>OZ007560.1:209095550-212045072 GCA_963931875.1 Pollenia griseotomentosa
CAATTGTCTACCAAAAAAAAAAAAAACAGATTCGGATCATCCCCCTGTAGCGATTTCCATTGACCGATGATATCCTTTTTTCCAAAATAGTTATTCTCGGCTTCAACTTTCGTGGCATCCAATTTCCTTGCTTTTAGATAAATTTTGCTAATTTCGAACGTTTTGAAAATGTTGTTTGAGTGGCTTCAAATGGTTTTGCAAGTGTTTCTTAAAGAGGACAATAATTTTTACGGAGTTATAACTACAATTCATCACATTTTAACTTTTTGTGCTGGTATAGGCGATTTTTTTCTTCCGTATCATATTCACAAATTTAAAACTGAAAAACCCATCCTTCGCACATAGAAGACTATGAAAAATATTCGGAATAAGTTTCCGTAAGCAATCGGTGACCCTCGAGCTGTTTTTTTTCAAATTAAAGAAGTAAAGCAAGACTCCCTGCAAATAATGCTCTATTGGCTCAAAGTTTTCGAAGTGAAACAAACTAGACATCAATTTGTAAGTGTTAGTAATTGTCACCTAAACCATTATGCATCCTCTTGACTTTTTTATCGTATCTTTCACAAGATATTCCTTCATTGCTTATATGTTGTTTTTGATTAATCATGTTAGTGAAAAACATTTATTTAACATTCGTCGAACGAACGAATGCTTTTCAGGTCGTCAAAAGATCAGTAATGATTACGTAATGCAAACGCATTTTTAGCTTTGTCTCTGGTTCTCCTAAACACAATCGATTCGCTGAAAAAAGAGTGATGGATGGTCAAACGCCTTACAAAATGTCTATTTTTATATTCTACTTATACATTATATGCTATCAAGAGCTAATATTAATACCTTTAGTTTTTATTCCTACAAACAAATTGTTGATCCGCCCACTTCAGGGGGCGATAAATGACAAAAACGCCATAAGATAACCAAAATCAGCAAAATGCTCAGATTGTCAGGAACCGTTGCATAAATTGGTTCTGTATTGGTAAATTTTTTTTAGCGATATTTTAAAGAATCTTGAAGATATTTTTTACATATGAAGAAAACCGCACTTATATTGGTATAATAGGTTCAAAATGTATCATAGGTCCCATTACTTTTAACAAAGAAATACAGAACTAGAAACTAGAAATTAAAATGTCAGACCTTGTGAAGATTGGTTTATAATCTATTACAGACCCCTATCTCTTCATGCTAGAAAAATATCTTCATGCTCATAAAAAACGGAAATAAAGGGTGTTTTTTAGACGTATGGAACTTCCGATATGGGTAACTGTAAAATATGTATGTAGTTGTAGAATATGTCATTTAATAAAGTGTGCTTGACATTTTTTAGTATACTAAAAAAACGTTAACAAATCGTGTAAATTTTTGTCCAATATTCGTGCTGTTCGTCAAACTTAAGTGTTCTTCGTTTAGTTTACGGGGCGCATAATCGTCCATCTAAGCAGCTAATACGTATTGATTTATGACCATATTTCCTCTTTTGGATAATTTTCATCCACATCGAGCCTGTACCGTGCGTACAGTAGAAGCCATTGCCATTGTAGACTTGTGACAGAGAACTCGAATTTATAGACCTGACGCCGTTCTCAGCAATTCGGTCTCTGCCCGTCCACTACTTGGAAAAGTCCCGAAACTTACATGCCGAGAGCGTCATAGGACCGATGACAACATTACCGGGAATGGCGAACGCAACAGGCAAATGATTTATAATTTTTTTATGCGTTATGTAATTGCAAGCCATATGGAGGATAAATGCGAGCCCTAACCGCGAAAATAATGTAAGCGACATCATTTACAATTTTCGTGTTTTTTAATAGATTACTTTATTGGCAACACTTGCATTATCTCCTCAAATGTCATGGTCACATAAGGTACCGTTACGATTTTATAGCAAGACCAATTTTATTAATTTCATACAAAATTTATATGAAATAAAATAAAAAAAACTCGCTCCTGTAAAATTTGATTCTGGGCGCTTACGATATTTTCGCGGTTACGGCTTGAATAGTTCCAACAAGACGGCGCAACATGCCATACAATGCGTGGAACCATCACTTTGTTAAGCCAAAAGTTTGGTGAACGAATTATTTTAAGAAATCTGTTTGTGAATTGGGCACCTAGTTCGTGTGATTTGACATACTTGCAATACTTTTTATTGGGATATTTCAAATCTCTGGTCTATGCTGATAAAAAAAAATTTCAATTTCAAGTACAATTCTCGCATAAAATCTTTTGGTGCAGGGTATAAAATGCGGAGGACAGATGACAGCCCTATTTTCCTAGGACCTGCTACAGCAGATTAATCATCTACTTAGCTAGAACCTTTAAGCAAAATTATCGTATATGCCAATTTTTTAAAATTGAGTTTTTGATGCAATCTTGTTCTACATTCAAAGAGACATGACCTGACAAAATATTGTAGGCGAATTCTACTTCGTTGCTTCATAAAGCACATGTATATTTTCATTTTGATATTGCAAGCGAAAGCATAGCAAAGTAGAAAAATGGCTGTCCTGTAAAATTTATTTTTTGTTACATACGATAATTTCGCACA
The DNA here is from genome assembly GCA_963931875.1 of Pollenia griseotomentosa. Classification (NCBI taxonomy): domain Eukaryota; kingdom Metazoa; phylum Arthropoda; class Insecta; order Diptera; family Polleniidae; genus Pollenia; species Pollenia griseotomentosa. The sequence continues at coordinate 209,098,102 of OZ007560.1, forward strand.
AAGGGGTCGATATGATTAACGAAACTGATACAAGGCTTAATAACAATAGACTGATCGAAACTCCAACAACTAGGACAGTGCAAACTTAATATCTTACCTGTTACAGCAGACCAATCATCTACTTAGCTAGAACCGCAACCGATAAAGGCAACTGATAGAAGCAAAATAACAAAATGGATCGATACTCCAAGAACAAGGATAGTAAAATCATAAAGATGCCATAACAAGTGTAACAAATCGTATAAGATGGAAATGCTTTGTGGAAGCCGTATCGCACACCTCATTTAGGAGTGACTCCACTCAAAATTTTAGTTTTTCGGGCTCATAAGCTTAAACTATGCACAATACACTTGTTTATCCATAAAAAACCATCAGTGTATTATGTTGTTTTTAGCTGTTGCAAAAAAAAAACAATTATGTCTTTATTTATGTTTCAATTGGTATAGAGTTGCAATTCATAAAAGTGAATTAAATTTAGTTGTGTCAGAAAAAATAATGGTAGTAGATTCCTATTGCTAAGTGCTAAATGGTCTTAATTCGAATTGTGACACTTTTGCTTAAATAAATCTTTGTTGGAGTTTATACAAATTAGACTTGTATCAGTTTAGAATATGGTAAAAGTGTCAAAACATTAAAAGAATTCAGCTAAAACGACATAACTTAATTAGGTATCTTGCGCAAATAATACATCATCAAAAATGACGCAACTAAAATTGTTAATTATATAGTGTATAAATATTATAAAAAAAAACTTTTTAGATCATAATCCAAAGAAAAACCCTAAAAAAGGGATTAATGGAGAAAATAAAAAAAGATTCGGTACGTCCGAAGATAGCTTTATTCCTTCTTCTTATTTCTGTATAACAGTTTTACTTACCAAATACAATAGAAAAAGTTAGAGTTACAAAACAATAGGCTTATCTTTCCGCAAAAAATATTTAAAATAAAGGACTGCTTTTCGAGTGTTCGGTTTTGCTCCATAGTGCATGTATGTATATACAAGTTTATATGTAGTTAATGCAGAAATATTTTAGAGGGTTGTCATTTGTTGTAATCTATATTTTGTTTTCAATCTATCCATTTGTATCTATTGAGTGTATCTTAATGTTGTAACCATTTAGGATTGGTTATGGATTGGTGAACATTGGAAACTTTTTATTTATACACTTATAAGTAAATAAATACTTTTATAATTTTTCATGATAATTTAATTAAATGTATTTATTTTTTATATATATCAATGTATATATTTCTTTTTTTTAAAGCAGCAGAATAAGATATTTTATTAGTTGAAGAAGAGGAAAAGTTGAAATTTTCAATATCGTCTAGAGATTTCTGTCTTTACTGCTTTTTTCGATTGATAATAAAAATTCTATTATTTTATTATTATTTCCTGTAAAATTGTTTAAACAACATAATATAGATACCTACCGGTGGAAAGTGAAAAAATAAAACAAAAGGGAGGATTTATGAAAAGCCATTAAATATTGTAAAAAGTTAAAAAAAAAAAAACAAATAAATAAAAAAATTTTAAATAAAAGGAAAAAGTTAAGTCATAAAAAACAAGCATAAATTAATTTGCCATAAAATGTTTGTTGTTGTTGCCTTAATGTTTGTAAAATATGACTATAAAATTTATGAAATAAAAACACTAGATTGTATAGTGGCTTTAATCCTTTAAAAGGGAACGGCGAATTTGTGGTTCGCAATTTTATTTGTAAAAGTTACTTAACACTTAAGTACGAACCATATTTTACTAATGGTCGTCGATTCGACGATGTTTTTTTTAACTGCCTATAACTTTGGCTTAAAAGCAAATATACTTTTTCAATAAATCTTACTTATCATTATGGCACATTATTAGGTTATATAAAAACAAAATTTTATTTTAATTCATATAGATAAACGAAATATTTAATTTAAGAACTTTTTTATTTTATGTTGCACATATTTTTGGGATTATAAAAAATTACCTATTAAATATTGTTAGGAAAACTGAAAAACTAAAAAAAGAGTCAAAACTTAAAAAAGACATTTTTGGCTTTAAAAAAAGTAAAAAAAACTTTTTTTAAATAACAATTTGAGCCAGTGTCACAAAGTTCAACTTTGTGCTCTCCGCATATGGGTTTTTCGCATATATCACATTTTTATTTTGACATTCGGCATTTTTTCTAATTTTCTCCTAAGCTGGACATTGGTGCCACTATTGTTTTGAAGTAATAGCATTTGCAATATTTGCTCACAAAGTTAAAAATTAAAAGTCACCATCGACGATTCGACGAGTACAAAACCAATAAAAGCAATGTTCCACCCACGCAGTTTAAAAAACACAATAACACACAGCAAAAGTAAGTCATCTACTAACAGCGTACAAAATTTGAGAGTGTTAGGCACACCCATTTAAAAGAAAATTAATTAAAAGGAAGCGATGCTCGTCGAAACGTCGATCATTAGTACTCTAGAGTTAATCATTTTTGTTTTGCCAATTTAATCACGGAGTTGGAATCTGAGCTCAATTCATTTCTCAAAAATATTTTATAATAAAATTTATAAAAAATAAACTTTTAAAGAGGAAAGCCCTACATCGCAAAAACCTCTACTTCATGTACGTACTAGTTATAAGCATTTAATCTGGGGTCTAATCACCGCATACGATATCGAGCAAAATTGATCGAAATTATATATTTTGGTATCGTGAAACTCGATATCGAATGAAATGTATTGAATTTGAAATAATTGCATTCGATATCGAGTAACTCGACATTACATTTATCGAGTTTTTATTCGATACGTCAGTGTCTATCGTATGCAAAAAAATTTGATAGTTTATTCGATACGATAGTGTCGAATGCGGTGATTAGACCCCTGGATTTGGTATTAATTAATTTCGTATGAGTAGTAGGTTTATTATTAAAATAAATGATACTCTAACTTTAAATTTAAGGTTTTACATATAGCTTGCTCCCGAAAACAACTAAATACTCCCAAAAACTGTAACGAAAAATTTTATTGCGGTAAAGTTTTGCTCAAATTATGTTTAGTACGAACAAAGATTAAACTGGTAAATTTTGTAATAATTGATTCATAATTTTCCATGTTCTCGTTCAAAAAAATCTTACTTTTGGAATAGAATTTTCCATGTTCTCGTTCAAAAAAATCTTAATTTTTGAATAGACTTTAATCCGCTCAAAATCGTTACGAAAAATTAGAGTTCTGTCACAAAATTTGGTCTGTATTATTATATCGAAATTGATTTAAGTTTAGTTATTATTCCAAAATTTTGTTCCGATACTAAAATTTGTCATCACACTTTTTTTCATAAGGTATTTATTAAATCTTTATATACTAAAATATGAACTAACAAATCTTATTATCTAATTCTTAAGTTTACGTCCTGCCAATGCCGGACGTTTGGCGCTCTTCTGATCGGATAACTGCTGTGGTACCTCTTCTCCTTAAGCGAATGGATTTGGGTGCAATTATTTAAATTTTATTAAATAGTTTGTGATCATTGTTTTTACTGATGGCACATTGAGATCTTAGTGAATGTTCGAGTTTTTTTTTTGAAACCAGTGCTCATGTTCTATAACTCTCGCATCGAGAAACTTTTCGAATAAAATGTGTGAAATGAAACAAAAATGCCATAAAGTGAAACAAACAGCTGTTTTTCTCACTAAACTGTGTCTGTAACTTTTTTTGGCGAGTACAAGCTGACACGTAAGGAAATTACTCGCTAATTTACAGAAAAAGTGTGTGTGCTACATTTTGGTGAGAAGAGTTCCCGCTTTGAACTGTCAAAAAAACTCACGAATAAAAATGGGTTTAGAAAAATTTTAACACTAAAAATTAATTAAAAATGCAAAATGCAAGGAATAATAATAATTTTACATATTTTGTTTTTGAAAAATTTTTTCCTTGTTTAATTATTTTTCTTTTAACATTTTTATAAAATATACGAATATTTTCAAGGCTCGTTTGCAAACAACAAACATTAAAGTCGCACTTTACACTATTTGGTATAGCCGACGGTTGTATTTTCGCCGCCGTCTTTGAAAAAATTTCCATTTTTATTAAATTTTGGTCGCCGTAAACGATATGAGTTAAGGCGTCCTCAACGTCTGCAATGCCACATCGGCTTCGAGTGCAATGTTATGACATTTATAACGTAACGACGTAATTTCTTTTGATAGTTTTCGACATGAGTTTCAGACACAATTTTTTCTCACTTTTCGAGAAACGATGAAATATTTTGTTTCACATCTTTTCGATGCGAGAAGAACTCACGAAAGTTAACAGTACAGACTTCGGACAGAATATCACCCAATAAGCCAAATAATTTGTGTTGCTTTGAGATTCATTTAAGAGTTAATATTGCCTCTTAAAGGCATTCGTACGTTTAACGCCGATCTATGTAGAAAATACACCGAGATATCTTACATTCGAATGTTGAGGTATCACTCGAATTGAAATACAATTATGGCCCGCCCAGTAGGTATCGATATGTTTAATAGCGATTTTCGTAGATACCTTGAAAAGCTGTATCATCAGTCAAGGTTGATATTTGGGTGAAGTTGTTGATTGACATGCTGTTTACTATAGTATATATCAGATACAAAAAAGGTCTGTTGAAGAGACCCTAAAAAATTCATTCTTTCATAATAAATATCCAGCATTAGTCGGTTGAGGAGATCTTAAAAAATGTCAATCTTTCATAAAAAAATTTCGGCCAACCAAATAGCTTTCCAGCTATACAGCTGGTGAGAATTGATGGGTAAGTTTAGCTTCAACTTATGTAATGAGCCTTCATGCCAGACTTTATCAAAAGCTTGAAAAATGTCAACGAAGAGCGCAGTACCATTATTTTTTTCTCTAAAGGTTTTCTACTGACGCTTACTCGTCTATTTGTTTGTTTGATTCTGCGTTGTTTTTTCTGAATTTTAATTTTTTTTAAGAACTAAGATTTTCGATAATGAGCTAATAAGCCTGCATAACTCAACACAAAAAAAATTCTACAAAATTTTTCACCAATTAAAGCATTAATAAAAATATAATCAGTTTTAATTAAAAAACTAATTAAGTGAATTAAACATTTAATCAAGTGAATTAAACGTTTAATTAATACTATTAACTGGTTGAATTGATACTATTAAATTGTTTACTGGTGCAAATTTAATTAATTTTTTTAATTAATATCACAAAGTTTTTAATTGAAATCCAATTTTATTTTTTTCTGTGAACTTTTGTGTGATCTTTCCTTGTCTTAGGTTTAATGGTTATAAGAGAGGCTTTTCATCCTGAAGGATAGTATTCATTTCGTACCATAGCATAATAATTATTAGGATTATTTATTATTTTTATTGCTATGAGGGACCATAAGCATTTTGTTACCTATTTCATCAATACAAGGTGCTTTAAAAAAGCAAAGTTTATATAATCAATAAATCTTAGTGAAATAGCTGCCCCGGAAAAGACAGGTTTCAACTCTACTAATATTTATATTGTTTGGTATACTGCCCTCCTAAAAACGAAAGTCACATCTCCATTTCAGTAGTTTTGAGTAGGGTAGAAAAAAATACTACTCGCGAGCTTACGAGTTTTAGTTTTAAGCAAATTTAAAAACTAGCTAATTGATCGAATTATGCTCGCTAGAAGAATCTTTTCCTACCCTGCTCAAAACTACTAAAATGGAGATTTGACTTTCTTTCTTTGGAGGGGAGTATATTAGGGGAAAACACATTTTTCACCTGCTCAACAAACAAGTTTCCTTTTTCAGCACCATTTCTTGCCCAACTTCCATTTGAGTTTTGCATGGGGGTTCCTTTAAAATTTTAAGCTGCTAATGAGTATTCATTTTTTTAAATTGCATCAAGAAACTTAAGATTCCAAGGATGTTTTTGTTTTAACCCAGAGTTACCTTCCAAGCATTTTTGGGCATCTTTCAGTAAATTTTGAAGCTGAGGGGATCTGTAAAGTTACCATTGTGTACGAACTCTTTCTGATGATTTCCTGAAAATTTTCAAAAAAATCTATCCATACATTAAACAACAACAACCATTGCTATGATGCAACGAAAATATAGTCAATTAATTCCAGATCAGCGACGACAGTCTTCATATTAAATAATTTAATCGGCCGTTTTAAGGAACGTTGTTTAGAGATCGACTGTTCTGAAGGAGTTTCTCATGGAAGCTGTGCGTTAGCGTGCTAAAAACATTGCAGAAAATTTTTATGTTCGAACTTAAGATGCGTGCATACAAAGTTAAAATATTGCAAGCACTGCTATTAAAAGACCACCAACAACGACATTGGAAGGACTTATTTGAGTCACCCTGTATATACTTGAATTATTTATCAATTAATTATCTCTTGCAAATGTTTATGTTTTATATTTAAAATCTGTTGATACATAAAAAATAAATCAAATTTCTATACAGTCACACAAAAAATAGTACGTACCCCCTCTAAAATTGAAGTTTAAGAATAACCCTGGATTTTTGATCGATATTTTTGCTTGCATTTGCAAGGCATCGACACACTGTCAAAATCAAACTACCAAAAGTTCGGGTCACTTTCCGCTTATTATACTTTTACACTTAAAAATTAATCTGACAGCACAGATATTTATACGTACGATACCAAATAGAAAACGGTCCTTTTATAATGAAATAGATTTAAAGAAAAAATAATTTGCGGAAAGTGGTACAAGCTAAATTTGCAAGCAAATTCTTAAAGACTGCAGTAATTTAAAAAAAAATTTACTGTTTTGTTAAAATATGTAAGAAAACAAAGGACATTTGGACCAAAATGCGTGACATATTTTAAAATAAAGGAACGATGGGAATAACTTGTTGGACGTGCTAAGTCTACAGTGCATACTATAATAAGACATTTGTCTGAGGCTCAGTCCCTAGCAAGCGAGCCAAGAAGTGTACGTCCACCCAAAATTTGTAAAATTACCACAATACTAATGTACATTCAGAAACAGTGCGAAGTGTTATGCGAAAAAGCGGATTCCATATCCGCGTCCCAAGAAAAAAAAAACATAAGTTAGGGATATAAACAGAAAAAAGAGCGACTCGACTTCGCACTTAAGTATGCGGATAAATCAATAGTCTTAAATTTAAATAATGAAATAAATATTTGCTTGCATTTATAACTTTTTGGTTTAATTACTTTTTTTAAATATCACAAATTTTTGGAAAATTAAAGAATTTTTAAGGGGTACGTACTACATATTATCTGCGTAACTGTATCTCTAAAAATTAATAATACTCTTCAAATTAATACAAACTACAAAAAACTTACCATTTCCTAAAGGATTAAAAGGATGCTACAGTAAATATAACAACTTGTTTTTGTTTTTTTAAATAATATGCTCATGTTGTTATATTTTTTTAAAATTTCCACCCCCATAATGACCATAAATCGATATTAATGACATTCTACCAAACATACATACATACAAGCATTTATATGTACATACATACACACATACATTCAGATTCACTAAAGTTACTTTAACAAACATTGGTACTTATGTATGTGTGTGTGTCTGTTGTGTATTTATTGATATTGCCAGTTTTTGTATCTTTATGTACTTACTGCTTTAAAGTATTTGCTGTCATGGCTATTATCACCACCACCATTAACGTCCTCGTTGTCGTCAGTCAGCAGCATCAGCATCAATATAGGAACTACTTTTCACACTGCCATTCTGCCACTGCTACTTTGCCACTTTTACTTGTACTTTTCGCTGGCTATTATAGACGAGCATGGAACCATTATAATGGTATGACTGCGGTTATGTGAATACAGTCAACACCTGCTGCCAATGACATTAACGACACCTACGAGAGAGTGTGAGTGAACTAGAGGCAGTCCTTGTATATGGGCATAATTATTATTTTTTTTATTTATTTTGTTTTTTTTGCTATATTTTTCATTTTTATTCCAATTTTCTGCTTGTTATTTTCACATAATCGCACTCACATAGACCCCATATTAACCGCTATTTTGAGTGGTAAATGACAGTTGTATTAAACGTTTGTCATTAAGGTAAATATACGTATTGAATATTGAATTAATTTATAGATAATTTGCAATATAATTTACAATTTTCGAATATTTTTTAACAGAAAAACCTGTGTGTTTGCGCAATTGCGTACTTTAATAAGACACTGGGGAAATAAAGGAATTATTAGTAAAATTATATTTATATAAACTGCATTAATAATGTTTTACAAAAATGGACTTAATAAATAAAATTAAAATTTACAAGTAAGAATTTATAATCGGTTCAAATTCATATGAGTGGGATTCACACCGAGCTTGTTAGTTTGTTAGTCGTTAATCGTTACTTTTTTACACGCATTTTGTTTTTGTATATTTAACGAGCTACCGGATTAACATTTAACAAATTAACGACACGGCACCCCTGATAAAATAGTTGTTAGTTGGTAACTCACAATCAGCTGTTGCAGTTTCTAAATAAATATAATAAAAAAGTCATTTGTGATACATTTCTAAAAAAATATTTGTGTTTTGGCAATTTTTGTGTACATTGAGAGTAAGTATGTTAATTAAATGCTGTTTTACTACGAAAGTTACCAGACTAACAAAGTTTTAAAAAGGGGGTCGTTCACAGTTGGTAACTTTAACAAATTTACAATCTACCGAGTAACAAATTAACAAGTTCGGTGTGAATACCACTATGATATTTTTCATAGTTTTTTTACACAACAGAGGGGTCCAGGAGCCAATCGTGGGACATATTGTTTAAACACTTTACACTTTCTTGTAAAATTTAAAAAGAAACACAACTTGTGACAATTTTTTTTATGTAAAATTAAATATATAAATAAAACAAACTGAAGGCAGCAAAATAAATTTTCGAATTTCAGAAAATTTACAAACAGCCAAACAAATGTATATTGTAAAAGGATTCAGGAAGTAATTCTGAGTCGGTCGTTCAATTAAAATATACACGTTTCTAGTAAGGCTTGTTTTTTTAGAGTGTCACAACTTTGCGTTAGCATCACTGCATTATTTGAGCACCCATTTAACAGCTGATATTTGCTTTTGGTTTAGTTTGCCTAGAAATTTCATTATGAATCGACTTACACCAACGCGCGCAAATTGTTGAAATTTTGAATCAAAATAATTGTGCTATTCTTTATATTGATTTTGAATTTCCATTCAAAATTTTATTTTCCGATGAAGCCCATTTCTGGTTGCAATGACGATTCATGTTGAAAAACGTCAAAAAATCATTTATTTTTTATAATTGTAAACGTTATAAAGCCTTTTGGTTTGAAATCCGAGTTTTTTTATAAACCACTTTCAAATCTATTCGATTTAAAAAAACAATCGATGCATAGAAACCATCGATGTATTTTTCGATATAACGTCGATGACTGTATGCGTTTCATCGAAAAAAACATCGATGTATTTTTTCAATGTCCATTACTACCTCACAGTGGTACTACCAACAAAAAGTCTAATCTTTTTCTTCCTTAATTAAGGAATTTTTTACTTATCTAAAAAAAAAAAAAAAAAAATTTGAGTACGACTCGTACTTAAAGTAAGTATAAAAAACTTGAATAATCCGAGAGGTTTTATTCAGTGTACCGAATTTTGTGATGATCGATTCTAATGACCAAAAATTGACTGTTTAACTAAATATCAATTACTCTTAAATGTTTACTAAGAATACATTAAATTAAAGTAAAAAGTTTGAAGTACAACTTTTTTAACGAAAATAAAAAAGTGCCTTAATAAACTTTTCTTATTTCACTGGTGCAATAAAAAAAATAAAAGTTAAATTAAAAACAAATTGTGTCTGCACGGATGTAGTAACAGCCTCCTCAAATGTAAAACGTGACAATGAGTAATAAGTACGTTCACTGCCAGTAAGTGATGACATACAAAAAACCTGACAAATTTCTTTAACAGCAACAAACAAACAGCAATATTTCAGCTGTCCGTCCGTCATTTTCAGTGTAATTTGTATGTGTTTACACTGTTTTTAAGATTTCATCATAAAATTGTTACCAAGTTTTGTACAGATTTTCTTTCCACCTGTAAAATAGTTGTTGGTTTTGTTGTACCTTGTTTATTATTACATAAAATTTCATGTTAAATTAGTTGTATTCACTAACAAGTCGTTTATATTTTTGGTGACAGAGATTTGTAAAACAGGACAAGAATAACAACGTCGACAACAAGTACAAACTAGTACCTGTTTCAATAAATTGTGTTAATGCGGGAGAGCGTATATACAAGATGTATGGGTATGTGTTCAAGTGTGTTTGTAGGGATATGTATCACTGGGTTGATGTGAAGGGATGTCCTCAAAGTTGAAATGCCATTAAAAGCATAAATTACACAACACAACACAGCTGCTTTATGTGTCGGAGATTTCAACGTCCACCTTTTTATGGTGCTCTAGGGATTTTTTAGTTTATACATTTTTTTTACCCATAATACTATAAGGTTATATTTATATAAAGTTTGCTCAAATATTTAAATTGAATTTTAAAGTTGTTTTATTTAAAACCCTCGTCCTCCCCAAGTACATCACAGTAAAGTTAGGGTTGATTTTAATTTTTTTTTCTTTAGTTTTAAGAATTCTTAAATATTCTTTTATAATTTGCTGGTAATCATGATAATTTTTAACATGTTTTAAAAATTAAAAGTTGCTATAAAACATAGAAATAAATGTCTCTGGATTAATAAAGTAAAATAACATGTTAAAATTGTCTTTTATTTAAAAATATTTAATTATTTATGAAATTTTTGATTTATCCTTTGATGATTATTTTAAAGAATTTTATCGGTATTTCTTGTCAAGTTACTAATTGGGATAGACCAGAATATTAATTTTAAAATGCAAAGGCATACAAGACTAAAATAGATGTCAAATCTCATATAAAATAACCTCTTTTAAAAATGTATTTATTTTTGAGAAAGAATATTATTTTGGTCTTTAGCTCCTAGTTAATATTAATTTTGAAAAGTGTTGACAAAAAGCCTTTAGCGAGGTAAACAATTATAGTGGATAAAACTTTGTAAGAAATTTTATCAACATTTCAAGAATCAGAAGGAGTCTTAAAAGACATTATATTTTTAAGTGTCCGCAGGCCAATAGATAGCAATAATAAAATAAACTTTAAAGAAACTAAACATAAGACCGTCGGCATTATACCCTTTACCACAAGTTAAAACGTATAAATAAGATTGCCTTTCAGTTTGTAGTTACTGCAATACCCAGTAAAAAAATTTAAAGTTTCCGCATACGCTGGATATTACATACTACTTAGGAGCAGCATAGATGCGCACATAATTGCAGTGAATTTTTAATTTAAGAAAACAAAAGTGATTTATTAATTGTACAGTATCCCTTTAAAGTAAGCAAGTGGTATGTTGATAATATAAATAATTATTTCAAACAAAAAAATTCACGAACAAAGTTCAAAGTGCTTCTCTCAATCCCTTACATGGAAGCAGATTGTATTGTAATGATTTAAAAATGTGTTTAAAAAACGGCCCGGGAATTCCCGGGACGGGAATATATCCTACACCATTATTGCTGTAAATTAATAATGTCCTTCCCTTCGTATACTAAGCTGGTTAAATCTCTGTCAAAATCTACAATTTACCCCAGCTAATTCTAACAGACCTTTATGTACGTATTGGAAACCCATTTTAAAATTACTGCAAACTAAAGAACGTGAAGATAACTTAAGAAGTGCAGTCAACTCCCAGCATCACGATCTATACTCGCAACTAAGTTTTGATGTCGAGCCAGCACTCACGACAAATTGATCGCCCTATATTATTAGTTTGATAATTAAAGCAAGAGGTGGATTGCTTTGATTTGATTTAAATGCCAGAAGCTTCCGAAATAACACTGTTACCACATGTACAATATGCAACCTTGATGAACCTGAGAATACTTTTCATTTTGTTGGAGTTTGTCCAATTTTTAATGTATATAGGAGAAATCTCTTTGGAAAAATACAACTTAATATAAGCGAAGTACTTAATATTTTGAATGGTCACAATTATGTTGCTTTATACAAATACATTCAAGTATGTTTAAAATATAGAAAACTGCTAACAAATGAATTTGATTTTTGATTTTTAAATATAAATATAAGCTTGTAAATACCAATGAATTATATAAATACAATATTACAATGCCAATCGGGCTTACAACGAAAACGTTCAGCCCAATATAGATAAATATATTAAATGAATTTTTTGTAAATTTGTATATACAACATATTTTATCTATTAATAAATAATAAATAATAATAATAATAATACTAAGCTGGTCTTCATGACCAACATAACTAATAACTAGGGTATTAAAACGATTAATCGTTGTTCGATTAATCGAATAATTTTGGGCGATTAACTGTTCGTTGATTTAAAATTGCTTATTTTGGATCAACGAATAATTCGAATAATTTATGTCGATTAATCGATTATTAGATTATGTTAAAAAACTAGCTGGTACGTTTTGAATACCCTTTAATTGTTTCTTAACTAGGGAATATTTTCTTCGTGGAACAATTTTTTAAAATTTAGTAAATACAAATACTGAAACCAAAGACTTTGGAAACAATTTATTTTTAAGAATGTTAAGTACAGGCTTTGACCACATTGATTCAGATAAAGAAGATGATTTTTTTTTAAGACGAATGAAAACAATCTTCTACCAGACCTTAACAAGACTATAAAAATTGCTAAAAAATCAAAAAGAGATTTAAATGGTATAATGAAAGACTACCAATTTTTAAAAAAAAGACAAGAAAATGAACAGAGAAATTGGATATGCTTTAAAATACTTTCCTTTAATCTCTCCCATGTCAATAATAAGTGAATTAATAGTTTTGAAATCAAGTTTAAAAAAACACAAGAAAAAAATTGTTTGAAACATAAATATTTAAAGTGTATACTTTTTTTAAAAGATTATTTTAGAAGATTAAATTAAATTTTGATGCTATTTTTTATTTAAAAGTTTGCCTCTTCTATTACGTGAAGTACCTTTTGTTAAATTGTTAGTGCTTTTGGAATAAATTTTTTTTGTTAAAAATTATAATTTTTGGTCTGTTTTTAAACTTCTAAACTATGCAAAATTAAAATTATTCGATTAACCGAATAATATAAAATTGTTCGATTATTATTCGATTAATTTTTACCTCGAATAATAATTCTCGCGATTAATCTATTAATACAAAACATCAATTAATTGAATACCCTACCAATAACTAATAATGGCAAGTTTTTTAAAATGTTTCTTAATCAGTACCCATGTTCTGTAACTATCGTTTCTCGAAAAGTGAGAAAAAAGTGTGTCTGTAACTCATGTCGAAAACTATCAAAAGAGATTACGTTGTTACGTTATAAATGTCACAACATTGCACTCGAAGCCGATGTGACATTGCAGACGATGAGAGCGCCAGTAACACATATCGTTAACGGCGACTAAAATTTACTAAAATCAAAAGTTTTTCAACGACGGCGGCGGAAATACAACCGTCGGCTATACCAAATAATGTAAAGTGCGACTTTAATGTTTGTTGTTTGCAAACGAGCTTTGAAAATATTCGTATATTTTATAAAAATATTAAAAGTAAAAGAATTAAACAATAAAAAAATGTGCCAAGAACAAGATATTATTATAATTATTCTTTGTATTCTGCATTTTTAATTTTTTTTTAGTGTTACAATTTTTTCTCGCCCAATTTTTATTCGTGAGTTTATTTGACAGTTCAAAGCGGGAACTTTTCTCACAAAAATGTTACAGACACACTTTTTCTGTAAATTGGCGAGTAATTTCCTTACGTGACAGCTAGAACTCGCCAATAAAATTACAGACACAGTTTAGTGAGAAAAACAGCTGTTTGTTTCAATATGTGGCATTTTTGTTTCATTTCACACATTTCAATCGAAAAGTTTCTCGCGGAAATTCGTAAAAATATGCTAAAAGCGGTCAGGAAGCAAAGTTTGCTATTTATTACAAATCGTTAAAGCTGTAAATAATCAGAAAACTTACAGGAACAAATCGCTTCTATCGCGAACATGGCTAAATTTGGCGAAAAATTGCAAAATTTTAAACAAACCCAAAAACTATTTTGCGATCGCTAAATTGATTAAAAAAAGCAAATTGTCCGAAAATAACATAAAAACCGTTAAAAAATGAGCTATAATTACATTAAAATCAATGATAAAGTCGATTTTAAATTTAGGGTTAATTAGGGCCTTTTGCGTTTTAGATAACGATATATTTTTGATTAAATTGGATAAAGAAGATTTTAAGCTAAAAACAAAATTTATTTTTTTGTTAAAAATGTTATCACATATTAGCTTTTGATAAAGTCTGGCATGTAGGTTTGTTACATAAATTGAAGCTGAACCTACCGGTTAACACACACAAGCTGTTAGAAAGCTACTTGGTCGGTCGAAAATTTATTATTAAAGAAGGTGATTTTTTAAGTTCTCCTCAGACAATTGAAGCTGGAGTCCCTTAGGGAAGTATCCTGGGCCCACTTTTTTATATTATATATACCTCGGACATGCCGACAAACAATTACACCCTAACCTCAACTTTTGCTGATGATACAGCTTTCCTAAGCGTACACGAGAACAGTCGTGAAGCATCTCGATACCTGCAGGATCATATATTTCAACTAGAAATGTGGTTAAAACAATGGAGAATAAAGGTCAATGAGCAAAAATGCGTACATATTACATTTACCTTGCGTCGGGAAACATGCCCCCCTATTAAAATCAATAATCAACTAGTGCCTCAACAATCACATGTCAAATATCTCGGTATTCATCTAGATCGGCGTTTAACATGGAAATGCCATATAGAAGCAAAATTAACCCAAATGAAACTAAAAGCAATTCAAATTAACTGGCTTATTGGAAGAAATTCTGTTCTTAGTCTCGATTGCAAACTACTACTTTACAACTCTATTTTAAATCCAATCTGGTGCTACGGTATTCAACTATGGGGCACTGCCTCGGCCTCAAATATCGAAAAAATTCAAAGGCGCCAAAATAAACTTCTTCGAATAATCACAGCTGCCCCTTGGTATGTTAAAAACTCCAATATCCACAAGGATCTCAATGTGCCACTGGTAAGGACTATTATTACGAAGTATGCGGTAAAATATTTAAAAAGGCTAGAGTTGCACCCAAATCCACTAGCTCGAAATATTTTAAATGATAGCGGCCACACTCGCTTAAGGAGAAGAGACACTGCAGCACTTACCCATTAAGATGAGCGATAAACACATATATAAATGTGATACAGAACCCGTGATGAAGTAAATTTTTGTCTTGCACTGGCAGGACATAAAATAAAGAATTAGGATAAGATTTGATTAATTATTGTTAGTTCATATTTAATATATGAAGATTCAATAAATAAATAATGAGAAAAAAAAAAAACATGTTAGAATAAAAGTCGATTCGTTTTACTTTCACCAACTTATTACTACTCTAATTGAAAACGAATAAAAACATGTGGATGTGAAATGCAGAACACCAAAAATGCTAAAGTAATCCACTTTCGAGTGGATTCGGATTCTAGAACACACCCGAATATATAAGTTTTTGTAAATTTCATAATCTTTATTAAAAAAGTTTATTTGCATGTGTTATATGTGTTATATATGTGATATATGCCAACAATATAGCAATTCAAACATACATTTTTATTTTATAAAAATATGACTTTTAAGCCATTAATTGATACTTAATATTATTATTATCATTATTTCAGTCTTTAATTTGCAAAAAAGCAGCAAAGAAAAGTTTTTCCTTAAGATTTTTGGAAAATTCATGTTTTCTTTTATATTTTAAACCTGACTTGTTTTTATATTTTAGAATCCTCTCTGTTTGCACTTCTCTAATTGTTTAATATTTGCTAAACTTTCATAAAAAAAAAGAATACGTAATGAGTTAACTTATCTTTACTTAAATTTATTTCTTACAATTTCTTAACAAACAATTAAAGACAATCATTAAAATTAAATCAAAACATAATCACCATTTCTTATCGCAAAAATAACTATTAAAATAAATCACTTTAAATAATATTCTTCCTTAATAAACACTCACCCACAGGATTTTCCACCTACGTACATATGTGTGTGCGTGTGTACGTATAGTACATTTATTATGTGTTAGAGGAATATGAATCTAACAGTGGCCTTTTAAAAATCCCCCTGTGCAAGATGGCTTATCAGTATTGCTATCTCTTAAAGCCAAGAAGTACTTAATTATATCAAAAAAGTAAAAGTATTTGGCTGCACCGAGTCTTATATGCCCTTTACCGTAGTACACGAAAAGAAGTTAATTTTCTAAAGTAATCAATTTCGTTTCTTAAAATCTTGGTTTGATTTTCAAACGGACTTTAACTTGGTCTGACCATATTAATCGGTCATGTGGTAGAGCATATATGCTAAGGGGCTTATGGACAACACCGTATTTAACACCTCTAAAAATACGGTTACTTCTTGCAAAAACGTATATATTGCCTACACTGTTATATTCATCAGTGGTTTTTTATGGTTGTATTTCTAAAGACACGTTGAAACTCGAAACGACTTTTAATAAAATTGTACGCTACATTTACGGCCCTAACAAATTTGATCACATATCTCAGTATTCTACTCGTATTTTCAATATAACGTTTATTAACTTTTAAATGCTAAAAACCTTGTTCAGCTTCACAAAATTATTGTGACAAAAATGCCGAAATACCTTTTTGTTTGCTCACAGTTCACTAGACCATAAGAGAGGAAATGCCATCATCCAATTTCAGCATAATGACACGGCATCTGAAAAGCCGTTTTCCATATTAAAAATTCGTCTCCGGAACCAACTCCCAGCTAATTTGCATTAATTTTAATTATATAACTTAACTTGTATAATTCTAATACTTTAAATTATAAGATATTATGTCTTGTTGTATTAATACAACAGTTTCCAATAAGAAACTCATATTCGAAATAAATACAAATACAAGAAAATCCATAATAATTTCTTGATTTTTACTTATTTCGTTCGTATTTAGTAAAATTTTCTTAAATATAGAAACATTTTGCTTAAACTAAGTCAAGCATATATTAAAAAATAATAGATTTCTTGAGATCGCGACAGACCAGAAATCCTATCTGATACAACGGGAATCTGTAGCTCTTGATGAGACGGATAGGATAGGTTTTGAGGACGCCTAGGTGATTAAGTGGTGGTTATGGCTTTGGCCAAAAGTCACCGTGAGCGAGCTGTTTAGAAGGCTGCATCGAGGGCTGATTTTTTATCACTTGTAGGAAAGTTCGGGCTGCGGGCGGATCTCCCTTAGTGCTCTAGCCATTAAAAAGATGCTGCTCCTTAAGAAGCGGAAGTCAGATACCTCCACCTGCTAAACTACGGTCGAGTGTATAATTCTGCCAATATTGCCCTCATATACAGCGGCGGCTGGTAAACTCATTGTTTGTCACCCAGTGGTTAGGAGCACCATGGAGTTTGGCCTAAGTGGCAAATTCAACGATTCAAGATTGTGACTATAAAATGGCTAAACGAGATTTCATTGCAAAAACTAAATCAATTGAAAACAAGATATGATTTTCTTTACAATAATTTTTTTCTTAAACAAACATTTCGATAAGAAAATTTAATAAAATTTAATATTTCAAAGTAATTTTTGGGAATACAAAATTTTTAATTAAAAAGATTTTGTTTGTGGAGCCTAATTATTGACGGGGGGATAAGCTAGTCCTAAGCGTATTTAAATGGTTGCTTAGGCCATAGCATCAGGAAACATTCTCCTAAATAATTTTAGAAAAGCCAAAATAAAACTGCAGAGTAAAGGAGATTGCAAACACTCAAAAAGTCCTTTTTGCTACGTTATCAAACTTAAACAAAATACCAACAATAAACAGTGAGTGAGTGAGACTACAATAAATTTCAGTGTTTTTAACAAGAAAGGAAATTGTGAATTAAGCACGACAAACAAAATCTTATTTAATATTTTCGTTGTAAAATTCGTCTGTTGTGTATATAAAATGAGGAAAATTTAACGTTCACATCAAACTCATAGCAACATCTATTAAATTGTTTTTAATAAAAATTGGCTAAATTCATTCATTCGTGGATTAATTGGCCTCACTGTGTCTTACCAAGATACCAAGCACCAAAAAAATACATAAAGACATGGGAACAACTCAAAAGTCATGGCATCAATTTAAAATTGCTGATTTAGAATTTTCAAAGACTTTGTTTCCAGATTTAACGAAAGTCATTTAAAAGGGTTTCCTAACTTAAGGCCCTACATTTTCTACTGCTGGATTTATATTATGCAGTACAAAAATGTTTGCATGAGCTTAACTAGTAAATTATCCTTGCACTTGTAAACAAATGCACATGCAGTTATTAGCGAATGCATGCATGCATTTAAAATAATTGTATGTACATATAGTATGTATGTATGCATATATTCATATTATGGATGCGTATGTATTTTAATATTTATTTTACATCAAACTTTTCTTGAAAAATAATATTATTTGTTGTTGGTTTTCTTGATTCTGTTGTTATTTGTTCATACAAAATTAATTTTTTTTATGTACAAACAATGTTATCGCATATTTTCTCAAAAAGAAAATACACACAAAGAAAATTCAACATTCTATTGTATTTTTGCATAGTTGCAGTGAGCTTTATCATTGACTCCCAACAAGCATTTAATCAAGAAACAAAGAAATTAAATTTTCATAAAATAAATATAACAAGTAAGAACTATGTGGCACATCTTTCACATATTCCACTAAAAATTAGAACTATAGGTATACAAATTAAGAAAATATTGAAATAAATGGCTGTAACAAAGTAAAAAGCTAGGAAGAAAATAAAGTCAGTCAAGCCCGACCATACGAAACCCTACACCACAGTCCATAAGAAACAAATTTTGCAAGTGTACTGTATTTAAGAAGCATAGGTAATCAAGGACCCGCCAGAAGAAATTATGTAATTGATTTTAAAATTCAAATAAAAGTTCTTTGTGCGGAATATCGTTTAGATATCTTCAACTCTATGAAATTAGTTTGCCTTTAAGTAGTTTTAAGCTTCGTTCACAATCAGAAAAACAATTTCGTTTTTTCTTCTATTCTTTTTCTTCCTAAAATATTTCATATATTTTCATTTCATTTTTAAAACAAAAATGTAACTAAAATTTTTTTAAAAATGTAACTAAAGATGAGTCAGCTAGAACTTCAGCAACAATTTGTATGAAATTGTTTCTGACGTTTACAATAATTTTATTTAGTTTTGAACAAGGTATATTTACGCAAGGTAAACTCGTTGGCCCATATGTTTGTCAGCTGTTTACCCCTAGTTGGAACCGCAACGTCAAATTGCGTGTATATGAGCCAAAATTTGTACATGTGTACGTTAAATAGTTTTTGTTTTATATGAAGACAATTTTGACAACTCGGTTCCTTTTATAGAGCAGCATGTCTACACTCCCAAATGAGTCTACCTTGTGTAAATATACCTTGGTTTTGAATGAAAATTTCAAAAAAATGTTGTAAAAAATAATAAGAAATGCATAATATTGTTGTGGCTAAAATTTGCAAATGGGTTCTTAATGCAAAATATGTGTGCTTGCAAAATAAATTCTTGCTCTATTATGAACACCAAGTGAAAATGTTTTTTTGATTGTGAACGAAGCTTTAGGGAGGGGTTTATATGGAAAATATGGCTAAACCAGCACACCATTTTGTCATGAGTGTAGCTATTGTAAAATCATTGTCGCCAACTTTAAGGTAAATACTCCCATCTATAAGGAAGCTATGGCATAAATAGCTATTTTCGGGAGTAGTATTTGTATCGGAGCTATAGTCAAATATGGACCGATTCCAATGAAATTTGGTAGGATGATTTTAATTGCAATAGAATAAGTTTGGACCAAATTTAATCTAAATACCAACATAATTGGATGGTTTATAGGCTCAAAGGCCCTATTCTGGAAAAAAGATTGTATGGGGGCTATGTGAAATTATGAATAGCTTCACTCCATTTTCAATAGGCTTGGTCCTTCTGCCAATTAGGACATATGTACTAAACAAACAAATTATCTCAAAAATGGCGGATAAATGATTTCCTCCGTTAAATAATCCGATTATTATTTAATAAAATTAATGAAAGGTCAACGCTAGTTATGAGCGCTGGGTAAACTCTTGCAACAACTGAATCTTAATGTGGTTCAATTTCAATGATTAATTATCTCTTACAGCCGCTATGTTTTCAGATCAGGATTTAGCCATCCTTTCGTCTGTCTATCTGTCTGTCTGTCTGTCGTCTGTCTATTGAAATCAAACTCCTATTGAAACGACTCAAAACAAAAAAACTTCATTGGTGTCAAATTGTTAATAGTTATCCTAAGCAGTTTGGGATTGAAATCAAGCAAAATCGGATAAGTAGGATAATAGTTATGAAGCCAAAAGTGGAACCACCATTCTCAAAAAATGAAATTTTTGTTACAAACAGAAACATAAATGCTGGCATAATGCCCCGATTGATTCAGGATTTTAAAAAAATTCGTTCTATATTATCGGTCCATATAAATACCATAGGTCAAATATAAAGCCCACTTTAACACGCGTTAAACCGTAGTGAACAACGCTATTGTTAAACGATTTAGTCATTCATAGTTTTATAAGACAAGAAATCACATTGTCAAAATTCGTGAAGATTGGTTCATAATTTACCATAGCTCCCATATAAATCTCACTCCTGAAATATTCTTATTGTCGGTGAAGGTTATGAAAGATTCGGCACGGGCGAATATAGCACTCTAACTTGTATTTTTTAAAAATTTGGTAGGAATTCGTTCACTTACGTTACTTTTACTCTGTATATCATATTTCGTAGAGCATAAATATGCGCTTACTCTTAAAAATAAACCAATAGTGCTTCGCAAAATAAGGACATTTTTTATTTTATTTTGTTTCTTGGATAATGTTTACTCGATCTAGCCATCTCCGCCTGAAAACACGCTCACTTCCAAACCATTGAACGAACAAAAACAGTTTTGTTGGCAGATTGTTTCCAGTTCTCCTAAGCAGTTCAGGACTCAAATTTAGCACAAACAGCTTAGCAGGCTTAGAGTTATGGACATAAATCTCAAACAACCGCCCTACAAAACTGATATAACTAAATAATAATTACAAATTCGTTTGATAAGACAAGAAAAAATACTACAAAATTTCCTGAAGATCAGTCCATAACTTACAATACACAAAAAAAAATGACTCTCGGAAGCACTTTAGTACGCCGTAAACCATAATGTATATTCATATTATGAGAAAATTTTGACCAACACCATACAATTTTGTAATAATCGGTCCGTAAATTACCATAGGTCCGATAAAACGTAACATTCCGATTAGTACTTAAAACGCATAAAGCTCCTACAAATTTAATCTTGTGTTCAATTTACTTTTTTTTATATATTTTATTATTTTACCGAATATTCCGACAATCGGTCCATAACTTGCCATAGGTCCAATATGAAATTCCCTCCTGAAAATAACTTTAAGAACCGAACCATAAGTAAAAGCGACTAAACATTAAGAAGACCTTGCTACTTATAAGCCAGCCGTGCTCAGGAATATGGGGGGATCTTCGTCTTGTTTTAACGTTAAGTCGATTCGTACATTAAAAATACAAAAATTTAAGTAGCAAAAAATTTCGATTCAATTACAAAACAAAAAAAAAAAAAAAAAAAATATGAAAATAAATTATGTTTTACTTGGAAGAGGAACTAGATGTCACCTTGCTATTCATTTCAACTCTCAGAATAGTCCTACGAACAGTTTACATTGATAACCATGTTTCACGAAATTCAAAAAAATTTAAAATGTAATTTTTAAACTACATTTATTCATTTATGTATATAATAATTCAATATAGTGCCAAATGAACAGATTATCCATAATAACAACAAAAAACTTAACATAAAATTAATGTGTATAAAGGTAGCATAAACAAATATTTTGTTGTATTAAAAGTAAAAGTTTAAGTACAAGCTAAATTAACATCAAAATAAGTATCTTTTCAGAATAAGAAATTTAAAGTGAATTTTAATAGAAATAATGATAGGCAACTTATTTTTTTTTATCTTTTTATGTGTTTTATATGTGATTTATATTTTGTTTTTGTATTCTAACGTTTTTCTTTCATGAAACCGATGTATTCAATATATGTTTTAAGTATAAAGTAAAATAAAATATAAATTATAAATCAGAACTCACCATACATCTTTTCCATCGTTGACTGCAGGCCCGGAGTCAGGATCTAGGACGTTTGGAGTTATTACTGTCTACTCGCTAAGACTTGAAACAAATATAAAATACACGATTTCAAAAGTAACAATGGTTTTAAATTAGTGTTAGGATAGTGAGTTAGAGTTTAAAAACAGTATTGTGATCTTAGATGTTTTTTAACACGTTATTAAACCATGAAGAATTGTTTCTGGTTAACAATAAGTTTCTCTTTTTTTTAACAAACTGAATTTACAAAATAAGAACACGATAGATATTTTATTTATTTATTTATTATTTATGTTATTACAATACAACAAGAACTAGTCTTATATTAAAGTATTGCTTAGTTATTTGGCATATTTATATATATGTAAACATTATCATAAATTTAAACAATAATAATAATTATTAAAAAATAAAAAAGCAAAATAATAACTAACAATTTTAATTTATTTATAATTAACATTAAAAAAAAATCAGACAAAAATTTAGGCAAAAGTGCCTATTTAGAAGGTAAAATAATTACGTAAAGTGCCTAAATATGGCAGATTTGAAATGGCTTGCATTGCTAATAATTTGTATTTGAGGGGGTAATTGGCTCCAAAGACGAATTGAATTAATGAAAAAGTGTTGCTCAGATATCGCTTTTGTATACTTAATGCTATTTATTCTGTTACCTCTATTCGACCTGGAGAATGTAATTTTTTCATAGAGATATGGTGGTTGTCGGTTGTATATTATTTTATGCAAGAAGATAAGTGTTCGTCACTTTCATAAATTATCAAAGGTGACATTATAAATTTTATATGCAAATCGTGAAATGCTTTCGTATCTTCTAAAACCAAAAATATATCTAGCGATATTGTTATATGTTACGTTCAGCCTTCGTCTACATTCAGAATTACAACTAGCAAATAGCTCGCAACCATACATTAGAGTTGGCAGTAAATACGTTTTGGCAAGTAGCATTCGGATATGTGTCGGTGTAAAATGTTGCGACATCCATAGGTTTCTTAACATAGAAAAAGTTTTTCCACAGTTTATTTTAATATGGTCTGACCAATTAAGTTCATTATTAAAAGTTACACCAAGATTTTTTGCAGTGTCTACATAATTTATAATTGTGTTATTAATCTGTATTGGCGGAAGATACGTTGTAAGGTGTCTTGACGATTTAATCACTAAAACAACAGATTTCCGTGGGTTTAAACTCAAGCCATTTGCAGATGCCCATAGATAAATTTGATGTAAATCTTGGTTTATTAGTTGTACACAATTAGATGCGTCTGATACATTACAACTTATATACAATTGTACATCATCAGCGTACATTTGTGTTTGACAATGTTTTATTTGCAAAGGTAGATCATTAGCGTATATATAGAGTATAACAGTGGCCCAAGTGTCGATCCCTGGGGTACTCCTCTTGGCATCATACAACTTTTGGAGGCAGTTTTTTTGTAGTATACGCTTTGACTTCTATTACTTAGGTATGACGATAAGAGTTTTAATGCTGTTGGCGAGAAATTACACATTTGTTTTAGCTTAAGGCAAAGAATGGAATGGTGCACAGTATCAAATGCTTTCGAATGGTCAAGCAAAACAAGAAATGACATCATTTGGCGTTTATCAATATGGCACCTTAAATAAGGATGTTAAGTTTTTTAAATAAATGATCCTTACTCCTGATTCCGGAATAAAACAAATTTCCATATCGTTTTAGGTTTCTCCGCAATATGATTTGAGCAAACCCCATGCAGTATTTTAAAATAAAGAATTTCAGGCAACTTATAACCAATGCATCTTTGCAAATTATTCTTCTTAAAGTCCTCTTACGCTTATAAAAATGTGTTCCAATTGACTTCTTAACAGGAAAGAAGCTGAGGCTTAAGGACTTCTTTCAAGTTAATATCTCGCACCTTTAAATCTTGGTTGTTTCTTCCTTTAATTGCCTTTGACTCCACAATTGAACGATAATATTTAAAATTTTAAAAGCTCAGTTAAGGCCCAGTTAGGCGAACGTTGCTGTACCCGTAATGTACCGCACCGTACTGTAAGCACGTTGGTGCACTTATAGAACATTTAAAAATGTGTCATATGTGTTTCCCATACATAAACAAAAATCAATAGTATACATAAAACAAAACACACAGTAATGGGAATCAAAAATGTTTAAATGGTGACCGCTGTGCAGAAAAAGTACCAAGTGATTTAAATGGTATTAAAACAGTATTTTGTGTATGTAAAAAACATTAATAATTTATATTTATATTATAGATTTACAATAAACAAATTTGTATTTTAGCATATATATTTTTAGCATACATATATTGTATTGTGGTGTACGCACCAAACGAGGTTTTGATACTATTTAAAGCCTTTTACTTGTTTCACATTTCCATTGTATGTGTATTTAAATTATTTTTATTTTTTACATCTAAACATAAATATATTTGTTTTTATGGAAATATGTTGTATTTTAAGTTGTTTTGTCTCAATTCCATAGCTTTACTGAAAAAAGTTCCAAAAAAAAGAGCAAACATACCCACATTCAATTAAACATACCAGCAGCCCATCACTGCCTTACAACTGTCACGTAACAACGGCATAAAAATCTGTTTTATACAGATCGAGACGTTCCGTCAACGTGACATTTAAATTCAGTAAGCATTTACATTGTTTGCAAATAACAAAACGAACCAGACGTTCCGTTAGGGGACGTGGACGTTCGGCTAACTATGCCTTTAGTCTTTACTTTCTGTTCTGTTACGAATCAGCTGATTTGTTTTTGTTATTAAAAAACCTGTGAAATTGATTAGTTTTTCTGTTCTGTTGCGGTTCAGTTTGTTAAAATAAAATACTTGTTAAGTAATTGTAAGTGACAGCAAAATAAATATTAAAAAATACATTTTTATATTGAAATATACTACGTTTATACGCACCACTTATTCGCAAATAAATATATTGCAAGTAGAGAATATTGCCGCATAAACAGTGAATAAAAGTTTAATTTGCGAATAGCTAACTCATGAAAACAATTCCTGATTAACGACACTATTTGCAAATAAGATTTTAAGGATTGCCACACTTTTAACCGTTTTACGTTTTTATTTCGATGTGGCTCATTCATATGACAACAAAAGTAAAATTAAATCAATAATGTGCAAATAAATTTAAAAATACACAATAATTTTTGATCTTTTTCATTTAAAAAATAAAAAGTTTATATACATACAGTGCTACTAAATGCATACATTTTTCATCTGGCATCACTTAAAAACAAGAATTTTCATTAGGAAAATTGACATATAAACAGTAAGTTAGTTAATTGCAAATAATTTTTATTCGCGAATAGGCTACGTATAAACGTAGTAATAAACTATTTTTTGATTTTAAGAATTCATAAAATTTTATTTCTTCAAATTTATGTGCATTAAAGTTATTGAAATAAAGCAATGGGCAGTGCGTGCAAAACTAATAAATTTGTCATAAATGGCTGATAAGTTTCTACAGAAAAAGTAACTATTACAATTTCGTAACAAAACAGCATGGAACAGAACAGAAACAGAAAGTAAAAACTAACTGAGCCTTTACAATTTCGTAACAGCGTTTCCACATACAAGTACAAGTTCGAAAAACTCAATACACTCACACTTTTTTACTAACACCATCACATTTTTCGTACTTGCAGCTCAACTTGCAACAGAATTTGCTTGCAAGTAAATTTTTGACACTTGTCGCAAGTAAAATGACAAATGAAGAAACAGCGTTGCCGTGGATGACTTTTGTATCAATCTTCTAGTACTTAGTAAAATAAAAGTTATGTTTATAGAGGATTTTCTGTGTATTTATAAAAAATAACTAATAAAAAAAGCACAACTATACAACAACGCATCTAAATGGTAATTTTAAGCATTTTGATAAAAAAAAATTGTTAATCAAAATATTTTCTCTGTAACATTATGATATTGCCACTACGGCAATACTGTAGTCACATATTTTATAAAATAAACATAATTTTTTCATTAAGATGGACAGAAAACAGAAACCCAAAACCTTCTTTTTTCACATTTTTTTTCACATTCGCTTTTTAATTTTTTTAATTCGTTTAATACGGCAATTTTTGCTAGAAGTTTACTTGTTGACGACATTTTAAAAATGAACTTGCACTGTGCTGTGTAGCCACTCAAAAAATTGTTGTGTTTTTTTTGACATTTCTTCTGATTTTCGATATTAATACGTATACACTACTTGCAAGTAATTACCAAGGTATATTTACACAAGGTAGACTCATTTGGGAGTGTAGACATGCTGCTCTATAAAAGGAACCGAGTTGTCAAAATTGTCTTCATATAAAACAAAAACAATTTAACGCACACATGTACAAATTTTGGCTCATATACACGAAATTTGACGTTTGGGTTCCAACTAGGGGTAAACAGCTGACAAACATATGGGCCAACGAGTTTACCTTGTGTAAATATACCTTGGTAATTACTTGCATGTGGAAACGTGGGGTTAAATCTATTGCTTGATTTCAGCAATTTAGTTTCTTTCTTTTGTCTAATTTTTAAATTTATTTATTTATCACAATTCAATTCTTCCAATTGTTATATCTTTTAAATTTTTTTTTTCAAATTTTCAATCTTCTTTCGAAAAAAAAAAACAAATCCCAAAACAAAAAAAAATTCTGCAGTTTAAATCAAAGTTTCCTTTGATTAAAATAAAATTTTTCCAAAATTATAAAAAATAATCAACAGGTATAAAGAAGCAAAGTATGTATATAAGTATAATAAATAAAATGGGACCTCACAACGTATCATGATATATAATTGAAATTTGGTCCATAGGAGTATTAAATGACGAAAAATAATATAATAAAACCGGGATGTATGGCCACAGTTTTATTATTTAACGACGAAATCGATTATTATTAATTAATGATATATAATAGCAGAACACGCATTTTCCTGGGCCTGATTAAGGAACATATACAAAATCTGAATTACCCTATATATTTTGTCTAAACACTTTTTATAATACACTAACTTAAAATCCATAGCTACTTTAACAAACTTATGGTCCTAGTTAATTTTTAAGATCTCAGAATTTTTTCTACGGTCGGTATTCCTAAAAGCTATAACTTTATTCATTTATATCAGTCAAGTTTGCTGGGTTTCTAGTTTCACAAAAATATTCGTGTCATTGTCATGTTCATATGCTGTAGTTCAGAGTGTAAGATTGTTGTATATTTTCTTGTTTAACTAAGTACAAATAATGCAAAGCAATTATTTTAAAATCCATACTTATAGACTGCCGTAATTGGTCGGATTTCTAAGAACTAAATTTTCAAAACACAACTCTAATGGTGTTTTCTTTTCTACAAAAAAATGTGACACTTTATTTTAAAAAAATGCAATTTGGTGTCTGTTTCTTAAAAATTTTGCTCCCGAAAAGGGTGGCTTGTTTAATTCTAAAAAACTCATCCATTCCATTTTTTTGTAGAAAAGAAAACACCATTAAAGTATGTATTAACCTTCTGCTTTAAAAAATTTTATGATTTTCTATTATTAAAGTAAGAATACAGCAACAAAGAGAAAATAAATTTGCACATTTATTCAAAAATATTGGTAAAATAGCTTGAGGGCGAATAATATGACAAAATTAACAGCAAATTTTCTTATAGTTATGGTAATAGGTGGAAATTTCATAGCTGGTTACAAAGTAATCGGTTGTAGTTATCCACCTCAGTAAGTGTTAATGCCATTAATAAGCTCAGTATATTATACGAATTTTTAAATTACATTTTCGTAATTTATACTGCTATCGGCATTGCACGTAGCTGAGTTGCCGAGAGCGCAAAATAAAAAATAAAAAAAATAACAAAAATAGAAGGGACCCAAGTTCAAACCTTAACTCAGGCAGTCCTATTTTTAAATATATTAAAATTTGTGTTTGTAAGTAAAAACCATTTGCTAACTTTCATTAAACTAATACAGGTGTGAAGAAGGAATTAAGATAAGCTGATAAACAAGCTCACACATATCTGTAGTTTAAATTTAAATTATGAAATTATTTTTGTTTAACTTTTCATACACAGAAAAAATATAAAAATTATTTTTATCATCAAATTCGTAGAATCAATCTCACAATTTTTTGATCTTGCCCCTATTGATAACCAAAAATTGTAAAAATAACTGATATTTTCGATTTTAATAAAACAAAATATGATCAAAGAACTGTGATATTTCATACAATGTATTAATTTAATTAATTTAAAAAAAATATCAAAAAATCTCTTTTTTTTTCATTTACCTCAGTTGATTGAAAATACTGAAATAAAGAACAAAGGAATATTGCAATTCAGCAAACTAGTGATTGAATAGGATGTTGGATTCAATTAAAAATTTTATTGAATAAATTATTATGTATAATGGATATCTAAACTTAAAACTAACACTAGCCAACAAGGTTTGGACTAGAGCAACCAAATATCTTTCCTAGCGTAATCTGGTGGGCTTAATTTGAATCTGTAATTGGTTTTTCTCAATCACGTCAGGTTTTGGAGATACAAAAAAATGTTTTTATTCGTTTTTTTTTACATAAAAATCACTAGTTTATTTAAAATCAATGAATTTTAAAAAGTGAATGGCGTTATTTTAACGTCGTTTGTATTTTATTGGTTCGGTTTCACGTATAAGAATCCAGCAAGAGTCATCCAGCATGCTTTTGTCTCAAAATCCTTGACAAATTCTGTAATTTTTCATTAAATATTGATGAGGACGCTTCCCTTGTTCGTCGTTCACTATAACTAGTTTTTTTTGGAAAAAAGTCAAAATGCGAATGCAGAAAATGCAAAACATTGTCGGTGTCCACGGTTGGTTCAAGTTTCTGACTGCAAAACCAAAATAATGTAAATATGCATATTTTAATGATTCTGATATTGCATATCTTTTTCCCCCAACCAAATATTTATCACACACAAAGCAAACTTAGCTTGAATCAGTAACACAGGATCTCCCTGACATGCTTAAACGCTACTATTATGACGTTTTATAATGAATTTGGGCTTCTGTCAAATAAATAATTGTGAAATTGTAGTGTCAGTATTGACTG
This sequence comes from Pollenia griseotomentosa, assembly GCA_963931875.1. Classification (NCBI taxonomy): domain Eukaryota; kingdom Metazoa; phylum Arthropoda; class Insecta; order Diptera; family Polleniidae; genus Pollenia; species Pollenia griseotomentosa. The sequence goes on from OZ007560.1 coordinate 209,127,564, forward strand.
TCTTATTGCCAGTATGCGATAAAATTAATGAAATATAAATGAACAAGACGTGATAGCCCAATTTTGATGCCAGATTCGAATTCAGCGCAACTAGATTTGTTAAAAATCATGCTTCGCTTCTGCAGTCAATTTTTTTTTCCAAATTTGTAGAGCAGTGTAATTATTATAATCAAACCCACGTTTCGTATACGTAACTTTTAAATAATATACATTGAATAAATATTAATCATACGTGTAAAGAACAGCATATTTTTAGTAACTGTCTAATTCACTAAATGAGAAATAACACTTTCTTTCGCACAACTACATATAAAACCAAAACAAATTCTAAAAATTTTATTTGTGATTCAAATGTATTTGTACGAAAGAAAGCGTTCTTTCCCCTTTAGTAGGAAAATTTCTGTTCTGATGTTAAAGTTAAGAGCAATTAATTTTTTAATGTATTGAACGAATATAACCAAAAATAACCATAAATTAGAGGCGGAATGCTCTGACACATATAAAACACATATTTGAAAATTAATTTAATGCGCCCAAAATAGTATTCGGTAACATTAACGCTAATTCATTTCATCGTGACTTGTGTACGATTTGTTCGAATTGGATTAAGTTACAAGAAGCTCATTTGGAATAAAATTCACGTGGAGTCATCTGTTTTCGTGCAAAATTGGAACTATTTTTTGTTTTTAAAAATTCATAAAAAAAATTATAAGGACAACAATTTTACAATTTTATCATCTATCAAAGGTAGGCATATAACAAACAAAATAAAAAATCGATAACAAATGATTATTTTGTTCTAACAATTAACCTGTATAATAATTTTATTAATACAAAGTTATAAAAAATTGAATCCAGGAATTTTATTTCTCATGGTGAGTAACATTATATAAATTTTTTTCATATTGTTCGAATGTGTATTCTAAGACAAATTACAATCCTCAAAAGCTTTTATACTTTAATATGAAAAAAGTTATAAAAAATAAATAAATAAATAAATTAATTCTGAGTTAATTCAACATTTGTCAACCGGTTTTCATGGTTTTACGCTTATTTTATTCGTTTTATTCGTTTAACTCTAACACTCCGGCAAACATTTTACCTCATACACTCCGGGAGGGGGTCACCGGTGACCCGTGTGTATTTTGTATGGCGTTGAGTGCGTCGTTTTTAATCTCTCTCTCTATTCTCATTCTTGTTTTTTGAATTAAGTGCGTGGATGTTTTTATTCTCTCTCTCCATTCTTATTCTTGTTTTTTGAATGAATTTAGTGCGTGCATGTCAGTTCATGTTATGCTTTTATCATAAGCAGTTGATGATTTGTGGTTCGTGCACATAAAATAATTTTATTCTTCAATAAAATGCTGAAACGTGAAATGGATGTGGAACATTCTGGTGAATGTTCAGATTCTACTGCGGCTGGAGGTGAATCTTCAGGTGCTGCTGCTGCGGGACAATCCACTAGTTCGGTAGAAGGACAAAAGTAAATTTGTATTCCATTTTTTGGTCTATTGTCATTGTAATTGTCCATTATTTTGTTGTGTCCATTGTGTTTTCTTATAGCAAAAATAAATCTTTAGATAGGCTTCCATGGAGAAGAGGTGTGCTAAATGTAAACGCGTAAGTTTTTATGTGCATGATTCGATTTTGATATTGTTTTGAACGAGTGTTTATATATAGATTAACTGCAGCAAACATGGATTTCTTGTTTGAAACTGATGATGAGGATGAGCCTGTTGAATTCCAAAATGACAGTGAAGATGAATGGTTACCTGATAATGATTGCCGAAAACGTTCCTGTAGTTGGACCAGCAGCACCAGAGCCTGAGATGAAAACAAAAGATGGTCGTAAAGTTGCGAAGGGTCGTTGCTATATTTGCATTTTCAATGATCCGAAATCGGACCGGAAAGGTCGTACAAAATGCTCAAATTGCAAACGCACAATGTGTGCCACCCATACCAAGAGCTTGCCACCGCTCTGTACTGGCCCAAATTGTTGAATTTGTATGGCATTCTATTAGCGGGCCACCAGCCAATTTTTAATTTTGGTCCAAATTCTTGAATTTCCATTAAAAAAATTTCAACTAATTTTGTATTTATATCCACAATGAATATCTCTTTTTTTTATTACAACCTATAATTTTCTATATTTAATAATAAAATATAAAAAAAAAAATACAAAATAGAAATAAAAACTGTGTTCTTATTTATTATTTTCATATAAAATGTATGGTGGCCATTACGGGTCACCGGTGACCCGCTCCCGGAGAATGAGGGGTATTGGACTTTTGCGCACTCCGGCCCGGAGTCCAAAAACGTGAGTAGCCTAAATCCAGCGAAAAACGCTTTAAAATATGCTCTTGATAGCTATCCTAAAATTTGATAACTGAAAAAAAATTTTCTTCGGAGATATTTGACTTCAAAGGTAAAATGGGTCACCGGTGACCCCCTCCCGGAGGGTTAGGGTTAATTTTATATTTTTTATTTTATAAATTTAAAAAATGTTTACAATTGTTGAAAATATAAAAAACTATTAAATATACAAGATTTTATTTGCCATGCTAAATTCCCAGTTTTTATTTTTGATAAAAAAAAACCCTGAAATTTATTACTGAAGGGATAAGCTATACCTATGCGCATTTCACTGGTTGCTTAGGCCAGATCGTCACGAAACTTCTTCCAAAGATTTTAGAAAAACTAAAGATATTAAATAAATAAAACTTTTAAGCGAATAAGAATTATAAGCAACAGTTTTACTTGTAACCATATCAAAGCTTTAACAAAAACAACAACAATAAACAGTGAGTTTATCTTTTCTTACATTCCCCACTACAATTGGCTGGAAAACAGTTTTGTATTCCCAAGAAAATTACTTTGATAATAAAAAACTATTGTTAAGATGACTTAAAGAAATCTTATCCCGAATGATTTGCTTTATCCAAATCGAACAAGTTGTTCTCAAGTAATGACAAAATGTATTTGCATAACCGCTTTCTTTTGGGCGAAATAATAATCAAGCCCATAAAAAGAAAACTAGAGGTGACAGAGTCCGTTTGGAAACATTTGGAATTTGGATTCTGTCAATTGAAATCACCGGCCAGTGTTATAGGCGATGAAAAAGTATTTTTCAACGAATTATTGTTTCCTTATTCAGTTTTGTTTTTAAAGACCTTAAAAATTTGTGCATTGAGTAAAAACTTCCTTTTAACTGAAGCAAACCTAAGGAAGGCATTAAACAAATAAAACCAATATGATAACCTAGTAAGGTATTGTTAAGGAGAAGGTTGTTAATCTTAACATGTAAAATACACAATATTTTCTTTTTCCTAAAAAGCATTTTGTGTTTTATATCACAGAAAAAATTAAAGATCAGTAGTTTTTTATAAAATAACAAAATTTATTATAAAGTATTTCAATTTAATTAATGTGATAATTGAATCAATTATTTTTTTGTTGAAAGAAAATTTAAAACGTAATTTTGATCTAATTAACATTTTACTTATTTTGAAATAAATTTTTAATTAAAATATTAATTAAATAACAAAAAATCTTAATTAATTTTTTCGTTTAAAATAAAATAATTTAAACTTGTATAATTGTTGTTGAGAATTGCCATAACCTGAGCTAGGTATATTTAATTAAATCAATTAACACATTGTTTGAAACGGCAAAGTTTTTTGATATTTTTTTAATTAAAATTAAAAATATCATTTACTAAAAAAAATATATTTAAGATTTTTAGTTTTTTGTAATCTATATAATCATTGTGGTAATAGGTACAATATCAACAAATTATTTGTTTGATTCTATTAATTAGGAACGAATTTGGTTATTAGCGACAATTTTGTTGTAGTGTTGTAGATTTATAACTGGTAGTTTTGAGAAATAGGGCCCTGGCCTTTTGGATAGTACTTAAATCTATAAATTGTTAATTTTCATAAACATAACCTTAAATCGTATAAAACTACAGTTTGGCTTTTTCATTCTTATTAAAGAAGCCTTACTTAATTAAGATAAAAGTATGGTACCACTACTATACAAAAACAATATCATAAGAAGTGTATTTTTTACAAGTTGGTTTCAAAAAACAGCAGACTGTTATTCCTGCGCATGTTGTTTTTGTAAATTTAGTTTCGTTTAGATATTTAGTGAAGAACCGAATCTCGTATAAATATAAATGTGATATCATATCAAACCTAAAATTTGGCCATAATTTCAAGACTTAAGTTCAATTTGAAAAAAAATACGAAAGAGTATTCATGAAATTTTCAAACAAAGGATACAAATAAAATTTGCTTTAAATGTAATGAAAATGTGTATAAAGAGCTACAGCCGTATTCATAAAAACTTATTGATGATTAATTGACCGTTTTTAAGCAAAGATTGCTAAAGTTGTATTCATAAACGAAAAATAGTCTATTGAACCTTTAATAAACCATTCATAAAGTAAGAAATTTTATTGTTGGATTTGCCCTTCTTTAAACCAAAAATAAAATGACATTTAAAAAGGTGTTTGCATTTTATGATATTATTTTTGTGAAATAAGTGGAAAAATAATGACAAAAATGTTTTATTTATTACAAAGGACATGTTAAATACATTTTACTAATTTTTTTTTTATTTTAGACAGCCCATTTAAAGTTATAGTGATAATTATTTAAAAAAAAATTTATATTATTTAAATGAATATGTTCAGGGGCAAATGCAGAAATTCTCTTGAATTATTTATTATATTATTGCAACTAGTTGTTTTTTTTTTTTTTTTTTTTTTTTTGTTTAAAACAACAAATTATTGTTCAAAAATATAAAAAAAAAAATAAATAAATCATAGTGATGTTAATAAAAAGTAGATAAACTTTTTATTCGATTACTTTCTTATCGTATATTTAAAAAAGGTACAAACAAAAGTTTTTATGATACCTTTCGGAAACATTTTGTTCAGAAACTAAAATAATATGTAGTTTTAGAATAATTTTGAAGGTCTGCAATTAAAAAAAATAAAAAAAAAAATTTAAATATAGAATATCATGTAAGCCGAATAGAAGTTTCGTGCATCACTAACAATAAAATATAAAGAAAGTTGCCATACTTAAACAGAAAATCGCTGCAAACAGTTAATAGTAAAAAAGCTGTTATTGTACGTTTATGAATACAAATCTTTATAAGAGGTTTATAAGAAAAAAAGCGTTTAATAGTTATTACATACTATAAGCTTAAAATAAGAACTTTTTATGAATATGGCTGCTATTCTTTAATTTTAAAACATATATTTTTTTCATTTAAAGCAATTGCTGCAATTTCCTGAAATAAAAACATTTTTTTCCCCTTTTCTTAAATTTAGTCTGCAAAATGGTTCTTGTTTAAAAAAGTTTTCTTTGCGATAATTTTTTCTGTATCGCTTTCTCTTCACAACGAAATTAAATTCTTTCTTTACTCTTTAAAAATCAATTTTATTTTATCTATTACATGCACGTATGCAGGTAAAAATTTTGCTGCAAATGAATAAACGAATAAAGAAAAAGGAATTCTTGTTAACAACAAGCACCTGTATAAACAAAAACAATCCATTAAATATTTTTAAGTTAAAAAATAATAAACGTAATCATATTAAGCACACATACGCATAAACAAGGACCCGTTTACACACACTCACAAGCTTACAGCTGCTAAATTGTAGTCCATACATGCAATATTATCTTACATATACCAACGTGCACAAATAAATTGTTTCGTACATACATGTACATATATGTATGCGTAAAGACTCCTGTTTACGTATAAGCTTAAATGTCTGCATTTACGTGTACATTTTTTATATAAATTTTCCTTTAAATGCTTAGATTTTATAATAATTCATGGTATTAGCTTTAAGAAAAAACAAGCATGCAAAATAAATTTAAGGATTTTTGTAGGTATTCTTATCTCTTTTCTTCTACTCTTTTTCTTTCTTTTGACAAGGATTTACTTAGTATGTTCCATAAATGGGCTTAAGCACAAGTATGTTTTCAGTCAATCCTTAAGCTGTTAAGCAAACAGTAAAGCATTTGGCGAAAGTATATTCTAAGAACAGGTGCGGATTTCTTTTTTATATAGATGCATATTTAACGAAACAGTATTTAAATAAAGGATTATTTAACAATTAATGAATATGTACATTAGGAAAATATTTTTGTTTTTTTTACTTAAGTACAGATGCACCAAAAAACACAGTTTAAATGTGGCATTGTTTACAAAAGGTATGTTCAGACCTAACAAATATTTGACGAACATAATATCCAAGAAAGCTTTACCAGTAAATTGATAAAATTTTTGCTTTATTTTTGTATTGATTAAGTTAAATTTGTTTTTAAGCAGATAGTTGTAGAAAATAATTTAAAAACTGTTAAATGAAGTTTTATCCAGCTAAATGTTTTATGAAAGCAAATAGTTTTTCAACAAAACTAGTGGTTACATGTAGGACATCGAACATCTAAAAGGTGTAAACATAGCTTAAGTCGTATTCAGATTTTGAACCAGAATTTGAATTTGAATCGAGATATAATTATTTTAATCGCCATCACGAGTTGTAAATGTGGATTTGTTTATTCTTCCGTGTTTAACACTAATAAATATTTATTAAGTATTTGTAGAATCCGTTAAGTTGGAAAAGAGTTGGGGTCCCAATTGTTGACCATACTCTCTAATATTATAATTTTAATTTGCTAAACACAGTATTTACAGAGAAAAAATTGTCAGTAGTTTTTTATCAATTAAAAAAATTGCTTAAAAAGTACAGTAGTTTTCCGTTTTAACGAACCAGTACTTTGTCAGGCCTCTTCGTTAAACTGAAAAGTTCGTTATATGCCATACTTATGTCTAGTACCCATGTTGTGCATAAATAAATGACTAGAACTCTATTATTTATCGTTTATTTTGAAATATTGTTTGAGATCTGTATAATATCAGATCTGTTCTGAAAATCACTTTAACTCAAATCACGTGATTTCAAATCACATGTGCCTTTTAAAATCACATGTGTGATATTTTGGTGTGCTTCGGTGTGATTTTTAATTGCCGAAAGCACACCGTGAAACAGAAAAGAACGGTATGACTTTCAGAACACCACTAAATAAGCACGTGATTTTCCGAACAGACCTGTATATTAAAAAAAATAAAAAAGGTACAATTCATTACACTGGTACCATAAAACATAAAATAATTTTAATGAAAAATAGGTTCAAATTCGTTTTCAATTTCATTGAAAGTTTTACATAAAAAATTTGTAGAGTATTGTTTGTTTTTTTACAACAAAAAATTTTGTTTTGTGGCATCTTTCTGAAGTTCTCTTAAAAGCAATAAAGTTGACAAATTAACATTATTTTGTTGAGCCCATTGAATGCAAATTGCGAAGCTTTTGAAAACACTTATGTGCTTTATATATTGCTCCAAATGTTCTTCATGGTCGATTTCTTCTACATCATGGTTATCATCTTCAATCATCCTCAGTTTTCAGTTTTTCTTTTAAAAAATATCACTCTCTTATACTCATTTTATGCGTAACTGATCATTGCAGCGTAATCAAACAAAAATGGTACATGAATAAAACCTTACATAGCGGTACTTTTTGCTACTGACTTTGTTTTTAGTTAGAAATTACTTCACATTATGCTGGTTTAAACTAAAATAATGAATCTAATTTGTTCGCTAAATTGAACGCAAAAAAATATTTTTTGTTCGATATATAAGGTACTCAATGGAGCAAACTTGTGTGTTCGTTAAATACGATGTTCGCAGAATCTAAGGTTCGTTAAACAAAAAAACTACTGTATTTCAATTCAATTAATGTGAGGAGAATCAACTATTTTTTTTTTTTTTTTTTGTTGAAAGAAAACTAAAAAAATATAATTTTGACTTAAACAACATTTTAGTTGTTTTAAAATAAATTTTTAGTTGAAATATAAATTAAATAATAAAAAATCGTAATTGATTTTTTCGTTTAAAATGAAATTTTTTAAACTTATCCTCTTAAGACCCGAACATTAACCCACTGAATTTTTACATTTCTTTTATATTTTTTATTCCTTTTGGGGAGCAAATAAGACAACTGTATATTTTTTTTTTAAATTTTTTATTTGAATTCTTAGAAATTACTGGTGCACATATGTGTACCCCAGGTTTTAAAATATGAATAATTTCAACGTAAATCCTTAATTTCTTAAAATTTTAACTGAACCGATTGAGTAAAGGGCTTATTAAAAATTTTTTTTATCTTATGAGGTGTAATTTAAATTTCGGTTCTTATTTTTTTTTAATTTTTTTTATTTAAAGTGGTAGAAAAAGAGGTGCACATATGTGTACTTCAGGTCTTAATAAGAACCCAGAATATATATTCAGTATAGCGACTAAGATCCATATTGTAGAAATTACATACGGTATGATGAGCATGTATATACCCCTTCCACCTGTGACGAAGGGTATAAGGACCGTAACAAGTAATGCTATTGGCTGATATAAAGCCGCGATTATTCGACTTTTTTCAAAAACCGGTTTTCGAATATTTCGAATAGCTGGTTTTTTTAAAAAACCTGTTTTTGGTTAAGCATTCTAAAAACAACCGGTTAACCGGTCTTAATTCGAATACTTAAAAATACAAAAATCAAATTAGTTTTTGTAATAAAAAGTTAATTTGAATAAAAACAAAACAATTTACGAAGGTAAGGAACCAACAAAATACATAGAATGACTTAAGTTATGTTCAGACGTTTTGCAAAAGCAAACAATTCTTTAAGAAAACTAGTGGTTACGTTTAGGACGTCAAATGTTTAATAGGTGTGAAAAAATTATTGAATTTTCTTCAACTTCAACCATATTTTTGAAAAATTTTAAACAAAACTTCTTAGCTAGGATTATATATTTCAAATTATTTGGTTTCAGCTTCTCAATTATTGGTAATGAAATCTCGGTCCAAGCTTTTTGAATTCCTTCTGTTAAGGTTTCTTTTGTTAGGTACTGTCTGCCTGACTCGTACACTTTGCGAGAAAGCAATCTCTACACATTTTCTAATTGATTTAAATCTGGAGAATACGGGGACCACTCCAAAACATTTACATTCTGTCCCCGATTTTACATTATTTTACAGTCCTTTCAGTGCGGATCGGGTCATTATCCTGTTGAAATTCCCACGGAACAGGTCCGAATAGAGTTGAAAAATGTCGAAAAGCCGTTTCAAGCACTGGTTTATAGTTATTCGCGTTCATTTTAGAAGAAAAAATTTGGAGGTCAATAGTATCATAATACGATATCGCAGCTAAGCAGGCGGCAAAGGTAACGTTCCGTTTTTCGCAAAATAATAGTTGTATGTAAATATTTCTTGTATCCATCTGGACCTTCTAAATTTAACTTTTTTTCATCAGAAAAAACAACACGCTGCCATTCCTTTTTATAGGTCATATAGTTGCGTGCAAACTGGAGTCGTTTTTCTTTAGAAGTGTTTTTTTTTTAATTTTCAATTTTTGGCTTGTTACGCCCCATTTTAAATAAAAAATGTTCAAATCTATCGCAAATACTCACAAACTCTTAAATTAAGATTTATATTATCCACTGCTAACGGCAAACTGATTATTTGTTTAATAAACCTATTCAAATGAGCTGAAGTTTACATGTCATACAAACTTCCTTCCAGAAATTAGTGTTTGTGCCCATATAGTCACAGCTCACATATTAATGCCACTCCTGAAAATGGCATTGAATACCATAACTTTCTTATAATTATTGATGTTGAACAAAGAAAAAATTGTAGAATTTTCCCCTTCCCTAAAGACATTTAAAGAGGGACAAATCTCATTAAGATGTTGATATCAAGATAATAATCATATTAATGAGATGAGCCTAACAAGATCTTCTTAGAATTTCAAAAGGACCCATTTATAAGAGCTGCGTTATTATTTTTATATGCTACAACTGGAATAATAAAAGCAGTAAATTTTAAACTTTTTGTTTGTTGGTATAAAAACTAAATTAATTTTCGCAGTTTTAAACTATTATTGAGATTCTTTGAACAAAATTTAGTAAAAAAAAGTTTAATAACATTGAAATTAGTTTCATTGTCATATTGTTAATTAGAAAATCTTTTGTTTTATGGAATTTTTTTTAAATAATAATTTCTACATTAACCTTCGCCTTACCAATCTTTTTTGTGTACATCGTTTAGCAAAAACCACACAGGGTGTACCGCACATATAATTAGCGGCGATAAACATGTGTTTGTCATATAAAATTATTTTTTAGTTTTTTTAAGGACTAAACTGTTTGATTGATAAGCAAAAAAATTTCATATAACTAAAGCAATTTTAAGTAAGTTTTTAAACGAGTAAAACCAAGATGGTCACCCTGGCAAGTATTGGTTAAGCAATGGTTAATAAAAACAACACTAATAATTAAATTATAACAATAGTTTATTTAAATACTTTATTACATTTTAAAGTTTTTTTTTTATGCAACACAACATTTTTTTAATTTTAATTTACCAAGTAATTGTTTTGCATCAAAAAATTTAGGAAGATATAAAATGTTCACATTGTTTGTAACAATTAAAAAAATATTTGGGTTTTTATTGGTTTTGAAAAAAAATATTTTTTGCTGGAACGATTCATTTGGATTGTTTTCCACTTCTTAGATTATCCACACCGCAATTATAAACACAATATCTCATTTTAATTATTTCCAATAAAAAGCTCATTATTTATTCGTTTCGACTAAATTTATTAAACTTTTTATTTGTTTAAAATTTATTTTATTGTGAACATTTTTCCCACATTGTAAATTTAAATCAATTATGCATGCAACACAAAAACATCTAAAATAAAACAAAAATTACCATTTTGTATGCTAAATCAATGGTTTTTAGGTTTCTTTATGTCTGAATTGTTTTTTGCATTTAGTGAACACCATTTACATATATTGAACAAAAACAACAATAACAGAAATCAATTAAATAAGTTTTTCTAACAGAATACAATATGCTTTGTTTGTTGAGTATTTTATTTGTGTAACGAAAACATTTTTTTAAACAAATACGTTCCATAAAAAGTTTGGATTAAAAAATAAAAGCAAAGGCAAAATGTTCATCGTTTTTTAGATAAGTATTTTTTTTTATTATTCAATTAATGTACTCCATAGAGGATACATTTAAATTTAATAAAGAAAAAAAGACAAAGAAGTCAGTTAATTTCCATTCATAATTCAAACAACACTGCAAGAAATTCAGTTGGTTATTGTAATGAAACTCATTTGATCATTTTTTAAGAAAACCAACTTAAAATGTGACATTTTCTACGAGAAAATTAATGTTGCATTCGATTTACAAATTTTCTTAAGAAGACAGGTCAATTTATTAGAGGCAAAATTTTTAATGGAAGGAATGAAATTATTATTTTTTTTATAATATTATATAACTTACAAGATTTTGTTAGTCGTGCTTAATTCCCAATTTTTGTTCTTGATAAAAACACTTAAATTTATTGTTGAAGGGATAAGCTATTCCTATGCGCATTTCACTGGTTGCTTAGGCCAGATCATTAGGACACTTCATCCAAAGATTTTAGAAAAACTAAAGATATTAAACAATTAAAACTGTTAAGCGAATAAGAATTATAAGCAAAAGTCTTACTTATAACCATATCAAAGCTTTAACAAAAACAATAAACAGTGAGCTTATCTTTTCTTACAATAAATTTCAGAGTTTTTATCAAGAATAAAAATTGGGAATTAAGCACGACTAACAAAATCTTGTAAATTTAAAATTTTTTATTCCCAAAAATTACTAGTCTATATAATAAAAATGAAATGTTGTCTGTTGCTGATCGCATAACTTGAGAACGGCTTAACCGATTTGGACGATTTTTTCTTTGAAATGATTGCCATGGTCTAACTTAGGTTTATACGTAAAGAAAAGTTTCCCCCGCACACTTTTACTCCCACTTTTTTCGATTTACCTAAAATCAGAAAACGGCTCCATTGATCATTAGTAATCAGCTACCGAGCGAAGCCGAGACGGCCAGCTAGTTTTAAATAAATATCTTAAGCGGGGTTCAATATTATTCTTGCAAAAGTGCAAATGCAAAACATTGTAGCTCTTTTGTTAAATCTAACAACAAAATACAAAGAATTTCCGTTAGATTTCGGTAAACTGCAACGATATTTTGCATTTGCTCTTTTGCAAGCCTAAGGCCGAGGCCACGCAATGAGCGGCTAAGCGTCAAGCGTCTGAGCGATGAGCGTCAAAGCGTCAAGTTTTAGCGGCAAGTGGCTTATTACTGAGCGTCATTTCTGAGCGGTGAGTTGTAAAAATGCTATTGTAAAGAGTGGATTGTTTAATGTTATTACGCGAAAATCGTATTCATATGAATTTAATGCGTTTATTAAGAAAAAAAAAACAAAAAAAAATCGTTCGCTTAACCTACATTTAAGACAAAAACAAATTATAAAATATATATATATATTTAATCGAAATCAACGAACAGGCCTTGGTGTTCATCATTAACCACATATATACAAATCTACCCAAATGTGAAATCCATTGATTTGCTGTTGCAAGCAGTTAACACTAGATTGACAAAACAAAAAATTAAATTTTCGGTTATATTTTTATTTTTAAAATTTGGTAATCTGTCTTGCCATAATAGCGGTCGGCTTTGTACAGATGAAATTGTAAGCTCCACATTCACTTTTGCCATGTTTTTTCTTTGACGCTCAGAAAACAACTAAAAATTAGAACAAGTTTTATTCCTGAGCGTCGCCGCTTAGCCGCTCAAAAATTTCGCTCGCATGCCGCTCATTTCGTGGCCACTTCAATAGTATTTCATATGTTTTAATTTTTTGACGCTCATCGCTCAGACGCTTGACGCTTAGCCCCTCATTGCGTGGCCTCGGCCTAATACTGAACTCCGCTAAGAGCGGAATATTTAAAATTTTTTTTTCTCGCACCAATTTGAAATATGACTTATTTTGACAGTTCTTGTGAGAAACTTTTCGCAAAATATTGTAACGGAAACAGCTTTTTACATCCACTTGTGTGAGATAAACCATTTTTTGTTTCATTTTGCACTGTTTTTGTTGCAATTCATTTGTTTCATGCGAAAAGTCTTACGATTAAATTTAGAGACAACATTTTTCACAATGTATGGGGGGTAACCAATAAAAGTGACCAGACCTCGCCCATTTTTTCGACAAAATTTCACTTATATTTAGACAATATCCAAACCAAATTTAAAACTGCTCCAGAATGGCAGATATTACCATCTAAAATTGCAAAAGTCACACTATTTGCTGTTTAACTAGCATTTCCAAACAGAATTTGAAGTGAATTGCTAATATATCACACATGCTGAATTAAATGGGGTCTACTCGATATTTACAAACATTTACTTGATGTAAGAGAACTATTTGCAGAGGTCATCATATCTAGCCACTGTAAAACTTTTACAAAGTTTTCTCTACTTTTTCGGTAAGAAAACATTTGTATTCCTCGTTCTGGTATAAGAATACATATAAAAAAAAAAAAAAACAGTTATTTGGTTCTACTGAATATTTATAAATTTGAGTTAACCGCATTTAGAGGAACCGCACACAGGGTTGAAACTAACTTCTAGTGTATTGTTTTAGTCTATCTTAGATTTTGACCGAGTGAAGGTAGCATTTAATGTATAAATGTACCCGGGTACCTTGCCATGCCATTAAAGGTGTAAGATGAAAACTACTTCGCCACGCCTTTCCAAAATAATTTTTAAGGTGAAAAATGATTATAATTTAAAATTTATTAATAGTTAGGAGTTCTCAAGAAGTTTTAAGAATGTGGACCATCTCTTTATTTAAAAAGAATTAAGTTAAAAATGCCAAAGGTACCCGGGTAACTTGGCATTCACATAAGGGTTTACCATATTATTGTCACCGATAACTATATTATGGTTGAATTAGTCCTCTGTAAAGAAGCCACAGCCGTACTATGGTAACCTCTTAACACGTTACTTGTTTTTCTTCTATTTGTCTTATAAAACAAACCAGCTGTTTTGACAATTGAGAATGTTGGATATTATTCAAACTTTTATGGTGTTTTCTTTTCTGACAATAATTATCCATGTATGCTACCATTCGCGCGGGTTTTTGTTTTTATTCTAAAAAAATATGCAAAAATGTGAGGAGTTGTCGTTTTCCTTTCTAAATATGTAGCAAAAATAAATGGCAAATTTGTTCCATTTCTTACCCCCAGTTATAATTGAGAGTAAGATAATACCCTATTTGCATCTGCGTTAAGTACTTTTTTATACAAGCCAGTATTTTTGTATTAACTTTTTTCTTGTGTTTGCGTACAATTTGTGTTGTATTGAGATTTTTGGTTATATTGTGATGGATAAAAAATATTTTGTTTTTCGTTTGTTTTACTTTTTTTAATAATTATTTTTTTTGGCGCAAAATTTTCAACAACAGCTAACTTTAAATATTGAAAATCAGTGTTGTTAACGCTTATTGTAACTCAAGGAAAATTAAGTGTTGAAAATTGCTACAATCGTGGTGACTATCGCTTGTTAGTACAAACTTTGCATTCAATATTAACACGCTAAGTACACATTAGTGTTGAGTGTAAAACGTAGCTATTATTTTGCGTGCGTGTAACCTGATTAATATATTACATAATTAAAATGCATTATTATTTTTTAGAAAAGAAAACACCATTAATTAGGCTTTTAGGCTATATCATATTATCCTTTGTAGGTCGTTTTAGGATTTTAAATAAAAAAAGGTTTTTTTATCAATTTTATTTTTCAAACACCATTTTTTTACTAAAATATATGGGGCAATCTAAGTAAAATCCGACAGTTTGGATGAACAAATGATTTCTTTTATTTTTTACTGTGTTGATGTTCCTTCTCACCAGCACATTTAAGTAAATTTTCAAATATTTTTCGCTTTCCGCTACAATAATAAAAAATTGCGTTATAAGAAAACTATGTTCAAATAAATACGCATAACTTTGTCAATATTGGGCCAAATAGAATAATAATTTTTTGTATTTTTGCCTTCTATCCAATAAAAAAGTAGAAAAAAATTTTGCACAGTGGGCTTGGATGCGATTTTCTCGATTTAAAATATAAAATATAAAATATACTGTTTGTACTTTTTGATTTTCTTGGATTTTTTTTTTGTATGAATTTTTCCACAAATTTTAAGACCCATTTTGTTGTAGGATTTAAATAACTACTATTTTTTCTGATTTTTTGAAATTTGTTAAAAAAAAGAAAAATCAATCTCAAAATGCGCTTGATTCAAGTTTTATAAAGTTGATTTTATCCCAAATAATAGGACTAGTCCAAACACGCGTGTAAAGTGTAACCCATAAGGGACTAGTACTAGTCCAAAAGTAACCCAAACGTATGGAAAAAAACATGGTCTATTTAATACTACGATGTCCTAGGGCAGGACCATATAACCCAGCTTTGGACTACAAAGGAGTAGTCTTAAAACGATATACTCAAGAGGATTAGTTTTAACTTCGTTTAAAAAAGAAAACATGTCGTTAAAAAACGAAGACATGTCGTCTCACTACAAACACTTTTTAACAATGACATGGTCCATGCTTGCATTACATCGGACCAGTCCATGGAGTAGTCCATTTAATCAAAATGGATCAGGTGCTCCAATATTATTTGCAGGGAGGATATTATTATGATTGATTTACACCTTACAGAGTGATAAACTTATACAGTATTATCTTTATTAACTTGTATTTGATCCATTCTCTATTTAAAATACCGTCGATTATTCTTATTACTTTAACATTTCCAAATGCTACTTCTTTCCATACGTAGTAATAAACTAATTAATTTTTCAATGTCTTTCTGTGCAAATTTTATTCCAGTTCAATCATTGGCAACTCTTTCAAAAAAAAAAAAAAAGGGAAAAAACAACTGTTTTTATATGAACGAATAAAATCCATTTCCTTAATAAAATTTATTAAGTCAATGTTGCACACCAATTCACTTGCACAAATTTACATTCATGCAACCATTTCTCATCTTTCACAGTCCTGCTGGTTTATACTATTTGCTGCCAAGAGCATCATTTACATTAATTAAATAATATTGAGATAAATTAAAAAATTAATGCACATATTGCTTTCATTTGTGAGCTGCTTTGAACTGTGGTATGACTGCTGCCTGCCCATCTCTTGTTGAAGATTGAAAAGATAAAAGAAAAATTACCATAATAATCAATAAAATCAAAAAGAAATCAACTTGTTATATATTTTTATACCATACACCAACCTTGATGAAAAGGGTATTGAGCGTTTGTGCTTAAGCTTGTAACACATTATTTTAAAAAACCGCTTTAATTAGAAAACATTCGATTTGGCGATGTTTGTCCGTCCGGTAGGATCGTGGTCGGCTAGCATGATGAATGGTTGGCCGGCTGCTTGGCTGGTAAAAATTTGTTTAAAATTTCAAATAATACCTACGCGAATGTCCTTTAGGATTTTTAAGATCCCATAAAGCCTAAACCAACCACAACGTATACGTTTCCGTTAGAGTAACGAGGCCTTCATCCACAATTCCGTCTTCAAGTTATTTTTTTTTTTTTTTTTTTTTTTGTTTGAAAATATTGGTGTAAAATTCTAAATTTATTCAAATTGTTCTTAATTTATTTCTTTATTTAATTTGATTTTAAGTATTCAATTTGAAAACGCAAAAATCTCTGAAGAGATTGTGTGGTTACAATTGAAACATGTAAGAGCAACCTGTCCGTAAAACCGTGGATTCGATTCACAGCTCAGTCAAGAATGAGAAATATTCAATAAATTTTAACTCATTTCGTTTTGTAAAGTTCTTTTCTTCATAAAAATAATTTAATAAATATTAAATTCAATGAACTATTAGCCTAATTAAAATATCAAAATTTGGCTTAAATTTAATATATAAAATTTTTTTCGAAACCGGCCTATAAAATAGAATAAAAATATAATTGCCATTATTAAGGACGCCCAAATTTAAGGTATCATCATCAGCCAATGAAAATCGCTACAGGGAAATGATCCGAAGCTTTTTGTGGCGGAAAATTGGTGATTTAGACCTTGCATAGTATCCTTGCAAATAATAGGACCAGTCCAAACACGCATGTAAAGAGTAGCCAACAAGGGACTAGGACTAGTCCAAAAGTAACCCAAACGTATGGAAAAAACATGGTCTATTTAATACTACGATGTCCTAGGGCAGGACCATATAACCCAGCTTTGGACTACAAAGGAGTAGTCTTAAAACTACTCCATGGTATTCTTAAGGGGATTAGTTTTGAAGTCGTTTAAAAACGAAAGCACGTTGTTAAAAAACGAAGACATGTCGTCTTACTACAGACACTTTTAAAAAATGACATGGTCCATGCTTGCATTACATCGGACCAGTCCATGAAGAAGTCCATTTTATCAAAATGGATCAGGTGGTCCAATATTATTTGCAGGGATATAGCAATAATCATACAACTAGGGATTCTAATACCGGTATTACCGATACCGAAATAACGGTATTACCGGCTAAAATCGAATACCGAAATACCGCATTGAGAATACCGGGATTTTTTTTTAGTTTCTAAAATTCTTCTTTGAAATTGCATCAGTGCCCAGATTTGAAAATTCTAGTTTTGCACTTATATATATTTTACATATAAATGCATATGTACATTAGGGGTATAACCAATTTTTCGGCATTGTACCATGAGGTCAACCATGTCCTAGGAACCACGAAAATTATAATCTCTTGTCATTTTTCTTAAAAAAGTTCACGCACTAATTGGTTTTTCTAAACCAATGCAATATTGAATATTCATAATTTTATACGGTGTTTTTTATTCTTTTTTAATTTTTTTTTTTCGTTAAAAAAAGGTTGAAGATACGTTTTGGTTTGCGGAAAAACCTCTTACCATCTCTAAATATTAATGAAATTTCATACTTGGGCTATTTTTTGTTTTAAATAAACATATTATTAATTTTTCTTAACCAAAAATAATATTAAAAATTTTCAAAACTTCATCGCGGTTGGTGTGTGAACTTTTTTGAACTTATCGAAAATATAGATATACGTTCTCTTATAGTTTTTTATGCTCTATCAGACTGTGCTATGCCAATTTTGATATTTTAAAAAATTGTTAAAAATGTATGTCCCTAATGTACATACCTGCAGCCAACTTCAAGTTGAAAAGTGTGAGAATTACAAAACAAAACAGAATAGCAAAGTACATGAAACTGAGAACCCCTCCACAATCTTCTCACCTCTCTTACCTTTACACTGAACAATTGCTTCAAGAGAAATTGCAAGTCTGGACGATGACTAAAGGTAGGGTCACATATGACAAACATTTGACTACAAAACCAACAGACAAACTAAGTTTATTTTCTTTAAGTCTTATCAATATATTTTGTTTAATTATGTATTCACATTTATTTAAATTATATAAAAAAGTAGCCTTTTACAGCATTATTAATCTGTTTTGTAATATAGAATACAAGTTAAATTACACTAATAATGAGCAAACGTAGTGGTTTCGTCTTTTTCGTCAAATGTTTGCCATACGTGACCGTACCTTAAGTATTAGTGAAATTAAATGTCATACAGTTATAGTAGCTAGCAGGGTTGTTCGCTAAACTCAATGTCAAATTCCCCAAAAATGGAAAAAGTCGCCATAATATAAAATTTTGTTTAATTTTTATTTAGTGAAGACAAAAAAGTACAATTAAATAGTTTATAGTAGTCTACTTAAAGCAACAAAACAAAAATTTTTGTTGTTAGTATTAAACAAAGAATAAAAATAATATTATTTTTCGGTATTGACTTAAAGAATTCTGAAAATATGAAGGGAAAATATTTGCAACATGTTTATAATTTCCTTATGACCGTTCATCCTACAAGTGTAGATTCTGAGCGTGCGTTTTCCGCAGAAGGATTAATCTGCCTTTTGGATGAAAGAATCGACAATTTATGTTTTCTTCGAACATATTTTAATCACAAAAAGGAATTAAAAAAAGTATATTATATTTAATTCTTAATTGTTTTGCTTTGTTTTTAATATCGACCTGTTTTGTCTTTTTTTAATAACTACATATTGGTATCTTAATTTAAAAAAGGCCTTACTCGATTTTTTTGTTTGTTTACAGGGGAAGAAAAAAACTTAATAAAATCCGTAAAATTTTAGTTAAAAAAATTTATAACGCCATTTTTAATAAAAATATCCAACAAATGTTGTACTACAGCCCCTTAAAAATTTTAAGTCAAGATACATGTGGCATTAGCTACCAGAATAAACAAAAAAGCAATTTTTTTAAAAAATCGAGTTAGGCCTTTTTTATATTAAGCCATCGATATGTATAACTGAATTATCTTTCTTTTTCAATGAATATTTTAAATAAACAATAAATTGGATTGAATAATATAATATAATTGGAAAATTGTTTTATTTTTGGTGCTTTGTATTAAGATATTTTTATTCCATAAATAATACCGAAAATACCGATAATACCTGTATCGAGATTTCCTCAATACCGAAATCCCGAAAGGCCTTCGTTATTGGAATCCCTACATACAATAGTTAAAGAGCTTAAAAGCAAAATCGAGTAGATATCAACCATTGAAAAACGTGATTGAGAATTTTGGTAAAAGATAGGACCAGTAGGGGGTCACGAACGACATAATTTTTCATTTTTAATCAACTAAAATAAAAATATTTTTAACATTAAAAAAAATCTTTTTTTATTAAAATTAAAATGATATCTCATTTTCTGGACACCCTTTATTAAATATTATATGTTTTGATTTGAACGTCGATTCATATGGTGAAATTATGATGCTACGATTAATTGTGAAAAAAAGAAAAATAATCTACGTTAAAAGAATAATTATTAACTAATTAATATGATACCGTTACTTTTGCGCCACCGTGCAATAATCTTCTAGTTTTAATGCTTATGATAGGATCTGCTCTCGAAATATTATCTGTTAATATATACCTGCGAGTGATTAGGGTATCATATGATCGGCCTCAACCGTCTATACTTTCTTTCTTTCTTTCTTTTTATCATGGAAAAGTAATTAAAAACCGTTTGCCAACAATAATTATTTTCATACCAAAAAAGGAAAAAAAAAACAGCTTTCATTAAATCAATAAACTTAAAATGTAACAACTTCTCATTAAACGCCAGAGTACTGGTGTTTATTTGTGAAGAATAGGATTACGAAGAGTTTTAATAAAAAAAAAAAAGAAATTAAAAAAGTGAGATAAATCGCTTAATCAGGATTTCTGTTTAAAAGAGTTTTCTTGTTTTTACTGTTCATTTATTTTTTCTTTATCATTTTGTTTTTTTTTTTTTCATTTCATTATTTATTTGCCGGAAATGCTCAATAATATTTTTGTTGGAAGCAGGAAATGTTAAAACCGCTAAAATTCTCACTTAAGCCATTTAAAATTATTTAATTTTTAAACGTTTGTAATTTGCGTCAAACAAAAATAATATATTTATGTAAGTAAGAAAAATACCAGTAAAGTAAAAGAGGAAAACGTTTTATGAAAAATAGATGTATATGTAAATGTAAAGGAAGATGCAGACATACATATAAATATAAATGGCCAACAATATTTTTTTGCAGTGGCTTAAGCTTAAAAGCTTTGGTGGTTTTGTGGTCAAACAGTAAGCCATGATGCCAAACAAGCAGCACACAACAGATACACACGAGAAACATTTATTTGAATTTACCCCTCAAGCATTTCGTAAAGTGTTTTCCGATTGTCTACCAAATTTGAACTACTATTTTACATTTGGTAGTTATGAAGAAGATAAAAAGGAAATTAACTACAATAAAATACTGTGGAATCGAATTATGGTGTCTTAACTAATACATTGTTGTCACTTTCAAGAGTTGTTTAGATAATTATGGCAGTTATACAATAGCAACAATAGCAACAATTGAACAATTTTTTTTTGGAATGATTTGATACAAAAATTATATTAAATTTTAATTAAAATTGTACTGTTTTTCGTGCACATTGCGAAATTTAGGAAGTTAAGCGGAACTTTATTCAATTTTTAAAATACATAAAATGTATAAGAATATTCATTATTTTGGTAGCTTAATATACAAGCTCAAAACCCTGCAAAATGCACCTAAAAGTTGCATTACTTATTCAATCATACTTTTTGTCTACAGAAAGCTTTTCGATTTGTTTAAGTTAATAGAGTGGAAAGCCAATAGGCCATGATATTTTTTTTATTTTTTTTTTTTGAGTAAATCGTCAGTTATTGGCATTAAAATATTTGCAAAATCAAAACTAAATTGTGTTTGATTTGTTCGTGAAATAAGTTATTTTTAAGAAGTAAGCAAAATTTACATATTAAATTTTCTTGGAGACTTTAAAAGGTGATACCACATAACACCATCTTCAAACGCACAAAATTGGAAAGTTAGGTTTTCCCAGTGTTGGGAACACAAAACATCTTCTGCGATATTAAAATGTTTGCAGGGCTGACTGCAAGTTTCATATAACTGCATTTTCCAAAAGTGGACGGAAGAAACGTCATCTGACGCCAAATTAAGAAGGCTCGCATATCCCTTTTAAGCAGACTATCAAAATTAGCTCCAAACCTGGCTCTGGCACTACTTATTGTTTCAAACTAATCATCAAATCAATACAATAATATTCTAGATCAAGCAAAAAATCACTGTTGCACTTTATATCTACCTTATTATGATGTTGTAAAAGAGGCTATCGAAAGGACATTATAATAACTGAAATTTCAGCTGAAGTATCAGCTCAGTCGCTTATAAGTCATATTGCAGCAAGACTTTGTATAGGGCTATAAGGAATTCTTGCAAAAATATTTAAACGATAAAACTCTAAGCATTATCGTAAAGTGGGGTTGTGATAAGGCTGAACAAGTTAAAAAGCGTATGGACAAATATGGATCTGATTATAGTATCGTTAGTGTTTCAATGGTACCAATCCAAATGCTCCATAAATGATAATAGTGATTACCAGTCAGTTATTTGGAAAAATTCCCGCTTCGTATTACACACGGTACTGTAGCCCTATTTAGTTAGTTTTTTGCCAAAGAAACAGTCAGTGTTTACAAAGTGAACAAACAAATATCTTAACTTACTCGAACTAGTATACTTGTATAATCACAAATAAACAAATAGAACGGTTTTACTAGTTTAAATAATTAAGTTTCGCTAAATATAAAATATATTTTTAAAATTAAGGTGAATAAAGTGAAGTTTAAAATATTTGAAAAAACTACATACAATTCTTTTCGTTTAAAGTTTCTACCGTTTTAGTCACATTAGGGATATAGTGTGTTTTTTCTCTATTATCTGCCGCTATAAGTAAATTAAATACAAAGTATTTACGTTATAGTCCATTCAGAGATATAAGCAGATTAGCTATGCACATATTCCATCTATTAGCAGCTAGCAAATGCAAAATTAAAACAAATTATTAGCGTTATCAAGAATAAAAACTTGAAATAAAGCACGAATAACAAAATCTTTTAAATTAAAATGTTGTATTCCCAAAAATTATTTTGATAATAAACTGACAGGTGCACGGCCTTAAAAAAAAATTAAACAGGCAATATGCTTTTGCAAGTTGTTTTTGTTTTTATTTTGTTTTTCCTTAACCTACAACTACAATTAATGTTGGAAGAATTCCAATCAATTGTAGTGGGGAATGTAAGAAGAGATAAACTCACTGTTAATTGTTGATGTTTTTGTTTAAACTTTGATATTATTACAAGTAGAACTGTTGCTTATGATTCTTATACGCTTAACAGTTTTATTTGGTTTAATATCTTTAGTTTTTCTAAAATCTTTATGGATGAAGTTTCCTGATGATCTGGCCTAAGCAACCAGTGAAATGCACATAGGAATAGCTTATCCCATCAACAATTAATTTCAAGTGTTTTATCAAGAATAAAAACTGTGAATTAAGCACGAATAACAAAATCTTTTAAGTTATTGTCATATTTCGAAGCGAAAATTCTTTTTAAAGAATTTAGAATTAAATCGTTTAAGTTCTATCATCAACCCTCTACTCGAAATAAATTAGTTTTTGTCTTTCTTATCACGAATAGAAAAATCTTATTTTTATTTTCACTATTTTTATTAAACAGCATGCAAATCGGTTGCAAAACCATAAGCCTGCTTTTTGTGTTACAAATACGATTTTTTTTGTATTCTATATTTAGATTAAATATATTACACAGGCCAACACTCAATTTGCTTCTTTAAATTTATCAACTGATTCTAGTTAATTTTGGTGCGCTGAATTCAAATCTGTAATCAGTTTGTCTCTATCAGCTCTAGTTTTCATGATATAGCTTTTTTATACCCTCCACTTATGACCTCCATTTATGACCGTCTGTTAATTTTTTCAAAAAATTTTTTCATCAAAATTTCTTATTTACAGTTATGGTAGTTGCCAAAAAAAACATTTTTTCCGTAACAAAATTTTTTACCCAAAATTCTTTTAATTCAAATATTTTTTTTCCGATATTCAATTGGAGTGCAACAAGAAAAAATAATGTTCTCAATAATATTGTACATATAAAATTCCCGTTAATCAGCTAGCAATTACACAAAACATTTTTTTACGGAAAAAATGTTTTTTTTGGCAACTACCATAACTGTAAATAAGAAATTTTGATGAAAAAATTTTTTGAAAAAACTAACAGACGGTCATAAATGGAGGTCATAAGTGGAGGGTATAAAAAAGCGATATCATGAAAACTAGAGCTGATAGAGGCATACTGTTTACAGATTTGAATTCAGCGCACCCAAATTAACTAGAATCAGTTGATAAATTCAAAGAAGCAAATTGAGTGTTGGCCTGTGTAATATATTTAATCTAAATATAGAATACAAAAAAAATCGTATTTGTAACACAAAAAGCAGGCTTATGGTTTTGCAACCGATTTGCATGCTGTTTAATAAAAATAGTGAAAATAAAAATAAGATTTTTCTATTCGTGATAAGAAAGACAAAAACTAATTTATTTCGAGTAGAGGGTTGATGATAGAACTTAAACGATTTAATTCTAAGTTCTTTTAAAAGAATTTTCGCTTCGAAATATGACAATAACTTAAAAGATTTTGTTATTCGTGCTTAATTCACGAATTTTTTTTAATTTTGTCGGGCTGTGTTATTTATATTCGAATTCGGTTGTATACAGCATAGTTGTTCACACATATGCCAATATTTAAGCCACATTATTGATATAGTTTACGATTCTTCTGTTACTACAGAATGTGACTATAAGCGAAAAGTACTGTACATAGTAATAATTTGGGATGTAACAATACCTTTTTTGCCGATACGATACCGATACTCAAAAATTGGCGATACTGATACGTTTATTGAATTTGGTATAACATGGCCTTCCGCCAGTAAACAAGCGGATGAGCGTCTTTAGAAACATGAAGAGATCTAAGCAATCTCTCAATTCTTCTTGAATAAAAACACTGTGCTAGTAGAAAAAACAGACCAGCCGGGCACATGGCGTTTTAACATAATTAGGGGAAGCTGAATGGTGCCAACCATTTTTTAGTTTAGCTGTTGTTTTCGAGATATACCGTTATTTCGAAAATTTAGAAGGTTGCACAACAACTCAAAAACGCTTTAGCTTATCTACTGGTGCTAGCCGTGCAGGGGCCAAATTTAAAAATTTTACTAAACTGCCATATTTTAATGGTTGAAATTCCTCAATTTAGCCCCTGCAGCGCCTAGGATGCCCCTAGATGGGTTAAATGTAGGGCCAACCCCACATTATTTTTCTTCTCAATTATTAATTTCTAACACACTACCCGCGTTCACTATTCCTTTAGGGGGCTCCCATACAAAATGTTCAATGCAGACTAGAAATATATTGAAGAAAAAGTCCCATAAATGCCCAGGAGTCGACCGACCTCAATTAATTTTTCATCCTTAACATTTTCTCGAGACATATTTGCCCTTTATCTCTACTTCTTAGGGGGCCCCATACAAATATTGCGTTTTATGAAATTTTTGAAATTAATTAAAATATTTAGACTTTTGTGAATAAAATCAAAAGTTGCTTACAGATTTTAATCATTTATGGCTTGTTTTGCAGCTTCCTTTTTATTGCGTCTGGAAAAAATTAGAAGGTAGCTGCATTTTCCCATTTTTTTTTTTTTTGAATTTTTAAAAAACAAAAATTTCGAAATTTTGATAAAAATATATTTTTTTCCAGAAAAAAATTTTTTCTAAAACGACTGCGGATATCAGAAAAAAGTTTTCTTTTATTAAAGGAAATTATTGCGGAATAAGCTAAAGCGTTTTTGAGTTACACGAACATATGTTGTGCAACCTCCTCCATTTTCGAAATACCGGTATATCTCGAAAACCAGAGCTAGCCTAAAAAACGGCTAGCACCACTGGATTCAGCGTACCCGAATAAGGTTAAAACGCCAAGTGTCAATTTCTAGCATAGTAAAATTAATTCAAATAAGCAGAAAAATATGAAAACGTAGATATACGTACTAGATTTAGCAATAAACGAACAATTTTCAACTATGCACAGTGGGAGATTTCGGTCAAAACCCTGTTACTTTGTTATTTTTATTTTTTTTTAAACAATAAACGCCAAGCACGTGGATGAATGAAATAGTTTCTTTATGTAAAAATTACCTTTTAGTTGAACACTTCTTCCCGAACGATGTTGATACAAAGATAAGAATTCGATAGTATCAGCGATTTATATTTGCTAAATAAGAAAACTTTGAAGATTATTTTTCGATCGAATATGTTTGCAGGGTATATACATACATTTTTGACATACTTATATATTTTTGTGTAACAGAATAAAAATCAACAAATTTCCTTTTAAGTCGAAAACAAGCAACAGTTTTAAATTGGTATAAATAATTTAAAAATTTAAAGATTCATAATTTGTTGTTTCTGATTTTTTTTAACGATTCAGGTACCAAATAAATTTTCAGTATTTGACTTAAATTGAGGGTTATGTTGGTAGTAAACAACGTCCCAGTAATACACAGGGTAGATTATGAATGCCGCTACTAAAATAATAACGTTTTTTTTAGGTTTATTCAATCAATTTATTAGCATTTCTTTTGTTTATTTCACAAAGTGATCTTTAGGTTTTGGAAAATTAGATGGTGATTGTGTTAATGAAGCAAGAAAAGTTACTCATCCAAAATTGCAAAATTCCAATACTAAAACCACTTTGTTAACCTGTCAGAGATCCAGCGTTCCTACTTTAGAAGCAGAAAAAATGTCATAAGGATTATTTCATCAAATTTTGAAAGACCTATCAATCCCAATCACGAAGTTTCTTATTGTTTGGAACCGTAAATTAAACCTGCAAAGTCGAAATCTTGGGACTAACATTTATTTCTCTAAGCAGGCAGAGAAAAATATGGTTAGGCATGGTTACAACAACTACACTATGTTTATTGTAACAATATATTGTTGGCTTACACAAAAAATTGTTATTTTTATTAAATATCATTAAAATTATAGCTTCTATAAACATTTAAATGTTTATTGCAATTATAAATTTGAGTATTGTTGACTAAAAAATAAACATTTTTTTAACAACTAAATAACGTAAATAATGATAACTTTGAAAACATATTATATTTCTCACAACCAGTTCATGATATGCAATAATCATAACATGATAAGCTTCTATTCTTGTCATATGAAGACAAAAACATTGACTTGCTAATGAACCGTTATTATTGCATAGAAACAAATAAAGCAATAACAATTGTGTTGTGTGTTAATTACTTTTCCATAAAAAAAATTGTTCAGCTTTGTGATTCAAAGAGTTCGTGTGTGGTAAATTGTTTTTTTGTGAGAGATTTTTGAAAAAGTTCAGAATTATGAGTTCGGCTAGAAAGTAAGTGTCAAAAACTTAATAAATTTTATAAATGTGCCCTAAAGTAATATTAAATAAAAATTAATACTAGTTTACAAGATTCTTGCTAAAAATCTTTATTCGAGTTGTAGAAGAAATATAATTTGTATGAGAATATATCTGGTTGTCGTCAAATGACGACACTATGATACAACGAGTACTATCTGATTTAAACTTTTTTTTTGTTTTCGGTTTTTTATCAGTAAATTTCTTAGTGTCGCGGGCATTTTGGATATTTAAGACAAAAAAAATGTATCAAACGAGTTTTACTTCGTACTTTACGTCTTGACTGATGAAGACTCAGATGAGGAAATCGAAGGAAATATCAATACTTCGTCTCGTAATCAACTTCTGGCACCTCCCATCCCATCTCCCAAATTTCTACCTTTCTTTTGCACGCAAAATTAACATGAAAAGATAGTGATTCTGAGTAGAACGGTATGCTTAAAGGTGGCCCTAGGACAAATATTTTAGCTGTTACACACAAAAGCACATAAACACAAATGCCTATTACCGTATCTATCATTGTGTTTGTGGGTATACAACTTGAATGTAACAAAAATTTACTTTTTTAACTTACAGAGATTTGAGTAAATTTAATTTTTGGACATCCTAAAAACATAAACAAATTTTAAATTTTTTTCAATTTTAATAAAACATATCTAAAGAAAGAAACTCAATAATTCTATTTGAATGCATACAAAAACATCTACAAAACCTGAGTAAAAAACAAACAAAAAAAAATACATATAGTCGTTTAAGTATGACTATAGGCTGCCCTACTTGCAAGTAGGTACAAAAAACTACCACTTCTACAATATTTCTTCCTGTAAAGTTCTATATGAGACTCTGGTATATTCTGGATCTTCCTATTAAATTGTTATAGAAACCATTATATCTGCAATAAAAGTTATTTGCACAAAATTTTAAATGAATAACGAAATTGTGTAAGGATGCTCTTAATATATATGAAGTGCCTCCAATAAAATTTGATAAAAATAATTATAGAAGTAAAAAATATATTTGCGCTGAACTTGAACATTTAAAGGTACTAAGAGTTCATTGAAGGAGATAATTTATATGGGAGTAAAATAAATAGAAGAACAAAGTAAATTTAATTAAATTATCTTGGAAATTGTGACCTGACCGGTTCTTATTGTTGAAGTTTACTTGGATACAAAAACAGCTACTTATGCAGATTGCCATACATATGAAGTGATTCTTAGTACATTCGTTTATTAGAAATTGGGTCAAGTGTCAATATCTTGTGCGCTAGTAATTTCAACACAAGCGAATTTATTATGGAAACCTTACACTACAATTACAAATGAAAGTGCTTCTTGATATGTTAGTGTGCGTACTATCAATAATTTTCAATGCAATAGCCGACTCTTTTGAACATTTTTTGTTTGTTTTAAAAGCAAAGTGAAAGTTCACTTTAAAATTGTCGTCGAAGGAAAGAACCACCATGCCTATTTTCTTCGCAATTTGTTGAAAGGGTTTTGTTTTAAAATCGTTGTACTCTTTATGTCTAGTGTTTTTAATACGGGATTTCCTGGGAAAAAAAATCCCGGTATCCCACACGCTTATGGGGAAAAAATTTCAAGAATGTTTTTATTTTATTATGGCAACTTTACTTGGGATCTAATTGTAAATAAGTTATGTCAAGAAATAGAGGCAAATTAAAATCCGATAGGTAAGGCAATGCTTAATGTTTGATGCTATGAAAGTGCGAATTTATATGTGAACTAGTTTAGTTCCACATAATGTTACATTTTTTAAAAATGCTTGCATAATTTTAATAAGCCAACATAATATTTTAATTACTAATTTTATGGTTAAATTAATTTAACTTTCAAAATATACTTAACTTCAATGACTCCTGGTGGGCTATTATGTGTTGCAAAGCTAGTTCGAACCCATATGAATTGTAGCTAACCCGTTTCTTAAGAAAATTCGAAGCAAAACTCGTTCGTTCTAAAATTAAATTTATTATTTTTCTATATTTCAGTTGGTTTGAATTTTTCAACTGTTGAGTTATTAATGAAGAATGTTCAACTAATTTGGTCCATTTTATCGGCTGATATATGTTTTTTAGCATTTTCAAAATTCCATCTCACATACTCATACATCGTCAGCTCATTATTGGTTTGGCGCATATGCAAAAAATTTGGAATGGAGAAAATTGACAAAGAAGGTTTACATAAAGATTTTTATATTTTCACCGCTACTTTCGGCATATGTTTTGAAGAAAAATTTAAGTTTTTGTCGACTTTCATCAAGGAAGTTAGAGGTTAATAGTATTATATTGAAAGTGAAAAATATTATTTTGTTCCGTATACGCCACGTTTCTAAAAATATTTTTAAAAAAGTAGATTCTTGTGCATTGAGTTACTTGCTGAAATTAAAATTTCTATATTAACAATCTAATAAGAAGTCAACATTGATGATTTTTATCTTTTATTGGATTTTATTTTACAAAAACAGTTCAATTTTTAGATTTTTAATAAATTTTAGATATTTTTACAATTTGTTAATACGTGTTTATTACACAAGTCAACAAATTAAAAAAATTTAAATGGTGCCCAGAAACCGTTTGCGGTTCTGTAACATGCCGACAATGGTAATACTAAAAATGTTTACAATTTTTAAAAGTAGCTGTCCAAAGTATTTTTTTCGGCCAGGCTTGAAACCCTATCGGTAATTTTGTTAAATAAATTCATTTAATCACATGTCGTCGTCGCGAAGAAGTTGTCTCAATGATCCAAACGTGTTTTGTTACATTTGTGGTGACTACACCGTTAAAAAGTTTAGAAAACCTATAACGGATTTTACCAAAAGTGCTTATTTTTCTTATTTTAATTTTGGAAATTGAGGATAAAAATAAGCCGTGGATTCCTCAAATGGTTTGTAAAATGTGCTGTGAAAAATATTAATTAAAGATTCCTGTTTCCTAAATTCAATGAATGATATAAAACGGTCTGCTGGGACTTCTTTTGTTGAAGTTATTTAAAATTTTCTTTGATATTACAAGTCACTACCGCGAAAATGTTAACGACATGCTTGATAACTTTAGAAACTTGGGATGCAACATCTCTATCAAATTGCCCTAACTTCATAGTCATCTCGACAGATTCCCAGATAATCTTTGATCTTATAGCGATGAGCAAGGAGAGCGGTTTCATCAGGATCTTAAAACTATGAAAGAGAGATACCAAAGTCGATTGGATGGGCATATGATGACTGACTACTGTTGGGGAATGCAACGAGACCTTCTCACTGCACATCATTCACGAAAGTCACGAAAAAAAAGTTTTTATGTAAATTATAATGCAAAAACTCACTTTTTTCATATATATGCACAAAAGCTAAATCGTCATTTTATTTTACTTTTGCTTATGGTCCAGTT
Organism: Pollenia griseotomentosa; assembly: GCA_963931875.1. Taxonomy (NCBI): domain Eukaryota; kingdom Metazoa; phylum Arthropoda; class Insecta; order Diptera; family Polleniidae; genus Pollenia; species Pollenia griseotomentosa. The sequence goes on from OZ007560.1 coordinate 209,157,937, forward strand.
ATTAGGTCTTTGCAGAAATACAAGAATAAACATAACTACACGCACTTTGTTTGTATATAACATGATAAAGATATCAAAAACAATTGCATGAAAAAACACATCTCTACAAAAAATCAGCAGGTAGCTTTTGCTTCAACTCCTTTTTTTCTTACTGCAATGAAGCAAAACAAGAGTGAAATTTATTCTGTACGTTTTTGTATGAAGAATTTGGTGCAACCGCCAAAAAGTGACTTGTAGAGCAAAACAAAACTTAAAGCACTTTAAAATAGTTGATATGGAGCAAAATTAATGCTTGATATCTCAGAAACTATAAAAAATTTCGCGAAATCAGTTTTGAATTTAGAAAGAGGGTATTAAAAAAAATATTCCTCATACCCAACTCACTTTTTTTTAAATAGTCGGTAGGTCAAACCAATAATGAGCTGACGACATGTATATTGAAAACCCGAAAAATGATTTTTATTTGGAATGGCAATTTTACAAAACTTAAAAATTTAAATTGCCTAAGGAGCTATGAGTTCCAAGCGATATAAAAGTTTTGAATAGCTCATCAACTGGTATTTCAACCATACAAAGTCCTTTGATTCACTTGCACTCATACAATGTGTACATACCCTGCAGAAATAGTCACTAGTGAATCTGTACTGAATCACTATAGACATAGTAACCAGTACCCCAGACAATGTTATTTACTATAGACAATAACCATGTGCGTGTCATTAAAAATCTACTACTGAGGTTGGTACTATTGACTAGGTAGTTCTTTTGGGAACATATGTAGACATTGGAACCACAGAATCAGTAGTAGATTTTAGCTAATCTAGTCTACACTTTTGGTATGAATACGAATTGATAACAATCTTTTGTTATTATTGCTTTAGCTTTTATAGGAATTATACTTCCAGTTCTTATTTATATTATTTTTTTCGTATTAAAGGCAAAGATAGTGGGTTATGTAGTGTAGTGTAGACACTGCGTTGACGATGTCACTAAAAATGTCGACAAAACTGGTGACTTGGAGATACTTGTACCAAAGTTTCCTTCAGGGTATTGTAAACTTACATGCATATGTATATTTACACATTTATACATACATAACATGTATGAATATATTTTTCATCAATTTATTGCTGGTTGTTAAATAAAAAGTCATCAGCAATTTTTACAAAAACAATTTTTTATGTCTACTATGTTTTAAATAAATCAATGAATAACAAAAAGAGCCTTTTGTGCTTTTGATATGGAAAAACAATTTTATGTGGTTAACTAAATGGAAAAATATTATTTTTTTTCTAGTTTATTTTAAGAACAAAAACGAAATAGCAGAAATATATAAAAAATCAACAATATAAAACAATTTTACAATAATAGTATCACTGTCAATTTTTGCGATTTTATTTTTAATTTTAATTTTATTCACACTCGATTTCACATAAAAATGTTTTTTCTTAAAATTTTTTATGTCTAGACATTAAAATCGTATTTTTTTTTTTTTTTTGTTTTGACAAAAACTTCTTTTCACAAAATAATGTGATGTTTTTTTTATAATAAAGTTCATATTTGAATATACAAATTAAAATAAGATGTCATTTAGTTTAGGAATTTGGAACGAGTGAGCGATGGGTTAGTTGGTATCAAAGGTTTCAATTTCTTCTTAAATTAAATTACTTTTGAATCAATGAATTTTGAATTGGAAGAAACGTTTTCTTAAGTTAAATGAAATAAATAAATAATGGGATACACAAATATTTAAGGACGAGTTCAGATCCTCAGTGGGGGCACAGCACCATCGAATATGGGTCGAATTAATGGTGCTTGTGGAGCAGAAGCTTGAGAGAGAATTATAAGTTTAAACCTGCAAAATTCAGGTATACGAATTGATACTGAAAAGTGTTTGTGAAGCTAAGACTTTCGACTTGTGTCGATATAACGATTTTCAATTCATTCAAGAATAATTGGAAAACTTTCAATCCAAATCAAATTTAATCTGGAGAAAACGGTTGAAGAAATATTTAACACACACCGAAGTCGGTTATTTTAACGACTTTTATAAATCTTAGTATTAGAGCTGACCAAAGAGAATTAATAGAACTTTCTATTATTTACCAAGGTGGCAATTTCGAAAGAAAATAACCAATAATTAAAACACCTGGTGCAGTACACCGAGCTGGATGGCTAGAGCATTAAGCTTTCTGAAAATATCGCTAATAAGCTCTCAATTTGAGCTATCGACGGTGAATGCTTTGTTTAGCAACATCCTACGTTAAACCATTGGCGCAATGCACGTCAGTTATAAATTCTCCATAGCAAGATCTTTGCTTCCTAGCCCATTACAACTATGAAAATATTGACAAAATAATCTCAAAAGATGCTTTGAATAAGTATACCAAAGTTAAATCGGTTCATATTTGGCCATAGCTCCCATACAAAAAGCCATTTAGTGGCTAGAGTTAACCATTTTTTATCTTGTTATCTTAGTTATGAAAATATAATCCGGCAGTCAGCCACTTTTTTTTAGCCATTTTTTAAGCAAGTTACTTGAGGCAGTATTTCAATTGTGCAATATGCAACAGAGCTGTCAATTATTCGCATTTTAACTTTGTTCTAATAATTTAAATAATTGTTTTTGCTTGTTCGATCAAACGATTAAATCTATAAAAATATTCGATTAATCGATGAGAATAACATATAAAAAAAATTAGTTTTACAAAAAAATTACGTATTTTAAATAAGTTACAACCGTCCAATCATCTACAACTATGGAAAATCTTCAATTTTTTTTTTTCTTTATTTTTTCTCAAATCTGCTATGAATTCTTCAATTTTTTTAAACGTAAACGTAACGTTTCCTCTTAACTCCATATCGTTGTATTACTAAAAGGCATCGTAAAACCATTTATTATTTAATTATCCGATATTACTTTGGCGTTGGCAGACCTCTCATATTCAGCTAAGCTTCTGTATATAATTTCTTCTATAAAACAACCGCTGCCTCTCTTAATGTATTTCTCTATTGGACCACGTTCGGCATTTTTTGATGTCGTTGGATTATTTTCCACCACATCGGAACATAAAATATATTTTTGAAAAACTACGGGTCCTCAACAGGGGTTTTGCTTAATAAACATTAATATTTATTACAATCATGGCTATGACTTCTATATTTTAACTTTCATTTTGTATATAATAATAAATCAAATTCTAAGCATATATTTGATCTATTATTTAATAAAAAAAAATTGTTCGATTAATCGACATTAATTAGTCAATCTATTCGTTTTTCAAAAATCGCCAAATTAAAATTATCTGAAGAAGAGTTTGGTTTTGATTGATCGATTAATCAAATTATTCTTAATTGGTTGACAACACTAATATGGAAGCAGGATTACTGAGAGAGAACAAAGCTTGGAGATATTGTTCGAAAGCTGCGTGCAAAGACCATTCCACTTATCATACCATGTGCGATACCTGCTTGCAAAAATTTGAATGATCATTTATTACTATCTGTATTATTTTTTTTTATTTTATTTATTTTTAGCAGTGACAACAAGCCCTTTGGGCCAATTTCTGTCACAAAAATATTTCGGCAATACAATTCTATATAAAATTCAAAATATATTTATTTTTAAGTTATGCGTACATACTTATAAACTTAAACTAACCCTCCCCACAAAGATACAAAGAATAAAAAATGTACATTTATAATAACAATATATACATGGTTTAAAATGTTAAAGCTTATGGTTGGTAATGTAATGTAGATAATCGTATTTACTTAAAAGTTCTCTAATAAAATTTTTTCAAATTTTGCCACTGAGTTTGAAAATCGTCTTTCCCGAAATGGTATGATATGATTCCATAACCGTGTAACGCGTATTACAAATGATCTATTCTTTATAAGGGATGAATGAACAGGCATAATTAACGAATTTGTTCTAGATGAGTTGCTAAAAACGAACCTTTCCGCTAGATATTCAGGACTACCACTTTTAATGATTTTATAGAACATTAACATAATCCTTTTCGATACAAAATCATTGAAATTACAACCTAATAACTTTTTAGTATATGAGGATACATGATCACGAAGCCTAAGTCCAAAAATAAACCTTACAACTCTATGGAAGCAAAGCCTCAGCTTATTAAGATTGCTTTGCGATGTTCCTGAATAAAACTCAATGCCACCCAAAAATAAGGGCATACACAGAGCTAAAGCAACTTTCTTTCTTATTAAATATGGAAGAAAGTATCCTAATGAATACAATCTTCTTAATGTACCTACCACCCTGGAAAATATATAATTAATGTGCATATTAAAATCTAGTCTAGAATCCAAATAGAAGCCTAATGATTTACAGTGATCCACGTAATGAACATATGTCCCATCCAAAATAATTTTCGGTTTTCTGTAAGAGGTATGTGAAATAAACATTGCCTTTGTTTTTGAAGGATTAAGGTTTAAGCAATTCCTCTGAGACCATTCAAATATACTTGCCAGGTCCCTATTAATATTGTCTTCGAAACTCGCTTCATCATACCCTGCATTTATAGCTAAAAGCTGTATATCATCCGCATATACATAACATTCTGAAAACGTAATATTAGAAAATATGTCATTCGTGTACATCATAAATAAAAGTGGGCTGATAATAGAACCTTGGGGAACTCCTCTGTATGTATATAAAATGTCTGAAACATTCTTATTTCGTTCGACATATTGACTACGCTGATTTAAAAATGAATAAAGTAGTCTGCATGCCGTTTTACTAAAATTGAATTGTTCATGTAGTTTCTTTATCATGATATTGTGGCCCAATGCGTCAAACGCCTTACTGAAGTCCAAAAACATAAGAATACACGATTGCTTATCATCTACATAATTTCTAATATTTTCCACAACGTTTAATGTCTGTGTTGTAGGACTAAATCCCTTTCCAAAGCCAGACTGAAATCGAGATATGTAATTCCCAATGGTTAAATGTTGTTGCATTTGCCTCATTAGAATCATCTCTAATATTTTCGACAAGCAACTCATCACACTGATTGGACGATAATCTGACAAATTACGTGGATTCTTGATCTTAGGAATAGGTATCACTTTTCCCACTTTCCATTGTTTTGGAAATTTGGATATCATTATGACTGTGTTTACAATGTGAAGGATATGTTTAGAAATAAAGGGAAAAATTAACTTTATAAATTTTAAGTGAATTCCATCTGAACCTACCGCATCAGATCGAATTTTATATAGACATTCAAATATTTCATTACAGTTAACAGTTTTAAACGAAAATCCGTCAAATGATCTTAAAGACGTGAAATCAATAGGAGGATCTTCAGATGTTAACAATTCTGGAAGAATGCAATATTCATTGAATGCATTCAGTTCGGCGTTCGACGAAAAGCTTAACAAATTCTCATCGGGATTCGTAGCACCTACACCACGTAATTTTTGCCATAACTGTTTCGTGGTACATCCAGAAAAGAAATCAATACACGATTTTTTTCGCATTCTTCTTATTATTGACTTTACTTTGTTTCTATACACACAGTAGATTTTATATTTTACATCAGATCCATCTTCAAGATACGCTCTGTAAGCTAGATTTCTGTTGGTTTGTGCTATTCGCACCTCTTGAGATTGCATCCAATTATTACTCTTATTTCTTTTCTTGTAAGTCTTAAGTGGCACGTGCCTATTAAACAATTCCAATATTGCCCTATTAAAAAAATCAACTTTGTGATCAACATCTAAAATATTATACATACGCGAAAAATCTAGTCTGCTTATGTCTAAACGGCACAATTCAATGTCAAAGGCTCTGTAATCCCTAAACTTAAATTCTGTCATCATATTCAATGAACTAAAACCAAATGATGCATATATGCAGGCATGATTAGAATTTAAAAATGGCAATTGACACTGTCCCTGTATACCAACAGTGTCCAAATTAGATACTAGAAAATAATCCAGTAGTGATGTACTAGAATGTATAGTATCAAAGTGGGTCGGTAATGAATTATGAACCACAGTTAGATTGAGTCTGTCACAAGTATTTCTAACCTGATCTCCTTTACTAAACATATCTGTATTAAAATCCCCCACCACAACAATATTTTCGTATCTGCTACCAATATCAGCTAATAAGTTTTCACATCTACTGAAATCTCCCCTTGGTAAATAAACAACGCCTATAACAACATATTTCTCATCCGTCAATCTCACCTTTACAAAAATTGCCTCCATTATGCCCTCATCCATATATTCATCTACCAGCGTCGCCCTCAGACCAACAGAAACGTACAATCCAACACCTCCGCCGCGACTCCAAAGTCTGTCATTCCTGAATAATCGGTATCCAGCAATGCCAACCGCACTGGATGAAACGTGACTTTTACACCAAGTTTCAGAGATTGCTAATATGTCAATTGAACTGTTACCAAAAACTTGTCTTATTTCGTCATTCTTGGTGCCACCAGCTCTAGGAACCAAACTTTGTGCATTTATGTGTGCCACATTTAATCGCGAAGATTCAAAAAAGGAACTTTTAAATGTATTTACACCAACCAAAGGGCCCAAATTGTCAATCATTATAAAATACAAATATTCTTTGTATCTTTGTCTTATATAGTATCCCCTTAAAATTAATTAATTTCATTAACAGAAGTAAATTCATTATTTAATTTACCAATAAAAAAAACACACCAGTGCGCAATTATAAATTTATAAAACTAAAAAAAGAAAAAATTGTACGCGAAAAAAACTATTTAAATTCACATATCGTACTTGTTCAAAATTAAACAATTTTCAGTAGAAGCAAAATGAAAAATAAAGTGAATGATACAGGTAAATTGCAAAACAACTTTAACCTAAGCTATTCACCCCTATTATAAAAGTCGTCATCGACGTCGACATTAATTTTAAATTGTCACATCAAGTCGACGACTACATCACTTCGACGTTAAATTGGTATTTTATAAGAATGTTGTGTCGACGTCGACTAGTTATCGAAAATTTGACTGAAATAAAATTCCATCTCTAATTATTTTTTTATTATTTATGTTATAGCTCACTTTTTAACGCTATTTATGCTATTTTCCGACATATTTTTTTTTAACCGACTTAGCTATTTCAAATAAAGTGTAGATAGAGTTTGTTTTCAATTTTTTCGCGAATTTTTGCCATGTTTTCGATAAAAGATATTTTTACTGTAAGTTTTCAGATTCTTTAAAGCTTTAACGTTTATTAATAAATATAAGACTTCTATCAAGCCGCTGTTAGCAAATTTTGCGAATTTCCGTTAATTTAGCAACTTTCACCGAATATTTGCCATTCCTTATAGTTTAAGGGACTTTTAGTCAATTTTATGGCTTGTTGGAAATATTAAAAATTTTCGCGAATTTAAGCCATGTTCGCGATAGAAGCAATTTTTTCCTATAAGTTTTCTGAATCTTAACAGCTTTAACGATTTTTAATAAATATTAGTTAGACTTTGCTATCATGTCGCTGTTAGCAAATTTTTGCAAATATCCGCTAATTTTGCAATTTTTACCGAATTTTCACCATTCCTTATAGTTTTAGGGACTTTTAATCAATTTTTTGGCTTTTTTTATATATTGAAAATGTTAGCGAATTTTCGCTATTTTTGCAAACTTTTCCGAATTTTCGCAATTTTAACTCTTTGAGTCAATCTTCTTATATTAAAAATTTTGGCGAGTTTTCGCTATTTTAGCAAACTTTTCCGAATTTTCGCAATTTTCGCGTTAAATTTACTAATAAAATTTGTGCTCTTAACTTCTTTTAAATTTGCATATTTAATTTTAAACGTATTTAATAAATTTGTTTACATTTCATTTAAATTGTCTTTAACTTTCATTTGAGTCGTCGCAAAATTTCCTGTCGACTAAAACAGGGACAATTCTACTCGACGTCGACTTCAAGTCGAATTCATTACAGGTGATCTTAAAACCCCAGCTTTTTTCCTTTTAGGTTTATAATTGTTGGGTGCCAAAAATTTTGTTTATTATCTTTGTTTCTGTTTTTGATATTGTACAATGATTATACAACAGCAACTTGGTTGTGGTTTTTGTACGAGTTGTACTTGTTGTAGTACTAAGATAACTTGTAATGAATTCGCCTGAAAAGCATATGTCTGTTCAGATTTTCGTAAAAACAAAATATAAACAAACAAACGAAAAAAGAAACAATTCAAATAATTTCAATAATTTGTGATAAATGAAGAAAAAGAAAAAAAAACAAACAAAAAATGTATGCATAAAAATAGAGTATAAAGCTTAAATAATTACAGCTAATTAGTCTTGATTAACGATGCAGCTGTTTACAACCTTCAAAAGTTACTTCGAGAAATATTCATCCATATCTTTCAGTGACATCTTAATTTCCTTTCCATCATTAAGAAAAACATAAGCTGTAGGCATTCCCTGATTCTGTATACGAAACTTATCAGCCATCGGAGTATAGTGGTCACTTAGATAGACCCTGGATTCAATGTCAGTGCTTATAATTTGATTTAACTTCAAATCGTATTTGGCTCTGTAGTTTTTCATGATCTCGTCTCGCTTTCTAATGTTGTTAAATTTAATTAGCACACATGTTTTTTTCTTAATCAAGGTACACATATTTAAGTCATATTCCGAAATGGTTATTTTATAGCTTTTACCAATAGACTCAGCAATCACATATAGATCCTCATTTGAAATGTAACTAGGAAGTCCATTTACTAGAATGTCGCCTCGATTAAGCTGCTTCCGAATGCTATTGTTTTCAATTTCTAGTTTTTGAAGTTTATCATTTGTTTCAGCTTCAAATAACTTGTTGTGGACCAATGATTTTTCCAGATCAGCTCTAATGCCACTTAATTGTGAAATAATTTCATTTTTAATTAAATTTGACAAATCATTAATTTGTTTTTCTAATGGTTCTAATTTTGCCGTAAAACTATTTACGGTAGATCGTTCATGACATTTTTGGCAACCATAAATAAAAGTTGTACCTTTGTTTTTATCAGAGTACGAAAACAAACAAAACGAAACGTTTGCTTTCGTTTTGTTTTGTTCTTTGCAGTGAGTAAAACAAAAACAAAACCAAAACAATGAGAATGATTGTGCCATTTTGTTTTGTATTATTTTTGCTCGTGAGCGCAAATTGTACATTAATATAAAAGTACACAGCTGGAAAAGAAAAGAGTAAGAACAATATTGAAACATTTAGAGTAAAAACGTTTGACAAACGTTTGGTAATTGATTTACTTATTATAATATTTAGTCATATATATATAACTATGTTTCTAAGTGAAATAAAAAGAGGTTTTTTTGTTTTTATTAATGCTTTTTTTTACTACTATAGTAATTAAAAAAAAAAACAAATTAAATTAAATAATTAAATAAAAAGTAATTCAAAGAAAAAAAAAAAAAAAATAAATTAAAAAAAAAGACGAGGCATTGTGGATTTTACTCTTGTTATGCCACTACAAGAACCAAGCAAGAACTAAATCAATTACTCAAAACAAAACGTTTCTCTATCTGTTTTGTACTCAGATGTACGATTGTAACGGTAAATTAAATAATGCAGATGAGTGGAAAGCCAATTGTTTCGTTTTCTCTCTTTGACACTTGAAAAGTTTTTGTTTTGGTTTTGCTCATGTACAATACAATTTAAAAATTTTCAATAGTTTTGTACATTTTGCAAACGTTTGCGAAATGTTTTGTTTGTTTTCATACTCTGGTTTTTATTGATCTGATCCGCCGTACGCTTAGAGACGGATGGCCAATTTTTAGATGCACAATTTAAATGATATTGCGCATCACAAAGTGTACACACAATAATACTTTCTTCTTTTTTACAATTTGTGTTGCAAATATCACACTTGACGGTTATTATATATGGAAAGTTATTTTAAACAATTTACGAAGAAGGTTTTTTTTTTTTTAGGTTAAAGTCACGTTTTAACGATGTAATAGACTTTTTCTTATAATTTTTTTTTTCCTTTTTTTTCTTTTTTTTTTGCAAAAATTGTTATACAAATATTATTTTATGCAGAGACTACTATGCATCCACTATTTTTAAGTAATTTAAACAGCTTTTAATTAATTTAAATTTTAATTATAAATTTATTTTGCGCAGAGCTTGGTTTTTTACACCATTGCCATAGTGTTACCAGATTTATTATATTTCTATTGCTAACAGAAAAATTTTAGAAATAAAAAAAGTAAAAGTACATGCATATATGTATTTGTGTAAATAAACTATCTTCTTATTTTCTTTACCGTTATAGTCATTTTAAGGGCCCTTACAAATTCTCACCGTAAGTCCGTCCACTTGTGTTCTTCTTAACGCATATTTTGCAATATGAAATGAAAAAAATTACAAGAAAACAACATGTTTTCAAAACTGATTTTCAACTTTCAACCAAATCGTTCCTCCATTCATTGTAATTTTTATCTAAATCTGTAATTTAAGCATATTTTTTTTCGCATTTAATGAGCTAAACTAATTAAATTAAAACATGTTTATTTAAATTACCCAGGGCAAAAATTTAAAAACAAATTTGTATCTTTCTAAAATAAAAACATCAATTTGATTGTCAGTATTATATATTCTATTGTCTGTGTAACGAGTTTCATTTAAAACAGATCTCTACAGGAAATAAATGTCTGCAATTTTAAAATAATATATTTGAAAGCAACAAAAAAAAAAAAAACAACAAAATCACAATCAATATTAGGCCACTAAACAAAATAATGTACATAGTTGTATAAACATCAATAGCAACAAGAAAAATAATTTAAATACATTTTATTCACAAACGGGGCTTATCAAAATTAGGTGTTAATTTCAGAAAGATTTTTTATATGTTTTACATGTAACTAAAGTTATAAGGGCTTTGCTCATTAAAGTATTTCTGTATTGCGGGTGTTCGGACTTCCGGCACACTTTAGACATATGTATATAATACAATAATTAAATATGTAACAAGTGCATAAACTTTTACCACATGCATATATTTTTTACTCAAAACTATAAATAATTTGATAAGTTTTCCAAAATATAATTTTTTAAACTTTAATAACTTTAAGAAATTTTTAAGATGGAGTTTCTTTCAAGAAATATTAATTTTTGAAACTGAATCTTAACAGGTTAATAAATCGGTATTTTAAATACATTATGTGAACGATATCTTTAAGTACATGCTTTCTAATGATATCAATAATTTTAATTTAATTTTAATTTAATTTATTTATTAAATATCAGTAGCCTAGCCTATTGGCCATAATCGGCTTACAAATTTCTACTTAATTATAGTAAAAAAAAACTTTTAAAGCTATAAAAAAATTTTAAAATAAATAAGTACAAAGTACATAACAACAAAAAATAATTTATAGAAAAAATTATAAATAATATAAGTAACATTTTAATCATGGTTTAAAAAACTACAGTCAAAATGAAAAAATTGCTTTTTCTTCCACTTTTTGATTTTTCATTGAACAAAAATAAACCGTTGCTTTTACTTCTGATTCATTAAATGAAAACAGTCGCAGTGAAGGCAAAAGCAAAAAACGAAATGCTGTACACAACAAAGAACATTGGCAGTCGTCATGTTAGAAAGTGTTTGGTTTGACACATTGAAACTTTTAATAAATCCCGAAGATAACGAAGATGGGACGTTGTGTTCATTGTATATATATGAAAGCGATGATGTTATTTACAGTTTTATTTAATTTCAAAAAATTAAAAAGATTTGTTAAGCTTAAAAATAATAAATATGTACTTATGTACATATTTATGTTTTTATGAACGCATGTATTATTAAAAAAAATATGGAAAATAAAAACACAAACACAACGACCCATCTTCGATAACTACGGGATTTTTTAAAAGTTTTGGTCTGTCAAACCAAACACTTCCGAACATGTCGACTGCCGATGTTCTTTGTCGTGTACAACATTTCGTGTTTTGCTTTTGCCTTCACTGCGACTGTGTTCATTTAATGAATCAGAAGTAAAGCCAACAGTTTATTTTTGTCCAATGACAAATGAAGATGTCGAAGTTACAGCGTAATCTTATGACTTTTACTATCTCAACTGCAGCTTTTTATACGCTGATTTTAATAATAAGTTTTAATTAAGAGGTCAATCAAATTGCACAAAAATTAAAAGCAAAACCCAACAATTCCAAAAAATCTAAAAAACATAAGGATATTAATAAAAATGTCAGACAAAAGTCCTACTATATATCCATTAATCCATTAATCTGATAGGAACAGCATTTACTTTAACCCGACAATGCAGAAAACTCACGATAGAGCTTAATCTTAAACACATCAGGGGAAACATCAAATACCCTCAAAAATCCTGGCAACTTATTATATAACCGAGCCACTCTTACAGAAAATGAACGCTCCAAAACTGATGTTAATCTTGGTATTATCAACTGCTTATTTCTGTTTGATCTACCAAATTCAAACAAATCAACCAAATATTTTGGCGTTAGCAACCTATAAGACTTGTAAAAATGCAATAACGTCCTAAATTTAACTAAATCCTCAAATGAAAAACCAAGAAATCGTACAACATACGAAGAAACATGCCGACATATACTGAGATAAAACAAATATCTCATTACCCTATTGAACACCAGCCTTATTCTTTTCAAAACATATCCCCAAGTTCCCGAGTAAACTTCCAAGGCATAAAGAAACAATGGCATAATAAGGCCATGAACAACCCGCCTTTTAACAAAAAAAGGCAACATTAAATCCAAACTATACAACTTACGCAAAATAAAGTTAACCCTAGAAACTATAGTAGATTCAGTTTTTACCTAAAAAGATATTGTAAAGTGCTCTGCAAATTGTTCAACCCAAAATTTCTAAACCAAGTGCCTTGGCGCAAACAAATTATGTATTTTCGCAATTTTTTATTTTAAAAGTAGTTTATATGCATTTTTATTTAAACCTGCCTTTAAGATTATATTCTTTATGAGTTCCAGAAACAACAAAATTATTTTATTATTTTTAAACTGGCCAGCACAATTTTTAAAACGAGACAATAGACTCGAATTGTGCTCGCGAGTAGAATTGATTCCTATCCCAGGTTTGTAGGGGAAAATACTAAAAATAACTGTAAAAAAACATTCAGTGTGTAAAGAAGAACGCAACGTTTACCAGTTTTTATATTCGTTGAATTAAGCGTTTTTTGTTTAAAAGAGGTTTTGCTTCAAAGTGGGAACTCACCATATAAAATGCATGCCTTCTGTAAGCGGGGTGGTGAGCGAAACTCTTACATTTCTCCCTTACAAACCTGCTTCGTTTGAAGCTCAATTTTTTATTGGGTAGTAGTTTTTTTAATTGTAAAATGTCAGTCGGCTGAATTAGTCCAGTAGCCAGTTAATTCCTATTATTCAATAAAACTTCGACATTAGAGAAGTCGCACAGAATGTGTACTGTTTAGATTTTTTTTTTTAAATTTCCTAAGCTAATCCCGCGAAGCTCCATGTCTCTTTGTCTGCAGGAAAGAAACCAGAATCCTACCGAGGCACTAAAAAAAAAAGGTTTGAGGATATTCTACCCTTTTTGTTACATCCTTGGTGAAATCAGGTGCAGTCAATATCTGAAATTCGGCAGAGCTAAAACTGTTTGATCTCTTGAAATCGCGAATGGCCAGAGATTCTATCAGGTACGACGGGAGTCAGGAGCCCCAGTGAACATGGCCCTAGACTAACTACTGTTAAGGCCCTCTTGGGGAAGTTTTAAAAAGTCAGTTTAAAAGACTTATTTCCACAACTTGTGAGGAGTTCCGCCTACTGGCGGATCTCCCTTAATGCTGTGGCACTTTAACAGATGCTGTCAGCATTTCAGAAAGAAGTGAAGGTTATACGTCTCTAGCTCCTAAGGAGTGAGTGCATAATTCTGCCAAGTTATACACTCAAATTGCTACCTGTGTTTCCTGGTAATTTAATTAGGCTTCCGCGGTAGATGCTTACGTTAATATTTTTACCATTTGTTTCACGAGCTCTGTGGCATGTGGCATCTACTAAAACCATATGTAAGCAATACCAACGCCGTTTTAATGAAGGCACAAAAAGTTAAAAAGCATGTATCTATGCCGCTCAACGTTGACTGTAATATTCTGTACTTCTTAACTTGTTAAGGAATATGTATCAATGATTTCCCCAGCCAATAAAGCGCACCAAGCTATGAGTTTTTTTGGACTCAATGGGGCTTCGACAAAGTCTTAAGAATTATCATCGCTCGAAGTCATTAATTTTTTGAACTTAACACCACATTTTAGGATGCCCCCGATATAAAATAACTCCACATATACATATTTAAAGTTAAATAAAACCCAAAAAAAAATCAGTTTACATAAAATGCAAATTCTGTCATAGCATTTGATTGAAAATAACAAGTATTTGTACACATTTGTGGAAACCTGATTGAACTCCAAAACATGCACAGAGAGCATACAACATATGAGTTTGATAAAACGTTGGATGATTTTTCAATGAAAAGAAGAAGCCTTAAATTTGACAACTTCAATGTCTAAAATTAATGCAAAAATATTAAATGGACTCACTCGCATGACGAGGAAAAAATTTCAATTTGCTTAATCTCTAAACATATAGCCTGGTTTGTCCTTTAGGTGATTTCCGAGATATTTTGTAGACAAAGTTTTCCCATGTTTACGTCGGTAGCATGCTCCTACCTAGTAAAATCATATAATAGTTATAAAACATTAATTATAGTATTTTCGAAAACAAATAATTCAATACTTTAAAAAAAAACTTATACATGTTTAAGAGCTACCCAGCTCTAGATCTAAAATATATGTTGGGACAATAAACCATTTTATATTTTAAGAGGTAAAACCAATCACAGTTTTGCGAGTCGGTCTAATAAATATACGAATGTAAACATTTTTGTCAGACCAATATCAATATTTTATTGTGCTGCTCTTTGTGTTGAAATAATTTTGTCCTGTTTGTGCTAAAGAAAAAAAAAAAAAAAAAAAACAAACTGAAATACAGTGTTTTTTAATTAAAAAACTTTCATACATTTTTGTCGCTGTAAGATAAATTTATATGCGGATAGATGTATGTATGTGCGTATGTATATGTATAAAAACATATGAGCATAAATGCGTATATAATATTATATGACAACAATAATAACAAATGAAACGGCTATATTCAGCCTGGTCGAATTTATAATGCCCATCAAAATAACCACATTGCAGTATTGAGGATCAAAAAAAATATTAAAAAATATTTTGGGTTTGAGTAAGTGAACACCCATAAATTAATAGAGCCATTTACTTGGGTTTATTGCCGTTACCTGAGTCCTTTTTTTATTTAGTCCGTTACAGAACTGGATAGTGTTAAAATTTGCAAAGAATTTCGCGCCTGTTTTGAAATAGATGTACGTAATATAGTAATTGGCTTGATTTGGTTCAGTATTCAGTATCCATATATAATATTACTAATGGATTAACCCTTTTTAATTTGCGTTGAATTTAAAATTGTAAATGCCAAAAAAATCCCTTATCGACATTTTAAAAAGATCCTATTTTTAATTTATTCCAAACTATGTTGCTTTTGCCAACTGTGTGAGTATTTAGCCCAATCTACTCCCATGTATCCCACTGCAATCTCCAAACGTTTCTCGTATATAATAACCAGCGTTCGAAAATAAACACAACATAATTAAGCGTTCGGCTGACACACCCAAGAACGATATCTATTTTTTACTGATTGTGTAGACGAACACAACCATTAGTACCGTTCGTTACTATTTTCAAGAAAGAGCCGAACATTATATAGAGCTCTGTTCTTCGTTAAAAAACAGGACAATTGTAGTGATACTGTAGACAAACATTATAACGGGTCCGCCATCTAACGCTTATTTTTCAACTAGTGCTTATTTCGTAAATGGTAACACTTAGCTCATGTCTGATTTGACAGATAATTAGTTTTATCCTTCCGCTTAACGAATATGGTTGTGTCTACGCTTGAACAACGCTAGGAAATATTGCGACATTAGTTTGAAAATCATGGTAATGTTGCAGAATGTGTGCGAAAATTGGTCATTTTGATCTTGGCGAGTATGTAAACAAGCAAAATTGTCGCATTTGGGGCACAGAAAGCCCGCACGCATACATTGAAAAGCCGATGCACCCAAAACGAGTCACTGTTTGGTGCGGATTTTGGTCAAGAGCAATAATTGGGCCATTTTTCTTCGAAAATGAGCAAGGAGTGGCCGTTACAGTCAATGGCGACCGTTATAGGGCCATGTGGAACGAATTTTTGTTCACAAAAATTGAAGAGGAGGATATTGGCAACATTTGGTTTCAACAGGACGGCGCTACGTGCCACATAGCCGAAGCTACACTCGATGTTTTGCGCCCTGTTTTTTTAAAATCGCATTATCAGCCGCAGAGCTGATGTCGTTTGGCTACCTCGGAGCTGCGATTTGGCACCGTTGGACTATTATTTGTTGGGTGCCGTTAAAGATAAGTGTTACGCCGACAAGCCAGAGACAATTGAAGCTTTAAAGAACAATATTCGTGAAGCCATTGGTGAAATACAGCTGCACACAATCGATAATGTGCCAAAATTGGACCGATCGTGTAGGCTACTGCATGGCCTGCCGAGGCAGCCATTTAAATAAAATTATTTTCCATTATTAGCCGGAAGGATTGTACTTTCAAATAAAAAAAGAAATTTGAGAAAATATTCAGTAGTTTTTTTTATAGCATTTTCAAAAAAAAAAGTTATTTGGCGGACCGTTTATTTTTATAAAGAAATAAAAAAAAACAAAAAATTTGAGCAACGACCGCAGCACGAACAGCTTGTGTGTGTATTGTGTATATGTTTTTTTGTGGAAAATTATTTTGCTGGCTTTTTGTTTTTTTTTTCATGTGTGTATTTTGTTTTTTGTAAATTTTTTTTTACCATCCAAAAGGACGAACATTAATGAGCTGAACCGAACACAAAGAAGTTTGAGTTCTTAAAAAAAACCGAACGGAATTAAATGTTCTCATCTTTTGTTGAGTTGGATAAGAACATTATTATTTTTGTGTTGGAAAGATGACAAACAGGGAAACTTTTTTTTTTTAATGATTTTCTACGCAAACAATGTTATCGTTTGTGTTTTTCACAAATCTACCGAATCGAGCACTAAGGAGCGATATTTAGTGTTTATTTACGAACACAGATAAGAACTAGGGCAAATTTTTTTAGCTTTGGCTTATTGCGTTAGACCCTTCGAACTTTTGTAAAGGTACGAATAAATTCCTCAATTTTTCCTACCGTGCACTCTTTGTAGTATTTGTGTTAGATATGCTTTATTCTGCACCCAAACTAAAAAAATTTCAATATGTTCCCCTCCTACATAACTATTCTATTTTAACCGATTTTTTTGCCGAAATTTTTTTTATTTAGCTTAAATTAACCTCCAGTGGATTGATACGTGTGCCAAGATTTTTTTTGTTTGATGTTTGCTTGCCAAGCTATGGGGTGCTAAATTGTTGCCGTTTTTGAAATATTTTATTTTCTTTTAATTATTGTTTTTAATTAGAAACAAATAACTGATACAAATCAGATAAGTATTTTCAAAAGGAAACCGTTTGTTCTTAAAAAAAAAAACAGAAAAAAAATTTTTTTAATCTGCAAAACACGAACTGGCCAATTGAAATTAAAATGTTTCTAACCTCGGTCCATTTTTTTAACTTCTTACCAAAATTGCCTTAGGGTGTCCTCGTTGTACTGTAAAAGTTAAAAAAATGGGGTCTCAATAAGTTAAAGAGCTATGCAAATTTCTCGCACTTCGAGACAGGAATTGATCATTTGGTATTCAAGTTTTTTTAACTTAGACCTAATTATTTTAATTTTTTTTAAATCAAAAATTCGCCTTAAGTATACTCCAAATACTGTAAACGTATTGAAGTGGGAAATAAATACATATATTGTTTCAAAGGATACGTTAACAACTTTTAATATCACACAATGTTTGTGTCCTTGTTTAAAAGCCGAAATTAGCCCACGGTTCCCCATTATATTGTTAAAGTTTTGAAATGCGATATCCGTTTGTTTGAAAGTGAGGTTCAGAACATAAATGTTTTATCCAAAAATTTGGAAAGGGGTAGGACGAGAGGAAGGTAACGCTCATCGGGCTAAGAAGAAAAAATAATACAACAAAATATTCAACTGCCACAGAGTTACTCCTTGAGAGGTAAAAAGCAAGACCAACCACCCTTAGTTATTTCTTCCCGAAATTTTTCCCGGACATACTTACCCACCTTCATTCGTTAAGGGGGCTCCCAAACAAAGTTTTAAGTTTTATGAAAATGTAAAAATTAGCCACCACAGATCCTAAGATGCCCCTAGTAAAAGGAGTAAAAGGGATGACTACTTTGTTTTCCATCCCCAACATTTGAATCTAACATATCTAGCTCAACTTTTACATTAACAAGTAAGCGTGCCTTATTCGGCTGTACCGATTTTTTATACCCTCCACCGAGAGCTAAAATGAGGCTTATTAGGGATAGATGATAAATTATGGAACCCATTACCATTGTATGTTATAAGATAATCTTAAAAAAAAAATTGTGGTGTGATTTCTTATCCTAAGAAATTTAATTAGCTCAAATTTCACTGTTAAATCATTATTTTTTACGGTTTTAGGCGTGTTAAACTATCTTTTCGAGATTGGACTTTGTATGGGGCCTTTGCTAAATTATAGACCGAAACTAAGTAAACTCTCATTCACTTCTAGTGACAGATGGCATAAAATTACTAGATATTATTTTAATATAAAATGGAACCTTAAGCTAATAAAGTAAATGTTGCTTTAGCTAATTTCGTATTGCCGTTGTAGTGCTAAAATCTTTATCTTAGGGGACATTTGAATGGTGGCTTAATAAAGTAATGCACCCAGTTAGTCAATTACCAAACAAATCTGTTGTCTAGGTATTATTTTATATTCCTACGTCTTTTTTTGCTAGCTTTATCGCCTCTTAAGCTAATATAATGGGAAATTTCCTTGAAATTTTACAAGGACTCAGAATATATTTATACGATGGTATACGATATGGTAATTTTTATGTGTTGCAAATGTTATGATAAAATTAGTATACCCATATCTTTTTTGGGCTGCACAGAAAGAAAAAACTCGTACTAAATTTGAGTTTTTTTTTACTTAAATGTAGCAGGAGTTTTACTTAGTCTGGGTTCACACTACTAAAGTTTTTTTTCAGAAAGTCTGAGTTTAATGGTGAGAGGGGCGAGAAGAATAGCCTGTTCCCTTCCTCTCTTATCTATAAAGTTAGACTTTCTAAAAGTAAAATTTCATAGTTTAAGCCCAGACTTAAAAATTAAAGTACGAACAACACTAAAAAGTCTTTAGAACAATCCAAAATTGGATAACTTTCGAAACCCAATATGCGTGAAACAACAACAAAATTACAAGAAGAAAAACATACATTATTTTTATGTTTGAAAAGTAAAATAAAAAGCAAAAAATCCCAAATTCTATTTGTTAAAACTCTTTAGTTAAATACATAAAATTTTCATGTCGGACATGCTACTGGTTCTTATAATTGAGAGTTCTTTTGTAAACAAAGATTGAAAGTAACATATCGAATACTATTTTCTATCTCTGGTTCTCTGTGGCAAGTAGTAAGCTTATAATCAATCTCACTTTCGGGCTTAACCAGCCTAGAAACTCTTGAATCAAACACAGTTAGAGGTAAACATTTATCTCACTTTTGTTTAAGTTAATCCCGTTTTCGGATTATTTTGAATTGATTTTAGTAGGGAGGAATTGATTTTTCTTTTCAGTGTGGCAATAAAAACTCGCAACAGCTACAAAATGCATAAATAACGAACAAACCATATGATATATGACCGAATATATAAATATAAAATAAAAAGGGGGTTATTCTGTGTATCTGAAATGAAAATCACAAACATCAACTTTTTTCGAACAACGACAGCAACTAACCAAATAACCAACAACAATGACAATTAAACACATTTTTATTTCATAAATAAGCGTACTTTCATTCATATGGTACAATACAATATGCAGAGACACATGTATGATTAAGTGTATGATTTCTCCAACATAAATACATATGTACGTAGGTACATATTCACACATAAATATGTAGTGCAAACATAAGTAAATATATATATTTTTATCATTTAACATCGCTTTGTCATGAGTGTATATGTAATTAAGACATTAAACTAACATTATACGTACTGCCGAGTTCAAAACGACATTTTTAAATTCAATTCTAGAAAAACACTGGCAATTTTCATGAAGAAAGTTAAAAGATAAAAAAATAAAAACTTAAATAATTTTTTTTAATATTTTTCAAAATTAAAAAAATTATTATTTCAATCAAATCAATTCACTACACACTGTTCAATTCCAGCCAAAAATGATTAAAATGATAAACTGATAAAACTAAACAATTGTTTTATTAATTTTGTTTTTTCTTTTGTATTCAATTCGAGTCGGAAAAAAGCCAACCAATTGTAGGGGAATGTAAGAAAAGATAAACTTACTGTTTATTGTTCGCTTTAAGGTTTTATTTGTATAATATTTTAAGCTTTTCTAAAATTTTTGGATAAGGTCTCCTGACAATCTGGCCTAAGCAACCAGTGAAATGCGCAAAGAAACTAACTTTCCCTTAACAATAAATTTCAGTGTATTTATTAAATATGAAAAATTAAGAATTTAGCACGTCATACCGAAATCTTATTAATAATATAAATATATAAAAAAATAGCTTTGATTTTTTTTTAATTTTAATAAAATTTTGATGACAGATTATAGCTAATACTTCAAAACAAACAACTCATTTCTTAACTTGGCTCTTGGATAACTATTTTACTGTTAATACTGGAGCAAAGTAGATAATTTTTTTCTTAAAAATTTAAAGTTTTCAAAGTTGATTTTTGCTTTTTGAAATAAAAGTAAGCTATGATTTTTTCCTTTAAAGTTTTCTTTGTAAACACGTCATGCTTAAACCGTATTAGCAGTTAATCATTCAATGTGATAATTGTGATTTTGTGCGCGTTATTTTTTTTGGATAAGTGAAGTGATTGTGAGTTACTTTAAAAATAAATAAAACCTAAAGTAAGCCAAATTTAAAGACCCCATAACAAAAATGGTGTGGCTAGGGGAGGTTAAATGATAATTATATCCAGTACTGTTAAGTATCAAAAGTAAGTAGGAACCAGATCATTTTTAGTGACTTCATATATTTTTATAAGATTAGCGTTACTTACTGGGTGATCATCAAGCAACTTAAGCCAGACACTTCAAATTTTGAATGTAGACTCCCCTCCCAATGTGTAAATAAAAAAAGTAGAGACTTTTGGAAATTCAATTCATAAGGGGTTAGAAATGGGTAAAAACGGGTAAAATCAGTAACATTATATCTCGTTATCAAACAGACGTCGACGTTAAATTCAAAAAATACCATTATGGAATCGAAAATTTAATTGTCATGTGGTTGGTACTTTTTTTAAATATGCACATTTTGGGTATAAAAACGGGCAAAATATAATTTTGGTTCTTTTTTGGTAAACAATTTATCTACTTGAGAAAAAGAGATAAAAATAAAATTTTAATTGTGTTCTCTTCTCTTTAAAAGCTTTCATACAAATTTTGGAACCTCTTGGAAATTCGAATATATTTAAGTATCGTTAGAACTTTTTTCTATTAAGCTATTTTGATTTTTATACTGAATATATGCCCAATATTTAACTACCAAAATTCAGCTTTTTACTAAAAAACTGATATTTGTTTTAAATATTTATGCAGTCGCGAGTACAGGGGAAGAAAAATGAATTGGTACTCATCCCAACCCACCTCAACCCCACCCTTTTTCAAAAGAAATTTTGCAAAATGGTATGTTTCAGTTGAAGGATCCTAAACAATCCCCCGTTCACCCATCCCACAGGAGTTCAAGTCGAATCCACGTCTGAGTTTTGTAAAGATATATATATATATATATCTGTGGTCTTATGGAAAAACTAGATAACTCCATTTTTTGAAAACACGAGAAAAACACACTTAAAGTTTTAAACATATTTCGCTTATTATTTGATATGAATTTATGTTACTTTGCATTCGCATTAAACAAAACATAATTTTTAATAGTGTTAAAGATTTCTGGTCCCATTGAACTAATTTTTGGGCATTAAAACCGAGAATCAATTTCACTTATCTTGTTTTTTCGAAAAATGGAGTTATCTAGTTTTTCCGAAAAAACTTTTTTTTTAATTTTGTTTAAAGTTTTACGGAATTAAGACAACTTAAAAAATGATTTGTGGAAAAACATCAACTATTTGACTCAGCACTCACCGTTTTTTTATGAAAAAATTAAGTAACCCACGCTACTTCGAGAGCGTCTTCCTTTCTTTCGTGGACATATGTATTTATATGACAAAGTTTATGTTTCTAGATTAAAAAGCTACCAGTTATAAAACAAAAAAGTACCAAACAGTTATTCTCATCTGCTCATGACATTGCATGTTTCATTTTTTGTTTATAGGTGCAATATTAACGAAAATTGAAAAAAGTCTGTCAAAGAAAGTCAAAGAACAAAAAAGTACAAAAAAGATACCTTCTACAGATCATCATTCACTGAGGAACTTGCATGTTTAATTTTATGTTTTTAGGTACAATACTAACGAAATTTAAAAAAATACCAGTTAAAGAACAAATAGTACCAACAAATTCACTCACAGGTTCTTATCAACTCAGGACGTTGCATGTTGAATTTTATGTTTAAATGTTAAATATTAACTACATATAATTAAAGAAAGTTCCACTTGTAAAACAAAAAGCTAAAGAAAGGAATTTAGTTTCCCGTATTTCCCCATTTTTGGTGCTTTTTTTCTCCCCATTAAAGTATCCGAAATTACAATATTGTAGTGGGAGCTCAAAAATTAACGTTCGATTTCCAAAAAGTACCGAATTCGTATTTGGACTCAAATGTGATATAAATGTTTATTGGTAGAAGAATAGATGGGGTGACAAAAAAGTTCCAAAATACATGTTTCGCCCGTTTCAAAAAAGAACCAGACACCTGTCCGCTTATTTTTCAAAAAAACAACGCCACCTCTTACAATTTTTGTATCTCTTTTAGTTCTGGAGATATTTTTCTAATTTTAAAATTTCCAAATGGTCCAAATTTCAAGTTTTTAGCTTCAGGCGTTAAGGCTGTGCGGTAATGAATTAGTCAGTAACGTTACAATTTTATATTTATATATAAGCCGAGTTTTTGTCAGTTCTTATGCATAAACTGAATTAAAGGTTTACCCTTTATGGCTTACCCTTCTTGATTTTATGAAATTTATAGGCCAGTTTATGGGTTATAAAATTGTTTTTTTGTTAAGCTGACCAAAAACACTGTCTTATCTTTGCAGCAGAAAGAAAATTATTATTTGGTAAGTCGAAAGATTTTTCACCACTGTACCACATAGAGTACGGTAGATCTTTATGGGTTGAAAACTATTACTCGGAAAGATTTCGGGTGTTTGGCAGTCGTATTCTATTTATCAAGAACGTCAGAAATTATATAATATGCATATTCTATAATATTCTTTGATTTATCGGGATTTGCAAATTTTAGGTTTAAAATTTTGACCCAAAGAGCTTGTGACCCTAAGTTTTTCTATTTCGCTCTTTCTCTCTTAGTTATCAACACAACGTCGTTTTTAACTTCTAATTTTTCTGTTTCTTTAAACACTATGGGGTTACCTTGTTTTTCCAAAAAATGCATGGAGTTATCATAAAAATTGGTATTTTTCTGATTTTTGTTTTTCAAATAACACCGGAGTATATAGATCGCTCTATTGTCAATTTTGACAGTTTTCTAAAACTAGCTGTTCAACATTCCAGCATTGCCCCCAAAAAAACCAAAAATAATAAAATATATTCCTCAGATGTCGAGCGTCTCTTGTCTGAAAAAAGGAGAGCTCGTAGAGAGTGGCAATTGCACAGATCCCCTCAACTTAAGAACTTACTAAAAGACTGTACAAAAAGGCTGAGAAAGTTACTGCAGACTCAGAAAACGGCTTCTCTGGAAAAATATCTTAAGGAACTTGATGCAACTCCACAATCAGACTACTCATTATGGCGTGCAGCTAGAAATCTCAAAAGGCCAGTTGTCGCTAATCCGCCATTAAGAAACTTGAATGGAAGTTGGGCAAGAAATGATGTTGAAAAAGGAAATCTGTTTGTTAATCATTTAAAACACGTATTTACCCCTAACATATCTCACGATATGGCGGTCGAGTTACCACCTGTTGCTGCTAGAGCAGCTGTTCCCCTAAGATTTGAGATAAGAGAAATCGAAAAGGCTATTTGTGATTTAAACCCCAAGAAGGCTCCTGGTTTTGATAAGATCAGCAACAAAATGCTTTTGGAGCTACCCAGCATAGCAAGGAGAATTATTCTTTTAATTTTTAAAGCTATTTTACGCCTGGAATACTATCCTCAAAAGTGGAAGGTTTCCTTAGTCATCATGATACCTAAACCAGGAAAGGATCACACAAAAGTTGAGTCATATAGGCCTATAAGTTTACTTTCAAATATATCAAAGCTGTTTGAGAAGCTGTTAGCGTCAAAATTAACCCCAATTCTAAATGAAAACAGATGTATTCCTAACCACCAATTCGGCTTTAGAAGAGAACACAGCACAATTGAGCAAACCCATCGTATAGTAAACGCAATAAGAAAAGCCTTTGAAGAAAGAAAATATTGTTCCGCTCTCTTCATCGATGTTTCTCAAGTTTTTGACAAAGTCTGGCATGAAGGCTTATTACATAAATTGAAGCTAAACTTACCAGTAAACACACACAAGCTGTTAGAAAGCTACTTAGTCGGTCGAAAGTTTATTATTAAAGAAGGTGATTATTTAAGCTCTCCTCAACCAATTGAAGCTGGAGTCCCTCAGGGAAGAATCCTAGGCCCACTTTTATACTTAATATATACTTCGGATATGCCAATAAACAACTACACCCAAACTTCAACATTTGCTGATGACACAGCTTTGCTAAGCGTGCACGAAAACAGTCAAGAAGCATCTCGATACCTACAGGATCATATATTTCAACTCGAACTGTGGCTGAAGCAATGGAGGATAAAGGTCAATGAGCAAAAATGCGTACATGTAACATTTACCTTGCGTCGGGAAACATGCCCCCCTATTAAAATCAATAATCATTTAGTGCCTCAAAACTCGCATGTAAAATACCTCGGTATTCATCTAGATCGCCGTTTAACGTGGAAAAGCCATATAGAGGCAAAATTATCTCAAATGAAACTAAAAGCCATCCAAATTCATTGGCTTATTGAAAGAAACTCAGTCCTAAGTCTCGACTGCAAACTTTTACTTTACAACTCCATCTTAAAGCCAATCTGGTGCTACGGTATTCAACTATGGGGCACGGCCTCGGCCTCTAATATCGAAAAAATTCAAAGGCGCCAAAATAAACTTCTTCGAATAATCACAGCTGCCCCTTGGTATGTTAAAAACTCAAATATTCACAAGGATCTCAATGTTCCTTTAGTAAAAACTATGATAACAAAATATGCAGTAAAATATTTAAAAAGGCTTGAACAACACCCAAATCCACTAGCTCGAAATATTTTAAACCATGGCGGCCACACTCGCTTAAGAAGAAGAGACACTGCAGCACTTACCCAATTAGATGAGCGATAAACACCTATATAAGTGAACAGAACCCGTGATGAAGAAAATTTTTGTCTGGCACTGGCAGGACATAAAATAACGTATTAGGTTAAGATTTGATTAATTATTGTTAATTCATATTTAAAATATGAAGATTCAATAAAAAAAAATAATGAGAAAAAAAAAAAAAAAATAACTTTTAAATGAGAAACTATATTAAAATTTCGATCTGACAGAGAGATGGTTAATGAAACACGCTTTCTATTTTTGGTGTTATCTCATTTTTCCTAAGAAGTGGAGTTAACTAGTTTTTCCATACGGCCACAGATATATACATTGAGCGTCAAAATAAAGTGTACAGCTTGTTCTCCAATGTAAAAAGTGTTGTAAGTTGTAAAAAAAGTAAAATTTCTACTCTGTCAAATTTGATTTGACTTCAAGCTTGCTGTCATCTGTGAAAAATACGTTGCTCCAAAAATTGACGAAAGCAAGTTGGACAAAAAAAAAAAGTGATAAAAGGTAGAAATAAGAAACTCAACGGAAATAAAACAGTTTCTATAGTGAAGCGTGATAGTGTTGGCGTTTGTAATACGTCGTAAAACAGCTGGATCAGCCCAATATTCGCTCGATATCAACTCAACTAAGCATCTGAGAGCGTTTGGACAGACAAATTAAAAAAAAACATAAGCAGCAAGCACTCTCTGAAGAAAATTCCGCAGGAAGAGTAGCCAAAATTGTCGACTGCGCTAACGTTAAAATGGGTGGAATCGATGCCAAAGAAACTAGAAGCCGTCCTAAAAGTAAAAAGGAAGCAAACAAAGTATTAGCCACTTCACTTTTCTTAGTATTTTAAAAGTGTACACTTTTTTTTGACGCGTTAAAAATTGGTTTTTTTATTGTACTGTTTTTGTTGTTTTTGAAGAATTTCAAATTTTAAATTTGTAATAACATTGTCCAAAGGTTTGAAAATGATAAAAAACTTCTTAAAATTAGAATTCTTTTTTACTAAAATAACACTTTTTATATTTGAAAACCAGTTGTACACTTTATTTTGACGCTGTCATTACATATGTTTATGTATATAATCACATAAGTTTACATATTATATTACAAACATATATGATCACATCTACTTTTATTTGCTGAGGTAGGCAAAAAGATGAGCATATATAGATATTCCACAAACTATTAATATAATAGCTACAAATGATCATATTTTATTACACATCCAAAGCCCTTCTTTAATTTTGTTCGATACTTTTGGGTCGTCATTATTTACCTGGCCAACCCCTGTATGCACGTGTCCTAGGTATCTAGGTATCAAACATGCTATTCTTAAGTAGGATACAAAATTTCAGCCATTTACGTAAAGAAATAGAGAAGTTATGGATTTTTGGCAGGAATTGACCACTGTGCACTAGTTCAAAATGTATTAAAACAAAATTAGAATTGAAAAGTCAAAAAAATGTGCTATTTACAAAAATTGTATACGAATTTTATAATAGAATACAAATTAAAAATACATTTACATTAAACATTTCAAGGCATTTTTGATAAAATGTACTCACTACACTGAAAGAATTATGCTTCATAAATGAATCAATTTCATTAAATATTTTTCTTTAATCCAAAGAAAAATTTCATTACAGCAATGAAATTTTACAAACATAATAAAGCAATTTCATTAACACTACGAAATTGAGTTTAGTAATTTCGTTAAAATTTTTCATTAAAATAATGACGTCTTAATATCTCTTTCAAAAGAAAAATTCAACTAATTTTTTACACATTACTTCAATAGGTATTTTAAGATTAAAATTAACTATTAATTAATGTATTCAAATATTTTTCTGTTAATGAAAAAAAGTGTAACATCATATTTTCCATGAAAAATGTCACTAAATCAATGAAAATAAGTTCTCTAACTTCAAAATACTAATAACTAGAAAATATTTTCTTCCTATAACTGCTGTAAAAACGTATTTTTAATTCTATTTTAAGCGATAGACATAAAATATATGAAAAAAAGGTAAATTTCAATGTTTCATAAAATCAATGAAAAAATTCATAACAATGAAGAAAAACACTGAATTTAGCTTAATGTTAGTAATAGGTTCAAAATCAAACAACGAGATCGAAACAACAAGAACAAACATTTCTCACATTTTTTTTTTTAATTGTAAATTTAAATACACAAAATTTATGTAGTAGCCAGCAAAATGGAAAGAAGCAAGATGAAGGTCATCCCGGGCTGGAAAATGAATTAAATACAATTTACTAAATGGTAAGGAAAAGAGGAACGGCCGTAAAGGTAGAAGGTTGTGTTGAAGTGAGCTCCTGTTAATTTACTAAAAAACTGTCTTTAAAATCGTTTTAATATTAAAAATTTTTTTAAAACTGAAGTACCTATTTAAACTACAAATTGAAAATATTGTTTAAAAATTTAAAATATTGTTTAAACAACAAATTAAACAAATTTAAAAATTAAAACCATCACAATAAATAAACAAACAAAATAAACACAAACAAAATTAAATATCTAAAAAACAACAACTTTTAACATACATATAACAAAAATTTTAAAATCAAAACAAAGCAATAATAGTGTCCAAAGTCCAATGCCTTTGACTAGTATGAAAAAATCCTCTGTGAGACGAAGCAAACGAAAAAATACAAACAACAATAACAAAAAATTAAATACAAACAAACTTAACAGCACACAAGAAATGAGCTCAGCAGAAGAAATAAATATAACACAAGAAGAAATTTTTAATAATGAAGAGTTTAATGCTCTTGAATTTAACCCTACAACAACAACAACTATTTTAAATAATCCCGCGCAAAAACGTTAAGGAGATGATTTTCTAAACTCTTCAATCGGCAGTGTACGTACGAGTCCGCGGTTGTCAAACGTAGATTCCCCTTTTAAATCTTTAAATATTATTGATAAACGCTTTGACAAATTAACTACAGAGATAGAGACAATGATCAACAAAAAATTAACTGAGTGCAAAACAGAGCTCTTAAATATGTTTGATAACAGTTTTAATATTATAAAAACTGAACTAAAAAATGTTACCGAAAGAGTTCAGCAATTAGAAACAGTCGCGGATAACGTTAAAAGTATGCAAATTGAAATAAACAGCTTAAAAACAAAATTAAAGCTGCAGGAAAATAAAAATGTTGCCTGCGAATTACGATTAAATGAAATTCCGTATAAGGAAAATGAAAATCTATTTTTAATATTTGAAAAAATTTGCAATACAATAAATATATCTGTCCCTGCTGTAAAAACTATTTATCGACTGCAAAACGCAAATAATAAAAAGAAAAATAACTCCAAAGATGCGGTAATAATTGTTAAGATGTGGTCCCCATATGATAAAAACTACTTCCTAAAATCATTTGCTAACTACCGTAAACTAAATAAAGGCTTTCATTTTTGCTTAAAACACCTTGGAGAATCTTCAAATAATAGATTTTTTGTTAATGAAAATCTGACGCAGTACAATTTTAACATTCTACGTGCAGCAGTTAAACTAAAAAACGAAAATCGCCTTCACAGTGCCTTTAGTATGCGTGGTTTGGTATATGTTAAAAAGACTGCTGATAGCAACCTAATAAGAGTTGATGATATAGAATATCTGGAGGTTTTTTTCGAGAACCAGAACCCGCATCAACGTTTGATCAAACTTCTTCTTATTAAAATTTTATTTACAATTCCTGAACATTCATATTTTCGTATATACAAATTTAATATCTCTTTTCAAATTAATAATTTGACTAAAAATGTATTAATTAATAGTTACTTGTATCTTAACAAAATATTTTTTTCGTGCGTTACTGTTTCACCAATTTTAAAATTAATCAATGAACAATACACATAGAATTAGATCCAGAGATAATGTTGCGAATATGGTAAGAGTCCTTTCGAATCAAAAGACAGGTGTTAAAATATGTCATATTAATGCTCAAAGCTTAAGGAAAAAGATTGATGAATTTAGATTGATCTTCGAAAACTCAGGTATCGATTTTATATGTGTATCAGAAACATGGTTTAATTCCGAAATTACGGACTCTTATGTTTCATTGGATGGATATAATTTACGCAGAGTCGATAGAGAAGATGGATATGGCGGTGTTGCTATTTACATAAAAAAGGGTATATCTTTTAGTGTCAAGTGTACATCTAGGGAAAACTGTGATTTTGAGGACATCAATAATACTGAACCTTTAGATTTAACTGAGTATATATTTGTCGAGGTAAACAATGAAGGTAGGAAGTTGCTTATAGGGGGTGTTTATAGACCCAATAAGAATCTTTGTACCAGGCGGTTTGTTCGGAACTTGGAAACGCAAACGGCTTTGTATGATGATGTTATTATAGCAGGAGATTTTAATTCAAACCTACTTGTGGATAGTAGTTTTTCTGATGACTGTGCCTCGCTTGGTTTAACATCACCTAATACTTTGAATCCTACACACTTCACTGCGACTACTAATACACTTTTGGATTTTTTTCTCGTGAGTAATGAAACTAATATACTGCTCTATGATCAATTATCTGCGTCATGTTTCTCTAAACATGACCTAATTTTTATGATATATAATTTCCAACTTGTAATACCAGTTGAGAGAATTACTTTTCGAGATTTCAAGAATATTAATTTCAGATTACTCGGGGATGAATTTCTTAAAATCAATTGGAATATTTTTTATTCTTTATATTCGGTAGATGACCAACTCCTTTTTCTAGAACAAAACCTAAATTATCTGTTTGATCTAACTGTACCAATAAGGACAAAAGTTATTGGTAATAAACAAAAACCCTGGATTTCTTCTGAAATTAAAGATTATATGAATCAAAGAGATTTTGCGTATGCACGTTGGAAAAGATTTAAAACTACAACATTACATGAGGATTATCTGACTGCTAAAAGAAAAACAAATAAAATGATTAAAAGGGCCAAATCTGTTTTTTATGCTGAAAAATTTTCTTCGGCCATTGGCTCCAAAAGAACATGGCAAACGATACGCGAAGTTGGTATCGGTAAATCTACGAACCCAGAACCATGTCCAATTGATGCTGATGCAATCAATAAGAAGTTTTTAAATATCCCTATTGTGGAAGCAGATCAAAATTATTATACCAATAACCATTCGAATAACAATTCTAGCTCTTTTTTTTCTTTTGCTGCAGTAGACCAATGTGACGTTTTATCTAGCCTATTGTCTATAAAATCCAACTCTATAGGAGTGGACGGGATTAATCCAAAGTTTCTAAAGATTCTTTTACCTCAAATTCTTCCTATTATTACATTTTTCTTTAACAAAATATTAACCACAAGTTACTTTCCATCGAACTGGAAAATAGCTAAAATAGTTCCAATACCCAAAACTGGTTCCGATTTTAGACCAATAGCCATTCTTCCATTTCTCTCCAAAGTATTTGAACGTATTATGCATAACCAAATGACTTGTTTTTTGGATAACAATAACTTACTAACGGATCGTCAATCTGGGTTCAGAAAGAAAAACAGCTGCATAACAGCGTTAGTTGATGTTACGGAGGAGATTAGGGCAAAACTTGATGATGGCAAGACTACATTTTTAATACTTTTGGATCAAAAGCGTTTGATACTGTGGATCATAACATTCTCTGTTACAAACTTAAACATTTCTTCAATTTCTCTTCGACCGCTACTCAGTTATTGTCCACATACTTGGGTAACAGGTATCAGTATGTTGAAACTGGAATACGGAAATCCAGGGCACTGCCTGTAACAAGAGGGGTACCTCAGGGGTCCATTGTTGGACCACTATTATTCTCACTATATTCAAATGACCTCCCAGGCGTCCTAATGAATTGTAATGTAAGAATGTACGCGGATGACGTTCATCTTTATACCAGTTGTAATAATGCCTTAATCGACCAGTGTATTATATCTCTTAATCAACAACTTCATCGTATTTATACGTGGGCAACGGCAAATGGCTTGGAAATAAATCCAAAAAAAATCTAAATGAATAGTTATTCAAGGGCGACTGAATAAACTTAATATTATACCTAATATATTTATAAATAATCAACAGATTGAAATAGTAAAATCTGCTAAGAATCTAGGAATACTTTTCAATGACACTCTTACGTGGTCGAACCACATTAACTATGCTTGTGGTCGCACCTTTTCAATGATTAGAACTCTTTGGCGGACCCAGCATTGTTCACCTTTAAGAATAAGAATGCTTCTTGCTAAAACTTATCTGATGCCAGTGTTACTGTATGGCTGTGAGCTATTTGCTAAATCTGATACGATTAGTAAGGCGAAATTGAACGTTGCGTTTAACAATATTGTACGGTACGTGTATGGACTTAAAAGGCGTTCTAGTGTTTCTTTGTTTTCATCTCGGCTTTATGGCCTTTCCTTAGATAATCTGCTGAACATGTGAGTTTTAGTTTTTTTACATAAGATTATATATACCCACAAACCTGAGCACTTGTATGGTAAACTTTGTATTTCTGACATAAGCAGAGGGAAAAGAATTAGATCGTTCGAGTATAAAAGTTTAATTTCTGAGTGGCATTTCTACATATTCGCAGTATCTCTCTGGAATTCTATGCCATATAGCATTCAACTTTTAAGTAACGCACGAAAATTCAGGGAAAATATTTTTAAACTGTTTTCAGCATAGCACTTTGAAACATACATAATTACTTGAGATTAAAATATATAAAATTATCTAAATTTTTGATTAATAAAATATATTATTTTAAGCTTTTAAATATTTAAATTAAATTATCTTAAGTTTTTTCTTTATTGTTTAAATTAAATTGTTTTTGATTACTTATATAAAAATTGTAGTTAGTTATTAAGTTATTAATGATTTAAAGTTTAACATATTCTCAGTTCCATACTGCAAAATAAGACCCTTAGTCTTGTGTATGGAGCAATTCAATTATTAAATAAATAAATAAATAAATAAATAAAAAATAAGGTTATACACGTAGAACATAACATGATGTAACAGAAATATATAAACGAAATAAAATTAATATAACTTGATGATTTGAAACAGGAATAAAAAATAAATTAAATTCACATCAACTTAAAACGCAGATTAAAAAAATGGCTGAAATAAATAAACATAAATATATAATCATAAAAATCATTAAACTATTAAAAGACTGTCATAAAAATTACTGATTAACAGTAATTTAATGAATTTATGTCATTGAACATATTGAAATTTTTATCGATTTTATGAAACATTTTATTAACGTGGGGCTAATGTAACATTCTTCATTAATCTAATGAAGGGTTACATAGGTTGACTTTTAATGTAAATTTTCATTGGATTAATGTGAAAATCCATTGGATCTGTGATGAAAATTCTTTCAGTGTAGACAAACGCTTTTTCAGTGTTTTTTAATGATATAATCATAAACTTTCTACTTTTGTAAGACTGTATACGAGTTTTTTTATTAATAACGCCTTCAAGTTTCTGTGGTCACAAGCGATAACCGATATTTGTTTTTATTAAATATTTCTGAAATAAATACAACTTTTCGTTATAATTTTTTTATCTTAGCATTTTAGGGGTAGTAATCTTTGATTTTGAACTACTTTTTTTTAAATGCAATTAATTTTTTTAAAAACGCAAGCATTAATATAAAGTGCTTTTTCTCAAAAACTATTTCGACTTAGGCGATTATTTCTTAAAAAATTATTTTGATTAAAAATTTCAAAAATTTGCACGCGTAACTCTGGTGTTAGTCGATTTATAATGAAATGTCAAAGCAAACTAAACCAAAAGCAACTATCAGCTGCTAAAAAGGTGGTCAAATAAAACAGCGATGCCAACTCAAAGTTGTAACACTCCAAAAAAACAACACCTTTTATTAGTACTAAAAAAGGAGCAAACATTTGTAAAGAACTCTCCTATTCTGGCGCTACTATTTCTGCACCTTCTCAACCAGCAATTTACAAGGCTGTTATTAAATCAGCTGAAAGAAAAATGGTTAAAAGAACAATTGAAGGAAGAACTTTGGTGTCTTCCCTTTGATGGAAAAAGAATTAACGGAAAGGAAATTCAAGTGATAGTTTTAAAAAATGAATCTACAGAAATATATCTGGGAGTACTTGTTTTGAATGATGCAAAGGCAAATACTATATTTACTGGCATTAGAGAATTACTCTCTCTCAGTTAACACCGGTAAGAAATTTTTTAAAAGCCTCAGATGGGAAATACCTCAGTATATTGGTTGTCAACACCACATTTTGGATTTGATATTGAGCCACTTAAAGGATGAGTTGCTCGGCGGTAACACATCCTCTCCAGATATATGTTAGAGCTGTGTAAGGGAATTGATTTCGAATTACAACAACTTAAAACAGAGCTACATTCAATGCTTGATTTTAAAAATATTAAATGGAGCGACGACATACAGTATTTGTTTGAACTAGGAACTTCATTTAGATTCTTTCAATTAACCAACAAATTTCCATATAAAAATTTTAAGCCTATACCCCCAATAAGTAACTCTCGCTGGAACTATTATTTTTATTTTTGTTTTTTAATTTCCTAAGCTATCAGAATGACTTGTATCCGATATGCGAGTTTATCTGCGGAAAATGGCTTGACATATGGTTTTCAGAACAAAGATTTTGCGACGACAACTTCGAAGTTTTATATGAATCACTTTCAAGATTTGAAGCTGCTAAAAACGGCTTTATTAAGCATTGGAAAACAGATGATGTAATAATCCGAATCCAACAAAGAAGTAGTATCTCATAACTTTTCTTGTTTTGTTATGTTTTTAAATATTTTTTTTATACACCTGTTTAGAAATAACAATTGATGAGTGAACTTTTTTGAGCAAAATTACAAAAGATTATAATTTTCGTGGTTACTAGGACATGGTTGACCTCATGGTACTATGCCAAAAAATTGGTTATACCGCTAATAATTTTTTTCCTTAAAATTTTTTTTG
Organism: Pollenia griseotomentosa; assembly: GCA_963931875.1. Taxonomy (NCBI): domain Eukaryota; kingdom Metazoa; phylum Arthropoda; class Insecta; order Diptera; family Polleniidae; genus Pollenia; species Pollenia griseotomentosa. The sequence continues at coordinate 209,192,662 of OZ007560.1, forward strand.
TTAATATTTTTATCAGTTGCTTTAAAGATATTTTTAACAGAAATATGTCAACATCAGCAAAAGCTTTACGTATACAGTGTCTCGCATAAGTTTATCTTTTATCCAGTTTTTCAACATGTATTGGTCTATTATGACAACAACATTGTTAAAATATACATTGCTTAAGATATTTTAATAAGGTTTTATTTTCTTACAGTGTTATTTATAAAATTAAAAAAAAAAAATTCATACCCGTACCAGGTAACACAAAATAAAAAAAAATTAATTAATTTTTAAATGACGTGGGAACACCCTTTTTTCCTTTGGGTAATAAATGCTGCAATTTTTCTTAACTTATATCATTTTGAAAAATTTTAAACAATATTTTTTATATACATATGGGCATTTCCTGGGGTCACGAACGTACGTTTGTACGCTTTTGTTGTACAAATAATATAGAAAACAAAACTTTTCCTAGCATTTTTTTTTGCGATTCGATAGCATTTGGGTAGCTCTATGTTAAGTGCAAAATATGGATTTCATCGAGTTTAAGTTTTTAGAATAATAGTTATAAACATGTGGTCACGAACGTACGCAAAATAGAAGTCAACTTTGGCTGACAGTAGATAAATGTAAAAATCTTCGTAATGGAACGGAATATTCAAAGGTGATTAATTTATTTTAAAAGTGTATTAATGTAGGTCTCCATCCAGTATTTATAAAAAAAATACCTTTCTTGGTTTTTGTTCAATTGGCTTATGTACGATTTTTCCATATGTTTTTTTTTATCATTACCACCATGCATCTTCAAATTTCCTTAACAAACAACTTAATACTTAATTAACAATTGATTGTAATGGAGAGATTATGAAGAAAGAGTGTAAACATAACATATTTTTTGCATGTAAAATAAGTATATAAAAATGTCTTTAGAAGTAGAAAATATAAGAAAATATAAAATTTTCCAGTTTCCAGTGTAATTTCCTCAAGTAAAACAGCTGATACATGCTCTGAAACCATTCTTTTATAACAACATAATAATAAACAATAAAAGACGATGATTATCAACATTTTATTTTTTCATCCTGGTAGACCATTCTGGGGAAATGCCCATATATTATTTGTAAGACTTACTGCCTGTTTTCATTTTCTAAAAACAGGCAGTTATTGTCTTGAGGTCTGTTCGTTCATTCACTTTACTAGCAAAACGTGCAACGAAAGAGCAAAACTAAAATTAAAAAAATTTTTCTCCCAACTTCTTAATAAAATAAAAAAGTAAATAATCGCAGAAACTTTAATGGTAGAAATAGCAACACTGTTCAGCTGTAAGACACAAGATTGGGCCTCCCTTAACAGAACAGCTAAAATCATATTCACATTGTTGTAGTTTCTTAATTTAAGAAAACTATTAGGCAATTCACAAAGTGTTTTATTGCTTCGTATTTGCTTTATTTTTACGAATGTCACATTCATAAAATTATAGCATATACAACAATATGGCATTAAAAAAGCACTTTGTGAATTGACTATACATACATATATATTTAATATTTTTAGTTGGCTTAATATACACACATATATACGTATGATAACATATGAGTATATATGCACAAAATTGCACATATACGTACATTTCCTAACTATTTATCTGTGATAGTGTTTATCTATCTATATTGCCATATGTGTGTACATAGTCTATTTTCTTACTTTGTTTGTGTCTCTCTGTTTGCCTGGTACTTACGAGTCTGTATATGTAGATGTCCCTCTGTACATCTATTTGTCTTTTCATATGCCTGTCTGTCTATATGTCTATCCATATATGTGGTCCCTCATAGTCTTGTGTTGTCATTGTTAACACAATGTTACTTTTGTTTCTGTTTTGACATGCATGTATGTTTGTATGCGTAAGAATAAGGAAACTTTTACTTACACATATACAGAAATAAATGTTCATAGGATCTAAGTATTTGCATACGCACATTGCCCCCTAATAACAGTAAATGCTTTATTGTACGTATGTACGTATGTGTTGTTAGCGTAGAAGTACAAACTTATATAGCTAACTTAAATGTAAAAATTTTCCACAAATATTTTGAAATTTAAGAGAAATAAAACAAGAAATCTATAAAATTTTAACACAAATTTCATCTTTGAAAACAAAATTTTGTAAAATGCCTTCTTATAATTTTTTCACGCGAGGTAACGATATGCAATGAATATGTGACCATATTCATTGCGTTTGCAGAGAATATTATATTGTATTTTTTTGCATACAGTTTTGATTGCATAGTTTTAAGGACACAAAGTGGGAAACACAGTGAGTTCTTGCTTTTGTATTAAACATTTAATATGTAGAAGTTTTTGTAACCTTAAACAAATATTAAGGAAATGAAAAGTTGTATTGCAGAAATATTTATTTTGGAGAATATATTCCGTTAGCTTATATGTTCCTTACACTTTAAAATATACAATCGATTTGTAATTCAAGTTTGTTTTAGATCTTTGCATACTGCATAATAATATCCGGCCATCATAATCCTACCAATTGTCTTTGCAGAGACACAGTTGGCCCAAAATTTATATTGAAAAAAGGATGAAATTCTAAAAAAATCTTTGTTTACCCTAAAACTCATTAAGCTTTGTACTCTTTGCCTAACAAAATTATTTCCTCTTGAATAGAAATGGTTATGAAAAACAAAACAATATGTACATATACACTCACAGATTCCTGTCAATATCGACGTTTCCTAAAGGTATTTGTTATTAAAATCTTACAAAAGAAATACAAGTGATGTTGGTTCTTAATTCCTTTAGCCAAAAATTTTTGTTGAAGGATCTGAAACATTATTAATGGTAAGCCAAAGAATAATACAAGTTCTTATTACACTTAAGATGTCTTTAACCCATTTTGTACCAGACTACATAAATGTTTTAATATCTTTATGAAAATTTATATTTTTTGTCGGTGATTTCCTGTTAAAAACGCTGGTCGATATATCGACCGCTTACATAATTATAGCAATCAATTTTCTGCGTTATATGATATGTTATAATATAAAATATAATAAAATAAATGGCACATTTTATTATGAAATCGTAAATATGAGTGCTAAAGCTAAGGACAATTAAAAATAAAAAAAAATGGAATTTACTGCCTGTTTAACGATTTCGAACGTTAACGTTCGTATAGAAAATTACATTTAAAACAAAAACAAATTTTCTAATTTTGTTTTTGTTTAGTTTTATATATTTTTTTTTTTTTTTAATAAAAAAATTATTATGAATTTTTTGGGAGGCCTTAAAGCACTTACAGATATCGCACTTAATCATAAAGAGGGTATAAACTCAAAATTTTTATTCATGGCGTCTTCCTGTCGTGCTATTTTGTCTACTCTTTGGTAATGAAACAGTTGGTTTAAAAATTCTTTTTCATATGCCTTAAATGCCTAAAATTTTGAATCTTTATGATCGAATGCGATATGTTTATTTACATTATGCTAATCCTATGTAAAGTCATTGTGTTTCTTGCATACATTGCATCGACGATAGAAGCGTTTGATATGCACAGACATTTGAATACGTATTTTTTTTGGCGGATAGCAACAGAGTTTTTGCTATGAAGTTCTAAAAATCAATTTGGCTTATGGGCTTCTGATTGGTTTTTTAAGCAATCATGCAATGCAGTTTCCATACATTGACGCTGTCCAAGCATTGACACTTGCACTGTCCAAAGTGGAGACCACCATTTCTTGTCTCTGATTCCAACCCGAGGGTAAGCGGCATGTATCATGTAAGTCAATTGCACTAGCCAACAAGATTTTGGACTGGAGCAACCAATTATCTTTCCTAGGACAATCTGGTGGGCTGAATTTGAATCTGTAATTGGTTTTTCTCTATCACGTCAGGTTTCGAAATACAAAAAAAAAAAAATTTTTTTGTTTCTTACATAAAAAATCACTTGTTTATTTAAAAATCAATGAATTTTCAAAGATGAATGGCATTATTTGAACTTCGTTTGTATTTTGTTGGTTTGGTTTCACGTATTAGAGTGTAGCAATAGTTTCGCAGCATGCTTTTGTCTCAAAATTTTTAATAAATTCTTTCAATTTTCATTAAATCTTGGTGAACACGCTCCCCTTGTTCGCGCTCACTGCACCTAGTTTTTTTTTTAGAAAAAAATCCAAATGCGAATGAAGAATATGCAAAACATTGTCGGTGTCCACGGTTTGTCCAAGTTTCGGCTGCTAAACTAAAATAACGTAAATATGCATACTTTAATGATTCTGATATTGCATATCCCTTTTTCCCAACCAAATAATCACCACACACAAAGCAAAAATAGCTTGAATCAGTAACACACGACCGCTGACATGCGACGATCCCTGACATGCTTTTACGCTACTATTATGAAGATTCAGAATGAATGCGGGCTTCTGTCAAATAAATAATTGTGACATTGTAGTGTCAGTATTGACTGATTTACAGTATTGCTAGCATGCGATAAAAAAAGAACAAGACGTCTAATTTTGATGTTGCTTGTTGCTTTTTAATGTATTTTCTATCATATCGCATACAAATATTTGCTTTCAACAATAGAATTTTGTGAAAAATATTTTTTTATTTTAAATTTTCGTTTTAAAGAAAAATCCTACTTATAATGTAAATTTGAAGGTTTATATGGTTGTTAGTAGGGTGTTCAGTCGATTCATTCCTGTTCGATTAATCGAATAATTTTAGACGATTAATTATTCGATTAATTTAAAATTGCTTGTTTCGATTAAAGGATTAATTGATTCGAAGAATTTATAGCGATTAGTCGAATATTAATAATAATATATAGTATTTCTGTTAAATGTATCATTTTTTTTAAAGTTTAAAGTCGAATGAACAAACCAAATGTATGTGTCCGTTGAAATTAAAAAAAAAAACAGTCATGTTTAGTCAGTTATTTAGCTTGTATTTTCGTTAAATTTTTTCAACGCAATTTAATAATTCATTTCACAAAAGAAAAAACGACAAAGGTATGTCAATTCAAAGATTTATATTAATTTAGCGGGCATGCTCTAGAAATTGAAATAAAGTGAAATTGAAATCGAATTTAAATTCAATCATTTACAAAATTACCGTAGTTTTTCGTGGTTTTGGGTATTGTTCTAGCAAAAATGAAAGATACTTAAAGAATGAAGTAGATAAAATGGAACAGTTTTATGATCTTTCATTTTCATTTGCTCGATTTTAAATCAAATTCCATTCGATTTCTAGAACACCCCCTTATTTTTTAACAAAAAAGTTCATGCGTTTCTCTCTTTAAAATAAGTTTGGTTTAAAAATATTATACGAAGGATAAATCTAAAAATGCTTAATGAAATAGGTGTCCAAAATTGTTATAACATAAATGTTCTTCAACAACTTCACTAATTTACCACTTCCACAGTGACAACATAGTATGTACTTGAAGAAAATGCTCCACCAACAAAATCAAAGGGGGTTACATGTTGTCCAATGAATAAATATTTTAAGCAAGATACTTCGAAAAATTCTCTATAGGAAACTATTTGCATGGAATGTCCATGAAAAGTTTCAAAAGGTCCAAGAGTTTATTGACTCTTTTAAAATCTCTTTAAGTGCCCGAAAGTGAAGCAACAATTTGGGGCTACATTGACAAGTTTTATTTAAAAAAGAATGTTAATTTACACAGAAAAAAATAATATTCAAATTTGAATACGAAAATCTCATATTTGATTACAAAAATTTTTGAATATTCTGCGATGACGATTTTTGCGGTATTGATAAAAAAATTTGTAGGTATAATTGTTGAATTTTTAGTCAACAACCAAGTTTATTGAGTGAATAAAAAAAATTGTTGCCCAAAATAATTTTTTTTAACAAAATGTTTACGTGATTTGTTAAAATAAATTGTTGGAAATGTTGAATAAATCAAACAAAATGTTTATCGAATCTTTATTTATTTATTAATTTATTAAGATGTGCTCAATTCCTAATTTGTATTCTTTGATAAATACACTAAAATTTATTGTGGGGAAAGAAGCTAGTTCCTATTAGCATTATGCTGATTGCATAGGCCAGATCATCAGGAAACCTTTTTAAACCCTAAAAAGATAATCATATCATGACAAACGTTAAAGATAATCATACGTAAAAATAACGCATTATTTTAACCTGCTATATGGTTGTATTAATTGATTAATTAAGAAAAAACTTATATGAATTTTAACATTTTTAAAAATACAAATACAAAATTTAAAACATGTTTATATATGAAATGTCTGAAGTGCACAGCAACTTATTCAAGCTTAATAAAAAGATATAGCAATATTTCGAAAGTGCGTGCGTAAAATTTAACCAGATTATCTTTCTAGGGTTAAAGACTTTGGAAAAACTTAAGATATTATTCAACTAAAACTGTAAAGCGAATGACAATTATTAGCTAGCAAATGGATAAAAGTTATAAAAATACTGTCTTTACTTTGACTCAAATATTTTTTTTATTAAATATGAAGAAATATTTTATAATTTCATTATTAAATATATTTTATTGAGTAAAAGTGTAATTTTGATAAATTTTTTCATTGAATCAAATTAATAATTTGTTGACCTAAAATTTTATTTTTAACAAACTGTGTTGTTAAAAATTTTCTTGAGATATTTTTTTCTGTGTAGAAGGACAGCATATCTAGAATATTGCTTATTTCACGGTTTAAAGCTAGCTAGCTTACAAACATATTAAATGCTTTTATTTCAAAAAATATTGTATAAATAATTTCCTTTAATACTGCAACAAACTGCCTCTGTCGACACCTACAACACAAGGGACTGACCTTGATATTTGTGGTCGCATAATATTTCTTAGTGGGCCGCAAATTTGTATAAAAACTGTTACGTTATCATTCGCTTGGATTGTTGATTGACTTGTCGTGCTGCAAATTATTAGTGTACCGCAAATCAGCTGTCTGTCGTTGAAAATGCAAACGAAGGAAAGCGGGTTTTTCCATTTAGCTCATATGTTATGGGCATAGTTGTGTCCAAACCATTATGTTGGGTGGAAAAAAGTATATAATTATCTAACACTCGGTCATTTATACACCGATTTTGTTTTTTTTTACCACCAGTATTAGAGAGAAAGTAAAAGAGATCATATGTAAAAAAAATCGTTAAACCAACTTCCCTGCTCATAATATTCTAGTGTTTAAATTAAGAGATTTTAGAAATTTAACTTATTATACTATCAAAGCCTAAATAAATAAAATCTTGTTCACAAATAATTAAGGGGTATTAAAAGCCTTATTCATAAAACATTTTTTGTGTTTATAAGACAATTTTCTATGAAATTTTTGCTTAAAACCCCCTTTTTTATAAAACTCAAATATATTTTATAAGTAACGAGGTAAGACTGTTTCTATGAAAAATACTGCAAATTCTTAAAATTTTGTATTTTAATTTATACAAAATTATACAAACGTTTGTTGTTTTGTTTTTATCTATATATAAATCGGCTAAGGCAAAACAGTTAAAAACACTTTCCTCCTCTGTATGTCATCAGATTTTAACAAAATATACACCATTTGAAAGGTATTTACTCACAGAAGTGCACAATACATATTTTATTTAAATCTGTTCATAATTTCAGAGTAATAAGTGTTTAAATTTGCTACTAACACTTATGCAGAACACATAAATAAAATTTTTTTTTCAATTATGAAATAATAAAAAAATGGGGTGGTCGATTATTCGACATTTCTTAGAAACCGGTTTTCGAATATTTCGACTATTTAAATCTTATGTATAAATCGGCAGAGGCAAAACAATTAAGAACGCTTTCTTCCTTTCTTTGTCAACCGAACCTATATGGGGAGAAAAAAGTATCAAAAAAGGGAAAAACGGGAAATAAAATTTCTTTTCTTTTACTTTTCCGTGCTGCATGTGATAATTTTTAAATTTTCTATAATGTTGAAATTAGAAACATAATATTATAGGTTCAAGGTCCTGAGTGAATGAAAACCTATAAGATAAAAAATATTGGTCCTTTTTGTTTTTAATCTGGAACTTTTTGAATTTTCGTTAATATTCAGACTTTAAAGATAAAATTATACATTAAACTGGGTGAATAAGAACATGTAAGGGGAGCTTTTTGGAACTTTTTTGTTTTTCAATTGATATTTTTTATATTGAACTTACAAAATTAAATTAACTCACGTATAAGAAAAAATATGAATCGAAGGTTGGTCCCTCGCCAAATCGATCTACTTAGACGAAAAAAATAAATGCTCAAAACATGTTAATTCATACATATCTACTTAGATGTGCATGTTTCCTTCATATGTATGTACATAAAAATTTATGGTCGAATTTTGACCATTAGGCGAACACTAGTATAATTAATTCCTTAACATGAACCTAAAATAACTAATTTTCCTTTTACCTTTAATTATTCTCCTGAAACTATTCTTTCGTTTTTATGGCACCACAGAAACTCTTTATGTTCAAAGTAAAAAACCAACATCAATAAGCTGTTTAACATTTTAACACCTTGCAAATTTGCATAAAAAGAAACCAATTCATATTCATCCATTACAGATATATTCTACTTATAAATGTTCAATTCAATTGCTTTATTTTACACATCAATGAACATTTAAAAGAAAATGTCTACATATATGCAAATGTGATTCCTAGCTTATACGCGCGTGTGTGTGTGTGTGTGTGTGTATGTGTTACAATACATGCATAAGTATGTGAGATTCTATACAAAAACGTATAAATTTTGTCGCCGATCTTGCTTAAACATGTCAATTCATTTGAAAACATGTTAGATCTATTACCTTACAATTGAATATATATGTATGTACATTTATATTATCAACGTTTATCAGTGATTTGAAGCACAATGGGATGTAATCTTTCCCTGAGGAAACATTTTTTGTCAATTGTTCTTAAGGTGAAAGTACATAACACGCGTTAGTGCGCGCGCGCTCTGTGGACATCTGTCAAAAAAGTTAAACTAGGGTTTTTTCATATCACAAGTTACATGCAAAATATATTGACGCGTTTTCGCCAGAAAATTGGTTATATTTGAACTTTTTAACGCGTTGTGTATTTTTGACATGTAATCAGCTGATGATAAAAAGCGTAATTAAACGAATTTGTGAATCATGAAAGCAAAACTTATTGAAGAGGTTAAAAAACATACAATATATAAAAATAGAACAAATTCAATATATAAATGAATATTGATATATTTTCGAATTCTTTTTAATTTACAAATAAGTAAACAAATAAAAAACAACTGACAGTAATAACTTTTATAACGCGCATTGTGTAACTTGCAATTTTTCATGCACTAAAGTCTTTAAACGCACGACACACGTCGACGAATTAACGCGTGTTATGTACTTCTACCTTTAAAGGATTTCTTATCCCGTGACCTGTGAACTCAATATTTTTATAAAAAGAAAGGATTTGTAATTGGTGAAAACAAGACATCACTTAACTGGTGGCAATGTGTTTAAAGCAGTGTTCGAAAATAAACATTAAATATGGCTAGATTTGTGGAAAACACAACCGCTAATAGTGTTTGCGTAGAAAATAATTATAAAAATAACCTTTCCCTGTTTGTCATCTTTCGAACACAAAAATAATACTGTTTTTACCCAACTCAACAAAAGATGAGAACATTTAATTCTGTTCGGTTTTTTTTTAAACCACAAACTTCATGTTATTCGGCTCGGCTCATTAATGTTCGTTGCTTTTGGCTGGTAAAAAAACCAAACATTTTTTACAAAAATACACTTTCGAAAAAAAAACAAAAAGCCTGTAAAATAGTTTTATACAAACAAAACATATACACAATACACACACAAGCTGTTCGTGCTGCGGTCGTTGCTTTGTTTATTTCTTTATCAATGTAAAAAAAGAAACATTATAGAACAAAAAAATATAATAACAAGGTTTCGTTTAAATGTGCTACATTCCTATTTCATACTATTGATAAACTGAAATTTATTGTTGAAAGGATAAGCTATTCCTATGCGCATTTCACTGGTTGCTTAGGCCAGATCGTCAGGGAACTTCATCCAAATATTTTAGAAAAACTAAAGATATTACACATATAAAACTGTTAAGCGAAAAAGAATTATAAGCCACAGTTTTACTTGTAACAATATCCCGGCTACAATTGGTTGATTTTTTTTCAACACTAAATGTATTTGTAAGTGGGAAAAGAAAAAAACAAAATAAAAATAAAAACAAATTATTGTAGCCGACTGTAAGAAAAGATAAACTCACTGTTTATTGTTGTTGTTTTATCTTAAGCTTTGATATTGTTACAAGTAAAACTGTGGCTTTTAAAAAAGGTGCTATTAACTCCCTCTAGGACATCGCCATGTTAAAGTGACAAGTGCCTTTCATATAAAGTGTTAGAACTAGAACCGTTCCTTATAACTTCAGAGTTTTTACGTGGCAAGTTTGATGTTAGTTCCTATTCCCTTAGGATCGTTGAAATTTTACACATAGAAAACATTATTGTTTGATATGCATAGGAACAACTTAGTCAGTATGGATGGAAAGCAGTATTATGCTGTCTTTATACATACTTTTGTTTGTCGCATTCGTATAATAATGGAATAAGTCTTTTTAAGTCATTTAGTTGTCGTTTTTAGTTTCCTCTATGTTGGAGCTATTGTTGCTTCATTACTGAATACTGTAGCATTAGATTGGCTTTAGACTTGTAAAGCAAGATTTTAGAATTCAAACTAAGCGCGGCAATTCTTCCAATATGCCAATTTATATCAATGAATTGCTTTAATTTTCATTAAAGTTAATTTTGCTTCTATCTGGCAAGATGTTTGCCAAGATATTCAACATTCCAATGTTTGATGCATTATTCTCAACGCAAAGTTAAGGTAATATGTATAAACGCAGATAAAAAGCTTTCTCAATATGATAACCTACAAAACGGAATTTTTTAATAAAATTTTTTTACATATAATGGGTAATTTAACCATATTATTGTCACCAACAACCATATTTTGGTTAGATTAGTCATCCATCAAGAAACCCAGAATCATATTTAGGTTATCTCCGAACAGTTTGTGGTTAATAATAACTTAAATATATTTACAACGTTATTAGCATGTTTTTTTTCGCCATAGCATGTTGCTGTTGGAAAATATTTCTGTAGTCATATTTAACCACAACATGTCTACAGGCAACATATTGTTTGTGGCTTCTTTTTTATAACAAAAAAAAAAATAAAAAAACTTCTTGACTTTGTTAGCAGTCAATTATGTACTGAAAACACATTTTTTTACTAAAAAATATATTTTAAATTTTTGATATTTTTAGTTAGGCAAAATCACAATTGTTCTTAAAATATATTTCTGTAACCAAATATTTCTGAACTTACGTAAGTTACCCTCGTGTGTGGTTTTCCACACAAATTAAGTTTCAATGTAATTTGATATAAAGACAACACTTTCTGCCGGCAAGTGTGAATATTTTTGATATTGTTGCCAACTGCTTGCAATGTACGTTTTATAAAGTGAGTACATATTTATATAAAATACAACCAAGCTTTGTATGGTTTGTTGTTGATCACTACCGGGATAAGTACATCATTAATGATACGTAAATCATGACTATGATTAAAAACGAACTATGGTGCCACAGCAAAGTATACAGACATTTCATACGTGTGAAAAACCACACACGAGGGTAAGTAACGTAAGTTTTTTGAGGGTGATTTGAAGGTTAGCTGTAAGTAACGATATAGTTCATGACGTTTTTTGTTAACGCTTAGAAAAGCTGTGTTATCAACTCAAGTTTCGGTGTGGTGGACCCAGTAAGGTCAAAAGTAGCAATATAGCAATAAAATAGCATTTCCCTTACTAAAAATTAGCTTAGCTTTCCTGTAGAACTCGAAGAGAAAATGTCATTAAAATTTTTTTTTAAATCGGGCTAAAATATAGCTCAAGTTAGACGTAGCATTACCATAACCATACCAAGCATATGTTTTAAGCAACCTTATGTGCTACACTGTATAAGATTATAGGTGACTTACCATAAAGACATAAAGACCAATTGAATTTTGGTTTCTATGGTCATTGCTACGCCTATGGTATTATGAATATGTCACGACTAATTGGACCTTCAGGACTCTGGATCGTTTCTGATTTTTGTACTACCCGAGGTGCGTACTTTATGAACCTATGACTCTCGTCATATTTCTATACACTTTAAATCCAAAACTTAAGCTCGAAAACAAGTCCCTAAATGCTACCTAAAATGTTATTCCAATCGAAAATCTAAATCCAAAATTATTTCCACTTTTTCCGATTTGTCCTACTGTGCGAAGTAGTGATCTGTCAAATCAGATTTTCCATCCGGCTGGTGTTAAATTCGCATTATTGTTTTTTTGCCTTGTTTAAGTTCCTTGAAAACAAGAAGTTTTGACATAAATGAACGCTTGCCGCTTTATTTCAGTTAGGTATATGAAAGTTAAGGTTTTCCCAGAAATTTTAAACTTGTAACTTTTAAATTATTTTCACCCATTGTGCAAATTGAGTCTAGTGATATATGTTGGTACTCGACACAAGTGGAAAAATCAATGTTCACTTACAACATGTTAGCAATGTTGAAGCTAATATACATCTTAACAAGTGTCTATATATGCATATGGCTTTGTATATGTGCAAATATACATGTAGAAGTACAAATATACAATGTACACGTATGTAAATATGCATATAAATTCATTTGTATAGAATTTGAACAGCTAGCAAATATAATACTTTAAGCAAATTGTTAGCGATGTAAAATATATAGTACATAAATGGTAAAGTAATAATAGTAATAGATATTGACACAGAGAAAATTTTACACAGCCATTAAACAAATTGAAAATGTATTTTTCCCACACACATACATAAACGAAAAAAGTCATAGATGTTTTAACGCAATGAAATTTATATTCAAAATACTGAAAAATGTTTAAACTTAAGGAGGAATGAATAAAAAATTCATTGTTTCACAAGGTAAAATCCTTTCCCATTATTTCATATTTTTACTTTATTTCTTTTTCTGAGCTGTATTTTTTGTTGAAGAATAAACGTACTAACAAAATAAAAGTGTATTTGTTTTCATATTTTTTTATTTTTTCTTGTAAAACCATACACACACACACACACACATACACAAAAATAATGATCGTATTTATGCTTCGTAATGCATGCATTCAAATTTCAATGCACATGTTGAAAATTGTTAAACGAAAAATTTAATTGTGATTTTTACAAGTACTCATTCGAACTTGCACTGTTAACTAAAAAAGAAAAAAAAAATAACAATAATAATACAAACAATGAAGCAATATTTTATTCCACAAAGACCCTGAGTGAACAATTTGTCAATAAAACCAAGCATTTTCAAGGTTTCAATCAATATCATCATCATCATCATCATCGGAATCGAAAACATCAGTTAACATTTTGTTATTAACGTTAACAAATTGCTTACACCTGAGTTACTTTGTTTGTTGATTTTGTATTCGGTTTATTAAAAAATACTTTATAGGAAAATAATTATTAAGATTTAAATAAATGTTAAGGAAAAAGTTGCTTATACAGAAAAACGTTGCGTGCGAATGCACAGAAATTTTTTTTCGATCCATCTAAAAAGACAAGTTTTGGCTCGATTATTTTATCAACAAGTAAATTTATGGCATTTGGAGTATGTGAATATTTTATGCGCTTAGATATGGTTTAAATGTTTACTGAATTATAGATTTGCTGGTTTAAACACATTTAAAGCCAAAAAGAGAGTTTAACTTGCAATGATTTATTAGCCCTAAAACGTGCTTAAAATACTAAATCCTTAATGGGTTTAGTTTCAAAAATCAATCCCGGAATTTCTTAAAATAAGTACAAAATTCTTAAATCAAGTAAGTTAGTTTACTATTCTTAGTATCATCTCTCAGCATGGCATTATTTTGTGCGTTTATGCGCGTGTGTTTTTCAAAGTTTGTTGCAAAAATTACAACAACACAACACAAGTTGGAAAAAAACGATTTAATTGTTGTGTGTAGAAACAACTAAAACAACAGAACAAGAAGAAAAAAATAAATTTTTTTTATGTTTAAAAAGTTAAATTGAACTCTTGTTTCTCATTTAGTATAAATTTTTAATTAAATATATACATAAAATTTTCAAAATAAAAACCATATCGGGCATGATGCTGGTGTTTTATCATTCTGTAAGGTGAAAAACGGGTAAGTAAATCAATCATAATAATATCATCCTTCTAATTTCTTTTTAAATTTTTTTCAAGCACGAATTCAGGATAAAATTATCTTGATACTACTTGAATCAATCACGTTTTGAGATTTATTCAATCTTATTTTTACTTAAATCAATCTCATTTTCGGACTCGGACGAATTCGGGATTGAATATGGATAAGTTAAGTATTTCGCGATTGAAAATCCGTACTTGAATAAACCTTAGTGTACTTGATTTAAGTAAATCCGTACTCACCGTAATATTAATACCCCTTCGGATTGATTTGAGTACGGAAGGATTGATTTTTCTTTAGAGTGTATGTCCATATTTGAGCATACAATCAAATTTGGTTATATAATTTGAAATATGTTTTGACCAAATTTTAATTTAAATACCAATATAATAAGATGGTTTATCGACGCAAAGACACTATTAGACGTATAAAGTCTTTTTTTAATATTTCTTAAACAAGAATGATAAAATATAATATTTCACCCTGGGCATGATTTCCCGTTAGCTGACGTGGCAAGTTTTTAAACGGGTAACAGTCCCTTAGATTCACGAATTATTTTAAAAGAAATACATGCACTTTATTAAAGTTGGAAATACCTCAATTAAACAGTAACCGTGTTACCAAATTTGTTTTTTTTTTCGACTGACAATTTCCAAAAAAAAAAAATTGTTTTTACAGAAAAACTGCTGCTTAAAAAATTTTAAATAAAAAAAAAATTAAAACCATATTTGTGTGTTTTGAATTTATTTTAATTGAAGCAAAAAAAAATTATTTTTGAATTACACTGTACGAAAAATTTAAACTTTTGAAGTCACCCCTGATCCAACTGACCAGATTCTGAAAATATAGCTTAAACAAAAAAAAAAAAAAACGTATCTTTCAGTTTTCCTAGATCATCTCGTTTTGGGTTTTTATGAACAATTCAATTTTTAATGTGAATCCTGCAAAGTTATTATAAGCAGTTTGGGATTAAAATCCAGCAAAATCGATTTAGTAGGATCAGAGCTATGAATCAAAATGTGGAACCACCACGTTAAAAAAATTATAATTTTGTTACAAAAACTAACATAAATGGTAGATTAATGCACGGAATGATATAAGATTTTGCACAAATTCGTTTTATTCGATTGGAAATCACACTTTTAAATTTCGTGAAGATCGGTTTATAATTTACCCTAGGCCCCGTATAAACCCTACTTCCGGAAAACAGTTTATTACGCCTAAAACCGTTAATTAGAATGCTATCAGGATAAAATTTAATACTTCACCCCATATAAAGCCCACTCTGGTTAATCAATTAAATACGCCTAAAACCGGAGCTGATACACATATTACGGTGAAATTTCTTCCAACTTAGCTTCATATGGCCAGAAAAAATGTCATGCAATTTGGTGATTTACGATCCATGATTTACCTTAGATCCCTGAAATTCACTGTAAACGGTTAAACTAATTTCACCACTGTATTGAAATTTATTCAAATTTATGTCTTTCAATACCAGAAATCACTCTGCAGACTTTTGGAAAGATTGGTCCATAACTTACCATGGCTCCAAAAAATTCCCCTCCTGAAAATCATTTATGTTCGGCCTAAAATGTTTCGAATCATGATAGTTTATTCAAGCTGGTTCAAATTTCTTAAAAGAAAAGCATAAAACTTTTTAATTTTCGGTCAATATTTTAATATGTGTAGGTCTAAGCCGTAAAAAAATGTTAATGCTGGTGTCTGGTTTTATAAAGATAAATTAATAATAAATAGATATCACATAGATCCCTCACGGAAATATTCGAACTGTCGGTGGAAGGTATCAAAGATTCAGCACAGCGGAATATAGCCTTCTAACTTGTTTCAATTGACACTACCGTTTGCGTTTTTATACATATAAAAATAATATTTATAACCAGGGAAAACATAAAAATATAATTTAAATCTTTTTATGAACTTTGGCTTTGCTTTGTAAGTGCATATTTTACCGTTTGCAGTATTTATTTAGCATGTTTTAGTAAAACGAGCATTTTTGCAGCATTTTTTTAATATTATTTGCGCATATTTTACCTTTTTCAACCAGATTTCGATATATTTTTAGTGTTGTTTAGATGCCTCCAAGTGCTAACGCAGCGAACAAAAAACAACGTTTATGCTAATGCGTGTAACACACAGAATAACATGATCTTACTAAGTCCATCCGTACGTCTGCTATGTTAAATTTGTGCGCCAATTATAAGTGACAAATTTGTTAATAACACTATGCAACAAGCAAAAGTTCCTTGAATAACCACTATATTTTTTTGAACCGCTACAGTCACCTAACCGCAAAATCATCATTATTTCAAATTCTATGGTGAGGTTTTTTAAAAAAATTTTTTTTTTTTTTTAAATTGAGATTTTTAAAAAAGGCTGCTCCTTACATCTTATCGTAACTTTGGAACGAAGTACCCGATTTTGTTATGCAAAACATTTTAAATTACGCTAGATTTAAGTTTCTCCAATATTATTATTTAATTTAGCCATTATTTTTGGAGTTAGTAAGGCCGAAGTGGCAAAAAAAAATTTTTTTAAAAAAATTCATAAATAATTGAAATCAAAGCTGTATGCATTAGAAGTAAAATAAATTTTATTTCATGAAAATCAATGAACAAATTCCTGTTTCATTCGCGATGAAATGAAAGAACCTAGTTTTGAAATTTTTTCTCGCAAATTTGTGTGGAGCTAAATATCACAAAGTTCTTCCTCTTTATTATTGAAAAATTGAAAGGCAATGTCTATATTTGGTATCTCAATACAAAGTGAAGTAAAATATTTTATTTATAAAAATTAAAAAAAAAAAATAAATTCAAAATAAAACTAGATTAAAATATTTTAAATATGTATATTGAAGTAAAATTTTATACAATTCCCTTACTTTAATTATTTTTTTTTATAAACCAGCATATAATAGAAACAATATAAATTTTTTAATGAAAATCCATAGATAAATTCGAGTTTTATTCCCGATAATGTGAAAAAGTGAAATAAAGTTTTGACATTTTTTATCGCAAATTTGTGTAGAGCAACATGTTTAATTTATGTTTGCAGCTTAAATCTGGCGTTATTTAAAATGTTTTGACGGATTGCATAACAAAATCGAGTATGTCGTTTCAAAGTAACGATAAGATGTAAGGAGCAGACTTTTCAAAAATCTCAATTTTTAGAAAAAAATTAAAAAAAAAAAACCTTACCATAAAATTTGAAATAATGATGATTTTTGTAGCTAGGTGACTATAGCGGATCAAAAAATATAGTGGTTATTCAAGAAAAAAAAACTTCCCATATGTAATTTATTAAAATTTTGAAAAAACGTTTTAGTTGTACTAGGGACTGTGACCTTTGTAATTGGTAAGAATCGCTCTATAATCTCACATAGCCCCCGTACAAACTACTTTCCGAAATAGACTCTTTGTGTCCATTAACCCTAAAACTATTTTCGTAATTTAATTAAGTTCGCTTCAAAAATATTTTACTGCAAACTATTTTTTTTTCTTTTTTTAATTGGTTCACAGTTTACCAAAGCTTCCATTTTGTAAATAGTCTTAACTTTCTTTTTAATGTTAATACCAATATGTATAATATTAAGCGACCTTCCCTAAAGTACCTTTAAGACAAACCCGATTTACCGATAAAAATTTTTTCTTTTTTTTTGTCATATTTTTTACAATTTTTAGGGCATAATTTCAGTTATATTTTTTCTGCATATTTAATGCGCATAGAACAAATCTTCCAGAGCATACTTTCGGTTTCCCTGGTCTTAACAATTCAACTAAAGCCTAAAAACATGCACTGTTTAAATACTATAATTTCTTTGTTATTATTTTATTTTAAAATAATTTGACGATATTTTTTATATGTATATTTATTTATATTTCTGTGGCATTTTGACAAAACATCTTAAGTTGAGATAAGATGGCAAAAAAGTTTTTTAAAAAAACTCGGTGAAAAAATTATTTTTATCAAATAATAAAATAAGCCAAAATTAAAGAAAAATTGTGTTTATAATAGAAAATTTTCAAAACGAAGACAAAAATGGTGTTTGTACGAAAATACGTATGATTAACAACATTTTTTTCAACTTTTTAAATTTGACTTAAGATGTTTTGTCAAAATGCCACAGATTTGTATATACATATATTTTTATTTTTGTATAAACTTAAAACAGGTATAATTTTACCTGTCTCTTTTATGTAAATTAAGCATTATTTAGTACATTATGTTATTTGTCTTATTTAATAAACATGTTCCCACTATAATATAATTATATGTTAATCAGTAAATTAATAAGTATTTTTTTTTGTGTCAGAAGGAAACAAAAAGACATTTATTAATCATTAAAATCTTTGCAGACAAAAATAAATCATAATCAAATCGCTCTCTAACTTGACGACCACAAAATTAATAATGTAGACAAAATTTAAATACTTTTCTAAAATTCAAACAAAAGTTTTTGAGTTTGACATAATTGTTTTTTAAACTGTTTGAAAAACGTTTAATCTTTATTTGTTTATTGCATTTAAAAAATTATAAACTTGTTTTTTTTTTTTTTTTTTTTTTTGAAAACTTATGTAAATTATTTATACATTTCATCTCAAATTAGAATGTTTTTTTGGCAAATAAAAATTTAAATAAAAACCTTTCAAAAGTCATAAAAATAGTATTTTTTCTAGTTTCGCTAATTTATGAGTTCAAAAACGAACCATTAAAAAAAGTTTATGTTTAGTTTAATGATTTAAGAAAAAAATGGTCATTAAATTGAGCTACAGTAGCTCAAATTGAAACTGTGACTAACATAAAAAATGTTTGCATCAGAGAAAAAATGACAAAATTATAATTTATTATTTTGAAAATTAAAATCGGCAAACCATGTAAATTAAACCATAAACTACAGCTCTGTGCTACTTGTTTTGCTACAAATGACAACAAAGCAAAAACATCTGTTTTCAACAGTAGAATTTGTATAAAATAAAATATGATGTGAAAGAAATAATTTTATTAAATACTGCAACAAAATGTCTTTGCCGACAACCTCAATACAAGTGACTAATTTTGACAATAGGGCAGCATAATATTTCTAGTGGGGCGCAAATTGGTATAAGAACTCTAAAGTCCCCTTTTGCTTTATACGATTTTTGTCGTTTCTTCTTCGATTTCGATTTTTGTCGTTACAATTTTTTCGGGTGCCACCGAATTTAAATACTTTTTTCGTCAAATTAGAGAACAATGAGACAACGGATGAGCGAACAAAACAAATCGAAGAGTAAACTCGCTTGTGTACCACTTTTAATTGCTATTTCCCCTCTCGACTATAAGGTAGGAATCGTAACGACAAAAATCGTATAATGTAAATGGGGACAAAGTTATCGCTCGCTTGCACTTTCGTTCTTAGCATTTTAATTGGGGAGCAAATCAGCTAATTGTAAGATTTTGTCAGATATCAGATATTTCATCACCTCTGTACAGTAAGATCCTTAGATACCTGGTGTGGCTAAAAACAATTAAAGTAAAGTTTGAAAAAAGTAAAGTCGATGATACTTTTCGGGAAATCTAGAATTGCAATGGGATTTATGCGCGTATAGCACATAGGAAACCATTCATTATATTTAAAAGCATCAAAAAAAAGTTTTATGGAAGGGTTTTGGCTTGAAGCGGATAAAGGAGTTTACAGAGTCCACTATGGACAAAACGGATTATATCTTTATTTAAAAGCTAACAGCACAGGAACAGTTTTTTTATTTCAACAAGATAACAATTTCAAGTACACAACCGATATTGGAAAGCTTTGGTGGCTTAGTAATGTGCCAAGCCAATTGCTTCGCCTCCCTAGTCCTCAGATCTTTATCCCATTGAGTGTTTCCTGGCCCAGAAGCCGATATGCAGACCATTACTAAACTACCTTAATGTTTTACAGTAGGTTTGGCATTTCGTTTAACAAGCTATTGGTTTGTTTTTTAACAGACGGGTTACAAAAGAATTATTTTTAATTTGTGTTTTTTATCGACAAGAGGTGTTTGACGAGGTTATCTACCGTGAAAATTATGTATTCGAAAAATCTGCTTAATTGTCTTAGGATTGCAGTCATTGTTCAGATTTTCTGATGACAACTTGTCCAGATTTGGGGCATTTTCTTAATGGCGAAGAAGGATCCAGCGCTCATCTGATGTAGAAAATATCTTTTGTTTTCCTAATTTTGGTTTGCTTTCGAAGGATTTAGAAAGTTTGTAATGTTTGATAATATTGTGGATCAAAGAACGCCTTCAGTCCACAACTTTTTTATTTATATAAATTTTATTCACTGCCATCGTTGTGCATATTCCTACGAAAAAGAAACACAAAGCGTACTGACTGCACCTCCGTATCCCTTTTCTTCTTTCTTCTCTCTCCTAAAAACACAAATGTTGACTATCAAAAGATGTGCCGTGTGAAGGCAGACTTTAATTTGTGCGCGTAGCGGTGAATTTGGCTTAAAATGCCAACCTTACTTGCAGTTTGCTCCAGTTTTATTTGAACGTTATAATGGAATGGCTTTTGTTGTTGTTATTCTTGAATAAAAACTAACGGCAGTTTAATGTTGTTTGCTAGCGTTTTTGTTGTATCATAATCTTGGCTTATACATATTTGAAATGCAAGTTTTAATTAAAACTTTGCAAATAGAAGCTGGGAATTATTTCTTTCATAGGTTACTTTATATTATATTCAACATATTTAATTTTTCGAATTTATTCTATGAGTTAAATTTCAGTTATGTATTTTATAAAGCTTTTTTGTAATAGTTCTATTCCTTAAATTTTTAGGAATGACTTTTATACACCACCAGACTATTATGTTGTATTTTCTTGTTACATTTTTACCTTAGCTATCCTTTGGATAGCAATGAAGTATATTGTATGTACAGAAAAATTTACAATTATTAGACACCAGCAGAATGTAATATACAATTTCTCAGTTTCAATTTAAGCGACATAAATACAAGAATTTTAGTTAGACGGAAAGAAAACAAGATAAGGTCATTTGTTTTAATTACAATTAAAAAAGTTGTGGAACATATAAAAAAAGTTGTAGAACTTATGTTACTTTCTATGATTTTATCATAGTAACAAAACAATAACAGTCTTTCAACCATAGAGCGCCAAGGTAGTAAACATATTTTTCATTAGCACAAGTGTTGAAACCTTTAATTTTTTTCTATTGGAAAAAACATATTATTTTTTTAATACCGAATCGATTGTATCGGTATAATACCGGTATTACGGAAAACGGTATACGTATACCGTTATTGTATGCAAAAAACTTATTTGGTATCAGTATCAATACAGGTATTCAATTTAAACGGTATTGGTATCGGTTGCCAACCTCGTTTGATAGCGAGCATGATGTTGCATCTACATCTGTCAAATTGGCTATATATATGGATGTAAATAGCGTCATACATCATGTGCTAATGAAAAAATTTTACACTGACTTCAATTTTCATTGAAAAATCATATTGAAGCTAAACTTACCCACAAACCTGTTAAACGTTACTAAGTCGATTGTTAATTTATCATTAAAGAGAGGGATTTTTCAGCCGATTAAAGCTGGAGTCCCACAATGAGCCCTCTATCAAACTTAATATAAGCTTTGAACATGCCAACAAAAAACCACTTCCAAACTTCACGTTTTGCTTATGATATGACTTTTTCCACCGACTAAAGAATTTCGTCGAAAGATGCTTTTATATAACAACACAAAGCGCTCACTATTTTTAAGGAAAGCTGCTTAACTTCTTAGGAAGCTTATAGGCAACATCCTTGCTATAATTCATCCATATACTTGTTGTTTATTATAATTACTAATATTTTTGAAGATATGATTTTTCGCCGCTAAATTGGCCTCATTTCCCAGTGCGCGTCGTAATAATTCATCGATGACCAGAATAAAAATTCGAAAATATAAACGCTTTGTTATGTGATGTATGAATTTGTTAAAAGTATAAATTTTAGCCTGCAAAAAGAAGAAAATTATATTAAATAAAAAAAAGTAATACATTTTAACCCATTTGGCATTAAGATCGGGACTGTAAGAAAAGAATAACTGACTGTTTATTGTTGTTGTTTTTGTTTAAGCTTTGATATTGTAAAATTGTTGCTTAAAATTCTTATACGCCTAACAGTTTTATATGTTTAATATCTTTAGTTTTTCTAAAATCTTTGGATGAAGTTTTCTGACGATCTGGCAACCAGTGCAATGCCATAGGAATAGTTTATCCCATCAACAGTAAATTTCCGTTTATCAATAGCATTAAATGAAAATTTAGCACATTTAAACGAAACCTTGTTAATTCAGATCATTATTTTCTGTTTAGTGGTATAAATGTAAGTCTGCGTTTACACAATGAAAGATTTCAGAAAATCTGAGTTTATTGATGAGAAGGGAAGAGAACGTTCTGTTCTTCTTAACGCCTTTTCACCAATAAACTCAAATCTCCAGAAAAAACTTCGATAGTATGAATCCAGACCAGTGGCTTTTTCAATGTTCTGAAATGAAAAGTTACCTTCCAGGGTTTAATAACTACGTTTTTAAATAAGTTTGTCATTCTGTTTTTAATTTTTACAATATTGATCTTAGACCCTACGCCTAAGATCAATATTGTTACCAAATTATGGATTCGTATTAGTATCTTGTCTGTTAGTTTGTCTGTCCGTGTGTATAAGGAAATTGGTTTTCCAACGATGTTGTTAAAATTTTATATTAAATATAGTCCAACATAAAACCAAGACTGCCACTAGTTTTTACCAATAAATCTCTAACATTTATAAACCTTTAATTTTTTTTTGCCTAGTTTTAATCTATGAATTTTATTTTCAGCTTTTAAGCTTGCATATTTAAAAATTATATCTATGGCAACACCTTTTCTCTAAACCAATTAATTATCATAATAAAACTATCCCGTGGCGAAGCTTAAAAAATATTTAACCTTACACTTTTATTATGCTTGAAATGATTGTTGTGTTTTAAGTTACGACTTTCAAAAATATCTAATAAAAGTCACACCTAAACCACTGTAAAATATTTAAATTAATTTAAATATAACTCTTTGTTAAAAGTGGCTCAGTCTAAAAAGCTTCAAAATAATGAAGCATAAATGAAAAATGTTTAACACTTACAAGAAAAATACTTAATACAAACCGATTACAATTCAACAACAAAATAATGCAAGTTGCCATGAACTTTAAAGTGTACCAAAACATACAAATTTTAATAGAACTTAAATGAGTGCGTTATGACCATCATAAACATAATGAAACGCATAGTAAATATTAAAGAAATAAAGAAGTTATTTAAACTTACGACTGTAAGTTCTAATGAGGTTTTTTAATTTGTCAAAAAAAAAAAAAAATATATATATTTAATTTTTAAATATCTTGAAGTATAACTTGTTTATTTTATGACTCTAAAAATCAATATATCTACACAAGCCTTTAAACAAGAATCTGGTCAATGAAAATAAAACTAAAGAAGCATCTTCAGAATGAATATTTTTGTAGATACTCTTAACACAGATTTCATATTGTACAAGCTGACATACAATTATATGTGCATACTCGTCTGAAGGTATGATCCAACATGAGTGTGAATGATGCTACATGTAGTTCACATATCACACCATGTACAAATTTTTGTTTGTATAAACCATATGTTTTTCATACCTGTTGACTGACTGGCTATTTGATCCGGTTATTAACTGAAAAAAAATAGCTATAAACATTTTCAGTTTAAAAGCAACAACATGTTGAGTGATTATAAATTGATACTTTACTAAATAAAGTTATTGGTTTTGGGGGAAATAGTGGTTAATATTAAACTGCTCGTGGTGTTTGAAACATTTTTTTAAGTAAATAAAAAATTTTTTTAGGTAAAATGTATACAATTATGTGTATGAATAAAATTAGGCAATTCACAAAGTATGCTTTTGTGTCACATTAGTTGTAATTGCTATAATTTTAAGACTGTCGTAAAAATTTTGTTTTATTTTCCATACGAATATGACAATACAACTTTATACTTTCAGTGTGCCAATTTTCAGCCGATTTTTGTTCACAATTTGAAGTCATTATTCACAGAAAAATATAGAAATTGATTTCATTAAAAAAATTTATGATATCAATTAAAAAATTAACAAAATTTGCATCAGTAAACAAGTTAATAGTATCAATTGAATATTTCTCTTGATATTAACAAAATTTTCCGCAGTAATGTAGTCGATATAAGTAAATGATTAAATTACTTGATTAACTGTTTAATTAAAACTGATTTTATTTTTGATTACTGGCTTAGTTGAAAAAAATTTGCTAAGAATTTTTTCTGTGTTATTTAGATTTCCGGTAACATAAATAAATCATGTTTTTATCAGGTCTGTTCTGAAAATCACGTGATTTGAAATCACATGTGCTTTTAAAATCACACGTGTGTTTTTGTGGTGTTCTGTAAATCACATCGTTTTTGTGTTTTTCGGTGTGATTTTCAATAGTCGAAAGCACAAGCAAACACAATAAGTTTGTTGTTTGAAATTATAACTCATTTTTAACGTTTTTTATGTTATATTTTGACAATTTGTTTTTTTTTCGATTAAGCGACCTCAAATTAGTTTTAGGGTTTGTTTAAAATTATGCAATTTTTTGCGAATTTTAGCCATGTTCGCGATAGAAGCGATTTGTTCCTGTAAGTTTTCTGATTCTTTACCGCTTTAAAGATTTATAATAAATAGTAGACTTTACTATCAAGCCGCTGTGGGCAAGTTTTTGCGAATTTCTGCTAATTTAGCAATTTTTACAGAATTCTTGCCATTCCTTATAGTTTTATTGACTTTTAATCAATTTTATGGCTTGCTTGAAATATTAAAAATTTTCGCAAATTTTCGCTATTTTGCAAATTTTTTTTATCTTGTTTTAATCCGACATTTTGTTTTTTTAACCCATTTAGCGATTTCAAATAAATTTGATTGTTTGTTTACAAGTTTGCAATTTTCGCGAATTTTAGCCATATTCGCGACAGAAGCGATTTTTTCATGTCATTCTTTACAGCTTTTACGATTTTTAATAAATATTAGACTTTTCATTCATGCCGCTGTTAGCAAACTAGCAATCTTTAACTCAACTAAAAAAACAAACCTGAAATCACAACAGAAGTCACATTTTTGTAGTGTCGTCGAATTTTCTTAACTTTAAATTATTTGTTGTACATAAAATAGCTTATTGCATAAAAAATTAATAACCAACACATTGAATATTTTATTTAAGTAATTTATTATGACGGTCATCTTACAATAGTCGCAAAAAAAACAAAGTGATTTCAAAAAGTTGTTTACGTAGCTGAACGTTTTGAAATCACATAATAATATGCCCTGAACACCTTTCTTGTGATTTCAAATCACTTTCATAAAATGTGATTTTCAGAACAGGCCTGTATATTTTTTTTTTTTTTTTTGTCATATTGTTTTGACGTTAAGACATATGATAATACAACAGGCTGTTCATAACGGTGCTATTTAACCTAAAGTAATACTCAGCACTTTAGAACACCTAGTGAATTGGCTGAACATGTTTTTGATTTACATGAATAAAGAATTATAAAATAAGAAATTTATTGCGTTGGAAATCTGAAAATATTGTTTTCAAGAAAACTTTGGACTAAAAAATTTTTTGAGAATAACCTTATTCTACTCGCCTAACGGATTATGGATAGAGCGGTTATAATTGTATTCTGGTATTCACACTTTTATTTTTAAGAACTCTTCTAAAATGGTCCGTTTTAATTTACATTCTGATCCAATTATAGCATGCTCCTGCGTCCGCCGTGTCGACTGGCTTGCAGGCTAGCTGGCTGGTGGAGAAATATTTAGCAACTTTAATAAAAGCATTGCAACTCATGCAACATTTCAGACCAAATGAACATTATTAATAAGTTCTAAAACCAGGAGTGGCTTCCTCCAAAACTGCACTACGTTACCCTTTATATACAGTAGGAGTGAAATATAACTCCCATTGTTTGCATTTCATTGTCGTTCTTGTTAATAAGGCGCTTAAGGTCAGTATACACGATATGCTTTTTACGGCTGTAGGAAATATCGCCCAAAGAAAAATGGCCCAAAAAAAAAAATGAAAAATCGCCCAAAAAAATTCCATGTAAAATTGGGCTTAAATTCATATGAAAAGTGACCCAAAATTTTTGGGCTTTTTTTCGTTATTATTGGGTGATTTTTCGTTTTTTAAATTGGGTGATTTTTCGTTATGAAAAATCACCCAAAAATATTATATGAAAAATAGCCCATTTTTTCGGGCCATCTTTATTTAATATAATTGAAATTTATTTAAAAATTATTTTGTTGTTTTTTCTCTGGGTGTTTATATTAAATATATAACGAAAACACTTTTGGGCGCAAGGATTTTCTCCTCAAGGATATAATATATACCGGCTGCGCTAACTTCGCTAAGCTTCTCTGCGCAGCCGGCCTTCGGCCGGGCGCAAGGATTTTCTCCTCTATGGTATAACAAACACCGGCTTCGCTAACTACAGCTTCTCTGTATAGCCGGCCTTCGGCCGGGCGCAAGGATTTTCTCCTCTATGGTATAACAAACACCGGCTTCGCTAACTAAAGATTCTCTGCGTATATGGCCTTCGTTCGAAAACAAGGCAGATTTTAGAAGCTTTACTTAGCGAAACCGGTACTTTCGCTACCATAGAGGAGAAAATCCTTGCGCCCGGCCGAAGGCCGACTATACAGAGAAGCTTTAGTTAGCGAAGCCGGTGTTTGTTATACCATAGAGGAGAAAATCCTTGCGCCCGGCCGAAGGCCGGCTATGCAGAGAAGCTTAGCGAAGTTAGCGCAGCCGGTATTACTGTCCTTACTGCCGAGCAGCTGTTGAAGATACAATGCAATTTTTTACATAAAACTTACACTTGTATGTATCTAAATTTATATGAATAATAAACACTTTTTTGCAAATTGGGTAATTTTTATTTTTTTTTTTTTTTGGAAAAATTCGATTTTGCTTTTTGGGTAATTTTTCATTTTTTTTTTGGGCCCTTTTTCGTTTTTGTTGGGCAAAATTTCATATATAACTTTTTGGGTCATTTTTCATGTTGTTTTGGGCGATTTTTCATTTGGGCGATTTTTCATTTTTTTTTTTGGGCCATTTTTCTTTGGGCGATATTTCCTACAGCCGCTTTTTACATCTGACTTGTCAATTTTTCAAGCCAAAATTGTTGTTTTACAGAAGGTTTATAATATTCGGCCACAAACGTACATGTTATTTGCTTCTGATATAGTCTCTGTTTTTTCGCATAGTTTTTGCGGAAACCCAAGTATTTCTCGATTTGAAAACAGCTTGCTGCCGCTAAAAATTGTTTACTTGCAGCGCGAAAAAGTTCAGCCATCTTAAAAATATTTTTCATATTTAGAACATAAAAGTGAAACGGTTTTTAAATATCAAACATTCAAAGTCAAATCGGATGGTTTAAAAAAATTGGTTTTGATTTCCCTAATTTTATGATTACTTAAATAGAGCCCAAGGCGAATTCATGTAAACGGTGGTGTCGATACTACAACAAGCAACAACACCAAAAACACAACAATGAATTTTTTTGTTGCTTTCGTTGATCCATATGTTAAAATCACAAGGAACTTTTGACATTTCTCTCTCTAATAAAGAAAAAAAAGTAGCACAGCTGTGCTTTCAACGCCACCTGAAAATTGTAAATATTGAAATGTTTTGATTACTCCATCAAAGCACTCTTTTTTAATTTACTGTTTTGTGTAAATTTATAATTAAATTAGAGGCAGTCGTGGTGTGTAACTGATATCTCAGCCACTTGTGGACCGAATCAACTGAATTTCAATAGCAAATATTTCTAAACTAGGCGTGATGTAAATATACATCAACTAAGTGTCCATCATATATATATTCGGTATTTGTAAAATCCATTTCAACATACAAAACGTCAGACGGACATCGTTTGATCAACTTTGGTAGTCAAAAAGACACAGAATAAAGAATTTGTATGATTTAATACGAATAGTGTAGAAATATAATCGAAATGACAAACATGCAGGCAGGGCTGGGCAGTATTTGAAATACATGTATTTGAAATACGTATTTAAAATACAAATACGTATTTTGTATTTGTATTTTAAATACATGACGTGCAAGTATTTTGTATTTTAAATACATATCCAGCAAGTATTTTGAATTTTGTATTTTAAATACATACAATAAATATAAGTAGTTTGTATTTTGTATTTTAAATACATAAAAAAATGGGAGTATTTTGTATTTTAAAAACATAGTTTACAAAATATATTCTGTCAGTTTATTGATGGTTGATTGCATTTTAATCTACCAAAATATAAAAAAATATGGTGTCACTTTTCATCTTTCGTGAAAAAAGTTTCCGCACCGAAAGCGTTGAAGTTTTGTTTTTATTTTTTATTTTCATCATTAAATCAGTGGCTGGCTCTTGTCTTAAATAAGTTCGTTTTTGTTTAAATTCATATATAATCTTCAACATTAAACCATTTTTCATAAGTCTAATGCAAAATCAAAAGGGTTTCAATTTCCAAAAATAAAATTTACACATAATATGGAGTTTTGAAATCGCTTACGGTGCGGAAACTTTTTTCACCGAATCAGCTTAAAAAACAGTTTTTTTATTATCAGAACAAAATTCCCCACATGGCGCTGGAGTGGTATTTTGCACTCAAAAAAAAGTTAAAACCTTAATGTACATTACGTGGAAGTATTTTGTATTTGAAATACGTACAATAAATGGAAGTATTTTGTATTTTGTATTTTAATTACATACAGGATGTGTAAGTATTATGTATTTTGTATTTTAAATACATAACCTGAAAGTATTTTGTATTTTGTATTTTAAATACATGACCAGCAAGTATTTTGTATTTTGTATTTTAAATACCGCAAACCATGTATTTTGCCCAACACTGCATGCAGGAATCAGAAATTAAGAACCGAAAACCTAAAATTTTTCATTTGAAAAATTCAAAACTCAAGCGTACAAATAAATTTTATTTTTCTATCAGTTTAAAAAAAATAAAAAACTCAAAAAAAGATATTTATTTTTGAAGTACAATATGTATTTTGTACATGAAAAAATATTTATCATTGGTGTTTGAAAAATATTTTCATCTGTACAAAAAAAAAATATTTTTTTTTGAATTGTTCTTAAAAGTTCAAAACAATAAAGTTTTTAAAAAAAAAACGTTTTAAAGAAAAGTATTTTTTTTTTTTTTTTGTTTTTAGAAACTTACATTGAAAACTCAATTTTAAAGTTTAAATTGTGAATTTTAATTAAATTTATAATCACTCCTATTATGAAAGTCGAATGCACCTGAAAGGTTTTTGGCATTTCCATCAAATGGTTCACCGTGACCGATAATTTAAGAGTTATTAAAATCTGATTATTTTACGATATTTTTATAAAGAAATATTTAGATTTTACTAATTTTATAAATTTACCCATAAATTTGTTCACTTAGATGAACAATCAGATTTGTGAGAATGTTTTATTGTAAATTTTCTTTAATATTATCTTCCTTAAAAGAGGTGATATTTGATGAAAATTATTCCAAAAAATTTTTTTTACATGATCTGTTATCTAAGGAAGAGTTCGAAGAGAAATATGTTATTCGAATTAACGGTAAATTTTTATTTTGTATTAATCATTATTCAGTGAAATTATTATGGAAAAAATTTCACGTCCGAAATGTCACGTATCAAACCAGACTTTGGCTTAAACAAAAAAAAAAAAAAAAAATACAGAAGATTTTGGAACCAAACCAAAGACATTTTAATGTTACATTGTTACGTAAAATTCTGAAAGTAGTTTGACTAAAAAATTGTGCCAGGTTTCGCTGAATTATGGCTTTTTATACATGGCCACAAAAACTACTTCTATTTTTTCACGTTCGAAACGCTGATTTTTTTGCCATTATCTTTGACCTAGAATCGCGCCACCAATAAACTTTATCATAGATAAAAGTGCTTTCTTAGTGCTATAATTTATGGGCTAAAAGAACGTAAAAATATTTGTTGTTTAAAATGTTATTGCCTTTTTTAAAACTTTTAAAAAGTTTTCTAAAATAGCGAAAATGTTTAATTTGTGACCATTGCCTCAAAGAGCATCAAAGCTACGCGAAAATTGCAAAAAATCGGAAAAATTGGCACAAAAAACGAAAATTCGCAAAAATTTTTTATATATCAAACAATACATCAAATTGATTGAAAGTCCCTTAAACTATAAGGAAGTGCAAAAATTTGGTAAAAATTGCAAAATTAGCGGAAATTCGCAAAAATTTGCTAACAGCGGCATGATAGCAGAGTCTTCTATTTATTATAAATCCTTAAGCTGTAAAGAATCAGAAACTTACAGGAAGAAATCGATTCTATCGCGAACCTGGCTAAAATTAGCAAAAAAAATTGCAAAATTGGAAACAAACTCAAAAATTTATTTGAAATCGCTAAATCGCAAAAAATAATAAACTCATCTTTATAATCTTATCTCATAATTTTTATCTTTGTCATGCTCAATTTAAAGTTTTCGGTTTTTTTTTTCTTTTCATGTACAAAATAATATTGTACTGAAAAAATAAATATCTTTTTTGTGTTTGTTTTTTATTTGTTTAAACTGATGGAAAACATTTTTATTTTGTACGAAAAAATTTAATTATCGGTTCGTAATTTTTTGTACAAAAGTACAATAAAAATAATTTTTTTTATATATTTGTTTTTGAGAACTTTATTATTTTGAACTTAAAGAAACAATATCAAACAAAATATTTTTTTTCTTTTTTGTTTTTTGTACAGTTTAAAATATTTTTCGAACACCAATGATTAATATTTTTTAAAAAACATTAAAAAAACCGTTTTCCGGTCCTTGCAAACATGTATATAACATTTCTAGTTGTGTTGAAGGGTATAAAAACTAAGCGTTGCTTTTCTTTGATTTTATTTTCTCATTTTTTTTCGTATAGGCTCCACTACATCCTGTCTTTACTTTTAACTAGTTTTGGATAGGGCCTTATGACACTACATTTTTAATGCATTGTTCAAGTTTTGGTGAAAAGTGCAAATATATTAGTAGTATTCACATCGAACTTGTTAATTTGTTACTCGGTTGTTTGTTAATTTGTTAAAGTTACCAACTGTGAACGACCCCCTTTTTAAAACTTTGTTAGTCTGGTAACTTTCGTAGTCAAACAGCTGATTTATTGTTCTGACACAATTTATTATTCGAAAATTGTTTGCTCGTTTTAGTTAAAGAATTGTTTTGTTCGTTATGTTATTGTTTTTTTTTTTTTTTACTAAAAGACTCCAATAATAAATAATTTTTTCATTTTTATTTATTGAAATTACTTAATTTATAAAAAAACTTTATTAATCGGTTAACCGGCCAATAGCAAAATTAACCGATTATTAACCGATTTAATCAAAACCTTGGTTAATTAATCGAGCGATTAACCGATTAAAGTAAAAGCCCGATTAAATGAATACCCTAATAAATATACAAAAACAAAATGCGTGTAAAAAAGTAACGATTAACGACTAACAAACTAACAACTAATGTAATAGAAAAATTTACCAAATGCAAAGAGCTTAGCTGTTTTAAGATAAATTGCAAACTGTCAACAATTTTAAAAAAGTTATCGATAAAAAATTAAGTTATGTCATAAAAAATATAAATTGTTCAACTTAAAATTGACATATCAAGTTTAAAATATTAAAAGTTTTGCTGAAGCAGAGGTTTAGTGGCAAATTCAGAGATTTACCGCTTTTTGATTCTTTTGTTTTTAATAGAATAAACAAAGTCATAACAAGAGAAATACTAAAAAAAAAAATTTGTTTACATTTTTTATAGTTTGCTCTTTCTAACGTTTATTGTTTCTTTCTATCAATTCTATATCAATTCAATGAATAAAAATTGTATTGTCATAAGGGCTATATTATATATTCTAGCTAGACCAACTCTACTTTTCTTAGTTGTTTTTTGTTTGCAAAAGTAGCATACCCACAGTTCGTTTTAACCTTGACTTTAACTTAATCTTTAATGATAATTTTTCTTGTTTCATTTCGTTTTTTTTTTTTAATTTTTTGTTTTTTTTTTTTTGTTTATAAATTCATTGTCATCTTTTAGTTTTCTTATAAAATCATGTTGTATACATTAAAATCTTTTCAGTCTATTTTCACATTCGTTAGTTAGGGTTGGTTTAAATTAAATATTCTTTTGAATATTATAAAAAGAGAGAGAGAAAGAATAAAGCAGTTGAATTAAATTTTTGTTCCAACAATGAATTTCTTTGTGGCTGTAAGTGTTTTGAGTGCTTATAATTAATTAATTAAAAAAAAAACTAAAGAACTATTATAATTAAGAATATGTAATTAAACAGGTGTTAATATTTCATTAAAATGTAAAACAAATGCATTAAAAAAATAAAATGATATATAAAAAATTTATAAAACCAAAATAAGAAGAACAAAAGTTAAGCCGGAACTAAACAAGTTATTTAGTGCAAGTACAAATATTAATAAGTGATTTATTAAAAAGAACCTGTAGTAAAACTTTATACAAATTTTTTTCGAAGAATGTAACATGTTTTCAAAATATAATCAAAAACTCAAGGATGAATTTAAAGATATATGTGTTTTGCTGTGTGTTTTTTTTTGTGGAGAATTAATTATTTGAAAGGATGCCATGTTGTAGAGGTTTGCAAGGAAGTAAATTTAGAAGAACAGGTTTAAAATAATGTGGTATTTTACTTAATGACCTTAAAGCATAACATGATTTATTGATTAATGTTTAATGTCCTTGTGAACTTTTGGTTGCATTTGAAGTGCATGTAATTGTTAAAAAAATATATCTTAAGAAGGAAAAAAAAAATCACGAAATATGCCAAGGACGAAATACTACACTGAATCACATTAAAGAGTTGACTTACAAAATAATTAAATTTATCAAATGTTCTTATTTTCGTACTAGTAAATTTCATGCTTTCGAATCAATGGTTTAGAATATCACTATCGTCCTAGAGAAGACTTTAAGATTTGAAAATTACATATAAAGAAAAGCTTGTGTCAATATTATTTCGCTACTATTCCGTTAATTACAGGCGTTTAAAACTTATGGTCAGCGCTGAAGTGCAATTAAGGATCGACTATATTTACTATATTTAGCAGTGCGTTTGTCAAATTTCATACATGTCGTATATATAGGCAAAAAAAATTGCTCCTATAAATGTCAGCTCAAATCTGCAGTATAAATTTTTTTAATAAGAACGTGTTCTATTTTGAACTGACAAATCATCTGATATCAGCTGTTTTGCAGTCATTTGTGACTTCAAATATACACTAAAATGTATTTATTACACATATATTTTACATTTTAATTGAACTTAAATACTATTTAAACCGAATATAAATAAGCATATAATTTGCGTTTGTAAACAATTTTAGGTTTTGTCAGATAAAACCAAAAACAAACGGGTGAAAGCAAAAATTCTAAACATTTTGTATATGTTCATTTTGACAGACATTACATATTACATATGGACTTTACATCTGATAAATCCACTGCAAAAAACATATCGTGTAGTAGTATCTACGTTACATTGAACCAACTTAATAGTGTAGGCTTGTAAGGGATCAATAGCGGTCGAAAACTCGCCTGGATTTAATATTTTGTTCTGAAAATATTTTATATGTATTTAATTTCGCAGAGGATTTGGAATTTATTTAAAAATAAATATATAAAATCATTGAAATCCAATGTTATTCAGAAAAATTAGACAATTAAAAACAAAAAAGAAAGTAAAGTCGGTTAAGCCCGACCATTTGATACTCTACACCACAGTATTTACAAACAAATTTTTAGGACTCTGCCATATTGAAGACTTCTGTTATCCCTTTGACGCATATGGGACACCGGTGTCCCTTAATTTAAACAAACTATTTTTTTCATATTAAAAACAATTACGCATCTCTAGATACACCAAACGCTCACATGTAAACAAGGTTTTATTTTATTCAAAGGTTGGTACCACTTAGCTAGAAAGCTAAGACTATTATCGTTATTTTGTTTTTGGTAAATTTCAAAGTTTTTTTTTAATTTTTTCAAAAGTGGTTTTCGATACGATTTTGTATTTTTCAAACTGGATTTCGATACATATTGTTAGAATGGTAAGAATTGCTTCTAGTTTTAGTGTTTTTCTTTATAAAAAGTGATTTTAAAGTAACTAAACAAAGAAACTTTTGTCAAGGGACACCGGTGTCCCAATATGCATAAAAGGCCGCAATTACTGAAGACTAAAAAAGCATTTTTAATAATTTAGTTACCTTATTCATAAAATTATTTTTATATCTAGGCTCATAAAATTGAAAGAATAATCCACTTGACTAACTGTGAAATAGGCTCAATGTGCCGTAATAGATAAAACGTAGACAAGTAGGATCAGCCCAATGTCTAGAGATAACGTGTCCCGAAATAGTCCATAAGTAAAATTAAAACATGGGTGGTGTAGATCACATGAACCAGAAGAAAGTCACATACGAAGTGGACAGAAAATCAAATATTATTAGCGTCTTTTTTTCGATTTATAAGAATTGGAATGAACAATGCATAAATTATATATGAAAAACTGTATTCTGAAAAATGTATTGAAGGTAAAAATCTTACATCTCTTGAACTCAGGCAGGTTGTTGCCAGGGCCATGATTGGCAATTTTTTTTATTAGGAAACACTCCCTGCCCTCAACGCCCATGACAAAAAAACGACTTCAAAATATAGGACTCAAGCGGTCAATACCTCCTCACATAATGAAAGTCGCCATCACGTAAACGATGTGTTCAATGTGCTAAGAGTGGAATAGAGAATCGAACCAAAAATATATGTGCAATCTGTTATGTTCACTTATGTTTTACAGCTAACAGAAATTGTTTTGAAGAATTTCACTAACAAAATAACTAATAAAAATTATTTTTATACCAAAAAATCTAATTGTTTTTAATACTTAAATTACTCTTCAGTGCAAACAATGTCATACCTTATCGCACATTGGGACATATTTGTCCCAAGCCATATCTTGTATTCCGATAACATTTTTAATTTTTTATTTATATATATGTTTAAAATAGATCTTAATACACTATATAATATATCTAGATTCTTAAAAAGTTTTGCGTAGCAGTTTTGTGCGTGAAAGGGTTATGAGCTAAAGATTCAAATATAAGAAATCAACACCTACCTATCGTCATATGATTAAAAAAAGCTCTAAATTACATTGAACCAATTTTACAGGAGACGTAACAAACTCTCTATATTAAAAAATAATCCAAATTTTTAGCCTCCAACAAAACTATTTTTAAAGAAAATTTTAAACATATTTTGTTTAATTAAACCATATAATTGTCACCGACAACCATGTAATGTCAAAATTAGTCAAGCAGCTACAACCATATTATGGTTGCCACCGAACATGTTGTGGTTAATAATAACTAAAATATGTTTAACAATTATAAAAGCATGGTTGCTTTTGTATCAAAGCATGTTGCTCTTGGAATATAAGAATATACTATTGTTAAAGTAAAAACAAATTGTTTTAATATTTAAAAATAACACGTTTAGAGGCAACCATAGCATGGTTGTGGCTGCTTGATGGAGGACTAATTTAACCATAATATAATTGTCGGTGATAATAATATGGTTAAAATAAACATAATATCTTTAAAATTTTCTTAAAAAATAGTTTTCTTGGAAGTGACCATACTGAAACAAGTATTTTCTCTGCGCGGTGGTATACAAACTCTTTTTCAGAAATAAATTTGTATGGGGACTACGTGAAATTATGAACCGAATCCTACAAAGTTCAAAAGGCTACGTATTTATGGCAGTTGAAAGGTATGTGGCGAATTTGAACTATCTTTAAAATTAATACTTTGCGCACAAGGTTTACATGGACAGCCAGCCATTTGGACGGACGGACACTTGTTAGAAATTTTAACTTTTCACCGCATTAAAAAAATATTTTTATACAAATTTTTTAAAAATTAACTATTGTATATTTAAAATTAATCACCGCAAAGTGAAGGAATATACAAAATAACCCTCAAGTTTTTTTTTTGAGGCCCTGGGATAGTCATTTATTATACCCACACCGCAATACTATGGTGAGTTTGTTCCGGTGTACGAGTGCCACCTTTTAGTATACCAATCGACTCAGAATTACTAAATGAGTCGATCTTACGATGTCCGACCTTATGTCCGTCCGGCTGTCTGCTTGTGTCACTATGTAAACTAGTGCGCAAATTACAGGTCGTAATTTTGAAATTTGGTACCTACGATTTAATTTAATTTTTATTGAAAATGATGAGAATCGGTCCACATTTTAAAAAAGGTTACACAAAAACTTCTTTTCGGAAAAGTCGTTGTACCCATATATATATATATATATATATATATATATTCCCGTCGTTCCTATAAGGAGCATAGGGCCTCAACAAATGTTCTCCATTCGGATCTATCCATCGCAATAGCTTTCACTTCATTCCACGTTCTTTGCATTTTTTTTGGCTTCGTTATGGATTTGCCTCCGCCATGTGTGAGCTGGACGACCCTGTCTGCGGCTTCCCTGCGGGTTCCATTCAATAGCATTTCTAGCGATGTTTGATGGTTCTTTGCGGATGGTGTGTCCAATCCAATGTACCCAATCTACCAATGTACCCATAAGCCGTCTTATTATGTTGGTATTTAGATTTAACAGGGTTGTGCTGGAAATAGAAAACGCAAGAATTTTGAAGTTGTTTTCAATACAATTTTAATCCAACTTTGATAATTATACCCACACCATAATAGTGGAGAGGGTATTATGCATTTGTGCTGATGTGCGTAATGCCTTAAAATATTGGTCCTAGACCCACCTTAAAGTATACCGATCGACTCAGAATCGAACTAACGATGTCCGTCCGGCTGGCTGGCTGTCCATGTAACCTTGTGCGCAAAGTACAGGTCGCAATTTTGAAGATAATTTGATAAAATTTGGGACATAGGTTCTTATTGGCACAAGGACCAAGCCTAGGCCGAATGGTAGGACCACGAGGGTAGATAGGGGGAAATTTCTTCCTCTCAGAAGCTATCAAACCGATTTTAATGAAATTTAAAACATAGATAGATCCATATCTATATGGACACATAAGCTATACAGTTTTAAAAAAATAGGACCACAAGGGGAGATTTTACCGATTTTAATGAAGTTTATATACATAGATTAATCCATATTTATATGGACACATAAGCTTGATGTGCTTTTAAATACTGTGGTGTAGGGTATCATATGGTCGGGCTTGACCGACTATACTTTCTTACTTGTTTTTGTTATAAAATTTTGTTTAATAAATTAATACTTGTACAATATTTGTCACGACATTTTTGTGTGACAGATATCCCAATAAAAATATAGCTTCCAGCGAAGCAGGTTTGTAAGGGAGAAACATAAAAGTTTCGCTTACTATTGCGCTTACGGAAGACATGATTTTTATATGGTGAGTTCCCACTTTGAAGCAATACATTTTTGACATATAAAGCGCATTATTCAGCGCATATACAAATTGTTAGATGTAACGATCAGCTTTACACACTGAATGTTTTAATACAGTTATTTTTTAGTATTCTCCCTTACAAACCTGCTTCCTAGCACTTGAAATGCAATTTTTTTTATAAAAGTTGTTGAGAGTTCTTTCACTTAATTTACTGCATTTCTGTATGTCTTATTGCGTAGCGCATAATTGTGCGCATATTTTTTTAAATGTACCTTTAGTGCTTCGCAAAATGATAAAAATTTTTATTGGAATCTTTAAATAAAATGACTTTTAAAATTCTTGCGTTTTACGTTTTCGATTTCTAGCACATCCTTGTAAATTTGGTCCTCACATAAGAACAAAAAAATTTCATATTGTTAAGATCTGTGCTCTGAAATTAACACGACTTTTGGCAGATTAAGTAAACAAGACACCATGGTTGATGCTGCTGTTCTAGCTAAATTGGAAGAAGGCTTCGCCAAGTTGGCTGCCTCCGACTCAAAGTCCTTGTTGAAGAAGTACTTGACTAAGGAAGTCTTTGATAACCTAAAGAACAAGAAAACCCCAAGCTTCGGTTCCACATTGTTGGATTGCATCCAATCTGGCTTGGAAAACCACGATTCCGGTGTCGGTATCTATGCTCCCGATGCTGAAGCCTACACAGTATTCGCTGATCTCTTCGATCCCGTCATTGAAGATTACCATGGTGGTTTCAAGAAGACCGACAAGCATCCCGCCAGAGATTTCGGTGATGTATCCATCTTCTCCAACTTGGACCCCAACAAAGAATTTGTCATCTCCACCCGTGTCCGTTGCGGTCGCTCCCTGCAAGGTTATCCCTTCAACCCCTGTTTGACCGAAGCCCAATACAAGGAAATGGAACAAAAAGTATCCACCACCTTGTCCGGTTTAGAAGGTGAATTAAAGGGTAAATTCTACCCCTTGACTGGCATGGAAAAGGCCGTTCAACAACAATTGATCGATGATCACTTCTTGTTTAAGGAAGGTGATCGTTTCTTGCAAGCCGCCAACGCCTGCCGTTACTGGCCATCTGGTCGTGGTATCTACCACAATGACAACAATACCTTCTTGGTCTGGTGCAATGAGGAAGATCATTTGCGTATCATCTCCATGCAAATGGGTGGTGATTTGGGTGAAGTATACCGTCGTTTGGTAACCGCCGTCAATGAAATTGAAAAGCGCATTCCCTTCAGCCACGACGATCGTTTGGGCTTCTTAACCTTCTGCCCTACCAACCTGGGCACAACCATCCGTGCCTCCGTGCACATTAAGGTACCCAAATTGGCCTCCAACTTGGCTAAATTGGAAGAAGTTGCCGGCAAATACAACTTGCAAGTCCGTGGTACCCGTGGTGAACACACCGAAGCCGAAGGTGGTATCTACGATATCTCTAACAAGCGCCGCATGGGTCTAACCGAATTCCAAGCCGTCAAGGAAATGTACGATGGTATTGCCGAACTCATCAAGATCGAAAAGAGCATGTAAGGTGTAACACCTCCACCCCAAAAACAAAAACAACATTAGAGCTTACGGCTAGGCCCAAAATCTTTGTAGCCGCTAGATACACGTTCGGTGGAAATTATTACAACAACTTTACACACAACCACAACGTAATGTTCTCTCAGTTTTCTCCACTTTCATCTATCTGTGAAATCGTTTTTTAATTAAAGATTGTGCGTTTCTTGGCATTTTTTCTTTTGAATTTAACGTTCTTTAAGTTTTTTCTAATTTGAATATTTTGTGTTTCATTTTGTATCATCTTTATTTAATAACTTTTATTGGGAAAGCACATCAAAAGCAGTTGGAGAGAACATTATAAACCACCAACATTTCTTTATTTAAGTTACAATTTTTATTTATTGAGAACATATATATTAATTAATAAAATTAAAAAACCAAAATATTTAAAAAAACAACTGAGTTATAAACAAAGAATGACAAAAGATTTGTATTTGTATTAACAGCAGCAAACACAGAATTACAACTTTAAGTAAAATCCTAAACAAACATTGATAAAAAAAAAACAAATTAATGAACACAAAATATTTTTAATTTTAAGTCTTAAGTTTATAAAAAGAATTAATTATTAAAAATAATAAAAAATTTAAAAAAAAAAAAAAAAAAAAAAAAAAAAAAAAAAAAAAAATATACAAATTGTTAGATGTAACGATCAGCTTTACACACTGAATGTTTTAATACAGTTATTTTTTAGTATTCTCCCTTACAAACCTGCTTCCTAGCACTTGAAATGCTATTTTTTTATAAAAGTTGTTGAGAGTTCTTTCACTTAATTTACTGCATTTCTGTATGTCTTATTGCGTAGCGCATAATTGTGCGCATATTTTTTTAAATGTACCTTTAGTGCTTCGCAAAATGATAAAAATTTTTATTGGAATCTTTAAATAAAATGACTTTTAAAATTCTTGCGTTTTACGTTTTCGATTTCTAGCACATCCTTGTAAATTTGGTCCTCACATAAGAACAAAAAAATTTCATATAGATAAAGATATATAAATAATATTAGGCACAAAGTACTTTTACAAGAATCATAACCTCATTACAATATTTTGATCTGGCGGGGGTCCATGTGTCCCAAATAGGGTACACTATCAAAAATTGGTTTTTAGAAATTGTGGAGTAGGGCATCAATCATATGTTCGGGCTTGCCCGACTATACTTTCTTACTCGTTTTATACACAAAATTAGTGTCGGCTATCATATGATAGAACAGGACCGATTGTACTTTTTTTAAATTATGAAATCTTGGTATATTCCCGTTAACAGCAGTGTTTTTTTTTTTGACAATTTAAAATATATTTTATAAAGATCTAACTGGCAGATAAGCCACGTTATTTATTATGCAAGCTTTGCCATTGTTGTCGTTTAATTTGAAACAATTGCAAATCTCCCACTAATACATATTTAAATAATTATCTATGACAACAAATGGTTTGTCCATAAAGAACCAGATTTAAAAGCAAATCTTGCTGATTGTCTTAAATTGTTTAGAACATTAAAAACACAATAGAAAAAAGTGCAAAAATTCTAATTTATATTAATTTCTGAAAGGAAACAAACATTCTAAAGAAATCTTTAAGCAAATTTTAACATTTATTGCCATTATATTTTTTCTTTTTTATAATGTTTAAAAATGAAGCGAAATTACCCTCTTTTAAAAATACAAAAAAAAAATCACTTCAAAATATTTTTAAATGTTACCCGTTTGAGATGCGTCGCGAAAATATAATCAATAAACACTCACTTAGTAATTTTATTAAAGATTACTTAAATTATTTTTTTTTAAGAATATTCGAAATAAAGTCACTTAAGAATTAACATCAATTAGACAAGTTGTTTTTAATAGAAAACAAAAAATCATTAGTTGTCAATTTTGCGACCTTCCCACAAAAAACGGTTAATGAACGAAAATGGCAAATATTAAAGTAAAAAATTAATTTAATTTTAGATACAGAAATGTATACATAAATATATATGTATATATTTATATACGTAATTAATTATATGTAGAAATATGCAAGCAACTTAATTTAACTTAACTTAATTAATTTAGTATTTAATTTTATTCAAAAGAAGCATTTTAAAATAAAAAAATTTTTTAAAGATATTAAAGCCATTTTAAATAACATTAAAATTAAAAATTTAATGATTTTAAAAATGTATAATTTAAAAATAATTCAAATCACTTAAAAAATATGTAATAACTTCCGAACAAGTTCAATAAACTCAAGTCTCATAGGAAAATCTTGATCAAGCAAATGCGTTTCTTTTATCAACAATTTAATCATATTCAACAATAGTTTTTCTTAAAAAAAAAAAATAATTAATTAGCTAAATTAAGTTATTTAACGTTTTTTGTTGAAATGTTTAAATAACAAAACAATTGTTTAAGGAAATTGTCAGTTGCAGATTATTATTAATATCATGTTTTGTAAAAATTCCTAAACTAGTTACAAATCGGGACTTCCCCTAATTTTTTTACAAGTCTTAAAATATTTATTTTGGCAAAAATATTGCAATTAGAAAACAATGCTTAAATAAGAATTTTTATAATAAAAAGAAGTAAGAGATTGTAGTCGGTCAGGCCTGACCACATTATACCCTACACAACAACTTGAAGAAACAAATTTTTGTTCCTAAGCCCACATTTTAGTATACCGAACAATAACTTTTTTAATCAATCTACCGATGTCCTTCCGTCTGTCTGTCCGACTGGCTGGCAGTTGGTCCATATAAACAGTTTTCAATTTTAAAAATAAATTTATAAAATTTGCTACATAGGTTTCAATTGTAACAAGAAATTAACCTGTAGAAAATGGAGAGAATTGGTCCATAATTTCACATAGATCCCATAAAAGCTTCTTTCTGGAAAAGAGTCTTCGTGCCCATATACCATTTTATTGTGTTGGGATTTAAATTTAACTTGGTCCAAACCTATTTTATTGCAATTCAAAGTATCTTACCAAATTTTATTGGAGTCAGTCGATATTTGACTATAGCTCCTATACAAATACAACTCCCGAAAAAAGCTTTCGATTCCAGCACTTTCTTATAAATATTGTTATTCAAATAAAATTTTACAAAAGCTTCTATTATATGACAAAACATTGCGCAGTAGTATTAGTTCCAAAATTAGCCATAGGGCCCATATAAACCCCCTTCCTAAAATGACTTAAAGAGAAATATTATTCGACACAAGGAATTTTTACATTAAGGCGAACCTCATAATATAATTTTGTTAAGGAGGATCCATGATTGGCCAAATAGGGTACACTTTCAAAAATGTTTCTTAAATTTTGTGCTGTAGGCAATTGTGTAGTCGAGCGTGACCCACTTTTCCCTCTTACCTGTTTTTATTTAATTATGCCGTTTTAGAAACCATGTGTTTGAACATTTGTTAGAGATTAAGAAATACCTGTCCGCAAGGCATAAGGCATATTTTGCAAATGATGACCTTGGAATATAAAATTTGGCTCAATTTTCATTTAATACCCGTTTCGGACTAGTCCAGATTCACTGCCCCGAAGCCTATGTGGCGTTAAATTTAATTAAATACAAGCTAGTCAGTCACTTATACTTTTGGTGAATAATTAGTAAAACTTAATCTTTTTATTTAACATTGTTTTATTTTGAACGAGAAAAAAAGTTATTTAAAACTATTTTATTGAAAACAAGAGTCATACTAAATAAGTCAGTATGTCAAACAAACTCTTTATATGTAAGTAGAATCAAACATTCCTTTTTGGTTGCCTTCAAAGGTTTCATGTAAGATTTGCAAAAATTAAAAGCTAATAATATATTTTAAAATTGTTTATAGCAGACAAAAAATATCTTGTAATGTATTGAATTTTTATGACTCCTTGGAGCCTATAAATTTTTTAAGGTACAAATTTAATCTTGTTGCGAGTATAATTTGTTTTTTTTTATTTATTTTCCCTTGCAAATCTATAAGTAAAACACTTGAGCTGTTTATTGATGGTGTCGTGTGTTTAAAGTTTTAACAATATTTTTCCATTTTTTCATACTGCCTTTTAACTTGTTTCTCTCTTTTTTCTAGGTATTAATCGCAGCTGCGACTGTAAATTGTCTCGTGATGGCAATAAATGGTGAAACAGCCACCGATACATTAAAAGTGCCATTCACTGATATGCTGTTGCCACCATTCGAAGATGCAGCAGATAATAGCAAGGATGCAGTAACTAAAATTAATGTTACAACCAAGGCTACGCTTGGTATAA
Source organism: Pollenia griseotomentosa (assembly GCA_963931875.1). Classification (NCBI taxonomy): domain Eukaryota; kingdom Metazoa; phylum Arthropoda; class Insecta; order Diptera; family Polleniidae; genus Pollenia; species Pollenia griseotomentosa. The sequence continues at coordinate 209,236,368 of OZ007560.1, forward strand.
CTGCAGCAAAGACGACAACAAAACCAACGAAAAAACCCATAAGTAATGATCCAAATAATATTTCACCTGAACTATCGAATGAGGCTTTACTGGCACCATTAAGTGAGCCGAAAATTGAGCAGGAAGAAACTGAAAAGGCAACAACAGTAAAACCAACTACTAGAACAACGACAGCAAAGAAATCAACTGCTACAACTACTAGGGCTAAGACAACTACAGCTAAGCCTACAACAACTACTACTTCGAAACCTGAAAAATTAAAAGTACCTGAGTTACTTTTGGATCCTTTCCTACCTCCCTTGTTTGACAGTGACAGTCAAGATGATGCTAAAGATGTTAAGGTTACAACAACAACCACACAAAAACCCATTAAAACTACCAAAAAATCTTTCTACCAACAACAAACCGAACATACGAAAGATCGAGATGATACTCATACCAAAACTTCTCTAAAGCAACAACAATCAATACAACCAAGCACTGTGGCCAAACAAGTTAAAGACAACAACAAACTGGCTGCAACCACAGACAAACATGTTGCTGAAAGTAAAACTCATTCAAAACAAGTTTCATTGGCTTCGGTACAAAAAAACAACAAGTTGCAAAGAAAAATTGAAACAATGACTGTGCAACAAAATGTAGTTCATAAAAATCAATATAGGCAGTCAAATGGTGATAGGCAACACAATTACAGTTTCGATTTGTATTTAGGTTCGACAACACCGAGGCCTCCAAAAGGTGGCTTACCCACAATTACACCATTCCCTAATCGCTTGGGAGGATAAACGACTGGATCTTTAATTAAATTTTGAAGACTTAATTTATTATAAATGCAAAAAACACAAAACAAAGAAAGAATAATATTAAACACAAAATAAAAATTAATTGCATAATTTTATTTCAATCACAGATTTCACACATGTGTAAGTTTAAGTATCAGAATAATATATTTGTTCTTTTAAATGTCGTCAGCCCAAAAAGAAAAAAACAAGATATTCGTACACATTTTAACATTTACAGAGTTATTGATAGAATGAGTTTAAATATTTATCCAGTGGCTTCTTTATGTCTGTCTTTCTATCTGTCCATTTAAGTATTCATTCGTTTCTAATTGAGAACCGGTATGTGTGTGCTTGTATGCCTTCCTGTCTATTATTTAAATATGCAGTTTTGTTAAGATATTTTGTATGTATATTTAGGTCATTTTGTATAACAAATTGATTTTAAACACCTTCTATTTCATTTCAGCAGCTTCTACTTATAATTACCTGCCTGACTAATGCTAAGTTCAAATTAATTTTTAATCCTATTAAAGATGGATTAAACATTTATACGAATGTTGATTACTATTCAAATACATGGTAAACGTGTATGTGCAAAACGTATTTGCAATTTGTAAAGTTAACCCTTAAGTGTCTAGTTTAAATAGGTATTTGCAATTTGTAAAGTTAACCCTTAAGTGTCTAGTTTTAAATATAAGAAAAATATGAGCCAATTTGCTTTATTTGACTAAGATCTCTGGGCAAACTGTGCTATCATAATCCCTGCAACATTTTACACTTTTTAAATGCGTTTTAATAAAAAAAATTAAATGCTCTAAAAATCGAATTGACGTGATGTCAGCAATTTTATTATAGTTCTAAGGAGCTTCCGATATCTGAATACCACTCTGCAGCAGTTGCTGCTGAAAATCAATAACGCACTAGGCTACAGAAAAAATTTAATATGAATTTTGAAAAAAATATTTTTTAAAACAAAAAAATACCACTAGTTTTAAGAAAGTGCTATTATAAGCAATTAATGCTAAGTTCACACCTAGGTTTTTAAAAGCGTTTAAGCAAAATGTTGATTTAGCTAATCAAAGCCGTTCACATTACATTTGAGATGATTAAGATGATAGATGATTAAGAAAAAAAACACAACAAACCAATCTGTATTTCTTTAAAGTATTAAAAATGGATAAAACCATTTTTATAAAGTTATCAGAAGATTATTTTAATCATTTTAATGATGAAATTGTGAAAATTTATGAATTATTTAAGGAAAAAAATAAAAACATAAAGCAGAAATCGTGGCCGGTTGTACACGATCATGTTGGCGATTCTAAATTTGAGGTATGTTCAGTGGATTCTATGTGATTTATGAAGTGATTTAGTTGTAATCATGTCAATTTGAAGTGATTAACAAATCACTTCAATGTATGGGTAATCATCTCGATTTTGAAGTGATTAGAGCTTAATCACGTTCGAACTGCTTAAACGCGTTTAAGAAGCCATATGTGAACATACTAAAAGAATGCTATACAGTGAGCGTCAAAATAAAGTAAACAGCGTGTTATTTTAGTAAAAAAGAATTAAAATTTTAAGAAGTTTACAAAACTTTGGACAATGTTATTACAATATAAAATAAAAAATTTTAAATTCTTCAAAAACAACAAAAACAGTAAAATAAAAAACAAATTTACTTCGTTTTTAACGCGTCAAAAAAAGTGTACAGTTTTTAAATACTAAGAAAAGTGAAGTGGGTTATACTTTGTTAGATTTCTTTTTGCTTTTAGGACAGCTACTAGTCTCTTTGACATCAAGTCCACCAATTTTAAAGTTAGATCAGTAGACATTTTTGCCCAATCTTCCTGCAGAATTTTCATTAGAGAGTGCTTGTTGCTTATGTTTTTTTTTTAATTTCTCTGTCCAAACGCTCTCAGATGCTTAGTTGAGTTGATATCGAGCGAATATTGGGCTGATCCAGCTGTTTTAGGACATTTAACAAAAGCCACGCTTCACTATAGATACTGTATGTTTTCCGTTGCATTTCTTATTTTTACCTTTTATCACGTTTTTTTTGTTCAACTTGTTTTCGTCAAATTTTGGAGCAACGTATTTTTCACAGATGACAGCAAGCTTGAAGTCTAATTAAATTTGGCAAAGTAGAAATTTATCTTTTTATAACTAACATAACATTTTTTATATTGGAAATAAAGCTGTTTTAAAGCTTTACCTTTAACCGACAGTTGGAATTTATCAGATTGGGCCTTATATGGGAACTATGATAAATTATAAACTGATCTTCATGAAATTCGATAATGGGATTACTAGGCATATAAAACTGAGACAGACCAAAGTTTATATAATCTATATTGCCAACACACACCGACGATAAGTCCTATTAGGAATTCGTTCCGAAAATCTTTTTATTTCAAATAAATCTCATACATATGTATTTTGAAATCTGCATAATTTTCCTAAAAAAACTAAAACCGATTCAGGATATAGACTACACTCATATTAAAAATCAATTGATTTAAGTACGGATTTTCAATCGCGATATACTTAACTTATCCATGTTCAATTCCTAATTCGTACTTGGAATAATCCGAAAATGAGAATGATTTAAGTAAAAATAAGATTAAATCAATCTCAAAATGCGCTTAGTTTTATAAAGTTGACTATCCCGAATTCGTGCTTAAAAAAAAACCAAAAAATAAATTAGAAAAAGGAAATTATTATGATTGATTTACTTACACGTTTTACACCTTACAGAAGGATTAAACATCATTCCCGATATGGTTTTTACTTTAAAAACTTTAATGCATATTTAACTAAAAATATATAGTTAACGAGGAGCAAGAGTTTAAGTTTTTTTTTTTTAAACATACAAATAATATCCCAATAAGCAATTGGTATTCATGTTTGAATTTTAAGTTTTAAAGGTAGAGATATAATTTTGTTACACTTTATTTCAATAGCATTCTCCAGTAAAATGCGAATTTGAAATCAAGTGAATATTAGTAGAATATTTTGAAACTTGTATAGCATTTACAAATACTTTTGAACTCAAGTTTATTGCCAGTTAAATTTGTGAGTTCTTATTGGGATATGTTTTTCTTATTGTTTATGCTTCTAAACACAACAAGCAAATCGTTCTTTCCAACTTGTGTGGTGTTGTTGTAACTTTGAAAACAAATGCGCATGCACGCATAAAAGAATGCAGTGCTGAGAGATGAGACTAATAAGTGATATGAGATTAAAACCATCACTTTGTAATTTAACTCTCAGTGTGGCACTACCAACGAAAAGTTCCATCTTTTTTTTTTACTTTATTTAAGAGTTTTATATTTATTTTAAGAAATTCCGGGATGGATTTTCGAAAGTAATCCCATTTTGGATTATTTAAAGTACGTTTTAGTGTTACTCGTACTTGATTTTTTGGGTACGACTCGTACTTATAGTAAGTATAAAAAACTTAATTTATCCCGAGTGTTTTTCTTTCTGTGTAAATGATATTGGTTCTCTTATGGCCTTTTTTATATGTATGGACAAACTACCTTCTACTAAATCTCGACATACATTTATTGGAATGATAAACTTTCCGTTGACGATTTTGGCTTTCTCAACATACATTCCTTTCAGTTGGCAGCACCTGTCAAGCTGATTTAATTTTTTTGTAAATATGTAAATAATTGGCCGATAAGAGGGGGTAGCCTTGCGAAGGAATGAAACATTGAAAAAAAACAAATTTCTTGAATATGCAGTCTTTTGTTGAGAAAAAATATAATCGCCTAATGAGGAAACTGTCTTTAGGGTACAATATGGGGCAGATTAAAAGTTATTTGTCTTTGATTCATTTAAAGTTCATTCAAAATGTTTTTTTTCCTTTAAATTCTGAATTTTTAATTTTCTGCAGGTTGGGTTAATTTTTTTTAAATTTTGTTCTTCTCTTAAAATTTTTGATCTCTTTTATTAATTGTTTCTAGTTAACAGTTTGGAATTGAAGCACTGTCCAAACGGTTCAGTAGGAGAAGAGTTATAGCCCGGGCTGGGCAAAATAAATGCACTGATGTATTTGAAATACAAAGTAGTACGTAGTCGTGTATTTAAAATATAGAAACAAAATACCATTAGTCGAGTATTTAAAATACAAAAAAGATTTAAATTGTGTATTAAAAATACAAAATACATATTTGTTATTTTAAATCAATATGCATATTGGATTTTTAAGTGTAAATGTTGTTTTTTTAAGCTTGATAGAACTAACGAACTGTCATACTGAGCTCAGCTTTTGACACTTACGATCAGTAAACACAATTTAACTTTGAAATTCAGTCATCGATTGGCAATTTTAAGAATCATGTTTGACTTAATAATAAAATTGCGACATATGGAGCGAGTCTACAATAAACACAAGGGACTCTTACTAATCCTGAAAAAAGCACCGTTTGATGTGGTTCATTTGCCCAAAAAAAATTTTTAAGCTATTTTGGGGAATTAATGAAATGAAAACTAAAAATAACACAAGGAAACTTTTTTTGTGTTGATTAGTAAATTTAATGCAATTTTTTACTAATTTTACTAACATTTCAAATCTTATCTCCGTTTTTCTTCATCAGCTCGCATTTTTAAGTTACAGGTACTAATCGCATTTTTGACTTTTTTCCAAAAATTAAAAGTTCCAAAAATTTTAAATATACTCTTCGTTAACCCTAGTCCTTTTACCCAACTTTTACTACGAGATCGTTTAGCCAAGTACTGATGTGTTTTCCGTTTTTCTTTATATTTCGGAAAAAAAATAATTTTTTTAATGCTGTTTTGTAGCTGAATATATTAACGAACATTTTAACTGGTCATAATAATCGATGAGATCGGGATAACGTCAACACGATATTTTGTCAACTTCAACACTTTTTTATTGTACTCTAAAATGTCTACGAAATCACAATAAGGATGGCAAAATTTAAATAGTCTAAATTATAATAAAAATGTATTATAATATTAATGTTATTATTATTATATAAAAATTAAAACGTATGTGTGGTTTATAGAACACGAGCGCCTTACTCGTCCGTTCAACTTACATTTAAAACAAAAACCAAATATTGAAATTTGTTTTTGTTTTAAATGCAAGTTGAACGGAGGAGTAAGGCGCTCGTGTTATATAAGCTACACAATAAACTTACATTACCAACACAAAAAAGTTCTTTGATTATGAAGTGAATTTAGAAATTTGAATTAAAATTACAACAAGTACACCTGGCTAAACTAATTTTCCGTTTACTGCAAAAATAAAATAAATGTCCAATTCTTGTGTGCTACTAAACTTTCTGCCAGTCAGTGCCCATATTCTGCAACTCTCGCGTCTTTTCGATTAAAATGTGCGAAATGAGATAAAAAAGCCACATATTAAAACAAACAGCTGTTTGTCTCACTTAACTGTGTCTGTAACTTTTTTTGGCGAGTACTAGCTGTCACGTAAGGAAATTACTCGCCAATTTACAGAAAAAGTGTGTCTGTAACATTTTTGTGAGAAAAGTTCCCGCTTTGAACTGTCAAATAAACTTACGAATAAAAACGGGACGAGAAAAAATTTTGACACTAAAAAACGATTAAAAATGCAAATGCAAAGAATAATAATAACACTATGCTAGTTGAAAAAACTGACAAGCCGGGCACATGGCGTTTTAACATAATTCGGGGACGCTGAATCCAGTGGTGCCCGCGGTTTTTTCAGATTGGCTCTTGTTTTCGAGATATACCGTTATTTCGAAACAGGAGGAGGTTGCTCAACATATATTCGCGTAACTCAAAAACGGTTTAGTTTATTGAAATTACTAAAGAAACCGAAATTCCGCAATAAAATTTCATTTCAGAAAAGTAAAACTCTTTTTCTAATCTGAGTAGTCGTTATTGAAACATAATTTTTTCTTGAAAAAAAAATCAATTTTTTTATCAAAATTTCGAAATTTTTGTTTTTTAAAAATTCATAAAAAATTAAAAAACGTAGCTAGGCTTCTAATTTTTTGCAGACTTATAAAAAACGAAGCTACAAACAAAATAAGCCATAAATGATTAAAATCTGTTTGCAACTTTTGATTTTATTCACAAAAGTCGACAAATTTTAATTAATTTAAGAATTTCATAAAACGCAATATTTGTATGGGAGCCCCCTAAGGGAAATTCTTAAATTAATGAAAAATTTCTCGACTTTTGTGAATCAAATCAAAAGTTGCAAACAGATTTTAATCATTTATGGCTTATTTTGTTTGTAGCTTCGTTTTTTATAAGTCTGCAAAAAATTAGAAGCCTAGCTGCATTTTTTAATTTTTTACGAATTTTTAAAAAACAAAAATTTCGAAATTTTGATAAAAAAATTAATTTTTTTTTCAAAAAAAAATTATGTTTCAATAACGACTACTCATATTAGAAAAAGAGTTTTACTTTTCTGAAATGAAATTTTATTGCGGAATTTCGGTTTTTTTAGTAATTTCAATAAACTAAACCGTTTTTGAGTTACGCGAATATATGTTTTTTGAAAAAAAAATTATGTTTCAATAACGACTACTCATATTAGAAAAAGAGTTTTACTTTTCTGAAATAAAATTTTATTGCGGAATTTCGGTTTTTTTAGTAATTTCAATAAACTAAACCGTTTTTGAGTTACGCGAATATATGTTGAGCAACCTCCTCCTGTTTCGAAATAACGGTATATCTCGAAAACCAGAGCCAATCTGAAAAAACCGCGGGCACCACTGGATTCAGCGTCCCCGAATTATGTTAAAACGCCATGTGCCCGGCTTGTCACGAAAAAAAAGTGTCAATTTCATGCACAGTGTAATCATATTTTGTTCTTGGCACATTTTTTCGTTGTTTAAATATTTTGCTTTAAACATTTTTATAAAATATACGAATGTTTTTAAAGCTCGTTTGCAAACAACAAACATTAAAGTCGCACTTTACATTATTTGGTATAGCCGACGGTTGTATTTTCGCCACCGTCGCACAGTGGCGCCATTTGAGTTTTTTCGTTGCAAAAATCATATCTTTTGAACCGAATAAGATAATGGAACAGTTTAAAGAGCATATGATAGATAACTGTTCAGCCTATGAAATGAAAGGGTGCTACGCTTTGTAAGGGCCTACTTATGGGTTATCAAAGTTAAAATTAGTAGAAAAATCAATTTTATGGTAACTAAAAAAAATTATTTTTACATTTTTAGATTGTTTTTATTTTTTTTCTTTATGGTTTTATGTTTTAAATTATTACCCAACAAATTAAAAAAAAAATATTTTTTTTTTAAATTTATTTTTTCAATTTTCTGTAAAATATTCATCACAATTCGTAAGAGAAGGTATATCTTAAAGACTAACAATTTCTAAACTATAATTATTTTCTAACTCTATTCGTAACTTCTTTCTTGTAAAAATTGAACACTCCTCAATACTTTTGTTTGGCCTTCCTTTTGCTCCTCTGGTTGATGTGGTGGGTTTATCTACTGCCAATATATCCAGGATGGTATCTTTATTAAGCCAGTCCTCGTATTTGGAGTTGAAGTTCTGAATGGTTCGATTAGATTTCACCCATTTTGCCTTAATATTTGCATATATCAGATAAAAATTATTTTTTATAATTTCGCTTCTCTCAATATTTCCGTATAAGCTATCAAGTTCTTCTAAAGCAGCTTCCGTGAAAAAATTTGGTGTGGTTGACTTTCTAAACAGTTCAAATAATTTAAAATTGTTCAACGCCATGTTTTCAGTACTTAAATTGTTTAATGGTTTCAGTAATTGTTGCGCCAACTTTCAGTCGTAGACTAATCCAGGCATTATGATTATTTTGCAATATATAGGCTTATGCTACCATGCCTAAAAATTTACCTGTTCCCTGCATACATATGGATTAAGGCTGAATAAAGCAATTTTGATATTATGCACGTGTCCAAATAAGATTTGTGCCTACCTGAAGGGACTATAAGTCAATATTGTTCTTGACCATTTGTACGCCAAAGTATTGTTTAAGTGAGGTACGTACCTGCTAATTTTAATGAGTAGTTTTTTTCAAACTATTAGATCAAACTACTGTCAGTCAAAACATATAAGGGATGGACGCCATACAATTTCTGCAACCATGTCTTTTTAACCTTTTTTACCTCTAGAAGCCAAACGGGCACGTACGGGCAGATAAAATTTTTGAATTATGTAAAGAAATAATCAATGAACAGGTTTTGCAAATATGGCAAATATAGAAAAATATAGATTTTTTTTATTTTCCGTCAAAGTTGAAAAATAGTAAAAAAACGGATAGTTTTTAAATAGTGATTTACCAGGAGAAACACAGAGCAAACAGTTAATTTTTTTTTTTATCATTATACATTTAATAAATACATCAATCAATACAAACAAAAAATAAGGCGATTCGTTACCTATTTTTCGTGATATTACACCTGAAATCGCAACAAATTTACTAAAAATTGTGTGTTTTCTTGAAAACCGAAAGTCGGTCAACTTTGAACGGCTATATCTTCTAAATCTGATATTATTAAGAGTGGCAGATTTGAAATCGTTGAAAAGTTTCCTATAACATGGGCTTATTCAAAACTTCGTCGGCGCTCATGAAAATTTTGATTTTTGCAACCTCGTTTGCTCTACGGGCGCTACTGTGCGTCGTTAAAAATTTTTCATTATTAGTAAGTTTTGGTCGCGTCAGCGATGTGTGTGCCTGGCGTTCTCAACGCTGGCAATGACACATCGGCTTCGAGTGCAATGTTATGATATTTATAACGTAACGACTTAATTTTTTTTGATAGTTTTCGACATGAGTTTCAGACACGCGTTTTTTGTCACTTTTCGAGAAACGATGTTTCACATCTTTTCGATGCAAGAAGTTCTCACTAAAGTTACAGAACATGGGTACAGGTTTTTTAAAAAATCATACAAAAGGTTTTTTGTGAGCAATTTAATTTCATATAAGAATATGCCCATCAATATTGTCAAAAAAAATTGTTTAGTAATTTTATTTTCATAATACGAAAAAAATAATTTTTCACATAATTTTTAGGGAAAAACTCAAAGTCATTAAGCATGGTGTAAAATCAAAATATGGATCTGATCTTGCTGAGCTTTATTATACCTGCTAGAAACTTTTGAGATGATAGCACAAAATGTATTAACAAAGTGACCTCAGTACTACAACAATGAAACAATAGAAAAAAACAACAGGCATTTTGTTGCTAGAATTGAGACGGCAAATGTCAAAATGCCTTATTAAAAAAAGTAAATAAACAAAAAAAATAGACACCAAACGTCACACACGAAGAAAATCACTGCAAACAGCTACGCTTGTGAGGTCACTTTAATAGTATATTCTGTGATAGAACTTAAAAAAAAAACAAAAAACAAAAAAAAAAATTTATTTTTGAGGACCCTAATGCACAAATAAAATGCCAAAATACATAAATTTTTAAATAAACAATGTTTTTTGGTATGAGAATTTGATTAAAATTATGAGTATGCATATAAAACTCATTATTAAAATGCTATTAATTATAACAATAGCATATATTTCCGAAAATCTATGAATGGTTTTCCAATTTGTACGTAAATATTCTTTTTGTTGAAAATTAACTTAGTTAATTTAATACTGCTACTAGTCTTTTTAACAATATGTATTTTATATAATAAAAAACAAGTAAGGAAGTATAGTCGGTCAAGTCCGACGTTATGATATCCTACTCTGCAGTATTTACATAAAAAATTTTCGAAATCATAGACCATAACAAAATGATGTTATTAGGTTAAGATTAATAAAAGAGTTATTCGTCTCTAAGTGATTTTAGGAAAGGGGTTTGTATACACTTCCGTTCCTACCTATCGCATACATTTTTCCTAGTAGCTATTATAAAAATTTTTGTCTCTTAATCATTATTCAAATTCATCAATAACACTAATTAAAAAAAAAAAAAAAACGTATATCATTGAAAACTAATCTCAGCAGTAGTATATGTTTAAATGATATGGTCAATTATGAACTGATTCCAATCAAATTTAACAGGCAATTTAGTTATTTATATAAATAGTTTATATATAGTTTGTAAATCACTATAAATCGAAATCAAATAGTCCATTTGGCGCCAAACACTATCTAGCTTTTGCTTGATAAATGATGGAAATATATTTTTTAACAAATGCATTTCAAATAGCACCTGACCTACATCAAAAATATTATATTACCCACACTCTTCCCACGACATTAAAAATTAAGCCCAATGAGGTTTATTCAAAGTGGCAATATTAGTACAATATTTTATTAAATTATTTCCAGAATTTCGACCAGTACTTTATGAACAAGGTTTATATATATCGCTCATTTGCTGCAAGACCAGCATAGCTCAAAAAAATCAATTTCGAGATAAACGCGTTTAAAGTTTTTGATTTGCTCTAATTACTTAGAAAAAATAACGATACATTCTCTTCAAATAGGGAAAGTATAAAAGATATAAAGATGAATTTTGTACACAATATAAAGAAAAACATAGTGAACGATTCAGCATCACTAACTCCAAAATTGTGTTTTTTTATTTATGCCGGTCTTGCAGCAAATGAGTGATATGTAATAACAGACGATCAGCCAAGCGAAAGGAAGGACGTCGTTTGATCGATTCGGAAAATTTTTCTCAGTTTATTGTTCTATTCAATTACATCTATGTTTTGCAGACGTCATCACAATTTCAATACTCTCTCCCCACCTTTGTTGGTGTAGGATATAAAAACATGATCTCAACTGATTTTAATAGTTTGACCGGTTACATAGCCGTAGTTAAAAAGAATCTATTTAAAACTTTAGTTTGTATTACTTTTTTATACCCCACACCACCAGTAGTGAATGAGGGCTTACTGAGATTTTTATTCCGTATGAAACATTTTTTATTATTCATCTTAGACCACATAAAGCTTATATATTCAGGGTTCTTGAGTAATTCTAAATCAATTTTGACATGACCATTTCTGTCCATCTGTTGAAAACACGCTTACCTTCGAAAACCTCAAAAGAAAAAAACAATATTGGTGTCAAATTTAATGTTTTTAATTATCTTAAGTAGCTTGGGATTGAAATCCGGCAAAATTGGTTCAGTAATATAAGAGTTATGAATCAAAATGTGAAGCCTCCACCTTAAGAAAATAATAGTTTGCTAGAAAAACAAATATAAATGATGCCGAAATGCATGATATAGATATTAGATTTTGCACAAATTTGTTATAGATGACTAGAAATCATAGTAAAAAAGTTCACTAAGATTGGTCCAGAACTTAGCATAGGCCCCATATATAATTTACTCTTAACGAGAAATGCCCACGCAATAAAATTTGGTCCGTAAAAGTTTTTTAACATCTTCGTCATTCAGCGTTAAATATACATATATATGACATGGGTGTTTTCACAGAAATTCATGTCACATAAAAGTGCCAGATTTTTATTGAAATTTTCTTAACTATAATTTCTTGAAAGTTTATTATACAATGTGATATTAACATGTTTCCTGTGGTTTGTGTATAGGTTATGTAGTTATTTAAAAAGTTGGCTTAAATTTTGTTTACAATCTGTAATGGAATTATCTCTTTTTTTTTATAAAAACTAAATTTAAAAGCATTTTTATTTTCATGAATATCTGGCACTTGATATATCATATGAATATTTGTAAAATTTCAAGTAGGTTTTTAGATATCTGAATAGCGGTTACAGTAAAAGTATCCAAATAAAGTACAAATAGCTTGGTTATCTTTACATCTCTTACAAAGACAATATACATTCACGTTCATCTGGAAAACGGCTACAGTATCAATTTGCAAATTTAATACACATAGTTTGGTTATCAATACAAAAGATCTGTCGAAGTGTCTATACAAAGACATTATGAATTTTTGTATATTTGGAAAACGGTAAAGCTTCGTTATATGAAAAAGTACCCGAAGAGGAACTTCTTAAGACTAATTTGATCTCCAGCGAAAGTGATTTGGATTTGAAGATTCTAAAAGAAACTTTATCCCAGGAACTAGGAGCGAATATACAACCTTTTGGAAAAAAAATATTTGTGGATATTCTGTAAAAGAAGATGATAAAAATTCATTTGGAGGCGTAATAATATAATATTTTATGTAAATATTTGATGAGGAATTAGTAAATATGTAGAGCCTGCAGATACTAGAAATTAATTGGATTATGTTCATATCATTGTTAAAAAAATTTGGCATAGTTAATAAAATGTCTACATATCGTCGGCTGATAATTTTATTGTCGTATGTGGATTCCGATAGTTTCGAGTAAATTCAGTTTGAAGTTTGAACTCCACATACGACAATTAAATAATAAATCAATTTTCTGGTAATTTTATATGGAAATTTGTCGTATGTGCTGTTAAATACGACAAACTCAACAATCCATATCTCGAAAACCGAATAATGAAAGATCAGGTCGGAAAACCTATAGAATCGATCTTAACTCAAAACCGCAAAAAATCCACATACGACATTAAAATTATCAAATTAAATTATAAATAGAAATAAATTTTAATACATTTCTTTAAATTTTTCTTTTATTTATAAAAATCAAACCATTTAGTGACTTATATATTTGACACCAATTTTACTCAAAACTCATGTCACTTAAAAGTGACTTTTACGTACTCATATATGTGACGCCAATATCACTTAAAACTCATGTTACTTATAAGTGGCTTTTAACTATGTCACATATATGTATGTGACACACAGTTTCCGTTAAAAAATATTTTGCAAAACTTATGTCAGATATGTATGACATTTTTTTTTTTTTTTGAGTGGTGAATTTTGTGATGATTGATCCATAATTTACCATGGGTCCAATGTAACTAATCCTTCTGTTAATCATTTTAGTACAGCTCAAGCTATTACGAATCGTTATATTTTATTCAAGTGTGACTTGAACTTTCTGATGGTCTGCCAACAATTTAACATAGGTCGAAACGACAACAAATTATAGTACTGACGTCAGTTTTTATAAAAATAATTTATAGATTTCACACAGATCCGACTTCTGAAACAATCTTCCTTCGGTGGAGGATATCAAAGATTCGGCACAGCCGAATAAAGCACTCTGATATATGTCTACTATTTTCATTAACTATATTTTTCCTTTTCAAAAACGATTAATAATTTAATAAACTGTATATACTCGGACAAAGCAAACAAAAAAGATGATAATATTAATATATACGTATACACAAAATTTTTAATTCTTATTATTTGGTATATTTGAATTGGTTAAATTATTTATTTTGTATGGTATAATTTTTGATAATTAATTTCAAATAAACAAGTGGCAATCTTTGCTTATAAATATTATATCATAAATATTTAGTTATCTATTTAAGCACAAGTATTAATATTTGTATTTGCATATTAAAAGGCTTTGGCAGATTAAATTGGAAGTTTACCTTAGAATAAAAGGTTCTTTTTATAAACAAATATGAAGTAGTACATAAACATTTAAACAGGTTTTGTATATAATTGCTGATTTTGATAAAAAAAAATAATTTGAATATTCTATTTTTATCTCTTAAATGATTAAAATTGAATATAAGTAAAACAATTGTAGATGATGAAGTAGTCACTTAGTTAATATTTGCTTTTTAATCGGAGGGATTAAAGTTACATTTTGAATAACTAACTACATGTATCCAGCGATGCGATTCACTAACTTTTAACGAACCGATAATCGTAAAATTTGTCGACATACAAGTATATTCGCTTGCAGTAACGATACCCTACAAGAAGTGAAAGAGCGAGAAGTCACTTTTTTCAGGATGGTGTTATCGAAAAAGGCCACTCGATACTTTAGATACACTAGATACTTTTGGGCGTCCCCTCAGCAATGTAAAAAGCTAAAAGCAGTTTGCTAACATACCAGACACACGTTGTAAATGGTGGCGCAAAACTTGTCACCCGATGTTCTTTGACTGTAACTTTTTAATAACTGAAAAACGTTAGTTTTGCTTTTAGATTGCGTTCTTATATTTTTGTCTAATATTGGTTTTTTATTAATTAGAAACAATTATATCGGCCAAAAATTAATGATCTTAGGGGTCCGATTTAAGGCATTTTCCATTAGTCTTTCCTGAACTTCCGGCAATTATTTCTCGCATTCCTGAACCAAAAATTTTTGTAACATGTTTTTTAATTTTCATAGTATGTTACTTTAATATAAGCGTTATTTCACTAAAAATAAGACAAACCAAATGATCGAAGAAATTTACCGATATTGCCGTAATCTGTGAGTTCTAAGAAACCAAAATTTTTACGTGAAAACACCTGCATATATGGAGGGCTCAGAGCTTAACCGAACCAAGTCATAAAATATAGTACATATACATATCGTCACCTTAAATACAAAACAACGTATCAACAACATATTCGAAAATTACTTTATTGATTGATTTCAGTTCCTTTTATTAACAACTACATGTTCACAAAAAAAAAATTTTAGACCCCTGTGATCAAAAATGACGACTTTATTAAAGAAATTCAAACGCCTAGTACACCATGTTGTTATTGATTTAGTAAAGTTTTTCGCCTTTTCTTGTAAACTCATAAAAAGTGTTGTTACGTTATTTTGTATTTAAGGTGACGATATGCATCTAAAAGCTGGTGCGAAATTCTGCGCAAAGTTTTACTCTATCCAGTTCTGTAATGGTATCTTTACCAAACATTTTTTAAAATGATGATAAAACCTTTACATTTTATATGACGACATATTTCCTCATAAAGCTCTTTCATTCCTCCAAATATTTACTTCTGTGCAAATATGTTTTTAATTTATTGTTTTCATAATTTAAATATTTTTGAAGTTTCATTTGTGTTATTTTTTTTAACCCCTTGCTTCAGACTCCTGCAATATGTTTGTTGTAATCCTTCAACTAAATGTTGTAGTCGTTAAAAAGCGCCATAAAAGTTTTTCTTGCCTTATGTTGTTTTTTTTTTCTCCAGATTTTTGTACTTTCACAATAGTTTCTGCTAAAATTTTTTTGTTAATATTTTTTTTTTTATATTTTAGGTAAATACAGGAAATTCTTTTTTTAAACATACTCTAGCAAATGAGTGTAACTTAAGAAAGCTAATGTTGGGCGAGAACGACTTTTGTGAGCTTTAATTTTCTACTCAATGTAATTATGTACTCGTGTCTGTAGACAAAAAGTCAGAGGCATAATTAACGAACAATTGTAGAAAATTTTGAAACAAATGAGAAGTAAGACTTAAATTACTAAAAAAAATACTTCCCGCAAAAAAAGCTTAAGCGACATCATTTTTAATATTTGTTTTTTTTTTAATGACTTTATTGGCAACACTTGCATCATCTCCTAAATATCATGGTCACATAAGGTACCGTAGCAAAAACAATTTTATCTCAAGCGACAACCTTCATACAAAATTTTTATGAAATAAAATAAAAAAAACTCGCTCCTGTAAAATTTTGTTTATGTCGCTTAAGTTTTTTTTGCGATTATGGCTCGAAATAGAACCTTGAAAATGTTTATTTTAGAAAAAACTAAAACTTCCTAGTCCCAGTTTTGAAAAAAATTCAAAAACTTGCTAGTAAAAAATCGGTTTTACTAGACTGTTTTTCGAGAAAAAGGTTTATATGGGGCCTATGGTAAACTAAAAAGTATGATTTCTAGTTATGTGAAACTGTTACAGACCATAATTTATTACAATAGCACTATATGTTACGGTTTAACGCGTACTTAAGGGTTTTCCGAGAGTGGGGTTTATATAGGGCCTATGGTAAATTATGGACCGATACTCACTAATTTAAACAATGTGATTTCCAGTCATATATATATAAGAATCTTTGCAAAATCTCATATCAATATGAGCATTCTGCCGCTGTTTATGATAGTTTTTGTAACAGAATTATTAATTTTGTATGGTGGTTGTTTTACATTTTGATTCATAACTCTCATCGTACAGAACCAACCGATTTTGCCGGATTTCAATCTTAAACTATTTAAGAGAACTAAAAACAATTTGTTTTGAGACGATCGTAAGTGTGCGTGATTTCTACAGATGGACATACAGACGGACATAGCTATATCGACTTAGGGCCCTTAATACAACTTGCCATTAGTTAAAGGTAGGATTTTGTCCCACGTAGAAAAAGTTTTTAACTAATACAACTTTGCATTTAACTAAAGTGAGCAATTTGTTAAAGGCAATTCGTAGGTTAAAGTAAACTTACGCTTTCTGTGTTTGCCGAATTGAATGTGCGCCAAAAATAATTTATGCTTTTAGAACGATTTCTGCTGTTGCTAAATTGTGTTTAAGGTAACCGCACATTTGTAATCGCATCAAATAGAAGCTGCTATTGGGAACCATTCGAATGCAAATTCCATTTGGGGTAGGGCTTAAATTAGTTTACAATACAACTTTTTCAGTGTATAGACAAAAAACTTTTCCCGCAAATCCAAGGAGCAAATTTTTACAATACTTCTGACAAAAGTCGTATAAAATATTGGTTTTGTGTATATCGTTATCTAAAACGCAAAAGGCCCTAACTAACAAAAATTAAAAATTGACTTTTTCATTAAATCTGATAATTTGCATCAACATTAATGTCCACAAAAAATTTTGGAATCTTTCAACCAAAATTACCAATTTTATTAACAAAAAACAAACGTCCCTATCTACAAAAGATTATATGATACGAGCTAAAAGACTTACTAACAGTTTTCATAATATGTAACATTGTCAATTCTCAAAACAAGTCGTAGGTTTTACAAGAAAATTAGAAGAAAAATAAATTATAAACAGCTTAAGCCAATTTATCGAATAACATTTTTAATAGTAATTTGCTTCTCCTGTAAAATTTTTAAAATGTAAGATAGGGCATTTTGCGTTTTAGGTAACGATATGTTAAATTAATATAATATCCCTACCTGGAGAGGACAGTGTAATGCGTTTAATATAACATAACCTAAATAAAGAAAGAAATGTGTCTACTGACAACCTCTTCTTCTCAGCAACTGTTATATTGCACCTTTTTCCAAAACAAATGTTTGCGTGAAATAATGCAGTCAAATGGGTTTATTTTAAGTTCCAAACAATCCCCAATTCGTACTCTGCCAAATTTTAAACAACAAGCTTTTTTAAAATACTAACTTCAGAAAAATATTTTTAAGACATTATACTATATACCAAATAAAATATATGCCAGCGTAACAGAACCTCGACTGACGCATTTGAATTGCTTAAAACTGCTTTATTTCAGCAGTTTTTAATTTCATTTGCGGAAAAAAAACAAATTTCTAAAAAATTTAATATGGCATTTACTCAATGCAAAAGAACTTGCGAAACTTGTTCAATTTTCATACTTATGTTTCCACGACAATCAATTGTTACGACCTCAGTGTAAACCAGGGTTCCGAAAGTAATGAACCACTAAACACTTTTGGGCGTTCTGCAGTCGTAATCTTGATCGCTTAAATAACTTGTAAAAGCTGAAATTGCGGAGAATTAAATTTGTATGGCATTGCCAAATTTACCAATGCACGTTGCAAAATTGCATTCGTAGCCAAAAATCGCTTAATTAACTTCATAGATTTTTAGCGATAGAGATGGTGTTTACCTATTGACGTCAGCAGTCGTCGATGGCTGCGAGTGTAAAACGGCAAATCCATCTGAGGAGATCGAGTGGTTGCGATCGAAACATGTCATGGTAACCCGCGGTTCGAATCCCGGCCACGGTCAAGAATGAAAGATTATCAATAACAATTTTAATTAATTTTCATGTTGTAAAATTCCTTTCTTCATAAAAATAATTTAATGAAAATTAAATTTAATGAACTTATTAAGCCTAATTAAAAATAATAATTAGTATTGTGGTTATTTTGTTGAACTATTTATGGTTTTCAATCCAAATTTTTAATATTTTTAATTAGGCTTAAGTTCATTAAATTTAATTTTCATTAAATTATTTTTATGAAGAAAGGTGTTTTACAACATGAAAATGAATTAAAATTGTTATTGATAATCTTTCATTTTTGACCGTGGCCGGGATTCGAACCGCGGCCGGCAGGTTACCATGACATGTTTCGATCGCAACCACTCGATCTTCTCAAATGGATTTGCCGTTTTACACTCGCACTATTGACGTCAGCAGCCTTCGATGGCTGCGAGTGTAAAACGGCAAATCCATTTGAGAAGATCGAGTGGTTGCGATCGAAACATGTCATGGTAACCTGCCGGCCGCGGTTCGAATCCCGGCCACGGTCAAAAATGAAAGATTATCAATAACAATTTTAATTCATTTTCATGTTGTAAAACACCTTTCTTCATAAAAATAATTTAATGAAAATTAAATTTAATGAACTTAAGCCTAATTAAAAATATTAAAAATTTGGATTGAAAACCATAAATAGTTCAACAAAATAACCACAATACTAATTATTGTTAAAAGCTAAGGCACGAGCTCTATGTGTTCATTTGTCCTTCAAGTTGTGCTGAAAAAGGTCAACAAGAAAAAGAAAGACAAAAATGAAAAAACAAAAAAATGTACTTTGGACTTCAAGAAAAATTCTTGACAAAAGTACGAAAAAACAGAAGTAAGGAAGAACATGTAAAATCAATTAAAATAGATAATCATTCAAAAAAGCAAACTCCGATCTACCAAAGGTTAAAATACAATTTGGTTTAAGGATTGATGTTTGACTATTGACGTCAGCAGCCTTCGATGGCTGCGAGTGTAAAACGGCAAATCCATTTGAGAAGATCGAGTGGTTGCGATCGAAACATGTCATGGTAACCTGCCGGCCGCGGTTCGAATCCCGGCCACGGTCAAAAATGAAAGATTATCAATAACAATTTTAATTCATTTTCATGTTGTAAAACACCTTTCTTCATAAAAATAATTTAATGAAAATTAAATTTAATGAACTTAAGCCTAATTAAAAATATTAAAAATTTGGATTGAAAACCATAAATAGTTCAACAAAATAACCACAATACTAATTATTGTTAAAAGCTAAGGCACGAGCTCTATGTGTTCATTTGTCCTTCAAGTTGTGCTGAAAAAGGTCAACAAGAAAAAGAAAGACAAAAATGAAAAAACAAAAAAATGTACTTTGGACTTCAAGAAAAATTCTTGACAAAAGTACGAAAAAACAGAAGTAAGGAAGAACATGTAAAATCAATTAAAATAGATAATCATTCAAAAAAGCAAACTTCGATCTACCAAAGGTTAAAATACAATTTGGTTTAAGGATTGATGTTTGACTATTGACGTCAGCAGCCTTCGATGGCTGCGAGTGTAAAACGGCAAATCCATTTGAGAAGATCGAGTGGTTGCGATCGAAACATGTCATGGTAACCTGCCGGCCGCGGTTCGAATCCCGGCCACGGTCAAAAATGAAAGATTATCAATAACAATTTTAATTCATTTTCATGTTGTAAAACACCTTTCTTCATAAAAATAATTTAATGAAAATTAAATTTAATGAACTTAAGCCTAATTAATTAAAAATATTAAAAAAATTTGGATTAAAAAACTTAAATAGTTCAATAAAATAACCACAATACTAATGATAGAGATTAAGCTTAAGCGAATAAGGCTGCTGTTTGCAAAAGCTGTGTATATGGGCAAATTCTGCGTAACGAACGCTGCACTCTCACGCGTTTTCTGATTGATATATAAACATTTTTTGGTCTTTCAAAAGATATAGCTTTAACTTAAATATAGTATTTAGTGACATTAATACGTACTTACGAATTTGTTGCGAAATAATTGATCACAAAGTCTTGAGAGGCACGCCACAAAAAGTGAAAGTAACTTTAAAAGTTGTCTTTTCCTAATTTTTACCGAATTTTGCTTCATAAGGTATATGAAATCGAATTCTTAAAAGAAAGATGAATATAAGAGAATTCTAGATGTTGTGATTTTTTGGCAAAAGCCGTGAACCCTTTGTGACGCACGCCTCACAACGTACGCTACAGTTTATCCAGTAGTATATACCCAATTTTTTATTTTAGCAAAACCATTTATATTTTTATGAATTGCATTCAGTTTAATGAATTTTGTTATTATCAATGAATGTAGGAATGAATATAATTTTTTTTTTTAACAAAATTTATATTTTTATGAGTCTGCTGTTGCTATTTTAAGCACATAAAGCACCTAAAATATTTTTTTTTTATTTTTTATTTACGTTTTTATTTTGCAATCTATCAAAATATGATATTAAGCAAACTTGTTAAAAGCATCTTATTACAAAAAATTGTATTACATATAGTATATTATATCAGTATATAATATCACTTAAATTAGGCATTAAAATATTTATGTTTAAGTTATATACAAATTAATCATACTTATATCCTAAATGGAAGATCCAAAATATGTATTCTCTTTAATCTTCTTATTTCATTAGTTTCGTCTAAAAGACAAAACACCTAAAATAATGTTAAATTCATGTAAAACATTAACCCCCGTATTTATAAACGATTATTAAATTTAACAAACGTTTATTAAGCCAAATTTTCATACAAAATTTGTTTTGTAAACGTTTATTAAATTCAAAAATTTTTTATAAATACAGGCATAAGAGATCAGGGGTGGTGTAGGATTTGGTAAACATTATTGTTTTAATGATCATCGAATATTTTTAAATATAATATATATTATGAAAAATTTTTGGTTGGTGGACTGTTTTTGAGATTTGCCCATATGTAGGGATAATAATTGTTGTTTTCAATTAATTTTAAGCATTGTTCAAGACGAATTCAATTACTGATGGTGGCACTACTACAGCTATCCAAAAACAACAGAAACTACTGAGGTTTTTTGGATTGAATAGAAAGTGTGAACGGTTCATAATATCAACCATTTTTAGCAAAACCAAAACAATCAAAATGGTCCAAAATGTCAAAGTCTGCCAACACCAAGGCGAATTCATGTAAACGGTGGTTTCAATTCCACAACAAATAGAACACCAAAAACACAGCATTGTATTTTGTTTGTTGTTTTTATTGGTCGATATGTCAAAAACACAAGCAACTTTTGACATTCTTCTCTCTAAGTAATAAAAAAAAATTTGCTCAGGTGTGCTTTCAACGCCACCTGACAAATGAATTCGCCTTGGCCACCAATGCAGTTGTTGAAAATTTAACTATTTGTATTTTTTTTGTGTTCGTATACCAAATACCATATTCTTTATCAGTTTTGTTCATATCACGCAAGTCCAACGTCGTAAACAGCAATTGGAAACGCTCATATTCCTTATGGAACAAAATTCTTTTTTGGCCAAATGATTTGCAGCAAAGTTCAGCATGTAAAAGAGTGGGATGAAACCATCCTGAAGTTTAATTAGTTAAAAACAACCATAATTCCGCCGTGGCCCCGTTTAACTTTAATTTTATTTTTTAAATTTGTAAACAAAAATTTTTTATTTTAAGTTACAGATCGAAAATGTACTACTGTGAATTAACAAAATCACAATATTAAATTTGTATCGAATGCGCGTCATAATACCAAATGAAAATTCGTTCGATCAGCTAATTCGACTGCTGTCGAAAATCGAATTTAGTTCATAATAGGCACCTATATTTATGTATGTAAGTTAAAAACAACACATTTTTATTCTATTGTATTTACCCACTCTTCTTAATACGTACATATGTCGTGACGAAAGCCAATGCGAAGAGTTATTTTAACAAAAATAGTATTTTTCCTACTGGACTTTGAACATTTTCTTCATGTGTTTGAAAGTTGAAGAAGAAGACAATGTTTAATCGTACCACATTGAAGTTTAAAGTTCGATCTACGTACTTAAGAAGAAAGCGGGCGAGCTCGTAAATACGACACGCATTCGTGAGTTGAACATGAATTTCAATTTATTTCAGTTATTTTTGACTTTAAACTCAAATGATAAAGATTTGATTAGAAACGTTTAACATACAATGTTTTATTAATTTAATATTAAATTGTTATCAAATGTGATTTCCAAATCAAAAATAAACGTGGCAACACTAAAGCGAAAAATAAAAGCAACAATTCAAAAAGTGGCGATTAAAGTTTAATGTGTTTTACAATTCAAGAAAAATTACAATTAGAAAACCTTAATTTCTGGTGAAAAAATATAAATTATTTGTCCGTAAAAATATATTACAATGAGCAACAATGCTAATAATAATAAAACAGGAAAGTAAAAGAATTATAAATTTGTTGTACGATCGCGGTGCTACGCAGAGCCATGAGATTCCACAAATACCTATAGAAAGTGGCCAAGTACATATTTCGTCTATCTAAAATTTTAAGTCGAAAAGAACGCTTTATAATATTTGAGTAGCAGCTATGGTGCCGAATTTATCTTGACGGCTTTTTTAAATAAATATTTTATTTTATCAAAGTAATTTTTGGGAATACAAAATTTTACAAGATTTTATTAGTTCCAAAATAGGAATAGCTTATCCCTTCAACAATAAATTTTTGTGTTTTTATCAAGAATAAAAATTGGGCATGAAGCAAGACTAATAAAATCTTGTAATATTGAATTTTAATTAAAAAAAAAAAACAGAAAGATTTTTCATGTACTTTCCACATTGTATTACAATCCATATTTGAAAAACATTTCAAAATAGCGTTCGAAAGCAAGTTGAAAATAATGCATTTCTGAATTTAAAAATAATTTTCCCTTTTTGTTGAGAACAATATGTTTTTCTAATAATTTTTAAATCATTATCAAACATTTATCGTTTGAGAAAAGGTTTGATTTCAAATAATTTTCAATTTATAATCAAACCTCCCTATTTGTTGGGATAATACGGTTTCTGGCCGTACATATAAAAATGTGAAGATATATTAGCCCTTAGATGTCCTACATGGTCTGGCTAGACCATATTTGACTTTCATATGCAATATCTTTTTTGTAGTTAAAACGAATGCTCCGAATTCTACAAGTAAGTTGTCCTGAATCGAGTAAAAATTTGGAATCATTTGGATCACATTTAGGGCACAAAAACCCTCCCACAAGAAAAAGTTGGCTCATGGTCTGGCTGGACCGCAGGTACCTTTAAAGTACATTACAGAGTCAAAATACTAGCTCGCAATCCGAGCATGTACAAGCGGTACCATAAGACCATAATCAAAGCTTAGAGAAAAATTCGTTTTTGATGCGGTAACAGCAGCAATATTTTACAATTATATTAAAAAAGACTGATTTATTTTAAATTAGCACAAAATTTTGTTTAGTTTACTTATTTGGCTGGGGTTTTCAATAGTGGAGTGGCCAGACTATGTGGTGCACTTAGTGGTACTAAGGTTATAGAACATCGAAGGGTTAAACTGCACAAAGAAAAGGAATAACAAAACTAGTTGTATTCGAAAAATTTGTTTTTCTAAAAAATTTGCTACATTCATTGTTTTGATACTTTGAGCACACAGAAAAAAATTATAATTGATTTCAATTAAAAATTTTGTCTATTAATTAAAAAATTAATTAAATAAAAAATGTTGTTAAATAATTAAAAAATTAATTAAATTTGCACTAGTAAACAAACTTATAGTATAAACTAGCTGTTTGGTCCCGGCGCTGCTCGGGATTTTCGAAATAAAAATGAAATCCTGGAGAATTTGTTAATAACTTGAGCCCAGCGCTATCTACCATCACCTATCGGGAGTTTTTTTTTGTATAAGCCATCATTGAAAGTTGACCTTTCCAACGCATGTACTCGTTTGAAAATCGGTTGAGTGGTTCTCGAGTTATAAAATCACGAACATAGGACAACTTATTTTTATATACATATTTGACGGCGCATAGAGAAAAGGAGCTAAGGGTAAAAAAAATCAATTTTCACTTTTTTTTTTTTTGATGTGGACAACATCTGAGCATCGAATGAGACCGATCCCATTCCCCAAAAGTGTTCCCTCCCATATATATGCGCGTTTTATGATGTGATTGTACACCAAAAGATACACGTATTTAAATCTTTAAAATGGCTCTCCGGAACAAAACAGGTTTTTACCTTTAGGTCCCTTTCTATTTTGCGCGTCACATATATAGATTAAATATATTTTGATATAAACAACATTTTCTGCAGTTATGCTGTTAATAATAGTAAACGTTTAATTCACTTGATTAATATTTTATTTACTTACAATCAATGAAACTTAATAAAAAAAAAAATTAAGTTTTATTTATAAATGTTTAAAACTACAACCAAACAATCCAAAATCAAAAATTATCTAACTATAACGATGATTTTTGTGGTAAGGTGACCATTGTTGCACTAAGTATAGACATATGTCTGTATATAAAAATAGTTTCGCAAACCACCAAAAATTTTTACAGTGTTTTTAGGCAATTAAACAATGGTAGCTATATTAACGAACTAATCCCGTTAACAAAATCACTGTCCAAATAACATCAATGTAAAGGAAAGCCTTTCATACAATACATTACTTGAATAATTTCTGTCAGGAGGATTAAGCACGTGCATATTATTAGGAATATAGAATTTGTTATTCAGAGGCTACCAAAAACCAAATGCCTTCTCTGAGGGTATTACAAACGACAAACGTTCGGACAAATCCATAATACTCCCTGTATTACAAAATGTTGTGAACATGTATACAAATTATTCATTCCTTTATCAACCATGCAACATAGAGTGCATGTAATTTAAATATGAGTGTTTGTATGAATGTTGTACGATTGTTCGTACATTGTTTATTTAACAACTACTTTGTGTATGAAAGCATAAATGTACAAATTTGTCTGCTATTGTATATGTGTAGTTGTAAAATACGTATGTGTGCCTTTTAGTGTATAAGTTTGTATTTTAACATTTTTATGTTGTAAGTATGAATGTCTTTAATTTTCATTTTAATTCTGCACGTTAATTTAACATTTGTTCACAGAAAATTACAAAAAAAAAAAAATAAATTTTTTTGATTTTTTCGTAAACTTTTTCTTCTTTTTCAGTTTTTAAAAGCAAATACTGTTATAACTTTTCCCTTTTCCTAGTTGTTGTTCCTTTTCCAGAAGCATAACTTGTATTTGTTTTGCATGTTGCATGTAATGTAAAAATAAATATTATTTTTGTTTTAATAAATGCATAAATATTTGTTGAAATACTTGGGGCCCATTAAAGTGAAAGTTTTCTTAATGTTGTGAATTTTTGCGCAACAAAATTTTATTTTATATATTAAAACTAAACAAAAAATAAATAATGTCAAAGTATTGTAGTTATTGTGAAAATAGTTTTGCTGTTTTTGCGGATTAAAGAACTTTCTTAAAAAGGGCTTTCAAAAATATGTCAAAAATTATTTGCAAATTAAAGTACATTGTAACTCATAAGTCACTTAACCCTTTCTAGATATATTATATAGTGTATTAAGATCTATTTTAAACATATATATAAATAAAAAAATAAAAATGTTATCGGATTACAAGATATGGCTTGGGACAAATATGTCCCAATGTGCGATAAGGTATGACATTGTTTGCATTGAAGAGTAATTTTAAGCATTAAAAACAATTAGATTTTTTGGTGTAAAAATAATTTTTATTAGTTATTTTGCTAATGAAATTATTCAAAACAATTTCTTTTAGGTGTAAAACATAAGTGAAAATTACAGATTGCACATATATTTTTGGTTCGATTCTCTATTCCACTCTTAGCACATTGAACACATCGTTTACGTGATGGCGACTTTCATTATGTGAGGAGGTATTGACGGCTTGAGTCCTATATTTTGAATTCGTTTTTTGTCATGGACGTTGAGGGCAGGGAGTGTTTCCTAATAAAAAATTGCCCTGGCAACAACCTGCCTGAATTCAGGAGATGTAAGATTTTTACCTTCAATACATTTTTCAGAATACAGTTTTTCATATATAATTTATGCATTGTTCATTCCAATTCTTATAAATCGAAAAAAAGACGCTAATAATAATTGATTTTCTATCCACTTCGTATGTGACTTTCTTCTGGTTCATGAGATCTACACCGCCCATGTTTTAATTTTACTTATGAACTATTTCGGGACACGTTATCTCTAGACATTGGGCTGATCCTACTTGTCTACGTTTTATCTATTACGGCACATTGAGCATATTTCACTGTTAGTCAAGTGGAACATTCTTTCAATTTTATGAGCCTAGATATAAAAAATAATTTTATGAATAAGGTAATTAAATTGTTAAAAATGCTTTTTAGTCTTCAGTAATTGCGGCCTTTTATGCATATTGGGACACCGGTGTCCCTTGACAAAAATTTCTTTGTTTAGTTACTTCAAAATCACTTTTTATAAAGAAAAACACTAAAACTAGAAGCAATTCTTACCATTCTAACAATATCTATCGAAATCCAGTTTGAAAAACACAAAATCGTATCGAAAAACACTTTTAAAAAAATTAAAAAAAAACTTTGAACTTTACCAAAAACAAAATAACGATAATAGTCTTAGCTTTCTAGCTAAGTGGTACCAACCTTTGAATAAAATTAAACCTTGTTTACATGTGAGAGATTGGTGTATCTAGAGATGCGTAATTGTTTTCAATATGAAAAAAATAGTTTGTTTAAATAAAGGGACACCGGTGTCCCATATGCGTCAAAGGGTTAATATTTTAATTATTTCATAAATGTTTTGTTTACTTACATTCTTTTTTAGTTTTAGAATTAACTTTAAAAAATTTTAACAGTTTACAACTAAGCACAGAACAAGAAAAAGTTTTTAATTTAATTTTAAACGTCAGCATTGGATTGAACAGTGCAACAAAAAAAAAAAAAAAAACAACTTCAATACTTGCAACGCGAAATGAAACTAGACTATTGGTAGAGCAAATCTGCACAAGGGTTTTGAAAAGTTAGCTCGTGTTCCCGAAATATCGGCCCCTAAAGTTTTTGAATTTTAATTATTTCCCAATTTTTTTTCTTGATAAAAACACTGAAATATATTGGTGAAGGGATAAGCTATTCCTATGCGCATTTCACTCGTTGCTTAGGCCAGATCGTCACGAAACTTCTTCCAAAGATTTTAGAAAAACTAAAGATATTAAATTAATAAAACTGTTAAGCGAATAAGAATTATAAGCAACAGTTTTACCATATCAAAGCTTTAACAAAAACAACAAATATAAACAGTGAGTTTATCTTTTCTTACATTCCCCACTATAATTGATTGGAATTCTTCCAACATTAATTGTAGTTGTAAGTAGGTTAAGAAAAAATAAAATTAAAACAAAAACAACTTGCTTTATTGTTCCCGCAAAAAAAAAGCATGTTGCCAGTTTTTTAGTTTTTTAGCCGTGCACTGCCAGTTTATTATCAAAGAAGTTTTTTGGATATACAAATTTTTTTTTTTTAATTTTCGAAATCGATATTCCGTTTTCTCAGTAAATTTTGCATAAAATAAAAATTTGTGCACCGATTGCAATAACTTATCCTCATTTCATTCAAAATTATGTTGAGCTAAATGTTTTTAGATTTCTTATGAATTTTTAAAGAACAAAAAATTTGTTTTTTTTTCAAAATTTTTACTATTCCATGATCATAAAGTTTGATCAATTTACTGGTCAAAGTTTTTTTTTAATTCTTTCGTCAAATTTTTATTAGATCTGGACTCTTTTTTTTCGTGTAAAAAATAAGTAGACGAAAAAATTATACTAAATTAAAAATTTCTTTGTCTTATTAGTAGATAAAACTCAATGACCAAAAGTAAGAGCTGAGAGCAAGCACTGTTTGGATTTAAATATTGTTTTAATTAATTTTGTATTCATATGATTAATTTTTCTTAACGTAGAGAAGCTTAGCGCATACTTATATGTATACAATTGTAATTAAAATAATACTTTATGGTTTAAAGTTTTTTTAAAAATTGATGTGGGCTAATCTCGTATAAAGTTAATTGACTAACTTAATCCTTTTTAATTTTTTTGTCCCCAAAAAGGTTCAGTGTTATGTTATTAACAATACGAAGCACAGACTATTAAATAATGGTCTACTTAATAATTCTATGTTCATTTATCTTCTTAAAGGCAATATATTTGGAATGAGTTGTTATACATAAACAAAAACTAAGCATTTATCATAATGGAAAGTAGACAAAAGAATTTTAAATTCTTAGAATTTATTCTATTTTAAAGAACATACTTTTTGTCTATACATTTAAATAAAATTTCAGTTAAAGAAAAATTCTTAAAAAAAATAACCTCATGATTTTTCAAATATTTTCTACACTTGATTTTAAAAACTTCTGAAAAAAAGCTAAGGACAGGGTATCGCAAAATGAGCTATATGGTTTTAATTGTATATTACGTTTTTTTATTTTTGCGATTGCTAATAATTAGATATATCACAGAATTTGTACGTAAGTGACAATTTACATATTTCTCAATCCGTACCGTTTTTGTTTTGCTTTTAGTTTTCCATAGTGATGTTTCGACCAGAGCTCCAATATGGTTTGACGAGTTCCTGCACTACACTTGCGCCAATATTAGTGGCCATCGGTTGACCTCTCAGTGGATAATGGTTGGCAGCATCGGCGACCCACCAAACTTTGATGCAATATTTTGCAGGCTTCGATTAAATGTACTGCTTGAAAGGACAGCTTAATTGCATCTTTCCACGCATATTCGTACATTTCATATGGACTTACAAATGTAAACCAGTCCGCCGAAATAGGTAAAAGTAAACAGTCAGCTGTTTGAGTTTTAAATTAAAAAGCGAACATTTTTGCGGTTTATATTTTCTAGAGAAGGTAAAAATAAATTTTTTTAGTGCAGTATATTATTGGGGATTTTTTTTTTCGAGCTTACAAAAAGAATATCCTGTAATTGGTAGACTTCTTGTACTTCGCTCTTTTTAACATATTTTCCATAACTTTTTGCAAAATTTCGGATTTATCGGCCATGATTTTATTACGAATATTGGTTTTAATTTAAAAGATGGTTCTTGGATTATTAACATACACTCGTGCTTCCCAATATCCGCAAAGAAAACTGTCTTTATCTGGTAAATACGGTTAACATTTTTTATATGCGTCTTATGTGTTCATTTACAAAGCAATTGATGCAACCGCAGTACATGCTGTATCTTCGTGTTCTTGAATTGCAAAGTTGGATGGATGGTTTTTTACCATCTTTGACAGAAATTAAAAGACCAATGTAATTTTCAAAAAATAAAAAAGAAAAATGACCTGATTAGCCGCACCGTAGTCGACATAGAAATTTACTAGAAAATAAGCTTAATAATTCATTATTAAATTACAAACAAACTCTGGATTTTTCTTTAAATACTTTTCCATGAAAACGAATTAAATAGTCTAGCCATGGTTGGTAGTCTGTCGACTAGAATTCTTGCGCAAGGTAAACTTTAAACAAAAACAAGTCTAATGCATTAAAAACTCTTTGCTTCAACCGCCCTGATAGCCCAAGTAGTGTCAAACGTCATCTTGTTAATGTTGTGGGACTAATGCCTTACACCCTTCTGTAAACGTTCAATATTTTGAGTGGGGTTCACGGTTGGTGCTCTTTCGGTGGTAGGATGAGTTCTTAAGGCCTAATGTTGACAAAAAATTGCAACCAAATGGTTTACAGTTGACGTACAAGTTCAGTTTGCGCATAAAAATTACGTTGATATGAATAGTGTGTCTACACATAAAGAAAAATTTCGAACTAAATTTAAGATTTTCTCATATACTTTTAGTAGCAGACTAACCACCTCTAAGCACGAAAGTAAATACTTAAAACAATCCAAAATAGGATTACTTTCGAAAACCAATTCCAGAATTTCTAAAAAAAATATTAAATTATTAATCTATTTTCGTTGGTCTTGCCACTCTATATTCTATATGCATGCATGCCGCGTAAGTTTGTAAAAGTTTGCTTTAAAAGCACAAACAGCTCTAAAAAAGAAGGTTAAAAACGGTTTGTTTCTTTAATATAGCAACAACATTAACATTACAAAAAGAAAACATACATTATTTTGATGTTTAAAAGTTAAAATAAGCAAGAATTCCCGAATTCTATTTGTTAAAATTATTAACATAAATACCTTATTATACATTTAGTTTGATTCAGTACTTAAAAGTCCCTGCAAGAAAAAAAACAACCCATATAGCTCATTCCGCACCGCCCTGTATAGCAATAATTCAAATAAAAATTTCATCTTAATATAAATAAGAGAAAAACCCTTCGCTTAGCCTCAACCTTTTAAATTTTAAGATTAAATATTTCACATATTTTCCCAAATAAATTTTGACCATTTACTTTCTGTATACATTTAAAAAAAAATAAAAAACGAAATAGAAAAAAATTGCTCAAAAGTACCGACAATATGTTAACGAAATCGATACTATCATCTGAACCCTTTCCGAGGGGATATTTTTTTATTTATTACTGTTGTTGTTGTATTGTTTTTTTTTTGGAATTTTATTCTTTAATAGAAACATTATACACAAAAAAAACATCTACACATACAGCCCTACATAAGTTAAATGTTGGTTTTTGTGGTTGTTGTCAATATGATTAATTGTGACAGTGTGCAAAGTACTATAGTTTCCTTTCTACCACCAATAGCAGCCAATAGCCCCAGTACGAAAATTTTTTCTAATTCTACTACAACTTCACTTAAATCGTCTGAAAACTAACACATACACATGCACAAGCAAATACTTCATCGGTGCTTATACATAGAAACAGTTATAGAAAGATAGCTGAAGATACCCCAGAGTGTAGGTGTAAAACGTATATATGTGTATCTATATGTATGTTTGTATGTGTGCATTTTCTAGCATACATTTATCTATGTAAAATTATTTTATGCATATCTAGTAAGTGGTTCTCGCTGTTTGGTTACACTGGAAATATGATTGCTCTTGGCATGGCAGCTGCTTGGAATTTGCTTTCGCCCGTATGTGTGTTTGTAAATAGTGAATAAAAGTTGTAATACATTTAAACACACACACATATAAATTTCTACATCTTCTTCTGTTCAAGTGGTTTAAAATTTATGGCATGCTAGTAAAATGTGTTTAATGTGTGCGAAAAAATTATTTGGAGTATAAAAAAGATTGCTAAATTTAGAAAAAAAAAAAATGAACATACATGCAAACCGATACACATACTATGTGCATTTATAATAACTCAAATGGAAAATATTTTCCGTTAGATGAAAACTATGCATGGGGTACATATATTGGTGTGTTCAAAAAGTTATTTCTGCAAAATTTTAAAAATATTTTAAGCGAATAGAAGTCAAGAAATATTTTCACTTCCCGAGGAAATGTTAAACAGTTTTGAATTTCCAGTGTTTTTGGGGATTCTAAATTAAAACAAAAAAAAAAAAAAACAAATAATTACACTCAAAATAAAAATCAATCCATCTGTACTCAAATCAATCCGAAGCGGTATTTATAGTACGGTGAGTACGGATTTTCTTGAATCAAGTAAATACAAAAAGATTGATTCAAGTACGGATGTTCAATCTCAAGATAATAAAGTTATCCATATTCAATCCCGATTTCGTACTTGAAATAATCCGAAAATGAGATTGATTTAAGTAAAACTAAGATTGAATCAATCTCAAAATGCGCTTGATTCAAGAATTATTAAATTTTTTTTAATCCTAATTCGTACTGTAAATAATCCGAAAATGAGATTAATTTAAGTATTAAAAAGTTTTTTTTATCATGAATTCGTGCTTGAAAAAAACCACAAAAGAAACTAGAAAGAAAAAATTATTATGATTGATTAACTTACCCATCTTACACCTTACAAAATGATTAAACACCAACATCATGACAGATATGGTTTTTACATATTTCACCAAAAATATAAACTAAATGAGTAGCAGGAGTTCAAACGTACTGTTTAACCCTATGTGGTACACATGAGTCTGGCCGGACCTTTTTCAATGTGTATAGAAAATTAAAACATGAGAAAACCGGAGGGTTAAACACAATGAAAATTTAATCTTATTTTTACTTGATTTTAAAATTTTATACTTATTTCAAGAAATTTCGGGATTGATTTTCGAAAGTAATCCCATTTAAGATTGTTTTAAGTACGTTTTAGTGTTATTCGTACTTGAATTTTTGAGTACGACTCGTACTTTAAGTAATCATAAAAAGCTTGATTTATCCCGAGTGTTTTTCTTTCTGTGTATGTAATTTTGATAATTAGTTAGGCTTTAAATTTTATTTAATTTTCATTAAACTATTTCTACTGAAAGAAGGAATTTTACAACATAAAATTAATTAAAATTTATTGATAATTTTTTATTCTTGGCTGAGCTTTGGCTCGAACTCGGGTTGAATTTAAACTAACTAAGTATCAAAATTTCATATTAAAATCGACAGTTTAACTAAATAAAAATCACAATTATTCCAAATAATTTAAATTTGAACTAGCTGTCATGCCTGACCCTGCCAGGCTAAGAAGAAAAACTACTTTAACATTAGTACGTCAGTACCATATGCAATTCTAAGCTTCATTGATCAATAGGGGGCTTCAAAATAAGTTGAAATCTAAAATAATACAATTTTGCCACACCCCTTTTCCTCTCAGTTCTCTACCCGTAATCTAAAAATCTTAGATACAACTACTTCAGCTTCCTATGTCATTAGGAAGCTTTAATATAAGCTAAAATGTTAAAAAAATTACTTTGCCAATCCCCTTTTTCCTCTTTATTCTCCGCCCACAGGCCAAAAATAAGAAATCCGGCTACGTTAGGATTTGACCTAGGTGTTTTACTAGCCCATCAGTGGGCTTCAAAAGGCTCTGAATAGACAAAAAAAGAGGAACATGCAAATGAGGAAATAGACTTTTGAAAAGAAATAGTGCTATATGAGCCTATGTCGAATATTTGATACCCTCTACGAGACCAAGAATATTTCAGAATGCTTTAATTTGGATCTATGAAATTTTAAACGTATGAAGTTAGTCTACGAGAGTAAGCTCTATGTTGGATAAACGTTATGGGTCGATTATCAAAAGATACTTAAGTGTATTCTAAAATTGGGCCTATTTTAAATTTTAAATGAAACATATTTAGATTAAATTTCATTACTTTAGGCGCATCAAAGTATTTTCCGAGAGTAGGCTTCATATGGGGCTTATGTTAATTTAACCCGTTCACATAATAATCTTCACATAATTTTATAAAATTATTTCTTGTTTCATTAACCCTACGGTCAATAACCGGGTACCCGGGTAACTTTTTCAACTTAAAAATGCTCTCAATTCTTTCAAAATGAAGATGTGGCGATGAAACTCCAAATCGTCGCTATTTTGGACATAAGAAACATTATAAAAGAAAAAAAAATATATATATATAGCCAGATCTTGCGTAGACAGCATTTAATAGTAGATCGTGATGAAAAGTGGCGAGTAATTGGAATGTTCCGCTAAATCAAGGGTGGTAAAAAAATTATCTATTGTGATGGTGCGCCAACTACCATGGAAATAACATCTTAGATCCTTAACCACTATTTTTCCTTGTCGTATCTCAGGACCCATTGGTGATTTCCCGGTATATAGTTGGTCATAGAACAGATAGGAGTTTTTCGCATCACAAATCCACAAAACTTTAATCCCAATTTTGGCTGGATTCTCATTCGCATTCACTGGATGTTTACATCGTCAAGTTGTATAAAACGTCG
Source organism: Pollenia griseotomentosa (assembly GCA_963931875.1). Classification (NCBI taxonomy): domain Eukaryota; kingdom Metazoa; phylum Arthropoda; class Insecta; order Diptera; family Polleniidae; genus Pollenia; species Pollenia griseotomentosa. Next base: position 209,270,817 of record OZ007560.1, read on the forward strand.
CAGTGACCAAAGGCTGTTAATGGCAATTGTTGCTCAATATAGATGATAAGATGTGATGGCCAAAAAATCCTTTGTATTATCATTACATGAATGATTTGCACCTGTCATTATTAAAATGTCAGTAAAGGCATACATTTCATTTACTGTTACATATTTCCAATTTGTTGGCAAATCCGTTGATCTTGCAGGCCCACAATGTTGCCGTGGAATATTAAGACTTCTAGTTTTAATACGATAACAAATTGTGCTTTTGCCACACGGCAAAATATTTATTTTGGCATCACTTTCATCTGAAGACTTATCGTAAATATCAGCATTAGACAAATTACATTTCCAGTATATGGTGTTTCACCGTCTACTCTTTCAGTTAACTGTTCATCATCCACGATATGGTCAAAAATAGATCAGTTATATTTAGCTTTTAAAATTAAAATTCCACAAGCACTATAAAATGTGTTGTTGAAAATCTCTCAATTATTTCTTTATTATACCTACAAGGGAAGTAGCGATACTTTCTATAAATTTAAAAAAAACACCGTTAATAAAGAAGAACAAAAAATTGCTACTAGCGACTTCTTTTGATGGCTACAAATGGCTTTGCGACAGAAGACAAAGTGAAGCGAATCGACTAAAAACAAAAAAATTGGGAATTTAGCACGTCATACAGAAATCTTATTAATGAAAAATCTACATAGTTTGATTATTTTTAAATACGGAAATTTATTATTGGCCTATTTTGCAACACTATCTATATGTGATTGGACTTAAAACAATATTTTTTAATATAAAAGTGCAAAAATTTACAAAGGGGTACCTGGGTACCCGGTTATTGACTAACGTATATTTTTTTGGTTATTGACCGTAGGGTTAAGCTAAATTGAATATTTTATAACAGAAATATAATTTTTTAGGGATTTGGGTTCATAACTCTTCTTTTTACTTAGCCGATTTTACACGATTTCAATACTTAACTGCTAAAGGCAGTAACACATTATCCCACAAAGTCTCTTATATTTTTCCGAAAATGCTTCCCTGATCTAATTATTGTTTGAAAATTTTCAAAAACAATAACAACTTATAATGACAAGCTTGGATTTTTTTCAAATACTTAAGACTTGTGTGATAGTGTAAAGCACCTGTAAGGAGAACTGAGCCGAAGTGTTCTGTTCGGTTGAGTCGTACGCAAGCGAGAGTGATTTTAAAAGACAGAGGGACATGGCTTTATCGACTTAAAATTACTCAGGGATTTCAACTATTTTAAATGTATGGGGTCATAGATGAATATTTAGAAATTTTGACAAGAAATGACAAACTTAGAGTGGCCCTCATTCACCACTAGAGGTTTCGTAATTAAAACACAAACGTTAAGTTCCCAATTTTTATTCTTAAAAAATACACTGAAATTTGTTTGGAAGATAAGCTAGTTTCTATGCGCATTTCACTGGCTTTTTAGGCCAGATCATCAGGAAACGTTATGCCAAAAAATGTAAGACAAGCCAAAGATATTAGCAAACAAATTTGCAGAGTGAATGAACTTTAGAAATTGACTTACAAAAACAAATTGACGAATTTTTTTTGTTTTAAATGTTATTTTCTATGCGAACGTTAACGTTCGAAATCGTTGAACAGGGTGTTAAACATTTTATTGAATTATTTTATAAAACAATTTATACTGATTATAAGTTCCATAATTTATCCATACATAATCGGCATTGTGATTAGGCTTTGGTTTAACTAGAAGTTATTTGCTCTGATATTTATCTCAATACTTATGTTATCACAAGAATTTTAGAATATTAGCAATTCGAAATTTTGTGAAGAAGTTGAGTTGTTCCTATTAGTATCGTTACACACAATAAAATAAACTTCTTGAGCTTCTAGTTGCTCAGGATAACGGTAAATAAGTTCTTAAGAATTAAAAATGTAAAAAAAAACTTTGCAAATGTTGCCACATCAAGAGATATGAAGGTTTTAACATATGATGTAGATTTACATCACAATGCATTTAAGGGTTAATGGGAGCTATTTTCGCTAATTTTTGTCTTTATATCTAAAAAGACCTTCTAAGATTAATGGAAATATGAAAGCTTTTCGTGCTTTCGAGCAATGAATTCATATTCTACTGTCTTGTTTGCACGGCGTTTTAAACATATCTGTGCAGTATTATCGCTCACAAGAAATAACGCTTGCACCAATACAATTATTAAACGTTTTCTGTTCAACTAAGGAGAAAAATGCAAAAATGGTTAAATGAAAAATTTATGGTAGTAATTAAAAAATATTTTTTACATAGACAAAAAAAAAACAAATATTAAAATTATTATATTAAGCAGACAGAGTAATTTGTGAAATTAATAACGATACCTGAAATTGGCAAGATTTTAAAGTGACACTATAATTAATAAGAACGTACTTAATATAACATACTGCAATAAGTTACCTAAAAAAATATGACTTATGATATTTAAGTATTTTTAGTACTCATAGTGAATTAAATATATACATTTTAGAAAATATTTATAAAACCTTTCTCAATTAGAAATGCCTACTTTATTAATTTAATTGAATCAAGTAATTTTAATAAAACAAGTTAATATCAGTTAAAGTTTTACAAATTACAGCAGTATTTTTGAAGAATAAAACAGTTAAAACCATTTTTAATTTTTCTTGATAATATGAAGCATACTTTTGGGCTCGCATGTAATAAAATCAGTTATGTGTGGATTGCAGGGCTGCCAGATTGGACCATTTATCGTCATTTCGACGATTTTTTGCTCCGAAATTAAGCTTCGTACAGACGATGGTCAGATCTTACAATATTGGTAAGCAGCGTTGCTTATATTGCATTAAAATTGGCTAAAATGTCTTACAACTGTGTGAACATTGTAAGCTCATTTGTATTTGCAGAAGTGCAAAATTAATGCATCTGGTAAAATTGACGATTTTGTTCAGTCACCAAAAAGAGAAAACTTTAAATGTTTTTAGATATTTAAATAGGGGTTTTCCCCTTAAAACCAGGGTTTGAAAGCACCCATCAGCTGGATGCTTTTTATTTTTGCTTTTGCCACTGCTATTGAAATTTTTAATTTTTTTCCAATAGCCAATGTTTTGTTTTTCGTTTTTTGACAATTGCTTTTTTACCAGTTAGCGACAAAAATGGACAACCACCTAAAAAGCAAAAGCTAAAAAAAAATTATATCGCCTTTTGCTTTTTTACTTTTTCCTAAAAGAAGAGCTAGTTAAAAAAGACAAACCAAAAAAATCTAAAATTCAAAAAACAAAAATTCTTCTCTGGCTTGTAATAACAAAAAGCCGATTCAATAAAATGAAAAGCAGCTGAAGTGTGTGCTAAAAGCAGTCTGAGCAAATCTATTAGCTCTGCAAAAAGGCAGATTACAACGACAAAATACATATCAGTGTAAGAATGGAATGTCATCATTACTAACATTGCAAATAAGAACAAAATTACAAGAATTTAAAAATTTGTTTAACTTTTCATACAAATACCGCTTGTAAAAGGCAAAGCACACAAATTGTGACGTTGATTTGATTATTTTATTGTATGGAAAACAATAACAAATTCTTGTTGTGTTTGTTTTGCATAAAAAATATCACTTGTCGTCGTCGAGTATTTTTTTTGCAATCATGTGCCTTTCAGCAGCCTTTTGCGCTGCTTTTATCTCCTATTTTTCGGCTTTTAGCATGCATTGGTTTTTGATTTGGCGGCTGTTTGACAGAAGCTGTTTGTTTCATTCTTTTTCCTACATATTGCCATTATTTATTGACAAAAGCGGCCAAATCCTCTTTTAAACGCGCTGTCAAATTCGGATTTTCCAATTTCAAAGCGTTGCCGCCGTGCTTTTTAGAGATGCTCAATACAAATAGTATGGGCATGACGAGTTTGGCAACTAGAAAAAGCGTGCCACTTTTGTTTAGGTATGACTGTGGCAAGTAACCCTTAAAAAATCTTTAAATGATTATTTCCAACGTACAAAAACACAATGTTACTCTCTTTTTATCTTTCTTCAAACCATTTTCGAGTGAACCTTAGCGACTCTTTGTATAAATCATATTTTTAACAATTATGCGGCGAGCATTTTACGAGCTGTGAGATTATTGGGGGATTCACAAGGTCATATCGTCATAATGTCCTAAGTAATATTTTACAATTGTTAAAAAAAAAAAATATTGTTGTGTTTCAAACAAAATAAAAATTTTAATGCTGTGTTCATTGATTCGTCATAACTCTAAAGTAGAAATCTAAATTATAAGCGATTGCCCACAGCAGTCATATATATTTCTTTTAATTATTTTAAGACATTTGATTTACAACTTTATGACTACCTTATGAATCCCCCAAATGTCTACATGAGTCTCATACGAAATAAGCGTTTTGAAAGACTCGTCAGATAATCTTGATCCACATCTCAAACGATTGCCATAACGATTAAAGTAATCGTCTTTCGCTGTGTTATGGAAGAATCTCACTCGTGTTACAGTTTCTTCTGTTATTATATTTTTGTTTGAATGTTTTTTTTTCTAAAAATCGACAAAGCCAAAAGGTTAAAGAGTTAAAAAAAACTAAATATTAAGTTGTCCGATTTTTATGAAGATTTTTCAAAACGAAAAAGACGATGTTTTAAGTTTTTCTCAGGAAATAGATGATTTCTTCACAAATTTATCTGGCAGCCCTGGTGGATTGTTATTTTTTGTAGTGATGCCAAGAATATTCGTATTTGCCAAATTCAAGCGAATATTTTGCCAATACGTTCCAAAAATAAAAAAGTGTAAAAAAAGCTAAACATAATATGAAACAAAAAATATTAATTTTTGATAATTTTTATTTAGATAAACCTTTGCCTTTTACGCAAAATACTAATTTATTTATAAAGTAAAAAACAAACAAAATATATCAAAAAATTAGCATTAAAAATTTGGCCTGATAATTAAAAATGGTGTTGGTCAACAAAATTTTGTAACAAGCAAAGTGCGTGCTAATTTGTGTTACATGCGGAAGGGGCTTCATTTGTGCAGATTTAAAAATATATGCCCTTTATCAGGATTACAAATTCTTATGCATATTTTTTGAATGGCACAGTTGGGGTAGAAAACAACTCTTATTTTAAATTGGCTTATAAGACAATCTGTTGCTCCAGGAAAGAAAATTATAAAAGATGATTACACCACAGTTAAAGAGGGGTTATTTGAAGGTTCTCAAATTAGATAAATAATAATTACAAGAGTGGTAATAATCTAATTTTGTTTCGAAATTTCTAATTTTAAAAATTATGAAACAATAAAATCTTGAACTTGTTTCCAACAAAATCAGCTAAAGTGTTCCTTTTTAAATGCAAAAAGAAACAATTTTTGTTGACCACTGTCATGGCATATCCTAAATAAAAGTTAATACCGATGAGTTCTTATTTATGGTAGAGGCTATGTAAGATTCGCCACAACCAAATATATCATTCTTACTCTCTTTTGAAGTTTGGAAAAGTACATTATTGGCTTCGGCTTACCTGTGACGGAAACATACATACATACATAAATATGTATGCCTTATATTAAATTCAATAAAACTTTTCCCAAACATATTTTTCTTATTTTTTATTCTGGCAATGTTTAAGCTTGAGGATTGTTTGTGTTTTATTCAAATAATTCAATATTCTTTAAAAAAAGTGTATTAATAAATGTAGTATAAAATATATATTCCCTGTAGTAAATCAAATAGTCAGTTGCAAAATACACTTACTATAAATTAACTATTTTTCAAATGACTACAAATTGGTTTAAATCTCATGCAGATATAACCCAAACATATTGCATAGAGACACACGTAAAACACAAACAAAAGCCAATTAAGTAAAACCAGCATGCCATGGAGACAAATGAAAAAAAAAATATATACAATCGTTATATACAATCAAAATAATAATTGAAAATATATAATTAAAAATTAAAGCAATACAAATCTGTTAATGTACAAGAAATTATGTAGCGTATTTATTTTAGCACTATTATACATAATCATTTAAAGCAATTTAATGCAAAATCTTCTTAAATATATATGTTTATTTATAAATATATATACATATGTATGTTTGTATATATATTTATTTTTTTGACAAAAATTCTTAAAAATTTTAATAATTTATTATAAACCGACTATACTATTAATTAACTACAAATTGGGTGACAAATAAGTAATTAGTAGTCAATTTAAAAGTCATGCAGAGATAACCAATGGACTTCAGCTTATGACATGCCTACGTTTAAATACAAGTCGTCAACTAGATGTGGTTATAAAAAAGCCAGGCTGAAGTTACTTAAAAATGTGTTTCACTTCCTACAGGGTAGTTGTGCAATATTTATAAATATATAGGTATAAACGCTAAATACACATAAATCAAGGTTGACAACCGAAACTAAAATCTACAAGAAATATCAAAATTTGAATGATAGCGCCATATAGAGTGAATTTTAGGTAAAAATTTATATCCAAACGGATTCCTCGATCCCAAAAACCGTAAGATACCATAACTTTATATAAACAATAATTTCTTTAGTTATGTTGTTTTTTTTTTTAATTTATGAAATTGGCAAGCATTTTTTCTGAGTAATGGTATTAATAGCCGTATACGTTGCCAACCTTGAAAGAAATAATTTGTTCTTTTGATGAAAAAATTAAACAACAAAATATATCTGTGGCTTAGTGCTAAAAGGGCCAACGTAAAAATATTCACTTTGGATAAAATTACAAATTAAGCTTTTAAAAATTTTTTTTTTTTTTATTTTAGCTGGAAATAATTCTAAGTTTCACTTATCAACTTTGGCTTAGGCATGTAATATGTTTGAATACCATAATTAAATAAATTCTTTGAAAAATTCAGAAATTTAAAAAAACAGATGATGTTTTTTTGTTGACATTGGCCGTCTTAAGGTGCATGTAGACGACATGTTTTTTACATATGGCTTGTCACCTTTTTAAGTCACATGTAATTGTGCATTTCTGTCAAAATTGCTGTTTTACAGAAGGTTTGTAAAATTCGGTCACAAACGTACATGCAATTTGCTTCTGACATTGTCTTTGTTTTTTTGCATAGTTATTGCAGAAACCAAAGTAGTTCTTGGTTTTAAAATAGCGTGCTGCTGCCACAAAACTTTTTATTTGCTTCTGACATTGTCTTTGTTTTTTTGCATAGTTATTGCAGAAACCAAAGTAGTTTTGGTTTTAAAATAGCGTGCTGCCGCCACAAAACTTTTTATTTGCGCCGTAGCATAGTTTAGCCATCTTAAAATTTTTTTCTTTAAATTCAAAGATACCAAGTTAGAATATTATAATGAAACGCTTTTTATATATACATATATTGCAATAATTTCTATTCAGGGATGAGATTGACATACATATCTCGGTATTGTTATATATTAACTTCAGCCGGCTAATGATTGCGTCAATAGTGGACGCAGCCGCCGGTTTCTTCCCGGCATAGATTTCTGATGTCAGATGGATTGTCAGAAGAACGCTCTAATTAAAATTGTGTCAGATGACTTTGCATCTGACTTTTACAGAAGCAAAGTTAAAAAGGTAACACAGGACATGTTTGTATTTTGCAGTGGGAAATTTGACAAGTCAGATGTAAAAAACATGTTCAAGAATAATAACACACACAACAGCATAATTTTTCAGTTGTTTATCTAACAAGTTGTTTTAAAGTGAATTGAATTCAAATGATATTAAAACTAAAAATAATAGTAGGATAAATAAATAATAAACTTTGCGTTTCAAAATTGAACTTATCGTGGTAAATTACGTTTTTCTTTTATAGCTTTATCTGTCAAGTAAGCCAAGAGGTTGTCGTAATACAAATGATTATGACATCTAAGTGGGCTCCTTAAATGGCTAACGTTGACATAAGCCTAATGTGTATTAAAAAAAATATATAACATTAGTTACTACTAAAAGAGTTAAAGTAGTCACTGGTCTTATTAGATTTATCTTTCATAGACAAGGGGGTCGATTCTGGTTCTGTGAAACTGTGAAATGAAAAAAAACTTTTCATTTTCGTTTTCATATGCACGTTTCACATTACCACTTCACATTTACACAAATTGCGATTCCCGTTCTTTTAATGAAAAAGTGTTTCATTCCGTTGTAGCCGTGAAACTTTTGTAACTATATTAATAAAATGTATAAGTCAAATGCAGATATCGAAGCTTAGAATTTTTGAACCGGCGCTAAGCCGCATGTATTTATTTTTGCTAAAAGATTTTTAACTTTATTTGTACATATGTATGTATAATTGTTTGTTCACATTTGAAGGTGGTAAATCAAAATTGTTATTGTGCGCTGTGTTCTTCGAGTTTATTTGAAAAAAAACAAATTTTTATGACTCCTCTTGTTTTATACAATATAAATGTTTTCAGTAAAAGAATTGTTATTGTTTTTCCATATTCATACATACATTGTAAATAATTTTAACTTAAAATAAATAATAAGTGAACCGAAAATTCCTTAATTGTCTGTGAATTTGCTGCATTTGGGTTTTTTCATGAACGATATTGCATCTGAAAGAGGTTGGCGCCAATGTCCTGTCCAAGTGCGCACAAAAAATAGTGAAGGAAAAAATTTTACATTAAATGCAATTCTTTAGCTGAAAAAAATTTTAATTCAAAAAACAAGAGCGGTCATAAAAATGTAAAATCGATCGAATCAAACATCTTGCCCAAGCGATTTCCCCAAAATATTATTTGCAGTAATCATTGAGTAACATAATAATTTTGGCATAAAAATGACATCTACGAAAATAATGTTGTTACTGACTTTAAGTAAAAGTTTCTTTTAAGGGTAAATATTTAAATAAAAGCTTGTTTTTAATAAAAAGGTTTTTTACTTTTAAATTAATTTTTATTAGTTAAAATCATTCACATCAAGTTAATTTATTTACTTGTTTTTCTACACAAGTAAATTTCGCGACAAGTTTTAACATCGTGTAAATTGTGTGATGACAATTGACAAGCTTTTACATCATAGTGCCGGTCCAGACTTGAAATTTTTGTTGCAGCAATTCTTGAGTTTATTGGTGAGAGGGGTGAGAAAATTTGGAAGGGGTACACTTCTCACCAATAAAATCAAGAAAAAAGTTGCAAATCTGGACATGTTTTGTAAAAAGATTTTTTACTCTTAATTTATTTTTTCTTTTTTTTTCTTATTTTTTCTTTTTCTAATTGATTTTAAACTCGCATTTGTATTCTCCGTAAATCCTTTCATTTGATACCCATATTGTTGGAATGCATTAAAAAAAATTAGTTTCCAGCTTCAGAAGTCCACCATATTGGATTTGGTGTGACGGAATTTTATTTTTCGAGTTATTCTTTTCATTTGATACCCATATTATAGAAGTGCATTAAAAATAGCTAGACCGCAATCTTGGCTGTGCCGCTATGTTGGATTTAGAATGACGTCACTTAGTTAAAAATGCTTTGTCATCAAAACTGAACGTGTTTACACAATTTCAGCTTAATCAATTGAAGATATCTGCTTCAAACTGAGTTGAAAGGTTTTACCCACACATACATACATTGCAAGTTAAATAAAAGCGTTAAAAACGACCATAAGCCCAAAAAATCGTGAAACCATTAACAAATAAAAGGACAAATAAAGATTAATTTTATAATATGTTATTATAAAACATAAAAATATTATAGGCGGCACTATATTTACTTTAAGCCGTCGCTAAACCTAAATTCTTCACCGCCGATGATAACTACACATCTACTTTGTCCTTTAATGAAGTGTAAAAGTATACAAATACACAAAAAATATAATTAATTTCAAAAATGTTAGGATTATTGGTTTTAACTGAATAATCGCAAGAAATTCGGAATGAGCCAAAGTAAGAAAACTTTATTAACGTTTTTCGTCAGTAATGTTTTGTATTTTATCAAAAATTGGCATTTTATATGAATATATTAAGTTAAAAATCTGTAAATATGCATCTTTTTAGGAAATTATTATTATCGTTGGCAATGTCCATATTTTCCTTTAAATAATTTATTTAAAATTATTTTTCACCGTTAAAATGAAAGTGTAAAAATATGACATAAATGAAAAGTTTGTGACACTTCTTTGCATTGTTACACAGAACAAGAATCACATTACTGTGAAAATGTGAAAACGATTTGTTTCATTCCATTTGTTCTTCTCATATGAAAACATTCGAATTTATTTATCATTTTTTCACTAAACGAGAATCAGAAACTCTATGAAAATGTGAAAAAAGTTTTCATTTCACAGTTTCACAGATCCAGAATCGACCCCCAGTTCATAGTGCCATTGGCCCTCAAAGCACTTATGTTACTGTGCTGGATTAACTTTGGCATTAGATGTTTCAGCAAAATAAAAGAGAGTAAAAAAATATAGCTAATGTAGCGATTAACTCAAAACAGCAAAATGTTGACTGTTTATGTTTTTAGAATTTTGTTATAAATATAAACTATTGAATATTAACTTTTACCATTTAAAATTACCATTAATTATTAAAAAAAAATTAAAAGCCCTTTTTTTTGCTTCTGGTTTTACTCCGTTTATTTTTAATTGAATATTTTCGTTTGATTTCTAAAATAGAAAATAACGATAATGTAAAAATTTTAAATATGCAAACCAATAATTATTTAAAAAGAACAAGTTTAATGCAAATACAATAACAAAAAAAAAGTGGTTTGACAAGTGAGAATAAATGGGATACAGTTAAACTTTTTCTACTCATACTAGCGTTGCACTAGGTTGCTATTAAGTCGTCATTTATGTACATAGTAGTGAGCTAATGAAAGAAAGAGTGTATGACAAAACCAACTCAATCCCAGTTATTAAACCTACAACGACTTTTTAGAAAAATAACAATGTTCTTGTTAATGATGATTGTGGTTAATGATAATTATTAAACTATGTTAATTAATTTTTTAAACGTAATAATAAAGTTAGAGTTTTTGTGATAATAAATGATTGTTAATATTGTAATATTATGAATAATATTATTAATAATATAATTATTACAAAAGATTAATCATAATAATAATAATAATAATTACATATAATATTACATTAATAATTGTGATTAAAACAAAGTTAAATTTTATTTTGAGAAATTCTAATTAGGCGAACGGTTGACGAAATCAACACTTTCTGCAACATTGACATAAGACCTTTTAGAACCAAGACACAGATATAAAACCAACTCAGGCCTGAGTGAAAATTACACTGAACAACAATTTCAAACTTTTTCACAAAAACCAGTTAAAATTTTTAATTATTATATTATATTAAAGTGCGATATGCTAAATATTTATCTCAGTTCCCACCGTGAATTGTAGGCTTAATGAATGAAGTTTGCATACAGTACAACTAAACCGGTAAGCGTCTTTTTATTGACTCTTGAGTTTGCCATGTGTTAGGTATGTATAGTAAATTTAATGGCCAACATTTTTGTGGAATATTTTATCCCCGTTCTCCCACTTCTTAGGGGTTTTATTTACGATTTTTAAGAATAGAGCCATAAATTACTGAAATATGTAAGAGGGCTAGTGTGTTCCACAAAAATATTTGCCGTAACATTTTCTACAATGCTACTGAACATACCTCAGGTGCAAAGAACACCTAGTTCTATCTACATATATGATACACGAACAAGCCAAAAAAAAGGAAACTTTAACTCCTTCTAAAATAAAGTTCCTATGTGATCTTTTAAAACGTCGACATAAGTATATATTTTTTTTCTTTTGCTCCAGAATCCATTGTCAAAAGCCTCTTATTGTATTTTTTTCTGTGTTGTACAGTGTTATTGAATGCCATAAACGTAAAATTGTTTTGGTAAACATTTAACTTTTTTCCCAAAAATTTGCAAATTGGGTTTGTTTCAAATATTTGTTTTCACTTGAGTTATTCTTACAAAGTACTAGATAAAGTAACAGAAAAATTTTTATGCATATGAAATAAAATTTTCCAATTTTTTGAATAAACATAGAAAATATATTTTTTTTTTTTTTTTTTTTGTAAGTTGAAAAGCACATTAAAAATGTATGATACCTGTTTAGGCCGGATATGGAATTTAATAAGGACATTAAAACAAACAATAAATTTTTGGTATTTTAAAGTACTTGTAGAATCGAAAATTTAAAAAATTAAATTTGAATATCTGTGAATAGCCTAGGAAATGCTTTGCTAACGTTGGGCCGATTGTTCTTTTGCCTTTGTACCTTTCTTCTGGAAATATTAGTTCTGGCACCAAACTTTATCAGATAGAAGGACCATATTTATCTGAAAAACTTCATTTATATAAACAGAATTTTACATTAAAATTAAACCAAATTGGTTTTTCAATTGCACCTGGCCCCCATACAAATGTCCTGCTGCGTTAAGGGCTTTGGTACGTTAAATTAAGCTATTTTGAACTCAAAATTCTGTATATATAAGATCTATTTGGTTCTTGAAATCTACCTATTATGAATGAGAATTTGCATACGTTGGAGCCCATACCATAAGGAAGGGGTAACAATTGGATGCTGTGGTGAAGGGTGTATAGGTTTTGGCTTAGTCCAATATTGCATTTTGCTTTGTTTAATATTTTCTAATAATGTAAATTTTTCAACAATCTGAATTTTAATTACTTAACTGTTCACTCTATTAATAAATAAATAAGTAAATATTTCTCTTTTTCAATTCAATTAGTCTTTAGAAATCAATTTTCTAATAATTCTTCTAACTAACATGAGTTTATTTTACTCTTAAAATAAAAATCATTTAATAATATTTTCAAAGCTGGTTCACTACAATTCTTCTTCAACGGTTTTATAATGTAATAATTTTTAAATTCATTTTACCAACACTTTTCGACATACTTAAAACGTACATCTTAATGTTGCTTAAGGTTAAGTAAATGCTTTAAGGAAAATTGAAAAAACGAAACTTGAAAAAAAAAACATTTACCAGCCAATAGATCTTTCAACCAGCTTTAGCTTTCCCGCAACATGGCTTTTTGCCCCTTTTACAATTTAGTTTATAGCAGAATATAATAGAGAACTGAACTGAACAGAACAGCTTAACTAAACTTAAGCTCAATGTTATGTTTCCGTGTACACATCCTGTTGCCTGTTCAACATTATAAACTATGTCGGTGGGTGTGTGTGTAGGTGTGAGTGTGTTTTTACCATAGTATATAGTATAAGTAAGTGTGTATGTTTTGACTAGAAAAAATATATATCAAGACACCCCTATTTACGCACCCATGCATTACAATGCATTATTTCCTCGTTTAACTTTTTTTTTCTAACTGCAACAGAATACACAATGAGTACAAGAGTTTAAGCTTAACAAAGTCGAGCTGTTTGTGAAATTTATGATTATAAGTTTCAAAGTAAAAGCACTAATAATAAAAAAAAAAGATTTCTAAAAGGTACAATAATAACAACTACTGCAAAAATATACCAAAGAATTATGTACGAAGATTGAGTTAAATGCTTTCGTACAAGCATCCAATAGCAGCGGTAGCTAGAAAATCTGGGAAAAGGAAATAATCTAAATGGTACATTATTTCCAGAGGCTAAACAAAAGAAAAGCAGAGCTTGTTTTCTTTTTGTATGTTGGTACACATAAGTTTCCTGTAAAGTACAGTGGTACGTTTTTAAGCTAAAACAGGTCATACAATTTAGCTTTATTTTAAAATTAAACAATATTTAATATATATTAACTCCATTATATCATAACAGACAGACGCATATACAGGCATCGTTTAATTACATTTGTTACTCATAAGCACCCAAAATATATATTTTGTAGGCCCAAAGATCACTACTGTAGAAATTACAAACGGAATGAAAAACTCTTATATACTTTTTCCACTTGTGGTGAAGGGTATAAAACATATTTTTAGAAGGCACAAGCAATTTTTTAATTAATAAAAAACAAGTGCATGGTTCCCAAAAAGGCTCTATTCACCAAAGTTACTTTTGCAAAAAAATTCTTACAAAAATTTTCTTATCGAGATTAATTTCAGCCAAAATAATTTGTGTAACAGTGAAACAGTGATATTAGAACGAAACTTTATGTATTCCTGAATCAAAGTGTTTTTTACAAGAAAATTAGAAAAAAGTGTAAATTTAAACACCGTGTGCGTGGCAATTGGTCAAATGAAAATTTTTTGCATATTGTATCCACCTGGGCCTGGTCAGGCCCTGCCTAATTATATTTGTACTGCAGTAAATAAAATAAAAATTAAACGTATCAAAAAGCATACGCAACACAAAACAATTCTTTCTTTACTTTTCTTTCGAAGAATTATTCTATTTGACAACAAAATGTTCCTTCTATAGCCATTAAACTCTATATGGGTAATTCACAAGTGTTGAACGTGACAGTCTTACGCATCAAAAATGCAATAACATTTTAAACAACAAATATTTGTACGTTCTTTTAGCCCTTAAATTATAGCACAAAGAAAGCACTATTATCTATGTTAAAGTTTATGGGGGGTGCGATTCTAGGTCAAAGATAATAGCAAAGGAAGTAGCGGTTCGAACGTGAAAAAAATAGAAGTAGTTTTTGTGGCCATGTATAAAAAGGCGTCATTCAGCGAAATCTAGCACAATTTTTTAGTCAAACTACTTTCAGAATTTTACGTAGCAATGTAACATTAAAATGTCTTTGGTTTGATTCCAAAATGTTCTGTATTTTTTTTATTTTTTTTTTTTTGTTTAAGCCAAAATCTGTTTCGATACGTGACATTTCGAATGTGAAATTTTTTCTATAATAATTTAACTGAATAATGATTTAAAAAAATAAAAATTTACCGTTAATCCGAATAACATATTTCTCTTCGAACTCTTCCTAAGATTACAGACCATGTAAGAAAATTTTTTTGGAATAATTTTCATCAAATATCACCTCTTTTAAAGAAGATAATATGAAAGAAAACATTCTCACAAATAAAAAATTACGTTACAACTTTGCAGTCTGATTGTTTATCTAAGTGAATAAATTTATGCGTAAATTTATAAAATTAGTAAAATCTAAATATTTCTCTATAACAATATCGTAAAATAATCAGCTTTAATAACTTTTAAATTTTCGGTCACGATGGACCTTTTGACGGAAATGCCCATATAGATAAAAATAGCCCCAGCCAGGCTTAAAACCAAATATACTTTTTCTATATGAAAAAAAATTAATGTTAATTCCTATAGATAAACGAAATATTTAATTTTTGTTCTAATTCATTTAAAAAATATTGTAAGTAAAACAGAAAAACTAAAAAAGAGTCAAAACTTAAAACAGACATTTTTAGCTGTAAAAAAAATGATTTTTTTTTAAATAACACTTTAAGCAAGAGTCACAAAGTTTAACTTTGTGCTCTCCGCATATGGGTTTTTCGCATATATCACATTTTGATATTGACATTCGGCACTGTTTTCTATGGGCATGATCTACACATACTTCATCGGGTGTTTTTTTCAGTGGTATAGAACTTCGAATTGAAATAAAACACAAGAAAATCGTTTTAATGACCATCAATTTGGCTTTATGGGAAGGATAATTTTATGCCATTAATGTTTAAATATGATTTCAGGCATGTGGCCGCCGCGGCTGGCTCGAATAAAGCCAATTCTACAGGTCCAATTTTCAACCACTTTTTCGAGCATATGGGGCCGTATGTCGGCAATAACACCACGAATGTTGGCTTCCAATTCCCCTAACGTTTCTGGTTTGTTGGCGTAGACGAGCGACTTCACATATCCCCAAAGAAAATAATCCAATGGTGTCAAATCACACGATCTTGGTGGCCAATTGACAGGTCGATTCCGCGAAATTATGCGCTCATCGAATGTTTCCTTCAATAAATCGATTGTGGCGTGCGCTGTGTGGCATGTAGCGCCGTCTTGTTGGAACCACAACTCATCCACATTCATGCCATCCAATTCGGGAACAAAATAGTCGGTTATCATGGCTCTATACCGGTATCCATTAACGGTAACTGCCTCTTCAGCATTATTTCGGAAGAAGTATGGCCCAATGACTCCACCAGCCCATAGAGCACACCAAACAGTCAGTTTTTGTGGATGTAATGCCGTCTCAAGGGTCTCATGTGGATTCTCTTCACTCAAAATGCGGCAATTTTGCTTGTTGACGTAGCCATTCAACCAAAAATGAGCCTCATCACTGAACAAAATTTTGCGATGAAAATCAGCATCGAGATCAATCACATTTTCGGCCCATACACCAAAATCACGACGCATTACATGGTCTCGCGGCTTTAATTCTTGCACAAGCTGGATCTTGTAAGGTCGCAAGCCAAGATCTTTGCGCAAAATCTTCCATAAAGTTCATGGACAAAGCTCCAATTGCTGTGCACGGTGGCGAACCGATTCATTCGGGTCCTCTTCAACACTTTGCTCTACAGCGGCAATTGTTTCTTCGGTGCGCACTGTTCGACGTCTCTGCGGATGCGTATTATCACATAGAGTAAACGTAGTGCGAAAACGATCCATGGTTAACCGAATTAATTGCTCTGATGGACGATTATGTCGACCATAAAATGGACGGAGCTTGCGGTAAACTTCGCGAACTGAACCGTTATTTTCGAAATAAATTTGCACGATTTGCAAGCGTTGTTCTTTTGTCAACCTGTTCATGATGAAATGGCAAACCAAACTGAACATAAATGACATAAGAGTTGCCAGATTTGACCACAAAATGCCAGTTTTATCTCTATTCGAAAAACAAACCTGTAAAAAAAACACCTTGGCTCGTCATTGTTGCCACTATTATTTGCAGTAACAATATTTGCTTTCAAAATTGAAAAAAAGTCACGATAATACTAACGTTCGACGATTCGACGACTACAAACCCAATAAAAGCAATGTTTCAGCAACGCGGTTAAAAAAACACAATAACACACAGCAAAACTAAATCATCTACTAACAGCATACACAATTATAGACTGTTAAGCACACCCATTTAAAAGTATATTATTTAAAAGGAAGCGATGCTCGTCGAAACGTCGATCATTAATTAGTATTCTAGGGTTAAAATACAAGTGGTCCCAGCCAGGCCCATGTGGCAGTTTGTTCCACACAAACTAAGTGTCTACTTAAGAGCTAAAGTACTTAAATATTGATATCATTTTAATACGTTGTACAAATATTTCCGAAGCTATCTCAAATTGTATTAACAGCTCTTGTTTCCACTTACTACAGGAACCAAATTAACAAGTTCGTTTTAATCAATGAATCAGGAAAATTAAAATAATATATTTTCCTCAATATTAAAACATTAAATGCTCAAGTTTTTTATTTAACTACCTTTAATGTCCACTGTTTCTTCTATGAAATAATTATTTGTTTAATTCTTAACTACTCAAGCTGTATAATGGATGAAAAATTCTACTTTTAAGTATTAAATTTTTTAATGTATGTAATGTATGAGTGTTGCAATATACAGGGTGCCTGGTAGCATATTTACATTTTCAAACTTAAATGAAAAACGTAATAATTGACACAAAGTTTTATAAGGATTTTATTTTTTAAAAACACACTGTTCAAAACGGAGCCTTGTTTTTCGAGAATTTTCGAAAAAAAATGGTCCAATTATGTCATGCGTTGATAAGGCACACCAAACAGTTGCCCTGGGGCAATGCAATGGTTTTTGATGTTTCAATAGAGGGTAACGGGTTCTTGGAGACAAGTAACGGCAGTTTTGTTTGTTGACGAGGCCGTTTAAGTGAAAATGAACCTTGAACTGCGACATTGTGACTGACAAATCAGCACAATCGATAATTCCAACAGCGTCAACCTCCCTCCACACCGTTTATTACTTTTTGAAATAATCGTATTTAAAAATACAAATTTGCCACCCACCACAATTTAACTATTAATCAAAAATATATTCAGCTTTATTTAAGCATTTAATTAAGTGAATTTAACGTTTACTTATATGAACAGCGTTACTGCAAAAAATGTAGTTAATATCAAAAACGGTTTAATTAACTTAATTAATTAATATCACAAATTTTTAAATTGAAATAAATTTTTGTTTTTTTCAGTGTACCCTGTGGAGCAAATGGAAACTTTTTAGTAAATGAAATATCCTATAAGTGAAGTCCTAATAGTATATAGGCAGATGATAACGTGCAGGTGGTTCATCATAACCAATTCATAGATTACCAAGATTTCTCTGAATTTGAAAGATTGCTAACAATGCTTCTTTGGAAATATGGAAGAAACTCCTAGTCTTATCTTGTTAGCGTCATGAGTCTAACGATCAGCTTAACACACTGCATTTTTTGTAGTTTTCCCTTACAAATAAAATATAATTACCCTATTGCATCTCTGCATACTTTATTACGTAGCGCTTAAATGCACGCTTACTATTTTATATTGTGCTTCTCGAAATAATAAAATATTTTATTGGAATATTATGACCTAATCAATTACTAATATGTCTACCGAAATTTTATGGAATTTATTAAACTGATCATAATATTTTTGAATTTTTTTTTTGTTTTTTTTGAGTTTGAAGGTCCTAAATTTGCCTTCATGTACGTAATTAAACATCGTGCAAATGCCCGCCACAGCTTCACTGGGTGGCTCACATCCGAAATATTCAGTTCTTTATGATACTGGCACATTAATCCGACTGAATTAAACAAATGGACGCTCTTGTTTGTAGCTTAGTCGCATGAAAAATAAATTTAAAAAACCCCACAAGAAAAGTCTTACGCACGAGTTCACATAACCTCCACGTAAAATCACCATGTCCTTAAATGGCTTGTGCAGAATGTTTAATGTGCTATGAGCTGTATGGTAAACAGAAAGAGAAACGCTCGGGATAAATTAAGTTTTTTAAACTTACTTTGACTACAAGTCGTACTCTAAAATTCAAGTACCAATAAAACTAAAACGTACTAAAAACAGTCCTTAATCCCTTAAAAACAGTATAAAATTCTTTAATCAATTAAAAAAATATTGAACTTTTCGTTGGTAGTACCACTCTGAGAGTAAAATTACAAAGTGAGCGTTTTAATCTCATTTAACTTATTAAAGTTTGTTGTAGACACTACAACACCACCACACAAGAAGTTAAAAAACGATTTGCTTGTTGTGTATAGAAACAACAAAAACAACAGAACAAGACGAAAACACATTATTTCTGTGCTTCTCATTTAGTTTATATTTTCAGCTATACATGAACAGTGAGTTTTTAATTCGGGATTGAATCAACTTTATAGTACTGTAAACAAGCGCATTTTGGAATTGGTTCAAACTTAGTTTTTCTTAAATCAATCGCATTTTCGGATTATTTCAAGTACAAATTCGGGATTAAACATGGATAATTTAGGGGCGCTGCGAAATATGGCCCCAAAAAATAAATGAAAGTTGAACCATAATTTGGGGCTATTTTTCATAATGCAGTATGACCCCATTTTTTTTAATAAAAAATTACCCCAAAAAAATGAAAAATAAGCCTAAAAATAAAATGAAATATGACCCTAAATTTGGGGTAATTCTTCATTATGAATAATCACCTCAAAGTTTATAATGAATTTTAACCCCAAAAAAGAACACAAAGAAAGTTATATTAAAAATTTTTGGTGGATCTCATATGCCCGCAACAAAAAATCGCAAATTAAGAATCCCGATTTCAAAATCCGAATAATTATACAGTTTTGGTTTTAAAAATCGCAGGATTGATAGCATGGTTAAGCTTTCGGCCATGCGAAAGGATTTTTTCCTCTATGCTATAACGAACACTGGCGTTGCTTTACTAAAGTTTAACGTTTTAGCCGGCCTTTGGCCGGGCGCAAGGATTTTCTTCTTTATGATATAACGAACACTGGCTTCGCTAACTGAAGCTTCTCTATATAACGAAAACTGGCTATACTACATAGCCATATGATATAACGAAAACTGGCTTCGCTCAGTAAAGCTTCCCTAAATAGCCGGCCTTCGGTCGGGCGCAAGGATTTTTTCCTCTATGGTATAACAAGCACCGGCTTCGCTAACTAGCATCTCTGCACAACCGGCAAGGATTTTTTCCACTTTGGTATAAGTATTCAGGTTTTTATAATATCCCTAAAAAGTTTTACATAAAATATTATATAATTTGTACAAAAATGTTTCGGGTAATTTTTCATTTCTTAAAATTTGCATTTTTTGTTAGTAAACGAAAAATGGCCCCAAAGTAAAAATTTTTATTTTATTTGGGGCCATTTCTCATTCCTTGATATTGGGGGATTTTTCATTCACTTAAAATGCAATAGCACCCTAACGAAAAAATGAAAAATAACCCCCCCAAAAAAAAAAAAACAAAAAAATTGAACCAAAATTGCGTGTTGTTGTGTCTTATGTAAATTTTTGGGGCCGTTATTCATTTTCTTTTTGGGTCCATATTTCCTGGGGTCATTTTGCGCACCGCCTAATTTAAGATTGAAAATCTGTACTTGATTCAATCTGTTTGTATTTGATTTAAGAAAATTCGTACTCACCGTACTTTTAATACCGCTTCGTATGGATTGATTTCTTTTTGGAGTGGACAAAACCCCGGTCCCGCTAAACCACATATCGTTGGTGTGCAATTCAGGCCAAATGAAAGTGGTAATCATCGACCTGTAGCACTCACCGTGGTCGATGTCGACCTCACCAACATATGGACGCCAACATCCTTAAAACAGCGATTTTTTCGTTAGTCATTGTACGCTTCTGGATCGCATGTGTATTGAATATTTTTTAATGAAAATAAGAGTTTTGTTTTCGTAAAAAAAATTTTATCATTTGGAAGTGTTGTTAAACGCTTGTTGTTAAATATCACAGCTAATACAGCAGCTGAAGCTTCAGAATATTCTCGCTATCCACGTTCATAGTTCGAAAGTCTCTAATGAAAAAGCATTTATTTTTTATTGGAATCCAGGCACAGATAAACTCCAACAAATTTATATAACTCAAAATTTCGGCAAGCGAACTGAGCTTCATACAAGTTTTTTGTAAACAAATGTTTAAAAAAGATCCTTTGCATAAACTGGTCATGGAGAATTTCAAATCTGCAGCTGTGGTCTGAAACCAACCAAACGTCAATCACATATGAAATCCGAAAACTTAAGTGGAGTAGTTAGATTGGCCATACTTTACGCACAAAACCAAATGATATTGCAAAACAAGCCATAAAGAATAATCCTCAGGGCAGCCGAAGAAGAAGACGACTATCACAAATATGAAAACAGCAAACCGAAGATGACGTCTACACTGAAATAAAAGTAAAACATCTTGCATCCGATCAATTGTAGTGCAAAAATCTTGTAACGGCCCTATGCTCCTCATGGGAATAGAAGGGCATCATGGGCAACCGCGTGTGTCCATTTTTTCGATCTTAAGATGTTGATGCAATGTTGGTTAATTTTAAACGCGCTTTACATGGTTCACTTTAGTCCAAATATCATAAGGAAACTTGATGGTATTAAATGCTAATTCTAACATATATATATATTTACATACATAAACTGCTATATAAGCCAGGTATCCTTAATTTTATTTCACTACTTAAAACATGAAAAAAAAAATGTTCCTACAAACATAAAAGTTGGCAAATTGTGTCCATTATGCCACGTAGAGCAAAAAACAAAAAGTCTGACTTGAAAATAATAAAGAACAAAACAACAAAAATAGACATGCATGGTTTGCACAACGGAATATATTGTATTTTTATGACTAATTACTTTGTTTTTACTGTTTTTCTTGGATTAAGTGCTATTCCCGGTAGCAGTAAGTTCTGATGGCATTTGTAGCTAGAAAAAAAAATGGAGGAATAGAGAAAATTTCATTAGTCGCACACTTTAAATCCATTAAGAACACTTGATTAGCGTGAACAGAAACGAAACGAGCAAAAACACCTCGTTGCATTCATTGATAAATTATGCAAATGAAAATAACGCTCTACAAGAGCGAAAAAAACCAAAAGCAAAAGCGAAAACAAGTGGAAAGATGTTAAAATGGAGTGTTTTATAATTTACATAATACAAGGTGTTGGTATTTTATCATGTTAATTTAATTAATTTGTATGCAGCCATTCCTTTTTCCGTTCGCAATATTTTATGTTTTTCGCTAACAGCAAACTTTGTTTAGAAACTAATTTTTAAAACTAAATGGTGGATTTCTGCTTTTCCTGTTTTGTTGCTTTAGGGAATACTTTCTTTTAGACTTTTTCCATTTTTCTTGCTAGACATTTTTGATTTTCTTGTTGCATCAAGAAACATTTCTTTTTGTTTCGTTTAAGTTTCGCTTCTTGTTTCTAATGTTTTCTATTGCACAATAATACAATAAAATAAAAAGAATAAAAAAAAGAATAAACAACTTTTTACTTCTTGACGGTTTTCCCTTATAATTCTTTCTTTAGTTTATATTGGTTTTTATGGATTCGTCCTTTCGTATTTACAAAGCAAAAAAAGAAAAATATTTTAAAGTAGTGGCTGGCTGGATCGCTAGTGTAGTATAAAGCTTTTTCATAGACATAAATAAATGAAGCCATTTGTTAACTGAGTTGAAGTTACCTGCTTGTATTGTTGGACAACAAACTATTGTTACAGGCAACAAAACTTTTACTTAATAGTAACACCTTAACCAAGACGTTTTACACTGCGCAAAAAATTCTTTGAATAAATGTATGGGGAAAAAACGTTGAAGACAGCACAAAAAGAAAAACTTTCTGTGCCAAGAAAATTGTAAGCAATTTTCATTAGTTGATTGTCATTATTATTATTATTATATGAAACAGTGAGTGAGAAAAAGAACTAGAATTAATTCAAAATAAAAGCTAAACTTTCGCACGTTTACTTGTGTATAATATTTTTGCATAATTTAAGAATTTCCTGGAATCCTTAAATATTTGTCCTTATTCCTAATAAGCTTATTAGCTATACTATTCTCGGATGGATACAAAAGATCAAATACTTATTTGGCCTCGCACAGTGCAAAATGTTCGTAAGAAACACGGGAGACTTAGTCCAAATCACTTAATTAACCTTTTGCTAAGGAGATATTTCTCTTGCAGTTGAGGTCAGGTAGTTTTATAGTATGATTTAGATATTCCTTTTCATATCCATAACAACCACATTAATTTTATTTACAACGATGTAAATTTTAATTGTGACTATCTTTAATAAAGCAAAAACATGCTTTGTTTTATTTTATTTGAAGAGCAAATTTTATTATGGTTGCGCAAACATTCATACAATTATTTATAGTAAACAATGTAGAACACTTAAAACTTTTTTACTTTAAAATATATCTCTTTAAACAGATTAAAACTGAATTCTTGGAAATTTATAATGATAATACCATATGGCTTTATTGCCAACACCCAAGTGTAGTAACACTATATACGCTCAGCAACCAAATTAGAAATATCGCCATCACAGTATAATTAACTTGGTTGATATGTGGTTTCAACAAGACGGTGCCACATGCCACACAGCTCGTGAAACAATGGACATATTGAAGTATGAATTTGGTGAGCAGTTTATCTCTCGAAATGGCCCTGTGAGTTGGCCGTCAAGATCATGTAATTTGACGCCTCTTGACTATTTCTAGTGGGCTTATGTGAAGTCGTTGGTAAATGTGGACAAGCCAAACACGATTGATGCCTTAGAGTATAACATAACACGTGTTATTCATGGAATACAGGCCGAAATGCTCGAGAAAGTGGTGCAACATTGGACCTTACGAATGGACCATTTGGAGCGGAGCGGCGGGCAACATTTACATGAAGTTATTATTAAAAAGTAAATGGCAAAGACCAGTTAAACGTTTCCAATAAAAATTTTGAATATATGATGCAAATTTAAGTGTTTTATTAGATTTTTTAAAAAACTACGCTTTAAAAATCACCCATTATGTTTGGGTGAAACCTTGCCACTCCATTCGAAGCAGATATCTTCAATTGATTGAGCTGAAATTTTGTGACGTCATTATAAATCCCACATAGCGGCACAGCCAAGACGACGATCTAGCTATTTTTAATTCACTCCTATAATATGGGTAGCAAATGAAAAGGCTTGCTAAGAATAACTCGAAAAATAAAATTCCGTCACACCAAATCCAATATGGTGGATTTCTGAAGCTGGAAACTAACACTGTGTGTAATTTTTTAATTTCATTTGTTTTTTCTTTACGTCAACTTTGGGATACTACGCTATCGATAACCATATACGGACACCCCTTCGTGATAAAAGATAAAAAAAAGACCCGTGTCTCCCAGTTTTGCCCAAAGTTATACACTTTTTTAATGGGCCCCGAAAATTGTACCTTTTTCCCCTGTTCAGGTCCACAGGTAGCAAACCGTTAAA
The DNA here is from genome assembly GCA_963931875.1 of Pollenia griseotomentosa. Taxonomy (NCBI): domain Eukaryota; kingdom Metazoa; phylum Arthropoda; class Insecta; order Diptera; family Polleniidae; genus Pollenia; species Pollenia griseotomentosa. The sequence continues at coordinate 209,295,197 of OZ007560.1, forward strand.
AATTCAAGGAAACAATCAACTACAAAAATGTACCTAAGATCTCAGGAAACAACTTCTTAGAACATTTAAACTCTCTAGGAATGATCCTTAACACCGTTTAGGTAGCTTCAGGGAGAAAAAGGTACAAAAATCGAATTTTCGGGGGCCCAAAAAATGACGAGTGAAGCGAACTGACACCAAAGTGATCCCGTGATAGATCTTTGGTGGAAAAGACCGGTTCTAGTTCTAACACTTTATATGAATAAGACCTATCACTTTAACATGGGGTTGTCATTGAAGGGTGTCAATTGACACCATTTGACCAGTCACACATCTATTCTCAATGAACGTGCTTAGTGTCAATTACTAAAATGTAGTATTATTTAAATACAATGAAGTATTATTTCAATAAAAAAAAAAACCTAGCATTAAATTCAGGAACCAAATTTAAGAAAGCACCAAAAAATGTGTCATAGCACCGGGGAAGACTGTACTGTAATTTATTAATTTTTCTACCTTTTTGTTCTTCATAAACCAGTTAAAGGATTGGTTCTTCTTTCACTGGTTATGAGTCCTTTCTTTTTGTGCTTGTTCTATTTTCACAAATCCCAGGACCAGTCTGTTGGGCCAATTGACACAAATTTCCCGCAGGGTTACTTGTGTAGAAAAACAAGTAAATTAAATAACTTGATGCGATTGATTTAAACTACTAAAAAAATAAATTAATAGTAAAAAATCTTTTTAAAATACAAGCTTTTTTTTAAATACCCTTAAATTAATCTTTTACTTTAAGTCAATAACAACATTATTTTCGTAGATGACATTTTTATGCCATAATTATTATGTTACTCAAGGCTTACTGCAATAAATATTTAAGGGAAATCGCGCGGGCCAAAAAATTTCATTTGTCAACTCATTGATTGATCGATTTTACATTTTTATGACCGCTCTTGTTTTTGAATAAAAATTTTTTCCAGTTAAAGAATTGCGTTTAATGTAAAATTTTTCCTTCACTATGTTTTGTGCGCACTTGGACAGGACATTAGCGCCAACCTCTTTCATATGCAATATCGTTCATGAAAAAACATAAATGCAACAAATTCGCAGAAAATTAAGGAATTTTTGGTTCACTCATTATTTGTTTTAAGTTAAAAATATTTACCATGTAGGTATGTATGAATATAAAAAAAACAACAATAATTTTTTTATTGAAAAATGTATATTGCAGAAAACAAGAGGAGCCAAAAAAAAGAACACAACGCACAATAACAATTTTAATTTACCACCTACAAATGTGAACAAACAATTATACATATATATGTACATATAAAGTTAAAAATCTTTTAACAAAAATAATTACATACGGCTCAATCTACAACGGATAAAAACACTTTTTCATTAAAAGAACGGGAATCGCAATTTGTGTAAATGTGAAGTGATAATGTGAAAAAGGCGTATGAAAACCAAAAAGGAAAAGTTTTTTTCATTTCTCAGTTTTACAGAACCAGAATCGACCCCCTGGTGTCAATTTTTGTTTTTGGCTTGTAAGTTAAAATTTGTTCTAAGTCGAATCGTTGTTTTGAAAGCCATATTGGACGGCTGTATTTTTAATCGTTTTTAAAATAACTAAATTGTTTTTGTGATTTAATTTTATAAATTAATTAATTGACTGCCTGTTTAACGATTTCGAACGTCAACGTTCGCATAGAAATCTATGTATTTTTAAAACAAAAACAAAATTCTAAAATTAATTTTTGTTTTAAATACAATTTTCTATGCGAACGTTAACGTTCGAAATCAATGAACAGGCTATTAATTGTTTGGAAATTTAATATTTTGTGGTAAATTTTGTATTTTTTGCACCAAATAAATGGAAACTTTATATCGTTTCAGAAAACAAGGAAAGTGTTTTTATATGATTAGAAGTGCTTTTCTTTCGTTAAAATATTTGTGTTTTTTCTAGTTCTCTTTCCGACCTTTATAATATCACCAAATTGCTTGGATACTTTCCCACTTCTGCACTCCCACCCAACTTTTGGCATCATTGTTCAATTTACAACATCCAACTCTGTTAAACAAAATTTTTCGTCAATAATTTTTTGCGGAAAGATTTTCCTCGCGTTTTTTTTTTTTAAAGACATTTTGTTTTCTTAAGTCTATTAAATTAATTGTGTTAGTGGCAAAATATAACCAGCTGGGCAATTCGATTATGCTGAATTCAAAGTTAGCGCTTGTATTTCCGATCAAAAATTTTAAAGAATCTCTAATTTTTTTGTTTTTCAACTTTGCAATTAATTTAATTAATATCAAGTACAAATTTCGAAAAGAAAATTTTCTGTCACCATATGTGGTATTTTAAGTGAGTGAGAATGCAGACAAATGTTCGTTCTATACCGATCGATTCAGAATTAGTCACGGAGTTTATTTACTTAAGCATGTTTGTTCTTTATATATAAGTCGATAACAACCCTGAGTACAAAACTCAGCACCCAATTCTAATGATGATCTGATAAATATTGATACCAAAACTTTTATTAGCTTAAACAAAGCTTAATGGCAAAAATTACTTTTGCCACGAAAAATCGAATATAAATCTAAACATATTGTACATGCTTGTTCTGATTATTAAAAAGGAAGCGATTTACGAAAGAACAACGCGTTTTAATTGTGAAAACATACGACAAGATGAAAAAGTGTATTCTTACTGGGACACCCTTTATTTTTATTTGTATCTAAAAATATCGATGATTGTTAAGATTTCAAGCTTATTAATTAAAGTTGGGTTGTGTTAACTAAAGAAATGTATCTCTGCTTACAGGTGAATAAATATTATTTCGATAATAATTCCAAAAATTTCACATTTCTTTTACCTAATAAGAACTAATATATCCTAGATTAAGTTTTTGAGATTAATTTAATAAGCTCGTCAATACTGCATTCCTCAATAGCAAAAACGATAACCTAAAATTATGCCTCTTTATTTTATCTCTCACTGTAAATTCTATTCTACACCCTCCTCTTCAACTAAATTCCAATTTTTTCTTACAACATTTATTTTCCCTAGAAGAACAACTTTTTATTCTATACCAAAAACTTTCAACAAAAGAAAAGTAACAAAATAAAGAGATGGCAATAACTTTGTATGAAAAGGAACAAAAAATATATTGCACTATTTTTTCTTTATACTTCTGCTACTGGGAACGTTTAAAATTTGTAGTGACACAAATGATGATTGTGTGTATTGTGTCAAGAATATTTGCGTCTGTTTGTGGGTGTGTAAGTTTAATATATTTGTATATGTCTCGTGCTGCATGTAAAGGTGTGTGCGTGTCTGCATACATTTTGTGAAAAATAATTTGCATAATCTAATAGATCAAAAGATGTTTTGATTGCAACTGTTGGCTTATACAATAAAATAGTCTAGAGCTAAATAATTTATTTCTTTGCAGTCAGTAAGATAAGATTTTTGGTGAAATTATTGGTGTAGAAAATTAAAAACTTGTGGAGTGAACTTATAAATAATAAGTTAAGGCAAAAAGATTTTAAGAAAACATATGGGGCAATTTCTTTATGATATTTTACTTTTTTTTCTTGCGCAATAAATTAAATTAACGCATTAAAACCAAGATAGATATATGGAGGGCTCAGAACTGAACCGAACTAAGTTATAAAATAAAAAATATATTTATGGGGGATTTCACGTCAAGTGACCCAATTTTTAAATCGATGTCTTCCGATTTGGATGAAATTTGTACCAAGGTTAGTCCTATTTAGAGTTTCTACGCGGGAAAGAATTCCCGGGAATCCCGGGACACTTTTTTTAAATTAATCCCGGGAAATTTTTTTCTGTAATTTTCGGGAATTTCAAATTTATTTTTTTTTAAATTTTTATTTGATGGCATCGTTAAAATTAAAAAACAAGCAATAAAAATATATTCTTTACTAAAAACTAGCTACAAATCGGACTATTTTTCTTACGCCAATAATTCAACGGTCTCTTTAATTGCTGATGAAATCCCTAAAAAGCTTCTGGAAGTAGAAAATGAAAATGTACACGATACATCATCACTAACAGCAGATGAACCATCTACTATCTTTAAAGAACACCTTGAAAAGGCTAAATCAAATTCTAAAAAAATAAATGTAAAAAAAATACAACAGCCTGAAAAAATTTTAAAAAAGAATTTGACATCTAAGAAGTCACGGGCCAACAACCTGAAAATCTTTGAATGATGCGCTTGTTACTATAAAACCAAAGTCTGTACCTAGTCCCTAGTCCTATTGCATAGTAGTTTAGACACAAAGATCGGTCAAAAAGTTTTTGAAAACTTGACATATTGGCCATACAGGTGTTCGTTTTCATCCTTTGACTAATTGTCCCTAGTAGCTTAGATATTTATTTTATCAATCTTTCAAAAAATTTTTACATTTTTTTTTTTTTTTTTCATTTAAATTTTTTTATCCGGAATGTGTTTTTTTGTTGTTTTTTTTTTTGCTCAAAAGAAAGCTTATGTCTTTTCCTATAAGGTAGTTTTGGTCGTTTTTTTGGGAAGCCAATGGCTTATGTATAAAAAATAAATAATTTCTAACTCTAGACGAGGGTTTTTAAATTTTTAGCATATGCAGAACTATTTTGAATTTTTTCCTAAAAGACCAGAAGGAAATGACATAAGTTTTCTTTTAGCAAAAAAAAAAAACATTCCGGATAAAAATTTTCGAAAACTAATCAAATAGCTATCGAAGCTACTTGGGACAAATTTTGCTAACACCAATAGGTAACAAGTTACAAGGATGAAAAAGAGCACCTGTATATCCAAAATGTCAAATTTTGACCCCCTCTAACTCAGAAACTTTTTTTACCGATTTTGTTGAAAATTGATGTTTAAGCTACTATCCAATAGGACTAACCGTGGTACAAATTGCATCCAAATCGGAAGACATCGATTTATAGGGTAACGGTAATAAGCCCAAGAAAGTTAGCGAAGTAGGTATTTGTTGCACCATAGAGGAGAAAACCCTTGCGCCCGGTCGAAGGCCGACTATGCAGAAAAGTTTTAGTTACCGAAGCTGTTGTTTGTTATACCATAGATGACAACATCCTTGCGCTCAAAAACGTTTTCATTATACGTTTAAAAGTGAAAATATCACCCAAAAAATATATTGGGGCTTTATTTCATAATAATTTTTAAAAAAATTAAATAACTCACTAAACATAGAGCAATTCCATATGAAAACGATCAAAATTGGCAAATTTTTGGACGACCCCTCTCCGATTTTAAAATAAATAGTCTCAATCGATTGCCCAGCAAAAAATAATGTACCTACATATTTTTTTTTTTTTTATAGTGACTGGTTTAGTGGTGGTTAATTTTTTTTTTTTGGATTCCTCATAATTTTTGCTTTAAGAATCAGCAATAAAAAAATGGGCCCCGACTCCTTGTTTGGACAGGAGAAGAGCATTTAAGAGACCACCTTGTTAAAAATACATTTTAAAAATTATTTTACAGTTAAAAATACATTTATGAAGAAAAAATCTTTCTTATTTTGCTGCTTATATTTAATTACAATATTTATTAAAAATTTCAATTGTCTTGGCATCATTATAAAATTAAAGTAACTTTAAATTTAGCACGTCGGCAGACGAAGAGTACCGCTTTACATTAATTGATATATCAGAAATATTTGGTATGAAGCAATGAAACTTTTGCGTTCCAGTTATAGCTAGTTTTGACATTATTATATCTGTTTTGAATTCGTCGCTCCATGGCATCGTGTTCTTTTTGAGTGCATAAAACTGTGTTAATGGCAATTTCCTTGCTTTGAATCCACGAAAACAAATGTTGTACATTTAAGATCTGGTCAGTATATGGCCTTTGCAAACTTGCCTTAGTCGCCATGCGTTTTAGGGTTCCCCCTAACGCATCGCATGGGCCCTTACCGTGGGACGTCGCGAAAAAGTGCCACTCGACCTTGCAGTTTTGTGCTTCTTCAATTATGCAAAGATTGTAAAAATTTTTTTTATTCTTGTACTGAGAAGCCGCGCCGTCTGAGAAAAACGTTACTTTGTCGATTGCATCGAATTTTGATCTTAAGAATTCAAACAGTTTCATTTGAAATAAATAAACGGACACATAATTATGAGCTAAACTCTCCGCGACAACAACAAGGCTTACGGTCTGTAGTTCGTTATCTTCGTTTTTGAAATAAATGCAAAAAGGATGCACCGTGCACTGGTCGTTTGCCCAGTGATAAGCCTGAATTTCATCCTGAACGAGAAAAGTGTAATTCTCGGCAAAGTCGCTTATCACAATGAATTCATTTTGGGCTAATTTCTCCTGACTTTCCTTTAGAAATTTCGATTGCATCTCGGATATGAAATGGTGCGCCTTCAGTTCATTCAACTTGAATCCGAATTCCTCGATGAATTCCGGAATCTGCTTTATCACGGTCTCAAGGGAACATCCGCCGCTGCTAATTATCCACTGTTTGAAATGCACCTCCTGAATTAACAGCTGTTCAAACTTTTCCGCCAAATATTGCTCTAGCTCGTCAATCTTAGGACAATTGTCGCATTTGGACAGATGACAATTTTCCGTGGGGTATGCGCACAACGACTTCGACAGGAGGTCCCTATATGTTTCAATTTCACCGTGAAATACTTTCAATTTCTTGCATGGAAAGAAAATTAATTTGATGTTTTGATGAAACATGCAAACGCAGACTGAATGCGTTCCGTGCCTGTCTAATGCCAGCACGCATTCTTTTGGTCGTATGATGGCAAACTTAGAAAATCCCACTTTTTCTGCTGGGTATTTCTCATTGAACTGATGGTATGCTTCGGATAGATTACATAATAATAATCTGCGCTGCTTGTGTACTTTTTCTCCACCTTCACGTGTGATAACATAGTCACGTGTACCTGGGCAGGCGCAGTAAAAATCTTGAATCAATTTCACCGTTGCTTCGCTGAGGGTCCTTGAGCCAAATTTCTTGGTGGGAGTCGCCAATATGCCCTTCTGTCGAACTAATTCTTTGATTCTTCTCGCGATGTAAAAAGATGTTTGAAACTGTTCAGAAATCTTGCGTATAGACCATGATTGAGGCAGCACAGATAAAATGAGATATTTCTCCGGAAAAGTGGTCGCTAAATTGAATTTTCTTTTCAACTGCTCAATCATTTGTTTGCCGTCATCAACTTCATCTGCTTGACTGCATTCGTTATCAGAGCCTTCATCAAATATTGTCGCGATTGCACTCATTACCTTGCCTTTTTCTCTTTCCTGTATGTTTCACTTCGCAACTTTCTTTTTCTAATAGGCGTTTCACCTAAAGTGGTAATAGCCTCATTCAAAGGCCTCAAAGACATATTGACCATCGGAATGTCTGCCTCACTATCAGATGAAACATTTTGTTCACTTGTCATTTCACTCTCGGATTGTGGCTGCATTTGTTTCAATGCATTTGCTTGTTGAGACAAATCGATTTTACACTTGGGGCAAATGAATTCTGCTTCTTCACCGTATTGTATATTTAATTCATTCATGTATCGCTTCGAAACACCAGTTAATTTTAATACTTTTATCTTTTTCGAACGATGTCCACTCTTGTTAAACGGATTGCAGCAAAATTTATTCATTTTACTTTAAATTGTCTTTACAGCTTCACTCTTTACTTTACAAAAAAAAAAACACTTTAACACTTTCACGTTTAGTATTCAACTGAAATTTGACTCAGAGTGTGTGAAGTATTTATATTTATTTTTTGGTAAAAAATAGGTAAAAAAAAATAAGCGATATTTGTTTTTTAAAAAGGGACTTAATTGGTTACTGCCAATAAGCCGACCACAGGTCATAAAATGTTTTGCAAATTTTTTAAATTACCAGGTAATAAATATTTCGCCATATTTATGGAAAATCCGTGTTTTATGACTTGTTTCTGCACGTGTCATTTTAGGCGAAATATTTATTACCTGGTAATTCAAAAAATTTACAAAACATTTAATGACCTGTAGCCTCAGTCGGGTTTGGTGTGCCATTACATGCCACTGCTGCTATTATCCATGGATTTATGGCCGATCTTGTGAAGGCAGGCAGACCATATTCACTACACACTCAACTTGGGGCTCTTAAAAAAAAAATTGATTTTTTCTTCATAAATGTATTTTTAACTGTAAAATAATTTTTAAAATGTATTTTTAACAAGGTGGTCTCTTAAATGCTCTTCTCCTGTCCAAACAAGGAGTCGGGGCCCATTTTTTTATTGCTGATTCTTAAAGCAAAAATTATGGGGAATCCAAAAAAAAAAAATTAGCCGGAAAATTTAGGAGCTTCTGTGGAAAATCGGAAAATTTAATTTTCATGGGAAAATTTAAAGGTAAATTTCTAAGAAAAATTAGGAAAATTTAATTTTTCAATTAAAGCCTGATTCAATACCTTTCCAACGAGCTATCACTCGTTGCGATCGCTTTAGTAGTTTTTTTTTTAAACAACTTTCAATGAGGTCCCTTATGAAGAACTCTTCAATTTTGTCACATGACAGTGGTGTACACCACCACTAAACCAGTCACTATAAAAAAAAAAAAAATGTAGGTACATTATTTTTTGCTGGGCAATCGATTGAGACTATTTATTTTAAAATCGGAGAGGGGTCGTCCAAAAGGTGATCGCTTTCATATGGAATTGCTCCATAATGAAATAAACCCTTAAAAGCGTTGTTATTGTTCTCTGCACAAACTTTTGGGGAGTTATTTCATTTTATTTTAGGGTTATTTTTGGAGGGTTATTTCATACCGGCAATTTAGAGCAACATTCTATTGTCGGATTCTAATAATGCTTTATTTGTAATATAACGACGACATTACGGTAAAATATAAATCAAATTTAAATGGTACAATTTACCACAACCGGCTTAGAATTTATTATAATATGATCGATATTTACCATAATATGGCAAGTCAAGATTTGGTGGCCATTGCAGAGAACATATAATGTTTATAAATATAAAATTGTTTTTTTTGTTAATCTTAAACATTATAAGATTGTAGCCAACCATCTTCAAATATAAATTAAATTTATTTAAGATCGTGACCATAGTAATGTCCAAAACAACAATATGTAGTTAGTTTGCGGACATTTTGGAGAATATGATACAGTTATTTTGACCATACTTCAACCATAATTTTTTTTCTTGTGTGTAAAGAATAAACTCGCTCTTGTCAACTCCTTTTTCAAACAAATCTAAACAAACAAATTCATCGCATTAATACGATTTCTGTATGACGTGCTAAATTCCCAATTTTTCATATTTGATAAATACACTGATTGCTTAGGCCAGCTCATCAGGAAACCTTTTCCTAAGATTTTAGAAAAGCTAAAAATATTTTACGAAAAAAACCCCAAAGCGAATAAGAATTTTAAACACTTAAAGTCTTACTTGTAAGTAACAATATCAAAGCTTAAACAAAACACCAACAATAAACAGTGAGTTTATCTTTTCTTACATCCCCCTACAATTGGTTGGGTTCTTTCCGACTCGAATTGTAGTTGCAAGTGGGTAAAAAGAAAAAACAAAATTAAAAAACAAATTGTTTCATTCTTTCATTCTTCGTAAGAAAACAACAAAAAAAAAAAAAACAATTTGCCAATTCAGTTTTCTGCACAGGCACATGCAAGTATATTATTTAAATTATTTACGGGAATACAAAATTGATAAATACACTGTTAAGAATTCATCATGCGACTTTTCAAAAAGAAATCACTTTTATTTTCATTTAATTTGTCTATTTCAATCATCTATATTACACAAAATTTTATATGTTATATCTTTGAAATTACACACAAGTGAATCATATTTTTTTTTTGTGTTTTAAGTTATAATTATTTTGCAAAAAAAAAAATACAAACCTACACCCATAACCCAAAATTTTTAAAGAAACTAAGAACCAAAGCCGTAATTTAAATTGAAAAATAAGTGAGCTTGCACAAAATTTCTAAAAAAAAATGGATTTTTCCTTTATAGCTGTATGCATTTTGCTTAAGAATATATAAACCTGTCATAAAAATAAATTCAAAATATCTTTTTTAGTGCTTTATAAACGATTTTACCTCCAGTCTGAGTTAAAAGATAAAAGTTGTCTTACATGCTTTCTTTCCATATTACTTTTAATATACTCTGCAGGCCAATTAGGATATATTAAGTTCATCATATCATACAAAACACGAAGATATTTTCTTCTTGCATTCGATGAAGTATATGTTTGGCATCCTTGAACAATTCTAAATGAAAAAGCCATGTCCTCTCTCCGTTCTTCCGTTGGAAACACACGCACTTTTCCGAACGGCTAAACACCAAAAATAAAAATTTTGGGTGTCAAGTGGTTTTCAGTTCTTGTAAAACTATATTTATTTTCACATAATATCTGGGCCCTGTTTCTCAAAACTACAACTTACAAATCTACAAGTAAAATACATTAAAAAAAGCCACAATTTTACAATTTTTGTTTTTAATAATTAGTATTGTGGTTATTTTGTTGAACTATTTATGGTTTTTAATCCAAATTTTTAATATTTTTAATTAGGCTTAAGTTCATTAAATTTAATTTTCATTCAATTATTTTTATGAAGAAAGGAATTTTACAACATGAAAATTAATTAAAATTGTTATTGATAATCTTTCATTCTTGACCGTGGCCGGGATTCGAACCGCGGTCGGCAGGTTACCATGACATGTTTCGATCGCAACCACTCGATCTTCTCAAATGGATTTGCCGTTTTTACACTCGCAGCCATCGACGACAGCTGACGTCAATAGTCAAACATCAATCCTTAAACCAAATTGTATCTTATTCTTTGGTAGATCGAAGTTTGATTTTTTGAATGATTATCCATTTTAATTTGATTTTAAATGTTTTTTCTTACTTCTGTTTTTTCGTACTTTTGTCAAGAATTTTTCTTGAAGTCCAAAGTACATTTTTTGTTTTTTCATTTTTGTCTTTCTTTTTCTTGTTGACCTTTTTCAGAACAACTTGAAGGACAAATGAACACATAGAGCTCGTGCCTAAGCTTTTAACAATAATTAGTATTGTGGTTATTTTTGCTTCAAATACTTACTTTTTACTTAACTGGTACTGAAACCTGATCCGCCCTTAAAATAACACGAAAACGGAAATGGCTGAAGTAGAAGTAAGATACAATTAATTAATACGTACTTGAAATAATCCAAAAGTGCCATTGACCCTTAAATTTGGAATCTGCATATGCTAGAAGGACCTTCACAGACTAGACTAATTCTGCTGGCGTAAAATGGCAGTTTGTAGGCAAGCGATATAAAAGGAATGGTTCTTTCGTTAGCGTTAAGTTTCAACCGGCTTCAACCCTGCACAAGCAGCACAAAACCAATACATGTACATTTTTAAAAACAAATGAATTCCAGATAATTTTACTGCCGTGTGTGATTGATGGAACAAAAAGTGTTCGCTTGAAAATCAATCTACTTATTTTATTGTCTTTGTTAAAATGTAAACAAACAACAACAGAATGTTCGTCGCTGGCGTTCACACGAATAATATTATAGTGTAAGTGTGTCTACATGGCTGCAAAAGAATTTTTTGCCCTATACTCGCGGGTTTAAGAATTTAAGAATCATTCGTCACTGATCTAAAACACTTCCTTCCCCCAGGGGGAAAAATAGGTAGAGAGAGAGAGAGAGAGATGGAATATTATTATGTATTTTCCCACTACACATTTTTCACTTTTGTTGTACTTCTCTTTGTTTAAAGAATAATTCTCAATTATTGGACACCAACAGAATGGACCGATATGGGTTTCTCCTTTTTTTGGTGGTGGAAAATTTGATGTAATGTTAACAAACAGAAATCGGCAATTTTCCTCCTTTTTATATATTATAAAATTTTTTCAACATTATATTTTTTATCAAAGAAATTTTTGCGAATACAAAATTTTATTTTAAAAGATTTTGTAATTCGTGCTTAATTCCCAATTTGTTTTGTTAAAAATTTGATATTGTTACAAGAAGAACTGTTGCTTACAATTCTTATACGCTTAACAGTTTAACTTGGTTTAATATCTTTAGTTTTTCTAAAATCTTTATGGATGAAGTTTCCTGACGATCTGGCCTAAGCAACCAGTGAAATGCACATAGGAATAGCTTATCCCATCAACAATAAATTTTAGTGTTTTTATCAAGAATACAAATTGGGAATTAAGCACGAATAACAAAATCTTTTTAATTATATTTTTTCTTAAATTATTTTTTTAAGCTTAAAAGGACTTTGTTTTTTTTTTTATATAACTATACATAATATTATTTTATTTTCGAAATTTGGATTTCCCAGGAAAAAAATCCTGAAGGAGATTTCCAAGGAAATCGAAATATCGATAATAAAACATTTTTGAAGTTATATAAAAAAACCAAAAACGGTTTCCACATAAAGTCCGAACCCCCTCGAAAAATGCACTCTACAATAAAATCGTGTAGAAATTAACAATGTGATCTGTCCCAAATTACACCAAAAATGGAATTGATGCGTACCTGCAGAATGTGCACCGTTAAACTAAGTGATAAATTTTTGACTTTAAATGCAAAGTATTATGTTCTTTTCAAACCCAGTTATAGTATCATAATATATTCGCATATATTCGCGTAACACAAAAACGGTTTAGTTTATTGAAATGACTAAAAAAACCGAAATTCCGCAATAAAATTTCCTTTACGAACAGTAAAATTGTATTCCCTATTTTGTATGGGAGCCCCCTAAAAGAATGGTGATAGCGGGTAGGTATGTTAAAAATAAATGATTGAGATGAAAAATAAAGTGGGGTTGGTCATACATTCCACCCATCTAGGGGCATCCTAGGCGCTGCTGGGGCAAAATTTAAGGATTTTATTAAACCGCCATATATGTTTGGCCTAGGATGCTCCTATTTCGAAATTTTGATAAAAAAATTATTTTCTTTTTCAAAAAAAAAAAAAAAATATGTTTCTAAAACGACTGCTTATATTGAAAAAATTTTACTTCTCTCAAAGGAAATTTTATTACGGAATTTTGGTTTTTTTTAGCAATTTCAATAAACTAAACCGTTTTTGAGTTACGGTAAATATGTTGTGCAACCTCCTCCATTTTCGAAATAACGGTATATCTCGAAAACAAGAGCTAACCTAAAAAAACGGTGGGCACCATTGGATTCAGCGTATCCGAATTATGCTTAAACGCCATGTGCCCGGCTTGTCTAATTTTGCAACTAGCACAGTGTATTTATTCCTAGTGAAGGGTGTCGAAGTTTCGGCAAAACCGAACATGGCTTTTTAATGTTTAATATGGTTTTAAGTATATTTTTATATCTACTATATTTTTTATTATTTTTACGCACTCTTAAGATTATATGCTGTAATGAAAGTTGGAACAGTTAAAAGCAGAAATATAATATAAAAATCTAATTCATTAAAAGTATTTCAGGTTAATAGAAAGACTTATAAAACGAAAATCCAATAGTATTTTATTATCTATATATCTACTTAGCTTAGGGAATTATGAAGGGTTTAAATTTCAAGCGAACCAAGTCAAAAAAGAAAATATTTTGAGTTTGATTTTTTTAACTGCTATTTATTTCTGGAGCCATTGACTTGGCTTTATTATCTGTACCTTAGAAACAAAACAGGTCCGTAACAAAACTGAGTTAAACTTTGCGGATAATATCGCACTAGTTTTGAAATATAGATGTCGCCTATTTACTGCAAGGTCGTCATAACTCAAAAAATATGTATATTGAAATAAATGTATTTAAAGTAGCGCAAACTTAGGAAAAACAAAGACAAATTCTCTTCAAACGGAAAAATTTATTAATAAAAATTATTTTTATACACAATAAAAAGAAACCCATAGCGAATAGTTCTGCATCACTTAGTCCCAAATTACATTTTTTGAGTTATGACGATGTTACAGCAAAAGAGCGATGACTGATTCGTATGCAAATAAGTAACGTTAATGATTGATTACGCATCGGACGGCCTAATTTCTGCAGCGAAAAAGTTGAAATCGCCAGATCCACTAAGGCAAAATTTTTGCAAATTCAAATGTTTATGGGTTAAAAAGGATTAACGGCCATCGAACAAATATTGTATACTAGCCTGTGCCTTAAGTTTATACAAATATTTTCTTTTATATACCCCATATTTTGAGGACCACTTACCAAAACTACTTTTGAAATCTGGAAAAGATACGTTAATTTTGTAATTTCGATTTCCAGAGCATGACCGTAAAACTTGTCAATTCGCAAACCTCATTTCTCCCAAGCAAAAACAATTACAAAAAAAAAAAAAAAAAAAATTAATATGCCCCGTTTTCAGGGACCGTAACGGTTATAAGTGATATCAAAAAAGTTATTTTTTAACAGTTATTTTAATGTGTGGTTTTTACAACACAAGTGACTGAACGTGTAGTAATATCCATATGAAAAGCAATCAGTTTTTTGAGTGTTTTCCATATAAATTTTACTACACGTTCAGTCACTTGTGTTGTGTAAACAGCACATAAGAATTAAAAAAAAAACTCAATCTTTAACAGTTATTTTTCAACGTAAAAATAAAAGGTCGAATAAACTCTTAAAAATGGAGTTTTATTTTGCCATCAAAAAATAAAACTCATTTAGGAGTTTTATTTTTTCTGTCTAAAATAAAACTCATTTTGGAGTTTTATTTTTTCCGTCTAAAATAAAACTCATTTTAGGAGTTTTATTTTTTCCATCTGAATTAAAACTCATTTTAGGAGTTTTATTTTTTCCGTCTAAAATAAAAATCATTTTAGGAGTTTTATTTTTTCCATCAAAAAATAAAACTCGTTTGAGTTTTATTTTTTCCGTCTCGTTTGAGTTTTATTTTTTCTGTCAGAAACAATTTTGCATATTAATACAATTTATTTTGCACTAAGTTCATTGCAAAAATCTGATTTTTTTCAATTAATTAATTTGTTTCTGACATTTAAAAATATTTATAAGCAAATAAATTTTCAATTATCAAACACCAGCAGATTGGTCCGCTATATTTTCGTTAATTTGGCAACTTTTGTTTCTTTTTTGAATTTAGTTATGTTTTACTCATAGTGAAATAAGTACAAGGTATGTTAACTGCGGAGAGTTGTCATACACGCTTGTTGTAATATTATGGGTTTTAAAATTGAGAACAAATTTTATAATGACTATTCCTTGTATTTATTTTGCCATGGTTTTAATTATGATGCAGTAAGGGGTTGGGCTCACTAGGCCAGCATTTATTTTTTCTCTGCTCTTAAGTTGGTATTGAGCGACCTGCGGTCAAATCTTTCACCTGTAAATTTGGAAAAAATAATGTTTGTTAAATTAAACAAATAAAAAAAGTCTGTTAAAAAAAAGTAAACAAATGAATGAAGACAAAAAAATTAATCTCTTCAAAAGAGTTTTATTTTATGAAGGCGAAATGAGTTTTATTTAAGACGAAAAAATACTCGTAAAATGAGTTTTACTTTATACTAAAAAAATAAAAGTCCTCAAATGAGTTTTATTTTAGACGGAAAAAATAAAACTCCAAAAATGAGTTTTATTTTAGACAGAAAAAATAAAACTCCTGAAATGAGTTTTATTTTAGACGTATAAAATAAAACTCCACAGATAAGTTTTATTTTAGACGGAAAAAATAAAACTCCTGAAATGAGTTCTATTTTAGACGGAAAAAATAAAACTCCTCAGATAAGTTTTATTTTAGACGAAAAAATAAAACTCCTAAAATGAGTTTTATTTTTGATGGAAAAAATAAAACTCCTAAAATGAGTTTTATTTTTGACGGAAAACATAAAACTCTTTTTTTTTTAAGATCACTACAGATTCTGAAAGAGCTCGTCAGTTAAAATCTATTAGTATATGACACTATAAGTCTCCGTTGGCGCTAACATGAAGAGTTTTTATGTTAAAATTTTCCGGATAACTGTTATTTACGGTCCCTGCCCGTTTTCCATTAAAACTTAGCGGAAGATGTCTGGTACTTTTTAGAAATTTGTCTCTTTTGAGGATTAAGCGGGTAAAATCTTTATTTTGGAATTTTTTTCACCCCACCAATTTTTTAAACCAACTAACATAGAAATAACGATTAAATCACATTAGTAACTTATCTAAAAAACAAAATATCAATTTGGTACTTTTTCGCAGTGTTTAAATTGCTTGCTTTAAAATAGCAACAGCACCGAAATTTTTGCTTTGCTTACATTTTTTGCTGCAAATTAAAAAACTGTATTTTTCAATGCCTTTTAACACTTTGATAGAGAGTAAGCAAAAGCAAAAAATGAAAAGCAGAAAAAGAGAGAGTAAATAATTTGTTTAGCCTCGCTATGTGTGTGTTCTCTGCTTAATCAGTCAGCAACGCAACAACTTAAATAAGAAATAAATGTTGTTCATGTTTTTTTTTTTGCTTTTCATGCCCTTAAAGTCCGCAAGTTAACTTCTTTGCTGTTGCTGGTGGCACTTAATACATATGTATGTATATTTTGAATGAATTAGTTTCGAATTTCTTAGTATTTTTGCAGAGAGAATTGTTTGAAGATCATTACCGTTAGATGTTTTTTTTTTTTTTGGCGAAATGTTTGTACTTTTATTTAATGAGTTACGCAAAACCATATTTTTAGGTATTTCTTTTTAACATATGTGAGCAAATTTTACACATAGCTTTGTCATTATCAAAATATTTTTCAATTATTCTTCGATTTACACGCGGCGCCATAATTCTTAGTTCTTACCGTCAAAGATTTTTTCAAAACTAATTACTGCAACAGCAAGCAACAGCGATCAAGTCACAAAATGTTTAAACAGCCAGCCAAGCAACTAGATAAAAAAAACAAAAACATATTACTTACAGCAACAGCATTTTTTTAATTGGTTGCTTGGCTTAATGTTTAAGCTTTAAGCTGAGAACATACACATAGTGATAGTAAATAAATTATTTACTCTCACTTTTTTTGCTTTTGCTTTTTGCTTTTACTCTGTTCTTTTTCTTAAGTTAAGTTAAGCAATTACAAACGCATTAAAAATAGTCAAGCATTTTTAAACACTGCTTTTTCGCCATTCCTACCTTTAAGGGGTCAAACTCCTATCTTTGGAATTAAATTTTACAAAACATTTTTCTTCATTCACTGACATACACATACGTACTAAATTATGAGCTTCAACTTAAACATTGATACTTTAGATATTAATTGGGAGTGAAAAAGGATCAAAAAGAGGAAATTTGGAAAATAAAAGTTTTTTTTTAATTTTCCTTTCTATATGTGGTACTTTTTTGAGTTCCCATTAATATTGAACTTTCAAAAATAAAATTATAGGAGCAGGGTCCTGAGGGATTGAGAACTTATTAGTTCAGATTACACTATCGATATTACTATTGACAGAATGTTGGTACTAGAGTAGGAAAACTTTAACTATTTTTTTATCAGACTACAGTTCGTAGTTTTTATCACTTTATTGAAAGTACATAATTTTATATTTTTTTAAATAAGGCGCATGTATGTACGCAAGATTTTTTAAATGGCAGTTTTTGAAAAATTATGCTAGTGTTAAAAATATTTTTTTTTAAAGTATAACATTTTTACAACAACTAAAATTAATTTGAGTAACTGAATAATACAACGAAATATGCCCGATTAAGAACTTGATTCTATTTGCAATATACATATGTAGCATGTATGTAGATTTAAACAAAATACCAACGCTAAGATTTATTTGAAAAGAATCGGTCTAGATGACTTTTCCTCTAATGGTCGTTCATTGTATTGCCTTATGCTCGCAAATGCATTTGTATTATTTATAAAATTACAAAAACATTAGATATTTAAATATATAAAAATTTTAACATAAAAGGAAGCACAGCTGAGCTATCAATACCACCTGTTATTCTTATTGTTTTTGTACATTACTGCAATATAACGCGAATCAACAGCGAGCAAACTTGCGGCGAAAATCTGTGATTATATCTTTTTTTTTTAAATTCCCTAAGCTAAACCCCATGAAGCTTTGCGCTTGTCTGAAGGAAAGAAACCATAATCTCTGGCGGGAATCGAACCCACAACCCCGGCGCTCATAGACTAGCTCACTACCAGCTATCGATATGGATATTTATTCTATCGATTTTTTCGATAT
Source organism: Pollenia griseotomentosa (assembly GCA_963931875.1). Lineage (NCBI taxonomy): Eukaryota > Metazoa > Arthropoda > Insecta > Diptera > Polleniidae > Pollenia > Pollenia griseotomentosa. The sequence goes on from OZ007560.1 coordinate 209,313,349, forward strand.
TTTAATGGCCAATTTTCAGGATTGATATTAAAACACATTTATGTTTAAAATCGTTTTTAATACAAAATTCTCTTCTTCACTAAATACTTAAATCAAACTTAATTCACCGATGTGGTACACTTAATTTCAACTTAAGTTTCTATTTCAATATCACGACAATACAAAAACAAGAAGCAAAGCAATAACAATCAGCTGTTTTTAAACCACCTTGTAAATAATTATACTTTTTTATGATATTTTTTGTATTAAGTAGTGCTACCATACTTTTATCTTATTTAAATAAGACTTTTAAAATAAAACTCAAAAAATCAATCTGTATTTAAATACATTTTAAGTTTTTATGAAAATTAACTTAATTTAGAATTAATTACTATCCTGAAAATTGGGCATAAGACTATCGATAATATCGATAGTTTCCCAGCACTAGAACTTATAAGTTGAAAAATGTTTGTTGTTTTTTTGTTAAAAATTAGAAACATAAACTTTGGCAAAAAAAATATGCCCACGAAAGAGAGAAAACCCTTACGAATTTCCGGTTTAAGTGCTAGGTATAAAGAAAAGGATTAAAATATGAGTTAGTGAGATATAACATTAAAGAAATGCTATCTTTTTTGATATTACTGTTTATACATTTTTAGCAATTTAATTATTAGTGGGTGTAACCGTACCATTATGTTACATGCAATCGGATACATTAGCATTCAACGTACTTTGAATCATTGTTGTTGTACAACTGTAACACACACTAATATATACGTATGTCTAACGTTTTATGTGTGTAGAATGTTACAATTTTTTTACTGCAATATCTTGTTTTTCTATTATGAATAGATTGTAAGTCCTGGTTTACACACATAGTGTTTCTTAACCAGTCTTTGTTTAATTTTCATTGTAACTCGCTTTAATTAAACTTATTTAAGAAATTTTGGCTACAACTACAAAAAAGGAAATAACAAGCCCTCCGGTGGGCGTAGATACCTTTCTTCGAAACGTTCAAGACTTGACGAGTCAAACGTGATGTGTGTGCACCAGTACTTAGTAAAAAATACTCATAAAGACGATTGAAATTAAAATAAAGCTGTATGCAATTTGATATATATGTACATGCGAAGATGTATAAAATCATAATTTTATGTATTTGTGCACATTATATTGTATACATATAGCTTTTTTGAGCTTACAAAAGACTTATCAAACTAAAGTAGATGCATGTGGATTTAAAAAAAAGTGAGAGTGATAGTTCGTTTTTTGTAGAAAATTTTGCTTTCTTAATTAGGGTATTTCTAGAGCTAGTACAAATTACTATAGATATACGGCCATATTCATAAAAAGTTGTTATTGTAAGTTTAAAGCATGTAATAACTATAAAACGCTTTATGTCTTATAAACCTCTTATAAAAATGCATATTCATAAACTTACAATAACAGCTTTTTAACTATTAACCGTTTGTAGCGATTTTATGTTTAAGTATGGCAACTTTTTTACGTTTTGTTGCCATTTTATTGCTAGTGATGCATGAAACTTATATTCGGTTCACATAGGGTTGCCAGATACCAAAAGTCAAATAACTCGACAATAGAAAAAATTCACCTGGATTTTGAAAAAATAACTAGAAAATTTGAAAAAGCACTTCACTATAAGAAAAACTAATTTTACTTCAAATTTTATTTTGCAATAAAAGAAAATTTTAAAAAGCAAAGATACGTAACACTTAAAATGCAGTCTTTTATCATATTACAAAATTAAAATCAGGGCGAATTCACTACAAGTGGCAACGAAAAGCCTGCTGGCATTAACAGTTCGAACCAATTTTTTTTTTCTTGTTTCATACTATTTTATTTATAAAAAGCAGACATTTCGACCCGTAAGCATCTGCTGTTTCAGTGGTTTTTGTTTTGTCGTAGTATTGCTGCCACCGAATATACATATATAAATTCTACTTGGTATATATTAAATTAAATCAAATAAAAAGGTACATAAAAAGCCATGCTGAGGATCGAATGAAATTGAAATCAATGGAGATTTCCAGTTAAATTTTGGTTGAAATTATCGTCGTTTTTTTAAATTAAAATAAGTTCTAAAGCTGGGATCACACTTAAATAACCCAAATACCCCAATCGTGTGACTGCACAACCAAATGGCTCATGTACCAACCGAGGACACTATTGTGCTTACTTTGACCAATAAAATGCAACCCTTGAGCGGCAATCGTGTGACTGCTTGCTATATAACCAACTAGCTGCAATTATATTTGTATAAAAAAGGGCAATCGTGTGATTTCAGAATATTTGATTGGTGCAATTTCATTATGGTGCGTCAATAAAGCACAATCAAAATTGTGTCATATTAATGCATTTGCTGCAATCGTGTGATCCAAGCTTAATGAAGATAATCTATACTTATAGTATGAAGTATATAAAAGAAAATTGTTTAAAGAACTTTAAACACTGTATCGTTTTTAAAGTTTGTTTGATTTTGATTTCACTAGAATTCGATTTCCCGAACATGGCTGATAAGTTTTTGCTTAGCCACATATATATATTTTTTGTATTGTTATTTTAAGAATTTAATAACTCTAACACTGTAGTTGCAAGCAAAAATGTTTGCAACTTTCATCAAAACTAAGTGCTATTAAATTGTAGCCGTTATTTGGTCACATAAATGGATTCTTGTGAGTAAAGATTATCAGAAATACCTTAAGTCCTTGCACAAAAAGTATTGCTAGTTGGCATGACTAACAAACGAGATCAATTTTTATAAGTTTTGTACGTTATATTTATCGCATTTTTGAAAAACTGAATTAATAAAATAAGTAATTTTTCAAAATTAAATAAAATTGTTTAACTGGACAAATTGCATTTTAGCTGGAACCTAGACAACACCCAAAAAAACTGGACAATCCAGGGCATTTCAAGCCGTCTGCAACCCTAGGTTCACATGATTTTCTATATTTAATTTTCTTTTATAATTTTTTTTTTTTTAATTGTAGACCTTAAAAATTATTCTTATCAAATAAAACTGCATATTATTTTAGTTTCTGAACAAAATGTTGCCAATAGGTATCTTAAAGACTTTTGTTTGAATGAACTTTTTTCAAATATACGATAAGAAAGTATTAGAATAAAAAGCTTGTTTACTTTTTAATAACATCACTATTGTTATTTATTTATTTTTTTAAAATTTTTTTTTTTTTTTTAATTTCCTAAGCTAATCGCGCGAAGCTCTATGCTTGTCTGCAGGAAAGAAACCAGAGTCTCTGGCGGGAATCGAACCCGCAACCTCGGCGCTGATAGACTAGCTCGCTACCATTTTTTTAAATATTTTGTTGTTTTAAACTAAAAAGCAACTAGTTGCAATAATTAAATAACCAATTAAAAAGAATATATGCATTTGTATTTAACGTGTCCATTTTAATAAATAAAACATTTTTTCCTTATTTTTCAACAAATTTTATAAAAATAATATCATAAAATTCAAACACTTATCAAAATGTCATTTTATTTTTGGTTTGAAGAAGGGCAAATCCAACCATAAATTTTCTTACTTTTTTAATGGTTTATTAAAGGTTTAATAGACTTTTTTTCGTTTATGAATGCAAATTTAGCAATTTTACCTCAAATATAGTTAATAAATAATAAATACGTTTTTATGAATACGGCTGATTGATTTTTAATTTTATTGAATTTTTTGCCAAAATAACACTCATACGCACATGTAAAACGTACAAAAGTATGCTATGAAAATTAGTAAACTTATATGAAAAACACAAAATCAATAATACTTATACGCCATGAAACCCGCGAAAGGTATGCAATAGTTTTTAAACCAAAAACGGTAAACATTTTTTTTACCTAAAAGCAATTTAATATTTAATTATTTCAGTCAATACTGAACGAATTGGAATTATTGTTTCTTTATTGTAAAGCATTCATTTGAGTTTCACAATACTGAAAAAATAATTTCGATTCGTTCAGTATTGACTGAAATAAAATTGCTTCCGAAACGATCACGAATGCCAGAATTAGGCCTCTGGTCGTGTTCGTACCTAATAGTTATCTTTACATATTTCAACATTTATTTGGCCTTCGTGTTTTTACCTTTAGTTTTCTTTTAAAATATGGCTACTTTTACACCATAGATTTCTATGCAGAGCTAGATTTCTTTTTGTTAAAATTACGGGCATTAATGGTAAACTTTTATAAAAAATTTACATTTCATATAAAAAAAAATCAAAAATTTATTAAAACAAAACCGTATTTATCCCCTATTCTGTAACAAAAACAATTAAATTTTTAACAACAAAAACACTCCGTTTATTATTATTTGAATTTTACAATATTCTATCTCAATAAAAATTTGTTATTTAATTATTCTAAGATTAATGAATTTTCAAAATGGTTGAGATATTTGCATCCGTCTGTCCGTACGTGCTCTTTGTTTGTTTAATTTCAAATTTCAAAGAAATCAAATTTCGTGGTAATAGTTGTATTAGATTTGAAATTTAAAGAGTGTCCAAAATTGAAGTATATTTTTGTTTTAGTTAATTACAAACAGGTTCCGGTTGAAAATGAAAAATGATGTCGGTCAAGTGACCCCCCTTCAATAGCTCGGTACGCTCCCAATATTTTACCACAATTGTTGTCAATGTTATCGATAGAGTTGTTTTTAAGCTTTTGAACTGTGGTGATATTATTGCTGTTTACTTTTAATTTCAAAAAACAAAATAGTCTAAAGTTGTTAAATCGCACGATCTTGGTGGCCAATTGACTCCTACTCAACGAAAAAAGATGCGATCTTCAAACTTTTCTTTCAAAAGATCCATTGTTTCTCTTGCTGTGTGGTAATTGGCACCATCCTGTTGAAATCACATATTCTCTTTGCCTTTAAATAGAGATCACGATGCAAAATGTTGTATAATTTGGATCGTCTGTTGTCAATTGCTGCAAACGATGACGACCGCAAGTCCTTCTTCAACACTTCTGTCCTCAGCTGCTACATCCTCTGTTGAACGACCACTACGTTGATAAATTCTGCTTCCGCTATCAAGAACGGATTCAGTTTCCTCAAATGTCTTAATCATCAGCTTGAGGGCACGATTTGATGGAGCATTATCTCTTCAGAATTTTTTCTTAATTTCCTAATAACATCCTGAAAACCCTTGCCGTTGTTCCTTCGTATAGCGTACCATATTAACTAACTGGAATGTATTTAGAATCGGAAAATAAAAATTAAGAAAAAAAATTTCAAGTAGAAAATAAATGGCAGCCAAATTAAAATGATACTGGAAACCCTTTATTTAAATATGACCAGCTACAGAAAAGCTACCAAGCTTTTAATTCTCGTAAATATTTACTATGTTAGAGTCTAGTATTTTTAATACCTGTTTCCAGCTGTGCGGAATAACCCTATAACAATATTCGTATTTTCTTTTGGCGTTCAGACGGTAGGTTTTTGTTGCAAGCCACAAGCTACAATTTAACGTTTAAGTTTCAAATTTAAATTTTAGTCAAAGCTATTTTTTGAGAATACAAAGTTTATTATTAATAAGATTTCTGTAACTTGATTAACTTTTACGAAAGTTATTAAAGAGAAATATCAAAATGTTGCTTATTTTTACCCTTCGTTCGGCATTGTTAAACTTGCAAGCGTCTCTTCTCCTACATGAAATATTTCAGTGCGACATGTCGCATAGTGTGAAATAGATACAATTTTCCAACAAAATCATATTTTTAAAATTTTACTAACTTAACAGGTAGATACCGAGAGAATTCACATTTTATTATATGTTTTTAAATAAAATGTCTTTAGAAATGTTTTGATTCTTTTTTTTGTAATATACATTTTTTTTTTGTAATTCTTAATTTATTTATATGAATCTTATAACATGTTGACTTTGTTTAATATTTTATCTTTCTATTTACTTTTACTTCCCAGATTAATATCATTTAGTTCCCATACTTTTTTTATTCAAATAAACAAACAACAACGCATATGCGTTTCAAGTTTTCAAAATTATTAAGAGTTTTATTCCCCAACTGCAAACAAAGTTAAAGTTTACTTAACTAATGAATTCCATCTAATTGTCTGTGTAACACTAGAACTTGAGAATATTTACAAAAATCTAATATTTACTTATCATTATTCATAAATTGACAAATATCATATCAAAAACTCTTTTTTGTAATGAAGAGAGAGAGAGCGAGAGAAAAAAATTTTTTAATATCATAATTTATGAATTTATGCAAAATATTTTAAATTCTTAAAAAACAAATTTTTTGATATATTTTTTTTTTAATAAACTCGTACAGGGTTGTCAAGAATGAGCTTTATTGCTTAAAATTTCTATAGCTTCTTAAATTCTACAACTATTAATATTTTTTTTAAAACCCTTCAACACAGGTATATTAGATAAGATTTACATAACCACCTGACTTGGGGCCTAATTTTATGGCAATATTAACCACTGGGTGATAGACAATATGAGAACCAATCGTCACCGCATGTGAGTGCCAACAAAACACACATTTAACGATGCCCGTATATCCTTGTGACTGTGAGTTGGTCATAATCAGTTAGCCAAAGAAACCAGCTATGATATGCACCAGGTTATAACGTATCTTTATCACTTAAAGCCCATTTCAGATTGCTAGAAAAAGGTTCCCGAAGAACTGAAATATAGCAAAAACAACAAATAGTTTTTACCCATAAATCTTTAATCTCTAGTCTTGTTTTTATCTTTGTACCTTTTTTTACTTTTACCCCCAAAAAAACCTAAGCAGAATACTGAAAGTGAAAATTAACAAAATCGGTTCATGAGCGTGTCAAATAAAACAAAAAACTTAATTTTTCTTCAAATTGCTTAAAAACAAAGAATATTTAATATTCATAATGAGACAAATCTCTAATAAAGGGTGTTTTTTTAAGCCCGATAGAACTTGAAATTGTAAAAAATAACACAAAAAATTAAATTGTAACCAAATTTTTTTTTTAATTCGAAAGATCAATACGTGACATTAACATTTGAAAATGATTTCGGGCATATGGGCACCGCGGCTGTTCTTGACGAAGCGCATTCTGGACGTCCAATTTTGGGCCACTTTTTCGAGCACTGCTGGCCGTATGTCACGAATAACACGAACAATGCTGGCCTCCAAGGCGTCAATTGTTGCTGGTTTATCAGCATAAACCAGTGACTTCACGTAGCCCCACAGGAAATAATCGAGAGGTGTCAAATCGCACGACCTTGGAGGCCAATTGACAGGTCCATTTCTCGAAATCAACTTATCGCCAAATTTTGATTTCAATAAGTCGATGGTTGCGTTCGCCGTATGGCACGTAGTGCCATCCTGTTGAAACCACATCTCCTCCGGATCAATGTCATCCATATTTTCAAACAAAAAATCATTGATCATGGTGCGGTAACGATCTCCATTGACCGTAACGCGAGCTCCGGCCTCATTTTTGAAGAAATAAGGTCCGATGATGCCCCAAGCGTGAAAACCGCACCAAACGGTGCATTTTTCTGGATGTAATGGAGTCTGTAGGGTCTCTTGTGGATTGGTCTCGCTCCACATGCGGCAATTTTGCTTATTAACAAACCCGTTAAGCCAAAAATGCGCCTCATCGCTGAACACAATTTTGCGATTTAAATTTGGATTAAATTTTTAAATTTTTCAAAGTAAATTTGGATAATTTCGTAGCGTTGTTCAAGCGTGAGTCTATTCATGATGATTTGTCAGAGCATACTGAAACGATAAAAAAAATATTTCATCAAAATTTAATTTTTTGTGTTACTTTTTACAATTTAAAGTTCTATCTAGCTTAAAAAAAACCCTTTACATATCGTCAGCTCATTATTGGTTTGGCGCATATTATGGTAATTTTACCATAATAAGCTGACAAATTCAGGGTTCTGCTATCACAGGATCCATAGAAGAAAACCTATATTGGGTAGATTGAGCTCAAATATGCTCTACGTATATGTTTGATTTCAAAAATCAGCGAAATCCACTTATCGCTAATACAAATATGCTCTCGAAACAAGGATTTTGTGACGACAGCGGCCATACAATATGATCTACGAAACAATTGGCTTTTCAGTATTATGATAGAGGATATTTAATTTTAGGCACAGCTAAATATAGCAGTTTCACTTAATTATTTATGGAAATATTACATTTATACCTTTCACCTCAGGTGGAAAGGCTATATATAAGTTTGTAATTCCGTCTGTATTTTTCTAACATACATTAGCATACTGCTGTAAAAAATAATGCATAAACACTTAAAATTTCCTGAGCTAAAAATTTGCTTACTAGAAATTTTTTCAGTAATCAGTAAAGTTTTACTGCTTACTGAAAAAAATATCAATAACCAGTAAGATTGCTGTACATAATACCGTAAAAATATAATGCAGTACGCCCATGTATGTGTTCTACAATAATTATCTTAGACCGTATAAAGTATGTATATATCTTTGGCCGTTATTAGTAGCGAAGCTGATTTAAGAAATTCGTCCGCCTGTGTGGCATGGGTCTGTTGAAATGGGGTTTATGGCACATATGCTCCGTTCAATTTTGCTACTGAAATTTAGCCAGATGGGTCCATAAGTGATTGAGATGTGAGAAAAAACCATGCTGTTGTAATGCCACTTAAAAAGAGAAATGTATATTAAACGTAAAACTGTACTCAAAATATATTATTTTTGTTTTTTAATTCAATTGGATAATGTGTGTTGGTGGGTGAGTGGTCTAAGACAGTGACTTACGTAAGGAGAAGGATATTAAAGATTCGGCATAACCAAATAAAGAACTCTTACCTGTTTTTTTTTAGTTTCAGTTTAGCATATTATTGGGATTTTTTTTTATTAGCTTTGACGAAATGCATCATATAAATGGCGCTCACTTTTTGCTTCGCACAACCGAGCCAATTTTAAACATATTTTCTATAAATTATCGCAAAATTTTGGTTCATGATTTGGGCAATGATTTATTTTTCAATATTGTTTTTTAGTTGAAAGATTTTTTGTGGTTGAATAAAATGCATACATTTCTTCATATATCTTTAAAAAAAATTTTCATAGTTTGGTAATTTCGGTGAACCTTGAGGTTAATGCATTATTTCGCTTGTGCGCGAAATTATGCTTTTACCGAATTTGTCCCTTACTAAAGCCGTTTAGCCATTTGCAGTGTGTGCTGCGGCTCCATCTTGTTGAACCCACAAAATTGGATGGTTTTACACAGACGGCCTTAAAAATTTACTGATATCCTGCGATATTCACCACTAGGGTGGTGCTTAACCCTTTCGGTACGGGAGACGATTAGTTAGTTTCAAGCTTTTATAATGGGCTATTTTTACAAGGATATGCATATTAACCTAATCCATCCCATTCCCTACCCAGGGAATGGACTTGGGGTGGGACATATATGTCCCATCAGGAGTTTGGAATGGGACATAAAAGTCCCATTAGTCGTAAACATATAAAAAAGGGTATACAAAATCAAGAAATTGGTTTCTTTTTACGATGTAAATTCACATATATGACCCACGAATTTACAGCTGACATCACCAATCTATAAAAACTTTATTCCAGCATTTCTGTGATTTACAGTCTAGTTCATACATTTTGGGTAACTGATCAAAAACCTCCTCCAAACAACACGTGTTATGATAATAAGCAAGACTTGTTTTAATATGTGTACTTAAACGTCTAAATAACTAAATGGGACGGTTTTCAATAGTTTAAAGTAAAAAACTTTAAAACTAGGACTCTGGGAACATTCAGTGGGATACATATGTCCCAATAGGTGCGAAAGGGTTAAAAAACAAGTGTTCAAATTCTAGGTGTAACCCCCAAGAAATATGCGAATAAACAAAATAACTAAGAAATACAACATTTTAGGCGAATAAAAAAGATTTTAGGGTGTTTCAAAGTGACTGAAATCATGAACAGTGAAAAAAAGGCGAATAAATCACCTTTTAAAATTTTTGTCAAATTTTTTAAATGTAGATAATATATAATCGCAATGTAGATACAATTATGTTTTCAGAAAGGTTTAAAAATCCCAAATCGGCTAATAACTAGCCCTGTAACGAATAATGCACCAGATCACTAATGTTTCAATTATTACTTGACCGAGAAATTCGAGCACTCACCTTAAAGTTTTTTTTAGATTTGTTGATGCTTTGATGATGGTTATAATTGTGGCGAAGACAGGAGGGGCATCATTTCAATTGATTTCCGAGCTAAAGACGTTAGAAAAATTGCATGTTTTTCGGAAAAATCAAGTTTTAGCTAAAACATTCATGAGGCCATTAAATCAGAACGGCAGCTAAGTTCTCGTCCATATTATGAAACATTTGCCGCAAAACATTTAAGTTTGATGATGACACGGGGAAAACGAAGAAAAAAGTGTAAATATTTTGTTTTTGTGAGTTTTTTATTGAAATAAAGAGATATGGCATACCAAGTAATTAACTAAAGCAAAACAAAAGTTGTATTGTATAGACATGAATACAGTTTCAAAAGAGAATTGAAGAGCGTTTCTGCAGGCAATGTTTCATAATATGGACTAGGACTTAACTAGCAAAACTCAGCTAGAGCTTTGTTAGTTGCGATAAATACTTCGAAAAACTCCAAACAAGAAGAGTTTGCATTTTGTTTATTGCAAAGTGTATTTGTTTTATTTTAAATAAGTGCTTCAAATAGTCTGTAAGGTATTCTGTTCTACAGACATAAGTACAAAAACATTAAATTCCCCAAGTCTTCTTCAAATAAAAAAAGAAAAAAGTCTAAATACAAAACATTATTAAAAATTCAAACATAAAAGCTCCTTCTGCGCCACCCTGTACAAATAGTTTAATATTCTTAATTGTAATACATGTCTTTTAGTTTTGCCTTCTTTTACTTTTAGATATATTTTTTTTTCTTTTTTTTACTTTTATCTTTATATAAAACAGCTTTTCTGGTTACTTAATTCATTTTTCATTTGCGTTCTCTTAAGGTTTTTATCATTGATTGTTAGTGCTGAAAAGTGGAATCCTGTCACACTTAGTTTTCTCCTTCTCTCCTGCATTCAAGATGACAAAAGATAAATTTTGTTTAAATCATTCTGACAGTGACACATACATTCATACACAATATAAGCTGCCAACTAAAGATGAGAAAAATATAAGTTTTTTTTTACAACAAATCGGCCAACAAATACAATTATGTACTCATGTTGTTGGACAACTGTAGCTATGTATCAATGAATGTGTGTATATGTGTGTGTGTGAATTTGTTTGCTTGAATGTATTAAACCACTTTGTTAGATTATATTTGTTTTATACATACCACTGTTCTTGTGTTATGAAACTATCAGTAGGTCTTTGATACCACAAGAATCTTATAAAACACTGACAAAAAAATTAATAAAAATTAAGTAATCAAATAAGAACAGACTCTTTTTCACAGTTTAAGAATAGCGTGTCATGAGTAGGAGATTTTTATGTTCCATTTTTGGGAAAGCTGGAAATAAAAATATAATTCCCGGGATACACGCCATAAATTTTTAATTTATTTATTTACCTTATTCGTTATTGAAACTAATATTTTTACTGCCTTGTATGCTGCAAATACTTTAATCTATGCAAGTATCTAGTATATAACAAAAATAAAAAATTAAAGATTAAAGGTATTTAAAGACATTTAAAAGGCTATTTAAATTCAAAATTCATTCTGCGGATAGGACAAAATTTTGCACAATTATGCCCATTATTTAACAAACAGGTATCTGTTCGTGTTTATACCTAAGAGTTATATTTACCTATCCGATAAAACGAATTTGGTGATTTCAACGTTTACTTTACCTAAATGTCATTTCCTTTACGTTTTCTGTTAAAATATGGCAACATTTGTGTTTTTATTTAACTTTTGAATAAACCAAAAATCGAAAATCGAAAAACGATTGTGTAAAATATACTACACTTTGACCAGTAGGTAAAAAATACGTGTTTAAATTATAAAAACTTCGTTACACCATAGAAACATATACCAGTGTTCGAAAATAAACACTAACTATCGCTCTTTAGTGTTCGGTTCGGTAGATTTGTGGAAAACACAAACGCTAATAGTGGTTGTGTAGAAAATCACTAAAAAATAACGTTTCCCTGTTTGTCAGTTTTCGAACACAAAAATAGTACTGTTCTCATCCAATTCAACATACGATGAGAATATTTAATTCCGTTCGGTTTTTTTTTTAAGCCACAAACTTTATTGTGTTCGGTTCAGCTCATTTATATTTGTCCCTTTTGGCTGGTAAAAAAACCAAACATTTAAAAAAAAAAAAAAAAAACACATACGAAAAAACAAAGAGCCAGCGAAATAATTTTACACAAACATAACTTAAACACCATAGAGCATTAAAATATAATGTTTGTCTACAGTATCACTTCAATTGTTCTGTTTTTTTTTACGTAGAAGAGAACATTATGTAATGCTCGGCTCTTTCTTGAAAATAGTTACGAACGGTATTTAGGGTTGTGTTCTTCAACACAATCACTAAAAAATAGATATCGTTCCTAGGTGTGTGAGCCAAACGCTAAATAATTTACTGTTTATTTTCGAACACTGATCTATACACAGCCAGATATGTATTTGTGGAAGAAACGGGCATAAGCGGCATATCATTTCTTGAAGAGCGAAAAAAACTAATAACTTAACATTAAAAACTTAACAATTTCACTATTATCCAACTCAGCTTGAAGGAGCAGTTCAATCTAAAAGCAAGGCCAGGATTTGTATGCAAATGCATATTTGTTTTTGTCAGTCTGAGAATACCATATACTGAATATCTTTGCGAGTCGGCATCGATTTGTTAGTGCATATTTTGCTTTGAATGCATATTTTTGCATATATATTGCTGATATTACATATTTTTGTTGCATATTTTGAAAAAAAATTGTTTTTGTTGCTTAATTTTGCAGTGCACCCTGTTGCTGATATTAATTTATTGATTTCTTATTGCAAAAAATATTTTGAAAGGCCCTCGAGTAATTAGTAGTCGATTAAACCATGGGGTTTCCCTTCCCGAGAATTCTCGGGATATTCAATTTCAATTACTGCTTTCCAGGGAGTTATTTGCACGTGCTAAAATAAATTTCTTATAAGAAATATTTTTTTGCGTATTTTTATTATTCGTGCATGACAAACTATTTCTTGTATCAGTTTTTTTCTTATGCAAAGTTTTCTTAAAAGACAAGGTGCTTTAAAAAAACTTTGTTAAAAGCGTTCTTTTTTTCTTATTTGAGCTGTTCTTATATCTGCTCTCTACTGTAGCTTCTTTGTTAAAAGCAAATTTCTTTCAGTGCTAATTCCATTTAATAAACCTCCAAGATACACAGCATTCTTTTTTCGGCAAGTATTTTTTCTTACACAGTTCATTATTTGTATAAAGTAATGGCAAGGCAAATTTATTTATTATCATGATTGATAATTTCAATGATTCATGCGTGTAATATGCCTCACAAGCTTACAAAAACTCATATACATATGTAGCACATAGTCACTATATACTTAGACAAATACTTAAACCTGCATTTAAAGCAGAACTATATACACTTCAGAAACAAAATCAAACACAAACGTATTTAGCTCTCAACAAAAAAAATCCTGAATAATGTTGTTGATGATATTGCGGTTGTGGGCTTTTCCATTTTTTTTTTTTTTTTATTTGGATGACTTGTCGAAAAGTAACATTATGTGCATATCTTAAAATCGCAAATATGTATTTAAGGGTATAACGGGATTCAGTCATAATGATAGAAGTTTTTTTTTTTCTTGCTCCCTTGATTTCAAATAATTAGCAGATGATTAAAATATCTATTCATCAATTGCATGTCCTTTGCAGAAAATGAATCAAATAATTTGTTCTAAAGTAGAGAAGAGTTATCTCATTCGCAGCGAATTAGAAACAATTTAAAGAAAGTTATTGGAAAGTAGGCTTAATGAGTTAAAATTTTATTTTATAAAGTCACAGGGGAGAAATTAAAGGAAAATTTACAAAAATAAAGTAAAAAAAAAAAACTGAATAATACAGAAAAACACTTTTTTATGTACAACACTGAAAGAATTTCTTGCACAGAGCCAACGCATTTTTATATTAATCCAATGAAAAATTAAAATTCAACATATTTAACGCTTCATTGGATTACTGAGGAATGTTTCGTAAGCCAGGTGATGAAATAATTTATAAAATCAACGAAAATTTTTGCATTATCTTAATGCAAGAAATTTTATTAAGACTGTAACTACGCTCACAATATTATAACAGTTCAGGACTGTAGTTTGTTTAAGAAGTATTCCGTTCCATCGTTTTTAAATAAATAAACATTTAAAATTCCAAGCAAATTTATTTTTAACTGATTCTAACATTTATTCAAAAAACTAAGTGCATATTAATACGGATTTTCAGTTGCAGTTAATATTGTCCGTTGATTAAGTTAAATTCTTCTTTATGTAAAATTAAATGAAAATGTAATTTTAAATAACGAAAAGTTCATTTAATTTTTACTGTCAAAAATGCAACCGCGAATTCCGTAAAAGCAAATGAATTCTCAGTTATTTTATACAAATTAACTATCAAAAAATTAACAACATATTCCTTAAAAACAAGGAATATTCAGTTATTTTATATAATTTAACGACCGGAAATAAATTTTTAGTTATCTATCTTCTTCTTTATTTGCCAATTCGTTTTCCGAATGTAAGCGACCATTACAATTAAATTTTTCATTATTTTAAATGATACATATCATAAGTTTTTTACTATCTCTGAAAAAGTTTCTCGATTTCTCGCCTCGCTAAACAGGTTGCCTGCATCACGGATACCAGTCCACGCTTGTATGTTACTAAGCCAAGTTATTTCTTTTCTTCCGCTCCTAGGCCGTCCTTCAACATTTGTTCGCGTGATAATTTGTAATAGTTTGTATTTTGGGTTCCTCATAATGTGGCCCAGGTATGCTGTTTTTCGCTTCTTTATGGTGACTACTAGCTCTCTACTTCGGTGCATTTGACTGAGTACTTCTCGGTTCGATACAAAGTGGGTCCATGGTATTCTAAGAATTCTTCGATATATCCATATTTCAAAAGCTTCAAGCTTCTTTACGTCTACTGCTTTTATGGTCCATACCTCCATTGCATATAGAAGAACAGACCACATATAGGTCTTAACGAATCGTATTTTAGTTTCGAGATTAATATCATGGCTGATAAAAACTTTTTTATATTTAAAAAATGCATCTCTTGCCATTTCAATACGGCATCTGATTTCCTTTGAACTATTCCACTGGTCATTGATTGTAACCCCGAGATATTTAAAATTATGTACTCTGTCAACGTAGGAGTTTTTTATCTTCAAAGAAGCTGTGTTGTGGTCATTTTTTTTACTAACAATCATATATTTCGTTTTCCGTATATTAATCTTTAGGCCATATGTTTCACTATATTCCGTTAGTTTGTCTAGTAGATGTTGGAGTCCAGACATACTATCGGCCAGTATGGTGGTGTCATCAGCATATCTAATATTGTTGAGAAATATACCGTTTATATATATACCTTTTCGAACCTTGTTAATTGATTCTTGGAATATTTTTTCGGAGTAGATATTAAATAGTAGTGGTGACAGTATACATCCTTGTCTGACTCCTTTAGAGATTGCAGTACTCTCAGTCATCTCTCCATCGACATTAACTTGTGCTGTTTGATGCCAATACAGGCTTCTAATACATTGGATTTCCTTGTTATCTATACCAATGGACATTAGGCTTTCGATCAGTTTATCATGTTGCACAGTGTCAAAAGCCTTTTCGTAATCAATGAAGCATAAGAAAACATCCTTCTGTACATTTCTGCATTTCTGAACTACCATCTGTATAGAAAAAAGTGCTTCACGGGTGCCCATGCCTTCTTTAAAACCAAACTGAGACTCACCCATATGTTTCTCAGCTTTTTCATAAATTCTGGAGTGAATTATTCGGAGAAATATTTTGAGAGCGTGACTCATTAGGCTAATGAGTCTATAATCATTACAATGTTTTGCGTGACTTTTCTTGGGGATGGTTATAAAGATTGATTTAAGCCAATCTTGTGGGAACTGGCCAGTATCGTAAATAAAATTAAACAGTTTTGTAAGAAGATGGATGTTATCGCTGTCTATCAATTTCAGTATTTCAGAAGGAATCTCATCAGGACCACAGGCTTTTTTGTCTCTCAGGGATGCTATTGCTAACTCAACTTCTGGTTGTGTGATCGCAACTCCTGTATGTGAATGTGGTGTCTGCGTTTCAAAACTTGATCGATTGCCATCAGTAAATAATTCTTTAATATATTCATTCCAAATATTTTTTTTTTTTTTCTTTAATATCTAAAACAGCTTCGTTGTTATTGTTGTACAGAAATTTTGGAATTGATTTGCGGTATATCCTGGCGGCTTCCTTTAGTTTTTTATAAAGATTAAAATCGTCATGTAATTCTTGTAGTCTTTCTATCTCCTGACATTGACTATTAAGGTGTGAGTTTTTTGCAATGCGTATCGCCATTTGAACCTCTCTATTTAATTCATAGTACATCTCATAATTTGAATTTTTATATTTTCGACGTTCTTCCATTAGTTTTAAAATTTCATTCGTCATCCATTCTTTTCTTTCCGGTCTTTTGTTATTTCCAAGAGAATTCTCTGCTATTGATTTGAGAGTATTTTTAACAGAATTCCATATATTTTCAACATCTTCTCTGTTAACATTATTTAACTCTCTATTAATACATTCTTTTACATTTGTGCGAGTAGATGGTTCGTTAAGTTTCGTTGTATCAAGTTTCCTGTATGTTTTTTTCTTTGTAATTATGGTAAGTTTTGTGCACAAATTTGCCATTAGAAGATTGTGATCCGAAGGTACATCTGCTCCTAGATATGTTGAAGTTTTTGTAATAAATGAGCAGAAACGTTTGTTTATCAAAATGAAATCAATTTGATTTCTTACGATATTCCCTATTCTATCTTGGGGGGATTTCCAGGTATACAGTCGTCTTGCCGGAAGGCAGAAGAGCGTGTTTGCTATTTTCATTTTGTGTTCTTGACAAAATTGGATGAGTCTGTCGCCTCTTTCATTTCTTTCTCCTAATCCGTATTGCCCTGTTATACCAGGTACTTTGTCTACTCCAACTTTTGCATTAAAATCACCTTGAATGATAGTTATCTCTTGAGGTTTCGTAGCTTTCATCAAATCTTTAATTTCTTCATAGAAAACTTCCATTTCTTGATCACTTTTATCCGCAGTGGGTGCATATATTTGAATAATATTTATATTTATTGGTTTGGCTTCTAACTTTATGAGTAAGACTCTGTCAGATTTTGGGATAAATCCAGTGACACATTTTGCTATATCATTTTTAACTATAATTCCCACTCCGTTTCTGTGATTTTTATTAAGGTTTCCCGAGTAGTACATTTTTGCATTCTGAGAAACAAATTCACCGCTGTCAGGCCACCACGTTTCACTTATACCAAGAATATCGGTTTTAAGATTGTTCATTTCTTTTATTGTATTAGCAAGTTTTCCCGTTTCATAAAGGCTTCGTACATTCCATGTACCGATATTGAGTTTTTGTTTTGTTTTACCTCCGGGGATTCTTAGCACCCTCGTGTTACCGGAGATTGAGGGCCATTTGTTATTGTGTGTAGTCATAATTGTATGGTTTTCAAGGGACTTTACTTCAGTGGTTTCCCGTTGCCTTCTGAAGGGTTTAAAGTTTTCCTTCTTTGTTGCTCACATTAGCTAGTATTTTAACTGGTGTTATAATACCATTGACCGGTGTCCACCTGCCCCGAAGGGTCGGAGGTCGTGAGTCTTCTTAGCTGGTTACAAAGACAAGGATTGGTTCTGGACTTTACCAAGTTAAAGACGATCAGTTCCGTTACCTTGTATGCCCAACTCTGAACACCAAGTTATCTATAAAAAACGATTTGCTTGTTTTGTGTAAAAAAAATTCCCATTTTCTATTTGTTCAGATTATTTGGTTAAGTACATCAAATTTTGAAAGTAAAATAATTGCGAAACCATATCGGTCATGCTGCTGGTGTCTTATAATTGAGAGTTTTTCTGTAAACTACGGCGACATTACAACAAAAAACAAGCGGACAGGTGTCTGTCTGGTATTTTTAGAAACTCATTTGTGGAGTAAACGAGTAAAACCTGTACCATATAAAATATCTGAATAACATAAAATAACTGAATATTCTTTTGTTTTAACGGAACATGCAGTTAATTTTTTGATAGTTAAATTATATTAAATAACTGAAAACTCATTTGTTTTAACGGAATATAGGGTTGAATTTTTGACAGAAAAAATTAAATAAACTTTTCGTTAAATAAAAATTAAAAATAACTAGACAGGTTTTTAACTGAATTTTATTTTATATTACAATTTAAGTGAATTTTACGTACAAAATATTAATGAAACATTTCATTAACATTGTGATAAAGAGTCAACCGTTTAAAGAATTTTTTTTATGATTTTAACGAAAAGAATTTTTATATTTCAACGAAATTTTAAATTTGTTAGATGACATAGGTTAGGTTAAGAAGGGTAATGCGCCCAAAGGAACACCTCTACTCGGAGACCAGTGCGGTCCATTGTGAATGCCTAAGTCAATGACATAAGATTATTCAAATTAATTACTTACAGGCTGTTTGTCGATTTCGAACGTAAACGTTCGCATAGGAAATTATATTTAAAACAAAAACAATATTTGAAAATTAGTTTTGGTATATGTTTTTTTTCTATGCGAATGTTAACGTTCGAAATCGACGAACAGGCTGTTAATTTCGAAATTTGTATGACAGTCCCTTATTACTTTCATGATTATAATGGCTACTTATTTCCAGCCATCTTTTCAATGTAGGTTTTGAGTTGTTGTGAATATTATTTCGTTTTGTTTTAATTCTTGTTACAAATCATTAAGTTGTATTACATTTTATTCCGTTCTTTTCTTGTTTCATAATATTAATAATAATATTCTACTTTCAGAGACTAACATTTGAGCATTTAATTTATTTTCCAGGCCGCGACGGCCTTTTACTACTAAATAATTTTGTGTATTTAAGTAAACAATTCAAGAAAAAAGAATGTGAGCATTTCTTGCTCTTGTTTTTTTTCTATTTATTTTCATATCAAATAAATATCTTTGTGGATTAAAATTATTTTCATTTATTAAAAAAAAATGTAAACAAGATAAAAAAAATCCTTAAATGATAAATAGCAGAGAAAAAATCATCAAATTTAAGAATTTCAACCATACAAATATAACGGTTTAATAGAATTCTTGAATTCACTTTATTTTCATCTCCATCCTTTATTTCTAACTACCTGCTATCTCCATACAAAATGTTAAATACAGACTAAAAATAGATTAAAGAAAAATTCCCATAACTGCCCAGGAGTCGCCTCTAGTGGAATATAAAATATGACCGACCTGTATTAGTTTTTTGTCCTTAAAATTTTCTCGAGACATACTTTCCCTTTCTCTCTACTTCTTAGGGTGTCTCTCATATAAATATTGCGTTTTATGAAATTCTTAAATTAAATAAAAATGTATGCCTTTGGTAAATAAAATCAAAAGATTTTAATCATTTATAGCTTGCTTTGTTTGCCACTTCGTTTTTTATATGTCAAAATATATATGGACAAAATTTTCTAATTTTTTATGAATTTTTAACAAACAAAAATTTCAAAATTTTGAATAAAAAAATATTTTTTTTTCCCAAAAAAAAAATATGCCTGGCTTGTCTGTAATTTCAAATTAGCACAGTGTTATTATTTCCTTTAAATTTTTAAATTTTCAAAACAAAAAATTCTTATAGTATAAGACAACTAAAATTCGCCAAAAAAAAAAAAGAGGGACGTTACAAGTTTGTAGTGTTCATCTGTGTATATTTGTGTGTATCTATGAATCTGTACGTTTAAATCTTTTACTAATATTTAATTAAAATCACTTTTTCGTTATCGTAATGAATTTGTTGCATTGATATTATGAAACATTAATATTTACTATTTTTTTTACAAATTTCCATGTCATTTGCAAAAAAAAACAGTTCAAAATACGTTTTTATAAGAATTCTAGGAAGAAAATATTTTCAAGTTACAAGTATTTTTTGTTAGAGAAATTTGTTTTTATAAAATTAGCGAAATAGGGTTTGGTAAAAATGGTCTTGCTAACTTTTTCGGGAACTTTTTTAAAGCAGTGAAATAGGAAGATCGCGGTTCTTAATATTTTTTAATTGCAACATTGGCTAGGACATGTAAAATTTATATTTGCAAAAAAAAAAAAAAAAACGTTTAAAAGGTCAAACATACTGTGCACATAATATTCTTTAAATACTAAATTTTTAAGATTTTTCTCCTCACAATTTAGTTATTTTTCCCGTGATCCTGGAATAATCTCTCAAAACAGCGTCCTTAGACTCCTGATTAGTCTTTCTCAATAATCATAATCTAAAGTATCCACAGAACAAAAAAGAAAAATAATCCTAAATGGAATTGTTAGGATTTAGTTTATCTTGATATTCCTCTGTTCTCGCTCATATTTTGGGTTTAAATAACTAACTATGAATAATGATAAAAATCCATCCTCATGACAAATACTTAAATATGAAAAAGTTTGTTCTGTGGGTCATTTAAAAAAATGGTGCTGTAATCTTTCCTAGTATAAGTTATTTCCTAGAATTTTATTCTTTATTCTTTTTTTCGATTGTTGTGTATTTTTTTCTGACAAGTGTCACGATAACTTAAATGATCAAATTAGTCTGATAAAATACGAATTATTTTTGTGTTATGAACTTTTGATAAGGAAATGTAATTAAAAAAATTATTTCTTAGCAAAAAAGAAAAAAAATTACAGGAGAGAGATAAAAAATATTCTAGAAAAAAAATGGAAAAAAAGTTTTTAAATTATGTTTTGGAAAATTTTTAAATAAATAAAAGATTAAGTTGAAATAACTACAAAGTTTTTCTATAAATTTTAATGTGTGTTTTACTGATGCTTATAATAGTGAACGCAGACAAAAAATTTGGTATAACAATTAATTTAGAATCACTTTCTAAATGATTTGGAGCATGTTTGTTCGTCCATATAAGGTTTTAAATGATAATAAGGGTTAAGGATCAATAACATAAACTGTTGTAATTAGAGAAAATAATTTTCTAATAACTATGATTCAAAATCCGATACTTGGATTGCTCGGCCCATATGACCTTGATTTTTTGTCGTTCGTTTTTGGCCGGTTCAAAAGATATTTATTGCTACCTATCTGGCAATTTTGTACAATGAACCGTTTTTATTCTTACAAAGTAAACGATATTGCTTTGCATCGCAGTTGGCAAAATGGTCCTAGACGCAAATGTCGTCAACGATTTCCTCAGGAAATTTTTGAATTTGTCGCCTATATAACATTTATGACTTAAGTTACAAAACGTGTATTTTGTCGTGTTTAAAATCGTATTAACGACTTATTTGGACACATTGTCTTAAATTTGCCTTGAATAACAACGAATTGAGGACAATTGCATGCATTTTGTCGTGTTTCAAACCGTTCAAACATTGACGACAAAATGCATCCAATGATCGCGTACGTTGCCCTCTAATTTAAAAATAAAATATCTTGAT
The DNA here is from genome assembly GCA_963931875.1 of Pollenia griseotomentosa. NCBI lineage: Eukaryota > Metazoa > Arthropoda > Insecta > Diptera > Polleniidae > Pollenia > Pollenia griseotomentosa. The sequence continues at coordinate 209,335,051 of OZ007560.1, forward strand.
ATTTTGCTTTTATTAGCACTATTTTTGATAATGGGCAATTCCATATGTGACTGACGCTTCATTTGGCACAATTTGCGTTTTGTTTTGTCTTATATTACGATTAGTAATATTTTTTTATTATCAATTTAAACATGGCTTTTTAGCAGTTTTAACAATTATCCGATAAAGAAAAAAATGGCAACCACTTTTATTTTGAAAAATCATTTATTTAGTAAAATATGAACGTGAGAGTGTTTTTAAACTTCAATAATCTTCCTCTGCACTTTCGTAATAACTTTAAATTGTGTTTTTATCGAAAGTTAAAGAAACAAACTATTATAAAATTCCGAAATAAAAGCGGTAAGTTATTCAAAAAAAAATATTTATTAGCAAAATAAGTTTTGACTGACACTATAGCCCAAAACGTGACCGACACTACACTCACTTTGTGTAGTATAAAAGTCCGTATTTTTACATAAAAATTTAGAATTGAAATCACAGCGCATAAAATAGGAACTCTAAAATTATTTGAAAGATACAAAATTGTAATTAATAAACCACCGACGAAATCACTGATAATAAGTTAGAAACCAAGATTGAAACTAAAATAATTCAAAACAAACCCTTTTTAGAAATAAGAAATATAAATGTTTCAAAAACTTAAAAAATTTACTTTTTTTAATTCAAATTTTTTAAAAAAATATCAATTTTTTTTTTAAAAAATATCAAAAAATTGTTGCCAATATAAAAACTTAAAAATAACACAAGAAGCACAAACAAATTAATGTTCCTGCTGACTACATTGCCATATGTGATGTTCAGAACCCATTCCCTAACAAATCAAAAGCCTATTGGAGGTTTGACTGTCTCCACACAGCCAGTATCCCCTCTTAACGTTATTGGTGATATTGCAGTGACAATGTATTTGTTTGGATGATCGCCCACGTGTCGTCAAGTATTTTCTATGGTCGTAGACGGTTCGTTAAGAATGTCTTCAAGACATGGCGATCTGGGATGTGTAAACGAAAGACATGTATTTTATGTTTTTATTGTACACAGAAAATATCCTCCAAAATGTTTCACCAGTTCAAACATTAATCAATTGGATTAAATGTTTAGTCAAGTGAATTAAACGTTTAATTGATACTATTAATTTGTTTTCTGGTGCAAGTTAAATAAATTTTTTAATTATGAACTGTTCGGCAATTTCGAACGAAGACTTCGTTCGTTTAACTTACATGTAAAACAAAGCATATTATAAAATATTGTTTTTGTCCGAAATCGACGAACGGGCCATTAAAATCACAAATTATTTAATTGAAATCAATTTTTATTTTTTTCTGTGTAGTTTCACAGAAAAGTTATTTTACCAAAGTGTATAATTAATAAAAAATTAAATTGAAAGCATTAGATGAAAAACTGCTACTAGTTCTGTTAGTCATTTTTTTTTTCTTTTCAATTTAATATAAATTTTTCTATTTGTTTGTATTTTGTCAAAAAACAAAAATTAACTACATAAAACTTGTGAGCTGTTGCTTTAAATTTCGCGTGAATGTACCCATTTCATATTATTTCGCAGTTTGAAAAATAGCATTTCGCAGAAAATGCTTAACAGAGTACCAGGCTTAAATCACTTTAACTTTAATTTATTTTAAATCATGATGAATTTTTGAGACTAGAAAAGCTTTAAAAACAAATACTATTCTCCCACTATTCATTTTAATATGCAATTAAAAATAAATAAATGTAAGTAGAAAGTACTGATAGCTTATGTTCTTTTCTATGCGTTTTGTATAAATCTTGGTTAACACAAAAATCAATTTGTTGGGCATTATTTGTATAACTAATAACTACTAAAAGAGGCTTGAGTTTCTCTAAAAACTCTAAAATCTGGAATCACTTATATTGTTTAAAAACTCGACGTCCCCGCCAAAATTTGCATAAAAACTTACAACGGATCACTTTATTTTTTTTTTTTTTTTTAATCAAAATTGATTTTTTTTATCAAGCTTTGCATATAAACTTTAAATGGCTGCATGTCTTTTAAAAATGCTCAAATCGCAAAAAAAAAACCTGCGATGACTTTTTTTTCTATAAAAATCGATTTTTTGGTCAAAATTTGTATAAAAACAAAAAAAGGCTGTTGTTCCTTTCAAAAGCTTAAACTGCGAGAAGAATGAAAATCTGTGATCACATTATACTCTTCGTCAAAAGACAATTTTTTTGTCAAAATTAGCATGACAACTTAAAACGGCTGTGGACCCTTTAAAAACGATCAAATCTGGAAAAATCGAATAGCTTATCCCTTCAACAATAAATTTCAGTTTATAAATAGTATGAAATGGGAATTTATCACTTTTAAACGAAACCTTGTTAATCGATTTTTTTAGTCAAAATATTTATAAAAACGAAAAACATCTATAGTTCCTTAAAAGCGCTAAAATTGCGAAAAGAAAGAAAATCTGCGATCACTTTTATTTTTCGTTAAAAGTCGATTTATTGGTCGGAATTAACATACAAAACTAAAAATGGCTGTACATTTCTTTAAAAACACTCAAATCGTGAAAAGTATGAAAATACATTAGGACTTATATTTATTTCAAAAATCGATTTTTTGGTCAAAATTTGCACAAAAACTAAAATATTTAACAAACGAGCCCTCAAACCTTAAAAACATCTTCTTTAATTTGAATAGAGTCACATTAGTAAGTATAACAAGACATTTTTAGGTAAGTCCTTAAATCTCCAACGAACTAATTTTGAATCCCTTCAACGCGTTCTGCAATACTAAGAAAACCACTCAAAATTTCATCTAATTTTCGACCTGTTTTAAATGGTACTCCCGCCAGATCTTTGTTGTCGCAAATTTGAGAATAAGTCTTTTTCCACTTGACCATTGCCGTTAATATACAGCGCAGTTTTTGTAAACAGTATTTAGTACCCACTGTTTGTCTTGATTTGAGATATTAATTTTAAAATATGCTTTTGAAATATGCAGCTTTCACGAAGTCTTAATACTTAACGAATTATACAGAAAAGAATTGTGAAAGGCAAAACTAGTGCCACCATCATCATCAGCAGATGAAAGTTCATAAGAACTAACAATTTTTATAGAAGCACCTTTTAAAGAGCTTCATTTTATGTGCTGCGAAATATGTGATTACTTTTTATCTGAAAAATCAAAGTTCGCATTTAAAAAAACGGCTTCTTTAAAAAATGCTCGAATCGCGAAAAGGAAGAAAATCTGTGATTTCTTTTATTAAAAATTAGTGTTTTTGTTAAAATTTACATTCAAGTATTTTTTTTATTAGTGTTCTTTTTAAATTCAATTAAAAACAAGTTAGAGTGCTATATTCGGCTGTGCCGAATCTTTGATACCCTCCACCGACAGTTCGAATGTTTAAGGAGTAATATCTGAATGATGTCTTTTTATTATTATTATCTTAAACTGTGACGATTTGTTATTAATTATGGTTTAAGGAGACTAAACTGTTTTCCGGGAGTAGGGCATATATGGGGCCTAGGGTAAATTATGTACCGATCTTCACAAAATTTCACAGTATCATTTATAGTCCTATAAAATTGTGACGAGCCAAAAAGTTATGATTGCATTATTTTTTACGGTTTTAGGCGTACTAAACTGTTTTCCGGGAGTAGTGTTTATATGGGGCTTAGGGTAAATTATGGACCGACCTTCGCGAAATTTTACAGTGTCATTTCTAGTCGAATAAAACGGACTTGTGCAAAATCTTATGTCATTCCGTGCATTTTTGCATCATTTATGTTAGTTTTTGTAACAAAATTATCAAGTTTTTGAAGATGGTGGTTCCACATTTCGATTCATAGCTCTGGTCCTACTGAACCGATTTTGCTGAAATTCAATCCCAAACTGCTTAGGATAACTACAAGCAATTTGACACCTAGTTTGTTTATTTCTTTTGAGTTTTTCGAAAGTGAGCGTGTTTTCAACAGACGGACAGACAGACGGACATGGCTAAATCGACTTAGAATTACTCAAGCAGCCAGAATATATATACTTTATGGGGTCTGAGATGAATAATTAAAAAGTTTCACACGGAATGACAAACTTAGTATACCCTCTTCACAACTAATTGTGGTGGAGGGTATAAAAAAAGACAGTGAATTCCTTGAGATACATACAGTAGACGCACTTGAATTTTATATGGATTGGTATTGTCCCAAATTTTATTTTGTTTTTGTTGACGGGCTTAATCTATAGCTTTCAACCATAAATGGCCCCCTTTGTCGCGGACGATGATTTTTTGATGAAAATTAAGGACAGTTGAAATTCTATAATGTTAATCTTTATATCCTTCCTAAATAAATGACAGTCAATTCGACAGGTGTAACTTTAGCAATATGGTGCCTTTCAAGAGTCATAGTTCATAAGGCTCTTTTTGAACCTGTTTACTGGAAAATTGTTCAATAACGATTTAAATTTTTTCGTGTGGGGGTATAAAACGTTTGCATTTATGGACATGGACATGTCTGTTTTATACATTATCTTTTAAACATGCTACCAAAAACTTTTTCCTTTTCACGATGTTTTTACTAACATGTTTTCATGTCCAATTGTCTAATATACATATACATACAAATCTTCTCTAACACGATCGCCTAAAACAGATATGTTTGTAAGACATGTCTGAAAAGACATCGTGTATATGCCCCCTATGATTTTAGAAAAATTTTACGAAGCATCCAAATCAAAGTCACACTTATCACGTTTCTTGATCTAAAATTTTTAAAACCTAAAGAAAATTATTTATGTCTAAAACAAATTTTTTATAACTATATCGCAAAATGAGCAACACCAAATTTACTATACGTAGCTATGGCAAAAAGAACATTCAAACTACAATAAGAAATATTTTAATTCCAATACATGAATTATTCCTTTAATTATTTGCGTACACCACAGCGTATAAGTAATAAAATATAATTGCCAATTGCATTTTGCTTAAAAAAATATTTTTTTTATTTAAAATTTATTTTCCTGTTTTTCAACCAAAATAATGATAAATAGTAGCAAAAAAACAAAAATAAAATAAAATAGAAAAAGAAAACAGTGAACAAAATATGTTTTCCATAATATGTGTAATTTCTCCTATACATATTTATATTTTTGGTAATAAATCACTTTCAAATATAAATTAATAAATAACACATGTACTAAAGTTTGCAACAAATTACACATTGAATGTGTAATGTAACAAGAAATTTATCGAAAACTTTTCAAATTGTTATACATTAAACTCATGACACCACCCACTTTGCAAACTCCTCAATATAAGAGTAAAAAAAAAACACTAGAGTTAATACCTTGATTTAAAAAATAAAACGCTTGAAAATGAAAAAAGTTTTCTATAAATACAAAAAAAAAAAAACTGCGAAAAATGTAACAAAAATGATTTCGATTTCTTTTTTCTTTTTCTTTTGTGGAACATGTTTTAACAAATAGAAAAATGAAACGAACTTTAACTGCAAATGTTGCTCATTTTACTAAAAAGAACTTTGCGTTAAGGATTTTTTATTTGAACATTATTTGGCCAAAAAATAAGAGAACTAAAAAGAAGATGGAACGAAATAAGAAAAAAAAAATATATATTAAAAAATAAAAATAAAATTTTATAATTCAACACACGTAACATGTTGCAACAATTCAATCAGTTATCGTGTCTGAACGATATGCATATACATCCCTACAAGAGTCATATACATTTTCACTAACACCAACACATGCCCCCACACTGCATATGCACATAAATGTATTTTGTATGTGCTCAAATCAAGAAGAAAGCAAATGATTGCTCTCCTTTCACTGATACTAACGTATTTTTCTTTTAAATGAAACCAACTAAATTTTTTGTGCCAATGATTAGAGAGAATAATTTTTTGTCTAAAGACATAAAGACGAATTCACAAAAAAAAATTATCATTTTCCGAAATTAAAAATTTGTGGACTTTATTTTAAATTTCAATGTTTGATAAGATATTATACATACATATCTGTGGTCATATGCAAGAAAGGCTTAAGTCGACTTAAGACAAAATTGAGTTTTTACAATCACCCCTATCGTGAATAACAAGTGAAATTTATGTTCCCATGAAATTTTCATTCCCCTCGAAGGAAAAAAAGCAATCGTTAATCTCATGTGAAAAATTTGGCATTCATTCATCATTCATATTTAAAAAAAAAGTTAAAATAATAAAGCAAAATAATTAGTATTGATTACAACGTTAGTTTTTTGCACTTCTTAAATTTTATATGGTAAAATATTTTTCCAAAATGTGCCACCACTTCTTTCGAAAGCTTCACAAATTCGCAGGCAATCGACCTAATGTTTTTTAAATGACTTATTGACGGATCTAGCCTTTAATATTTGATTTATAGGAGGAACTACTTATATACATGAACCCATGTGCCTAGTAAGTAACATGTAACAGTTTTGGATAAATTATGTTAGGCCAATTGGCAGTATTAACCATGAAGGTGCTGCATCGGTTAAAAATTAAAGAATCTTTTGTCGAAATCTTGTTTTTTAAGCAGAGTTCCAAAATAATTTATTTATTGATTTCAAAAAATGTTATTTTAGAAAATTTTTTTTATACAATTTTAAAATTTTTTGAAGAACTTTTTTTTTTAAATATCCCTAGAGGGAAGCGAACTGACACTTTATATGAATAAGACCTATCACTTGGAGGGAGTCAATTGACACCACTTGACCAGTCACAGGTCTATTCTCCATAAACTTACTTATAGTATGTTCACATTTGGCTTCTTAAACGCGTTTAAGCACTTCGAAAGTGATTAAGCTCTAATCACTTCAAAATCGAGATGATTACCCATACATTGAAGTGATTTGTTAATCACTTCAAATTGACATGATTACAACTTAAACACTTCATAAATCACATAGAATCCACTGAACATACCTCAAATGTAGAATCGCCAACATGATCGTGTACAACCGACCAAGATTTCTGCTTAATGGTTTTATTTTTTTTCCTTAAATAATTCATAAATTTTCACGATTTCATCATTAAAATGATTAAAATAATCTTCTGATAACTTTATAAAAGTGTTTGTTGTGTGTTTTTTTTCTCTTAATCATCTGTCATCTTAATCATCTCAAATGTAATGTGAACGGCTTTGATTAGCTAAATCAACATTTTGCTTTAAAAACCTAAGTGTGAACTTAGCATTAGTGTCAATTACAGTTAGTTAATGTAGTATTATTTCAATAAAACAAGTCCTAGAATTAAATTCAAGAACCAAATTTAGAAAGTACCAAAAAATGTGTCACAGCACCGGTGACACAAAAGTAGTCCCGTGATAGATCTTTGGTGGTAGAGACCGGTTCTAGTTCTAACACTTTATATGAATACATGGGGTTGTCATTAGAGGGGGTCAATTGACACCATTTGACCAGTCACAGATCTATTCTCAATGAACGTGCTTAGTGTCGATTACTAAAATTTAGTACTAATGTAGTATTATTTCAATAAAACAAGTCCTAGAATTAAATTCAAGAACCAAATTTAGAAAGTACCAAAAAATGTGTCACAGCACCGGAGAAGACTGTACTGAAATTCATTACTTTTTCTACTTTTTTGTTCTTTATAAACCAGTTAAGGGATTGGTTCTTCTTTCATTGGTCATGAGTCCTTTCTTTTTGGTCTTGTTCTTTTTTCAAAAATCCCAGGACTAGTCTGTTGGACTAATGGACACAAATTTCCCGCAGGGATATGTCACTCAAATATGCAAAAAAAAAATGCATTTAAAATCAAAATATGCAAAACTATGCATTTTCACCAATATATGCAAAAACAAATCGATGCCAGTTTAACGCAAATTTAATGATTCGGAAAGATAATTGGCCGACATCGATCTTAGACTTTCAACAAAACACATGCTTTTGCTCATTTTTATTTAAATGCTCAAATATTTTTTTTTTTTTTTTGCAGACTAGTTGTTTCAGAAATTAGATTTTGTGAAGAGTTTGGTAAGAAAAAATCTTGGTTTTGTAAAATAATTAAGTTTTGTAATAAAAGAGTTGTTTTTTTTAATGTAATGCTTTTAAACAAACATAATTTCGTTAAAAACGAGATTTTTTTAAATAAAAAATCGACTTTTTTGTAAAAAAATGAGCTTGGGAAAAAAACGTTTTGTTAAAAGAAAACGTAAAGTCGATACAAGACGCCTTTTCCAATGTAGCGCAAAGGCTGAAGATGGGCCGAAAATCTATTTTTGATATTTAAAAAAAAAACTTAAATTTATAAAAATAAAGCTACAAAATCTTACTTGATAGATTGTTAAAGTAGATTCACTTTTAAGACAGCAATTCAGAAATCACTTTAAAAATAGTCCTTAATCAAGAGATTGCAAAGTGGCTGAGAAAAACATATATATAACTCCAACTAAACAAGGTGTTATGAAATACTTAAATAAAAAAAAAAATACATTCCCCATTCCTTTAGATCCAATCAACCTGTATTGGTCGCATTCAGATAGCCGCACTTGAACAAAATCGAATTCAAGCCAATAGTCCACAAAATGCGATATGGAAAAATCAAATAGAAACAGAACCAACAATTACAAAACCAAGTAAAGAAAAAGAAAAAGCAAAACATTTTAAATTTAAAATTTTTTGATAATATTTGAATGCACAAGAAGAATAAGTAGAAAAATATAAAAATACATACACTCATACATTTAATAATAAAAAAAAAAACTCAACAGCAAGAAAACAACAAGAAAGAAGTTATTTCCACTGCATTGGCGCCTTGAAAGTTAACGATTACATTTCATTGCTCATACCACATGCAATTTAGCAAAAATTGTTAAATGAAAGTAAGCAGGAGCAAAAGACCAGGAGCGAACGCCAACCACCAGCCAACAGCAGCAAACTTTTGCTGTGCAGAAAATTTTAAGAAACAACGAAGTAAAAACTTAAAACACAAGCAAAAAAGTTTTTTGTGCAAAAGAAGAATTTCAAATTCACCTGAGAAATGCTAAATGTAAGAAATATTAGAACAAGCAACAAAACTTTCTTATTGCTTAACAATCATGTTTTTTTTATTTTATTTTGTATTTCGACAGAAAAAAAACGAATGTATAATTTTTTTCATGCTTTGCCAAGAAATTGTTAAAATACATATAAAAACATAGAACCTGTAATCAAATGCAATGAGGTCATTTAGCTGGTTAACAGTTTAGCAAAAGAAAAAGTTTTTTTTTCGTTAAATCGTTTGTATTACTAACCCCCCCCCCCCCCTGCTTTTTCGTTGAGAGAAAGTAAAATATCAGGGTATACCTTTTTCTTGAACATGCTTAAAATGCACACCCACTAATCATCAAGTGACCTTTCTAATACCCTACAGGAATTTCAAGTATTAGATTTTTATGCTTGTGTTAATCTTGGTAATATATTTTGCTAAAGTAAATTTCAAATGACATTAAAAAAAAAGTTATGCAATTATCAAAAAAAAGATATAATTAAAACTTGACCACTAACTCTAAAACGTTAAAAAAGTTGAAGAAAAAACCTGTTCCATACGCATAATTTACAGACTACGCTTGAAAAACTTAGGAAGAGGGCAAGTCTATAATGATTTTTGTATGAACAAAATTAATTTCCTTTTTTTAATTTCTCCTTAAATTATATGCTTTGCATATATATATTTGCATATTTAGCAGGTCGGCAGTATTATTTACAAAAGAAAAGAACAAGAGGAATCTAAAGAGTTAATTGTTCCATGCTACACACACAGAGTATATATCTACGTCATAGACTAAGAAAAAGGAAAATTTATTAAGAAGTTCTTAATAGAATTGTGAAGGCCCAAGTATATTCTGATGATTTTTAATTTAAAATTTTTAATAATACAGACATTCGTTTAGGAGCTTCTTTTCAAAACAAGACTATTCCACTTTTTGTTCTTTTGGACAATTTGAGAAAGCAGTTTTTGAGGAATGTAATTTTGAATTGGAATACGTATTCCACGGATAATTACCTCGCCAAAAATGCCAATATATTTGGATAATTCTACGGGCTAAGCATTTAAACGAATACGCTTAACTACCTCGTTGAGGTAATTATAAGAAAACGTTTAATTACTTCATTGAGCAAATTAAGCGAATACGTTTATACCTCAGTGATGTGTTGAAAAAGGGTAAGACATAGGAGTTTTTTATGTATCAGCTAAATCATACAAACGTACTCATACTTATGATCACGGAAATTGTAAATAATCAGTTTCATGGTTTCCTTTGTGCGACCAATGAAGGCAGAAACAATATTTTTGTCCGTTTAGGAGCTTTTTATGAATTTTGTTATCGATTTGTTAGTGAATAATATGCATATTTTATATATCACGTTTTTGAAGCATATTTTTTATACATGTTCAATCTGGACGCATCGTTTAGTAAACCGTCCATCTGGCTGGTTATCTGTCTTAACCTTGTGCTGAAAGTAAAAGTAGTAGTTTTAAGATAATTTGATAAAATTTGGTAAATACGTTTTAATTGTTATAAGAACGAATGTAAATTCATCGAAACTTCTTTCTATATGTTGATGAACCATTTAATCATGTTCGTACTAGGATAAAATTTGGCCAAAAATATCTTACTGCAAATTAAATATAGTTGAATGGGTTCACACTTCACAGCTTCCATTCAAATATCAATCCCTAAAATATTCAAGCTATTTTATAATTTTAAATGTTAACATAAATTAAAATTAAGCGAACTTTCCTTTAATCTCTTTAAGACAAAATACCTCATTTATTTGTTGTATCTAGATAATATTCAGCACAAATAACTCTTATATGAATCTCAACTTCTTAACGTTAATTTTAAAGCAAATATTAAATTGTGGAATATTTTGCTTTCAAATAAATCATATATTGTTTTTTAGGGTTTTTAGTGCACATTTTATTTTTTTCATTAACATGTAAAGTTGCATTACCTGCTGTGTTGTTGTCAAATAGTACTGAGGCAATTAAACATATGAAATTAAGGTAACATTTTGTTTAGGAGTTTAATTTTTAAGGCATTTACCCGAATTGGGTAAATAAGCGTATGGCAATTAAACATGGATTTTTGTTTAAAAAATGGAATAAAACGAGGATTTAAAACTCAAGGTAAATAACCGTGAAAGGCATTTAAGCGTGGGGTAATTAACCGGGTTATACTGTAGTCAACTTTTAACGAAATCATGCCTTTTATTCTTTTTTTTTCTGATGTATTTATAGAGATTTTCCCAATTTTATTTTTGCAGAGTTTTTTTTTCAATGTTTCCAAACAAACAAAAAACTTAAAACAATTTCTGTCGAAAGTGGATTACTTAGTTTTACTTCTACCATATTTAAAAAAAAAAAAATTTAAATCGAAACTTATTTTAACCACTTTATGCTATATTTAATCTATAGCATGTATTCGTTTTAATCTATTGGAACGCTTGGGAAAAGCTCTTTAGCAATAAAAAATAGAGCAAATCAATCTTCAAAATTTGCAAAAATTTTAAAATCATTAAGACCGATACAATGATATTTTACTAAGTATTCAAAATATTATCCACACGCAGAAAAAAATACGATTAGGCATGGTTACGGCAACTAAATGTTTATCGCAATTATAAATTTAAGTATTGTTGACTGAAAAATAATTATTTTTCTAACAACTAAATAATGATAACTTTAAAAATATATTATATTACTCGCAACAATGTAATGATATTTAATCGCCATAACATATTAACTTTCTATACGTGTATTCATAATATATTTAAGAGGCAAACAAAATAAATTTACTCTAATAATATATTGTTATCGCCATTTGTAAAATAATTTTGTATCAGCTAAACAAATAAAAAAATTAAAAAAAAATTTTAAACTGCCACAAAATAAAAAATCAATGCAAAAAACTTAAAATTTTTTTATTGTTGTGAAAGTGGTTATGAATCTTCTAAACTTGTTATGATTACCATGACAATAACATGATTAATTCTTAACTTATTATGATTACCTTGACAATATTATGATTACTTCTTAACGTTATATGATTAACAGGATAAGCATATGATTAAGGGAGAAATATTATGATGTAATATTACGAATATATTTAGTCATAATATGATTCAATAATAATCGTAATATGGTGACTACAATCACAAATCTTTTCATATTGTGTTTCTCTTAGAATATGTTTACCACAAACATGTTTTTTCTTTGCGTGCAGCAGAAATTTTTCAAGATATCTAACAGAATAAAGCAGTGGTTGCCGAAATATTGCTAAAAATTGTCTAAATGATATGGCTAAGTGTTTTCCCAGTTATCTATTTTAGTCAAATACTGAAAGAGTAAGAGAGTTCCCCCGGAGTTCCCGGGTTAACCCGAATTCTCCTAGCGTCGTCATATGAAGACAAAAACATTGGCAGCTTCAACTTGCTGGTGAACCGTTATTATTGCATAGAAACAAATAAAGCAATAACAATTGTGTTGTGTGTTAATTACTTTTCCATAAAAAAAATTGGTCAGCTTTGTAATTCAAAGAGTTCGTGTGTGGTAAATTGTTTTTTGTGCGAGTTTTTTGAAAAAGTTCAGAATTATGAGTTCGGCTAGAAAGTAAGTGTCAAAAACTTAATAAATTTTATAAATGTGCCCTAAAGTAATATAAAATAAAAATTAATACTAGTTTACAAGATTCTTGCTAAAAAAATTGTTTGTTGTTGTAGAAGAAATATAATTTTTATGAGAATATATCTGGTTGTCGTCAAATGACGACACTATGATACAACGAGTACTATCTGATTTAATTTTTTTTTTTGTTTTCGGTTTTTTATCAGTAAATTTCTTAGTGTCGCGGACATTTTGGATATTTAAGATAAAAAAATGTATCAAACGAGTTTTACATCGTACCTCCATATGTTGACGTCTTGACTGATGAAGACTCAGATGAGGAAATCGAAGGAAATTTTAATACTTCGTCTCGTAGTCAACTTCTGGCACCTCCTGAAATACGAAGAAACAATGGAGCGCTTCCCACAAACACCAAACCATAAGACAAATTAACAAAAATAAATACATGAGAAAAAGCAAAACGAAATCATTTGGATGCTAGGAGGAAAAACATCGCAAATCACCGAAATTTTTGTACCTTTATTTTAATAGCGTCGTCATATGACGACATCTATTTTCTCGAAAACTAGACCCGATATGCCAGTTCTCTTTGCAGATATATACGAAAGGTATCCTAGACATGCAGTGAATCAAATAATATAACAATCGGACGATTATTTCATAAACCGGGAGAATTCGGGTTAATCGTTCACTCATAAAATTAATACAGTAACTGATTGTAGGTTATTAAATTCGTTTTCCGTACTGTTAAAATTTAATATAAATATAGGTTTTTTACAAATAATTTTATTTTTCAACATTTATGTTTGTTATTCAAAAAACAAACTACCAAAATATAATAATTTTCCGTATTTATTTTGTTATGTAGTTTGATTTTTGTCAGTTAAAATAAATGTTAAGGAATATGCAGTTTAATAAATAAAAAATTTAAAGATGAATGTAAAAATCATTTGTTTTAAATGAAATGTAAATCATCCGTTTTTTAAATGAATTTTGAGTTGTTTAAAATTAATTTTCTTTTGAATTTAACTACATAATATTTTGAGTGTTGGAACAAGTTTTGAAACTTTGTTGCCTTAATTAAAGTGTCACAATGTTAAAAAGAATTTTTAAATGCGACTTTTGTCAGCTGAAAATTCACACAATGTTAAACTTCTCAGTTTCTTCTGTTAACTAACGTTTAATAACGTAAGAGTTATAGACGTCTTTGAACTATTCTTTACTTTTATTTAAATTTAAATTTACTTTTCATTTAAAAGTAAATAAAAAAAATTACACAAGGGAACAAAATTTAACTTTTTTGTACGATCTTACTAATTACTTACTAATTTGTGTTCGCTGATTTCAAATCAAGTCTTCGTTTTTCTCTACCAGCTGAACTTTTCGAGATATACCGCTATGTCCAAAATTAAGGCACTTTCACTACATATATTGGAATAACTTGAAAACGGTTCATCATATTCAATTAAAAGAAATCCGAAACTCGGCAATAATATTATCTCTAAGCCGTGCTTACATTGTTCGAAATTTGCGCAGTAGATTCAGAGATATTTAAAAAAAAAATAAAAATTTTTTGTTCATTAAAAATTAATAAGAAACTAAAAATTACTTTTTTGGTCTAAAAACATTTAGTTAAACATATTTTGAATGAAATGTGCTTAATTTCATTGCAATTGGTGCACAACGTTTGATTTTGTTCACAATTTTGTTAGCTATGCAACCGTAGACTGCAGAAAACATGTTTACACTTCGGGAAACAAAGATATCTTCGACGAGAAGATGCATAAGATGTTGCGTTTGGAAGAAATCAACGCTCTTCCTCATGTTATCTTAGGTTTAAGCAAAATTGTATTCACAATTTTAACCTTAAGCTTTAAAATCTTCCATTATAGCGTTTTAAATTGCCGTTTTCTATTGCTTGCAGTGACTTTATCGTAGTTTTAGTAAAGTTCATTACGGTTCCATGCATGTTTGAAATCATTATTTCTTTTACATGCGAACTTGTACGTTTAACAGTAGAGAAAAGAATAAAAGAGACAACATTTTGAAGTGAAGAAATTAAGAAGTAATAATTCTATAATAAAACATATAAACTAAGTGATGAAAGAATATCAGCACCCTTGGGGAAAGAGAACTAACACCAAATTTGTTACGTGACAGTTCTAAAGTAGTATAACATGGCGATGTCCTAGGAGTCGGAAAAATCTTTACTTAGTTGACAGTTTGTAACAGGTCAATGAAATAACCTAAATGGACACATTAAATTTTAATAATATAAATATTGTCTGTCGCAAATATCGAGCCATAACCGCAAAAAAAGCTTAAGCGACAAAAACAAAATTTTACGGAAGAAGTTTTTTTTTTATATTATTTCATAAAAATTTTGTCGCTTTAGATAAAATTGTTTTTTATCCAAATTTTGATATTTTAACCCATTAGTGGTCAAACAAAAACTGGCCACAATTTTTTAAGTTCAACTTTAATTTTTGATTAAAAAAAGCATAAAATCGCACATGTTAAAAAAAAAATTTATTAACTGAGTTTTTGGGGTGTACTTAACTGAGTACACTGACCTCTATGTATGAAAAATTTTAAAACATTGTTTTTCAATGCAAAGTGTTCTTAGCACTTCTTATACTGCCAACTAGCTCTTATATGGCAAAAAATGGACCGCAGAAGGTTTCTTAGTTTAGTAGGATAGTGTCCAGCCTCATCTTGAGATTAATCAGCAAACATTGACCCAGACGTTACTCTAAATTTCTACGACCAATATAATGAGTGTATCTAAAAAAAGATTTAAAAAACACAATATTTTTGTGCAGTACAGTTCAACTACTCCAACAAATTGTAACCAGCACGTGGAACAAATGGATCAGAAGATTCCACATGCGATTTTTTGGAGTACAAATCTAACTGGCAGCAGTAGCCTCTACCCAGTTTTTGAAGCCGAATCGAACTGGATTTCCTGGAATGAATTGCTGAGCGGGATGGTAGTCAATGTGTTTTACCATTGACTCGTCTTAAGGAATATTTTGGACACCATCCTGCTAGGCATTTCATTCGAAGAAAGGCGGGTCGATTCGACTTCAAGAGTTCGAGGTTATAAGGTCAATGACAATGTAATTAAAGTTTTTTCAAATATTTCTTCACGTCACTGTTTAATCTTTCCTAAACTTCAGAGTTCTGCTGAGGGGCTAAGATCTGCGCTGAAAAGTCTGGCCGAGTTTTCTTTGGTGCCAACGGATTCTAATTGTGCAAATGGGCTCTAAAACTGACAATGTGTATATGTATGTTGATTCTATGATCCTATTGGCATCAAACATAACCACTTAAATGTCTTTAAATAACTTTAATCTTAAATTTGTTCGTATAAGGTTATGTTATTATGTTATTCAAATGTTCATGGTTTTTAATACAAATTTTAATATTTTTAATCAGGCTAAAGTTCATTAAATTTAATTTTAATTAAATTGTTTTTAATAAAAAAAGGAATTTTACAACATGAAATTAATTAAAATTTATTAATATTTTCATTCTTGGCTGCCGCGGGAACCGAACCCAGGTTTTAACGGACAGGTTGCCCTGACATGTTTCGATAGTTACCAAACTTTCTCTTCAGAGGGATTCGCCGTTTAACACTCACCGCCATTGACGACGGCTGGCAGTCAACCATCAATCTTTAAATCAAATGTTATTCCACCTGATTTAATTATTTTAAAAATTCTATCCAGTTAAAAATATTAGTTTCATTGGAGAAATAAGGTAATAAATTAAAAAAAAATGTTAGGAGGGAATCCCGGAAATTTATTTGTATTTCCCGCTTTCCCTGGAATATAAAATTAACTCTACCTTTAGTGTAATACTTGGCGAATACTTTAAGGAATAATATGGAAATGATTTTGAAAACAAAACGATTTGAAATTGATAATGTCGTTTCCGGAATCTTTAAAAATGTATTCATAATAAATTGTCCCTCTTTTTTCTGTCTGTATTCATTTGAATTTTGATTTTAATTTTATATAACGTCGGCTTAATATGCAAAAAAATTCTTATATTTCATATTTGCAGCTTGAGAGGAAAACCAAAAATATAGTTGGTTTTACACATTTCAATACTCAAATTGAAGAAAAACTAAATGCTGGTCGACGAGGCTTATCTTTTCTACCACACGGCATCAAAATCTCAATTTACTTTAAAGTGGACTCGGCAGGTTTGCATATTAAGCAGACGCTATGGTAATGTAACTGTAGGCAAACGATCGTTTTTTATCACATACCCGTATATTTCAATAAAAGATTCAAATTGAAATTTTGAATATTTAAGTCATTTCTGCACAAAAAAACTTTCTCGATAGGGGGGTTTTACAGAATTTGATCTGAGTGAATTTCATGAGAAACTCATTTGAGTTCGAACAAAATTCGATACATTTTGCATAGTTGGCTAATTTCTTTGTTTTAATTTTCCTTACACAGAAAAAATCATCAGTAGTTTTTTTTTCAATAAAAAATATTGTTTAGTATTTTAATTTAACAAATAGAAACTGGGAGTTATTTCCTTTCGTAGGTTACTTTATATTATATTCAACATATTTTATTTTTCGAATTTATTCTATGAGCTAAATTTTTTGTGACACAAAGAATGCTGACGAAGGCCGTAGCGGGCCAGAAAATGCATTACATTCTGCTGGTGTCTAATAATTGTAAATTTTTCTGTACATACAATATACTTTATTGCTATCCAATGGATAGCTAAGGTAAAATGTAACAAGAAAATACAATATAATAGTCTGTTAGTGTATAAAAGTCATTCCTAAAAATTTAAGGAATAGAACTATTACAAAAAAGCTTTATAAAATACATAACTGAAATTTAGCTCATAGAATAAATTCGAAAAATAAAATATGTTGAATATTTTTATTTAATTAATATGATTATTAAATCAATTATTTTTTTTTTTTTTTTTTTTTTTTTTTTTTGTTGAAAGAAAATTAAATATATAATTTTGATTTAATTAACATTTTAGTTACTTTGAAATATTATTATTATTATAAATATTTATTTAATGCAAATTTAAATTACAGAAAATGTATAAAGAGAAAAGGAATGGCTGCCAAGACCTTCGCCTTCGCCAAATAACAAAAAATCTTTGCAGATTTTTCCGATTAAAATAATATAATTTAAACTTGTAGAATTGTTGTTGGGAAATGTTAAAACCTGAGCTATATTTAATTGAATCAATTAACACAATGTTTTAAACGGCAAAGTTTTTTGATCATGTTTTTAATTCAAAATAAAAATATGATTTACTGAAAAAAAAATATATTTAAAATTTTACATCTTTATAATTTTTAGTAAATAATATAATCATTTTGGTGATAGGTGCAAAATCAACAAATTGTTTGCTTGATTCTATCAATTTGGAATGAATTTGGTGATTAGAAACAGTTTTTAGTTTTTCTGTGTATGAATAAAATTCAGTTTGTCTACTACAATTCCTCTTACACTGTTCTATTAAAAAATCCAAAATACTATAAAGTTTTATATTGCAACACGTTTTTTCATTTTAGATTACAAACATTTTTACAACATTACAAACTTGTGGGAGAGAGCTGCATTAAAGTTTTATTTTTTTTATTGTTTTATATTTTTTTTAAATAAAATACAAAATTTTTTTGTTTGCTTTTGTTTTTTGTTTTTATTCAGTTTTTCTTGTTAATTTTTCTGAAGTTCTATTTGGGTGTCAAAATCAATATTATCCCTTGATAAACTTACTTTGAAAGATTTTGAAGATAACAAATGATGATATAGACAAGGTGTTTCGTTAGAGAGAGTAATAAAAAAAGAAAAAAAAAAATGAAAGAAAATGTGCAACAAGAGCATACAAACGTATTAGAACCAAGACTCCTTGCTATGTTTGTTAGCTATAGAGTCCTTTTTTAGTTTGACTAAGACTAACAACAGTTTGTGTTTTGGTAGAAAATTAAGACATTTGAAAAATTATTGAAACTAAAGAAAATTTGTTAAACAATTATTGGCAGTTATTAATGATGTTTTACTTAAGAACATTTTAAATTCGTTGGTTTTTCTTCATTTCAATGCAGTAGAAAATAAACTAATGTTTATTTTTATATCTTTCGTGCTTAAGCACTTAATGCGGCAATAAATTCATTTTACTTTTTGTTTGCCAAAAGGAAATAAGAAATAACAAGAAGACTTCTTACCTTAAGCAGTAGTTATGCCAGACAATCATTAAGAATTTATAGACTTAGGTAATGCATTCATTAGGCGAAATAATGATAGATTATTTTTATAAGGATACTGAAATAAAATACGGTAATATATTTTTAAAGAAATTTTTATTGACTTTAAGTTGCTTACTTCATTTTGTAGATAATAAAATAAAAATAAAAATACATTTTAAGTGATTAACTTTGCAAAAATATAAAGAGCTGGAACAACTTTAAGGCAATTAAGACATAATCGAGTCTGACTTTCAATTAAAGTTCTTGTTTTTTAATAATAAGATTTTTAAAATTAAACTTTGCTACCTAATAGCCTTTAAAATTGTGCTAGTTTTAAAAAGTGTAACAAAGAATCAATTAAGTTTAATTTGATTTGAAAAATAAGAATTTAACTCTTCAGACACAAAGAAATTTATTTTATGTTCGAAATGCCACTAGATAGTACTCTAAAAATTAATCGATTAATTTAACGATTTCGGCAACAAGGGGCTATTTGTTATCCTACTCGCGCTTAAAGACCTGGTGCAATTCGAAACTTTTACACATATTATGGTTACGTCATTTACAATGGACCACTTTGGTCTCCGGGTGAAGGTGTGTCCTTGTGTGCATCACCCTTCTTAACCTATGGTTAAGCCAATAATATTAATCCCACGTTTGAAAAAAGTCCCCCTTCAAGAAGCTACAACCATATTATGGTTGCAAACATGTCATGCATTATAACAACAGTAATATGTTTACATCTAATAAAAGTATTGTTGTTTTTTACCCAGAACATAACGCTCTTGGAAAAAAGGAAAATGTTTTTGTTAATTTCAAAACACACGGTTTAAAGTGGCTAACAAATTATTTTTATGTTAAGATAACACGTTTAGTGGCAACCACAATATAGCTGTGGCATTTTGCCGTAGGCCTAATTTAACCAAAATATGGTTGCCAGTAACAATCATATAATTGAAATATGTTTAAAAAAATTTTTTTAGAATTAGTTTTAATTTCTTTTAGTTTTCTTGTGTGAATATTGCTCGTACAAAATCGAGGCACCTACAAGGCGGTGATTTCAGGAGCTGGACTGATGATTAAGGTGTCGATTAAATAAAGCCAACACTCATAAAGCTTGTCCAACTATGGCATGGTACAAAATAAAGTGGTTTTAGTAGTAGCTGAAGCTGACGAATGCTCTGTAGCGCAACAAAGTCAAAAATTTCGAATTTTGCGCTTGACAGCTTGCAGCGCTATTTTAGCTGGCACGAAGTGAAGGCGATAATATTCGAAGTTTTAGTAAAATTTATAGAAAAAGCTCTAGAAAAATAACGTCATTTTAAAGCAAACAGTGGACACTAATTGTCGAATATTGTCTTTAAAATATAGTACGAACATATTTCCAAATTAAAATTTTAATATTAACTAGCTGTCCCGGCAAACGTCGTTTTGCCATATAACATATTTCTTATGAAAGAAAGAGGAATAAAGCACCTTATACCATGATCGGCGATGAAAAAAAGCAATAGTTATTTATTTCTTTTCGTTACATATTCAAAAGTTAAACATAAAAAAGTAATGCAATATCTCCGGAACCACTGGGCCGATTTTGTCCAAACTTCACATAAACCATCTACAGCCTATCCCCAAAGTACCGTGTTAGTTTTCGTTTAAATCGGTTGACCCGTTTACGCAGTTAGTGGTGACATCAAAGTGTACACTTCTTTTTATATATATAGATTTATCCAAACTTTAAATAAAATCTTTATAAAAAAATTATAAAGTCCATTAAAAGTCCATTATTTTATGTCCCTTACAATGAGACTTTCGACACGATTAACCCTTAACTGCCCAGTATGCTTTTGTAACGTAGCTGACCAGTAGTGTCCAACGGACTCTTTAAAGCAATTAATGATACTTAAAGAAAAACAAAGGCAGTATACATTAGAAAAAAGTGTTATTTTAGTCAAGCTTATATGGCCTAAATTTCTTCAATGTAAATAAAATTCAATTTTTGATTACAATATTTGGTTTTTACAGAGTGTTCAGAATAGACATGCCGTTTGCATTTCTCGCAGCACTGTTTGGAAGTTTAAGATATTTTAGAGGAACAAATGTGACAACGCTTCTTTCCTTTTGAATCAGATTCAGATGGTTGACCAGCTCAATATAAATTAATAAATAATATATTAATGTGTCTATTGGACACTTGTGGGT
The DNA here is from genome assembly GCA_963931875.1 of Pollenia griseotomentosa. Taxonomy (NCBI): domain Eukaryota; kingdom Metazoa; phylum Arthropoda; class Insecta; order Diptera; family Polleniidae; genus Pollenia; species Pollenia griseotomentosa. The sequence goes on from OZ007560.1 coordinate 209,356,133, forward strand.
TGAGGCGCTACTACTTAAGTTTATTGATAATAAATAATAAACTATTTATGCTACAAATATTTTTATTGCGCCCCTGCGGGAAATTTGTGTCAATTGGTCCAACAGACTCGTCCTGGGAGTTGTGAAAATAGAACAGAACAAAAAGAAAGGACTCATTACCAGTGAAAGAAGAACCAATCCCTTAACTGATTTATGAAGAACAAAAAGGTAGAAAAAGTAATGAATTTCAGTACAGTCTTCAAAGGTGCTGTGACACATTTTTTGGTACTTTCTTAAATTTGGTTCTTGAATTTAATTCTAGGACTTGTTTTTTTGAAATAATGCTACTTTGTATTGAAATAATACTACATTTTAGTAATTGACATTAAGCACGTTTATTGAGAATAGATCTGTGACTGGTCAAATGGTGTCAATTGACCCCCTCCAATGACAACCCCATGTAAAAGTGATAGGTCTAATTCATATAAAGTGTTAGAACTAGAACCGGTCCCTACCACCAAAGACCTATCACGGGACTACTTTGGTGTCAGTTCGCTTCCCTCTAGGGGCATTTCTATTCTCAAGACCATCGGGGTAGAATAGGTAAAATGGGGTTTCTCAAATATAAATACTTTAGCTTTTATGAGCAATGGAATTCAAAAATGTGTCCGCGAGACACTTGTGGGTAGCTAAGGGCTAAGTCTCAAAGATTAAGACAAAGCAAGGAACTTTAGCGATTATACTTTTCTTATTTAAAAAAACCTCCTTCGATAATCAAATTGGTTTCATATTTTATTTAGTTCCAATACAAATGGCCTCGCAAAACAAAAACGTTTAACACGATAGTGGCAACACGCAATGAGTTAATCTCACAATTGTAACTTAAAACTATTTGGCATAAAGACATGTAATGTATTCAAAATGACCTAAATTATTTAAGTTTTCTACTAAGCCCCTAAGCAAATCTCTTTTCTGAATTTTGGCACAATGGAGTTCATTCTGGATGATCTTAGGTAGAAAACTTCTTCATAAAATATTGCGTTTACCAACAAAAATAGACAAAATCGATTTATTTATAATACTTCTTTAATATAAAAAGTGTTTGATACCGAAAATGAACCAAATCAGTCTGCTATTTAATTTAGTCTTAATAAGATTGTCGGAAAGGATAAGGGCTTCTGAAATTTTTAACTTAAAGGAAAGACCCAACGCAACAAAATTTTGGCCGATTTATTTTTAAATATATACTTAAAGCTTTGTTACATATTGAAAGTGGGACAAAGCGACCCATTATTATTAAATACGAAAATCTCTCTGTACAAAGTGTCTCCCGAAATACAATTTACACACTATAGCTGCTGTACAAAAACTAATTAAATATTGTAATTTTTAGGAGTTAACTACTTTTCTTAGAAATATTAAGAACTAATTGTTTTATTTGTGAATTATAGTTTATCTTCGTATTTTTTTAATAAGTATTAACCCAAATTGACCTCGTGTGTTCATATGGGCACAAAAGTAAGCTGTTGCTAAAAGAATCAGGAAATGCAAACAAATTTGTTTAGAATATCGGTACCACCTTTTTTGAGTTGTCAATCATCAGCGTTCACTATTGCGAAGATTGAGTTCAGTTGGTGAATGTTTAAGAAAATCAGTGCGGCAACAAAAGTGTGTAAATTAAAAAACCACGAATATTAGAATAGTTTGAGATGAAGAAATAAATATTACTTAATATTTGTTTATACATTATTTTTAATCATGAAAGTTTTAATGAATAAAACAATAAAATAAATAAAACAAAGTTGTGATTTTTTAAAATTTTGTTGTTATAACGTATATTTTTAAAGAATTTTATAGGTATGTTCATATGGACACACAGGTACATAGTCAGTAAAAAAAAAATATTCAAAATACATTTTTAATTGCTTTATTTTACCTATTTTTGGACGATTTAAAAGCACATTAAAGCTAGAAAAAATGGTTTTGCACTTTATTGAAAAGTTTTCTAGTGTCAATGAAGGTGGCGAAAACAATGTGCATACCATTATTTCGTGCCTCCAGAAAATAAAGGTTATATTTGTAGAGAAGATGTCGCTAAAATCGAAATACAAGGTATTGCTGATGATGTATCCCAAAAACAACTAAAATCTTATTGTGAAATCTTACTAAGAAGTAGACGAAGAGAGTTCAGGTTATCAGTGAACAGAATCATGAAGAAAGAGTCAAGAGACATTATGTTTTGATGGTTGTGGCCACTATGTTGCACTTATTGAAAATAAAAGACATTGTGCTTGGGAATTCTGCAAATCAAATGGTCGAACAGCATCTATCATAATCTACAAAATACGATATAATTTTTAAAAATCTATAAAAATACCTTCTTACCATGTTTTTAAATGCAAAATAAGTAATTATTTTAATAAAAACTTTTTATAAAAAAAAAACATCCATGTTTGTACTCGTGTAGCCACGACTGTTGTGAAAAAATTATTTTTTTACAATCTGAAACTTGTAACATTATTTGTGCCAATCAAAACAAAATTCTTTACAAAAAAAGTTCTGGTACAATTCGGGTCAAAATGGTGGGGGTATTGACGAGGGTCGTCCTCCATACGAAAAAAAGTTGTGCCGGTTACCTCAAAGAATGAAATCTATGAACAGAATTTTTCTTGAAGTTTTTAAAATAGGACAACATTATTTTCTTGCCACGCCTTACAATACAGCACATTCACCTTAGGTCGAAAGTGTGTATGGGGCAATCCAAGTGAAATCGGACAGTTTGAAGAAAAATATTTTTTGATTGTTATCTTTTACAGTGTTGATGTTCCTTATTAGCATTTTAGCCAATTTTCAGATTTTTTGGCTAATGGTTACAGAGATATCGAATATTAAAAAAATCAAGTTATAAGAAAACTATGTTCAAATAAATACTCATTACTTTTCAATATTGGTCCAAATAGAATAATACATTTTTTTGTATTTTTTCTTTTTTTGTCTACTATCCAAGAAAAAAAATTTGCACAGTGGGCTTGGATGCGATTTTCGTGACTAAATATTTAAATAAATTGTTTTCACTGTTAGTACTCTTTGATTTTTTAGAATTTTTTTTTTTTCTATAACACTTTGATTTGTTCCACAAATTTTAAGAGCCATTTGGTTGTGGGATTCAAATAACTTCTATTTTTCTGATTTTTTGAAATTTGTTAAAAAAAAAAAGTTTTCGATGTCAGTAGTGAAGTTGATTTAACAATGTCCGTCTGTCTGTAGAAATGGGGTTCTTGAAGACCCAAGAAATAGTGAGGACTTGGTTGGCATATATGTACGCCACATACGCTTCGTTGAATGTTGTTATTGAAGTTCAGCTTGATCGGTCCTCAAATGGCTCAGATATCACTGCGACTACTTCTAATTGTACCCATGAATCGCTGGTTGTTGCTTGTTTTCTGTATATCTGTAGAACGGCAAGAGCCAAAGTTTCCGAATAAGGTACATGCATCTTGGAAATCAATACACAATATTCGAACATATGTAAGCGGAAGTGGAGAAGTAAGCTTGGCACTTCCCATACAACGACATTATAGATTTCTGTATATCGGGAGAACGGCAAAAGACAAAGTTTTCAAATAAGGTAAAGGTTTTTTGCTTATCAAAACAAAACATCCAAGAAAATGTTGGTGGGGTTGGAGAAGTGGGCGTGCTATAAAATAGACCTATTTATATTTTAAGAACAGTATTTGTATTACTTTGTATTCGCACCATGCTGATGGGTATAGTTATAAATAGCGCTTCCATTAAAAATCCTATCTCATCATATGGCATATCGTTGTAAGTTAAGCTTTTCTTATTCTTTTTCATTGGAAAATGTTAATGCTGAGGCCCGTTTTCGCAACTTACCGAAAGCTAAGAGTGGGGTTTTATCGGCCGAATAAAAAGTGTTCCATTATTACAACTTTACCGTAGCCTACAAGGCTGGATCAACCTTAATTTACTTAATCGCTCACTTTAGGTTAAAGTAAAGTTTTAATAATGGAGCAGTTTTTAAAGGGCCGGTTAAAGTCTACTTTAAGCTATCGGTAAGTTGCGAAAACGGACCTAAGTTTAAGAAGGGTTTTCTTGCCATGTTGAGCATTGGACATAACTAGCGCCTTGAATATGATTTTATATTAAAAACCCACAAGAAGCCAACATGAAGCAATGGTTAAGCCATAAACAATGATGTGCAATAAGATGAGATTGAACTTTAAATAGCGGTGGTATATATAAAAAACAAAAAATCCTGTATTGTTGGGCGCGGCAAAAACATTTTATCCTATTTTATGAATATTACTAAAGTATCCTTCATTTAAGGGGGTGACTGGTTCAACTTTTTTCGACCCACCTTAGTGGGTATAATATCATTTCGACCCATATAGTATAGCCATATTTCTTGTTTACTATTGCCCTTATCCAGATTAATTTTGCAATTAAGACCACTTTGGCTAATTTCATTTCAATCAACTTGCAGTTTTGTAACTTGAAGACTCGCTAAAATTTTATTTCTCTTTAAAATCTTTTGTGTTTTAATTTTAGGCTAAAAGTGTTACAAATCGAAAATAAGAAAAGTACCAAATATAAACTCAACTTTTAACTAAATAAAATTTTAATGAAATCAGTTTATTTTTTCTCACGATTGTATTAGCTTCATTTTCATTATATTCCATTTTAGTTTCCTCTATTTAATTCTTTTGTAGCAAATTCACAATACTTTTTTTTTAAGTAATAAAGCTGAATTCTAAAGTAACATTTTGTAGTGACAATGAACACGTAGCTAAGGACAGCATGAACATTTTAAAATAGCTAAACAACAAAAAAAAAAAAAAACAATAATAAAAAGGCAATAGAGTACGAACAAAACAATTCCAAACAACAGAAATTTAAACAAATGAAAAGATATACTATAAATACGCCACTACATTAGTACAAGGAAGAAGCATAAAAAGAGGAAAATACAGCTTAACAAAACAAAAAATAAAATAATGAAAACTAGAAAATGAGAGCAGAGCACAAATGCTACAGAATGATATTGATGTGGAAAAAACAATTTAATGCCTGGCAATTAGTGATGGCGGATAAGAATATAAAAAAATAGTAGACATCTTATGTCGCATAAAGTAAAAAAACTAAATACACATATGTATGTATATAAATGCAGTTGTATGTATGTATGTGTATGTATTAGTAATAAACATTTTCATTGCTGTTCATATGTGTCTCTAACTTAAGAAGATCTACATTTTTCCTAGCTTTGTTTTGATAAATATTTTATTGCTAACAAAAACCAACAATTGCTTTTAAAGTAAAAAAAAACCACAGAAAAATTCAAGTTTCATTGGGTACTGCTTGTTACTTGCGGTAGTGGTTGGATACTGCATTTGCAGTTAATGTTCTCTACACACTTATTTACAAACCCAGTTTTTATAATCATAAAAGTATAAATAAATAAGTTCTAACCACAACAACATCGACAGCTATGGCAACAGCATCCCAGCTTCCAGTAACAATAGTAACAACTTCATCATCAACAGCAGCACGTAAGGAAACGGAAACAGAAATGTGGTTGAAAAAATATACATTTCTTTTTTTAATTTATATTTTTACTTTCAATGTCTCCATATACTTGTACCATAAAGCTTTGTATTCATGTTTTCTACGTCTACGTACAGTGAGTGGTCTTTAAAAAATAAACTGAATTTTTTTTTTTTTTTTTTTTGGGAGAGTGGGAGTTTATTGCGTGCACGTGCGTTTTGTTAAACGGATGCATAAATGTTTGCAATACAGTAATAAAAGAATGCAGAAAAAAAATAATAATGGTTATCGGGTAAAGGAAAAGGTTAATTAACAAAATGTTGAGATAAGAACTCGTAAATTGCTCCATAATTTTAGTATTCACCTGTAATGGGAAAGTAAAGCTTATGATTAATTTACAGATCGCAATTTTCAAGATGTTTTGGCGGTTTTTTGCACATATCGTTCATTGGATGCAACATCGTCATAACTTAAAGAATGAATTTGAAATGAATGCAGAATTGTTCATTATGATTGTCTTTATGTGTACAAAATTAATCTTTATAAATTTTAAAAAGTGTGGTCCAACCAAAAATGCACGATGTTAATTGTAAATAAAACAAAATGTAGAATCTTGGAATAAATTTTTATGGTGAGTAACATATATTATATTAATTCGTATTCTAAGTCAAATTACAATTTTAAAAGCTTTGCTTACAAAATAAGCCGAAAAATAATGAGAATTTGACGAGACGACTACTTACTTTTCTACTAGAAAAAGTACTTATTTTTGTTCGTGATGTCCCAAAAGTAATCCTTTATAAGTTGGCCAATTATAACTTAAAAAATAATATGTTTTTTTATACTTAAAATTTTTATAAAAATATATAGTTACAAAAAGAGGCCAAAAAGAAGTTATTGCTAATTAATTCAAAAAGGTTAAAACACACAAATTAAAATTGCTCTTAAACGCATGAAAGTGTACACAATAATAAATTTTTCGAAATGTTAGAAAACATATAATAAAGAGTGTTTTGCTGCACAAAATCTTTTATAGCTCTAGCACTGTAATACAAATGTGTGTAATGTAAATGTTATGTTGTTCAAAAAACATCGTTTACATTAGATCAATATAACTACTGTGTTCTTATAACAAAAATATACTGTGAGGGTAATTTTGGAACACATTAATGTGTATAGTTACATACATTGATTGATTTTTGGATTTTCCTTGGACTTAACATCAAAATTATTCACCCCTATTCTGCATTTCGATTACGTCTCCGCATTCAGTTCCGTTACGATCGAAAATTGGTATTCTGCAGAAAAACGGAATCGAAAGAATAAGAAGAAGATAACAATGTTTACAAAATCTATTGTATCAATGTGGAATGTGGAAATGAAACAGCAGAATAAGCAAGTCTGTTATCATTTTCATAAACAAATGTCAAATTTAATAAAACAAGTTCTGTGTATAATTAAGTAAATTGTTTATAAATTTAATAAAAGAAAAATATAAAATATAAATATATAAGTGTGTATAATCTAGTGAAGCTGAAATTAACTAAAAAAAAGTAGAAAATAAAAGTGTTGTGGTTAAATATGTAAAGACAAAATGTTAATAAAAACTGTTTGTAAAGAAATAATTTAGTGAGTTGCATTTTTATTTAAAATTTAAGGACAAATGGAGTCTATTGCAGTTTTTGCCAGTTTTTCGTATTGCTCTGGTGTTGTTGCTTTTGACCTGCATACATATATAACAAAACACTCATATTCCAGTACAAAAAAAAAACAATTTAAAACAAAAAAATTATATAATAATTTGTATTTAAATCGTTTTTGAATTTTTTAATTTTGTACTTACATTTTTTCACTTTTTTACTTAAAAAAACAAAAATAGAAAAAACCTCCGTTAACAAAAAAACAACTGAGAGAAACGGAGCTCCGATCGTAATGCAGAATACATACAATCGAAAGAAACTGAGCGGAATCGAAACGCAGAATACCAAAATTGCCAGACGGAGAAAATTTCGATTCGAATCGAAACGCAGAATAGGGGTGATTGTTAAAGTTATATAGTATTACCGAATGTCTAACAATTATTAACGGAATATACTGAAAATTTACTTAAATATTTATTTAAAACCGTATAATAATATTAATATTTTTTGTGTTGTATATTTAAGATATAATAATAAAGTTATTATTTAATATATAAATAATAATCCAAAAAGTGGCGAATAAAGCTACAAAGTAATGACTTCTGGAAGTCATTAAAAGTAGGATTGTAAGTAAAGTTTTGGCTGGGCATAGTTTAATATTTTCAATGCATAGAAAATATTCCTGGAAAATATTGAAGGAATAATGGCCAATTTTCAGGATTGATATTAAAACACATTTATGTTTAAAATCGTTTTAAATACAAAATTCTCTTCTTCACTAAATACTTAAATCAAACTTAATTCATCGATGTGGAACACTTAATCTCAACTTAAGTTTTTTTTGTAATATTTTAGCAAGGTGGCCTCAATATCACGACAATACAACAACATGAAGCAAAGCAATAACAATCAGCTGTTTTTTGAGACCACCTTGTAAATAATTATACTTTTTTATGATATTTTTTTATATTTAGTAGTGCTACCATATTTAAATAAGACTTTTAAAATAAAACTCAAAAAATCAATCTGTATTTAAATACGTTTTAAGTTGTTATTAAAATTAACTTAATTTAGTTTTAATTACTATCCTGAAAATTGGGCATAAGACTTTTAAAGGTTTTTATTATCACAGAGGGATCTATGACAATTATGTGTGAAACAAAATATCGGCCAAATGCCCCCCATGGCTTCGGTGCAATACCTCTATCCCATGGCCTATATTTTAAATGACTCTGAGAGATAATTGAGGCTCAATGTCGTTAATATGACGAATTATCACATCCTTTAGCTCTTGAATTTTTCTGGTCTTATTGGCGTACACTTTTTCTTTTAAATATCCCCAAAGAAAGAAGTCCAACGGTGTTAAATCACATGATCGCGATGACCAATTAACATCGACACGACTTGAAATAACACGGGCATTGAACTTATTGCATAAAAGAGACATTGTTTAGTTGGCTGTGTGGCACCATCCTGTTGAAAACAGGTCCATACCCTCAATTTCTGGCCACAACAAGTCCGGTATTTACGGTTACTTCTTGGCAGACCTCATTTTTAAAGAAGTATGGCCCGATGATGCCGTCAGCCCATAAATCGCACCAAAAAGCCACTCTTTGTGGATGCATCGGTTTTTCAACAATCACTCGTGGATTCTTATTTGCCCAAATGTGGCAATTCTGCGGATGCATGGATTCGGATGCATGAATCCAGCAATCCAATCACGAAGTGCACGAAATGTATATTGTGTACCTTTACATGGTTGAATTTTTCAAGCACTAAAACAAAGAAATGTCTCATTAAGATGAGAAAAAACCTTTTGTTTTCCCCGTTTGACGAGAATGGCCTTATTTTTTCAAAATCAAAAACTTTAAACATGCTTATCGAAATTATTTTTTTTGAGTTTATGTTTATGATTTCACTTGACCTCTGTACAAATGGCCCCGAAAAGCTAAATATAAAGACTTTTTGATCATGGCATAGGTCGCAATTTAAATGATAACTTTTTTAATTTGCATACATTTTAATTATCCAAAGGACAATCTTATCTAAGGAAAATCGTAACCCCTGTAAAACAGATTTCATGAAGAAAACCTTAATCAGCAGAAAAAAGTAAGACACGTAACAAATTTGGCACAAATAACAGCTGCATGAGATTTATCGATATTGATAACTATGGTTTGGCAGCTGAACATGTGTCACCGGGTTGTCATTTCTTTTCAGTAAGGCTTCCAAATTGTATAAATTTACTTTGGAAAAAAAATAAATCTATTAGCGAAGTTCGTAGAGCCCTTCGTCCATTTTGCAGTCAACATAATCGGCCTAGGGAGCAAGCAAAATCGCGATATTTTGAGCGAAGAGAATCCTCAAGCCGTGAACGAATCCCTATTTCAGATATTAAAATTTACCTTTTGCTACGGTTTACACGGTAGCGGCATCACCGGTCCTTATTTCTTTCGAAATTAGCAAGGCCATACGTGCCATACTAACTAAATTCTTGTTTCCAAAAATTTATCAGCTAAATATCAACGAATATTTTATAATATAAAAATGCCTATAATTTCTGGCTTCTTTTGGGCTTTTGGGCTCTACCGAAAGGCCATTTTTAAAAGTACTACCTAAAAAATAAATCGACCTACGGTTAAAAAATTACTTTTAATCGAAAAACAATTTAAGAAATGACATATCTCTCTCACCAACAATCATAATAAGAATTATATGTAAAATACATTTATGTTGATTTTGTCCTTGCCCGATTATTGCATACATCGTTCTTATTTATACACCAGCTCGTTTATTAAATTATATACTAGTCTTTTAACATAAATGTGTAAATACATATTGTTATTTCTGTTGAAATTATATTATACATTATATAATGTATAATATGTATGTAAAGCAATAAAAACCTGTTCATTATGTACACATTTTGTATGTAACAGAGTGTAAAAAGACCGGATGCACGTTTTTGTACAATGAAAATATAAAAATACAAATATATACACTGATGCACACACTTATAGGCACACATACTAAGCTAGGCAAAAAAAAAAATATCTGCGGATGTGAACTGTTGCGGCGTATAACGTATTTAATTTATATTCGTAAATGTGTGACAATAATGTTGAGTTTAATTTTTTTTTTTTTTTTTGTGATGTGTGTTTGTGTGTTGCATGAATGTACGTCTGTATGTCTACCCTGTAGGAAACCAGTGATCAAGTGTTTACAAGTCGCCACTATCGTCGATTATTTTCGTGACTTTTTGGTGAACATGTCAACAAAATGTCTACACTTTTATCTTATTTTAAGTTACTTGCCTTATCGTCTAATATTGTTTGCGAAAAAATCAAGTAAAAAGTTGCAAAAGTGTAAACTAAAACTATTTAGATTAGGGAGGTAACAAAATCTTCGTACAGACGGTGCACTATACCCATAGACAAAAATCCAAAAAAAAAAATATATGCGGATGTGAACTGTTCGGCGTATAACCTACTTAATTTATATTCGTTATTGTGTGACAATAATGTTGAGTTGTATTTTTTCCTTTTTTTTTTTTTTGCTGTATGTGTCTGATATCTACCCTGCAGGAAACCTGGGATCAAGTGTCTACAAGTCGCCATTATCGTCGATTATTTTCGTGACTACACTTTTATCTGATTTTGAGATAATTGCCTATTCGTCTTATATTATAAGTGCAAAAATCTGGTAAATAGTTGCAAACTTGTAGACTAGACTACTAAATTAGGGATACTTAATTAAGGCTTGCCGATATATCAATGTCGGCAATTTTTCGGTATTTGCTATTATTTTTTAAAACATTTTTTTAAAATTTTTTTTCAAAACTACATAAATAAAATTATTACAAGCGTAATTTTCAATTTCATAAAAATTGTTGCTAAATTAGTAGTAGACTCAATTTTTTAAAAAAAATTTAAGGTACATTTTTGTTTGAAAAATTAAAGGAAAATATATGAAATACTTTGGGAAGAAATAAAATAAAAGAAAAAATGAAATTGTTGCTTCCATTGCTTCCAAAGCTTAACAACAAAGCAAAATAAAACTTTGAAAAGATGCTCTAAAATTCCTTCTCTCCTTTTCTTCCTTCCTTCTTTTCCTTTTCCTTCTTCTCCTTTTAGCCATAGAATTTTGGCCAAAACCTTAAAAAACTAAATTTAAAAAACATTTTAAAAAAGTAAGAGTGCTATATTCGGCTGTGCGAAATCTTAATACTCTCCACCGACAGGTTGAACATTTAAGGAGTGGGCTCTATATGATATATATACTATTAATAACAATAATTAGTATTGTGGTTATTTTGTTGAACTATTCATGGTTTTTAATCCAAATTTTGATATTTTAATTATGCTAAAGCACATCAAATTTAATTTTCATTAAATTATTTTTATGAAGAAGGAATTTTACAACATGAAAATTAATTAAAATTTATTGATAATTTTTCATTCTTAACTGCTGCTGGGCTCGAATCCAGGCTTTTACGGTCAGGTTACCCTTACATGTTTCGATCGCAACCACTCAATCTCTTCAGAGGGGTTTGCCGTCTTACATTCGCAGCCATCGACGACTGCTGACGTCAATAGTCAAACATCAATCCTTAAACCAAATTGTATTTTAACCTTTGGTAGATCGAAATTTGCTTTGTATGATTATCTATTTTAATTGATTTTACATAATCTTCCTTGCTTCTGTTTTTTCGTACTTTTTGTCCAGAATACTTCTTGAAGTCCAAATAAAATTTTTTTTTTTTTTTTGTCCTTTTTCTCAGCACAAATAATTTAATGAAAATTAAATTTGATGAACTTTAGCCTAATAAAAATTATTAATAACTCTTTATAAAAACGGGCGTCAGCATTAAAATTGGTTGCGGACTAGACCTATATTAAATTATTGACCGACAACCCGAAAGATTTACGCATTTCTTTTTAGAAATTTGAAATAGCTTGAGTAAAATATCTTGATTCGTAACAGTTTTAGCCGAACTTAAATTATTTTCAGAAAAGGAAATTTATATTGGACCTGTGGTAAATTATGGACCATTCATTTACCAATTCTGGATGAGTGGTTTCGGGTATTTAAAAACACAAATCTTAATAAATTTCAATACAGCAATGAAATTGTGTTAAATACTGAATGCAAAGTTTGTACTTATAAGCGATATTCACCGTTGTATTATTGTATTATTTTTAATATAACAATATAACAATTTCTTTGAATTTCAATAAGCGTTAACAACACTGATTTTCAATAATTTAAGTCAGCTGTTGATAAAAATTTTGGCCCAGAAAAAATAATTATTTAATATAAGTAAAACAAACGAAAAAAAGTTTTTATATCCATACAATTTAACAAAAATTTTACGCAAACACAAGGAAAAACTTAATAAAAACAATACTTGCTTGCATAAAAAAGTACTTAGCGCAGATGCAAAAAATACCCAATTATAACTGGGGGTAAGAAATGTAACGAATTGGGCGGTTGTTTTTGAAACATATTTAGAAAGGAAAACGACAACTTTTCACATTTTAAAATATATCTTTAGAATAAGAAAAAAACCCGCGCGAATAGTAGCATACATGGAACAAATGCGTTCGTTTTAAGGCAACCCTTGAAAAATTCATTAGTGCTTTCAGTATAATGTAAGTAGTACTTTAATGTTTTTCTGATTACCTAACTCAATACTTTGTAGGCAAAGTTTTTTTCACAATTTTTGGAACTTATGGTTTCTCTATCGTAGAAAATATAATCAATGTTTAGTTTTTAACATTTTTAAGCCCTTCAAAGATTTTAAGCACGCGCACAATTGATGCATATCGTTTAAAATTTTTAGCTTAAACGCATCTTTATTGCATTAAATGACTTCAATTGGTTTGAAACATTTAAATTTATAATTTTTTTTATTTAAAATATATGTTGGCATTTCCCCAGAATGGTCTACAAGGATAAAAACATAAAATATTAATAATCATAGTCTTTTATTGTTTATTATTATAAAAAAAAAGTCTATGTTTTTATAAAAAGAATTGTTTCATAGCATATCTCAGCTGTTTTACTTGAGGAAATTGCGCTGGAAACTGGATAATTTTATATTTTCTTATATTTTCTACTTCTAAAGGCATTTTTATATACTTATTTTACATGCAAAAAATAAGTTATGTTTGCTTTCTTTCTTTACAATCTCTCCAATACAATCAATTGTAATTGCATATGTATATGCCAACTTCACTATTTGTTGATAACACTGTGCAGCCAAATTTAGGAATTTCAACCATACAAATATGGCGGTTTAATAAAATTCTTAAATTTGGCCCCTGCAGTGCCAAGGATGCCCCTAGATGGGTCAAATGTATGACGAACCTAACATTTTTTTTTTCATCTAAAACATTTATTTCTAACATACCTACCCGCTATCTCCATTCCTTAAGGGGGCTCCCATACAAAATGGTAAATACAGATTAGAAATATATTAAAGAAAAAGCCCCATAACTGCCAAGGAATCGCCCCTAGTAAGATAAAATGTATGACCGAGCTCCATTAGTTTTTTCTCGAGACATACTTGCTTCTTATCTCCACTTCTTAGGGGGGCTCCCATATAAATAAAATACAAATACAATAACAAGTTGGTAACAGATTTTAATCATTTATTGCTGGTTTTGTTTGCAATTTCATTTTTTATACGTCTGGAAAAAATTAAAAGCCTTGCTGCATTTTCCAATTTTAAATGAATTTTTAAAAAACAAAAGTTTGGAAATTTTGATAAAAAAATAATTTTTTCCCAAAAAAAAAAAATTATGTTCCTAAAACGACTGCGCATATTAGAAAAAAGTTTTACCTTACTTAAAGGAAATTTTATAGCGGAATTTTTGAGTTTTTTCAATAATTTTTGAGTTACGCAAACATAAGTTGTGCAACCTCCTCCATTTTCTCCAATAACAGTATATTTCGAAAACCAGAGCTAACCTAAAAAAAGGGCACTGGATTCAGCGTACCCGATTAGTGTTAACCCTCCGTCATGCACATGTTTCGGTAGTCACATACGTAGCGCATGTATCTGGCCAGATACACTATATATTTCAATACATTTATATGAAAAGAAATCTATTTAAGTGAAAATATTACATTGTTATATTATTAGCACGCCATGCAGATGCATTTTTTCAATTTTTTTTTTTTGGTTTTTTCTTACTACATGCTAAACCACCTACCCAGAAAAAAATTAGCGAGAAATAAAATTTTTTAATTTCAAACAAATAATTTTATTTTTAGTTTATTTCGATTAATTTCAATTCCAAAATTAGTAGTTATAAAACTATAAAGTAAATTTAAAAAAGTCTTACAGAGCTTCAGGCAAGCAATTACAACAAAACTAAAACAAAAAATGCAAATAAATTACATTGTTCTTCATACAAAATACAAGTGTATCTGTCTAGATACATGCGCTACGTATGTGATGTGTAGATCAAAAAAAATCCACATAAATTGTTTTTGTTGTTTATTTTTTTAATGTTTTTTTTTTCATAAAGCGATAGCTAACAATATTTGTAGAGGGCACCTGCAGACTCAAACACCTAGCTGAATTAGAAATTTATTTAAACAACTGTTGAATTCTTTAAAGATCTGGCCAAACGGAGGGCTTAAACGAGAAGTGCCTAGCTGGTCTAAAACAAATTGTCAATTTCTATCACAGTGTAATCAGTACTTTTGTAATTGAAAACACAAATTACTTTTGCGGCTCATTAAGATAAAACTAAAATGTGACGCAAGAATATCATAATAATTCAAGTAACGGTAAATCGAACAGCGGAATAATGTGAGCAACAAACATAAATAACAATCAGCGCAATCGATGAAAGCTGGTTTATTTGGCATTGGTCTTTATTTATGGACGTGTCCATCAACTACTTCACCCTGGTACTAAATTTTATTGCATTAAATCTCCCAATGTGTAATCAAGTGAAATATTCTCTCATTGCTTATTTTTGTATGGAGTTTTCTGCTTTTTTTCATTAATTAAGAATAAAGAAGAATTCGATGTATACCTTAGTTCTGCTTATATTTCTAGTAACACTGATCCGTTTGTTTACCAGCGCAATGACATGATTTCTTTCATCTGAGAGACTATTTTTCGATTTAGGTCTGGTTCCAAAGGTCGTTAAGAATACTTTGTTTTTTTTAAGCAAAAATCTTTTTAACATTATTTTTAATTATAAATATTCTCCTACCATGTTTTTTTATATAAAATATTATTTATTTTTTGTTAGTTTTATCATGTATTAAAATAAAATTTGTTGCTTTTTATATCTTATTCTGTTATTTTGTACAACCAAAAAATAACTTACTTAAGTTTTGCTAATTTTAACTTAATTTCAAATTTAATATGCCTATTGGTATTCCCGATTTATCTGTTTGATAATCGGTATCGTATCGACAAAAATGCGTATCGATACATCCCTAATTAAAATGTGCTTGTAAATCTGTTCTTCCAAAGTCTTCATATCCAAAGTGAAGCAGTACAGTTTCACTAATTACTATTCCTACAGGGTAGTTTATTTTTCTGACTATATTTATGTTTGTGAATTTGTAAATGCCAGCACTAACAAACAGATTCTTGCAACAATAAAAATTTAATTCGGTTAAATTTTTAAAAAGCCAAAATAAATGGTCAACAGACATACAGAGATGTGTGTATGAGTGTAAACACGTACGAATGTATGAATGTGAAAGACAGTTTGCCTGTATTTCTCTTTGTTGTTTATAAATATTAACAATATCATAGTTTATAGCTGTTTTATTAATTAAAATTTATATTATCAATTTAAATGTAAAATTTTTTTAAAAGCTGTGTTCATAAATGCATACACTAGCACATCATATATGTCTATGAATTTAAAAAACTCATACTTTATTTTTATATGTAAACCGCTGGTCTGCAATTAAATGCTCCTTTTAAAAAATACGGGGAGTACTTAAAGTTAAGTTTGCTTAACACATATCTGTATTTGGTTTTTTGCTACAGGGTGGCTCAGTATAAGCTATATGGTTGAAATTGTTAATAAGTTTTTAATCTATGCGATTGTTGTTTACTTTTTTTTTTTCAAATATGTACATTATTAGATAATTTATGGTACCCTTCACTAAAGGTAAAAGGTTATATATATTTTCCGAGACTTTATAAAGTATATATTATTGACCCTGTCCATGTGCCCGTTGAAATGGGTTTTCCCAGATATAATGCGGACCAGCTCTTTATACATTTATACATCCGGCAAAATGTGGATGGGATGGGAGAAGTGGGGTTGACACTTCTCATACAAACACACTAAAGATTTCTGTATATCTGGGGAACGCATCAAAGCAATATCCAAAGTTTCCAATTAATGTAGAAGCTTCTTGGTTGTAAATAGACAATATCCGATAAATTGTGGGCAGTAGTGGAAAAGTAGACGTGGCTCAAAATAGATTTGGTTATATCTAAGAAACTTTATTTATATAACTTTCTGTTCTTATCGCACCATGGTGAAGGCTATATAAGATTCTGCATAGCTGAATGTAGCACTATAACTTGTTTTTTTTTACGTTGAAAAATTACATCCTGTAGGTGGTGGCCAGTTTCTTCTTCGCATCAGAGATCATGCGAATTCATAATTTATTGTTTTTGCATTACCTTTAATTAATTATTATAAAAATTTTGCTTTGCTATGTCGAGCCCTATTTGCGATTATATCTTAAGCGACAAAAGGCAAATTTTACAGGAGAAGGATTTTTATTATTTTTTTTTTCTTAAGCAATGCAATATATTATTTGGAATAAGATGGGCTGTTTCTTACACGGTACAATTTCAAAGTCTATGAATTTTTTCGTCATTGAAACGAGTACTTATAATAGAGCTCGATGTGTTAGATAATTTTTTTATTGCCTTCTTTACAATCTATTTTTGTGATACCGTTATACATTCAGCAATGAAATTACATGATGCCACATAAAAGAACAAGAAAACATTTACACCATTACTATAAAGGCAAACATCCGGAGAAAAGAAGCGTGTTTTCTTATTAACAGGACTTTTGTTGATTAAAATTGGAAAAAGGCTGTCAAATGATTCTGCTGTTGCTTAGTCTGTACTTACTACCCAGCTAGCATTTGGGTGATCAGTTTTTGTAAAAATTATCTAAAGGAGTGTTTTAAGGTCATCACTTGAGCGAATGAAAAAGGATTTATATATGATTCGTAAATATATTCAAATAATGGCTTCGTATTTTTTAAATTTTTAACTGATTTATCACTAGAGCGATTGAAAAAGGATTCATATTAGATTCATTAATATGCTTAAACAGGGATCAGACAATTGTATTATAAATGCTTCTTTGAGGTGATTTATGGATAGGGTACAATTTTCTCCAAACTAGACTATCAGGTATGACCGAAAAATGAGCTCAAATGCGGTTCTTTATGCGGTTATTTTGCTCGTGAAGCTGATGCCTAAAAGATTCGATCATGAAACAAAATGCTAGCTGTGTATTTTGGTTTTACGTCAATGCTGTGGGCTTTCATTTCAAACTTATTTAGTAGATATCATAAACTGTTTTTTGTTTTTTTTTTCTTTCTTCAAATAAATTAAAATTAAAATTGCACCGTTCTATATTGAGCGGGATTTTCCGGGAAATTTAATAATAGATAATAGATATAGATTTTCAGGGAAATAAAAAAATCCGGGAGAATATAAAATCTACTACAAAATAATAACAATCATTTACATATTGATTCACTTCATACTAAGAATGTCCTTAATACACCATAAAATTGTATTTTATTAGTATACCATACAGAGAAAAAATAGCACTCAATTAAACATATATGGTGCAATGATCTAGTAGTCCGCACTATTTAAATTTAAGTATTTTATAAATTAAGTTTTTTTATTAAATACTTGTGATAAATAAATAAATAAATAAAACATATTTAATAATGAAATATTTAAATATTTCTTCATATTCAATAAAAGACATTTGAATCAAAGTAAAGACAGTATTTTTAGAACTCTTGTCCATCTTTTAATATATTTGATATCGTTGCAAGTATGACCTAAGTGTTTGTAATTTTCATTCGCTTTACAGTTTTATTTGTATAATATCTTTATTTTTTCCAAAGTCTTTTGAAAAAGGTTTTCTGAAGATCTGGCCTAAGCAACAAGCGAAATGCGCATAGAAACTAATCCCCCCACAATAAATTTTAGTGTATTTATCAAAGAATAAAAATTGGGGATAAAGGACATCATAATGAATGAATAAATAAATATAGCTTTTGTTTAATTTATTCCAAATTTCCAATTTATTCCAAATTTCCAATTTATTCCAAATTTCCAATTTATTCAAAATTTCCAATATATTCAAAATTTCGAATAATTGATTTTAACAAATCACGTAACTAGTTTGTTGAAAAAATTATTTTGGGCAACAACTCTTATTATTGACTCAATAAACTTGGCAGTTGACTAAAAATTCAGTAACTATACCTACAAACTTTTTTTATCAATACCGCAAAAATCGTCATCGCAGAAAATTCAAGCATTTTTTTGTCAGATATGCGATTTTCGTATTTAAATATGAAAATTATTTTTTTCTGTGTATGGCCGTCTTAAATTCACCTAATTTTTAAACTTGCTTTTTACTTAGATAAGTTTTTGTATTTACCGTTTATTTGTAGGGCATATCAAAATAATAGTACTGCCAAATACACCATTCTCTCATTTTGTGTTTAAAAAGCATCAATAAATATTTACCTTATTAACTTTATTAACAACTTTATTTTAATATGTTTTCTTTTAAAACAACTTTCCTGTAAAATCATTACTGTTCGTAATTTGAAAATGTGTGCTTTAAATCCAGACATCTGATATAAAAAGTTTTAAATAAAAGTTCCTTTTAATAGCAATTAATTAATAATAAATAACTATTTTTTTTTTTTAATTTCCAGTTTTCGTTTGGCGGACTTCTTCTTTATAAAAGAAATCATTTCATCATTGTGGATTGTGGGTTGGTGAGCTGGCTGTGCAGCATGTTTTTCATTTATTTCAACTTATTCTACATAAATATTTCTTTGTTTTTTTTTTTGCTTCCTGCTTGACTTTTCAACAAAATAATTATTATAACAACCTTTGTTTTATAATTTTCCGTGTATTTATTTAAGCGTTTTGTGTTGGCTTTTGTATAATGTTTTTGCTTTTTTCTTTGTTCTGGTTATAAAATTTAAAACTTTTCTTTTGACTGAGAGGTCGTCAATAAACTTTGTTTTATTTAAGTTTATAGTAAAGAACTTTAAAGTAGAGAAATCTTTTTCGTATTGGTTAAGAAGCTGCCACGCCCGCTTCGCTTACCCTTCTCTTTTTTGACAGATGTTTTGTATTGTTATTCAAATTATTTTTACCAAATTTGGAAACTTTTACTGTATTTGGTTCTCCAGATATTTTTCTTCTCATTATTTATTTTTTGAATCTTTATATATTAAATATGAACTAACAATAATTAATAAAATCTTATCCTTCTACTTTATTTTGTGTCCTGCCAGTGCCAGACAAAAATTTTCTTCATCACGGGCTCTGTTCACATATCTGTGGCTTGGAGCTAAAAGGGCCATTGTCACTTGTTTGCCCTTTTGAGTTAATCATTGCATAAGATTTGTTTTCTTGCTCTCTTTCATTATGGTAAAACAGCTTAAGTCATACTTAACCCAGAACAGCTTCATAAATAAAATGCTGGCCAATGTCACTATGAAAGCATCTATTAAAGCATCTATAATAGTCTTTAATTCCAATTTTCTCAAAAGGGAATATTTTGACATTGGCCCTTTTAGCTCCAAGCCATAGATATATAGGTGTTTATCGCTCATCTTAATGGGTAAGTGCCGCAGTGTCTCTTCTCCTTAAGTAAGTGTGGCCGCAATCATTTAAAATATTTCGAGCTAGTGGATTTGGGTGCAAATCTAGCCTTTTTAAATATTTACCGCATACTTCGTAACAAAAGTCCTTACCAGTGGCACATTGAGATCCGTGTGGATATTTGAGTTTTTAACATACCAAGGGGCAGCTGTGATTATTCGAAGAAGTTTATTTTGGCGCCTTTGAATTTTTTCGATATTTGAGGCCGAGGCAGTGCCCCATAGTCTAATACCGTAGCACCATATTGGCTTTAAAATAGAGTTGTAAAGTAGACGTTTGCAATCGAGACTAAGAACAGAATTTCTTCTAATAAGCCAGTTAATTTGAATTGCTTTTAGTTCCATTTGGGTTAATTTTGCTCCTATAGGGGGCATGTTTCCCGACGCAAGGTGAATGTAATATGTTCGCATTTTTGCTCATTGACCTTTATTCTCCATTGTTTTAGCCACAGTTCTAGTTGAAATATATGATCCTGCAGGTATCAAGATGCTTCACGACTATTCTCGTGTACGCTTAGAAAAGCTGTATCATCAAAAAGTGGGCCCAGAATGCTTCCCTGAGGGCTCCAGCTTTAATTGGCTGAGAAGAACATAAAAAATCCCCCTCTTTAATAATAAATTTTCGACCGACCAAGAAGCTTTCTAATAGCTTGTGTGTGTTAATCAGTAGGTTTAGCTTCAATTTATGTAACAAGCCTACGTGCCAGACTTTATCAAAAGCTTGAAAAACATCGATGAAGAGAGCGGAGCAATATTATCTTTCTTTAAAGGATTTTTTTATGGCGTTTACTATCCGATGGGTTTGTTCAATTGTGCTATGTTCTCTTCTGAAACCGAATTGATTGTGTATACCTACCCATTGTCACTTAAAATTGGGGTAAATTTTGACGCTAAGAGCTTCTCAAACAGCTTTGATATATTAGATAATAAGCTAATAGGCCTAAATGACTCAACTTTTGTGTGATCTTTTCCTGGCTTTGGTATCATCAATACCAGGACCTTTCTTAGTGTTTATGTAACAAAAACTCTTTTTGATATCTCTTATCTCAAATCTTATGGGAATAGCTGCTCTAGCAGCAACAGTTGGTAACTCGACCGCAATATCGTGAGATACATTTGGTGTAAATACGTTTTTCAAGTGACTTACAAACAGATTTCCTTTTTCAATATCGTTTCTAGCCCAACTACCATTCAAGTTTCTTAATGGTGGCTTAAATATAACTGGTCATTTAGATTTCTAGCTACACGCCATAATGAGTAGTCTGATTGTGGAGTTGCATCAAGTTCCTTAAGATGTTTTTCTAGAGAAGCCGTTTTCTCAGTCTGCAGTAACTTTTTTAGCCTTTTTGTGCACTTTTTTAACAAATTCTTAAGTTGCGGGGATCTGTACAGTTGCTACTCTCTTCGAACTCTACCCTTTTCAGTGAAGAGCCGCTCGACATCTGTGGAATATATTTTAATATTTTTTGTTTTTTGGGGCCAATACTGGAATGTTTAACAGCTAGTTTTAGAAAACTGTCAAAATTGACAATAGAGCGATCTATATACTCCGGTGTGCTAAGCGGAATATTTTCTGTGCAATGTGTACTGAGTTATTTTTTATATCTTAACCAATTTATTTGTGTGGCTGACGTCGCTAAGTAACAAGTCGGAGATGCAATTCTATTGGGGCTCATTATAGTAACAATTGTAGGTGTGTGGTCGGACGATAATTCTAAGGATGCTTCAACATGAATCTTTTCTTTGGGGATGTTTTTAACCACGCCAAAATCGATCAAATCTGGAATTTTTTGCTGATCAGTAGGCTAATATGTTGGTTGTCCGCTCACGACCACATTTAAATCCATTTAAGCGATTGTATTAATACATTTAATGTATTTTTTTTTACGACTTAAATAAGAAACTGGATTTTCATCATTACTTGGCGAGGCACCTTGCTTTAGCACATGGTTTGATTTTAGGACTTTAGCATAAGAGGTTATGTTATTACCAAGCTGCGGAGCCTGTATGTCCTTTGTGGTTACTGGATTTGTTACCTGCATTTGGGGAGGACTAGTTTTCGGTACAACCGACTACTTGACGATATTATATACAGGGCATCCTCTATAATTGGCAGTGTGGTTACCGCCACAGTTGCTAAATTTTTACGTATGGGTCGGCTTTAGACTTATCGCAAAGAACTGTACCGTGTATTTCACCACATACTAGGCAAACAGGGGGTAAGTAGCAGTATGCCTTGTTATGACCAAATTCTTGGCAGTTTAAGCACTGAACAGGTCCATTTCTTTTGTGCGGCTCCTCTATCGTGATTGTTCTGTACAGGATATATTTCAAACTGTAAATAGGATGCGTTTCGTTTTTTTTTTTTTAGCTTAACGTCGCCGGGCTCTAACTTCACTCGAAGAAGTTGTTGGGGAATTTTTCGCTATTTTTTATATTTAACTCATGTTTTATCTTGAAGCCTTTTTCTTCCAAGAAAGTTTTTATTTCCTCTGGGTCTACACATGAGTCAATTACTCTTAATCACCACCTGAAGACCTTTACTGCTCTTTAGTTTTTATGTATAAAAACTTTTTTTAAGTGCTTCAAATTTGTTAATTATTTTGCGAAAATCATTCTCATGATTTACTTTTTTTTTGTCTCGTTTATGCTTTATTGCAGCAGAATTGCAAAACGATTTTGTGAATTTATTTTATCATAAGATGGTACTTTTGAGGCCGAAGCATCAGCTGAAGAGGTAGGGATGCGACCCCGTTTAAGCACTGTTATAAACCTGTCCATGCCAACTTGCACTTGAGGCTTTTGACAACTTTTTACCATAGGGTTGGCCATTGTATCTGTGCTATAGTTCACGGTATAATTTCCTACTAAATTTTTTGTTTGCCGTCGCGGCAATACTTGCGGGGTCAGAAACCTTTACAGGCACGGCAACACTTGTTACCAGAGCTAATTTTTTATTTTTTAATGTATCACTATACACCGTTTTTGTAAGCACCGAGGATGAAAGGGAACGTGTACGAATAATTGGCTTAGCCGTTAAGTAGTTAATATTGTTTTGTTTAGTTTTA
Organism: Pollenia griseotomentosa; assembly: GCA_963931875.1. NCBI lineage: Eukaryota > Metazoa > Arthropoda > Insecta > Diptera > Polleniidae > Pollenia > Pollenia griseotomentosa. The sequence continues at coordinate 209,379,330 of OZ007560.1, forward strand.
TTTTTTTCAGCATAATTTTTGTTTGGATGAACTGTTACATACACATTTCTTTTATTTAGCTTTATTGTTGTTTCATTTTTCTTACTCATGCTAAATGTTGTTTTTGTTTTTCACCGTTTTGCTGTGCTTTAAATATTTTTATTATTTATTGTACTTCACAACAACACCAAAAATAAGAATTTTAAACTAAAATGTTTTTGCAAGAATATGTATACATTAGCGTGGCCGTTAGTTGTATGGAGAACTTTTTTTTTTGATTTCTTATACTCTCCCCCTCCAAATCGGTTCAGTTTTATGTAAAAAAAAATACAAAAAAATTTCGTAGCGATAAGTTGTGTTTTAGGGGGGGCGTCCGTCCCTCAAAGTTTGCCATCAAGCCATTTATTCAAATGTAATTTGTTTGCATATGACTATCTTCTTAAAACAACATTTTACAAGAATATGATATATGGCAATATTTTAGCTCTTCTAGTCAACAACATAAGCCTCTAAGAAAGTTTTTTGCTAAAATCAATATTTTAGAAAATAATTAAGAAAATAAAAACAAAATACCAAACATTTTATATACGTTTTATATATATAAAAGCGGGATTTACTGTCAAGTGACCCAATTTTGAAATAGATGTCTTTCGATTTAAATGAAATTTACACCAATTTTAGTACTGTTAGATAGTAGCTTAGACACAAATTTTCAACAAGATCGGTCAAAAATTTTCTGAGTTAGAGGGGGCCAAAGTTTGACATTTTGGCCAAACAGGTGTTCTTTCTCATCCATGTAACTTATTACCTATTGGTGTAAGCAAAATTTGTCCCAAGTAGCTTAGATAGCTTTTTGATCAAACTTTAAAAAAAAATTTTTTTGTTTTTTTAAAAAATTTTATTAATTTTTTTTTTTAAATTTAACACTTGGCTAAAAAAAATAAAAAAAAAGTTTTAAATTTAAAAAAAAATATTAAAAAATTTAAAAAAAAAAAACAAAAAAATATTTTTAAAAAAGATTGATAAAATAGCTATCTAAGCTACTTGGGACAAATTTTGCTTACACCAATAGGTAATAAGTTACATGGATGAGAAAGAACACCTGTATGGCCAAAATGTCAAATTTTGACCCCCTCTAACTCAGAAACTTTTTGACCGATCTTGTTGAAAATTTGTGTCTGAGCTACTATCTAACAGTACTAAAATTGGTGTAAATTTCATTTAAATCGAAAGACATCTATTTCAAAATTGGGTCACTTGACATTAAATCCCCCTTTTATATATATAAAACGTATATAAAATGTTTGGTATTTTGTTTTTATTTTCTTAATTATTTTCTAAAATATTGATTTTAGCAAAAAACTTTCTTAGAGGCTTATGTTGTTGACTAGAAGAGCTAAAATATTGCCATATATCATATTCTTGTAAAATGTTGTTTTAAGAAGATAGTCATATGCAAACAAATTACATTTGAATAAATGGCTTGATGGCAAACTTTGAGGGACGGACGCCCCCCCTAAAACACAACTTATCGCTACGAAATTTTTTTGTATTTTTTTTTACATAAAACTGAACCTATTTAGGGGGGGAGAATATAAGAAAGCAAAATAAAAAAAATAACGGCCACCCTAGTATACATACATAAGTACACTTTTATGTTAAATAATTTATTTAAAAATCAATTATTTTGCGTCTATTCGCTGAATGTTTATTAAAAAAAAAAAATCGAATGTAATTGATTTATAATTCAAATTGTATGAGGGGCTAAGAATACACGTCTGTATCACAACAAAGCACAAACCGAAAAAAAGATAACTTGAAACTTTTTTCTTTAATCTATTACCAAACAATTGCAGGCGTATTTTGAAATGGCCAACCACGATAAGGGTAAATATATTTGAGTATTGGAATATTAACTTAGAGGCAGTAGCAATGATATATCTGTCAGCACCACCGACTAGTGTTGCCAGCGAACAACTTCTCCAGATATAGCGAAATTAAGATGGCCTTTGTATTAGAGTTGCCACACCTTTTTTCTAATCCAGCACACTTTATGATATATGTCTTGCATGGATCATTAAGATATTTGTACCAAATTTTTAATACTCTGACTGTTACCGTTCTACAGATACACAGAAATCTATATTATCATCGTTTAGGTGGTGCCACAGCTACTACTTCATTCCATCTCACTTTTTGACAAATGTTTTGTATTGATAACCATTCTTTAGATATATAGAATTATACTTGGAATTTAACAAATTTGTATACCCCGTGTGAAGCACCGGGAAGCGCTTTTCTACCGTTATTGAAATAACATTAAAAAATCTTTTAAAACTGATTTCATATACAACAAAGAATTTGTGCCAAATTGAAATCTCATTCCAGATATTTACACATTTCTATTGTCCTTGTATGAGAAGTTCCACGCTCACGTTAAGACAGATATTTTGTATTATGATCTCAACAATTTCTTCCAAATTTGAGAATTCTTAATGTAACCGTTCTCGTGCTTTATAATATCGTGTTAAGGGAACAAACAAATGAGTGCATCTGCATTTTAATATTGAAATATACAGTCATGTCACAGAGTACAATTCCGTTCAGAATTCATTTCTTTCAATAACCAAAGGATTTTTCTTTTTTTATTTTTGAAACGAAGTATATTTTAAATAGTTTTTAGTTCTTTATTTAACAACTATTAAAAACTCTACAAAAACTTTTACAAGAAAATAATATTTTTTTAATATTTATAAAGCATTGTCATATCCTTTTTTGTTATAATTGCCAAAATTTACATACCGGCAACACAGAAAAGAAAGGAAAACTGAAGACAACAAAGCAAAATTAAAAACAATTACAACTTTCAATTTTCTTCCAGTAGCAATTATTTTAAAGTTTATCACTTTTTTATACATCAATAAAAACTCAAATGTAAATCTTTTTGTATAAAGATTTTATTAGCATACATACATAAATACCACAATTAAGGTTATTTAATTTAATGAATTTTCCTCGAACCAAAATATTTAATTTCTTTTCCTTTTAATTGAAATCTTCCAATCAAAAATAATTAATTATATTTAAAAACGCTTGTAAACAATTTCAATAATTAAAACTAATATACTTATTATCATTGAAATTAATAAAAAAGCCAAAGCTGGTGCAAAGTGTTCCAAATCAACTTCCACCTCTTCATCCTGTATGGCTGAACAATCGATTTTATCTACTTCCCATTTTTTATTGTTGTATTGTAGGAGACCAGCTTCCTGAAACATTGCAATAGCCAGGGTAACAAACTCATAAAAGGGAGTTGAAATTCGCATACCAATTCCAGAGGTAAAAGTAAAGGATGGATGAAAATTAATTTCTTGTAGATCACAAAATTGTGATTCAGTTAAAAATTCTAAACAAAAGAAGAAAACATACACTCAAAATATTATTTAGTTAAATTCAAACGAATATTCATTTTAAACAACTTTAAATTCATTTAAAAAACGGATCATTTACATTTCATTTAAAACAAAAGATTTTTACATTAATTTTTAAATTTTTTATTTTTTAAACAGCATATTCCATAAAATTTAATAGTTTTTACTTTAAAAAAATATATTTTAACCGACAAAAATCAAACTAAATGACAAAATAAATACGGAAAAACATTATTTTTTGGTAGTTTGTTTTTTGAATAACAAACATGAATGTTAAAAACTAAAATTATTCGTAAGATAACTATTATTTTTTTCATTTTTAACAGTACGGAAAACGAATTTAATAACCCAAAGTCAGTTACTGTAATAATTTTATGAGTGTAGTCAACTGGGCGGAAAATTATTTTTCGTATATAATTTTGCGAAAACATTTGCTTTTTTATAGGAGATTTTTAAAAAAAAAATTGTTTTCATAATAGAATTTTTAAAAATTTGCTTTCTATAGGATATTTTAAAAAAATTTAATTTTATAGGAAATTTTTAAAAGAATTTATTTTTATAGTCAATTTTTAAAAAATTTATTTTTATAGGAAATTTTAAAAAAATATTATTTTTATAGGAAATTTTTCAAAAATGTTATTATCATCATCTGGGCTTGTAAATAAATAATAATTTATATTAAACACTGAAAATTACTGTTTATTTCTTCATCGTCTGTCTGTTGGCCTCGAGCTTGAAATAGAAGCATTTTTATTTATAAAAATTTTATTTTTATTAGAAATTTTTGAAAAATTAGATTTTTATAGGAAATTTTTAAAAAAATTATTTTTATAGGAAATTTTTAAAGGAATTTATTTTTATAGGAAATTTTTAAAAAATTTATTTTTATAGGAAATTTTAAAAAAAAATTATTTTTATGGGAAATTTTAAAAAAATTTTATTTTTTATAGGAAATTTTAAAAGAATTTTATTTTTATTGGAAATTTTTAAAAAATTTTGTTTTATAAAATTTTTAAAAAATTTTATTTTATAAAATTTTTAAAAAAATTATTTTTATAGGAAATTTTAAAAAAATTTATTTTTATAGGAAATTTTAAAAAAAAATAATTTTTATGGGAAATTTTTTTTGTATAGTAAATTTTTTTTTTATAGAAAATTCTTTTATATAGAAAAATAGCTCAACCTGTTGCGCTTTGCTATCCCCATCGAAATAAAATTAGTAAAATGTTTTTAAAACAGATCGCGTGTCTTTGTAACAAAGCAACTTGTACTAAATTGTAATGCTTTTACCGGGACCGTTCTACAGATGTACAGAAATTTCATGTGTCTTCGTATTGGAGGTGCCAGACCTACTTTTCCCGTTGAACATACTTTTTGAAAAATGTTGTTTATTTAAATTTAAGCTATTCGTACAAAATTGGAATACTTTCACTGTTTCAGTACTCCAAATATGTAGAAATCTTTATTGTCATTGTATGGGAGGTGCGCACTTTTTGGCAGATGTCGTGTATTGATAACCAAGTTGTTTGTTTTATATTACAAAAAAGTCTTGGGGAACCGTTCTCCAGATATAAGGTTATTCATACTGTCATTGTATGGGTGGTGCCCTTTTGAAAATTAAAAAAATACTAATAGCCAATGTTTAGCGCCGGGCAAAGCTGCGCACACTCGCTAACAATTCACAGGCACAACTCACTAGTGTGTGGTCAGCTTAATCAGGAAATTACTGTGAAAATTTCAGGAAATTCGGTTTAGCAGCTTAGGAGTCTATGGGGAACAAACAACCATACGCACCTAACTCTTTTATCTTTATTTTGGGTTCTGCAAAGTTTGAAGACATTTGTCTTCAGATATTCGGTATTTAATATTTTCGTTCTATTGGAGGTACTGCTCCTCCTCCGCCTACCCCACCTATTTTTATTTTGAAATTTATAGTTTACAGCAATAGTGACTTTAACCATGTTTTAAAACTCTCCCTAAAATAGTTCTTAAGTTACGCAATATTTAATATATGCATCCCATGGGGGTATTGTTCCCCCTGTGCATACCCTCTTTATTATTATTTTTAAAGTTCTATTTTTCCATAAGAGCGACTTCTACCAAATTAGAACATTCTTATTATTACAGTTGTTAAGATATGCGATATTTGTTTTTTAATTTAGAAACTAATACCGGTACCGTAACCTCTCACTTGAAAATTTACAAATATTTATAGCTTATGTAAATCCCCGGGTAATAAGAAAATACTAGCTTAAACCGTTGCACTTTTTCCAAATCAAATCGACCAAAAGCGGGATCCGACCCCTTTTGATTTGAATTAAATTTGGTTCCTTTCCTCCTATAAGGAACATATATGAACAGAAAATTACTAGCACAGTGTAGCCTAAGCAACATTTTGCTAAAAATTTGCAGGTTTAATTTTAATTTTATTAAAATTTGTTTCTTTAAAGTAAATTTTGGTAAAAATTTGTTATTTAAAAGAGACCTTGCTTAATCTTCGCTATTGATATAAATTTTCGTTAAAATTTTTTTAACAGCAGACAATTTTTACTGATATGCAAAATATTTTTTAAAAGGCATGTTCACACTCAACAAATATTTGACGAACGAATTTTTTTAAAAACATAATTTTTTTTTTCTTTAAAAAACTTTTTGTTGATTTACTAAACTTTTGTAAATAATAAATAGTGCATTTCTTAATTTTGTTTAATCTTGCAAGCGCTATGCAAATTTCAACAAAAGTTTAACTGGTTGTGTGCGGGGTGTCAAATATAAGTTAAGTGTGACCATAGCTTAACACATTTTTTTTAATTAAATAAAATTTAGCAAACATTTTTCTATTTACAAGGAATTTTGCTAAAATATTGCTTAAATTTTTTATTTTTATAAATAAAAGAATTTAATTTTTATATTATGAATAAATTCTATTTTAAACGTGATCAAATGAAAAATCATGCAATTGTCAATATGATTTAAACACTCGCTCATAAAATTTAATTTATAAACATAAACAAATAAGTGTGTGCGTGAAATGCCATAAATGCATTTAAAATAATTAAAACAAAAGACCAAGCGGATTGCAAAATTTTAAATTATTGTGATTTAAATGCCATTAATATTAATAATAAGAGAATTTTATTAATAAATAATAATAAATTATTAAATGGAAATTTATTTAAATTCATAAAATCAATATCAATTTTCATATTTTATGAATAATTTTTTATAATTAATTTAGAGAACTTAATAAAGGTTTATTTTTTTTAAAATAAAACATTAAAAACAATAACTAGTTTTACTTGTCAAAAATGCTTAAATGATTTTATCATACTCACTTTCCAACAAACGATATGCCCGATCGATGGCAACATGAAATGCAAAATTCCCTTTGCCAATCTTCTTTGCACCCTCCTCCAGTGTAAAAACATTTGGACGGTTTGTATGTTTATTCGACATGCGATATTTGTACAAACTCCGTACAAACGGATTTGTGTTGTTGATAAAAACTTCATAATTATATGAAACATCTTCCATGCCTATCTCCAGGCTGCTGTTGTACAAAGCCTGTAAGCTGGTTATGGCACGAGGTGCCTCCGACAGTAATGAGCTAACAATGAATGCCCCATAGAATTGCATTAGTAGAATTGAAAATATTGATACGCTCACGACCAGTAGACGTGTTGAATTACAGTGAAATATTTCCGGTGATGGACCCTGCATAAGTATTGCCTCCATAATACATAAAACAATGAAATCGAAATGATTCTCCAACGGGCGATGAGTAAAGGCCGCAGCACTGCTGTTGGCATTCAATGGTTGTTGTTTATAAAGCTGTTGTTGTTGTTTTGTAAATATTTTATATTCTGCATGCACATGTATGGCCAACAAGAGTATCGTAATAACAATTAAGGCCAAAACACACCACCATACAATGTCAGCTAATGGCTGGAAAAATATATTACGAATACTTGTGTGTTTGGGATGGCGAAAAAGGAAATGTATTCTGGTTGAAAAGAGGGAAAAGGGAAAACAAAGTGGAAAAGTAAAGAAATTAAACACTGATACTACTTTTATTAAGAAAATTAAAAACAAAATGCTCCAGTTTTTGCTTGAATTATCGCAAACTAATAATTCGTTAAGACGATTTGTATAAATTCCTAACAAAAATTTTACTTAGTTTTTGTTTTGTTTAATTTTGGAACATTCATTTTTTCCTTCCGTTTTACTCACTTTTCAGTGTGTATGTTCCTGGAAAATTTAGCTGCCGACAATCTTGGCAATAAATATCTTAAAGGGCACAGGGTCAACTCCGCTTGATGGTTATACAAATCACCTATAATACCCGTCCAGTTGCCATTTTCAGGGCGCCCCCAACCATTCCTGATAATTATATCGAATCTATAAAGAAAATATAATTATCTCAGTCTTTTGTTTTTTTTTTAATTAACATGATTTTTAAAAGTTTATGTACGTGAAATTAAATAAATTCTCCATATTCTTTATTAATTGATAGGTTTTCCTTTGCATAGCGTCTTCATCCAAAAAGTCTCTGTCGTTGTTTAGATATTCCAAATCAGTCATATTAGTGCTGGGGGATTTATTAAGAAACTGCAAACAAATTATGAAGAATACGTTAAAAAAATTGATTAGATATTCGTATATTACTCAAAAAAACTGGAGTTTTTTCTGCAAATGGAATATAATTAATTCAAAATGATGGCCATTTCTTCTTTTGAACTTTACACATCGCCAAACGAACTGCTTAGGTTTTAAAACCCCATTTGTTGTCTAAAATTAGTTTTTTTGTGTAAAAAAAGTATATTTAAACCCTCACCACTAGTAGTGAATAAGGGTATGCTAAGTTTGTTTTTCCGTGTGAAACTTTTTTAAACATTTATAAAGTATATAATAATCCATAAAGTATATATTCAAGCGATTAACCGCTGTTCGATTATTTGTTTAATTTTGGGCGCCTCGGTAGGCTAGCTGGTAGCGGGCTAGTCTATCAGCGCCGAGGTTGCGGGTTCGATTCCCGCCAGAGACTCTGGTTTCTTTCCTGCAGACAAGCATAGAGCTTCGCGGGATAAGCTTAGGAAATTAAAAATAATAAAAAAAAAATTTAAAATTTGGTCAGAAAAAAAAAAACAAAAAAAAAAAAAAACAAAAATAATTTAAAGTTGCTTATTTTCATTTAACGAATAGTTCGAATAATTTATGTCGATTAATCGATTAATCGAAAATTTGTTTTTCACAGTATTAGTATTTTTTTATAAATACCCTTTTATTATAATTTATATTTTTTTAAAATATGGTTTATATTGTAATAAGTTTGTAACCAAAGAGTTTGGAAATAATTATTTTTTATGAATGTTTAGCACAGACTTTTACTCATACCTGTTAAATATCGATTACAATTAGTAATCAATTGGATTAATTTTCAAAAGCCTTTAAAAAAACAAATATAAAATCAAAAACTTTTTTATTCCGTACGGAAAGTGCGATCTCTTTCGCACTTTGCTTAAGCAAATTCCAATTTCATAAAATTAACCAAAAAGTTATCTTAAGTACAATATGGTTTGAAGTGAATATTTGAAATGTTCTTATATTTCCATCATCAACAATAAAAATATATGACGAAATTTTACGTTTTTTGACAGTTTTGCTGTTTTGAGTAAGATGTTGTTGTTTTTTTTTTATTTTATCCCAAAATGAAATTTTTACATCTGATTAAGAGCTTAAAATTTCCCAAACATAGACAAGCAATATTTCGAATAGCTCGCGAGATAAAGACTTTTTTAAAAATTGTACTAAAATCCATCCCCAGTCGAAAACTTCAAAAACGAATTAAAAAAAAACCTTAGCTAATAATTAAAAACCCAGCTAGGATTTTTCTCTTACCATCATAAGTAGGGATGAGATTTGCATGCACTAAACAATCGAAAATATGCACTAAAAATTCCAAAATATGCATTAAAAATTAAAAAAATATGCTCTAAAAACTATTTAAAACAAAAAGAAATTCAAAAATTCTATTGTTGATTTTATTCCATTGTTATTCATAGGTATAATATTTTTTAAAACTTAATTTAAATAACTAGGTACATAATTTAAATTTTTATTTGCTAAATCAAATAAATACTTTTCCATGTACAAAAGACCTCTCCAAGCCAACCGAAGTTAAAGCATACTTGAAGGATGCCAATTTATTTGGAGAATTTTAATTTTCTCATTCAGATCCCACATTTGATTCTAGATCAAAAATAGTATAAATTTGTTTGAAATCGCATATTTTTTTGCAAAACGTTTTTGATTTTTTTTTATTTGTCTATTTTAATTGGGCTATTTTTCCTCCACATTGTTTCCCGTATGAAATCAATAAATCAATATTATCAAATTGGCTTCTAATTGGCTTCTAATTTCCTCTGCAACTCGATGTAACCCATGTGCCTAGCAAGTAACATGTAACAGTTTTGGATAAGTTATGTTAGGCCAATTGGCAGCCTTAACCATGTTAAGTGATGCATCGGCTAAAGATTTAAGGATCTCTTTGAAATCTTGTATTTTAAGCAGAGCTCCAAAAAAATTTATTTATTAATTTAAAAAATTTTTATTTTTTTTTATACAATTTGAAATTGTATGAAGAACTTTTTTTTATAATACGGAAATTTAAAAAATATGTCACTCAAAAATTTTAAAATATGCAAAAATATGCATTTAAAACCAATATATGCAAAATAGGCATTTTCACCAAAATATGCAACAATATGCAAAACAAATCGATGCCATTTTAAAGCAAGTTTAATGATTTGGAAAGATAATTGGTCGACAACGATCTTAGACTGTCGACAAAACACATGCATTTGCATGGAAATCACATCCCTAATCATAAGCATTCAGATTTTGGGGGGTCTCAATTGGTTCAAGATTTTAAAGTTGAAAAATGTGATACTGTGCTCTAAATATATATATACATCTGCAAAGGCAATACAGTTAAGAACTCTTTCCTCCTCTGTATGTCAACCGATTTGAACAAAATATGCACCATTTGAAAGACATTTACTTAAAGACATTTAATAAGCGTTCAAATCGATACTAACACATATGTGAATACAAAAATTTTTTTTTTTTTTCATTATCGAATAATAAAAAAATAGGGCGTTCGATTATTCGACATTCTTTAGAAACCGGTTTTCGAATATTTCGACTATATAAATACGGGAAATTAAATTTCTTTTTTTTACTGTTCCGTGCTGCGTGTGATAATAATTTAATTTTCTATAACTTTTAACTTAGAAAAATAATATTATAGGTGCAGGGTCCTTAGTGAATGAAAACGTATAAGATAAAAAATTTGATACTTTTTGTTTTTAATCTGGTACTTTTAAATATTCGACCTATAAAGATAAATTATACATTAAACTGGGTGAATAACAACATGTAAGGGTAGCTTTTTGGTACCTTTTTGTTCAACATCTTGTACCTTGATTAATTTTCGTTCATATTACACAAAGAATCATAAAATTAAAGTGGATAAGAATCTATAAGAGAAAACTTTTTGATACCTTTTTAGTTTCAATTGTTACTTTTTGATATTTTTTATATTGAACTTACAAAATTAAATAAACTCACGTGGAAGATTACATATGAGGTTTGTTTCTCGCCAAATCGATCCACTAAGATGGAAAAAATAAATGCTCGAAACATGTTAATTCATATTTACTTAGATAAAATACGTTTTCTTCATATGTACATAAAACTTTATGGTCGAATTTGGACCATTATTCGAACACTAGTATTGAAAAAAACAATGTATGTAATGTTAAAATGTCTGTAAAGTGTTTTTTTGGAAGAATGTATGTTTTTGTTTTAAGTCACATTTCAAAAACCTGCATCGCATTGATGTACATCCTTCAACAAACAAAAAAACGTTACACAACATATAACATTCATATTGATGACGTTTAATCTTCACACTTGGCGTCAACGTCAAAAAGAATGAGAGAGAAAAGAGTTAATTGTTAAATAAAGCTAGGCGTGTGTTTGTAAAAGTTTGCTGTAGGAAGAAAACACGTTAAAAGAAGATAAAAAACGATTTGCTTGTTACGTGTAGAAACAATACCACAAGAAGAAAAGCATACATTATTTTCAGGTTTATGGCCTTTTCGTTGATGTCGAACGAAGATTTCGTTCGCTTAACTTAAATTACATCGAATTTTCAAAGTAGAATGATTACGAAAACCATATACGGCTTGTTGCTGGTGTCATATAATTTAGAGTTCTTCTGTAAACAAACATTCCCTTACTAGAACTTAAGTCAATCCCGATGACTCAAATTAATGACAGTTTATCACCCAATGATGCTTTTTATCAATGTTACTGAGTCATCACACTGATGACAATTTTTTTAAACCTATTCCGATTCGTCATTTCTGTGATACCGATGTGTCATCCCATTGATGACATAATTTAAATTTTTGACCCTGGTGACAATTTGGTCAAGTGATGTCAAGGCCGACATCACAATGATGAAAAGTGTCATGGGGCCAAAATGAAGACACTTTTCGCAGTACTGACGTCAAAATGCATCAGCGTTTTTTCTATCACTGTAGCAGAGATGATTTAACGATGTCTATCTGCCCGTGTGTATGTTGAAATTGGTTTCTCGAAAACAAAAGGGGTGGGGTCTACTTTAACATATATTCACGTCACATTTACTCCGCTTAAGCTTTCTATTGAAATTCAGTCATATCGGTAGTACTCACTGAGATTTCAACAAAAAACGACGTCTGCCTGTAATTTTATCCATTAATCACTTGTTGTTGTTGTTGTTTTTCTTTTCTGTGTATTTGGAGAACGGTAAGAGCCAAAGTTTTTAAATTGGGTAAAAGACAAATGTGGGTGGGATTGGTGAAGTGGGCGTGGCACTACTCATAAAAAGACATTATAAATTTTTGTTTACCTTGAGAAGAGCAAGAGCCAAAGTTTCCTAATTATGATTGATGTTACATTGATGTCATTTGTAATAACATTGATGTCACAATTCTGATGTAAGGGCATCATCAATATGAAGATTCTGTTTTCTATCAATGAACTCATAAGGAGCCAGAGTATACAAACTTTGTAGGGTCTTAGATCAATATTGTCGAAATTACAAACGGAATGGCAAACTTATATATACCCTTTCTACCTGTGGTGTAGCGTATACAAAGCAGCGATCTGCTATGAACTCCACACTTTTCAGTTATACAGTAATTTCTAAATTAAACTTACCGCTGTGGTAGCCCTTATTGGAAATCCCTTCAAATTATTTCTTCGTATTGCTATTCCGTAATTAAATTCTTTAACAATTGAAAATCCCTCTTTTCTTGTCCAGTTGCCTTTGTAAACTATTTGCAAGGGAGAACGACATCTGTGGCAGATTTTGTAGACATCGTATAAGTCTAAAAAGAAGCTTAGGCAAAAATTTTTTTAAAAAACATTTAAAATTAAGATTAATCTTTGAAGCCCACCATCATAAATCCTTAAGGATCTGGTGCATATTTTACTTTGTAACTATGTTTACTGGACAACCTTTTCATGGAGTTAGTAAATTAAATGAATCAAGTTATCCCATTTTCCGTGGCTAATTTCTTGGTTAAGAATTGCTATTTTTTTTATTAAAATCTGTCTGAAAAATTGCTGGGTTCTTACAAAATAATGGGCGCTTATTGATCTTAAAACTAATGAAACAAGTGCAAAAGTAAAATTTTGCAAAACTCAAAAGTTTACATATCGCCCATTTGTTGCAACGTTGTCCTAGAAACAATACCGACAGATCATCTTCAATCACGGAAGGTATCAAAGATATAAAGATGATTTTTATATACAACATATAGAAAAACACTACGAACAATTCTGCATCACTAACTCCAAAATTTAATTTTTTGGGTTATGACGACGTTGCAGCAATTGAGCGATATCGTTTAAATAAATATATTTAAGATGAGATAAACCCACTGTTTATTGTTGATGTGTTTTGTTTAAGCTTTGATATTATTACAAGTAGAACTGTTGCTATAAGTCTTATACGCTTAACAGTTTTATTTGGTTTAATATCTTTAGTTTTTCTAAAACGTTATGGATGAAGTTTCCTGATGATCTGGCCTAAGCAACCAGTGAAATGCGCATAGGAATAGCTTATCCCATCAACAATAAATTTCAAGTGTTTTTATCAGTAATAAAAACTGGGAATTAAGCACGAATAACAGAATCTTTTTTGAAATTATATTTATTACAGTTACATTTAATTTTGTTATCAAAGTAGTTTTCGGGAATACATAATTTTTCATTAATAAGATTTTGTTCGTTGTGCTAAATTCCCAATTTTCATTCTTGCTAAATTCACTGAATCTTATTAAAGAAATTTTATTTAAGTATTTTATCTAATTGGCAACACTGGTCAAACACACAGAATTTCACCTAAATTTGTTTAGTTTACTTGGTTTATCCATTTCAAATTGCCAAAAAATTCTTAACAAGTATTGTATCTCTAGGTAGAATATGTTTGACCTTGTGGTCTAAAATTAGAAAGATAAGCCGAGACCTTGTTGAAGTTGGACGTGTAACCAGAATACTATTTCGATATGCCTCAATTCCCATTTACTTACTCTTTCCGATAAACAGCCACTGTCATATCTGCATCAATTAAAATATTTAAATGGCCAATTTCTTTTTCAATATCCTGCCAAGGATTTCTTATACCTTCCATTAACAACAACCACTTAAACGTTTTATTAAATTTCTCCTTAATCGACAGAAAATTTAAAATGTTCGCTTTTTCTTTATCATTCGCTACGTATTTCATAAAGACGGCTATTCTGGGCATAAATGATCGCAATAAATATTCACTGCTGTTGGGGCATAAAGTGTTTACAAATTGTATGTGATAATTTTCTGTTAACTTTTGTATTAATGACAGTTGTAAAAATTTATCCTCAACATCATTATCCAGATATCCTTTTGTTGTCTTCTGCTTCTTTAAATTCTTTATAGATGAAGTGTAAATAATGATGGCACGATGGAACTGATAATAATCAAGAAATTCGTTTAAAACATTCAATTCATAAGAAGTGTTTTTGTTGTTGTTAAGCTTCCACTGTTGCACTTCTGTTAACACTTCTATGGCAGAAGAGATTGCGGTTGTGATACACAATATTGCAATTACTTTAGATCCGTTTAAATACATGTTGTTTAACCTTCTGACAACGCGCTATTGTTTGATATTTGGTTTTTATATTATTTTAAATAGCCAGTGGTTGGTTGGTTGCTGATAGGGGCCGTGGGGCTGTTTGTTGGTTTTGTTGTTATTAATAACATTCAAGTTTGTTTGTACTCCAACCGCCATCGTCCCCATCGTCATTACCGCTTTTGAAATGTTACAAATGCAGACCTCTCCAGCTATTTAATGACATTATCGCCAATACTCACATTATGATAAATACAAACTAGTTTATACCCTGCAAGTATTTGCTGTCGCAAATGTTAAGCGCACGAGTCGCCATTTGATTTAAAATAATTTTCAATCATATTACCTAACAGTTATAACTAGTGCTCTCAGAAACTTATTGAACGTGGAAGCATCATCTCTTAAAGTCCAAGCATTATTTTTTGTCAATAAGAAGACACTTCCCAAAGATTCCTTAATGTGGCTCGGAAAAGTAACGAAAAGTATCTATTAGACCAGGTTTCTCAAAACTACAAGTTACAAATCTACAACTAAAATATATTTGAAACAAAAACAAAAATTGTTGAATTGTTTGTAACTTGTAGTTTTGAGAAACAGGACCCAGTAGTATGAAAAAAATATAGATATAAACATAAATACTTACAACAAAATGTTATTGTCAATATCATTATACCTAAAACGGTATTTAAATTTCTGATCAATTTTTGTGAACTTTACTAAAAATGTCTAATAAAACCAAAACCAATCCTCACAAAATCAGTTCGCGTACTAAAGGATTTTCAGGATTGAAGCTTTTTAATTTCTTTTCAATGTTTTTACTATTATTAAGTAGAAATTTGTAAGCCGATTATGGCCTATAGGCTAGGTTAATGAAATTTTATAAATTAATAAATAAATGCTATATTTTTCAAATATATTGAGGCTAAATAGTATTATCAGGAAAATTATACATATATGGAGCACTGAATTGCGCGAAAATAAAAGGAAATGTCTGCTGAGCACCCTGGCAGTGACTTAACTTCAATTTTTCAAAAATAAAATAAATTTTTTTAATAACTATAAATGCACATTTCATCTCTAGACATTTCTCTACAAAACTGCATGAATAAATTTTTAAAATAGTGGTTGACATAAAAATTCCTTTGTACAACGTTCTGCATAATCGATATTATTGCATGATAATGTTATTTTGCCACCTAGATCGGGCGATTTGACATGCTAGAATTGTACCCTCCTATGTACCCTCCTAAAAATGAACCTTGGACTTTTTTAAGATACCATTTTAAATATTTCGGTTCCAGCTTTGACCTCTCGTGAGCTGGACCATTTTGAAAAAGAGTCTATTTTTGCATGTTTTGTTAATTTGAGAATCTGTTTCCTTACCAACATATACAAATTGGGTATCATAAGAAAAGTTTTTTTAAGGCGCGTCCAACTGTATATACAATTTGTCCAAGGACGATCATCCATATCCTTTTTTTTAAGGATTTTCTGTAAAAAAAACGGTTTCTGAATTTTTTGTTCGGCGTTACTTGTAATAAAAATGCCAAATTAACATATTTTAATCTTTAGTCGATTTAATTACATACGTGTTTCAGCTTTTTTGGAAATTCGCGCTAGTTCGCGTTTTGACAAAAATGCAATGGGGTGGTAACCCTTCGTTTTAAATAGGGCAATATGGGTATCAAATTCCTTCTTTTACCAAGTACATCATCTTTGTATGTAAATAATATTATTTTTTGCAAATTAGATGCATTTTACACGGTGCTCTAGAATATATATAAATGCAATTTTGTAGTTACTGTAATATGTTAGCGGATTTAGTTTCTAGATCATGTATGGATAAAAATAGAACTAAAGAAAGAAAAAAAGAAATGATCCACGACTTTTTGGCGGCATATTTTTTTCGCAAATTAAAAAAAATTTTTAATTTTATTGTTTATATTTACAAAACTTTTATACAGATCATTTAAGACTCATTAATAGCGATTTTAAAAAGCGTTACAGCAAATCCTTTCGTGATTCTATTTGAGTATATTGCTTGCGCGACACGATCTGGCTCGCAATATAAGCTGGACGATTTTTATCGATTACCGATACTCTAGATTGACTGACAACGTGTACAAAACGCTCAGTGCTTTGTGAATGGCAAGGAAATTCTGAAATAAGTTCGTTAATAATATAAATATTTTTTGTATTTTATTTTTTTACCTGGAATATTAATAATTTCATCAGAATATATTTTTAGGAGGGTACATTGAGCACGAATTTTGCTTCCATACATTTTGAGTCGCTCTAATGTACATATTATATATCTAGATACATATATAATATGTACAAATTGGTAAAATTAATTTTCTTTTAAGAAAAAACATTTTAGTATTTTAAAGCATTTAAAAGCTCATCAGAGATTATATTTCTAATCCTTGTTGATATGTATATTGCCTGCTACCGAAAACGTAATCTCGCTTTCTACAGACGTTGGTTTTATAGTAAGAAGCGCATCATACAAATATTTTCAATTTGTTAGCCCTTGACTTCATAGAAGTCAAATTCTTTTTTAAAATATTTTCAGGCTTTTGTATTTTCTTTACATTTATTTTTTTAGAATTTTCAAGGTGTTCTTTAAAGATAGTATATGGTTCGTTCATCTAGTGTTAGTGTTAGTGATGGTGTATCATGTTCATTTTCTACTTCAGAAGCTTTTGAGACATTTCACTAGCAATTAAAGGTACCGTTGATTTATTGGCGTATGAAAAATAGTCCGATTTGAAGGTTGTTTTTAGTAATTTAACTATGCTAACAAATAAAACTTTCAAAACATTAAATTTTAAGTTCCCGAAAATTCCGGAAAAAAATTTCCCGGGACTTATTTTAAAAATGTGTCCCGGGACTCCCGGGAATTCTTTCGCGCGTAGAAACTCTAATGTATACATATAATATAATTGTGTAAAATGTCTAAAATCTTTTTTCAATCGTCCAGAAATATCTGAAGATTATCGCCAAATCGCCACCATCTTCAAGCTTTCCTGTAAATGGCTGCGTGGTACAAACCTTTGAACACACGCACACTTTTGAAAACATATACACACGCATTAAGCAAACCTTTGAAATGAGTATTCTATCCGTTTAGTAGCGGTTTCAGAGCTCTAGGCTTGATATTGTTTCATTTGAAAGTAGTTGACAGATAAAATTATAGTCAATTGTCACTATTCACATTATAATGTTGTCATTATTATACAATTATGGTGAATTTTGTTGCATTCTATATGCAGTCATTTATAACTAGACTTGCACCATTGGCTATAATGAAGGCTAAAAACATTGACAGCAAAAACAAATATTCAATAATTGCAATGTATGTATATTAATGTGCTTTTAAGTGGTGAAAATAAGGCTAAAACATTATATTGTGTATTTTGTATTTACATATAGGTGAATATCAAATACAATTATTTTATTTAAAAGAAAACTTTTAGGTTAGAAATATTGTTATAGTATTTTTTTTTTTTTTTTTTTGCCTCAATGACTTAAGCGCAAAATAAAAGTATACAAATTGGAAATTAAAAAGTCTGTAGGGCTTTTCTAAATTTTATAGCAATTACAATTTTCTGGTCCTCTTGAGAAATACCTGAACTTCGAGTAGTCTTAAATATGAGTTCAACCTTCTGTAGCTTAGTAAAAAGCAGTTGTCTTTTTTATACCGTACACCAAAACAACTTTAATGACATTATTTTATCAAACTGAAAATTTCCAAAAGTTCCGAAAAAAAACTTTGACACAAAAAAAAATACTTGATTAAATACGGCATAAAATTCTAACTATAACAAATTTAGAAGTAGTAGGTACGGTACACAACTCTCATAGATGCCAAATAGGACTAAATACGCATTCTGCTTTTGGCATTTCCTCTACAGTTGAAAAAGCCAGACTATGGTATGAAATCATGTTGTGATGCAAACGTTTAAAGAATGTTTGCCAATTATTTAATTTTAGCTTGAAAATGTTACATTTATGCTTCCTAAGTTCATATCGCACACACGTTGCTGCTACCACCATTTCTAAACCAACTAATTAATTAAATGAAGCAAGGAGTGCCCACCAAATCAATATCAGAGAGACTGGTTATGTCCCTAAGAGTTTTCTGACTAAACAATTTGAGTCTTAATTCCTTGAATTCGGGACAACAACAGAGAGGATGTTGACTCTTCCTCAGTTTCTACAAAGATCATTGTAAGGGAGCCCTAGGTGAGTCTTTTCATATCTATAATGGGTGAGCTTTTCTTGATTTATCCTCATGAAGTTTCATCAAGACTATCGATGAGATAAAATTTGTGTGCTATAACTTACTTGTTCTTCGAGAGTGAAACATTCTTAACACATATTGAACTATTTTGGCTCAAGGTGGTCCCTGCAAGAGCCAACGAGCCAGATATTAAATTAAAATATTAAATCGAAAGTTTCAATATCTCCTCCAGAAATATCTGGCAATCTTGCACAATTCTCGATAAGATAGATGCATTCGAAAAGGATATTATGGCTACTTTACGGTAGGAATGTGGGCAATTGTACATCGTGGCTAGATGGCCATTATCTCGGCAATAATCTGGCAGGCTTACTGAGCCACCTAAATTAGAGCGTCAAGGTTTTTTCTCAACATGAAAATTCTGTTGCCAATGCATTTTCAATAAAACAAACCGACCTAACGATCTGTTCAAAAAGATTTTCCAAGCATGTGGGGTTGAATTCGCCTTCTAAAGGTTTGTGAAGCATTTATTTAGGTAACTCAGTAAGATGTATGATCCAGTCCAACTGTTATTTAGTAGCTTTTATTAATTATAAAAGGCCTTAGCCCTTAGATGTCCTACATAGTCCGGCCAGACCATATTTGACTTTCATATGCAATATCTTTTTTTGTAGCAAATGTTTTAAGAAACGAAGGCTATGAATTCTACTAGTAAGTTGTCAAGAAGACAAATTTGGAATCATTTGGATCACATTTAGGGCACAAAAACCATCACACAAGAAAAAGTTCGTTAAGTGCACCTCATGGTCTAGCTGGACCACAGAAACCTTTAAAGTACATTACAGGGCAAAAATACTAGCTCGCAATCCGAGCATGTACAAGCGGTACCGTACCCGTCAAGTTCAACGTATTACCGTCCAATGTGCGTTATTAGTAAAACCACATCCAAAGCTTGGAGAAAAATTCGTTTCGCTGCGGTAACTGCAACAAAGCTATGTGCCTTCAACATGGCAGAGAGACAAAAACGTATATTTGCAATGATTGTTTAACAGAATAATTTCAATATTTTTCAGTTTTTTAAAAAAAGGCTGATTTATTTTAAATTAACACAAAATAAGTAGAAAATTTTGTGTAATTTACTTATTTGGTTGGGATTTTCAATCGTGGTCTGGCCAGACCATGTGGTGTACTAAGGTTATAGAACATCGAAGGGTTAAGGGCTCGATTATGTCATTGGAAAATTAAGAAAAGTAAATAACTGAACCAAGACCATATTGTATCTTTGACCCATCAGTCTATAAGTGTAATACGGTTTCGAGGATATGTAAATGTATAAATCTATATCTAGTTTTTTTTATTTTCTACAATTCTACAATCACAAAAAGGCTAAGAAAGTTACTGCATACTCAGAAAACGGCTTCTCTAGAAAAATATCTTAAGGAACTTCAAAAGATTTTGTTATTCGTGCTTAATTCCCAGTTTTTATTATTGATAAAAACACTTGAAATTTATTGCTGATGGGATAAGCTGTTTCCTGAAGTTTCCTGATGATCTGGCCTAAGCAACCAGTGAAATGCGCATAGGAATAGCTTATCCCATCAACAATAAATTTCAAGTGTTTTTATCAATAATAAAAACTGGGAATTAAGCATGAATAACAAAATCTTTTGAAATTAAAATTTTGTATTCCCAAAAATTGAAATTCCTTTTTGATATCTTAAGGAATTTGATGCAACTCCACAATCTGACTACTCATTGTGGCGTGCAGCTAGAAATCTAAAAAGGCCAGTTATAGCTAAGCCACCATTAAGAAACTTGAATGGTAGTTGGGCAAGAAACAATATTGAAAAAGGAAATCTGTTTGTTAGTCACTTGAAAAACGTATTTACACCAAATATATCTCACAATATTGCGGTCGAGTTACACCTGTTGCTGCTAGTGCAGCTATTCCCCTCAGATTTGAGATAAGAGAAATCGAACAGGCTATTTGTGACTTAAACACTAAGAAGGCACCTGGTATTGATAAAATCAGTAATAAAATGCTTTTAGAGCTACCTCGCATAGCAAAGAAAATTATTCTTTTTATTTTTAATGCTATTTTACGCCTCGAATACTATCCTCAAAAATGGAAGGTTTCCTTAGTTACCATGATACCAAAGCCAGGTAAGGATCATACAAAAGTGGAGTCATATAGGCCTATTAGCTTATTATCAAATATGTCAAAGCTGTTTGAGAAATTATTAGTTTCAAAATTAACACCGATTTTAAGTGAAAATAGATGTATTCCAAACCATCAGTTCGGATTTAGAAGAAAACACAGCACAATCGAACAGACTCATCGAATAGTTAATGTCATAAGAAAAGCATTTGAAGAAAAAAAAATATTGCTCAGCACTCTTCATCGATGTTTCGCAAGCTTTTGATAAACCTGGCATGAAGGCTTATTATATAAATTGAAGCAAAATTTACCAGCAAACACACACAAGCTGCTAGAAAGCTACTTAGTCGGTCGTCAATTTATTATTAAAGAAGGAAATTTCTTAAGTTCACCTCAGCCCATTGGCGCTGGAGTCCCACAAGGCAGCATCCTGGGCCCTCTTTTATACTTAATTTATACTTCGGACATGCCAACAAGCATCTACACCCAAACTTCAACATTTGCAGAAGATACAGCTTTTCTAAGCGTCCACGAAAACCGTTATGAAGCATCTCGTTACTTTCATATATCATATATTTCAACTAGAAATATGGTTAAGACAGTGGAGAATAATGGTCAATGAGCAAAAAAGCGTGCATATAACATTCACCTCGCGCCGGGAATCTTGCCCCCATATTACAATCAACAATCAAATAATTCCTCAACATTCGCATGTAAAATATCTCGGTATACATCTGGATCGGCGATTAACGTGGAAATGCCATATAGAGGCAAAATTAACTCAAATGAAACTAAAAGCCATTCAAATTCATTGGCTTATTGGTAGAAACTCTGTCCTTAGTCTCGACTGCAAACTTCTTCTTTACAACTCCATCTTAAAGCCAATCTGGTGCTATGGTATTCAGTTATGGGGCACTGCCTCGGCCTCTAATATAGAAAAAATTCAAAGGCGCCAAAATAAAATTCTTCGAATAATCACAGCTGCCCCTTGGTGTGTTAAAAATTCAAATATTCACCAGGATCTTAATGTTCCTTTAGTAAAAACTATGATTACGAAATATGCAGTAAAATACTTAAAAAGGCTCGAATCGCATCCGAACCCACTAGCTCGAAATATTTTAAATGATAGCGGCCACATTCGCTTAAGAAGAAGAGACACTGCAGCACTTATCCAATTAGATGAGCGATAAACACCTATATAAGTGAACAGAACCCGTGATGAAGAAAATTTTTGTCTGGCACTGGCAGGACATAAAATAACGTATTAGGTTAAGATTTGATTAATTATTGTTAGTTCATATTTAATATATGAAGATTCAATAAATAAATAATGAGAAAAAAAAAAAAAAAATTCTACAATTTACATGTTCCATTTATCAAACTTGTAATTTATCTAAAATTGCATTCAACAATATGAGCATTTCCGTCAAAAGGTCCACCGTGACCGAAAATTTAAAAGTTGTTAAAATCTGATTATTTTACGATGTTGTTATAGAGAAATATTTAGACTTTACTAATTTTATAAATTTACCCATAAATTTGTTCACTTAGATAAACAATCAGACTGCAAAGTTGTGCAAACGTAATTTCTTATTTGTTTCTTATTTCTTATTGCATGTTCTCTTTAATATTATCTTCCTAAAAAGAAGTGATATTTAATGAAAATTATTCCAAAAAAATTTTCTTACACGGTCTGTAATCTTAGGAAGAGTTCGAAGAGAAATATGTTATTCGGATTAACGATAAATTTTTATTTTGTTTTAATGATTATTCAGTTTAATTATTATGGAAAAAATTTCACGTTTGAAATGTCACGTATCGAACCAGATTTTGGCTTAAAAAAAAAAATGCAGAAGATTTTGGAATCAAATGTTTCATTGCTACGTAAAATTCTGAAAGTAGTTTGACTAAAAAATTGTGCCAGGTTTCGCTGAATTACGCCTTTTTATACATGGCCACAAAAACTACTTCTATTTACTACCTTAGCATAGATAAAAGTGCTTTCTTAGTGCTATAATTTAAGGGTTAAAAGAACGTAAAAATATTTGTTGTTTAAAATGTTATTGCATTTTTGATGCGTACGACTGTCACGTTCAACACTTTTGAATTGCCCAAATATAAATGGAATTTTGTAAATGCTTTGTGTTCATTTTTGAGGAAGTGCTTGGCAATTTTTCAATTATCTTGTCAAAGTAACAACTAGCATTTGAATCGACAATTACGTACTCTAGCCAATAAATAGAGAATATATTTTACCTTTGTAAGCGGTAATATTAATCTTTAAAGAACATTTTTGAATTACAAATATGATACTGATTTTAACATATGACAATTTAATTATTTTGTTTAATAAAACTAAACCAAACTAATTTTTTAAAAACGTTCGGTAGAACGTCAAAAAATTCTGATTATGAGAATGTGGTTGTTCTCGAAACTAGTATAATCGACCCGAGTGAAATCCCGTCTTCAGTCAAGAATAAAATGATCAAACTAATTTTTAATTAATTTCAATTTAATTTCAATGTCAAAAACTTTAATAAATAAGCAACAGTGCAATGAAAAATCAAAATTGTTTAAATTTTTTTCAACATTATTTTAATACGATTAATGCCTAATAAATCACTGATGGTTTAAACGCTGGTTTAGTTGAACTAAACTTGAATTTATATGTAGTTTAAACTCATCAACAATAAATCAGTGTCCCATGTATTACATGTTGTTAAAAAAATAACATGTGGCAGCACTACGACAAATGTTGGCAAATTCATATGATTTGTACTGGTAGTTTAAACGCCCAATTTCATGCGTTTAAAGATGGTTTATATGTTTAATGATTTATAGATTTGTTGGTTTAAACACATTTTAAACCAAAAAGAGAGTTTAACTTGCTCTGATTTTTTAGCCCTAAACCGTTTATATCGTTATTAATTAAAATTAAAATGGGGAGGTGGATCCTAAAGTACCAAAAGTTCCCTTATAGTTGGTGTTTATATGGGGCCGTGTTTTACACCAAAAAAAGTTCGCAAAACTATTGTATTCTTATGGATGTTTGTTTTGTATTGGTTTTAACGATAAAGAGATAATAATTATTATGATTTGGTTTGGTTTGGTACAACACTTAACCCAAAATTCGTCTTTAAATCTATAACTGCACATAGATTCTGCAAAATGATGTAACCTATTATAATGAAAAAACTCATAAGGACGTGTCAAAAGTACAGTTAATAATTTATTTTGTTTAATAAGTTAAAATCTCTTTAAAACATATTTAAGACTGATATATTCGGTGGCACAAAATCTTTAATATCTTTTACAATGAATTATAAAGTTTCAATTATTGACTTTATATGGAAGCTGTGATAAATCATAAACCAATCTTGATAAAATCAGACATCTAAAATTGCTAGTTACAGTACAAAACTTATATGTGCCAAATTTTATTACAGTATTCTTATTTTTATTATTACTCGTTACAACGTAAGGCGTCTTAAAAAAAAGGGTGTCCAAATTTGAGGTATCATCGGCCAATGGAAATCGCTACCGGGATCAGCTTTTTGTGGCGGAAAATTTATGATTTAGACGTAAAGAACATGTGGTTTTAACAGGATGGAGTCACTTGCCACACAGCAAGAGAGACATTGGATCTTTTGAAAGAAACTTTTGAAAATCGCAGAGGAGGAAAGAGTTGGCCACTAAGATCATGTGATTTGTCACCTTTAGACTATTTTTTGTGGGATTTTTTGAAATCAAAAGAGCTTAAAAACAACATTACCGAGCAGATATCAACCATTGACAACAGCATTGAAACACGTGATTGAGAATTTTGGTAAAAGATTGGTAGCCTGCCAAGCCAGTAGGGGGGTCACTTGACCGACATAATTTTTAAACGGAATCTTTGTGTAAAAAACTTGTGGCTGTTTTGTCCCAGATTAGTTGTTTTATTATGTCCCCAAGTCTAAAAAAATTTATCTGTTTAATTTTTGTTTCACAAACTATGAAAGAAGTGTTCAAACTTTCGGACCACGCGCGGATATATGTATGTGTAACAAAAATTGGGGCGGGTATAGGAAAGTTGAGGTGACGATATATATTTTGTTTGTAATTTACTGAATTAATTTATAATTAACAAAATCGCAATAAACGTTTCCTGTACACTTTCTTCCATTTGTCCAACATTTTCTTCTTGGAAAGCCGTTTGTAGTCAGTTAGTTCTTATATTAAAAAGCGGTTATATGCTTCTTGCATTGAATCAGTCGTTTATCAGTTTTTAAATAATCATTGTTCTGTTGTTTAGCTTTCTATTTCTAGTTTTTCAAATCTTCTTTACAACAAATTAAAAAACCTAAACAAAATCACGTTAAAATAATGAAATTATACCACTTTTGTTTTTTGAAGGAGGAAGCACCCTGTACATTGCTCAAATCGTTTAACTTTCCTTTTTAGTTCTAACTTTTATATATTATGTGTGAAGGTTATATTATATGTTAAATGTGAAGGTTTAATTCCCACCACAGATTCTGGTCTGCTACTATAATGAGCTGATGGTCTAAGTTAGTAACTGCTCGGTAAATTAACTGACCAGAGATTAATACAGCTAAAATTGGCACTAGACACCGCCAAAAAAATGCTAGAACTGATTTTAAAAAGTGCTAAAAATAATGCTATAATTTTGTTCAAGAATTATGTAAAAAATGTATTACCAGTATGAAATTTTTTTCGCTTTACTGACTTATTTTAACAAAATTCAATTATGTTTATGATAATATTTAAAAAGGGGATAGATTTAAGTAAAACATCAAATTAAGTTTAAATTTTAAATTTAGACTGAGCCGCCTCCGATACAATCAAAATACAAAAGTTTGTATTTAAATGCTTTGCTCCGATTTAAAAGATTTTATAAAAAATAGACTTTAGAATTTTTGTCTTGGGATCAAAAATATTAATTTTTTTAAATGCAACTACATAAATTAAATTTGTTCAAGGGATGAAACGCATACCGATAACGATAAATCGGCGGTACTTCGAATTTGCTGATATTTCGGTAGCGGCGATATTTTACTGACGATATTTAAAATAAAAAAAACTTTTTTAATTTTCAATGCTTATGTCTTGCATAATAACTAAGAGCAATAACGCATTCAAAAGCAGGGCACAAAATTAAAAAAAAAAAAAATAGTAAATAATTAGTTTCTTTTTATGCTAAAGTCGAAAGTAATCCTTCTTCATGCTTTCGATACGTATGGGCATTTTACACGTTTGATGTGTAGCATGTCAATACAAATTTGCACTACTAATTTTTGATTCGGCAGCTTTAGCGGTTATGCTTTGCACCATGGTAGCTAAATTTTTTCTCACTGTATCAATTTGTACGTTTTAAAAATTTCTCTGCTTATTTTAATTAGTTCTTGTGAGAATAAAAATCATTTTTCTACAAATTTTAGGTCAATTTCAATGAATGAACAATTTAAGAAACAAAGCCCGAAAAAATCAAAAACAATAGATTGAAAAAAAGTCATATTAACATGCACAGAAAAAAATTTTTGCGCCAGTAAAAGAATTAATCAAAAATAAAATCAGTTTTAATTAAATATTTAATCAGGTGAATTAAACTTTTAATCAAGTGAATTAAACGCTTAATTGAAATATTGTCAAAAATTTTTTTCTGTGTGACTGCATTTCGAAAGTGTTGAAGTCACGTTCACCCCAAAGTCTGCAAGAACTAACCTTTAGAGCGTTGGTGAAAATGATATAAGAAAATTTCGAGAAGGATTATCCTCCGTCTATTCTACGCGTAGTGCAGCTAAAGAAGAAGTCTAGAGATACCTTAGATCTTCTTACTTTTCAAAGAGAGGCACATCCGCTTGTTTACTGACAGAATAAAATGTTATGCCCAAAATTTAAGAACAGAATGAGTTCTGTCGCAACTCAGAGACTATTTTCCACTGCAGGTCTCCATCAAACGGATTCGCAAAATCAAATCGTCTATCTCTTCAAAAGTTTAGAATATTTTGTTTTTTAAACAAAAATCTTATTTATACTACGATTTTCACATATAAAAGAGACTTGGTAATCTTAACAAGGGAACTACTACGTCATCAAACGGTAAAACACGCGCAAGGCGTAATCTTTATTTCTATCATTCTTGATTAATATCAATTTTAAATATAAATAATCTCTTACACAGTAATTTTGTACATTAAAAAAAAAAAATTACTCTAGTTGAGTTTTGTTAATTTTACCTTAAATTTTAACATTATATTCGTATCGGAGTTGGTATCGCCAATATTTCCTTTTGAGTATCGGTATCTGTTTCGTATAGACAAAAAGGCGTATCGTTACGTCCCTTAGTTTTTATTACAATGTTATATTTCTCTGTACGTTTATGTGGCCTTTTTTACAATTCCTTATATAGAATATTCTATATTTTTACAAAACAGGTCGACGTTTCTTAAGAAATTCAGGCACATTCTGAAAATCACTCTTTGTGAAAGTGATTTTAGTTCACAAAAAAGGTGTTCTGGACAAAAAACTTTTTTCATAATTGTGATTTTGTACGCTGAATAATTATCAATTTTCGTGCAAAATTTCGTTTTGAGTGCAATAATTTTTAGTCAAAACTTATTATAGTTTTTAATAAAAAAAAAATAAGTAATTGAAAAAGAAAATTTAACCACTGGTTAAAGATTGATGTTTGACTGTTGGATGGCAGGCACCGCAGTGGTGCAGAGGTAAGAACTCAATGAATTCTGATGAAAGAATGTGGTGATTCTTTAAATTATTATTATTAAAATTATGTAAATTCCACCCAGGTTCGAGCCCCAGCTCAGCCAAGAAAATTATCAATAAATTTTAATAAATATTTCGTGTTGTAAAATTCCTTCCTTCGGTAAAAATAATTTAATGAAAATTAAATTTGATAAACTCAAGCCCAAATAAAAATATTTAAATTGAAAATTAACAGTTCAACTAAATCACAATTGTTTAAAAAAAAAAATTAATTTTAATGAATAAAATTATCCCTCCTATTTTAAAATAAAGCTAAAAACTAAAAACATTTTATAAAAATTATTTTATAAAAATGCTAAACAAAATGCCAAATGATAAATAAAAATTTTTCAGCTTCAGAATAATTGTGATTATTACAGCCTGTTCGTCGATTTCGAACGTTAACGTTCGCATAGAAAATTATATTTAAAACAAAAACAATATTCAAAAATTTGTTTTTGTTTTAAATGTAAATTTCTATGCGAACGTTAACGTTCGAAATCGACGAACAGGCTGTAATAATCACAATTATTCTGAAGCTGAAAAATTTTTATTTATCATTTGGCATTTTGTTTAGCATTTTTATAAGTTAGTTAAACTGTTAATTTTTAAATTATGATATTTTTTAGTTTTCATTAAATTATTTTTACTGAAGGAAGGAATTTTACAACATGAAAATTTTATTAAAATTCATTGATAATTTTCTTGAAAAAATGCCAAAATGGTCACACTGTTTGTAACAATTAAAAAATAAATAATGATTTTACCCTTATTCAAAAAAAAAAACATTTAAGTTCACATTAGTTAACCAACGCATTTACTTTAGCTCAACTGCGTATACCAGGCAGTATAATTAACATTTTTTTATTTTAAGTATTAATCATACGTCGCAGCTACCTTAAAAATCTTAAACCATAAAATAAACTCAGCAAACAACTCTATAAATAATTAATAAAGAGCATCATTTAAGAAAACCAATCTCATTGCAAGTATGAAGTTTCGCACTAGAAAAAATTTATGTAGAATGAATAAATAATAAAGAAAAATATTAAAAATAGTTTTGCTATCTACGATATACACCTAAATATACATTTACACATTTTTTTTACTTATTTTACAGACAGATAAAAATACGTAAATGCACAAGTGTACGTATTTTGTTGAGATTAATTAAAAGTTATAGCTTGAATAATTAAAAGTTTACTGTGTATATATTTTTTGCTGTGTTGCATTTCTGTTTGATTTCACTTGTAATTTAAAAAATATATACTCAAACCTACACATATGCACTTTTTACCATTATTTTTTTTTATATGTATCTTTTTTATGTAGCACACCAACATTCCGATATGTTTAACCTTTTTTTTCAATAGTCTACATATTCATCATTACAATTTAAAAATCAATATGCTGTAACTTACTTTAAAATATCGAGAAAGAGTACTCTCAACTTTTATATACTCATAAATATAAGTAAGTGTATGTCTGTGTGTTTGTGTGAGTTAACCAACATACAGCTATCAACATTAACACACATTGAAACCTACTCACTCACTTCTCGACTGAACTTATTGATACGTTTCAGTGCATTGACATACTTTCATTAACAAGTACCAACTCAAAAAATATTAAATAATAAAAAAAATGTAAATTCCTCAACACAAACAACAACAACAAACCAGCATCAGCACCAGCATCAACTTGTACATTCACAATAACAAAAACACACCATAATAAAACAACAATACAATAAACAAGAAAACTTTAAACAACCTGATGATGTTCATGTTTGGGTTGTGTGTATATTCTGTATGGGATTGATGTTTTTGTAGGATACGTGGCATGTCCTGAAGTTGGTGAGTGTACGTAGAAAGTTTTTATGAAATGATTTTAACTGTACTACTGTGTGCCATGGGTATGAATAAACACTACCTCTCATTTAACTTAAAAACTTGCATCTTTAACTTACCAGTACGAGTGTCTTATGAATAAGTGATGGACAGGTGATTGAATTACTGTAAAATTCTGCAGAGACTTTCGTTTTGTTTGGTGCCCAGTTTGCTAAAAAAGAATATAATATACTAATATTAAAAACATATTTTAAACAAGCATTCGTGAAAAATTAAAATCCTTTAAAAACAACAAAAAATGAGGAAAAAAGTAAGCAGTTTGACTATTTTTAACTCTTGATTAACGACCTCTTCCAAATAGAAGAAAACAATATTTATCACACGATGTTATTTGTTAAAACTTTCTATGAAAAATTTTCACAATCTCACTCAAAATTAATAATAATATTACCCATGTTTCACCTCCTCATCACCAACTAAAAAAGGATAGGTAGAAAATAAGTAGTAGCATCATCATTATACTTCTACTACGATGACTATTACTAGTGCAAAAACTAAGCATAAAAGAACTATCATGACTACACCAACAACAACAAAAGCACATGTATAAATGTAGATACATACATTTGCTCCATATATGCTTAAGTGAAGCTTATCAGGTTGTTGATGTTATTGTTTTTAATGACGTTGCACTACATTTGTATGTGTGTTTAAGTAAAATGTACAAAAAAGAAAAAAGAAACTCATGTGCAGTTTTTTTTTTTCTTTATTTCAAGTTCTATTGAAAGCCACCAAACTGAAAACAAAAACAAGGAAACATTTTTGCATGGTTACACTTTGGCATTTAAGTCTCAACCAGTCTTAATTATGTTGCCAAAAGTATGTTTGTTGTATGTTATTTTTAATTCATACAAGCTTTCAATACACTGAAAAAAAATCATGCTACATTTTGTAAATAAAACTTTCGTTGCATTCAGGATCTTTGGCCAAACTATTTCATTATCCGAGGAAGCGGGAAATATTTTTAGATTTCCGGTATTACGAGAATTCCCGTTTTGAATTAAAACAAATTATTTAATATTTTTTAAGTAGTTTGAAACTTTTTGAGAATTTTTACCATTTTTTATCCAAAAATTTAAGCATTTCGTTAGTTTTTGTAGAATAATAACATTTTTGAAAAATTTTACCGGTATCGAGGCCTTTAAATTTTTTTATATAGAGTTGAAAATTCAGTGCAAAAGTAAGATGCAATATTGTAAAATTATTTAACACAGAAAAAAATATTTATGCAATTCAAACAAAAAATTTGTAGAATCAAAACATTTTTTGTCTGAAATCGGTCGTAAAACAAATTTTCATATTAAAACAATTTATTTGCATTTCGTTTATTGAAAAACCCCTTATTTTTTCAAACAAATAATTTTGCTGAATCAAACAAAAAAGTTTTTGTACAAGCAATGACGCGCACACAAGCAAGCACTGTAGAAGTAGATGAAGGCAGAGCAGAGAGGCAGGCGCGGCTGGTTTTGAGACACATTTTTTTTCTTGTTTATACACACAATATTTTTCTTCTTCACCCACTGTTGCTGTATCCTTTCCTTGGCAGCATACCGACTCGACATGTTTTTCGTCATCATTTTATGTTTGTATTTGATGTAGGTATTTGACTAACCATTTTTAAAAAATTGAAAATGGGATTTTGTTTTTCATTATTTTTTTACAAACTTTGAAACCAACCAAAAATTTATTTTGTTTCTTCTAATGTTGTTGTTGTTTAAAAAGAGTGAAACGTTTTTAACCTAATATGGTTTTTGTTTTTTTTACTACAAACCTCGCCACGCTATTTTATCATCTTTCTTATTGTTGTACTTTTTTAAAGCGTCCAAAAATAGACTGTATGTGTTTCTTGTTGTTGTTCTTATATTTAACGTAAAGAAGTGTTGCTTACGATCAAATAACAAAATGCAAAAAAAACGACAACATTAAAGAGCGTTAAATATTTCATTCAAAATTATGAAAACTTGAAGCCAATTTACCCGTATATTATATTTTTGAATAGTTGTCAACATTTCTGTTGGTTAAAATAAAATTCAATCAAAAATATTAATTAAATCATTAAAAAAATTTGTAGAAATTAAAAAAAATTTCAAACAAACGTTTGTTTGAAAATAATTCAGCAATAATTCTTTCTGTGAAGAGAATTATTAACACACTTTACCTGTATGGGCTATTTAACCCTTTGACGACGAATTATTTTTTGTATTCGTAAACGGAATGGCAACATTTCAAGACTTAAGTGCTGGCAAAATTTTAAAATTGTTACTCCTTCTGCGAGAAAAATCATGGGACATATGTGTCCCATTCGTCGTCAAAGATAAAAATTTTACCATGATTTTTGTTTTATTTCCATTGCGAAACATACAAAAACGATTCAACTTTCCAACGGCTTGGATACCGCGATTAGTGCTTAATTTTGTGTTTTTAGTTGCGCTTTGAAAATATATCATTTAATTCTTGGTTACTATATATGTAAGTTTTTTAGTAAGAGTTGATTGCGTCACCTAATATAGCCAAAAAAAACCAATAAAAATTACGAGCAGGTTTTAAACACAAAGGTTAGCGATAGTAAGGAGGTCGCATCTGTTTTTTTTAATGCTATGCGGTGCGCAAAATAGCCCCAGAAAATATGGCCCCAAAAGGAAAGTGAAGAACGGCTCCAAAATTTTACATGAGACCCAACAACACGTAATTTTGGGGCAATTTTGTTTTTTTTTTCTTGGGTTAATTTTAATTTTTTTCGTTGGGGTGTTTTGCATTTTAAGTGGAATGAAAAATGACCCCAATATCAAATTCCACGAGATTCCGCTAAACGGTCAAAATTGAGGGCGGTATCAAATTTACCAAACAAGAATGAAAGTAACGATGTCTTGTTTGCACAAAAAACGGAATCGAAAGTAAAAAAAACACATTTTGTTACGCATGCGAAAAACCAATGTGCTTTTCTGTGAACAAAATTTATTTTAAAATTTACTGCAACTAAATCCAATTTTGATTTAGTTTATATGAAATATAAAGCACGACAAACAAAATCTTGTTAATTAAAAATTCTGTATTCCCAAAAATTACTTTGATAATATTTATGGGATCTCATAATTTGAAATAAATTTTTCGTTTTATATGTTTTACTGAATTGTTTATGATTTCTTTGTTTTGTAATGGTAACAAAAAAAAAAATGACGGCGAGTGGGACACATATCTCCCATCATACTTTCAGATCTATCGAGAAAACTATAGAACCAATTTCAAATGCGTTAATCAATAAATTTTCATAACGCATTAGTGAATATAATACTAAAAGTTTATGCAACAGTAAAGGTACGTTCAGACCAATGAAATAAATTATTTTATAAAAGTGTCTAAAAATAAAAATATATTTCCCAAATAGTAAAAATGAGCGCAGAAGCTATTTTATTTGTTTTATTCTGTGGAGCAGCATCTCTTATAGTTTTAGAACAGGAAAATGTAAAAGGAAAAAAAACTGGAAGACAATGGGTAACGGGAACATGGCTAAAATGTTCGAATAATTGCAAGCTTGGAAACAAAGCCTAATATATATTTGAAATCGCTAAATCGGTTAAAAAACAAAATGTCGGGAAAAAAGAAAAAAAAAATTTCCAAAAATAGCGAAAAATTTAGATGTTTCAAAGTGCCTAAAACTGTAGGGCATGGCAAAAATTCGATAAAAATTGCTAAATTAGCGGAAATTCGCAAAAATTGGCTAAAAGCGGCATGACAGCAAATCATAATAATTATTAAAAATCGTTAAAGCTGTAAAGATTCACAGAAAAAAATCACTTTTTCGCGAGCATGGCTAAAACTCGCAAAAAATTGCAAACTTGGAAACAAACCCTAAAATTGATTTGAAATCGGTTAAAAAACAAATTGTCGGAAAATAACAAAAAAAAAAAAAAATATTTCCAAAATTCGCGAAAACTTTTAATATTTCAAACAAAATTGACTAAAAGTCCCTAAAAGTATAAGGAATGGCTAAAATGCGGTAAAATTGCTAAATTAGCGAAAATTCCCAAAAATTTGCTAATAGCGGCATGATAGATAGCAAAGTCTAATAATTATTAAAAATCTTTAAAACTGTAAAGAATCCGAAAACTTGCAGGAAAAATTGCTTCTATCGGAAACATGACTAAAATTATTTGTCGTTGTTTGCTTTTTTGTGTTCACACTATGTTCACATTGGACAAATATTTGTTTGCCGGCAAATACTTTTATTTGCTCAAAATCAGCTTTTATTTTATTTGACACTCAAAAATATTTTGTGCTCAGATTACGTTAATGAAATATTTGATGTTTGCTTTCAAATATTTCATCAGTCTGAACGTACCTTAATAATTAGGGTCCGAGATATTAGCAAACTTAAATGGCAAAAAAATAAATTCGAATTTCTGACTTTAAGAAACCCCAGTTGACACAACAAAATCTTATCGTAAACTAGATTAAATTAAATTAAATAAGATAACACAAATAAATTTGAGGGAAAGGATTTTTTTCAATGAAAGTTAGATATTTGTTCAGATAATAGTGTTGCCTCAAAACAAAAAAACCTTTTTCCAATTCTTTGATCTGAGACAAATTTCTTCTGAACTAGTTAAAACATGTAATGAACAAAATGCCGGTGGTAGCCTGGATCATTGATTCAAGTGCATTATTTCTAAAATATCAAATTTAAATAAAAATATAATTATTCTAAATAAAAGAAATAGGAAAAAAAACAAAATAAATTGAAATTTATACAAAAAAAAAAAAAAAATAGGTAAAAAAGTTGATATTTCTTGTAACAAAAAATTCTTGCATTACAAACACAGCGCAACACACCAAAATTTTACAGACTGCTGTCTATTGTTTTTAATTAAATTGAGTGTGCTGATTACAATAGCATCATTCATTTCTTTCTAGCAGCTCCAGTTTCAATGATATACATATGTAGTTGCATTTAATATTTTGCATAATTTACACCATTTTTTGTATTATTCGCTTAATATTTCACGAAGGACCCTTCAAACCTTAAACTGTTTTCTGGATTAATAATCCTTGTATTGCAAGGATGTTCAAATTTTTTTTTTTTATTTTTTTTTTTTTTTTTTAGTCGGTAAAACTTATAAAAATCCAATTTTTTAAACCATTTTTCAATTAATGCACTCATTCTACATTTTAAATATTAACAAAAAATATTTCTATTCACATCTAAATTAATTGTTATTTTCACAAAATTTATTTTACAAAGTCATTCACATTGACAAAATATTCAAGGATATAATCAAGGTTACAAACAACACAAAAACTGTCTGGATTATTTCTACAACATATTTTCTTCGTAGTCATCAAGGTATATTTACACAAGGTAGACTCATTTGGGAGTGTAGACATTTTGCTCTATAAAAGGAACCATGTTGTCAAAATTGTCTTCATATAAAACAAAAACAATTTAACGCACACATGTACAAATTTTGGCTCATATACACGCAATTTGACGTTGTGGTTCCAACTATGGGTAAACAGCTGACAAACATATGGGCCAACGAGTTTACCTTGTGTAAATATACCTTGGTAGTCATGATGTTATTAATGATTAATTTGACATAAAAACTAAATTATTTTGAATGGCGTTAAAAAAGGAAAATTTAACGTATCTTTTTAAATAAATGCACAATATCTTAAAAACAAGAGGTGAAAGAAAAACAAACTAATGTTATATATGTAATTAATTTTATTTCAGAAAATTTACATAAAAAAAAGTTGAAAGACTAAACCAAAAACACAAGAAATTTTACCTGCTTGCAAAAAAGATTAAGATATTCTGATATATTGATATGATATATATTCTGTGTAGATTAATAATCTCGAAAGAAGTTTAAGATTTGATAGACCGTTCAAGAAATCCTGACTGAATAATACAAAAATGTTGCAAATTATTATATGTTCAAAACTAGAGCTGTTAGCGAAAATGGTAATGACGCCATGGTCATTAGCAGATAAAAACACATCAGGATCAGTTTTTTTTTTATTTCAGAAAGTTTAAAAAAGCTATATTTTGTTGTAGTGTGTAATCATCATTCAATTTATGCTCACACCCTTATGATGGAGAGGGTATTATGCGTTTGTGCTGAGACATACAAGACATAAAAATATTGTTTCTACACCCAGAGAAAAAACATGTTTAAATATGGTCACCTCCAACAAAACTATTATTAAAGAAAATTTTAAACATGTTATGTTTAATAAAACAATATGATTGCCACCGACAACCATATAATGGTTAAATCAGTCCTCCACCAAGAAGCCACAACCATATTATGGCTCCCTTCAAACATAATATGATTAAAAATAACGAAAATATGTTTGAGACTTATAATAGCATAGTTGTTTTTTAAACAAAGCATGTTGCTCTTAAAAAAGAGGAAAATACTATTGTGAATTTGAAAACATATTATTGTCATATTTAACCATAACATGTTTAAAGGCAACCATTATATGGTTGTGCCTTCTTTATGGAGGACTAATTTAACCATAAAATGGTTGTCGTTGACAATAATATGGTTATATTTAACATAATATATTTAAAATTTTCTTTAAAAATAGTTTTGTTGGAGGTGACCATATATCAACATGTTTTTTCTCTGCGTGTAGAGCCAGCTTTTAATATTCCAATCGACTCAGAAACGTCAGGCTGGCTGGCTGGCTAGTGGTCTGTCCATCTAACCATGTGCGCAAAGCACAGGTCGAAATTTTGAAGATAACTCGATGAAATTTTGGACAAACTTCTTCATTGTCAGAAGAACATGGTAAGAAACATATCCATACCTTTATATAGCACTAATAAAATTTCTTTCTGGCACATAGTTTTTGTGCCTTGAACCTGTCTTTTTTGAAAGTGTCATAGAATCCTTGGTGTCACTAGTTGTCATGGTATTTTCGAATGCAAAAAAAATCAATCTCGGAATTTCATAAAATTATCAAAAGTAATTTTTGGGAATACAAAATTTTAATTTAAAAGCTTTTGTTATTCGTTTTTAATTCCCAATTTTTATTCTTGATAAAAACACTGAAATTTATTGCTGATGGGATAAGCTATTCCTATGCGCATTTCACTGAACTCCCCAAATAGATCAGTGTTAAAAAAATAAACAGAACATTATTTAGCGTTCGGCTCACACACTCAAGAACGATAACTAATTTTTAGTGTTTGTGTAGGCGAACACAATCCTTAATACCGTTCGTAACTATTTTCAAGAAAGAACCGAACATTATATAGTGTTTTGTTCTTCGTTAAAAAGCAGAACAATCATAGTGATACTGTCGACATACATTATATTTTGATGTTCTATGATGTTTAATTTTTTACATTGATAAAGAAATGAACAAACAAAAAATGCTAGCAACGACCGCAGCACGAACAGCTTGTCTGTGTATTGTGTATATGTTGTGTTTGTGTAAAATTATTTTGCTGCCTTTTTGTTTTTTTTTCGTATGTGTATTTTGTTTTAGTAAAAAATCTTTGGTTTTTTTACTAGTCAAAAGGGACGAGTCAACCCGAACATAATGAAGTTTGTGCTTTTTAGAAAAAAAACCGAACGGAATTAAATGTTCTCATCTTTTGTTGAGTTTGATAACAACAGTATTATTTTTGTATTCGAAATATGACAAACAGGGAAACGTTATTTTTTGTAATGATTTTCTACACAAACATTATTAGCGTTTGTGTTTTCCACAAATCTACCGAGCCGAACACTAAGAAGCGATATTAAGTGTTTATGTTCAAACACTGAAATAGATACTGTTTTTTTTACTAATTTATAACCTTTATTTACTTGAACCTTTGCAAAAATCTTAAAAAATAAAATAAAACAAAAATCGATGACATTGAATTTCATGACACCATTTTTTTTTTTTTGTTTTTTGATTTTGTTTTTTTGGCAGTTTCAAATCCTATTCCGATTCGATTAGTTTATATGACACCCTTGATTATGATCGTATGTATTAATATTAAATTTGGTCCAAAAAAATACAACCCTCGATAATAGCTTTTAATGCTATTATAACTTTCTTAAGATTGTTGGTATTGTTATAAGACTTACCCACAACATCTTATATAATAGGTTCTATTTATGTCATATGCCGGTAGGTTCATAATAGTCCATAGGTCCCATATAAACCCTCTCCATAAAATCACTTTAAGGCGAAAAGCCTCATAACATATCCCAAAAAGGGTACATTCTCAAAATTGTGTACGTAAATACTTTGCTTAAAAGTACCAAATGATAAGGCTTGAGCGAATATACTTTCTTAGTTGTTGTTTTTTTTTTTTTTTTTTTTTTTTGTACCACATGTTGTTTTTGAACTGTCCGCAAATACGTTGTGGGTTTGCACTATGTAAAACATTTTTTGTATATTAAAGTCATGGATTTCTTTGGGTGTAGCTATGCATTTTTTTAAAAATACAATTTGTGGCTAATAAACAAAATATTTTTAAATTAGAAATTTTGTTTTTAAATTAAAGCAAACAAAAAGTTATTTACAATTGGATTGATGTTAGTTGTTTATTACAGAAATTAAGTCTTACAGATATTTTTATCACAAAAAGTTTTTCCCATAAAAATAGAAATTTATTCTCGGTTTTTGAGAAGTTTTATTTTGAGATAAAACTTATTAACTAAATTAAGTACAATTCATTATTTTAATTAAACGAGTGTTCGCCTAATGGTCAAAAGTATATACGAATTTACATGTTTTGAGCTTATTACTCCAAAAATATTGAACAGATTTTAATAAAATATATATTGTGCACTTGTGTGAGTAAATATCCCTCAAATTTTGTATGTTTTTTTTTCAAATCGGTTGACATACAGAGGAGGAAAGTGTTCTTAACTGTTTTGCCTTAGCCGATTTATATATAGATTCTTAACTTATGTACATGATACCTAGACAAAAAAAAAAGCAAAATTGTATATAAGATAATATAAAAAATGCATTTTTTCCAATCTTAAGGCATGTATCTCAGTAAATTTTTGTCCGGTAAACAAAGTATGGATATCGGCTGATAGAGAAAAAAGATATCCTTGTAGCAGTATACAATTTGCGTAATTACAAAAAACAGTTCTCAAGATTTTTGGAAACAGCCTTATGAACTGCAAAAAACTCGAAAATTCTTCTTAAGAAAAATAAATTAATGCAATATTCGTTTTCAGCAGCCCCGATTTATCTTAGAAGACATTTTTTTTTATCTTATTCGCTTAACAGGTTTATTTGTAAATTAAAAATTTTGTATTCCCAAAAAAATTACTTTGATGATAAACTGTAAAGTGCAGGGCTAAAAAAACTAAACTGGCAACATGCTTCATTTTTTGCATGTTGTTTTTGTTTTCATTTTGTTTTTTCGTAACCTACTTACAACTACAATTAATGTTGGAAGAATTTCAACCAATTGTAGTGCGGAATGTAAGAAAAGATAAACTCCTGCTTATAATTTTTATTCGCTTAACAGGTTTATTTGTTTAATATATTTAGGTTTTCTAAAATCTTTGGATGAAGTTTCCTGACGATCTGGCCTTAGCAACCAATGAAATGCGCATAGGAAAAGATTATCCCTTCGTCAATAAATTTCAGTGTTTTAATCAAGTATAAAAACTTGGAATAAAGCACGACAAACAAAATCTTGTAAATTAAAAATTTTGTATTCCCAAAAAATTACCTTAAAGGTTATGGCAAAAAGTTAAAAATCTTGTGAACCAGTGTTTTATATAAAATCGTGTCGGTATTTGTTTTGCTCTTTAATGTGCGACTGCAATGGGAAATTTAAGTACGAAGATAAGTGAAATGCCAATTAATTTGCTTACAATTTTTGTCAACTTAAAAGTATTTGTTAACTTTTTTGTACATTACCCTAGCTTCTACAGAATTAAGATGTTCTTAAAAATGTAGGAGCCCAAAGCCCAACTTGCTATAGACTTCTTACTAGAAAGAGCCCTTCCAAGAGTTTTAAAAAATTGCGGAGCATTTGGCACAGACAGTGCCAGCAACCTTTTCAGTTGCTTTTTTTATGTGAACAACTTGTTGATTAAGATTTGTTTCCATTATTTATTTAATTTCATTTACATACGTATGTGTAATATTTTTGTTCCATAAACACCAGATATTTCATCATCCAGAAAACATAAGATTTATAACAAAAATTTGTTCTAACAAATTGTTTGTTAAACAAAATTATTGTTCTAAATATTTTTTGTAAAGATTACAGAGGATTTTAATGTTTATATTTGTTAAGTTCTTTTATTTCACTCACTAACATTTTCGAATTCATACATTCTAAATGGGATTTTTAAAAAAAAAAAAAAAATAAAACAATATTTTAAACAATATCTAACCATGTAGAACAATAATCTAAAGCTTTGCACTTTTAGCAAACAATACAACAGCAACAACAATAGTGAATGGCTATGACGGAGCTATAGTGTTGGCAGCAACTTTGCTTCCACAATAGAGTAGGGGGAAGGGGGAAAAGGGAAGGGAAGGTTGGCGATAGTGTTGATGGTAGTAAATGATAGCAATAAAAAACTCAGAACAATAGTCGTTACTTTTGTTGCTTTTGTTGGTTTGATGTTTCTATTGCTTTTTTGTACATTTGTACATTTTTTTCTCTTGTACCATTTAAATTTCTTATAAAACATTTTCTCTAAGAGAGCTGTTGAGGAATTTTGGGTAAAATTTTACTATTTCCCATGTAAAGAAATACAAAAATAGTTTAAAGGTTTTTAAATTAAAAGAAAAACTTTTAACTGCGTCAGTTTTGAGTGCTACAGTAGTGTAAAATTCTCTGCACAAACATTTCTATTACATCTGTTATAATCCATTTAGAATTGTTCGACTTTTCCCAAACTTTCTTATCACACAACCCTCGCTTTAAGCTAAATTTTCGTAAGGTTTTGTAATTTTTGTTTTTTTTTTTTTTTTTTTTTGTTTAAACGAAATCATCCTTTTCTAGATTTCATTTTTTTACTTTTCAAACAAATTGTTGTTGGTATTGTGTCAAAACAATGAAACTAAAAGAGTAACAAACTGAAAACATTGCAACGACATGAAAACATACAAATACAACAACATACAAATACAAAATACTAAAAGACAAGAAGGAGCAGTAGCAACAATGCAAACAACAAAAACAGCAGACACAATACAACAATATTGTTTATAGCAACTAACGAACATGTCACAGTGACATGTAATTGCTCAAATTATGACACACAATGTGTAATTGTAAGCTAAATACAAATATTCCTGTTTTCAAGAAATAAACTGAAAAAAAATACAACAAAAAAAGCACAAGGATTACATTCTATTTATTTTTGTAAAAACGCTATAACAAAATAAGATAGTTGTACTTCTCCTGCGATTGTTGCATAGAAGACACATTGAATGAAAGTAATTTTTTCTACTTTTAAAGCTGCATTACTAAGAGAAACAAATCGTCTATTGTAAATTTGTTATAAAAAAAAATGTCTGAAAAAAAGAACACAGAATTAATAACTCTAGTTAAATGATGTTGTAAACAATTGCAATTGTCATACAACTAACAAAAGCACTGTTTCCAAGAAATTATAATCCCCATTGGAATTTTTCATGCTAAACTAAATTTTCATGAACAAAGAGAATAAATTTTTACTTGTTTCGTTTTTTTTTTTTTTTTTGTAAAAAGAATTGCATGTTAGTTTTGTTAAAAAAAACGTCATTCAACACCTTGAACTGTTGCTTTGCAATACAAAAGGAAAAGAAAACAAGTGGGAAAGTAAAGTCCGTAAAGTCATACTCTATACCACACACGAAAGTGTGTCCTATTTGGGAGCCATGGGCAATCATGTACCCTCCCGAACAAAATTATGTTATTAGGTTAAAATTCCCGTAAAAGTTCCGTCTTCATCTTAATCTAAATGAAATTTGTTGGAATAATAGGTGTTTATTTAGAGCGTTAATATGACCCCTACACAGAAAGAAAAACACTCGGGATAAATTAAATTTTTTATACTTACTTTAAGTACGAGGCGTACTCAAAAATTCAAGCACGAATAACCCTTAAACGAACTTTAAACAATCAAAAATGGGATGACTTTCGAAAATCAATCCCGGAGTTTTTTAAAATAAGTAACAAAATTCTTAAACCAATTAAAAAAGATGAAACTTTTCGTTGGTAGTACAACTCTGAGAGTAAAATTACAAAGTGATCGTTTAATCTCATTAAACTTATCAAAGTTTATTGCAGAGCATATAAGAACACCACACAAATAGTTAAAAAACAATTTGCTTTTTGTGTGTTGAAACAACAAAAACAACAGAACAAGACGAAAACGCAATATTTTCATGTTTAAAAAGTAAAACTGAGAACTCTTGCTTCTCATTTAGTTTATATTCTCAGTTATTTATGTAAATTAAGTTTCTAAAGTAAAAATCATATCGGTAATGATGCTGTTGTTTTATAATTGCAATTCCGTAAGATGTAAAACGGTGAAGTGATTTATTTCAAAAACGAATTCGGGATTGAATTAACTTTATAATACTTGATTCAAGCCCATTTTGAGATTGGTTCAATCTTAGTTTTACTTAAATCAATCTCAATTTTGTCAAGTATTTCGCGATTGAAAATCCATACTCAGAATCAATATTTCTGTACTTGATTCAAGAAAATCCGTACCCACCGTACTTTTAATACCGCTTCGGATTGGTCTGAGTACGGTTGGATTGACTTTTCTTTTTAGTGTATGCTTAAATTTGAACCTACGAGAACAACATTTCTGCCAATTTGTACGCTAATACCAATACTTATGAGGTAAATATGGCATTTAAAACTATATTCGGAAGTTTTATTTGTGTAGGACAGATGGTTAAATATGGCCTGATTCGAATAAAATTTTGTAAGATGATTATGATTGCAAAAGGGGTATCTTAACAGGAACACAATAAGAGGGTTTATGGTCACTTTCAGCTTTCAACGAAGCAGGTTTGTAATGAAGAAACGTAAGAGTTTCTTTTACTATATCGCTTACGAAGACATTAATAAGGCGACTTCCCACTTTAAAGTAATACATTTTTGACACAGAAAGCGCTTTATTCCGCGCATATACAATTGGTGAATGTAACGATCTTAAGTATGCTCCCTTACAAACCTGCTTCGTAGTTAGCGAATGTCGTGGCTCTTCAAATGTTATGTTACATTTTTAAATTTACTCTTAGTGCTTCGTAAACAAACAAGATTTTTTGTTGCGTTATGTACCAAATTATATCAAATTGTCTCCAAAATTGCGACCTTTACGTTGCGCACAACGTTTACATGGATAGCCAGTCATCCAGTTAGACGGACGGACAGACATCTTTAGATCATTTCAAAAGGTGATTATAAGTGGCCCAATATTTTAAGATGTTACGAACACCATCACGAACTCATAATACCCTCCACACTATTGAAGTTGAAAATTACAAGATTTTTTTAACAATATATCCAGAAAAAAAAAATTACAATAAATTGTATTTAAAAAAACACACAAGGATTCTTAAAATTTCCTATAAAAGGAAAATTTTCTCAAAATTTCATTTTAAGCGTTTTTTATACTCAGAGCAAACTTTTATAAGAATTCATGTAAACATTAATGGTTAATTCATTACAAAATTGTTTATTTCATAAAGGTTTACAAAACAAATTTTCTATTAGAATTTTCCTAAATAAAACTTTGTTAAATTTAATAATCGTTTATGAATAAGCGGTTAAATTTTTAATCAACTTCCTCTAAAAAGCGAATTTCTAGCAAAATTTTACTAAATTATATTTAGTGCAGTGTTTTTGCATTTAGTATTATTAAAAATATTGTCATATAAAAGACATAATTAAAATTAAACACAATAATAAAAGCGCAGCCATTAAAAAATATTAATATTGTCACGCTTTTATAATCAATTATTTCAAAAATACTCAAATTCAGCAGGTAAAAATAATTTTTTCTTTTCCTATGAACCAAAAATATATTTTAACGACTAAAATATAATAATGTCTACAGTAGACACTAACACGATTGGATCGCAAAGTGGTTTAGCAAAGCGGCTTAAAGTTTTACAGAAAATTAGATAAAATTTTTTATTTATGAGGGTGGTTAAGTCCTATAATACACCGCCTTTAGGTATTGCAAAATAATTTTCAAGAGTGGATAATCATTGGGAGCGAACAACACAACATTTAGTTTAGGTTTATACAAACGACTATAAGTAATGAATTTTACGTAGATACCAACATCCAGACCTAACAATGTCACAGTTTGTTGTCTTGCAGTAGCAGTGCTTGTACATTTTAAATTTTGTATGGATCTAACTTAAGTTACAACTTTGAAACTTTCTTCAACATTACTCCGGAAATGACCAATTGGCCGGGAAGGATATGAGATTAGGCAGATAGGTAATTTGCCTTCAGTGCGAATATTTCATTTAGCTTCTTTTGTAGAACTGTCGATCACTGAAACCCGTTCCTAAAAACGGGCGAATAAATTCCTATTCGTAAAGGCTGTAGGAGCTGATCTTAATTTTTATCTTTGCTACTTCATAACAATAGATCGTTGGCAAGAATAGAAAAAATTGGATCATTTCCAAGAAATCTGCTCAAAGTGAAAAATAATTGTGTTACAAAGTTAAATAAGTAGTTCTTATTTAGATCACCCTGTATAAGATTTATTAGTTCATAACTGATTTTCGGTATATGCAAAAATTTTCTTTTTGTATAATAATTTCGCAATAATTTGTTTTCTAATATATGAAATTTTAAGTATACTTGCGTTCTATAACAAATTAAGAAATTATTTTCTTTTACAAGAAATTCTTA
This sequence comes from Pollenia griseotomentosa, assembly GCA_963931875.1. NCBI lineage: Eukaryota > Metazoa > Arthropoda > Insecta > Diptera > Polleniidae > Pollenia > Pollenia griseotomentosa. The sequence goes on from OZ007560.1 coordinate 209,423,906, forward strand.
TTTCTATAGAAAATTTCGTGAAAATTCCTTTGCTATTACCTTGTGACAATTTCCATTATTAAGGAAATTTTGTGAAAATTTTTTTTTGAATATGATAAAAAGTTCCTTTTTTTAGGAAATTTTGTAAAAAATTTCTTTCTTTACTATATTTGTGAACATTTCATTTCATTAGAAAAATTGTAAATATTTCCTTTTTTTAAGGAAAATTTAGAAATATTTTTTCTTTAAAAAATTTTTGAAAATTTTGTTTTTTAGGATTTTCTTACAAATTTATTCCCTTTTTCCTAAAAACCGTATGGGTAAACCCAAAATTTCGGGGAAAAATCTCTTTACTTTTTATTCACAAATTTCATTCTTTTTGTAAAAATTTCCTTTCTCTTGAAAATTTTGTAAAAATTTTCTTTCCTTAGGAATTCCTTTCGTAAATAAAATTTTCTTCCGAATTTGTTCCCTTTTTTCTAAAAGTCGTATTGAGAAACCCAAAAATTTCGAAAAAAAAAATCTATTCAATTTTTACTCACGATTTTTATTCCTAATTTTTAAAAATTTCCTTTACTTAGCAAATTTTGTAAAAATTCCCTTTATTTAGAAAATTTTGTGAAAATTTACTATTTTGAGGAAATTTAGTGAAACATTCAGCTCTTTGGTAAATAACATTTCCTTCGTTCCCTTTTTCATAAAAATCATATAGGGAAACCTAAAATTTCGAGGATAAAATCTTTCACTTTTTATTCACGCTTGTCATTCTTTAGAAAACTTTTTAAAATTTCCTTTACTTAGGAAATTTTGTAAAAATTCCCTTTATTTAGTAACTTTTTTGAAAATTTCCTTTCCATAGTAAATTTTGTGAAAATTTCCTTTCTTTAGTAAATTTTGTGAAAATTTCCTTTCTTTAGTAAATTTTGTGAAAATTTCCTTTCTTTAGTAAATTTTGTGAAAATTTCCTTTCTTTAGTCAATTTTGTGAAAATTTCCTTTCTTTAGTAAATTTCGTGAAAATTTCCTTTCTTAAGCAAATTTTGTGACGATTTTCTTTCTTTAGGAAATTTTTGAAAATTTCCTTTCTTAAGTAAATATTGTGAAAATTTCCTTTCTTTAATAAATTTTGTGAAAATTTCCTTTCTTTAGTAAATATTGTGAAAATTTCCTTTCTTTAGTAAATATTGTGAAAATTTCCTTTCTTTAATAAATTTTGTGAAAATTTCCTTTCTTTAGTAAATTTTGTAAAAGTTTTCTTTTCTTTAGTAAATTTTGTAAAAATTTCCTTTCTTTAGAAAATTTTGTGAAAATTTCCTTTCTTTAGTACACAGAAAAAAATATCTTAAGAAAATTTTTAACAACACAGTTTGTTAAAAATAAAATTTTAGGTCAACAAACTTTTTGTTTGATTCAAAGAAAAGATTTATCAAATTTACACTTTGCAAAATAGCACTCAACAAAACATATTGAATAATGAAATAATTAAATATTTCTTCATATTCAATAAAAACAATATTTGAATCAAAGTAAAGACAGTATTTTAACAACTCTTGTCCATTTTTAAATAGCTCATAATTCTTATTTGTTTTACAGTTTTATTTGAATAATATATTTAGTTTTGCCAAAGTCTTTGGAAAAGGTTTCCTGATGATCTGGCCTAAGCAACCAGTGAAATGCGCATAGGAATTTACTTATCCCCGCGTAATAAATTTTAGTGTGTTTATAAAAATATAAAAATTAAAAATTTATAACATCATCATTAATAAATAAAAAAAATAAAGATTCGATTAACTTTTTGTTTGATTTATTTAACATTTTCAACAATTTATTTTAACAAGTCAAGTAAACATTTTGTTGAAAAAAATTATTTTGGGCAACATCTTTTTTTATTGACTCAATAAACTTGGTTGTTGAGTAAAAATTTATCAATACCGCAAAAATCGTCATCGCAGAAAATTCAAAAATTTTTGTAATCAAATAAGCGATTTTTTTATTCAAATATGAAAATTATTTTTTTCTGTGTATATTTTGTAAAACAAAATTTTGAGACAAAAACTTTCTAATTACTCTAATTACTAATTAATTAATGTGTGCGAAAATTGTGTTCGGATTTTAAAAGAATAGAAGCACCGTCAGCTCCGTATGTTCGTTATCTTGTGAAAAAAGTGAAAGGAACTGGCATCCTCATCGTTAAACCCAAGCGTGAAAAGCAAAAAACAGTGCGTACTCCCGAGAATATTGCTGCTGTGGCAGAAAGTGTGCGTGAAGCGCCATCAACATCAATTCATCGTCGTTCTCAACAATTGAACATTTCGGAGACATCATTGAGACGAATTTTGCATAAAGACCTTGGTATGACGGCATTCAAAGTCCAATTGGTTCAGGAGTTGAAGCCAACTGACCATCCAATGCGTGGGCCTGCGATCGACTTACAGAAGATGCTGATTTTGCCAAAAAAAATCATCTTTTCAGATGAAGCTCATTTTGATCTTGGCGGGTATGTAAACAAGCAAAATTGTCGCATTTGGGGCACAGAAAACCCGTACGCATACATTGAAAAGCCGATGCACCCAAAACGAGTCACTGCTTGGTGCGGATTTTGGTCCAGAGGCATAATTGGGCCATTTTTCTTCGAAAATGAGCAAGGAGTGGCCGTTACAGTCAATGGCGATCGTTATCGGGCCATGTTGAACGAATTTTTGTTCACAAAAATTGAAGAGGAGGATATTGGCAACATTTGGTTTCAACAGGAAGGCGCTACGTGCCACACAGCCAAAGCCACACTCGATGTTTTGCGCCTGGAAATTTAACACCAATTTACTATTCATAGAAAATTTTGCGAAAATTTACGTTTTGTGGGAAATGTTACGAATTTTGCTTTCATAGGAAATTTTTGCAAAAAATAATTTTTCCTAGAAAAGCTTGCAAAATGCTTTTTTTATAGGGAATATTGCGAAAATTCACTTTTCATTGAAAATCCCCCAAAAAACATCGATTTTCGCTGGGAATTTTGCTAAAAATTCACTTTTTACAGAGAATTTTTAGAAAAATTCACTTTTTATAGAGAATTTTTAGAAAAATTCACTTTTTATAGGAAATTTTATGTAAAGAATTTTTAGAAAAATTGATTTTTTGTCAAGAATTTTTAGAAATATTCACTTTTTGTAAAGAATTTTTAGAAAAATTCACTTTTATCGAGAATTTTTAGAAAATTCACTTTTTGTGGAGAGTTTGTAGAAAAATTCACTTTTAATTGAGAATTTTTAGAAAAGTTTACTTTTTACAGAGAACTTTTAGAAAAATTCACTTTTTATAGAGAATTTTAAGAAAAATGCAGTTTTTATAGAGAATTTTTTGAAAAATTCACTTTTTATAGAGATCGCATTATCAGTCGCAGAGCTGATGTCGTTTGGCCACCTCGGAGCTGCGATTTGACACCGTTGGACTATTATTTGTGGGGTGCCGTCAAAGATAAGTGTTACGCCGACAAGCCAGAGACAATTGACGCCTTAAAGGACACTATTCGTGAAGCCATTGGTGAAATACAGCTGCACACAATCGATAATGTGCTTAAAAATTGGACCGATCTTGTAGGCTACTGCATGGCCAGCCGTCGCAGCCATTTGAATGACATTATTTTCCATTATTAACCGGAAGGATTGTACTTTCAAAAAAAAAAAAAATTTTTGAGAAAATATTCACTAGTATTTTTTTTATAGCATTTTCAAAAACAAAAAAGTAATTTGGCGGACCCTTTATAAATATATCCTTTCTTTGGTAAATTCTGCAAATAATTTGTTTTCAATAGGAAATTTTCCATTAAAAATTTGCTCAAAAATTTTGTTTATTTTCCAAATCCAATCTAAAGGGTGCTAGCTGTACAATAAACTGTTCAGTTTTAATGCATACTTATTATATTTTACTTTATTTTCTCTCCTTTCTCTAATTTTTCGGACAAACATAACCAATGCTGCATATGCAGCTGTAACTAAAAAGCCATTTAAATTACATTAAAATCGTTAGAGTGTCCATCGAATCTAAGCAGGCACTTAAGTACTGTTTCTATAGCATCCTAAAAATACCAATAAAGACCAACAACAACAGCATCAACTACAAATATATTTTACCTTGCAGCCAAAAAAATAAAAATTACTAATAAAAAAATAAGAGACTCGAAAAAAAACAAACTAAAATAAAATTTGAGTAGGTACTTGGAAAATGTTCATGAGTATCACTGCCACTAGAACTGCTACTGCCACAATTATTTATGTATGCACTTGTATCTCGTTTCTCGTATGGAAGTGTTTGTGTTTTTATGTTTACGCTACAGTTTGTTGATAAATTTTGAAAACTACAAGATAGTACTGCTGCCAGTTTTGTAAATGATAGTGCTGGTAGAAGGCAAAAAAAAGAGGACAGACATTAAGATATACAATAAGATGCTCAAGTGTTTGTTGGTGTGTAGATATGTAAGTGAATGAGTGTGCGACACATGGCAATTGAATAGAAAAAATAAGGGTAATATGCAATAACCAAAATAAAATCAGCGGAAAATTAGTTTCAATACATTTTTACATACTACAAGTAAAACTACATTTTCCTCTTGCATGTGCAATCTGAATTTGTAAATGGAATATTTTGGTCTAGCAAAGCTATTGTGGGTATTTAGCATGCAGATTCTTAAGATTTTTTTCTTCTGCTTTTTTCCAGCTTTTGTTATGTTACTTGGAATTTTTTGTTTTTTTGAGGGAAATTGGTTTTTCCAAACAAGTGCTGATAATACTAAAGAATGTCTTTGTAGAATGCAGTGACACTAATACTTTTTTATTTAAGTGTGTCAGAGATTATTTTGCATTTGTACGAAAGCTTGGTTTATGGTTTAATTTTTAGTTGTAAGCTAATTTTCAATTTATTATATTTTAAAATTTTTTTATTATATCTTCCGGCTTTGCTTATTTGTTTTATCACAGAAAAAATTAAAAATGTTCTCTAATCACCAAATTAATACTAAATTCATAGAATCAAGCAACCTATTTGTTGATTTTGCACCTATTACCAAAATGATTATATATTTAATTATTATTTTAATTCAAAATTTATTTCAAAACAACTAAAATGGTAATTAAATCAAAATTATTATTTTAATTTTCTTTCAACAAAAAAAATAATTGTTTTAATTATCACTTTAATTAAATTTAAATGCTTTTAAAATAATTTAAACTTTTAAATTAAGTGGATGATCACACACAAAAAATTATTAGTATTTTTTTTATCAATTAAAAAAATTATTTAAAAAGTATTTAAATTTAATTAATGTGATTATTAAATCAATTATTTTTTTGTTGAAAGAAAATTAAAAATATAATTTTGATTTAATTAACATTTAAGTTGTTTTGAAGTAAATTTTGAATTAAAATATTGATTAAATAACAAAAAATTATTTCTTTCAAAATAAAATAATTTAAACTTGTGAAATTGTTGTTGGAAATTCTCAAAATCAATCAACACATTGTTTAAAACGGCAAGGTTTTTTGATCATTTTTTTTTATTAAAATTAAAAATATAATTTATTAAGAAAAAAATATTCAAAATATTAAATTTTTACAATTTTTAGTAATTAATATAATCATTTTGGTTATAGGTGCAAAATCCACAAATGGTTTGCTTGATTCTATAAATTTGGAATAAATTTGGTGATTAGAGACAATTTTTAATTTTTTCTGTGCAGAAAGCTAGAAAGATAGAAAATTTAATGAGAATTTGTCGATTTCTATGATCTTAAAGCGAAGTGTGTTAAAAGTGCTACAATTGTTACATTGTCAAATCTAGCTCCAATACAAATCCACTCCCCTCCGGTTATTAAGCATTTATTCTTGGATATATTTGGCCTTTCGTTGTCATAACCTTGTGGAGAAAATTTGTCAAATTTATCTTTTGGGAATTATAGCTATCAGTTACCAAAAATTTTTGGCCTTTATTAGCTATTGGCTGGGCTATTGTTTATAGACGCAAGAGGGGAAATCTTAAAAAGTAAGCTTTTAAATATAATTTTCTACATATTGTGGGGAAGTTCGGCTTGCTGGCGGATATCCCTAGGTGCCTTTGATAATCAACTGAAGCTGCTTTACTTCGCCAGCGGAGGTAAAAAGCTCTAGCTCCGAAGCAAGAAGGGAGCATACTGATTTCTGCATAAATTTTCCAATCATGTGTGTAGTGTTCCCCTCACACAATTGGATTAGATCATACAGCCACGTACATATTTCCTTTTTAACCATAGTCTAAAAATGCCACATATACAGGAGTGTCATGGAAATCGAAAACGTAAAACAAAAGAATTTGGCAGTTCTTTTTATTAAACTTTTAATCTAATATTTACAATTTTTGTTAAAAAATTCTGTTTAATAGAGCATTATTTGTGTAATAATTGTCATAAAATTTTTTTATTACAGAAATCTTATTGAAAAACGACTCTTAAAATTCTTTCGTTTTACGTTTTCGATTTCCATGACACCCCTGATAGAGTGCTAAATTTGTATTAGGTATGCAACAAGTCTGCCCCTATTGAACAGACTGCAGTCAAGCTTTCACAGATGCAGCTGGCAGTAAATCTTAAAGGACATGTATGTGGGGCATGCATAGCTGAGGTTTTGAAACAAGAGACTGAGCTCCAAAATACTAACGAGCGGCAACAACAAATAGTAGAGGCTTTGATATATCTCTTCAGAAGCGTCTAATATACGCCACGTTTACCGCCTCCTCTTGGTCGGCGAAAAAAAGGTCAACAGAACTTATCAAATTTTTTATTTTTTTCATTTAACTTTTTGTTTACTTTGAATCACATTTTATTCGTTTTTTTTTCAGTTTGTTATACATATGTATGTACATATTTTAAATTGCCAAACTGTCAAAATAGCATTTTTGATACCTTTTTGGCAATTACAAATTATTGCCGTTCCTAATACCCCAATTTAAATGTCAGTTGCATTGGCTTTTGACAACACAACTGAGGTTGTGCTGCCATTCGTAGTTGACCTATTAGAGAACTTAAGATAGAAAAAAGCATTATTACCCTTGGGGTAAGGGAAATAACACCTAACTTGTCACGTGACAGTTCTTAAGTGGTTGGGACCGGTTCTAGTTCTAATACGTTATACGAAGGGGACTTGTAGGATGAGGTTAATTGGCACATTTTCAAAACTTTGTAACAGGTCACTGAAATGACCACACTGGAAACACTAAATTAATGACTGTCGCTGATATTGTCCCGAGTAAACCATAATAATATAATAGCTTCCCTTAACCCTAGAAGCATCCAGTGACTTAACAGTAGCAAACTCAACAAGTGCTTTTTCAATAGCTTTTGAGCAAACGCAAAAACAGAAAAAAAGCATTTTAAGTCGTTAAAGTGCTTTTAGAGCGAGAAAGTTAAAAGGCTATACGTAGGTTAGGTTAGGTTAGGTTCCTTGGGCAGCCATCAGAAGACGGCTCACTTGGGTCCTCAATTGGTCCCTTTGTGATACCCGGCGCCAATGCCCATCCATTGGAGCAGTTACTCAGATGGTGTCACTGCAAGTTCCAACCACTTCGTCTTCCTAGTGAAGAGAAGGAGCGATTTTAGTTCCATCCCAGACAGATCCCCCAAGCAGGAAAACACCGGTCTCCCCAGGTATTCTTCCCTTATGCCCCGCAGTCCAGGGCAGTGACAGAGAAAGTGAAGCACAGTCTCCTCTTCCTCCTCGTTCTGACAACTCCTACAATAGTCGTTGAATTCCAGACCCATTCTTCCAGCATGGGTCCCCACCGGCCAGTGTCCAGTCAAAACCGATATCACCAACCTAATTTGGTTCCTGCTGAACCCAAGTAGAGAGCCAGTTCTCCGTTTGTCATATCCAGGCCAGAGGATCCTGGATATCAAGCAGGTGGACTCACAGGTCCACCGCATCTGCGCTATTCTATAAGACTCGCGCTCGATGAGTAATTTACAGTGGGCTATTGGAAGACCAACAAATTGATCGATGAATACGTCATCCATGCGACCACCCTGTCTAGCCAGCCCATCTGCCACTAGATTGCCTGGGCACTCCGAGTGACCAGGTATCCATATAAGCGTTACCCTTGAATGTTTCGCAATCTCATTCAAAGACATCCGACATTCTGCAGTCAACCTAGATGTCGAGTAGACACCCGCCAAAGAAGCAAGGGCAGCCTTGCTGTCAGTAAATATACGTATATCTCCCGATATGCGATGATACCTCAGCCAGTTTGCCGCCCGCCTTATAGCCGAGATTTCCGCCTGCAGGACACTACATCCATCCGGCAGACGAAAGGAAACCTTCACATCCAGTTCCTCTATGAAGAAACCTCCGCCAGCCCTCTCACCTTTCCTCGAACCATCGGTATAGACCCCCAGGGTCGGTTCCCGGAAAGTATCCAAGAGCACGTTTCCGTGCGCCACTCGTGTAACAAACCCCGCACCAAAGAACGGTACCGGAGTGCAGTAGTCCACTCCATCAGGGACAATCGTACTTCTGATTATCCTGGCGTGTCCATAGTCACGGGTCGACCAGCCGCCAGCCGCGTGCAGCCGTGTCGCCGAGCAAAGAGCCAACTGTTTGGCCGCTATATCCACCGGAAGCCAGTTCAAAATCGTGAACAGCGCCTTCGTGGGAGTAGATCGCATAGATCCCGTGATCATCAACGCGACAAGTCTGTATACTTTCTCAAGCATCCCGCGGTGTATGCCCTTTTCCAGTGCAGTCCACCATACAACGACCCCATAGTACAGGGTCGGCTTTACCACTGCCTCAAAGATCCAATTGACACACCTCGGGCTCATACCCCAGTTTCTGCCTATTGCACCCCTGCACGCATATATGGCAACTATTGCCTTCTCCACTCTCATCCGGACATTTAGTCCCCATGACAGCCTGCTATCCAGAACCACGCCCAGATACTTGGCACTGCGAGATATCTGAAGCTCAGTTCCGTTTAACCTCGGAAGCTTAAAGTCCTCGGTCCTATACTTCCTCGTAAAGAGTACCAGTTCCGTCTTAGACGGATTTACACCCAGACCGCATGATGCACTCCAGGTGCTTAGTACCCTCAGGGCAGCCTCCATACACTGGGACATTACGCCCAAATGCTTCCCTGTTATAGCTACTGACACATCATCAGCATACGCCACTGCCTTTATCCTCATATTGTCCAACTTTGTCAACATGGTGTTCATAGTCAGGTTCCACAATAGTGGGGATAGAACTCCCCCCTGGGGAGTACCCCTGTTCACCAGCCTCTGAACACTGGTTTCACCTATTGTAGAGCAAATGACCCTATTCCTCAGTAGATTGTCAACAAATCTACATATGCCAACGTCGATCCCCAGATTCCCCATGGACGTCACAATAGAGTCCGGGTTGACGTTGTTGAAGGCCCCCTCAATATCGAGGAAGGCCACAAGTGTGTACTCCTTGAATTCGAGCGATCTCTCAATTGTTCCAACCAGAGAGTGAAGAGCCGTCTCAACAGACCTGCCCTTCGTATAGGCATGTTGAGAGGCAGAAAGTAAACCCCTTGGGATGGTCATCCTCAAGTGCACATCGATAACCCTCTCAAGAGTCTTAAGAAGAAAGGATGCAAGACTGATCGGTCTGTAGTCCTTCGGCTCGGTGTGAGAAGCTTTACCCCCCTTGGGTATAAAGACCACTCTACACAGGGTCCATTTCACAGGGAGATACGAGAATCTAGCGCATCCCCTATATATGGCCAGCAACCAGGGTATTATCAGGGTCGAATTCCTCTGCAGGTCCGCCGGAATTATTCCATCCATACCCGGAGATTTATATGGGCTAAAGCTATCGATGGCCCATTTAATCCTGTCATAGTCCAGTGGAATGGACATTGGAGTGGAAGTCGCCTCCCACGCTGGATCCCGTGTACCCCATTGGGAGTTTCCAGGAAAGTGAGTATCAATTAACACCTCCAGTGTTTCTTGACTATTCGTAGTCCAACTACCATCCGATTTCCGGACGTATGTCGGAACAACCGGGCTCGAAGCCATTACCTTACGTAAACGGTTCGTCTCAGAGGATCCTTCCACGCCGCTACAGAAGTTCCTCCAAGCAGACCTTTTCGCAGATCTAACCAAGTTTCTAAACCTATTCAATGATGACTTATAGTCCGCCCAGTTGCCTCGGCGCTTTGCCACATTGAACAATCTACGACAGTCAATTCTCGCCTGCGCAATGTCAGGATCCCACCATGGTGGCCGGTTCCTGCCCCTACGCACCCTTGGCCTACACGCCAGGGAAGTCGCCAACTGCAGTGAGTTCGAAAGCAGATCCACTGCTGCATCGATCCCTCCGATATCGTCAACCCTAGGAGGGTCAGGTAGAGACCGGACCAGAGAGGAGTATTGAATCCCCCAGTTCGTCCGTCTCCTGTTCAATATAGACATCGATCCTGAAGACCTAAGCCCTAGACTGAATTCCACATATCTGTGATCAGAGAGCGAACAGTCATTCGACACCATCCAGCTCTCGATCATATCGATGTGGTTTATACTAACTAGCGTGACATCAAGAACCTCACACCTATTTGCAACAACAAACGTAGGCTCACAGCCCCTATTTACTACTCCTAAATTATAGTTAATAATAAAGGAAAATAGTGACTCACCTCTTACATTCGTGTCCGTACTACCCCATATAGTGTGGTGCGCATTAGCATCGGCACAGATGATAACCGGAGTTCCAGTGCCCGCGGCCTTTATAACTGCATCACGGATGAGCCCATTGGGTGGGTCCTGCCCGTGGTCGTGCGCCATGTACGCTGAGACCATCCAGACTATACTGTCCGGTGTCTCAAGAGCAACAGTTGTAGTATCTTCATCACTGTAATCAGAAAGAATGAAAATATTCAACGAGTTTTTAGCTAAGACACAAGATCTTATGTTACCTGTACCTTTCGCAAATAATAGCTTATAGCCTTTGAGGTTGAGTCCGCAAACCCGATCCTTGTGAATCCAGGGTTCTTGGACCATCACGAGCTCCTCCCCTCTTTCCACTATACGGAGGAGCAATGCAGCAGATGCTGCTTTAGAGTGGTGGAGGTTTATCTGTAGCACCTTCACCATGATCCATTTTGGCGACTACAGTGATGTTGACGTCCTCCTGGTCAGACTCCAGCAGCACGTCCTCATCAACCGTGTCACCCAAGAGATCAAAGAAGTCACCCACCAATCCTGAGACAGACTGGGTGTCCTCTTTGTCGCTTGAGCCCACGGCATCGTCACAAGCCATTCTATCCTCAGATTGCTTGGCCTCACTTACTGACGGAGCCGGATTGCCCTTGTTGTCACTTCGGTAGACACGGAGCAAGATCGTACTAAAACCATAGTAGAGCTTGCCCTGTCTCTCCCTCAGTGGCTCCAAGGATTGCTGGTTGATAACCACAATCGCCGTCCTTGAGGACCCTTCAGTAGCTGAAACCTTCACTACTTTCCAGTCATGTGTGGGTAGTTGAGGGTTGCAGCACTGAATGATCTTCAAGATCTCCTCAGGTTCCGATGGTTCGGCAGGGATGGTGGCAATTGATCTCGGCCTCCGTGGTATCTCTCCAACAAGCACCACGTCAAGCCTAGCACTTTCCCAAACCTCTCCTAGCAGTTGGATGGCCCGCTTTAAAAGCAGCGCTGAGCGCTCATCCGCGCAAGCCATCAGCTTCACGTGACCCTGGTACCAACCAGCGTCATCGCATTGAGGGGGTGGCCCTGGATTCTCCCTGAGGATCGTCCAGAACACACCCATTAGTTTTTGTTTTACCAGATCCCACTTAGTATGAGAAATGGCACCATTATCGACACTTCTGTCGATGATAGCTCGTACCAGGTGACCTTTGGCCACCTCGCTGAAAGATTTGTTCATCGGTTTCGATGAAATTTTAGGACGTTTCGTCCCCGGTTGCTGTTTTACGGCTGCAGCTTCCTCCTCCGAACGTTGCCGTTTAGGCATTGTCACCTTTCCAGGGACTGGGGGAGTAGCGCTTGGCAGCCCAGCTAAGTGGGCTTTTGCCCATGCCAATGAAGCTTTTTGTTCATTGGTTAGATCTTCAGCTTTCTTGGAGCCGAGAAGATCGACGAAACGCAAGGCAGCACGCCTTGTGTTAGATGCCCTCTTTCTAGGAGGTTTTGTGCCAAGGGACTTTATGCGGTCGCCGAATTTGGCGGGGGGAGGTGCAGTTTTGGGATTGGATGTCTTCATCGCCATCCCTCCTTGCACAATGGGCACATGGGAAGCTGCATTGTTAGGCGACTTAGTCATACCCAACTTGGCAGCACCCGAAGCAGGGGTTTTATCCGTTCCAATGACGGAAAGGGCTTGTGCGACTTTGGAGGTACTTGGAGCGAAGTTCAGGGGTACCTCGTCGCAGTTTTTGTAGCAGCCGCCTTCTGGTCGGGCTGCCTTGGTCGCCTGGGCTGTTACAGCCCCTGGCTTTTTCGTCTCGCTGTCAATCGTTGTCATTGTTCTCGCCTGTCCGTCATCAGTTTTTGTCAATCGTTTTTGTTTTTGTTGTTGTGTTTGAGAGGAGTTCATTTTGCTAGTTGGTCCCACGAGTGTAGGGGAATTGAAAGGTCCACCACGTCATAGCCCCCATTAACGCGGTAAGGGCGTGGTCTATTTGCTGAGGAGCCCAGGTATCAGCAAAGCTCCGTGATAATACAGTCGGTAACCCCTGACTGCAAACCAACCGATAGGCACGGGTCGCATAACACCTCGGTTTAGGGGATGGATAACTTTTCGTCGCCAAGGCCTTTAAGTTCACTGCCTTCACCTCGGGAGTCGTCAGTTGCTGGCGGAATACCCGGGCCAAGACACGAACCACAGCCAAGACTTAAGCCACCACATCGCTTCAAGATTGTTATCCATAATAGTGGTGGAAGGCTATACGTAAAAATTACGTGGTGTTAGTCTATTCTAGCTCTAAAAGGGTCTCATATGAAATTTCGTGGTGTTACACATGGAATGACAAACTTAAAAAAACCCTTATTCACCATTTGAGAGTATAAAAATCAAGACTTTTACAATGATTTCGTTGCCCTTTTTACAAAAAGGTTTCGCTTTAAGTAAGTTTTTAAGAGGTTTCTCTTAATAACAAAAATTTCTAAAGAAAATATTTATGATGAACATTTTTACTTAAAATCACCAAAAGCTTCCTTTACTTAATAAATTTAACCGCTTACATGAAGGAGGTAGTCTTTAAAATTTGTGTTGCAAAAAGCAAAAGAGAAAAAGAACACTAAAAAACTCTGAAGGATAACACACAATTTTTTGGAGAGAAAATTAATTGGACATTTTTCTTTTGACAATTACAGCAAACAGAACAACCAAAAAATGTAAAGCAAATAAGAAATGGCAAATGTATGAACTTTAACAAGGAATACGAATATGTTTGAATTGTGACAACATTTAGATTTTTCCCTTTTTTTGGGTAGTATCCTTTACTGAAATGGATTTTCTGGAGAACACAAGTGACATGTATAAAATTATTGTAATAAAACTTTTATTATAAAATGTTTGCAAAATAAATGATTGTCACATTTAATGGTTGCACAATTTGCGAAAACATAAGAAAAATATTTTCTACTGATAAAATCATGTGCAGTAGTTAAGGTTCAGGAAAAGAGGGAGGATTAAATAAGATTTATATAATAAAATTTAGAGGGATATAAAAATATTTTTTGAAAACAAAACTAAGTTTTTAAATGAGTTTTTAGGAGGATCGTTAATTTGAAGATCAAAATAAATTGGCAAATTACATGTTTCCGGTTTTTCAAAGCTTCTTACTTATATAAAGAACTGTATGTATTTGAAGTTAGGCAAAAAGATATAAGTCAGAAATTACAGTTTTTTGAAACATTCAATTGAAAATTATTTGATTGCCTTATTTTATTGACATATTGCCTAAGAACAAATTATGCCAGACTTCAGTTATTGCTACCGAACGAAAAAGATAAACGCAATCAAAATCATTTTATTGACATGATACCTTTTTGTGTTACGTAAAAGATATGTTTATGTTAAACAGGGTGAATTTATTACAAGTAATCTCGGTACTACAACATACTTAAGGATGGTACAACTAAAACCCATGATATAAATTGTTAATAAAACAAAATTTTTTAAGAGAATTATCTAAATATTTTTTTATGAAAGAAGGATCTTTGACAATTATGTGTGTATCGGCGAAATGCTCGCCACGGCTTCGGTAGCAGTCTTCTATCCGATAGTCCATATTTTTAATAACTCTGAGACATAATAGAGGTTCATTGTTATCTCATCATTTAGCACTTGATTTGTTCTTGGCTTATTGACGTGCACTTTTTCTTTAAAATATCCCCAAAGAAAGAAGTCCAACGGTGTTAAATCACATGATCGTGGCGTCCAATTAACATCGGCACGACGAAGATAACACGGCCATTGAATTTCTTGTGCAAAAAAAAAAATACTTTGTTTCGTTGGCTGTGTGAAAAGTGGGACCATCCTGTTGGAACGATAGCCGTTATCATCTCGCGATAGCAAACACCATAAGCTAGGCCGACGTCATTTTCAAAGAAGATGGCACCGCCAGCTCATAAGCCGCACCAAACAATCACAATCTGTGGATGCATCGGCTTTTCAACAATCACTTGTGGATTCTTATTTGTCCAAATGCGGCAATTCTGCTTGTTAACTAATGCGCGAATCCAGGAATCCATTGACAAAGTGCACGAAATGTATTTTGATTTGATCGCCTATTTTCTTAAAAGGCATCAACAATCTTAACGCGCTACTCAATTGTTTACGTCTCCATGGTTGAATTTGTCAAACACTGAAACAAATAAATGTCATATTAAGTTGGGCAAAACACTTGTCAATAAAGTCTTTCTAACAATTAACATCGTTCATTATGGTGCCACCATCTTTTACAACTCCTACAATAAGCAATTTGTTTTTGTAAAATAATTGCACAATGTCAAAAACAGAGGGAAAACTAAACAGAAACAAAGAAAGTAAACCAAATTTTAATATCCAACAATTATAACGGTTACTGCCTGTTTTTAGAAAATGAAAACAAGGGAGTGAGTGGGAAATTATATTGAAAACAAAAACAAAATTTCGTTTTTTTATTAATGTTTTCAATATATTTGTTATCATGTTCTAAAAACAGGCAGTTAAAACTTATCAGCAGGGCGGTTAATTTCACCTGTAATGAATTCGCTTTGACTTCAAACATATTTTAAAAATTAAAAATGAATTTGGTTTGAAAAATCTCTCATCGTAACTTTAAGGTTTGATAAAACGAGGTTCTTAATTAACTTTGTAATACTTGTTTTTTTATAAACTCAAACAATTTTGATATTTCTAGTGCAAGAATTTGTCACTTATTTTCAATTTAAAGGACTTCTATCCTCTACTCCTTTAAAATCCTAAAATTTTTTTTTTTTTTTGACATTTTTAACAATAATATTTTCAACATTAGAAAACGAAATAAAAATGTAACCAAAAAAAATACAATCAGAAAGGAAAAACATTAAGCCGGTCGAGACACAAAGTATAATGATAATACTTGGCCAAATGAATAATTTATATTTTTAAAATACACTTGCTTGCATTCATTGTCTCTGCAAAAAAGATACAAGGATACACCAACACAAAGAACACAATTCTATTTCATTTTCTAAAACTCTGCCGGAGTTAAAGCAAAGCATCTGAAGTTATAAAAACGGTTGAGTAAAATGGTAGAAACCATTACAGGATGTCTTAAAACACACAGAAGTTTAACACTTCTTCCTACTTGTCTTTTTTGGTATTTCTCTTGGAATTTTAGTGTAACATTTTGTCTGTCGAAAGGAACGGAAGTATTGCAATATAAGGAGAGTTTTATATCGTAATTATAAGAAATATGGAGAGTAATGAAAACTTTAACTAAGACCAACAACAGATCGAAGGGTCAAACTTATAAACGGAAGTCTTATCTAAAAGCATTGCATCGTTTCTTATTTGTTTCTTATGATAGTTAAATGTTGCATATTTTAAAGAAAGTTGCATACACATAGGCGCAAGATTTTATATATCGGCCTTTTTTTAGAGATGTAAAACTTTAGATTAAAATTTATTAAGATGAAATGTTTTTAATATCGAATTAGCTTTATTAACAAGATGTTTTAATGACCTTAATATTCAAATATGATTTCCTACATATTTCTGACGCGGCAAACAAAACCTGAAGGTCCAATTTTCACACACTCTTTGCACTAAATAAGGCTCTATTTCGGTAATAACGTTTTGTATATTTGCTGCCAAGCGAGCGATTGTTTCTGTTGTATCTGCATAGAACTAAAAACTTAAAAAATCCCTAGAGATAAAAGACGTTAAATGACATTAATGAGAGGGCTAGTAATTAGGATCAATTTGCGAAATTATTCGTATGCCAAATGTTTCTATCAGTTAATTGATTGCATAACGGTCTGTGTGACACACAGAAAGAAAAACACTCGGGATAAATTAATTTTTTTTTGTACTTACTTTAAGTACGAGTCGTACTCAAAAATCCAAGTACGAATAACAATAAAACGTACAAAAAACAATTCTTAATAGTATGTATTACTTTCGAAAAACAATCCCGTAATTTCCTAAAATAAGTAAAAAATTCTTAAACCAAGTAAAAAAAGATTAAACTTTTCGTTGGTAGTGCCTTACTCTAAAATTACAAAGTGAGCGTTTTAATCTCATTTAAAATTTGTTGCAGAGACTACAACAACATCACACAAGTACTTAAAAACAATTTGCTTGTTGTGTGTAGAAACAACAAAAATAACAGAACAAGATGACAACACATTATTTTCATGTTTAAAAAGAAAAATTTAGAACTCTTGCTTCTCATTAAGTTTATATTTTCAGTCATATATGTACATTAAGTTTTTAAAGTAAAAACCATATCGGGAATGATGCAGCTGTTTTAATACTAAAATGCTGTAAGGTGTAAAATGAGTAAGGAAATCAATCACAATAAAATTCTCCTTCTAATTTCACTTTTGGTTGATTTCAATTACAAATTCTGGGATTAAATCAACTTTATAATTCTTAAATCAATCGCATTTTAAGATTGATTCAATTTTAGTTTTACTCATATCAATCTCATTTTCGGATTGATTGAAGTTCGAATTCGGGATTGAGCATGGTTAAGTTAAGTATTTCGCGATAAAAAATCCGTTCTTGAATCAATTTTTTTGTACTTGATTTAAGAAAATCCTTACTCACCGTACTATTAATACTTAAATTTCTTATGATATGTTTTTGTTTTAGGCTTCAATACATTTATAAACATTATAGTTGAGTCCGTCCTCAATGGTTACATTCTTTCTTATCAGTAACGCAGTAGACCAAATTTTTTTCGGTAAAATGCTGGTCCTTCTTTTTAAGACGCATATAATATAAAGGACTAGATCACCCCAACTAAATTTCTAAGCACAGTTATTTACAGAAATGTAGTCTCTTTGCGAGTTTTAGTAGCCTTCTAAAAAAAATCTTTTTTAAGGGTTTTTAAGATTTGACTTGGCTACAAGTCTAAGTTAGATAAAAAATATTAAAAAAAATTATATGTGGTTTTCTTTTCTACAAAAAAAGGTGGTATCCTTGTTAAAAGGTGCATGTATAAAATGTCTTGCAAACCTTGTTATAATGCTATTAGTTATTTATAAAATTTTTTTATAAAATTTATTATAAAAAGTCGAAGGCCCTGTTTTTAACACCTGGCAAAAGTTTTGTCTTCAAAATGTAAAAAAAAAACTAAATCCAAATTTCTTTTATTGATTCGAGTATAAAATTAATGACGAAATTCCAATTACCGAATGAGTTTTATATTATTTTTCGACACTTTGTTTTTTCGACCTATTAAGCTATTCCAAAAAAATTTTTGGTTTTGTTTTCAATATTCAAAATGTTTTGCGAATTTTTGCCGTGTTTGCGATAAAAGCGATGTTTTCCTGTAATTTTTCTGATTCTTTAAAGCTTTACCGATTTTTAATTATTATTTGACTTTATTATCTTGCCGCAAGCTTTTGCAAATATCCGCTAATTCAGCAATTTTAATGAATTTTTGCCATTCTGTATCGTTAATGGACTTCTAATCAATTTTATGGCTTGTTAAAAATAATAAAAATTTCCGTAATTTTCGCTGTTTTAGCAAACTTTTTCGAATTTTTGCAATTTTCGCGTATCTTTTTTGCTGTTTGAGACAATCGTCGCCGTTATAAAAAAATTCCCTGTGGATAGTGACCTGTAAAATAGGTGAATTCTATACCTATTTTACAGGTCATTGTCGATTTGTATGGAGCATAAAGTGCAATGCCATATGGCATTATTAAGGGTGAATTTTCTAGCGAGAGCAAAACATTTTTAAGACTAAATTGCATTTTTTAAATAAAAAAATAAAATGTCGACGGAAGTGGATAAAAAACATAACGAACAAATGTACTCAGGAATTTAAGTATTCAATACCAAATCATGAAAGAAAGAGTACGAAAAATCTGAAGAATTAAGAAGCACAATTACATTGGTAAAGGATTGATGTTTGACTGTTGGCCGGCAGTCACCGGAGAGAGTAGAACTGCAAACAATTCTGATGATGAGAAGTGGTTATTCCTGAAACGTAAATTCAACCAGAGTTTGATCCCCAGCTCAGCCAAGAATAAAAATTTTCCATAAATTTTAATTCATTTCATGTTGTAAAATTCCCTCCTCCAGTAAAATAATTTAATGAAAATTTGATGAAAAATATCAAAACTTCAATTTAAAAATCGTCAGTTCTACTTAAATCACAAATGTTAATAAAATTTTATATTGTTTTATTGGGTGAAAAGAAAACACCAATAAACTAATGGAAAGCACTTTGTCCATCAGCTGGTAATAAAAATATTCCAAACCAACTAATTAATACTTATTTTCTGAAAACTTTTGTAAATAAAATCAAAGAAAATATAATAGAAAGGGGACAATCTCTCATCTCAGATCTGTAACTTTAGATCTTTCTATGTACTTTTTAAGGTCAGAAAATATAAATCTTGCACATGACATTGGATGGATATGTAGAAGGCCAATGAACCACGGCCCAGAGGATTTTTGGTGCAGCCAATGTACCTCACCATGTCAGGTTCGGGCTGCGTATTAACCCAGTGAAAGATCACAATTTTCAAGTCCGTACCATGTTTGTATCGACCCCTCAATGTGGGCAGCCGGAACGACGAAAAAAGATTCAGGACCTTTAAATGGACGGCAAGCGCCCCTGTTTGCCAAGCGTTCAGCAAAACATATTCAAATCATTGTGTTTTCTCAGATCGTTTAGAGATGCAAAGCAGCCAGTGAATAATCTGGACTTTACCTCTATTGAAGATAGCACTCTAAGAGCGGCCTGGCTATCCGACATTATAAATAATCTCAAGCCTTTTGCACTCCTCCTCAGACATGCCCCAGTGCATATGAGGATAGCATAGATACAGCTATGAGTTCAACCCGGGTTCAACACCCCTTTTAGTCAAAAATAAAAAAATATCAATAAGTTTTGATCAATTTCATATTATAAAATTCCTTACTGCATTAAAATAATTTACTGAAAATAAAATTTGATGAACGTGAGCATGATTTAAAATAAAAATCAAATTTGTATAAAACGAAAAAAACAATTTAAAAAACATTTTTGAGTGTTAAAGGAAAATTTGTAAACATGTTTGTGTATTTATTTTTCAGGATATATGCAATTTATTTGAGTCATTGGTCCGATTATTTTGGATGATGAAATTTTCTTAAGATTTAAAAGCTAATGATTGTTACTTAATTTTATCATACATTTAATTTTCTTAATATTTTAATATCTTTAAAGAGATCAAAACAACATTGAACCTTAAACATTTTAAAATAAATCCTTAATGATTTGAATCAACCAAAATCTGTGATTTTTTGCAATAAAAATGTCTTAAATATAAATCTCCCCATTTGTGTAAATGTATGAATGAATTTGTGTAAGACTGTATGACTGTATGTAGATATGTATGAGAGTATTCTTGTTGATTTGTATGTCTCTCGACTTGTATATACATGAATGTGTTTGTGTGAATGTATGAGTTTTGTACATCTTAAGACTGGTAGTGGTATAATAAATGATGTTCTCTATGTTGTGTTGTGGCTTTTGAGGTCTCGTAACTTTTATTCTATGCACACAGTCAAACATGTATATATGTGTATGAGTGTGTTTGTATATATGTATGTATATAAAAGTAAATACGTATATTTGTATGGCTAAATGTCTCCTGTGTATGTATTTGTATAGTAAGTTTGTTTTGTGGTCGACACTAAAAGCTCAAGAGTATGAAATAAAAAAAAATTAAATAAATTCGTTTAAATTTTGTGTTTAATTTACAGAAATATTTTAAAAAAATATTTAGAGTTTTTTTACTACTTTAATTCTAAAAATTGTTCTCTTTTGTTCTAACTTTATTCAACTTTACTCTATTCCATTTTTTTTTTTTTTTATATGTAGTTCTAAAGGCATTCTTTACAATTTGGGTGTGAAATAAGATTCATTTTCACTCCTTTTTTAAGATTATTTGTCCACCACTTTTGTTTCCTTCTTTTAAATAAAGCTAAAAAATAAAAAAAAAATTAAATGAAAGAAAATTGTGAGAATTAGTAAGTTGTATGAAAAATCTCTCACTTGAGAATATAATCATCGACTTGAGGTTTAAGATATTTTTTCTTTTTTTTTTCTTTTCAGTAAGTTTGTTTTGTAGTCTGCATTGCTAACGTATATTAAATTATAGCTTAATTGGCTTTAAGCCAATAAAACAAGAAATATCTATAAAAAAAGGGATTGTGTAGAAGATATTCCTACACTATGGGATCAAATAGCCAAATTAAAAGTCACCAGCAGTGTTTGAAGTGCAGTGGATAGAAAATAAACATATGATGTATGGTTTTTACTTAACTGGGACTTTCTGCAATGTTAAGTTTTATGTTTATTAATTAAATGTTTTTTTTTCGAACATTTTTGTCAGTGATAAATTGGGAAATTGTGTTGTTAATAGAAAATAAAGGAGTTCAAATTTTACTCTGCACTGGGATATATTTCGGGGAGAAAAAATTAGTTAAAAAATGTGTGTGTTAAAATTTTAATAAAATTTCTTAGATATTAAAATTTTCATATTTATTTTGTATACAACATTTTTTAAACAGTTTATAAATAAGGTACAACATATTAAGTTAAAATCTAAGTCAAAGTTGTATACCCTTTATACCTGAATGACCTTCAAAACCATCTGGCAGGTGGCATCATTGTTGCTGATACTGTAATAAAAGTTCTACTTTACGCAGATGGCATCGTTATATTGTCAGACTTTCCGATAATACTACAAAATATTATTAATGCTGCATTATATAGTGCCTGAAAATAAATTTAAAAAAGACCAAAATAATGATCTTTGGAGCTGGTAAAATGATAAGTCAGGTTATGTATTTTAGATACGGTGATAGTCAGATAGATATCTATATATGTATATAAAAATGAAATGGTAGCGATTTAGATGATTTTTTTTCTATCCGATTCGAAATTTTCAGGAGATGGTTTGCTAAGAAAAATAAAAAGAACTAAAATTTTCAACACACTGTCCCCTTTTCACTTCTCATTAGTAAATAGGTTCCGCGCGAAGCCGGGGCGCTCAGCTAGTTGTTAATAAATTAAAATCTTTCGGTATCAATCTAACTTAAAATTTGTCACTTAAGAAACCTATGACGGCTAGATTGGCTTCGTCGAAATTTGCCATAAGCTCCACCTGGTTAAAACAAATTCACTACTCGAAAATAAATCTCATGAATAAATAGAAGATTTTTCATGCAGCATCAGTTCAGATTTTTTTGATTGCAAAAAAAAGAAAAATTTTAAATTGCACTCATATTGAAGTGAGTGGTATTTGTTTTTAATTGAAGGTGTACAGTTGTACACATTTGACGTATTAAAAAAAGTTAGACAACCTGTCAATTAAATGTTTATAACATATCTGTGCTGTGGGTTTCTTAAATAAAGAAGACTAACTAATTTTCCCTGGAATTTTATGTGTCAAATTTACCTCGAAATTTTTTTTTTCTGACAAATTTTCAAGCACTTTACCAAAGTCTGCATCTGATCATATTTTTCACTTTAATGCTATAATTTTCCAATCTGATTTTTTGTTTAAATTGCATCTTTTAATGTTTAAGTGTTTCCCAGTGTTTGTTGTAATTTAAAGTAGCATTTTTTCATCTTTTAATTTTTGCAATGAAAATAGATCTGAACTGTACTGAACTGTGAACTGAGTGGTTCGGTCCCTATACAAAAAAACGTTTGGGCAAGTCACCTCCTAGGATTAAAGATAAGTTGAAAAGAAATCCAGAAATATTTTTTTAATTTTTTGCCACGCCTCTTAATACCGCCCTTTTAGTTTTTTGAATACTGCATCGCCATTTAAAGTCCGATCATAACATATTGCATATCGTTATTTATTGCTCGTCCATGGCTTCATTTTTGCCTTGGGTGACATTTTAATCCGACATCAAATTCTGGGCGCCACTTATGCCATCTCGGAACGTACCACCCTAATGTCCAATTTTTTGCACGTGGCAAGAAAGCCCTTCTAAAACTTTGTACTTTTAGCTTTAAATGTACCCACTTTTATGCCACGCCCCAAAATTAGGTCCACTTTTCTTTACTTATGGTCATTAGGGGGGAAGTATCCGAGTTGTTTTAAGTGACGCCCAGAATTCGATGTCGGATTAAAAAGTCACCAAACACAAAAATGAAGCCATAGTGATGCCATTAATAATGATATGCGATAAATAAAATTGGACTTTAAACGTCGGCGCTATATATAAAAAACAAAAAGTTAAATGTAATATATATAAGTAAAGAAAAGTGGGCCTAATTTTGGGGCGTGGCATAAAAGTGGGTACATTAAAAGCCAGAAGTACAAAGTTTTAGAAATACTTTCTTGCCACGTGCAAAAAATTGGACATTAGGGTGGTACGTTCCGAGATGGCATAAATGGCGCCCAGAATTTGATGTCGGATTAAAATGTCACCCAACGCAAAAATAAAGCCATAGACAAGCCATGAATAACGATATGCAATATGTTATGATCGGACTTTAAATGGCGACGCAGTATACAAAAAACTAAAAGGGCGGTATCTGGAATTCTTTTCAACTAATCTTTAATCCTAGGGGGTGACTGGCTCAACTTTTTTTTCGAACCACCTTACTGTATACTTCTGATAATGTTTATGGGGTTTTATTACTTTTGATGAAGTTAATTAACTGTTAAAATATTATTTTAACCCATTTTGTGCCAGCGGTCGAGATTTCTTTTTTTTTAGTTAGCTTTCCGAATGATTTTTTTACTCAAAAATAGACTAAAATAGACTAAAAATAGACAATTGTTAAACTTATTGTATCTGCTTGAAAATATACAATAATAGAAAAAGATTATTAATATTAATACCCTACAAGAAATTCAAGAGCGAATTCATCATATTTTTCATGTTGGCATTAAGAAAATGATGAGAGAAATTATAGAAAATCAAGTTCTCCCATCATTTTCTTAACGCCATCGTAAAAAACATGATGGATTCGCTCATTAATTTTTTGTAGTGTAGCCAAGAGTTCAAACAAATTTTAATGTACACAAGCTAGTTGTTACAGCTTATCCAGCTTGATCGCCAGGCATCCTTGAACATGAACTTGGAGGCCAAATTTTGTTAAAAAAAAATTCCAAGACACAAATTTATTATACAAAAACAAACATATTTCAAGTAAAATAAACAAAAATTCACCACAGGAAAAACAATTTTCCCAAATGTTATTTATTTATTTAAAATTTTTTTTAATAAACATTTTATAATTTTATTTGATATTTGCATTTCAAAGCATTTTTTACAAACATTGTCGCTTGTATTTATTACAATTTAAGGCGACTATACAATTTTCGTCTATTTAAGGGTGCTTAACAATTCCAAACACGTCTTTTAAAGTAATTTTATATTTATCAGTTTTTTTTTCCGTTAATAAAAACAAACACACAAAAAATTGTTTATAATACCCACCTAAAAGCCAAAAAGATATGATTTTAGAAAATACAATAATACTATGTCGCCATCTTATTATCACAACTCATTGATCTTTGGAGAGGAAAAAACTTACACTCGTATTTCACAATTCCAAACAAAGTAAATAAAGTGGTATACTCGTATAAGCCTCAATTTACTTTTAAGTTTTTTTTACCATTCCCTAGGCCTCAATTGTATAAGATATTTTTTTTTTTTTTTTACTCGAAAAATTGAGACGCCTTTTATTAAAAGATTAAATTTTATATTTATTTTCTTCCTTTCAGCAGGTTCTGGTAAGCAAGTCACGTTATATTTTTTAGTTAAAAAAAATCCATATTAAATTCAAACCAAAATCTAACAAAATAATAAAAAAAGAAAAAACAAAATAGATATCTAATATTTTGGAAAAAAAATTTTTCCCCTTAAATTATTAGCATTAAAGTGAGTGTTTAAGCGTGCCTAAGCGAACGAATGAAGTGTGATGTTGAGAATTGTCGAAGATAAAATAAATGTTATATTTTTAATAAATGAAAGAAATATATATGAATTGATATTTCTATTTAAAGAATTTGGACAATGAACTTTAGAAGTTTATTAAATGATTGATAACTTTGTAGCAGGGTTAAAGATAAAATAAGAAAAAAACTTTAAAAATCGCATTAGGTTGGAATTGCTTAGATGCTATTGTGTTAAATATTATTCTATGGAGTTATTTTCTGGTATAAATGTAAGATTGCCGCTACGTTGCCTTTTCAGGTGTATAGAAATTTATTTCGGAAGCTTCAGGCCAAGGCCACGCAATGAGCGGCAAAGCGGCAGAGCGTTAAGCGTCAAAAAACTAAGAAATATGAAGCACTACTGATGTGGCCACGCAATGAGGGGGATGTGAACTGCATTTCTGAGCGGCTTAGCAGCGCCCCTCTGGATAAAAATATGGAAAAAGTTGATGTGAAGCTTATAATATCATCTGAACAAAGCAGATCGCTATTATGGCAAGACAGATTAGAGTACCTTTTTGCAACAGCAAATCAAAGGATCTCACAGACACACGGCAGTATTGCCAAAGTCTGCTTTAAAATTTGCGTAGATTTTTTTTAACCCTCAAACACCCAAGACCGCCTACAGACGGTCATCAGAATAAACAAGTGTTGAAGAAAACCTATTTATTTCACGCTGTTACGATGCAAACAATTTTAATGAGTATACAATTCTCAGTATAACGGTGCTTTTTAAATTACAGGTATTTGAGGGTTAATATTTTTAATTAGGCTTAAGTTCATCAAATTTAATTTTCATTAAATTATTTTTATGAAGAAAGGAATTTTACAACATGGATTTGTATATTAATGGTTAAATTAACCGTAATGTCGCCTTGCTTGATTTATAGGATGATGAACACGAAATCTTTTTTATTTCCTAAACGCATTAAATTCTTATACAAATGAATACGATTTTCGCTTAATAACTTTAAACAGACCTCTCTTAACAATGGCAATTTAACAACTAGCCGCTTAGAAATGACGCTCAGTAATTTGCCGCTCAACGCTCTGCCATTTGTCGCTTTGCCGCTCATTGCGTGTCCTCGGCCTCAAACGGCTATAACTACTACTTCTTCGATCATCGCAAAAAGTAACACCAGTTGGATCAGCTTTATAAGCAGGTGGGTGGTATAAAGATGTGGGGGCCCCTTTCCAACTTTAAAACGTTTGAGCTACAGTTTTTTTCTTATGTTATTCCTGGCGTGCCGGGTGGAGAAAGTTTTTTTTTTTAATTTTAGCTATAATTTAAATGTGAAGCATTTTTATCAAACTTTAAATAGACAATAAGCTTGTCTCGATGCCAACATTTGCCATGATTTTTGCGGCTGAGTCATTAGAGTTCGATGCTTCTTTCGGAAATGCGCTTTACTTTTTTTATTGCTTTTTCCATTTTCCGACTTATTGTGCAAGAATGCTATGTAGTAGCTTAAGGACTTTAACTGATTTTTTTTAAAAAATATTTCGCTTATTAAAATCTTTAAATCTTCGTAAGCTTTCTAATCTTTAAGAAAAACTAAAAAGGATTTGCAGGCGCTAACTTGATGAAGCGAAAACTACCCAGGAAAAACTTTTTGATTTTAAGTAATAGGTAGTAAATATTTCATACGTTACCTGGTAAGTTGTTGTCATTACAATTGTCATTATTCTAAAAACTTCAATAAGAACTTACTAGATATTATGCCAGCAACTCCTTATTACTACAATTATTTTCACTACTGAATATTTGCTTACTAATACCATGTTCATACGGAGAGCAATATTTGTGTTTCGCGACCCAAACATGATTGAAACAACATGTTTTGTCATACAAAATTTTGAGAGCAAAACAGGTCGTTTCAGTTTGAAACATGATGCGAAATAGGAAAAATTTAATATCTTCTCCAATTTCGATAACATTTATCGTTAGTTTATCTGAACTATCTCTCAAAAAATATAAAAACAAGGAAAAAACAAAATAAAAATTTATGTTAAATTAAATAAAGTGATAATTATAAAATAATAATATGAGTTACAGTATTAAATAATGTATTTTAAATTTTTTACTTCGTATGAACAGCACGTTTGGCAATCTAGTATCAGAGAGCGAAACCAGTGGTTTATATCGTCGTATGAACATAGCATAATAATCAGCTCAATAACTACACAAGGTTTTTGTTGATTAAGAACTGAATGTTGTTTTTATGGTTATTTAGGACAAACCTGCACTCAGTTTTTTCATCAGCGTGACTTTTCGAGATATACGGTTATTTCCAAAATTAAGACACATCCACTAAATTACTTGAAAACAGTGCCCCATACTTAAAAAAAAATTCAAAATTCGTTAGCAATATTATATTTAAGCCGTGCTTTCATTATTTTAAATTTGCCCAGTAGTTTCAGAGATATCGTTGAAGTTTAAAAAAAAGGAAAAATAAAAAAAAATTTGTATATATTAAAATTCATAAAAACTTTATTTTCGGCAAAAACATTTATTTAATTGTAATCGTTGCACATTTTTTGATTTTATTTACAATTTACTGAGACAATTAAATTGATAATAAAACTTTTTTAATGTGTGAGTGTTTGCTTGCACCTAAAAATCGGGTGCCTTCACTTAATTGTGATTAAAAGCTGTGATCTATGTCTCATTTTGTTCATAGGTTATGTGACTTTACGTGAAAGAAATAAGACTTTGACTTTTTTATGTTTTGGACTTTTCATGATTTTGAAAAATAAAAAATTGTAAACAACGACTATTCAGCCATTGTGATTTGCCAAAGTTTGATTGTTTTTCAAAGCTAACAGTTACATCTTTAAAAAAAAGAAGAATTCTGAAAATCGCTTCATGAAGAGTTATGATTTTTTTAACTTAAAATTTTTGGAAAAAAGTACCTGTAACTTAAAAATGCGAGCTAATAAATAAAACGAAAATATCAGCGATCTCAAATTAGTAAAAAATTGCATCAAACTTCCAATCAACACACAAAAAGTTAAATTTTGTTCCGCTGTGCTACTTATTAGTTGCGTTGTTTATTGTACTGAATATTTACTTACTGGTAACCATAGATGGGTATAGTGCACTCATTTTGCAGTTTCAACTCACAGTTAGCGATAGTGAATTGCAAATTTGTAGCCTCACTAAACATGAGTGATAGTGATGTTGAAAAATGTTGCCCTTAAAAAAAAAAATAGTTTGATTTAAAAAAAAAGCAATCATCAGTTAATTTTAACTTTTTTTCTTCACTCATTTGCATTTGCAACTGAAATTGTTGCACTAAATTTAAAATCAAAAACTTGTTTTTTCATGATTAAAGCCAATAATTATACCGTTATTGACAATATTTCATTTTCTTAAATGTTTTTTGCTTATCCATTACCTTTAAAAAAAAATCAAAAACCATGCGCATACAAGTTACATTTTTTAAATTTTAGCACTCTTATATTTGTATGCAGCTTTTTTGATTGCAAGTCCAAATTTAGCACAATCAGTTTATTGCAACTTTTTTTTCTTCACTCCTTTGAGTGCAACTTAAAATGTTGCTCTAAACTTAAAATCAAAGACTTGTTTTTTTCATGATTTGAGCCAATAATTATACCGTTATTGAAAAATATTCATTTCATTTCAATCATCACTTAAGCTGGTAAAAAAGAGTGCAAACTAATTTTTTCAAGTTTTTTTTGTTTGTGATAGTGTACTGCTGATTTAAATCAGTATTTAGTGCACTACCCCCAACTATGCTTGTAACGTACTCAATAACTTCTTTTTATGTCTATTAAGTAGTGATTTTTTGGCTTCTAGTAAGTATATTAGATATGTTTTGGCTTCTACACTTAGTATTGTTAATATTGAATTCTGTGAACAACTCCAACAAAAATAAGTAGTTTTTCAGCCAAAAAATAAGTAGGGTTTATTTTTCTCCAACATTACTTGCTAACTTACCAACAGTGTTGCCAAAACTTGATGACCAAAAATGGCAAAATTTACGGAAAAAAATGGCTAAAAAATTACTAAAAATGTGCTAAAAAATGGCTAAAAGCTTTTTTAAATAAAAACACATTAAAATTCAATAACAAACCAGAAATAATTCATTTAAAGTAGTTTACGATGAAATTGTAAATTAAGATCAATTTCTTAAATAAGAATAAATGTAAAGTAATATTTTGATAGATATTTAAAAAATTAAATCATCGAAAAATTCGTCGTTATTGCTCATCTCATAGGAATCACTCGTGCCTATTAGTTTTAAATAACTTGAAGGAAAATCATAATCACGACAACATTAACCCAACCTTTTGAGTCCAGATCTACAATAAAAAACAAGTAAAAAAGTATAGTCGGTCAACCCCGACTAGAAGATACCCTACACCACATTATAACCTATGTACCAAATTTTATTAAATTATCAGAAAATTTGCGACCTGCACTTTGCGCACAAGGTGTACATGGACAGCCAGCCAGCCAGCCAGCCGGATAAACATCGTTAATTCGACTCAGAAAGTGATTCTGAGCCAATCCGTATACGTAAAGGTTGGCTTAGTATCAATATTTGAAGGTGTTACAAACATCATCATAAACGCATAGTACGCTCTCTACTATTGTGGTGTTGGTAAAAACATTTTATTGTTACGGTACAAATATTTACCTAATTAAAAAAATCGAATTAACGGTTGCTAAATGTAACATATTTCTTAAATTACTTTTAACGATGTTTACTTGGCAAAATACCCTCTCTACTTCAGCATTAGACCATGGAAGTGAGAGTGCATCTCTTTATTGAAATACTTGCAACCAGAAAAAAACAGCGTTATTTGTGTTGATCCATTTATAAATTTAACGTTTGAATACTGTCCCTTTATTTTGAAAGATGTTTCATGATTTTAGCTTATAGCGAGTTTCCATATTTGTAAAAGTTGTGATTTAAATTAAGGGCGTTTAAATTGTTAAAAATGTTTGTTTTACTTTTATAAATTTTTATAATAAAAAAAAAATTATTCTTTAAAAAGAAAAACGACAAATAAAATTTTATGGCTAAACAATTTGAAAAATGGCTAAAAAAATGGCTAATGGCTAAACTCATTTATTAATGGCTAAACAGGGTGAAAAATGGCTAAATATAGCCACTAAATGGCTAAATTGGCAACACTGCTTACCAAGTAAGTAAAGTTTTTGATGGGTTCGTTAGCTTTCTCATCGAAATAAAATAGAAAAAATAATGTAACTTTCCGACAAACATAATATGCTCATTCTGGAGGAGCTTTTGGCATGAGAAAAAAATTCAACTATGACATATCAAAAAAATCATTTTCGAAGCGTCCAAACTTAAATTTTTTGACTTTTTCTCAACTTTTATTTTTAAAGTTTTTTTTTTGGAGGTAATAAAAACAAAATCGGTTGATAAAATATCACTTTTTCAGGGTGAAATTGTACGCTTTAAATGTAGGTGATAGCAGTTTTTTCAAAAAACAAAACATTTTTTCTTCTTGAGGTTTTGGACGAGTTTTTGTCGAAAAATTTATTATTTTTAAGCTTCGTTCACAATAGGCAGCAACATTTTCACAGCTGTTCACAATAGAGAAACAATTTTTTTTTCGCAACAACACACATTTGCAATTAAGAAACCGTTTGCAAATGTTTCCCACAACAAAATAATGTATTTATTATTTTTAAAACATTTTGCTGAAATTTTCATTCAAAAGTAAAAGTAGACTCAACTTTAGTTACATTTTTAAAAAAATTTTAGGAACATGTTTGTTCTAAAAATGAAAGGAAAATATACGAAATACTTTGGGAAGAAAAAACATAGAAGAAAAAACGGAACTGTTTCTCTTATTGTGAACAATGCTTTAAGGTTTCTTTTTTAGTAGGTATGTTAAAAAAAATATCGCGGATTTCCAATTTTTTAAATATATCCTATCCAAGGTTAAATTGTACGCTTAAAACATTGGCGTTATCATTTTTTTTTAAATTTTTTTTGGGTTTTAAATGAGTTATTGTGGAAAAAACGTTATTTCGATTTTTTACTCTTTTCATTCGATGGCACACTATCGACAAATTGTTGTGCTTACAAATCGGCCCGCTTTATTATATATACTTAATTGAAGTCTTAGATGAATATTAAAAAAAATTCATACGAAATAACAAAGCCCTAGTGTTAGAGGGAATAAAAAGAAATATGTTCGAAAACTTTATTCAGAAAAGACATATAAATGATTTATTAGAGTATATTTTGTACACAACTGTATATGCAAAAATCCATTTAACCAAAATTCTATGGAACTAGTTGTAAAATATCGGCAATTTGACAAAACCGAGATTTTGAATCATAATTATAAATATTATCATCCAAACTTAAGTAGTAATTATAAACATTTGACAGTTTTTTATTAAAAAAAAATAACAATAAATATAACAAGTAATTCAATATAATTTATATACTTTAATTTCAACAAATCCATTTATTACCCAATCTTTATTAAAAATCTTCTTTATTTTCTAAAATGAATTAAAACAACACAAAATTACAGCTCAAAGACACTTTCAACTTGTGATCGCGCATAATAAATTTATTTTTCAATTTTCAGTTTGCGTTATTTTTTTATAATTTATTTTCTTGGTTCTTATCGATAACAAAACTCTGTGTCTATGCATCACAATAAATTGTTAATGATGAAAATATTGTGTGTTTATAGAAAAATTTTCCATATGACACTGTTGAGGATTTTGTTGGTGCTGCTTCTCATGTCCTGCATTTCACTTAGTTGCTGTTGATGACTCTGACGCCTCGTAGCAAAAGATTAAACACTGACAGCCCGAACTTTTTCATTGTTAAACTTGGTCAACAACATTTAATGTCGTTATAGTCGTTAAATGAAAATGTTGTCAACTCCATTAACATTTTGATGGTGGTTAAATTTTTTATTTTTTTTTATTTTTGTACTGAACGATAAATAACAACAGAAAATTAAATCATGTCGAATTGGATGCAAAATTAAAAGAAAATTTAAAATTGTTGATACAAGTGCCACTGCATTAGTCAGCATCAAAAACGGGAGCGTTGCTGTTGTTCGATTTTTATTATAATGGAAAAATATAAAAAATACGCGAAAAAAAATCAGTCAAATTTTTATGAAGTATTAAAATTGTGATGCGAATTTTTAATGTATTTGTTTATTTTTAATATACCATCCATTAAAAATAAACAAGTGATAAGAAGAGAAAACTGAAGCTGGTTAAGGGGGATGTTTAGAGAAAACCTTGAAAGGAATTTGATTGAAGAATTTAATAAAGTTTAAGGCTTAAAGGAAATTATAAAAAAAATCCTCAAATTTAACTCAATCATTTAATTTTTATGTTTCTTATGACCTCTTCCGTTTTTAATCCCTGCACACCAGCAATGGTTGTTGTAGGTACATTTAGTTTATCACTTTGCATGTTACACTAACAACTATTTGTATAATATCCTATAAAGTTAATATATATGCTAGATCCTTGAGCAATTGTTAGTCGATTTAGCCATGTCGGTTTGTCGGTCCCATATAAAATTTCGTATGACTCAACTGAAAATAAGTTTTATTAACTCAAATTCTTTTTAGTTCTCTTGAATGAATTTTTGAATTGCTATTTAGTACAATGGCTTCAGTAGCAAGATTTACATATATGGGATCTGTATGTGGCCCAACTTTCTTAAAAAGTAATTATTTCTTTTATTTTTACACAGTAATTACCAGGGCAAGTTTAAAATGGCACGAAAAATGGTTAAAAATGGCTGACAAAATGGCACAAAAAAGTATAAAGAATGGTACGAAAAATGGCAAAACTGGCAAAAATAAACATGCTGTTATTAAAAAAACATTTATTTTATTAAGTTTTGATTGTAAAAACAATAGCATGTTTCTTCAAATTGTCAAAAATAAATAATTTCCTGTCATCGCATAAAACAGTTCCATAAATGAAAAACACTCCTTCAACATCACAAGATGAACGCTAATAGTTCAGATGGAGAAAGGTTGTCAATAAATTAATCCGTCTCACTTTCATTAAAACAAAATTCTGAGAAAATCGATTAAAACAGTTTTCTAAAATTGAAATGCCAAGCCATATAGAGAACTTTGCAGGAGTATTGAAAATTTAACCAGAAATTGCGCGCAACTTACTGATTTTTGTATGAGATTGATAATGGCTTATGGAGACATTTTAAAAAACAATTACAAGGGCGTCTTTTACAGAATATTTATTTATTTTATTTAACTTAGCAGCGGTGTTTGCAAGTGGACACTCACATATACAATTTCTTATTTTAATTAATCTTGTAATCCGGTATTACGATCTTAATTTTTTTTTTTTTAACATTTCAACAAAATATTATTTACTAACATCTTTATTATTTTCCTAAGCACTGTCAATTAAGTCTTAACTTTCCTTTATATAAAGCCATTTTGTTTGTAATTGCAAGAGACTTGGGTAGGTGCATTGAAAGTGCTTTTTACGTCCGATTTTTGCAACATTCATTTAGCATTTCGAATAGATTCTGCCTCATATTCGCTAAGCTTATTTAAAAATTTCTTCTAGGTTGCAAAAAAGGTATTTTTTGGCAAGCTGGACCAAAAATGGCTTTTAAAAAAAATAATTGAATAAAATGGCGAAAATGGCATATGCCATAAAAAACTTGCCCTGGTAATTACCATTAAGAATCTACTGAAGCCTTATCGTGTATTCATTAGTCAAAATTGCGCAAGCCGTTTCTATTGCTTATTTATTTCAAAACTAGTCAATGAATTTTCTTAAAATTTTTGTACGACAATTTCTTTAATTAAGGCCCAAATTAACAGTCATTCAGGTATGTGATTTGAAAACGATAATGTCGTTCTCAGTATCTTTAAAATTTGATTTCCAATAAATTTCCTCTGTTTTCTTGTATATATTTTTTTAAATTCTTTATTATATATGTTAATTAAAATGTATTTTGAACAAAAAATTAAGACTTTACTTCAGAAATGGATTTAAAACTCGGTCGAAATTCATCACACCTGCTAAAAACGATCATTTTGAAAACGATTATTTTTCATCACATACCTGATTAGCTTGCTAACAGCAATGGTTTAACCAATAAAATATTATTTCGAGCTTTTTGTTAACCAGTAGCTAAACTACCAAATGTTATTGGTTAACCACTAGTTAGAGAACAGTTCTTCCGTCGAAAATATTTTTTTTTTTTTTTTTTTTTGTAGAAAATGACTATTACAAATTGTAAACAGACGCATTAACACCACCACTTTTTTTGTTTTCTATGCCATTTGGGTATTGTTTTTATATTAAGAAATTATAAAAATTAAAAGTAAAACACTGCAACCAACATTAAAATTTCTTATTTTGATAGAGTTACCATTTTTGCTCTAATAAATTTGTTAAGTTAACCAATATACAGTAAATATGAAATGCTAGTTAGCCAATAGTTATCATTAGGAATTCAAATTCCATGCAAATGCATGTTTTTATCGATAGTTTAAGAACGATGTCTACAAATTCTTTCCGAATCATTAAATTTGCGTTAAAATGGTAGCGATTTGTTTTTGCATATTTTGGTGAAAATTTATATAGTTGCATATTTTGACATTTTTGAGTGATTTTTTTTAAAATTTCCATACAATAAAAAAAAAACGTTAAAAAAAATTTTAAAATTAACAAATAAATTCTTTTGGAGCTTTGCGACATTTCGACAAAAGATCCTTCTTTTTATAACCAATGCAGCACCCTTCATGGTTAAGGCTTCCAAAGGGCTTAAAATATTTTATCCAATTACAAATTACTTGCTTGGAACCTGCGTTATACCGGGTTGCAGAGGAAATTAGAAGCCAATTCGATAAACTTGCAATTTTTGATACAATATGTCCCTTGATTCCCCTCCATCGTATCCAGTAGTAACAAGATGGTGGCCTGGCTAGATGCTTCAGAATTCTATTCAAAAAACTTCAAGTAATTAGAGAATGTCAGAAGAGGTTGTTGAAACCGATAATTATGCAATTAAAAAACTAAAAGAAATTTTAAATTTAAATAACATCAGAAGTCCATTAGCAGAAAGTTAAATTTACAATATGGAAGAAAGAATAACCCGACAAATTCAAAAAATCCAAAACGTGTTGCAAGAAAAACTAAGGACTTAAAGAAATAAAATAAATTTCAAATATTTTTGATCTGATCTGGAATCAAAGTGGGATCTGAAAATAATTTTTTTCAAAATGCGTGGGCATTCTTCAAGTACCCGAGGCACAAAATTGTACGCGATAAATTTCTCAACTTCTTCTCCACATTGGGCCAGAAATTCATTGCTGCTGGCGATTACAACGCTAAACATACATATTGGTGCTCAAGACTTATTAGTCCTAGAGGTAATCAGCTATACAATACCGTAACTGCAAATAATTTTGATGTCGTATCAAGTGGTGAGCCTACATATTGGTCAACCCACTTCAACAAGCTACCAGACCTTATTGACTTTGCTGTAAGTAAAAACATCAAGCGCGATCAGGTACTAGTTAGTTCCTCCTATGATCTGTCGTCTGATCATTCACCTTCAATCCTCATTTTAAAAGGCAACTCTGACGCCGCAGCTGCAAACTTTATTTCCTATCCAAACAGAAACACAAATTGGTTAAAGTATAAAATGTATGTGAGCTCTCACCTATCCGAGTGCATTCGCCTAAAAAATTCATCTGATATCTTAATAACTGTCGACCGATTTACAGAAGCCTTGGATACTGCAGCAAGAAATGCAACCCCAATTAAGTAGATAATTAAACGTGCTCCTTACAATATATCGACGGATATAGAGACCCTTATCTGCTTCAAGAATCTTGCTGCTCATTTTTAACGCGATATTACGAGTCGGATACTTCCCATCCTCATGGAAGAGGTCTATAATTGTTATGATTCCCAAGCCAGGAAAATATGCTAGCCAGGTTGCGTCGTACAGACCGATTAGCTTATTATCTATCCTATCGAAGCTTTTCAAAAAATATTCGTATTAAGTATAATTCCTCATCTAAATAAACACGACATCATCCCGGATCACCAGTTCGGATTCAGAGCGAAACATGGTACAATAGAACAAGTGCATAGAATTGTCACCCTAATTAGATCGGCGTTTGAGAAAAA
This sequence comes from Pollenia griseotomentosa, assembly GCA_963931875.1. NCBI lineage: Eukaryota > Metazoa > Arthropoda > Insecta > Diptera > Polleniidae > Pollenia > Pollenia griseotomentosa. Next base: position 209,459,715 of record OZ007560.1, read on the forward strand.
GCAATACTGCTCAGCCCTGTTTATAGACATTTTCCAAGCATTTGACAAAGTTTGGCATGATGGGCTACTTATCAAAATAACACGAATGCTTCCTCAAAATACTCACAAGCTTCTGGAGAGCTATCCAACAGGTAGAATATTCATAGTAAGGTCGCAAGATAAATACTCCCCAATCAAGAAAATTACTGCCAGTGTCCCCCAAGGCAGCATATTAGGACCGCTACTATATATAATATACACAGCGGATATGCCAACAAACCTAAGCACGCATACCTCTACATTTGCAGACAACACAGCATTTATTAGCGTTAACCATGACCCAAAAGTCGCATCGCAAAATCTACAGTCTCACATCAACGAACTAGAGGCCTGGTTGGACAAATGGAAAGTAAAGGTTAATCTGGCTAAATTTGCTCACTTAACTTTCACTCTCAAAAGACAAACGTGCCCAGCAGTCAAAATAAATAACGTCAGGGTTCCGGTAGAAAATTGTGTAAAATACTTGGGAATTGATATAGATAGACGATTGACGTGGTCACGTCATATTCTGCGAAAATAACGGCTATGAAACTTAAAGCTGCTCAACTACATTGGCTCCTAGGTCGAAACTCAAACTTGTCTTTAGACAACAAACTTCTCTTATTCAAGTCCATCATAAAACCAATATGGAATTATGGCATCCAATTATGGGGTACTGCATGCGCATCAAACATCCAAAAGCTTCAAAGAAGACAGTCTAGAATATTACGACAAATTGTCCGCGCCCCATGGTATATACGTGACGATATTATCCACTGAGATCTCAACGTCCCCACTATCCAGGAGGAAATTAAAAAATATTCAATTAGCTACATAGATAAACTAAAGGCCCACCCTAACTACCTTGCTCGGGGTCTGCTTCAGTTCGAAGGTCACCAGAGGCTAAAAAGAACCGATACTTTGAGCCTAACTAGAAGACATTTTTAAAATTTTAATACAGCAGTAAGTGGTTACATTGGTAACAACTAATAAACAACAAGTAAAAATAAGATTTGAATACATATTGTAAATTTTGATAAGAAAGATTCAATAATAAAAATAAATTAAAAAAAAAAATTCTTCAAGTACAAGACAATGTTTTACTTAAAATAAAACAGTTTTTTAATATATTTGAATAACAATAGACTGAATTTTTTATATTTTTGTTTTAAGTAAAGTTAAAAGCGATTTTTTATTAAAATTTTTTCCATTTTTAGTGCATATTTTTTATTTTGTTATGCATATGTTGGATTTTGTAGTGCATATTTTAAGCAGTGTTTAGCTTTAAATGTTTTTTAGTATATCAAGCCCCAAACACGAAAATAACTTAAACGACATAATTTTAAATTTTCGTTTTTTTTAATAAATGAATTTATTGACAACACTTGCTTTATCTCCTAAAATGTCATGATGGTCACATAACATGGGGTCTTCACCTAAGATAAAATCTGATATAATATGTGAGAGAACGTCGGCAGAATGAGAGACATATTTCTTCATATTAATCTTAATCTTAAACAATGGGAACACATATCTTATAAGATTTTATAATCGATTTAATCTCTTACAGTAAACTTTTCTTAGTTCGAAATATTGTTTTTTTTTTTAAACACTTGTCAAAAGATTTTCACTATTTGCACTAAAAAATTCAACAATTTATGTGTGTTTTTGACATGCTTTAAGATTTCTCATAACAACTGTCTCATAACATTTATTATAATATTAATACGAACACTATTTAAGAGTCCACATGTAAGATAATACTCTCTGCGATTGAATTTGACGTTTGCTGATATAAAAATCTTATATCTTATATCAGGTGAAGACCCTGTGTAAGGTACCATTACGATTTTATAGCAAGAATAATTTTATCGTAAGCGACAAATCTTATACAAAATTTATATGAAATAAAATAAAAAAACTCCTTCCTGTAAAATTTGATTTTTGACAATTGGGTTGTTTTCGCGGTTAAGGCTCGATACATATTTGTTATAATAAAATCATTACTTTTCTTCGGTAATAGTTCTTTTACGCTGTTTTACGTAAATAATACTAACGCCACAGATCGTAAGTAAACATAAGCTTTTATTCCAAATTTTATTGCACATTGAAAAAAAAATATGTAAAAAGCCATAATTAAAACTTGGCCCACAGGTACTTAAAAAAACCAACACAAATTATGATATTGTGTTAGATGCTTCTACTTTTATCCTTCTCCAGATATTTTTAGAAAATTTTCCAGTTAGCCCGATTTTTTTTACAAATATGGATTAATGACCAAATCATTTGCTTAAAAGTTAAGCACTAGAGAATAGGAACAAAAAAACAAACAAACTTGTTTTCATTTTCATATGTAGACGAAATCACAAAGCTTAATATTGTGATAATCGTTTCATAGTTTAACACAGTTCCCATAAAAATTCCACTCTCAAAAATTTAAAAAAATTCTAATTGTCAATGAAGGGTATCAAATATTTCGCACAGTCAAATTCTATCTACTTGTACGTATCCCAATCGTAACTAAAAAAAAAAAAAGATTCATAAACTCACGAATTTTCAAACAACTGCATTGGACATTAAACTTTGGCATTCATGGGAACATGAAATGAAATTAAAATTAAAATCAAAATGAAATGAATGCTTGAAAATAGCAAAAGAAGAAAAGTTGATTTGCTAAGAAATAAAGTGTCATTTCAATACCCAAACTGCTTGCTGGCTGTTTTTATCTACTTATTCATTGTGGTCATTACTAAAAGAATGTCAAGTTGTTAGTTAAAAATACGAGAGTACGAATAGTTTGATTTAGTATTCATAATGTTAGCTCCGTTGTTTTAGTTGTTGCTGTTCAATTTTTTTAATGCTGTTGTTGTTTTTGGTACCCTACAGTAGTGATGATGAGCTTAATGATAAATTTGATATTGTTTAAAAGTCTGTAAGTAAAAATTTTTTATTGTGGAGCTGTGTTGTAAAATTTGTTCTTAAAATAATTTAATGAAAATTAAATTTGATGTATTAAAGCCTGATTTAAAATAAATAAAAAAAAAATATTTTTTTTAAAACACAGTGATATTAAATTTTATTTTTTATTAAATATTTTTCACAAAATTCTATTGCTGAAAACCGATATTTTTTGTTTAGTGCTTTTTGTAGCAAATCAAGTAGCGCAGAGTTGCATTTTTAAAGCGTTCAATTTATGGAATACTTAATATGACAATAAATTGACAAAAAATAAATGAATAACGTTAGAAACGTAAAACCTGTCGACCGGCAAGTCGAAAGTAACTGGGGCGCTTATAAGCACAATTATGAGCGACAGGCAGCTCGTATTTTCTTAAAAATCTTTTTTAGTTTTGATGGAGATATGATACGAACGGATTAAAAAATCTTAATAATCATCTTCTTTTGTAATTAATAAACCAAATTAAGAGATTATGGAAAAATCCGCCTTGTTTACAAAAAAAAAAAAAAAGAAAAAATCTTAAAGTATTATAATTTTGTTGGTATGGTATATAAAATTCCTTACTACCAACTATTAACCTCTTCTCACTTCTTCCTTAATAACACTTTGGCTGTCGTTTTTACCCGAGTTTAAAAACATTTTTATTTTTGTACCCCATTTCGGCTTTCCCGTTTTGCCCACCATTTATTTAGTTGCTTTTTCTTAGCACACTGCCCGTCCTAACGACTTTAGCTGACTAGTTGTTTGTTAGTTGGTTGGTTGGTTTAAATGTGTTTTCATACATACATACCATTCCTAACCTACACACACAGAAAAAAGTGATTTTAGTCAACAAATTCGTAGAATCAAGTAAATAATTTGTTAATTTTACACCTATCACCAAAATGATTATATTAATTAACAAAAATCATAAAAGTTAAAAGTTGTTAATTTATTTTTCAACAAATAATATTTTTAATATTAATTTAAGATTAAAAATCTGTGCCATTTCAATCAATATATCTGCAGCATTTTGAAAAAACATCTTAAGTCAAATTTAAAAAGTTAAAAAAAATTTTGTTTATTGGAAGAATTTGCATTCAAAAAACATTTTTGCTAATGTTTTTAAAATTTGGTATTATAAACGGAATTTTTCTTCAATTTTTGTTTATTCTATTATTTAATATAAATAATTTCTTCACCGAGTTTTTTGCTTTCTGTTCTCGACTTAGGATGTTGTATCAAAATGCCACAGATATTAATTGATTCGTTTTTTAAAATAACTTGAAAAAATCTATATTTTATTTAATTACCTCAGTTGATTGCAAATAATTAATAAATTAATTGAATTGAGCATACTTGTAATCGAATAATTTATTTAAATCAGTTAAAATTTGTATTGAATAAATTGATATGGATAATTGAACTTTGAATTTAAGCCTAATAGCAAAATAATTTTTATTTATAAATTATACTAAAATTACTTGTTTATACCCTCTTGTTTTATACCCTCTAAAGACCACATAAAGTATAGAAGTATATTCCAGGTCCTTAAGTAATTCTCAGGCGATTTCGCCATAGCCGTCCATCGTTTCGTAAGTGTGTTAAAAACACGCTCTGTTTTGAAAAACAGAAAAACTCAAACAAAACAATGTAACTTCTTATGAGCGGTCCAGAATTTTCCACAGGTCCCATATAAAGCCGTCTTCCGAAAAACATTTTTCTAAACAGAACATAATTATAATATTTTTAAATATTAAACTTATTACCGTTTTATTTATTTATTTATTATTTATTTATTTTTTATTTATTTATTCTAAAAGTTTCTTTTTTTATCTCGATAATTTTAATTTTTGAATTCTCAATATAATTAATACAAACAAGTTTAAATTATTTAATTTTAAACAAAAACAATCAATTAAGTTTATTATTCGTTTAATTAATATTTTATTACATATTATTTTTAAAACAATTAATATGTTAATTAAGTTAAATAAATACAGAATACAGAAATCGTATTAATGATAAATTTTGTATTCCCGTAAATAACTTTGATAATATACTCGCATGTGCCCGTGCAGAAAACTGAATTGGCAAATTGGTTTTTTTTTGTTGTTTTCTTACGAAGACAAAAGAATGAAACAATTTGTTTCTTAATTTTGTTTTTTCTTTTTACCCACTTACAACTACAATTCGAGTCGGAAAGAACCCAACCAATTGTAGGGGGATGTAAGAAAAGATAAACTCACTGTTTATTGTTGTTGTTTTGTTTAAGCTTTGATATTGTTACGGGTAAGACTTTGAGTGTTTAAAACTTTTATTCGCTTTAGGATTTTATTCGTATAATATTTTTAGCTTTTCTAAAATCTTAGGAAAAGGTTTCCTGATGAGCTGGCCTAAGCAACCAGTGAAATGCGCATAGAAGCTAGCTTTCCCTCAACAATAAATTTCAGTGTATTTATCAAATATGATAAATTGGGAATTTAGCACGTCATACAGAAATCGTATTAGTGATAAATATTTTTAGTTTTTGTTCAATATAAAAAAAATAATTGATTTATTTTTTTTCAATTGAAGCTTTAATCAAAAATAAAATCAGTTTAAATTAAAAATTTAATCAAGTGAATAAAACGTTTTATTAATTGAAATAAAGGTTTAATCAAGTGAATTAAAAGTTTAATTGATACTTTTAATTTGTTTACTTGTACAAAGTTAATAATTTTTTTTTATTAATACCACAAATTTTTTCTGTGTAGCAAGTATGAAATAGTATTAAAATCGTTTTTCAGTTTGTTTGGCTGTTGGATGACTATTTGGTTGGATCGTTGGATTGTTGCCTGTTTTTGCTGTTTTCTATTTTTTTTACTTACGTTAGCTATTGCCTTGTCTGCCACACTGTCTATCTAGTTACGATTTAAGTCCTGAAATGCCATTTCATCTTTTTAATTGAATTTTAATTTGTTAAGAGTGAGTTTTTCACGCAAAAAAGCATATTTTTCTTCTTGACAGAACAAACATATTTTCAAATATTATCCACAATTTTTTTTTTGTCTTTTATTAAAAAAAAAAGTTCTTGCAACAGCGCACCAACAATAACAACTACATAGCATTATCACAGCCAGGAAGTATGGCATATTGTTAGAAAGACAAAAAAAAAAAAAAAAAATAAATAATAATATAAAAAAGAAGGAACAAATAACTTTAGCTCTTTATGATTTTTTTTTATTGTTTCACAATATTGGTTTATGAGAGAGAGAGAGTGAAAAAGAGAGCTTGTTTGTTTGCAAATTTGATTTTATGTTTATCGGAGTGTGAGGTCTTGTTGTCCTGTGTACTTTGAAAATCGATTTAATTTAATTTAGTTTATTTTTCTTATCAACTCTTAGTTTCTGCAAATTATAAGCTGTTTATTTTACGGTAGTTTATTTAAACAAATATTTTACCATTAAGCTTATTTTAGTTTGAAATTAATTGAGAGTTTTAGTGTTAAGAAATGTGTTTCCTCAACATTAGATTAATTTCTTCTTTTTCTTCATGCAGTCATTTAATTATAAATAATTCAACGTCAAATGATTAATGTATGTGTTTGACCGGTGAAGAATTTTCCACAACCCTGCAAACATTTGCAATCGAAAAATAATTTTTCTTATCAATCGCTTTTTCTATTGATTTCTTTAGGGAGGAAGTGTACAGCTTCGGTGTCTAAAGTTAGTAACAAATTAAATTGTGATATCAATTAACATTATTTAAAATTTTTAAGTTCAAAATAAAATTACAATTAAAAAAAAACTTTTTTCCATAGTATAATAAGTACAAGGGTATAGTCATTAGTAGGGTTTAATTTTTATTCGATTAAACGATTAATCGATATTTGGCATTTTTAACTTATTCGATTAAACGAATTAAATTTTAAAATAAATCGATTAATCGAATAATTCTACATTGAAAAATTTTATAAACTACGAGATTTTTTCGATAATTTTAGAAAAAAATTGTACTTGAGTAAATAAACATTCTTTCTAAAATAAAACATGTCAATGTAAGCATGTTGTTGCTTAACTTTCGGTTACTTAGATTTTAAGAGTCAATATAACTTTGAATTTTTTGAAACTTTTCACGGACATTCCTTTCTCTGCTATGCTTCTTAAAATAATTTTTCCTAGCGAATCGATCGAAGTATCTTATTTATTCATTGGACAACTTGTAGCCCCCTTTGATTTTGTTGGTGGAGCATCTTCTTCAAGTACAATGCTATAGTCACTGCGTAAGTGGTAAATTAGTGAAGTTGTTGAAGAACATTTACGTTAATACATTTTTGGACACCTGGGGTCTAATTACCTCATTCGATATCTAATGAAAACTCGAGAGATGTTATGTCTTTGGTTACTCGAATGCTTTAATCTCAAATTACGTAGCATTTTATTCGATATCAAGTGCCATGATAGCAAAATAAAACATATTCGATCGTATTCGGTGATTAGACCCCTGTTAGATTAAGCATTATAAGATTTATCCTTCGTACAATATTTTTAATCCAAACTTTTTCTAAAGAGAGAAACGCATGAACTTTTTGTTAAAATAGAACTCGAAGTGAAGTGGATTTAAAATCAAGCTAATTTTAAAAACGACCCTGTAATAAAAGTTCATAAAAATATTACATTTTATCTACTTGATTCTTTAAGTATCTATTATTTTTGCAAGAAAAACAATTAAAACCACGAAAAACTACGGTAATAGTAATTGAATTTAATATATCGTTCGATTTCAATTTCACTTCATTTCGATTTCTAGAACATACCCGATAAATATATATAAATCTTTGAGTTGACATACCTTTGTCGTTTTTCTTTTGTGAAATGAATTATTTAATTGTGTGGAAAATATGTAACAAAAATATAAGCTAAATTACTCACATAACATGACTGTTTTTTTTTAATTCCAACGGACACATACATTTGGTTTGTTTATTCGACTTAAAACTTTAAATTATTATATATATAACAGAAATACTTTATATAATTTTTATTCTATTAATCGGTATAAATCTTCGATTAATCAATCCTTTATCGAAATTTTAAATTATTCGAACAATTAATCGTCTTAAATGGTTCGATTAATCGAACAAGAATTATTCCACTGAACACCCTAGTCTTTAGGGAGAGTTGCCATTATTTACCCATCTCATGGCAAATTAATTTATTTGATTTTCGACGTTTGTACGATATGTATTTTTCAAAAGATTCTTTGACATTTTACAAGCAAAAATTTTCTGAAGCTTCTAAAAACTAATTTTACAAAAATGTCGCCATAAAAGCCTTTTTTTTACTAGAAAATTTAAATAAAATTTAAACCACTACATAAACTTTTTCTAGACAAAATAGCACGATATTTTTAAAGCGAATAGATATGAATATTATGTCGTCAGTGGTTTGACCTATTGACGATTTTTAAATTAATTGTGTTTGGAACGAGGTGCAAAAAATTTATACACTTCCTTTCTGAATCCAAAGCCTGTTTCACAAAACTCTTTATTGTTTTTGAGATATTAACAATTAATTTTGCTCCAAACCAAATTTTTAATAGTTTCTTTTTTTTTGGTATTGTTTTGCTCTACAGTCGACTGTTTGGCGATTGCACCAAATTCTTTATACACAAACGTACAAAATATATTTCACTCTTGCTTTGAATCATTACCGTAAGAAAACAATTAGTTTAAGCAAAAGCATGGTCCAATCAGTAGGTCTACGCAAAACAATTGCTGATTTTTTTGAAAAGATTGGGTTTTTTTTAAGAAATTGTTTTTGACATCTTTATCGTGTTATACACAAACAAAATGCTTTTTTTTTAATTTTGTGTTTCGGCATAAACCTAATAGAAAAAAAATTAATAAGATAATAAACAGGTGTTAATAAATAGTTAAAATTTATAAAATTCATAAAAAATATTAAAATGGAACCTTTTTTGTAAATCACAACCAAACAAAAAAATCCTCAATGTTGACTTTGTATTAGATTATACAGCAAAAGTTAGACGTATGCAGCACAAAAGCTTCTTTTTAATATAATAATAGAATATTTTTAAAAAAAAAATTCTATTAGGTTTATTTTGAGAAATCTTCATGTAAACCTTTTTTGTCATTTTACTCCATTTCGACTTTTTGGCATATGCGACAAACCAATAATGAGCTGATTTAAATATAAACATTAATTTATAAATTTATTTTATCACATTACAATTTTAGTAAATATCGAAACATATAGTTGGCTAGTCTAACCACGCGATACCCTACGCAACTGAAAGTATAGACATAACGATTTTCAGGAATGGGCTGTAAAAATAACACTAAAGTCAAATTTGTAAATAATCCAAAACTCGCCAAGGCTTTGGGTATAAATTACTGTCATTATGTGTGTGTTATTGGCAGTGAACTCATCTATTATAATGTTGCTATCCTGTGTGCTATTACACATATTGTGTGTAATTTCAGCTTGCATTTGAAGCCAATGTGTAATTAGTTTCATGTGTAATCTGTGCGTAATTTTACTTTGTCCTAGTCCATATTATGAAACATTTGCTGCTAAACATTGAGTTTGATGGTGAAAGGGGAAAGACGAGTGGAAAAGTGTACTTTGTAAGTTTTGCAGATTTGTGAGTTGGTTATTGACAGAAAGAGAAAAGGCATGCAAAATTATTTAAAGCAGCAAAGCAAAAGCTTTATTGCATGCACACGAATGCAGTTTTAAAAGAGAATTGAAGAAAGTTTTTGCAGCAAATGTTTCAAAATATGGATGAGAACTTTGAGTTAAAATTTTGCATTAATTTTTGACAGTCATGTTTTTATTTTCGAACGTTGATTTCTTGTAATGATTTTCCGTTTTCTTTACAGTCTTTAAAAAAAAAAATAATGACATTTTTTATTATTTACTTTCCAACCCAAATATATAAAGAAATGTTGCATTGGGTCTCCACGAGCAATAAGCTTGGAAATATTTATGTACACAACTGTTAAAATTCATTTCCAGCTTCGTATATCCAATTGAGATTGCAAAAAATTTATGCGCACATTTATATTGTGAAATCCAAACAACTCACAGCACGTCTATTGCAACTGCGCTCATCACATCATAAGAAATGTTATACCAACCGAATATCCTGATATACTTGAAATCATAGAATCTATAACGTCCCTAAAGAACAACAAGATCCCAGGTTCATATTACATTTCCCCCGGAATTACTAAATGCAGCACCAGAAATTAGCGCACGTATACTCTACAACATTATCAAGCAATTTTAAAGAACGGAAGATCAATGCGATAAGCTTGAGGAGTTGTTAATCATAAACATCCCAAAGAATCGAGATTTATATTAATGTAATAACTGGCATAATATTTAACTCATAAACATAGCGAGCAAGCCAATATCTAATAAACTAAAGGCTAACAACCGCATTTTATCCTGAACTACAAAGTGGACTAATAAACTAAAGGCTAACAACCGAATTTTATCCTGAACTCCAAGGTGGACTGGCCGGGTTTCGTCCTCAAAAGTCCTGCATTGACCATGTGAACAGTCTCCGGATTATAATACAACAGTCCGTAGAGTGAACGTTTCCTTTATATCTGACTTTTATAGATTTTGAGAAGGAATTCGACACTTTTTCGCATCCAGCTATATGCAATGCTCATCTATGCAAAGGTTCACTCACTAAGATTATATCTGTTATTCAAGCCCTTTACAAAAAAGTTAACAGCCGGGTTCTGCGTTAGTGAAAAATTCACTGTTGATACAGGGGCTAGACAAGGTTGCGTACTGTCACTTTTACTATTTAAGGTAGTCTTAGACGGTATTATGACAACAACAACCCAAGAGGAAAAATAAAAATAGAAATATCGTGGGAATTTAATAGAAGGTTGCAGAATCTTAATTACGCTGATGAAATCTGCTTGATATCCCACAACTACAATGACATGACGTCGAAAAGTAAGTCCGTTTAAAACAAAGCAGCAAAATCCGGCATGAAGATAAATATAGCCAAAACTAAGGTGATGCGAAAATATTCCTTAACCACCAAATCAATGTTTTTAAAGATAATTTAAAGAGAAATCATTTTTCAATAAAAATCGAATACAAGAAGATCTTGCAGAATTTTTAAGACTAACCCAATGGCTTTTTCTTTATCTTGAAAATACTGCAAGTAAATTTGGAACTTCATAAAAGAAAACCGTAAAAATGTTCTAGAAATCGAAATGAAGTGGATTCAAAATCGAGCAAATTTTATAAAGGATACTGTAATGAAAGTTCATAAAAATATTCTTTCTACTTCATTCTTTGAGTACCAGATATTTTTACAATAACAGCTAGAGTTTCTACGCGGAAAAGAATTCCAGGAATCCCGGGACAATTTTTTGAATAATTCCCGGTACATTTTTTCCGGGAATTTCAAATTAAATTTTTTGAAATTTTAATTTGTTAGCATCGTTAAAATAAAAAACGAGCAATAAAAATATATTCTTTACTAAAATTAAATCAAACTATATTTCCTACGCCAAAAATTCAACGTAGAAGTAAATGAAGCAGAAAATTAAAATATACACGATACACCATCACCAACACCAACACCAGAACCATCAACAGATTCTAAAAAAATTAATGCAAAGAAAATACAAAAGCCTGAACAAATTTAAAAAAAAGAATTTTACGTCTATGAAGTCACGGGTAACAGGCCAACAAATTTATAATCTTTGTATGAGGCGCTTCTTACTATAAAACCAACGTCTGTAGAGAACGAGAGCACGCTTTCGGTAGCAGGCAATATACATATCAATAAGGCTTAGAAATAGAATCTCCGATGAACTTTTAAATGCTTTAATAATACTAATAGAAACTTTTTGACCGATCTTTTTGAAAATTTGTGTCTTAGCTACTTTTAAATAGTACTAACCTTGGTGTAAATTTCATCCAAATCGAAAGACATCGATTTCAAAATTGGGTCACTTGACATTAAATCCCCCTTTTATATATATAAAACGTATATAAAATGTTTGGTATTTTGTTGTTATTTTCTTAATTATTTTCTAAAATATTGATTGTAGCAAAAAACTTTTTTGGAGGCTTATGTTGTTGACTAGAAGAGCTAAAATATTGGCATATATCATATTCTTGTAAAATGTTGTTTTTTGAAGATAGTCATACGCAAACAAATTAATTTGAATAAATGGCTTGATGGCAAACTTTGAGGGACGGACGCCCCCCTAAAACACAACTTATCACTAAGAAATTTTTTTGTACTGGACCGATTTGGGGGGGGGAGAATGTAAGAAATAAAAAAAAAAAAAAAAATAACGGCATGTACATATGAATGTAACAATTTATTTGGTTTTAGTTTTCTGTGGAATTAATAAAGCTAATTTTGTATGTAAATATATTCTTTTAAAAAAGTAAAAAAAAAAAATCATTGTTTTATTTAAAGAATCCCGGGATTTTCGGGAATAAGATTTTTTGTTTCGTTTCCCGGGAACAGAAAAGGTTCGGGAAATTTTGTAAATACTTGAACTTCGAAACTCGTTCGATTTCAATTTCATTTCATTTCGATTTCTAGAACATGCCCGATTAATTGAGAGAATTAGGATAAACACAAAATCGAATTTTTTTATTAGATCGAATTGTCATAATTGGACTTAGAAAACTCTCAGCACTGAAATTAAAATCGTGATTTTTTTTGTGCGCTATTTGGTAAAATAAAAAACCAGTGCGCACGCGACAACCAAATATCGTAGTTCAAGTAACTCAGCTTTCAAGCAACTTAAACTAAAACAAAATTAAAGCCGCAAACTTATTTACCCTGATACCACTGTTTTCTAAAAACCCCCACTCACTCACCATTAAAATGACTCAATTGAAAATCTTTGTGATGTTTTTTCCTAATTTTTTAATCTGGATTTCATTATTTTTCTCTGTTTGATTTTTTCAGCATTATCATTGTTGTTTTATCCTTTATATTTTAATTGCATTTGTTTCTCATTTGGCTCCCGTTAAATATTTTCTCCATTTGTTGTTTCTGTTGTTTGTAAGAAATCATCATACTGAACAATAGTTGTGGTATAATTTGCCAATGTGGAAGTTTTTGCGTAATTTTCTAATGAGTTGACTTCGTGTGGCTTTGGCAGACTATGTTTCCGTTTTTCTGTTTTTTTTCTCTCTATTATATAATAAATAAAGTTAAAGTAAGTGTTTGTTAAACTAGTATTTACTTTTAGCTTTTATTTTTTTCACTTTTGCTTGTGTGTCATCATGTCTTCTACACTTTAGCCGCATTAGCAATAAATTACTTAAATGAATAGTCTCATTGTAGTCTATTCAGTTACTGTAAAAGCTAAGCAGTGTAAAAGATGGCAAGAAAAAAATATTTATAAAAAATCAAGTACATTGAAAAAAATAATCTGAAAAATTTTTTATTTTGAAATAGAAATTTAAGTTAGTTTTTAAATTCAAGCAAAGTATTTTTCTGCATTTCATTTGACATTTCCCAATTTCAGACTAATTCAATTTGAACCTTGGAAAGGCACACAATCGAGCAACGCGTTAAAGTTATTCAAGCTTATTATGAAAATGGGCGTTCACATAAAAATGCATTGCGTGCACTACGTGATTTTTCGGTTAATTTTATCGTCCAAATGTGCGTACAATCGGAAAAATCGTGCAAAAATTTGAGCAACCGGGTCTGTAGGCTCGTACTGCAGAAAATGTTGCTGCTGTTTGCGATAGTGTGACTGAAGAGTCGCCCACCTCAACTCGTCGTCGTGCCCAACAATTGTACCTCTCACGCTCGTCGTTGATGAACATTATGCATAAAGACTTGAATTTACACGCTAACTAGGTGCAATTGACTCAAAAACTAAAGCCCATTCCAAACTTCGTCAATGGTCAGAATGGTGGCAAGAAATGGCAATAGTGTATGATCAATTTTCGAAAAAAATCATCTTCAGTGATGAGGCACATTTTCACCTCAGTAGATTCGTCAATAAGAAGAATAACCGCATTTGGGCGAATGATGGTCCAAGAGTGATTGTCGAAAAACCAATGCACCCACAAAGAGTGACTGTTTGGTGCGGTTTATAGGCTGGCGACAACATCAGGCCGTTTTTTTTTCCCCCCCAAAATGAGGCCGGTCAGGCAGTTACTGTGAATGGTGTTCGCTATCGTGAGATGATATGGCCCGAGTTAGAAGTTATGGATGTGGACGATTTGTGGTTTCAACAAGACGGTGCCACTTGCCACACAGCTAACGAAACAATGGGTCTTTTGCGCGACAAATTCAATGGTAGTGTTATCTCACGTGGTGGCGATGTCAATTGGCCCCCAAGATCATGTGATTTGACACCGTTGGACTTCTTTCTTTGAAAAAAGGTGTAAGTCGATAAGCCAGAAACAATTCAAGAAGTAAAGGATGAGACAGTTCGGCACATTAACGGCATATAACCTCAATTATGCCTCAGCGTCATCGAAAATTTTGACCATCGGATGGAGGTGTACCGACGAGGTCGCGGCGGCCATTTTGTCGATATTTTGTTCCATACATAATTAAACCATACCAATATTATCATAATAAAAAGAAATGATAATAATTTCCCAAATAATTTGTGTTTTATTCAAAATCAACATCGGCCCTTTAAATTTAACCACCCTTTACAAATTTTTAAATTAAAAAAATTTGTATATGAAAGCTCTTTTAGTTTTTGAAATATGTTACATTTAAATATGTTAAATGTAAAGGGTTTCAAAATTTGAGGTATCATCGGTCAATGCTTATCGCTACAGGGAAATGGTCCAAAGCTTTTTGTGGCGGAAAATTGATGATTTAGAAGTAGAGAATATGTGGGTTCAACAGGATGGTGGCACTTTCCACCCAGCAAGAGAAACAATGGATCTTTTGATAGAAAAGTTCGAAAATCGCATAATTTCTCGTAGGTTAGGAGTGAATTGGCCACCAAGATCGTGCGATTTGTTACCCTTAGACTATTTTTTGTGGGGTATTTTAAATCGAAAGTGTACAGCAATAATCCCATAACAGTTCAAGAGCCTTAAAACAACATTATGGAGCAGATATCAACCACTGACAAGAGTTTATTGAAAAACGTAATTAAGAAATTTGATAAAAGATTGGAAGCCTGCCGAGCCTTAACCGACATCATTTTTAACCAGAACCTATTTGTTATAAGCTGCAATAAAAATATTTTTAATATCTCAAACAAACTCTTTTTTTATTCAAATTAAATGATACCTCAAGTTTTAAATACCCTTTATAAATATTTGAGTTTTTACAAAAATTTCTTTCAATGTTCATTATCGGCTAAAGTAAATTGCTAACAAAAGAAATAAAAAAGGCAAAAACTATTGGTTTGATTGAAAATTGTGTTTATTTTTAGACAAAATATTTTACTTGCTTGATTAAATAAATTCTTTCTAGAGCGAAAACAATTAGATTAGATTTTTTCTTTACTTCTTTTGTTTCCTTTGTTTTTGTCCTACTTAAAGGGTTATGAACAGGGAAATTGCTGTAGACAGGATGAACTAAATAAATAATAATGAATGTAATTGAAATTTAAAAGCTTCTCTTAGTTAAGTCCTTTTAACGTACATTATTACAATATAAATTTGTTTCAAACATTTTCAAAACTTTATTAAATAAAGTTGATAGATTTTATAAAAATTGCGAATAAAAGAAAAAAATCTTGTTTTAAAGTGGCAATTCAAACACATGACAGCAAAAATCATATACTTAGACCGACCAAGGAGTAGAAGATATACCATCACTGCCACAAGTGTAGGTCTGTTGTATAGCAGCAGCGCACAGCAGCTTTCGTCGATAGATATTTAACACAGGTTGACATTTTAAAAGTTTTTTTAACCATTACTATTGATACTTATGCCTTTTTGGGCGGTGCGAAATATGACCACAGGAAATATGACCTTAAAGTATTAAATAAAGAACTGTTTTTTTTTTAATTTTTTCGCCAGGATGTATTTGCATTTTAAGTAAAATCAGAAGTGAATGAAATGAAAAATTTCTCCAAAAAATCAATGTAAATAAAAATTTGGAGCTATTTTTAATTAAAAATTTTGCGGTACTTTTAATGAAGTAGTCATTTCAATTAAAATGTAAAATAATATTCCTGAAATTAAACTATTTTTATTTTCTAGTCATAATGCTGACTACTTTTTGATAAAAAAGTTACGGCCTAATTTATAAAAATTAAAACAGGTTAATAAAGGTTTGTTAATAAAACGTATTTTGTATGAAAATCCGTTTATGTAACACTTCACGTCACCTTAAAAATATTTTAATTTGGAATTTTTCAACAATTCCAAAAATTTTACAAAATAACTTTTGTGTTTAATATCAAAATCCTACATTGTTTTACCATAGGCGAGAAAACATTTGCGCGCGGCCGAAGCCCGTCTATGCTTTAGTTATACTACGACTTTTTTAACTAAAACTGTACAATTATTCGGGAGATTTGTATTCAGGATTTTGAAATTCGTAATTTCAGAATTCGCCATTTTAAGCTTCGGGTATATGGCCGCAACCCAAATTTCGAATATTTTTTTTGGTTTTTTATATTTTAAATAAATACAAACATATATATATATATATATATATATATATATTTTGTTAAGTATTACCCCAAATTAAGGATCATATTTCATTTTATTTTAAGGGTTTTTTTCGTTATTTGGGTGAAATTTCATTAAAAAAGTGACATTGCAATATGAAAAATTGCCCCAAATTTTCATTTTCTTTTTAGGGCCATATTTCCTAATACGGCATTTTCAAAAGTTATTTGTCTTTTCGCACCAAAGTTCTGACTAGAATGATTTTTTCTGCCACACTATTTAAGTCATCTCAATTCAATTGGTACCGTTATACGGAGAATTTTATACTCATTTAAAATGTTTGCATCGTAACAGCGTGAAGTTAATAGTTTTTGTTCAATACTATTTTTTATGATGGCCGTCTGTAGACGGTCTTAGGTGTTTAAGGGTTAAATAATAACTTTATTATTATATCTTAAATATACAACACCAAAAAAATTAATATTATTATACGATTATAAATAAATATTTAAGTTAATTTTCAGTATATTCCGTTAATATTTGTTAGACATTCGGTAATACTATATAACTTTAACAAAAATTTTGATGTTAAGTCCATGGAAAATCCAAAAATCAATCATATGTATGAAACTATATACATTAATGTGTTCCAAAATTACCCTCACAGTATATTTTTGTTATAAGAACACAGTAGTTATATTGATCTAATGTAAACGATGTTTTTTGAACAACATAAAATTTACATTACACACATTTGTTTAACAGTGTTAGAGTTATAAATGATTTTGTGCAGCAAAACACTCTTTATTATATGTTTTCTTACATTTCGAAAAATTTATTATTGTGTACACTTTCATGCCTATAAGAGCAATTTTAATTAGTATATTTTAACCTTTTTGAATTATTTGGCAATAACTTCTTTTTGGCCTATTTTTGTAACTTTATATATTTATAAAAATTTTAAGTATAAAAAAACATATTATTTTTTAAGTTATAATTGGCCAACTTATAAAGGATTACTTTAGGGACATCACGAACAAAAATAAGTACTTTTTCTAGTAGAAAAGTAAGTAGTCGTCTTGTCAAATTCTCATTATTTTTCTGCTTATTTTGTAAGCAAAGTTTTTGCTGGGTAGTACCGCACCTGGTTAACGCCCAACACTAGTGCAACCATAATCCGTAGAGGCGGGCAAGACCAGGTACCAGCACCAATCGCGATTCGTAAATGATTCTGAGTGAAATTTCCTAACAGTCCTAATATCCTCAGTCTAAGAAAGCTCCTAACTGCCTTCCCCATCACATACTTCTCAATAGGCAGACGAAGTAGAATTACTCCCAGGGACGCCTGAAGCGTACTTCTGAATTTTATGCAGAAGGTTCCTCCGACTTGCCACCCTCAAAGCTTCCCACTAAACACAACGTCCATACGGAAGAATGTATAGCCATTCTACTACTGACGGCCGAAGTCCCAAGATTCTACCCATTGATGGTTTGCAAGAAATGCAGGCATTGGTACCCCTCTTAAGTCTCTCCAAAATGTTTGTACTCAAATGATCTATAGAATAAAAGTATAAAACTGTGGAATTTGCTATTTGCTATTAATGAAATTCGCTAAAATTTTCATAAAATAGTCAGGTATTATTTATCCGATCGAAGCCAGTTATCCACTGTTTTATACGCAATTTAGCAGCCTTTCAAATAAGTTATCACTCATTTTGATTGAACCAGCGTTTGTATCTGCATAGCGGCTGAAAGAGAAGTATACATCGAAAAACCGTTGTTTACCGTTATCTGATAAATGTAACGTCGTACATTTATACGAAATTTATAATTGCAACACAAAAAAATTTAAAAACTGTCTCTAGAAAATTTAATAATAGCTGCGTTCGTTTACCCCAAAATTTGTACAAATTTGTTCTGGATTTTACTGAAATGCGTTCGCGTACACATAAATTTGTAAAATTTTCATATTCCTCACCTACTGCATTTTACTGGGATTTTACCGGAAAAGTAAACGAACGCACATAATAACATATGTAGAATTTATACAACGTATACAATCGTGTAGGTTGCCTATCGCTGCTTTATACGTCCAAAGGACTTAATAGTTTTGAAGATCTTTGCTCCCACAAATTAACACATTTTTCGCTGCACGGCGACTAAAATCACCAGCACTCTTTCTGTTGTTTTTCAATGTTTTTTTTTCTAAGAATCTAAGAATCTTATTTCGTTATTATCTTCAACATCGATTAACAGGAATGCAGCGAAAAATGGGTTAAAGGCTTGCTATCAGCCCATGACATTTATTTATTTATTTTATTTTATTTATTTATTTATTTATTTCCAATTCTATACACAAGACTTAAAGCCTCTTATTGCAGTATAGAAACATTAAAAATTATAACTTGTAAATGATAAAATTTTAAAACAAAAGAACAAATTTAAAGGAGAAAAGAAATTATTAAAATAATAAATTAAATTGAAAATTAACAAAATGATAACAATAAAAATCATAAAATTTTTTAAAAAAAATTAAAATGCAAAATAATTTAAAAGGCTTTTTTTAAAGCTCAGTGCGTTACTAATTATTTGTATATTATGCGGGAGTAGATTCCAAAGACGGATTGCATTAAGGAAAAATTGCCAATCGGAAGTTAAGCTTTGGTGTCTTAACAATAAAATTATTTTACCACTATTAGAGCAAGATATGGTTAAGCGGCTATACAGATGTTGTGGTTGTTTAGTGAACACGATTTTGTGCATTAATATCAGTACTCTTGTTTTGAGAAGCTCATCAAACTGAAAACCATATAATTTTACCGTAAAAGGAGAAACAGAATTAACCCTTATCACGCCATAAACGTATCGTACATTACTTTTATTTATTTATTTATTCATTAATTTACGTAATATTAAGACATTTAGGCTAAAAATCAATAGTACAAGTGATAAATGCTTAAGCTACATATCGTTGGCTAAAATGCAAAAAGGCGAAACTAACAAAAATATAATTTTACAGGAGAAGCAAAAAACTTTATAAAATGAAAACTACAAACATGTCAGAAAACATGCATTAATTATTCGTCCATGGAATTCTTCAAACAATTTTTAAAGGAACCCATTTCATTATATTTTGTAAAAAAAAAAATGGGTAACTACGTATTTTGCATTTATAAAATAAATACTCTTGTAGTTACGTCCTTTGGTTTCTTGTTAATAAAAGCGTCATTTTTGATCGCAGAAGTGTTAAACTTTTTCAAGACATGTTGGTCAATGGCTTTCATAGTAACTAGGGTATTCATTCGGTTAACCGATTAATTACTACCCGATTAACTGATAGGTTAATTTCAAATTGGCTTTTTTCGATTAACAATTAAGCCGGTAATTTTCAGTCGATTAACCGATGTAATAAAATTTTTAATTTTTTGTAGTATTATAACATATTTTTGTGTGTTTTTAATTATTTGTTTCGTCTCATATACAAAAGGTGTGTGTTTAGAAAATATTTTTTCATACAAACAAAGGTGTTCTGTGATCTTCATTTCAACCCATTTTCCGCCGACTGATTTCAATGTTCAATCAACAGTAGAGTTTTTTTCCCGGACTTTTTCGATTCCCGGGAAATTATTTTAAATTTCCCGGGATCCCGGGATCCTGCTCCATATAAATAATATAAAGTAAATTTTGTTATTAATTAATGAAAAAACTTTTATAAAATAACGTAGGGGAACTTGTTTACAAAGAAAGTAAAAGAAATGGTTCAATACTAAATAATTAATTGAAGATTGAAATGGGAACTTGAATTATTATCACCTCACGCCTTTATTCACTATTATTATGATTTTATTCAGTATTATTATGCTCTGGATACAAGATAAAAAGATAACATAAACAACAATTTAATTCATAAAACAATAATAAAAACAAAATAAAATTAAAGTACTCAAGATATGAGATCAAAAAGTTAATAAATAAAAAAGATAAAATATTTTAAAGAAATATATATAATTTTTTAACGGCTTAGGAAATAACTTTCTGACACACTCAAAGAGCTTAGTAAGTCTTCAAAAAGTATATTCCTGATTTTATTTACTAATTATCATGTTTCCGAAAAATTTCGTTCATTTTTTACTCAGGTTGGACAAATAGTTAAAATTGCACCGTTGTAGCATTTTTATAAACAACGTCTATATCAGTCAAATGTATGTCAAGGTTGATGCAAAAATAGCATTAACCAGACTGCTTCTTTAAATCGGTACATTTTGAAAACTTTAATCCTATTTTGCCAAGATCGTTTGTTTTTGTAGATATGACTATATTGCAATAAAGGAGCGATATGTTTAGGTATCTCCTATTTTTAAGACTTGTTCATGGACAATGAAACTTTACTGCCTGCATCTTATTTTGAATTAATGTACTTTATTAACTCTTCACTTCACTTCACTAAATGTAATAATTATCAACTGTTGCACTACCCATTCTGCTTTGAGTAGATTTATTGCATCAGGAGACATTGATTTAAATACATGTACTCTCTTCTTGTAATTGATCTAATCCACAACCCATCCACTGATGCTAATTTTTAGAGAATAGAAAACTAAATTTCAAAGTATAAATAACTATTTTCTGAAATGATAAGGAATTTTTTATTTCCCGGGATCCCGCAAGAAAAATCCCGGGAAAACGGGAAAAACCCTAATCAACAGGCATGTGGCGAAAAATGGGTTAAATGTTTGATTGCCAACACCTTTTTTTGTTTCACGTACACAGAAAAAAATAAAAATTGATTTCAATTAAAAAATTTGTGATATTAATTAAAAAATTAATTAAATTTGCACCAGTAAACAAATTAATAGTATCAATTAAACCAGTTAATAGTATTAATTTAACGTTTAATTCACTTGATTAAGCGTTTAATTCACTTGATTAAATTTTTAATTAAAACTGATTTTATTTTTGATTAATGCTTTAATTGGTAAAAAATTTTGGAGAATTTTTTCTGTGTACTTTTTATATGTATGTGATTTGTTATTTGTTTCTTCTCATACCTTCTCATGTCAGTGTTTTAACAAAATTAACCGAAACAACTAGAAGTGTTAAACAATTTTTAAAAATTAAAACAGGACTCTAAGGGCATAATGGAATATTTTATATGTTTAGAGCAATCCTGAAAAAGGACTGAGAAATTAGATATTCATCTACGATAAGTGAAAGAATTTTTTCTAAGGGAAGTTTTGACGATATGACTGTTGTGGGCTACCGCAAATAATTTATATTTCTACTGTGCAGTTATGAGGAATCAATGAGCGCTGCATTAAAGTTTTTATTTTATTTGAAACACAACAATATTTATTTTAAGCAATTGAAAAATATTATTTAGCACATTATGACGGTATGACTTGATAGCACACCTTGTGAATCCCCCAATTATGTATTAATTGAAAAATGCATATTACATATTTATGAATTGTTTTTTTGTTTGCTCGTTTTAGTTCAAGAATTTAAATGTTTGGTATGTTATTATTTTTTTTTTACTAATAAACTCCAAATAATAACTTATTAATGAATTTCTATATATTGAAATTACTTAATTTATAAAAAAAACTTTATTAATCGGTTAACCGATCAAAAACAAAATTAACCGATTAAACCAAAACCTCGGTTAATTAATCGAGCGATAAACCGATTAAAGCAAAAGGTCGATTAAAAGAATACCCTAATAATAACCAATCAGAAACACGATTTTGAATTGTTTGTTAGGTACGGCTTTTTGCATTTTAGCTAACGATATGTAAGGACTGAGTTTAATTTTCTTGCACTTGCGGCATCATATTTGGCAAATAAATCGCATCCATACATCAGAAGTGGCAATAAATAGGTGTTGACAAGAAGTATTCTTATTTTAATTTGTTACCCTCTACTGGCCTTCTAGTTCTAATGTTAGGCTATAGGATTCTTAGAAGTCTACCAATTATATGCCCCAGATAAGCTGTTGTTATTAGTTATATTTGCTTACCTCGAAAATGTAACATCAAGAGGAAGAAGCTCTTCAAAATGTATATGCACAATAATGGAAGAGAAATAGTTTTTAGCACATGACTTGCAAATATTGTTATGGCTAAATAAATCATCTTAATTCCGAATTTAAAAGTAAATCGCAATCAATAAATAAAAAGTTTTTTTTTTTTTTTTTTTTTTTTTTGCTTATAAATTTTATTGCATTCCAACGCATGACTGCGTCATGACTTAACTCAATTAAATAGCAATGTATCGCCTTAAAAGCCTTTACATCGTTATAGTATTCTATTTTAAAACAGTTCATTTGTTAAATCCAATCTGTGACATTATCCCTTCTACCTCTCTCTATTCTTAGTTTTCAATCCCGTATATTTTTATCTTTTACTTGTTTTAATTATTTAATTGCATTTAAATACGATAATTGATGTATGAACTGTATGTTTTTCTATGACAAATAATAAAAACAAACACTCAACTTTTAACCCATTTAGAGAGTAAAAAAAAACTACAACGGCACCACATGAATAAATTAATTTTACTCCAATTCTCTATGCACTCTATTGCTGCTACTCTCTTGTTTATCATTAATTACTCTGATACAGCTCTAGTTTTCCCCCTTTTTTTATTCTTCAGTAAAGGAATTGAAAGAAGAAAAAAAATATTAACAGTTTCTACAATCATTGTCCTTTGCCCTGGAATCTATTTTTTCTCTTATATTTCTACTTTCTACTACTTCTACTTTTCATATTTTTTTTTTTTTTTGTTTGTTTTCATATTCGGTCTTTATGCCTTTAAGTAAAGCAGGAAGCGTTCAACTAGCTAAACTATGCAAATTGGTTATTTTATGTCATTGTTGCACACAGACCTTTTAACGTTGAGAATAAAACAACAGAAAGCAACACTAATATTTGTAACAGGCATCACAAGTGGTTGTGTTACCAGGAATACCAGTAGTGTATACCATCATCATCAGGTTCATCGCCAACAAGGAGTTTGTTCAGTGGCTAATGGACAGAAGCAAAAAAAATTCTATAAAAGTATATATGGTTAGCTATCACTATGCCAAAGGAAAGTTAGGGATAGAGGGGAGTATCAATCTCTAACTGAACAATAATAAATGATAGCAAAAACGAAATAAACCAACACATAAGCATTCGTTTAGTAAGACACGGTAGGGGAACAAAACCAGCACAGACACACAATCCAATGCACATATTTATATATTTTCTATAAAGATTTTATAGTCCGAAGGCATTGTATCGAAAATTGTTTTTAGTTTAATCTAGGGAGAACGTTGCTCCTTCGTTGTCTGAAATATTGTTGTAGTTTGAGAACATTTTCTGTTGAAGGCAAAAGAATGTATATTTTTAAAAATTTATTCAATGAAATGAAAACTAAAAAACAAATACAGCGGCAAATAAAATAATTCTATTAGACAAATCTTCACTGAGCTGTGCCCTATGTATGTTACCAAATATTTTATACGTTTTGATTATTTATTCATAAAATAAATAAGTTCTTGCTAAATATGAAATTTGATATTTATACTATATATTGACTTATATGTTTGCTTTATTCGTAAATGAAACTTATATTTCTTACTGGCTAGTGTGCTTAAAATAGTATATCCTTAAGAGCTTATTTTTAATGCCAATTAGACCATAGAAATCAATATACATACTAAAGTGTTTTTCGATAGTGGGCTTCGTATGGGAGCTATCGTAAATTATGGACCGATCTTAATGAAATTTGATAGTTTAATTTCTAGTCATACAAAATTAATTTGTACAATATTAAATGACAGTCCGTTGCCTATTTGTGTTAGTTTTTATAAGAGACATAGCGATTTTTTAAGGATATTGTTCCACATTTGAGTCCTCATTTTTGATACATGTGCTAGAATTCAATTCCAAACGGCTTAGAAAAGTGAGAAACAATTGCACACCAAAATGTTCTGGTCGGTTAAGTCGTTCGAAGGAGAACGTCATATCAGCAGGCGCACAGACTGACGGACAAGACTAAATCTACTTAAAATTAGTCAAGGACACAGAATATATTGCTAATTTCCTGCCAAATCAAAAAAACACAATTTTGGAGTTAGTGATGCAGAATTGTTCGCTATGTCTTTCTTTATATTTTTTATAAAATTCATCTTTATATCTTTTATAATTTCCCCATTTGAAGAGAATCGTTATTTTTTCTAAGTGATTAAAGCAAATCAAAAACTGTAAACGCGTTTATCACGAAATGGATTTTTTTGAGTTATGTCGGTCTTGCAGCAAATGAGCGATATGTACTTTATGAGGTTTTATATGATACACCGGTTCACAAATTTGTAACTTTTTGCCTCGACCCGAAAAATTAGATGTCTTCTTAGATATATCGGAGCTGCTGAACACGAATATGGCATTCATTTATTTTTTTCAAGAAGCATTTTAAAGTTTTTTTGCAGTTCAGAAGGCTGTTTCCAAAAATCTTGAGAACTGATTTTTTAGTTACGCAAATTGTACACTGTTACAAAGATGTCTTTTTCCTCGTCTAGCAGATATCTTTACTGTGTTTACCGGACAAAAATTCACTGAGTTCAAAGTTGAGATATTTTTTTTTTCTAGGTTTTTTTAAAATTCAACATTTTAAGGCAAAAAAAAATTTTTTTTTTTAATTTTAAAGCCCATATCTTATTAGTGGTTCCCAAGAGGGAAGCGAACTGACACCAAAGTAGTTCCGTGAAAGGTCTTTGGTGGTAGAGACCGGTTCTAGTTTTAACATTTTCTATGGATAAGACCTATCACTTTTACATGGGGTTGTCATTGGAGGGGGTCAATTGACACTATATGACCAGTCACACATCTATTCTAAATGGACATGTTTAGTGACAGTTGCTACAATGTAGTATTATTTCAATACAACGTAGCATTATTTCAATAAAACAAGTCCTTGAATTTAATACAATAACCAAATTTTAGAAAGTCAAAAGAAATGTGTCACACCACCGGTAAAGACTGTGCTGTAATTCATTACTTTTTCTACATTTTGGTTCTTCATAAACCAGTTAGATGATTGGTTCTCCTTTCACTGGTCATAAGTTGTTTCTTTTTGTACCTGTTCTATTTTCACAACTCCCAGGACCAGTCCGTTGGACCAATTGACACAAATTTCCCGCAGGGTTACCTTGGGTGGGACAAAAAATAAGAAAGTTGCAATATAATAAGCAAAAAGATCCAAATTTAAATTTTCAATAAAAAATGTTTGTTTCTTGATTGTGTTTATTGGACAACGATTATTTGTTTACATAATTAAATTTTTAGTCACACATTTTATATTTTACCTCTTCAATGTATCCTTTTATGTTGCGATGATGTTTAACGAATTCGCATCCAGCAGTATTTACCCATCATGGTCTGATCCCAATGGCGCTAATAACGCTTTTCCATTGGACCTCGATGAAATCTATCTCCTTATCCGTCACAATAAAGCAAGTCTAAAAAGTGTTACAGAAAACGCATTCTCAATGAGATGTGTGCTTTTGTAATCACAGGAAACCCATTAAGACTTCAAATAATACTGATTTTTTTAATTATTTGATATACACCTATGGCATAAAAGTCTTCATATTTGGAACTAGGTGACTGTCGTTGTGGCTTCTGTTGTTTCCTAAAAACCCACTCACTACTTTCTGAAAAGAATGTGCTCATCAGCCCAAATTAAGCTTAAAAAATATCTCATTTTTGAGGTTCTGTTTTTTTTTTTTGTTTTTTTTTCATGGCAAAGTGTTATTAATAAAATTTCTATGGCTATGGCCACACTTCGCAAATATTTGACGAAAAAAAGTGACAAGTTTAAGTTTTATTTCGTTCAATTGTTAAACTCTGAGTACTCTGACATTTTTTGTTTTAATTCTCTAAGCTAATCCCGCGAAGCTCTACGCTTGTCTGCAGGAAAGAAACCAGATTCCCTGGCGGGAATCGAACCCGCAACCCAGGCGCTGATAGACAAGCTCACTACCAGCTAGCCTACTGGGGCAGTCAATTCGAACAGGGAACAATTTTTTGGGCTTTACCCACTACACTTACACTACACTTATACTACACTTACTACAATTGAAAAATGTTACCGATTTGAAGTGCTTTGTGTTAAAGTTTTCTTGATTATGAGAACATCCAAACTCTGAAATTAGCTATGACTTTGACAGCTCAGCGATGATGATTTTTATGATAAACGATCGAGCAGGTGGTAATACAAATAACAGACCTAACTCAATAAATATCTGTGTTAAATAAGTTATTTTCGGGAATACAAAACTGTTTAATTCATTAATAAGATTTTGTTGTGTGCTAAATTCCCAATTTGTATTCTTAATAAATGCACTGAAATTAATGTTGGGAGATAAGCTATTTCCTATTGCTTAGGCTAGATACACAGGAAACCTTTTTTCAAAGACTTCGAAAAAACTTAGAATATTAGTCAAATAAAACTGTAAAGCAAAAGACCATTACAAACACTCACGTCTTAATTGCAATGATATCAAAGCTTAGACCAAACACCAACAATAAACAGTGAGCTTATATTTTCTGACTACAACTAGAACTTATTTTATTCACACTGAATTCAATCATATAATTTGAGTTTACCCTGCAGGAAATGTCACTAGTGAATCCGTAATGATTCACTATTGACACAGTCACCAGTACTAGTGACTTTTTATACCCCAGACAATGTTATTTACTATAGACATTTAACATGTGAGTGTCATTGGAAATTTACTACTGACGTTGGTACTACTGACTAGGTAGTTTCTTTGGGAACATATGTATACATTGGAACCAAAGAATTACTAGTACATTTTAGTAAATGTAGTCTACACTTTTGGTACGAATACAAAATTATAACAATCTTTTTTTATTATTTCTTCAACTTTTATAGGAATTGTACTTCTTAGTTATTATTCATAAAATTTTTTTCGTATTAAAGCCAAATATAGTGTAGTGTAGACACTTCGTTGACAATGCCACCAAAATAGTCGACAAAACTGGTGACTTGGAGACACTTGCACCCACGTTTCCTTCAGGGTAGTTCCTCTGAATAAGCAAAATCTGACACTAAGTTTCACATAGAATTCTATTAAAAATATTTAATTTTAAAATATTTAGTCGTTATTAATGTAAATTGCTTTACTACTTATACAAAGCGAGTGCATATAATAAAGGTCAATCAAAACCCTACAAGAAATGCATAACCAAAACTAAAAAAATTACTAACACACTTGCAACAATTTTACATTAGTTGTTCCACTCTAACATATATGTAAGAATGGTATAACTACCATTTTCCAAATAATGCCAATATTTTAATATATTTTTGTCATACGCGTGTAAAAATTTGTGAATTTCTTAAATTTAGTATTTGCCATTGGTATTAAAGAAAAAAATCAATTAAATTAATTAAATAATTTTACTTAAGTAGTGAAATAAAAAATTTCTATAAAAAAAGTGACACCGCCGAATAGCTGTAATCAGAATGCTAGTGGTAAAGGAGGTCGTACTGATGGTGGCTTCATAGGACGTGCTGGTGGATTCTAAGGAAACAACATAGGTCATTGAAAGGAGAACAGGAAAAAGGGAACAAATAATGTTATTAAAAACCCTGATAACTTTTGAAGTATGTATGTAATTTTTTGGTCACAATTAATTGGTTACACGTACGTTTACCTCCATTTCCAGACCCATGCAAGAAGTGGAACGTCATAAAGCAGCCACAGAAATAACGATACGTGGTACATACTTTTCTCAAGTCTAATTTCCTATGAATTTGATTATAATTTTTTCAATGAAATATTTAATTAAAAATTAAAATTAGAAAAAATGTAATGTATTTTATGAAGGTTAGTACTAACCAATTTTTACGTTATGAATAACTAGTTAGTGCTAACCAATATTTACGTTAAGACAAACTAGTTAGTGTTAACCACTATTTAGGTTATCATTGACTAATTAAAAGCAGCAGAGTAAGCAGTACAGATATATTTTCCGTAGTCGAGTGGAATTCATTAGTTAGAAAGAGATGCAAAATCACATGTACACAAGAGTTTCGGTTAGCTTTTTAATTTTGCTCTTATTAAACTAATAGAAACTTTAACCAATATATTGGTCAACACTACTGGTTATATAACTAGTAAAATGACCGGTAGTCTTCTTGTAGGGAAGTATACCCAATAATAAATGTGTGTTAAATTATTAAGTATACGCCTCCATTTAACAACACATGCATAAGTATATTAAATCACAAATGTGTAGCATACTTTCAGATGTTCGAATATGAAGGTTGCATAATTAATATTTATTGCATTATAACGTTTACAGGAGAAGGTAAAAACATAATTGAAATCAAAATGTAAAATTGCTTCTAAACATTTCTTTATAAATCGTTATTTTTAATACTGTTGCACTCAATATTTGTCTTTGGGTGTATCGCTGTGAAAAATAATTTTTATTTTAAACGTATTTTAATTAAAAGCTTTTATTTAACTTGCAATGTATGTTTGTATGTAAATATGTATGTATGTAGTATTATTCGGCTGCAACTCAATTTTGAAGCAGATATCTTCAACCGATTGAGCTGAAATTTTGTATACACGTTCAGTTTGGATGACAATTCATGGCAAACTGTGTGATTTCATTCTAAATCTAATATGGCGGCAAACCCAAGATGTCGGACTTGTTATTTTTAATGCACTTCTACAATATGAGTATCAAATGAAAAGGCTTGCCAAGAAAAACTCGTAAATAAGGTGACGTCACTCTAAATCCAAAATGGCGGATTAAGTTTTTAATGCTTTCATACAATATGGGTATAAAATGAAAGGACTTTCTGAGATAACGAATTCGAATTGAAAATAAAACAACCTTTTAAGTAAATTCGCTAAAAAAGTAAAAAGTAAAAACCTTTTTAAAAACAAGCTTTTTTAAATGTGCTAAAAAGTAAAAATAAACTTTTATTTTAAAATTTTACTATCAACTTATAACTTCATTCCCCATTAATAATATATATATATATATATAAAAGAAAGTGGCGTTAGTTACTACGTTTATAACTAAAGAACGGCTGGACCGATTTCGATGATTCGTAATTCGGAATGGTCTCTGACCAAGTAAGAAGAATAGCAAAAAATCTAAAATGGGTGGCGCCATTGAAAATTACTCAGTATGAATTAAATCGTAAACTCTGCATTTGACGATGCTATGATCTTTAGGAAAGTTGTTGAACATGAGCCGGCGAAGGTTTATAAGTTGATATGACCAATTTCAGACAGGTGGCGCCACTGAAAATGACTCGAAATGACAGGTGGCGCCACTGAAAATGACTCGAAATAATATAAATCATAGACTTAAGAAAATCCCGAGCAGAGCCGGGACCAAAAATTAAATTACTTGATGTGATTGATTTTTACATGAGTACTTAAGTCTCGCGAAAAGCTTTTTTATCACCTAAATTGTGAAATTACGTTATAAGTTGATAGTTAAAGTTTTAAAGTAAAGGTTTATTTTTTCTTTATAACGCATTTAAATTAAAGCTTGTTTTTTTCAAAGGGTTCTTTCTTTTGATTTATTTATATTAAATTTTCAAATATATTTTATAAAAATTGATTCCAAATCTTATTTAGTTTTTTGTGAATAGGGAAAGAAAAATTAAAATTTTTTTAATTTATTTACTTAATTCAATATTTAAAATGATTTAAGAACAATGTTTTACTATTTAATATATAAGTATATAAAAATATGTATATATAAATACATGTAAACATATTTCTAAGGAATTTAATTCAATATTTAATTTCTTGCTCTACAGGATAACACAGTATAATAATGAAAAAAACCATTAAGGAAAAAATAAAATAATGGTAAATCATAAAAAAAATCAACAGACAAAAGTAGGAAAAGGAAAGCTCAACGGAAATAAACAGAAGAAGTAACAATTGCCGCTCTAAAGGCCAACAAAAGAAACGCAAATAACAATTGTAGATAAACTCGTACAGCAAAGCAGCCTCAATAGCAATACCAGAATCAGCATAGTCTTCCAATAAACTGGATAAAAATTACAAAGGCAAATGAATAACAGCAAAAAAAAATATCGTAAGACCAACAACAATGAATTAAAAATAAAGCGTGGAAAAATGAGAGAAAACAATAAAAATTGTGAGGCCATTGAATTTAACCGGAAACGGATGCGCCAGCCTCCAGCCATTCGGGAGCAAATATCATAAAGGTATTTCCATTATTAAATGGCAACAAATTTGTTAGTAAATTATGCCAAACAAATACACAAAACACCCATATTAACTTTTTTCAACTTTTGAAGTTTATTTGACGGAGAAAGTGAGAATAATTGAGAGGATGTCTTTAGAGATAATAAACAAAACAAAGATATTAAGAATCGAATAAAAAAGAAAAAAAAAAAAAAAAGAAACAAAACTGACCCACAATACAGTTTTTAATTTGCTTTTTTTAAAATAAATGTCCTTTTCATTTCACTTGAACTCAGCATGAAATAATCTCATTAAAAAATAGGAATCAAAATAAAAACAATATTCATTTTATTAGAATTTTAAATTCGTTTTTACTATTAAGAAATATTGTGGTTTGTATAAAAAAGGGCAAACTCCAAACAACGTTTATTATATTTTTAATATAGAAAATTCGTTTTGGTTTTTGTTTGCCATTTAAAAATTTTGGGACTTAATTGCCATGGAAGCCGGAAATATTTTCTAAAAAGTGTTTTACGCAGCTTAAATATGCAGTAAAAACAAGTCAAAAATTATAGCCAGTAAAGCACATACTCAATAGTATTAACAGATAAATTTTGGAGATTTTAGTCTATTTTTGAAACCAAAAGTAGTTTTATACAATAAAATTTAACTTTTGACACAAAAATTAGACTTGGACACCAACAATCAATTTTGACAATAAAAGTCACTTTTAAAGTAAATAGGCGCTTTTGATACTAAAATTCCAACAACTCCAGCAACTTTGGATGTACAACCTTTGGCACAAAAAACTTTTCATAATGCCGCCTTTAGCAAGCCTGGTTATCAAAAGCTATTTCTGACACATAAATTACTACTTTAAAATTTTTCTTGATACCAAAATTCACTTCTGAGTTCTATTCTATAATATTTGCATAGTTTTATCACTAAATAAAACTGCAAAGAAATTAGTCTGCACTCTTTTTTTACCAGCCTTAGGGATGATTGTTATTTTTTAACTACCACTAAAAAATTTTGAGTGATATTGTAAATTTTTTCACTATCACTAAACGCAGTGCAATAGTGCAAAATCAAAAAAAAGCTGCATACAAATATTATATCACTAAAATTTAAAAAATGTAACTTTGTATGTGCAGGGTTTTTGATTTTTTTTTGAGGATATGCATGAGTAAAAAACATTAAACGAAATTAAATTTTGTCAATAACGGTATAATTGTTGGCTCTAATCATGAAAAAACAAGTTTTTAATTTTAAATTTAGTGCAACGATTTAAGTTGCACTCAAATGAGTGAAGAAGAAAAAAGTTGCAATAAGCTGATGATTGCTTTTGTTAAATCAAACTATTTTTTTTTTTTTTTGAGTTAAAAATTTTTTAACATCACTATCACTCATGTTTAGTGAGGCTGCAAATTTTCAATTCATCACTCAACATCAACAAAATGATTGCAATAGTTTTGCACTATCACTAAGTGTGAGTTGGAACTGCAAAATGAGTGCACTACCCCCATCTATGAATATTTGTCTTCCATTTTAACTTTATTATTTTTATGCCTTAACAATATTAAAAAATACATGAAAGAATACAAAATCAATTGTTGCATATTTTTTACTTTTCTATTAAATATTCATATCAAGTTTTCTTTATTTAAATGCAGACATTTTTGATTTTATTAATTTCTTGCCACAAAACTTTGGCCATTGATTTTCGATTATAATACACTCAGAAAATTATAGAAAATTTTTAAAAGAAAAAAAAAATTGTGGTAAACGCAAACTTGAAAAAACTTCTCTTTTTTAGGTTTAATAAGAATTTCAATTATATTAAAAATTATTAAATTATCGGCCATATTCTGGAAATCGAAATCGAACAAAATTTTCATTTAATTTTTTTTAAAAATGATTATAGTTATTCATGATTTTTGGAGTAATTCTAATAAATATAAGGTTTCTCAAAGTATGACGTATGTTTATAAAACGGAATATTTTTATGAACCTTAAAACAGGATCTTTTTAAATTTGAATTTGTCGTCAATTATTTCGTCCAATCTTTTTGTTTTTTTTTTACTTTGATGAAGCTCATTAACTCTTTATCATACAAATGTTTTACGTAGGTTCAATAAAACTCTTTTTTTTTAACAGCCAATTTAAAAAAACAAAAAAAGCTCAAATTCGTATCGCATTTTCTAAAGGGAAAAAAATTTTTATTTTCTAACAAAATTCCGCTAGAATTTTTTTAAATAATTCGTCGAACCGACAAAAAGTAGCATTAATATTCTAAAATGAATAGAAACCTACGATTACTAAATTGCTCTTATGCGGTCCCTTCACGCAGACAAAACAAAACTTTTTTTGAGACTTATAATATTTTGTTTCTATTTAACAATTAAGTCTTTACCTCCCTTGAAACTTTAGATATGGTTGAATTTAACAATATATGTATAATGTTTTAATAAAATAAAGCCACGACCATTTACTTAAACATATTATGGTTAAA
Source organism: Pollenia griseotomentosa (assembly GCA_963931875.1). Classification (NCBI taxonomy): domain Eukaryota; kingdom Metazoa; phylum Arthropoda; class Insecta; order Diptera; family Polleniidae; genus Pollenia; species Pollenia griseotomentosa. Next base: position 209,493,059 of record OZ007560.1, read on the forward strand.
TTCATCTATCCAAAAGCTTTAACCATATTATGGTTGCCTCCAAACATGTTATGAATAATTAATAAAAATAATATGTTCGAAATTATAATATTATAAAACATTTTATGTTTAATTTAAAATTCAAATTAAAATGATTAGAAAGCAACGACATTTTGGTCGTTTAAATTTTACTTGCTTTGCTCAAAATTCTAACTAATTTGATTTTAATTATTGTTTAAAATACATAAATTTACGTAGAAGAAACTAGTAGAACAAAAAAGATAGTAATGAAGGTCGTCACAGGCTGGAATATGAATCAAAGGGGATTTTTTATAGAAGTGGAACATGATACCTATCAGGAATAAAAAAATTAAATAAAATTATAGCTTGACACTGTTATATAACTGTTGTATAATTTAACTAAAGCTATTTCATATTATCATGTTTCTTTGAAATTTTTATCATGTTGCGTAATTTGTAAAATATTATTATTCTTACTTTTATCGTTCTGAATTGTTGTTAATAAATTTTTTAATAGAAAAATCTTACAAAATACAATAGACACTTAACAAACAAATTGAAAAAATGGATGAAATAAATAACCATAATATGTTAAACATGGACCATATTATTGTTAATTCTGACCATGATATGGTTACTTTTGTCAAAATTCTGAGAAATTTTGACCATATTATGTTTAATTTCGAACAAAATATGGTTAGTTTTGACCATTATTATGGTTAATAATGATTAAACTATGGTTAATTTTGACCATATTATGGTTGATTTAGGGAAAATGTTTGTTGATTTTAACCATACTATGGTCATATTTAAACATAATATGGTAACCTGCAAACATAAACATTGTTAAAATCCAACCATAGTATGTTGCTCATAGAATTTGGTTACCTTCAACCATACGCAGCTTGTACAAGTAAAAAAGTAGTAAAGGATGACTTGGCCAACTGTGTTTTGTATAATAATATCTAATAATTAGGGCAACCAAAAAAAAGCAAATGCTTATTTTTTGGTTTACAAGATAGAAAGATTTTGATTGAACACAAATTCCGATCATAAAAAACAAAGAAAACAAGCTATATTTGTTAGGGATTTTTTTTTGCTTATTTTGGCGGCTTTTTTTAGTTATTTTTGCGATATCGGCTTTTTTTTACTTATTTTGCCATTTCAAGATACATAATTTTTCATTTTTTTCATACGAAAAAAAACTTATTTAATAAAATTTTGAAAAAATCGTTATTATTATTATTTTTTTTTTCTTATGTGCAACTTTTTTTAATAAATACTAAAAAATCAACCATTTCTGTGCTGTAACAACTCTTGTTAAAAAAATCGTTCAACGTTATGGTAATATGTTGTACTTCCCTTGAACAATATCATCCCAAAAACCTATATTATCTCTGTATGTTATTATAGCTACACTAAAGAGTGCAGATGTGAGAAACACCTTAAAATATTGGTCCTAAAGTATACCGACCAACTCAGAATCACCCCTATAGGGAAGCGAACTGACACCAAAGTACCTGTAGTCCCGTGATAGTTGTTTGGTGGTAGAGACCGGTTCTAGTTCTAACACTTTATATGAATAAGACCTATCACTTTTACATGGGGTTGTCATTGGAGGGAATCAATTGACACCATTTGACCAGTCACAGATCTATTCTCAATGAACTACCTTAGTGTCAATTACTAAAATGTAGTGTTATTGCAATAAAATGTTGTATTATTTCAATAAAACAAGTCCTAGAATTAAATTCAAGAACCAAATTTAAGAAAGTACCAAAAAATGTGTCACAGCACCAGTGAAGACTGTACTGTAATTCATTACTTTTTCTACCTTTTGTGTTCTTCATAAACTAGTTAAGGGATTGGTTCTTTTTTCACAGGTCATGAGTCCTTTCTTTTTGTACTTGTTCTATTTTCACAAATCCCAGGACCAGTCCGTTGAACCAATTGACACAAATTTCCCGCAGGGACTTTCTGAGTCGATCTAACAATGTCCGTCCGGCTGGCTGGCTGTCCATCTAACCTAGTGCGCAAAGTACAGGTCGCAATTTTAAAGATAATTTAATGAAATTTGGTACGTGGGATCTAGTTGGCACAAGGGCGAATCGGTCCATAATTTAATATAGCCCCAATACAAGCTGCTACCCGGAAGAGGGTATAGCCGTCTAATTTTAATGCAATTTAAGACACATGTAGAGAAATCCATATTTATATGGACACGTAAGGTATGCATTTCTTAAAAAATAGGACCACGAGGGGAGATAGGGTCAATTCCTGCCTATCACCAACTATTTAACCGATTTTAATGAAATTTAAAACATAGTTAGATCCCTATTCATATAGCCATACACTCTCGAAACGTGTTTTAAATACTGTGGTGTTGGGTATCATACGGTCGGGCTTGACCGACTATATTTTCTTACTTGATCTTTATGCAACTCTTTCTTAGCGGTACTGTAACGTACTTTTTATAGTGTTGTGTATAATTTTGATGTGTTTATGTTTTTAGTATTAAGCCTTTTTATCAACTTATTTTATTATTTGCTTGTTTAAGTTTTTTTCTCTCGAAAATTCCATTCCTCAGTCTGTAACGTCTTTTACCATCATACTTTGTAACGTCTTATTTCTTTTTAAATATTGCTGTTGTATAAAGTAACGTTTGTTAGTTCCCCTTCTCTCTGTTGTTGGTATAGTAACGTCTCATTTTTTTGCTTTTTTAATATAGTTTTAGCTATTAAGAATTTCTCTGTATATCAAATATTGTTAATTTCTGCAAATTTTGGGGTTTTACACGAAGTTGTAACAAAATTGGAAACAAAAAATCTTTCATTGGTTTTCCAAGTAAACATAGTTATAGACCGTAAAAAAAATGTCCCGTGTTCCAGGGGATATAGAAGACGAAGTTAATACAAAATTAAAATCAGTTTCATTAAAAAATTAAGGATTTTCGGTATTAAAAGATATTGGGGATATTTTGGAAGGCAAGCGGAATTATGAGTCCAATCATATAAAATATACTTTAGAGCAAATACTCAATTTTAGATATGCTCCCTTAATATCTGTAGACGTAGGAAGAACTTTTTCTATGTACAAGAACTTGCTGACTCCGAACAGACATAGTTTTCTTTTCGAAAATTAATTGCATCAACTTATAATTTACTATAACAACGTATTAAACGAATTAAGTGGAAAATAAACAAGCTAAAATTGCTTTTTTTTTAATTTTAACAGCTTATTTTCATGTTTTTAAACGCTTTTCTTAACAGACCAGCAAAACAGAAAGAATGAAGGGTGTTCCGAGCAGGAAAGTGAGTTAAAGAATAACTTGTAAAAGTGAAACATAACACGATGTAACAGGAATAAAGAAACGACATAAAATTACAAATTGACTCAATAAGCCAAAAAAAAATTGCTTAATATATGACCATAATATGGTTTGCTTTAATCATTTGGTTGTTAAATCTGATCATAAAATGGTCCAAAATTCAAAACTTTGACCATTGTGGTTAATATATATTTTGGGAAAATTATGAATAATTTTATTATTTAGCGTACGCTTCAAACACCCAGAACCGATTACTATTTTTTTTAAATACCGTTCCACATTATTCGATTTATAAATTTAAGGGCCCAAATTAAATAATGAAAAACTAAAAAATTCAAAAAGCGGTGAACTCCGCAGTGCTAGAATTCAAGTTACTTTAGTTTTCACTATCAGGCTCTTGAATCCCTAAGAGAAAGGGAATTTACACCAAACTTGATGCATTATTGTTCTGACGTGGTAGGGAATGGTTCTAGTTAGAAGGACATAAGTCAGATCAAAAATATAGACATATTTCATCCCAAAAAACGGCTTTATCAGCTCATTGTGCAAATTTAAACCATTATCCTGATTTTGAAAATACAACAGTTTTAAATACGGAAAATAATTATAAAAGTAGGCTTATGTTAGAAATGTTGCAAATTATTAATGTACCGACAATATCGAGAATTAATTTTAAGTCAGATACTGAAAGTTTAGCACAAAATTATAGGCATTTAGTTTATAAAAATATAAACGGAAGTTAAAAGTTTATTTATAATGTAATAGATTAGTTTTTGAATTGGAAAACCTTTTTTTGTATTTAATTGAAAATTGTTTTTCGATTTTTTGTTTTATTTATTTAATTTGTTAAAAATTGTTGTCAAAAATTCAAGAAAAACCCTGAAGAAGGCACACAACGGAGTGCCGAAATATTGGTTCAATAAATTTAATATATTTTTTATATAAAAAAAAGACCTCAAGCTTAATTAAATAATAATAGAAAATTTTAAAAATATTATGTTTAATATAACCATATTTTTGTCACCTACAACCATATTATGGTTGAATTAGTCCTCCATCAAGAAGCCACAACCATATTATGGTTGCCTCTAAACATGTTATTGTTAAATATGACAATAATTTGTTTTAAAATTAACAATAGTATTTTCCTCTTTTCCAAGAGCAACATTCTATGGTTGAAAACCAACCATGCTATTATAAGTGTTAAACATGTTTAAGTTATTTTTAACCATAACATGTTCAGAGGCAACCATAATATGGTTGTGGCTTCTTTATGGAGGACTAATTCAATCAAAATATGGTTGTAGGTGACAATAATATGATTATATTAACCATAATAAATTTAAAATTTTCTTTAAAAATAGTTCTGTTGGAGGTGACCATATTTATACATGTTTTTGCTCTGGGTGGGGATAAGTGCTTTAAGAACAATTTACACAAATTTTTTTCAGAGTTGTTAGCGTTCATATTCTCTTGTATGAGTAAACAAACTAACTTCATCTTTTTTGACTCCTAAATTTCGAGTGTTTGTTGCTTTCGTTTTATAGCTATTCATCTTACGGAATGCAAACAAAGCGAATACAAAATTATAACGAAGGTTTATTGAACATCATTATTAAGTTTGATGCAGATGTTTAATATCTTACTATCGTTTTGTGATCAGCAAGCTCTTTAATTTTATCGTTCCATCTTATTCTGTATGTTCCTGCAAATATGTTTGTAAAGATTTTCCTTTCAAAGCATTGCAATTGCCTGCAGTCATTTATTTTTTATCATTTTATATTATCAGGCCTCACAATGGTAGCATATATTTTTAATTTTGTAGTTCTTGTTAGCAGTTAAGAATTTAAGAGCTTGCTGTGGGCGTAGAAACGTTTATAGGCAGGGGTGATTGGTTCCTTTATATCGTATGATGAATCCTCAGCAATGGAAAAAGTAACGCCTATGTATTTAAACTATTGTGCACGTTCATAGCTATTTTCACCAATCCTGGGATTTTTTATGTTATTGTAAATATTGGACCATACAAAGATAGCGCTTAAACTAAATCCGTTTTCATTAAATGAGCCCGATTTTTTTGATGGGCTTGACCTTTATGATGCCTGAAATAATTCAACAAGAAGACTATATTTCATCATAACTTTAGAAAAATTTTTTCGATTAGTATAAAACTACCAGCAGATTATTTAAAATAAAATTTTAAAAATTATTTTTAAAAATTTATAACAAAAATTATAAGGGAAAAACTTTTAAATATTTATTAGCTAAAAACCATGAAAATGGGTGCACAAATGTTAACTTTATTCACGATTTCGGGAAAAATATTAGTTTCGTCAAACCAAGGGATGGTGTGCCACCAAAAAAATTTGGAAATATTGTTCAGCGAAGGCCGATTCTCCCAAAAACTTTCCTTCGTTCCTTTTAAAGAAAGATCCCAAGCTCATATAACTATCAAAGGTTGCGGTCCAACTGCTGGTAGCAGACAAAAAGTTTTAATCTATAAATTTTTTATTTTTTTAAATTTAAAAAAAAAATTTTAAGAGCTTCTCTTATATATCTATCAAAAACTAAAATTGCCTTCATAAAAAAAAATATACTGTGTACCAAAAAACAGTTACAGCATTTAAAAAAAAAAAAAAAAAAAAAAAACATTATTCAAAAATATACCCAAGCAAGTTTTTTATTGATGTTCAAAGCTTCAATTTATTTTGATTAGAAGAAATAGTTTTTTTTATACTTTTTTAACATCAATCATTTAACCTTTACAACCCTAAAATATCATGTTTCAGCTAAAAGGAGTAAAAAAATAACTTAATTGGATAGTTTGTGTTCAGATGTGTTCTTTGTTTTTTAAGTTAATTTTTGGGCTTTTTGCCACCTAAATTTCAGAATCGAACACTGTGCGTTCAAAAATTTTTTCAAGAAAATAACAAACTTATTTTTCGGAGAACATAATATTTTTATTAATAATATTTTGTTGTTTTGAGCTAAATTCCCATTTTTTGCTCTTGATAAATACACTGAAATTTCTTTTTGGTGGATAAGCTAGTTCCTAGGGGCATTTCACTGGTTGCTTAGGCCAGATCATCAGAAAAGCAAAAAGATTTCCAAAGACTTAAGAAAAGCTTAAAATATAACGCAAATAAAACTGGCAGAGTAAATGAGAATTACAAACAGCCAAGTCTTATTTGCAACAAAAAACACCAACCACAATTGGTTGGCTATACTCTTCGACACGAAATGACTTTGTAAGTCGGTAAAGAAAAAAACTAAATTAAAAACAAAATGCTTTATTGCTTTCGCAATAACGGTTTTTGTGCAGTACAGTATGTAGTGTTTATTTTCGAACACTGATTTTAACAATATTTTGGTCACACTTAATATTATTACCTGCAAACATTAACATTGAGAAAATTAAATCATAGTCTGTTGCTTTTAGAAAACAGTTACCCCTCCAACCATGTTTTTTTTTTTGCGCGTAAAAGTGACCATCGAGAAAAATTTGTTTTCCTTGTGTGTACCATCACACAAAGGTTCTCCTCTGGTTGAAATCATTATCTTTAGTTTAATATTATTTTTCGCTCTTAAAATTAACCCCATTTCCTGCAGCCAAGTTAAAAAGGCATTTAATAAAATAATCATATTAAGATTTTACTATTTGTTCTTTTTCTTTTGTTTCTGGTTGAAAATACAGCCATCATTATCACCATCATCGGCCATCTCTGGCCGTTCATTTATTTATTCGATTTGAGCGTCAGACCATTCATTCCTTAAAGTTTTATGTTTGTTTGCCTTAATTTTTAAAATTCTGGACAATTGTTTTCATATTGCTGACAATAATGATTTTTAATTGTATAAAAGAAATAATTCTTCCGATTTTTATTTTTCATGCAATTAATTTCTTTTTTTTACAATTGGTGTGTTTGCAGCAATAGCAATTTTTTTCGAGCTATATTCATATTTTGCATTGATAAAAAAATTTTTGCAGTAAAAATAGTAAACATAATATATTTTTTTAATCCCAAGGCCAATTAAATGGTCATTGTGTATCTGTTAATTGTTGTTGTTAAAGAACAATGAATGTTAAATACCGGCACACAGTATAAATTATTATTAGCGGTATTCACAGGTTTTGGTATATTGTAGCATTTAGGTTATGTCGCATCAATTGCCCACCGAAGCTAATTCTGAATATGTTCGAGCTATTTCGAAGCACAGGAGATGGTGTCTGCCGGTCCGAAGTACTGATTTTGATACAGCAGGCTTAGGGACTTTGGACTTTTAACATAGGTGTCCGTAGTGCTGAAAGTTTTTGACCGTCATTCCCTCTGTTTGACTGTCCAAGCAGCTCACTACTTCCGGTCTTAGACAAAATATTTCCCGGGCAATGGCTTTTCAGATTCTTCTGAAACTAGCTAAAGTAAGAAGGCGCCCAGTCATTTTGCTGGAATGGTTAAAGTACATTTTTTAACGTCTTAGGCAAGTAGGCAAATTATATGAATATTTGCTGAAGCATGACTGCATCTTGGGATTGGACACGAATATAGCAGCTCTATCACCAATCCAAGAAAGGAGGGCCAGCAAACTACTTTTCCAAAATCCAATTTGCTAACGAATCACCTCATAAACAGTCAGCAAAAAAATTTTAAAGAAGAAAAATTCGAGGCATTGGAAGTAACTCAACAATGAACTAAGTCCCGAAAACAAAAATGAATTAGGTCCTTGAAATTAGGAAATTAGTTCATTATTAATTAAGATCCAAAATTTAAAAATTAAAGAAAAAATACCGGCCACGGTCAAGAATGAAAGATTATCAATAACAATTTTAATTAATTTTCATGTTGTAAAATTCCTGTCTTCATAAAAATAATTTAATGAAAATTAAATTTAATGAACTTAAGCCTAATTAAAAATATTACAAATCTGGATTAAAAACCATAAATAGTTAAACAAAATAACCACAATACTAATTATAATTAAATAAATCTTCAAAAATATGAAATAATCCCCAAAACAAAAACGAACTTAAAATGCCATAAATTGAGAAATTCTTGCGCCAGGCCGAAGGCGGGCAATGCACAGAAGCCTTAGTTAGCGAACCCGGTATTTCTTACACCATAAAAGAGAGAAGCTTTGCGCCCAGACGAAGTTCTAATGCAAGAAAGCTTTAATAAGGGAATGGTATTTTAAATTCGCGATTTTGGAATTCGCAATTTTTAGGTTCAGGCATATGAACACAACTCTTAAAAGTTTTCATATATCAATATTTGCAATGTTAAATGCCATTTTAATTAAAAATTTTAATATGGCCTTTATTTTATTTACATAATTTGGGAACTAATTTTATATAAAACAGTCACAAAATTAAAAAATATTAAAAAAAAATACCAAACTTCCTAAAAGTCGTTGTTGTTATACTCTGTATAAAAATTGGCGGATTCATTTTTGCTTTTAGTTTATTAGGGACTTAGTTCGTACCGCCTTTATAACGCAATCAAGAAGCAGAATTTATTGCAAAGCAAAAAAACAAGTCGTAAAGAGAGAAGACAGGGAATTTTCATATCGAATCCGTCCAGCCAACCAAACCAGCATCAAATCCCGAGTATCCATGTCAATAAGGTAATGCTAAGTATTTGTAAGGACCAAATGGATCGCATCTGTCTAAGGTGCTGAAGTCGAGCCAGACGACCACAAGGCACATCGACGGAAAACAATAAGTTGAATGTCTAGAATATGCCCCCATATTATTGCACCATGAACACGCTTGGCCACATGTTAAAACAAAATTTAAAAACTATTTAAATAAAAGTGGCTGGAAAGTTTTGTCCCACGTCCCAACATTTTCAAAGTTTAAATACTGCTCTGCAACGCAAACATTTTTTTTAAACAACGCAAAACGCTCTTCCAAAAATCGCTTCACTTTAGACCAATTTGTCCGAAACTCTGCTTAATTGGTTCTTGGCTTTAAATGTGAGGAGCTATTTTGGCGCAAAATTCATATATTGCCTGAAAGATGGGTAAATTTTTGAAGAAATTTACACATCGCACTCGTTCAAGAATTAACTCAAAATAAAAAATTTTCAGTGGAAGCAAAACGTTTTTCAATTTTATATTAAAGGCATATAAAAAGAATTTTTTAACTAAACGTTTCATTACCAAAACGTAGACAAAGTAACAGGATATTTTTACAGCTGGTATGTATATATGAATATTACGAGTTGATTTTTTGCAAAAAGTGAAAACACAAAAATTTTGAGGTAATGCACTATTGTTGAACAAGTGCAATATATTTTACTAATTCGAAAAACTCATAGTAATATAAACAAATCGGAAAAATTATTTTCATATTTTACCTATTTTTCATTAGGTTTATATATTTTTTTTTAAAGTTTTTTTTTTAGTTTACGCCACCAAAATTTACACCAACATTTCCATTTTTAAATTAATTTCAAAACCATTTAATTATTTTCCAATACAAATTCTGTACAATATTCGCGGTATTTAAGTATATTTCCTTTCGGATGAACATTATGCGGTTAATTCGAAATATTTAAAATATTTTGTATGTATTACAATTTAATATTTGCAATTTATTTATATAAGAATTACTTTTAAGCAACACCTACAACCAGTGACGTCAGATTAGGGGATTAATCATCAAATTGGGGATTTTTTTATATATATGTTTGCATTCTATTTAAAACAATCTGTGAAATAAAAATATATGACTGGCAAGTGACTGGAGTTAGTCTATCAGTGCGGGGGTTGAAGGTTCGATTCCTGCCAGAGACTCTGGTCTCCTGCAGCGATGTGTAGAGCTTCGCGGGATTAGCTTAGGGAAAAACAAAGTCTTTCTCTGGATCACAATTATATTTAAGACCGATTTAAACACAAAATTGAAAATTCTGTTTTTTACTAAACACATAAATCGTCGGCTAAATATGCAAACCTGCTAAATCCACTTTTTAAGTAAATTGAGATTTTGATGGCGTGTGGTAGTGATAAATACGCCTCGTCGACCAGCATGTAGTTTTCCTTCAATTTGAGTCTTGCAGTGTGTTAAACCAACTTTATTTTTGGTTTTTCTCTTAAGCTCCATATATGAAATATAAAAAGTTCTTTGCCTCTCCTATAATATTTACTAAAAGAGAGTTAGCAGGTTTGCAGAAAATTGGCGTTTTTTAATGGAAAGATTTTTATGACGTACAAAAATTTAATACTTTGAGTTTATTAAAATAAAGATGGAGCACAGCCATTTGCGAATTTAGCTAAGTAAGTATTAACACTTTTTTGTGTACCAACAAGTTACGCTTATCTTGAACGGGGTTTTTTTTGGCAATGAACCTAATTAAAACAAAAATAAGAAATAAACCGTAATAGGAATTAGTGCTGGGAAACTATCGAAAGTAATATCGATATTATCGATAGTCTTAAAATATCGAAAATATCGATAGGAAAAATATATAAAAAATATCGATATTATTATTATTTAAAATACATCTATGAAGACATCTAACAGCAGCTATACACACACAGTTTATTGCCGCAAATTTTTACTTGCTATTATAAATTCGCGCTGAATTACAGCAATGAATACAAACAACAGGAATGGCAAGTGGTATGGATTGCTTAGCTGTGCTTTTTACTAATAATTAGTATTGTGATTATTTTGTTGAACTATTTATGGTTTTTAATCCAAATTTTTAATATTTTTAATTAGGCTTAAGTTCATTAAATTTAATTTTCATTAAATTATTTTTATGAAGAAAGGAATTTTACAACATGAAAATTAATTAAAATTGTTATTGATAATCTTTCATTCTTGACCGTGGCCGGGATTCGAACCGCGGCCGGCAGGTTACCATGACATGTTTCGATCGCAACCACTCGATCTTCTCAAATGGATTTGCCGTTTTACACTCGCAGCCATCGACGGCTGCTGACGTCAATAGTCAAACATCAATCCTTAAACCAAATTGTATTTTAACCTTTGGTAGATCGAAGTTTGCTTTTTTTTGAATGATTATCTATTTTAATTGATTTTACATGTTCTTCCTTACTTCTGTTTTTTCGTACTTTTGTCAAGAATTTTTCTTGAAGTCCAAAGTACATTTTTTGTTTTTTCATTTTTGTCTTTCTTTTTCTTGTTGACCTTTTTCAGCACAACTTGAAGGACAAATGAACACATAGAGCTCGTGCCTTAGCTTTTAACAATAATTAGTATTGTGATTATTTTGTTGAACTATTTATGGTTTTTAATCCAAATTTTTAATATTTTTAATTAGGCTTAAGTTCATTAAATTTAATTTTCATTAAATTATTTTAATGAAGAAAGGAATTTTACAACATGAAAATTAATTAAAATTGTTATTGATAATCTTTCATTCTTGACCGTGGCCGGGATTCGAACCGCGGCCGGCAGGTTACCATGACATGTTTCGATCGCAACCACTCGATCTTCTCAAATTTGCCGTTTTACACTCGCAGCCATCGACGGCTGCTGACGTCAATAGTCAAACATCAATCCTTAAACCAAATTGTATTTTAACCTTTGGTAGATCGAAGTTTGCTTTTTTGAATGATTATCTATTTTAATTGATTTTACATGTTCTTCCTTACTTCTGTTTTTTCGTACTTTTGTCAAGAATTTTTCTTGAAGTCCAAAGTACATTTTTTGTTTTTTCATTTTTGTCTTTCTTTTTCTTGTTGACCTTTTTCAGCACAACTTGAAGGACAAATGAACACATAGAGCTCGTGCCTTAGCTTTTAACAATAATTAGTATTGTGATTATTTTGTTGAACTATTTATGGTTTTTAATCCAAATTTTTAATATTTTTAATTAGGCTTAAGTTCATTAAATTTAATTTTCATTAAATTATTTTTATGAAGAAAGGAATTTTACAACATGAAAATTAATTAAAATTGTTATTGATAATCTTTCATTCTTGACCGTGGCCGGGATTCGAACCGCGGCCGGCAGGTTACCATGACATGTTTCGATCGCAACCACTCGATCTCCTCAGATGGATTTGCCGTTTTACACTCGCAGCCATCGACGACTGCTGACGTCAATAGTCAAACATCAATCCTTAAACCAAATTGTATTTTAACCTTTGGTAGATCGAAGTTTGCTTTTTTGAATGATTATCTATTTTAATTGATTTTACATGTTCTTCCTTACTTCTGTTTTTTCGTACTTTTGTCAAGAATTTTTCTTGAAGTCCAAAGTACATTTTTTGTTTTTTCATTTTTGTGTTTCTTTTTCTTGTTGACCTTTTTCAGCACAACTTGAAGGACAAATGAACACATAGAGCTCGTGCCTTAGCTTTTAACAATAATTAGTATTGTGATTATTTTGTTGAACTATTTATGGTTTTTAATCCAAATTTTTAATATTTTTAATTAGGCTTAAGTTCATTAAATTTAATTTTCATTAAATTATTTTTATGAAGAAAGGAATTTTACAACATGAAAATTAATTAAAATTGTTATTGATAATCTTTCATTCTTGACCGTGGCCGGGATTCGAACCGCGGCCGGCAGGTTACCATGACATGTTTCGATCGCAACCACTCGATCTCCTCAGATGGATTTGCCGTTTTACACTCGCAGCCATCGACGACTGCTGACGTCAATAGTCAAACATCAATCCTTAAACCAAATTGTATTTTAACCTTTGGTAGATCGAAGTTTGCTTTTTTGAATGATTATCTATTTTAATTGATTTTACATGTTCTTCCTTACTTCTGTTTTTTCGTACTTTTGTCAAGAATTTTTCTTGAAGTCCAAAGTACATTTTTTGTTTTTTCATTTTTGTCTTTCTTTTTCTTGTTGACCTTTTTCAGCACAACTTGAAGGACAAATGAACACATAGAGCTCGTGCCTTAGCTTTTAACAATAATTAGTATTGTGATTATTTTGTTGAACTATTTATGGTTTTTAATCCAAATTTTTAATATTTTTAATTAGGCTTAAGTTCATTAAATTTAATTTTCATTAAATTATTTTTATGAAGAAAGGAATTTTACAACATGAAAATTAATTAAAATTGTTATTGATAATCTTTCATTCTTGACCGTGGCCGGGATTCGAACCGCGGCCGGCAGGTTACCATGACATGTTTCGATCGCAACCACTCGATCTCCTCAGATGGATTTGCCGTTTTACACTCGCAGCCATCGACGACTGCTGACGTCAATAGTCAAACATCAATCCTTAAACCAAATTGTATTTTAACCTTTGGTAGATCGAAGTTTGCTTTTTTGAATGATTATCTATTTTAATTGATTTTACATGTTCTTCCTTACTTCTGTTTTTTCGTACTTTTGTCAAGAATTTTTCTTGAAGTCCAAAGTACATTTTTTGTTTTTTCATTTTTGTCTTTCTTTTTCTTGTTGACCTTTTTCAGCACAACTTGAAGGACAAATGAACACATAGAGCTCGTGCCTTAGCTTTTAACAATAATTAGTATTGTGGTTATTTTGTTGAACTATTTATGGTTTTTAATCCAAATTTTTTTTTAATATTTTTAATTAGGCTTAAGTTCATTAAATTTAATTTTCATTAAATTATTTTTATGAAGAAAGGAATTTTACAACATGAAAACTAATTAAAATTGTTATTGATAATCTTTCATTCTTGACCGTGGCCGGGATTCGAACCGCGGCCGGCAGGTTACCATGACATGTTTCGATCGCAACCACTCGATCTTCTCAAATGGATTTGCCGTTTTACACTTTTTACTGCTAATTAAAGGCCTTTAACCTTTTAAGACCCGAACATTAACCCACTTAATTTTTACATTTCTTATATATTTTTTATTCCTTTTGGGGAGCAAATAAGACAACTGTATATTTTTTTTTTTTAAATTTTTTATTTGAATTCTTAGAAATTACTGGTGCACATATGTGTACCTCAGGTTTTAAAATATGAATAATTTCAACGTGAATCCTTAATTTCTTAAAATTTGAACTGAACCGATTGAGTAAAGGGCTTATTAACAATTTTTTTTATCTTATGAGGTGTAATTTAAATTTCGGTTTTTATTTTTTTTTAATTTTTTTTATTTAAAGTGGTAGTAAAAGAGGTACACATGTGTGTACTTCAGTTTTTAACGATTTGTTATTGAGGAAAAATGTCCAAGCAGTATGGTTTTTTCAAACTGTTAAATTCAAATGTAAAAAAATGGCTAAAACTTCTAAACCCTGCCATTTTTTGATATTTTTTGAAGCGCAGTAGCTTAAAACAAGTTATAAAACTGTTTTTATTGGTCACATGATGTCGCTAGTCTTTAAAACTTGTAATAAGTTAAGGTTCACATATGTGTACCCATGGTCTGAAGAGGTTAAGTCGAAATTTGTACATGTTTATTTATGTTGTAAAAAAATGCAAATCCAATTGCAATTGCAATTGCGAGCATGGGACAAAACAATGAACGACCATTAGAGGATAATTCCGCTAGTTTGATTACCTTTTTGGGTTGAGAATCAAAACCCATTTTGAAAATTATTTAAAGCTGCAAAAAAATATCTTATAGTCAGTGCCAGCTACTTCGGTTCCTTAAGAAAGGTACTTATTAAAGTGCGTATATACTTACGTCTTATACGTTCAATAAAGTGATAAAAACAACAAACTGTAGCCTGATAAAAACTAGTTAAAGTTTTCCTGCACAAGTACAAACATTCAGTCGATAGTAATATCGATATATCGATAGTGAAATCTTAACTATCGATAAATATCGATAGTAGAACATATCGATAGTATCCCACCACTAATAGGAATTGCTACAGTCATTATTAAATATAAATACTTAAGCCTAGTACTCTGTTCAAACTGGTGAAAAATGTTGAGCAACATTGATTATTTCACACGAAAATTTTGACATGTATCAATGTTACCTATCTGGTAACCCCACATATATTTTACTAAAAATTATTTTTTTAATAAAAAATTTAATAAAATAGAAAGTAAATATGGATAAAAAGCTGTTACCGGTTGTGTTGTCTTAATTTCATCAGTTCATACTTTTTTGCTTTTGCTTAAAATTCCACGTGACTAACTTATTGTATAGCTTACATTATTTTGCAGTTGTAAAAAAATGTCGCCAGAAACATTTCGCAACTTTTTTTACAAAATGAACAGAGTACAACTCTATCAACATTATTTCATAGATTTTCCGCACAAGTTTTTTCCATATGAGTTTTGACAGCATTTCACGTGAAATGTTTAACAGAGTACCAGGCTTTATTTTAAAAATAATCAAACTTGTTGCGACACGTCAAATTTCATAAATATGTACCAAAAATATGATTGTGAGCTTTTTGACTTTGTTAACCAAATAATTGCATTTATGTATAACTCAAATGTCAATTAAAGCCAAATGAACAAATTAAATGTAATACAAATAAATAAATTGGGATTTTAAATCAATGAGAACCATAATTTTTTAGAGATTTTTGTGGACAAAAATTTACAATTTCGGGATAACATTTGAAAAACATCTGTCAACTCTACAGCGTATGCCATTTATAAAACCTCAAATAGAACTTTTGTTTATGCCTCTCTGTCCGTCTGTCTGTCTGTGTGTTCATCTCTATGTAAGTGCGTTGCAAGTGCAACCACAAAGTACAAACAGGAATGTTTAAATTAATTATAATAAACAGCATAATACAGAAATGATAAAAGCATAATAGAAATAAATCTAATTAATTGAAATATAATCAGTTATTTGAAAAGTTTTTAATAACCTCAAGAATTTGATTCTTTATATGGAATTTTGAAAATGCCCTTCTCTTATTGAAAGTGCTAAAGAGTATCAGAGAGTTCTTTTTATAATAAAAGTTATGCAAAGATGGTATTCTTTGAAAATGTGAAGCATTTGTAGTAAAACAGCTATGAAATATAAATTTATTTAAACTATTGACCATGGCTTATTTGTTATAAATTTTGGCATCGATGTAAGTAAATATTTTACCATATGCAGAATTTTTTGCACATATTAGAAAAAACATAATTTTTGTAGCATTTATAGTGAATTTTTGATAATTTTAGATTTTTTAAATGCTTTGGTTAAAAAAAGATTGAGCCATAGGTGAAAAGGGAATTATGCATTTGTGCTGGGCCCTATTTCACAATTATCAACTTTTCACTTATCAAATTTTTCGACAATTTGTAAAACTTTATGTTCCTCAAGACTATAAAATGTGATAAGTGATAAGTTGAAATTGATAAGTGTAATTTGCAAAACGACAAAAACGGTAAATTCTATTATTGCGAAGCAAATTTTGATAAGTTTGTCAAAAATTTGCGAGGTAAACGATTGCTTTATAAATTCATATTGTCATAACTACCCTGCCAATAACAGGACCAGTTCAAACACGCGTGTAAAGAGTAGCCCACAAGGGACTAGGACTAGTCCAAAAGTAACCTAAACGTATGGAAAAAACATGGTCTATTTAATATTACGATGTCCTAGGGCAGGACCATATAACCCAGCTTTGGACTACAAAGGAGTAGTTTTAAAACTACTCCATGGTATACTCAAGAGGATAAGTTTTAAAATCATTTAAAAACGAAAGCACGTCGTTAAAAAACGAGGCCATGTCGTCTCACTACAAACACTTTTTAACAGTGACATGTTCCATGCTTGCATTACATCGTACCAGTCCATGGAGTAGTACATTTTATCAAAATGGATTAGGTGGTCCAATAATATTTGCAGGGTACACAGTAAGAGCTTTGCTTACTTTTTTAAAATGAATAGCTTCTTTCACTCATAATCTCTTAGCTTTCTACTAACTATAACTAATTATTTTGCAGATGTATGTAGGTTAAAAATAATGACTTACTTTTAAATGCGTTCATTTCTGGACATTCCTTGTAAAATTCATTGGTGCTTTCAGTAGAGTTGTTAGTTGTACTCTAACCTTTTTCTGATTACTCAACAAGTTATTTTGCAGGCGAAGTTTTTACAGGGTAGTAAAGCTTTTAAAATATTAATACTTGAGTTTTTGTTCGGCGATAGTGAAGGCGCGGTAACAACAAGATATTAAGGAAACAAAATTTGTTTATAGGGACTACAAAACTTTAATTTTAAAGAGTGCTTTTGTTTAAATAGAATCCAAGTTGATTTCGTATTTAATTATAAAACATATAAGAGCACAATTAAAATCGCAGTAAGGCTTTGTCAGCTAAAAATCAATTGCTTTTTTCCATTTTTTTTTTTTTTTTTTTTGAACTACAGCCTTGTTTATATAATTTATACCCCTTCAAAATAAAATGTAAACTTAAATATGTTCTAAATATTTGAAATGACAAACCATTTTTTTAAGGATGCGCCAATTAATCAATTCCCGTTTATAAAGCTTTCTTGCAATAGTCCTATTCCTTCATTATGTCACATTCTTTTTTGCTAAAGCCAACCTTTAATTAACACTGAATCTATAAACATGTGTGTACATATATTTAGGAATGGTTCTATACACTACCAGCATATCCTGTATATTAATGTAACATATTTTACTTTACAATTTAAGGACACCAGCAGAAGGTAATGTATTTTCTGGCCCCTTACGGCCCTCATCAGTATTCTTTGTGTCACACTGCATAGTGATTAGGGTATTCATTCGGTTAATCGTTATCTGTTAACCGATTAATTACTACCCGATTAATTGATCGGTTAATTAAAAATTGGCTTTTTCGATTAATGATTAAACCGGTTAGTTTCAGTCGTTTAACCGATTAACCGATGTAACAAAGTTTGGAATTTTGTGTAGTATTAAACCATATTTTTATATTTATGGGATGTTCCAAAACGTCAGTTGGAAAGCAACCCGCTTTTTTAAATGTATTCTACAATGCAATGTAGAATTTTACAATGTTATTTGTAAAAAAGTTTACCAAAAAAAGTTACCAAAGTGCACCAAAAATGTTGTGTTTCGAAATATTTTTTCATAGAATGTTTGGTGCAGAGCTCATCCTGACAAAGAGTTAGATGATGACCTGACAACAAATGAAACTCTCGATAGTAACACAACATCAGAATTAACGGAAACAATTAAAAGTGTTAAACATTTAAAAAATTTTAAACAGGACTTTAATGGCATAATGGATGATTTTATATGTTTAGAGAAATTCAGGAAAAAGACCGGGAAAAGAAATTTCAAGTTCTCCAATATCTAAGATATGTGAAAGAATTTTTTCCAAGTCAAGTTTTATCAAAACTAAAAAAAAGAATCGCTCAAATCCTAAAAATTTAATCCAATTTATTTTTCTAAAACATTATTTTATTATATCTCTTTAAACTATTGAAGTAATTAATAATATGATCTCACCGTTTATTTTTTAGTAAATACATAATATATATTAATAAAAAAATGTGTTTTACATAGTAATTAATTATTTTTTTTTTTGTTTGCTCGTTTTAGTTCAAGAATTATGTTATTGTTTTTTTTTATAATAAACCCCAAATAATAAATAATTTTTAATTGTTATTTATTAAAATTACTTAATTTATAAAAAAAAACCTTATTAACCGGTTAACCGATCAATAACAAAATTAACCGATTAGTAACCGATTAAACCAAAACCTCGATTAATTAATCTTTGTGCTTTTAAACTATCTAATATGTTGGTATTTGTACAATTTACATTGAACACTTTTATTAAAAAACATATTTTACACTTATTAATTTTGCGATTAATTATTATAAAAATAGTGGTGCAGTAGTTAATGTGCTTGCCTACAAAACAAGGCACCGCTGGCGTGGGACATAATTATGATATTCGAGTTTTAAGAAGATTAAGTGGCCTCAACTTGCCTCCAAACAATCCATACAAGAAGGCCCCGACCCTCCCCTCTCCCTGGAAAAGAGGATCACATCATCAAAGGTCAGGCAGCCAACACCCCCTAGGAAAAAAGTAGGAATCAAAGATTAGCAAGGTGTGGTGGTACTGGTGGGTACACGGAGGGCGTTGTTTGTAGTCACCGACAGATGGCAGCGCCATTATACAGAACTAGGGTTGCCAGCTAACAAAATTCAAATAACTGGACAATAGAAAAAATGTACCTGGATTTAAAAAAAAAAAAAACTTGACAACTTTAATTGCAATTTACTATGAGAAAAAGTAAAATTTAAATAAATTTTTTGTTAATAAAAAAATCATAAATAGCAAGAAAACACAACATTTAAATCCAGTATTTTAATATATTACAAAATTATGTTCAAGCAGTAAGCAATTACAATGCAAGGAAAAAAAACATGTTTTGCTTCTTTTTGTATTGATATAGTATTGCTGCTAACGTATACCTAAATTCGCCTTGGCATATTTTAATCGATTGAAAAAGTATATAAACAGCCATATTCAGGAAGTCGAAATCGAGTGAAATTGAAATTAAAATCGATGGAGATTTCTAGTTAATTTTTTTTTTGAAAATTTTCGTATTTTTTTCTTATTTGAAAATAAGTAAAATAAGACGAAATAATTTCATGAACTTTTAACACTGTATCGTTTTCAACGTTTATTCAATACAAATTTCACTCGAATTCGATTACCAGCACATGTCTAATAACTATTTGTTTGGCTACATAAATGTGTAGTTTGTATTGTTTTTTGAAGTTTTAAGCAAACATTTTTGAAACATTTTGCAACTTTCTACAAAATGTTGTCTTATCTAAATTGTAGCCTTTATTTGGTCAAGGGAATAGATTCTTGTGAGTAAAGGTTATTTAAAATACCTAGAGTCCTTTTACAAAAAGTATTACTAATTGGCATGAATAACAAACGAGATCAATTCATATAGATTTTGTACGTTATCTTTATCTCATTTTTGAAAAACAGGACCGAATCTCGTTATTTGGAATGTCTTTTGCAAATTAAAAATGGTTTCTTTACTATTTTTTTTTCTTAGTAAACGATTTTGTTCTGTTTAAAATATTAATTAAATAATTAGAAAATATAAATAATAAAAAGTAATTTTTCAAAAGGGGATAAAGTTTTTTAATTAGATAAATTGTGTTTTAGCTGGTACCTGGACAAGACCCAAAAAAACTGGACAATCCAGGCCATAACAGGCCGTCAGGCAACCCTGATCAGGACATGCTACAGCAGACCAATCATCTATTTATCTGGCGTGAAACCTGATTAACTAAACTGATACAAGGCAAAGTAACAATACTGAATGGATCGATACTCTTTGAATTACAACAGTAATGTCTAACATGGAAAAGTTATGGAGTTATGGAGAAGAAAAAATTACTAACATCAGTTGTATTTAGTTTGAATTTATCACCTTGTATAGTGTGCGCAGAATGAGCTATATGGTTTAAATAGTTTATAACTTTTTTTTATTTATGCGATTATTATAATTTTTTTTTCAAATACAGTATCTATTGGAGAATTTTTTGCAATAAGCTTTGAAAAATGATATCCTATTAGTGATGTTCATTTTCTGCTTTGAAAATATATGCTCTTTTACATAATTTCCAAAACTTTTCGCAAAATTATCCTTCGGTTCTGCCAAAATCCGAGGTTGCGTCAATTAAACAATCAACATATTTAAAACTAACCATTTTTTCTCAACGTAACAAGTTGTTACCTTTTGCATTTTTATAACCATAACTATACCTATCCCTTGCTATACTTATCTACATACATATTCTTACCCAGTGCCAAATATCCTTAACTACTGAATTGTGAAAAAATACCCTAGAATTTATTGAAATACTTACCCTCCATTTTCTTCAAGTACCCACCCCTAAACAAAAAGTAAAAGTTTATTAATTCCAATCCCTAAAGTAGAAATAAATATTTACCCTTTTTTTCTTTCAACTAATTATAATTTTTTTATTGAATAATTATAATAAAGTTCTTGTTTCTCACTTTCCTGGACCTTATAAAACCTATAATAGATAAATGCCTTACTCCATTCTTTAGTTTATATAATTTAAATTATATTTGTTGCAAAATAACGTCGGCTTAATATGCAAACCTGATTAATCCACTTTTTCAGTAAATTTAGATTTTGACGCCGTGTGGTAAGGAAAGACACGCCTCATCTACCAGTATGTAGTTTTTCTTCAAGTTGAGTTTTGAAGTGTGTAAAACCAACAATGTATATATTTGGTTTTCCTATCAAGCTGTAAATATGAAATATAAGAAGTTTTTGATTCTCCTGTAAAATGTGCTGAAAGCGAGTTGGCATGTTTGAATATTAAGCCGATAATATCTTACTGCAATATCAATCGTTTTACCATGTTTTTTAGGTCGGTCTATATTTGACGACCTTTGGTCCATACAAATACTACTCCTGAAAAAAGCTAAAATGCCATAACTTCATTACAGCCGTACCTAAACAAGAGCGGAAAACGTTTTCTAGCTGTCAAAAATTCTCGTGCCTATACAATTTGTATGAAGCATCCCTAAATAGCGCGGAGTTAACGCTTTGAGTTTAGAAAATCTGAAATTTGGCCGCTATTGTTAATAAATAATCGCAATTAAGCTGTTTTTTGTCAATCTAGCGGTTTTTTCTCTTCTTTTTATTTCTATTATGTGGTTTTATAAAACAAGAAAGTTAACACTACTTTTGTTGACACAACGTTTACGCTCTAGTTTGCGTGAAAGCTTCGTAAAAGCTAAGCGGAAGAAAACGTTCCGCCTTCCGCTCTTGTTTAGGTAGGGCTGTTAGAAATGTTGGTGACAAATTTGGCAACAGTAACTTTCACGATAGGTGCTATAACCTGTACCGTTCTGGACCTAGAACTGACATTGGTCCCATATAAATCTATTCGCCAAAATCATTACGCTTTAGGCGCTGTTTTACGTAGGGTTAAAAAAAATTTAACTAGATATCACTAGAGTGTAGAAAACATTTGCTAAAATTTTGCCTAATATTTTTTTTTTTTATTTAGTTTACAAATAAACTTTGGCAAATGTTTTACAACGAATTTTAAAAAGCCAAAAAAAAATAATCTTGCAAATCCTGACCACTTCCAAATTATTCCTAAATACTTTCCCGTCAATTTGATGATTTGAGACTTTTTTAGTAACGGAAAAATAATTTGAATTTTATTTTCTTCAAAGTTTCCGTTTTTTTCTTTTTTTTTTTTCTTTTTAAGGCTTAATAAAACTCTGCTCCCTTAATACATACTAAAGTTTTATATTTTCTTTATATTATTTTGCTAAAAATATTTTCTTTTCTTCCATGAGTCCTTTTTTTCATTTACATACTTACTGCAACTTTCAACAAAATAAAAATAAAGAAAAAAAATTGCAAATTTTCCATAATAAGTACGTTTTCTTTTTTTCATCGCTTACATTTCGACGAATTTGTGCTATTTTCACTAAACTTTTTTTTTCAGATTTTGTTCCATTTTCATTTTCCGTTTTGCTGTGTTGTTTTCTTTTTCTTATTTCTCATAGGAAACTAAATTTAGCGTTTATTAAGAATATATTACGATGCAAATTTGAAAGGAGAAAAAAAAAACTTGCAAACAAAAAAAAAGAAAATCATAAAATAAAATATTCTAGTTGGGGGCAAATACTTTGGTACATCATGAACTAAACAAAAATTAAGATCTTCAAGAAATGGGAAACATGCCCGATACATTGTATTCATATTGAGTATTAAAACTTTTTCAACAAGCACAAATGCCAAAAGAAGCGTTTGGAATGAAGGAATTAGTAGTAATAATGGAGAAGAAAAAAAATGAAATTTTTAAAAATCACTTGAGACACTTTCTCTTTAACAAAAAACTTGACTAACGACCTCTGACACTTATTTGACTATTGATTTTCTACTGGTTCTTTAATTTGTATGATTTACGTTTTATTCTGGTGTGTATGTCAAAGTATTTTAAAACTATGGGGTAAAATAAAATGTAAAAGAATTTCATGACAATATCAATTATTTTTTAGAAACTCTAACAAACTTTTTGCTAAAGCGTTCAAAACACTTAAATAACACTTAATATATTCAACTGCTATTAATAAAGTTTCTACATTCGGCTTTGTTGAATTGTTATTTGTGTCTCGTAAGTAGAGTTTCTTTTCCCGGACTTTTTCGATTCCCGGGAAAGCGGGAAATTTTTTTAAATTTCCCGGGAAAGCGGGAAATTTTTTTAAATTTCCCGGGATCCCGCTCCATATAAATAATACAAAGTAAATTTTGTAATTAATTAATGAAAAACACTTTTATAAAATAACGTAAGGGAACTTGTTTACAAAGAAAGTAAAAGAAATGGTTCAATACTAAAAAATTAATAGAAGATTGAAGATTATTATGCTTTTATTCAGTATTATTATGCTCTGGATACAAGATAAAAAGATAACATAAACAACAATTTAATTCATAAGACAATAATAAAAACAAAATAAAATTAAAGTACTCAAGATATGGGATCAAAATGTTAATTAATAAAATAGATAAAATATTTTAAAGAAATATAAAACATTTTTTAACGCCTTAGGAAATAACTTTCTGACACACTCAAAGCGCTTAGTATGTCGCCAAAAAGTATATTCCTGATTAACATCCTGTTTTTAGAAAACGTAAACAAGTGAGTGAGAAATTATATTGGAAACAACAATAAAAAACGAAAATTTGTTTTTGTTTTCAATATAATTTCTCACTCACTCACTTGCTTACGTTTTCTAAAAACAGACAGTTGATTTACTAATTATCATGTTTCCAAAAAATTTCGTTCATTTTTTACCGAGGTTGGACAAATCGTTAAAAGTGTACCGTTGTAGCATGCTTCGGATTCACAATCAGAAGCAATTTTTTCTTTTTTATAAACAACGTCTATATCAGTCAAATGTATGTCAAGGTTGATGCAAATATATCATCAACCGGACTGCTTCTTACAAACCTTTTCATTTCAATAGGTCCATTTGTAATCTTTAGGACAATGTGTTTTTCAAGTTGTATGTTGTAGTATCTTACACGAGTTTCCAAAATGTTATTTTATTTCGGTTTCCCCGCACTTCACGGGTATATAAACCAACACAAATTGAAATTGAAAATTTTTGTTATCACCTAATAAACATATCGCTCCTTCATTGCATCATAGTCGTATCTCAAAATTTTAAGTAACTTTAGCAAAGTTTTCCTTCATGCCTTCTCGTATTATATCTCCAACTGAACCGAAGTTATAGCAAAATATATCTTTAAATCGGTACATTTTGAAAACTTTAATCGCATTTTGCCAAGATCGTTTGTTTTTGTAGATATGACTATGTTGCAATAAAGGAGCGATATGTTTAGGTATCTCCTATTTTTAAGACTTGTTCATGGACAATGAAACTTTACTGCCTGCATCTTATTTTGGATTAATGTACTCTTCACTTCACTAAATGTAATAATTATCAACTGTTGCACTTCCCATTCTGCTTTTAGTAGATTTATTGCATCAGACATTGATTTAAATACATGTATGTACTCACTTCTTGTAATTGATCTAATCCACAACCCATCCACAGATGCTAATTTTTAGAGAATAGAAAACTAAATTTCAAAGTATAAATAGCTATTTTCTGAAATTATGAGGAATTTTTTATTTCCCGGGATCCCGCAAGAAAAATCCCGGGAAAACGGGAAATAAAATAATTGAAAAAACCCTACTCGTAAGAAATGATGATGTTTGACAGGCACCTAAAAAAATTTAATATCCAGAATTGCCAGTTTAAACAAGTAAGAAAATAAAGTCAGTCAAGCCTCTCAAAGTTGTACAAAAATTGTACAAAAATTTTCGGTTTTTGTTCGACAGTTTTTGGGTTCGACTGCAGTTTTTTTAAACCCTGGCTAGAACCAATATTTTTATGTATTACAGACATTTAATCAAACGCATTAATTTTTGGAAACAAAAAATTCAGGCAGCATGGCTCGATAGTGTTCGCCATTCACCGTGAAACAGTCAATTTTAATGCATATAATTGTGATTCGTTAACGACTTGAGGATTGTCGTCGCTCCAGATATGGCAATTGTGCTTACTGACGTAGCCATTTAACTAGCAATGAGCTTCGTAAAATGGTCGAAGTGCTCTTTAAACTTCGCGAACATATTTGTTTTTTTATTTTTTCATGATGACTTGCCAAACCTTACTGAGCAGCAATGTCTACACAGTTTAACATTTTCAGCTTTCAATCCATATTTATCGATATCGAAAGCTCTCATGCAGCTAAAAAATCAAAATCGACCTTAGTTGCCATAAGTTGCAAGACATTTTCTGTTCGCGGTAAAGGTTTTGTTTGAATTTATAAATATATAGAAGCTTCCAATAAGCGCTTAACATTGTGGCAAAAACATACCCGTATATGAAATCTGGGTGATAAAAGCCAGTTAAATGTAATTACAGCTACTTCGGATTTAAGAACACTGTTTCCCACTTTTTCAACTTTTGGTCTTACACCCTCCGAGGCACAATCAGGTGCAGCCAATACATGGGATCTGGTAAAAATCCAAAACTGATGGCTCACAAAATAGAGGTGGTGAATAACTGGTAACACGGGAGACAGTTGCCCCGACGACACGGCACCGTCTTGCCTTTTGGTGGAGGCATCCGTTAGTATGCTTCTTGCGGGAAATGCTTTATGCTTTCCAGGAAGATTGTCTTTGGGAATGTTTCACTTTTCAATTTAAAATGAGAAAAGTCATCGCTAGGTGCTGTTGCTACTCAACAAAAGCTGTAAAAGCAGCGTAGGTTAGATATATCAAGCTCCCAAACAAGGGGCGAGTGCATAATACTACTGGATTATGCCTGCATATTGCAACCTGGTTTTAAGGGTTAGTCTTACTCTCTGAGGCAGTTGGTAAACGCATTGTTTAACAACCAGTGCTTAAGATCTGCCATGAAGTAGGCCTATAGTGGAAGGTTTTTCGGTCAGCAAAATGTCTTCGATTTTGGTTCTTATGCCGAAACCGTCAAATTATCTAAAACACCTCTATTCTTGATGCTTTATTGCAACATATTTTCTTTATCTTCATGGTCCGAAGCGTTTGAAAGCTCTATAACTTTATTCTCAGACTTATGAAACAGCAAAATTATATTAAATGTTTAATGCATTCGTTCTTAAATTCTTACCTTTGACGCCGAATTTAATACATTTCATGGTGTTTCTTTTAGAACGAGTAACAATTTTAAAATTTTGACGATTCTTTTATAATGAAATGTTGCGTTTATAAGTTAGAATCTCCAAGAAAATTGATAAGAATTGCAACACTAATCACAAGCCTACAACTAAATTTGTCAAACTTGTCAATTGAAGGCCAGCCGCGAATAACGTTTTAAGTTACAAAATAATTATTTTTCAGGAGAGCAAAAAAACGTTTTTAACAGGCAAGGTTATTAATTTTTTATTTTTTTTCTTTAGATTATTAAAAATAATGGCAATAAGAACTTTTATTTAAAATATCAAAAAATTTAAAATTTAAATTACATGCGAATTTACAGTTTATAACCTTTTTTTAGTGGAAAAACGTGGAAAAACGTTTCATATCCACAATCGCGATGTCATTTAAAACGTTATTCCACGTTTCAAAACCATTTACTTTGTATCATTTTGTAAGTAACTTACAACGTTCTTCCACTAGTTGATTCTTTGAATGTCACTTTGAAGGCGTTAGGGTGCATAGTTTTGGGTGATTTAAGGTTTAAACAGTCTAAAAGGGTAATGTTAACGGTTATCTGCAAAAAAACAGTTTTTGCAAAAAGTGGCTTTTACAACGTTATTCGCGGCTGTGCTTCAATTGTATAACTCTTACTAATTTTTTGCACTTTAAAAAATGTTCGTTCCAGTAGCTTTCATCGCGATGTAATGTCATATAAGAATATTAAGTCATCAAAGGGTTAATAACAAAACTCTTCAAAAAATTTTTGTTTTTTTCTTTTTTTATAAACGATATATTTTTTTTAAACATCCCTCCTTAATTTTCCCTAAATCCTAAAATTAAGCACAAAAACAAAATAAATTTCTATTTTACTTTCAAAATCCTTAACTATTTCCTCAACTCCCCAAGGGCAGTTCTTGCTTTGTTTTTCCGGTTTGGAATTATTGTTTATATTACGACTAACTATTATCATCATTTTTTCTATCATTTACAAAAATCTATGTCATTATCTATATAAAAATCTAAGCTTGTGTATCTGTGTTATGATATGCCCTTAATTTTTTTCTTATTTCTTATTTCTAGACAATTTAAGTGCATTAACATTCAAGCAAATATTATCTTTATTTCTATCGCTTAGAACGTAAATGAGTAGATGAAAATGTTTTCAAACAATATTCCAATAGTTGGACTACTATTTAATATGTTAGTTGACAGTTTGTGTTGTTAGTTCAGTAGTTAGAAGTTAACGAAGTTACAATGTCTGTGTGACGTTGACAATGACGACAGTGTATTGTAGCGTAGTGTACAGTGAGCTGGCAAAATGTTTTATTAATATAATAATCACCTTGTAGTTTAAATGATTGCAAGGCTTATAGCATGTGTGCTATAATTCCTGGAAATAAAGGATTGTTTTGATTAACGGAAATATCTCAAATGGTGATAAGTTATACAACATCCTTGAAATGAAACGTGTTAGTAGAGATGGAAAATAGTTAAAATGTTGTGTATGGATGAACAATTTCCAATTAAATTCAATGCAATTTAATACTTACTTAGTAAAATTAAGCAAAGTGTAGATATCTTCGCAAATATTTAAGAGGCATAAAATATTAAATTCTAGTGTGAAATAAGTGGTTCTTTGTGGCTGAGAAAAGTAGAAAGTTTCTTAATCAATATCGTCCAATCCTCAAGTGTTTGTAAATAAAAGCCGGCGCAAAATCAATAGAATATTTTGGCCCAACACATATCGAACGCCGATCTGTTATCGGACAGCAACCAAACTACCACTGACCGTGATATCCGGCCCATCGCTGCGGAAAGACATAGCAAAGGCCAGTCTACAATATAAACCTCGAGGGAGATGATAGATAACATTATGGAAAAGATCGGTTGAAGCAAACACCTTAGCACCTGCGCCACTTAGTGGGCGCAGTTAAGGCAGCTTGAGGACTTCTTCCTCCTGGTGTCACATCCCCTAGGGTAAATAAATTCTGCCTTGGTTATTTAGTAGACCTTGTCTCTTAAATATACTGGCATTCTGACGAATCTCATACACAGAAAAAATTATAAGTAATTTTTTATCAATTAAAAAAATTATTTAAAAAGCCACGGTCAAGAATGAAAGAAAAAGGTTATCAAGAAAAATAAAGACAAAAATGAGAAAACAAAAAATGTACTTTGGACTTTAAAAAGAATTCTTGACAAAAGTACGAAAAACAGAAGTAAGGAAAAACATGTAAAATCAATTAAAATGGATAATCGTTCAAAAAAGCAAACTTCGATCTACCAAAGGTTAAAATACAATTTGGTTTAAGGATTGATGTTTGAATATTGACGTCAGCAGTCGTCGATTGCTGCGAGTGTAACACGGCAAATCCATCTGAGGAGATCGAGTGGTTGCGATCGAAACATGTCATGGTAACCTGCCGGCCGCGGTTCGAATCCCGGCCACGGTCAAGAATAAAAGATTATCAATAACAATTTTAATTAATTTTCATGTTGTAAAATTCCTTTCTTTATAAAAATAATTTAATGAAAATTGAATTTGATGAACTTAAGCCTAAATAAAAATATTAAAAATCTGGATTAAAAACCATAAATAGTTCAACAAAATAACCACAATACTAATTATTTAAAAAGTATTTAAATTTAAATAATTATTCATTAATACGATTTCTGTATGACGTGCTAAATTCCCAATTTTTCATATTTGATAAATACACTGAAATTTATTGTTGAGGGAAAGCTAGCTTCTATGCGCATTTCACTGGTTGCTTAGGCCAGCTCATCAGGAAACCTTTTCCTAAGATTTTAGAAAAGCTAAAAATATTATACGAATAAAACCCCAAAGCGAATAAGAATTTTAAACACTCAAAGTCTTACTCGTAAGTAACAATATCAAAGCTTAAACAAAACACCAACAATAAACAGTGAGTTTATCTTTTCTTACATCCCCCTACAATTGGTTGGGTTCTTTCCGACTCGAATTGTAGTTGTAAGTGGGTAAAAAGAAAAAACAAAATTAAAAAACCAAATTGTTTCATTCTATTGTTTTCGTAAGAAAACAACAAAAAAAAAAAAACAATTTGCCAATTCAGTCTTCTGCACGGGCACATGCGAGTATATTATCAAAGTTATTTACGGGAATACAAAATTTATCATTAATACGATTTCTGTATGACGTGCTAAATTCCCAATTTTTCATATTTGATAAATACACTGAAATTTATTGTTGAGGGAAAGCTAGCTTCTATGCGCATTTCACTGGTTGCTTAGGCCAGCTCATCAGGAAACCTTTTCCTAAGATTTTAGAAAAGCTAAAAATATTATACGAATAAAACCCCAAAGCGAATAAGAATTTTAAACACTCAAAGTCTTACTCGTAAGTAACAATATCAAAGCTTAAACAAAACACCAACAATAAACAGTGAGTTTATCTTTTCTTACATCCCCCTTATTATTATTTTTTTTTTTTTTTTTTTTTTTTGCTAAAAGGAAATTAAAAATATAATTTTGATTTAATTAACATTTCAGTTATTTTTAAATAAATTTTAAACTAAAATATTAATTAAATAACAAAAAATTATGTCGTTTAAAAAAAAATAATTTAAACCTGTGAAATTATTGTTGGAAATTGTCAAAATCAATCAAAACATTGTTTGAAACGGCAAAGTTTTTTTTAGCATTTTTTTACTTAAAATTAAAAATATCATTTAATTTAATATAATCATTTGGGTAATAGGTGCAACAAATGGGCTGCTTGATTCCCCTACAAAAAATGAATGAGCGAATCATCATATTTTTCACGTTTGTGTTAGAAAAAAGGTATGAGAAATGATAGAAAACTTGATTTTCTATAGCTAAAAACATGCTTCGTTTCTGCAGTAAATTTGTTTTCCAAATTTGTAGACCAGTGTTATCTTTGATAGAAGGCTGCTCTTCAGAAAGTAGTTCACCATTTCAAAGAAAAACAGCCTTTTTGACAAATGAATACTGGCGAGGTGCACGTGGTCGATGTGGTCTATAGCTTACACCGCTGATTTCGTTCGGCCTGTTAATGGATCCCTAGATGCTGCTTCAATTCAACAGAAGCTGCTGGGATTGATGAATGGCAGCAGAGGTTAGATGACTCCGGCGCATAAACAATGGGTGGCTGTTTAATTTTGGCAGGCTATAAACTCGAATTGCTAACTAGCGCATGGTAAGAGCTTTATATTAACGCACTAAGGCCCGTTTTCACAACTTACCGATAGCTAAGGTAGAATTTTATCGTCCGTATAAAAAGATATCCATTATTAAAACTTTACTTTAACCTACCAGGTAGGAAGAACATTAATTTATTTTATCGCTCACTTCAGATTAAAGTAAAGTTTTAATAATGGAATACTTTTTAAAAGGTTATAGTCTACTTTTAGCTATCGATAAGTTGTGAAAACGTGCCTAAGTAGTTGAGATCAACCGTGAAGATAAGTCGTAAGACAGGTATTCAAGTAAATTGAAATCACAGTTAATGCATGTGTGTATACCGGAGATGTATATAAGTATATTCGCTTTTGCTGTCTACTCATATTTTCAATGATTTTGTTTTAGTTTTAAACAACAACCTGTGCTAATTTTAGTTTATTGCTTTCATCATTTTTTTTCTCTCACAACGGATTATTGCTTACTCATTCCTTTTTTAAGTTCCGTTAGCAATAACTAATCAAAAATTCTTGCTGTGTCTGTATTTTTTTGCAAACCATTCAAATGATTTGTAAAAGTTCAAAAAAGGGACAATTTTCTTAATCTTCGATTTTCTTTTTTTAATTTTAAAACAATCAATAAAATCAAAACATAGTAAGACCATATAAAATTATTAGTACAAAATAAAACGTTATCTACTGATAAGCAATAATTGGGGTATTCACAAGATGTGCTATATTGTCATAATGTTCTAACATTTTACAATGACTTAAAAATATTGTTGTTGCTTTGTAAACAAAAAGTGTCTTAAATTAATAGAACTTTGCTTGCTATGTTTATTGTGCTGTCGTAATTAACCAGAAGAGACCTGCGCTGAGCCGAGCCGCATTAGTTTTTTTAAGCCGTCGCCGTTGATGGTATAATTGTATCCGGCTAACATCCGAATTTAACCTGCGGCTAGGAATTTTTGCAACAAATCATTTGCGGCGTCAAATAAGATCGGCTTAAGACTCTGATGTTTGGTAAACAAACAAAATAAAATTTATTTTTGATTTACGTCTAAAAAATGGAACATAGTCAGATAAGATCTAATTAAATTTATTTATTTATCGGTTAGAATTAAAAAAAAATTTATTTTAGGTCCATATTTATTTTTTATATTTGTTTTATATCATCTGATTTAAATTCAAAATAGCACACTGAATTATGAAGGGTTGCCCACAACAGTCGTATTTTTTCATGTTATTATTTTAAACCATATGACTTTATAAAACCTTGTGAATCCTCCAAATAACTGATCTATGCTTTTGCGAAAAGTATGAACTATCAGAATTTGCAAGCAAGAACATGCTTGGATAACATGTGATACCTCGACATCATTCGTTTCTTTGATGGCTAGTGATATCTTAGTCTTCACTTTTGGAAAATAATAAAATTGTTATTTGATTAGTATGCTTGCAAATCTCAGATACACAACTATTGCGTTATTCGATATCAGTTTTTACAAATGTATTTTACTAAAAGAGTCATCTTCGGAGCAACTTTTTGCATTTCTATTTTATTATTCTAGTATATTTTTCTCTAAGCACCACATTAAGCTATTTTGAGGAAACATTTTCAAAAACCTCGCCACCACAAATGGTAATTTAGGGTATATTAACTTGTGCATTCTGTGTGTAACACCTTCCGCGCGCAACACCAAAAAATACTCCTTTAGTAATTCTTGGTCGACTTAGCATGTTTCGGGTAGTTTAAGCGGTTTAAAGCTCTTAAAGAGGTCCCAAAAGAATTCAATAATTTTGCTAATAAATTCAGCAAAAGCGCTATAGAAGGAAACCAATTATAGACTTTTTTAGGATGACAAATATATTTTAGGTTTTATTAATTACAAAAAAAAACTTATTAACTTTCATAATCTCTTGAAATTTTTTTTTTGCAATCACCTTCAAGTCAATTTTAGCAATCTTTTATATTTCAAAGATCCAGCACAAATTAATTAAAATGTTCCTTCTTCTTAAAGAAGTCTCACCATTTTATTAAAAAAAAAAAATACTTTAAAAAGAATATTTATGGTTTTAAAGGTCTCAGAAATATTTTCTTAACTACAATAATAAAGACACTTTTAGTATTTGAATGTATCCCTAAAAATGTGACCTTTTCAAATAAATTGGCTTTTATTAAACCATGAATATTTTCCAGCAAAATTATTTTTCTCTACAAAAGAACTAAATTATAAAAGAGAATAAATTCATATACAATAGAAACCGGAAAACCAAAAACGTAAAGAAAGAAGAAAAATTTAATAAAGTAAATTTCTATTTTATTGTAGAAAAAAAATAAAGTAAAGTGGAAAGATGAAGATACAGAATTAAAAAAAAAAAATAAATAAATTAGGTAAAAAAAAATTTTAGTCGTAACTAAGTTGAGTTTAAGAGACAAATAAAAAGTGCACTACATGAAATAACTTTTAAAAAATATTAAGTACGAGTGGGCTTCATAGGTTTTAAGAAAACGGAAGAAATTTGGTTTCTTAGAAGATTTAAAATTGTATACGAAAAAAATAAGCGAACTTCTAACACAAATGGCGGTGTAAAACATCACCTCTACTTTTCGCTGTTGTTCCAGACGGAGCCATAAAAGAATTGACTAGGAGCAAAAGAGGAAAATAATGGGGCTTAACATGTTATCTTAAAGACTAACATCCATATTCATAAAAAGTTCTTATTTTAAGCTTATAGTATGTAATAACTATTAAACGCTTTTTGTCTTATAAACCTCTTATTAAAATTTGTATTCATAAACGTACAATAACAGCTTTTTTACTATTAACTGTTTGCAACGATTTTCTGTTTAAGTATGGCAACTTTCTTTATATTTGGCTGTCATTTTATTGTTAGTGATACACGAAACTTCTATTTGGTTTACATGATATTCGATATTTAATTTTTTTTATAATTTTTTTATAATTGTAGACCTTCAAAACTATTCTTATCAAATAAAATTACATATTAATATAGTTTCTGAACAAAATTTTTCCGAATAGTATCATAAAAACTTTTGTTTGAACCTTTTTTAAATATACGATAAGAAAGTAATCGAATAAAAAGTTTGTTTACTTTTTATTAACATTACTCTTATTATGTTTGTTTATTATGTTGTTTATTTAATTTTTTTTATATTTTTGAACAATAATTTGTTGTTTTAAACAAAAAAAAAAAAACAACTAGTTGCAATAATTTAATAAATAAATAAAGAGAATATCTGCGTTTGTCCCTGAACCTATTCATTTAAATCATATAAATTTGTTTTAAATAATTATCAATATAACTTTAAATTGGCTGTCTAAAATAAAAAAAATTAGTAAAATGTATTTAACATGTCCGTTATAATAAATAAAACATTGTTCTCATTATTTTTCAACTTATTTCACAAAAATAATATCATAAAGTGCAAACACCTTTTAAAATGTCATTTTATTTTTGGTTTAAAGAAGGGCAAATCCAACAATAAATTTTCTTACTTTATGAATGGTTTATTAAAGGTTCAATAGACTATTTTTCGTTTATGAATACAACTTTAGCAATTTTTGTTTACAAACGGTCAATTAATCATCAACAAGTTTTTTATGAATACGGCTGTTAGATCTTGCAAACGATATCTGCTGCACATCGCACAGATTAACCGGTATGCAAGGCAAAGTAAATCATCTAGCATATCTTGCTAAGCAGGTTTTGGGATAAACCTAACTAAAACAAAATCCATGCGAATTAACACCACTAATCATAATTTAATAAGAATAGGAGGATATGATGTCAAAAATATATATAATTTCTGCTTTTTGGGATGTGTAATAACAACAGGAGAAGCAAATGTCGATGTGAGTAACAGGCTAAAAAAGGCGAATATGGCGTGCGGACGGCCAAATGAAATTTGGCATTCAAACCAGATCTCATTAAAGACCTTAATTTGCATCTTTAATGCCTGTGTCAAAGAGACTCTTTTTTATGGCAGAGAAACCTGGCTGATAGCAAATTCATTAACGCAGAAACTGCAAGAAACCATCAACCCCGCACTGATAGACTAGCTCACTACTAGCTAGCCTACCGGGGCACTCCAACGAGCACACAAAAAAAAATAACAAAACTTATTAAGTAATTGAAGAACATTTTTTAATTAATATGTTTGTAAATTGTCATATTAACAATTTGTATTTTTTTTTTTTTTTTTTTTTTTTTTTTTGTAGAAAATTAATTTGTGTATCATAGTAAAATATTATTTTGTGTCAAAAAGTTTAAAATAAAAAAATATCTTTCGTTCAAAACAAATAAAGAAATAAAAAATATTCGATAACTGAGGAGCCGAAGCAATCTACAGGGTAAGTAAACGTAACGTTTTAACGGATCTTTTGTATATTCTAGTATTTCAAATATGACCAATAATGGAGTCAAAAATTTGTTTTGTGGTGATACCGGAACTTCCTAGTGCATTCAGTCTGCTGGAATAGGTTATAATGTTATTTGTAATGTGACTTTAAATATGTTTTACTAAAAAAAAATAATAAAAACAACTCATAAAATTAATTTTCTTATTAAAATTAATTAGCAATAAAATATTTTGTTAATATGTTTAATTTTTAACAAATATTTTATTCAATATAACAAACTCATTGTTAAAAATATTTGTTGAGTTTTAACAGTTTTCATTAACAAAATTATTATTTATATTAACAAATTCGGTTGTTGGTGTATTTTCAATTAAAAAGTGAATTGTATTGACCAATATGGTATTCAATATGACAATTGGTTTGTCGTAATTTTTTTCTGGGCAGAATAGTGCGCACACTACTCAAGCCGTTAATCAGCATAACCAGGCAAGCACTAGAGTAAAACTTCAGGCAATAAAAGCCTAGGCCGACCAAGAACGCGTTAAAAAGAACTATTTTTAGTGAAATACCAAATATCAATGCCATATGGGAATAAACAAGAATTGTTAGTTTGAATAGGGTAAAATGTATTGTTCCAAGAGGAGTAATAAAGGAAAAAAAGTATAGGTTCATAACTTTGAACAACTCATGCAATTTTAGCAAAAAAAAAATATATCTATATATCTTTTTTTTTGAAACTTCTTCCAAAATCTTGTTCAAAAATTGATATTATTTTCAATTTACATTTCAGCGCTTATTCTAAAATCTTAAATCATCTTTTGAGCCATTCGAAAATATAGTGAGTGTGTGCTCAATGACTTTTAAATATTTATGTACGTTCTTTTAAATGCTCTCAAAGGAAAACATTGAGAGCGGCCTATTGAAGACTTAAGTTTCAATAAATATCTGCCTTAAAGAATTGAAAAATTTTAAAAAATTATATTTAATTTGTTCACAAATTTTTAAATTGATGTTCGAGACAACATCATCCAACAAAAAACTTCCAACAAACATCATATAGTGCACACATTCTTTTCGACATTAAAAAATGTTTCTGTACACTCTCTTTTACGTATTTACTTAACATTGTCTTTATTGACAGACATTTGTGATATTCCACTTCGATTAAGGTCACATACAGAACCTTGTTGTCGAAAACGTGCAATCAGATAATTTATCGTCGTATATATTGGTCCAGTTGAAAACAACGGCAATTGCTTCCAAATAACATATACA
Organism: Pollenia griseotomentosa; assembly: GCA_963931875.1. NCBI lineage: Eukaryota > Metazoa > Arthropoda > Insecta > Diptera > Polleniidae > Pollenia > Pollenia griseotomentosa. Next base: position 209,529,334 of record OZ007560.1, read on the forward strand.
CAATACGCACACAAGCTGTTCGTGCTGCGGTTGTTGCTAAAAATTTTTGTTAATTTTTTATTAATGTTAAAATATAACATTATGGAACATTAAAATATAATGTTTGCCTAAAGTACCACTAAAATTGTTGTTTTTTTAACGAAGAACAGAACACTATATAATGTTCGGCTCTTTCTTGAAAATAGTTACGAACGGTAAAAATAGATATCGTCGAACGCTTAATAATGTACTGTTTATTTTCGAAAACTGCTTACCAGTGTGGCCATATCCAAAAATATTTAACAGTTAAATCGGCTTTAAAATAATGCTAACAAATATCCTAAGCTACAAAAAAATAATGCTAAAATTTAAATTTTATTATTTTTTGTCATTTCAGTTAGTTTAAATTTATACATGATTTATTTTACATAATTCTTCCATATAAACTCACATCATACCAATAGAACAAACTGATTAAAAAATAACCATAAGAAATTTTTATTAAACATAAAAAGTCTTAAAACTATAAAACAAATATATTTCAGTCTTTATATACATATGTATGTATGTATTTTATGTACGTACATAAAAAGTTTTCCAACAAAAGGTACCATTAAAGACCATATCACGTGAGGAGGTCCATAACAAAACGCAATAATTACACCATAACATTTTTTTGGATAAACGATAAAATGTAATTTAAGTAGGTAGCACATAATTTTTTTATAAAACAATTATTGAGGTATTATTGTCTACAAAAATAGCATTAATCACATATTATTTTTATTATTTGACAGTTTGTTCTTAAGTTATTTAGATAGAAAATTTGGAATTATTGCGTTTATGTCCGAATCATAGTATTTATTTCATTTTCTTTGAACTGTGTGAAAATATTGCGTTTTGATCTGAATTATGGCTGGAATTTCTGCTTTTTTCTTTGAATGGATTTGTATTATATCATTTTGATTTAAATTGCAACCACGTGTAGAAAAATGAAAACACTTTTTATGTGTAATTATTGCATTATGCTCTGAACCATTATATTTGAAATTGAATTGCAGTGTAGTTATTGAGTTTTGGAATGCTTTATAATAAAGGTAATATAGATTTCAATGTGTAGAATAGGATTCAATCAAACAACTTGAAAAACGTAATTATTCACACGGAAAAAAATCAAGTTAAAAACGTAGAAAACAAGGTTGATTTAAAATTTGTCGGTGGTGATTTTGTTTTATACGTTTTTCATGTTAATTCAACCTGATTTTACAATAACTGCGAACAACATTTTTTTCTTTTAAAATAACTATAATTCATGTTAATTTAACATTGCAGTAAAGTTAGAGCAAAATGTCAATTATATTGAAATAAAAATCCGTATCACGTTGAATGAAAGTTATTTCAAGTTGAAACAACGTGAATTTCATGTAGAATCAAATTGGTTTGAGTGTGTTATAACAGTGTGAAGAAGCTTCAGAGACAACATATGCATTTATTTAAGAATAATTCAAAACACTTACCCCTGTAACACATGTTTCACTTATTTTGTATTCTCCTTTGATAACACAAGCATCAGCAGAATCGCCCAATATGGTTTTCGTCATCATTCTACTTTGAAAACTTGATGTTCTATTTAACTAAATAATTTTAATTAAAAGAATACGGGAATTGTCTTCTTTTTATAACATATTTTAAAAATGAAAATGAAAAATGGACATACTTAAGTTTGTATGCATGTTAATTTAACAAGATAAACTTTTGATTTCAATATAAAACAGGTCAATATTGAATCCATAATCATTTATATTTTAATTTTTTTTTTTTTTTTATTTTAACATTGAATCATATTAAATAAACGTGATTTAAGGTTATTTTATTTAAAATTAATATGTAATAATGATAAATTTAAATATAGGGCATACTTTTGCAGAAAATTACTATGATTCTCAATCAACATTTTTCCATGTTAATTGTACATTGGTATTTTTTTCTGTGTGTTGCGTTTTGTTATGGACCTCCTCACATATTTATGTTTAGAAGCAAACTTAAATTAATATAAAATTAACAAAAAATCAAAGGATCTTGACTTATAAATGGCTATAAATTCGTATTTCAATAAAATTTATATTATGACGCTTTTATAAAATAAATACGTCATCAAATTTTCTGCTTCAGCTTCTGAAGAATCGACCGAGATATCATTATAATAAATGTTCTTATCCCAATTTTTAATGAGATCGTACGTATAAAGCGAATTCATAATGTTTAAAATCATTCTATTTTGAATTTTCGTTTTTAAGAGATTCATTCCTCCAAAAACCTATTTTAACTTCAGCGTTGCTTAATGGCAAAACCAAGAACTTCACTGAAAAAAAAGCTAATTCACTGAATGGATTTTCATTTAATGCATTTTTATATCCATATACATTTATCCAGAAATCAACTGTTGAGTTCTTATTTAACCATTCGTATGAATTTAGTTTCTGCCACTGATGTTCCAAAGTTGTAATTTCTTCTACAGTGAAATCAATAATTTCTTCTTTAAAATGTTCGCTTAATTTGCATTTATTAGTTTTTAAACGGTTTTCTACATTAAAAAAGTTAATATTTGTTAAATTATGAAAATGTTTGGCAATCGTTGTCTAAGTTGACATATTAATCAAGTTGTAAAATCTCGTCAGGTAATTCGTATTAGTTTTCTATTTCAAAAGTTATGGTTTCCCTTTTCAAAACTTTTTCAAAATCGTAATTGAAATATGACGTTGGGGAAAAAAAATAAGCTAAACATGAATTTAATGGATCAAAATAATCAAATTTCAAAACAATTTGATATGAAAGGTCTTTTAAAAGATTGTACAGTTTCTACTAGCAAAAGAGTAGGGATTTGTGTAATCAACAAAAAATTGTGGTAGATTTTCAAAAAAAAAAGATTACTTGAATATTCTTAAATTACATAATGCTAAATATGTTGTTGAAAAATGCTAACTGCTAAATGGGAAATTTGAAGCTAAATCAGACAAAAAAAAATGCTAAATTTAGCTGCAAAAGCAAAAATGGCCACGCTGCTGCTTACAATAGCCTACAAAAATTTTATAATCTTCGCTTCTTTCGGACCACCCTATAGTTTTAGAAAAAATTAAAGCGTTATGTAAATTAAGCTGTACTATTTTGAACAATCATTAATCCCTATAACAGTTTAGTTTTTTAAATATTTGCTTAACTTGTCTGCCAACTGATTTCAAAGATTATTTAAATAAATTTATTTAAAAGCAAAAAAAAAAACTTTTAGTTATCATATTTTAACCTTGATAAATGCTTAACCATTAAAATTTACAATTTTCATTTTATTTTATGAGTGTTAAATGTATCTCATCTCATATTTCTTATTTAGCATTTGCAACATAAAATAGTTTTTTTTTTAATGTATTGTATAGGGTTTCTTTCTTTCTGCGAATGTATACAATTTGTTTTATTTCAGGTATGCGGCATGAATATTTTTCCAGTAAAAATTAAAAAATATATCATGGAATCACTTTTCTATTAAGCGCCTAGGTCTTCTTCTCATAAGCCAATTAATTTGAATTGCTTTTAAGGCATGTTTAAACCTAACAAATATTTAACGAAAAAACCAAAAACAAAAGGCGTGACTAGTAAATTAATCAAACTTTAGCTTTATTTTTAAAATTTTTACTGATTTACAATAATTTATTCCTAAGAAGATAATTGTATGAAGTAATTTAAATACTGTTGATCTAGCAAAAACTTTGAAAAAGCTAACAATTTATTTGTAAGCAACCAAAGAGTTTTAAATGTTCTAAATAAAACTAGTGTTGACGTGTAGAATGTCAACCATTTGATAGGTGTGAATACAGCTTTAGTTTAAAGTATTAAAAAAAAAATTTATGAAAAATTCTTAAAAAAACACTTTTTTTGACAGCACCACTATGTGAATACAATTTTTAAATTTAATTATATGGCGAAAAACTTTCACTTAAATACAAAATCTAATAATTATATTTCCAAAACTTTCTCGAAATAAAATTGCCGGAAATCATACTCAAACATTTTTCTCAGAAATTTCCCGGAAATCGTTTACGCGTAGAAACTCTAGAATTGTGTATGTGTGTCCCAGCGTGTGTATGTAACCTTGTGCGTTAAATTAATTTCAATATTCAATCATCTAACAACTTCCCGTAAACGCATTTGTCGAAGCGTCGAACATAACATTCATCAATCATGTGATAAATCTTGTATAAGCCAAATTAATATATATTGGATAAATACGGCTGCGAAAATTTACAACAAATTATTGCTACCTTTTGTACACAGCAATATTTCATAAATATTTAAATCAGCAGCAGCTAGAAATAATACAAAATATATCACTTTAACGACAAAACAAACATTTGAAAAGTTGCAAAACTTCTCACAAAAAAAGAAAGTCTTCATTAAGCTGGTAGAAACAGCTGTAAAAGAGTTCGCATTTCCAGCAACGAATATAACACAACAAGTGTAAAATTTTTTTTTTTTTTTTCTTTTTTATATTAATTTTCTGTAGTTTTTTTTATAAGTCTTTATGCTTAAACAAGTATTTCCTTTAGCTCGTGTATTCATTTTCTTTTTCGTTAGCAAACAAAAGCACCTCGTTAAACTTTGCAGAAAAATGTTAAAAAAAAAAATACCAAAATATATTGGAAAAACTCGCAACCTTGATTGATGATAATAAAGATGTAAACGAAACAAACCTTTTCAAATGTCAACTCAACATAATTGAGTCTTATTCATATAGAAATGTGGAGATTGAATTTTGAAAAATTCAAAAAAAAGTAAGATATAAACACTTTGCAATAAATGTATTGGAAGGTGTCAATGGAAACTTTTTCCACATTTGAAATTTATTTAAAATATATATTTTAAAAATTAATATAACAGCAGGTTCTATGAATAGATGGATTTAAGAAAAGTAATACTTTTGTAGCCACCTTTTTCTTTTTAAATATGCGATACCAAATATAAATGTTTGCCTAGGTTTATTAAGTACTAGCTGGACCCGGTCCGCTTTGCTGGCCCTTAGTAAAGATTTAAAATTTTATAAAATATGAACGTATTGATTTTCAAAACATTAAAAAAAAAAAATAATAATAAATGTTTTACTTACCAGCAAATGCTATTAGATTCTTCATGTTTGTTTAAAATTGTTAGATACCCTAACCGCGTATTTGAAAAATATTTATGGAAGTGGAAATAGACTTTGGTAAACTAAAATTAACATAAATGTTTGGAATAAAACTGGCTATTAAACCATATTAATTTTGTTTTTTCATTTTGGTGATTTTAGCGTATTTTAGTGAATTACCGCTGAATTGATAAATGTATATTGATAAAGATTTAGTGACATACCATGCATCTAAATTTTAAAACATTATGTTTAGCGATTACGACGAAATGACAAAAATATAAAAACGTGGTGCAATCTATCGGATAAATACGAAACTCCACAGAAACACTCCTCATACCTTATACATTAAACACACAAATTTTGGTCAAAGTCGGTGCAGTAGTTTTTGAGTTTAGCGATTACAAACAAACACGTCTCTTTTATATATATAGATATTATGGATCCTTAAAAGTCCTTATGCCATCTAATAATTTCCATTAATTTGACCGATTTTACGCTAAATAGAGAAATATTTCTAATTTAGGAGTGGCCCTGGAAAAGGCTTAAGGTGTCAGGTCTGGAACTGGTTTCTACCTTTCACCTGATGGCTTAGTTTAGACTGTGGTCTCTATTTGTTTCGCTATACTTTTGAATTTTAGCATGCCTGCATGAGTAGTGGCCTGCTGATGAGACTTTATAAGAGATGTTGCTAGCCAAGGGAACTTCATAGCACAATTCTAAATCAATAGACAGTACTGTGCTTTAATCGTGCGAAAGCGCATTGTCCTCATTACGTTAAAAAACAATCAACGGTTAAATAATAGATCTCATTAATATGGAATATTCGAGATTGTTGTGAGTAGTCTCACGGTAATTTAACCCTGGATGGTTACTGTTTGTCCAATCGACGAAGCTCATTTTCTCTTTATCATATAACTTTTTTATGTGTAGTCAAATTACGCTCTGTTTTTCAATAACATTAGCTGATGACGAACGATTTTAAAAGTTAATTTATTTCAAAACACAAAAAAGAGCTTAAAACTGTTATGCTTTATTTTATTTTATTTTATTTTAATTTTAAATAAGATGCTTAACTAAAAAATATTTTACCAAAGTTATTTTTTTTTTTTTTTTTTTGTGGAATACAAAATTTATTATTAATAAAATATTTCTATTACGTGCCAAATTCCCAGTTTTTATTTTTGATAAATACACTGAAATTTATTGTAGAGGAAAAGCTAGTTACTATACGCTTTTATTTTTTTTTTTTTTTTTTTGAGTTTTTACTTTTAAAATCGTTCCACTAGAATATTTTTTAAATAGTTTGGTGATTCAAAGAAAAGTAACCTTTATGTACTTTAATGAAGAGTAGCGTCCCAGGGTTAAACAGAGAATGAATACTATGCGTCTATCAAATTCTCTGTGTGATCTTTCTACACACAGTTTGGATAGAAATAACCAAAAACGGCATCTCTGATCACCGACATAAGGTCAACTTCCAAAATATCAATTTTTTGATAAAAAAAACACTGAAATTTATTGTTGATGGGATAAACTATTCCTATGCGCATTGAACTGTTTGCTAAGGCCAGATCGTCAGGAAACTTTATCCAAAGATTTAAGAAAAACTAAAGATATTTCACAAATAAAACTGTTAAGCGAATAAGAATTATAAGCACCAGTTTTACTTGTAACAATGTCAAAGCTTAAACAAAAACAACAACATTAAACAGTGAGTTTATCTTTTCTTACATTCCTCACTACAATTGGTTAATTTCTTTTAGATGACATAAAAAAAGTAATACACAAACATGATTTTAGATGTTTGGTCAGATTAGGTTCCTTGGGTAGCCAACGAGAGACATCTAACTTGGGTCCTTCAGAGGACCCTTTGTGATACGCAGCGCTAATGAATATACTTCAAAACAGTTACTCAGATAGGGTCACTGCAGAGTTTAACCAACTCGTATTCCTATAGAAGAAAATAAGCGACCTTAGTTCTATCCTAGATAAAACCTCCAATCAGGGAAACACCGGTTTTTCCAAGTATTTTTCTCCAATGCCCCGGATTCCAGGATATTGACATAGAAAGTGAAACACAGTTTCCTTTTCCACCTCATCATGGCAACTTCAACAGTAGTAGTCATTGGTCAGTTTAGATGTTTATAATACAACAAACTTGACTTTAACAGCCTGGCCCACGAAGACAACAAGAACATTTCTTTCGTATATGTATATTGAAAACAAAAACAAATTTTAGTTTTTTATAATTCTTTTCAATATAAATATGCGAAAGAAATGTTCTTGTCGACATTGTGGGCCTGTCAGTAAGTCTTAATTTTTTTTTAATTAAGCAGATCTTAAATCTTTAAAATTAACAGGTTGTTATTTAACCAGCATTTTTTTTTTAAATTTGTATATACGAATTTATTTAAAGAGCTTCTTAAATTCGCTCTTCCTCTTATTATCAACCAAATAGTTCTATTCAAATTCAAAACTACAAATACTATTTGAAAGAATGTAAATCAAATACTGGTAAAAACACTTTTAAAGCATAAATACGTAAGGAAAGTGTATAAAAAAAATCACAAAAATAAAAAGAACATACACACAAAAATATGTATGAAATTATGTGTGACAACATTTACTTTTATGCTATAAACTTGTTAAAATAAAGGCTTTTAAGCTGTTAAATAAAAATAACTCCATGCTTTTTACAACAGCCAAAACAAAGTAAAAAAAATATGCTATATACATATATGTATGTATGTATATGTGTGTGTACATGTATATGTATATATATGTCAATTCTTTTATAGACAACGTAATCATCAACGACTAACAAAATGTACTGCTCTTCATATCTGTTTATTTTACTTTACTTCCCGTTTACTTTAGTTTACTTTTTAGTGAAGTTTCGTTACAGTTGAATGTTACAGAATTCAGGTCGTTTGTAAACAAAATAAAAAAATCCAAAAAATATTGATATACGTTTAGAAGCTTTCTTTTTAGCATTTTTACGTTACATATTGAAAGCAACATACTCTTATACGTTAATATAAACATACACATTCATGCAAACTTTAATAGACATACAAACACATAAATAGTCTGTTGATTATTTCAAAAAAAAAAAAAAAGGAAGAAAAAGTTTTAAACAAATAAAGTAACTTAAGTGTGACGTTAATGCAAACAAATATACAACTACATTCACACATATGCATTCACACAACTACACAAAAATAACACACATTAATATTGAAAACTTTAAAGACAAAAAAAGGTTTTTTCCTTTTAAATATTTTGTGTGGAGTTTGTCGTTTGTTAACTTTTATCAAGTTTTTATAAGTTACCGGAATAGCATTAAAAGTCCTTTTTATTTATTTAATTTTAAGAGAGCGAAAATTTAAATTTGTTAACAGCTCTCATGGTTTTTAAAAAGCAAAATAGCTGGGAGAGAATTTGTAAATTTAGGAAAAAAGAGCTAGATATTGTGTTAGAGTAATTAAGAGAAAAGCTGAGAAGAGAGTTTTGTTTACCGTTGTAAGTGAAGGATGGGAACACATCACGCAATAATGGGAAATTTTTGAAAAATGTAAGAAAACAAAATTTGTTATGAAAAAACAATGTTTGAAATTACCTTAATTAACTGCTAATAACTTTTAAAAGAAAAACGTTTGTCCAAAACGCCAATTCTGAGTGAAACTTTTTAATGGGGGTTAGTTTAGAAACAAGTAAAAGTCCTGTGCAGAATCTTTCATACCATCTACCAAAAGTAAAAGTATTTCAGAAGTTGGATTTATATGGAGTTTATGTTCAGTGACTTTAGACTTAAATTTTTTAAAATTGTAAGTAGCTGATTGCAATTTTAATGAGCAAATTTAGCCAAAGTCACATCTCAAATTTTTGTGAATTTTGACAAGCAGTATATGTAAAAACTTGAACATTTGACGGCAGCAGTTATGGTATTTCTCAATGACTTATTGCGGGCTAATCTTCCGTAAAAATTTGCTTCATATGGAGCTCTAAGAATGCAAGGTTACAAGGCTTACAAGGCTTACCCAACCACTTTTTAATTTCAAAAGTCAACTTTGCAGCGCTGAGATCAGGGTTTTCCTCAACATGACGAACTGGCCACCTCTTGTCTGCATTAGTAAAAATTTTATTTGGCCCAGATGTACCTTTGTTTCGGATTTTATTTTTGTGGATAAATTTGTTGATGTGTTATGATGTCAGCAATTTGTCGTTGGCTTTTAGGCATTCTTAAAAGGTGAATTACGTTTTCCCTCTTTGCAGTATATGCTGATTTCGCAAATAAAATAAAGCGAAACTGTATATTTTTTAATACCTTCTTTAAAATACACGATTAAAATTTATTTTAGACGTTTAATTACACGAAAAAAAAATTTACCTTGCACTATGACTACATCAACATAGAGGGATTTTTTATGCACTTCATTATTTAAGCTGTGATCATATTTTCATGAAAGCATTAATTGTTTCGTTTATATCACTTTAATAGGCTGAGTTTTTTTTATTTTTTTCTTTAATGTTATAACAAGACAATTATCTTTACAGATAATATATCCTTCCTCTATTAAACATTGACATATTGAAGGTTTTTTAAAAAATACAAATTGCATCCAATAAGATGTGAGCCACTGTATTTATTTTTTAAAACAAACTGAATAAGTACTGACCTCACAGTATTAACAAGAATAAGCCCTTTATAGTTCCATTGGTAAGTGATGGACCAATCTCCTTAAGATTTTCTATTTCGATAATTAGGCTAAAAGAATTAAGAGAAGCAAAATTTTACTACAATAGCATTGATTGTTACATTTTTAACCAAACGAGGCTATTTTCTGAGTATTTCCCTTGTTTGGAACGTCTGGTAAATTATAAACCGATCTTCACGAAATTTAGTTGTATAATTTCCAGTTCAATAAAACGCATATGTGCAAAATTTTATATTAGTTTTTTTTTTTTTTGAACAGGAATATCAATTTAATTAGGTGTCTGTTCCCCATTTATGCAAGCCTATAACTGTTTTCCTACTAAGCCGATTGTGCTTGATTTCAATATTATTCGATGCTTGATAGAAACAAATTTACACTAAAATTTCCTTTTCTGTTGAGTCTTTAAGAACTGATCGTGTTTTCAAAACACAGACAGACGGGCGGACGGACATCACTAACTTGACATAGAATTTGTCAAAGACCCTGAATATATATATGGGAATTTTAGCATTGAGAATATTTCACACGGAATGACAAACTTACAAATTTTCGAATTTTGTTTTTAGTATAATTTTCTATGCAAACATTAACGTTCGAAATCGACGAACAGGCAGTTAGATTTCACAACTAGTGGTGGGTATATAATAAAAAAAATTATTTATAAATAAAGTTAGTTGTCAGATTTCAAAACCGCACAAACTTTCAATATTTTTGCTAAAATTTCTTAGACCCAGTATATTTGGCTTCTACTGTATTTGTTTCGATTTTATTTTCTTCTATTGTAAAGGGTGGTCCAACCATAATGCGTTTAATTTTGTTTGCTTAACTAAATTTTACATTTCTTCGTTTCTGAGTTTGAAAAATTCAACCATTAAGGTTCAAATCAAAATGAATTTCGTGCACTTGGTGATAATTGACCAAAAGGGTCCACAGTCGGGAGTATTGTGCGAAAATTTCAGCAAACCGGGTTGATGCGGTTTATGGCCTGGCGTCGTCATTGGGACGTACTTTTTCGAAAATGAGGTCGCGCAAGCAGTTACCGTGAATGGTGTACGCTATCACGTGATGATAACAGACTTCTTGTGGCCAGATATTGAGGTTATGAACCTGGACGATATGTGGTTTCAACAGGATGCTGCCAGTTGCCACACAGCCAAGAAAACAATGACTCCTTTGTGCGAGAAATTCAATGGCCGTGTTATCTCACGTTGTGGCGATGTTAATTGACCGCCACGATCATGTGATTTGAAAACGTTGGACTTCTTTATTTGGGGATATTTAAAGTGAAAAAGTGTACGTCAATAAGCAAAGAACATTTCAAGGGCTAAAGGCTGGAATAATTCGGCACATTAACGACATTAAACCTAAATTATGGTCATGGACCATCGGATAGATTTATGCCACCGAAGCCGTGGCATTTGGACGAAAGTTTGTTTCACACATAATTGTCATAGATTCTTCTATCATAATAAAAAATAATAAGATAATTCTCCAAAAAAATTTTTTGTTTTTTTACAATTAACATCATGCGTTTTGGTTGGACCACCCTTTATTTGGCATCTATTCTATTTGCTGCATCCACTTGAACGAGAATATATCTTCAAGAGCTTCTCAAGATGCTTAGGCACAACCCTTCAGGGGAACTTGAAAGCAGGAGTAGTTAACACAATCTGCCGATTGCAGAATTGATTGCACAAAAAAATAATCGCCCATGTTCTGGCAATCACAAAACGGCAGATATATTTTATTGCGTTCTAAAACTCATGCATTTTTCATGCGATCTGCCATATCTTCTTGCGATTGCGATTTACATAACACCTAGTATGCGATTTCAAGTCATAAAAGCAAATGTAAAGCGTTTTTCAATTGTCAAAATATGCCCGAATGATTTAAAAATTTTTGTGGATTAAAGCATTATTCTTAAAAATACCAATTTCACTATTTAACTTCTATTGAATATCACTTAGTAACAATTACAAATAAATTTACATTCATTATAGTTTTTAAAAGTTAGCTGAAATGCCGATATACCATAATAAAATACATAAATTTAAAAGATTTCGCTCTTAAATATCAGGAAAAATATTTTATACAAAAACTAAGCCACAATCCCATGGTTTTGTTTACAATGACCTTCGTTATTAAATATAAAAATTTGATTTTCTTTTAAAATTTATAGAAATCTTCAAGAATATCACCTAGTTTTAAATAAAATTAGTAAAATATAATATATTTCTAAATAAACTATAACAAAACCAATTAAACATCTTTAAAACAATTGCAATAAAAAGCAAATGAACTTGAAATCAAGATTTCTATAAAATGTTTAAATATTTAGGGAAACCAAATCCTTAATATATAAAAAAACAAACAGGCTTTACACTCTTTATATTTTGTAAGGCGCAGGACTTTGCTCGCATTCCAATAATTCTCTACTAAGCTTACAAAATTTACCTCTATAGTAAAATTGGCGCTCTAAAACAAGAATCCCTTAATTCATAAGCACTCTCTCTACGGTATATCTATATATATTACCTCCTTTTACAATACAAACCATATTTTCCAATAACTCTCTTTTCCAGTAAAACCAGCTTCCAGCGAACTTAATTGAATATTCTCAATATAAAATTCACGACCTATACAATAAATTCCATTGAATTTACATTGCAGCAAATAACTAACAGACTGCCATGGCAGGAAAACACACATTACATTGTCTATTCCGAGTTTAACAGAAAAAAAAATGATTTTTAACCCACATTTCATTCAGGCAATAATAGTTCAACGAGTAGAACGTTGGGTTACAACAAAACCCAAGTGGATGGATGAACCAAAAACAAAATATTTTACGTGCGATTTTTTTTTCTCTTTTTTTTTAAAGGAAAAAATGTTGACAGGACATAAATAATTGTGAGTTATTTTTTTCTATTTCAAGGTGTAGAAACGAAATAAAGTAAATTGTATTTGTATTCAATACATAATTACAATGTTTTAGCTTTAATTACCTTGAAAAGTTTCTTTGATTGAAGTTGGGTTAATTCTGTATTTAGTCTTATTATGATTAAATAGACTTGTCATTTCAATTTGTTATGATTTTTTGATCACTTAACTTTCGTCGAAAACGTGTTATTTTTTTTTGTGGAAAATTTGTTATAATTATTTGTTTTTTCTTCTCTATCCAGAACAACATATTAATTTACAAGGAAAAAATTATACAAATAAAGTTTGGGCCATTGCACAGTGGCTGAAAATCGTTTTTTATTGGCAAAAATTCTGTAACTTTTGAACCGAAGGAAATATTTTTTTTAACCCAACTTTAAATTTTCTTAAAATCGGTTGAGTAGTTATTGGGGAATTTAAGGGCAAAGTGGAACTTTAGATTTTTTTAACTTTAGCGTGAAATATGGTTTTTTTATTTTTTTAATTACTTAGAAATGTCTTCTTTGAATTTAAATAATATTCATAAGCATTTTTTGTTGTAATGGGACACTAAAAAAATTTTATGTTTACACTATAAAAAAAATTTTAACATTAAAAAAAAAATAGTAAAATCAACTGGAAATTTTGCTATTATTAATGAAAAATTAACAATTTTTTGCTGTCAAATTTGTTTACACTTAAAAAAACTTTAGAAATATTATCTTCAATCTTGCTATTACTACAGAAGAATCTATTATTTATTGCTGTAAAATTTGTTAATAATAAAATAAATCCGCTGAGTTCTGATTTTTTTTTTTTAAATTTTGATACGAAAATATAGATATTTATTTTTTGAATATTTCTTATTTATTAAACCATTTCATATGGGCATTTCCTGGGGTCCCGAACGTACGTTCGTACGCTTTTGATGTACAAATAATATAGAAAACAAAACTTTTCCTAGCTTTTTTTTTGCGATTCAATAGCATTTGGGTAGCTGTATGTTTAGTGCAAAAGATGAGTTTCATCGAGCTTAAGTTTTCATAATAATAGTTATTAACATGTGGTCGCGAACGTACGCAAAATAGAAGTCAACTTTGGCTGACAGCAGTTAAATGTAAAAATCTGCGTAATGGAACGGAATATTCAAAAGTGATTAATTTATTTTAAAAGTGTATTAATGTAGGTCTCCATGCAGTATTTACCAAAAAAAATATCTCTTTTGGTTTTTGTTTAATTGGCTTAAGTACAGGTCGCGAACGTACGATTTTTCCATATGTTTTTTTATTATTATCACATTGCAGTTTCTCATTAATGTCTTCAAATTTCCTTAACAAACAACTAAATACTCAATTTACAATTGATTGTAATGAAAAGATTATGAAGAAAGAGTGTAAACATAACATATTTTTGCATGTAAAATAAGCATATAAAAATGTGTTTAGAAGTAGAAAATATAAGAAAATATAAAATTTTCCAGTTTCCAGTGCAATTTCCTCAAGTAAAACAGCTGAGACATGCTATGAAACCATTCTTTTATAACAACATAGACTTTTTTAATAATAATAAACAATAAAAGACGATGATTATCAACATTCTATTTTTTCATCCTGGTAGACCATTCTGGGGAAATGCCCATATATATGTAGATAAATAAAAGCAGCAATAGATTTAAATAGCTTTTGTAACAATGTGAGGTTCTGTTTATTATTATTTTTTACTAATACAATTGGGCTATTCACAAGGTGTGCTATCAAGTCTTATCGTCATAATGTGCTAAATAATATTTTACAACTGTTTAAAAAAAATATTGTTTTGCTTAAAACAAAATAAAAATTTTAATGCTGTGTTCATTATTTTTTCGTAACTGTACATTAGAAATCTAAATTAAATGAGATTGCCCACACCAGTCATATATATTTCTTGTAATTATTTTAAGACATATGACTTTACAACTTTATAACTACCTTGTGAATAGCCTGTCTTAGATCTAGTGAATTATAATTATTATTCATTTAATTGAAAGATTGATTGCAAATATTCCATATTCTGTTCTATGTTATTTCTGTTCTTAAGTAGTTTTTTGACTTCTTCATTTGAATCCCGATGTTCCACTTTCCATTAATTTCGAATACTGGAGATGAACGGATCTGACGTTGCCAATAATATATTAAATAGATCTTTATTAGTGGAATTTCGTGAAATTTTTCTAGTATTGTGCTATCTATAAAATCTGTTATCCTTGTTCCTTTATTCTTTAGCTTCCTCTGATAAATCTCCATGTGGCACCAACTGAAATTTAATGACATCTTCTCCATGATAAAGGATTTTGTGAACTGTAGCAGATATATTTCTCCATGGGTACTTGGTTGTATATATTTTTGCAGTTTCCTAAGCAAAATCTCCAAATTTTCTAGAGTCAATTTCTTCATTGCACGCAAGTACTTCTAGGATTATTTTAAATCTAAAATTTGGATCTGAAAAGAATCTTCTTGCGGTATTGCCATCATTTGTATTGCTTGACCCTTGTTTCGGCTGATCTATAATCAACCCAAATTTGCGATATTCATCTTAAACATGTTTCCTTTTTAAACTTCTTAACTTCATAGCTGATTTTTGGTATTCTTGCATGTAGTGGTGATAATCCAAATTCATATGCATCAGTATTATCTGATGATTTTGTCGGGTCTTGGTTTAATTGGCTTGATGCAGCTGGATGCAGCCTTTGTGTTAGTAAAAGCCTGGCCTACTTTTCCATCTATCATTGTTAGCACTAATTGGTAGCTAACTTCAATTTACTGCCCATCTAAATCTAATTGTAATGGCTGTAGTATTGCAATTTGGGCCTTGATATCACTAACTTCTTTGTTAATTGCATCATGAGTTACTTTTTTTAAACTCAAATTTAATAGGCCTGCAGTATTACGTACAAGATGGTGTCTTATTTTTCCAAATATCCCTTGTTTGGGTTGTACTAGTCGAAGGCTATGTAATCTTAGAAAATCTTTTTTAATCGCAATGGTACAAATGATACTATGAACATATCTGAGTCCGAAATATTTTCAAATACTACTTGTTTGTATTGTTTTTGTCCGGAAGAACAATCACATCCCCATTTACAAAAAAGGAATTAACTTTGTGTTTCCATATTTCTTTAACTGATTTAACTGAAGTAGAGATTGTAGTTGTACCTCTGCCGAAATTGGTGTGATTGTAATAGTGTCCTTTAATTGCAAACAGTCCATTTAAGCAGCTGTTATGTGATGATATGCTGGATACAGATTTGAACCTTTTTCAATCGCACGCAATCTGAGCTGTATATATTGCTGTTTAGTTAATTTCAAATCCAGAAATAATGCAAATGCCTCCTCGTTTGTAAATTGTTTTGCATCGCTCGGAGTTGGTTTACTTTTAAGAATCCGTTTTGTTCTCAATGGACTAGCTTTAACAACTTTTTCAATGACATCCGCTTTTGTCAATTGTTTCTGTGATCGTTATTGATGTAGGAAAGTATCTTGAATATTTTCATACCCGATTTCTTCATTGATATCCTTAAGCTTCCGCCTCTTAGATCTATCGCTACAGTTGTCCAGCGATTTTTGTGGTCTCTCACGAGTGTTCGTTCTCTAACCAGTTTACAAAGCTCTTATAAAATCAATATTTGCTGTAATCAACATTCCTGTGTCGCTGTTTTAAATGTTTGATGAAAATAAAATACTCTACGGCCAATTCTTTATAGCTCCATGTTTTTATGAAAAAAGTTGTTATTGCTCAGATATATTATAATTACTGAGTCCAATGTCACTTGCTTTTAAACCTTTTCATAATTTTTTTCATACCAAATACATAAAAAGGATTAAAAAACTTAAAATCCTTTTATTTATATGCTATAAAATACCTGACACAAATATATCAACGCATTGCATAGTTTTAGGGTCATAGAATATTATTAGAGTCATAAATACAGATAAAATAATAAGACGAAAAATAATGTAAAAATCCCTTCTAAGGTAAGATTCACAATATACCTGTTTAGCGTAAACGCGTGTTTAAACCCTTTATTCTACATAAAAAAATGTTGAATATAATATAAAGTAACGAAAGGAAATAATTCCCAGTTTCTCTTTATTCTACTATAAAATACGCTAATGTGAACGTAGTGTAACGGATAAGTTTGAATCAGGGCAGCTATACGTTTTTCTGATTGTGTAACAATAATAAAATTTTTTATATGTACTACCTGTATTCTGTTCGATCACGATTAATATTCCCTATATCATTAAATTAAACTATTTTGTTTTTTTGAAGGCAATAGCACATGATTTCTGTTACTTCTGCAAACATTTTTGCGAAATAAAAAAAATTAAAAAAAAAATTGTTCAAACAAAACAAAATTCTTTTTGGAGTGATTCCATTAAATTTAAAAAACTGTTAAACAGATGGGTCCAAACAGGTACAAGAGTATATACATGGTTAAAGAAAACACTTTCACCTTTCCGTCAGTGGTTTTACCTTCTTGGTAAAAATTCTATTTAACTAAAGTTGAAATTTGACAAAAATATAGTAGTTCAGAAAATATTTCTTAACATCTCAAATATAAATAACACAATAGTCGCACATATAACTTTTCTAAAGATAATAAGACAACTAACCTAGCAAAAAAGCTAGCAGGGCATTATCGATGATAGTTTTTGAGCAATGATAATTTCTTTCGGATAAAATATAAAAAAATCTCCTTTTTTTCTGAGTTAAAAAAAAGTTGTGTTTAACAACATGGCACGACCACAATTACCAATATTTTGACCTAATTTTTTGGCTGCCTTAAGCTACTTATCAAATATTTGACGAAAAAAACGAGACCAACAACCAAACTAAAAAATCATTTAGCTTAATATCAATACTTATTTTGATTAAAATACCACATCTTACAAAAAACTGTTTTTTGCTATGTCTAGTAGTATAATTAGTTTATTTGTTATATTAAGACCATTTTAAATCTCGCTAACTATTTACAAAAGTAGGGGTTACGCTTATTTGATCAAATATTTAATAAGTGTGACCGTAGCTTTAGTTTTGTTATGTTTACTATTAAATAAAATCAAAATTTTGGAAATCGGTGACAAACAAAAATTGGACTTTTGGCCAATGAAATAAAATTTTCAGCCACTGTGCATTGGCACATTCTAGCCGTTGTGATGCATCCCTAGGCAACACTTATTGAGCTAATTGATTTTTATATAAAAAAAACCTCAGATCAACTTTAAGAATGTGATGCAGCAATGTGCGAAAGAAACACATTTTGTGTCAAAAAGTTGGTTAATCATCAGAAAAAAATGTATACAAATATGTTTAAAAACTCAATTTTTATTGTTTTATTATATATAACTACATATACAAACGAAAACAAGAAAAACGGATTAAAGGCCTATGAACTTGAGTTTTGAATACACTATTTTCAGTAAATTGTTGAGATGCATTGGATTGAGCATCATCCTAGGCTTGGCAGATTAAAATTTTCAAAATTCTTGACATTTAATAAAAAAAAAAATTTGATTTTAACAAGAATTCTTGGAAATTAAAAACAATTTTTTAAAATGAGTTAAAAGCAATAACAAATACAAGCAAATACACGCACTTTTTGCACGAAAAAGGTCTGAACGCTTTTGTTTTGTGTTAAAAGTTTTTAATTATTAGTGCTGAGTGTTGATACGGGTCTCTGTTTCAAATCAGCATCTCAGTGTTGCCAATTATTATTGTTGAATAAAGTAAGCGAAGTCTTGATAGATTTTTAAATAAATATTAAAATTTTTTTTTTGCTTTTTTCACAGCTATGGTCAAGGAAAACTGTTAACAAAATAAAATAAATATTTTGATTGGGCTATAAAAATTTTGACAAAACATATTTCTCTTGATTCCTGACGAGCAGTGAAAGTTTTGAAAATCAAGAAAAATTAAGAATGTCTGGCAAGCCTAGTTTGTGCACTTAATATCTTGAACAGCTTTCGAGCTTGGCTCAACTTCTAGGCCTCAAAATTTGACGTGTTAAATAAACTGCTTTGGTTGCGAATACTATTAAGTCACAAGCTTGTTATATTGTGTAAAATGGAACGTGTTTTTTTAATCCAAGTTACATTAATTTTTAAATTATTTTCCGCAACTTTCTTTATCGTCAGCACTCTTTTGCCCCATCAGACCTTTATATATTAAGTATGAATTAGAAAAAAAGCTTATTTTATAAGTATTCAATTATTCAATAGTTATGTTCTCGTTCTCCCATTAATAGTTTGCCTTCTGGACTGTTAAAAAATCTCAATTAATATTTTTAAATTTAAATTTAACACATACACTGATCGTCACCACGACAGCTCCTCCCCAATAATTGCTCTTGTTGTTGTTGTTAATATATTAATACTTTTTGGTGTTCTTTTTGCAAAATTTAGGCGCATTTCCTTTCGTGCCGGCTGGAGAGGGGTTTTGTTTTTTATAACTTTATTATTTTAAAGTGTGGAGCATTTTTATTTGCAAATATTATGTTAAAGTTTTTAAAAAAGAATACAATTTTATTAAAGTTTTCGTATGAAATTTAAATCGTTGGAAAACATTTACTACTATTTTATCACATATTGGGGCATTTTTACTGAAAAGTCTACTTGTTGTAACGTCAAGCTAGCAAGCAATTAAAATGGTTTCTCAAAAAAAATAATCTATATATGTATTTATTACTTTTTTGTAGTTTAGGTATAAGCGCAACTAGCTCTACGTTTAGTAACAAAAAGGGGAAATATAATAATAAAATATAATAACAACAACCTGTTAACCGATCGTTAATCTGGATTCAGACCTCAACGTGGCTGTACTTCAGCTCTTACCGATGTGATAGAGGAAATTCGCAGCAACCTTGATGAGGAAAAATAACGTTTTTGGTATTAATTAGAGTTTTTTTTTTCCCCCGGACTTTTTCGATTCCCGGGATCCCGGGATCCCGCTCCATATAAATAATACAAAGTAAATTTTGTTATTAATTAATGAAAAAAACTTTTATAAAAAACGTAAGGGAACTAGTTTACAAAGAAAGTAAAAGAATTGGTTCAATACTAAAAAATTTATTGAAGATTGAAATAGAAACTTGAATTATTATCACGTCACGCCTTTATTCCCTATTATTATGCTTTTATTCAGTATTATTATGCTCTGGATACAAGATAAAAAGATAACATAAACATAACAATTTGATTCATAAAACAAGAATAAAAACAAAATTAAAATTAAGGTACTCAAGATATGAGTTAAAAAAGTTAATTAATAAAATATTTTAAAGAAATACAAAAATTTTTTAACGACTTAGGAAATAACTTTCTGACACACTCAAAGCGCTTAGTAAGTCGTCAAAAAGTATATTCCTGATTTTATTTACATGTTTCCGAAAAATGTCGTTCATTTTTTACCGAGGTTGGACAAATAGATAAAAGTGCACCGTTGTAGCATGCTTCGGATTAACAATCAGAAGCAATTTTTTCTTTTTTATAAACAACGTCTATGTCAGTCAAATGTTTCTCAAGGTTAATGCAAAAATAGCATCAACCGGACTGCTTCTTACAAACCTTCAATAGGTCCATTTTTAATCTTTAGGACAATGTCTTTTTCAAGTTGTATGTTGTAGTATCTTACACGTGTTTCCAAAATGTTATTTTATTTCGGTTTCCCCGCACTTCACGGATATTTAAACGAACACAAATTGAAATTGAAAATTTGTGTTTATCACCTAATAAACATATTGCTCCTTCATTGCATCATAGTCATATCTCAAAATTTGAAGTAACTTTAGCAAAGTTTTCCTTCATACCTTCGCGTATTATATCTCAAACTGAACCAAAGTTATAGCAAAATATATCTTTAAATCGGTACATTTTGAAAACTTTAATCGAATTTTGCCAAGATCGTTTGTTTTTGTAGATATGACTATGTTGCAATAAAGGAGCGATATGTTTAAGTATCTCCTATTTTTATGACTTGTTCATGAACTAAGAAACTTTACTGCCTGCATCTTATTTTGAATTAATGTACTTAATTCTTCACTTCACTAAATGTAATAAATATCAACTGTTGCACTGCCTATTCTGCTTTTAGTAGATTTATTTCATCAGGAGACATTGATTTAAATACATGTACTCACTACTTGTAGTTGATCTAACCCACAACCCATCCACAGATGCAAATTTTTAGAGAATAGAAAACTATATTTCAAAGTATAAATAGCTATTTTCTGAAATTATGAGGAATTTTGTATTTCCCGGGATCCCGCAAGAAAAATCCCGGGAAAACGGGAAATAAAATAATTGAAATTCCCGGGAATTCCCGGGAAAAAACCCTAGTATTATTGGACTCAAAGGCTTTTGGTACAGTGCACCATTCAATCTAATGCATGAAATTGTCCAAATTATTTAGATTTTCCATGTTTGCGGTAAAACAGTTCTCATCATACCTTTCAAGTAGATGCCAATCAGTTGCAAATGCCGAAACTATATCGCGTTCTTTACAAGTAACTAGAGGTGTCCCACAGAGAGCCATCCTTGGACCCCTGCTATACTCTTTATATGCGAACGATCTCCCAAGCCAACTATCGTATTTTAGTATGCAAATGTATGCTGAAGACGTTCAGCTGAATCTCAGTAGTCCTAAAGAGTCAGCTAATATGAAAATACGGGAATTAAATCATGATCTTGAGAAAATACTTACATGACAACAGCTAACAGTTTGAGACTTAATCCTTACAAATCGAAATGCATGTTAATATGTTAAAGAGCCTTTCATATAGATTTTGAGGTAAATTTATTTCTTGGTGATTCGAGAATCGATATTGTAGATTCAGCAAGAAATTTAGGAGTACTATTTAACAAAACTTTAACCTGGTCGAATCACATTTCACAAGTTTGTGGTAAAGTATATAATATGTTGCGAAGTTTATGGGCTACTCAGCACTTTACACCTCTAAAAGTAAGAAGATTACTTGCAAAAACATATCTTCTGCCGACACTTTTATACTCATCTGAAATTTTTACTGATTGTAACACGAATGATATGAGAAAGCTGACGGTAACAAACAACTATATCATCCGTTACATTTTCTCTTTAAAAAGATTTGATCATATATCGCAGCGCTCTTGTCGTTTATTCAATGTGTGATTTTCAAACAATCTTCAATTCAAAAACGAAATATTACTTCACAAAATAATAACGAAAAGGGAGCCAAAATATCTTTGTGAACGTTTGCAGTTTTCTAGATCGTGTAGAGGGAAAAATTTAATACAATTTCGTCATCGTGACCATGCTTCTGAATGCCAATACTTTATATTAAGCATACGTCTCTGGTATAAACTTCCAAATGATTTGCAAATCACTAGCAACGCTATAAGATTTAGAAAATTACTGAGGGAATATTTTTCGTAAATTTTTTTAATGTTTTAAATGTAAACTTTTTTTATTTTCATATACTTTACTTTATTTATTTTACTCTATTTAAATTTAAATATAATCTATGTAGTTTTTAGAAAATATTTTGGTATACTTTTACTTGTCTAATTCTAATGCTGTAATTTATAAGATATTATGTCTTGTTGTATTAGAAAATCAAATTAATAAATACAAATACAAAATACAAATACAACAAAGGGAAAAACATTGATTATCGCCCTGACAGTACTTCACCTAAAATATTTTGGCAGTTATATGTGGCTAAAAATGTTTTGTTAGAAACTAGGAGGTTTTATTTTGAAAACATCTGCATAATGTATGATAAAAGTTGCTTAAATTTAATTCATTATATATAAAGCTGTATAACCTCTTTTGGAACCTACAGAGTTTAAGCAGTAGAAATTTGCTATTGCTAATAAATGATTTACACATTTCGCTTCTTTTTAAGTATGTCTTTTATTAACAAAAAAAAAAACATAAAATGATTTAAAATATTACGTTTTAAAAACAGATAATAATTTTAAATTAAAAACAAAACAGAAATTCACTTAAAACTCGTTCGTTGTATGTATCACTAGACAAAAATTGCAATTAAAATAACATGTTGTTGCCAACATAAAAATACACAAATAATAAAAACGTTTAATTGTTATTCCACTCCTATTAAGCGTTTATAAATCAGACTTTTTATTAATGGTTTATAAAACAAAAAGTGTTTGATAACTATTGTAAACATTAAAACTGAAATAAGAAATTTTTATGAATTAGACCGTAAATATTTAATATTTATTTATGTTTATAATATATAATTTATAATATATTTATTTAAATATAAAAAAAAATCATTAATACGATTTCTGTATGACGTGCTAAATTCCCAATTTTCCATATTTGATAAATACACTGAAATTTATTGTTGAGGGAAAGCTAGCTTCTAACTGAATTGGCAAATTGGTTTTTTTTTTGTTGTTTTCTTACGAAGACAATAGAATGAAACAATTTGTTTTTTAATTTTGTTTTTTCTTTTTACCCACTTATAACTACAATTCGAGTCGGAAAGAACCCAACCAATTGTAGAGGGATGTAAGAAAAGATAAACTCACTGTTTATTGTTGGTGTTTTGTTTAAGCTTTGATATTGTTACTTACGAGTAAGACTTTGAGTGTTTAAAATTCTTATTCGCTTTAGGGTTTTATTCGTATAATATTTTTAGCTTTTCTAAAATCTTAGGAAAAGGTTTCCTGATGAGCTGGCCTAAGCAACCAGTGAAATGCGCATAGAAGCTAGCTTTCCCTCAACAATAAATTTCAGTGTATTTATCAAATATGGAAAATTGGGAATTTAGCACGTCATACAGAAATCGTATTAATGATAAATTTTGTATTCCCGTAAATAACTTTGATAATAAAAAAAAATAATTTGCTGAAAGTATGTTTAAAAAATTATATAGTGATATGAATAATAAATTGGGACCGTACCATATTTTGTTGATATACTTATAAAATTATTACAGTAACTGATTGTGGGTTATTAAATTCGTTTTCCGTACTGTTAAAATAAAATAAAAATATAGTTATTTGCGAATAATTTTATACCAAAAAATAATCTTTTTCCGTATTTATTTTGTTATTTAGTTTGATTTTTGTCGGTTAAAGTATATTTTTTTTTAAAGTAAAAACTATTAAATTTCAAGGAATATGCAGTTTAATAAATAAAAAATTTAATAATGAATGTAAAAATCATTTGTTTTAAATGAAATGTAAATGATCCGTTTTTCAAATCAATTTTAATTTGTTTATAATGAATTTTCGTTTTAATTTAACAACATAATATTTAATTTAACAACATAATATTTGAATGCAACAACGTCATAAGTCAAAAATAACAAATTTTGGCTAATGCATAGGAGGAGGTCCATAACAAAACGCAATAATTACATTTTTCAAGTTTTTTGATTTTTTGATTGAATCCTATTCTACACATTGAAGTCTATATTACCTTTATTATAAAGCATTCCAAAACTCAATAACTACACTGCAATTCAATTTCAAATATAATGGTTCAGAGCAAAATGCAATAATTACACATAAAAAAGTGTTTTCATTTTTCTACAAGTGGTTGCAATTTAAATCAAAATGATATAAAACAAATCCATTCAAAGAAAAAAGCAGAAATTCCAGCCATAAATCAGATCAAAACGCAATATTTTCATACAGTTCAAAGCAAAATGAAATAAATACTATGATTTGGACATAAACGCAATAATTCCAAATTTGCTATCTAAATAACTTCAAAACAAACTTTCAAATAAAATAATGTATTTGTGATTAATATTATTTTTTGTTTACAATAATACCTCAATAATTGTTTTTTAAAAAAATTATGTGCTACTTACTTAAATTACATTTTGTCGATTATCCAAAAAATTGTTATGGTGTAATTATTGCGTTTTGTTATGGACCTCCTAATAGTATATCAGTAGTGCAATTCTGTAATTAATTTTAACAATAGTTGTCATTGTTTAAAAATTGAACAAGCAAATTAACGATTTTGCCATGCTGTAACATTTTAAACAACACCTGTTATCGTAAAGTCAGCTGTTTGTATTAAGTAAACGACAACTTTTCAAGTATTGTTTTTTTTATTGTTATATATCGAAAAAATAAAAAAAATTTGTTTAAAGAAAATATATAACTTGAAAATGGCAATTAAATAATTTGCATTTAATTTAATAGCCAAAATGTTTGGCTTATGAAACTTCTTAAAAAAAAACAAAAATTAAAAAAATTATGTTTATTTGTAATAATTTTCTTATTTTTTGTATTCCTCTTTGTGTTTTTCGTTATTTTGCCATTTTTTTGACAGTGATGGCACTTGACGTACATTTGTATCTATGTTGTTAACAACAATTTACAGCATCGCATAATCGTTAGTGCGAGAAACAAAACATGTTGACAATTGTAACAACTGTTGTTATTGTTAAAAGTTACAGAATTCCACTACAGGTGTTTTATGAAGTTGTCATTATTACATATGAAGTTATTGTAAATCAGCCCTTGAGAAAAGAATAAAAATTTTTTCATTATGTTGTGTGTAAAGTCATTTTCTTTAAAACTAATATTTTTTGTGTTATGTTGGTGTTGCATTACTGATTGTCTCCATACATGTCCTTTGAAAAACATGGAAGAGGACATGCATTGATACAATTAATATATTTCTTCTCATAAAGCGCCAAAACAACTTTTAGAATAATGTAAATTTTTTCTCGTATTTTTAATTTTGTAAAGGGTGATTGTTTTTATAATGTAAAGGGTGTCACAACTTTGAGTTGGCATCACTGCTTTATTTGAGCACCCATTTGCTTTGAAATTTTATTATTAATCGACTTACACCAGAGCAACGCGTGTAAATTGTTGAAATTTTTATTAAAACTAATTTGGCGAATGGGCTGAACCACAAATTGATATTGATTTTGAATTTCCATTTAAAAGCAGAATTATCGCATTTGTAGTGAGAAGAGTTCACAAGCTTTTGTCGAAACAGCATTTAATCCACAGAAAATTACTGTTTGGTGCGCTTTGGCCCAAATGTCTTTAAAAACGATGATGGTCAGAATGCGAAAAGTTGTTGAAAATTAGTGTTATAGATTGCGCCTTCTACACGCCAGCCATGGCGGCCTATCACTATCACACAATTCGGTTCCAATTACTGAAAATTTCGTTGCTTAGCATAATAGTTTTGATAGCAACATTTAAATTTTAGTACACTATCAGTCATAACAACAGATATTGTTAAGGCCCAACTATAATATGCTTAAGCTCCTGTCAAAAAATAACAAAAATCTTTTCAAATGCATTTAAAAACACAAAAACAAAACCAAAAAACATTTGATTCCGTACGGAAAGTGCGATTTGTTTCGCACCTTGCTTAAGCAAATGACAGATTAATACAATTTAACAAAAAGTTTCCTTAAGTTCAATACGGTTTGACATATATGATTAACATGTATTCGCCCATTTGCTTAAGCCAACTTAAGCATATTATAGTTGGGCCTTTAGTTGTTAGTATGATTGTTAGAAACAAAATTGTGCTTATACCCGAATATATGATAGCTGCAACTGAATTAACACATAATTGGTGTTCATAACAAGAGATTTGATTGTCGTTATCAATATATTTTTTTCAACCGGTCAAATGTAGCCCATAAGGAGCAAGGACTTGTCCAAGGGTAATCCCAATGAATGGAAAAATTGGCTTATTTTACAGTTCGATGTCCTAGGGCAGGACCATATAACCCAGCATGCATTACAAAGGAGAAGTCTTAAAACTACTACATGGTATACTCCAGACGATTAGCTTTGAAATCGTGCCAAAACGAAAACATGTCGTTAAAAAACGAAGACATGTCGTTTCACTGCAAACTCTTTTTAATAATGACATGGTCCATACTTGCACTACATTGAACCAGCCCAGGATCAAAATGGATCAAGAAGTCCAATATAATTTGCAGGATATAAAAAACTAATACACACATACATATGTACGTGTATATGTTCATACCTATAAGAATACGTAAATTACTTACCCATATTAATTTAGTTTTTGCACATATTCCATTTTTGACTGCAAATATATTTTTTAAATATAAAATTAAAAATTATTTTATTCTTTCAAATTTTTTGACAAAAAATTTGGTAAGCAATTGGGGCTGTTAACTATTTTTTGGTTGTGAATTCCGAATAATTATATTTTCATTTGTTGTACTCGAATTAAAACTTTTCCAACAATCAATAATTAGCTGCAATAAATGAATTAACATTTATACTACAAAATTTATTGACGAAAGCAAATTATTGATTGCAATGGCCAATATTCAGTATTGCCCTGTATTAAATTCAGTTGTGATTCTAACCATTTTTACTAATTTTTATAACTAAATTAAATTAGTTATCATAACTAATAAAAGAATTGAAGGAATCATATTTCAGTTGGAACATCGTTTTAATAATCAAGAGAATTAAAAATCAGTTAGAACTATACATTTTTAATAGTTACAATATTAAATCATGTTACTTGATCAATATTTTATTACTGCAACCGTTTCCCAACCAATTTGTTTTCTGTGTGTATTAAAAATATATTTGCTTGTTTTATTGCGATTTAAACTTGTGTCAGTCTATAAAAAAAATACCCTTTACTTTTCCTTAATATCGAAAGCCGGATATTTAACTAGATGTGCAACTTCTATTTTCAATTTTAAGTCGTAAGTTAGAAAGTCCGTGTTGTCAGCATTATGTTTGTAAAGGAAAGGAAAATCAGACACCGTACTGTAAGTCCCTCATCTTTAATCTTTAATATTCTGCATTTTACAACTTTGGCAGTATCGCTTAATTTTTGTAATTGTTGTACAATTTCAATTAAAATGCAACAATTAAGAAAAATTTCTTGTTTAGATTAGTCTGCAAGAATTGATGTAAAAGTATTTTTAGTAACATGTATGTATATTTATAACATATGTTTATACAGATGTATGTTTACATACAAATAAAAAAGTATTTAATCAAATATACAAACATATGTATGTATATGTAGCAATATTTTCCCATTTATTTTTTCTTCATTTTTTTTCTTCATGTAGTTGACGTTTTTTTTTTATTTTTAGAAGCAAAAAACAAAATGGCTTACAAAATTCACGTTGACGATTTATTTTGTTTACGACCCCATGTATTAAAATATGGGTACAATCAAATATCAACGAGGTAAACAACAATGATGTTGTCAGAAAATTTTTTGTTAGAATGGCATTTAAAATGAAACGAAACAAGAAAGAGTGCTATATTCGGTTGTGCCGAATCTTTTATACCCTCTACCGAGTGCTACTAAAGACCAACTAAAGACCAATCTTCACAAATTTTATTGTGCAATTTCTAATCCTTATGAAACTATGACAGCCCAATTTTACAACAATAGATTTTTCCGAGAGTGGGCTTTATCTGTGGCCTTTGGTAAATTATAGATCGAACTTCATGGACATTGACAGTAACAAGTCCAATGGAACTATAAAAGACACAATTTACTACTTTCGCTTTATTCGTGGCAGCTTTGAGCGTACTTAGGTGTTTTCCGAGAATGGGCTTTTATAGAAAATTATTTTTGAATTTGACATTGTAATTTCTAGTCCAATGATACTATGGCAGAACATATTTTACTACTCTTGCGTTATTCGTTTCAGTTTAATGCCTAACGTATTTTCCTCAAGTGGGCATTATATGATACCTATGGTAAAATATGGACGGATCGTCACGATTTCTATTCAAACAAACAAATTTGTAAAAAATCCTATGTCAATCCGTGCATTCTGTCGCCATTTATGTGAGTTTTAGAAACAAAATTATAAGTTTTCTAGAGAGGTTGTTCCACATTTGGTGTCATAATTATTTTCTACTAAACCAATTGTGCTCAATTACACTCCCAAACTGCTGAGAAGAACTCGAAAGAATTTGACACCAATAATATTCTTTTCTTTTGAGCGCGATTTTAACAAACGGACAGACAGGCAGATAAGCAGACAGAAGAAATGCTGACAGACGGAGAGACAGACGAATATAGCTATATTAACTTAGAATTACTCTAGGACCCAGAATATACTTTATGGGAACTTAGATGAATATTAAAAAAAATTCACACGAAATTACAAACGTATTATATCCTCTTCCCAACTAGTTGTGCTGGGTATAAAAAGAAGAGCGCAATAAACAAACAATAGAACAAAAAATAACAATCACAGGTGGCATAAT
Source organism: Pollenia griseotomentosa (assembly GCA_963931875.1). NCBI lineage: Eukaryota > Metazoa > Arthropoda > Insecta > Diptera > Polleniidae > Pollenia > Pollenia griseotomentosa. Next base: position 209,558,394 of record OZ007560.1, read on the forward strand.
CTTTATTCGTGTTTATATACAAGTGTATATTTTTTGTTTTTCCGTTGTTTTATTTTCGCTAGAAATTCGAGGTCGGTCTAAAGGATTTTCGAATAGGATTCGAAATATATCTTAATACACTAGACAATATTAATTAAGAAGGATAACAGTGGTTCAAGTTCTTTGATTTGACAAAGTTGCTTTAGAGCATGTTTTTTAAGGTATAGATTTGTCTTTGCCGGTCTTCGTAATACATTTAATATATCTGTAGCATTTTGACAAAACATCCTAAGTCGAGATAAGATCGTTAAAAAAATTTTTAAAAAAACTCGGTGAAAAAATCATTTTTATAAAATAATCAAACTAAAAAAAAATTTCGTTTATAATACAAAAGTTTTGTCAAAATGTCGCAGATATGTATGTAGTAGCTTTGCAATCCTTTTCAAATGTTCTACAAATCTTAAACAAGAACACATTGTAAGTATGACATTACCTTAAAAACCTTCTTTTTAAAGACTAAAACATTTAAAAATAATTTTGTATAATTTTTAGTTTTGATAAAAAAACAAATTAAAAAAACTTTAACGTCTATCCTCTTTTTTTGTTGTTACTATGTAACTCTTTTACACGTAGTTGTTTATCATTGTTGCTTGTTATTATTTGTGTCTTTGATTGTGTCGCAGAAGAATGAAGGCGGGAGAAACTTATGTTTACCCTGTAGTTCAAAAGGGCTTAGAAAGGCAAACTCAATTTTCTAACGAATCAATGCTTAGGACCAACTGGGTAGTTCACTACTGATATATCCCGATCTTATAGTACCCTTAAGCACTTGTTAGTTAAGACTGAATACTAGTGGACTGAAATATCATGCTATTTTGTCTACTTTTTGGTACTGAAACAGTTGGTGTAAAAATTGTTTTTAATACGCTAGATGGGTTGAGGGACTGATATACCAAGGCCCAAACAGAAAATGGTTCTGAGTCGATTCGTTCACTAAATGAAGGTCTTTTATAAATATTTTTATGATTTAAAAGCTTAAAACTTGGCAGTAATAATGTACATACACTACTAGCATGGGCTAGGATTGAGGGTATTTTAAGTTTGGCATACCATATGTAACACCAAGAAATATTGCTTTAAGTTTCCAGGGACCTTAACTAATTCTAAGTGGACTAGCCATGTCCATCTGTGTTTTCATCTATTCATTTATTGAAAACTCCGGAGAAAAGAATGATATTAAATCCTATTATTTCCAGCTTTTCTAAGCAGTTTGGGATAAAAATCAAGCACGATCGATATTGGCAGGGGATCTGGATCAGGCTCCTCGCATTTAATATAGATTATTAACACAGAGTTTTTTAGTAAAAGTTTAAAAAATTTTACTTTTAAAACTTACAATTTTATTTTAAGTAACGCTAACCGCCGTATTTATAAACAGTTACATATTTAATAAAATTTTCTTACAAAATAAAAACTTTTTGATTCTTAGTAATAGATGGTAGTTATTTCATACGTTACCTGGTAAGTAGTTGTCATTACAATTATCATTATTCTGAAAACTTCAATAAGTTCTAACTAGTAATGAGTACTTGTTGTTGTTGTGTTGTTTTCAGTACCAGGTAAGTAAAGTTTTTGTTGGGTTGTTATAATCAGTCCACAATTTGCTTTATTGCTCACTATCGAAAAACACTTAAACGGGCATAAGCTCTCATTAAAAAATGATAGTGGGATAAAATTTTTTTTTTTTTTTTTTTCGTTGAATATTATGAAAAAATGCTATAAAAGGTTTAAAAACAATTTGTCACTGATACCATATAAAGTCAAGTACCTCCCAGCTAGCATTTGGCTGATTATTTTTTGTAAAAATCACCCAAATGATTCATTTCAGATCATATTTGATTATTAAAAACTGATTTATCACTTAAGTGATTAAAAAAGTATTCATCTATGATTCATTTGTATGTTAAAATAATGATTTTTAAATATTTTGAATTTTTGTTTTTGCCAAATGAAAAAAACAAAAATAGAAACTTTCATGTCTGCCAAACAAATAAGAAGCTTGGCTAAAAAAGAAGTCCAAAAAATATTGACAATTATTGAACATCAATGTTAGTGCAAATTGTTTCTTCTCTTCTTTGCGAAAAGCCATTTATTTTTGTTTGATTCAAAAGCCATTATGGTGCTGAAAATTAAAAAACATGACAATTAAAAAAAGATATGAAATATATTAAAAAACTATATAATTTGCGATTAAAAAATGAGAAAAAAACGATTCAATAATGATTAGAAAAACTAACATTAAAATTATCAAAAAAGAATCAAAAAATTGTATCACAAATGATCATTTCAGGTGATTCATCGGTAGGGTACCATTTTCTCACAACGAGAGTATCATTTATGAATGAAAAATGAGCTCATATCCGGGTATTTTGCTCTTGAAGCTGATTCCTAAATGATTAGACTATGATACAAAATGCTAGCTGGGCTTATTGCTATTTTAAGTAGGTTTTTTTTTTCTTAAAGATATTGTAGTAAAATACTATTTAAAATGTTTGTATTGATGTTTGTTGTTTAAAATCAAAGAAAATTTGATAAAAAAAAATATTGGCTACGCGCTTATCGTCCAATAGTTGTTAAGTGTATCCATTTATTTTATTTTGCCTTTTTATCCTGCATATCAATATAAAAAAAATATTTTTCGTTTTAAATAACTGAATATCAATTGATTCGCTGCTACGTAACATAAAGACAGTAAAATAGCAATTGAGCACACATTAGATAAACATTACTTTGTCATAAAGTCAAAAGTAACTCATAGCTACTGATATCTTCTTTAAATGTATTCAAGAGGTAATTTAAGAACTAACCTTTTTTTGCTTTAGATCTTTAAAAAGTTTTACATTACCTTAACTAACTGAACTAAAGGGCACTGAGGCATTTTTGAACTTTCTCGCATTACTTATGTGTAGAGCGTGGAATTTCATGCAAATGTATATTTTTCTTCAAAAAAAATAAAACAGATTTATAAAAGGTTTATTTAACAAATTTTCATAGAAAACTAATTTCATAGGCCTTTTATAAACCTGTTTTATTTTTTGTAATAATGGGTGTACTCAATAAAAAATGCACGAAGCAGGTTTGTAAGGGAGAAACATAAAAGTTTCGCTAACGGAAGACATACATTTTATATGGCGAGCTCCCACTTTGAAGCAATACATTTTTGACACATTAAGCGCATTTCTTAGCGCATGGAAAAGTTGTTGGATGTAACGATCAGCTATACACACTGAATGTTTTGATACAGTTATTTTTTAGTATTCTCCCTTACAAACCTGCTTCTTAGTAAGGGAATGCCGTGGCACTTGAAATGTTATTTTTTTAAAAGTTGTTGAGAGTTCTTTCACTTACTTTACTGCATTTCTGTATGTATTATTGCGTAGCGCATAATTGTGTGCTTATTTTTTTAATGTACCATTAGTGCTTCGCAAAATGATAAAAATGTTTTATTGGGTGAGTAAATAAGTTATTTACCCGAATCACAATTTTTGCTTAAAAAATTAAATCTAATCTAAAAGTTAGTGCATAGTTTTGCATATTTTATCGTTAATGCTTTTTATGTCTGTAATATTTAAGAATGCATAGAAATTCGCATTTTATGTAAGTTTTTGTCCAAAAAAGCATATTTTTATATTTTTTATATTTTTATTCAAATTATTTTTGGTGTTAACAAAATCAAAAAAATTGTATCACTCAAACAAAATTTTTATAAATTATTTAAAAAACTTAAGGACAATAAACGACTTTTGGGCCGATAACGGATAGCAACACAGCTGAAGTGTTGTTGCCAGCAGCGAAACTGTGCACCGACGCTCATGTCAAAATATACAAAATTTTTATTTTATATTTTAACATCAGCGGAGTTTCCATAATTCGCTGCCGACAACTTATCTTTAGTTTTGTCTTCATTCGTAATAGACCTATTTATTTTATTTATTTATGAATTAACTTCTGATTAAAATTATAAGCTAATTACAAAGTTAAAGAGCAATAGCTGCTTAGGCTTTCAGCTCAGATACGTAAGATTATGGTATATATTATTAAATAAATGTATATATATATAGGTTTTTTTAAGAAAATTTATAACGGAAGTAATGTTGTTCAAGGTTGGCTTCGAGATCAGTTCTAAAGGGTTATTGCGGTCAAAGGCCTGTTGTCTAATGTTATTGTATTGGGGACAATAGGATAGTAAGTGTTCTGGGGATAGAGGGAGGGTGATGTTACAGTTACATGTTGGGATATTAGGTATATTTAGCAGCGAGCCATGTGTGAGTTTTATGTGTCCCAAAGGGACCCTTAGAAATTTAGTGAAGTCTATCCTATTTATTATATTGATGTCTGAATTAGCATATCTGTATATGTTAGCCTTTTCCTTATTAATAGTCCTGTACCAGTTCGATGTCCTTGGGTAAATGTTGTCGTTCTCTGCATAGTATTCTCTAAGAGATTTTAATGCGTCCCTAATGTTATAGTTTTCGGTAATAATGAGTGGCAATCTGAGGGCGCTTTTCGCAATGGCATCGGCGTACTCGTTTCCGTCAATGTTGCAATGGCGCGGTACCCAGATAAGAGATAAACGATTTTGTTTCGCTATTAGTGTGCTTCTTATGTGTGTAACATAAGGATTGTTGTTGCTTATATTGGCGATCATTTTTGTGGCAGATAAGGAGTCCGTACATGTAGAATATTTTCCACTTTTGCTACCTACATATTTGGTTGCTTGGTATATTGCAATTTATTCTGCAGATAAAATTGAGCTATGAGGTGGTAAGATTGAGGTTTTAATGATCTTTCGATTCGTTGTGACACTACAGCCAACTAGATTTTCGGTCTTTTAGCGGTCTGTTAATATAAATCTGTAACCAAGCAGTTCTTTAAATAGAGTTCAAAAATGTGGAACGCTTTACCATTTTGCTTGTCATCCTTGCCAATCTTCTCTGTATCGTTCCAATTTTAGTATATGTTCTGCCGAAGCAAGAACCGACCTATTTATTAAAATTTTATATTACTGTTTTTTGAATGATTGAAGTAGCATTTCCGATGTGCAAAACCATCGTTTCCTGTCTATCTGCTGCCTTAATGCCTTAATGATTAAGCAAGCTATTTTTGTGTTTGACAAAAATCTGGTTTCTCAATTTATGAAGTGTTAACCCACAACCTACAATTTAATCCAGAAAAGAAAATACAGGGGATGAATTTTTCTCGAAAATAAAGAAGCATTTTGTTAATAAGACAAGTTCTTTAAAGAAATCTTCTTTAAATAAATAACACTAAATTCAGACCGTTATTTAAAAATGTCTTTTTTTAATGCCTTTTAAAAGTTGCTTCCAAAAACACAACAGATTCAAACGACGATTTTTCCCCATTATTATAGGGTTGATTTTTCTCCGTTATCGGTACTGAGATATGGCAACATTAACCCTTAAGCGAACACCAGGTCCTGGCCAGGCATTTTTAACTTTTTTCCAGTTTTTTTAATATAGTTATTAAATATTAGAACGAAACTTTATGTTTTCCTTAATCAAAGTGTTTTTTAGAAGAAAATGAGAAAAAAGTGTAAATTTAAATGCCGTGGGCTTGGCAATTGGCCAAATAAAAATTTTGTTCATATTGTATCCACCAGGGCCTGGCCAGGCCCTGACATATTATATATGTACTGCAGTAAATAAAATCAAAATGAAACGTTTCAAAAAGCATACGCAACACATAAGAATTCTTTCTTTACTGTTTTTTCGTAGAATTATTCTATTTCCCAACAAAATGTTCCTGCTATAGCCATAAAACTCCATACATATAAAAGTAGTCCCAGCCAGGCCCAGGGGTCCGTTAGTGTGAGTTTTTCTATAGCCACAAAAAGCTCCATATAAAATACAATGAGTCCCAGCCAGGCCTTGGGGTTCGTTTGCGTAAAATCATTTTGGTGTTTGCTATAAGGTTGAAATAAAAAATAAATGAAGCAATATAACAAAAATACGAATGTGTGCAAAGGAAAATATAAAAAAAGACACAGAGAACAGAAAATTTGATTTTTTTTTTCTCTACCCCGTTTGCTTCTCTACACTGTTCGCTTTCAAGCACCAAAAACCATGTCTTAGAAATCATGGAAAAAATCACCGTCTGAATCTAGTGCCAGAATTCTCTCTATATAATTTTTTATTTTTAGTACAGACAATAAAAATAAAGTTGCGTATTCAACAATTTGATGTTTGTAATTGAAAGTTATATTAAAGCTTCGTTCGCAATGGGATAAGAATTTTGTTTTTCGTTCTAACTTATTTCTTTCCAAAGTATTTCATAAATTTTTCTTGAATTTTTCGAACAAAATCTTAACTTTTTTAAAAAGTTAAGTCTGCTTCCACTTCAGCAGCAATTTGTGTGAAATTGTAAGCGACGTTTTTTATATTTTTGGTTTAGTTTTGAATTAAAATTTTAACGAAATGCTTTAAAAAATAATAATAAATACAAAAAATTGTTGCGAAAAAAATTTGCAAACGTTTTCTTAAATGAAAATGTTGCGAAAAATAAATACCAAGAGAAAGTGTTTTTGCCATTGTAAAGGAAGCTTAATTATAAAAAAATTTACTAAATTAAAAAAAAAAACACAAATACATATCCATAAAGTTAGTACACTGTCTGTTTTTTTTTTTTTCAAAATAAATACATATTTTTTATTATTTGAAGCATGTTTTTTACGCATATTTTCCAATAAGAAATGCATGAAATTTCACGCCCTACTTATTTATGAATAGAGGTGTCTTATGATGAACAGTAATGAAAATTCTTTACGTATCTCCTCGCATTTTACAAATGTTAATTTTATTGTATTTAATTTCACTTTCTGTCATTTTGTTTTTATTCCACTTCAAGTAGACAAATATTGTGAAGAGTTGTAATCGTTTAGATTTCATTCTGGTTACTGCTCTTGTCGTTGTTACAGTTACAGTTGCTGTTGTTGATGTTCAAGTTTTTGCTGCTGATATTTTTGTCATTGTGTCTATTTGTGAGTTTAATGGCAGGACTGTAAAAATTAAATTTTCAAAAAGTTCTAGAAACCTCAACCTCTCAAGATGAAAATACTTCAGGTTGTATGTAAATAAAAGTAATCCTATTAAAAGGTTTTTTTTGAAATTTTATAACATAAATTCACTTAAATCGATAATATTTGTACGTTTGGAAATGCTTTTACATTTTTCTTAAATGACAATTTTGGCAGTACACTCAAAAAAAATAAAAACTATTGTCTATGGTTGCAGAAAATGACAAACTATTATGGCTTCTTAGATCACATTATTTTGCCACAAATATAAAATGATTGAACATAAACATAATGCTTAAAAATTAACATGGTGTAAAAAACACACAAATGTTATCAAGAACTGTAAAATATGTAAGGGCAGCCATAATATGATTGTGTTAGCCTGATACACAACTTACTTAACCTAAGTATGGTTGCGATGAGAGTAATATAGCTGAGGTAAGAATAAAACGTTCAAATATGCATGCTCTCTCTTTATGATATATATGTAAGTCATCAGTAGCCATATGAAAACAAACATTTTCTCAGAGTGTACTTCTAAAAAATTGCCTTAATTCTCTTAGATTTTCTCATAAAAGGTGAATTGTTTATTTTTTTTACATCGCGATTACTTCTGAACACTTTTGTCTGGCCTTGATTAAATGGTCTTCATTGTTTTTCTATGTTTAATTACTTTTTTGAACTTTTACTTTTAAATAACTTTGTAATTCTTCTTTTCTTTAACAATTTTCGTTCTATAGAAAGAAAAAGAAAATATGTTACGCAATTTAAATAAAAAAAGTAACAAATTTTAGGAACTTTTTTTGTCATTATTTTTAGTCAAACATAAAAAGGAAATTTAAAAGAGGTTTAAAATTTCTGATACTTTTTTGAAATTAGTTTTAAGTTCTTTTTATTGTCAAGCAGGTACTTAATTATATTTTCTAAATAACAATAGAATTAATTTTTTTTTTTAATTTATCAGCTTATTAAGCACTTTTCAGATAAACAAAGTTAAGGGAAGTCAATTTAATCGTCTTAAAAATATATAAAACCCTAATCGTAATTATAATTGGTTAAATAAAAATGCACATTTTCTTATTAGTTTGATTAGAATTTTTTATTTTTCTCGCCAAAGATTAAAACGACCAAGCAAATTTTCAAATACGTAGTTAAAAGCTCTGAGTTAAGCAACTGTTGGCTTTAAAGATTTGAATCGAAGGATATAAGTTCTAACAGTTAAATTTAGTATAGCTGTTTTACACTACCATGCAAGTCTTACGTATTTTGACGAAAGTGCTTCTCTGATAAAATTATTGTTTGAAAATTTTCATAAAACAGAAGCTGTGTTCGTTTACCCAAAATTTGCAAAACTTTGTACAAATGTGTACTGGATTTTACTGAACCGCTTTAGTTTACACATAAATTTGCAAAGGAAAGCATCTACTGAGAGAGTAAAGTGACAGTTGTCAGACTAAAACCTGCAAATTTTTACTGAATAAATTTTTTTCCAGTAAAATCCAGTAGAAATCAAAAGCCCTGAATCAATCAGGCAAAAAATGAGAATTTTCAAGCATGTCAATAAAATTGTGCTTTTTGAACGCCAATTATACTAAAAATTATTTTTTGAAATTTATTTTTCTTTTAATTTTTATTTTAACAACAAAAACTTCGAGCATAACAATTAACTTATAAATTTATTTTTAATTTACAAAACGTCAAACAAAAAAATGCAATTGTACGTTAAAAGAACATAAAAAACTAAAATATAAATATTTTTGTCTAAATAAAACTAAACTAAAAAAATGTTTTTAGGTCTTTTAATCTTTATTTTAAAACTTTGGAGGAATAGTTTTATTGATTTAACTTAAGTTTTTTTTTTATAAATTATAACAAATGTGTACTAAAAATAATTTCAGTCAAAATAAAATTTCGTATGAAAATAGATAATTCTTATCTTAAGAACCGTCTTACCTGCTTGGTTAATAAGAAATATTTGGGGATTGTTGATTGTAGAAATTATTTACCACTTAATTATAAAAAAATATGTACATTTAAAGAAATTTCACATTGTATATAAAAATTCTAAAGCATAAATTTTAGGATATTTCGTGTTAATTCAACAAAATAGCTGAAAAAAAATTTCCTCGAAAATACTGGAAAATAATAATTTAAAAGATCCAACTTTTCTTAAACCATAAGCAATATAATGGGTGTAGAATTATTTATATGATCTTTTTATTTAGAGCGAAGCCCTTGTTTCAATAGCATAATTTTTTGTTCGATTTTGTTTTAAGAAAGAAAATCGAAATATCGAAAATAAATTAATATTTTATCAAAAGTATTGTGGTTTATTTGTTGAACTGTTGATGGTTTTTTTTTAATCCAAATTTTGATATTTTATTTAGGCTAAATTTCATCAAATTTAATTTTCATTAAATTATTTTTTTGAAGAAAGGAATTTTACAACATGAAATAAATTAAAATTTAATTATAATTCATGACTGCCGCGGGGCTCGAACCCAGGCGTTTTTACGGACAGGTTACCCTTACATGTTTCAATCGCAACCACTCGATCTCTTCAGAGGTGTTTGCCGTTTAACACTCACAGCCATCGACGACTGCTTAATATTTTATAAAAAACCGAAACTTAATAAATTATTTAAGAACATATATAAGAATAAATCACCAAAAGGTTTTTAGTTTCGAATGAAAACTCATACTAGTAATAAATTTCTAATGATAATCTTCAAAGAATGTTAGCTTTATTTTACGAATTTTTTTAAAATAATTTTAAGCATTTTTTGGCCAGATTTAGCTCCAAAAATTTTAGGGGCTGGTCACACTGAAAACGTCTGACAATAGAGATAACAAATAATTTATTTTTTAAAATTATGACAACAAGAATTTGAAGAATGTGTCAAATTGTTTGATTATAAATATCTGGTTCGAAACTGGAGAAACATACAGCTTTTTTCTTTCTTTAGATTTTATTTTGATGTGAAAAAGCTCTTTCTACATAAGCAGATGAATGGGGAATTAATAATTTTCCAAGAACAACTTTTAATAGATCTTCAAACATTAATTCGTTAAATTAATTTTTTAATGTAGAAACCTTCATACAAAAATTACAAATACTTTAATTTTTAAACCTTATTAATAATAACACTGCACGACACGATTTTTTATCTTGATGAAAATAAAGCTTAAAAAATTATACGTATCTCTCAGTTTTTTTTAGATCAATTATTCATATTGCGTTTTTACGCGCAATTCAATTTTTAATGTGAATCCACCTGTCTTTCACTTGGTAAAGTTTCATTTACACCCACACCAGTTGATCGGGATGCCAGATTTTTTTGCTTTAATACTTCGTACTGTTCTCAAATTTAAAAATTAGCAAAATTGATCTACTGCTTAAAAGATAATGATCACATTTCTTAAATTTCCATACAATTTAATTATAATTATATTTAATAATACAACAATAAGCTTCTTTGTGATCATCTATTTTGATTAATCTGCAATATTTTGCAATTTTTTCATTCGCTTACTTTTTTGTGCAACCTCATAAGTTTTAGGCGAGAACTTAGACAACTCGACTACGAACGATTTTACTAAAGAAGCGTTAAATTAAAATATATTGAGTCAACGAGTTTGTTTATTTATTTGAGCGGCATATCATACATACATTAATCTGTATGTGTATGCGTAAAATTAAACACATTAAAATAAAACCCACCACTTGTGGTGAAAGGTATAAAAAAAACAACAACAAAACCACAACCAAGAGAAATGCAAGAAGAGATCAAACGGACAAACAGCTTCTAAAACGAAACACATCAACAGCAATTACTAAAGAAATGCCTACATACATAAATGTGTCTGGGTTTGTATGTATGCGTAAAATTAAACACATTAAAATAAAACAACAAACAAACAAACAACGAAAAAACAACAACCACAAGGGATTTTTTTGGAAAACTCTCAATCATATCATATCATATCTCAGCCATTTGTGGACCGATCTTGCTGAATTTCAATAGCCAGAATTGTTTTAACATTGTTTGTGCTTTTAATATAATTTTTGGCGATGCGTTGCGTTTTACACAATTAGAGCCTAAAACTTTTTGTAAACTGGCGTTTATTTAGTTTATCTGTGCGTATGAGTGATATTTTAAAATTGCAAAATGGAGAATATGTCAAATAATTGATGGAATCAGCCCACTCACAAACATAAACAAAAGTTTTATATGGATGTATGTTAGCCAAATTTAATTGCTTAAAGAAGGTAATTACGCAAATATATGTTGATTTTACTTATTCCATGAGTTCGATATCGTATCAAAAATATATTCTTTATATCTGTGGCATTTTGACAATCTTAAGTCAAATTAAAACTGTTGAAAAAAAATGTTGTTAATCATACGAATTTTCATTCAAAAAACATTTTTGCTAGCGTTTTTAAAATTTTGTATTTCAAACGAAATTTTTTTTTTAATCTCGGTTATTTTATTATTTGATAAAAATTATTTTTTTACCGAGTTGTTTTTTAAAACTTTTCTGCTATCCTACCGCGCCTTAAGATGTTTTGTCAAAATGCCACTGATATACTTTGAAGGTATCAATTGCAATTAAATTATAAAAAATTTTCCTAAAGGTATATAAAAAAAATAAAAAATTGAATTGAATATTATAAATATACATATCTCAATTTTTCACCGTTCCGGCCAATTGTGCATTTCATGAATAACATTGAAGAGAGTTTTTACGTTGGATCTTAAGTGAAATCACTGTTATCGCAAAACTACAAGCATCGATTAATGGATCAAAAAGTCTATAAAATAAGAAACTCTAGTATTTACATATAATTTCGCCCAATGAGTGGCACTTTTTTTATATTTTACTTCTTTAACTTAATTTATTAAATATTTCCAATCTGAATATTTGTTTTTATCGTGAGCCTTTTTAAATATTAATGGTAATACCTTAAAAAGCGCATATATATAAATCATCAAAATAAAAACTTTTCACTTTAATATTACAATTTTGGGAAAATAAAACTTTAGCTTAAAGTTTTTTTTTTATTCAAATATATTTTACATATTTCATCATTAAACTAAATTTGCAACTACTTTTCAATTTATGTGCAACTTTTTTTGCTGTACTATAAACCAATTTTTTACTTCGTTAATGCCACGATTTGTCCACATTTATCTGTTAAATTTTTACAAATTTGTTTAAAATTTATATTCATTTGGCAGTTGAGGTTCTTTGTTAGTGTGTGTGTGTTTACCCTACCTTCGGGAAAAGTTTTGCTTGTTAAGCAGTTGATAGTGTTGCATAGTTTTTTTGCTACCCATTTTTTGTCGTTGGCAAAAAAAAAATAGAAACAACGCTTTGGAGCTGTCTGCATATCATTAAGTTAGTGAACAAGAGTTTTTATATATTATATCACAGGTTAGGGATAAGAATATTGTATTAAGGAGGTAGCCAACATTTTATGAGCACACTGTATGCCCACCACTCTAAAAAAGCTTTTAGTAAAATTATTACCTTGTAATTATAACGTCCCTAATAGAAACCACAATTTACCAACCTCATGCACTTTCTCAATAAGGTTTCAGACAAATTCTCTATAAAACACAACCAGGTACGGATGTCATTAATATTTTTGTGTGTTTTACAAACGCGGAAACCCAAAATAAATTTACAGTTTTTATTTTAGAAAAAATATACAATTGTTTTATTTAAGCAGGGCTTTGTTTTATATTGGATCCCTGAAAAATTTCAACATTATAGTTTTTATTTACCTTTTTTTTTGTTTATAGTGAAAAACATGTAAATTGCATTCATAAATTATTTAAAACTTTAGAAACACTAACATTAGTTTAACTTATTTACTAACGTAACCGGTACAGTGAAATAGTCCTATTTAATTAATTAAAGGTATCTTTTATTCAATTTCAACAATGTCACACAGATATTCCACAAACTTTGAAAAATATGTTCAAAAAAATGTTTACACAAAATAAAATCTGTGTGATTTTGACAAAACATCTTAAGTCGAGATAAGGTAGCAAAAAAGTTTTAAGAAAAAAAAATGGGTGAAAAAATCCTTTTTATTAAATAATAAAATAAACCTTAATTACAGAAAAACTTGGTTTTTAATACAAAATTGAAAAACGTTAACAAAAATGTTTTTTGAATGAAAATTCGTATGATAAACAACATTTTTTTTTTAACTCTTTTAATTTTACTTACGATGTTTTGTCAAAATGTTACAGATATACAGCAAATTTTTGGGATAATTGTCCTATAAAAAGCAAATTAGATTGAACAATTTCCTATAAAAGTAAACTTTTGATAAACTTCTTATAAAAAGTCAATTTTTGAAAAACTTCCTATAAAAAATAGCTTATAACTATTTGAAAAACTTCCTATAAAAACAAATTTTTTAAAAACTTTTTTTGAAAAAAAAATTTTTTTTGAAATATTTTCTGTAAAAATTAAATTTTTTAAAAATTATCAAAAGTAATTTCTTGGGAATACAAAATTTTAATTTAAAAGAGCTGTTGCTTATGATTCTTATACGCTTAACAGTTTTATTTGGTTTAATATCTTTAGTTTTTCCAAAATGTTTATGGATGAAGTTTCCTGATGATCTGGCCTAAGCAACCAGTGAAATGCGCATAGGAATAGCTTATCCCATCAACAATAAATTTTAAGTGTTTTTATCAAGAATAAAAACTGGGAATTAAGCACAAATAACAAAATCTTTTAAATATTTTAAAAATTTCTTATAAAAGTAAACTTTTGAAAAACCTTCTATAAAAATTAAATTATTAAAAAACGTCTTTTATTTATAATCAGATTTTTGAAAAACAAATTTTTAATGATTTTCCTATTAAAATCTAGGTTGTTATTAAAATTTTCCTATAAAAATCAATTATATGAAAAATAAAAAATCATGTTTTTGAAATATGAAATAAAAAGCAAAATTGTGAATTTTTTCTTTAAAACGCATTTATTTGAAAAATTTTCTATAAGAAGCAAATTGTTGACAAATTTCGTATAAAATGCAAATATTTCAAATATATCTTTTAATAAGAAATTTTTTTACAAATTTACTATAATATGCAAATTTTGGACTAATAGTTTGCAGATTTTTTTTTTTTAATTTTTTTCAACTATCCCATAAAAGCACATTTTTGAAAAATTTCCTTCTAAACGCAAGTTTTTGCTAAATATCCTATAAAAAGCAAATTTTTAATATACATATTTCCGATAAAAGCAAATTTTTGATAAATTTCCTATAAAAGCTAATTTTTAAAAATTTGCTATAAAAAGAACATCTATAAAAAATTTGCTATAAAATCAAAGTTCTGAAAAATTTACTGTTAGAGCATATTTTGCTATAAAAAGCAATTTTTTAAACATTTCCTATAAAAGGCAAGTTTTTGAAAAATTTCTATAAAAGGCAGATATGTATGAATTGCGTATTAAAAGAAAATTTTTTGCATATTTTATGCTTAAAATAAAAAATTTTCTAAAAATACCCAAATTTCCTTAAAATAAAAAAATTTCTTTAAAATATTTGACAAATTTTCTAATGAATTGTAAATTTTTTCAAAATGTTGTGAAAAAACAAACTTTTATAAAATTTTCAAGCATAGCAAATTTTCACAAAATTTTTTATAAATAGCAAATTTAAAAATAAAATAAAAATATTAGAAGTAGCCAACTTTGATATATGTATGTACATATAGCAAGTTTTAAAGAAATGTCAATAACAAAATTTTTTATGAATACACAAGATTTTGACAATAATTCTTATTACAGCCGTACATAAACAAGAGCGGAAAGCGTTTTCCAGCTCATGCCCATACAATTTGTATGTAGCATACCTAAATAGCGTGGCGTCAACGCTTGGCAATTGGAAAATCCGATTTTGGCAGCGCGTTTAATAGTGAAGTTGGCCGCTATAGTTAATGAATAATGGCAATTTAGCTGTTTTTTGTCAATCTAGCGGTTTTTTCTCTTCTTTTTATTTCTATAATGTGGGTTTTATTGAACAAGAACGTTAACACTACTGTTTGTGACCCAACGTTTACGCTCTTGTTTAGGTATGGCATGTTTGCGTATAAGCTGTTAGGTACGGCTGTTAGAAGCATGTATTTAGACAAATAGCAAATCCTGAGAAATACGCAAATATTTCAAAATCTTTTCGAGACAAAATTTTTTATGTCTAGAAAATATTTTATTTTAATTGCAAAACTTTTGAAAAGATTTCCTCTTCTTTTCGCAAAATTTCCTAGAAATAGCAAATATTTTGTGCAAATTTCCTCCTGTATTAACAGTAAACATTTAAAAAATTTTCATAAAAATCTGAAAAGAAAATATATTTTAAATAGCCAATTATTAAGGCAAAACTTAACAAAAACTTGTTGCTGGGAATCTCAAACCCATCGGATTTTACTATTTATAGCCACACCAAAATAGTGGACATCAGCGTTTAAAAAACTGCAGTCAAAGAAAAAAACTGCAATGCCTTCTACTTTTTCATTTGTCATTGGTCAAAAAAAAACAGTTGCTTTTACTTCTGATTTATTAAATGTGAACCGTCGATGTCAAATCGATTCAAAAATTAAAAAGTTCTACACAAATTTTTGTTTTTTGTTCGACAGTTTTTGGTTTCGACTGCAGTTTTTTAAGCTGGTGGAGATTGGTGTAACACCTTAAAATATTGGCAACTGACCCAACTTTAAGTACACCGATCGACTTAGAGTCACCTTTGGAGTAGATCTAACATTGTCCGCCCGTTTGTCCGACTGTCTCGCTGGTTGTTTGCTCATCTAAAATTGTGTGCAAGGTATAGGTCGAAAATTTGATGATTACCTATTAATATTTGGTACATTTTTTAAATTCAATTGTCATATTGAAAATAGTTAGAACCGGTCCACAATTTCATGGCCCCAATACAAACTTCTTTCCGAAATATTCCTTGTTCCCATTTATTATGTTGGTAATTATATTAAATTTTATTGAAATTTAAATCATCTTATATAATTTTATTTGAATTCTTCCAAATTTTACCATAGGCCCCCTACAAATACTACTCCCGAAAACGCTTTTAATATTACAGTAGTTTTCCTGTTTAACGAGCCTTCGATTCTGCGAACATCGCATTTAACGAACACAAAAGTTTGCTCCATTGAGTACCTTATACAGAGTACAAAAAATATTTTTTTGTACTCAATTAAGCGAACAAATAAGATTCATAATTTTAGTTTAAAAAAGCATAAGAGTTGAAAAAGTACCGCTAATTTAAGTTTTGTTTATGTAACATTTTTGTTTGGTTATGCTGCAATGATCAGTTACGCATATTCTTTCGATCATGAAAAACATTTGGAGCAACAAATAAAACACATACATAGATGCTATCAAAGGCTTCGAAATTTTTATTCAAAGGGCTCAACAAAATAAGGTGAATTTGACAACTTTATTGCTTTGTCCTCTTTTACAACGTGACAGAAAGAAGCTGTATGCGTGACACACTTTACTTTTTTCCTCTCTAGCCTACAAACTTCGTCTGTCTGCCTTCTGTCTGTCACATTGTAAAAGTGGACTTTCAAGAGAACTTGAGGAAGATGCCACAAAACAAACATTACTCGTTAAGTTTTTTATGTAAAATTTTCAAGGAAATTGAAAATGAATTTGAACCTATTTTTAATTAAAATTATTTTAGGTTTTATGCTACCAGTGTAATGAATTGTACCTTTTTTAATTTTATTTAATATACTATACAAATCTCAAAACATATTTCAAAATAAACGACAAATAATACAGTGCTAATTATTTATTTATTCATAACATGGGTACTAGACATAAGTATGGCATATATCGAACTTTTCAGTTTACAAAATAGGCCTGACAAAGTACTGGTTCGTTAAACCGGAAAACTACTGTATAACTTTTTATAAATGTTGGCATTGTTATAAAATGGCAACATAAAATTTTACAATAACTACTATTTCATTGCAAAAAATTGTACTGAAAGTTCCAGGATAAACAATAGGTCCCCTATAATTTTCCTTTCTAAAATCACTTAAAGACAAACAAATTTTATATAGATGAATATAAGTTAAAATTTTTCGGCACAAGGAACTTTTACATGAATCTTAAACTCCAAACATAATTTTGTTCTGCCGACTCCTGATTGCCCAAATGTCATAAAAAGGCAACAATTTCGAAAAATAATTTTCAAATACTGTGGTATAGGGTATCATATGTTCGGGCTAAACCGACTTTACCTTACCTTACTTGTTATTATTTCAATTTTATGTGTTTATTTCGAAACAAATTGGCGCATTATTAAATTTATAAAACAAAACCAGAAAATTCATACACACTGTTAAGGGATTTTTTTATTTTTAGGTGGAACTTTGCTGACATTCTATAGTATAGTAAAACGATAGCCAATTAAAAGAAATACAAAATATATTCCAAACATATACACACACACTCAGAAAACAACAAAAATCTGTATAGCTATATTCATTGAAAATTAATATTTAATTCATATGTTATACACAATTTGTTATATACATACATATGTATTTTAACATATGTATACATGCTTATACATATGAAGTGGTATTAGACATACAAATAACAATATTTACACTAACATTCATCGAGAATATTGTACATATACCCACATGAAAATGCACTTGAAAGCAGACAATTTTAACAAACACAATATTTTTTTTTTTATTTAAAATATTCATTCCTTTTATTATTTAATACTATAAAATTTAGCAAACACTCATACATCTGTACAATGTAAATTACATATACATATGCATTTTGCTGTTTATTTTACATGGTACAAATACACACCTGTATTTCGGGTTACACTGATTTAGTTATGAATACAAGTTTATACTTATGATGGTGTTAATGTTACAAGTTCATGTGTGTATGTATGTTTATGTCTGCGTATGTGTAAAACTATGAAGTTGGTTGTTTAATTTTTTGGTTTGAATTATATTAAAAAGCACATTGTCATAAAGCTTCATATTACAATATTTATAATGTACAAACATTTTACACACATTCTAACATGAAGATAAATAAATATATACTTGCAAGTAAATGTGTTAGAGTTATTATTTAGTTCTAAATGTACAGGTGCAATTGTGAAAACGAGGGATAATATAAAATATCATCTGTATTAACAATGAGATGGTAAAAAATAAATTAATATTCAAAAGTAGTTCATTAGTTCACTATATAATCTCATGTTTATCTTAATATATATCAAATCCAAATCGGATGATTGTTAAAAAATATGTTTTTTGATATCCCTCTTTTACTGATATTTTTAGTACCTACACTTTTAAATGTCCTTTCTGGTGAATTTTGACATTTTTTGATTACTTCTTCAAAGGATTCTTTTTTTTATTTTCATAATTTGAAAAAATTTGAAAAAAAAATGTTTCAATTTAGATAACGATTATTGAGTTTTTAAATTTTCAAAAATCGAAAAAAGTGAAATTATGTAAGGCCCATTACAAGATCGGACTTTAAAGCTGTTTAGTGGATAGAAGTTTAAAATTTCCCATTTTAAAAAGAATCGAAGCATACACTCATTTTAAAAAACACGATTTAAGATTTTAAATCCAAAAATCTTATTCAATTAACATGGAATATATTTTTTTTTTCTATTTTTATTCTGTGAAAAAGATCTAAAACCGAATATTCCACCAAAAAATCTAGTTTGGACCATTATTAAGATGGCTTTCATTTAATTTAATTTTGCTTATTGAATTATAAAAACAATTTTTTGCATCGACAAATTTTGTATACAAAAATTTCAGGTCAATACTATCTCTGCAATTCATCATATTAACCTGTTTATTTTGTAGGTCTTTTATTTTGCAACTAGATAAAATAATAACAAATCAATTTTTTATAAAAAAAATGCCTTCGTACAAAATATTGTAAAATATTGAATATATAAAAAACTTTGTCCAAATATCATCGCCTCAACTGCGAAGGGTAAATAAAATTTCTAAGCGAATAGATTCATATAACATCCTAAGAATATGCTTCACTTTATACTAAAATTTTTAAAAAATTACTGGACGGATACTTTTTAGTTAGCTAGTTAGTTAACTTTATTGAGACTTCTTTTTTTTCATATTACAAGATTTAGGAACATTAAAAATTATTAGAAAAACTTAAAACTATAGCGTATTATTTTAATTTCATGAGCATTTATTTGGTTATGCGACTAGCTTATCAAAATTCAAGAAAACTTAATATATATAAAATTAATTATTATTGTTGAATGAAACAATGCTTGCTCCCAACATTTAGCAATACTAGTAGAGTTGTATCTACATTTATAAACTTAATACTAAAAAAACTTAAAAGCTAAATCTTAAAACTATTTAGAAAAAAAAAAAAAAAATAATAATAATAAAATGAAAAACAAAAAAGAAAATTAATTTAAAATAATAATTTTTACCCCCTATGTATTCCGGGAGTAGTATGTGAGTAGAAGTTTACACCAGGAAAATTACTCAGTGTCTCATGTAAAATTCCAACCGTGGAAAGGTAGTTAGTGTTTGACCAACTTAATCTTTGCTCGTTTGACAGAATATCTTGCATTATATTGCCGTCAAAACAAGACAGTCTGTCAACAAAGCTTTTCGTCAACTCAAGAGCATAGAAAGAAAGCGGACATATTTTGGCCTCGTCATATATAAATTTATTTGAAAACCTTTTATTACACGTCATAAAATTCTTCTCTATGCACTTTCGTACAATATGACGTTCAAAAATTTCCATCTTTTTCATTAACGTTTTTGAAATGCTGAACCATACTGGAAACGCATAAAGAAGAATTGGTCTTATACTCACTTTATATAACAGTAATTTAGTATTAATTGGCAAGGATTTACTATTAAATAGTTTTGAAAATGCACCTTTAACACGATTAGCCTTCTCCAAATTATAAATTACATGTTTATTAAACTTTAATAGTTTGTTAAAGTTAACTCCAAGATATTTGATGTTATCCTTAAATGTGATTTCAGAACCATTTAATACTAATTTCAAATTCTTGCTCTCTGGAACAACAGTATATTTACATTTACCGGAAGCATTTCTTAAACATATTGCATTGCTTTTCGAGGCATTAATTTTTATTCCCCAATGAGAATAAAATTTATCAACATATTTTAGGTGCGATGAAACACGTTGGAGCGCAATTTGAGGTGACTCATCATGAGCATATAGCAGCGAATCGTCGGCATAAAGAATTCCTTTGGAATCATTATATTCATGGGGAAAATCATGTATAAAAATATTATATAAATGAGGCGACAATACAGATCCCTGCGGAACGCCACAAGAAACACTACCCTGAGATGATAACACACTATCAATCTGAACACAAAATCTCCTGTCCTCAAAAAAACTTTGAAAAAGTTTTATAATAGATGATTCAAACCCTATCCCTATCATTTTGAATAATATTCCATCGTGGTAGGCCTTATCAAAAGCTTTCTCAATGTCAAGAGAAACTGCGACAGTGCATTGACCCTTTCTTAAATTCTGTACAACTTCAGAGTGGAATTTTAAAAGAGCATGAATAGTGGAATTTCCCCTCTTAAAACCGAATTGACTCTGAGGAATGTACGCTTCGTTTAAAGATATATCCATTTTCCCTCGGATTATTCTCTCAAATAACTTCCCTAGATTAGAAAGCAACGAAATTGGTCTCAAGCTGTTAACATCGCTATTACCCTTCTCTTTTGGAATAGGAACGATCTTTGCAATTTTCCACACACGAGGAAAATAGCAATTATTTAAACAATTATTTAACAATATTGTGAGATACTCAAAAGCCTTAACTGGAAATTTTCTAATTAAATAATTTGATATACCATCCAAACCACACGATTTTTTATTATTTACTAATTTAGAAATCTCCAAAAGAGAATTTAAGTTCGTAAATTTTGGGTTGCGTAGATTATTCAATGATGTTATGTCATCATTGAATGTTATACAATTAGAAACTTGAGAAAGAGTTTCCGTAATTGCTTCAGTTATTTCTGAAATATTTCTATTTGGAGGAGAACCCTCATAAACCGATGTAAAATGTTCCTTTAAAGCATCCAATTTTTGATCAATCTGAGTAATTTTGATACCATCGACTGAAACATCCTTAATGTAAGAACGATTTTTATTTCCTATCATTTTAAAAATTTGTTTATAAGCCCATGGGCCAGGCCTTATTTCCCTTAATCTTTCATTAAAAAGGTTGGCCTGTTCTTTTTCGATCTGTTCCCTTATAATAATTTTCAGTAAATCTATTTGTTTCGAAATAAGCAAATATTCAGGGTGCCTCCTATTAAATGTTCTTAAAAATATTCTCTTTAGGTCCCTTTGCCAGTTATACTTAATCCTTAGGAACCTTTTTACTTTCTCCGAAATAATATATTTTCGGTTTTTGTTTTCAATTTTTCTAGAATGAATATCCGTTATAAAACTAACAGATGTATTAAATTCTTCTATAAAGTAATCTATTTCATTGTTAGTCAAATTTCTATTGTTGGGGGGAAAGTGATTCAAGAGGCTGGTACTAATATCTATTTTAAATGCATCCCAGTTTGTTTCCTTAAATGACACCAACCGATTTGGAGTTTCAAAAATAAAGTTGAAATCTGAAAGGTAAATTTGAAGTCTCAAAGGTATATGATCCGAAAAAGTTGGAAGTGTAGATGTTTTACAATTTTGGTGGAAACTATCAATAATGTTTGTGCTTACTATGAAGTGGTCTAAATGAGAGGATCCACCAGGGTAGGTGGGGTATGAATCACAAATTCTCGTAACCGAAATGGATTCTTCTTGAAGCCAAGTCAATAGCACTTCACCGTTGAAATTATTGTTGGCATCACCCCAGGAAATGTGCTTTGCGTTAAAATCACCACCTAATATGAAACCATCATAAGTGTTTGAAAAATTTAAAATTGAAGAAAGACCTCTATAAATAGTTTGACGATTACAATTGCATTGAAAATAAATAGAACCACAGAGAATTTTCTTAATACTACCATTTATAGATACGTTGACTTCAACAAACAAATTTAAAAACCGAAGATTAGGAATACTGATCCTTGCAAAAGATATCGAATTTTTTAAAGCTATACCAACACCTAATGAACTATCGTCCCTTAAAACAATATAATTATCTAAATAAACATTTGTGTCCGCCGTCAAATGCATTTCTTGCAAAAAAGCAATTTCAATATTAAATTGATTCAGTAGCCTGTTTAGCTCAATTTTCCTTCCTATATGAATAAGAGATCCAACATTAAAAGTAACTAAATTTAGAGAATTACGGGCCATATACATTGTGAATATCTTTAATTAAACTCAAGCACTCCTTCCTTGCCTGATCTCTTGACATTACCTTATAATTTTGCATAAAATTATTAATTTTCTCCTCTAAAGTTAGAGGCTCTGGAGCACATAACACTTTCGCCAGCTTAATAAATTCCTGAATTAGAACAGGTTTTTCCTGTTTGCTTTTTGTTGGAACCTCATTCAAAACCTTGAACAAATTCGCAAATGGTCTGTCCGTTAAAACGGAATTAGACGTATTAATTGCTCTGGCAACATTGTCAGCAGCGGACATTTTCCTATTTTTTGCCTCCTGATATGACTTCTTTTTAAATGAAACATATTTCTTGTAAGCGGGGCAGCCCCTGTAATTTGACGTATGGCCATTCTCGTTACAGTTTACACAAAAAGGTGCTACATTACTTTCAGGAGTAAAAGTACATTCACCTGGGTCGTGCTTTTCGCGGCATTTTACACAAGAATACGGTCACTACAATTTTTTGAGTAATGCCCCCAACGTTGGCACCTCCAACATTAGGTTTTTTGAACTAGCTTTAGGTCTTTCCCATGAAACCACCTGATTCAGAATGTACTTCAAACCAAGCAACTCATTTACTTTATGATTGGGTTTAAGGACCACCAAGAACAAACCTGTGTCGGTATCGTTCTTTCTAGAGTATTCAGTTGAAAATTTTGAAACAGAATCAATCGTATCCGGAATAATTCTATCAATTTCCGACTTAATATCGTTAATATCCGATTTATAAAATAGGCCTCTACAAACTACGCTCTGACGTTTATATTCTTTAGGAGTATATGTGTATGAAGGAATTTCCCTTTCTTTTAATAACTGCATCATTTCCGTATGTGCAGATGAATCTTTAAAATATAATTTACTTTTGTATTTAGAATGATTCTTGACTTTAAATTCAACATTCTTATTGTTTAATTGGTCAATAAGAGATTTAACATTCACATTCTCCAGAAATATAGGGGGGCAATATGAAATCTTATTGTTAACATGTGTTTGAGAATCATTATTATTCCTAGGTTTATTACGCTCTAAATTTGTATTATTTGGCCTTTCGGCCTCTACATTCAAATCTCCTAAGAGTGAGTACCTGTTTGTACGATTAGTGCCATCAGTCACCTTATTTTTAAAACTACATTTTGTTAAATCGATTTTTACGTCACCTTGAAATTTTCGTTTTTTATTTTTGACCGTCTCAAATTCATCTTCCATTGAGGATATAGAGGATCTTTCTTGATCCATGTAGGATTCTTCTTCCAATTGCACGTTTTGAATTAATGTGTTCTCTAAAACTGTAACACTGCTGTTGCTAGATTCCAAGGGATTTTGAAAATCATCATTCAATTGCATTGTTGTTGACTGGTTTGCAAATACAGCATCGAAAAATTGTTTTCCAAGTTGGGAATTTTTAACAACGTCTGTCTTTTTAACAGCTCCTTTTGATTTATTTAAAACTTGTCCTCTTGATTGAGAGCCAGATGGTAATGTATTCTTTGCGTCCTTGAGAATTGCTGATGCTTCGCCATTAGTATTTTTCGACAATTTTTGGGAATTGTTAGGAGGCCTTCCTCCAGACTGGGAAAGTAATGGATCTCTATCCATGGAAATTGCTCAATTAATAAACACAACAAACGTTTAAGCAAAAGTTTGTTTTGCGAAAAAATTTTAAATTAAATTTTTTTATATATATTTTATTTAATCTCAAAAGAAATTATTATTATTATTATTATTATTATTATATTTTATTTATTTTTTTTTTTGACAGAAAAAGAAAATTAAATAATTTTAAAATATTTTTCACGTCTGATACGTTTCACAGTTGACCCGGATACTTTTTATTAAATAAATAATCCTAATTGGATATTAATCATACGCGCTGAAGGTTTACTATGGGTATTATTGGGTACAATAGACCGGACTTGGTCGCGGTACCTGTCACTGTGGGGAAACCTTCCCGCTCTATTGTGGAAAAAAAATGGGTATTATTTTGTAAAGCCCTTTTAAAACCCTACAGCACTAGTGGTAAATAAGGAAATACTAAGTTTAGAATATTTTGATTTCATTTTTTTTTTATCATTTTATTAATTCTTTAATCTTTACAATTTAGAGTTTTAGCGGCTTTTAGGCATTGTTGAAGCAGGTTGGCAAAAACAATCTTTTTATAAATAAAGTTATTATATAATATGTACATCATAAAAAAAAAAATATTATAATAATGAATAAAAAATAATTATAACTTAAAAAAACAAAAGAAGGGAAAAATTTAATTCAGTTAAATTAACTTCTTAATTTTTACTTATAACTTTTTACTAATAATTCTTCTATTAGATTCTGTAAGTATATCTTTAAATTTGTCTTAAACGTTGAAATTTTTTTATATTTTTTAAACCAATAGGCAAATTATTGTATTCATGACTACCCATATATTCTATTTGCTGCTTGGTTGTTTCAAGTCGACACCTGGATACTGCTAGATGGGCAATTCCGCTTTCCGTTTGTCCGTTTTTTTTTTTTGAAAACACGATTACTTTTGAAGACCTCAAAAGAAAAGAACAATATTTTAGGATATTTTTAGGATTAAAATCCAGAAAAACCTGTTTAGTAGGAAAAGAGTTATGAGACCAAACGTTGAACCCCTATCTTCAAAAATTAATTCATTTATTACAAAAATAGAGCATAAATTGGTGGCAGAATGCGCCGATAATTGTTATATTGTATTGCTAAATTTTATGAAGATCGCTCCATACCTAACTATAATGCCCATCCTCGGAAAATTAATTAGTACGTATAAAATCATAACAAATAATACCATTGATCAGTTACATTTGATTAAAAATTACAGCACCGATTTTTGTTGCGTTCAGTCTATTATTTAACATTAACTCAAATAAAGTAAATTCATGAAAAACATTTAAATACCATTAAAACCAGAACGAAAAAGGTTTTGTGATCAGAGGTTTTTAATTTATCATAGGTCCAATATAAAATTCGAACCTGAAAATCACTATTTATGTCTAAAACCGAATTAAATCATGTTATTAGATTTGAATTATGTAAAATTAAGTTTCATATGGCTAGAAAATAAATCGTTTCATTTTGTGATGGTTGGCCCATAATTAGGCAGGCATACGTTTCATATAATTTTCCAAAAATTTCTATCTAAAATTTTTTTTAATGAGTTGTACTGTTTCAGAAAATAATGGGCTACATTTTGTCTATAACAAGAAGAAGAGAAGACAATAATTTTATCCATTGTGCGTGCAATAAATTTATTACGATTCAAAAATTTTCAAGTATAAAAAATTTTTCATTTTCCCGATTTCTTCTTCTAAAGCAATTTGAAATAATGCAATTTGTTTACATTTTAAAACCATTTCTTTTAAATTCAAAAAACTTTTCAATAGTCCCACCTTGACTAAAGTCTGTTTAAAATCATACTCTAAGCTCGATGTATAATTAAAAATTAGCTTTTTTATAACAACATAAAACAATATTTAACTGTTTTCTATTCATAGTTGGAATTATAACTTATTTTTACTTTTTCCAAAAATAAAACAGCGTGTTTGTGTGTGTGTTTGCATTTGCAATTATTATGTGTGTGTGTTTGTGCGTTACGGCAAACATTGCTTGTGTGTGTATATGTATGTATGTGGGCCATAATAAAATGGAGTAGATTTATATAATTTTAAATATTTTATGATGTTTGAATTGTTAATTAGTAATATGAAAAGTTTGCATAAATAATAATTTTGCTTTTTTTTTTTGTAGTAAATTAATATTTAAAAAAAAAATTTTTTTTTTGTTGAAATAAAAAAATGAATTGTTAGAAAAATATGTTTTATTAGAATTAAGGATTAGTTTAATAATTTAGTGTATGGGTTTAGTGGTTATAGAAAAAAAGATTATATAAAAATTTTAAACATTCAGAAAATTGTTTCAAATTAAAGCTTTTAATAAATAAAAGAGAATATCAGAAATTATTTTTGTAGGTTGAGAAAAAAAAATATTGGAACAATTATTTTTAACATTGTCTCAAATGCTAATTCATAGTTCGGATCCATGGTAGAATAAGCACCAGGTATGTTCATTAGGGAGACTTGTCATAATTTTTCCGTGTGATGTCAACTTAATTTATTTGATTTTTGACGCTTGTTTTAATATTTTTTCCCTTATTTTCTTTTGTTCGACGTTATATGTGTTTTAAAATTGAGAACAAAATTTCTTATGGCTATACACAGAAAAAATTATTGCTGAATTATTTTCAAACAAACGCTTGTTTGAATTTTTTTTTAATTTCTACAAATTTTTTTACTGATTCAATTAATATT
Organism: Pollenia griseotomentosa; assembly: GCA_963931875.1. Lineage (NCBI taxonomy): Eukaryota > Metazoa > Arthropoda > Insecta > Diptera > Polleniidae > Pollenia > Pollenia griseotomentosa. The sequence goes on from OZ007560.1 coordinate 209,585,221, forward strand.
TTTGTTTGATTTTTATTTTAGCCAACAGAAATGTTGACAACTATTCAAAAATATAATAAACGCGTTATTGGCTTCTAGTTTTCATAATTTTGTATGAAATATTTAACGCTCTTTATTGTTGTCGTGTTTTTGCTTTTTTTTATTTGACCGTAAGCAACACTTCTTTATGTGACATAGTCTATTTTTGGACGCTTTGAAAAGGTACAACTATAAGAAAGATGATAAAATATTGTGGCGAGGTTTGTAGTAAAAAACAACAAAAACAATAATAGGTAAAAAACGTTTCACTCTTTTTAAACAACAACAACATTAGAAGAAACAAAATAAATTTTTTGTTGGTTTCAAAGTTGGTAAAAAAGAATGAAAAACAAAATCCCGTATTCAATTTTTCAAAAATGTTTAGTTAAATACCTACATCAAATAAAAGAAATAAAATGATGACGAAAAACATGTCGAGTCGGTCTGCTGCCAAGGAAAGGATACAGAACAGTGAGTGAAGAAGAAAAACATTGTGTGAACAAACAAGACTTGGTGCAAAAATTATTCCAACAAAAAAATGTGTCTCAAAGCCAGCCGGCGCCGCTCTGCTCTGCCTTCATCTACTTCTACAGTGCTTGCTTGTGTGCGCGTCATTGCTTGTGCAAAAACTTTTTTGTTTGATTCAGTAAAATTATTTGTTTGAAATTTATATGATTTTCAGTAAACTATTTTTTTGATTCAGTTAAATTATTTGTTTGAAAAAATCAGTGTTTTTTTTCAATAAACGAAATACAAATAAATTGTTTGAATATGCGAATTTGTTTGTAGGACCGATTTCAGACAAAAAATGTTTTGATTCTACAAATTTTTTGTTTGAATTGGAAAAATAATTTTTTCTGTGTACCTTGTACTTGTAACTTTTTTTTCTGTTTTGGTCTTTACCGGAATTTTAAGCTGTAACAGTAAGATTAAAACTCATTTCACGTTTCAAATTTCCTGAAAAATTCAGTATTTTGTTTCGCTGTTAGAAAATGAAAAGTTGTTTTTTTTTTTTTTTTTTTTTTTGTTTGTTTTGAACTGGACCAATAAACCGAATGCAAAAAAAAAACAAACAAACTGTAACAATCACTAACAAATACCGCAATTTATGCTTTTAAAGATTTTTGCGACAACAAGATAGAATATTTTAAAGGCTATAAAGAATTTTGTATACCCTTCAAACTTTTGTTAGCGTTTGTCATTACGTTTAATAAAGCAGTTATGCTAAATAAAGTGAAAATATACAAAAAAAAATTATTTAAAACTTAACTTTGTGTTCTTTTTTCTTATTTGACCTTTATTTATAATTAATTTCAATTATTTAAGCTTGAGGTATTTTTATTTATAAAATATTTTATTTATTTATATCTTCAATATTTCGCTAACCTTTGGTTAGCATGGTCAGGAAATTAACAAATTTGAATAAATATAACAAAAAAAAAAAAAAAAAAACGATAACAAAATTATGAAAAAATTTTTTTGTCATAAATTAAATTCAAAAACCTATTTGTCATAAAAAATTTTTTCAAAAACCATAATAACAAAAATAAAAAATAACTAAAGTATAACAATTCATATAAACTGAAAAAATTTCCTATCTATAAAACTAATTCAAGAACCGTATGTACAATAATAATAAATATTCTGGCTAAAGAAAATTCCTATAACATATAAAAATTTTTTTAAACTATACTTATTCTTATCTTACATACTTATAAAAACATTTTAATTATCCTTATTTTAATTCTTACAAACTAATATGTGTATCGTGACCTAAGGACAAGAAGGTCAAAATTTTCATGTAATTTAATTGCAAAGTGAACTCTCTTGTTCCAAGGCTGTGATAGGTATATATATCTTATCTTCTTTCTCCTAATAATCAAATTCCTATAATTATTCGCTATATGTTCTGTGTCTGCTTTATAATGTATTCTCTGTGCTGTTGGTGTATTAATTATGTGTAACATTTCCAAAATATATCTGCGTTTGTAGATAGTTTCAGTGTTTAAAACCGATGCTTCTTCAAAATTTGGAAAATGATTAGATTGATGACAATGATGGCTTAATGCTGTCTTTTTAGAATGAATGTCCCTATATTTTTGATCGGATTTATGTAAAGCAATTCTAGTCCTTAATTTGTTCTTCGTTGTACCTATGTAAACCTGGTTGCATCTTTCATTATGATTTCCCTTACAAGGAATTTTGTAAATAATGTTTGACATATCCCATTTACTAGTTCTATCTTTTGTCTTGCTAAATAAACAATTCAATGTGTTATAAGCTTTGAATGCTACCTTATATTTGTTAGTGTCAATGATTCGATTCGAAACCGTTCATTATATGATAAAAGTAGGGATGAGATTTTCATGCACTAAAAAATCGAAAATATGCGCATAAAATATGCACTATAAACTCCAGAATATGCACTAAAAACTTGAACATTATCAATAAAAAAGCGGTTTTTTTAATTTTATTTAAACCAAAAAAAAAAAAAAAAGCAAATCAAAAATGCAGTCAAGTGTTATTCAAAGGTACAATATTTTTTAAAACTTTATTTAAATTACTAATTTAAACGTGTTTGCATAAACAAATAAATACTTTTTTATATTATCAAAAGTAATCTGTTCGGACGCAAAAAACGTTTGTACATGGCAAATAATCTCTCAACGTCAACCTTAGTTATAGGAGCATCTTGAAGGATGCCAATTCATTTGGAGAACAATTATTTTATAATTCAGATCCAACATTTGATTCCAGATCTAAAATGGGGTGCGTTCGTAAATGCATCACTGCGCTGCATCAGTGATTTCAAATGCTTATATATTTATCTGTGAAGTTAATGTGTACCAAAAAATTGTGAAATACTTCACTAAAATAATAGTCGCACAATAAAAAAAATAATTATTATTTATTATTATTATGATGCAGCGCAGTAATGCATTTACGAACGCACCCATGGTTGAAGTTTGTTTTATTTTTTGAAAGCCTAATTTTTTTTTTTTTTTTTTTTTGCAAAACGTTTTAGATTTTTGTTGCTTTATTCATCCTTCCACATTGCAATATGAATTAATTTGAGCTGATTATTAAGTGAACTTAATACTTCAAATTTATTTATTGTTTCCCCCATATATATTCGTAGTTGGAAAATACAAATGCTAATTAATTTTTTACTTTTTTTATTGCATAAGCATCGGTAGCAACAAGTTTTTTAATAAGATTCTTAAATTGTTTAACGATTTTTGAATAGTATTCTACAGCATCTAGCCATGTTCCCCATCTTGTTAATACTGGCTGCGGTGGTAAGGGTATCGAAAGACACTTTTCGTTAAAAATTGCAACTCGTGAAATCAAAATAATCCAACTAGATTCTAATTTCCTCTGCAACTCAGTGTAACTCATATGCCAAGCAAGTAACATGTAACAGTGTTGAATAAAATATTTTAAGCCCATTGGAAGCCTTGTAAGTTACTGCATTGGTTAAAAATAGAAGGATCTTTTGTCAAAATCTTGAAAGTCTTGTATTTTAAGCATAACTCCAAAAAAAATTATTTAATTATTTAAAAATTTTTTTTTTGATCCAAATTTTTTAATATTTTAATTAGGCTTAAGTTCATTAAATTTAATTTTCATTAAATTATTTTTATGCAGAAAGGAATTTTACAACATGAAAATTAATTAAAATTGTTATTGATAATCTTTCATTCTTGACCGTGGCCGGGATTCGAACCGCGGCCGGCAGGTTACCATGACATGCTTCGATCGCAACCATTCGATCTCCTCAGATGGATTTGCCGTTTTACACTCGCAGCCATCGACGACTGCTGACGTCAAAAGTCAAACATCAATCCTTAAAACCAAATTGTATTTTAACCTTTGGTAGATCGAAGTTTGCTTTTTTGAATGATTATCCATTTTAATTGATTTTACATGTTCTTTTTTAATTTTTTTTTTTTTGTTTACATGGAAATTTTTCGAAGAACTTTTTTTATAATATGTAAATTAAAAAATATATCACTCGAAAAAGTTAAAATATGAATTAAAAACCAAAATATGCGCAAAGAAATCGATGTCATTTTAACTCAAATTTAATGATTCGGAAAGATAATTGGTTGACATCGATCTTAGACTATCGACAAAAAACATGGATTTGCATGGAAATCGGATCCCTAGATATAAGTGTTTCGCTTTCGAATAGTAAACAACTTATTGCATTAAATTTTCATCTTATTGCTAGACAGAGGTGATTCGATAAAACTGCTTGTGTGCGTACCAGAAAAATATGGCTTATTATAGATAAAAAAGGACTAAGATTTCTTTAAGGCTAGTCAGACTTCAACTGAGGAAAATAATTGTGGTTTTAACGAAGTATCGGCCTATTGGGAAATACACCCAGATGCCAGGGCTCCCGTACAATGACATGTGTAAAAGTTTCGACGACGAGAAAGAAGAGGTGCGAATGGAATATCTTATCTGTCATTGCTTGGCTTTCGGAGATCTTAGGCTCAAACTGTTTGGTTTAAGGAGCCTTAAGGACTTTATTGAATAGGACCCCAGGGAGACAGTGAAACATAGTAACATAACAGAGCTGTGCTAAATTGACGCTGGCAAGTGAACCAAACTTCGTATATTGTTGTAAAAATAAAAAGTAATTTTAGCTGTTGAAGTGATTTGGTTAAGTTGTTACGAAAACCATGTTTGCTTGGTACATGCACTTAAAACAAAACTCAAAATTCCAAATGTAGGATGTTCTTGAGGAATTTGAAATTGTAAAAAATTATTGAAAAACTTCAGTTTTTATCAACAAAAAAAAAATGTTTTGAACCGTAAGATAAATAGATGGCGCGCCAAGAATGATAGAAACTAATCTTTGCCATTCCAAAAAAAAAAAAAATAAATCTCCTGCACATATCCACCAGAGACATCACGCCCAATGCACTCCTATTGTTGTTGTTCTTGGCGAAGCGCTTTCTGGTCTTTCAGTTTTTTGGCACTTTTTTGAGCATTGCTGGCTGTGTCATGAATAACACGAAAAAAATATTACTCAGAGGCGTTGATTTTTTACTTCACGTAGTCCAACAAGAGATGACAAGTCGCACGACCTAATTGCCAGGTCAATTTCTTGAAATCAATTTATCGTAAAATTTTTATTTCAATAAATCGAAGGTTAAGTTCTTTGTATAGCATTTTGCGCCATTCTCTTTGAAACACATTTTGCCCGGATTAATGTCATTCACATTTTCGAGCCAAGAATCACTAATCATGGCGCAGTAACGATCTCCACTGACAGTAAATCGAACTTATTTTCGAAGAAAACAGGCACGACGATTACGGTGCATTGTTCCTGATGTAAGTAAAGCAAAAGTAAAGTCTACATGTGGATTGGCCTTAACCTACATGTGGTAGTTTTGTGTATTAACAAATTAAAGTAAAAAATTAGCAAAACCGGTGCACGCTATTTTGCGATAAACGATCAATGAGTAAATTTGGATAATTTGGTTGGTTCTTTCAAGCGCTAATCTATTCAAGATGGTTTTCCAGAGTTAATTGATCATAAAAGTGAGCACATAATGTCTGTTCGATTTATACCTTTCCCTTTTTTAAGTTCTATCTGGCCCAACATAGGGTGCCAAATTTAGAGTTCGTATTCGGGTTGATGTTTGCAAGATCCCTGAGCGATCTAACATAGTCTATAAACGATAGTCAATGGCCATTAACAAATAAATCCATTTAATTATGTCGATTTTGGTTAGAAATTCGGTAGCAGTTGTATTTAATGCAACGTGTTCTTCTAACTTTTATTCCAAAGTCTGGTGATAGGGCTGCCAGCTGCAGTTTTTGGATATTTCGTGAGAATTGGTTTTGTTGACAATTATTAAAAGTTTGTGAAATTAGATTTGAAAAATCACTTATTATCAAATTATATGGACTTTGATAGGCTGCAAATAGAACGAAAACCTTTAAATACTCTTTGTTATTTTAATAGAGGTTATTGCAGAAGAACATTAAACCTTTAAGGGATTTCAATGGCAAAAAAGTCTGACAAAAAAGTATTCACTTTTATTCTCAACTAAACAAAGTAAAAGTAAGTCGAAACATGAATTCAGTTTCTTTTTCATGAGAATTCCTAAACTATGTTCTGTTAATTCGTATGAGAAAATATTTTTCATACACTCATGTCAAGATAAATGTTAAAATCTAACATACATACATATACCATACATACACCTTTATTGCTTTTACAGATATTGTTGTTATATATTCGTAACAAAATAAAAAAATGAAATCTAAATTTACCAAAATGTATATTAAAGTCCTTTAGCCTTAAACTACAATTTGATGTTGGTTATTTCGTTTGTTATTGCTGCGTTTATAAAAATACTCCAACACAAAAAAAAAGCAAAAAAAAAACTTTACGTGGCAGTAGGATATTATCAAACACTGCTACGATTTTAATATAGAAATGTAATAAAAAAAATGTTTGTGTTCACCGCCAATCCAAAAAATACGACAAATAAAGGAAAGTATGTGATATTTGAAAAAAAAATGTAAATCTGTGCGTGTGTGTGTGTGTGTGTGTAAGTAAGCTAAAAAATCTTTTCTCATTTTTTCTTTGTAACTGTATGTTTGCGCGTGTATATGTTGGAGATCCTAACCTAAAGGTCTTTTTTATGATTTGTGAGAACATTTATTTTAACAACTAGAGTGAGAGTAATTTGTCAAAAAAAAGACCAGTAAAAAAGTTTATTTTTTTAAAAGATTTCAATTTTTATTTCAAACGTTTGTTTTATTAGTTTCTATTTTTATTATACCAACGGTGACCATCCGTTCCGTTTTTCTACAGAGCAGTACTGTATTTTAGAGCTGTGTTCTCTGTGAATTATTAAATTGTTCTGTGTATTATTAAATGTTCTGTATTTGTACATAGTAAAAACTTCGCTTACTTTTTCAAAATGTATAGCTTCTTTCTCTCATTACACTATGCAACAAGCAAAAATTACCTGAATAACCACTTTATTTTTTGATCCGTTATAGTCACCTCACTGCAAAAACATAATTTTTAAAATTCTACGGTAAGGTTTTTTTTAAAAAAAATGTTTTTCTAATATTTGAGATTTTTGAAGAGGCTGCTCCATACATCTAATCGTAACTTTGAAACGACGTACCCACTTTTGTTATGCAATCCGTCAAAACATTTTAAATTACGCCAGATTTAAGGTTATATAATATCATTTTTTCATCTAGCCATTATTTTTGGAGTTATTGAGGCCGAAGTGGCAAGAAATATATTTTTTTTGGTTTTTTTTAAATTTTTGAATTCAAAAAATTCATCGGTTCTTTCAGTAGAATTGTGAGTAGTGCTTTTAGTTTTTCCTGGTTACTAAACACATTATTTTGTAGGCGAAGTTTTTACTGAAATTTTTGGTCGTATTATATTTCTCGTTCGTTTGCATTGTCGATCGAGTTGCCGTGCTGATAATTTTAGGTAGGGTGCAAATCAGCTTTCGTCGTGGAAAATGCAAGCAACTGATAGCGGTCCACATCGTGGGCTAGGCTGGGCTAGGCTATTTCACAAAAAACTGTAGACAAATTTCTTTAAAAGCCCTTGTTGTTTTCGTTGTGAATATTATTAAACAATATTTATGGAAAAATTTTTGCCACCCATGTAAATAATTTAGGAAAATCAGGGGCCTTATTCTGTCAGTCTTGATCAAATACTTATTTGATTCGTAAGCAATTTTATTTCTGATTCTTTCAGTCGATCTTAAACGAATCGAAATTATTTTTTCAGTATTGTAAATATTTTTCAGAACACTGAAAAAACAATACCGATTTGTTCAGTATCGACTAAAAGCATTAGAAATAAAATTGCTTTCGAATCGGAAAAGTATTCGATTACTACTTCCAGAATTAGGTTCCTGATTTTCCTAAACTATTTGCATGTGCAGCAAAAATTTTTTTATAAATATTTTTAAACATTTCAAAACGAGTTTTTTGTGCAAATTTTTTCTCCAAACTATTATCATGTGGTGTAATTTTTTTTTTTTTTATATTATAAAATATTTCATGACGAATATTTTTCCTGGTAAAAAAAATCGGTGCAGATTTAATTAATATTATTAAGTTGTTTACCAAAATATTTAAAAACACACAATTTTATCAATTTTAAGATGGTTTGTGTTAACAACATGTAAAATTTAATTTGATTCATCAAAAGCAATTGCAATAGAATATTTTTTGCGGAGCCCTAATCAAAAATTGAAGACCTAAATGCAACTTTGATATTTTTACATTCAAATCATCACAGTTAATAAAGACCATAATGCGTTTTCGTTCTTCAACTTGATCAAATTTAATGGCATATCCGTTTTAGCAACACGAAGTTCGTGTAATAATATTCTTAAATCTTTTGTTGTCTTTTCAAAATTATGTTGTCATACCTTTCATTTTCACACATTTCAAGATTTTTGCAAGCCAACATCTTTTTTTTATTTATTATATATCTGTCTATGGTTTACAATATTTATTTTTTCTTTTTAAAATTTTTTTTATCAAACATTCACAAGAACTTATTAACTTTAACTACGTATGTATGTCTTCCATAACGCTTTCGTTTTCATCGTTAATAAATGTTAAGATATTTACGGTCTTTTTGTACACTAGACATAATTCACAAACACACAATGGCAAAAATCTATTCGAACATGCCATCATTAACGTATATTTACTCATACACAGCCATTTTTTCACTCACAGAAAAGCATATGGCTACATTGACCTTCAGTTTATGGCACAAATGCGAGACAATTGAAATTTTTGCCCTTAATTCTGTTTTGGGAAAATAAGTATTAAATGACAAAACCGCCAACTACAACAAAAATGACTTTATTATGTACTAAAATAAGATATATAGAGACTTTATTGTGGGTAGAAATGTACAAAATGTATGTATGCGTTTATAAACATAAGTGTGTTTGTTTGTATGAGTGTCTACTTTTGGTCCTTTTTACATCTTTCTCTCCATATTTTTTCCTTTATTACATGTAGAAAATGATTTATTTATTGTTTTTTTTTTTTTTTTTTTTTTTGGTAATAATTCGAATATTTCTGTTTTTTTCAGTTCAATACTTCTTTTCTTCACAATATTATTTCTGTTGTCCTTTTTTCTAAATATAAAAATGAGAGTTTTTTATATGCGTTGGTTTCCCTTTATACTTATACTGGTGTAAAGAGAAAAGATAATAGACAATAAAAGCTATAAAAATGTTTTCGGCTTTATAATGGTTTTAAGAAATCTTTGAATAAAAAAATTTATTAATGGGCATGAGAAGTCAGGAAAAAATTATTGTGGAATGCAATAAAATTACAGACATATACGGCAAGTAGTACATGAACAAAGTCCTTGAGTTTTCTTTAACTAAATAAACAAATTTATAGAAAATTAATGTAGGAAAATTTAAGATAGTTACACTTATTTTAGGAATTATAGATTAAAGTCTTATGCTAAGAATAATATTTTCTTATAAAGGCTGTTTTTTTTAGTGGCACAAGCTTAAATTATAACAAAACAAGGAAATATATTTTTAATATCAATGAAACGGGCTTTATTGAAAGAAAATTTTATGAAATTAAAGTTTAACCCTCAAAAAAACTTACGTTAGTTACCCTTTTAACACATAGCAATGACTCGTTACCTTTCTGAGGCGCCATAGTTCGTTTGTAACCAAAGTCATGATTACTGTAACATTAATAATGTACTATCCAGTTGGTTATCAAAAACAAACCATACAAAGCTTGAATGTATTTTATATAAGCACTCACTTTATAAAACATATATTGCTTGCAGTTCGTAACAATATCAAAAATATTTACACTTACCGACAGAAAATTTTGTCTCTAGTGCAAATTACACAGAAACTACATATGTGTGGAAAACAACACACGAGGGTGACTTACGTCAGTTCTGAAATATTTGGTTTTTAAAAATAATTTTTTAATGAAAAAATGTGTTTTCAGTATTTAATTGATATTGCTTTTTTAGCGTGTAAAAATGATACATTTTGTGTGGTTTTTCACACAAGAGTGACTTAAAAGTTACAAATAATTTCTGCCATGTGCCTGCCACGGCTGGCGCATAGAAGGCGCAATCTGGATTAACAATTTTCATCAACTTTTCGCATTCTGACAATTATTGATTTCAAAGATATATGGGCCAATGACTCTCTTCACTCTTAATGCGATAATTCTGCTTATTTACGTTCCCATTCAATGAGAAATGGGCTTCATCGGAAAACTAAATTTTGAATGGAAATTCAAAATCAATATCAATTTGTGCTTCAGCCCATTCGCCGAATCATTTTCATTAAAAATTTAAAAAAATTGCACGCGTTGCTCTGGTGTAAGTCGATTCATAATGAAATTTTTAAGCCATCTAGACAAAAAGCAACTATCAGTTATTAATTGGTTGCTCAAATAAAGCAGTGATGCCAACTCAAAGTTGTGACAATCTAAAAAAACACCCTCTATTTACTAACTACTCGTATTATATTTTACTTAGAAACAATTTTTATGCTCGCCCTTTAATTTAATGCAAACAACCGTTTTGGAAATATACTACGTTCTAAAACTCAGAACACTTACTTATTCTTCAACTGCGTATTTATACAGGTTGGTCCAAAAGAACAATTTACTAAAAAGTGCGTTCAATCTTATTTTATTACACTTAATTCATGAATGGAAAGGTAATAAGTTCACCCTTGTGCCGATCGTTTTTAGCTTCGCATAATCGCGATTTTTCTAAAACTTTTTTAAAGATTTTTGGAGCTATCGCTCAAGTTTGTTCTGGCATAATGTTATTTAGCTGAAGTATACGCTATGGCAGACGTTCTTTTAGATATTTCTTTAAGACAATTTTGAAGCAATTTCATTTCAGCGAACACAGAGGTAAATCTAAATCGTTGTATCTAAATTCCTAGTTGACGTTATTGGGTTTTCCTGCAAACTCTCAACACAATTCAAAAACTGGATCTATTGACCAACGTTTTGGGTCTGCTAGGCTACTACAATGCCTTTTACGCAATACGTGCAAAGGTATATGCAGTGTAAGAAGTGGTTTAGCTCTTCAACATTAAAACAGTTTCGTGGTTTTAGTTGCAGAAACTAAATTCAATTATCTAAGCTCGTTTTTCAAAAGTGATGCATTTAATTTTGAAGCTCACAAGTTTTCTTTACAGCAATGTTGAAAGTAAAATCATATACAAAAAATAAATTTACTGACTCTTTAAGCCCACTCGTTTCTTCTGAGCTACCCAGTACTACGAATAATGCCTGATAGTTAGACAGATATGTCCATTACCATGCCACTCAATCTCACGATACTCTAAACAACGGGTCAAAAGGTTATGTGGACGCAGGACATGTCTTTACACCGAATAAAATAAGCTTTACAGAAAAACGATAACGCATTATTAACGAGAATATTAATAATAATTACTGCCTGGCCCATAATGTCGACAAGCACATTTCGCCCTAATATATATATAAATAGTGTTAACAATTATAAAAAAAACTTAATTTAGTTTTTGTTTTCAATAAAAATATAAGGAAGAAATATTTATACGAACAAAATGTCCTTGTCGACATTGTGGGCTGGAGAATTAGTCTATTTTTATCATTAATGCAGCCAAAATTTAGTTCTTGAGAAAAAGGATGTATGGTGCTTATTCTTGCTCCGAATGTAATAAAATTTATAACAGCGCTAAACATTAATCTTTAACTTTAAGATTTTTCAGACACACGCTGACTTTTGCTACTTTCTGATATCAACTGCAGCTAAAAACTTGATTTTTTAGAGATATCGTTGCACCGCATTTTTCAAACTTTAAATTTTTCTTAGTCTAGGCATTAGGTATCAGTATCAGTGTTGTCACTTTGTGGGTAATTATCCGAATTTGTGTGTAAGCTGTAATTTGAAATTCTTTCGTTTAAAGCATATAATATAAACGTCGATTACGTCTTATGGTGGTCCCGACGAAACGCCAATACGTTTCGTATGGTATGGACTGTATTTAGGGGTGGATTTGGGCTACATCTCCAGAATATCCGCCAAGGATCCAAAACCCTCGCTGATATTCCCGGATAGAACGCCGATTGGGTTTCTAGGTTATGGAGTGAGCGTGGCGGCTTTAGGATTTAGCGCAAGAATATCAGCCAAGTATTCAAATAACTTGGTTAAATTATAAAAGCTGAAAAGATAGCTAAAAAAAGGCACAAATATTTAAACGAAAGAAAAGCACTTCTAAACATATGAAAACATATTCCTTATTTGTCATTTTCCAAACGTTATAACATTTCCATTTATTTGATGCAAAAAATTAAGAGTTATTTTAAAATATAAAATTTTTAAAACAATTTTATTAAAGATCTTAATTTAAATTCCGTATTAATTTACTTCTAATATAACAACAACTATTCGACTTAAGTTACAGGAATAAGAAAATTAACGAAAAATACATAAAAATTAAAAAAAATTTTAAGAATATAATACATAATAATTAGTATTGTGGTTATTTTGTTGAACTATTTATGGTTTTTAATCCAAATTTTTAATAATTTTAATTAGGCTTAAGTTCATTAAATTTAATTTTCATTAAATTATTTTTATGAAGAAAGGAATTTTTACAACATGAAAATTAATTAAAATTGTTATTGATAATCTTTCATTATTGACCGTGGCCGGTCAATGATAGTGGCGCCTCACGTTGTCAATTCGTCTTAGGGCATATCATCATTCAAAATATAAACCAGGGATGGGAAATCCGCTGCCTTCGGTTCAGACGTGAACAAATTTGATTTCAGCCAAAAAATGTTTGCCAATTAAAAATGTTGTTAATCCCAAAAATGCTTAATTCAGGCTATGTTTAAAAAAAAGAATTTCCATTGTTTAATATATATTTTCAAAATCTTGACAATCAATGACGCCAAAAGGTTGTTTGGATTTAAATAAATATGAGCTTCGTAGTCATAAGGAAGCCTTAATTTATTAGAAAAAGGTATTCCAACTTTGAAATAACCTGGAAGATTTTTTTTAATTTTCCAAGAAGTAATAAATTTTTTTTATTTTGCCATTTTCAAATGCTTTAGTTGGCAGAATATTCACTGCCCTTAACAGTTGTAAAACTAAATTAAGAAATATAATGTCTTTTGCAATCATTGCAGGATATTTATTTATTAAATTAGACCCATGAAACTTTGAAATTGTTAAGATAGCAAAAAAAAAAATAATTCTATTATAATTCTATAATTATACTTATATTTAAAACTGATTTCGGGCATAAAGGCACCGCGAATTTTTACTTGCAATTTACTCTAAAGTTGCTTAAATCAAGTTTTCGTTGCTTATGACCAATTTCATCAAATTTATTTGAATATAAATTTAATTTAAATATAATTAAATATTGTTTTTCATATACATATATATATTTTTTTTTTTACATAAAAACGAATTTAAAACAATTTGATATTTAATAAATTGGAGAAATCGGCCATTAATATTTTACAAAATACAAAGAAAAGCCTGAATTTTTTACATAAAAACTTGTAGCAAACTAATGCTTAAGATATGTTAAGAAATATAGAAAATAATGTTTAAGAAAACTGTATATAACAATAAGAAACTTTTTATTGATTTGCTAAAAATGTCGATTCAAATAAAACTTAACTGAATCAAATCAAGTTTTCTTCAACATTGTCTGAAAAATTTAAAGAAATCTCTAGCACTTATTTTTCGGTGCAAGAAATTAGATTCTATTTAAAAATCAAGAAAACCAGACTAATATTCAATAAATTCAGCTTGATTTCCGAAAAATCTTTCTTATTTTTAATAAAAACAAGCTCCTTTTGTATTGTTTTTAAGAAATTTTTGATTGTTTACGAAAAACGTGAATTTTTTGACCATGAGAAAATGTTTCTTTATTTAAGAAAATTTTTCTTAATACGAACTAAATAAAAACAAGTAAGAAAGTATAGTCGGTCAAGCCTGACCATATGATACCCTACACCACAGTATTTAAAAACACATCATGCTTATGTGTCCATATAAATATGGATTTATCTATGTTTATAAACTTCATTAAAATCGGCTTGAAAGAGTCTGGGAGGCAGAAATTGCCCCCTACCTCCCCTTATAATCCTATTTTTGAAAAACTGTATAGCTTATGTGTCCCTATAGATATGGATCTATTCATGTTTTAAATTTCATTAAAATCGGTTTGAGAGGCAAAAATTGCCCCTATCTCCTCTGTGGTCCTATTTTTTAAAAAATGCATACCTTTTGTGTCCCTATAGAAATGGTTCCATCTATGTTTTAAATTTCATTAAAATCGGTTTGATAGTTTCTGAGAGGAAGAAATTTTCCCCTATCTACCCTCGTGCCAATAAGAACCTATGTCCCAAATTTTATCAAATTATCTCCAAAATTGCGACCTCTACTTTGCGCACAAGGTTACATGGACAGCCAGCCAGCCTGCCAGCCAGCCTGCCAGCCAGCCAGCCTGCCAGCCGGACGGACATCGTTAGTTCGACTCAGACAGTGATTCTGAGTCGATCGGTATACTTAAAGGTGGGCCTGGGACCAATATTTTAAGGCGTTACACACATCAGCACAAATCCATAATACCCTCTCCACTATTGTGGTGTGGGTATAATTATGAATTAATTTTGGGATTTTGAATTTTCTTGTTTTAAGAAACAAAATTGATTACTTTAGAAAATAAACTTCTTTCCGTGTATACTCTGACTATGGCCTTGTAATCTTTCGTTCGCTCCTCTTCCTAAAAAAAAAACTAATAGCGAACAGTGGCACTTCGTTTTGTCTCACTCTTTGCAAAATTTTAATACAATTCCATAATATGTATCGGCTTTTCAGTAAATTATCTAAATGTGTAAGAAAACAGAACTGAAAAAACTGTCAAACATCACAGAAGAATTAACATATCAAAGATTAACATGAGTTTAAAATAATTTATGCATATCGAATCAGATTTTAATAACAAGATTAAAAACTATAAACAAATACAATTTTTATACACATACATATTTATTTATTTATTTATTTATTTTTTTTTTTTTTTGTTTGCAAAAGAAGAAAATTTATATTAATTTATTTTAAAACTCACACAAGCACAAAAAATTAAATAAAATACAAAGCTACAAAATCCAATCTCAAGCTTTTAAATTAAATAAATTCCCAAGTGATTACAATTTTATGTGTAAAGTAATGTGTGTAAATTTAGAAGCATTTTGCTACAAATAAAACAAATCTTTTTAAATGGTACAAAAAAAATTTTATAAATATTTAAAAATGTTTAGTTTTTATTAATAGGAGTAGCAGAAAAGCAGCAAGTGCCAATTAATTAATGAAAAAGGCCTTATTCACAAAAGGATATTTCAAGGAAGTAAAAGGTTTCTAAAAGGAATTTTTCATTAAAATATGTTTTGTTCATATAAAACATTTCAATAAATTAAGTTCAAAATGATTTCCTCCACTTACATTTAAAACACTTTACCCATTTTAATCTACACCACAATAGTGGAGAGAGTATTATGCGCTTTCCTAAATAGTATTACCAAAATAATTTTTTTTAGTCGGTCCATATTCAACCACAGCTCTCATACAGATACTACTTCAAAAAAAAAAAAGCCTTGAATTCCATAACTTCATTAAAAATGTTGGTATTGATACAAAATTTGGCAACGATAACTTTTAAAATAGCTTGGCATGGCAAAATTGTGTATGTACTGGTAGGTCCAAAACTAAATGTCACTATATCTTTAAAACTAAAGCTGCTGTAAAAAACTAATAATGCAATCGTAATCAGCACTCTTAATTTAACTTTAATCAGTGGACAGAAAACATGAGATTTTTGGTGCATTGACCAGTGTTATTAATAATAAATAAGTAGTTCAATAAACTACACAGAAAAAAATATCTCAAGAAAATTTTTAACAACACAGTTTGTTAAAAATAAAATTTTATGTCAACCAACTTTTTGTTTGATTCAAAGAAAAAATTTATCAAATTTACACTTTGCAAAATAGCACTCAATAAAACATATTAAATAATGAAATAATTAAATATTTCTTCATATTCAATAAAAAAATATTTGAATCAAAGTAAAGACAGTATTTTAACAACTCTTGTCCATTTTTAAAAAGCTCATAATTCTCATTTGTTTTACAGTTTTATTTGAATAATATATTTAGTTTTGCCAAAGTCTTTGGAAAAGATTTCCTGACGATCTGGCTTTAGCAGCCGGTGAAATGCGCATAGGAACTTACTTGTCCCCGCATAATAAATTTTATTGTTTTTATAAAAATATAAAAATTGAAAATTTATGACATCATCATTAATAAATAAAAAAATAAAGATTCGATTAACATTTTGTTTGATTTATTCAAAATTTTCAACAATTTATTTTAACAAATCAAGTAAACATTTTGTTGAAAAAAATTATTTTGGGCAACAACTTTTTTTATTGACTCAATAAACTTGGTGGTTGACTAAAAATTTAACAATTATACATACAAACTTTTTTATCAACACCGCAAAAAATCGTCATCGCAGAAAATTTAAAAATTTTTGTAATCAAATATGCGATTTTCGTATTCAAATATGAAAATTATTTTTTTTTCTGTGTATTCCATAGTTTATTAAAAATAAAATAGATTTAAACAACTTTAAAATCCAGTTAAATAGTCCTTAATTCACGTTCTTATTTTCTGGTTTTTCTAGAACCGAAAAAATTACTTTTTATTCAAACCTGAAGCTCTACACTTGTGTGTCTGAGTTAGAAAAGAAAAACAAACAACACCAATCATTAAATATGCAACAAACAACTGAAAAAGGCTGTAAACAACAAAACACCTTTATTGTTTTAGATGTATGCACATTAACCTACTGCAGCTATTCACTCAAACAAACATACCGTGAGAAGCATACACACACACACACACCAAGACAATGAGGTAGAAACTTTTGCAAGTTTTTGTATGTATTACACACACCTTTCTTCATTTACAATTCCATACATAGACCCGGCACATGCACTCATACTCTAACGCTACTCAAAAAACATTCTAAAAGCCAAAAAAAAATGTTTCTCATTGAATAGAGAGAAAAATTAAATGAGAAAAATCAGGTTTACATTAGTAAAGTGTTTCCTTAAGTTGCCTAGTTGGTGTATTTTTTTGGTTCCATTTTAAACATGTCACTTAAAAGATAGAAAAGTAGGTTTGGTTCATTATTCAATTTTCGACATAAGGAAGTTTTGTACCACAATGTCGTTTATTCATTTCTATTTTTCAGCAATTTTTATTAAAGAAATAATTATCGTTAATCTCTTGACCTGCCTGGCGAATTATGCTTCAAAATTAATTCCTACGAAACATACAAAAAGTCGCATTATCGAAAAAAGGTGACATATGAAATGAAGACGCTGATGTTCAAGAACCGTAAATTTAATTAAATTTGACAATGAAAAATTTTGAAGGGATGTAAATGGTACTTAAATGTACAGTTGAACGAATACCTTAATTGAATTGAATGTAAAATTATCGCATACTTAACAATATTTTTTAATAAATTGCTTATTAAAAATTTTGGTGTTTTCCTTCCTCTAATAAATATTTTTATTTTATTCAAAATTCTTTATTTTTTGAGCTGAATTTTAGTTGAGTATTTTATACAGCTTTTTTGTAAAAGCCAGAAAATGCATTAGATTCTGCTGGTGCCTAATAATTGTTAATTTTTCTGTACATACAATATGCTTCATTGCTATCCAAAGTATTGCTAAGGTAAAATGTAACAGGAGATACAAGATAATAGTCTGGTAGTGTATAAAGTCATTCCTAAAAATTTAAGGAATAGGACTATTACAAAAAAACTTTATAAAATACACAACTAAAATTATTATTAAATTATTACTAAAAAAAAAAAATTAAGTAACTAATGAAAAGAAATAATTCCCATATTCAATTTTTATTTTATTTACAAATTATATTCTAACGTAACTAGCTGAGCAATAGCAACTAATACCTACAGCCCGTTCTAGTGCAGATGTCTCTGACGGGAATCGAACCCGCAACTTTACAGTGATGGACTTGCTCACTACCAACTAGCCGAGCGAGTTGTCGTTTAAAAATATACTTTACCTTTTTTTACGCTTTTTTAAAAAAATGTTATAATAAGTGTTTTAAAACAGTCACCTTGCAGTATTGCCAATATTAGCCCGTTATTTAAATTGTCCAAGCGCTCAGCATCCCAAGCGTTAGCATTACTGTTAGCTAGCATTTAATCTATATAAATTTATTTTTTGTAATAAATTTACTCAGAATAAAGTTGTGTTGGGTATACAGGATTCGTTGCGACCCTCTCACTTCATTTAAACTTTTACTGTAATTGTATTTTCGGCATGTCCATGCATTTATTCCAATTTTAAGACCATAAAATCAAAGCTTTCCATCCGTTTTCCCTTCACAAACAACAAACAACTAAAGCAAAACAGCAAAGGGAGCCCGACTTTAAGCAAAAGAGAAAAAAACATGAATACACTAAAACTTTAAAAAAAAGAAACTGTTATTGGCTAAAACATTTAAAAGGGCCTCCATTTCATTCATTTATTCATTGAAATGGCATAACAAAACAACAGAAATACAAACAACAACGGTAGTAGTAGTAACCACTTTTAGAACTGTAACTAAAATTGCAGTTTGTGCCTCTCTACCAACAAAATTTCCAAAAAGCTGAACAGCAGCAAAATAAAAAACAAAATGTACAAATTTGTTTACGTTTTCCCCAATTGAAAATGACAAAAGGAAACTATTTTTTTTTTTTGTTTTTATACTTGTTACTCCTCTCTTCTCCCTTCACTCTCTTTTCTTTTTCTCGCCAATCCATAATAAATACTTGTGTTCATTAAGGTGTATGTATGTGTGAGTATGCACCCTGCAGGAAACCTTTGATCAAGTGTCACCAAGTCGCCACTTTTGTTGATGATACTGTCAACAAAGCGTTAACACTTTTGTCTACATTTGAGAAAAAAAGAGACATTTTCTGACCGCTGTAAGTCTCGAATAAGCTGAAAGGATGCAATAGTTTATAGTGAAAGTTTGTATTTTTTAAATAAAATAAATAGTTATACGGGTAATTCCATGTCAAATCGACCAAGAGTAGGACCCGACCCCTTTCGATTCTAATGAAATTTGGCGAGAAGGCTCCCTTTATCCTATAAGGAACATACATACATGAACGAAAAATTTTTTTTTTAATTTTTTTAAAAGTTATGGCATATTCAAAATGTCATTATTTCGCCGAATTAGCCAAATGTGTTCAGCTTATTTCTTCAATAACTCGAAAACTAATTTGCATACGAAGCCGATTTTTATGTCTTTTTAAAGAGAATACTTCGGGCTACAAACAATATTTTGATAACTATATTCCACAATTTCGGTTTTTTTTTATAATTTCAATAAACTGAACCGTTTTTGAGTTACGCGAATTTATGTTGTGCAACCTCCTTCATTTTCGAAATAATCTCGAAAACATGCGCTTACCTAAAAAATCGGCTAGCACCACTGGATTCAGCGCGCCCGAATTAGGTTAAAACGCCAGGTGCCCGGATCAAAATTATAAATAAATAAATAAAATATTAACATTTTATTTTAAGATTATTTTTTTGAACGTTGCGAAAAAAAAAATCATATCTAAACAAAGAAAAAAAAACAGCTCCTTCAAAGTTTCAGAATATTTGAAGAACAGTATGAGGTATCATATAAAAAAAATCAGCCAAATAAAAAAATAGGTTTTTGACTAAGTCCATTTTTAAAATTTAGTACAGGGTGCCCGCCGGAAAGTTATACTACTTTGTTTGTTTGCGGGGTTAATAGGCTTGTGGAAGAAGCTCTTGTGTCAACTGAATCTTAACTGGAAACAAATGCAAATCCTTGTGCAAAATTGTGGCCAAAACTGTTCTTTGAAAACCAAGCCCCTGAGCACGGCTTCGAGTTGAGGTTGATGGATTGTTTTGAACGTCAACTTAAACATCACTTGGCCAAAGTGTCATCAGGGTCAAAATGAAATTATGTCATCATGGGATGACACATCGGCATCACAGAAATGACAAACATGTCCTCATATATAGGAATATAGGAATTTTTGCTTCTTATAATACATTGTAATCAGGAAAATAATGTTAAAAATATACAAAATGTGGCATTGATTTGATGTCACTACAGTCATAAAATAGATGACACGTAAAAAATTACAAAATTGTGCGAAGACGCTAGTCATTGGATTGATGTTACTTTTTGCATCATTGATGCCATTTGTAGTAACATTGATGTCAAAATTCTGATGTTAGGGTATCATCAATATGAAGATGCGTTTTTCTATCAGTGTACTTCACGACTGTCAAATATGAACTGCCAAAACTAATGCTGAAGCCCTTATGACACTACATTTTTTATTAATTAACTGATATAGAATTGATCGAAAGAAACAGTAAATGTTAGAAAGAGCAAACTATAAGAAATGTAAACAAAGTTTTTAGTTTTTTTTCTCTAGTTATGGTTTTGTTTCAGGGATGACGTTGAGAGTTTTTAAAATTGTACCAACAACCTTTAAAAATTGTACTTTTTTACCTTATTGTACTAAAAGATTTTTTTAGTTGAAATTAATTTTATTTATGTTCATAAAAAAACACCACAAAAAGGTATTATAAAGCTTAGTTTAAAAAGTATCAACAAAAAAGTACAATTGAAACAACTTAGCCATCCTTGTTTTGTTTATATTATTAAATGTTCCCACTTTTTTGTTTATGAGAAACCTAAAAACAAAAAGCGGTTAATCGTAGAATTTGCCCATAAACCGCTGATTTAGCAACACTTAATATTTCAAGCTTGAAATGTCAATTTTAAGTTAAACAATTTTACATTTTTTTTGGCATAACTTCATTTTTTATCGATAACTTTAGTAAAATTCTTGACAGTTTACCATTTATCTTAATACAGCTTAACTCTTTGCACTTGGTAAATTTTTGTATTACATTATATTTGTACCGTTCACCAAATCTTGAACAATGAATTAAAAATGTAGTTACCAAAATGGTGGACACTCTGTATTTTGTAGATATTACATTTATCAAAAAAAAAAATTTTTTTAATATATTTTTGTAGCCCCAAGTATTCTCTTTTAAATGATATGAAAACATCTTCGTATGTTAAGTAGTTATCGAGATATTGATGAAATAAGCTCAACACATTAGGCTAATTTGGCGAAATTATGACATTTTGAATATGGCATAACTTTCGAAAAAAAAAAAATTTTTAAAACTTTTTTTCGTTCATATGTCAATGGTTTTCTTCCGCAACCACGTAATTCTGGCTTGTTTTCTTCCTCGGGCATTAAAAAAATTTCAGTAATTTTTCGGTATTGAATGCCCTTCACATTAACCGCAACTTGTTCGTCGTTTTCGAAATAATATGACCCATAAAAGTATGTATGTGCATCTGTGGATTCATTTGATGGTTAACAATAATTCTTGGATATTGGGTGCCCCATATTCTGCAATTTTTTTTCGTGACCTTCGAGCTGAAAATTGGCTTCATCGCTAATTGGCTATTTATCCCATGCCGAGTCTTTCCACCATAAATTTCCGAAGTTCGTAGTTAATCCGGAAAATATATTATTAATCCATTACGCTACTTATACGCCACCCTGTCCTTGGATTTAATAAGGTGTCCTTTCCACTTATATTACCAGTGCCAAAATCAAGTAACAATAATAAAATGAACTATTAAAATGCACTAGTGAAGCTCCGATTCCAATGTCTCCACATGGTCCGACAAGAACAACTTAGTCAATAGTTCTACGGTCAGTAGAGTTAGCCATTAGTACTGGTGACAAAATCAATAGTTTATTAGTTCAGTTTCACTATTGAGATTTCCTACAGGACATGTAAGTAAGTTTCTATGTGTAGCAGTTGTCAATATGTACGTTAAATTATTGTTGTTTCTGTTATTTCTGCTTGAGTTTTACTTACAGAGTTTGTTGCAAAAGCTATGCACTTCAAGGGGTCAGACTTAAAAGTGTTTTTACTTTAAAAAGCTTTCCCTAAAACAAAACTTCTAAAACTTTACGAATAAAAAAAATACAAAACTTCTAAAACTACCCTCCTAAATACCTATTGTAAAATTGTGTGCTACTTACCACTCTTGTTGTACTCGGTAATTGTGCTCATATTGTGGTTTTGTTGTAGAAAATTTTTGTACTTTTTTGTTGGTTGGATGGATGTTTGTTTGCTTATTTCTCTAAGTGAAATTCCTTTTTGACTGTATGTGTATGTGTGTATTTATATGCGTATATGTGTATATGCAATGGTGTCTATGTTTATAGAGAACCAACAAAATTTAAAACTGAAAAAAAGAGCAGCACTAAAATCACCAGAAAAAAAAATCTAAAATTGTAAATGTGTAGAAAAACGATTGAAAATTGTTAAGTTTGCTTAAGACTACAAAGTGATTTAAGAAATTGTCTACACCAACTGACCCTTTATACTCACATTAAAGTTGAACTACTTAAACCAATTAAGATTTTTAATTTGACTTGTTTGGTTGTAATTTTTTTTGTAATAAATGATCCGTTTATTTTGCTAATGAAAAAGGTAGAAATTTGTTGTGCTCTTTAGTTAAAAATGTTAAAGTCAATTATATGACAAACAATAACGTGACTAATTGTAGATAAAACCTTAAGAAAGATTAATAAAAAACCATTTAACATTACAGATGTACCAAATTAATGGGAAACAAGTTAGCTCAGATCGATTTTGTGAATTAATAATTAATGAATATTATAGTGATATTTTGTCTTTTTTATTTTTATATCTTAAAAAATGAGCTTTCTTTTGGCAAGATTCCCGAGTCCGGAACATTAATCGCAGCAACTAAAGACACATAATGTCCATAAAATTAAGAGCTTGATGTAAAATCTCCAAACTTTTAACATTTTTGACCTAAAACTATAGATAATATTGAAATAAATTTGGATATAAACTTTTTCGAAATTTGGAAACAAACTTTTTCGAATTGTTTCCAAATTTGTTTCAATATCATCTATAGTATTAGCCGTAAGTCTTACGTGAATGTGTCAAAATCATATGCCAGAAGTCCGTGTATTTCTCTTTTATATTTTCTCGATGTCAAATAATCGAAATTAATTAAAAATATCTACTTCAAATTTTGTCTACACAAAAATACCCATGGAACATGGAATCCATCAAATATGTACCCGACTTTACCTATTTTCAACACCAAACAAACTGAATATATACTCTAAAAAGTAAAAAAGTCAAGCCTGATATAATACCCATGAGAATATAATTATGTAATGAAGTTAAGATTCATGTAAAAATTTGTTGTGCCGGATATTATTTAGATCTCTTCATCTTTATAAGAATTCTTTGCCTTTAAAGCCGGCGATACACCATCCTATTTAGTCGTAGGTGCGTGCTCATAAAATAGGATATTGTGCCTTACAAATGAATTAAGTGACAGATTTTTTTGGCAAGTCTATCCGACTTGCAAATGTTTATGAAAATGTTCATAAAATGCTAGTTTATATGCGGTCAGAATTGCATTTTCTTGTAAAGTAGCTGGATCAATTGAGTTGGTATCATTTTTGTGGGATAGTGTGCCACTGACAGCAGATTTTGAAGACACTTTTTGATGTCGGATAGAATTCCATCATATTTTCGTGTGAATGAATCGTACGATTATGTAGGATAGTGAATCCCGGCATTAAGTGATTTTCAGATGGGGGTTTATTTAGGAACTATAGTTAAATTTGGACCTACCAGCGTGTAGGCTAGCTTGTATATGTTCTATCTGAAATTATAAAATGATTCTTCGCATTGGTCCGTGTAAAAATTAGAACATAAGTACCATATTTCAAAATTATGTCCTTTACTTTGCGCCCAAGGTTAACATGGATAGCCAGCCGGACGGACGGACGGACAATCCGAAGCGGTATCAATAGTACGAATTTTCTTGAATTAAATACAATAAGATTGATATAAGTATGGATTACACTATGCAACAAATGGGAAGTTTATTTTTCCTTGAATAAGCACTATATATTTTTGATCCGCCATAGTCACATAACTGCAAAAATCATCATTATTTAAAATTCTATGGTAAGGTTTTTTTAAAAAAAATTTTTTCTAAGCATTGAGATTTTTGAAAAGGCTGCTCACATCTTATCGTAACTTTAGAACGACGTACCCAATTTTGTTATGCAATCCGTCAAAACATTTTAAATTACGCCAGATTTAAGTTTCTCTCATATCATTTTTTAGTTAAGCCATTATTTCTGGAGTTATTGAGGCCGAAGTGGCAAAAAAAAACATTTTTTTTTTGTGTTTGTATAAAATTTTTGAATACAAAAAATTCATAAAAAATTTAAATCAACAAATACTTACCAGTTTTAGTACTTACCCTGCAGGAAATGTCACTAGTGATTCTGTACTGATTCACTATTGACACAGTCACCAGTACTAGTGACTTATTATACCCCAGACAATGTTATTTACTATAGACATTTAACATGTGCGTGTTATTGGAAATCTACTACTGACGTTGGTACTACTGACTAGGTAGTTCCTTTGGGAACATATGTAGACATTGGAACCAAAGAATCACTAGTACATTTTAGTAAATGTAGTCTACACTTTTGGTACGAATACGAAATCATAACAATATTTGCTTAATATTTCTTTAACTTTTATAGGAATTGTACTTCTCAGTTGTTATTGATAAACAAATTTTCGTATTTAAGCCAAATATAGTGACAAATGTAGTGTAGTGTAGACACTTCGTTGACAATGTCACCAAAATAGTCGACAAAACTGGTAACTTGGAGACACTTGCACCCAGGTTTCCTTCAGGGTAAGCACAAAGATGCATGTATTAGTAGTAAAATGAATTTTATTTCATGAAAATCAATGGAAAATTCCTTCTTTATTCCCAATAAACTGAAAGTATTTAGTTTTGACCTTTTCTATCGCAAATTTGTGTAGAGCTAAAAATCACAAAGTTTTACATTTTTATAGAATAATATTCTTTTTTAATCCTTACATAAATTATTTTTTCATTAAGCTGCAAATAATAGAAATAAAATAAATTTTGTTTCATGAAAATCCATGGATAAATTCGTTTTTTATTCCCGATAAAGTTTTAGTTTTAACATTTTCTACCGCAAATTTGTGAACAGCAACATGTTTATTTTATGTTTGCAAATTGTTGCTCTACACAAATTTGCTATAAAAAATGCTCACTTTGTTATTTTACTTTGAGAGTGGAACTAGCAACGAAAACTTCAATCTTTTTTTTACTTAGTTTTAGAATTTTATACTAATTTTAAGAAATTTCGGGATTGATTTTCGGGAGTAATCCCATTTAGGATTGTTTTAAGTGCGTTTTAGTGTTATTCGTAATTGAATTTTTAAGTACAACTTTTACTTAAAGTAAGTATAAATAACTTAATTTAGTCCGAGTGTTTGTCTTTTCGTGTATAAACATCATAACAAACGCATAATCCCCTCTCCACAATTGGAGAGCTGCATCCGAGAAATGGTCAAATATGTTCCGAATTAAAAGAATTTAGCAAGACGATTAGCGTTGCAATAATATATTTTTGGATCAAATAAATTATAACTAGGGAAGCGATTTCCATGCAAATGCATGTTTTTTGTCGATAGTCTAGGATCCATGTCGACCAATTATCTTTACAATACATCGATTTGTTTTTGCATACTGTTGCAAATTTTGGTGAAAATGCATATTGTTGCATATTTTGGTTTTAAATGCATATTTTTTAGCATATATTATAATATTTTAAATTTCCATATTATAAAAAAAAGTTTTTCAAAAAATTTAAAAATTGTATAACAAAATAAAAATTTTTAAATCAATAAATAATTTTTCTTGGAGCTCTGCTTAGAATACAAGATTTCGACAGAATATCCTTTAATTTTTAACCGATGCACATGATAAAGGCTGCCAATTAGTCTTACATAATTTATACAAAGCTGTTACATGTTACTTGCTAGGCACATGGGTTACATCGAGTTGAAGAGGAAATTCGAAGCCAATTCGAAAATATTGATTTATTGATTTCATACGGGAAACAATGTGGAAGGAAAAATAGCCCGACAAATTCAAAAAAATATGGGATTTCAAATAATAAAACAAATTAAAACTATTTTTGATCTAGAATCAAATGTCGGATCTGAATAAGAAAATCAAAATTCTCTAAATGAATTGGCATCCTTCAAGTATGCATCAACTTCGGTTGACTTTGAGAGAACATTTTCCATGTACAAAAGCTTATTAACAGACAAAGGTTTACTTTTAATTAATTATGTATCAATTAAATATTTTTTGATATTAACAACATTATTACAGTAATTTTGTTGATATAGATAAACGTTTATTTACCTCTGTAAACTTAAGTTGTTATTCCAAATGTAATTGCAGATTGAAAAAATTTAAACAAAAAGACATTTTGCTATAACCTCCTGAAAAAATCGATCATGTTTGACCATGTGTATATTAGAATTAAGCTTAAGTCAACATAAACACTTTTTTAATTTTAACCAAAAATGTCTTTCATTCAAGATATTATTTAAAATCAAGTTTAGCTGTCCTTTTTTAATTATCATTAACCTTAAAGTATTTTATAGTATTTCTATTGCCTTTTTCTGCAACTTCAAAAGTCAATCGCACACTGACAAGCAGATTGTATAAGGATTGAATTATTGCAGCCAGCAACTCTTTTGTTTCTTATAATTAAAATCGTTTCATTGTAATCATTCACCTGATTTTTGTTTTCAACTATTATGTAGCATCAACTTTTACCACATTTTTCATTCCACAAAGCTGGAGACGAAGAGGCAGCCAATGAATGGCTGCTAGTGTTGGTATTGTTGTTTTTGTTTTTTTTTAGCAACTGCATGCACAAATAAATTTTGTATGCCAATTTTGAAGGCACCAACCTCAACAGCCAAACAAAGACGTGTACATATTCGTGTGCTTGTTAATGTATTGTGTCCTAAAAGTTTAAATATAGAATACAAAGTCAGCCAATACATTCAATACTACTGTCTACCATACTGACAATGCTACAATCAGGGATTTATGCGGCTGTCATTAACAAAAAGAGCAACTACGGTGTTTATGCAACCAAATGCATACACATGCAATTGATAATACTACTCACCCCTACCTTTATTTATAAATGTATACGTACAAAAAAAGATACGAAAATTTAAGCAAACAAAATCCAAAATGCTAAAGTACGTCTGTGTAATTGAACCGTATTGTTTGATGCCATGAAACACTACTCATCTCTGATGCTGTGGCTTCTCTGCAATTCTTGTAGTTGCTTTTTCCTCTTGGCATCTTTCTGTCAATTCAACTTCACTCGATGTTACTGAAAATTAAAATGTTGATTTCAAGTTTTTATACGCAATACTATACGTTGTAGGAGATCCTTACTTCTGTGTATGTGCCGCAGTTTGTTACTGCTTTTGTTGGGCTCATTGTTTAGCTTTTGTTTCATTTTGAAATTTTTTTTTAAAGACAGCAGGAATATTTTGCACGCATTTTCCGTGTACTCACGGGTGAACATGAAAGGATTAAAATGCTGTGCGGAAATTAAAATGAAAACTTTACTAACTGCCGTTATTGTTATTTGAATTTTCGGTACTTAACACATATAATAGCAGTTTTTAATTTTGGTTGTTTTTAACGTTAATTCAAAGCTAAATTTACTTTTTTACCAAGAAAAAATTAGATTTAAAGGAAACGGACATTTTTAAATTTTAAACTCTTCTTTACACAATCTTTATTTTATCAGCCAACACTTCATAATACATACCTACTACACTCTCTAAACAAATGCCAAACATCAATGTATACACTGAAAAAAAGTCAATCCGTACTGAAATCAAGGCTTGGTCAAAAGTACGGTAGGTACGGATTTCCTTAAAACAAGTACATCATGCTTCACTTAAGTACGGATTATTTATTTGCCCCGTACTCAAAGTAATCTGAAAACAGGATTGACTTATGTAAAAGTAAGATAAAAGTACTCTCAAATTCTGATTGCTTCAAGAATTTTAAGTTAGCTTAATCCGAAACTGAGATTAGGTTGATTCTTACTTAGTCACTTACCCCAGAAAGACACAGTGAGAATATTATTGTTTTATTTACTTACCCGTTGCACATGTGTGTTTTACTTTTGTTGTATTCCGCCCTTTGTTTACGAAAGAACTCAGCATTGTGCCCGATATGGTTTGCATAACCAATCTACTTCAAAAATTAACTAAATAATTTTAAAAAATAATATAAGTGAATTTTTGCAGCTTATTTTAATTTAAACATGAAAGTAATGCATGTTTTCTTCTTTTAGTGTTGTTGTTGTCTCTACAACAAACTTTTACAAACACTCTAAAAATGCTTTGTTTATGTTTTGCGTTCGCTCAAAAAATTATTGAAAAAACACTTGTTGAATTTGGAACCGTTAGGTCACTAGATGCTTGGGTAGCTACAATAATAAAAAAAACTACGCGTAAAATTTACGTGGTTTAGCTTTCTAGGGTTAAATTTCTATAAATTGTTTACTGGTTGTAGCAATATTTTTTTTTTTTTTTTTTTTTTTTTTTTTTTTTGTAAAAAAACGAATTGATGTAGTACCAAAAACAACACTACAAAAGTGAATAAGAACGATTGACTAGTGTTGAAACAACAACAAGAATGCCTATGACTTGGTGGCAAAAAATATGGAGGAAAAATAAAAAAAAATTTTAAAATAAAAAAGTTTACAGATAACTTAATGAAGATATTGTTTGTTTATATTAGCATAGATATTTGTATAAAAATGTATAAAAGGTTTGGACAATTTTTTGTTTAATAAAATAATAATTTAATTGATAATAAAAATTTTTTTTTTCAATTAAATTTTTACAAATGTTTTTGTTTGATTTTACAATTCTTTAAGGTCTTGTTTTAAACAAATTTGATTCAATGAATTCCTTTACTGAACTTAATTTTTTTCTGTATAGTCGATCCACTCTGCAAAGCAATAGGCAAGATTATAAAGAAATTCGAAGAAAATCGAAGCATTACTGATTTGCGCAGTACTCCCGAAAATGTCACTTCCGTTAGTAAAAGTGTGGTGGATAATCTGAATTTTTCGAATCCACGGCGTTCTCAGCAATTGGGACTATCTTGCAGATCACTTGGATTTGCACATATATCCATAAAAAGTCCAACGCATGCAAAAATTAAGGCCGGCTGACTGTTCACAGCGCCGTAGATATGCTGATTAGGTGCTAGAACAATAGGCTTTTAAGGCAGATTTTACGAATTTATGTCATTATGCGATTTGACTTATTTTTTTTTTGTGGGGCAACGTCAAAAACCGCGTCTTCACACATAATGCAGTATTTTTGAAGCATTTAAAAACCAACATTCTTCAAGTTATCACCAAGGTACTGACCGAAATGTGCGAAAACGTGGTCAAAAACTCCCTCAAAAAGATCGACTGTAGCAACCAATCTAGATCATATCAGATCATTTAAATGACATTATATATCGTCGGTCACAGGTTGACAACTCTTAACATGTTTTTTTGTACTTTTCAGGAGACAAAAAAAACGTTATTACTCCGTTACTAAACCGTGTTGGAAGTAAATAAAAAAACCAAAATTAGTAGGAGATATTTATTGTAAGATGGTGTAAAAATATAAATGAAACGTACTAACATGCAGAAGGACAGACACAGTCTTTTGGCATCAAAAACCCGATTCGATTTTTTTGCGAGTTAAGAGTTGTCAACCTGTGACCGACGATATATCGTACGTTATGGTAATTCCCAAGTATTTTTAATGAAAAAAAAGTTTCCTCAAAACCATAGCTTTATTTGGGTTTTATTACCTTTGCTTTTGAAACCAAAAAATAATAATCCGTTATTTTATATTTAACTTATCAACTTTTAACTAAAATAAAACTATAACTAACCCTCCAACAAATGTATTTCCTCACGTCCTCACATAAACATTGTTGATAGCAACAGAACATATGTGAGACAAACATAATTAAATTAACACTTGTCGTACTTTTAATTTATATGGTACATGCTTTTTTACGGTACATAATGAAAAAGTTTGTTTTAAGTTTTCAATTCGCTGAAAAACTTTTTTCATTTTTTTTTTTAGTAACTTTTTTGAATTAACCCATTACTATGCAGTAGCAAGGTTCAATGAAATCCTGCAACTCAATTTTGAAGCAGAAATCTTTAGCCCATTGAGCTGATATTTTGCATACACGTTCAACTTGGATGACAATTCATGGTAAGAAATATGAATTCATTCTAAATACAACATGGTGGCAAACCCAAAATGCGGACTAGTTATTTGAAATGTACTCCTACAATATGGGTATCATATGAAAGGGCTTGCTAACAACAACTCTAAAAATAAAGTATATGGCGGACTTCTGAAACTTGAAACACAATTTTGAAGCAGATATCTTCAACCGATTGAGATGAAATTTTATATACACATTCAGTTTGGGTGACAATACATAATGATGGCATACTTATTATTTTTAATGCATTTATACAAAATGGGTATTAAATAAAAGGACCTTCTGCGAGTACGAATGCGTGTTTTAAATAAATTAAAAGTAGAAATCCTTTTCAAAAAACCAGCTTTTAATTAAACGCGCTAAGAAAAAAAGTCTTTACAAAATGTTTATGATATAAAAGCTTGTCGCGAGATTTACTTGTGTAGATTAATAATTCAATTAAATAACTTGATGTGATTTATTTTACCATTTAAAACTTTCAAACTATATGATATTATAAGTTAATAGTAAATGTTTTAAAGTTAAAGTGTTTTTCTTTTTTTAGCGCATTTAAATAAAAGCTTGCATTTTAAAAAGGGTTTTTACTTTTTATTTACAATAATTCTATTTAACCCCGGAAGATCACTCTTCATTTTAGTACATTAAGGTTTCTCTTCGTGCACGCAAAAAAACATGGTTGTGGTAAACATATTCTAAGAGCAACATATTATGATAAGATTCATGATTGTAGTCACCATAGGACGATTATTATTAAATCATATTATTACCAAATATACTCGTTATATGACATCATAATATTTTTCGCTTAATCATATTATTATCCTGTTTATGATACTAAGTTAAGAATTAATCATATTTTTGTTATATTAATTATATTAAGATAAGATATAGTCATATTATTATCATGTTAATCATAATAGGCTTCGAAGTTATCATATTATTGTCATGTTAATCATAACAAATTAAGAAGTTATCATATTATGATACAGTGGTGCTGTGACAACTAAAAAAAATTCAATTTTTTTCATCGATTTCTTATTTTGTGGCACTTTACAATTTTTTTTTAATTTTAATACAATTTCAACATTTTTGATTTTTCGAATTTATTCTATGAGTTACATTTCAGTTATGTATTTTAAAAAGCTTTTTTGTAACAGTTCTATTCCTATCCAAAGGATAGCTAAGGTAAAATGTAACAAGAAAATACAATATAATAGTCTGGTAGTGTATAAAAGTAATTCCTTAAAATTTAAGGAATAGAACTATTACAAAAAAGCTTTATAAAATACATAACTGAAATGTAACTCATAGAATAAATTCGAAAAATCAAAAATGTTGAATATAATATAAAGTAACCTACGAAAGGAGATAATTCCCAGTTTCAATTTGTTAAAAATAGTTGAGTTAAATACATTCAATTTATAAAGTATCACTATCCAGTGTGACACAAAGAATGCTGACGAAGGCCGTAGCGGGCCAGAAAATGCATTACATTCTGCTGGTGTCTAATAATTGTAAATTTTTCTGTACATACAATATACTTCATTGCTATCCAAAGGATAGCTAAGGTAAAATGTAACAAGAAAATACAATATAATAGTCTGGTAGTGTATAAAAGTAATTCCTTAAAATTTAAGGAATAGAACTATTACAAAAAAGCTTTATAAAATACATAACTGAAATGTAACTCATAGAATAAATTCAAAAAATCAAAAATGTTGAATATAATATAAAGTAACCTACGAAAGGAGATAATTCCCAGTTTCAATTTAATACAATTTCTTCATTTTTTTTTTTATTTTTTTTTTTTTAATTGTTTTTTTAATTGTTGAACCACTCACCATAAAATAATAGGAATATGTAAAACACAACGACACAACTGATGGAAAATATGTTTACAAATAGCGCTAACAAAATATTATTAGAGAAAATATTTTGATTGCATCTTATTATGATAAATGTCTAGAAAGTTATCATGTTATGGCTATTAAATATCATGATATGGTTGTGAGTAATTTAATAAGTTTTAAAAGTTGTTATTATTTAGTTATAAGAAAAATAATTATTTTTCAGTCAACAATACCCAAATTTATAATTGCGATAAACATTGATATGCTTACAGTAACTATTATATTGCTGATATTAAATAAAAACAACAATTATTTGTGTACGCCAACCATATATTGTTACAATAAACATAGGGTAGTTGCTGTAACCATGCCCAAGCATATCTTTTCTCTGCGTTTGGAACTTTTTTGTTAAGCGTTTTTTTAAAAAGTATAATAAAATAAAGCATACAAAATTTTTTTTTCGATACGAATTTGAACTCTTTTTTGTGTTTTCAAATTTATTAAATTTAATATCTCAATATTCGATACGAATTTGAACTCTTTTTGTGTTTTTAAATTTATAAAATTTTTAAAGCTTTCGTCATCGCCTAAAATTGTTGTAAGAAAGAGGTTAATTGGAATACTTCCATCCACAGTAACAGTAACCGTTCAGGGTTAAAAACTCTTATTTTTATTTCTAAATCAGTTCTAGTTATGTTCTTGTTCAGCTCTAGTTCAGTTCTAGTTCAGTTCTAGTTCAGTTCTAGTTCAGTTCTAGTTCAGTTCTAGTTCAGTTCTAGTTCAGTTCTAGTTCAGTTCTAGTTCAGTTCTAGTTCAGTTCTAGTTCAGTTCTAGTTCAGTTCTAGTTCAGTTCTAGTTCAGTTCTAGTTCAGCTCTAGTTCAGTTCTAGTTCAGTTATAGTTCAGTTCTAGTTCAGTTCTAGGTCAGTTCTAGTTCAGTTCTAGTTCAGTTCTAGTTCAGTTCTAGTTCAGTTCTTGTTCAGTTCTAGTTCAGTTCTAGCTCAGATTTAGTTCAGTTCTAATTTACTTCTGTTCTTATTCATTGTGGATTTTTCTTTGCGTTTATAATATGTTTATTCATTTATAGTTTTTAAAACTTTAATGAAAATACTTGTAAAGTCAGGTAAAATGCTTTAGAAAATTATAAAATTATATTTATTTAAAAGTTTAATTTTGTAAGTAACTTAAAAATGGGTTAACTTTCCTTAAGCACAGAGCTCTAGTATACGAAATGCAAGTACTTTTCTGTGTGGCTTTTTAAATCTTCTGCTAAATAATTTCTGTTTTTCCCTCTCCCACGTTTTTCCTAACGTTACTTATCCATTAAAGAAAGTGTATTCCGTTGACCAATTATTTATAGGCGGTAACAAAAAAAAAACAATAAAATTAAATTAACCTTTATAAAAGTAGGACAACTTGTTGTCTTTCTCATTCGCTTAATACGCTCCAACATACAGAAAATAAATTTTAGTGATTGTTTCAAATTGTATACCCTCGTGTCAGCAATAACAGCAAATTTTAGTACTGCAACAATTTTCCGATGTTGTGCTACTGTTTCCAATAAAATAAAATAAAAGCTTCGAATATTTTGTTCATTTTTCTTCCTTTTTGTTTTATTATTTTGTGTTCTTTTATGTTTTTTTATTTTCTTCATCAATGCGCCGTTTAGTATACATATCAATTCATTGAAAGTCATTTGGGAAATGAAGTTGTTTATGTGTGTGGAAAAGTTGTAAGTCATCGTCTCTTTAGGATGAGAATGCAACTGTGTTGGTCAAAATATCAGCGACGGAAAAAAATTTTAAACTACAGCAATATTTCTTTGGTTTTTTTGTTTTACACATTTTTTCCTTCATGTCATTTCAAAGGAAGGATGTATTGTGTTGACATATACAAATAAAGTTTTCCTTTTTCTCTAATCCAATGTTTAAAGTTTTAAAATTTGTGGGAAAAAATGCATATTCAGGTTCAGTTTAAAAAGAAAAAAACATTTTTCTAAAAATCTTTGGATGAAGTTTCCTGATGATCTGGCCTAAGCAACCAGTGAAATGCGCATAAGAATAGCTTATTCCATCAATAATAAATTTCAGTGTTTTCAGTGTTTTCATCAAAAATGAAAAGTGAAAATTAAGCACGACAAACAAAATCTTGTTAATTAAAAATTGTGTATTCCCAAAAATTACTTTGATAATAAACTGGCAAGTGCACGGATTAAAAAATCTAAACTGGCAACTTACTTTATATTTTAATTTTCTTGCAAAAACAATAAAGCAAGATGTTTTTGTTCCTATTTTGTTTTTTCTTAACCTACTAACAACTATAACTAATGTTGAGAGAATTCCAACCAATTGTAGTGGGGAATGTAGGAAAAGAAAAGCTCACTGTTTTTGTTGTTGTTATTGTTTAAGCTTTGATATTGTTACAAGTAAAACTGGTGCCTATAATTATTATTCGCTTAACAGTTTTATTTGTTTTATATCTATAGTTTTTCTAAAATCTTTGGATGAAGTTTCCTGATGATTTGGCCTAAGCAACCAGTGAAATGCGCATAGGAATAGCTTATCCCATCAACAATAAATTTCAATGTTTTTATCAAGAATAAAAAATGGAAATTAAGCACGACAAGCGAAATCTTGTTAATTGATTTTAAAAAACAAAAATTTTCTTTATTGTTTTTGGTTTTCACTTTAAATTCCTATAACATGACAGAACTTGAACTAGGTTAAGCCAAAGCTAAGGACTTTATCTAAAACCCCTTTCTTAAGAAACTTTAAAAGAACTTGATTTTAACATACTTATTTTACTTAAGCTACGGTCACACTTATTAAATATTTGACCAAATAAGCGTAACCACTATTTTTTTGATAGTGAGTGCGAGTAACATGGTCTTAATTTCACAAAATAAACTAATTATACTACTAGACACAGCAAAAAACAGTTTTTTGTAAGATATGGTATTATAATCAAAATAAATATTGCAATTAAAGAAAATAATTATTTAGTTTGCTTGCTGGTCCCGTTTTTTCCATCAAATATTTGACAAGTGTGACCATATCTTTACTTAATGAAACAAAAATTAAAATCAAGCTTTTAAATATATGTACGTTTATCTTGTGCTTGTTTTTGTATACGCGACAGCAAAAGCAATTTATATATAGGTATATTCAATTCATTTCTAAAACCTTAATTAATTTGTTGCATTACTCAAAGCCTCATTTGTGAAAAGCACTTTAATTATTATTTATCTTCTAAATACAATTATCAATCAAAACACAAAATGGTCATTGAGATAGTTTCTGTGGTAATTCTACTATAATGATTGTAACAGTTGTTGTTGTGGTTTCTAACAACAGGCTTTGCGTCAAAACTTTTTTAGCCCATGTACACATACTAATGCGGTGGTTCCGTTTAGAATCTAATTAATCATTAAGTGAAATTGTCGTCAGCATTAAGCGGTACATAAATCATTAAATGGGTAAAATAGGTAGACATAATAACAAATAAAATGAATTAAAACAAAGCACTTGATATATAAATTCTTTGCTTTGTTACTTTTGACAAACACACTGGCGAGGAAATTCATTCTTTTTACATGTATGTATTAAAAAAAATGTCATTAGAAACAAAACTTTGTGTAGGCAAACAAAGAGATGTTATAGAACGTCATTTACAAAAGCTAGAAAAAGAGAAATAAAACAATTGGAAATAAAAAAAATCTTACTCATTAGCAAACAAATGTAACAATGAACAAAACGAACAATGTCATATCGACAGCTCAATTCCAAAACATGATATGTCGGAAAAGTGAGTTTTGCAGGAGAATCTCTGAAAATTTACGGGCGATAAAACATTAAGTTTTATGCTTAGTACTTTTTTGTGCAAAACTTTGGATTGATTAAGATGACCAACACCATAATTTGATAGAATTTAAGTTGGACAATTCTTGATTCAAAAACGTATAAAAAATAAAAAATACTTAGTTGACTTAGCATGTTTTGGAATTGAGATATCTGTATAAAATGATTGTATTGTATTAAGAACATAACTAATTAAGTATAGACGGTCAAGACCGACATTGGATATCCTAACCACAGTACAAACAAATAAATTTAGGAGAGTGAACGATTTTGGGAACCCATGTCCAATTATAGACCAAGCAAAATAAATTTCGTAATAGGGTAAAGATTCAACACCTCTGTTCTTCTGTTCTTCTTAAAGAGATTTTGGAGAGGAGATTGTATGGGACCTATGGTCAATTCAGAACTTTCCAGTACAACATTATTCCATGACATATTAGTCAATACGCAAGATGTTAATTGAGTAGGTGAGTTGCAAAACTCGTTCGTTACAAAATAAAAAATACATGATGACAATTTATTCCAACAGTTCCTATGGCGCTTTGTGAGAAGAAATATACTAATTGTATCAATGCATGTCCTTGGAAAAAAAATGAAAGAGGAAATGTGTTGATACAACTAGTATGTATATTTCTTCTCATAAAGCGCCATAGGAACTGTTGGAATAACTTGTCATCTTGAATTTTTAATTTTGTAACGAACGAGTTTTGCAACTCACCTACTCAACTGTAAATAAAACAAAAAGTTTTCAGAGAAATATATTACTAATTTTGTTTATTATTGTAGAAGGATCTATGACATGTATGCATAAAAGCCATTGTTTCGTTAGTGTATGGCAAGTGGCACCATTCTATTGGGAACACATATTGTTCAGGTTCATATCCTCAATTTCTGGCCACAAGAAGTCCGCTGTCTACTAGCGATAGCGAACAGCATTCAAAGTAACTGCTTTGCTGACCTCGTTTTCAAAGAAAATCGGCCCCATGACACCGCTAGCCCAGAACGAACTGTGCGAGCATGCACAGGTATTTTCACATATCCTTCAGACACCTGGTTTGCTGAAATTTGCGCACCATTCTCCCGATTGTCGATACATTTGGTCGAATATGCAGACCATAAAAATTACGAAGTGCACGAAAGCCACTTTTATTTGAGCGCCCGTCTTCGTAAAAGCCTTCAGCAGTCTTAACGTTGAATGCTCAATTGTGTACCTCTCCATGGTTGAATTTGTCAAACACTGAAAAAGAAAAATGTTATATTAAGTTTGGCAAGAAACTTGGCGTTAAGGTGCGACTCACAATAAACATATGCATTTTTGTTGGACAACCCTTTATTCTAAAAGTTTTCGACGCCAAAACTTGTATCAATTTTTTTGCTCCATTACCCCCTTTGGGAGCATACGGCTTCCAGAAAGCATCTCCATCTAGAACAATTTCTTGAAGTTGTTTTCGCGACTTCCCATTTAAGATTTCACTGTTCTAGGAGTATCTATCCCTTCAGTATTGTTATTTTAGTGATGTATCAGTTTCGTCACAGCTAAGTAGATGATTGTCCTGCTGTAGATGGTCCTAGGATAATCATCTGTTGCTGCTTAGAAACATTGGCACCCAACGCCCTTGGTGCAGTTGTGGAGAACTTTGCTTATCTCTCATTCCTACCATTTTTTCCAGGGGATGGCGGCTGCCTGCACTTTTCTATTATTCTGTTATCCTATTTTCCAGGGGCAGGGGTGGTCAAGGGGCTTCTTGGATAGATTTATGTCCTCTGCCAAGGATCGAACCTGGGCTGCTGGATTTTGTAAGCAATCACTTTTACCACTACACCACGTGGCCACCTTATTATTAATACCAATAACAACATTTATTTAAAAAGAAGCATTTAAAGCAATTTTAGGGAGTGGAATTTATATGGAGTGATTATAAAAATAAAAAAAATTGGTAGTATGATTTCTGTTGCAATTTAATATGTTTTGAACAAATCTCATCTAAATGCCAACATTATTTTCCGGGAAGAAGTTTGTATGGGGACCATACGAAATCATGACTGTCATTATTACAATTTAAACGTATGCACGAAACTTTATTAAATTATTACCAAAACTCCACCCTGTACTTTGCGCACAAGATTACAATGACAGAATAATAGCCATCCAGCCGGATGGATAGATCGTCACTGAAAATGATTTTGAGTCGATCGGTATACTAAAATGTGGGTCTTTAGTGTTACATATATCAGCACTAACTCATATGCCCTCTTCACTTTTGTGGCGTGGGTATAAAAATATACACACAAAAATTGTTGCAGCCATCAGATGTATAAATAAACATTTTTCCGACTTTATTTATTAATTCACACACACACACTCACCAATAAGAAATAAACTACAAAACATTTCACTCATTTCATACATTCGCACTACCATTCATACTCACACACTTATATACACATTCCAACAAAACAAATTGAAAATGCGTTTGCTTTACATCCGCTTCCGTTACACTTAACACAAAAATGTGACAGTCCGTAAATGCTGTTACAATTGACGCTTCTTTAAGCCTCATTTACTATGTATTGTTACTGATGGAACTGCGTCTATGGATAACAACAATTGCAACATGATGTGTTGTTACTATTTACTGTTTGTGAAGCCGCGCCAGCTAATACATTGTTTGTTTGACAAACTCTTTGCTCATTTAATGCTCTTACTATTGTTTTGAAAAGTGTTAATGATCTACGACGGTCCGACAATACAATAAGCTTAAACTTTGGTTAAGCGAATTTTTTGAACCTTATCATGTTGTGTATGTTGATGACAATGGACAAGAGCCAGCAAGTTGATGTTGATTCGATACAGTGTTGTAGCTTTAATCAAGAAGATGAGTTTTAGAGTGCTGAACTTAGTTTGCACAGCTGCCATTTGGCATAGATAGAAGTATATGAGTTAGCAAGTTATATGGGACAGCGAGTTTGTGGTCAACTCTAGACAATGTTCACAAAGGTAAAAGATGAATGAGCGCCATAAAAGGTGTTTTACAAAGGTGTAGAAAAGAAATTTGTTTGTTAGTGATATAAAGAACAGATTTAGTATTCGGTTCCTATGAATTCTTGCCCATCAATAGCCGATTTAGCGAGAAATGCAAAATAATTGTGTTAATTTTTTGCCACTTTTACTTATGGTATTTCCTTTTCTACAAAAAAAAAAAGCAATATTTTATTTAAAAAAAAATTAAATGTGGTGTTCATTTCTTAAAAATGTCAAGAATGCAGTCAATAATGAAAAATTATCAATAAAATTTCAATTAATTTCATGTTGTAAAATTCCTTTCTTCACAAAAACAATTTAATGAAAATTAAATTTTATGAACTCTAACCTTATTTAAATATCAAAATTTGGATTGAAAACCATAAACAGTTCAACAAAATAACCACAATACTTGTTATTTTTAAAAGTTAAGACACGAGCTCTTTGTTTACATTTGTCCTTCAAAAAAAATGAAATGAAAAAAATGAAAAACAGAAAATGTGCTTTGGACTTCAAGAAGAATTCTTGACAAAAAGTACGAAAAAAACAGAAGTAAGGAAGGACATGTAAATCAATCAAAATAGAGAATCATTCAAAGCAAATTTCGATCTACCATAGGTTAAATACAATTTGGTTTAAAGATTAATGTTTGACTGTTGACTGCCAGCAGTATTCAATGGCTGTAAGTATTAAAAGGCAAAACCCTCTGAAGAGATTAAGTGGTTGCAATTGGAACGTGTAGGGTAACCTGTCCGTGAAAGCCTGGGTTCGATTCTCGCAGCAGCCAAGAATGAAAAATATCCATAAATTTTAATTAATTTCATGTTGTAAAATTCCTTTCTTCATAAAAATAATTCAATGAAAATTAAATGTGATGAACTTTAGCCTAATTAAAATATCCAAATTTTGATTAAAAATGTTTTGCTCTCTAAAAGGGAAGCATGTTTTATTCTAAAACATTCACCCTTACGTATGGCATAATGCATTGTACTTTTCGCCCCGAATAAATCGACAGTGTTGATAGTGCCTTGTTAAATAGGTGCTATATAATGTTTATATATGGGGTTTTTATTAATAACGGCGATGATTGCCTCAAAGTGCAACAAAGCTACGCGAAATTTGCAAAAAATCTGAAAGTTTGCAAAAATAACGAAAATTAGCGAAAAGTTGTTATATCAAACAAGCTTTAAAATTGATTAAAAGTCCCTAAAACTATAAGCAATGCCGAAAATTCGGCAAAAATTTCTAAATCTAAATAACAGCGGTATAATAGCATTAAAAATCGTTAAAGCTCAAAACAATCAGAAAGCTTACCGAAATAAATCGCTTCTATCACGAACATGGCTAAAATTTGCGCAAAAATTGCAAAATTGGAAACAAACACAAAAATATATTTGAAATCGCGTTATCGGCTAAAAACAAAATGTCTGAAAATAACAAAAAAAAAAAAAAGCGTTAAAATATGAGATATAATTATTATTTGTTGCTTTTACGCCATATCGTGGGCGCAAAGTGAGATATAATGATGAAGAAAAATCTTTTGTCAGTTGTTAAAGTTGTTCTCGTACAATATCAAATAGCATTATAACAGGGTTAGCAAGACATTTTATGCATGCTCCTTTTTAGAAGATGATATTTTTTGTGTAGAATAGAAAAAACCATGAGAATTTACAATTCGTTCTCCTCGACACGACAGCGGTGACAAAATATGAGAATTTTGTGCATAGTTTGAGCTTTTGGTAAAAAAAAAATCATTAAATTAGACTTCTTCACGTAAAACGGGTGAACTTTTTTCTAAATAGTTTTCACCTGGGGGGCAAATCTACACTTATAAAATTATTACAGTAACTGATTGTGGGTTATTAAATTCGTTTTCCGTACTGTTAAAATTTAATAAAAATATAGTTGTTTTACGAATAATTTTATTTTTTAACATTTATGTTTGTTATTCAAAAAACAAATTACCAAAAAATAATGTTTTTCCGTATTTATTTTGTTATGTAGTTTGATTTTTGTCGGTTAAAATATATTTTTTAAAAGTAAAAACTATTCAATTTTAAGGAATATGCAGTTTAATAAATAAAAAATTTTAAAATGAATGTAAAAATCATTTGTTTTAAATGAAATGTAAATGATCCGTTTTTTGAATGAATTTTAAGTTGTTTAAAATGAATTTTCATTTGAATTAAACTACATAATATTTTGAGTGTAGCAAATCTAGCGATTGGTACTCTTAATTACGTTTGCGCATATGTCTTTCGCATCTTTTAATTTTTTTTCTTTTCGTAAATCATGACTTTATTTTATTTAAATTTTCCAGTTTCAAATATTTTTACACACTTTATTTAGCATATCATTACTGTAAATCCGCGCCATCTTTAATTTTTATTGTCACTGTTGCTTCATTTTCAGAAAATTTTCAGAAAATTTTGCGAAAGTGATAGAGAGTAAAAAGTTGGCATTTCGCATCGCAATAGAGAGAAGACCCCCTGGTCTTGCAAAATGTGGCCAAGCGTTGTCATGATGACATGTTATGGCCTTATACTCGTATATGGTAATTTCTTGCTTCCAACGATTCAACTGATTTCAGTTCAGGTCCAATGCGATCGTCTGATCCGATTTTAGTAGATACAAAGAAATGGTCGCTTCAAATGGAGAGCGTAACCTTGGTGCCATCCAGTGTTGCCATTTTGACGTTTGTTTTTGTTTTGTTACCATTTTATTTTTTGAATACCTTTCACACCACTAGTGGTGAATGAGGGTATACTAAGTTCGTCATTCTGTGTAAAACTTTTTTATTATTAATCTCATACTCCATAAGGTATATACATTCTGACTCAATTTCAATTTTATTTTATTGATCACAACCCAATACAAAGATGAATCTTATATTAAAGTACTGGATTATAAGAGTAGGTATACAAATCTTATTAAAAATAATTACAATAATAACTTAATTTTAACAAGTAAACATTATATAAACAAAAACATAAACATAATAATTTGACAAATGTTAAACAAACTTTAATTTTATTTTTAATTAATTAGCTGTTAATCTTTCTTTTTTTCTAAAATGTTCAAAGATTAATGTTTTGAATTGCGTTGTATTGTTGTTTCTTTGCAAATCAACGGTAGCTCCTTGAGTTATTCTCAATCGATTTAGCCATGTCCATCTGTCTGTACTGTCTGTTGAAAACACGATTACTTTCGAAAAATTCATTTGAAAAGAACAATGTTGGTGTTTAATTGCTTCTAATAATCTTAAACAGCTTGGGATTTAATTTCAGCAGAATCTGTTTAGAAGAATATAAATTATGAATCCAAATGTGGAACCACCTTCTACAAAATTTTGTTACACAAACTAACATAAATAATTGTATAATGCACGGACTTATATATGATTTTGCAAAAATTCTTTCTGTATGACTAGCAATCATACTGTTACATTTCGTAAAGATCGGTCCATAATTTACCATAGTTCACATATAAAGCCTTCTCTTCGCAAACAGTTTAGTACGCCTAAAACCGCAAATAATAACGTTTTTGTAGCAGAATTTTGTCTTTCGTACTTTAATAAAACTTCGAATCACGATCGAAAATGTCGTGAAAATCGGTCCATGATTGACCATACTCCTCATTTAATGCCCGCTCTGGGAAATTATTTAAATATGCCTAAGCCGTATGCAGATACAGATACTTGGTCCAATTTAGCTTTATATGGCCAGAAATAATACCAATCAATTTTGTAATAATCGGTCCATAATTTACCTTATTAGGTCTTATGTATATGAAAACCACTTTAAAACTATAAATCCCTTTAACAAATTTCACTTTTATCTCGTAATTTGTTTAAATTTAGGTTTTCTAATTTTGTGATGATTTGTTCATAAGTAATTATGGGTCCAATATACATTCCCCTCTTGAAAATAATATTAGTTCGGCTAAAATTGTTACCAATCATGATATTTTACTAACATTTTTCTAAATTAAGTTTTATTTGACTAGAAATAAAAGCATAAAGCTTTCTGATTTTCGGTCAATAATGTTAAACATGAACAAAGGTCTAAACCGCAACCAATTTTTATACGGACGTCCGTTTTTAAAATATTAATTAATAATTTTCCCATATTGGGCCCACGCCTGAAATACTCTATCTGTCGGTGGAGTTTATAAAAGATTCGGCGCAGCCAAGTATAGCACTATTATTAGTTTTTTTTTTTTAATTTATAAAATCTCTTGTATGGCCTTCATGGCCATTATTTGGTAAATAAAAAGTATTCAGCCTAATTTAATTTCTCATGCCACTAATTTGTTAACACTGCCTAAAGAATTTCCTTTGCATTGTTTACTGTCGTTCACAAAAGTTCGCTAAATTTTTGTCACATAATTAATTTTGTTGGTATCCACATACACAAAATTAGTTTGTTTTGCTTAATGACAAAAACCATTCTCTGTGCGTTTTGGACCACAAACAATAATGATGACAATAAATGCGATTTTCAAAAAAAAAAAAAAAAAAAAAATTTTAAAAAAAGAAACTATGACTATATGAAATTGTCTATTTGACCCCATGCAACCTCATTAAATGGTCAACAGTCACGAATTGTTTATAAGTGTTTGCTGCCACAATACTTTTTGGCTCTACTTACTACATATATTTCCAATAGTGTTTGGTGTTGTTGCTGTTGTAGTTGAGACACAATAATGAACATTTTAAAATACTTCCCCTTAAAATAAAAACTGTTTTTAGTTATTACGCCTCAACCAAATGAAGACAATACAAACAACAAAAACCAAATAATAGAAAGAATTACAAACTCAACGACACCCAGCGTTGCCATATTTGCAGATTTTTCGGTTTCCTTTTTCAAGGCTTTCGAAGACTAGACAAGTTTTATAGTCCATTCTGAGAAAGGTATATTAAACTAATGTGGTACATTACGTTTAAGTTCTTCTTCAAAGCCACTTTAGATAA
Source organism: Pollenia griseotomentosa (assembly GCA_963931875.1). Taxonomy (NCBI): domain Eukaryota; kingdom Metazoa; phylum Arthropoda; class Insecta; order Diptera; family Polleniidae; genus Pollenia; species Pollenia griseotomentosa. The sequence goes on from OZ007560.1 coordinate 209,629,419, forward strand.
AATATTTGCCTCAAAATATTTATAAACCCGACACGAATGAGCTCTTAGGCCTGTTAAGCCTCCTCCACAAGCAATCGAACGACAAATACCTTCGTTTAGAAATCTGAAACTTTCGTTGGATCTCCACCATGTTGCAAAAAGTTATGTTATAAATTATTGGTTCCTATCTTATCCTTAAAAACAGAACGCATTACAACCATTAACCAATGCGGACGACACGTAAACCGTGCAAAAGCATACAAAGAGACGGACGGATTGACCTTTAGAAATAATGACAAGGAGGCAAAGGATGCTTTCCCTACCAAATCAGTTTTACAATTTTTATTACAATCATAAAATTTTGAAATATTTTTAAATTAACTAGAACTGCCAGACAAAGATTCAAAAACATAGCTGGAAAATGTAAAATTCCAAAAACAGGTTGTTTTAAACAGGTCTGTTAAATTAATTTGTTTATAAAACTCCGTTATATACGGGAGCAACAATTTTGTTTTTTTTTTTTTCTTTTATGTTATTTCTTCACAACATATTTCACATATTTTTTTTTTTTTAATTTAGTAAACTTTTACTTCAGCAACAATTTATATGAAATATGTAAATGACGTTTATAATAATTGTTTTTAGTTTTGAATGAAATTATAACAAAATGATTTAAAGAAAAATAGTAAATAATGGGTGATTTTTTAAGCGTAGTTTTTTTAAAAATCTAATTAAACACTCAAATTTGCATCATATATTCAAAATTTTTATTGGAATCGATAAATTGACCTTTATCATTTACTTTTTCAAAATAACTTCATGTAAATGTTGCCCGCGGCTCCGGTTCAAATGGTCCATTCGTAACGTCCAATTTTGCTCCACTTTTTCGAGCATTTCGGCCTGTATTCCATGAATAACACGTGTTATTATTATATTCTAAGCCTTAAATCGTGTTTAGCTTGTCCACATAGACCAACGACTTCACATAACCCCACAAGAAGTAGTCAAGAGGCATCAAATATGATCTTGGCGGGTAACTCACAGTGCCATTCCTGGAGATAAACTGCTCACCTAATTCATCCTTCAATATGTCTATTGTTTCACGATCTGTGTGGCATGTGGCACCGTCTTGTTGAAACCACATATCAACCAACTCCAACTCAGCCAATTGGGGCAAAAAAAGTCGCGTATCATGGCACGTGGTTGAATAACACATGCCCAATACCTAAGAACGGCGACGAACTGACATTTCACTTTCCTCATTAACACTGGTCGCTACGGCTGCAATATTCTGTTCGGTACGCACTCTACGAACGCGAGTCGGTGGTTTAATGTTCACCAACGTAAATTTGGTGATAATAGCACGAACTGTTGATTCACTAGGTCGATTATGACGACCATAAAAAGTTCGTAACAAACGATGGACATTTCTCACAGAGCACACATTTTGATAATAAATTTCAAAGATTTGCCGTCGCTACTCGTTTGTGAGTTTCTCCATGATAAAATGGCAGAGTATACTGAACACTTTTCATTTTCACAGATGTAGTTTGGACACAATTACCAACCAGTGCTGTTAGCCCGAAAAACTTAATTCATAAAAAATCACCCTTTATATAATATTGTTCTGGGATGAATTTGCAAACGTTTTCTTAATTGAAAATATGCGGGGTTTTGAAAAAAATTGTTGCTTTATTGTGAACGATGCTTAATAGTTCGCATTTCTAGTAAAAGTACACAGAGAAAATTAAGGCTTATTTTAATCACCGAATTCGGAGAACCGAGCAGAGCAAGCAATTTGTGGATTTCTAGAAATTTTAATAATTGAAAACTGTGATTATTTTGCAGTAAATGATGTTTTTAATTTGAATTAATAATATAATAAAAAAAAAAAAAAAACGCGATTTCAATTATTGATTTTATTAATTTAATCATTAGTTGATTCGACTTGAATAAAAATGAGTTAAAAATCTATATGTTGGTCAATTACCTCAGTACTGAAATTCTGTAACTGTTTGACGACTAAAACTTATCGTTAAGTAGTAAAAATTCATCAGATTAATAAATTTTTCATTACGGGCTATTCTATATTGAAAATTTTAACAATTTTTGTCGGTAAATAATATCGGTAGCTAATGACATAAAAAAATGATTGTATACAAGTAACGATAATAAAGGTTATGTTAACAGTTTACAAATATATAATAAAAAAAACCAATTTTTAATACAAAAACAGTTAGAAAGTAAAGTCGAACAAGCCCGATCCTACACCACAGTTCTTGGAATCCATGCCCAATCAAGTTCGGCAAAAAAAAGAGTTTTTTAATTGAAAAGGCACCAACAATCGAATGTGTAAATATAATAAATACTTTTGTTAATTCAAATTGTTGATATTCGACAAATATTTTTAGCAACGAAGTTGTAATATTGAATAAAATATTTGTTAACAATTACATACAAAATTTCAATATGAGTTTTTCATATAAATAAAATGTTTTTTTAATAACACTGTGATAGAAATTTACACTTTTTTTAGAGAAGCTGGGCACTTGCCGTTTTAACCTAATTCGGGTACGCTGAATGCAGTGCCGTTTTTTTAGATTAGCTCTAGTTTTTGAGATATGCCGTTATTTAGAAAATGGAGGAGGTTGCACAACATATGTTCGCGTAACTCAAAAACGCTTTATCTTATTGAAAAAACTAAAAAAAAAACCGAAATTCAGTAATAAAATTTCCTTTAAGACTTTTTTCTAATATGCGCAGTCGTTTTAGAAACATAACTTTTTTTTGGAAAAAAAAAATAATTTTTTTTATCACAATTTCGAAATTTTTGTTTTGTAGAAATTCATAAAAAATTTAAAAATACAGCTAGGCTTCTAATTTTTTCCAGACGTATAAAAAACTGCAAACAAAACAAGCCATAAATGATTAAAATCTGTTACCAACTTTTGATTTTATTCACAAAAGTCTAGTAATTAATTTTAAAATTTCATAAAACGCAATATTTGTATGGAAGCCCCCCTAAGAAGTGGAGATAAGGAGCAAGTCTCGAGAAAATATTAAAGACAAAAAACTAATTGAGGCCGGTCATACATTTTATCCCACTAGGGGCGACTCCTGGGCATTTATGGAACTTTTTCTTCAATATAATTCTAGTCTGCATTGAACATTTTGTATGGGAGAACCCTTAAGGAATGTAGATAGCGGCTAGGTATGTTAGACATAAATGATTGGGATGAAGAAAAAAGTGGGGTTGGTCAAACATTTGTTCCATCTAGGGGCATCCTAGGCGCAGCAGCACCCAAATTTAAGAATTTCAACCATACAAATATGGCGTTTGAATAAAATTCTTAAATACGTGGGATTGGCTGTTAATGTCAAATCGACCAAGATTGGGACCCATTCCCGTGCAATTTGTATGAAATTTGGTGAGAAGGTTGCTTTAATCCTATAAGGTTATGAATATGTCATATTCAAAATGCCATAATTTCGTCGAATTAGCCATGGTGGAATAAGCAGGTGGCATCGTTACGGCAACAAATACAACATTACAACAAAAATGGAAATTACATCACCGTTTACGTCAAAAAATACATTTAAGAAAAATCACAGCGTGCCACTGAACGTGATGAAATAAATAAATTTTTAGCCAATTTTTATTTAATTATGATCAATATCTTATTTATTTTAATTTAAAATTATCAAAAACTTTAATAAAACACAATAATCACAGCACAAAACGTGGACTTTTTGTTAACATAAACAAAACTTTGACATAAACCTAGACAAACAATGCAAGAGCAAAAAATCGTCATCTGGCGTAGTGCTGCCACCTGTTTATTTCACCATGGAATTAGCCGAATGTGTTAAGCTTATTTCGAAAACTACTTTACTTAAGGTGTTATGATACTTGCTATTTTTTGTATTTTTTCTATATTGGAGAATAGTCCAAATATATTTGCATAGGAAAACTGGCTAGGTGTAAAGAGTATGATTATATCATAAAAAATCTTGAAATTTCAAACAAATATGCGTGTGTTATCGATAAATAATCTTAGACTGTCAAAAAAAATATAAAAATGTTTAACTTAAAATTGACATTTCCAGATTAAATGTTAGCACTGTTGCCATTTATTTTAGTTTTTGATCGAAAGTAGCGGTTTTTAACTTCTCTTTGCGATTTTTAGCTTTTTTTGACCGGTTTTTGTGGGAACAAAAAGTGGGCAATATTGTTTGTTTTGTTTACATTTTATTTTGGTTTCACAAACAATTTTTTTTAATACAACAAAATTTAATGCAAATAATGAAAAATATTACGAATTACATCGGGGTATATTTTTTAATTGAAAATTTATGATTTAGAATCCCATATGAAGGGCACCTGCTTCATTTCATTTATCAAAAACAAAATATTTTCATCTGCCCAAGCTTTTACTATTTTTTTTTTTTTTTTTGTTTGTGTCAAAGAAAAAATATACATGATAAATGTCAATCAGAAAAAAAGGGTTTGTTTACATATTGTATTTCTTGTTCTCTCTCGCATTTGTTGTTTCATTCGGTCAATCCTAAAAAAATCCAATACAAAAAATAGCAAGTATCATAAGGGCTTTACGAAGATGATGTTAATGTCATTTTAAAGAGATTACTTATATATACAAACAATAATTTGAAAAAAAAATTATTTTTGAAAAATGTAATATCTTATATAAAACTTCAAACCGTTCTTTAAAAATCCTGAAACTTTGAAGAAAGTGTTTTTTTTTCTTTTTTAACATATGATTTCTTTTCTTTTGCAACCTTTAAAAAATAATCTTAAAATCAAATTTTAATATTGCAATTTCGAGCAATAATTATTGCGCAATATATTTTTCAATATATTGTTTGTAGCCCCAAGTAGTTATCGAGATATTGAAGAAACAAACTCAACTCATACGGCTAATTTGGCAAAATTATGATATTTTGAATATGACATAACTTTTGAAAAAAAAATTAAAAAATTGTTTTTCGTTCATATATGAGGAGCCGCAGAACAAAACGTACTTTTTCGCATTTTTTGACAAATTGGTTTTTTGATATTTTTATAATATTTGGGTTAAAATCTTTAAGAAAACATCTTGTTTGCATATTTTTTTTCTATTTTTACCAAGAAAATGGGTTCTAAAAAAATTGGTGCATAACAAACCGTACTTTTTTCATTTTTTTTTTTTCAAAACGTGCTTTTTCATTGTTTTTGCCATTTCTTCGTGAAGTTGTTGTAATAACAAATCATTTCTTAATATTCTTAATTTGTTTGACGTTTATTTATGTCGTTACATTTTCGTTAAAATTAACTGTTAAAGAATGGTGACTATTCTTAAAAACGCGTCGAAAAAGTAAAAATTTTCAGTAAAACAAAAACAAAGTTAAAGAAATTGTTTTTGGTTTGTCATACAATTTACCGTTTTTTAAAGAGAGAGAAACGAGTCAAAATTCTCACGTTTATTTAATTTTAGAAATGTATGATAAACAAAAACTATTTTTTAAACTTTACTTTTGTTTTAATGTACATTTGTATTTGTTCGACGAGTTTTCAAGAATAGCCTCCAATTTTTGCAATAATTTAACTATTGTTTGGTCCCTGCAAATAATAGGACCAGTCCAAATACGCATGTAAAGAGTAGCCCACAAGGGACCAGGACTAGTCGAAAAGTAACCCAAACGTATGGAAAAAACATGGTCTATTGAACATTGCGATGTCCTAGGGGAGGACCATATAACCCACCTTTGGACTACTATGGAGTAGTTTTAAAACTAATCCATGGTATACTCATAACGAAAGCATGTCGTTAAAAAACGAAGACATGTCGTCTCACTACAAACACTTTTTAACAATGGCATGGTCCATTGGTCCATTGGTCCATTGGTGGTCCAATTTTATTTGCAGGGGTGAATGAGTGTTATGAAAACAATAATTAATACAATAGTATAATTAAACATGGAATAATTACAAGAATCTGTAGAAAATTTAAATATTTTTTTAAACAAAACGTACTTTTTTCATTTTTTTTTAGCAAAACGTACTTTTTTCGATATAAAATTGGTTTGATATTAAATATCCTTGACATTTAATGTGTTGACTTACGACAGTTTGATTCATCTTTTGGTAAGCAAAAAACTTGTTTCCATTTCCAGGTTCATACAGTTTTTAAGGGGTCGAAAAAAATAAACCTCATTTTCCCAAAAATTTTAAATATGTGAAAAAGTACGTTTTGTTCTGCGGCTCCTCATATGTTCCTTACACGATAAAAATAATATTTTCACCAAATTTCATTAAAATTTAAAGGGGTCGGGTCCCACTCTTGATCGATTTGACATGGAATTATCCACATGAATGGCAACACTTATGTTCGTCACCATTATATAAAAAAAAACCCAAAAACAACAGAAAACAGAAACAATAAAAATTTTTGTTGTCACCCATTATTCCTGTAGTTTTCAGACACAATTTCGCCAGTATTTTAAGCTCATTTAAGTTCGTTTATGTCTGCGTTTGAGCGTATTTTTGTTTGTTTTTGGGTTTGTATTTGTTTTGTCTAAGTTGTTATTGTTATTTTTGTTAACGACATTTAACTGATGAATGGTTGTTTTAGATTTGTCTTTTACCATTTAGTGTTAATGATGATGAGGATGACGATGACGACGACAGTGACAACAATGTTCATTTCTGGCTGTCATTAAGTGTCAGTAATGCTATTTTTTTCTTGTTTCTACTTTTGTTTTGTTGGCTTCTTTTTTTATATTAAGAGGATTGTTTAGATGTTGGAGCGTGCCTGGTGGGTGTGCGTGCGAGACAATTGTTAAAAAAAATTTTTCAATTTAATAGAAGATTTCTTTTTTATATTCATACTTATAAATATAAAGTTATTAATATTTTTTAAGGTGTTAGGGGTTCTGTAATAAGCCATTTATTTTACAAAGAAGTCTAGAACCTAGATTTAATTTAAAATCTTTCACAAAATCTATACTTTATTAACATTAGCGATATTTTGTTTTCATAACAAAAATAGCTGACTTAAGTTGTTTGTGTAACGTATATTTATATAAAGAAAAAGCCATTCAAAAATTTGTATAGCCTTTTATTTATTATTAACTTAATTTATTTTACCAACATTATTTGTCTTGTCCATTTTTTTCTATTTTTTCAAAATTTTTAAATTTTCTAAAACGTTTTACCAAGCCGTCAATCATTATGGCTTTTGTTTTGTTTATTAAAAACTTTCATTTATTTCTTCTGCAGATTGATTTCGTGAAAATCAAGTCACTAAGTAGAATTTATTTTTAAATATATATGTATCTCTCGGTTTTACTAAATCAATTAATTTCGCTTTTTTACGCGCAATTCAATTTTAAATGTGAATCCACCTGTCTATAACTTGGGAAAGTTTTGATTACACCAACGCCAGTTGATTATGTTCATATTTCTTAAATTTTAATACAATTTCATTAATTGTTGCTCTATAAAAAATAAGTGCATAAATGCAGACGCGAAATAACAGACACCATTTTTTATTAGAGTTTATTTTCGATTGTCTCCTTAGTAATCTATTATATTTTGAAGTTTCAATCAGTCCATTTTTTTATATTTTTTAATTTAGATTTATGTTGTATTTTGCAGCATTTATTTTGATTTAATTAAAAAAATGTCCGTCTAACTTTGGCCTTTTGCACAAAAAAAAAAATGTTACGGTTGATGATTACATTAACAGTTACTCTTTTTTAATGAGATTGGCAACGCTATTCAACTGACTTTGAACAAATGTTTTCGCACTTGCTCGTGGGTAGTGTTACGTGCAAGAGTCAGTGCGAATTTATTTTTTACATACATAGTTGTTGTTATGTTTCTAAAAAAACCTTGCATTTACGCATTCTTGCAATACTCAAACTGGTGACGTGAATTACTCTAATATTTCACAAAATCGCAAAACTTTCAAACATTTCGAATCAAAAACCGACTCTGTTTTTTTAGTGTATATTCTCAATGCCACCCTAGAGGGAAGCGAACTGACACCGAAGTAGTCCCGTGATAGGTCTTTGGTGGTAGAGACCGGTTCTAGTTCTAACACTTTATATGAATAAGACCTATCACTTTTACATGGGGTTGTCATTGGAGGGGGTCAATTGACACCATTGGACCAGTCACAGATCTATTCTCAATGAACGTACTTAGTATCAGTCACTAAAATGTAGTATTATTTCAACACAATGTAGTTTTATTTCAATAAAACAAGTCCTAGAATCAAATTCAAGAACCATATTTTAGAAAGTACCAAAAAATGTGTCACAGCACCGGTGAAGACTGTACTGAAATTCATTACTTTTTCTATCTTTTTGTTCTTTATAAACCAGTTAAGGGATTGGTTCTTCTTTCACTGGTCATGAGTCCATTCTTCTTGTACTTGCTATATTTTCACAAATCCCAGGACTAGTCTGTTGGACCAATTGATACAAATTTCCCGCAGGGCATTTCAAAAATAAAAATGAGCCAGAGAAAAAAAGAACAGCCCTAAATAAACAGAACTGCTGATTATAACAAATGATTAAAAACAAATTATAATATGTTAGAAATATGTATTATTTTTTATATATTAAAAATGCGTAAAATAATAAAACCAAATGCAAATATTTTATAAATTTACTCTGGTATTTTGTGAAATTCATAGTTTTTTAATGTGGAACAGCAAGCAAAGAGGACACGTCATTTTGTATTTTTTCATTTTGTTAAACAAGTATTTTTGTTCTTTATTTTTAAAACATAGTAGAAAGGCTTAAGGCCCCGTTAGTCTAGCGTTGATATACCAGTAACGTACCGTACAGTACTGTACCGTACATTTAGCACGTTGGTGCACTTATAGAACATTTAAGAACGTGTAATAAGTTTTTCACAAACAAAAAACATTAGTAAACATAAAACAACACACACAGTGATGGGAATTTAAAATGTTCAAATGGTGGCCGCTGTGCAGAAAAAGTAACAAGTGATTAAAATGGTATTTGTATACAAATAAAAATAATCTGATAATTTAATTAAAGATCTACATATGATGAATTTCATGTAAAAATCGAGATGCATTGAACCCGACCCCCTCAGATATCGATGAAATTTTGTTCATAGCTAAATTTGATCAATACAAACAAACTCTCATTTTTAGAAATGACTGTTTTGCGATTTTTTGGGCGTGACACAGTGGGAACGTTTTCGAAAAAACGCGAAAATGGTCGAAAAGAGCTCCATTTAAACTACAATAACTCAGAATCGACTAAACCGATTTCCATGATCTTGGTATCATTAAAAAGATATTTTAACAGGCTTTATGACACGTTTAAAAAAAAAAAAAGAAATACACTGTAAAAAAATTTATAACAAAAAAAAATTTTAACTGACGAAAAAACCAAAAAGATCAAGGGTTTTTTTACAGTGTATTAATTTTTTAGAAAGGTTTATCCTTCATCTATACCATATCAAAAAATAAAAATGGGTTCGTTTTTAGTTTTTTTTATATAATTTTTTAAGTAGTGTCACTTCTAGTAATTGCCCTTATATTTTATAACAAAAAAAAATTTTAGGTAACGAAAAACCAAAAAAGATCAAGGATTTTTTACAGTGTATTACTTTTTTAGAAAGGTATTTCCTTCACCTATAACATATCCAAAAAGTAAAATGGGTTCTTTTTTATTTTTTTTTTAAATAATTTTTTAAGTAGTGTCACTTCTAGTAATTCCGCAAAATTCTGAATAAAAAAATCAATGTATTCTTCATAATAACTTTCTATTTTGTCATAAACATTTATTACTTTACCCATAATAAAGAGAAATATATATAGAACAAAAAATTCATAATTCATAATTATAAACAGTTTCGAGAAGCCAAGATATCCCATTACAATTTTTACGCGTATATTTTAAAAATTTGAGTGAATATGAATTCAAACAATAAGTACAGATGCATAAAAATATCTAATAAGTGTTGCGCTTCGCTTCGTAAAATAAGTGAAAACGAGGCTGCAAATATAATTGAATATTTTCCAGCTGTCGCCAACATTCATTGTAGCCGTATTTGCGAAACTTGCCGGAATACACTGAGAAAAGCGCGCAGTCGTAATGAATCCAACGTGGAGCAGAATGAAGTCTCAAATTATTTACCAACAACGCCTAGCGATGAAGTTAGCGAAGAATTGAATGAACTTCCAACTTGTAATGCAAACATCGAAAGGACGGAAGTCATTGAAAATATAAATGATCATATTATTCCTCATCTACCAAACCAAATGTCGCCTCTTAAAAGGAAATATATGAAACAAGATGCATACAGAAATAGAAAATCACTGCAAATTTTCGAAAATATAGCAGATTCACTTGGAGCTGATCCATTATCTGATTTTTCAGCGCAACTTGAAAACGTTAAAGCCATTTACGAAGAAATTTTGGAAAACATCAAATATCAAATAGAGAACAGCTCAAATCTTTTGGAAAAGCAAAAACTTTTATCTCTCTTACCAATCAATATGAGTCACGAAGAAATTAAAGATCGTTTTGGGGATGATATATCTCACGATTGTATCAAAAAAAGTAAAGATATCCACAGGAATAAAACGAAGTTTGCAGATATCAATCTTTTTAAAATGTGCAGACGTAGTTTACCAACCGAAACTCTAAGCACAGTCAAGTTATTTTATGAAGATGATGAAATTAGCCGAATGATGCCTGGATCGCAAGATTTAATTACTGTTAAACAAGGAAACTTACGTGAAAAAGTTCAAAAAAGACTTTCGGTACGTATTACTAGAAGTGACACCACTTAAAAAATTATTTAAGAAAAAATAAAAAAGAACCCATTTTACTTTTTGGATATGTTATAGGTGAAGGAAATACCTTTCTAAAAAAGTAATACACTGTAAAAAATCCTTGTTTTTTTTTGGTTTTTCGTTACCTAAATTTTTTTTTTTTTATAAAATATAAGGGCAATTACTAGAAGTGACACTACTTAAAAAATTATATAAAAAAAACTAAAAAAGAACCCATTTTTATTTTTTGATATGGTATAGATGAAGGATAAACCTTTCTAAAAAATTAATACACTGTAAAAAAACCCTTGATCTTTTTGGTTTTTTCGTCAGTTAAAATTTTTTTTTGTTATAAATTTTTTTACAGTGTATTTCTTTCTTTTTTTTTTAACGTGTCATAAAGCCTGTTAAAATATCTTTTTAATGATGCCAAGATCATGGAAATCGGTTTAGCCGATTCTGAGTTATTGTAGTTTAAATGGAGCTCTTTTCGACCATTTTCGCGTTTTTTCGAAAACGTTCCCACTGTGTCACGCCCAAAAAATCGCAAAACAGTCAATTCTAAAAATGAGAGTTTGTTTGTATTGATCAAATTTAGCTATGAACAAAATTTCATCGATATCTGAGGGGGTCGGGTTCAAAATTTCAGTTTTATCTCGATTTTTAAATGAAATTCATCATATGTTACTTTGTAAATGTGCATACACAAAACATAATTTCGATACAATTTAATCCAAGAACCCTAGCGATATTTGTTTACGTAAACACCAATCATTAGTCGAAACGACTAACATATATATATATATATATAACCGATTTTTCGTATCTATAAACAATACGTTGGTTTGGTAAAAAAAAACCAACAAGAAATTTTTGTTTAATATGTGTTCTGTAACTTAAGTGAGAACTTCTCGCATCGAAAAAATGTGAAACAAAATATTCTATCGTTTCTCGAAAATTGAGAAAAAGTGTGTCTGTCAATGATGAGGAAAACTATCAAAAGAGATTACGTCGTTACGTTATAAATGTCATAACATTGCACTCGAAGCCGATGTGACATTGCAGCCATTGAGGACGCCAGTAACACATATCGTTGACAGCGACCAAAATTTACAACGACGGCGGCGAAAATACAACCGTTGGCCATGCCAAATAATTTAATGTGCGACTTTAATGTTTGTTGTTTGCAAACGAGCTTTGAAAACATTCGTTTATTTTATAAAAATGGTAAAAGCAAATAATTTAACAATAAAAAAATGTGCCAAGAACAAAATATTATTATTATTCTTTGTATTTTGCATTTTTAATTGTTTTTTAGTGTTAAAAATTTATCTCGCCCCATTTTTGTTCATGAGTTAATTTGACAGTTCAAAGCGGGAACTTTTCTCAAAAAAAATGTAAAACACACACTTTTTTGTAAATTGGCGAGTAATTTCCTTAAGTGAGAGTTAGTACTCGCCAAAAAAAAAGTTACAGACACAGTTTAGTGAGGAAAACAGCTGTTTGTTTCAATATATGGCATTTTTGTTTCATTTCACACATTTCAATCTGAAAGTTTCTCGACGCGAGAGTTACAGAACATGCACAGAAAAAATTCTCCCACATTTTTCACCAATTAAAGCATTAATCAAAAACATAATCAGTTTTAATTAAAATTTTAATCAACTGAATTAAACATTTAATCAAGTAAATTAAACGTTTAATTAATACTATTAACTGGTTAAATTAATACTATTAATTTGTTTACTGGTGCAAATTTAATTATTTTTTTAATTAATATCACAAATTTTTTAATTGAAATCAATTTTTATTTTTTTCTGTGTGGGCACTGGTCTATGAAAGCGGACCTTACGTGTCAAAAAATCATTTTTCACTTTCTTATCGCTTCGGATAGAGCTTAAAACGCTCTTTCACGTGGTGAAATCTCAAAAATTAAAGAACCTATTGGCTTATCTTTGGAGCGCCAGTGGTATATTTATCGCAATATTCGCAGCTTAGTTTCAGATATAAGTAAAGCAGATACTGTAGCTCCATTACCAAAACAGGAGTTGTCATCGAAGAAACGTGCGGCTGAATCATCGAAGAAGGATTTAGTATTGGAGAAACGCGTGGCTGCATCATCAAAGAAGGATTTAGCATCGAAGAAACGCATGGCTCCATTTTACCGGAAAAAGAGTTAGCTTAAACGAAACGAAAGGCGGAAGTTGGTATAGATGTTCTTGAACCGGAAGCGGACCAAGGTCCATATTCCTCACAACCAAAACGTTAAAAGGTCTCAACAAAGACGACGACGAAGAAAAATGTAAAAAATACTTAGTATTGAAAAACAAACTTTGTGTTTTTTTTCGCGTAGAATGTTTATTTTTGTGTAAAATTCGTTTCTCTGGCATATTATAAAAAACTTTTTTTTTTATATAAGTCCAATTTTTATTAATTTTTAAAATCTGACACCGAATTCGTAAACAGCATCCCAAAAAAACCCCCGTGTAACAAGTTAATATAAAAGTTACTAACGAGAAACTGACGAAACAAGTTGTTTCACTTCAATAGCTGTTTTCTCGAAAACTTGTTTTCGCACGTAAGGGCCCTTTTCATAGACCAGGTCACTTTTACAGTTTTTCTAATTAGGCACATTATGCACATTTTTTTAGAATACCGCATAAATATGTAAAGCGCTGTTAGATGAATCGACAATGGAAGTATATTGTATTGAAAGTTGTTTTGCCAAACGTCCATAGATATACTGAAAAAATACCTAAAAAAGAGCAAAAATATCCGTTTTCAATTTAACATACAGCCCATTACTGCTTCACAAATGCCACGTGTATGAAGTTCTATTTTATACCGCATGGTACCTAACAACAACGGAACATTAAATTTCGGTAAGTATTAATTTTCATATACCCAAAGCGAACAGCTGATTCATGCGGTCCATATGCGGTACAGCAACTCAGCCTTAGCACAAAAAAACTTATGTACCTTTATAAATAACATTTCATATCAACCAAAAGTAGATTACATTGTGAAATGTAAGTGTTTATTTTTGAGATATTTTACCATTTTTTCAACGGATACAAAAAAAGCAGTTATAATGAGAATCAATCACATTCAAACTAACTTTTTCACAAAATTCACCTTTTACAGAAACATTTCCTTTTTAACAAAAAACGTCTCCTTATGCACAAAATAGCACTTTATACGCAAAATTGTTTACACAAAAAAAGTCGTTTTTTACATAACAAGTCACATTTCACACAAGAGATCACTTTTTGTTTAAAATTGTTTTCTAAATTTTTGGTAACCTTTTAAGTTTTTGTATTGTTGAAAGGACCTCCAACTTAAAGTGAGTGCAAATAACTTTAATAAAAAGCGTTTTCTTTTATTTTCATTTTCCACTTAAACTTGGCGGAAAACTTAAACTATTGACTGCACTTACCTTCTCTTGCCCAAGGAGAAAACTAATCATGTACATAAAATAAAAATTAATAATTTTTATAATTCAAAAATCCTTTAAGTTTCTTCAAGATTTTCTCAACTTAAGAGAGAACAAAAATAAAAAAATAAATTATGGTATAAAATTGTTTGCAAAAAAAAATCTTTTTCCACTGTTCGCAAATTGCCGTTGCAGCAAACAAAAACTTCTGTTTTATTGCATTTTTGTTTTTGTTTTAGAGAGAAGAACTTTTGTCTTAAATAAAAGAAATGCGTTTGCCAAAGTCTTGAACTTAACTCAAGTAAAACTTGTCTTAAACACAGTCTAATGGCCAACTTCTAATAGAGAAGGAAGCAGAAAAATAAAACGTAAAGGAAAATAAAAAGAAATACGCCATACACTTGACTAAACACTCGTAAACTTTAATAAGTTTTTTAAAGTTTCCTCTTCTTACTCTTCTTTTTGCTTGTTTTTATTTTTTTTTTTTTTAATGATTTTTAAATAAAAAAAAATTTTAATACAGCATTATAGAAATTAATAAAAAGTAAATAAAGGAAAAAAATACGTTAGCATAAAATTTCATAAAATATTAAAAATATTCGACGACATTTTTGTGCTATAAATAATTTTTATTTAATCTCTGTTTTCACATACTTATGTATACTTTATATTTTACACTTTTTTTTCATAAAGCAACAACACTTTAACAGCAATAAAAAAGATAACTTACACCTGTTTCACACTATGCGAGAAGCTTGGTAGTTTCTTTTCGTGTTACTTCGAAAACTCGTAAATGTTAATATATTATGTTTTTTGTTGCATATTTTATTATTTTTATTTTAAAAAATCTTCCGAAACATTTTTAAGAAGAACATCTAATTGTTGCTTGATTTAACATTTCGTCCAACATTGTAATCCCGCAAGCGTCTACCGCCCACCGTCTCAACCTTCTGGTTCATTAAATATTTCCGTGCGACATGTCGCTAGTGTGAAGCCGATCAAAAAGCATTAATGGATATATAAAAAAACAACAAGGCGCTTAAAAATATTATTATATCACCCTACTTTCATATACTAATGGTGTTTTCTTTTCTACAAAAAAATGTGACATTTTATTTAAAAAAAATGCAATTTGGTGTCTGTTTCTTAAAAATTTTGTTCCCGAAAATGGTGGCTTGTTTTATTCTAAAAAACTCATCCTTTTTGGGAGCAAAATTTTTAGGAAACAGAAACAAAATTGCATCTTTTTAAAATAAAATGTCACATTTTTTGTAGAAAAGAAAACACCATAAATTTTATAATAAAATGGGTTTAGCTTAAACTTAACTTCCAGTCTATATATTTAATAAACTAATTTAATACACAGTAAAAACATTGCCTACAAAACAGAAATTCAGACAGAACCAATGAATTTTACAAGGAATGAACGCATTCGGATTAAACTAAATGGTATTTGAAAAGAAGAAGAAAAAGTCATTATTTTTATAACAACATTCATGCGAAAAGTAAATTGCTTTAAAAAGTACATTCCAAAAAGGTAAAATATCACTAGTTGCAATTTAAATATTAACATTAAATTTGTGAAAATCCGTTTCATAAACCCTTTATTTACTTGTTTTATTTCACACAAAATCCGTCTTATAAACCCCTTATTAGCCTGTTTTATTTTTTATAAATAAGGCAGAAAGCATTTAAAGGGTAACTAGTTACCCAAGCTCTTATAAAAAGCAAAATACCTTCTAAAAAGCTAAGAAAATACACATCGCACCTATTAAACAATACTGTATTAACTTAAAATTTTTAGTTTTTAACTTTTTGAAAAAAGTCGACAGATATTATTCATATCTATCCGCTGTAGAAACATCGAGTTATTTTCTCTACCTTTTGGTAAGGAAACGGTTGGTTTAAAAATACACAGAAAAAATTATTGCTGAATTATTTTCAAACAAACGCTTGTTTGAAATTTTTTTTAATTTCTACAAATTTTTTTACTGATTCAATTAATATTTTTGTTTGATTTTTATTTTAGCCAACAGAAATGTTGACAACTTTTCAAAAATATAATAAGCGCGTTATTGGCTTCTAGTTTTCATAATTGTATGGAATATTTAACGCTCTTTATTGTTGTCGTGTTTTTGCATTTTTTTATTTGACCGTAAGCAACACTTCTTTATGTGAAATATAAGAACAACAAAAAAAAAACACATACAGTCTATTTTTGGACGCTTTGAAAAGGTACAACTATAAGAAAGATGATAAAATAGCGTGGCGAGGTTTGTAGTAAAAAACAACAAAAACAATAATAGGTAAAAAACGTTTCACACTTTTTAAACAACAACAACATTAGAAGAAACAAAATAAATTTTTTGTTGGTTTCAAAGTTGGTAAAAAAGAATGAAAAACAAAATCCCGTATTCAATTTTTTAAAAATGTTTAGTTAAATACCTACATCAAATAAAAGAAATAAAATGATGACGAAAAACATGTCGAGTCGGTCTGCTGCCAAGGAAAGGATACAGAACAGTGAGTGAAGAAGAAAAACATTGTGTGAACAAACAAGACTTGGTGCAAAAATTATTCCAACAAAAAAATGTGTCTCAAAGCCAGCCGGCGCCGCTCTGCTCTGCCTTCATCTACTTCTACAGTGCTTGCTTGTGTGCGCGTCATTGCTTGTGCAAAAACTTTTTTGTTTGATTCAGCAAAATTATTTGTTTGAAATTTATATGATTTTCAGTAAACTATTTGTTTGATTCAGTTAAATTATTTGTTTGAAAAAATCAGTGTTTTTTTTCAATAAACGAAATAGGACCGATTTCAGACAAAAAATGTTTTGATTCTACAAATTTTTTGTTTGAATTGGAAAAATAATTTTTTCTGTGTACTTTTTCATTTGCCTTTCATATTAAATTAAAAATTGTTTTGCTTCTACTGAAAATTTTAAAATTTTTAGTTAATACAGTATTGTTGAACAAGTGCGACATATTTTACTAAAAAATAATATTTCTTTTATTTGGAATCACTTTGGCAAATTATTGCGTTGTAAGTGAATGTTTTATTTATTATGGTATTGACCAGGGAAACCATAAATATGCAATTGCATGTTTTTCCTTGTACAACCAATGAAAGCAGATATATTTATCCGTTTAAGAGCTTTTATGAATATTGGCATTGATTTGTAAGTGCATATTTTACCGTTGACATAATTTAGTTTAAAGATCATTTTTGCAGCATTATAAGTTTATAGTGCATATTTTAACTTTTCGAGGCATACATGTTCAAATTTTTTTAGATGCCTACAAGAGCTTTCGCAGCAAATAAATAATTTTTTTTATGTTAAATGTATGCTTCTTTAATATATATATTTTCAACTATACAATTAAAATCATAATATAAGTTGCACACAAAAGGTATGTTTTTGTTTTCTATAAAACACCATTCTCTAATTGAGCAAACATTTATTGTCAAAACAAGCAATGTTTATTTAATTATTTATTTATTAAAATTTTCTTCACGTCATTTACGTCTGCGAGCATCAGTTAATCGGACAAATTGGATTACATATTACAAAATAATTAAAATTTTTTTCAGGGAGAAAAAGGCCATGCTGCCTTGCAAAACTTATAAGTTTATTAAAACAGGTAAGTAATTTAAATTATAAAAATAAATTCACACAAACGTTGTATTTCTTGCAGCCAAAAACACCTACAGGATTGAAAAAAGTAAGGAATCAGCTGATTGAATTTATCTGAACGGCAAATAAAAGGAAAATAAATAATTGGCAGATGAGTGCTGGTTAGCTTTGCGACAGAATAGAAGCAAATGAGACATTGAGAAAACCAAATTTTTTTAATGTGCAGTTTTTCGTTAGGAAAAAAGATAAACGCGTAGTGAAAAAACGGTTATTAAATGTATGTGTTTAATTTTATTTTTTGAATATGCATTGCTGTATATATAAAACAAAGTAATGTACATACATTTGTATTTTTAATAAAAAATAATTTTTTGAGAATAAATTTGTTATTGTTTTTATTGTGAGAACCATATAAAATGTTGAAATAGACATTTTACATGGTTTTTGGAAACAAAAAAACATGGGTGGAAAGGTCGTTTGCGTTTTTCTTCTGAACATAATAATATGTTTGAGACAATAATAAGTTAAAAACATTATGTCTGAACATATATTGTTACTTAAGACGTGTTTGACACAATCATAACCACAAACATTAATGATAATTTGCGATTCTGGTTGCATCAACCATGTTTTTTTCTTTTTCAGCTCATGTGTATGCACACGCATACGATTTATTAATATTATTATCAGCGTTGCCAAATTAAATTTTCGATGTGACAAAATTTTTTTTTTTAGTAATTTTCAGTATTAGCTTTTTGGCATTTTTGCAGCTAAATTTATCATAAAAAAAATTATTTAGTTGCAAAATTGTAATTTAGCAGTTGGCATTTTATTTAGCATTTTTATAAAATATTTTAAGCCTTTTTCAGCATTATTTATTTTACAATTTTGGACGAATATTATATATATAATATAATATAATATATATTTATTTAACTTAAATTTGTTTTATAAATTATAATAAATTTTGACAAAAATAGTTGTACTCAAAATGATATTTCTTATGAAAATTAAATGTAAAAAAATATAATAAGGTGCGTTCGTAAATGCATCACTGCGCTGTATCAGAAAAGCAAACTTTTTTTAAAGCCGAAAAAAAAATAATTATAATTTTTTTTATTGTGTGACTATTATTTTTGTGGAGTTTTTCACAATTTTTTGGTACACATTAACTTCACTGATAAATATATAAGCATTTGAAATCACTGATGCAGCGCAGTGATGCATTTACGAACGCGCCCATATTTAGGGTATATAAGAAATTCACTCATCATCTTGATTGTAAAAATTATTAGGCATTTGATATTGCGATATAAAAGTACAAAGAAATTTCACTTTGTATTTGATAAAAATTTTATAGTGTAGATGTTTGAAAAATTTTTTGGAACAAATCTAGTTTACCGACGCAGCTCCCAATAAAAAAAGTACCTAGGGAGATAGAAAAATGAAAAATAAGAAAAAAAAACTAAATAAAAAAATTGGTGCAAACGCTTAGTTTTCGAGTTATGGACGTTTTTAGTTTTCGTAGAAATATGTAAGTAATTTGGCTGAAGTGCAGCTTTAAGTTAATGTAAGTATTTTTTGTTATACCATAGGCCGGCTATGCAGAGAAGCCTTAGTTAGCGAAGCCGGTGTTTGTTATACCATAGAGGAGAAAATCCTTGTGCCCGGCCGACATAATCTAATGCAACAACAATTTCTAATTTTCTTCACATGAAGAATGGCAACAACAAAATTCATGTATATTTTTATTTTTGTAGGAACTAGACAAAATAGTCTACCTGCTTTCAATGTTCTAGTAAAAGAAATCATAAAACAAAAAAATGAATTGGGTTACATTTTTACACAGTTATTGCATGTGTTTTTTTATAAGAATGGTTTGGAATTTGGATCAGCCTTTCGCCAATGCTCAGACACAAGCTGATGCAACGACAAAATTATGTATTGCAAATTTTTTACTGATCATAAAAAATTATTTTAAGGTTAAGTGTTTTTAGTAATTTCCTTCAATGGTAACAACCAAACTAATTTATATATTTGTTTTTTTATGTAAAAACTGCCATGTATTTTTAGATATAAGACAAAATGCTTTGGATGTTTTAGTAAAATGCTTACAAAAACATAAAACCAAAAAATTCAATTAGGTTTTTACACATTGAGTGCATGTGTATTTTTTTTTTATTAGAATGATTAAATTACGACCAATTCACGAAAACGAACTAGCACACAATTTGCCTAAAAATTAGAGCTTCTACTATTAAAAATATTTATTATTCCAATTGGTATATAACGTTCATATTCTGTACACCATAAATTAAATCTTCACTAATAGAAGAAAAAGGTAACATAAAATAATTTATTTTAGTTAATTAATTATTTTAATACATACCTTAATTTTTGACTAAAAACTATTTCATAATAATAATTTATACGTTAAACTGCATTTCTGGCAACATTGTTTAAAATGAAAATAAAAACAAAGATGGCTACTAATGAGTGTGCACGCTTGCGCTAGTATTTTATGCTCATGCGCATATGCGGATGAGTTTCACCTATCATGTTGTGCATGCGCATGCGTATGAGCACAAATTTAAGCGCATGAGCACTCATGCAGAAATACGAACTCTGCATTTAACACAAAAAGTCACTTTTTACACATGAAGTCACTTTTTGCACAGAACACAGATTTTTACACACTTTTTACCTAAAAAATTATATATCAAAAAAAGCTTAAACCAAAATTATATTTTACGCAAAAAGTAGCTTTATCTACAAAAAAACACGCTTACAAATTTAGTTACAAATTGTTAATTGAATCATAAAATACATTTTTATATTTGTAAAACATATAAACTGTACTATGAAACAGAAAAATATTAAAAAGTACAAGTAAGAGTGCTATATTCGGCTATGCCGAATCTTATATACCCTTCACCATCGTGAGGTAAGAACAAAAAGTTATATGAATAATGTTCTTTAGATATAAATAAATATTAATTGAGCCACGCCAACTTTTCATTTCGTCATACCGAAGAATATTACAAAATCAAAAAAAGGTATATATGTACCTAAGTCCGTTTCCTCTTTTGCCAAAGTTGATGTTTGAAATTCGTTTTATAATTATAAATTCGTTTTTTAGAACATAAAAAAATTAAATAAAAATAAAAAAAATTTATTTTTCAGACTTGAACTCGCAACCTCATGAGTCTCAGGTGAGAAGCTAGACAACTCGGCTTCGAACGCTTTTACTGAAGAAGCGTTAAATTAAAATATATTAAGTCGAGAGTTTGTTTCTTTATTTGAGCGGCATATCATATACATGCATTAATGTGTATGTGTATGCGTAAAATTAAACACATTAAAATAAAATCCACCACTTGTGGTGAGAGGTATTAAAACCACAAAAAACCACAACCAAGAAAAATGCAAGAAGAGATCAACGTACCAATAGCTTCTAAAACACAACAAAAACAATTACGAAAGCTATGCCTACATACAAAAATAACTTTTGCACATACATACATACACGGATTTAATTAAATTACATACAACTTTTTATGTATGTATTTACCTATATGCTTGCCGAAATAAAATAAAACATTTAAAGGTAATTTTAATATTGTTTTTTAGAACATAAACAAATTAAATAAAAATCACCTGTCGGAATGGTACAATAAAATTTTTTTTTTTTTTTAAACTGGGGCAACCCAGACTCAAACTTGGAACATCAGAGTCTTAGGCGGCAAGTTACACAACTCGGCTACAAACGATTTTACTGAGGAAAAAACCTATCAAACGTAAGACGGACATCGTTAAATCAACTTCTCCTCTCATAAGGACCAAAAATATATATATATATATGTACTTTATAGGGTCTAAGATCAATATTGTAGAAATTACAAACGGAATGACAAACTTATATACCCTTTTCCACCTGTGGTGAAGGGTATAAAAATTAATTCAAAATGGAAAATAATAACAACGGAAAACGGTAGCTATTAATTACATGATAATATAATGAAAATGTTATCATGAAAAAGTTTTTTACATCAAAGGATTTTTACAGTGGATCATAAATAAATGAATGATTTTATTAGAATATTTCCATAATTGTTAATTGCACACAGTTCTTGAGATTTCTAAAAGTTAAAAACATGTCAACTGCTATATACAAACAAATGTGGATTTAGTATCCTTCAGTACTGGTAGAAAGGGTAGATGTAAGTGAGAAATTTCTTTTGTAATTTCTACAATATTGATGTTAGACTCTATAAAGTAAATCTATTCTGGGTCCTTATAAGAAGCAAAGTTGATTTAACGATGTCCATCTGACTGGTGAAATGGGGTTTTCAAAGACCCCAAGGCAAGTTTGTCATATATTTATGTCACATATTGTCCGGAATTGTTTGCTACTAAAATTCAGCCAGATCGGTCTTTGAATGACTGAGATATGAGTAAATAACCACGACTGCCTCTTAATTTTCCCTTAAACCCTTTTTGTTGTTTTTTTTTAATATTCTTCACCGAAAATAACAGTTTTTTTTTTTTGTTTAGACTTTTTTGCATTTTGTATAACAAATAACAAATGCGTACACGTACAGCACAGTTGGTTTAACGATGTCCGTCTTTTTTTTACTATTTTTTAGACTTTTTACACATTACAAATACATACATGTAAAGCGAAGATGATTTTACGATGTCCGTCTATGTTTCTGTATATCTGGAGAACGGAATGACCAAAAGTTTCCAAATTAGGTACAGAGCATCCGAAAATGCGACGGTATTGGAGAAGTGTGCGTGGGAAAAAAATATTTATTTATATCTTATTTATAATGGTATTTACTTAACATTCTGTAAACGGTATATAAAATTAAGCAAAGCCGTATTAAGTTTTCTTAGGGCCATTATTACAACCTAATGATAAAGTTGCTGACAGTTAACGTGAACAATAGCTATCTTGAACGATAAAGTGACCAATAAGTTTTTTCCATTATTACAACTGTCCGATAAAATAAAAAATGTAATTTATATACTGTGGCAACATTGCAGTATATACCGACTACTTTTGGTTGTTTAAAATACGTAGTGGCAACGACTTAGTTTTGTTTTATTTATTAATTAAAAACAAAAGTAAATTTTTGTGCTTTATTTTTGGTTTTAATGGTAAATTGTTTTGTTTTTTTGTGTTAAATTGTGTTTTTTGAAAAAGTTGAGTAATTTAAGACTATCATTGAAGTTACCATATCTTCAGCAGAAAATATGGCATCTTCAAGTTCTTAAAGTTCAC
Source organism: Pollenia griseotomentosa (assembly GCA_963931875.1). Taxonomy (NCBI): domain Eukaryota; kingdom Metazoa; phylum Arthropoda; class Insecta; order Diptera; family Polleniidae; genus Pollenia; species Pollenia griseotomentosa. The sequence goes on from OZ007560.1 coordinate 209,652,569, forward strand.
TTGTAAAGTTACCATGAGGACAAACCTGATGTTAGCTTATCAGTCACTTTTTAGGTTAATGTTAACTTGTAATAACCAAAAACTATTTATCTGTCAGATAGCATCCTAAAAATAACTATTTGTAAGTTGTAATAATGGCCCTTACTAGTTCTGTTTAATTTAATTTGTGGAAATTTGCAACAGAGGTATTGAATTTACAACTTAATTGTAAATTTTTAACCTAAATGTGCCAATGTTTTTAAATTGCAAATCTTATTGTTCTAAATTAACGTAGTATGTTCCAGAACCACTTTATCTCACAGTCTTTTAAACATAAAGTGGAGATAATATGAGTCTGTGGATACTTTTACACATGTGGCGATATTACAAGTTCTAAATCGATCCAAACTTCGTCTGTAAAGCAACTTCTGTTGAGTAGCGAAAACACACTAGAACATCTTCTAGATGGCCGAGCTTCATTTTGGGTTACAGACAAAAAGCATTTCTAAATATTTTATCAAAATCTATTTCATAATTTTTGTCATCCACTGTCGAAAAATGAATAAAAAACTATGTATATTTTCAATTAATATGCAAATTATTTTAACAAAAATTTTAATTGTGTAATTTACGCCCACACACAGATACGAAATTATGAATATAAAATTAATAAGATTGTGCTAAAATAAACATAAAAAATATGTATGAACGAAGAATCATGTTACTTTAACAAAGTATAAACCGAAAATAAATTCATTTATACCTTGTTGTAAGTTTAAGCATATATGAACATACATATGTGTGCTTATAAAGTTTAAACAAAAACCTTTAAATTGCACTAATAAATAGTCAAAAAGACCTTTCTCTTTGCGATACACCACTCTTGTAAAACTTGTTAATGGTTGAGCTAACTTACAACAGAAAAGGATTGCCCGAAGAGTCTAGTTTAGGTATGTGGAGTATAAAAAGTATACATATTAGTAAAAATATTTGAAGCAAATTTGAAGGAAATTAACATATAAAACGGATTTTTTTAATTTTTAGCTGCAAAGTACTTCATTGAAATAAAAGGTAAAAAAGCACCTTTTATTTCTGGAGGGTTAGTCTTCATTTTTGTATATTAAGGTCACTCTTCGTCGAATCGACGAACTTTTAAAAAAAAAAAATCTAGAGGAGGAAGTTTGAAGTAACAAATCAACAAAAATCTTTAAGTAAAGTATTTTTTAAAAAATAAAAGTTCTTCTCCCTCAAAATTCAAAATTCAATTTTTACTCTTTTTTGTATTTTTAAATTTACTAACTTTTTAAAGCTTTCGTTATCATAACGCTTTTGAAAACAAAAGAGAAATTTGAATACACATAAAAAGTTACATGATAAAGAGCAACTAATGCTTCGTCGATAAGACGAATAGTTAATATAATAGAACCTATAACTTTATTATAACTTTTTCACATTTAAAATCAGTATACTGTATACATGATAAATAGATTCAGGCTTGAAAAATCCTACGAAATTTTGTCAATTTACTTTGAATATTAAATCTCTAGTTTGTGTCGCCAAATTGGGTTCAGCGATAAGGAATCCTTTTGGAGGAACAGACTAATTAATAGACTAAATTGCTGTATAAGTATGGAGTGAGATCAATTCAAAAAAGACCCTACCGACTCCATTACATCCAAAGCCAAATGTACTGTTTGGTGCGGTTTACAAGCTGAAGGAATCATCGTTCCTTATTTATTTAAAAATGAAGCCAGAGCTCGCATTTTTGTTTGAAAATATGAATGAAATTGATTCGAGCGAGATGTGGTTTCAACAGAATGGCGCAACTTGCCATTCGTCAACTGCAATCATTGACTTATTGAAACCAATATTTTGTTACAAGTTGATTTCGAGAAATAAATCAAATCTGCAGATTACACGCAAAGAAAAAACATGGTTGTGGTAAGCATATTCTAAAAGCAACATATTATGATAAGAATTATGATTGTAGTCACCATATTAAGATTATTATTGAAACATATTATGACTCAATATACTCGTAATATGTCATCATAATATTTTTCCCTTAATCATATTATTATTCTGTTAATCATACTAAGTTAAGAAGTAATCAAATTATTGTCATGTTAATCATAATAAGCTAAGAAATTAATCATATTATTGTCATGTTAATCATAATAAGCTAAGAAGTAATCATATTATCATCATGTTAATCATAATAAATTTAGAAGCAATCATATAATGATACAGCACCTTTCATATTATAAAAATACAAAATAAATTTAAATATTTTTGAATCGATTTTTTATTTTGTGGCTTTTTACAATTTTTCTTAATGTTAATCAAATAGCGGAGTTCAATATAAGGCTTGCAAAAGAGCAAATGAAAAATCTGTGGTTTTCATGGGCAACCGCGTGTGTCCATTTTTTTGATTTTAAGATGTTGATGCCATATTGCCTAATTTTGAACGCTCTTTATATTTTTTTGAAAAAAGATGGATCAATTCCGTTTTGTAACGTAATTACAAAGTTTAAAATGTGCAATACCTAGCCCATAGTTTGATCTAGAATGGGTTTTCGGCTTTCCTGAACAATTTGTTTTAAGACATACGCGGTTGCCCATGAAAACCACAGAAATATCGTAGCACTTTTATAAAATATAACGAAATCTCTGTGTGTTTTGTTGTTGGATTTTACAAAAAACTATGATATTTTGCATTTGCACTATTACATCACTAATACTTGAATGAACACCGCTAATATTTTAATTTTTTAATTTCTTTAAACTTATTTTTTTATGGAATTTTATCTTTTAATTGTTTAACCGCTCACAAATAAAAAAAACGACACAACTTCTTCAAAATTATTTTACAAATGGCGCTAACATAATATGATTAGAGTAAAAATAGTTTGATTGCATTTTTAACATAATATGATAAATGTATAGAAAGTTATCATGTTATGTCTATTAAATATCATGATATGGTTTTGAGAAATATAATATGTTTAGAAAGTTATCATAATTAAGTTGTTAGAAAAATCATTATTTTTCGGTCAACAATACTCAAATTCATAATTGCGATAAACATTGATATGTTTACAGTAACTATAATATTGTTGATATTAAATAAAAATAACAATTATTTGTGTACGACAACAATATATTGTTACATTAAACGTAGTGTTGTTGCCGTAACCATGCCCAACCATATTTTTTTTTGCGTGTGCACAGAAAAAATATCTCAAGAAAATTTTTAACAACACAGTTTGTTAAAAATAATTAGGTCAGCAACATTTGTATTTGATGTAATGAAAAAATTTATCATTATAACACTTTGCAAAAAGCACTCAATAAAACATATTTAATTATGAAATAACTCAATATTTCTTTATATTCAATAAAAAAATATTTGAATCAAAATACTGTCTTTGAATCAACTTTCTTTATTTTTATAACTCTTGTCCATTTTTAATGTTTGTGAGGGCTTGTAGTTCTCATTCGCTTTGCAGTTTTATTTGTATAATATCTTAAGTTTTTCCAAAGTCCTTGAAAAAAGGCTTCCTGATGATCTGGACAAAGCAGCCAGCGATAAACGCCTATAAACTAGGGTGATAAGCCCCCCCCCCCACACTTTAAATTTAAGTGTATTTATCAAAGAATAAAAATGGGGAATTTAGCACATTATAATTAATAAATATAAAAAAATTCGATAGACATTATTTTTTTGATTTATGAAACATTTCTAAAAATATATTTTAACAACTCACGTAAACATTTTGTTGAAAAAAATAATTTTTGGGCAACAACTTTTTTATTGACTCAATAAATTCGTTGTTGAACAAAATTTCAATAACTATACCTACAAACTTTTATATCAATACTGCAAAAATCGTAGTCGCAGAAAATTCAAAAATTTTTTTAATCGAATATGCGATTTTCGTATTCAAATATGAAAATTATTTTTTTTCTGTGCGAGTACAGGAAGCGCTATAAACTTTAGCGTGCTACGACCAATCTAGAATTCGTCTTCTCTTTTACAGCGCACTAAACTAACCATATTTGACAGTAATGGGAAATCCACTCTAGTTTACGGTTGTAAAACGTTAAACGTTGCACCCCACGACATGCAGAAGATCCAGGTTTTTGTGAAATAATGTCTTCCCAGGATCTTGTGACAGTCAACAGGCTATAGCCTCAGAAGTAAAAGAACGAAAATGTGATCACCTTCAGAAAGTCGCGGAACGATATTACAAGAAATGCAATTGAGTGAAACCTGCAGGGCAGCAGAAGAAGAGCACGCCCAGCTCATACGTGGAAAAGGCTAATCGATATTGAAATAGCTGAAATGGGTTTAAGTTGACGGGAAGAGAGAGCGTTATCACAAGACAGGAATGTGTTAAACCAATTAATTGAGGCCAAAGGGAACATATACATATATATTTCGGGAAATGCACCTGTCAAAAGGCCTGTATTGTCGTGCGATTTGACATCTCTCAATTATTTACTGCGGCACTACATGAAGTCACTGCTGTATGCAGCTAAACCAGCAACGATTTGCGCCTTGTAGGCCAACATTATTCGTATTGTCTGTGACAAAGCTCAAAGGGTCATAAACTTGCACGTCCAGAATGTGATTCCCCAAGAACAGCAAAATCATTTTTAGAACGCAAACGCCGTGAACTGAACTTTTGAATAAAAAAGTTTTTTTTTAATTTAATTCTTTGTGTTATGTTTTAAGCAGTGTTCGAAAATAATCAGTAAATTATTTAGCGTTCGGCTAACACACCTTAGAACGGTATCTATTTTTTTAGGGCTTGTGTAGACGAACACAACCCTTAATACCGTTCGTAACTATTTTCAAGAAAGAGCCGAACATTATATAGTGTTCTGTTCTTCGTTAAAAAAAAACAGAACAATTGTAGTGGTACTGTAGAGAAACATTATATTTTAATGTTCTATAAGGTTTCTTTTTTTACATTCATAAAGAAATGAAAAAACAAAACATTTTAGCAACGACCGCAGCACGAACAGCTTGTGTGTGCATAAGACTTAGTTCTATTGCGCAGGAAATCATAAATAAATAAATAAATATGTTTGGTTTTTGTTAAATTATTTTGCTGGCTTTTTGTTTTTTCTCGTATGTATTTTGTTTTTGTAAAAAATGTTGTGTTTTTTTGCCAGCTAAAGGCGGCGAACATAATTGGGCCGAACCGAACACAATGAAGTTTGTGGTTTAAAAAAAAAAATTAAATGATCTCACCTTTTTTTCAGCTTATTTTTCTTTTTAAGCTAATAATACCTAATGAAATTGATGTAAATAAAAACAAATTTATTACATTTCATCCGACGTTTCGTCACTTTTTCAAGGGTCGTCTATTTAATAAAAATAATAAAAGGACAATATTAATACAAAATATTCTTCACAGCAAGCAAACATAACTTACAAAAAATATATATTATTTTACATTAAAAACATCAGATCACCTTTTGTTGAGTTAGATAAAAACAGTATTTTTTTAGTGTTCGAAAGCTGACAAACAGGGAAACGTTATTTTTTTAATGCTTTTTTACACAAACTATATAAGCGTTTGTATTTTCCACAAATCTACCGAACCGAACACTAAGGACCGATATTAAGTGTTTATTTGCGAACACTGGTTGTAAGATTTCAAGTTCCATTCGGCTTAAAAATAAACCCTTTATTAATAATGTTAAAATAAGCCATAGATTTTTTGTTTTTTACCAACAAAAATCATATTGTGCCACTATCTCCCCAGTACTATTAGATAAGACTAGTTCTTGTTGTACTGTATTGATTAAATAAATAAATAAATAAATAAATAAAATAAATCAACTAAGAACAAACTCTCAAAAACACTAATAATTAAAATATTTCAAAAACTGATAGTACGATATAAAAATGCCTAATGAATTTATAAAATAAAAAGAAAAGGTCTATCTAAAAATTTGAATTTATTTGTTTTTGATGTAAAATTTTGTAAACATTTTAGCAAATTTGGTTTTTTCTTAAATTAAGACGCAATTTCTTTAAAAGAATAAAACAAAAAGTGATCCATTTTAAGTAACAAATATTATGACGGACTTAATAAACTGAGTTACTGGCATAGCATGCCGATATATTTTATTATATAATATTTTATTTGAAATTGTGAAACATTTCTTTATGATTTAAAACTAAAAAAAATATTCTATTTAAAGGATATAAAATCATATTAAACGATAATTTATAGTGATATCCGCTTATGTTAAATATGTAAATTTATATTGTTCATTTTTAAACTATAACAAGTTAACTGGGTAATTATTTATATTTTTTTCTTAAATATGGAATAAAAGTAATAATAAAACGAGGGCTGTAGAGACGGAGTTGTGGAGTCAAAGTCGCAATGTTTTCACCGGATTCGGAGTACCGGAAAAAAGCGGAACTCCGACTCCAAAATTTATCGGTTTTACACGTTCATAAAAATTCAAATAACTTTTTTTCCATAATTAAAACTAATGGTGTTTTCTTTTCTACAAAAAAATGTGACATTTTATTTCAAAAAAATTCAATTTGGTGTCTTTTTCTTAAAAATTTTGCTCCCGAAAATGGTGGCTTTATTTATTCAAAAAAACTCGTCCTTTTCGGGAGCAAAATTTTTAGGAAACAGACAGCAAATTGCATTTTTTTAAAATAAAATGTCACATTTTTTGTAGAAAAGAAAACACCATAAGAGGACCAAATATGGCTCAGATATTTCCTAAAACCAAAATTGGTTTATTATCTCACCTAGCCTCATTAAAGGTCCAGAATTTAGGGCTTCAGTATAAAAGGGTCCATATAAAACTAGCTAGAATAATCAAACAGAGCTTTAATGTTCTCTAAAAATAAGATTTTTTGTTTCTAAAAATCGGCCAAGTCGATCTATTATTTCACTTAGGACCTCTTCTTAAATATGCCTTCGGAATAAGGACTGTGCCAAGATAGCGCCATATCATATTTACTTGTTTTTCATTAGAACTCAAATTCACGGGATCCGACAAATCGAAATTTGTTTTAACTTTTCCAGAAGGTGAAAAAGTCTTGAAAGAAACCCAAATTTATACGTATAAGTAATATGAACTCTTATACTCAATTTAATATCACGTATACGCTCCATACAAATTGTTTTATTTAGGAAATCCCTTAAATCGTTCTGTTTTTTTTTTTAATAAATCTTACCAAAATTAAGGCGTAAACCATAAAAATAAACTTTTTTTGCTGTTAATAAATTTAGGGCTATAAATTATTAGAAAAAGAAAAAATGACAACAAACATTTCGAAAAAAAAATAAATATTAAGCCAGACAAAATACATACATATGTATTTATGTACCATTTATCATTTATAATCATATTTCCGTATTTATGTATATCTGTGTTTATTCTACGGCTTTATCTAGTGAAGCGAAAATCGTATGTTCAATCGCACGAAAAAATGAACCAACCGTAACGTTTTTTAGTTTATATTTCTAAACAATGAAAATTGTTTCTGGAAAAGACTAACAATACAAAAAATGGATAAAGCCAAAAAAATAATAATTCTTAGCTTTTGCCAAAATATTTAAACGTTTAGAAAAACAAATATTGAATAAAATTCAGCAGATGAAAATATTTAAGATTGTGTAAGTGTATCTATTAAAACTTTAATAAATGATTGTGCATATGAAAGGAATTAACTGTTATTTATCTATTGAAGGATGTGATTTAAATGTGTTTCAACTTTCGTGAGTTATACTTTGCTTTATAATATCTAAGAATTATTTTTTGTTTCGGAATATTAGCTTAATTAGAAATTTAATAGTTAGAGAAGATGATAAAATACTTGCGTTCAAATAAAAACAAATCCTGTGAGGGGTGTGTTTTCCTAAAAAAACTTAAGACTTGTATTTTAGTGCGAAACTGCCTTCAGTGGTACTTCACACTATCACACAAAACTTATGTATTTTAAGGAAAATACAAACCTATCATATATAAATTCCTCTAACTTCCACGGGAGCACGTAAGATTTTACTAATCTAGGGGGACTTAATCAAAGAAAGAAAGTGCTTCAAATTTGATCATATTTTCATAGATGTTAGAAAAATATCCTATTGTTACGAAAATAAACACAAAACATAATACAAAAATGTTGTTAACATTATAACGGCAGTCAAACATGCATTTAAAAACAAATTTGACAACCTGCACCAGTCGTCAAATAAAAAGTGTATAGATTAAATCGTGCTTGTTTTTTTCCAAAAAGTTTTTTTTGTCTTTAATCTCAATAGTTTAACTATAAAATTTTAAATAAATCGTTAAAAAAAATTTAAGTGGAGCATTCAAATAAATTTGCTTCATAAAAAGCTATAAAGTATGTAATGGTGTTTTCTTTTCTACAAAAAAATGTGACATTTTATTTTTAAAAAATGCAATTTGGTGTCTGTTTCTTAAAAATTTTGCTCCCGGAAAGGGTGGCTGGTTTTATTCCAAAAAACTCATCCTTTTTGGGAGCAAAATTTTTTTTTAATTGAATTTTTTTAAATAAAATATCACATTTTTTGCAGAAAAGAAAACACCATAAGTTTTAAAAAATCTTCAACTTTTCATGGACTAAAACTGTCATATTCTATCAGATTCTACGTTGACACCACAAGGAGGATCATCGAATACATTTCCTAAACTGATTCCAAGAAAAAAATCTTGCCCATATTTTGCCCAAAGGTATCGTTTTTTAAAATGTCTGGATTATCGCGCGAGGAACTTTTTCATGTTTGGTTTAATAACATAAAATCTGAGAGGTTCGAAGCGATTTTAAAATGCGTTTAAACAAATTTTGGGAGAGATGTGGACTGTAAAAAGTTAAAAGCACGTTAACAAAAGCTGTGCTACGATTTTGAAGTGAGAGGGAATAAATCTCGACGAGTTAAGAAGAGATTTAGGCATGATAATGCTTAATGGCTTTAAACAACAATTCAAGCTGCAGAGTTCGTTCTTGATGTCAACTTCAAAAAAAAATTTCAATGACGAAAGAGAAGAAAAAAAATTCTCAGAATGTTGTCTTAAAAGAAACGACGAAAATGTTATGAACTGAACTGAAAATTCGATCTTACGGGAAAAGGGACGCAGACGATCTTGTGAAGGATATAACAACCAAAAGGTACAAATATAAAAAAGGCCAGACTAAGTATTGTGGTATTAAAGCGGCTCTGAGCGGACGAAGCACTTGCCATGATAATAGACGCAAATATATCAACTCACCAATATTTTGCAATACGGAAGCACACAAAGAATTGCAGCCCTAAATTATATTCCTGCATTCTCCCTATTAGCAATTCTTCCGAGGAAGCGCAAGAGTCTAAAAATAAAGATTCAAGAAAAAACCGTGAATTGTTCACCAGAAAAACACAAAGAGTGGACACGAATACAGATTTATCGCATTAACTTCTTATTTTATCGGACCCATGTATAGCAAGTTGGCGTTTAACCCCAAAAATCCAGAATGGAGCTTTATCTGCGGAAGTGCACGCGTTATTTCTCTAATAAAAAAATAATTACTGTTATAACTTTTATAGCACTCTTACAATAGTCTATCAAAAAGACTTTTTTTGGCTTAGTTCTAGAAAAAATGTGGGGTAATATGAGAGGAGGCAGTAGTTTTTGTCCAATGTTCGTAATTTAAGATCTCAGCCTCCACATTAAAAATTAAAGCTTGTCTTCCAAATTTCAAGTCTATAGATTGGCAAAATCTTACATTGTGGGCCGCCCATGATAAGTTGTTAATGTTTTTTGAAAATATTCAAACAATAACTAGATCAGGTAAGTATTTTCGTCAAAATACTTAAGTCTTGTATGAAAGTGTAAAACAGCCTTTAAGAATATTTAAATTTAAAATGTTATTGTTTCTTAATTCCGGTTAAATTAAGTTTTATTTGTTTATCCTTTCTAAAAATAAAAAATTAAATACTTATATCTAAACACAGTGTGTGGTAGTCTTGTTTTTTCTAGACATGGAGATTCTTTATTTATAAATGCTCCACATTTTATATTTGTAGTTTCGCAAATAGATTTGTTTTCTTTTTGTATTTGTAACAACTTTTTTCCTCTGACATTTTATAGTTTTCTGTTTCTGTTTAAATTTTATTGTCATGTCAATCCATGGCATTGCTTTACTCAAAACTACACCATTTCCAACAGAATTTGGGATATGAACAAGAACTTAATTAAATAATAAAGCTAATAGGTGCAACATATAAATAAACTTTTCTTTTAACAAAAAATTAAACTAATTGAATAAAAATACAAATAAATATTTTTTTTTTTCTTTATTTTTTAGGTGAAAAGAAAACAGTGTATTCTTAATTTTTTCCTGGTCTCCAATGAATTCTACCAGAAAATTCATATAAAAAACAATTGAAACACATGAAATGAAAAGCTAAATCTAAAGCACACATACACTTCCAAAAAAAAAAAAAAAATACACAGCAGTTTTTGTATGTATAAATGCTAAAAATTTTTTTGTTTATTTCCTGTACAAATTTGGCTTGTAAAATTGCAAATAAAAACTATTGTTACAAAAACAAAATGTTTAATTTTCCGTTTTGTTACAACTAGAGAATAAAATATACATAATTTTTTTTTTTTGTTTTGTTTTTGTTATTGTTTTAAAATGTATAATCATTAGGCAAAATCAAATTGAAATTGTTATGTGAAATCAATACTAATGTAGTGTAGAGCTTTAAAGAGAATATTTAATCAAACATTTTCAGGACTCAGATTTAAATAAAAATTGTCGATGAAAACAAATAAAAGTTGTAAAATCTTTTTAAGTATTGAAAATAGGGGAAAAAACCGTAAAAACATTTCATACAATATCATTTGCTTTTACAGATAAATCGCAGTAAAATTTTAAAAGGCTGTCTGAGCGAAACTAGTATTCTTAAAGAAATAATAACCTCAAATAAAGTGAAATGAAATCGAATCTTAACATGGATACAGCAAGCATAAGATTGTGGTAAAAGCTAAATATTTTCCATTATCGAAGATGTCGAATATTTCTGCTATTTAGACAGTTTGATATCTCTAAACGGTGGCAGTATGCGCAATCAAATTCCCAAGGGGCTTGCCAATTGGCAAACAGCCTACTACGATCTTTCATGCGGAGACCTACGCTATCCTCATACGCCCTGGGGAGTGTCTGAGGAGAAGGGCAAAAGGATTGAGAATATATACAATGTCGGATAGCCAGGCGGTTCTTAGAGCACTATCTTCCTTAGAGGTAAAGTCCAGGATGGTCATGGACTGACTAAGGGAAACACAATGATTTGTATTTGTGTTGGCTACCCGGGCATGTAAGCAATGAAAGGGCTGACTGCTTGCCAAACAGTCACTTTAAGGGGGCATTACAAACATGGCCCGAACGTGACATCCTATACACGCGAACGCCAGTTTCTGGATAGTGACAATCCAAGAGATTTGTGACTTTGTCCCGTGACAAGGCAGGTAGGCCACTTCTGCTTGAGAATGGGGAACATAGGCTAATTTTTGGCCTATTTACGGGATTCTGGGGTCTACCATCAGTTTTTAAAAGGTAGTGTTAGTACCAAGATACGCAGATTTTGTGAGGTTGGTGACGAAACGTCGGAACATCTCCTTTGCTCTTATCTCGCTTTGGGGAATTACAGGTAAACATTTCTCGGAGCCCAACTAAAAGTTATGCTTAACTTAGCTTAAGCAACTGTGCGAACATATGGGCATTTCCCCAGAATGGTCCACCAGGATGAAAAATAAAATGTTAATAATCATCGTCTTTTATTGTTTATTATTTTAAAAAAAGTCTACGTTTAAAAAAAAAATAATTCCATAGCATATCCCAGCTTTTTTTACTTGAGGAAATTGCGCTGGAAACTGGAAAATTTTTGTATTTTCTTTTTAAGCTACTTCTAAAGACATTTTTATATATTTATTTTACATGCAAAAAATTTGTTATGTTTACGCTCTTTCTTCATAATCTCTCCATTACTATGAATTGTAAAAGGAGTATTAAGTTTTTTTGTTAAAGAAATTTAAAGATATTTATGGGAAAATGCATGGTGATAATAATAAAAAAGCATATGGAAAAATCGTACGTTCTCGACCCGTACGTTCGCGACCGGTACATAAGCCAATTAATCAAAAACCAAGAGAGATATTTTATTTTTTAAAAAACTGGATGGAGACCATCACTAATACTCTTTTTTAATAAATTAATCACTTTTGATTTTTTCATTTCACTACTGTCATCCAAAGTTGACTTCTGTTTTACGTACGTTCGACCACATGTTTATAACTATAATTATGAAAACTTTAACTCGATGAAATCTATCTTTTGCACTAAACATAGCGCTACCCAAATGCTAACAAATCGCAAAAGAAAAATGCTAGGAAAAGTTTTGTTTTCTATATTATTCGTACATCAAAAGCGTACGAGCGTACATTTGTGACCCCAGGAGATGCCCATATGTAAATTATATGTGACAAATCATTTTGAACTTAAGGAAACTTTTTGTAAAGTTAAATGAATCTGTTATTTGCTTAAGCAAAGTGCGAAATAGATCGCACTTTTCGTAAGGAATGCATTTGAGAGGATTTTGTTAATTTTTGACAGAACAAGCTTATGCCTATTATAGTTAGGCCTTTAACCTGACAAAAGATCCTCTAGGTTGCGGTGCTTGTAGCCTTCTAAATATATATCTCTTCTACAATCAATTCTAGAGATCTCGTAGCATTACTAGTCGCGCAGAACTTCTTTAACACCTTGACATGTTATTCTCTATGGACGTGAAAATTCTATCATTTCCAAATACGAAACCCAAAGCCTGCGTCTCAGACACATTCTCGGCATCTACAATATCGACCTATCAAATTGAACCTTTTAAACGGCGCTAGAAGAAGATAAGAACCTATGACTGTTTAAGCTGCTGGGACAAACCATTAGTGAAACATCAAAAGATATTGTTGAACCGTGTTCAACAAGTTTGTTTAACAATCAATTTAATATATATTTTTTCTCTTAGATTATATTAAACTCTCATTTTGCCCTCATGAAGAGGTATTAGTTTGTTCCCCTTGAACATATTTAATGCGCTCAAGTAAGCGGTTTATTTTGTAAATAAATATTTACTTAGTGTTAGTATACACACATAAGTTACATTTTTGTTTTTTTATATAATAAGTTAGTTCTAAGACTGAATTCAATAAAGCAAGAAGCTTTTTATTAGTTAAGGTTTATGAAACCAGTTTGTGTTTTATTCGGAAAGCAATCCCGTGAGTTTAGGTAAAGGAAAGGTTCCCGACCCTAACAGATATTACGTTACAATCGATCCAATATAAAAATCAATGATCAAGGCTTACACATGTTAACTCTAAATCGAGAAGAAGCTGCGTGCCTATAACGTTTCTTCGATCGAAATGAAACAATTGAAAAATGGCAAAATGAATGGAAAGCCTAAATTGAATTCCTATATTCCTGCAGGATTTAATGGTGTTTATATAAAGCAAAGAATATTGCCCCCCATATTCAAATTTGTTTTACTCTACAAGAGCGAATTTTTATAGTTGTTTGTGCTTATTAAAAAAATACCAATAATTCACAATCAGATTCTTTTCATTTCCGTTTAAATATAACTTAACCTTTGTATATCTTTTAATTTTATTTTATTTTTTATATATTTTGAATTTCACGTTTTTGAATGCATTCAATTGTTTGAATAAAACGCACATACACTCACCCTTACACAAAAGAACATTTATGCACACAAGCATAAATATTTCAACACATTTATATACGAAAAAAGAAAATATACGCAGACAAACATTTATATTTATTAATAACACAATATATAAAAATGTGAACATAAGCACACAAACGAATACATATTTCAACAGAGAAATGTATGTTTATATGTGTGTGTGAATGTGTTTATATGGGAATCCTGTAGGAAATGTCAATTGTGAAACTGCACTGATTCATTACTGCCCTTGTCAGCAGTACAACTGGCCAACTGTAGACGAGACAATATTTTGTTTTATAGACATTTAGCATGTGCTTATTTTTTTAGAATCCATTGCAGACCTAAGAACTTTTGACTAAACAGTTTTTGTGGAATTATATGTAGACATTGGAATCACTGATTGGCCAGTGCATTTTGATAGTTCTCGTCTACATTAAAAAAAAATTACTGAATTAATGCAACAAAAAGGTGTATAAGGCAAATAATTAAATCCAAGCACGTGTATACAAAGGGTGATTTTTTAGATGTATAGAACTTCCGATATGTACAACTGTCAAACTAGCTGTCTTACTTATAAAGTATGTTTATCTTTTTTCTCAGTACACTTTGGTAAATTAAAATGCAACTACTTGCATCAGAACAACGCTAACAAATCATGGAAGGGTATTTTCAAAACTCGCACTCTCGGCCCTGTTTCTTAAAACTACAAGTTACAAATCTACAAGTAAAATATATTTAAAACAAACATTTTCAAATTAGTGCTTTTTTTGAATGTATTTTACTTGTAGATTTGTTACTTGTAGTTTTGAGAAACAGGGCCCAGTTCACGAAACTTAAAGAGCACTTCGTTAAGTTTACGGTGTGTATAATGTCCATCTGAGCAGCTAATTTGCAATAGTAAAGATCGATTCATGCCACCATTACACTTTTGGAAAATATTTATCTCGTATTTATCGTACAGAAGAAGCCATCGCGGCTGCAGACGTGAGTGTGACAGAGGTTTCGAATTTATCGACCTGATGCCGTACCCAGCAAATCGGACTCTGGCCATCCACTTCTATACTTGGAAAATTTTGATGAAAGATCTACGCCTACATTTATAAATAAAATCCAACTGGTGAAAGAATTAAATCACTGGTATATAAACAAATTGAATTGTCCTTTTTCGAGAGATCACAATATTCATAAGACTCTTAAGGCTGCATTACATCCAGAAAAAATCATTGTTTGGTGCGGTTTTTATGCCGAATGCGTCAGCGGCCCAGTTCTCCTTAAATCCGAAAGCGGTGCCAATATTACCGTGATTAGCGAATCCTACAAGCAAATGTTTCGTTTGGAGGATTAATGGTTCCAACAAGACGGCGCAACATGCCATATAGCGCATTAAGCCATCACTTTGTTGAGCCAATTGTTTGGTGACCGAACTTTATCAAGAAACGGACCTGTGAATGGGCCACCTCGTTCGTGTGATTTGACAACTTTGGACTACTTTGTATGGGGTTACGTTAAATCTCTGGTCGATGCTAATAAGCCAAACTCAACGTTTAATTTAGAAGCGTACCATTGAAGCAATAAGACCGGTTATGCTCAAAAAAGTAGTGCAAAATGTTGCCGATGGCCTTGAAGATTAAATGCTAAGAAACTTTACAACTACTAAAGCCAAAATTTTGGTCATTCAATTAAATTGGTTGTGTTTTTTTAAATTATTTGCCTCTATAAAAAAAATCTTCTTGTTCTCTTTAAATAAAAAATTTTAAATTATAAAAAGAACTTCCACTATACTGCCGTGCTGAAAAAAAATGCAGTAGAACTCACTTACTGCCTTTTTTAATTTTGATGCCAAAAAACTTCCTTAAAAGTTTTCTACTCATTAATTATAAAATAAACAATTAAAAATGTTATCTAAAAGCAAAAGCCATTTTAAAGTTTTTCAAATAAAGGGTGTCTCAGTAAGAGTGCACTTTTTAAATTTATTGTAATTTTTTTGTTCAAATGGCAACTCTGATATTATGTTTATATGTTATTCCGATTATAATAGTGAAAAAATACGTGTTTTTATTTTAAAATTCAAAAGTGCATTCTTACTGGGACACCCTTTATTTTCAAATAATAACAACATACAAAATCAGAAAATTTTAATTTCAGCTTTTTCTGATTTTTATTTTTTACCAAATCGACAAAATTGGCGACTTGGAGAGGAGACACTTGATCCCAGGTTTTCTGCAGGGAATATTCTACACACGTACACTTGTATATATTGATGCTCATATGTATACAATAAAAACATTTATATGAATTTCTGAAATTCAGTATATTTATTCTATATAAAGGCTTCAGAAACGCTCATAAATCAACAGTTGGTAGTGAAACAATATACAGATACAAATATAATATAAGCACACATTTATACAAATATTGTATATAGTTCCTATGTGTATATATATTGTTAAATGTAAGTATATTTAAACACATGCATACAAATACACATTATGTCTCTGTATAATTGTTTATATTACAATGTCCAAATGTTTCATATGAGTATATGACTCATACATAAATGTAGCAAGCATTGCACAGTGGTGGATATTTGAAAAAAAATCTAGAAAATAAATTTTAGGGTTCTGAACTCAAGTCAATTAAGATAGTTTCGAATTTAAAACCTGCAATGGGGAAGGACCAAGAAGGCTTTAAAACAGAGCAAAATTTAAAACGATTCGAATTTATTATTTTCGATTTATATGAAATATAATAAAGATATAAAAAAAGATTTGCCATCGATATGGGGTCTATGTTATAGTTGCGAAGGTGTTCGTATTTTTAATTTGATATTTTCATTGTTTTAACTGATGTTCTGTCTAAAATTAGCTCCAGTTAAAAGGAAATTTTTACACACTAAACATATTGTTAAGCTTTAAAAAAAAGAAAAACTGAAGAAACCATTTGTACAGTAAACCCCGGGTCTGTACATAAAAACCTTTCGAAAGCCGAAGGTAAAATTAACGCTGGCGTCACAGTCAATTCCAATGACACCCTTAATGAAAATTTTTCTTAAAGTTTGCAACTTTGTCGTCGATTCTTCGGAAGTATGAAAAACTACAAATTCCATTTTTGCATATATTTCCCATTGTGTATTGGTAACTAGAGCCAAGAAAGCAAAAACAAAGACAAAAAAAAACTAAAAAATTCCTGTGAGCCATTGTGGATTTTATAAAAATTCAAGCCCGTTGAAAGCTCATGCACATGCACATAGTGATATTATAACAATTTTATACTGACATAAAATTCTTGAAAATAAAATGCAGGCATTTGCAACAATGATTGTGATACCACTCCGGATTACACAGCCAAGTGCAGGCACATACATACTTACAGTAAAATATCAATATATTTATTTACTAAGTTAAATTAAATAACTGGATATTGAAGAAGGTTATGTTTTAAAGTGAAGTTATTGAAGCTGAAATTTCAAGGAAAGTTAATTTCAGTTTATTTAAGGGACCTTAAGCTGGACTTTTTTTTCATTCCCGAGAGAGCATACATATTTTTTTTTTTATTACTTTTCTGTTGAAAAATAATGTTAAAAATTATATTAAACTAAAGAATTTACTTTGACTTAATATCTTTTAAAATTTGCTTGAAATCAGAAGATAAGTGGCGTCAAAGGTTTTGCGATTTTGATCTTGAAGATGAAGTTTTTTTGATTTTATATGTTCACAATTTTTGTTCTTTATGGCAAGAGCTACAACTTTGTTCCAGAGGGTAAATCAAAATTCCGAAGGGTTTGCAAGATATGAGCCTGAGAAAATGATCACTTTTTTGCAAAAATGAGACCGAGGCCCCAAATCTTTGGGGGCCCATAAAAAAAAGTGCATGACTTTGGGCAAAAATGGGAGACACGGTTCTTTTTTTTGTCTTTTATCACGTAGAGTTGTCCGTATATAGTTATTTTTTTTTCGTGTTGCACTGTGTAACAGAGTGGTGAAATTAGTCCAATATTTCAAACCACTTAAATATGACCAAAACAAGGCTTGACATTACTGTTAAAGAAACATGGATCGCTGCCAAGGCAAACCTAAAATCAACACAAAACACTTATGTTTAGGAGATACATATGACGCTCTTTGATCTCATGTGGATTTTCATCATCTAACAATCAACAATTTTTTTCTCATAGTGAATTGGCATTACAGACTAAATAAATAACAGCCAACTCGACAGATGCAACTTCAATCATAAGGCTTTGTTAAAATTCGGAATTTCATTTTTTGTAATTGTGTAAAGCGTTCTACTATACCTATATCGGTTTCTCCAGCTATAATGCAAAGATAAGATAGATCGTATAAGTAATAATATTTAATGTAAATATTGCTCATACGTACCTGTATACGTTTGAAAGAATGTATTGCTAAAGGCTAGTTTACACTATTATTTTTTGTATTAATACATGTCAAAAACTGAAGTAATATGACAAAGTGTGATAGTGAGAATGTAATGTGTCACGAAAATGACAAGTATTATGAAAAAAGTATGACACCCCATACAACTTCATCGTTTTTTAAAAATTTCTAAACAATAATACTTTTCATTGGATCAGGGTTGTATTTTATTTCATGTGTGAGTGTTTATACTTTGTGTGATGGTGTGAAAACAAACTGTCATGTTCAATTAGTTTTTTTGACAGTCGCAACAAAACTCATTAGATTTCTATCTCTATATTATGGAATACGTAAGATAGTGAAAACTAGCCTCTAATTATACCAACAACACAATAATGGAGAATTCATAGCATAGTTTGTGCTGATGTGTGTTACACTAAAAATATTGGTCGTGGAACCACCTTTTTGTAAACCGATCAAATTAGTTTTTGAGAAGATCTAACGATGTCCGTCCGTTCGTCCGAAGGGCTGGCTTGTTTTCCATTTAACTGTATGCGCAAAGTACACTGAAAAGAAAAATCAATCAATCCGTTCTTAAATCAATGAATCATATACAGAAAGATTGATTATTCAAGTGCGAAATACTTAACTTATCCATATTTAATCCTGAATTCGTACTGGAAATAATTCGAAAATAAGATTGTTTTAAGAAAATAAAACTAAGATTGAATAAATCGCAAAATGCGCTTGATTAAAGTATTATAAAGTTGTTTTAATCCAGAACTTTTTCTTGAAATCCGAAAGTTAAGTTAGATTGATCCTAAACAAAAACAGAGGGAGCAAATTATTATGATTGATTTACTTAGCCATTTTACACCTTATAGAATTTCAATGATAAAACACCAGCATCATGCACGACATGTTTTCTACTTTACAAATTTGATGTACATATTTAACTAAAAATATTAACTAAATATGAACTTTTGCTGCTTATTTTATTTTTTTAACATTAAAATATTGTATGTTTTTCTTCTTGCTCTGTTGTTTTTGTTGTTTCTTTACAAAACTAGCAAAATATTTTTTAGCAACATGTGTGGTTTCTACAACAAACTTTGATAAACACAATCGTATGCACCCATAAAAATGCAATGCCGGAATCTTATAAGTTGTATGAGATTAAAAGGCTCACTTTTTAATTTTAGTCTCAGAGTGGTACTACCAACAAAATATTCAATCTTTTTCTTACTTTGTCTAAGAATTTAATACTTGTTTTAAGAAATTCCGAGATTGATTTTCGAAAGCAATCCCATTAAGGATTGTTTAAAGTATTTTTAAGTGCTATTATACATAAATTCTTATGTACGACTCGTAATTAAAGTAAGAATAAAAAAATATCCAGACTGCATTTCTTGTTGTGTACACGCCGAAATTTTGAAGATAATTCAATTAAATTTGGAACATACATCTAAAATATCATAATGACGAAGCCTGTTAAAAATGTTGAGAAATATTCAATTGAGAAGCATACAAACTTCTTTCCCATAATATATTGTAATATTTATTTTGTTAAAGCCGATGGCCTTTGTAGCCCGTACTTTTTTATGCTTCCTTTAGTCTTAGGATTTATTCATAATACTAAATAAATAAATAATAATAATAATTTATTTTCTTAATTAGATTAAATTTGACTTAAAAAGGTTTATTCTGTGGCATTTTGACAAAAAATCTTAAAAAGCGAAAACAAAAGGTTGTTAGTCATACGAATTTTCAGTCAAAAAACACTTTTGTTAACAAAATTTTTCTTTAGTTTTGGTTTATTTTATTATTTAAAAAAAAATTTTTTACCGAGTTTTTTTTTCAAAACTTTTTTGCTATCTTATCTCGACTTAAGATGTTTTGTCAAAATGCCACAGAATTGTTTTATTAATTTTTTTAGATCGGTATATATTTGACCATAGCTCCCTTAACTATCGCTTAAGGTGCGATAACTTCCTTCAAAATTTTTTTAAAAATATAAAATCTGGCGACACAAAATATGACACAAAATTATACGGGTAGGTCCAGAATTAACCATAGGTCCCATATAAAAGAACTCTTTATGAATCTTAACCTCACAACCCAAATAGGACACAAAATTGGTTTTTATAGACTTCGGACTTCGGAGGGTATCAAATGGTCGGTCTTTACCGACTATACTTTCTGACTTGTTTTCTTTAGAAAATACACGCCAAGAAAACACATATTTCTATACTTTCTACTCCAACAATAAGTTTAAGGCATCTTTTATTTATCATGTTATTGTCACCGGCAAGGTCCATCAAAAAAACGCAACCATATTATGGTTGAATCTGAACTTGTTATGGTTAATTATAACAAGTAAGTAAGTAATAACAACAAAATAATTTTCCAATAATATTTGCAGCAAAGCCGCGTTTAAAGTTGTTAGTGGCAAAATAATTATTTTACAAGAGAATAAAAAAAAACGTTTTTAAAAGGCAAGAGATTATCACAAATAATGATAATCAAAACTTCCATACAAGAAATCAAGAAATTAAAATTTTAAGCTTTTTAAACGTTAAACCCATGGTGAAATTACAACAAGGTGGCAGCACTAGGTGTTGCTGTACAACAATACAACAAAAACAGGCAAATTTGTTTGTGTAATAAACTCCGTGCTGTCAACAATTATGTGCAACAATGCTGCCATTGTTTGTCTTTTCCGACAACATTTGGTCGGATAATTTTCGCTTGGTAGGATGGTAGGCTAAACCTTAGAGCAATGTTACACGTTTAATAAATACATATATAACGAAAAAACTAAAGATTTAAGCTATTTTAAGATATTAAAGTGGTAATTTTAAATGCTTAAGGATCATAGAAATCAATATACGTATAAACATTGCATAATGAGAATGAAAATATTGAAGTCTAAGTGGAATGCTATTTCTGGAAGGGCGAATAGAAACAGAAAGCTAAACATTACGAAGTAGGAATTCTGAAACAATTTCGTTATTAAACAAATTGTGCATTAAGGAGAAATTTAATTTATCATATTACTACGTTTATTCATCGAAGATCCCATAAAGTATATATATTCTGGGTCTTCTAAGTCGAATTAGCCGTTTGGGTTACAAATCTTTTCTAGTTCTTCAAAGATGTTTTCATTAGAAAAAGAGTTAAGCTCCCAAATGTGAAAATACCTGTCATTAAATTTCAACAAAAACCTTTTTATGGCACCAAATATGGTGAAGGTCTGTCCATGTTAACTCACAATTAAAAAATTTTCAGTAGAAGCAAAACAAATTTTAATTTTATATTAAAGGTATATAAAAAATAAGTTTTAAACTAACAGCTATAACTGGTAGTTAATTATAACTAAACTTGCTTAAATGTATCATAAATAGAAAACTGGTCGAGTCCAAAGGATTTTGGTTAATAAGTTTGGTCGAATAGAAAATTTTCAGTGGCACCGCTGATCTGCAACAAATAAAACGAAAAATATTATAAAAAAATTACTAAAAGATTCATACTTAAAATTTTAATGTTTTTTGAATTAAAAGCAATTGTTTTTCCACCTTTTTTTCACTACAAGTCCTTTGGAGGTTTAAAGAAAGTGGCGCACAAGCGCATATCAAAAATATACGCATTTTTCAAACGTACACACGACATGGTTACATACACAATTATTTCTGTTTTTATTTATTATTAAAAAAAAAACTGTTAGCACAACTAAAGACGCACATATAAAAACCACATACGATTTATTTTTTGCAAATATTTTAATTGTTATGCACAATTTTCATTTAAAAACCGCACAAAAATAATTTTTTTTAAATTTTTTTCAAGAATGTAAGCATAATGTGCGTTCGTTTACTTTTCTAATAAAATCCAGTAGGTGAGTAAGATGAAAATCTTACAAATTTATGTGTACGCGAACGCATTTCAGTAAAATCCAGTACAAATTTGTACAAATTTTGGGGTAAACGAACGCAGCTATAAACAAAAGAAAATTACATCTTTGGGTTTTCACCACAGTTAAGCAAAAAATTACCAGATGCCGTAGTGTTGCCACCTTGTAGTAATTTCACCATGGTTAAACCCAATTCAAGAAAAAACTTGCTGAACAAAATAATTTCTCTCTCTCTCAGAAGTAAGACGTCAAACTCAATATAAAAAAAATTTTGGTCCGGACCATGGTAGAATAAGTACAAGGTATAGTCATAGAATTTTTGTTAATTTTCAAACAAAAGAAAATAATGAAACAAATTAAAACAAGCGTCAAAAATCAAATAAATTAATTTGACATTACATGGGTAAAAAATTACAATTGTTCCTTAAAACATGCCTGGTACTTTTTATACTATGGTCCGGACAAAAATGTTGTTCAGAACGTATGGGTGAATCGAGCTTAACTCCACGATTCACAACTGAAATTGTTTACTTAGAACGTTTTTCCACATTTTCTGCTCTGAAGCGATTTTTGGTGGTATGCTCCTATTTTTTCTTAATCTAAATACATTTCTGCTAATTTTCTACATTTTGTTTTCATTGTCTTTTAGATTTTCCACATAAATTTTATTTTTGTACCTGTGTTACACATATAAGTTACTTTCGACAACTTCGTTTGTATCATTTTGTTTGTAACCCACAAAATTCTTTCACCAAATTTTTAAAATTTGGAATAAAATAAAAAATTTAAAGATTCAAGACTATTTTTATGCTAGGCAAGGTTGATTTCTTGTAGTTGCAGCTACTAGAGTTTGTTTTTATTTTAAATTGACGTGTAAATTAAAGATCCCTAGATAAAATAAACTGTACTTGTGTATCCGAATTAATAAAGATTGTAGAAAAACACTATATTAATATATAAAAATAACTTTGATAATGGATTTGCGGGTGCCCGTGCATTAAAAACTAAACTGGCAAGTTGTTTTATTTTGATTTTCTTGCGAAAACAGTAAAGCAATTTGTCTTTATTTTTGTTTTTTCTTAATTAAGTGAATAATGTTGGGAGAATTCCAACCTATTGTAATAGATATGGATGCGATTTCCATGCAAATGCATGTTTTTGGCCGATAGTCTTAAAACGATGTCAAACAATTATCCGAATCATTAAATTTGCGTTAAAATGGCATCGATTTGTTTTTGCATATTGTTGCATATTTTGGTGAAAAATGCATATTTTTGCGTGTTTATGTTTTAAATGCATATTTTGACATTTTTGAGTGATTTTTTTTTAATTTCCATATTATAAAAAAAGTTCTTAAAAAAATATTAAATACACAAAAAAACCTTCCAAAAAAATTTAATTAATGAATAAATTCTTTTTTCAGCATTGCTTAAAATACAATATTTTCAACATTTCTACAAAATATCCTTCTATTTTAAACCGATGCAGCCTCTTATATGGTAAATGCTTCCAATGGGTTTAAAATATTTTTTTCAAACTTGTTACAAGTTACTTGCTTGGTACATGAGTTTCACCGTGTTGCAGAGGAAATTAGAAGCCAATTCGATAATATTCGTTATATTTTTATATTTATATTTATTTAAACAAAAAATAACTTAAATTAGTTTTTTAATGATATTTAAATAACAATAGACTGGATTTTTTAATTTTTCTTAATTAAAAACCCATTTTTTATGGAAATTTTTTTAAGTTTTTAGCAAGGACCGGAAATTACGAACAGAAAATACAAAATTAAATTTTATTTTTTAAATAAAAAATTTTTGTGTGTGAAAAAAGGAATATTATTTTCTGTGTTTAAAAAGAAACGAAAAAATAAAATAAAAAAATGTCTTTGAAAACAAAATTTTTAGTTTCAAAAAAAAGCAAAAACTTTTTTTGTAAAAAATAAACAAACAAATAAAATTGTTCAAAAAAATTTTTTTTTTTGTTGAAAAATATTTCTTAAAACGTTTTTTTTAGAAAATTTTATTCTAGTATGTTTGTATGTATTCTCAGAAAGCTCTTCATAAATTTTAATTGAATTTGTTTTGAAGAATGAAATTTTATGACAATGTTAAATATGTATTTTGTTTTCAGAAATTTTTTATTTTGAAGCAAATTGAATTTTTTATATACAAAAGTTTTTCAGAAAACTTTTTATTTGAAAAACTTTATTTTAACTATTTTTTTCGACGGCTTTTTTCCATACTATTTTAGAAATTTTTTATTTAGTGTAAAATGTAGAATTTTTTAAACTTGAACAATAAATATTTTTTCAGAAACAAAATAAAAAAACATTTTCCGGTCCTTGGTTTTTAGGGCATATTTTTTATTTTTTTAGTACATATGTATTTTGAATTTTTTGGTGCATATTATAAGCGCATATTTTAAATTTTTTAGTGCATGAAAAGCTCATCCCTAGTAACGGAGAATGTAAGAAAAGATAAGCTTGTATTATGTTTAAGCTTTGACATGGTTGCAAGTAAGACTTGAGTATTTGAAATTTGTATATTTTTTTAGATTTTCTAAAATCTTTGGGAAAAAGGTTTCCTGATGATCTTGCCAAAGAAAATAGTGAAATGCTAATCCTCCAACTATAAATTTCAGTGCATTATTAAGAATTAAAATTGGAAATTAAGCACAACAAACTAAATCATTTTGGTAATAGTTGCAAAATCAACAAATGGGTTGTTTGATTCTATGAATTTGGTATAAATTTGGTGATAAGAGAAAATTTTTAAGGTTTTCAGTGATTAATGAAAAATCTATTATTCCCGAAAATAGCTTTGTTAATATATTTACATATGTCTTCAGCCAACTGTGTCTAAAAGCCATTGCTAATAGTAAACATTTTACAAAGTTTATTCATTTATTTTACTTGAAAGTTCAGTAACTTTTTTGTTAAACCTAAAACTCGAGCAAGTTTTTTGACCCAATTTTATGTTTTTTTTTTTTTAACCAAATTCTTTATACCAACTTCTGTCAACTTAAAAAAAAACCAATTATCTACATCATCATTAAACCACAAACAAATTTAAAATAATTCAAACTTTTTAAATAATCTTAAACTAAATCAAATTTTTATATACCTCCAGAGATCAACTTGCAACAAAGAAACAATTATACAAAACCAAAACTATTTATAGATTACAAAAAAAATTAAATAGAAAAAGATAAGATAAATGCACAAATAAACTACTTCCACAAGTATTTGCACAAAAAACAAATTCACAGAATTTGTATTTTGTTTTCTTTTTTTTTTTCTTTAGACACACCACAAATGAAATCAAACTGAAATATTAAGATAAAAAATAGCATATTTAAATTAAGGGCATAAAACTCAGTTCAAAATATATAAAAAACTACACCGAAAAAATACACCTTCTTCAGAAGTTGACACATGAATTTGGATCGGTAAGACAGCCGTTGTCGATGTTTTGTCCTTGTTCATGCAGCGCTGTTCAAACATCTGTTTGCACCATTCTGCAGAATTTCCACAAAAATACTGTTCTTACTGTTACTTTTTTATACACGTAGGTTTTCGTGCGCTATGTTTTCCTCAAATCAATGAACATGAGTAAATTATTCTGCCAACGTTAAAATGGTGTGTAAAAAGAAGTGGCAAATAGGAATAACTTGACGACTTTAAAATTTTACTTATTGACATATCAGTAAAAGTATTGCTGCAATATATTAAATTTTGCTCATGGTCAAACTTTTGTATAAACACTGGATCTTTAAAAGCTTAATTTTGTAAAATTCAAAATATTCATTCAGTGCACGCTTTTAAGAATTTAAGACGTTCTTAACAATTGGGGCTAGCCGAAATTACCAATTTTGCGTATAGATGGTTTCAATTTGTAAAATTTTTAATAATTCTGGCCAACATAACCACCAGTCAGTATCCGCTTTAAAGGATTTGAGTCTCTTGCCTTGACGTTCTCAATAATTGAGGCTTTTCTAAAATAACAATTTTGTGTAAAGACTTAGCTTTAAAGGCGCAACTGGTGTATTTATTAACCATTGACCGGCCACTTATTTACTTCGCTGTTTAATTCAGTTAAATTCATTCAACACAACCCGCTGGTTTTCCTTTGAGACGAAACATACTTTCAATTTTCTGCATTTGGAATTCCAAAAATCTAAAAGCAATTGCTAAGAAACTATTGCATTCTTAAGAGGTCAATGTATGGTCTAGAAATGTGATTGGATCAAAACGAAATTAACCTGCATAAGGTCTTCAAATTTGCTGACGTTAACGGTCTTCGGGTCAAATTTGACCCAAATAGAAAATTTTATTTAAAAACTCACATTTTTCAATTAAGTATGTTTTAAAAGTTGATATTTTATTTTTAGATTTATTAAGTATATTGAAGCTGTGTTTATTGTTAACATTTATTGCGAATAAGAAAGTACATTTAACATAAAGTGGTTGTATCTGTTTTGTGACATAATTGGCAACGACTTATTTTTGACTGGCAAACATTTTTTTTCCTAGGTTTTGGTTGAAGATGACGGTTGATGTTCCTGCTCAGCTACTACATGAACTTTTTTGCAATTTTTTATGAAAATTAGTCTTTGGGTAATGTTTTTGGCTACTTGCTATAGGGCGCGGCAAGTTGAAAACCTCAATTTTTTAAGAAATGTCGACGTTTGGCAAAACAGTATTTGTTCTAGCCTTGTTTAGCTGACGTTAATGATAGCCTTTGGTTGCCAAAAGCTCTTGTGGCAATTCAATCTTGTTTTTACATATAGTTCCTACTAAAGTAATTTGATTCTCTAGCAATTTTTGTCCCAATTAGTACGATGTCAAACAATTGTCTGCAGTCATACTGTGGCAATTCAAACCAACTGTCAAATCAAGAACTACATGCATACATTTGTTTTTTTTTTTTAAGGCAAAGCTCCTATTTATTGGATCCTGTTGATTGGCATAGCTAATCAACCCATAGACTTCATAGCTTGCGAATCGCCGCAAACTTCTCTAAAATTTGGCGTTCACTGCGAGTACCTTGTTGTCAAATCTAAGTATTCACGAAAGATTTTTGAATCTGTTCAACGGCATGATTTTTCTAAAAATATGTTTTCCTTCCTTAACATCCCACAAACTGTCTGTACTTTTATTATTTGATCTATACAATTTAGCTAACCAATAAACCAATAAATGCGAAATTTTAATGTTGCCAACTTCAGTCTAATCAATACTAAATACACATTCACCTTCATTATTAGTAAACTTCAAAATAACGCATGTCTCAGGAGGTGAAAAAAATAAATAACAACTGTAAATTTTTAACGAAAATTCAAGAATTTTGCTACAGGTCAAATATGACCCAAAGACCTTAAGTGCAAAAAATTTTATAAATATTTTTTTTGCCAATATTTTTTTCTAAAAACCTAACGTAGTTGTTTGCATTTAAAATTAAATAAAAGTCATAAAATATTAAAAAGATAAGTCACTTACTCTTAGAAAAAATTTAACTTTTATTTCAAAATGGGTTAGATTTGACCCGAAGACCTTATAAAGGTTAACAATTTTGACATATTTCATATGAGTAGTTATTGCGGACTTCTAACAGATATGATTATTTTTTATTTATAATTCCCTCTATATACGAAAAATGTTCACGAAAGAAGTAGCGAAACCAGTACAATTTTACATACAATGTTCGAAAATGTAGGCTTAAGGTAATATAACTGTGTATAAGTTACAAACATAATTCCGTAGGGTAGTTGGTAGTAAGCTTGTCAATCAGTACGATGGTTGCGAGCTCGATTTTTGCCAAAGACTCTGGTTTGTTTCACCTCAACGCACTATAGGAAATTCTTCATTTTTTCTGGCCAAAACTTATTTTTAGCCAAACGACTGAGCCAAATTAAACGATTTCTTGCGACCCATAAATTTTTTTTGTTATTTTTTTTTATTACACAAGTATGCACATTCATGCAAACAAAATTTTTGGTCACACACGGTCACGTGCGAAAATTTCAAAACACTTCTATTGAAACCATTACTTTTTTTATTCCCACATAAAAGAAAATTTTTTTTAAACTTATTTTTAATTGCAAAATTTGGCTTTTTATGTTTAAATAATCGTTAAAATTAAAAAAAAAGCATGAATTTAGGAAAACATGACCCTCAATTTCTTCATCTTCGCTCTCAAAATATTATTCGTCTTCCTGCTCGCAGTTTTCGACGACTCTTGCGCCATATATTACTGAGATTTAAACAAAACACTCGCGACTGCCCGCTTGTCAGTTTCGTTACGTTTTACTCGACATAAATTAAATAACTCTGAAGTCAGCCAGCAACATACTTTTTTTAAAGAGATTTGGAAGTATTTGCACCTTAAGTTTGTCATTTATGGAAGATATTTGATTTGATGAATATAGTTTGATATTCCAATTCATAGTTTCATTTACTAATATTCAACCCACTTTAATTCTGCCGATATAATCGTACTAATAGAAGAACTCCCCAATATTTCAATAAATATCAAAAAAAATACTCACTTTCGTCATTAGTTTCTATTTTTTTATTTCTGAAATCATAAATTAAAGTTTTAATAAAAGCTTTTATTAAAAATCAATTTTATTTTACTGCACTCAATAATTTATTTTAACCGCGTATCTAATCAAAAATGTTTGTTTCTATAAAATAACGGTAAATCCAAATTAAAGAAAAAAATTTACACACATGCTTATTTTGGTATGTTTTAAGTGTACTAAATTAAAAAAAAAAATATCAATAATTAAAAAAAAAAAAAATTTAATTTTGGCCAAAAAAAGGCAAAAATTTCCTAAAGAAAGAAATTTATTTTCTAAAGTTATCAATTCAGTTTCTTTAAACAAAAAAAATCTAAAAATAATTTCTTGATTTTAACTTAGTTTGCTCGTATTTAGTAAAATTTTAGCTTGGATCAAATTCATGCTAAATTTTTTGGTTCAAACCATAATAAGTACATAATTCTATCCGTGTACCATTGCTCGGTAATCGGTACAGGCTCAAATGTCCAGTCTCGAAACATTTCGATTCACTGCAGAAAATATAAATCGACGTCTTACACTATATATTGAATCCAAGCACGAAAACTCAGGACCCCCAAAATGCCTCACCCTTTAAACCCAAGACCAGGTCATTGGAAGAGAAAGTGAAACCCCGTTTCCTCATCCTTCTTAACTATTATTACTATTTTTCCCTGCCATATATCACCCTGCCTGCTCTTCTGAGCTCATTTGTACGGCTAACGTTTGATTAGAGCTATAAAGCAAGCTCTTGAAATGCCAATTAGGCCGTCAGCGAACATTTTGTCCAAGAGACATCCTTGTTTGGCGGGCCATCTGCACTTAGTTTTCCCAGGCACCCACTGTGCCTGCGTTATCGCTGGCATGGCTACCAGGTTAATCAACTTAGAATATTATTCACAATTGTATTTGTAAAGCATTGTTCACAATAAGAGAAACAATTTCGTTTTTTCTTCCATATTTTTTCTTCCCAAAGTATTTCATATATTTTCCTTTCACTTTTAGAAATGTAACTAAAATTTTTTTAAAAATGTAACTAAAGTTAAGTCAACTTTTACTTCAGCAACAATTTGTATGAAATTGAAACTGACGTTAATAATTATTTTAAGGGTATTCTGTTCAATTTTTTTTTTTTTTTTTTGTTGGAAAAATGGAAAAAAGAAAAATTACACTCATATTGACGTGAACGGGGGGTTTTTTTTTTTGTAAAAACTACAAACTGTCAAAAAAAAACATTTGTCAAATAATTCGTTATTGATATTTTTCAAGATGCCGAATAAAAGTGTTAAAAGTGAATTAATTGATTATTTAATTGAAGTGATTGGTTTATGTTCATCATAATATTCGACTACAAAACGTTACCTCAAAATGGCGATTGTCTGCCAAAAAGTCGAGTATTTTATTAACTTCAGCTTCTGTCCTTTTTTTGACCCCATTTCTTTTTTTAATTCTTTTTAGTAATTTTTTTCATTGAACACATTCTTAATATGTATTTTTTTTATTTATGAAGGATTAAATGAGAAAGAAGTTATCTTTGAAATGCTGTAACTATAAAAAATAATTTTTAAAATCAGAGTTGTACAATTAAAGAGTTTATAAAAAGAGATGTAATTTTTCGTACTTTTTATTAAAAATTAACAATTTTGTATGAATGGCAACATCATTTCGTTTGACGTTTATAGCGGAAAATTACATCTTTTTACAGCCTTTTCACATTTGTCAACATTTAACATCAATTTGCGAAGATGTTCGAATTTTCCCAAAAGAAATACATAGGGCTAAAAATCAAAATTTTTCAACATCTTTACAGAATGTTACTATCTCATTTTGCTCCCTTTTAGATTTTTGGACTCTTTAAGTGTCATCACTAGAAAAATGGCAATAAATTCTATTATTATTGTGGCATCACTGAAAAAATGGAAGTTTCTTTGAAAGCAGCGTTACCATTTCTCAAGTTTTTCCTTTTTGCAAGCCTTATTTTGCTTAATTTTGCTAAAATTATTAAACAAAATGAATAAGAAATACATTTTGGTGTTATCTCTTAAAATGTTGGCACTTTTGCAGAAAAAAAGTATTTAAAAAAAATAAAATGTTGTTCTTTCCGAAATGGTGATATTTTTTATTGAAAGTAGATGTTAGATGCTTCAAGTGTGAACGCGTATTTCACATTTTCAACATCTTCCATGCGTTCTTCCGAAATGTATGCAAGTGTACAAAGGGTATTATAGTATGATAAAAATGCAACTTTTGGTGGATTTTTTTTTTTCTTGTGGTTGTTGTTCAAAAATTACATTTTTCCACTTTTCCATTTATCCAACAAATAAAAAAAACTGAAATGAATACCTTTTTTATTTAGTGTTGAATGAAACAAAATGTTTTAAAAACCTTATATATAAATACGTGAACAATTTTTTTGTGGTTGATTTTTAAGTATCTTATCGTCCACCGATTTTAATGAAACATATATCGTTTTAAAGGTATTTTAAAGGGTTTTTATTTATTTTGCAGTCACACGTACAAAGATGGGTGAATAGTGCATTTTGCCGATATCTTAAAATGTGTACGTTTTTATTGTATAACGCACAGGTTCTCTCGAAAGTAAATGTCAAGTGGTCGAATTTCGGACACCGGGCGATCCTAGTAATAATAAATATGTAGATCATTTTGTTGTTGGAAAAATTTGCAAACGGCTTCTAAATTGCAAATGTGTTTTGTTGCGGAAAAAAATGTGTTCAATTTTGTTAACAATACTTTAGAATTTTGGTTAAGTGCTTAGAATAGTACAAAGATACTTTTCAATCATATGTAATAAATAAAAAAATTTTCTTTCATACATGTTGCAGACTATGCAACTTAGGGAGCATTTACACGATGTCTTTTATTTTTAAATGGTCCAGATATTTTTTCAAAATCCAGGCGAATTTTTAACATAGTCCAGTTATTTGAACTTTTGGTATCTCTAGCAAACGCATACACGCTCAGACGTTACGTTTTTTGTTGCAAGCCACAAGCTAGAATTTGCCATTTAAATTATTAAATTAAATTATCAAATTTTAAATATTTATTTCCTTTTTTTTAGACTTGCGCGAATTTTTTTACCCCGCAAGCGTCTCTTGATGCATACTGTGAAACGGGTATTATTTACGAAAAACTAGACTATAAACGTAAAAAGCTAAAATAAAGTTGTTTTTTATTATATAAGAAACTTTTGTAAAACAGTTGATAAAAAAAAGCTGCTAGAGTTTCTTAAGTAAAATAAGGCACAAATTATTTACAGTGCACAAAACCAAAAATATAAATTTACAAATTAAACCACAAACTATACAATAAATTGTTTTAAGACATTTAAGATAAAAACAGACAAACGCACTCTTTTTTCAAATAATTGTACATACTTACATTGCATGATGAAAGTACTTGTGTGTATCACAAATTTGAAATGTGGTATTTATAAGTATCTAACAAATGATAGGCGTCAAAGTATATACAAATATACTTCAAGGAAGCTTTCACACCACAACAAATATAAAAAATGTCAAATAAGACTTTAATGCACACAAATTCACAGCCACACATATTATTTGTTTTTAACTTGTATGTATTAATGTATCTATGCATTTAAGATGTTCTATAGCAGAACAATATAATTCCACTTTGTAAGTTGCTTTTTAGATACATAAATGTATGCAAACATCCGAGGTACAAATTATTTTAGTAATAGTCTTTATATAAAATCTATATCTTATTAACGAATCCTTGGTAAAAATGGCCTCAAAGTATTTTAATTGTATGTAGTTTTATGCGTATTAAAGTCTATTCCAAAAGTACGCTTTCTATGCGACCTATGGCAAATCATGGTCCGATCATCATAAAGCTTTATTATTTTGTTTCTAGTTGCATAAAACTAAGTTTAACCTTATTAAAATAAAATATCATTCGTTGTGGTTTTATTAAAGTAAACAAGATTTTGTTTGTCGTGCTTATTTCCCAATATGTATTCTTGATAAAAACACATTTCGCTGGTTGCTTATGCCAGATCATCAGGAAACTTCTTCTAAAGATTTTAGAAAAACTAAAGATATTATACAAATAAAACTTTTAAGCGAATAAGAATTATAAACTCCAGTTTATCTTGTAACAATATCAAAGCATAAACAAAAACAACAACAATAAAGAGTGAGTTTATCATTTCTTACAGTCGCGACTACAATTGGTTGGAATTCTCCCAACATTAATTGTAGTTGTAAGTAGGTTAAAAAAAAAAAACAAAATAAAAACAAAAACAACTTGCTTGCCAGTTTATTATCAAAGTAATTTTTGGGAATACAAAATTTTTAATTAACAAGATTTTGTTTGATGTGCTTAATTCCTAATTTTTATTCTTGATAAAAACCCCTAAAATTTATTATTTACCTGTGGTAGATAATGAACCTATCAGCCCAAAACTCGCTAATTTGATTTCAATATAGTAATGCAACCTCTTTCGCGTTTAGTGCATTTTAAAGTTGTTTTCGAAAGGCCGCTTTATATGGGACCTGTGGTAAATTATTTATTTATTTATTTATTTATTTATTTATTGTCTATGGATTAATCCTTACAGACATTTTAGACATTAAAAATTACACTTAAATAAAATAGACTATAACTAACATTTGATTACATTACACAAATTTTATGATCAATTAAGAAAAGCAATTATTAATCTACTTATTAACTTTGGATCCAACGAATAATCAATAAATCTATATAATTGATTGAAAGTGTTACACTTTCTTCTAAGAGGGTCAGCATCACCATAATTAGCTCTAAAGAATTTAATGGATAATGGTATGAAATTTCGAGATGGTCGTTGAGGAATATTAAATGAAATCTCATTAATTATGAACAGATCTTGAAGTAATCAAGATTGGTTTTGTGAATTGTTTAACCATAAAGGCCAAATTAGACAAAATTTCACTCAAATATCTTATTCGCTTCGGTTTTAGGTTTACTAAGGTACTCAAAAGTGGGATTTATATGTGGTCTATGGAAAATTACGGATTTTTCTCTAAGGAACATGGCAACACGTAGAGAAAAAATTGTTTAAATATGGTCACCTCCAACAAAACAATTTTTAAAGAAAAATTTAAACATATTTTTATTAATTTAACCATATTATTGTCACCGACAACCATTTTGGAAGTCAAACCGAGTTACAACAGCTTTTTTTCTGTGTCTGTTTTGTATGTAAAACATTAGACTAATCAGTATTACTTGTTTTTTTATTATATTTCTAGTTTAAAGTCATAACTCGGTTTGACTTAAAATAACAACAATTATGTATATAATATAAATTTTAAAGAACAATATTAGCTTTCTTTTGAGATATTAAGCGTGTTTTTTTATTTACAGTTCTGCAGTTATGGCTCCATATGTCAGATTTTGGCTCAAAATATCGATTTTTTTAAATTTTGAACGACGAGCGCATTGGGCTAGCGTTGTTTAATCGGGCTCAAATTTTGGCTATCTCAATATCTGGAAAGAGGAATTGTTTTGTGGGGTAAAGACCAAAATTCCGACATTTGTATCCCCCGGTCACTCTAATCTTCATGCTTTAATTGTTGTAAATTTTTGCTTTATGCTGATGATTTAAAAATCTTTTATCAAATAAAAAATATTAATGATGCTTTAATGATGCAAAAAAAACTTTATGAATTAGTGTTATGGTCGGATCGTAATTACTTACAATAAAATATTGAAAAATGTTATTTTATTCGTTAAGGTTAGGACTTAGGTGTTGTGTTTGATAGTAAACTTACTTTTATTAAGCATTTGAATTATATAATTTCCAAATCGTACTCACTCTTGGAAATAGCAAGGAATTTCATAATATATACACTCGTAAAATTTTATATATTTCATATGTGAGGTCAGTCCTTTAATATGCTTCAATTATATGAAGTCCATGTTATTTTGTTCATATAAATCGTTTAGAAAGAGTTCAACGAAAGTTTACAAAATTTGCTCTTTCTTTTAATAACATTTCGCGCAATCCATTACCATCTTATATTATTCGTTGCAATATACTAGAAATTAAATCTCTTGAAAGTAGAAGATCAATGCAATCAATTGTTTTCTTATATGACATAATTAATTACAACATCATTTGTTCTGATTTGCTGTCCTGCATTAATATTAGTGTTCCTTCTAGGGCCTTAAGATTTCATGATTATTTTTTAATTGGCTTACATAGAACTAATTATACTTTTAATGAGCCATTAGTAAAATGTCAAAATTTATATAATAAATTGAATGGTAACCATATTTTAGATTTTAATTTCTAAAACTAAGTTTAAATTATGTTTAAAAAATTAAATAGAAAAACGTCAAAAAAAATTTTTAACGAATAGTCTGTAAGGATATTTTGTAAATCCAATAGACTTTAAGAAAAAATAAATAAATAAATAAATTAGCAAATTCATTGCGAAAACTAATAGTGATTGTACACAAAAAAAAGCTTGGACCTTTTTCTCTTAAATTTTTCATTAAAAGTGAAGAAAATCGTGGTTTTTGACAATAGTATGAAGAAAACTCAAAAAACGAACGGCAAGCCTGATTTTTGGCAAAAATTCGACTTGGGCGATCTCTAAACCTCTTCCGAAAAATCTCAAAAAAACCTCAAAAATACTTTACCCTATTAGCTTCTAAATTATGCTTGAAATTCAAATTTCTTTTGGAAACATACATGTATATGTATATTTGCATTGATTCTGGTTTTGGAAGTCCTTATTCATGTTTAATTCATACTCTTGCTTTAATTGACAAACTATTGTTTAGTAATTTTTTATCAAGTGAAACTAAATAAAGAATTTTATATTTTCCTTCTATTTTTTTTTTTTATTTAAAGCAGATAACAAACATTGATTTGCATATAAATATATTTTATAGTATTTAATTTTACTTGCAGCTAAAAAAAATTTAACAAAGGAAATTGATAAAGTTTGTGAAGTCGTATGAAGAAAATGTAAAAATTTTCTTATACTAAATTGAAATTCCAACTACTTAATGCAATTGAAGTTAAACTTAATATATTACACAGTGCAACATTTTTGAAGCTTAAGAGGGCAAACTCTTTCTCGTGTGAAGTTTCTTGAAGTACTTGTCCCAACTAACAATCCCTATTTTGGGCTAAGCTGTCATTCTCAAGAATATTTTGGCTTAAAATTGATTTTTCCCAAGAACATTCAATTTTTCTCACGTCTATGTCACGGAAACCAATTTAAATTTGGTTTTTCTGTCTGTGCCACAACTACAGCTATCGACTAGGCGAATAAAAGTGTTTAGTAAACGAATCTTAAAAAGCTGCATCTAATGCCTCAAAATTGCTAAAATGTCGAACAATTTTCATTATTTATGTCTTTTTCACAACTTTGGGCCCGTAAAAAGCTGTAAAAACATTAAAAAAATTCAATTATCACATCGAAATAATAATGGACTACATTTTTAAACGATATAATTATCTTCGACCCTCTGTCTGTTGAAACTTGATTAAATAATTTTTAGACAATATAATTCAATGGTTTCAAATAAGTGCCAAAACTTTTACAATTTGGTCTACTTTTTTCACCTACCTAAAATCGCCTGCACCGAATTAGTTTTTTTGCACGCAAAAAGATAAAACAGCAAAATTTTGCCAGAAAACTTTTTTTATATACTATAGACATATTATAGACATTTTAACACTTGTTGAAAGTTTTTTAAAACCATTCCCACTGATTCAGATTTTTTTTTGGCATGCTGATGTCAAATTTACCAGATAATGGTCTATATGTGTTTCTCGCTCTATAACTCTATAACTACTAAATAACGCGTCGAAAAGTGGTGAATTGGCTTTTATCGGATATGGCCTAAGTTGGATTGTATAAAATCTATGATTTTATGAAAATTTTAAAGTTTTTAACCAATTATTTTCTCTTCGGAAGAAACTTTTACCACAACTTATAACAAAATTCATGGTTTTATAAAAATTGATAAGTTGTATTAACCCCAAAAATTTATTGTACAAAACCAAATTGTTTTACCAAATCATACAAAACAGTATTAACAACTTAAATTTTTTGTTTTTTTTTTTTCTTTTTTTGTTTTGTCTTAAGATAATGTATCGTTCATTTGCAATAACATTTTTATAACAAGAAAAACACACACACATAAGTGTTTGTTATCGCTATACATAATAAGTTATGCACATATTCTATATATATTTACATTAGGGTGTAACGCCTAATTTCAATTTCGAATACAAATAAAATTTTGTATTTTGTTCCAAGATACATGGAAAAAATAATGCAAAAAACAATTGGGACCTGCTTTAAGCCCTCTACTGCAGCATTAATATTTTGCTAAAATATTTTCAAACGAACGCTTGTTTGATAATCTTTTTGTTTGATTTAGTTTTTTTTTTTTTTTTGTGTATGATCCAACATTTATATTTTTTATAGTTGTTGTAACTTATTACACTCAAAATAGCCAAAATTTTTAAACATAAAGACAAACATAAGATGACCAATTTTTGAATTATCATATCTTAAAAAAAAAAACATTTTCTAAGCTAAATTTAGGTCGCTAAATACAAATATGAAATTCATTTAATTCCGTTATGCGCGTAAAAATGTATTGATTATTACTGGCCTTAAAAGTTCAAAGAAGTTTCTTTTTTGTCGTTTTGTAAAAATATAATTTTTAAGTGCTCCATTAAAATTAAAAATATACTGAGTACATTTTTTTCGGTTGGTATTTCAAAGATAATTTTGTGACAATCACATGATGTATAAAATTTGCAAACTTCGACAAGAATTAAGAAAGTTTTAAGCCATTTTCTTCTTTACACAAAACTGGTTTAATTCAGTTTATAGCAAGACGAATTCATAAAGGTGACCGCATCATGAGATAGAGTTATGCTAGCTTTCTCTTTTTTTAATAATACTATGTATTTTGTTTTTGTAAAAAGGTAGAGTGAATGTCAAAATTATTTGTTGAACATAAAAAAAGGAATTTTTTTGTTTATAAAATATGCACAATTAGTTTAGAAGTTAAATCTTTTTCCTGTATTGCAAATTTATTGTGGCTTCACTTATTCCTTACTCATTTTTAATTCCTTGTTTCTATTTTATATTCACTTTTTTGGTTTTAAATAAGTTTTTTTTTCAAGTTTTTATATTTTTGTTGAATTTTAAATTTGAATTAATTTTTTCACAAAATGTAAACAAAGCTTGGCATTCAGTATACACACAAAAAAATAAACAATAAACAGATGACTCGAAAATGTCACCTTTATGTATTCCCCTTGGTTTATAGTATAAAATATTTATTTTTTATTAGAATACACTATGTGTGGGAAATGAAATCAAGGGGTTTATTCTTGCAGTCGTGATCGAATACTTTTTCGATTCAAAAGCAATTTAATTTCTAATTTGGTATTTTCAGTCGATACTGAACGAATCGAAATATCGAAATTCCTAAGATTACTCCAACTTCCAGCCAATTCACACGAGGACCTTTACGCTTTTCCTCATTCCCTTTTGAAGCAACTTTCAAAAACCTTTGCGTTTTTGCAACCGAAATTATAAATAAATTTTTCCTTTTTTTTTTTTTGTTTGGGTTTGAACAATCGAAAAAAAAAGAATAAATGAAATGAAGTTCGCTTGCAAAGTACCAATAGCAGCATATTCTGCCAAAATTACTTTTTTCCTCATACTACACAAGGAAACAAAACTGAAATTTTTTTTGTGCGGCCTGGAACTTTGTTACAGTTATCATTTGAGGTCGCACAGTGGGAAATTTTACGAGAAGGCGGTCAAAATTCCATAACTTTTGACTGGATCTGTATTTTTTTTTTGCGATTTTTTTTTGCTCGATAGGTGCGATGTTAGGCTTTAATTTGCGCTATAAAACGTAAAATTCGACTGATAGGAGCAAAAGTTATGGGGAGTTCAAAATTCATTTTCATTTTTTTGTTGAGTTTCGGTGTAAAAGTTGAATATTTCATATATGATTTTTTTATAATTTGTCATTATTTCTCTTGTATTTTACAACTGATACTTATTTTTTATTGTCGAACTTAGATCCTGTCAGAAAATGCCAATATTTGGCCCCTGTAAATTTTTTAGTCCCAATATTCATAGGTATCGGAAAAGAATCTCCTTGCAGTGTTTCCATCATTTGAATTTCCTTCTTCTTGTTTGCGCTGATCAATTATAAGGCCTAGGTGAAGGTACTTTTCTTGAATTTAATTTTTTTTTGCTTCCTTTTTTCCACATATTCTTTGTTTTTTCTCACTGTTTCGCCTAACGGGCCAAATTCCAAATCATAACCCAATTTAAGAATATGCTCCATAAAACGAATTCTGGTATGAAGAGGGGACATTCCAAATTCGTATGCTTCATTGAAACTATTGTCTTGTGATGGGGGTTGGCTTAATTGACTTGATGTCTGTTTTCACACTTTTTAAAAGGATAACATACCGCTAATAAAGGTAACATGTAGGTAATTTTCACGTAAAATATAACTGCGTGCTAGTTTTCTTACCATTTACCTGCTCTTCCATTTTTTAAATTAAGTTGCAATTTTCAGGTAATTAAACAATGTAGTTTATGTTGCGGCTATTTACTAATGTTTAACCTTTTAACTTACTCAGAAATCTAACGTGTTATTCTATTTATGTCGCCTATTCGTTTTGCAGCATCCGTTCACCCACAATAAGTTCATAACAATGGCAATACCTTTACCTTCTCCAAATTAATTGATAACCTGACGTGCTAGATAATTTATGTGGCCTGAACTGCATTATTTGTTGAAAATTCTTTAAGATTCACCTTCTTTAATTTCAGTAATGTTTCCTTGCAGGACTTATTTTTTGAACCGAATATCTTACCTTGGGTCACAGAAATTGCTGTAGTTCGCAAGGCCGTATCCAGATGTGTGTATAATGTGGTATAGAAATGTAGGTTATATTCTGGACTACAAGAGAGTATAGATTTTTTTTGACGCGTTTTGACGCGCAGGACTTATGCTCTATAAAGTAGGAAATTTCCGGGAAATTTTGACATTAAAAAAAAAAAAAAATTAAATAGTTCTAGAGGTCGCAGAGCTTAATGCTTTAAACCACGTATAGCTAATAAAATAAACTAATACACAAAACTTATCCTGTCAAAAAATCTTAAAAAACAAAAAAGTTATGAGCATTTCAACTTCAAAAATTGACTCAGAAATTCAAAACTATAACTAAATATTGAGAAAGTCCATTTCGGACCACCCTGTTCTCAATGAAATAGTTGAA
Organism: Pollenia griseotomentosa; assembly: GCA_963931875.1. Lineage (NCBI taxonomy): Eukaryota > Metazoa > Arthropoda > Insecta > Diptera > Polleniidae > Pollenia > Pollenia griseotomentosa. The sequence goes on from OZ007560.1 coordinate 209,692,502, forward strand.
ATAGGGTTGAAATTTTTTGGCTCCCGAGGTTCACTAGTATTTACTTTCACATGAATAAAAAAATTTTAAAATCGGAGAACATAAAAAAAAATAATTTTGGCCGCCTTCTCAAAATATGAACCAGTGTGGGTCGCTGGTTTCAAATCTTATCTTAATTTTTTTCTATCAGCTTTACTTTTTGAGATATACCGTTATGACCAAAATAAGGCACTTATACTAATAATAACTCGAAAACGCTGACCATATTCAGTTAAAAAAATCCAAAACTCGACAACAACGTTATCTTTAAGCCGTTCATACATTCAGCCTTATTCCGGTTGTCGTTGTCGTAATCGATCAAGTCCTTTTTTATAAGAGATTAAAGATTACTGGTTGTGTGTTACTTTAATCTCTTACAAAAAACGATTAATTACAAACAATTTTTTTTTTCAAAAGATTGATTAAAGCTACTTGGGACAAATTTTGCAAACACCAAAAGGTAATAAGTTACATGGATGAGGAAGAACACCTGTATGGCCAAAATGTCAAACTTTGACCCCCTCTAACTCAGAAACTTTTTGACCGATATTGTTGAAAATTTGTGTCTAAGGTAATCCAAATCGGAAGACATCGATTTAAAAATTGGTTCACTTGACATGTTATCTCCCATATGTGTGTGTCATGAACGTTTTTCTCCTTTTTGTATGGAAATCGATATTTATTAAAGTCCCCGTGTAAATTGCCCGTAAAAGATGTATCGGAAAAATTTAAGACAATTTGTTTTTATATATTATTTAGGTAGATGAAACATTCTGAATTTATTCGCAATTTATTGCATGACTGTTTTCTTTCATACACTTATAAACAGCCCTAATGTAAAAATATTTTCGTCGATAAATGGCTTTTGAAAAATTGAAAATTTATGCTTTTTTTGAAAAGAATAGTAAGATATGCATTTCAAAAGATAACAATGAAAAATTTGTAAGTCTTTCGTTACTTTATAACATCAAATGTATATATTAGCGTTGGTAATGTAAATTTTATGTTATATTTATTTTTGTGTCTTTTTAATGTTTTTTTGAAAACTACCCGAATATATTTGAGAAAAGCAAATACATTTGTTAATGCATTTTTTTTTTTTATTTGTTAATGCAGTGATGCTGAAGTGTTTAAAAAAACAATAAAACAACAAAAAAGCATTAAATTGTAATAGACTTTTACAATGACAATATTTACTTACACACACATACACACATATGTATGTGTACGTTCCAGTGTTGCCAATCTTGGTGTAATTATAAATGTTGTGTCTAATTCTACTAAATCTACTTGCATATGTTCCTCATATGAAATGAGTTGTGTAATCTGTGTCTAATTTTACTTGGAGTTCTAGTTTTTCATTGATGTTTGCCACTGTAATTTGTCTTTCTTTTATAAGTTAATAAGTTTATCTGCATTAAATAGAGCCACTCACAGCTGCATTAAATAGAGCCACTCAATTTGAAACATTTATGGTGCTTAAGCTAGTACAAAAACATTTTTGTACTGTTCTTCTAAAATAAATAGTGCGCTTATTTCTACATGTACATCCAATTTTTTTTTTTTTTTTTTTCATTGAAAACACGGAATGCCAATAGGCTATGCATCATTTTGCTGTAAATGTGTAATTTACGGCACAGTTCTGTGTTATTTCCAAATTCTTCATTGGCAACACTGGTGCGTACAAATAAACTTTCAAACACACCCTTTATTGCCATACACAACATATTTATATGCACACATTTCATCAATTTTAATATCTAAGAAACTTCAATAGATATTTCTAATATATTTGCTAATATTATTCACACTATTAACACTTTTATTGACTAGATAAAAGTATAAATAAATACGAGTAGATATATTCAAAAAGTTGTTAGAATAAGTAGGCTTATATTATTATACTTCATACTTTTTATCTTAAAATTGTTTTTATATTGTTTGTAATAAAATGTCTATATCTTAAATATTGCTCATACATACAACTGGCATACAAATTATTCGACCCTTTCCCATGTTTGTGTATTTTAGTCCTGCATAAATTATCCTTGTTCGACGTACATTCACATGTAGATGCGAGCCAACGTCTATATTTGAAATTGTGTTCGTAGGGTAAAAAATATAAAATTCTATTATTTAAACATTATGTATTGGCAAATTAGTTTTTATTTGCTGTAATGTATGTTTTTATTTATAAATGTAAAGCCAATACCACATGTCAATAGTGTTAATAGATGAAATTGATTCAATAGACTATTAAACGTTGTCATAGATAAAGACCATAAGCCAGACTACAAGCTGGACTTACTTAAATTACATGTAAAACAAAAACGATATTTTATAATTTGTTTTTGTTTTAAATGTTATTAAAGCGAACGACGTCTTCGTTCGAAATCGACGAACATGCCCTTAAATATAAGCTGTTTTTATACCCACATCACAATAGTGGTGATGGTATTATGCATTTGTGCTGATATTTGTAAGACCTTTAAATATTGGTCCGGCTGGTATAGGTCGCCATTTTTATGATCATTTGATAAAATTTGGTACAGAGGATGAAAAGGGGCGAATCTGTCCATAATTTCACATAGTCCCCATACAGGCTTTTTTCCGGAATAGGGTATTGGGATTAAATTTGGTCCAAACTTATTTTGTTGCATTCAAAATCTTTTTATCAAATTTTATTCAAGTCAGTCCATACTTGACCATAGCTGCCATATTAGCGTGGCCGTTAGTTGTATGGAGAACTTTTTTTTTTTATTTCTTATACTCTCCCCCTCCAAATCGGTTCAGTTTTATGTAAAAAAAAAATACAAACAAATTTCGTAGCGATAAGTTGTGTTTTAGGGAGGGCGTCCGCCCCTCAAAGTTTGCCATCAAGCCATTTATTCAAATGTAATTTGTTTGCGTATGACTATCTTCTAAAAACAACATTTTACAAGAATATGATATATGGAAATATTTTAGCTCTTCTAGTCAACATCATAAGCCTCCAAGAAAGTTTTTTGCTAAGACTAATATCTTAGAAAATAATTAAGAAAATAACAACAAAATACCAAACATTTTATATACGTTTTATATATGTATATAAAAAGGCGATTTAATGTCAAGTGACACAATTTTGAAATCGATGTCTTCCGATTTGGATGAAATTTGCACCAAGGTTAGTCCTATTAGATAGTAGTTTACACACAAATTTTCAACAAGATCGGTTAAAATGTTGCAGAGGTAGAGGGGGTCAAAGTTTGCCATACAGGTGTTCTTTCTCATCCATGTAATTTATTACCTATTGGTGTTCGCAAAATTTGTCCCAAGTAGCTTAGATAGCTATTTAATCAATCTTTTTTAAAAATATTTTTTTGTTTTTTTTAAAAAAATTTTTACTTTTTTTTTAAATTTAAAACTTTTTTTTTTATTTTTTTTAGCCAAGTGTTAAATTAAAAAAAAAAAAATTTTTTAAATTTTTTAAAAAAACAAAAACAATTTTTTTAAAAAGTTTGATCAAAAAGCGATCTAAGCTATTTGGGACAAATTTTGCTTACACCAATAGGTAATAAGCGACATGGATGAGAAAGAACACCTGTATGGCCAAAATGTCAATTTTTGACCCCCTCTAACTCAGAAACTTTTTGACCGATCTTGTTGAAAATTTGTGTCTAAGCTACTATCTAACAGTACTAAAATTGGTGTAAATTTCATTTAAATCGAGACATCTATTTCAAAATTGGGTCACTTGACATTAAATCCCCCTTTTATATATATAAAACGTATATAAAATGTTTGGTATTTTGTTTTTATTTTCTTAATTATTTTCTAAAATATTGATTTTAGCAAAAAACTTTCTTAGAGGCTTATGTTGTTGACTAGAAGAGCTAAAATATTGCCATATATCATATTCTTGTAAAATGTTGGTTTTAGAAGATAGTCATACGCAAACAAATTACATTTGAATAAATGGCTTGATGGCAAACTTTGAGGGACGGACGCCCCCCTAAAACACAAGTTATCGCTACGAAATTTTTTTGTATTTTTTTTACATAAAACTGAACCGATTTAGGGGGGGAGAATATAAGAAATCAAAATAAAAAAAATAACGGCCACCCTACTGCCATATAAATACTAACACAAAAATTTTTTTATCTATCTTCCTAATAAAAATATTATATATAAACTTATATACAAACTTTTTTACTTAGGTGAATATGTATTTTTTTAATGTAAAAAAATTTTGAGTGTAGAAAAAATATAAAGTGCAAAAGAACTACCTTACAAAACAATCTTACACTCAATTAACATGATGAATTTTATGACGTCCAATTTTGGAAAAAGTTATTTTTTAAAAAAAAAATTTTATGCTTTGTTCTTATTTAAGTTAGATGTAGGAATTTGGCTTAAATAAAAATCACTCTGAATTTAGCCTTCGAGCAGTAAAGAACTCCTCGGCTTTTGCATTACAACAAAAGTATAAATGTTGCAAACCAACTAACCTTTGTAGACTAAAGGCCCTTGTGGACGTTGGATTGTCTGAGAACCGAAGCTGACCAAGGTGTCTCTTCAGAGCCAGACTATGAAAAAATCATAAATTATAAAACTAATAAAAAAAATTAGCTTCCAGCTACTGAACAATAACATAAAGAAAAAACAAGATATTATTTTAGTGGTTGATGTAAACATTAATATATTAAGAGTAAGTCTTACAACAACAACATATCTTAATATGATAATGAGTACTGGTTAACAATGCATGATAAACGAGAGCACACGTGAAGATATAAACAAGAACACAAGCGGCTGAATAGATCATCTCTTTTTAAGAAACAACAAGTCAACAACAAATGCATATGCTGTAATCGTAACAACAACAATATCAGACCACTTCTCAATTAACTGTAGCATTTATGAAGATGTAAACAACCAGGGTATGGAAAACAGAGTATGTCAGCAAACGCAATTTAATAATTATAAAATAAATAACAGTATACGCCAAAGAAATCGGAATGCGATTACTTATTAAACATTAAATACAAACAAGATTTATGAAAAAATTTTCAATACTTATTATTTAATATGCAAAAATTCAACAAAAATAGAAAAATCAAGTAAAAAAAGATCGGCAAATCCATGGATCAGTGAAGAAATCATTAGTTACTGTCATGTTTGGGATAAACTTTTCAAAAAATGGTGAAACAATCGTAATAATAATAAATATTATGAAAAAGAATTTAAGACTTTTAATAATTCATTAAATAAAAAATTTATCTTTTTTTTTCAAAAGATTTTGTTATTCGTGCTTAATTCCCAGTTTTTATTATTGATAAAAACACTTGAAATTTATTGTTGATGGGATAAGCTATTCCTATGCGCATTTCACTGGTTGCTTAGGCCAGATCATCAGGAAACTTCATCCATAAAGATTTTAGAAAAACTAAAGATATTAAACCAAATAAAACTGTTAAGCGTATAAGACTTATAGCAACAGTTCTACTTGTAATAATATCAAAGTTTAAACAAAACACATCAACAATAAACAGTGGGTTTATCTCATCTTACATTCCCCACTACAATTAGTTGTTTATTGTTGATGTGTTTTGTTTAAGCTTTGATATTATTACAAGTAGTGGATTTTGAACTGGCTTACCTGGAATGTAGATCGTATTGTGTAAAAATCAGCAACAAATTAAGCAACAAAATTTCTTATGACTGTAGAGTCCCCCAAGGGTCAAAACTTGGTCCAATTTTGTATATAATATACGCGAATGATATGCTAAATTGCCTAAGTAATAGCGCAACTTTTGCATACGCCGACGATACGGCGATAATAGTTGCTAACAAAAATTTACAGTGTGCAGTAGATAAAATGCAGCAACAATTAGACAATGCAACAAAATGGTTCCACGACAATGGTCTCATAATAGATGCAAATAAAACAAAAGGGATGCACATTAAACCTCCTCACCTTGCAAATTCACGGTTTTTTTTTAAATTTCATGATATGAAATGCCTACACAATCAATCTTCAAATATAAACAAATCAAATGACTCTTGCTCAACCGTCATTGAACCAGTTAAATTTTATAAATATTTAGGTGTATATGTAGAAAGCAGCTTTAAATGGAAAAAACATATAGAAAATCTCCATAAAAAATTACGTAACTCGTCATATATGCCATATAATTTAAGTAACTGTGCTACATATAGCGTTTTACGCCAAGCATATTTTTCATTGGTTGAACATATATCCGACATGGAATAACAGTATGGGGGAATGTTAAATATAGTGCTACTTTACAAAAAACACTGGATCAAATATTAAAAATATTATGGAAAAACTTACAATATACAACAAGAAACAATTTTACCCAACAAGACAATCCAGCAAACTCTATTTTTGAGCCAAATAATAGTATCACTGCAACAAACATAATTCAGCAAACAAGACCTACCAACTCCAACAAAGAATCAAATAGTACTTGTTTTATTGAAACACACATTAACTTTAACAACAATTACTTGGAAAACAACAACAACACATCTTCAAGTAACACACGTATTGTACACAATAGCAACAACACACATGGACATAATAATAGCATAACTGCAAGAATCCTAACTCAACAAACTAACAATTACTTCGAAAACAACAACACATCCTTTATTAACACGCGTATTATACATAATAATAACACACAAGGTCAATACAATATTGTACCATCGTTAAAAAACAACCCTCGACTGGTAACTAACTTTGCCAAAGACTTACATGTACTAAATATCAAGAATATATATTACTCAACAATACCAAGAAAATTTTGTAAAGATTCAAGATATTTACAACATATTGATCACGCTCAAAATACCAGAAGACGTACACAAAGAAGATATAAAGTACAAAGGTTTAGAAATGAATATGGAAGAAACACCCTCTCTTAAATGCCTACTAATAACATTAATTTAAAAAATAAACATTAAAGAAATAAAAAGTAATTTTTGGGAATACAAAATTTTAATTTAAAAGATTTTGTTATTCGTGCTTAATTCCCAGTTTTTATTCTTGATAAAAACATTGAAATTTAGTGGGGAATGTAAGAAGAGCTAAGCTCACTGTTTATTGTTGATGTTTTTGTTTAAACTTTGTTATTGTTATTGTTATCTTTAGTATCTTTAATTTTTCTAAAATCTTTATGGATGAAGTTTCCTGACAATCTGGCCTAAGCAACCAGTGAAATGCGCATAGGAATAGCTTATCCCATCAACAATAAATTTCAGTATTTTTATCAAGAATAAAAATTGGGAATTAAGCACGAATAACAAAGTCTTTTAAAATAAAAGAAATAAACTTATAAAAATTTTTTTTAAGTTTGCAATGATGTCATTTTTAAAGTTAAATTTTTTTAAAATTATTAATTATCCTTATAATTATCAATGAATATTTTGTTATGTATCAATACCTGCAGACAAGCTAAAAAGCTTTGCGGATCTAAGTAAGAAAACTTATACACAAATGTTAAATTCAATAAAAATTAAATTAATAAAAAACAAAAACTAAAACTGAACTATAACTGAACTAGAACTGAAATAGAATTGAACTAGAGCTGAACTAGAACGGAACTAGAACTGAACTTTAACTAAATTAGAAATGAAGAAAAAATCCACGAGTATGACTTTAATAGTTAAGTTATTCATTAAAATACTAGATTGCATATAAAATTTATTTAACTTTAATACCTAAGTCTTTGAACTCTTTTTTTACTTTCATCTTTATTTATTACCATTCATTAATAAGAGCATAAAAGAACTTTCTCATAAAATATCATTCCCAAGTTATTTGCATAGAGATGTTCCAAGAAAACCCATCATAAAATGGCGAATTCAAAAGCGTTTCTTTAGAAATTATTTACAACAGCACCTGGTAGATAAAATGCTAAATACGAACATTGTGCATTTATTTAACGGAAAGATTTTCTAAAGTGACAATACCTGCCACCAACAAATCACAAATACACAACAATGCAAATACAAAAAAGAATAGCATTATTGCTACAACATGGTCGTAATACAATGACATACAAAGCCCTACGTAACACCAACTAACAAGAAATTGTACAAACAACGTGAAACAGCAACAACAATAATAACGACAAAGATGACACAACAGATGACGACGATGACAACGGGGCAGTAGAATTTCAAATAACTTAAATGTCTTTTCCATTTATTTAGGTGTTATTGTGTGTCTTTGTTTGTGTTTAAGTGTCGGTGTAAATAAAACGGAAATATCCCAACAGACCAAAACAAAGCAAAATTTAAATGAGTTGTAGAATAAGCTTATCATAAGAGATTTAATACAACATGACAACCATTATGATTGCAAATGACTTATTCTCGCTATAGTTTTGAAAGTGTTTCTGAGAATGATGTCCCGTTATTTGATGTGTGCATAAATTTCGTATAATAAGTTAAAGTTTTCAGTCTTTGTGTTTTGTTTAAAGAGTGAAGTGCCTTAAAGTGTTTTAAACAGTGTCCAATTTAAAAAAAAGTAATTAAATATAAGATATATAATTAAAAAACTTTTTGTTAATATGCCGTATAAATTAAATAAATAATTAAATATATTTTGTAAAATAATAAAACAACTATGTATAATTCTAATAAATAAAATCACTACTGTAGTTCAGTGTGCAAATATTATTTGGTTATATTTTTAATAATTGTTAACAGGATTAGAAAAGTTTTTTTCTGTAAGCTTATTCTATAATTAGAATTCTTAGCTTACATTATATTATAGGCAAGTAATATTATCGCAAGGGTTCAGTTTTCATTATTAAACAATTGCTAATAAGCCTTTTATAATAGTAATCACAACACTTTTCTAAGCTTAAGGCTTATGTTAGTAAGCTTGCTACAAGTTCTTTCCATATCGTTTTGGTTTGTTGGGATGTACATAAATACATCTACACCTAACACTTGCATACACAAATATTTTTGTATTCCTGTAGCGACTACATACACAAACAAACATTATAAATGAATGAAATGCATTTTATTGGTGAACAAAAGGATGATGTATTTGATGAAGAAATGAAAAGCCGTTCTTGTAAACCCAAAGGACAACATAAGAAGTTGAGTAAAAGAAAAGCAAAGTCTGATAAGGTAAAACTAAATGTCATGATGCTTTAAAATAAAAACATTCCTAGTGGTAGATACAAAATTTTTACCATTTTATTAGTGATGTGCCAAAAAATGCATTATGTTCATAATTATCTTCAGAATTGTAAAGGAATTCGTTTCTAGAGGTGATTTTAAATTTGAAACAAATTTTCGAGTATTTGAAAATCAAGTATTATCTGTGCCATTGTACATACATAAGTACATAGCTAGAAAGAAACAATTTTATAAGATATCGAAATTATCATCGGTGGTACTTGAAAGTACCTTGCTCTTTGTTCTTAAACAATCTTAAAATGGCAAGGCTTTGTCTTTCCGACTGCCTGTTACAAGCACTAAAGAACATAGAAATTGAAATACACTATATCAAAGGGTATTCCAGATAACCGGATATTAGTATCAACTGAGCAAATCTAAATCATTTTTTAGCTCATCCTTTCAAAAATTTTTGAATTCTTATAGATTTATGTTTGAAACACGAAAATCACAAATAGGATTCTTTCCCAATTTGCAATAGTGAGCTTTATTTGCAACGACTTTAAAATCAAAACATTAACAAATTTTACTCAATAAAGTTAAATAATCACAAAAAAGTAAATGTAAACAAATAAGTATACTTGAGCAAGACTAACCATCTGATACCCCACACAGCCGACCGGTCCTTATTTAAGACCTAAGCGTTATCATGGACCTACTAGCACAAAGTTTTGTTATGACGCTGAATTGGAAATACTTTTGCAAAATTTTAAAGTATAAAATAGATTTTCGCGAGGTGATCCTTACACACAGAAAAATATACCAACGTTAAATTAACATGACGCAATGTTCTTTAAAAATCATATGAAGTTTCTCCTAAAGTATGGACTTTATTTAAAATTATCATCACCATTACCGCCCACTGTCCCCATATGAGGACACTTCTTCAACGCTAGGAAAAACCTTTATGTCTCTCGATGTAAAAACTTATATCTCATATAAAGGCCTTAATCAAATTGTGACAAAGCGTACAAAGTACCGTTGAAAATACAAATGTGTTTTTTAAAACTTTTATTTACAGATTTAAATTTGGTTTACTTTGTTCATTTAAAATTTGTTATTTTTTGTGCTAAGGGGCTTAAAATAAAAAAAATACAAATTATTTGTTATCTGAGAAGGTTATTGATGATTTTAAAATCATTTAGTAAAAGAAAAAGTGTAACAAATTTATTACAAGGTATGATTTTGTATAGCTGTCCCCATTTGGGGACAATGGGCGTTACAAATAAAAAAAAAAAAAGATTATATTTTTGATATTCTTTAATTAGGCTCGAGTTCATCAAATTTAATTTTCATTAAATTATTTTCACTGAGGGAAGGAATTTTACAACTTGGAATTTTTATTAAAATTTATTGATAATTTTTCTTGGCTGAGCTGGGATTTGAACCCGGGTTGATCATTACATGTTTCAAGAAACACCACTTTCTATCGTCAGAAGATCTTTGTGTTCTACCCACTGCACCACTGCGGTGCCCGTTAGCCAACAGTCAAACATCAATCTTTAGTTTAGATTGGAATGACAGTAACGATGAGCCACTTTCAAGTTTTTTAAAAAAAAGTAACAAGGTAGAAATATCCGGGTATCCTTAGGAACGTGAAGAGATGGTGCACGACTCGAAAAGGAAATGCCGACTTTACTATACAATGATTACTTGTATAATACAACCAGGAATTGCGAGGTTTCGACCAATCCATTTTATCAATAAAGCGTTGGTGGTTCATTTTTACGTTTCTTGTTGATTTGTCAATAAGTAACGCATTGCGGTTTTATAGGTTTTGTTAAATAGAGCTGATAATACAACTTCTATTGACCAATTGTCGATTTAAACAAATAGTACAAGGGCCTCTTTGCAGCCTTCAATTTCTAGAAAACGTTCAACTTGTGCTGCAGTAGTTGATGCTGATCGTTAAAACTATAACCATAATCCAGAAAGGATAGCAAATCAGTTGCAATGTGTTGTTTGACGTTGTAAGTCCCGACGGAGATAAGAAATATGCACGAAAATACTTTGTGTAGAGCGAAATTGGTTTGGCAAATTGTATAGCTAAAACGCCCATTGTCCCTATGTAACGACACCCATTTTTCTCAAAAACCAGCAAAAAATTTAAAATTTTTTCAATGAATTCCTTTTATACTAGTCACACTTAAGAAATAAATAACAAAAAAAAATAAGTTTTTACTAGCAGTTTCTTCTTGGGCGTTAATGGGTTAATTTTAAAAGAAAAATGTTTATATAACATTGTCCTATCATATTAGAAAAACTAAAGATATTACACAAATAAAACTGTTAAGTGAATAAGAAATAAAACTCCAGTTTTACTTGTTACAATATCAAAGCTTAAACCAAGACAACTACAATAAACAGTGCGTTTATTTTTTCTAACAATCCCGAATACAATTGGTTTGTCAACTCTAAATGTAGTTGTAAGTTGATCAATATTGAATCCAGGTTAACTGGTTAGGTCTAGAAACAAAAAAAAAAAATACTACAAAAACAAGAACATGCATTTCTTATTTTTAAAGTTATTCATAAAAAGAAGAAGAATTCCCGTATTCCTTTTGTTAAAATTATTAAGAAAAATACATAAAATTTTCAAAGCAGGATGATGACGAAAACCATATCGGGCCATTCTGCTGGCGTCTTTTAATTTTGAGTACTTCTATTAATAAAGGGGAATAAAAAAAGTTAATCATGTGTAACAGGAAAATATTCTCTACGTGTCTGGCTCCTGGGATAAGTGAAGCATTTTTCTCACTATTATTTCACACTCAAATAGAATTGGTTCTTCATGAAATTCACGTTGTTACAACTTAAAATAACTTTCATTCAACGCGATTCATAGTGTTATTTCAATATCGATATAATTTTGCTTCTAACTTTACTGGAATGTTGAATTAACATGAATTATAGTTATCTTTAAAGAAAAAAATGTTGTTTGCAAGTTAGTGTAAAATCATGTAAAATTAACATGAAGTAAATAAAACGCAAACCATTTGAGATTTTTCCAAAACTTTATGATCGACTTGAAATACAGTCAAAACATTTTTGAATGGAACTCAAACACATTTCGGCCCTGACGGCCGCTATTTCGCGTACAATGTTGCCTCTCATTTCTTCTAACGTCGTCGGCATGTTGGCATATACCAACGATTTTATGTAGTCTTAAAGAAAAAAGTCTAGATGCGTTAAAACGCACGAAAGTAAAAATGATTGCAATAACGTTAGATAAAGAGGACAGGTTTCCAAAGTTAGGTCCAGCAAGAAAAGAGCTTTAGCAGCTGTATTAACATAAAATTGCCAGAGCACTTTTGAGCCATACCCTCAAAGTCGGAAAACCGGCAGCCAGTCAGCCGGACGGACAGACTGACATCTTTATATCGATTCAGAATGTGAATCTGGGTTCCGCGGTATGTGGTGAAAAGTGGGTACAGGTGTTACATACTTTAGCACAAAAGCATATCACAGTCCCCAATTATACTGGTGCAGGGTACCAAAAGAACAAAACGAGGTAGTAACAAAACTATGTTTCCAAAAACAACAGACTACAACAATACCGAATATGTAGTTCAAAACGCATGCATATATTTTTTTTTTAAACACAGTACTAAGAAAACTCTCAACCCGACATTTGTTGCTTAAATTCAACAGCTTTTAAAATTTCGCTTTTAGTTAAAAAAAAAATCGCTTTTAAAAGAATTTTTCGAAGAAAAATTTTTGGCTAAAAATATAAACTATTTAGTTAAAATGATTAACTATTAACTAAATATTGAATTTTAAAGGTCGAATAAAAATAAAACTTAGGAAAAATTAAAAATATAAACTTTATTACAAGTACTAAATTTAAAGCAAGTTTTCTTGCTTTCCATTTTAATTTCTTTTAAACTTACAAACAAATTCCTTCATCTCAAACAAACTTTATTGTTGTTTTGTATTATTTATCATTGTACATAAGATTTGTGGCTTTACTGATAATTCCTGTTAAGGATTTTATTAGTACAAAAATAAAGAAGTTGGATTGAATTCTCTATAAAACTGACAAAGTTTTAAAAAGTAAAGAGATTGGAAATTTATTTCTCTATCAAGCTGACAAAATATAGGATATAAGCTTGTAAAACAGCAATTTTAGTTACACACAAAACAACAACAAAATATTTTTAAAAAAAATGTTGACCTATTGGAAATTACAGAGAAACCCTGATGTAATTTTTTTTTTTCTTTCATTGCAATTATCATTTAAACCTGATGCATTAAACAGTATGTTTTCCGAAATATGTATATAAGTTGTTCTAAAATCCTTTTAAGTGTTACATGTTTCCAATAAGGATAACTTGTAATATTGTAGATGTAAGGTCCTATTTACTTATTTTATGTGGTACAAGATGTACGTGTATTTGTATACAAGAACTTCTTTATAGAGAATATTGTACATATTATTACTTATTACTTTACAATATACATATTTGTATACTGCAACAAAAACAATAACAACAACAACAACTTGGTTAAAACATCTTAGTGTCAGTGCATGTTAAAACCAACTTGTCTACTTCGAGCTATCACACACACACACATACATATACACACTTCACTTAACTCTTTGGTTTTTTGAGTCCTAAGATAATGCCAAAAAAGAAAAGACTTTTAACATTTGGCTGCTGTTTATTTCTCAGGTTGTGTCTAAAACACTTTTAAGGATAAGTAGCACACATACACATGGGACACTTTAATACACATACTTTCCCAGCGGCGAACTTTTGAAGGCCTTCATTCATTAGGCCAATCCCGCTCACATTTTGTCGGATGTTGTGCGTTGATAACCAAGATGCTTGTACCTAATTTGGAAAATTTGGCTCTTGCCGCTCTCCAGATATACAAAAATATATGTTGTCTTTGTAAAAAAAGTGCCATGCCCACTTCACCAATCCCACCCACATTTGTTAGGATGTTGTATATCTATAACCAAGATGCGTGTATCTTGTTGTATTTTAATTTGTTTATTATCCTTTTTTGTTCTTTTTAGTTTAATGGAATGAAACAACTGAATACTTTCAGTTCACGATTATAATTAATTCTTTATTTTTTAAAATTAAGCCTTATAACTAAATTTTACATATTTATTATTGAGTGACTTCTAAAGTCTACCTCATAATTAATTCATTTCTTATTCGCTACAATGTAAAATCACTCAAATTTATACACAAATGTAGTTAGTTATGCATGTCTGTGTGTTTTGTTTTGAAATACAGCAGAAGTCAATATTATGCTGACTTCTCAATAATTTCTGTGTTCTCTTGGTTTAATGCACAAATCACATTGTTTAAAATAACGAAAAAAAAACAAAATTATGCTGACTTCTCAAGTCATTAAACTTTTTGTTTAATGCACTAAATTTTTCGATCAATAAATAAGAACACACACATACATGTATGATTATGTGTTGCAATCATGATCACATGCATTTATGTGCACACTACAACCAAATTTGGAACTTTAGCTCTTGCAGTTCTCCAGATACATATATAGAAATCTATAATGTCTTTGTACGAGAGGCGCCACGCCGTATTCTTCCGCCCCACCGATATTTTTAGAGAGGTTGTGTATTAACAATCCTGCTATGTTTACCAATCCCGCGCACATTTTGTGGGACGTTGTGTGTTGGTTACCGAGATGTTTATACTTAATTTGGATATATTGACTTTTGCCGTTCTCCAGATAAACAGAAAGAAGTAATAAAAAAACAATAACAACAAGGGATTTATGGGCAAAATTAGAGGCAGCCGGGGTGGGGGAAGTGCACTCATTTTGCAGTTTCAACTCACACTTAGTGATAGTGCAAAAATATTTCAATCATTTTGTTGATGTTGAGTGATGAGTTGAAAATTTGCAGCCTCACTAAACATGAGTGACAGTGATGTTAAAATATTTTGCACTCAAAATAAATAGTTTGATTTAAAAAAAGCAATCATTAGCTTATTGCAAATTTTTTTTTTCTTCACTCATTTGAGTGCAACTTAAATTGTTGCACTCATTTTAAAATTAAAAACTTGTTTTTTCATGTTTAAAGCCAATAATTATACCGTTTTTGACAAAATTTCATTTTGTTTAATGTTCTTCACTAATGCATATCCTCAAAAGAAATCAAAAACCATGCACATACAAGGTTAAATTTTTTAAATTTTAGTGAGACAATATTTGTATGCAGCTTTTTTGATTGCATGTTCAAATATTGCACTATTTGAATTGAGTGCAGATTTTTGCATTCAAACTGCGTTTAGTAATAGTGAAAAAATTTTAACTATCACAAAATATTTTTAGTGGTAGTTAAAAAAATAACAATCATCACTAAAGCTGGTAAAAAAGAGTGCATACTAATTTTTTTGCAGTTTTATTTAGTGATAGTGCACTGCTGATTTAAATCAATATTTAGTGCACCACCCCTATTTATGTGTAAATGGGGTAAAGACGAGGCTGGGTACCTGTTGCTTGAGTACGTAAAGGCGCAAGGGCTTGTTATCCAGGAAACGTCTGGA
This sequence comes from Pollenia griseotomentosa, assembly GCA_963931875.1. NCBI lineage: Eukaryota > Metazoa > Arthropoda > Insecta > Diptera > Polleniidae > Pollenia > Pollenia griseotomentosa. The sequence continues at coordinate 209,708,254 of OZ007560.1, forward strand.
ACCTCACAAGGCGGCTCGGGACCGCAACACTCGTCGGATTGAGGCCGGTGGAAAGTCTTTCGTACACACTTGTTGGTTGGGGCAGGTCGCGTCTAGTCACGCAAGAGAGTTGTTGGCTGGTGGGCACTTTGAGGTTTTCTTGGATGTTACTGTGTCTTATCTTGGAACAGCTAACAATATTGCTTTTACAAATTTGGTTAACAGAAACCCAGGTTTTATTGCAATAAGGAAGCTTTTCAAGAGTAACACAACCGCTTGTTTCACAGTGATGAAAAACCGCTTTATTTTTATGACTCAACGGATTTTTGTGGCTCTTTTAAATTGACAAATCATTTTTCCTTTTGGTTTTCAGTTATTTTATTTTCAATTTCTTTAATTGTATCTTCACAAAAGAATGGCAATGGCCGGCGCCTAGCTGGTACAAAGTTTTATTAGCGAGTAAGAAAAAGTAAAAATAGATTCAATTCAATATTCAATTAACATACCACATGTGGTGTTGCCAGATTCCATCACCACATGTAGTCCCGTTGCAAACAATAGAAATAGTGGGAAACATGACACTCGGTTCACACCAACCAGACGCCAATAACCCCCAACTTAGATATCTGTCAATTATGGACCGATATGGCTGAATTTCAATAGCAAACTTTAACGAAATTTAAAGTTTAAAGACAAAACAAAAAAAAAACTTAAAATAGTTTTGCCTTCTATGAATACGCAGAGAAAAAATATGGTTGGGCATGGTTACGGCAACTACACTATGTTTATTGTAAAAATATATTGTTGTCGTATACAAAAAACTGTTATTTATAATAGTTACTGTAAACATATTGTTGACTGAAAAATCAAAATTTTTCCAACAACTAAATAATGATAACTTTGAAAACATATTATATTACTCACAACCATTTCATGATATTTAAGATGCAATCAAAATATCTTTACCCTAATAATATTTTCAATCAAAATATCTTTACCCTTATAATATTTTGTTATCGCCATTTGTAAAATAATTTTGCTTCAGTTGTGTCGTTTGTTTTACATATGCCTATCGAACTATTTGTTAGTAAGTGGTTCAACAATTAAAAGAAATTAAAAAAAATAAAGAAATTTTATTTATATTAAAAAAAGTAAAATAAAAAATCGATTCAAAAAAACTTTAATCTTTTTTATTGTTATGAAAGTGGTGCTATATCATAATATGATTACTTCTTAATGTTTTATGATCAACAGGATAAGAATATGATTAAGGGAAAAATATTATGACGTAATATTACGAATATATTGAGTCATAATATGATTCAATAACAGTCGTACTATGAATCGTATCAAAATATGTTGCTCTTAGAATATGTTTACCACAACCATGTGTGTTCTTTGCGTGATGAAGGCCTTGAATTGGCTGGCTGGGACATCGTGTGTAGAAAATGGATAAGTATGGAATTGGGTAATAAGGCCTTGTGTCTGACAAATAAAGTTTCCAGAAGGCCTGCTTACTACTTATTTTTGCTCTTAATTCACATTAAAAACAACAAAATCTGCTATAGTTTTTGATATGTCTGTGTTAGTCTTAACATTAATGGCAGCAAATTTACCTCAAAATAAAAGTTGATGAAAAAATATAATAATGCTTTTAGTTGTTGAATATTTTATTAAATATATGAATTAGTTATAAAGTTGACGCGGTAATTTATGAGAGATAAAAATTTTTTTTTTTTTAGTTTGTTTTTTAAATGCGAAAAATTTTCATAAGCTTTTAGTAAGAATTTTTAATTTGTTTTGTGTTTTTTTTCAAATTTTATTCTTACTTAACCCAGAAAATTGCAATGGTAACCTTTAGCCCGTTACAGTGGAACAGAAGCTGGTCTCAGGATTCAGGCAAGCGCGCTATCAAAAGGCCTGCTATCGCTCCCTGATTTCCATATGCATTCCATTTCCAAATATCTATTTCAAGAAAAAATAATTTACAAAATAAGTTTGAATTGTATTTATATCATTGGCAACACATTAACACATTCAAATGAGCCATAATTGGCCACCACAATTTGATCGATAATAACCATATTATGGTTATATATTTCAGCCACGGCCAACAATTATTTATGTGGCAATACTGCAGTCATGTTAGACATCGTTAAGCGAACAAATGTTCTAACAGCGCTGTTTCACTGTCAAAATGCATGTGTGCACAAGAAATTGTTTTTTGTGTTAACATAGTGATGGCTAATCTAAAGGGTGTTTTTTTAAAGTAACAAAAAATTAAATTTTGATGAAATATTTTTTTTTATCGTTTCAGTATACTCTGACAAATCATCATGAATAGACTCACCCTTGAACAACGCTACGAAATTATCCAAATTTACTTTGAAAATCAGTCGTCGATTCGCGCAACTTATAGACGACTTCGTCATTTTTATGGCGTACATAATCGTCCATCTGAACAAGCCATTCGTCGAACTGTGGATAGATTTCGTACCACATACTCTCTAGAGGATGCAATAACACCAACACGTCGAAGGAATGTGCGTACTGAAGAGAATATCGCCGCTGTAAGCGAAAGTGTGGAAGAAGATCCAAATTTATCGATTCGTCGTAGGGCGCAGGAATTGGGGCTCTGTCCGTCCACTACGTGGAAAATTTTGCGCAAAGATCTCGGCCTACACCCAGTATAAGATCCAGCTGGTGCAGGAATTGAAGCCACGAGACCATTATATGCGTCGTTCTTTCGCCGATTGGGCTCTAGAGCAGTTGGCAACTGACCCGTTGTTTTATCGCAAAATTGTGTTCAGCGATGAGGCGCATTTTTGGCTTAACGGGTTTGTTAATAAGCAAAATTGCCGCATATGGAGCGAGACCAATCCACCAGAGACCCTACAGACTCCATTACATCCAGAAAAATGCACCGTTTGGTGCGGTTTTCACGCTGGTGGCATCATCGGACCTTATTTCTTTGAAAATGAGGCCGGAGCTCGCGTTACGGTCAATGGAGATCGTTACCGCACCATGATCAATGATTTTTTGTTTGAAAATATGGATGACATTGATCCGGAGGAGATGTGGTTTCAACAGGATGGCGCTACGTGCCATACGGCGAACGCAACCATCGACTTATTGAAATCAAAATTTGGCGATAAGTTGATTTCGAGAAATGGACCTGTCAATTGGCCTCCAAGGTCGTGCGATTTGACACCTCTCGATTATTTCCTGTGGGGCTACGTGAAGTCACTGGTTTATGCTGATAAACCAGCAACAATTGACGCCTTGGAGGCCAGCATTGTTCGTGTTATTCGTGACATACGGCCAGCAGTGCTCGAAAAAGTGGCCCAAAATTGGACGTCCAGAATGCGCTTCGTCAAGAACAGTCGCGGTGCCCATATGCCCGAAATCATTTTCAAATGTTAATGTCACGTATTGATCTTTCGAATAAAAAAAAAATTTTGATTACAATTTAATTTTTTGTGTTATTTTTTACAATTTCAAGTTCTATCGGGCTTAAAAAAACACCCTTTAGAATGTCTTCAATTCAGCGGCCCAAAAAACTGAACTCTATAGTTGTGTTTATAAAAAATGTGTTAACGTTAATGTTGTAATTTCACACGTAAGGAATTTTAAGAGATACATTTTCAAAATTGTGAATTTCTGTTCTAGTCAATCTTCTATCCTTTGTTAATTTATTTTACTTTGCTCATAATAATTATATCAATTTAGCATAAGTACCACTTAATTTATGGTTAAAAGTAATTACGTTAAAACACAGGTTAAATGTCGAAAAAAGGATAATTCATACCAAAAAAATAAGTATAAAAAACTTAATTTAACAAGTAAAACCTACAAGTAATACCTACAATTACTCAAAAGGGTTTTTGGTAAAATGTAAGAAATTTAATGAAGCTTATTTTTAGTCCAAAATGCAAATGACTACTTTATATAAAATATAAAAAACTACAAAGTAATATGCTTTGGATTACAAAAAACAACCCAACACAGACTTGCGAACAGCAAAAATAACAACACAACAAGAGTAAATTAGAAGCAAAAACAAATTCCAACTAACTTGACTTGCAACAAAAAAGGCCAAACACCATAAAAAAAAGTAAAAAGTCATGTTCGCAATGACAAGACAAAAAAAATGTACTATGAGTACTGACAGAGAACAAACTAATAATAGCAGTAAGAAAAATGAGAAGAGAAGTAGAAAAAGTTATATCCAGAACAATTCCCTCTACATATTAACTCCTTAAGGACTTAAAACATACAACCAGTCAAACATATACACACACACGCAAACATATATACAAATACAAATATAGATACTCGAAACACACTTGCACATGCATACACATTTATTTATCCAGCCCTAATAACATTTGGAAGAAGTAGAAGGGAAGTAGATGAAAAAAAAAACCATTTAATTTGTAACGACATGCAGTAATTGCTGCTTAAGTCAAGTAGAAATGCCAGCATTTAAATTAGCAAAATAAGCATTTTAATTAGTAAACTACACTATGTACCATACCCCACAAAAGAAGACAAACACACACATATACCTACACTTACACGCATACAGCTTTACAGAAAAGTTTTACTAACATAAATACACAATTTCCAAAGTAAAGCTGTTTTTAAGCTTTTATATTTTCAATACATTTTATTTATCTGCTGGTATTTTCTAAAATTTCTGAAAATATCCAATCTTACTAAATGATTTATCATCATTTACTATTCTTCCTTTTTTCCTAGAAACAGTGTAATGTTTCCAACAAAAGCACGAAGGAACCAACCAAACTAAACATGCAATGATAATAAAGGATATAAATTGTTATAGAGACATAAGACACTAGTACGTAAAAGCAAAAACAATAACAAAAATTCTAAGCGCAAGAAAAAAATTAGAGTTAATAGAAAATGTGTATTTTAAATTAGAATAGTAAAAAAATTCGATCTAAAAAAAAACTCACACTAAAAACCGTAGTTCTTTATCCAGACTATTTTTCTGCTTCTAAAGACACACATAAAAACCAAAAACCAAATGTTATGCAAATTAAATTGACACGAGGGCTTAAAGCAGCAAAAGAAAATAAGTAAAAGTTTTATATTCGTCTGTGCCGAATCTTTGGTACCCTTCAGCGAGAGTAAGAATATTTCAGAAGTGGAAGTTTAATGGAATTTAAAAATAATAAACAGCCCCCTTAATTAAATAATAATAATAATAATACACATTTTGTAAAGGTCGAATAAGAGTCAGTTTATATTTTTGCTAATTTTTGAAAACTTTCTCAAACCGCAGCGAATTTCAAAACTGAGAGGTCAGTCCATACACTTTTTCTGGCCTTAATGTGTTGGTTAACTAATATGAACTTTAATATTTTTTTGCATAAAGGGGTAAATATTTATAAAAACTGACCTCACAGTATCGAAATTCGCTGCGGTTGAAGAACGTGTTCAAAAATAAGCTTTAAATTAGGCCTATGGAAAATTATTGACCGATCTTCAGGAAATTTGGCCGTGTGCTTTTATGCTCTTGCCAAATTTTATCACAATATTGTTTCTGTTTTAGACGCACTAAAGTCTTTTCCGAGAGTGAGCCTTATTTATTTTATTTTTCAATTGCATAATCGATCACTTAGAGCCCTATTAATATATGGGGCATATAGTAAATTATGGACCAATCTTTACGAAATTTGATAATATAGAAATCTAGTTATATGTTTTTGATAATTTGTATTCTTGTCTGAACAGGGGATTGAACTGAGGTCGAATTTACATGTTACGAAAATAACCACATTCCTTCCCATCATCAGAAATCTTTGCAGTTCTATTGTTTGCGCTACTGCAGCGGCTGTTAAAAATAACCATTTAGTTTACTGTATGTTATAAAATTCATTCCTTTACTAAAATAATTTGAGAAAAATTTAATTTGATAAACTAATTCAAAAATATCAAAAATTTCATTTAAAATTTTATTCAATAAAAAAATTACAATTATTATAAAAAATAGCGATGGCACAGACAAAGTCTTGACAAAAAGTACGAAAAAACAGAAGTAAGACAGAAACATGTTAATAAGGCTGTTTTCCTAAGCGTGTGTTCACAATGTATCAATACCGTTTTGATGCATTGTGTACTCAAATTTTTACCTACGTTGTATTGTATATGAATATGGTTTGCATCTACATTATTTTAACTGCTTTATTTGCTTTTCTTTGCGCAGTGAAAACTACAAAGTTGCATTTCGGAACTAAATGCATTGTCAAAATTTGTATGGTTGCGTTTAGGAACATGTTGCCATGTATTACTACAATGCAATAGGCGTTTAGGAAAACAGCCTTATTGTGATGTTTGACTAAGTTTAGATTGGCAGCTGCCGCAGTCGCGCAAGAATCAGAATCAGTCAAGAATAAAAATGGTAAAAAAAAAATTTATAAATTTCATGTTAAACTTAAAAGACTGATTCAAAAATATCAAATGGATGAAATTTTTTTTATTTCATTTTTTTTTTTGTTTTTTTTTTTATTTTTAAATAAGGTTTCGATTTATTTTTAAATAACAACCAAAAAAAATTTTAACAACAAAATTAGTGCTTAAATAGATTTGAGTCTTCAACTTCAGGCAAAAATGTTTTACCATAGAGGAAAAAATTCTTGCTCTAACTTTAGCTTCTCTGCTAGCTACTATAGTCCTTTTCTATGGTACAGCAACACCGGCTTCACTTAGTTAAGCTTCAACTCTATGGTGTAGCAAGCACCGGATTAACTAACTTAAGCTTTTCTGCTTAGGCTGCCATAGGCCGGCAAATAGGGTTTTCTTTTCTGAAGTTTAACAGCTTCATCTTTGTTATGTTAAATTTCTCCACATAGAAATTCTGCGGCCGGAGCTACATTTCGCAGCGCTATATTTTAAGAATTTTCAAATTAAATTTTATTAAGCAATAAATGTGTCTTATTTTTTTTTTTTTTTTTTTTGGAATTACTTCATTGGGCCTTTTTTTTGATTTTTATTTTAAAATAACTTTTTTATTACATTAAAGCGCAATATTTCATTTATTAAATTGGGGATTGATTCATAAAAATTGAGGGTTATTAAATTTCCAATTTAGTTTTTATTAATTTTTTTGATGTGTTCACTGTTTGTTTACGTCTATACTGAGTGCAGCGTATTTCCCAACACTGATGTCTATCGTGTGTGAGGGGAGTTGACAACTTGAGGCGCCACCGTCAACAAGGAGGATTGCACATATATAATGTTTTGTTAATATAAATAAATAAAGGGTGATTTTTTATGAATTAAGTTTTTCTTGCTGGCAGCAACAGTGTCCAAACTACATCTGTGAAAGTGATACTTCAGTTCAGTATACTCTGCCATTTTATCATGGAGAAACTCACAAACGAGCAACGACTGCAAATCGTTGAAATTTATTATCAAAATTCGTGCTCTGTGAGAAATGTCCATCGATTGTTACATCGAAAAATTGTGTTCAGCGATGAGGCTAATTTCTGGCTAAATGAATAAGTAAACAAGCAAAACTGTCGCATCTGGGGTGAAGAACAGTCACATGCCATACAAGAGTTACCGATGCATACCGAAAAGACGACAGTTTGGTGTGGTTTATGGGCTGGTGGCATCATCGGTCCATTTTTCTTCAAAGACGACCGTGGAAGAAACTTTACCGTCAACGGCAAACGATATCGAGGCATGATACGCGACTTTTTTTTGCCCCAATTGGTTTAGTTGGACTTGGTTGATATGTGGTTTCAACAAGACGCCGCCACGTGCCACACAGCTCGTGATACAATGGACATATTGAAGGATGAATTTAGTGAGCAGTTTATCTCTCGAAATGGCCCTGTGAGTTGGCCGCCAAGATCATGTAATTTGATGCCTCTTGACTACTTCTTGTGTGGTTATGTGAAGTCGTTGGTCTATGTGGACAAACCAAACACGATTGAAGCCTCAGAGTATAACATAACACGTGTTATTCATGGAGTACAGGCCGAAACGCTCGAAAAAGTGGTGCAAAATTGGACCTTACGAATGGACCATTTGAACCGGAGTCGCGGGCAACATTTACATGAAGTAAATGGCAAAGACCAATTTATCGATTCCAATATATATTTTGAATATATGATGCAAATTTAAGTGTTTTATTAGATTTTTAGAAAAACTACGCTTAAAAAATCACCTATTAGTTATTTTATAACGTTTTGGAAAGCAACGCAGGAAAGTGTGTTTATTTTTGTTGAAACTTGTTTTTTGTTAAAATATTTGTGCCTTTTTACCTCTTTGTCTACCCTTTATAATATCATAAATTTGTTTTAACATGCAGATCATATTTTAGCGCTGAATATCAATCGTCGGTTTCTCTGGAAATATCAGCAAGGTGTTTGTATCTTTGAAGGATACTCTGGAGCTGTAGCGCACCCCCAAATAAAGTCCTACCCCACGAAATGTATCGGCGTTTCGTCCGGACCAGCAAAGGATGTAATTGACGTTCTTAGGTTTATTTCATTTTCTAAATTGTGCCTTATTTCGTGTCGGCTGTTTCTTCTAACAGAAATATCTATTATTATGATGCTTTTTTACTCATTTGGGTCTATTAATCTTTTGCTACTTAAACGGTTGTGCTGGATGATTAAAAAGAATTTGACACCAACATTTTTTGTTTTATCAAAGTTATTTACGGGAATACAAAATTTATCATTAATACGATTTCTGTATGAAGTGCTAAATTCCCAATTCTTATTGGCTTGTTTTCAAGACTCTGACAGCAGAATAGATGCGCATGGCTAAATTGACTTAGAATTACCCAAGGATCTTGATAATATATTTTTTAAGGGTGGTTGAGGATATACCAAATGTTGCATTACCTTCTGAAAGAACGCAACGGGCCACCAGTAAAAATCTTAAAAGCGAAAAGTGCGACAAAGAAAACACCAGGCAAGGGAAAGCTTACGAGCCCTCTAGGAAAAGGCATAGCAAAAAAAATTTATATATATTCTTTACGGGCTCTTAGATGAATATTAAAAAAGTTTCAAATGCATTAACAAACTAAGTATACCCTCCTTCACAACTAGTTCTGAAGGGCATAAAAAGAAATGTACTGTAGATAAAAATGTAAATAATAAAAGAATAACAGAAACGAAATAAGAATTTCAAAATAAATTGATTGAGTAAATAAAAAGCGATTTAACGTTAAATTAAATAAATATAAAATAAGTACGAGTGATAAGTGCTAGTGACATTTGAGAAATCGTAGATAGCCTTTTCTCTACGAGATATACCCAAATTGCCAGAAGGGTTTGTTAGGTTTACTTTAATACCCAAGCAAATCAATCGAATTATTTAGCAACTCATGGTGTTGATTTAAAATTAGACGTTTGTTTAACAAGTTGGCGTTTTGAGTTTAAATACACTTTTCGAAAGTTGGACGACGTGAATTGATTAGAGAGTACAGATTTAGGAAAAACCCATCGTTAATTGCAACTATATATGAAAGAAGACAACAAAATCCTTAATTCCAATAGTTAGTAAATAGAATAAATCGTCCAGTTTCACACCCATCATTACATTTAACAATACTAAAAGGATACTTACGATATTAAATGTGTACTGGTGTAGGCAAAAAATTTGTTCATACACCGAAAAGATAGTCAAATTATTTGCTTCATTTTCTATATAAATCTATCTATATATAAAAAAAAGGTTGAATTGTGTTAGTAATTGATGTTCTCTGTAATGCGTGAACCGATTTTGTTCACGTGGAAGGTGACGTCAATACCAAGGTTTTTATGTATCAACGTTCTTCAAATGTGTATTGGTTCATGAGTTATAGCCATTTTAGTAAACACTGCATTCATTCCGAAACATGTATTTTTTTTTTTTTTTTGCATGGAAATTATGCGAATTTGACTTAATATTTTGAAAAACTGAAATTCAATTAGTTTTTAAATTCATTACAATTCGATTTTCGTCAAACCATTACTTCAATTTACCTACTTAGGTATTGTAAATCAAATCTTCATGGGATTAATAAAAAAGAATAACATAAAAACACATCACTAAAAATTTAAATATTTCAATACGATTTGTAAATTAAGCTAACCTATATTTCAAACATTAAATCAAACAGCTAACATATATATTTAATTCTGAATAGGCATTTAATTCAAGGTCGCAAGCTTTTATGCATTCTATGTCAGACATTTCATGATTAACTAATCCGCCAATTTCTTTAATACATTTGTATATTTTTTCTAATATTTCGTGATTGTAAACCCCATCTTCGGGAATCTATGAAATAAATTACATAAAAACACCTCACTAAAAACTTAAATATTTAAATACAATATGCACAGCAATAACGGATATTTTAAACATTAAATCAAACAGCTAATATATATACATATAATACTGTAACGGACTACTTCCTCAAGGTCGCTAGCCTTTGGGTGCATGCTATGCATGACATTTAATGATCAGCTGATCTATTTATACCATTAGTAATCGCATTATTAAATTAATAATTGTGTCTCAATTTTTGAATTTAATTCGTGAGTAAATCAGATTTCAATTGCTTCATATTTAATTGGTGTTGCCACATTTTTGAATACAAAATGGTACGTAAGTGCAGTAATTTGGGGCGTCAATCACGTAATGCTACAAATGTTGCGGCATCTAGAGCATCTCAAAGTGACGAGCAGCGCGCGAATAATACTTTGGCTCGAAATGCCATGGCATGTGGTAGGGCTCTGCGAAATCCAGCTCCACGTGCGTATGTGCGACGTACTTTGGAGCGCGCCGCAAAAATGTACATGCCATACATGGTTGAGTGACAGATCAATTTTAGCGGCAAAGAACAAAGATGTTAGTAAATTAAATATGGTTATACAATCAAAGATTCCTGGCGAATTGGTTTCGTACAAGTCTGTGGATACTGTTACAAATGTAGAAGATGTTGTGAATTACCCAACAGAATTTGTTGGATTTACCAGGATGGCCTCCGCATTATCTCCAATTGAAAGTTGGAGTCACTATTATTATGTTTCGCAATATCAATCAATCCCGTTTGTGCAATGACACAAGACTTGCTGCTAAAAGGTTGATGGCTTATGTAATTTAAGTTACTATTTTTTTGATTGGAAAATTCAAAGGTAAAGATGTATTCATTCCACGCATCCCAATGATTCCGTCTGATATGCCATTTGAATACAAACGACTTCAGTTACCTGTTCGGCTTGCGTTTGCGGTTACTATTAATAAGGCGCAAGGCCAATCACTAGGAATTAGTGTAGTGAATTTAGAGTACCCAGTTTTCTCACATGGACAGTTGTATGTAGCCTGTTCGCGCGTTGGCAAACCATCGGCTTTGTATATTTACAACGAAAATGAAAAAACAAGAAATGTTGTGTACCACAGAGCATTACAATAAAAACAATTTATCACTGATTTAAATGAATTCGAATTGATTTCTAATTTTCTTTTTTGCACTACGAAGTGTGCAGGGGGTTTGCTAGTATTATATAAAAAGAAAGTTTAATGTCAAATTCCGTTGCTTTAGCTAGTGTTTGCACTATCGCCTGAAAGGTCTTATTTCATGAAACATTTCTCACAAATTTCATCTTTCGGGATCCAGGTTGTCGCCTGAGTCTAAAGTAGCCATAAAATTTTTTCCTAACTAATTTTAGTCAAGATTTTTATATATGAAAATTTTTATTCAATTCTTTTATATTATGCCCATTGTTTGAATGGTACAGTAATACCCTTTGTATAATTTTTTGTTATTATTTATATATTTAACTTCTTGTTTATGTACATATTTTCTTATGCTAATCCCGCAAAGCTATGCGCTTGTCTGCCTTAATATTAATTACAGTTTTAGGTTTTAGCGCCCTCCCTTCTAAGCCGTAATATGTGTCTTAGCTTATTAGCATAGCCATCAAGTTTCAGGTAGTTCCAAACAAAAAATCAAAGAAAATACTGGTAAACGGGGTATTATTCGATCGCCAAAAATTTTCTGCCGAAGAACCAAAGTTAGATAAGCTGTGGCTCTATTTTCAAAAACAGTTTATTTTTTATTGTTATAATTTTTGACAGAAAAAGCGCAACACACTGCCCATAATTTCTGGATTTTCAACGAAAGTGGATCCAATACTTGTTATATTTCCAATTTCTTGTTATACTTTTATGCCGAAATGCATCATATTTTGTTCATTCAAATAGAAATCAGCCTTTGTGAGATAATATTTTTTTAGCAAAACAATCCAGTTTAAAAAAACAACTTTCGATGTTGCGGATAGTCGTTGAGCTTAAATTTCTGCAGTTAGAGAGTAGCCTTAAGAGAGAACACCTTTCGTGAAGATGGACCGAGTTACATTTATCAAGGCATCATTGACCTTCTCCGAGAAAAGGTGTGAAGTGTGTGTGAAAATTAAGTTTTGAGACAAACGCAATTAAAGTTAAAGTAAAATTGTAATGTTTTTCATTTTTATCGAATTTTACAAGTTCGTTTTGTACGTTTTTATGGGGTAAATAAAATTTTATCAGAAATCTATCTCATTTCATCTTATTCTACACCCTTTTAGGTACCAGAATCCACTCTTAAGTCCACACCCGTTTTTTGACGCACTAGGTCCCTTTTCTAGGAGAAGGTCACATATGCATTTGTGCTTTTATTTTTTGCACAACGGTCCGACTCATATTTTAAAGTTTTTTTCAGCGTTTACCACCAAGGCATGAGGGTATACTAAGTTGGTCATTTCATGTAAAACTTTTTTAATATTCATCTAATACCCTATAAAGTACATATATTATGGGTCCTTGAGTAGTTCTAAGTCGATTAAGCCATGTCCTTCTATTGAAATGACGTTCATTTTTGATCGACTCAAAAGAAAATACTAACATTAATGTCATTTTTGAAAAAGAGTTGGACCAACTGTGGACCAACATGACCAATTGATATTTTTGTTAGAAAATCTAATTGCTAAATATTGCATAAACTAGTTTTATATGACAATAAAACATATTACTAAAATTAGTGATGATAGGTCCTACAATTTACCATAGGCCCCATATAAAACCCACTCTCTGAAAAAACATTTGGTGTTTTCTTTTCTTTTTTTAATAATCCATGTATGCTACCATTCGCGCGGGTTTTTGTTCTGTTCTAAAAATATATGCAAAAATGTGAAAAGTTGTCGTTTTCTTTTCTAAATATGTTGCACCAATAAATGGGAAATTTGTTCCATTTCTTACCCGCAGTTATAATTGAGTGTGAGATAGTACCGTTTTTTGCATCTTCGTTAAGTACTTTTTAATGCAAGCAAGTATTTTTTTTATTAACTTTTTTTTGTGTTTGCGTACAAGTAGTGTTATATTGTGAGTTTTGGTCATATTGTTATACTGTGGATATAAGAACTTTTTGTTTAAATTGACTCTTATTCGACCTTTACAAAATTTTTATTATTATTATTATTTAATTAAGCTTGAAGTCTCTTTTTTTTTGTAAAAATATTAAATTTAATTTCAACCAATATTTCGGCACTCCGTTGTGTGCCTTCTTTAGGGTTCTTTTTTCTTGAAATTTTTAACATATTAAATAAAATAAATAAAAAAAAAAAAACCTCAAGCTTAATAAAATAATAATAAAAATTAAAACTTTTTGTTTTTCGTTTTTTTTTTACATTTATTTAATAATTATTATTTTTTTTTTTTTTTTGGCGTAAAATTTTAAACAACAGCTGAAATTAATTATTGAAAATCAGTGTTGTTAACGCTTATGGAATTAAAAGAAAATTTAATGTTGAACATTGCTACATTCGTGGTGAATATCGCTTATTAGTACAAACTTTGCATTCAAAATTTAACACGCTAAATACACATTAGTGTTGAGTGTAAAACGTAGCTATTATTTTATTCCATTGTAATTTAGAAAAATGCATCATTTTGTAAGGGTACGTGTAACCTGATAAATATATTACACTATTATAATGCATTATTATTTTTTAAACTGTAACAAATTATGCTATTGTAGTAAAATTTTGTCTGTCATCGTTTCATAAGACTGTAAATACACTAAAATTTCGTAAAAATTGCTCCATAATTAACCATAGTTTCAATAAGCCAACTCTGGGAAAGATGTGAAACAAAACATTTAATCGTTTTCGAAAAGTGAGGAAAAGTGTGTCTTCTGTAACTCATGTCGAAAACAAGCAAAAGTGATAACGTCGTTACGTTATTAACGTCATAATATTCCACTCGAAGCCGAGTGAAATTGCAAACGTTGAGAACGCCAGTCCCACATATAGTTGACGGCGACCAAAATTTACTAAAATTTAAAAATTTTCAACGACGGCGGTGGAAACATAACCGTCGGCAAAACCAAATAATGTAAAGTTCGACTTTGATGTTTGTTGTTTACAAAATAGCTTTGAAAACATTCGTATATTTTTCAAAAATGTTAAAATTAAAATATAGCTATAAGCAATGAAAAAATCTGCCATAAACAAATCATTGCATTTTTAATAAACATATATTTTTTAGTGTTGAAATTTTTTCTCGCCCTGTTTTTATTCGTGAGTTTATTTGACAGCTAAAAGCGGAAACTTTCTTACAAAAATTTTACAGACACACTTTCTCTGTAAATTGGCAAGTAATTTCCTTACGTGACAGCCATTACTTGCAAAAAGTGTTACAGACACAGTTTTGTGAGAAAAACAGTTGCTTGTCTCAATTTATGGCATTTTTGTTTCATTTCTCATATTTCAATCGAAAAGTATCTCGACTCGGGGGTTATAGAACAAATTCATTCTACCAAATTTTGTAATGAACGATCAATTATTTACCGCAGGTCTAATGTAAAATTACCTCATTAAATATTCTAGCTCTCGTTGGATGCGGTCAGGTATTCGGTACAGCCAAATATAAGACTCTTACTTGACTTTTTTTTCAGAAACAAGAGTTATGAAATTTTATATAAAAACTTTATTTTATTAAACATATACATATAACAAAAATAGCCAATTTACAACGAATTCTACTGCGTCGTATTAGTTATAGTTGCTATATTTTCATAATATCACATTCATAAAATATGACAATAAGACGCAATAGAACACTTTGTGAATTACCTAAATATTTTATAAATTTATTCATACATTTGCATTAAAACTAGAAGATTAATTACATTAAAATATAAGATAAATTTGACAAATATCACAATATTTTATTCGCTAATCTATGGGATTCTAAGTGGTTTGTTAGGAAAGTACTAAAAGTACATATTAAGATGATCGTCAACACTCGTTTGTCTTAGTTTAAGAACTTCGTACTCATTGATTTATACTTATTGATGTTAGTTTTTTCTACTCTTAGTTGTAAGAATCAGCCTTATTACGAGAGTCGATTCAAATTGATGACAATATAGCAAATTTGTCGTATTTGTGTCGTTTACGACACTTATAATACTAATTTTTAAAAACGATCGGGTTTCAATTACGACAAAGACACTTTTAATAAGGGCGAATATTTTTTACAGAATTTTTTTATTTTGCTCTTATTGGTCCTGTATTAGACATAATATAGGAAAATAAGCACTATGAAAGCTTTTATAATATACCTGAATTTCTTTATATATACTTTTGAATCTGAATGACTCTGTAATACATAACATTATTTACTCCTTAATTTAATATTAATTATAAGAAATCTTAAGCTATCTTCTGTATAAAACTTAAACTTAGTTTAACTTTTATAAAATTTAATCAAAAACTTAACTATTTAAATGTGTACATGATTAATATTGAGAGAAGGAGAGCCAAGACTCTCTTTACTTGCCTTGAGGCAAATAAAAACTCCACATACTGCAATAATTTCATTTCAAAAGTCTTGATTCACAATAATTTCTCATTTTTACTAACTTCTAACTTCCAATCTGATTCAAAGCCCTTATTTGTATATTCCAAATTTTTTGCAGCCTCAGCATGATTTTTATTACGGGAAATTTGTGTAGAATGTCTAATGCCGTAAACGAAATAGATCACATAACCAATGGCCAGCCATATAAGGAAACGAATCCAAGTATTTACATCTAATTGAAACATTAAATAGAGATTGGCAAAAACACTTAAGCAGGGTATAAGAGGTACTAGAGGTACTTTAAAGGCCAGCTCTTCGGAAGAAGCTGGCTGGCAGCCTATAACTACTACAATAACTATTAACACTGCTCCCAGAACGCTAAGAGCCACAATGCTGTCGGTAGAGCCAAAAGTGTAGATTTTATCGAAAGTACACCATAAAATGCAAATTACGCCAAATAAAACTATGCCAATTTTCGTAATAGCCGAACTTAAAACATTTGGCTGGCGATAGGAATTGATGTTAAAGAGCTGTTTTATAACCAGAGGTCTACTTATAATTATTTCCTTAACCATGGCCTCATCTTCGTAGCGCAACACCAAAACGCAAATAGCCACTATACTATAGGCCATAAGAGTGCCGATTGACATCATATCGATTAATTGATCGAGGTCGAATATCAAGGCCATTGTGGCAGCAAATAAGCCAGATATAACTGTGGCTATTAAAGGAGTCTTAGTGTAGTTATTGACTTTGGATAATTTTTTGAAAAGAATGCCATCACTGCCCATAGCATAGAGCACACGAGGCAAGGGGAACATGGCACCCAACAAACATGTGCACAAAGCAAAGATAGCACCTCCGGTAACAATCCATTTGACTGATATCAAATCAACAGCTTCAAAGGCAGCAGGGAAAGGAGCATTTCGATCTTGTTGATAATATGGAACCATCAAAGTCAAAACTGTCGAGACACCAAAGTAGGCCAGGAAAACTATGATCAATGAAATGACTATAGCCAAAGGAATATTGCGCTTGGGATTAATGGCTTCTTCACCAGTAGTGGCAATACCATCAAAACCTACAAAACCGAAAAAGCACTTGGCCGCACCTGCCATAACACCAGCTACGCCAAAAGGCATAAAGCCACCTGTACCAAAACCATCGGGTACTTTATCTTGGGGTATAGACCAGTTAGAGCTGTCAGCTTAAAATTAAAAAATAAAACAAAGAGATAAATTAAACTCATATTAATTTTTTATTTTTATTATTAAATAACTTACCATTAATACTTCCAGCAATAATAACGATTGAAATTGTTAATATATTCACGGTAGTGAAAATGTTGTTTAAAAAACTTGACTCCTTGACACCAAAAGCTAATAAAGCAGTTAATATTAATATCAAGCCAAAAGCCAAGAAATCTGGATAATCCCCCAAAAACTCCACATTTATGGGGACAGACTCGGCTAAAGCTTTAGACATATTTTTATCAATCAAAGAATCAAAATAACCACTAAAACCTCTGGCAACGGAAGCAGTTCCTAAAATTAAAACACCATAATTAAAGAATTCAAAATTTACTTTTCAAAAAAATTTTTGTTTAACACACCAATCACATATTCCAATATCATATTCCAGCCTATAGTGAAAGCCACAAACTCTCCTATAGTCACATAACTGTAAACATAAGCACTTCCGGCTTTTGGTACTCTAGCGGCAAATTCGGCATAACAAATACCGGCAAATGCTGAGGCAACAGCTGCTATTAGAAACGAAAGAGTTACTGCAGGACCGGCAATATTATATGCCACCGAACCAGCCAAAACGTATACACCCAGACCCAATGTACTGCCTACACCTAAAGCGGTTAAATCGAATAAATTAAGCACACGGGCGAGCTTCGATTCTGACTCTACAACATCATCGGTTTTACGGCGTGTCAAAGCATTCCAAATACTGACCATTATTTATTTAGATTTATTAGTCTGAAACAAAGAATTACTTAAAAATTATAACATTGTTTAAAAGAATTATTATGAGTGTTTTTTTTTTTTTTTTGTATTTGCACTTAGAAAATAATTGTCTAAGACCCTTATATTGTAAAGTATATTTGAGATTTTTTTTAGATTTTTCGAAAAGGGAATTTTTTCCAAAAATCGGGTTTGCCGGTCTTTTTTTGAGATTTCTTAATAACTTTGTCAAAAACCACGATTTTCTTCACTTTTAAGGAAATGATTTAAAAGAAAAAGGTCCAAGCTTTATTATTGTTTGCAATCACTATAAGTTTTTGCAATAATTTTGCTCATTTATGTACCCTACATTTAAGTTTTTCGTATTTTTTCCATAAATTTCGTAAATAACTCTTTATAACTTTTAAGATTTGTATGAAGATGAAAAAAACTACCAACGCAGTTTGAATGACCAGTTCTTTTTTAATAATTAAGAAACAAATATTTTTGAATTTTCTCTTACCGTTTCCAAGTTATACCGGTTTTCAGATGTTTACCCAGTTTATGATATTATTACTTATACTCAACAAACAATTCAAAATCAAATGTTTTATGTTGCTTTGTAAAGGTTTTTGATCCATAATATATATCTTTTATAGGGTCTTAGATCAAAATTGTAGAAATTCAAGCAAAATCACAAACTTATAGAAAAAACGAACCCTCTCCATCACTGGCGATTCCCAGTTTTATTTTATACCTTATCCCCGATTTACGAATTTTTATCCCCAAAATAGCTATTTTATTATCCCCAAAAATACCCATAGATCCGAAAAAAATAAAGTAATATTATGTTATTAAAACTAATTTTATTTGTACTTTGAGTAACTTAAAAAGACGCACAAGAATTTGCATCAATATTTATCATTTCAAAAACTTCTGGTTCATTAGCCAACGAAATTTTATTTTACGTGTTGTTTGTATTAAAAACAGTTAGCATTTGAGAGGATGGAATAAATTTCTCACAGCAAACTTAATAATTTTTAAAGTGTGTATGTATTCTAAGAATAATTTTGGTTTTAATTAGATATGGTTGAACTAGACTTACATGTTGGTACGTAAAACATATTTAAAATTATTTCAGCAAGATCTTAAAAAGTTATCGAACCGCCAGCGTCTTGGTATGACAAAAAAACAACGGCCCAAAAAATGCCCTGGGGATTTTCACGAAATCTGTATTCCCATTTACAAAAATAAAAATGCCGATATACGATTGATAAATTCCCAAAACTGAGAACGCTGGGCCGAAAGGTATAAAAAAGATCTGACCTTGAGTAAAAATTTTAATTATTCCTGGAAAGCAGGATTTATTTTTCAATTTTCCGGGGTCCCGGGAATTCTCGCTCAATACAAACCGATGCAAAATATTATTTAATTTGATTTATTTAAACATTAAAAATAAGTTTATAAATGCATTCAACTTTTTTATTTCTGCGGCCAGAAGGAAAAAGTGCTTAATGGCGCCTTTAAATCTTCATGTTCAAGAGTACATTTGGGCAAAATTTTAATTTTTTTGTAGGATTTTTGAGAAAGTTATAGAAAAATTTTTGGTTATCTTTTTTTAATATGCAATAACATTTGGAAAAATAAATGTTTCCGATCTGTGACATAAGGAGGTTTAATGAATAAAAGCTTAAAGAACTATAACCGCTGAGAACTGATGATTATATTTAATTCGTACTAAATTTCCAGAAGTCACTTTTATTTCAGAATAATCATTTACAAAATCGTTTGAAAGCCTATTTCTAATTTAAACCAAGAAGATTTCAATTAAAAACCACGTTTCCTTTCTATGGATCAAAGAAACATTATATGTGACCTTCTCCGCTAAAAGGGACCTAGTGTGTACCTAAAAAAAACTTACAAAACGAACTTGAGAAAATCGATAAAAATAAGAAAAACATTAAAATTTTACTGCTTAAATGCGGTTTTCTCAAAACTTCATTTTCCACGAATCGAATAAGCGTTTTCTTAACTAATAACTTTTGTCATCATCTCTTACAGAATCAAATCCGAAATATCTTTTAGGCAGCTGCTATGCATATAAAATCATTAACATTTTTGCAGCAAGTGAGAACAACATTTCCTCGTTTTTAGAAAATAAATCTGGGTTTTTAAACAAATTAAATATTCTGTATATTTTTACTCTTCTTCTCTCAAAATTTCAGAGCATTAAACATTAAACTGTGCCTTACTTATCGGTTATGAATTGTCATATCTTTGGCGTTTGGCAAAACTGTCTTAAGTTAGAAATTGTAGTTTTGCGTTATGTTAAATTTGAAAAATATTTATTAAGTGTATTTCATAGACTTTTTTCCTAACAGCGGATGATAACGATTTAAACCAAACAAAAGAGAAAAAAAATTGAATTAAAGCCAATCAAAAACTCAAAATGAGTTTTTTTTTTGCCTAACGACTAAGATCTATTTCATGACACAACTTATTTGAAATTACACATATCAGCAGTAAAGTTGCCATGATTAAATAAAAAAAAATCCCGGGAATTCCCACACAATTTTCCCGCGATTTTTTTCCCGAAAAATATGCGGTATCCCGGGATTTTCGTCCCCGGAAATCCCGTATGAAAAACACTAATTATATATTAAGTGGTAATTCAAATTGTTTTAAATTTTTTGCATCAAACTATTTAGAATAATAAAATTTATTAAAAATTTTGCATTTTCGGCATTATTAAAATTTAAAAAATTTTTTAGTTGAAAAAACATATTAAGGGTTTTCATGATATCGCTTAAAATTGCCATTTGTGCAAATGGGCAAACTTGCGAGGCTCGTTTCATGAAGAACCTTTTTAATTTTTGTGTTATTTTGAACAATTAATGTCAGTTTGCAAGAAACGTCCATACAAAAATAAATTAAAAAGGAAAATTCAAAAATATAAGATTAAAAGTGGAAATTTGTGATTAATATGTGAAATTTATTTTTAAAAATGTACAAAGAAAACCAAGAGACTAATTTGCTCAAATAATTGCAAGAATTTATTGTTTGTGATTTATAAACATTTAAATTTTTCATTGAAAACAACGTTGAAAGCAGTAAAAAATCTGTTTGTATAAATGCACAATTGAACAGCGCAAGTTAACGAGTCAAAATTGTTGGGCAAATTTACGAAGTTTGTGTAAATGAATTCTCATACAATTCTTGACAGTTCATTTGCGAGGGCGTAAAAATGCACAGTTTGCACACATTGCGAGACTTTTAAGCGATATCATGAAGCCCCTTATTATATTTTCAGAAACAGTTTTCAAAAATATCTTTTTTTTTATATATTTTTTAGACTACATCAAAGTTAAGTATATTTGAACATTTCATTGAAATAAGTGAATTTTTCAAAGCAGTAAAAAATAAAAACAATAATAAAAATTTAAGACTTTTTCTTTTATTTTATTAAGAACTTATCCCGTGACCAGTGAATAAAATATTATAATAAAACGGAACGCATTGTGATAGGTGAAAACAAGACATATCACTTAACCCGTGATAATGTGTTTGAAGTATAGCACTCCAGAGAAAAGGATTTTGGGCGGGTAGTGGCTGATTCTGTCTGGTATTTCCTTATATAAAGAGAATTTATCATATTAAAACTGTTCACTCGGGACAATATCTGTAATGTATTTATTTAGGGTTTTTCAGTGACATGTCACAAAGTGTCAAAAAGGTGCCAATTAACCTCCTCCTAGGACATCGCCATTAAAAAGTTACAAGTCCCCTTCATTAAAACTGTTAGAACTTGAACCGGTTCCTACCACTGTAGGAATGTCCCGTGACAAGTTTGGTATTAGTTCCATTTTCCCTAGGGAATTAAAAAACCAAACTTCTAAAAAATTCTTTAATAAATACAATTTTAGCAGCTATATTTCTAAGGCGGCAATTTTTTACATAGTATTTTTTATTATAAATTAGTTGAGCTTAGGGGCCTCTTGCAACAATCTAAAGAAGCAACCGAAAATTGGCATTTTTTTATATTCGGCAGATTATTAGCTTTCAAAAAATATATATTTTTTCAAAATCCGTGATGAGTGAATTTTTTTATTTTTGGGTATGGGACAAAGCACTGTGGGACGGTGCCATGAATTAAGATGCAATTTGCACGTATACTGACGAATGTAAGAGACCTTAATAAATTTCTAACACATATTTTGAAATATCTGAAAACAAAACTCATTTTATTTTAGAACAATTTACATTAACTATGTTTTAGGTTTAATTAGTGATCCATATTAGGAATATGTTGCCTTAACTCTGCAATCCTAACGCTATTATAAACCTAGATGTAAATTAAACGTTATTTTCATGTAAACTTTACGTTACTTGTGGTGCCAAAGATAAACTTTTGTGCTGATTTAAACTAATTTTTCACCAAAAGTTTTGCTCTTTAATAAAAGTTTTCTTAAGAAAACATTTAAAATATTATAGTTTTATTATTTATTTTTTTTTTCGAAAATAGAGACCAAAATCTGTTAAGATTTATTTATATAAATTTTAAATGGTACAAAAAAAACACGTATAATTGTATTTCCCCCCCCCCCCCCCCCCCTTTGCGTAGAAAAGAGAAACTCGTTTTTTGTTTGTTTTGTTACCATTGTTGTTGTAGTTGTGGCTTTTCAGTGAAAAAAAACAGCTGTATTTTGTTTGTCATTATAAAACACTTTATTATTTTTTTATTATAAAACACTTGATTCGAAAACGCTTAAAAAAAAAACATACACACATAACAAAACACAAAAAAAAACAAACAATTAAAGAAACAAGCTGCTTGTCCAAAAACGAAACTGTGCTACACAAGAAAAAAACAAGGGTTTTCATGCACCAATTCTGTTTTGTTGCAGTTCACAGATTACGGAGATAACAAACATTTTTAACATATTTTAAAACTCTTTTTTATTTTAAAAGACTTTAATTTACTTGTGAGACATTTTAAAAATCGGTTCGAATTCATAAAATTCGTATATATTAACTCTAATTAGAACATTAGGTACTAAGGCACTTTCTCTCACTCTTGTGAAATAGTACACTAGTGCAGCTTTCTAGAGCACCTAAATATATAACAATTTGTATGCAGGTTTTTTTGTGTAATTTCCGAAATTTTTTTATTAGTTTGGTAATCTTTGGAGTGATGCCAATCCGAATTACTTTATGAGAACCCCTTTCAAAATTTTTCTCTTTACTTTTGTAGCACCGTGTAATATTGACAGAATAAATTCCACACACTTGGAGGTCTAAGAAATCATGAACTAATTTTCACCAAGAGGCTTGTTGCTTTGACCATTAAAACACACACACCACATTTCATTAAATTAATTGCAAAGTTGCAAGCTGTACATCGCTATTCCGATTCAATAAGACTTTTTGAGTTTATAGTCTTACTTAAATACATACGTAGTCACATTATTGCATCAGTTTTTTTACCGAAAACTTTAACTTATCTAGCATAATTTGAACACGAAAACAAAGGAAGCAAGTAAAAGTACCATATTCGGCTGTGCCGAATCTAATATACCTTCACCATGGTGCGATTAAACATATAAAAATAGCGTTCTTTAGATTAAAATAAATCTATGTTGTGTCACGCACACTTCTTCAATCCCGCCCACATTTTGTCAGATGTTGTGTATTGATAACCAAGATGCCTCTACCTAATTTGGTAACTTTAGCGCTTGCCGTTCTCCAGATATAGAGATATCTATATTGTCTGTGTGCGGGAGGTGTCACGCCTACTTCTCTACACCCGCCCACATTTTTTCGGATGTAGTGTTTTCATAACCAAGATGTTTGTACCTAATTTGTTAAATTTACTCTTGCCGTTTTCCAGATATACATACAAAAATTAATGTGCTGTTTTCACAACACAAGATGCCAGACTAGATCGCTTGGTTGCCCTAGTTATAACCAATGCTAAGTCAGCAGCTAAATTTTGGGAAATTTCATCTCTATATGGTATTTTGATTATATGCTGCTGCTTTATAATGTTTTAGCATTAGCATAGAAAATTGAATTGTTTGTTCAAAAATTCTCCAAAAAAAAAAAAAAAATAATAAAAAGTATCGTTGTATCGACAGCAGAGTATCGCCCATACCGATGTATCGGAATACCTGAAGTATCGCCGATATATTGGTATGCGTTACATCCATAATTTATATATGGGGGTTTCATGTCAAGTGACCCAATTTTGAAATCGATCGATAAAAAAAAGTTTTAAATTTAATTGGGACAAATTTTGCTTACGCCAATAGCAAATAAGTTACATGGATGGAAAGAGCACCTGTATGGCCAAAATGTCAAACTTTGACCCCCTCTAACTCAGAAACTTTTTGACCGACCTTGGTGCAAATTTCATCTAAATCGGAAGACATCGATTTAAAAATTGGGTCACTTGACATAAAATCCCCAAATATTTCTATTCAATCAAAATTAATGCAAAAATAGCAATTTTGAAATCAACAATCTCGTAATACAGTTTATGTCGCAATATTTATTGTTATAATAACACTTATATAGAAACAGTTCAAACTCCTTTTTTAATTTAATAAACACTCGTACTTGAAATTATCTTAAAAATATTTAAACTCAGTAAAAATAATGCCTATCGAATTTTGCTACCAATTTTACAAAATAGGCGAAATTATTGGCTTTAAAGTACGCACTGTTTAATGACGTCGAAATGACAGAAAATATGATTAAAATCTTTATAACAATATTATTTATTAACGATAAACATTAAAACTTGACTCGTACACATGTACAACAAAAACCAACAAAATAAAATTACCAATTTAAGTATTGTGTTAATGAAATGTATAAATCCCAATAAAAATACTAAATTTGATTGCTCGTTATAAATTACGGTTTATACGACACTTTATGACTACTTCATGGGTTTGATTAAACGTTTAACAACAAATTCGTTAAACGTAAAAAATCTTTGTTGCATTTTTAATTTGTTAATGAAAATCTAATTATATTTTCGTAATGTAGAAAGTAAAATAAAAAAAAAAAAACAGTCGACACATTTATTGATGTTGACACTAAATGAAGATAAAATAAAATTGTTTTAATTGCTTCACATTAATAAAAACATTTAGGTAAAACTTTGTCATAATTTTAATTAATTAAATGAACAGCATTTTAGGTGGAGAGAGTAAGTTTTTGCTGATGTGTGCAACACATAAAAATATTCATTTTAGACCCACCTCTTATTATACCGGTCGACTCAAAATCACTTTCTATATCGTTCTAACAATGTTCGCCCATCCTGCTGGCTGTCTTAGTAAACTTGGTGCACATAGTACAGTTCGTAATTTCTGAGTTAATTTAATAAAATTGTGAGCCAAGGGAACGAAGCTTATCGAAAATAGTAAGAATCTGCCCATAATTTCACATAGCTCCTTTACCATATTTGTGACTATAAACCATCTTTTTACGCAAGTAAGTAGATTAAATTTGACCGAAAAATATTTCGTTGCAACCTAAGTCACCTTCCCAAATTTTATTGGCATCGGTCCATATTTAAACATAATGCCCAAATAAGTAGCCCCCGAAAATAGAATTTAATGCCACAATTTCCTTTGTAATATTCGTATAAATATACATAATAACTTCTTTGATAGCTGCCAGTCCTGGCAATTTTGTGCTGATGGGTCTAGAATTGACCATTGGCGCCATTAAGACCCCCTTATATAGAAATCTAAACAATATTCGGCACAAAGAACTCTTATATTCATCATAGCCTCAGAACATAATTTTGTTTTGTCGGGTCCATGATTGCCCATGGGTCCCAAAAATGTACACTCTGGAAAGTTTTTATATAAATACTCAGATGTAGGGTATCAAATGATTGGATTCGAATGTCTATACATTCTCAGGTTTTTTTTTTTTTGTTTTTTGGCTTTTATTTTGCTATAATTATTTCTCTATATAAATAAATTTTATTTTTAGATTAACACAAGTGTTAAAGTGCCCAAATAAAAGTCACTCGCTTTTTCAGTATTTTGTGGGATAAAATTGAATTTTTTAAAACGTAATTTTTGATAATTGTTTGTCTTTAAGAATAATTAACAAGTGTTAATAATTGAGCAGAATTTTAGATAAACTGGCCAACAAATGGTTTTTGATAGAATATTGAGACTTTTTGGCAATGAACTCTATACAATTTGACATTATAATTTCGATGTAGTTTCTAGTGTAGCAACACAATTAGGTCTTACGTCGTGACAACATGGCCACAACCGGTGTATGAAATGGAATTTGATCTATGTCGACTTATGGCGGAATCATTTTTTTAAGGCTGGGCTAGGCGAACGTTGATGTACCTGTACTGTACCGTGCTGTTCACACGTTGGTACGCTTTTAGAATATTTAAAAACGTGTCATATGTTTTTCACATACATAAAACAATAGTATTAGTATAAATAAAAGACAACACACAGCGCTGGGATCGAAAATTTCCAAATGTTGAGTGCTGCTGTTCAAATCAAAAGAAATCAAAGAAACAGTTCGTAAAAAAAATATCGTAAGCAGCTGCGCATTCGTCAGCAGAACTAGTAAAAAGTTAGGTCGAAAAAACACAAACAGTTGCTTTGCTTTCATATTTACTATCAGTGAGACGATTTTGTTGTTGTTTCTACAAAAAAATTCGTCACGTTATTTTATTTTTTTTTCTACAAACTGTTTTTTTTTTTTTTAATTTTACTTCTATATTGAACTCTCAGCAAGCGAAAACAGTACGACCACAAAGACAATAGAACACTTTTAAACAGATAATATTTATTTTCACTTTTTAAACAAAAAACTGTTGCTTCAAAGCAACAGCATTAAAATTAAAGCTTTTGCTTTTCTGCTTTAAGTTTTTTTAAGACTGTGAACTGTTACTTTTATTGTGTAATAATACAAAGTGTAATCAATACAAATAAGAAAGTATAGTCGATCAAGCCCCACCATATGATAACCTACACTACAGTTTTTTTTAAAAACACATGGATTTTTCTATGTTTATAAGCTTCATTTAAATCGGGTTGAAAGTTTGTGAGAAGCAGAAATTGACCCTACCTCCCCTTGTGGTCCTATTTTTCAAGAACTGCATAGCTTATGTGTAAAAATAAATTTGTTTCTATCTATGATTTAAATTTCAATAAAACCTGTTTGATAGTCTCTGAGAGCAGAAATTTCCGCCTATATTCCGTCGGGTTCCTACAATTCGGCCCATTTGTCCGCTTTGTCATTGTGCCAATAAGAGCCTTTGTCCCAAATTTTATCAAATTATCTCCAAAATTTCGACCTGTACTTTGCGCACAAGGTTACATGGACAGCGAGCTAGCCAGCCAGAAAGTTAGTCTGAGTCGATCGGTATACTTTAAGGTGGGTCTAGGACCAATATTTTAAGGTGTTATACACGTCAGAACAAATGCATATAATAAAACTGAATATAAGCTTAAGTTGAAAATACTTTTAAACCTGGTATTGATAACCAATATACTTGTGTCTACTTTGGAAACTTTGGCTCTTGCCGTTCAACAGAAATACCGAAAAAAAACAACAACAAAGAATTATTGCATTCTTATATCTCAGCCATTTGTGGACGGGTAAGGCTAAATTTCGAAAGGAAAAATGCATATGTGATAGCAATATATATCAACCCATCATTTCTAGGATCATTGCAAAACCCATTTCAACACACGCAGAGAGAAAACATGTTAAAATATGGTCATCTCCAACAAAACTATGTTAAAAGAAAATTTTAAACATATTATGTTTAATTTAACCATATTATTGTCACCGACAACCATATTATGGTTAAAATAGTTCTCCATCAAGAAGCCACAACCATATTATGGTTGCCTCTAATCATATTATAGTTAAATATGACAATAATTTGTTTCAAAATTAACAATAGTATTTCCCCTTTTCCAAGAGTAACATGCTATGGTTGAAAACCAACCTTGCGATTATTAGCGTTAAAAATATTTTAGCTATTATTAACCATAACATGTTCGAAGGCAACCATAATATGGTTGTGGCTTCTTGATGTAGGACTATTTTAACCATAGTATGGTTGTCGCTGACAATAATATGATTAAATTAACATAACATGTTCAAAAGTTTCTTTAAAAATAGTGTTGTTGGCGGTAACCATATTTTAACATATAAACATCTCTGGGTGCAGACAGAAATTCAGAAGTAGATCGGTTGACGAACTTCGTTACTCATAAGGACCCAGAATATATACACTAATTAGATCAATATTGTAGAAATTACAAATAAAAAATATCTAATTTTGTTGCGTTATGCCACTAAGCTCCTCGCGGATAGTCCTAACAAAATTAAGAAGGCTTAAACCAATTTTCTGGGCAATATAAGATTTGGCGATCTAATCAAATTAGCGAAAGAACAAAAATACGTCTTTTCAAAAGCAAAGTTCTCTCAGTGTTGTTAAATGTATTCGAAACTATGCTCACGTCTTCCGAAATCAACAGCATGCGGCAAACTTATGTCAACAGCTCCCTGAGTTATATTCTCCGCATACGGTGGCCACACAACTGGGTATCAAATGTGGAGTTATCCCATAAAAGCAATATGAAACCTATGAAAGGAAGTGTAAATGAATGGATCATGTTCTACACAAAACAGTCAATGATATATGAAAGCAGCCTTTAATTGGAATCCTCAAGTAACGTGAAGTAGAGCCAGACCGCGAAGTATCTAAAGAAGTTGTCTTGAAAAGATGCAGGTCGCGAGGTAGCTGGAGACGCAGTCTTAAAAAAGACGTAAGCTCACATCTAGAAAATTTAATTAGCAATAGAATAAAACTTTCAGCTTCAAAAAGTTATGGTTGGAAAAATTATGTTATGGCAATGAGCGCCCTACATTTTGAACCTCTCCAATCTTCCACTAAATGTAAAGCTATTTGTGCCTTACACCAAAATAAAAAATTGTAAATAATATACAAATTAAGCTTCGTTCACAATAGGCAGCAACATTTTCAATGGTGTTCACACATTTTGCATTAAGAAACCGTTTGCAAATTATAGACACAACAATATTATGCATTTATTATTATTTTTTACAACATTTTGTTAAAATTTTGATTCAAAACTAAATAAAATTATTATAAGCGTCATAAGCAATTTCAAACAAATTGTTGCTGAAGTAGAAGTTGACTCATCTTTTTAAAAAAAACTTTAGTTAAGTTTTTGTTTGAAAAATGAAAGGACAATATATGAAATACTTTGGGAAGAAATAAGATAGAATAAAACACGAAATTGTTGTTCTGATTGTGAACAAAGCTTTAAGCTTATAACTGTGAATAATTTTTTTTTTTGAGTCAACTAGAACTTAAGCAACAATTTGTATGAAACTGTTTCTGACGTTTAAAATAATTTTATTTAGTTTTAAATGAAAATTTTAACAAAATGTTGTAAAAAATAATAATAAATGCATAAATAATATTGTTGTGGCTAAAATTTGCAAACGGTTTCTTAATGCAAAATGTGTGTGGTTGCAAAAGAAATTGTTGCGCTATTATGAACACCAAGTGAAAATGTGTTTTTTGATTGTGAACGATGCTTTAAGCTTCTTTCACATTAGCAGCAACATTTGAAATTGGTGTTCATAATTGAGCAACAATTTTTTCGCAAGCACACAAAAAATTAATTAAGAAAACCTTTAAAAATTTTTCCCACAAAAATATTATGTATTTATTACTATTTTTTAAAATATTTTATTAAAATGTTCATTCAAAACTAAAAAAATTACTGCAAAAGTCATTTTTAACTTCATACAAATTGTTGCTGAAGTTGGATTTTTCTTCTATCTCCATCCTCCCCAAAGTATTTCATATATTTTCCTTTTTTTTCGAAAAATGTAACTAAAGCTCAGCAACAATTTGTTTGAAATTTAAAATTAAGGCCCGTTTTCACAACTTACCCTTATAAAAAGTGTTCGATTATTAAAACTTTACTTTAACCTAAAGTGAGCGATAAAATTCTACCTTTAGCAATCGGTAAGTTGTGAAAACGTGCCAAAGTTTATAATAATTTTATTTGGTTTGGAATTTAAATGTGTGAATTTGTGAAAAAATAGTTGTGAAAATGTTGCTTGCATTGTAAAATTGAGAAACAATTTTAAATACTTGGTGTAGTAACAGGACAAAAAGAAGACGTGATTTGTCTGTGAAAAAGCCCATATACCCTTTCCACCGGTGCTAAAGAGTATAATAAAAAGTAAAAGCTGACCAAGTTTGGGACCACTTAGCTCAGAATGTTACGTGGGTTTCATTTTAATATAATTTATAACAAAATATGTTATAATCAAATAATAATGTATCACGACCTAAAACTCAGGAGCCGTTTATAATGTATTGCATTAACACAAATGTCCATAAAAAAATTTGCAATCTTTCGAATAAAATAAGCGATTTTATTTATAAAAATCAAATACGCCATCTTCAAAAGATTGAATGGTAACCGCTAAAAGAACTAACTAACAATTTCCATAACATACAACATTGCCAATTACACTGGTTCACAAATTTTTAACTTTTGCCATAACCTCAAAAATTAGATGTTTTCTAAGATAAATCGGGGCTGCTGATCACGAATATGGCATTCATTTATTTTTATGTCCGTTATGTCAAAAATTAAGGCACTTTCACCACATATATTGGAATAACTTAAAAACGGTTGACCATATTCAGTTTAAAAAAATCCGAAACTCGGCAGCAATATTTCCTTTAAGACGTACTTACATTGTTTTTAAATTTGCCCTGTAGTTTCAGAGATATCTTGTACAATTCAGTTGAACAGTTCTCGAGATTTTTCGAATTACCTTAAACAACTGCAGAAAACCACGATTTTCGCGTATATCTCGAAAACACTTCTTGTGAAGAATAAATGAATGTCATATTCGTGATCAGCAGCCCCAATTTAGCTTAGAAAATATCTTTGAGATTAATTTTTTTGTGGCGTAGTGTTATCAAAATAACTGTAAGGTTTTACAAGAAAAAAAGAATTAAAATTTAATTATAAGCGATTTATTATTTTAAATAGTTTTTTGCTTCTCCTGGAAAATTTTAAAAATGCTAGATAGGGCCTTTTGCGTTTTAGGTAGCGATATATTTTATTAATCTAAATGTACGTCATTGAACCAAATCGTGTCAAAATTAATTTTATTTTAAAATATTTTAGTATAAAGCAATGACTTTTTGATTCCATTTGTTTTTCAAAATTAATACAGAATCCTTTAAGGATATTGAAGGAAAAGCCAAAAATCTTACAATTCATGTATATAAAATTTATTTTATATATATAAAATGTTACATTGAAAAGGATTTGCATTTAATGAAACCTTTTTTTATATTTAAAAAATCTTTTTTTTTTTTTTTTTTTTTTTTTTTTTGTTTCAACTCATAAATTTAAACAAACACAATGTTCTTTATTATTTTAATATCTTGGTTTCGAAAATTTTAATTATCCTTTAGACTTTAAAAAAAATTCACCTTTAATTTGTTTTCGAAAATATTATTTTAAAATGCTTTAGTAAATTTTTTTAAAAAAAAAAAATCTGTTGTAGTGTTTATTTTACGTTTGTATCTTAATAACTGGTTTTTTTAAATTTATTTTAAAGAGCGTATTATTGTAATCGAACCGCACGCGACACGATCTAAAGTTGTTCTGAGCGTTAAGAGAGTTTAAATTGTTGGTAACAAATCTGTAACTAAAATTTAAGCGATAAGAAAACAGCTGCCAATTGTGCTTGATTTTATTACTTTTGGTTAATAATCATTAACAAAAAATATAGATAAGAAAAATAGTCAGAAAAGTTATCAAATATATTTAAAAGTTAAACGAGTTGGCTGATAACATTTGAAATATCTTGAAAGTGCAGCTTTAAATTTAATAAAAAATTAACTTTTCTGTTAAAATCTCTCATCAGCTCCTACAGAAATCGTTTAAATTTCTATTACATACATCGTTCAAAAATTATTTTTATGGATAATAAAATAGAAAAAAAAAATCATATTAAATTAAAATTTTATATTAATTTTTATTATAAAAACGTTTTGCAAACATGACTGCTAATCATGAAGATTGCAGTCAAAAGTGTTAAGAAAATAATTTCTGGTTTTCAAATTGCATAAATTTACACCTCAAGACATCTTTTAATATTACTCAAAAACACAGCGGAAAATTGTTAAAAATATATCAATTTATTAAACTGGTAAATTTAACTACCAATGAAATTTTTTATAAATGAAAATAACAATTATAAAAATAAAATATACAATTTCACAATAAACCACAAACAAATCACTTATGTACATTACAATAATCAATAACCCCACAAAATGTGAAGAAAAAATCGTTCGTTGTACCTATACGGAGCTATTTTCGGCCCTTATTAAAAAATATGTTTGAGTTAGAGACCGAAAATAACAGTTATTTGGATATTCTTAAACAAACAAAAAACAAATAGAAGCAAGTGTCGGAAAACTGATTCAAGTACATATACAGTATTTATCGCTTATTTGCACACAGGTTTAAAGCATTTTTCGCTTATATGCATCCAAACTTGTGCAATTACAGTTTGCTATTTTAAATAGCAGAAATTTGTTGCATATATGCATTTCGCGCATCTACAACTGCATCACAGCATAATACAATTTTAATAAATTACTTTAAAAAAATTCTCATATCAGCATCGTTTTAACGCGCAAAAATTATTTCATCAAAACTAAATTTGCTAAATTTTAAACACACTTTTATTGTTTTCATGCATTTTCTATGCAAGTAAAATAACTTTTTTAAATTGTTCTCCAACAGAGAACCAATAAAAATAATCTTTTAAATTTTTTCTTAAGTTTTCTCTTTGAACTTTTTCCAAAATACAAGTTCATACCGCTCTTAAAAGCTTATTTAGTTTTTCGGTCACCAATCAGTGTTGCCAAAAAAAATAATTTTTCATTAAAAAAATCTGCAAAATCTGTGCCAAGATTTTAAAAATCTCCAGATCACATTTACTTAATTTTTATGTAGTTTATTTAGAAAAAATATAGCAATTAATTTCAAAATATACGGCCATTTTCTAGAATTTTAAATCGATGGAGATTTAAAATAAATTTTTTTTTTTAATGTTGCTTTCCTGATTTTGAAAGTAGTTCTGGTTAGTGATCCTCGAAGTATGAGGTATAAAAAGGAAATATTTTTTAAACTTTCAACACATTTAAAATATCTATCTTAATAAAATTATTCAGGCTGAGTAAGGAATAATCACATCTTTGTTAGTTTAAACAACAAATTAAAAGTTAGTTGCTTGACATGTTATTTAAACCATCAAGGGTCTTATTGAAAATTTACAAGAGATCAAATATTGCAATTATTAAAGATGTTTATTTATTTATTTATCTTATTGTTATCCTGTACAACAAGACATTGAGTCTTAAAATTACAGTACAGGATGTTTAAATATGCATATTATTTCGTCTACAATCAGACGACATAAGTCCGGCGATGTTAATGTATCCATACAATGGGAATTTTTAATTTTTAACTAATCTTTTGTGAATAAAATTCCTACTAATCAATCAATTTCCAAACAGTTCTTCCATGCAAATTGATATTTTTCGTTTATCAATGGAAGAAGTGGAAATAGTACAAACATAAGTGACAATATCAAAAGTTTCCACCGAGCTAAAAAATCTGCAGTTTAAGCCAAAAATCTTCAAATCTACACTTTTGGGGTATAAAATCTGCAAAATGCAGATAAATATACACTTCTGGCATCACTGTCACCAATGTTGATCAAAGAGCTTTTTTTATTATAACTATTTATTATTTTCGATATACATATTTACAATATAATATATATATATATTTATATATATATATACAATATAATACAAATAACATCAAACTTAAGTTCCTACAATAACAACAGAGAATCACCCAAAAAAATTATTTGAAATTTTTTTTCAATCTTCTCTTTTTTAGGTTTTTTTTCAAACCGCTCTTAAATGCTAAAAAAAACTTTTTCTGTCATCAGTATCAATGAAATGTTGGTAAAAAAAAACTAAAAAAGACTTGATGAGCTTTTTTATAGAAACAAGATTAAATAAAGCCGAAATTGACAGATTCTTAGATGTGAAACAAATAAATCATTTGCCGATGAACTTTCCAATTTCTTTTAAGAGCAAATAAGAGAATATCATCAGGCAAGCCCAACTTTATAATACCCTACAATTTTCAGGATTCTTGTTAGGACCTATGGGCAATTATGGATCTATACTGGCACTAGGGTGTTCAACCCATTAATTCTTGTCCGATTAATCGAACAATTTTAGACGATTAATTGTTCGAATAATTTAAAATGCTAATTGCGATTAACAGATTAATAGAAGAATTTATACCGATTAATCGAATACTAATAATATATAGTATTTCTGTTAAATGTATAATTTTTTTAAAGCTTAATGTAAGTCGAATAAACAATGAAATGAAAAAAACAGTCATGTTTAGTGAGTACTTAAAATTTTTATTACATTTTTTCAACACAAGATTTATATTAATTTATAGGGTATGTTTTAGAAATCGAAATGAAGTGGGAATTATTATTCACACACCGGTTATAAGACCCCTTTCAGACTCGGCAAAGTCTTCAGCCCGACCTTACCGCTAACGTCTACAAACCTAGAGTTGCGCAAGCGACTTGCGCAAGTATCTTGCCGAGTGTGAAAGGGGTCTAAGCACTTGTGCAATTACAGCTTACTATTAAAATAGGTTTCGTGTATATTATATGCATATTCCGCATTAATGCATTACAATATACATAGTATGAACAGTTATAAAAAACTGTAATTAAACAATTCCCAAACAAGCATCGCTTCAAGCTTGAGTCATAAACAATAAAAAACGCACAAAAACTAAATTTGCTAAATTTTGAGAAAACTTTGAATTACTTTTTTCTTGATGTTTTTATAAATGCATTTCTTGTATGTTGTATTGTTATGAAATGATTGAAAGCGATGAATACTGTAGTACAATAAGTCTTCAGAAACAGAGAGGTGTGTATCGTGGAACATTTTTTAATCAGAAATTTAAAAATATTTGTAAAGTCAGTTTTTGCAAAATTTGCATGGTATAATAAAGTTAACATTTTTTATCACGTCAAAAATATTATTAAAAACAAGGCGAAATGGAAAGTAATATTTTTTAGAAACCAACATTCAGATTTTAGAAAGACTGTGTAAAGACGAAGCGGCAGCCAGATCTATAAAAAAATAGAATTAAAAAAAGTGTAGCAGCTGGTACTAAAACGAACCTGAGTACAACTTTATACTTTCGGGACATTACAGTTCAAAAAATGGAAAAGTTAATAATTATCTAAATTGAAGATCGAACTCAAAAGAGAACCCTTCTTGATACCAATACTTTTACAAATAAAGCTTTGAGGGCTTATGAAAAACTTTGAGTCATACACTCCTGATCAAGTCTTTAATGCAGACAAAGCGAATTAAATTTACTTTTAAATAAATAAATTTTCTAAGCAAAATTTCAAATTTTATCGTATTTTGGTCTTTTTTTAAATTTATTTATTTATTAAATTACTAAAATCTTTACAATTGAGAGCGTCAGCGGCCTTTTAGGCATTGTTGTTGTTTTTTTCGGTTTACACGATTTCTCATACAAAAATGTTTCATTTAGATTTACACGATAAATGCGTTCCTAAAAAAATCGTGTAAATCTAAATGAAAAATTTTTTTCGAGGGATATGTGTACTTAGATCTCTATGGATATCTTACGTATGGGCGCTAGTTAAAATCGTGAGCTCATTCTTACTATTATATAATAAACTTCTCTCTTATGTACTATTTTTTTCAGTTAACTTTAAAATTTCAACCTGTATTTTGTACACAATTATTACAAATACACTGTAGCCAACCAATTTGACGAGCGAATGGAAGGGAATACTTAAATCGACTTAGATAATAATAAGGTTGGCTTAAGCTTTATAATTTGTTGCGTTACCAAACTCATCACAAACTCATAATTCCCTTTTAATTTATTGTTGTGTAGCGTAAAATATAAATGTTAATAGAATTAACGAAAAAAATGTTTAATGTGTGTTCATTACCAAAAAAAAAAACCAGACAAACTAGTTACAATTCGATTCACGTTTTTAAGTAAATACGACATATTTTACTAAGAGAATTGTGTTCAAAGATTCAATTGGTCTCAAATACAAAATAATAATAACAAAATTAAAAAAACAAACATTGCTTAATAGAAAGTCGACTACAGCCAGTGTTGTCAGGAAATAGAAAAAACAAAGGTCAAAAACAAAAACAAAACGCAAAGAATGAATAATAGATGAAAACGAATTGAATATCAATCGAAAGTTAGCAGTTTGTATGTTTAACAAATAGTAAAATTAGTTCAGATAAGTTTTATTCAACAATGTTAAGTTGGCTTGACATTTGTTTACCCTTCACCGAAGGTAAAAGGGTATACATATGTAACTTTGTCATTTCGTTTGTCACTTCTAAAATATTAACCTTAGACCCTATAAAGTAAGTATATATATTTTGGGCCTTATGACAAGAGATGTACAAATCCGTTTAACCGTCTGTCCGTCTATGTATCCGTTGAAATGGGCTTTCCAAAGTCCCCAGATATGATAGGTTGTTATTTAAGTATGTCACATCTAGTCAGGAATTGTTTGCTATTGAAATTCAGCCTGATCGGTCCATAAATGTCTAAGATATGAGCAAAACATCACGACTGCCTCTAAATATTTTCCTAAAACCCCATGCAGCTGTTGTTTTTGTACCCATCACCCAAAGTTGATTTGCTGATTTGACGATGTCGGTCTGTCCGTCTGGTTTTCTGCATATTTGGAGAACGGAAAGAGCAAAAGTTTTCAAATTAAGTACAAGCATCTCTGTTATCAATAAACAACATCCGACAAAATATGGAAGAATTGGTGAAGTGAGCGTGGCACTTCCTGTACAAAGACAGAATAAACTAATGTAGATATACATAACGGCAGGAGCTAAAGATTTCAAATTAGGTACAAGAATCTTGGTTATCAATAGACAATAACCGAAAAGATGTGGGGCGGGATTAAACAAGTAGGTGTGGCACAAATTAGATTTATGTATATCTTAAGAATGGTAAGAGAAAAATTGTCCAAATTTAAAATCAAATCTAAAAATATTGGAGATTGGAGAAGTGGTCGCGGAAGCTCCTGTAGAAAGACCCTGAAGATTTATGTAAATCTGGATAAGGGCAAGAGGTTAAACTTTTAAATTTGGTACAAACAGCTTTTTAATACATAACATCCGGTAAAATGCGGGCGGGATTGAGAAATGGGCGTGGCACAAAATAGATTTATTTATATCTAAGAAACATTATTTGTATAGCTTTCTGTTTTTATCGAAACATATAATATTAGGCATAGCCGAGTGAAGCGCTCTTACTTGTTTGCTCTTCAACCGGCTTTCTTCACAAGCAGTTCTTTACAAAACTTAAATAAACAAAAAATTAGGCTTGATGACAACGGTAGTAATTTTTTGAATACTCACACAAAAATAGCGTCTGTGCTGACGTTTCTTAATCGATCTAACGATGTCAGCCCATCCGGTCCGCTAGCTGGTTGTCTGTCCATGTAAATCTTCTGCCCAAAGTACTGATTGCATTTTTAGAGGTAATCTGACGAAATTTTGTAAGTAAGTTCTAGCTTAAAGGATCATAGCCTATTAAAAATGGTGAGAATCTGTCCATGGGTCCCAAATAGGTAACACTCTCGTCTGGTAATACAGTAGTGTAAGGTATCAAATAGTCGGGATTTACCGACTATACTTTCTTACTGGTTTTCTTTATATATATATTTGCATTGATTGTAAAGCAAGAATTTTAATATTTATAACGAGTAAAAAAATTAAGTTTATTTAGCTTAGCCTCATGATATAACCTACACCTACACGAATTTTTAGCACAAACCACCTATTCTAGCGTAGGGTATAAGCATATTTGTAATGTAAACTTGTTTGTTGAAATTAAATTTATTTTCAAGTTGACTAATTAACAAAAAAAAATTATGTTAGTAGTAGACAATTTTTGTGTATAGGAAGTCGTGATTTCGTTTATAAAAAAAAAATAAACAAAAAGCGTTAACCTTTAACAATCCAAAAGAGTTTTTTATGCTCTACACCACGACAGTTGTATGAAAGTTAATTTTATCGGTCAAATAAAAAGAATGCTGATGAAGGTCGTCGTGAGTTGGAAAATGGATTAAAGAATAGCTTATGAAGGTAGAACATACAATTTAACGGGAATAAAAAACAACGTTAAATTATTACTTAATTTGTAACAGGAGTAAAAAATAACGAAATTACAACTTGTCTTAATAAGCCAACTGTGCAAATGTTGCTCTTAAAATATGTCTACCTTCAATTTCAATTTTTCTTTCTGTTGTAGTAATCTATCCGCCAAAATTCATTGCAGCATAACTATTCGTTGTTGCGTAAGTGCTTTTCGGCAGAGGGTTTTATATGATACCTGTGATAAAAAATAAAGCTCGATCATCACAAAATTTTATGGTGTCATTTTTATTCATATCGAATAACTAAATAAATGATATATACATATTTTCATATTAATTCGAATGTGAATTCTCCCTAGAGGGAAGCGAACTGACACCGAAGTAGTCCCGTGATAGGTCTTTGGTGGTAGAGACCGGTTCTAGTTCTTACACTTTATATGAATAACACCTATCACTTTTACATGGGGTTGTCATTGGAGGGTGTCAATTGACACCATTTGACCATTCACAGATCTACTCTCAATACAATGTAGTATTATTTCAATAAAACAAGTCCTAGAATTCAATTCAAGAACCAAATTTTAAAAAGTACCAAAAAATGTGTCACAGCACCGGTGAAGACTGTACTGAAATTTATTACTTTTTTGTTCTTCATAAACCAGTTAAGGGATTGGTTCTTCTTTTACTGGTCATGAGTCCTTTCTTTTTTTACTTGTTCTATTTTCACACATCCCAGGAATAGTCTGTTGGAACAATTGACACAAATTTCCCGCAGGGCTAAGTCAAATTACAATTTTAAAAGCTTTTATAGCTTAGTAGTCTAATTCCTTCAATATTTTTCAGAAATATTTTCTATGCACTATCAGAATTTTCGTTTGTATATTTCTGTTACGAGGCTTACTTTAGCTATCCTTTGGCTAGCATGGAAGTGAATTGTGTAGAAAATTTAATACAACTCTTAGATACCAGCAGAATGTAATGCATTTTCTGGCCCGCTACGGCCTTCGTCAGCGATCTTTGTATCTTATAACTGGATAGTGCCTTTTGTAAATTTTATGTATTTAACTTAGTTATTTTTACAAATAAAATCTGCGAATTTATTTCACCAGCTGAGTAACATTTATTATATAATTTGACTTAGAATACACATTCGACTTAACATGATAATTTATATAATAAATGTTACTTACCATGAGAAATAAATTCCCAGATTCTAAATATATAAATTTTACTTAGTTAAAATCGTACAAAATAATTGAACTTTTGCTAATGTGTACCTTTGAACATGAAGATATTAAAAGTTTCATTGCCTCAAATTTAGCTTAGGTCAACTTAAGCACTGAGTAATTGTGTAATTGTGCTGGGTCCGAATCTGCTTGGTTGTACTAGAAATAATTTGATAATTCTTTTATGTTGAGTCGTTTGGAAGTGAGTATGCTTTCAGCGGACGTACAGCTGGTTAGAAAAATGGACAGGACTAAATCGATTAAGAATTACTAAAGAAACCAGAATATGGGCATTTCTTTCTAAAGGACTACCGTGACCGAAAATTTTAAAGTTATTAAAAGCATATTTTTTATGATTTTTTTATAGAGAAATATTTAGATTTTACTAATTTTATAAATCCCCCCATAAATTCGTTCACTAAGACGAACAATCAGACTGCAAAGTTGTGCAAACGTAATTTCTTATTTGTGAGAATGTTTTATTGTATGTTTTCTTTAATATTGTCTTCCTTAAAAGAGGTGATATATGATAAAAAAAAATTTCAAAAATATGTGCTTACGTGGTCTATAATCTAATCATTATTTAGTTCAATTATTATGGCAAAAAGTTTACGTTCGAAACATCACGTATAGACACAGATTTTGGCTTAAAAAAAATACAGAAGATTTTGGAATCAAACCAAAGACATTTTAATGTAACATTGCTACGTAAAATTCTGAAAGTAGTTTGACTAAAAAATTGTGCCAGGTTTCGCTGAATTACGCCTTTTTATACATGGCCACAAAAACTACTTCCATTTTTTTCACGTTCGAACCGCTACTTTTTTTGCCATTATCTTTGACATAGAATCGCGCCCTCTATAAGCTTCAGCATAGATAACAGTGCTTTCTTAGTGCTTTAATTTAAGGGTAAAAAGACGGTAAAAATATTTGTTGTTAAAAATTTTATTGCATTTTTGATGCGTACGACCGTCACGTTCAACACTATGGAATTACCCATATATAAAATTTTTCATTGCGAAGACTTAGTATGCATGGTAAGTCTGAGTTCACACGGCTCTTTCTTTATTGAAAAGATTCTTCCTTTTTCTTCTTTGAACATGAATTGGTGTTCAAATGAGTCATGTCATGTCGACGCCATGTTTTTTATTTTGTATAGTCGTGCGTATGAAAACAAAAACAAAATTAAACAACGAATAAGAAAGCAAAACGTAAAGACAGTACAAGCATGTGTGTACTCGTTTCTTTTCCCCTCGCCCCTCTCGCCTATAAAGTAGCAATCTTTTCAATAAAGAAAGAGCCGTATGAACTCAGACTAATGAAGGGTTAAAAATAAAAAAACACTTACCCTCTTGAGTTTAAAAAACAATGTAAATAGAATAAGTGTAATAATACAAATTTTTTCTTAAAAATGTTGCTTACTTCACTTTAATTGTAAGTACATGGGACTAAGTCTTATTTACTCAAAGCGTTATACGACCTTTACTTAAGATATTTCTTATCATATATATTTTTTTTTACATTTTTATTAACGTTAAACATACAACTTCAATAAAATAATTTGTTAAAATGTAATGCACACTTATTATAGACACATTTTAAAGATAAGACACGTCACATTAACACAAAAAAAATAAGCGCTTGTGTTTTCTAATTTTTTTCAACTAATTAAAGCCAATCATTTGCACTGCATATCTTTTTTTTAACCACAAAAAGAACTTCTTTAAACTTTGCTTATCTTTTTCTAATCAGTTTTTAACTTTTTGGAATTTCAAACTG
This sequence comes from Pollenia griseotomentosa, assembly GCA_963931875.1. Classification (NCBI taxonomy): domain Eukaryota; kingdom Metazoa; phylum Arthropoda; class Insecta; order Diptera; family Polleniidae; genus Pollenia; species Pollenia griseotomentosa. Next base: position 209,749,445 of record OZ007560.1, read on the forward strand.
ATAAAGTATTAAAAACATTTCAATTGTTGTGTATTATTGATTAAATACTTGGTTTTTTATTGAAGAGCACTGTGACGTTAAACGTACAGTAATAACTGTAATCTTGGACTTCATTTCCGTCTGGCTACCCGTCCGTCTGTTCTAGAGTCGGTTTTCGAGGAAATTAAATTTGTCGTTGGGGATGCAAAAAAATAATGGTGGTTGCTCACATATTTTACATCTCTAGGGGTGACTCCTCAGTAGTAACGGGCGTTTTTCTCTCCATTTAGCCCGAATTTCATTCTCACATATTTCAATGCGCGTGCGGGCACGGCAATTTTCAACCTATCGAGCTCATATTTTTACCAAATTTTTTTTTTACCCTAACCTAACACAAAACTGCACAGAAAAACATAAAAATGGATTTCAATTAAAAAATTTGTGATATTAATTAAAAAATTAATTTAATTTGCACCAGTAAACAAATTAATATTATCAATTAAACCAGTTAATAGTTTTATTTAAACGTTTATCTCCCTTGATTTAACGTTTAATTCACTTGATTAAATTTTTAATTAAAACTGATTATATTTTTGATTAATGCTTTAATTGGTGAAAAATTTTGGAGAATTTTTTCTGTGTGGTCTACTTTTTTGAAACAGATAACTTTTTAAATTTTCCCTTCATTGATGGTTCACTCTAATGTTCCTATCTGAGACTTTCGGTATTCAAGAATAATTCTCGATGTAAAAAATACATACCTATTCGCCGATTTGCTTTCGGTAATAATGTGGATAACCCTGCCAGATATTTAACCATACTGAAAGTGCCTCGCGGCTGTGTAGATGGCCATTATCTCGCCATCTGAGTGACACTGACATGAATCGACAGCCTTAAAAGAATGCCTCAGTTCACCAGCTCGGAGTAAATCATAGAACTGATATCATAATGTGCTTAATACCATTCAGTGTATACCTCTGCAGAAATCCTTAGCTCATCTTGGTGAATTGTGCTTTCTAAAATAATCCACATCTAAATGTCAATTTATCTCATACATAATTCTAGCCCTTGTGTGGCCCTATGTCCTATTGCTGTGTTTGCAAAACAAAATAAAATAAATTAATTTGTTTTTATTTTTGTTTTTTCTTTACCCACTTACAACTTCAATTAGAGTTGACAAAAAATCAACCAATTGTAATTGTTGTTTTGTTTAAGCTTTGATATTGTTACAAGTAAAACTGGGGTTTATAATTCTTATTCGCTTAACAGTTTCATTTGTATAATATCTTTAGTTTATTTAAAATCTTTGGATGAAGTTTCCAGACGATCTGGCCTAAGCAACCAGTGAAATGCCCATAGGAATAGCTTATCCCATCAACAATAAATTTCAGCTTATCAAAAGTATAAAAGGGGAATTTAGCACATTTAAACGAAACCTTGTTAATTAATTTTTTGAATACCAAGAAAAACTTTGATACAATATTTTATCGTTTCCCGAAAAATTAGAAAAAAGTGTTTCTGTAAAAACTATGAAACGAGTTTACGTCGTTACGTTATAAATGTAATAATATTCCTCTCGAAGCCGATGTTAAGTTGCAGACGTAGAGAACGCCAGTCACACACATCGTTGACGGCGGCGAACAGCGGCGAAAATACAACCGCCGGATATACCAAATAATGTAAAGTGCCACTTTAATGTTTGTTGTTTACAAAATTGCTTTAAAAATATTCGCATGAACTTAAGCCTGATTAAAATTATTAGAAATTATTAGAAATTTGGATTAAATTTTTCAGAAATGTTAAAAGCAAAATAATTAAAGAAAGAAAAAAATCAGCTAAAAAAAAAAATTATCTCTTCTGTTTTATTATTCATTGCATTTTTCATTTTCAATATAATATTTTGTGTTGAAATTTTTTCTCACCTCATTTTTATTCCTGAGCTTATTTATTTGACAGTTCAAAGCGGGAACTCTTCTTTTATATTGGCGAGTAATTTCCTTACGTGACAGCTAGTACTCGCCAAAAATGTTACAAACGCAGTTAAGTGCGAAAAACAGTTGTTTGGTTCAATTTATGGCATTTTTGTTTCATTTCTCACATTTCAATCGAAAAGTTTCACGAATCAAGATTGTAAAAAATGCTTTTGAAAGGGTGGGCCTAATATCACCTGTTACAGGTAATGATACCATTCTTCTTACACAACTTGGTTTGACGATTCCTCCCCTTGAGTCCCAGCCTACAAACAGCTCAAATAAAATGATTCTGACGACACATTCGTATAACCAGTACACATTCCTTGAGGTGATTCCCCATTTTATACCAATGGCCTTTTAACAGCAATATTGTGTTGTTGCCGCCTTAGTTTTCATGAAAATGGTGCTAGTTCTCTGGTTCAGCTTGCTGGTCAATATAAGTCTCAGATATTGAACACTATCGTATAATTAAAGTGTAACACTATTTATCTTTAAAGAAACAAATAGGGGGGATTTTGAAACCCCTTCCCAATAAAAAAAAATGGAGCTTTATTTGTTTTTAAGGAATTTGGGGTTAATTTTTTGATATATAAATTACATACATACTTTATAAAATAACTGAAAACTCATTTGTTTTTGCGGAGTTCGTGGTTGAATTTTTTACAGCAAAAATTAAATGACAATTTCTTTAAAAATAAATGAAAAATAAGTAGGCTGGTTTTGAACTAAGTTTTGATTTATTTCAAATAACAATTTCAGTTAATTCTGTACGTAGAATATTGTGAGTGTATTTGTAAGGAAATGTTTTGCCTCTCCAAATTTTATAATTTTTTTTTTTCTCTTCTTTCACTTACCTTAATTCATCTCTGTATGTCTTATTGCGTAGCGCATTAATGTGCACTTATTTTTTAATGTTAGTGCTTCGCCAAACCAAAAAATTATTTATTGGGTTGCTTAAAATACCAGTTCTGTTTTGGCAGGACTTGCATCACAGCCCTGACACCAAAATTTAGTTGGACATCCAGTACGGGCTCCAAAAAATTCTAATAATAGTCTTGGATCCTTAGCAATAGCCACAACTGCCACGTTATCCGCATATGCAACAGTTTACCACATCTAAAACGTTACTTTTGACGACATTCTAATTAAATGTTGTGCAATTTAGACGAGCAATTTTAATACAAAATTTTGTAATGGGTGGCCCAATTATGCATTCCCAAAAATATGCCTAGATATTTATCACACCAAAATGGGTAATAAAAATCATCATTAATATAGTAATGTCATATTAATGATGATCGGTCCATAATTTATCCTAAAGTTCAATATAATCGGGTGTGTTCTGTAAATCGAAATGAAGTGGATTGAAAACTGAACAAATTTTGATAACGAGCGTGTAAGAAAGTTCAAAAAAAATATTCATTTTATATACATACTTCATTCTTTAAGTACCAATTATATTTACTAGAACAACTCTTTAAAAACAGGAAAAACTACAGTCATTTTGAAAATAATGGAAATTAAAATTTTGTTCGATTCCAATTCCACTTCATTTCGATTTGTAGAACATGCTCGAATATCTTCTTTTGAAAACAATTTAATTTCCAAAATCTTAACGAATAATAATATTCTAATAAAATGTTGTTTGTTTGCAATATAATTCATAGTATGACACTCTTTTCAGTGCATTAAAATTTTTTTTATAACAATACAAGTAAGAAAGTATAGTCGGCCAAGGCCGAACTAAAAATCTTAATTGGCAACGCTGATATGAGTAAGATTTTATGAAAATCTTTTTGAAGACAATAACTAGTATTGTGGTTAATTTATTGAACTGTTTATGGTTTTTGATCCAAGTTTTGATATTTCAATCAAGCTATACTATAGTTCATTAACAGGATGCCTTGAAGCTTATTACAGATCCCATACAATAGTTATCCACTACCAAAAAATTTAATTCTAAAAATTTCTTATTTTATGTAGAACGCAATTATTTTAAGACTTTATGTTCACTTGTGGCTTAACTGGTAGTATTGATTTGAAGATTGATTTGAAGATTTGAACTATATAAAGGGTGTCCAAAAAATAAGGTATCAGAGGTTAACATGACAAAGAATTCTGATGACAGATTTTGGTGATTCTTAAAGCATGTAAATTCAACCCGAGTTCGATGCCCACCCAGCTCAGTCAAGAATAAAAACTATCAATAAATTTTAATAAATTTCATGTTGTAAAATTCCTTTCTTCAGTAAAAATAATTTAATGAAAATTAAATTTGGTGAACTCAAGCCTAACCAAAAATATCGAAAATAGAAAATTAACAGTTCAACTAAGAAAATCACAATTGTTCTTAAAAAGCTGTGGCACAAGCTCTTATGCTTACATTTGTAATTCAAGTTGTACAAATAAAATGTCGACGAAAGTGGCCAAAAAACATAATAAACAAATGTATTCAGGTTTTCAAGACAAAGTCTTGACAAAAAGAATACGAAAAAAACAGAAGAAAAGGAGGCGACATGTAAAAAAATTGAAAAATGATATTTACAGCAAATTTCGAACCACCAGTACCACTGGTTAAAGATTTATGTTTGACTGTTGGCTGGCAGGCATCACAGTGGTGCAGAGGTTAGACCGTCAAAGAATTCTGATGATAGAATTTGGTGATTCTAGAGACATGTAAATTCCACCCGAGTTCGATCCCCAGCTCAGCCAAGAATAAAAATGTTCAATAAATTTTAATAAATTTCATGTTGTAAAATTCCTTCCTTCAGTAAAAATAATTTAATGAAAATCAAATTTGGTGAACTCAAGCCTAACTGAAAATATCGAAAAAAAATATCAGTTTAATTTAAAAAAAAATATTTTTTTTTTTGAGATAATAAAAATATTTATTTTCAGTTTATTACAGGCATGTAGGATTCGGTTAAGAATGAAAAATGTTGTCGGTCAAGTTGAAACCACATATTCTCTTTGCCTAAATCATCAATTTTCCGCCACAAAAAGCTTAGGATCAAACTTGGACAGCCTTTACATTCCTAATTTAGGATTTTTGTTGCCCCATTAGACTAGTTGATAGTGGGTAAGTCTATCTGTGTGATGATTGGGGTTTTGATTCCGGCCAAGGACTCACGCCGGTCTCACTGTAACGGGGTAAAGGCTTAAGTTTCTACTGATCGGTGTATTCCTTAAGAATATAATTTGTAATTGTATTTCTAACCCATGATAAATAAATAAATAATAAGGGGTTTAAACAATTTTAAGCATTTTCTTTAAAATAAAAAAAACAACTCTTATTTCTGTTTAACCCGACAACAATTTGCTTAAATTGCATATATTTTGAACAAATTCGTTTATTTAATATTACTCATAGCCAAAATCAATAATTTATTTGGAAAACCAATAACCCAAATATTAACTGCGTTTTTCCTGACCAACCTCTTTTGTGTTTTAAATATTTCAATAAATAACATTAAATCAGTGATTTTTTACCTTTTACACTTCATCTCCAACTTTATCCGTACTCACATAAAATTGTACATTAAAACAAAAAATAAATACAATGAATTTTGTAAAGAATAACCTGTTAAAAAAGAGAAAACCCCAAAATAAGTAGCGAAATACGAAGTCCAAATGTGTTTGTGTGTGTGTGTTCCTTAATTTAACCATAAAACGGTTGTTATTTTTAAGCTATCGCTTTTCAAGATGACATTAAACGTAAACGGAGCAAAACTTGCAATGAGCCAAATAAAAGAAAACGAAAGGAGAAATCATTTACGCTGGAGCAAAAAAAAAAAACAAAATACAATACATTAAAAAATATTCTTAAGAAAAATATTTTAAAGAATATTACGAGCAAAAAAATGGCCATTGTTAAAATACGGACAGACAGAGGAAGAGCAAGAAATGAACAAAAAGCAATATAAACATACTATAAATAGATGTACTTACAAACACAAACATGACAAAAAAAAAGATGACACACAGCTTGAGGCAGAAGCAGCAGAAGAAAAAAGGATCAGAAAAAAATAACAGCACTGGTGAAATGAAGCAAGACGAAATGTTCATCAACTGATTGGAAGTTTTATGACAAAAGAAAACAAACTGTAGGACAAACAACAGCAAAATACATGTTTAAAGAAAAGAAATCAACAACAGAATTTATAGAATTACATAAGAAAGCAAAGATATGCTCACATTTATCTTGTTGCAAGTATTGGTGATGATTCTGAAAGAAAAGCAACCCAACAAACACGAAGTCAAACCTTTGATATGAAATGAATTTATCATTTGACATCAAACACAATTCTCAAAAGTTTTTCAATTGTTTGATTTTAACATTTAAATTCAAATTGAAAATAAACATTTGGCATTTATCAATTTGATACCAAATTCATATCAAAAGTTAAATTCTAATCAAAACTTAACTTGGTATTACTAAAGCGAAGAATAAATGTAAACAGTAAGAAGGGCGATTAAAGTCAAATTTTACTTCGTGGTCAAATGTATTTTACAAGTGAACGATTTATTTCTTACTGGGGATGCGATTACCAGGCAAATGCATGTTTTTTGTCGATAGTATAAACTCGATGTCGATCAATTATCTTTCCGAATCATTAAATTTGCGTTAAAATGGCATCGATTTGTTTTTGCATATTGTCGCATATTTTGGTGAAAATGCATATTTTTGCATATTTTGGTTTAAAATGCATATTTTTGCATATTTTAACATTTTTGAGTGATAAATTTTTTATTAAACTTCCAAATTATAAAAAAAAATTCTTCAAAAAAATTTTCAAATTGTATAAAAAAAAGTTTTCCCAAAAAAAATTTTTAAAATCAATTAAAAATTTTTTTGGAACTCTGCTTAAAATACAAGATTTTCAAGATTTTGTCAAATAATCCTTCAACTTTTAACCGATACAGCATCTTAAATAGTTACGACTGTCAATTGGCCGAAAGCTATTTATCCAAAACTGTTACATGTTACTTGCTTGGCATATGGGTTACACCGAGTTGTAAAGGAAATTAGAAGCCTATTCGATAATATTGATTTATTGGTTTAATACGGGAAAAAAATATTTTTAAGACTCCTTCATGAGTTGCAATTTTTAGTGAAATGTATCCCTTACCACCAAAGCCAGTATTAACAAGAATGGGAACCTTACTAGATGCTTTAGAATACTATTAAAAAAAAATTGAGCAATTAAAGAATTTTATTGAAAAACTTGTTGCTACCGATGCTTATGCGATTAAATAAGTAAAAGAAATATTAAATTTAAATAACAACAAAAGTCAATTAGCTTTTGTATTCTCCAACTTCGAATATATTGGGGAAACTATAACTAAATTGGCTGGACTAAGTTCACTTAACAGTCAACTCAAGTAATTTGATTGGCAGAAAGTGAAATTAACAATATGAAAGGAAGAATAGCAAGACAAATAAAGTGCCTCGGTAGGCTAGCTGGTAGCGAGCTAGTCTATCAGCGCCGAGGTTGCGGGATCGAATTCCGCCAGTGACTCTGGTTTCTTTCCTGCAGACAAGCATAGAGCTTCGCGGGATGAGCTTAGGAAATTTGAAAAAAAATCTTGAATCAAATGTGGGATCTGAATTAGAAAATTATTATTCGGTTGACGTTGAGAGATAATTTTCCATGTACAAAAGCTTTTGAACAGACAAAGGTTTACTTTTGATAACATAAAGATTTTATATTGTGTGGTTATTTAAATTAAGTTTTAAAAAATATTATACTTTTGAATAACAATAGAAGAAAAACTTCAATAGATTTTTTTATTTTTTGTTTGTTTTAAATAAAATAAAAAAACAAACCCTTTTTTATTTTTTGAGTTTTAGTGCATATTTTATGTGCATATTTTCGATTTTTTAGTGCATGAAAATCTCATCCCTAGTAATTACAATGATTAAGAATACGAGTTAAGTATTTCGTCTTTGCAAGAATAAGAGGACGGAAAGAACATTTGTTCATCGGTTAGCTATGGTGCCGAATGTTTTTCTCACAGTTTATTAAAATAAAAACAGAATTTTAATTAAAAAAAAAAACAATATATTTTTACCTATGTTCCACATTGTATTATAATCCACACTTGAAAAACATTTGAGAATTACGTTTAAAAGCAAGATGAAAATAAAGGCATTTTTCAATTTGAAAATAATTTCCCCTTTTTGTTGAGAATGCTATAATTTTCGAATGATTTTCAAACATTACTAAACGTTTGTCGCTTGCAGAGCTGTAAAAAGCTGCAATCAATTGACATTGAAATCAAAGTGATTTCAACCAAACTGATTTCATTCTTTGATTTCTAAATGATTTCAGATTTCAAAATGAAATCTTGTCAAAATTGCAATATTTTTTGATTGCAATCATTTTGAAATCATTTTTTTTAGAAATCATTGAATGCAATTAATTTAATTGCAATCAATTCGATTGCAATCAAATTTTTGTTGAAATCATGTGATTTCAACAAGTTCCCTTGAAATCATGTGATTTCAATAAATTCCCTTGAAATCACAACTATAGTAAAAGTCCAATGAAATAATTTACATTTGGAATCTAGCGGTTTCTACTAGAATCTGGTGGAAACCTCCAAATTTTTGGTGGAAACCACTAGATTTTAGTAAAAATCACTAAAGTTTTGGTGAAACCAACAGATTCTATTGCAAACCTCCACTTATATTTGACCAGAAAAATAAAAGTCAAAAACAAAAAAAAAATTTAATTTTGTGAATTTATTAAAAAAAAGTCTTGACAAACATAATATGAACAAAACAATTAGAAAAATATTTCAGATTTCATTACTTTGAGCATTTTTTACATTAGAAAGCTCTCTATTGGCTTTTAGTAAAAGTAACTTTTCAAAGTTGCTATCTGAAAGCGATCCACGACGCGGAGAATTTAGCAAGGTTGCAAATGAAAATAACCTTTCTACTGCAGCTGATGATGGTAATGGTGCGTTGAATCTCATAAATGTGGATTTCAAAGTCGGATACCGATCAACTAACAACTAAACTTATCGGCTCCAAAATGACATGAAAAACGTAGGTTTGTTAGTCATTTCTTGCATTTTTTTTTCTACGGAAGAACTGATTGCAATTAGAAATAATGTTTACCAATTTTACAAAACTTTGTAAATAAAAATTGCCATTTTTCATTTGAAAAGAACGAAGATTTTGATTCTGATTTAACTTTGATTGCAATTACTGGATTTGATTGCAATTAAAGTAATTGCAATCAATTTATATATAAATTTATTTCAAAAAATTGATTCAATCGTTTTTATCATATTGATTTCATGATTTCAAATTGAAATCATGAAATCAATTTACGATTTTGAATGCAATCAAAAAATTAGCAATCATTAAAGCGAAATCATGTGATTGCAATTAAATCGATTGCAATCATTTACAGCTCTGGTCGCTTGAGAAAACGTTTTATTTCAAATCATTTTCAATTTGAAATCAAACCTCCGTGTTTGTTGGGAAGTGAGAAGGTCATATTCGACCGCGGCAAATCTATGATAACACCACCGCTTGTTCACTTAAAACGACCAAAAATTAACGAAGTAAAAGTGATTCGGTTGTGCCCAATTTTAGAAGTGGGCACTCTTGCTATATGGACCTGAACAGGAAAAAATCGATTTTTTTAAAGTTTTTTGCGATTTGGATATTGAAGATGAAGTTTTTTTGATTTTATATGTTCTTTATGGCAAGAGCAACAACTTTGTCTCCGAGGGTAAATCAAAATTCTGAACGGTTTGCAAGTTATGAGCTTAGAAAATGATCACTTTTTTTCAAAAATGACACCGAGGTGCCAAATCTTTGGGGGCCCATAAAAAAAAAGAGGATGTCTTTGGGCAAAACAGGGAGACATGGGTCTTTTTTTTTTTGGTCTTTTATCACGTAGTGGTGTTTGTATATGGTTATTTTTTTTCGTACTGCACTGTGTAATTTGTTGCGGCTTGAGGCGTACCAAATAGTATTCCAAGATGCACTTTTACTGGGGACTATTTAAAATAATGGATCGCTCTTCACACAACTTGGCAATGTGATTTAGGTCTAATGGAACTTTGTCAGACCAAATTTTCCGAAAGTTTACTTTATAAGGGGCCAGCAATGGCGAGTTATGAGTCAATCTTTACGAAACTTGGCAGTATGATTTCAAGTCATATACAATGGCTTTTTGCATTCCGCCACCAATTTTTGTAAGTTTTATGGCCGAAATATAAATTTTATAGGATGTTTGTTCATAATTATTTTCCTACTGAACTAATTTTACCTAACTTCAATCCCAAAATGCTTAGGATAACTATTAACAACATTTTATATATCGAGAGCTTATATTCAAATATTGCTATCTGCAAAATTACTATTTTAGAGGAAAGCGAAAAAACTAATGTTTTCGTTACTCGAATGACCGATTTCACCAATTTACTTAAATATTAATTTATGTTAAAAATTTGTTTTTCATGCCAAATAAAAATAAAATTTTAAGAAACACAATTAAGAAAGTATAGTCGGTCAAGCCCGAAAATATGATACTATACACCACACAGTATTTAAAAACAAATTTTTGAGAAGGATCTTTCTATGTTTTAAATTTCATTAAAATCTGTTAGATAGTTTTGGAGAGGTGGCAATTGCACAAAGACCCTATTCCGGAAAGCAGTTTGTATGGGGGCTATATGAAAATATGGACCGATTCGCACCATTTTCAATAGGCTTGGTCCAATTAGAACCTCTGTACTAAATTTCATCAAATTATCTTCAAAACTGCGACTTGTACTTTGCATACAAGATTACATGGACAGCCAACCTGCCAGCCAGCCAGCTGCACGAACATCATTAGACCGACTCAGATAGTGATTGTGAGTCGATCGGTACTCTTTAAGGTCGGGGTAGGACCAAAAATTAATTTTAATATTTTATTTAAATATCAACTTATTTTTAATTGGTGAAATTGGCCATACCTGAAATAACTTAACTTTTTTTAAATGTTATTTAAAAACAAGTAAGAGTGCTTAATCGGCTGTGCCGAATCTTTGATAAACTCCACCGACAGGTTGAATATTTCAGAAGTGGGATCTATATGATACCTATTTTTTATTAATTTATCTTTATAAAAACAGACATCAGCATTAAAATTGGTTGGGGCTTAGACATATATTAAATTATTGACCGACAATCAGAAAGTTCTATGCTTTTTTAGCAATATCCTATATCTATATTTATTAGTGTGATTTCTAGTCCTAAAAACTGTGAAGTATAAAATTGTATTCTGATAGCATTATTTATAACGGTTTTAGGCGTATTTAACTGTTTTTCGGGAGTAGAGTTTAAATGGGGCCTAGGGTAAATTATGGACCAATCTTCACGAAATTTTACAGTGTGATTTCAAGTCAAATAAAACGAATTTGCAAAATCTTATATTATTCCGTACATTGTTCCACCGCTTATGTTAGTTTTTGGAAAAAACATCATCAATTTTTTGGGGGTTGGGGTTCCACATTTTGATTCATAGCTCTGATCCTACTGAACCTATTTGGATGGATTTCAATGCAATTTGACACCAAATTTGTTAATTTCTTTTGAGGTTTTCGAAAGTGCGCGAGTTTTCTACAGACGGACAGACGGACATGGCTCAATCGACTAAGAATTACTCAAGGAGCCAGAACATATATACTCTATGGGGTCTGAGATGACTAAAAAAAAGATTCACACGGAATGACAAACTTAGTATACCCTCTTCACAACTAATTGTGGTGGAGGCACACACATATGTAATTTTTATTTTTTTTCTTTTCCTTAATTCTTAATGTTATATCGATGTTAAAACTTTTTTTTAAGTGAAATGCGTTTGTCGAGTTCTTCATAAAATATCTATTAAAGATTAGGAAATATCCGAAATTTAAAGATGCTATTTTTGGCCTACGTTCCGGGTCTAGTACATGTTTTGCAAATATAAGACTCAAATTTATCATAACGAGCCCTAACCGCGAAAAAAAACGTAAGCGACATTATTTAAAACTTTTGTTTTTTTTTTTTAGTAAATGACTTTATTAGCAACTCTTGCATCATATCATAAATATCACGGTACCTAAGGTACTGTTACGATTTTATAGCAAGAATAATTTTATCGTAAGCGACAAATTTCCTTCAAAAATTATATGAAAAAAATAAAAAATGCTCTCTACTGTAAAATTACCAGCAAATCAATTAATATTCTACATTTTGCAAATTATGAAAAAACACTTTTATAATTAACCCTCTATAACTCAACATCTTAAAATTACAAATTTTCAATAAATTCACATAGAGGTTAGTTAACATTAAAAAAATACGTATTTTTTAAAATTTAAAAATTTTTTTTATATAAGGAGTAATTTCATAAAATCGGAGTGTGTCCTACAGGCAACAACGAGCAACAATGACAGCACAAGTAAAAAAGTTATGAAAAAGCTTAACGTAAAAATATTTTGTTTTCGAGTAGCGTAAATCTACGATGCATATCTTAGACAGTATGAGTAAATTTACCATATTTTAGAAAGTTGGGTCGAATTCTTTTTCGCCCCTTGAGGCCAGTGATCGACTTGATTCTGTCGGACTACTTGCAAAGGTAAGTGTTGCGGAGGTTTTCTATTCGTTTTTCTTGGATTTAACCTTATAAAAGTCGACGTGTAAGGGTGGGTTTAGTTCTCATCCTACATAGAGGTTCGCTTACTTCTAGGCGAAAGTTTCTCGATAACATAATGGGCCTTGATTTGTTTGCATTCGCTTTTAAAAATCAACTTAAAGTTAGACATTGCTACGTCTTAATAGTAATTCTGAACCAACAAATATAAAATAGCAACATAAAAAATTTGCTGGAGGCTGCAAAAAATAGATTCCGCTCAATGTAACCCACAAGACACAAACACTGAATTTCGTTTTTTACGCATATTAGTCAAAACACTAACCTCACACATTCTCACAAAAAAAAAAAAAAAACGAAGCAGCGATTATAAAAATATTTTTTATTAATTCTTTATTATAGACCATTTTCACTTTTTAAAATTTTTAAAATTATAATGGGATCGCAATATGTATAACAATAAGAAACAACCAGCTTATGCTTTTTTGCACTTGAGGTAAAGAACAGAGTGTATACTACAGGTTAAAGTACTTGATAGGTCACAATAACTAGTACTATAGAAATAATTGAGAGATGACTAGTATGTTGCCTGTAGTATACTATAAGTTATAAGCATTTGAAGTTTAAATTCTGAAAAAGTATCTTTCTTATTTATATAAATTATCGAGGGCCTATATTCAAAATCCTCTATCTTAAAAAACACAACTTTTCAGGAGAGCGAAAAAACTGTTTTTTTCGCGTATTACTTGAGTTACTAAAATTCGGTATTCTACAATATTTTTAAAATCAGCTACTGAATCTCACAGATAATTGGTTTATAAAATTTTGCATTATTGGAGACTTTATGCTAGATGGAGTATTTTGCTTCTCAAAAATATTCAATATGTATGTATGAAAATGAAAAGATAGAGTGTTTTGCATTTTAATAAAAATAAATTATTTTGATTTTATTTATGCCATCTGTCAAGAAGCTTGAGACGGTGGTCAGATCTTACAATGTTGTAATTTTTTTGACAATGGTGCCATTGTCATTGTCAAATCTTGCAAATTTTTCCACTTATTTGGTTGGATTGAAAGTGGAGCAGAATATAGAGGTTCTGGTTCAATATGTTCTGTATTAGGTTTAATACGAACAGGTAAATCAATGTGATCTGTTTCAAAATTGAATTTATATTTTACGCTGCCATCTGGAAGATATAAAAGAGATCTTAAATTAGACACTGTTAATCGTTCCTTACTCGTCCTGGTCTAATTGAAAAAAAAAGAATGCAAAAGTTTGTCATCACTGCAATTATTAAAGAAATCATTATTTAAATATCCAGCATCAAACGGCTTTTTCACGATCTCATTGTTAATTTTAACGGTCTTTCTGGCTTTTCTAGTAATTTTAACGTAATCGACTGGCAAGTGTATAGATGGATTTTTCAACTTAATCTCTATCTTAGCATGGGCAGTATTGCACTCCACTTGCATATGGGCTTTCTCTAAGAACTTCTGTTCAATAACTTTATTATTTTCAGCAGCAAAATTGGATAGAACATTTGATAAATAATGGTTACGGTTTTGGTAGACACAACCATCCGAGAAAATTGTAATTGTCAATGAATCTGATAAGAAATACGTTTTTAAATGATGAATAATACAGGAAACAAATACCGACACGGAGAAATCACCATTGATTTCAAATTCATGTTCAGCTTGCAAAAAATAGCAAAAAAAACATGTATTGCAAGAACAAGTTATTCAAAACATATTTGAAAATTAATTATTAGAAAAGATAGAGGGTCTTGTATTCAGAAAAATTAATTGTGCAAGATAGAGAAAATACAAAAATGCAAATAAAATAGCAAAAAAATGATTGTTTGCTATGAAAGTCACACCATAGATGAGAGTTGTTTTACTGAACATTTTCCCATTAAAAAGTAATTTTCGTGATAATCAAAGATAGAGGGTTTTGAATATAGGCCCTCGTTATTCTTATATATAAAAAAAAATTGCTTAGCGCTATAGGTAAGTACATTTTATTTATAATTTTTTGAAAGACTTCTTCATGTATTATATTGCTAAGCAAAAAATTTTAATCAATGCGGGTACAAGGCTCTTACGAAATAGAACTTTTTTACAAACTCCCACTTAATGACACATTTTCTCCTATCGCAAAGCAAGTATCAAAAAATCTTAAGCACAGTGTATATGAGCGTATGTGTTTCTAATAATTGTGCAATAGGAATCCTGAGACCCGTGCTTGGTAGCCATTATATTTCCAAAAAAACAACAAAAACAAATTTTTGTACATTTTCGGCTGTTTTTTGGGAATTTCCAAGTTTCAAATAAAATTTAGCTGTTATATTAGTTATAATAGTTATATTAGCTAATAAAGATTTTATTGCATTAATAAAAATTTATATTATTGACAAAAACTCCTAAAAACCTTTTTTTGCACTTTTTTGGCAAAATGTCTTCATAGAATTTTATTATTATATTAGATTTTGAAACCTTGACATAATTCTCAACCCTTTAATGTACAGTTTATAATAACATTATTTATCATTTTATTATATGCACTAACATTTTTTATAAAGATCGCAACAAGGTATAAAAAACGTGTGTGTCATATAGCACTAGAGTTTGCTAAACACCGTATAAATGTGAAACCGTGGTTTCGGTTTTAAAATTATTAAAACCGGTCGGTTTCGGTTCGGTTTTCGGTTTTGAAAATATCCACGTAAAACTTCATACATATAATAATTTTTTTGTATGTAATACATTTTTTTTAGTTGTTTCAATTCAGGTAATTTTATTAAGAAAGGAACGCTGGTTCTTCTTAGTACTTTTTTTAAATTTAAAGAATTTTGGAATACCTTGCCATTGTGCCGGGCTGTTATGTAGAAAGTTTTTTTAAATGAAGTACAATTATTATGTATAATTTGCAATTTCTTTTGGCATAAATATATATTTAAAGTAAAAGCTAAAACCGAGAGGTTTTGGTCGGTTTTCGGTTTTGTAGGCATTAAAACTGCTGTTTCGATTTCGGTTAAAACCGAACAGCAATCCCTTGAAAGCACAATACAATATTTATAAAAAAAAAGTTCTGGGAAAAAAATTTTTTTTCAAATATAAAAGACACATGATTCTTCCTTCAGTCAGTGAACTCGTTTAAAAAACACATTTTCGAAAAATTGCAGATAGGACTGTTTCTTTTACTCCTACAACGAGCATAGGGCCACCCTTAAAACAATAAAACACTAAAATTGTTTTTCTCTGATTAAAACCGTCAGATAGGCATGCACTGATAGAAAAGGCGTCATAACGCTGATATATTTTGACACCGGTACTATGACAAGTGTCTTAGGTTTTGACCTAATGACACGTTTTATCATTCTGATGTCAACCTTAACATCACTTGGCCAAACTGTCATCAAATGTTGAATTTATATCATCAATGGGATGGCACAGCGGCATTACAGAAATGACGAACATGTCATCAGTGCGATGACACAGTAACATCGGAGAAAAGACTCATTAGCAACAATTTAATGATAGTTTGTCATTGGGATTGACTTAAATCAAAGTTAGGAAATATTATTATTTTTTTATCTGTTACACATGTTTGTTTCACTTTTGTTGCATTCCGCCACTTCATTACACAATATATCTCAATTATAAGACACCAGCCGCATGCCCGATATGGTTTTCGAAATCGTTCTACTTAAAAAATTTATGTATTTAACTAAATAATTTAAAAAAATAATATATTGTAATTTTTATTTCTTATATTACATTTTAAACATGAAACTAATGTTAATAATATACAAAATGTGTCATCGAATTGATGTCATTGTAGTCATAGCATAGATGACGCGTAAGATATGAAAAAATTTTATGTTGACGTTCGTCATTGGATTGATGTTACTTTTTGCATAATTGATGCCATTTGTTATAACATTGATGTCACAATTCTGATGACAGGGCATCACCAATATCCCTCGATATGTAACAAACAGAATAACAAAGTCAAAAATCCCCTCACTTTATAGTGGCATTTATAAAAATTTTAAATCTATAATAAATCGGCAAATGCAAAACAGTCAAGAATACTTTCCTCCTCTGTTTGTCAACTGATTTGAACAAAAAAAATACACCATTAGCAAGGAATTATACAAGTCCATGATGTTTATTTAATTTAAATCTGCGGGGGTTAAAAAGGTGTATATATGTATGTATGTCCCCATTGATCCTATGAGGAGCAAAGGGCCTCAAAAGGGTAAAACGGGTAACTTCAGTTACTTCATATCTCCAAAACTAAAAGAGATACAAAAAATTCAATACCTATAGTTGTGGTCATTAGAAAAATAAGCGGTCAGATGGCTGGTACTTTTTTGAAATCCGTCCCGTTTTAGGGAGTAAACTTGTATAAGCTGTATTCTGGAACTTCTTCGTCGCCCCATTTTTTTTTTAACCAATAAACATAGAAATAAGGATCTGATAAATAAAGTATCTAAAAAATACAAAAATATATTTGGTACTTTTTCGAAATTCGAACGTATAAGCGGTGAAAATCGTACCTAATTTTTGGTACATTTTTTACAAGACACTTTTCTCATTTCATTGACATAGGTATACATATTGATAAATGGGCTACAACTACAATATTAAACTTTTTTATACTTCAACGGGGGGGGAAAAAGTATCAAAAAGGGAAATTTTATTTCTTTCTTTTCATTTGATGCTTATGATAAGTTTTGAATTTTCTATAATTTAATCTTTATAAAAATCGGCAAAGGCAAACCAGTTACGAAAAATTTCCTCCTCTGTATGTCAACCGATTTGAACAAAATATACACCATTTGAAAGGTATTTACCTACAGAAGTGCACAATATATATTTTTAAATTTGCTACTAACACATATGGGCTAATCCTGCGTTGCGGACGTTACGTTCGTACGCATATTTTTGAATACTGTTGGCGCTCTGAGCGTTATATTCTTAAGTAACCTACAGTGGTACGTTGGCCTTTGAGAGTACTTTCAAATGGCAGTTACAAATATTTTCTGAGTTTTATCGGTTACGATATAATTGTACTTAAATTGCCGTTGCGGACGTTACACAATACAGAAGTCGTTGTGGAGATCAATGCAAATTTTCATAAATTTTAGCGAATTTTACAGTATTAACAAAAAAACTCCAAATACATTTAAGAAAGAGGAATGTTTAAGTATATCAAACCCACTTTCGAGGCAAAAAAATAATTGTTAGTTTATTCACAATTTTGTCTTACATTTGTTGCGGACGTTACGTTGCGGACGTTGCATTTTTGACCACTGTCCTACTCATATAAATAAAAAAATATTTTTGTGTTTATTTTCAAAAAATATAAATTTTATTTTTCTTTTTAAACTTGTAGTTTATGTTTAGGAGATACTGCAGTGCGTGCCATTTCGATAAAATTTTCATTAAGTGAAGAAAAGTGATGATGAGATTTTACGCCTGTAATATTTTTTATATTTAGCCATTTCTCACCTAGATATTGAGTTGTGGTTTTTATATCTTTTTCTGTAACGTATATTAGTTTAACCCCATCGATATTACTTTTGGCCAGTCTGTAAAAATCGTGTACATCCTTCAAAATAAGATTTTGAGCTTTTACTACTTTTACTGCCAAACTTTACGTTTCACGATAGCGCCTACTCCGTCTACTGCACCTTTGCCATGAGAAGTAGCGAAGAAATTCCACTCAAAATGGTTAACACCAAATTCATTCTTAAAATGTGGAATGCTACGTAAAATAAATTTGTTTTTAAACTGACTACCGCATCCATCGAAAAAAAAACGCGGATTTTAGATACTGAATGATGCTTTTGAATATTTTTAACAAGTATTGATAAAAAGTGAAAATAGTTACTTGAGCATAGCTGAAATGAGCAGACTGAATTTCATTTTGAGAAATAAATCTGTAATTTTAGGCAAAGTCAATTTGCAGAATCAGATCATTTGGCTCCAATGCTTTCCGTTTTTCCTCAAAGTATTTTTGTTGAGATCGTTTAACAAAAGTATGTAGTTTAAACGAAGGCAGTTGGGATTCCAATTCAAAAATTAAATCTGCCACTGACGCTTCGGTAAAACTTAATACCATACGATTGTCTATAATTCTCCATTGCTTCCATTTAGTAACCTCATCAAGGCCACTAATATAAAGTAAAGGGACAAGCTCATCTTTAATGTCTTTTGTACAGTTATTGCAATCATTTGACATGCAAAATTCATTTTCAACGTTACAGCAAACTTTATCTAAAAAGTCACTAAAGTTCAAATGGAATACAGGAATATGTTTGTTCAAACTTTCCAATAAAAACCCAAAATTCGCATGGTATTGACAAACACACATGTTGTGAGGCAACTTATCAGACAATTCCACTATTGTTGGTCGATTCTCATGGAATTTCGTTCGAGAAATTTTTTGATCACTAAACTCAGCTTGAAACAGCTGAAAATCCTGATTTACCGTCATTATCATAAATCTCTTAGCTACTGGTAATTTATGGGACCCAGCTAGTAGTGTCGACTTTCTTCCAGCAGCTTGCACGGAAATGTCATCTCGATAAAAAAAGTCGTGAATCAGTTTTGTTTTCTCATCTAATTGCTCATTAGGTTCAGCTTCTTTTCTATTACAAAGGTATTTTTCATAAAGTACACTGAGGACTTTACATTTCTTTTCCATATCAGCTGGCAAAACGCGCTCAACTTTTCTTACAGCTTTGCTTAGAGTCTGCCTGCATGTATAGGGACTGACTAGCGTTGTTGTTTTTTTTATACTTTGTCTTTCTCTGTAATTCGCCATTCGCTTTTTGTTCTTAGCTTTAATTTCTTTTGCAAGCGATGCATTGCCTTTCATGATATCTTTAATTTTTTGCCGATAAGCTCGCTTTCTTTCAGCATCTTTAAATCTTTGCTTCATCAAGCTATTTAAATTGTTTCTTAAATTGATTCGAAATTTTTTTGATCTTTCTGTACTTGTACTCATTTTTACCCGACTTACTAATCGCAATTTTAATCTTTCACGCAGTTCAAATGATCAGAAACTGAAATCGACACGTGTACGTCTGTCCACGTAGGTTAGCAATAACTCTTTTGAAGATCCGAAGAGAAAAATGCACCGTTTGACGGTCAACATTAGTGCCAGCAGATGTTAAAGAAAGATGTAAAATAAGCGAAGCTCCCTTTGCCAAATTTCATTGAAATAATAAGAGAAATAGAAAAGATTACAATTTTGTAACTGTGTTCTCAAATTACTTTTTTTGTAATTTTCTTTAACCCTTCAATTCTTATGCGTTTATTATTATTGATGTATGTGGTTTCAATTATAGATTTGTGAAAACAAAACAACTTTTAGCAGAACTTAATTTTAGGACAGTTCGATACCGTTGCGGACGTTACAAAATTTGATATTAAAAAATGAAACATACTTTTGTATATTTTAGAATTTTTTTTTTCTTACTTCAAAGAACAGTTTTAGTTTTGTTTGGAATGTTAATGTGGTGTCAAAAAAATTTTTAGTTTCTTCGTTATATATAAAATCCCTTATTTTCCGTTGCGGACGTTACAAAGCGTGGACGTAACTTTACTCAGTTTTATTTAGTATGTTTCAATAGAGCATTTAAAGCGCTTCTTTCATAAAGTTGCAGAAAATTAATAAAAAAAAAACGTTTTCGAAGATGAAGCAGTCGTGTTTTGGATAAAGCTTGTTTAACAGCAGCCAAAAAACATGCATATTTTGGCCAAATATTTAAGATGTAAGGTTGATGAACCTTAAGTCCTGATTTTCGTAATAGGGACTACCAGAAAAATATTTTATGATGATATTTGTAAGAGTACAAATATAGTCTATTACTCTAAATAATCAAGAATAATTTTTGATCAACTTTAAAAATTTTTTGTTGGTTGACATTTTTTCGGATATGCCCATATGCAGAATACATAAATGCAAAATTTGTTTTTCCAATTATCAAATAATAAGGAAAATATGAGGGTCGATTATTCGACATTTTTCATAAACCGGCTTTCGAATATTTCGACTTTATAAAGACGGAAAATGAAATTTCTTTCTTTTACTTTTTCGTGCTGCATCTGATAATTTTTAACTTTTCTATAATATTTAACTTAGAAATATAATGTTATAGATGCAGGGTCCTGAGTGAATGAAAACCAATTAGATGAAAGATGTTGGCACTTTTTGTTTTCCTTCTGGTGCTTTTTGAATTTTTGTTAATATTCGACCTGTAAAGATAAAATTGAACATGCATGGTACTTTTTGCTTTTTGGTACTTTTTTGTTCAAGACTTTGAACTTTGAATTATTTTCGTATATATTAGACATAGAAATATAAAATTAAACATACAATGTCCTGAGTGGACGAAAAACTATAATGGAAATTTTGTGATACTGTTTTGTTTTTCAATTGATATTATCTGATATTTTAATATTGAACTAAAATGAAATTAACTCACGTGAAAGATAAAATATGAACCGGAGGTTGGCCCCTCGCCAAATCGATCCACTAAGACGCAAAAAATAAATGCCCGAAACATGTTAATTCATATATACTTATGAACTATGTGCTCTTCATATGTACATATGTACATATTTATGGTCGAATTTTGACCATTAGGCGAACACTAGTTATATTACAAATTTAATAAATAAATAAAATAAAATAAATTAAAACAAGTTAGAGTGCTATATTCGGCTGATACCCTCCACCGACAGTTCGAATGTTTAAGGTGTAATATCTGTATGATGTCTTTTTATTATTATTATCTTAAACTGTGACGATTTGTTATTAATTATGGTTTTAGGAGACTAAACTGTTTTCCGGGAGTAGGGCATATATGGGGCCTAGGGTAAATTATGTACCGATCTGCACGAAATTTCACAGTATCATTTATAGTCCTATAAAATTGTGACGAGCCAAAATTTGTTATGATTGCATTATTTTTTACGGTTTTAGGCGTACTTAACTGTTTTCCGGGAGTAGTGTTTATATGGGGCTTAGGGTAAATTATGGACCGACCTTCGCGAAATTTTACAGTGTCATTTTTAGTCGAATAAAACGGACTTGTGCAAAATCTTATGTCATTCCGTGCATTTTTGCATCATTTATGTTAGTTTTAGTAACAAAATTATCAAGTTTTTGAAGGTGGTGGTTCCACATTTTGATTCATAGCTCTGGTCCTACTGAACCGATTTTGCTGAAATTCAATCCCAAACTGCTTAGGATAACTACAAGCAATTTGACACCTAGTTTGTTTATTTCTTTTGAGTTTTTCGAAAGTGAGCGTGTTTTCAACAGATGGACAGACGGACAGACAGACGGACATGGCTAAATCGACTTAGAATTACTCAAGCAGCCAGAATATATATACTTTATGGGGTCTGAGATGAATAATAAAAAAGTTTCACACGGAATGACAAACTTAGTATACCCTCTTCACAACTAATTGTGGTGGAGGGTATAATAAATAAAAATTAATTCGAAACATAAAATTATAGGTGCAGGCTCCTAATTAAATGAGATCTCATTAGATGAAAAATGTTGGCACTTTTTTGTTCTTCAGCTGGCACTTTTAGAATTTTCGTTAAAACTGGACCTAAAACCATAAAATGAAACATGCAATGCCCTGTTTCTATGAATATCTAAAAGAAGGAAGTTCTTTGTTATATTTGAGTTTTAGTTGTACTGAACCTAGAAACATAAAATTCAAGATAGAGTGTCCAAAGTGATTGATATACAACGAAGTTACAACGACTAAATAAACACATTTCTTAATACCACAATCAACCATAAGACCATTTTGTTTATTCCATGTGGCAGCTCTCGCGCCAAAAGTCTTATTTCGGGAAGACATTCGTATTTGAAAAATATTAAATAATGTATAAATTAAAATGATTTAATTTCAAGCTCAAGGCCAGTATTGAAATAGAAGCATTTTTATTTATACATATAAATATAAAAAGGTCGAATAAAAACCACTTGAATTATATTAAATAATGTTCAATTAATATTCAGTACTAAATTTTAACGTTATTCAATTTTTAAATCATTTATATAATTATATAATAATATATAATATTATTTCGACCAATAATTTATCTTAGTTTTTTTAATTATTGGCATTTATAATATTATTAAAAGTTTTACTCTACCTATGCTATGTTTCAAAAATAAATAGCGCTTAAGTTGACTTAAGCTAAAATTGAGTTAATGGCACCTTTGAGATCCAAAGTACATATTGCCTAAATTTCAATTATTTTCTACTATTTTTCATGAAGTTGGAGCAAAATAACTTTTTGCATAAAAACTTTAAAAAAATGTTAACCGAAGCGAAATGATGATAAAACAAGAATAGAAATAAATTTTTAAAAATCACTCTTAAGTTTGAAACGGCCCTTCTAAAAAGCTAAAAAAAAATAGACTTAGCACCTTTTCTTTATTGTCACTAGGGTTTTTTCCCGGGAATTCCCGGGACGGGAAATTTCCATTATTTTATTTCCCGTTTTCCCGGGATTTTTCTTGCGGGATCCCGGGAAATAAAAAATTCCTCATAATTTCAGAAAATAGCAATTTATACTTTGAAATTTAGTTTTCTATTCTCTAAAAATTAGCATCTGTGGATGGGTTGTGGATTAGATCAATTACAAGAAGTGAGTACATGTATTTAAATCAATGTCTCCTGATGCAATAAATCTACTAAAAGCAAATGGGCAGTGCAACAGTTGATAATTATTACATTTAGTGAAGTGAAGAGTTAATAAAGTACATTTATTCAAAATAAGATGCAGGCAGTAAAGTATCGCTCCTTTATTGCAACATAGTCATATCTACAAAAACAAACGATCTTGGCAAAATGTGATTAAAGTTTTAAAAATGTACCGATTTAAAGATATATTTTACTATAACTTCGATTCAGTTTGAGATATAATACGAAAAGGTATGAAGGAAAACTTTGCTAAAGTTACTTAAAATTTTGAGATATGACTATGATTCAATGAAGGAGCGATATGTTTATTAGGTGATAAACACAAATTTTCAAATTCAATTTGTGTTGGTTTGTATACCCGTGAAGTGCGGGGAAACCGAAATAAAATAACATTTTGGAAACTCGTGTAAGATACTACAACATACAACTTGAAAAACACATTGTCCTAAAGATTACAAATGGACCTATTGAAATGAAAAGGTTTGTAAGAAGCATTCCGGTTGATGCTTTTTTTGCATAAACCTTGACATACATTTGACTGACATAGACGTTGTTTATAAAAAAGAAAAAAATGCTTCTGATTGTGAATCCGAAGCATGCTACAACGGTGCACTTTTAACTATTTGTCCAACCTCGGTAAAAAATGAACGAAATTTTTCGGAAACATGATAATTAGTAAATAAAATCAGGAATATACTTTTTGACGACTTACTAAGCGCTTTGAGTGTGTCAGAAAGTTATTTCCTAAGCCATTAAAAAATGTTATATATTTCTTTAAAGTATTTTATCTATTTTATTAATTAACTTTTTGATTTCATATCTTGAGTACCTCAATTTCTATTTTGTTTTTATTATTGTTTTATAAATTATCCAGAGCATAATAATACTGAATAAAAGCATAAAAATAGGGAATAAAGGCGTGAGGTAATAATAATTCAGTATTGAACCATTTCATTTACTTTATTTGTAACAAGTTCCCTTACGTTTTTTTTTATAAACCAAAATTGACTTTGTATTATTCATATGGAGCGGGATCCCGAGATCCCGGGAAATTTAAAAAAAATTCCCGCTTTCCCGGGAATCGAAAAAGTCCGGGAAAAAAAAACTGTAATTGTTACATAAATGTAAACATATATGTATTTATTTTTATATTATGTGTTATAGGTCTTTTACAATTTAATCAGAGCTCTTCAAAACAATTGATAGCGATAATTTCAGTACTTGAGCTAAATACCAGTTACAAAGTCTGTTAAAGAAGGTTTAATAACTCTTGTTAAAAGGGCATATTAAGTTTGTCATGACTTATGTTACAACAAAAATATTCATCTAAAACCCCGCAAAGTCGAGTTAGCTATGTCCGTCGCTCAGTCTGTTGAAAACACACTTTCCTTCGGACGAGTTAATAGGAAAGAGTAATTTTGGTATCAATTGTTTTTGTTGCTATACTCATAAAATTATTACAGTAACTGATTGTGGGTTGTTAAGTTTGTTTACCGTACTTTAAAATAAATAAAAATATAGTTATACTCATTATTTGTTTTAACTTTGATATTCTTACAAGTAAAACTGTTGCTTATGATTCTTATACGCTTAATTTTTTTTTTAATTTTTTTAATTTATTTTATTTTATTTTAATACCTATCACAACAAGATATAAATCTTATAATTTACAGTGATAGTAAGTTACATGGCAATTAAACATATAAAAATTGAATTATTAAATTAAGTTATACAATGCGTTCAATAAAATAAATAAATAATAAATAAAAACAATTAATAATTAAATGGGTACAGATATATTTAAGCTATATTAAAGATTTTTAGAATACATTAATAATTCCTTCTTAAAGGCCAAAGTGTTGCTTAGTGTTTGAAGACGTGATGGTAACTTGTTCCAGAGACTAATTGTGTAGTTAAAAAATTGTCTCGAAGAGATAAGACATCTATATTTTTGAGAAATCAAATTTTTACCGCGTGGAGATTTTGCAAAAATAATTCTCCTAAATAAATATTCGGGCTCCTGTATATATATTATCTTATGCATCATGAGGAGGCTTTTAATTTTTAGTAGATTTTTAAAGCTCATGTCATAAAGCTGAAAGGAGTACGACGAAATACTATCAGTTCTCCTACGGTTAAATACATATCTAGCTATATTATTATAGGTTACCTCAAGTCTATGAAAATCGGAGGTGTCGCAATTGGCAAATATTTCACATCCATATAGTAAAACCGGTATTAGATAAGATTTAGCTAGTAACAATCTTATATTAAGTGGAGTGAAAGATTGAATAGCCCATAAGTTCCTAAGCATTCCGTGTACTTTTCCTGCAATAATACAGATATGGTTGGACCAAGAAAGTTCAGAATTAAACGTAATTCCTAAATTTGATGACGATGGCACAAAATCGATTTTATCGTTGTTGATTAATAATGAAGCATTATTATTAAGTGCTTTCTTATTATTTTTGGATATGAAAATGCATTTAGATTTCGATGGATTTATGCACAAACCATTCATGCACGCCCATTGATGAACTTTATTAAGATCTTGGTTTATGAGATGAATACAAGAACTTACACTGTCTATTTTGGTACTTAAGTACAATTGTACATCATCAGCATACATTTGTATTCCACAATGGGTTAATACATCTGGCAGATCATTTATATACAACGAAAACAGAAGGGGACCCAAAACAGAACCCTGCGGAACCCCTCTGTTAACTTCAAGGCAATTTGACATTAAGCCATTCAGGAAAACGGTTTGCTTACGATTAAGGAGATACGAAAAAATCAGTTTACTAGCTGTAGGGGAAAAATTGAAGAACTTTTGGAGCTTAGATAATAAGATCTGATGCTCAACAGTGTCAAAAGCCTTACTATGATCTAAGAGTACAAGAAAAGAGACCATGTCATTGTCCAGTTTAGACCTAAGTTCTTCCACCACGTCAATTAGAACAGTAATACAGCTCATTCCATGTCTAAAACCAGATTGATAATCAGTTAATAGCTTTTGTTTACTCAGATATTCACAAATTTGACTTTTTATGATATTTTCCAAAGCTTTTGACAGGAATGGAAGTATTGCAATGGGTCTGAAGTCATTGTTATTCTTGGAAATTGGAAATAATTTTGGCTTTTTTCCACGTATCAGGAAAAACTGACTTAGTTAATATAGAATTAAACAAATATGTCAAAAACGGCAGGAGTTTATGAGCAACAAGCTTAAAAAATCTAGGATTTATGCCATCTAGACCCTCAGCATTTGATTTAATGCCAAATACACTTTTCTGAACTTCCGCTTGATCAACACATCTGAAGCAAAAACTGTGTTCAAATGGCATGATGTTTAATTGAGCATACTTATTTACTGTTTGTCTTTTAACTGGGACATTGACAAATTTGTTGTTTAATTCGTTTACGTCCACATTTAAAACAGAAGTAGTGTTTCTACTCTTTCCAATACCTATTTCACGAATATTTTTCCACTTTTCTTTGCTTCCTAAGGCCGATGAAAATTTCGATCCATAATACG
Organism: Pollenia griseotomentosa; assembly: GCA_963931875.1. Lineage (NCBI taxonomy): Eukaryota > Metazoa > Arthropoda > Insecta > Diptera > Polleniidae > Pollenia > Pollenia griseotomentosa. Next base: position 209,776,332 of record OZ007560.1, read on the forward strand.
TAGACTTCGCAGTAGTTATGCTTTTAACGACATCTTTTCTTGCAGATTTAAAGATCGCATATAATTCTGGGGTTTTAAATTTTTTCCAACGACTGTAAGCTATGTCCCGAGCATTTATTAAGCGTTTTATGGTTGAACTAAACCACAGGGGCTGTTTAGATTTTACAGTTTTAGTTTTTACCGGCACAAATTCATTATATAAGTCAGTAACATTATTTTGAAAGAAAGCGGTTTGATCATTCACGTCTTCGATGGTATAGATGAGATGCCATCCTATAAGGTCAATACGCTGGTTTAAACTATTATAATTAATGTTCTTAAAATCCCGGTAACTATAACAAACATCTTCAGTTTGGGTAAGGGCATCATATATAATGAAAATAAGGTCGTGCCTTGAAAAGACTGCGGCAGATACTTGATCATACAACAATATTTTCCTTCTGTTGTTTACGAAGAAAACGTCAAGCAAGCTATTTGCACCATTTGGATAATGTGTGGGAACAACACTGTTCACTGGCAGAAGCCCAAGTGCTTGCATATCAACAGATAACGAATTGTCGTTAAGTAAATTGCTGTTTAGATCGCCAGCAATAATAACATCATTGTAAAATAATGATAACGATTCAATTTCCGTCATTAGGTTTGTAATATCTATGCTAACATGTGGTCGATAAATACAAGCCAAAAGAATTTTTTTCCCGTCCCCCATTACTAATTCCAGAAAAATATATTCAATTTGACTAGAGTAATTGGATTTAAGTTTTACACTAGCGTTTATATCATGCCTGACATATATTGCCACACCTCCAGCATGAGTCAATCTATCAGCTCGAAATAATCTAAAGCCTGGCAAGTTAAAAATGGAGTCAATTATTTCAGAGTCAAACCAAGTTTCAGACACACAGATAACATCCACAGCAGATGCCATGAAAATGTAGCGAAATTCTTCAATCTTTTTTTTTAAACTTTGTGCGTTAATATGAGCTATTTTAAGTCCGGTTTTCTGTTTGGAAAGAATTCTAACCATAGCAAAAGTATTGTCTCTGGAACCGTATCTTGTATCAGTAATCATTTATTATAATTTTTAAAGCAACAACCTTTAGGAAGGAATTAAAAACATTCCAAATGTATATACGTATATAATGATTAACATAATAGTAATAAAAAAGTATTGAAGAAAACATAAAAACACGGTTTATCAAAGTGTAATAATAAGTTATGTAGAAATTAAATATATTAAAAACTATAAGCAACAGTAATGTTTTTAGGGCAATCAAAGCTGTTGGAAAAACTGGTTAAGCTGATCTGGCATCTCTATGGGAAGTGGATTTTCCCCATCATGTTTTTTAACATGCACTATACCACGTACAGTATAAGCAGCTATCAGTTCATTATCTTTTTTTAATTTAAGGGCTGTTTTTAAAATTTCATAATTATGCGGAGTAAGGTTTTCATTTATATAAAAAGGTTGATCGCTTTGAAAACCAGCGTGATTTAGACGAAGAGGTGTTTTATATTTACGGCGAAAAGCCGATACCGTCTTTATCAGGTAGTTTTTCTCATATGGCGAATTTAATTTCACTACAATTGGGGGATCAGCTACATTTCGAATGTTTTTAAAATGTTTTACTCGGAAAATTGATTTGATTACGGGAGTATTAATGCATAAGGATTCGCAGACAGTTCCAAAAATTCGTTCGAGATCTTCACTATCGTTGTATGGAATACCAGTAATACGCAGGTCAGATGCAACCACAGAGTTTTCTTGTTTTAAAATTATTTTATTCAAATGATTAACGTCTGCTTTCAGCTGTGCAATTTCTGTATTTGCAATGTTTATCTGTTTTATTTCTTTTTTTAGAACTATAATTTCGTTCGTCGCTGTTTCTAATTTTGAAACGCGCTCATTTAAATCAGTTATGTCTTCTTTAAGTTCACAAAATTTATTATTTATCTCATTTAAAAGTCGGGTTTCAACTTCTTTAACCGAAGAGTTTATTTTATCCGCTAAGCGATTTTCACCTTCTCTTAATAGAGTAGTTAACTGCGAGAGTTGATTATTAAAATTGTCAGTTTGTTTACTTAATTTTTTCTCCAATAATTGAGAGATACGAGTGTATAATTCAGGGTCATACAAAAGACTCATGTCTTGATTACTTAAATCAGCATCAATAGCCGACCTCTTATTGGTTTGACGCGTTCTTTTCATTTTTGTTTTTATAATATTATATTTGTTTTATTTTTAATAAAAGAAATGTATGTATACAAGTTATTAATGCGTTGTGTCACAAGAAAGAAACAGGTTTTATATATGTTTATTGGTATTCAATTGATATTTAATTAGTAAAACGTTTATAAACTAAGATATTATTTTAGATGATTTTTTTTAGACGGAGCAAATTAAAATACGTCTGAACTCTCTGAACTCTCTTTATCTCCCAATTTAACAATTTTATTTGGTTTTATATCTTTAGTTTTTCTAAAATCTTTATGGATGAAGTTTCCTGATGATCTGGCCTAAGCAACCAGTGAAATGCGCATAAGAATAGCTTATCCCATCAACAATAAATTTCAAGTGTTTTTATCAAGAATAAAAACTGAAGATTAAGCACGAATAACAAAATCTTTTAAATTATATTTTACGAATAATTTTATTTTTTAACATTTATGATTGTTATTACAAAAACGAGCTACTTATTTTGTTATGCATGTAATTTGATTTTTTGTCGGTAAAAATATATTTTTTTTTAAGTAACAACTATTAAATTTTACGGAATATGCTGTTTAATAAATAAAAATTTTAAAAATTAATGTAAAATGCATTTATTTTAAATGAAATATAAGTGATCCGGTTATTAAATGAATTTTAAGTTGTTTAAAACGAATTTTCGTTTGAATTTAACTACATAACATTTTGAGTGTAGTATTTCTTAACATTTATTAAAACATCTGCATGATTTTCGCCGAACTAAATTTTTTTCCGATAACGAACTTTATATAGAAACTGTGGCAAATAACAACAAGACTCTCACAAAATTAAAAATATAAATTTTAAGCGTATAATACAAATTTGTGTTAAATTTCTTAACAACTTTTGTTAAAGGCGTAGTAAAAATATTTTCAAGACTTGGCTCTATATGGGACTTGTGGTAATTTCTTCCTAAAATTTGGCAGCGTAATCTTCAGTCATATACACGCATAGACAACAAATTTTTTCATACAGTCACTGTTACTTAAAATGTTTGTAAAAAACCAAAATTGAAATTAAAATTTTCTGGAGAGCCGTAACACCATTCTAGATCAAACTAAAAATCAATCCATCCGTTCTTTAATCAATCCGAAGCGATATTAATAATACTGTACGGATTTTCTTGAATCAGTTTCAGAAAGGTTAATTCAAGTTCGGATTTTTCAAGTGCGAAATACCTAACATATCCATATTTAATCCCGAATTCGTACTGGAAATAATCCGAAAATGTGATTGATTTAAGCAAAACTAAGATTAAATCAATCTCAAAATGTGCTTGATTTAAGTATTATTAAGAGCCGTTTTACACTATCACACAAGAATTACGTATTCGTGCATCTCTGATCTAATTAAACATTTTTAAAAGAACAATAGCAACTTATCATGACAGGGATGTATTTTTTTCAAAGTACGTACGACTTGTGTGATATTGTAAACTAGCCTTTAGTTAATATAATCCAGAATTCGTACTTTAAATAATCTGAAAGTAAAGTTAGATTGATATTAACCAAAAGCAGAAGGAGCAAATCGTTATGATTGATCTACTTACCCGTTTTACACCTTACAGAATTTCAATAATAAAACACCAGCATCATGCCCGACTTGTTTTCTTCTTTACAAATTTGATGTAAATATTTAACTAAAAATATAAACTAAATAGGAACTTTTACGGCTTATTTTACATTTTAAACATAAAAAATTTATGTTTTTCTTGTTGCTCTGTTGTATCTGCACAAAACAAGCAAATCGATTTTTATCTACTTGTGTGGTGTTGTTGTAATGTCAACAACAAACTATATTAAACACAAACGTATGCACGCATAAAGAATGCAATGCTGAGAGATGAGACTTATATGTAATGTGAGATTAAAACGCTCAATCTGTAATTTTATTTACATAGTGAGTCACTATTAGTGCCACTGCCATCCAGGGTTGTCAGATTGATTTTGACCTTTTGCGCTAAATTCAGTATCAAAATTTCGGCAAAATCGCCAAAGGCTTTAGTTTTTAGTGTTTGACTATAAATTGCATATCGTCGGCTTAGAGTGTAAACCTGCTAACTCCTTTTTAACAAATTTTACAGGAGAGACAAAAAACTTTTTATTCTTCCTATTTGCTGCTTGAGAGGAAAACCAAAAATATTGTTGATTTTACACACTTCAGGACTCAAATTGAAGAAAAACTACATGCTGGTCGACGAGGCATATCTTTCTCTACCATACGGCATTAAAATCTCAATTTTCTTAAAAAATGGATTTAGCAGGTTTACACTCTAAGCCAACGATATACTTTTTCGTTCTGTGTAGATATTACAGCTTTTAAACTTTGTTATTACGTTAAAAAATCGAAATTGATTCATCTTTACTTAGAAATTTTTAGACCCATGTAAAGAGCGTTTAAAATTAAGCAATATGGGTATCAACATCTCAAAATCAAAAAAAGAGGACATACGCGGTTGCCCATGAAAACCTCAGATATGTATAAGGTTTAAAGTTAATATAACATTTTCAAATATAATGTGGTCAATTCAACTATATTCTAGTAATTTGAAATCTAAACAAAAATATGAGTCAGTTATGAGTATGGGTTTCTAATACTGTCATAAATTCTAATCGCATTGACAGAATTCAAAAATTATTATTAAATTTGCCCTTTCTTCTTTCAATTTTCCCTCATATTTATTATCTACTGCTACATACGTATAGTAGCAGTTTTGCTTTGTTTTCGTTTAAATAATTAGAAACAAAAGGAAAAACTTACACTTTAAATTTTTTAAATAATATTTTTTTATATAAATTTATTGATTGCAGGAATCAATAAAGATCTCTTAGATTAGTAAATATTTTATTTATTATCGAGGTTCATACAACTGATTATGCATTTAACGAGTCTTTGCTTAGAGCTATGCGTTAATTAAATGATTAATCTAATTAGATAGACATTTGTGTTTCATTTAGTGAATTTAGGAAGATGCTGGAAATCATTTTTAGGTATTTTAAATTAAATTTTAGTTTAAGTTTCTAGTCTGATAGGATTAATTTTTATCCAAAGACTGAAATAAATAAATACATATTATAATAAAATAAATCTCCCTTAAGGACAACACAACAATACTATGGTTGCCTTCGATCATGAAATGGCTTATAATAACATTAATATGTTTTCCGCAAAAAGTTTTATGTTTATTTATCAACCAAAATATGTTAGGCCACATTCATAAAAAATATTTCAGGTTTATCACAGGTTTGTGAAACGAATTTTCTATGAAAATTTATTTTCAATAAACCTTTTATTATCCAAAAAATAATATGGGTTTGTCTTTAAATATTCTTATCAATTTAGCATCAGGCACGACATGATCAACTTCATTTACTCTCATTAGGCAGTTATGGGTACACAGAAAAAATGTTTGTCAATTTTGTATTTTTTTTTTTTTTTTTCAAGTAAACCTAAATATAATATAAAAAATATAATCAGTTTTAATTAAAATTTTAATCAAGTGAATTAAACATTTACTTATGTAAACAACATTACTGAAGAAAATGTTTTTAATATCAAAAAATATTTAATTGATACTATTAATTTGTTAACTGGTGCAAATTTAAATAATTTTTTAATAAAAATCATCTTGTATTTGTTTTCTGTGTATATTAATCAGGGTTGGCTGCCCACTGGGTAACCCAGAAAAACCTACCCGGGTTTTAATGGGTATTTTGTTTAAAAAACCCAAGTGGGTTTTTTCTTTATATTAATTTAAACAAAGATGGTATAATTTACACATTTTTTCACAGAAAAATAAAAGATGATTATAAAATGCATACAATGGGCTGATATGCCCATTTGTACGATGTTGATTTAACGTTAGTGGGCTTTTCTCTTTTTATTAATTGAATTTTACTTCAAATTCAACCTTTTCTAAATCTAATTCATTTTAAAAATCAAAATCAGGCGTTTTAAAATGAATTTGATTTGAAAAAATGCGGCACATGATTTGTCAAATACTCAATTTGATTACGAAAATTCTGAATTTGTTTTTTTAAAAACCTGGGGCCCATAGTATAATAAGTACCAGGTAGTTGCATTAGAGAAAGTTGTCAATTTTTTTACCCATGTAACGTCAAACAAGAAAAATAGAATAAAAAATAAAACAAATTACCAAACGACATACAAAAAAATTTTGTTTACTTTTTAAAAACTATAGAACACGGCTATAAGCAACAATACAGTATATTATTGCTAAAATAGTTTGATTATTTTTTTTTAATGTAATGTTGATTATCTTATGAAAAAACGTTTTGTTTTATAAATAAGAGTGCATCGATATGCAAAAGCTATTATATTTTAATAAAATACCAGTATGTTCTAAAGCAAACGATTGACAGACAATAAAGTACACATAAAATTAATTTATAAGTACATATCGTTACTTTAATATAGAAAAGCCCTAACTAACATTTTCCTTACTTTACAGGAGAAGGAAAAGACTTAATAAAAATTGTAGTATCGTCGTTGCGATTTTTTTTTAAACGCAGTTTTTTATTAAATTGTTTAGAGAGTTTAATAAAAAACTGCGTTTAAAAAAAATCGCGACTGCAAGAATAAAATTTTTATTAAGTTTTTTCCTACTCCTGTAAAGTACGGATAATGTTAGTTAGGGCTTTTATATATTAAAGTAACGATATATTAATTTATCTGTAGTTAGATTCTTTTTATTTAAAAGATTTAATTTCTTTATTTACAGTTCAAATTAAACTAAAGTTTTAAAAATTTTTTTATTAGTTACTAATCTCACTTTAGCCTGTTTGTTTTTCAAGTTTTTCTTTTAATATTTAATTTAAAAAAAAAATCTTAGCTTTTCCCGGCAGTACACAGAAAAAAATAACAAAACTTATTAAGTAATTGAAGAAAATTTTTTAAAACTTTTCTTATATTTTTAACAATTTTCGTAATTAATATGTTTGTGAACTGTCATATTAACAATTTGTATTTTTTTTTTTTTTTTCGTAGAAAATTAATTTGTTTATCATAGTAAAAAATTATTTTGTGTCAAAAAGTTTAAAATCTTCTATATAATAAAAACGAAATGTTGTCTGTTGCTGATCGCATAACTTGAGAACGGCTTGACCGATTTGGACGATTTTTTCTTTAAAATGATCGCCATGGTCCAACTTAGGTTTATACGTAAAGAAAATTGCCCCGCCCACTTTTACGCCCACTTTTTTCGAATTACCTAAAATCAGAAAACGGCTCCATCGATTTGACTAATTTTTTTTCAAATGTTCGTGTTAATCTTAATTTTAATTTTAAGTTTTCATCGAAAGAAAAATTTACCACGCCTACTTTTACGCCCACTTTTTCTATTTATTTGGACGATTTTTTCTTTAAAATGGTCGCCATGGCCCAACTTAGGTTTTTATGGAAAGAAAATATTTCCCCGCCCACTTTCAAGCCCACTTTCTTCGATTTACCTAAAATCAGAAAACGGCTCCATCGATCATAAGTAATCAGCCACCGAGCGAAGCCGGGACGGCCAGCTAGTACAAAATAAAAATAAATACCTATCTTTCGTTAAAAATTTATAAAGGAATAATGGATATGCGATAACTGAGGAGTTGAATCAATCTACAGGGTAAGTAAAGTTATTATATAATGAATTATAAAGGCATTTTAACGGATCTTTTATATATTCTAGTATTTCAAATACTTCCAACAATGGAATCAAAAATTTGCTTTGCGGTGATATCGGAACTTCCTAGTGCATCCAGGTTGCTGAAATAGGTTATAATGTTATTTTTAATGTGACTTTAGATATATTTTGCTAAAAAATTAATAAAATTAACCCTTAAAATGAAATTTCTTATTTACATTAATTAGCAATAAAATATTTTGTTAATATGATGTTTAATTATTAACTAATATTTTATTCAATATAACAAACACATTGTTAAAAATATTTGTTGAGTTTTAACAATTTAAATTAACAAAACTATTGTTTATATTTACAAATTCGGTTGTTGGTGCCTTTTCAATTAAAAAGTTAATTGTATTGACGAATATGGTATTCAATATGACAATTGGTTTGTCGTAATTTTTTTTCTGTGTATGATTTGGGAACTTTTATCCAATAAATGCTTTGCAAGTCCAGTGGCGTCAAGGGGTAGTGGAAAACTTTCATTATAAATATAAAGCTCTTGGACCAACAGCATGAAAGGAAATTCCATAAGATAAATCTTCCCAACTCCAACGTACCCTTTTATTTGGATTTAAAAGCTTGCGCTTTTGCCCAGATGTAAAAAATGAATCTAAGCCTGCCACATAATTTTCGTTATCATTACTTGGCTTTTTAAGTTTTTAATTTTCATTTGAAAGCATTTTTATTTGCTTTTTTAAATAGACGTTTTCTTCAAACAATTTGCATTTTATTAAGACTTCGCTGAAATTGCAATAGATTATAATACATAATCATGCAACAGTTGGTTGTATTTTAGATTTATCTTTAAAAAAAATTATATTATAAAGGACACAAATCAATAAACAAAATTTTACCGGAGAATTTATTAGCATACATCAGAAATTCATCTATTACTTTTACAGCAATGACAGATGGTATAGCACAGGACATCAAACGAACACGTTTTGATTTTTGATGAAGATCAATAAAATCTGTGTTTTTTAAATGAAACAAACAGATTTTTGAATGTTTTTTGATATCGAGACCACATGAATCACTTCACAATTTCGTTTTATTTTCGGGGCATGTATAAAATTGTACTTTTTTTGTTGTTTAAAAGAACAATTGCAAATGCAAAATTTTTTTGTCTGATTTAAAAAATTATTTTAGTAACTTTTTTTTATTTTATTTAAAAAATTTTTTTTTTAATTCATTTTACTTTTTGGCATTTTCTTTTGTATGAAAAAAAATTTGACATTCTATGGGTTTTCTAATTCAGAACAAAATTTCTAATGACTATACCTTGTAATTTTATACTATGCTGGGGCCAAGGCGAATTTACACCAGGTGAACTTATCTTGCTACGTAAGCAACAGCTGATAACTAACCTTGTGTCAAAATGGTAAACCGTTCTAGTGGTTCTGGGGATTTTTTAATAAATTCTATAATTTTCGCTTAAAATTATGAAATTCAAAACTTTTTTAAGTTATCACATTTCAAAACACACAATTTAAAATTGAAAACAAAATGAAATAATTGCTTGAATTTTTGACATAACGTTAAAATATTTTACAGTGTTGTAAAACGTTTTCAAAATAAGACCACCTTGTATGAATTCGCCTTGGCTGGGGCCTTATTATGACAGCCGTGATCGAGTACTTTCTCGATTCAAAAGCAATTTTATTTCAGTCGAACGAGTCAAAATTATTTTTTCAGAATTGTGAAACTCAAATTAATGCTTTACATCACTGAAAAAATAATTTCAATTCGTTCAGAATTGAATGAAATAATTAGATATTAAATTGATTTCGCATCGAGAAGTACTCGATCACGACTGCCGGAATCAGGCCCCTGAATTTGATTTCAAAAAGGCCGAAATTGAACTTAAAATCCTATACATAAAAAGTGGCGCAGATATTTGCCGTGTCAAAAAAAGTAAATCAGCCTTTAACCTTAATATTACGTCGTTAACGGAAATAGATGATGTATATGAAAATAATGGTAAATGGAAAAAGCTTTAAAAACTGCAATGTTTCAACTTTTAAACCTGATTGTTTACACTTCGCTTAAGGTTGTTTAAATTGCATCTTTTAGTGTAAATACTTTTCCTTGTGTGTGTTGTAAAAAAATGCAATTTTCCATTTTTTCAATCAAATAAAATTTCAACTTAAATTTTAAATGCCAAACAGGGTGCAGGAAATGAGAGGTGCTTTTGACTTATCCATTCTTCTGCTATCTGCGTTTTCTTGACTAATTAGGTTGTATATATGTATACATATTTGGGATGCATCATATTCGCTAAATAATGAGTTGTTGTAAGTACGCTTTTCAACAAAATTCCGTTTTGACAGTAGTAAATCATTGTTCAATATATTACATCAATGGCAGTTGCAATTGTAGAGGAGTCACTTTGTACAGCATTTAGATCTTTTTGAACTTTAAGTAACATTTGTTGGAGATTCAAAGCTTCTTTATTCAACTGAACGTTATTTTAAATTCTATGAATGTCATTGTCAAATTCATTTATATGTTCCGATCATATTTGGGTATAAAGGTTCAAAAAAGTTTCACTGTTCATCACTTGGCAGTTGAGGCATATATGTAAGGACTTATTTAAGTCCTAGCTTTTCTTTTAACCATCGATGCATTTGATGATGATGATGCCATAAAAAATAAGTTCATCATATTTATGCCCCGGCCACGGTCACGAATGAACGATTATCAATAACAATTTTAATTAATATTCATGTTGTAAAATTCCTTTCTTCATAAATATAATTTAATGAAAATTAAATTTGATGAACTTAAGCCTAATTAAAATATTAAAAATTTGAATATTGAAGATTTTCTTGCTAAATCTATACCGAAAAGAGCAGAGTTGAAAACATTGGTTAGACCAATTATTATACCATTACACAAAAAACAACAAAACCCAAAAAAAAAACCAATAAAACCAAAAAAAACCCATGAAAGACCCCGCTGGGTTGGGTGTTTTTAAAAAAACCCGGGTTCTTGCCAGCCCTAATATTAATTGAACTTTTTTGCAAATCGTATTTAAGTCTAAAAAGAGTTTCCTTTGCGTTGCATAAATTATATGTATGTAGCTATAAATTTTTTAGAAGATAATACATACCACAAGCATTCTACGTCAATTAGATTAAATTGATAATTTTATCTACGTACTTCTAAGAAACAAATATAAATTTATTCCATTTAAAAATAAATATTTTAACTTTTAAATGTTGCAAATATTTCATGTGCCAAATCTAATAAATTTTAACTTTAATTTTAATTTTTTTTTTTTCTTTTTATAAAACCATAATAAATTTATGATTTATTTAAACACTACATTCCCTAGACTCCAAAATTAAAAACTGCCATAAATTATGTTATTGTTTATCAATAATACATTTTATTGGATTTGTTATTATCAATTTAAAATCTCCAAAGTATTTTAATATACAAAATTTTTAAATAATTGACTTTACTGCAAAAGCCACAACATGCAAATCATTTATTTTAAATTTTAAAAAGAAAGAGTGTTTTAGGTGTCACCTAAAAATATTTACAAATTAATTAAGATTTTTGTATGCTCTCTAATAGTTATTTATGTGTTTGAAGTGTTAAACGAAAGTGTCTGTAATAAAAACGTGGACAGCTTTTGTTATTATTTAAATGCCGTTTTTATAAACACTATCAAAAAAGTTGATTTTTCATTGTAATTTCGAGGGTATGCTTCACATGGAATCTATAAAAATTATGAAACGATCGTGATAAAATTTTGTAAAATGATTTGTAGTTATGTGCATGGAACTAGATTTGACCAAATTTTATTGTAATTTCGTTATCATTAACGACATTTTTAAGTTTTCTTCGAGATTGGGAACCTACATGGCCCAATTAGTAGGTCTGCTCGAAACGCCTGCTGATTTTTTGCAGAGTTGTGTTTTAAATAATAATACATAGGAATAAATGGGCAAAATGTCAAAAGTTGTTTACATTTTTTAACGCCATTGTGTTTATTTGAAAATTGTTTACTTTTTTAATATGATTTTGGATTTCAAAAAATTATTTTTATTATTTTGAAAATGGAAATTAAATTTAATAATTGTGACAAAAATTGTGGAAAAAAATTTTAAATAACTTTAACAATAAAAAAATTATTGTAAGTTATAAATAAAAAAACTAAAAGGCGGACACAATGGAGAACATTTATCGTCTCCTTCCCAGTGATGATACAGCTGCGCCAATGTATTTATCATTTAATGCCGAAAGGATCATGCCCAAAGCATGTTACAAACTCTATTTGGTATGAACGATTCAATTAACAAAAGTTAATCGGGGGAAAATCATTTGAACAGCAAATTAAAGACTGCTTACTTTCCTGCGCCGCCTGCATATGGTAGAAGAAAACAGCATCAGTATCAACATTTTTATTTCAATAACAGAAGAGTAATTTCCACAGACGAACATGTTGACCAAGGGGACACTTCTATATCGGGTAAAGCATTACCGTTGTTTTCTTCACACCCATATGCAGGCGGAGGAGGTAAGTAAGCAGTCTTTAGTGTGCCTCCAGATTAAGTTTAGTTTGTAACATGATTTGGACATGGCACTTTCGGCATCAAATGATAAATACATTGGAGCTGCTGTATAACCACTGGGGAGGTTTAGGTTTAGCTTTTAGTTTTTTATTTATTATTTACATATGTTCTTTTATAAAATTTTAAAACACAAACAGCAAATACTTGTAGTATTTTGCAAAATGTAAAAATGTATTGTATTTATAATGTTTCTATACATATAATATACAAAAAATCTCCCATTGTCCTTTCGTTTTCATTTTGTTTGTCGCCCAATTAGTTCTAAGCACTTTTTTAGAACAAACTTATTTTACCAAAATGTCGATTGAAAATTTTTAATTCAACAAAATAAATACAAAACACATATTTTTTGACAGCTGACACCTTTTTGACATTTTTACCATTTCTATACACAAACAAAACGCTTGTTGTTTTTTCTATTGTTGCATTGTTGTAGTTGTGCGCAGACCTACTAATTGGGCCATGGGAACCTATTTTCAATGGCATCGGATAAAATTATGTCAAATTGCCACTGATATATGCAATTTTTGGTCTTTTGTCGCGTAGGTTGAGTAAGATTAGGTTAAAAGGCTGGTGCGAAATAAGCTTCACACCCTCACCCAGAGGCTTATATGGTCCATTGTGACAGCTTAGATAGTGATATAATTCTGTTATGAAAGAATAGGAGAAATAAAGGGTAAAAGCTCAGGAAAAAATAAAGTAGTGGAAGATAACAAATCGGTAAGCACAAGCAAAAAAAAAACCCTACCAAACTGCCCTACATGTGCCCAGGAATCTTCTACCTAGTCACCTCAGCCTGCTATTTTGTAGCCTGGGACAGTGGCGCAGAATGTGCTCAGCTGTCTGCAACTCCTCTGGGTCCTCACACAACCTTCATTAGTCCGACAAGTCAAAACCCATTCTCACCGCCATCCTATCTATAATACAGTGACCCGTGATAATACCCATCATGGTCCTGATGAAGGCCCCATTCTTACCCAGCAGAGCATCCGAATTTGAGGGACTAAACACCGGTTACAGCGTCAAGACACCCGGCAGTCCGTTTGGCTACGCCAAACCCGATTAGTCCCGCTTGGATCCCATTCCCTAATTCTTCCAAAGTAAAGGGTAGCGCAGAATGAGATATATGGTTTTAATGGTTTATAACTTTGTTATTTATGCGATTATAATAATTTTTTTTTTAAATACAGTATAATATTAGGGAATTTTTTGCAATAAGCTCTGAAAAATGATATCCTGTAAGTGAGGTCCATTTTCTGCTTCGCACATACGTGCTCCGTCGTGATAGTCTAAGTTATGTCGGAAACCTCCTTGTTGATGTTGATGGATTATGCTGCACGCGCTTTCATACACGTTCAATATTTTGACCAGTGTGCACGGTAGGTGTTCTTCCGGCACCAGGAAGGGTTCTTACAGAACCATGTTGACGAAAATCAAATGGTTTATTGCTGACGCTGTGGATGCAATGCGCACATTAAAATGACAACGATATGCACGCTGTGTCAACACAATTGACTGTTGGTTTGAAAAATAAAATTCAATTATTTTTGTACATTGTTCGATCGTGTAATGATTCATAATTGATTTCACAAGTCTCCTTCGCAAAATGCTGGAAAACCCAAAGAAAGAATAATAATTAAAAAAGTTACAATAAATTCAAACCATATAGCTCATTCTTCGCCACCCTGTAGAAGCCCGTTGGTTCACTGACCGCCTGCAAACTGTCAGTATCCTCCATATCCGAGCCCAGTCTCGACAACTCATCAGCTATCTAGTTGCCGGTGATTTTGCAGTGAACCCGGTACCCAGCACAGCCTCGCCACATAATTCTCTAAGATCTCCCCTAGAGCCTTCCTGCAATCATCCACTAGCCTGGAGTACACATGACAACCCATCAATGCCCCAAGAGCAAACTGGTCTTCCATATATATAGTGACCCCCGAGCTTCTGGCAATGTTGCTTCCTACAAATTCCACTGCCCTAAGAATGTTCAAAACCTCCGCCTGAAACACACTAAAGTTGTCCAGATGATGTCCAGATCCTCAATGTAGACCCCCTCACATGCCGTGCCCTTCGTCTTCGAGCTATCAGTGAAAATAACAAATCCCCTATACAATCTGCCCTGACCTGACCAGATTTGCATTTTGTCGCGTAAAAACCTGAAATGAAATTTTAAATAATTTGAAATTTTTAGCTCAACTTTGTCAATTACGGGTTGCCCAACGTGCATTTGTGGCAGGTTTGAGTGTAAATAGCAGCTTTTACTTATTAATTTTGCCTTTGATTTTTTTGCGATGAAGCAAAGATCATTTATCGAGGCCCATCTAAAAACGTTGTCAAGATTATGGTTTAACTTTCCGATGCATTCATCTATACTGGATAGCGAACAGCTTATGAAAAGTCTTACATCATTAGCGTACATGTGAATTCCAGAAAAACTGGCTCTAGACGGCAGGTCGTTGGAATATATTGAATATGGTAGAGAGCCAAAAATTGTGCCTTGGGGTACAGCTCTTGTTGTCAAGCAAATGTCAGATTTTTCTTATCCAGAATATACAAATTGAGTTCTTAATTTTTGGCAGAGTACAATATGTTTGACGCATACATGTTAAGTAATGATTAGCTAATGCTAATGATTGCTAATTAACATTCTTTTGTGAAATTCTCTAATTGATCAAACAATTAGAATTAGTTCAACTAATTCCCATTAGCTAATTAAAATTTTTATTCTAATGGTAAAACTAATTGCAATTAGTTGCCATTAGCAAAAAAAATTGGTTAACCTTTACAATTAGAAATCTAATTGACTTCTGATAATGCAATTAGATATTCAATTATTCAATTCAATTGATTCTAATTCGAGCTAATTGAATATCTAATTGCATTATCAGAAGTCAATTAGATTTCTAATTGTAAAGGTTAACCAATTTTTTTTGCTAATGGCAACTAATTGCAATTAGTTTTACCATTAGAATAAAAATTTTAATTAGCTAATGGGAATTAGTTGAACTTATTCTAATTGTTTAATCAATTAGAAAATATAAACTAATTGCATCAATTGCTAATTCTAATTGGAATTTAACATGTATGGTTTGACGGTATCAAATGTCTTTGAGTGATGATAATTTATGCTCACTCATATTTAAAATTTCATGATTAACTATAAGTAGCGAAAAAACGACTCACTGCAGGTCTCTGACCGTTATCTTTAACGGATACCGGTATAGGGCCATAATAACCAATTTTTTAGGACCCAACTGTATTTAAAGTTTACTGTAAATATGTTTTATTTAATAGCACACATTCAACCATCAAAGAAAATATTTTGCAAAAGCATTTTTCGAAATAGCCTAATAGATTATTTTTCTGCTAACCAAAGCAACAACATTCGATAAATTTTTTATTGTATGTTGGAATTACTCAAGTAGACTATGCCATATTTTTCTTGGCTATGGCCTTGTTATGGTTATTAATTCCATTTATATATTCACTGCAAATAACTCTATGGTTACTTGTACACATGAGACATGTTGATCTTGAAATAAGAAAAATGCAACTGCATACATACGAAGGCCGAGGCAGCCAGTTCCTAATTTTGTAATTATTAATATAAATTAATTTATTTAAGATGATTATAAATAAAAATAATAATAGTAACTGCGTACATCTAACATGTTAACGGTTATGGCGAAAATTTACATCGTAATTTGCAATCATAGCACGGTTCTGGTACATATTTCAGGAACTTATTTAATCGTTATGTACGCAATACGTCGAGTCGTGCTCAAAAAATCATGTACGAATAAAACTTAAACGTTCTTAAAACAATCCTAAATGGGATGACTTTCGAAAATGAATCCCGGAGTTTCTTAAAATAAGTAAAAAAAAAAAACATCAAACTTTTCACTCTGAGAGTAAAATAACAAAGTAAGGCCCGTTTTCACGACTTACCTATAAAGTTCGAAATAGTAAACGGTACCTTTAGCACTAGTGGGGAATAAAGTTACCTTCAACTATTTTTCATTTTCACAACTTCTGTATAAAATAAACTTAACATTTTTGAAAATGTGGCAATACTAAAGAAAATACCGATTATTTTTGCCAAAATAAAAATACAAACTTGCAACTACGTACTTTTTTTACATTTACAAAATATACGAATAATTGGAGTTGCCATATATAAAAAATATGTGAATATAATATGGCAATCTCAAATCTAAACCTTACGACAAAAGTTAAAGGTAGAACGTTCCTCTCTTTAGCTTATCCTTCACTTTTAGATTAAAGGGAACTTGTGATAATTAAAAGCTCATTATCTGTTCGATAACTTCCTACATTTAGCTATCGTTAAGTCGTGAAAACGGGCCTAAGTGTGTTAATCTCATTTAACTTATCAAAGTTCGTTGTACAGACTACAACAACACCACACAAGTCGTCAAAAAACGATTTGCTTTTTGTGTGTAGAAACAACAAAAACAACAGAACAAAACGAAAACACATTACTTTCATGTTTAAAAAGTAAAATTGAAAACTCTTGCTTCTCATTTAGTTTAAATTTTCAGTTATTAATGTACATTAAGTTTTTAAAGTAAAAACCATGTCGGAAATGAAGCTGGTTTGTAATAATTGGAATTATCTACGGTGTAAAACGGCAAAGTGAATTAATTATAATAAAATATTCCTTCTAATTTCGCTTTTGGTTTATTTTAAGTACGAATCAACTTTATAATCCTTAAATAACGCGCAATTTGAGATTGATTCAATCTTAGTTTAACTTAATTCAATCTAATTTTCGGATTATATCAAATACGAATTCGGGTTTGAACATGGATAAGTTAAGTATTTCGCGATTGAAAATCCGTACTTGAATCAATCTTTCTATTCTTGATTCCGCACTCAACGTACTATCAATACCGCTTCGGATTGATTTGTGTACGGATAGATTAATGTTTCTTCTGAGTGTAATTGCTGAGCGTAATATATTCAAATTTTCTTCAACCTGACTAAGGCCCGTTTTCACGACTTAACGATAGCTAAATGTAGGAAGTTATCGAACAGATAATGAGTTTTTAATTATCACAAGTTCTCTTTAACCTTAAAGTGAAGAATAAGCTAAAGAGAGGAACGTTCTACCTTTAACTTTTGTCGTAAGGTTTAGATTTGAGATTGCCATATTATATTCACATATTTTTTATATATGGCAACTCCAATTATACGTATATTTTGTAAATGTAAAAAAAGTACGTAGTTGCCAGTTCGTATTTTTATTTTGGCAAAAATAATCGGTATTTTCTTTAGTATTGCCACTTTTTTAAAAATGTTAAGTTTATTTTATACAGAAGTTGTGAAAACGAAAAATAGTTGAAGGTAACTTTATTCCTCACTAGTGCTACAGGTAGCGTTAACTATATCGAACTTTAAAGGTAAGTCGTGAAAACGGGCCTAAGTGGCTTATTTCTGATTAAATCGTTCTTTATTTTTGGTAATGGTATTTGGGTATACCCAGTTTGGCAGGTAAAACGATTAAAACTCATTTGGAATTCAAAGTAAACTAAATTTCAAATTATTTGGCTTGAAGAAAATTAATTTTTTTTTTTTTATTTAAATAAACTTTACAGTAATTGGTCCGAATGTAGCCATTTAAGGCTACACATACACTCACACATTTTAATAACTAAGTAACAAACATTTTCTAATTTGATATAAAAATAAAACATTTATCCAATTAAAATAAAATAAAATAAGTACACACAAAAACAAATTATTTAATGAAAATTCTTACACACACACACACACATATACACATATTAAAGAAATGTGCAAACAAGTAAAACTGGGTGTTTCAATTTATTTTCTAACTCAAAGTTATTATTAGTAGCAACAGGATAATTAAAACGACTAATTGACTTTACATGTGACAGAGCAGCAAGCAAACAAAGAGACAAACTCAGGAACATTAAAAAACGTACAACATATTCATTTAGTCTTCTGTGATTCTAATTAAATGTTACAGCCATAGAAGACGTCTAGAGTAGAAAGTAAGACAAAAAAAATTTACTCTCAAAATTAAGTACGTGTGAAATAACACAAACAAATTTAAGGCATTTCTTACCAACACAATCATAGATTAAGGCTTTGTCGACAGTTAAGTAAGAATTGTTTTTCTTTACCTTTCTCTCTTGCTCTCTTATTGTTCTAGTCGTCTCTTTTAGTTAAAGCATATTTTCTTACCTTTATTTTAATTTTTCTTACATGCAAATTAAAATGTTTTATTATATCAAAATAAAGAATTTTTTCATTTATTTTTAGAAAAATGTTTGTCTGATTGTAGGGGAAAATTACATGCCTGTATGATTTCTCGTTTATTTTCTACTTTTGCCAACATGTTTATTTCCGGCAAAAAGTTTTTTCATTTGAAAATTTTTAATGAGCTCTAGATCAGTATTGAATGGATTTTATTACTTTTTTCTCTTTCAGTTTCTTGTTGGTTTTTTTTATATTTTCTGTTGTAATTTTTTATTAAAAACTCACAATATTAATCTGACTAATGATGTTTTTTTTTTTAATTTGTACCAATCGCTCATTTGCTGCAACATCTTCATAACAGCAAAAATGTTTGTCTAACGTAAAACGACTTTAAAGTCTGCAATTTACACACAAAATAGTTGAAAATTAAAATTTTATTCCTCTCTTAAGAGTTGAGCTAACAATATATTCTTAAGAAATATTTACAATGGGGGATTCACAAGGTGTGCTATCAAGTATTATTATCATAATATCCTTAAACTTTACAATAGTTTAAAAATATTATTGTTGTGTTTCATACAAAAAGTCATAAAATAATAAGACTCAGTAGAAGTATAAATTATGAGGGTTGCTCACAGCACTCATTTGTTTTTTGTTATTATTTTATGCCATATGACTTTATGACTACCTTGTGAATCCCCCATATAACTTCATAGGAATCTGCTTTTTATCTGCTATATATAGATTTCTAAGATGCATTCGATTCAATTAATCGAGAATGTATTTGGTTAAATATACCTGAGAAATTTATTGCTTTGATTAAAGGAAGCTATAACCATGCCAGGTGCTTTGCCCTCTATAAGAGAAATCTTATGATCCATTTATGGTAAAAAGTGCAGTGAGCAACCCTTTCACCCGTCACCTCTTTTATTTCTGGTGGTCATAGATGTTTTCAACGATATTGAAAATAAAGAAAATAAAGCAGTAAAGTTCCATTGTCCATGAACAAGTCTTAAAAATAAGAGATACCTGAACATATCGCTCCTTTACTGCAACATAGTCATTTCTACAAAAACAAACGATCTTGGCAAAATAAGATTAAAGTTTCCAAAATGTACTGATTTAAAGATATATTTTGCTATAACTTCGGTTCAGTTTGAGATATAATACGAGAACGTATGAAGGAAAATTTGCTAAAGTTACTCAAAATTTTGAGATATGACTATGATGCAATGAAGGAACGATATATTTATTAGGTGATAAACACAAATTTTCAATTTCAATTTCAATTTGTGTTGGTTTATATACCCGTGAAGTGCGGGGAAACCGAAATAAAATAACATTTTGGAAACTCGTGTAAGATACTACAACAAACAACTTGAAAAACACATTGTCCTAAAGATTACAAATGGACCTATTGAAATGAAAAGCTGTGTAAGAAGCCGTCCGGTTGATGCTGTTTTTGCAACAACCTTGACATACATTTGACTGATATAGACGTTGTTTATAAAAAAGAAAAAATTGCTTCTGATTGTGAATCCGAAGCATGCTACAACGGTGCACTTTTAACTATTTGTCCAACCTCGGTAAAAAATGAACGAAATTTTTCGGAAACATGATAATTAGTAAATAAAATCAGGAATATACTTTTTGACGACTTACAAAGCGCTTTGAGTGTGTCAGAAAGTTATTTCCTAAGCCATTAAAAAATGTTATATATTTCTTTAATGTATTTTATCTATTTTATTAATTAACTTTTTGATCTCATATCTTGAGTACCTCAATTTTTATTTTGTTTTTATTATTGTTTTATGAATTAAAATGTTATGTTTATGTTATCTTTTTATCTTGTATCCAGAGCATAATAATACTGAATAAAAGCATAATAATAGGGAATAAAGGCGTGAGGTAATAATAATTCAAGTTCCTATTTCAATCTTCAATTAATTTTTTAATTTTGAACCATTTCATTTACTTTCTTTGTAAACAAGTTCCCTTACGTTTTTTTTTAATTTATAACAAAATTTACTTTGTATTATTTATATGGAGCGAGATCCCGGGATCCCGGGAAATTTAAAAAAATTTCTCGCTTTCGCGGGAATCGAAAAAGTCCGGAAAAAAAATCTAGCCATAAGACAGGCTGACAGATTGTACCAGGACTGAAGAAAATGAAACAAGAGTACAACCAGAAGAAACCGTCGCATAAGGCAAAAAAAGGTATGGGATAGAAATCGATTGATTTCCAAACTTTCGTTTTGAAAAGGTTTGATGAGCTTCGCACGCGAGTGAGTTTTAAATCATTTCTATACTATTTTCCTCATTTTTTGCAAATTGCAAATCAATTATTATGTATACATAATTAAAAATGAAGGAAAATTTTGACAAGAAATGGGATAAAATTGAATCAATAATGAATTAAAAAGGATACCAAAAACAACATTTTTATGCGTGTGGGAAAATAAACATTAAATATCGCTCCTTAGTGCTTAGCGATTCTGTGGATATGTAGAAAACACAAACACAAATAGTATTTGTGTAGTAAATCATTAAAAAAAAAAACGTTTCCCTGTTTGTCATCTTTGAGCACACAAATAATAATGTTCTTATTCAACTCAACAAAAAGATGAGAGCATTTAATTCCGTTCGGTTTTTTTAAAAAAACCACAAACTTTATTTTGTTCAGTTTAGCTCATTAGTGTTTGTTCGTTTCTGCTGTGCTTAGCGCCCTTTTGGCTGATAAAAAAAACCAAACATTTTTTTTACAAAAACAAAATACACATACGAAAAAAACAGAAAGTCAGCAAAATAATTGTACACAAAAAAACATATACACACACAAGCTGTTCGTGTTGCAGTCGTTACTAAAATTTTTTGCTTGTTAATTTCTTTATCAATGTAGAAAAAAAACATTATAGAACATTAAAATATAATGTTTTTCTACAGTATCACTTCAATTGTTCTGTTTTTTAACGAAGAACAGATCACTATATAATGTTCGGCCCTTTCTTGAAAATAGTTACGAACGGTATTAACTAAAAAATAGATATCGTTCCTGGGTGTATGAGCCAAACGCTAAATAATGTTTTGTTTATTTCCGAACAATGTTTTTATGTCTTAAATCGTTTCGTTTTTAAAATTAATTTATAACAAAAACCTGAATTTACGGTTTTTAATTACAATGGTGGTACTGGTGGAATGAAATCAGACGACTTACCGTTTACTTTGAAATTTGTAAAAAGAGGAACGCCGTAATTTATCAATGAACAGATCGTTTCTGCTTTGGATAAATGCCTTATATAAGGCCTTAATGAATTAAATTTAATGGCTGCAGTAGCAAAAGGGTAAAAAAAAGTTAAGTTTTACAATACGATTCACATCCAAAGCATTTATACTTGGTGTCATTCCATTGTTTTTTATTTATTAATTATTTTTTTATATATTTATTAATTATTATATGTCTATGGAATTGTATTTCTTAAGCCCTTATGACACTACATTTTTAATGCATTGATCAAGTTTTGGTGAACAGTACAAATATAATGTAATACAAAAATTTATCAAGTGCAAAGAGTTAAGCTGTATTAAGATAAATGGCAAACCGTCAAAAATTTTACTAAAGTTATCGATAAAAAATTAAGTTATGTCAAAAAAATGTAAAAAAGTTTAACTTAAAATTTACATTGACATTGAATCAGTGGTTTATGGGCAAATTC
This sequence comes from Pollenia griseotomentosa, assembly GCA_963931875.1. Classification (NCBI taxonomy): domain Eukaryota; kingdom Metazoa; phylum Arthropoda; class Insecta; order Diptera; family Polleniidae; genus Pollenia; species Pollenia griseotomentosa. The sequence goes on from OZ007560.1 coordinate 209,798,814, forward strand.
AGCGATTTACCGCTGTTTGTTTTTAGGTTTCTCATAAACAAAAAGTTGGCAACATTTAATGAAATAAACAAAACAGGGATGGCTAAGTTGTTTCAATTGTACTTTTTTGTTGATACTTTTTAAACTTAGATTTATAATACCTTTTTGTGGTGTTTTTTATGAACATATATAATATTAATTTCAACTAAAAAAAATCTTTTAGTACAATTAGGGTAAAAAAGTACAATTTTTAAAGGTTGTTGGTACAATTTTAAAAATTCTCAACGCCATCCCTGAAACAAAACCATAACAAGAGAAAAAAAAAACTAAAAACTTTGTTTACATTTTTTATATTTCGCTCTTTCTAACATTTACTTTTTCTTTCTATCAATTCTATATCAATTAATGAATAAAAAATGTAGTGTCATAAGGGCTTTACAGGCAATTTAAAAAATTATTATTTTAATTACAAAATAATACACATAAAAAAACATACATAATTAACAATAATATTACTAAGTGTTAAGAAATGCGATTATTGCCCTTTTTATAGCATTAGGATTTGATTAAAAGTCAATAAATCTATATAAGTTGTTAAATGCATTGCTCATTCTCCTGAGAGGGTGGGTCAGCATTAGTAAAATAAGCTCTAACAAATGTAACTGATAAAGGTATGTAATTCCGGGATATACGTTGGTGAACGTTGAGAGCAGATGTCACCATTAATAACTTTGAAAAAAAATGACACATTAAACATAGCTCTATGACTTTTAAATGTAGGAAGTTTAATAAGAGGAAGTCGAGCAGCATATGAAGGTAAGTTCAATGGATTAAAACGTAATCCAAGAAGACAAAACAGCAGAAATTGTTTTTGGACTTACTCAATGGCATTGGAATGGATTTGGTAAATAGGGTCCCATATTATCGATCCATATTTAAGAATAGGTCGAAATAGTGCCATGAATAACTTTTTACCAATATACGGATCGTTAAACTCTTTTGCCCAACGTTTTATATAGCCCAGTGAACATCGCTGTCAACTTTGAAATTTCAAAACGCACCTTAATAGAGTGAAAAACGCACGAACTTTTTATTTATAATATTTATTAAGTTAATTTAACATAAAAAGTATGACTTTTGTATTGAAAATACACATAAAAATAAACAGTCTTTTACAGTACAGAAAAAAAGGTAAAACTTAAGAAAAATAATCACCCATATTCCATTTAGCGCCATCAATACGAAACGATATCGTTTTGTGTCGATTATGGTAAATCGGTATGCCCATTTTCAATATCAACTTTTATCGATAAGCGTCGATGTATATTTGGTATGCCGTACGCAATGTTAACGTTGGCATCGATATAAAATGACTCTGATTTTGTTGTCGTCAGTCTTATTGGCGTCGAAACCGTTTTTTTTTTTTTAATTTTTCAATAATAATAATGTTGAATTAAAAAAACAGAAAACTAGCAACAAAGCTTCGCGAAAATTGCAAAAAATTTTCAAAATAGCGAAAATGTTTAATATTCCAAGCAAGGTGAAATATTGATTAAAAGTTCCTAAAACTATAAGGAATAGCAAAAATTCCACGAAAATGGCAAAATACCGGAAATTTGCGAATTTTAACCATGTTCGCGAAAGAAGCAATTTTTCCTGTAAGTTTTCTGATTCTTTACAGACTTAACGATTTTTAATATATATTAAACTTTTCTTTCGTGCCGCTAGTAGCAAATTTTTGCGAATTTCCGCTAATTTTGCCATTTTTATCAAATTTTTGTCATTTCATATAGTCTTAGAAATTTTTAATAAATTTTATGGTTTGTTTGAAATATTAAAAAATTTTCACGAATTTTTGCAAAATTTTTTTGTTTCTTTACCGATTTGGTGAGATTAAATAAATTTTAGGGTTAGTTTCCAAGTTTGCAATTTTAAGCGAATTTTAGCCATAGAAGTGATTTTTTCGTGTGATTCTTTAAAGCTTTAACGATTTTAAATAAATATTAAACTTTGCTATCATAACACAATTAACATATTTTTGCAAATTTCCGATTATTTAGCCATTTTTATGGAGTTCTTGACATTCTTATGTTTTTTGGGGACTTTTAATAAATTTGATGGCTTGTTTGAAATATTTAAAATTTTCGCGAATTTTCGCTATTTTTGCAAATTTTTCGAATGTTTGCAATTTTCGCGTAACTTTTTGTTGCTCTTTTCGGCTATCGTCGCCGTTATAAAGATATCCCTATATATAAACCGAATTCTTTATTTTACAGGGCACTAGTGTATTTAATGCATTATGGCGTTAGTAATGGTGAATTTTTAAAACAAAACATAAATTACATAAATTAAATTTTGTATTGAAAAATTAAATTTCATGTTGCTTTTAAGCAATGGTATTTGTGAAACATAAACTGCCGTATTCATAAAAAATAAAACAAGTTTGAAGTGTGTTTTAAGGCAAAATTTTCACACATATTTTTCTTAAAATACATTTCAAATCTATTTAAATTTTATGAATTTTAATATTACACACTATTAGTGTGTAATATTAAAGTAAAAAAAAAATGGATAAAAACTATATTTTACTATTGGTTTTATTTAAATACAAGCATAATAATCACATATGTATGTATATTATAAAAATTGTTTGGTCCTTTCAAAGGTATTTTGGTCCGTTTATATCGCCAATTTGGCCCAAAAAAAAACTCAAAATGCATCACTGGTGAAAGTAGACCTTTCCAACGCATGTACTCATATGAAAATCGGTTGAGTGGTTCTCGAGTTATAAAATCACGAACATAGGACAACTTATTTTTATATATACATATATATAGATAATAAAAACTAAACGAATTTATTTGTATTCGTTTGTGCTACACCATTTCTTATTGAAATTAAAAAAAACTCCAAATAAAATTCAGAATTTTAATTTGAAATTAAGAATAATCTAGTTGAAATTGAGAATTTTAATTTGAAAATTAGAATATTCCAAATTCAGAATTTTAATTTGAAATTGAGAAAATTCCAAATAATCTTGGGATATTTAAATTTCAAATCGAGAAAACTTTAAACAACATTAAGAAGTTTTAGTTCGAAATTGAAAAAATGAAATTAAGATATTTTAATTTGCTAAAATTTAATTATATAATTTTTATTATATTCATATTCTTTTCGAATTTTCTCAATTTCATCTGGAGTTTTCTCATTTTCAATGAAAAATGGTGTAGATAATAATTCTTTTTAATTTCTTTTTAATAGTACGGATTCAAAATTAATAATACAGCAAATTTAATATAATGAAATGTTCCTTTTTCTTTACATAATACAAATTATCTACAACAACAAGACCGTTTTACTTAGTGCATATGATTTGATCCGTCTTAATAGGCTGTTTACACTGATCAACATCTAACATCAAAGATGTAGAAAATGTGAAACACTCGTTTACATTGCTCACATCTGACATCTGACATCTAACATCTACCATCAAACAAAAAATGTCTCAATTTTTGAAAAAAAAATTTTAAATTAAAAATGTTTTTTTCTCACAAAAGTGCCAAAAGAAACATTGCAATAAAAGATAAAACTTGACAAATGGTAAATCTGCTTTCAAAACAAACTTCTTTTTGTCAGTGATGCCACAATAATAATAAAACTTATTGCCACTTTTCTAGTGATGACACTAAAATAATCGAAAGATGTAGAATAGAATAAAATGAGATAGGAACATCTTTTAAAGATGTTTAAAAATGTTGGTTTTTAGCCCTATGTATTTCTTATGGAAAGATGTTAACATCTTCGCATATTGTGGCAAATTGATGGTAGATGTTGATCAGTGTAAAAAGGCTATAAGCATTATTACTTGTTGTTCTTATTGTGGTCTGTAAAATTGTTTGTAAAAACGTTGCACTCTCTAATGAAATGGTATTAAAACAAGTGTATTTTATTATACAAAGATTTTTTTCTCACACTGTAAGAAAAACTTGTGTTGAATTTGTTTTGGTGCCACCAAAAATTAAAAAACTCATCGAAATTTGAAAAAAAAGCTCACCACGCACCAACAAAGAAATTGTTCGCACCCAAAATAAGAAAACGCTCCCCTTCAATATATTTCTAGTCTGTATTAAACATTTTATATGGGAGCCCCCTTAAGGAAGAAGATAGCGGGTAGATATGTTTACAACTTATGATGGAGATGAACAATAAAGTGGGGTTGGTTACACATTTGACCCATCTGGGGGAATCCCAGGCGCTGCAGAGGCCAAATTTATGAATTTCATTTAACCGCCATATTTGTATTGTTGAAATTCTTAAATTTGGCCCCTATAGCGCCAATTTACTGAATTTACTGGCTTTAAATCCAAAACTGCTAAGGAGAATTGAAAAAGTTTACACACCACAATGGTTTCGAACAGACGGACAGTCTTAAACCACCTTAAGGCCCAACTATAATATGCATAAGCTGGCTTAAGCTACTGTCAAAAATTAACAAAAATATTAAAAAAGTATTTAAAAAAACAAAAATAAAATCAAAAAATATTTTATTCCTTACGGAAAGTGCAATCTGTTTCGCACCTTGCTTAAGCAAATACCAGTTTCATAAAATTAACTAAAATAGTTTCTTAAGTTCAATATGGTTCGACACATATGAATCACATGTGTTTGCACAATTTCTTAAGCCAACTTAAGGTTATTATAGTTGGTCCTTAAGACTACTCAAAGGCTGCGAACTATATTTTTGTTGTTACAAACACCAGCATTAACGCATCAGGGGTGTGCTGGAAATCGGAAACGTAACTCGCAACAATTTCAAAAGTCGTTTTTTTATAAGATTTTTCTTATTAAAGACTTTTATGACAAATATTATACAAATAGTTGTCTATTAAACAGAATTTTATAACCAACATTATAAAAATAAGCAGTGTTGCCAAAACTTGGTGACCAAAAATGGCTAAATTTACGGAAAAAAATGGCTAAAAAATGGCTAAAAATGGGCTAAAAAATGGCTAAAAGCTTTTTTAAATAAAACACATTAAAATTCAATAACAAAACAGAAATAATTCATTTAAAGTTGTTTACGATGAAATTGTAAGTTAAGATCAACTTGATAAATAAGAATAAACGTAAATTAATATTTTGATAGATATTAAAAAAATTAAATCATCGATAAATTCGTTATTGTTCATCTCATAGGAATTAAATAATTTAAACGTAAATCATAATCACGACAATATTCACCCTACACGCAAAGAAAAAACAAGGTTGTGGTAAACATATTCTAAGAGCAACATATTATGATAAGAATTATGTTTGTAGTCACCATATTAAGATTATTATTGAAACATATTATGACTCAATATACTCATAATATGCCATCATAATATTTTTCCCTTAATCATATTATTATTCTGTTAATCATACTAAGTTAAGAAGTAATCAAATTATTGTCATGTTAATCATAATAAGCTAAGAAATTAATCATATTATTGTCATGTTAATCATAATAAGCTAAGAAGTAATCATATTATCATCATGTTAATCATAATAAATTTAGAAGCAATCATACAGCACCTTTCATAGCTGTCATAAAAATATAAAATAAATTTAAATATTTTTGAATCGATTTTTTATTTTGTGGCTTTTTATAATTTTTCTTAATGTTTATCAAATAGCGGAGTTCAATATAAGGCTTGCAAAAAGCAAATGAAAAATCTGTAGTTTTCATGGGCAACCGCGTGTGTCAATTTTTTTGATTTTAAGATGTTGATGCCATATTGCCTAATTTTGAACGCTCTTTATATTTTTTTCAAAAAAGATGGATCAATTCCGTTTTGTAACGTAATGACAAAGCTTAAAATGTGCAATACCTAGCCCATAGTTTGATCTAGAATGGGTTTTCGGCTTTCCTGAACAATTTGTTTTAAGACATACGCGGTTGCCCATGAAAACCACAGAAATATCGTAGCACTTTTATAAAATATAACGAAATCTCTGTGTGTTTTGTTGTTGGATTTTACAAAAAACTATGATATTTTGCATTTGCACTATTACATCACTATTACATCAATACTTGAATGAACTCCGCTAATATTTTAATTTTTTAATTTCTTTAAACTTATTTTTTTTATGGAATTTTATCTTTTAATTGTTTAACCGCTCACAAATAAAAAAAACGACACAACTTCTTCAAAATTATTTTACAAATGGCGCTAACATAATATGATTATAGTAAAAATAGTTTGATTGCATTTTTAACATAATATGATAAATGTATAGAAAGTTATCATGTTATGGCTATTAAATATCATGATATGGTTGTGAGAAATATAATATGTTTAGAAAGTTATCATAATTAAGTTGTTAGAAAAATAATTATTTTTCGGTCAACAATACTCAAATTCATAATTGCGATAAACATTGATATGCTTACGGTAACTTTAATATTGTTGATATTTAATAAAAATAACAATTATTTGTGTACGACAACAATATATTGTTACATTAAACATAGTGTTGTTGCCGTAACCATGCCCAACCATATTTTTTCTCTGCGTGTACCTTTTGAGTCCAGATCTACAATAAAATACAAGTAAGAAAGAATAGTCAACTATAAGTAGGGTATCATATTCAAATTAGAACCTTTGTACCAAATTTTATCAAATAATCTCCAAAATTGCGACCTGTACTCTTTGCACAAGGTTTACATGGACAGCCAGCCATCCAGCCGGATAAACATAGTTAATTCGACTCAGAAAGTGATTCTGAGTCAATTGGTATACGAAAAGGTGGGCTTAGGACCAATATTTTAAGGTGTTGCAAACATCAACACAAGCGCATAGTACCATCTCCACTATTGTGGTGTTGCTATAAATATTTTATTGTTATGGTAAAAATATTTACCTAATTGATAAAATCAAATTAACGGTTCCTAAATGTAACCTATTTCTCAAATTACTTTTAACAATATTTACTTGGCTAAATACCTTCTCTACTTAAGCATTAGACCATGGAAATGAAAGCAACTTTATAGTCAATTCTGAAATTTCTAAAAAATTTTTGTTGCCCCTGCATCTCTTTATTGAAAAAATAATTTTATGGCTAAACAAGTTGAAAAATGGCTAAAAATATGGCTAATGGCTAAACTCATTTTTTAATGGCTAAACAGGGTGAAAAATGGCTAAATCTAGCCACTAAATGGCCAAATTGGCAACACTGAAAATAAGACTAATATTTGTCTATTAAACAGAATTTTATAACAAACATTATAAAAATAAGACTAAAAGTGTATTAAAAACAACTCCCAAATTCTGGCGTTTTACGTTTACGATTTCCAGCACACCCCTGATAATAATTCCTTTCCTACCATTTGGTAGCGCCGGACATAAAAACTCAGTTATTATTTAAAATTAATGGCAAATCACTTTTATTCTATTAAAAAAAAAAATCAAAAACTAAAAATTCGTTAACCGTGCAGTGGAAACTGCATTGCTTAAACGTTGCAAGCTTTTCACCAATTCAGTCTGTTGGTTTACTAAAGATTTAATACTTTGCACACTCTTAACTGTTTTACGCAATAGTTTGGAAATTGATTTTAATTTTCTATAGACTCCAGAACGTTCACGGCGTCGCCTGTGGCGTCTTTGACGATCCGCTCTACGATGACTTCGATGTCGTCGATGTCTTCGATGCCTTCCATGTCTCCGTTGTCGTCGATGACTTTGTTCAGAATTAAAATTCATATAACGGGAATTTTCAGCAAAATATGCATTTGATCTTTCCTCTTCAATATTAACTTCCTCTTCATATTGGTACGGTACTTCATCATTTTCGCTAAATGTCCGTATAAAAATTTCATCGTCAATATAGATGTCATTACCATACGTCGTAGGAAATGCTTCTACAGTTTCCGCATTGTCGTCTATAGCTCTTAGGTCGAGCTGATTTGCTCTACTGGCATTTAAGATCTCTTCACTTGTGCTCTCAACATCAAAATTTGGCTGACACATTTTAGAATTTAATGATTTGTTTCATAAAAAAAAGCTCCTGTTTGAAAAACCGACAATCTATTGAAATGAAAAAATAAATTTGAATTTTTCTATGAAAACATAAAATTGATTAACTACTTTTTTAGCTTTCTAGTTTTTAATTTTATTTCCTTCTCTTTGGGACCATAATTTTTTCCAACAATAATCATAAAGATTCTCTAATGAACGTAAATTTATTTTGCTATCTTGGGAGTGAGTTTAACTCGAATGAAACTTTTCATTTTTCCCATTTAGATACTAAGTAAGTGCATAATATAGAGTCAGGCATAATAATAAGCACTTGTTCCATTTAGAGTAAGTGATCATCATCAGCAACAACAAGAAGGAAAAAATTTTTTCGCATAAAAATGAAAAATGCACAATCTTTGCAAAGCAACCCACAGCCTGGTGCTGGAAAACAGGCAAACAAAACAACGCACCGACCACCCAGTTAACCAGCCACTCTGTTTGTTTTAATCATGCAACCACTACAGGGATATAAAAATCTTGTCCCTATTTTTTTTTTTTTTTTGTTGCTCGTATAATTTCCTTTTTCTTTGTTTAACAAGTGCCCTTTTGGGAGATATTCATATAAAAATTTGTTTCTTTCTTATCTTTGGCTTAAATAACCCCCGAAAAGGATTTACAGTGGTTGAGGAATTTCTGAATGTAAATTATTATAAATTTTGAAAAAATATTTTAAAAATTTTTTTAAAAAAAATTACTTTAAATATCAAATTTTTATTAAAAAATGTTCCTTCAAATTTTTATTTAACTGCATATTTTCAAAAATGTTCATATAAATAGTAAATTTTTAAAAAAAACTTCCCATGGAAAGCAAATTTTCAAGGAGTTTTTTTTAACAATCAATTTTCGCAGGGTCCTAAAAACAAAACTTTAAAAGATTATCTTTAAATACAAAATTTTCACAAAAGTTTGCTTTAAATACAATATTTTTGCAAAACTCCTTATTAATAGCCAAATTTCGAAAAATTTTCTAAAAAAGCTAATTTTTGGAAAATATCCTATAAATAGGAAATTTTCCGCAAGTTACATTTAAATATTAAATTGTTGCAAAATTTTCTATAAATAAAATTTTTTTGCAAATTCTATGTATCTGTGCCCACAAGCAATAACAGCTTAAGTCGAGTTAAGAAAAACTTGACTTGACTTTAATGCTTCTTCCAAATCCAACTGTTGTTTCATTAAATATTAGGAAATTACTAACAAAGAGCCTGTAACCATAAGCTTAATCAAAATTTCCTGATTTTTGGCAATGGTTTTTGAGTTTAAAAATGCTCTGCTGAGCACTGGCCTAAATCAAGTTAAGTTGGTATTGCTTGTTGCCACAGATACATAAAAATTAAAAAATTTTGTCTGTTGCTCCGTTGACTTATAGACTCCTGAACTACTAGACCGATTTTCCTGAAATTTTTACAATAACATCACGTGAGACCCGAACATAAAATAGGCTACTAATTATTTCGATAAGGACAGGGGAAGTTGTACTTTTAATAGGATGCCAATATTAGGGTCAGGGGAAGTGGTACCAATATAAGGTATCGAATATCTTAAGAGCCGCTACACCCATTTTCTTGAACTCTTTGTGGTCGGATTTTCTGAGCAACGGAATTTAAAAAAAAATAGCTGCAGGGGAAATGGGGCCCCCTATAGGACGCCAATGTTCAAACCTGGCAAAATCCCCTATTATAGTAAACTATAAATTTCAAAAAAAAATGGGCTGGGTAGATGAAGGAAGAGCAGCACCCCCATAGAACGTAAATATTAAATACCGCATATCTAAACACAAAAATATTCAACAAAGGGGCTAGGTGCAGGAGTAGCAATACCTCCCTGGGATGCAAATATTAAATATCGGGTAATTAAAGAACTATTATATCGAGTGTTCAAACGCGCTTAAAGCCACTATAATGGTAAGCTAAAAATTTCAGAATGGGTGTGGTAGACGGAGAAGGAGCAATACCACCCACAAACCGAAAGTATTAAATTCCGCATATAAGTGTTTTTCAGACGGGATTTTCCGGGACAAAAATCCCGCGATCCTTTGCATTTCTTGGGAAAAAAATTCCCGGGAAAATTGAGCAGGAATTCCCCCGATTTTTTTAATTTAATTATGGCAACTTTACTGCTTATATAATTGTTAATAAGTTGTGTCATAAAATAGATCTTATCCGTTAGGCAAAAAGGTCTTAAGTCAAAAAAACGCATTTTGAGTTTTTGATTGACTTTAATCCAATTTTTTTTCTCTTTTGTTTGGTTAAAATCGCGGCATCCCAGAAAATTTAAAAATAAATCCATCTTTCCCAGGAAATGAAAAAGTCCGGGAAAAGAAAACTCTTATCTGAACACAAAAGTCTTCAGGCTTTGTAGGACCCACTCTTATGTTAAACTACACCTTTCAAAATAAAAATTAAGGGGTAGGTGCAGGGGAAGCAATAAATTTTTACAGAAGCATTCTGTGAGCCCCAAAAGCAGGGGAGCAGTACCCCATAGGACGGAAGTGTTGAATAAAATTTATAATTCAGTCAAGTGACTGATTCATTATCGCGTAGCCCAATCGACTAAAGTTATATACATTAATTTTGGACAGTAGATAATCTCCCAACGAATAGATCCACTGAAAAGAGATTTTTAGAAATTTTTATATTAAGATGGCAAAAAGGGTAAAATGGGGTAGAATCGGTAGTCGTATATCTCCTTAACCATTTTAGATAGAAAAATAAGCTAAACTATGTTTCAAAGTACGAAAAAAATAAGCGGATAGGTGTCTGGCTTTTGCCACAACTTTTAGAATTATTCATTTAAACGGATGTGTGCTTATAACAAAAAAATAAGATCTCCTTTTTTGGAAGTAAGCAATAAAATGAAAAATGGTAAGAACGGCTTCAATTGGAATCATATAGCAATTGAAGAAATAGAAATAGATATTAAATTTTAAATTCATCTTTATCTCTCTTTTCGTTTTTAAAACCCTAAGGAAAAACTAACCTGCGTTATTTTTTTAATAAAAATCTTTTAAAACAAAAAGTAATATATTTATTACATTTTAACAGAGTAGCGAAGAGCACCGGGGAAAGCTAGTATTCTAAAAATAAGAAATTTTGGGACAATTTTCTACAAAAATTGCAAATTTGTAAAAAAAAAAAAAAAATTAAATAGCCAATTTTCGCCAATTTTTTTTATAATTAGAAAACTTTCAGAAAATTTTTATGAATAGCTAATTTTCGGATAAATTCTATAAAGTGCTTATTTGGTCAAAATATTCTATAAATAGAAAAATTTCCCAGAAATAGAAAATTTTCAGAAAATTTGTTTTAAAATTTCTTATGAATATCAACAATTCAAAAGAAATTGCCTTTAAATCACTGTTCCTCTGCAGTTGTAGTAATAATAGTTAAAATTATGCTAATTTTCTTTAACAGTTATGCATGCACATGCACTACTACAACGCCAAAAACAATATCCGTAGCAACAAAAACAACTACAACTCCTACAACAGCGTATTTTTTCTTTGTTGCTATAATATTATGCGATTCCTTTGCAAATACATTTCATGTTTTACCAAAATTTCCCCATTATACAATTCTACTATCTACATAGAAGTGTTGTATGTATGTATGCATGACTGTTTGCATGTTGGCATGTGCAAGTATATGTATAAGTATATGCTGGGGTCAGTTATTGTTTTTTTCGGATCTGTGCTACAACATATCACCCTCTATAGTCTGTGTTTCAACTTAAGTATCTTGTTTTTCCGTATTATTTTTATTTCGATTTTTTTTTTCTTCTTCTTCTTATTTGCTGGTATATTTTAAGCCAGTTCATTTTGTGCTGGCTTTTTTGTGTTGTTTTCGGTGCTGTTGCATAAAATTTATAAGTATTTATGCCATAAATGGTATAAAATGGTCGTCGTTATATCACTGCCATAAGTGCACTTTGCGGCGGCCTCTACATCTACAACCACGTAATCACTTTCGAACAAAAAAACAAAAACATATAAGTACTTCTTAAACTAGTAGCAAGCCAGAGTGTGTTTGTATGACGCTGCATATATGTATTTATACAGCGAGGGTTCACTTGCAACTGCTATAGGAATATATTTTGCTAAAGCAGAATTTTTTTAAAAAGGTACACAACAACAATGAAAGAAATAATTATAAGTAAAGTAAAAACTGCTGATAACACCAGACCCAGTAAATGGTTGACGACCACGAAATTCACAGCCAACGAACTGCTAGCAAATTCCTCTGAAAGAATGAATAGTAATTTGTATGTAGTTATAAAAAATTAAAGAATATATAATAGGGTGCAGTGCCTGACACCAATGCTTTTTATAAATAGCAAACTATCCTTAAATTCTCTGCCAAAAGAAAACTTCCTACAAATTAAAAAAATATGTATATATCCAACAAATAGTTAGTTTAAAAAATTTCATATTATAAACAAAGTTAATTTGAAAATATTTTCTTACAAGTTTCTGAAAGATTTCCTATAAATTAGATATTCTGACAAAATCGTATAAACAACAGATTTTCGAAAAACTTCGTATAAATAAAATATTTTCAAAATTTCCTATAAATACCTAATTATCCTAAGTTTCCCATAAAAAGATTATTTTTCCAAAATATTATATGAAGAGCAAATGTTTCCAAAACTTTCTATAAATGGAAAATTTTGAAAAAAAATTAAAATATGATATCAAATTTTCGAAAACTTATAAATAGTAAAATTTCGAAAAAAAAATTTTCTATTAAAGTGATTTTCGAAATATTTTGTGTTAAAAGTTAATTTTGCAAACTTTTCAATAAATAAATAAAACAAATGTCCTTTATGTCCCACAGATAGTAAATTTTTTGACAAAATTTTCTAATTTTAGAATTTCCTATAAATATTTTGCAGATTGTTTTTAAGAAGTTTTTTAGCTTTTAGCAGAATATATCGAAATTTAAGAAAACTTTTTTATAAAAATCTAAATATAAGCAAATTTTTCTATAAAAAACAAAATGTTGCTTGCCTTATTTTTCAATCATTTCTTTGTATAGAACTGTTTCGAAAATCGTCTATCGTCTCCAGATTATATATAAAAAAAATAGTTGCATGAAATGGTGTTCGCGGCTTTTCTCTGTTACTTGCTGCCATCATATGCTTGCAACGTTGCCTTCCAGTTTTTAAGTTTAAACAATTTTTATGTGTTCAACTCTTAACATTTTTGTAAAACGATTTTGAACTGTTAAGTTCAAAAGGTGTTTTATGGCAGAATAGCGCTTAAGAACAAACAATAACATGATAATAAATGCAAAAGCATTTAACCCGGTGACAGTAACTGAAACAAGAAGATTTTTATGAATTTAATTTTTCAATAGTATAAATTTTATAAGGGGTTGCAGCAGACACTTAACTGCGGACATTAATTAATGTTCGCGACTGGACTGATAAGGTTTTATTGAGTTTGCTGAGCACATTCTTTTTAGATAACTATGAAATTAAAATTAATGATTTTAAGTTTTTTTATTGTCTTAGTCTAAAATAGTTATTAATCTTTGGCAAAAAAAAAATCCCAGGTGTTTATCATACTTTGAAATTTAAAATAGAACCAAACCACACATTTGCTATACGACAATGGCGATGTGTTCGAGATAAAATTTTTAACATTTTGCTACTGAAATACAAATGTCGAAGTGTAATAAATGAAAATACTGTTGCATTAGCTCCTCTTTGCTTTTTTAAAAAGCTAAAAAAATACTCTGTTACATCCTCAAACTCTTGCTGAAAACCTTAATAGAAGAAAAAACATGTAACACCCTTTACAAAAACTATGGAAATTTGATTGCATTTAACCTTGTTCGCTAACATTTGAACCAAAATACTCCAAAACAAAAAAAAAGGATTTGAAGTAAAACGAAATAATACCAAAAAAGGGGAAAAACGACTCAAAATAACAAAACATAAAAATAAATCCATTCACATTTAAATTTATCACCTTTGCCAAAGCAATTTTTAGGATTCCCTCTACCAACAACTACAAATGAAAAATACAAACCAGATTCTTTCATCTGGATTTTTGTGATGTTCTTTGGAAATTTGCACAAAACAAACTTTCTATACTTTCAAAAGATTTGAAAGCATTTTAGCTATTTTGTTTTTTGAATCTCGGTGTGTATATGTGTGTATTTTTATACAGCATAGTTTTTTGTGAAGCGTGAAAATGTTTTTTATTTCTAATATAACCAAAAAAGCAACATGGTTAAATGCACATACATATACACTTTTATACAAAAGCATATAAGCATAGTTCAGTTTACAGAGTTTTCGTTAAATTTCATAAAAGAGCTACAATATTTTGCATTTGCTCTTTCGCAGGACTATTTGCGCGAAACACTGAATTCCGCCATAAAAGAAATCTAGATAGCACTGCAATGTTTGCATATTTCGATTACTCCCTCTTTTCTAACAAACAGACACATACAATCATCGTGCTTGTTTTCATGATAACAGCCTCGATGTGATTCTCACGCATACATTCTGCCATTTTATATTCAGCGGCAGCTGTGGAAACACCAGAAAAAATATAGCCAAACTAGACGAAGTCGTTGTTGTAGAAAATAGCTTGGAACCACGTGTCGTTGCGTGGAGAAACACATGCAACACATTGTACACTTAGAATCTAGAAAATACTCAAGAACATACACACAAACACTCCCTGCGACGAGATAAAAACTAGAAAATTTGTTTAAACCAAAATAGAGTTTTGACGGTTTAAGTGTTTGGTTGAATTTCATTAACACTTTCATTGTTTTAAATAAGGAAATGATATTTTTTGAATATCGTTATATTTTTATACCCACACCACAATAGTGGAGAGGGTATTAAGCATTTGAGCTGATGTGTGTAACGCCTTAAAATATTGGTCCCAGACCCACCTTAAAGTATACCGATCAACTCAGAATCACTTTCTGAGTCGAACTAACGATGTCCGTCCGGCGGGCTGGCTGTCCATGTAACCATGTGCGCAAAGTACAGGTCGCAATTTTAGAGATAATTTGATAAAATTTGGGACATAGGTTCTTATTGGTACAAGGACCAAGCCTATTGAAAATTGGCCTAATCGTAGGGCAACGATAGAAGATAGGGGGAAATTTCTTCCTCTCAGAAACTATCAAACCGATTTTAATGAAATTTAAAACTTAGATAGAACCATATCCATATGGACACACAAGGTATGCATCTTTTAAAAAATAGGACCACAAGGGGAGATAGGGGCAATTTATGCCTCTCAAACCGATTTTAATGATATTTAAAACATAGATGGATCCATATCTATATGGACACATAAGCTATACAGTTTTAAAAAATATAGGACCACAAGGGGAGAAAGGGGCAATTTATGCCTCTCAAACCGATTTTAATGATATTTAAAACATAGGTAGATCCATATCTATATGGACACATAAGCTATACAGTTTTTCAAAAATAGGACCACAAGGGGAAGTAGGGGGCAATTTCTGCCTCACAAAAGCTTTCAAACCGATTTTAATGAAGTTTATAAACATAGATAAATCCATATTCATATGGACACATAAGCATGATGTGTTTTTAAATACTGTGGTCTAGGGTATCATATGGTCGGCCTTGGCCGACTATACTTTCTTACTTGTTTAATTTTCTGCCTGTTTTAAGAAAATGAAAACAATATTTTATGTGAGAATTTATAATGAAAACAACAACAAAATACGAAATTTGGCTTTTGTTTCAATATAATTTCTCACGCGAATTTTTTTTTTCTAAAAACAGGCAGTAAATTAAAAAAATTCAAAAAATATAATTTCCAGTCTTTTAAAAACAACCCTAAAATGATTTACTAAATAGTCTAGTTAACCTAGTTACCACAACTGCTAACTTCGCAGTTTCTTAGAAAGAGTTGTAGTCGTAGCACAAGAATAAAATTCAAAGAGTTTTTGAATTGCGTTTGCTATTTTTATATATGTTTATTATTTAAAAGCAGCTGCTACAAACAGAAATAGCACTTAAGAGAGCAAAAGATACAGCAGTAATGTAGCAATAGAAGAAACACTTAATGTAGCAATAAAGTTGATATCCTACCTTATTGTTACAAATCAAAACGGCAATAATATTTTAATTTTAATTGTATTAGAAAACGAACTTCTGTCTATATTAATTTTTACATTTAAAGCCAAATCCAACAACAAAAATCCTTTTATGTTGAATTTACACTACAGAAGATTTTACTTTTCGTCTACTCAAAACCCAATTTAAGGGCTTCCTGAAGTACTACCTTATTTTTACTTAAAAATAGAACTGTTAAAGCAGAAATAAAATAATAATAATAAACTAAAGCCCATTTTCACGACTTACCTATAAAGTTCGAAATAGTTAACGGTACCTTTAGCACTAGTGAGGAATAAAGTTACCTTCAACTTTTTTTCGTTTTCACAACTTCTGTATAAAATAAACTTAACATTTTTGAAAATGTGGCAATACTAAAGAAAATACCAACTATTTTTGCCAAAATAAAAATACGAACTGGCAACTACGTAATTTTTTTACATTTACAAAATATACGTATAATTGGAGTTGCCATATATATATGTGAATATAATATGGCAGTCTCAATCTAAAGCTTACGACAAAAGTTAAAGGTATAGGGTGTTTTTTTCAGTGGTATAGAACTTCGAATTGAAATAAAACACAAGAAAATCGTTTTAATGACCATCAATTTGGCTTTATTGGAAGGATAATTTTATGCCATTAATGTTTAAATATGATTTCAGGCATGTGGCCGCCGCGGCTGGCTCGAATAAAGCCAATTCTACAGGTCCAATTTTCAACCACTTTTTCGAGCATATGGGGCCGTATGTCGGCAATTACGCCACGAATGTTGGCTTCAAATTCCCCTAACGTTTCTGGTTTGTTGGCGTAGACGAGCGACTTCACATATCCCCAAAGAAAATAATCCAATGGTGTCAAATCACACGATCTTGGTGGCCAATTGACAGGTCCATTCCGCGAAATTATGCGCTCATCGAATGTTTCCTTCAATAAATCGATTGTGGCGTGCGCTGTGTGGCATGTAGCGCCGTCTTGTTGGAACCACAACTCATCCACATTCATGCCATCCAATTCGGGAACAAAATAGTTATCATGGCTCTATACCGGTCTCCATTAACGGTAACTGCCTCTCCAGCATTATTTCGGAAGAAGTATGGCCCAATGACTCCACCAGCCCATAGAGCACACCAAACAGTCAGTTTTTGTGGATGAAATGGCGTCTCAAGGGTCTCATGTGGATTCTCTTCACTCCAAATGCGGCAATTTTGCTTGTTGACGTAGCCATTCAACCAAAAATGAGCTTCATCACTGAACAAAATTTTGCGATGAAAATCAGCATCGAGATCAATCTCATTTTCGGCCCATACACCAAGCGTTGTTCTTTTGTCAACCTGTTCATGATGAAATGGCAAACCAAACTGAACATAAATGACATTAGAGTTGCCAGATTTGACCACAAAATGCCAGTTTTATCTCTATTCGAAAAACAAACCTGTAAAAAAAACACCCTTTAGAACGTTCCTCTCTTAGGCTTATCCTTCACTTTTAGATTAAAGGGAACTTGTGATAATTAAAAACTCATTATCTGCTCGATAACTTCCTACATATAGCTTCGTTAAGTCGTGAAAACGGGCCTTAAACTTGTAAACTACTACTCTATTGGTTGTCTACTTCTGCATTATTATTTATTGCTCAACTTCGAAGTTCGAATTGTTGCTGCTAGAGAATATTTTTGAAAGCAACAGTTAAGGAATAGCCATGAAGTTGGTAGTAACTGTATCATTTTTGATACTGCTTTTTAATTGTTGGATAACACAAGCCAACAAAATCGAAAAAATTTTTAAGGCTTGAAAAACCACTATACAATTTTGATGTATTGTGGTTCCAGTAGTATAAATATGGTCCAAATTTTAAATTCTAGGGAGAGGTTTTTTTTTAAAAAAATTTTTAGTAAAAATTGAGATTTTTGAAAAGGCTGCTCCTTACATCTTATCGTAACTTTGGAACGACGAAATCGATTTTGTTATGAAATCCGTCAAAACAATTTAAATTACGCCTGATTTAAGTTTTTCTAATATCATTTTTTAATTTAGTCATTACTTTTGGAGTTATTAAGGACGAAGTGGCAAAAAAAAATTCTTTTTTTGTTTTTTTATAAAATTTTTAATTTCAAAAAATTCATAAAAAATTTAAATCAACAAACACTTACCAGTTTTAGTACTTAACCTTAAAGCTGCATGCATTAGAAGTAAAATACATTTTATTTCATAAAAATCCATGGATAAATACCTGTTTTATTCCCGATAAACTGAAAGTACCTAGTTTTGATCTTTTTTATCGCTAATTTGCTAAAAATCACAAAGTTTTGCCATTTTATTACACATTATTTTTTTTTTGAATCCTTTACTTTAATTATTTTTTCATAAAGCATATAATAGAAATAAAAAAATTTTGTTTCATGAATTATTGGATTGGATTGGATTACAAAATCGGGTACGTCGTTCCAAAGTAACGATAAGATGTATGGAGCAGCCTCTTCAAAAATCTCAAATTTTAGAAAAATATTTTTAAAAAAAAACCTTACCATAGAATTTTAAAAAATTATGTTACTTGCAGTTAGGTGACTATTGCGAATCAAAAAAATATAGCGGTTATTCAAGCCCTTTTTTGCTGTTGACCTGTGTAATAGGTCTGCATTCTAATCTTAAGTGATCTTCTATCACGAACAGGGTGTCCAAAGGGGCTTGCCAATAGGCATACAGCCTACTATCTTTCAGGCGGAGATCTACGCCATCCTCATATGCGCTGGGGAAAGGAGGGTAAGGGCACTAAGATTATTTATAATGTCGGATAGCCAAGCCGCTCTCAGAGCACTATCTTCTTTAGAGGTGAGGTCCAGGTTGGTCATGGACTGTTTTATGACTCTGAACGGTCTGGGGAAACACAACGACTTGAAGTTGTGTTTGGTACCAAGTCAAGCAAGTAGAGCAAGAAATTAATCGATTTTTGAATTTTAAATTTGCTCGATTAATCGAGTAAAGTTTTTAAATTGTTCGAATTACTCGAATAATTCGAATAATTCAAATAATTTTATCCAATGGGAAATAAATCACATAAATCTCTACATGAAAACAATAACACAAACATGTAGTTTAACAATAAACAATAAAATAACAATTCATATCGCTCTTTTATTGCAACATAGTCACATCTCAAAAAATCAAAAATTTCAAGTTACTTTAGCAAAAGTGTTCATTTATAGTTACCTTCTTTATATTTTAAAAATTAAATCAGTATCTCAAACTGGACCGAAGTTATAGCAAAATATACTTCATTAAGCCTGTATCTAAAGGTTAATTTTGAAAACTTTAATCGCATTTTGCCAAGTTTCATTTTTTTTAGATATGACTTTGGAGCGATATCTATATAGTACATAGTTTCAAGACTTTTAAATTAAATAAATAATTTAAAAAATCAATGAACCCAGCTGCAAAAAAAAACAGTTTTTATGCATTAAAAAGACTGAAACAAGATTAAGGAAAACAAAATTAAATTTACACAAATTCGGTTTAAAAGGGTCTGGACACGTCAAGTATTTCTTATCAAGCGCTATGGTAGTATTAGTGAACATGTGTTTGTATGTGTCACACCGATGATGCTGGATGGAAAATCAAAAAATTTAGATATGACAGCGAATATTACTTCCACCACACGTACATACACGAGTGAATTTGCCTGCTAGACAAGCATTTGAAATGTGTAAAAGACTATAAAATGATCTGAAAGCCAAAGTTTAGTACAGTTATTTATTAGCATGGGAATCAATAACTTTTTTCGGTTTATAATTTGCAGTTGTGTCCCGCCTGCTTAACTTAATGCGGGTATTAATTTTAGGCTTGAGCTCATATTTTTTAAGACAATTTTTTATTTACTTCTTATATTTTTGTCTTTTTAGTACCGGCATACTTTGTGAAAGATGCCAGTTAGTTAAGAAAAGCTTTTAAAACCAATTAATTGTTCCTAGAAATCGAGTGAAATTGAAGTCGATGGACATTCTTAGTTAAAATTTTTTTAAAAATCACCTAATTTTTTATAACTTTTTATACTCTTTTAAAATTAAAATTACTTTGATTTCAATTTCACTGGTAAGATGAGATAAACCCACTGTTTATTGTTGATGTGTTTTGTTTTAACTTTGATATTATTACAAGTAGAACTGTTGCTATAAGTCTTATACGCTTAACAGTTTTATTTGGTTTAATATCTTTAGTTTTTCTAAAATCTTTATGGATGAAGTTTCCTGATGATCTGGCCTAAGCAACCAGTGACATGCGCATAGGAATAGCTTATCCCATCAACAATAAATTTCAAGTGTTTTTATCAATAATAAAAACTGGAAATTAAGCACGAATAACAAAATCTTTTGTAACTAATTTTTTGTAATCTCCTTTAATTTACACATTTTTTACGATAAATCTTAAACTTTATATCGTCTTTCGTAAATTATTGTGTTCAATAATATATGTAAAATATAACCATATAGAACACAATAATTTACGAACGAAAATATGAAAAATGTGCTATTAAAGTGCTAAATTTCTAACGTACGGAATTTGACGTTTATAATCATATACACAATTTGTCTCTCACACAACAAAAGGGTCTGAAATAAGCCCAAAAGTTTCTGTGATTTAAATATATAAATAAGTTGAGAACATGCTATTTAGTTTTAAATAATGTTAAAAAGTTAGAAATCTAAAAACAAATATTTTTATTTAAAAAAAGTAGATTTTTTTAAGATATTTATCTTAATCGATTAATTAACATAAATTGTTCGAGTTATTCGTTATTCGAAATTGGCTATTTTGATCTACAACAAAAAAGGAAAGGCCCAAGTATAGATCCCTGAAACACTCCTCCCTTTATGTTTAATAAAACGCAAGCATCAGTCACTCACCTGAACAAACTGTCAGCGATCAGTTAAAAATGAATGAATAATCCGACTGGAAGTTGTGGCCAGAAGATTAGCACCATTCATCTTCTAAGGTAAAAACAAAATTATTTAATATCTTTTTTTAAGCATAACTGGTACGTATGAGTAATATAAAAAATAAATATTACTCATACGTTGATGTTGTTTATAATTAGGGTGTGGAATTTTATGCAAATGCATGTTTTTCATTGAAGGTTTTAATATTAAATGATAAAGAAATTTTTCCGAATATCAACTTTTGCTAAAAAATGGATCCCATTTGTTAGTGCATATTTTTGCATATTTTACCGTAAATGCATTTTTTGTCAACAAAAAAAAACCAGGCTCAATACTTGTAACGCGAAATGAAACTAGAATATTTGAAGAGCAAATCTTGCAAAGGGTTTTGAAAAGTTAGCTCGGGTTCCCGAAATATGGGCCCCTTAAATTTTTGAATTTTTTGAAAAGGCGTTTGGTATCAGTCAATAAAAAATATATTATATGTATTTCTGAGCTAAAAAATTATTTTAGATGTCTTCAGTAGAATTTTATGGCGATTCTTTTCTTAGAATATACAAACACTCTAACACTCATTTTAATGGGTCATTTTTTCCTTTTTTTTAACTTCTACACTAAAACGGCAATTTATAGGATTAAAATGTTCCACGAATATTTTCTGTATCACATTTTACTAGTGGTCTTCTAAGACCAAAAGTTCGTGCAATGTATGTTAAACGGATTTTCGAAATTTCAGGCATTGAAATTTTTGAATTTCTTTAGGGGCCCATATTTCGGGAACCCGATCTAACTTGTCAAAACTCTTTGGCAGATTTGCTCTACTAGTAGTCTTCTTTCATTTCGCATTGCAAATGTTGCGGCTGGTGGCGATGACCGGAATTTTGTTGCACTGTGTAATAAGCCATGTTACAGAGTGCAGTTCCGTTAGGAATCGAAGAAAGCATATTTGTTTATTGATAAAAAGTTAATTTTGATAGTTTTTTGGCCTCTCAGATACAGAAAACTTCCATTACGTTTATGAAAACAAAAAATGCTTTCATTCCGAAAAATATTTTCGTCATTTTGCTGTTAAGGTTTTTTTAAGAAGTAGCATTTTTTTTGTCTAATTCTTTGTCGATCGATCTCTATCTGCATTATTTTTAAAGATTTTGAAAGGTGTTTTTGTGTGCGACAAAAATCTTCAAATTACTGTCTCTCTTTACAAAATGTCACATACAAAACCTACAGTTGGTTTCAAAAAGTAAAAATTCAATGCATAAAATTCCTCGAGACAAGATTGAATTTCTGTAGCATTTTTTAAAAAAGACAAATTCTACATAGAAAATTTTTTTCGATTAAATTCTATTGTGGTTTAAAGTATCTGGTTAGAAATAAGAGTTCGCAGTACCTAAGTAGATATCTGTGGCATTTTGACAAAACATCTTAAGTCAAATTTAAAAAGTTGAAAAAATGTTGTTAATCATACGAATTTTCATTCAAAAATCGGTTTTGTTGATGTTTTTAAAATTTTGTATTTCAAATGAAATTTTTCTTTAAATTTGGTTTATTTTATTATTTAATAAAAATGATTTCTTCACCGAGCGTTTTTTAAAAACTTTTTTGCTGGCTTATCTCGACTTAAGATATTTTGTCAAAATGCCATAGATATATAGTTTTCAATTTTTAAAACAGCCAAGCATAATTAAATTTACTATATAAACTGGCATGCTTGTATGTAGAGATCACTTCAATTCTATAAGTTAAAATGCCTGACAGTACTAAAAAAACAAATACAGTAAGTTCTCTGTGAATTTTTCTTTAAATATTAAACGCATATTTTTGTAATTTTTAAAGCATATTTCCAATATTTTAAAGCATTTTTATAATACAAAAGAATATTCCTAAATTTTCCTGGCTTTTATTTCGAATTAAAACACTTCCTTGTTCAAATATCGTTAAGACTTCAAGCTCTTATTAAGCATTACTTATCGCAAGGAGTGAAATTTTATTAGAGAAAATAACAACTTAATCTTTTTTGGTTTTAAATAGCAGCGAAAAAACGAGTAAATTTTGAAAGAAAAAAAAGTTTGACAAAAACTTACAAGTTAAAACGAACAAATAATAAACTACAATGCAGAAATATATATTTATATAGTGCTATAAAACACAAAAACAAACAGTCCTATTTAAACTTGAACCACAATTCCTTTTAAAAGATTTTAAACTTTAATACAAATATATGTAAACATATTTCCTATATAAAATTATGAATTTTTAAAATATTTTCTGATAATACCAAATTTCCGAAGCATTTGCTAAACATAAAGAATTTTGGTCAAAATTGTCTTTTTATCCTGAAACCAAAACTTCTTCAAAAATAAAGATCTCTATTTCTCTTAAATCTTTAAGACAACATACATATATACTTATTAATAAATAACATATTAAACTTCAAACATCTAATATCTCTTATAGCTCACTCTGTTCAAAAAATTGTTTTGAAAAATAAAACAATCTCAAAAAATAATCATGAAAGAAACAACTCACGGACATGGAAATGAAAGCATACAACATCCGTTAAAAAAATCCCGTTTTTTATTTTTTTTTTTTTTCATTATGACAAAAGGTGTTTTGTATATTGTATACATACTTACACACACACACACACACACACATGAATAATATACACTGACTACTACAATTACACGTTTTCTGTTCAGTGTTTCAGTTCAGTTTTGCTTTATTTTTTTTCCAAGAATTTTTCTCGTTTCGTAAAATTTATATGCAGACTGGGGTCTTACAATTCAATTTATTATTTTAAATTCAATATTTTATGTGAAAATCAAGGAAAAGAAAGAAAAAGTGCAATAGTTAAAATTGTTGAAAGATGAAAATGATTGTAAATTAAGTTATTCAGCTAAATGATAATAACATTGCGATAAAATGTTTTATATTTCTTTTTATATTTTTTATAAATATAATAAATAAAGTATAGTTTAAAGATTAAAGAATTTAAGGTAGAGGAAATTTCTTTAGAATAAGAGTGAATGTGCGTGATTTATGCCCATTTATGTTTAAAATCGTTTTAAATACAAAATTTTTTTCTTCACTAAACATTTAAATGTAACTTAATTCACAGAATTGGTACATTTAAATTCATTTTGAGTTTCCATTGGAAAACTTATCAAGGTGGTCTGGATATTAAGTCAATGCAACAACAACAGGCAAAGCAATAGCAAACAACTGTTTTTTGGAAGCGTATTTTTTTAGTAATAAGTGATTTCAAGAATTGAAGGCGTATGGACAATATTTAATTGCAGCCTTTAAATATTGACGTATCAGCAATTGTAATTTATATTTTCAAAGAAGAACGTACACTCATAAAATTATTACAGTAACTGATTGTGGGTTAATAAATTCGTTTTCCGTACTGTTAAAATTGAATAAAAATATAGTTTTTTTACGAATAATTTTATTTTTTAACATTTATGTTTGTTATTCAAAAAACAAACTACCAAAAAATAATGTTTTTTGTATTTATTTTGTTATGTAGTTTGATTTTTGTCCGTAAAAATATATTTTTAAAAAGTAAAAACTATTAAATTTTAAGGACTATGCTGTTTAATAAATAAAACATTTAAAAATGAATGTTAAAATCATTTGTTTTAAATGATATGAAAATGATCCGTTTTTTAAATGAATTTTAAGTTGTTTAAAAAGAATTTTCTTTTGAAATTAACTACATAATATTTTGAGAGTATGATTAGCATTTAATTAATTGTTTTAATATTGATTGTCACAATAACAATATTTAATTAAATTCATGAATTAAGGACGTGTAAGAAATATTTAATTTCGATGTATTCTTTAAGTATTAACAATATTATATAGCAATCTTGACATATTGACATATGAGTGTTTGTTTAGTTGAATCCCAGCTAGCATAGGATGTTTGAAAGACAGTTGTGTTTAATATACAACTCTTAACAGAATCTTATGTTGATTATTTCACGAGTAACAATTTCAAAAACATCTACAGTTTCTTAATTTATTACTTTTTTATAAATTTTTTCTTAAAATGCTCGGCTTTTAATCTTGGAATATTTACCATGCAACTCCAAAAACAATCTTTTAATGTTTAAATTGCATGGTCTGAATTTTAATGAAAATTGGTTTGAGAACAAAACCAATGTGGAGATTCCAATGGAAAGTAAATGGTTATTATCATTAGGTAAGAAATTTGCTCTACCGAAAGACAAAAATAATTTTTCGTCACTACACATAATTGCCGATATTGAACAGTGTATACAAGCAATGGATGAAAACGGGGATCAGGAAAAAGACATAGTTAGGACAAAATTTGCAAATAATATCACGACCTTCAAAAGAAATTTAAAAAATTCACCAAAAGAAAAATTTATTTTAACAGTTTACGAGAAAACAAAAAAGTTTTTGAAAAGGCATCTTGAAGTTATAATAATACAAGCTGATAAGGGGAACAAAACCGTAATTATGTATAAAGATGAATATAACCTCAAAATGGAAAAATTATTAGATAAAAAAACAACTTACAGAACTATTAGAATCGATCCGACAGCGAAACTTCAAAGAGAAAATAATAATATTGTTTCAGAGTTGCATAAAAATGAATATATTGTTCTATGGCAGAAAAGAAACCTAATGTGTTCATCGGCCATCGCTCCCAGAATTTACGGCCTGCCAAAAATTCATAAAAGAGATACTCCACTTCGGCCAATTGTTTCCTCTATGCAGGTTCCCTGTTATAGACTCTCAAAACATGTGGGACAAATACTAAAACATATTATTTCAGACGAATATAACATTAAAAATTCAAATGAATTAAAAAATCAGATGAAAAATATTAAAATAGAAGAAGACGAGATTTTAATATCATTTGATGTCGTTTCCCTGTTTACGAATATCCCGGTACATATGGCAATAAAAAATATAATGGGAAAATGGGAAACGATAAAGAACTTCACAAAAATTCCAAGCTCAAAGTTTCTAAAAATACTTAAATTTTGTCTCTCCGATAATAACTATTTTGTGTTTAATAAGAAAATTTATAGCCAGATATTTGGAATGCCTATGGGCAACCCTCTTTCTCCTACAATAGCCGATATAGTACTTGATAGCCTACTTGACGAAGCGATAAATGAACTAAAGAAGAAGAATATCCATTTCAAGTACATAGTTAAATATGTAGACGACATATTAGCGATAATCAAAACTAAAGACAAAGATGAAATACTGAATGTTTTAAATACCTACCACAACAAAATTCAGTTTACCACAGAATTGGAAGAAAATAAACAGATTGCCTATCTAGATACTAAGATACACAGGGACAATAACAGGATCACATTTGATTGGTATGCTAAGGAATCATCATCAGGAAGACTAATGAACTTCAATGCTACACAGCCTAAACACCAAATTATTAATACGGCAAAAAATTTTATTTTCAGAGTTTTAAATATTAGTGACCAACAATTTCATGCCAAAAATATTAAAAATATAAAACTTTTATTGATTAACAATAGTTTTCCAATTAAACTCATTTATTCATTAATTGAACAAACACAGCTCAAATTAACAAATAATATCACTTCACAAAATACTGATAAAAAGGAAAATAATTTTTTCAGTGTACGATTTATTCCTGGTTTAACGGACAACAGGAATATAAAAACAACAATAAAATCACAAAACATATGTTTTGCTTATACTCCTAACTACACACTCAGTACAATGTTTTCAAATATAAAAGCACCGATAGAAAAACAACAACAATGCAATGTTGTGTACGAACTTGAATGTATGGGAAATGACGAACAGAAATGTAATCAAATATATATAGGTACGACAAAACGATCATTGCAAACAAGAATGATTGAACATAAAAACGACATAACAAAACTTAGAGAATCAACAGGGTTGGCAACACATATTCTGTCATCTGGACATAAAATCAACTTTGATGACGTTAAAATTTTAGACATAGAGAGTGGAGTAAGGAAAAGGTACACAATAGAAAGCTTACGTATACAACAAAAAATAGAAAGAACAATGAACAAAAAGGAAGATACTGACAATATAAATACAAGCTAACATTTGTGTTAAATGTTCTTTGTTTTTTGTAAAATTTATTTATATTTAATTTAATGTAAAAATTCCTGTTAAATTTGTAAGTTTAAAGAAAAAAATATTTGGTGTATTTATGTTTTATTAATGTATTATAATTTTGTAATTAAATAGCCGTAACCCTGATGAAGTCAACAAATAATTGACGAAACGTTGGAAAACATGTAAAGAAAAGTTTTTTATTTACATTAAATAATATAGGCCTAATTAGCTGACTGGATAAAATTCAAACATAAAATATAAAATATTTATTAAAATTTGGCCAAATAACACATTAGTTTAGATTATTTTAATAGTACAAAAGCAACAATGTTACACTTTGCTTATCTTTCGTCAAACCATCATCGAATAAGCCTTTTGCCACTCTCTGTATGAGCCATAAAACAATTGCTGAGCTGTCTAAGTAAAAGCGTTTTTTTAACATGAGAATTCTATTGACATGCTTTCAGGACGATTCGTTAGATAATCTTAACACCCATCGCAAACGATTCCCTCTACGATTAATATAAGCGTCGTTCGCTGTGCTGTAGAAGTATCTTGCAGATGAATCAGTTTCTCCTGTGCGAGGAATCTTCTAAGATTAAAAAATGCGCACGTAGACGATGAAGGCGTATGAGTAACATCCCTAGAGGCAAGCGAACTAACACCAAAGTTGTCCCGTGATAGGTCCTTTGGTGGTAAATACCGGTTCTTGTTCTAACACTTTATATTTATGAGACTTATCGCTCCTTTATTAGAACAAAATCATATTTCAAAAAATCAAAAACTTTAAGCTATTTAAGCAAAAGTGTGTCTTCATACCTTCTTTAAAAAAATCGGTATGATATCTTAAACTGAACTGAAATTATAGCAAAATATATTGTGTTAAATTTGTATATTTATATTTATATTTAAAATACTTTAATCGCATTTTGCCAAGTTTGATTTTTTTGAGATATGACTATGTTGCAATAAAGGAGCGCTATGACTTTTTCATGTAGTTGTCTTTGGAGGGGATCAATGGATCAATTGACACCTAGAAGCCACCATTTGACGAGTTATACATCTACTCTCAATGAACGTGTTTAGTGTTAGTTACTACAATGCTTTTCATGGGTATTATTTTAATAAAACAAGTCCTAGAACTAAATTTAAGAACCAAATTTTAGAAAGTGGTGTGTTACACCACCGTTAAACACTGTGTCTGTTACAAAACCAGTCCTTTAAAATAAATAAAAAATCACCTGTCCATTTTTTTTTTTCATAAAAAAGTGTTTATTATATTATTATATTGAGTGCCCCGGTAGGCTAGATGGTAGTGAGCTAGTCTATCAGCGCAAGGGGTTGCGGGTTCGATTCCCACCAGAGACTCTGGGAATTTATTTCGATTTAAAAACACGCGTTTAAATTAATTTTCTACCTTTTTGTTATTCATATAACAGTTAAATGGTTGGTTCTCTTTTCACTGGTCATGAGTTCTTTCTTTCAAAACTTATTCTAGTTTAACAAATCTTAGCAACAGTTCTGTTAGAGCCATTGACACAAATTTTCCGTAGGAATTTAACAAAATTCATTTTATGCAGTCATATTCAATTCAAACCATGAATTATTGGCGTAAAAGCTCGGCAAAAAAACAAAAAAAAAAAAAACTTTTTTATGTGACTATAGTTGATTTTAGCATACTGAATCCAAATCCGTTTTCAGGTTTTTTCTATCACCTCTAGTTTTTTTTAGAGGGGGCTTATATTTCGCACGAAATAAGGTGGTTCTGCTAATACATTCCAATATAACTTAAGAACGATTTGTCTGATTAGCAGAACCGCCTTATTTTGGGGAAGATGTTAGTCCCGCCCTGAAAACGGATCTGAGCTTAGCACCTTAAAATCTTTATATTCCATATATTTTTATTTAAAACAACTTTTTTGCCGACCAGTGTAAATGACGTATGAGTAATATTTAATTGAGGTTAATAAATATTGACTACTCATACGTAATTGACCTTACGAATTAAGTCGTATTAACAAAATATTCATAAATTGACGTATAAGACATTGTAATAAGCTTTCTGTTTCTTAATAATTTTTTTTTATAAAGAGATTTCAATAAACTTTTGCAAATAAATTTATTTAATAATAAGTAAACGATGAAATCCTTTCACAAAAAAAATACATATATTAATGACCTACCAAATCTTGTTTCTTAGAAGGGAAACAAAAATTGAAGAAGCGTTGGATTAATTGCAATGAGCTCAAAAGAGACTACGTTGATAAATAAGCTAATTTGTTATCATCAAACCTGTGTTTCACTAAAAAACTCATGGACTTGTTGATCTGCTCTCGTAAATTGGTTTAATAATCTGGAAAATTCAAAAAAGTCATTTTATATTTATTTATTAATTCAATAGTTCTTAAGCCCCTAGGTCCAAATTAAGCAAGAAGCTACACAGAAAGAAATCCGAACATATATTTTGTTTTTTTGAATATTTGTTACGTATTCTGCAGCGTAAACCCTTGTAGTAGATATTCAAATAAATCGTTCAGTTTTGTGCAAACCGTGCATTCCATCTTACATTATGAAAAGCTCAACTTACCAAAAAGTAAATATTTGTTTAAGGAAATGCTGCCGGCGTTCAATTTAAGAATAACCAAAATGTATGTTCAAAATACAACAATGCGCATTCAAAATCGGTTAAACTAAACGTGTAGCCCATGCGCATTCAATGCCTTAATTTCTAAACGCGCGTTTTATTTTTTATCAGCCGCGTTTAGTGTTCAATAAAAAACTTTTTGATTATATTTTATTTAAATTCTTTTTTTTTATATAAACTTATAAAATATTCATTAAAAATTTTGGTAGCGCACATATTTTTTTCCATTGTTTGCAAAAACAATATTCATTGGCTTAAGAGAATAATTCAATATAAATTAAAATTTGTAATACTTCATAAGCAAAAAAGTGGTCGCAAAATTCAGTTACAGCTGAAAGATTACATACTGCGAAAAATTTTGAATTATTTTTTATACAATAATTAAATTTTTATACACAAATCTTATGGGCATGTTCAAAACCTAAGCTAAAAATTTTTTATGAACTAGATTTTTGTATGTTAAGCAATCTGTGTTAAATACGTTATTAAAATTTCATGCGATAAAAGCTTAGATTTTTGAAAATTTTTAAATTTGATTGCCAAATGTTATGATATTTATTTAAAATAACCTTAGCATCTTTTCGAGAAAAATTTTGAAAGCACAATCAAAAGCTTCCAAAAATGATGAAAATTTTAAAAATGTACCAACGAAATATATGTACATAACAATTTACAACTGATTGCAAAACTAATAATTCCTAGTGGTTGCAAAGTATTTTCCATTGCCTTGCATTTTTTCCAATATTTCGATTTTTTCTTTTATGTTGTTGAACATCTAAAATCGTAAATGCTTTTCCTCCAAACCCGATAGGTAACAGTACCGCAAATTTAACAAAAAGCTTTTTTAAAAATCTGTAATTAAAAGTCAATAATTACAAATTTTCGCTATTTATCAACTAATATGTATGTATAATACTGCCTTTACTTTTACACTCTGAGCCATTTTTTAACAAATATCTTCAATGTTGATTCAATTGCCTAGCTGAGTAATATTTAATAATATCTTTTTAAATTGAGGCAACTTATCCATCAACTGACATTTCTTTTCCGGGTGTGCTGTTTCAAAGTCAATATTATTCTGTGTACAAAAAATGTTATAATATTAGATTTTAAGAAACAAAATAGTAAAAAATTAACACTCACCAAATCGATCGCTCTTGCATCTTTTAAAAACGAAATATTATCTAAGTTTCTTGTTATTTTTTTCTCAAGGAATAAGTTTGCGCCCAGCAAACTTTGCAAAGGCCCAAGCAATTCTTGCTTCAGTTGCACATTATACTCGGCGACTTCTGCTTCAGCAGATGATTCATCGATATATAATTTTATTCCCGGAGCATTTTTCCTTTGCGTAGATAGTAATAATAATCCTATATTTTTTGTTTTGAACACACGTTTGCTTGAATTTAATAATTTCGTGACATATCCTATTTAAATTAATGGTGTTTTCTTTTCTACAAGAAAATGTGACATTTTATTTTAAAAAAATGCAATTTGGTGTCTGTTTCTTAAAAATTTTGCTCCCGAAAACGGTGGCTTGTTTTATTCTAAAAATTCATCCTTTTCGGGAGCAAAATTTTTAGGAAACAGACACCAAATTGCATTTTTTTTAAATAAAATGTCACATTTTTTGTAGAAAAGAAAACACCATAAAATTTTGTTTTGATTATAATAAAATATGTATATAAATAAAAATAGGACCTATTAGAAATTATTACTAAATTGCACAAAATACTTACAGAAACTTGTTTTTCCTTAGGAAACTTTCTGCATATGACTTTTTTAACTATTTTCTTGAAATCGGATGGAATT
This sequence comes from Pollenia griseotomentosa, assembly GCA_963931875.1. Classification (NCBI taxonomy): domain Eukaryota; kingdom Metazoa; phylum Arthropoda; class Insecta; order Diptera; family Polleniidae; genus Pollenia; species Pollenia griseotomentosa. The sequence goes on from OZ007560.1 coordinate 209,830,477, forward strand.
AGTTTTTTTTTTTATTAATTATATTATATTTATTAATTCATTCCTTATTTCTGAGCTTAAAAACCCGTTCTTTGTATAAAAATGTTGGATGTGTATGCCGACATCTGTCGATGCTAAAATCTCGGCTAAAGCCTTAATTAATGATAAAAAAAAATTTTATTTTACAGCCTGTTCATCGATTTCGAAGGTTAACGTTCGCATAGAAAATTATATTTTAAACCAAAACAAAATTCTAAAATTTGTCAGATTTTGCAAACTAATTCTTTTAACAATCCTTCCATGCCGACAACTCACCACAATGATTAACAACAAACAAATGTATTTCAACTAAAGGAAATTGATATTTGGCATCTTCAAAGAATTACCCAATACGCAATTTTCGAATAAGAACAATTATGCTGCAGACAGAAGCTTGTAAATTTTATTATTTTTTGTTTGTTTTTGTTTTTCATTTAAGGACAAATTTAAAATTTTGTGTAGTTTGCAGTAAAAAGTGCGATGTACATACGTATATATGTGCATTAGCGTGGCCGTTAGTTGTATGGAGAATTTTTTTTTTTTTTTGATTTCTTATAATCTCCCCCCCCCCCCCCCACCAAATCGGTTTAGTTTTATGTAAAAAAAAAATACAAAAAATTTCATAGCGATAAGTTGTGTTGTAGGGGGGGGGTGTCCGCCCCACAAAGTTTGCATATGACTATCTCTTTAAAAAAACATTTTACAAGAAAATAATAAACATATGGCAATATTTTAGCCCTTCTAGTCAACAACATTAGCCTTAAAGAAAGTTTTTAGTTTAGACACAAATTTTCAACAAGATCGGTCAAAAAGTTTCTGAGTTAGAGGGGGTCAAAGTTTGGCATTTTGGTGTTCTTTCTCATCCATGTAACTTATTACTAGGAAAGCGATTTCCACGCAAATGCATGTTTTTTGACGATAGTCTAAGATCGATGTCGACCAATTAACTTTCCGAATCATTTAATTTGCGTTAATAAGACATCGATTTGTTTTTGCATATTGTTGCATATATTGCTGAAAATGCATATTTTTGCATATTTTGATTTTAAATGCATATTTTTGCATATTTTAAAATTTTTGAGTGATATATATTTCTCAAAAAATTTCAAATTATATACAAAACCAAAATCGTCAAACAAAAATTTTTTTAAATCAATAAATAAATTATATTGGAGCTCTGCTTAAAATACAGGATTTCGACAAAAGATCCTTTTATTTTTAACCGATGCAGCAGCTAACATGGTTAAAGCTGCCAACTTGCCTTAAAAAATTTATCCAAAACTGTTACATATTTCATTTTTGGCACATGGGTTACACCGAGTTGCAGAGGAAATTAGAAGAAAATTCGATAATAAACTTCGGATATACTGGTGAAACAATAATTAAATTGGAGGGATTTAGTTCACTTAATAGTCAACTGAAATCAATTGCTATGGCAGAAAGGAAGGAAAATTTAAAAAAAAAACGTTTTGCAAAAAAATATGGCATTATTCAATACAAAACAAATTTCATCCTTCAAGTATGCTTCAAGTTCGATTAACGTTGAGAGACCATTTACCATGTACAAGAGCTTCTTATCAGACAAGGGTTTACTTTTGATGATATTATGTACAAGTTATTTAAATTAAGTTTTAAAAATATTATACCTGTGAATAACAATAGAATGAAAACAACAATAAAAATTTTATTTTTTTGGTTTTAAATAAAATTAATTAATAAAATTAATTTTTTATTAAAAATATTTAGTTTTTAGTGCATATTTTTTATTTTTTTAATGCATATTTTGGAGTTTTTAGTGCATATTTTTTAAATTTAATATTTTTTTTATTTTTTTTTTTAGTTAAGTTTTAAATTTAAAAAAACAAAAAAAATTTTTTTTTAAAGATTGATCAAATAGCTATCTAAGCTACGTGGGACAAATTTCATCCAAATCGGAAAACATCGATTTTAAAATTGGGTCACTTAACTTGAAATCCCCCTTTCATATATGAGGAGCCGCAAAACAAAACGTACTTTTTCACACATTTAAAATGTTTGAAAAATTGAGGTTTATTTATTTCGACCCCTTGAAAAACTGCATGAACCTGAAAATGGAAACGAGTTTTTTGCTTACCAAAAGATGAATCAAACTGGCATAAATCAACACATTTAATGTCAAGTATATTTATTATCAAACCAATTTTATATCGAAAAAGTACGTTTTGCTTAAAAAATATTTACATTTTCTACAGATTCTTGTAATTCTTCAATATTTTAATTGTACTTTTGTATTAATTATTTTTTTCATAACACTCATTCACCAAACAATAGTTAAATTATTGCAATTATTGGTGGCTATTCTTGAAAAATCGTCGACGAAATACAAATTTACATTAAAACAAAAACAAAGTTTAAAAAATAATTTTTGTCTATCACACATTTCTAAATTTAAATAAACGTGAGAATTTTGGCGCGTTTCTCTCTCTTTAAAAACGGTAAATTGTATGATAAACACAAAAACAATTTCTTAAACTTTGTTTTTGTTTTAATGAAAATTTTCAGCTTTTCGACGCGTTTTCAAGAATAGCCACCATTATTAAACAGTTAATTTTAACGAAAGTGAAATGACATAAATAAACGTCAAACAAATTAAGAATATTAAGAAATGTTATGTTATTAAAACAACTACACGAAGAAATGGCAAAAACATTAAAAAAACACGTTTTGAAAAAAAAAGAAAATGAAAAAAGCACGTTTTGTTATGCACAAATTTTTTTAAAGCCCATTTTCTTGGTAAATAAAAAAAATATGCTAACTAGATTTTTTCTTAAAGATTTCAACCCAAATATTATAAAAATATCAAAAAAAAACCAATTTGTCAAAAATTGCGAAAAAGTACGTTTTGTTCTGCGGCTCCTCATATATAAAACGTATATAAAATATTTGGTATTTGAAAATACTGGTATGAAGAAAATACTTCATTATTTTCTCAAATATTAATTTTAGCAAAAAACTTTCTTTAAGGCTAATGCTGTCGACTAGAAGGGTTAAAATGTTGCCATATATCATATTCTTGTAAAATGTTTTTTAAAGAGATAGTCATATGCAAACTAATTACATTTCAATAAATGGCCTTGAAGGTAAACCCTGAGGGGCGGACGCCCCCCCTAAAACACAACTTATCGCTATGAAATTTTTTTGTATTGTTTTACATAAAACTGAACCGATTTTGTGGGGGGAGAATATATGAAATCAAAAAAAAAAAACGGCCACTTTAATGGGCATGTTAAACCGTTTATTACTTAAGCTATGTTCACACCTATTAAATATTTGACGTCCTGCACGTAACCACTAGTTTTATTAAAAAATATTTGCTTTTTCAAAACGTTTGGCTAGATTAAACATAATTTAATAGTTTCTAAATTACATTATAGAACTATATTTTTATAAATTAAGTTGAGTAAATCAATAGAAATTGTTAAAAATAAAGCTAAAGTTTGATCAATTCACTGGTCACGCTTTTTTTGAATTTTTTCGTCAAATATTTGTTAGGTCTGAACATACCTTTACATGTGATTTATGGAAAAAACATTTCTACTGAAATTGATTGTTGGGTTACTTGTTCTGTCGAGTAACCTTTATTTTCCCGTTAGATTTGTGTTTTAAATATGTAAACTTGTTAAAAAAAATTCAGAAATTGCTCAAAATTTTCACAATGCTGCGTTTAAGTTTTCTAAACGGAGCGTTTAGATAATTTTTTAATTTACTTTGAGAGTTGAACGAAGAACTTAATACATTCTGTTTTTCTGAATGACACTTCAGCCAAGAATAAAATAAACGTTTACAAAAAATACGAATAAAACGTTTAGTTCCGATATTGATATTTTCTTCATTCAGTATGAATAAATTTATTTTTAGATTTTTAAAAGTTGAACTCGGCATTGTAAATATTAAAATATGCGTTTGATTGCTAAACTTTTAAACGCATGACTAAGGGAGCATAATAAATGCGCTTACAAGCGTACAGCTTGACTTTTTCTGAACAATGCGTTTAACTCATTTAGTTTTTTCTGTGTGCAATATGGCATTAAAATTGTTTGTGTTAAAATAAGAGTGATCATGTTAAATTTTTTTTTTTTGTCTGCCAAAAAAACCTGTAAATCAATTTTTCACATTAACTTTCAATTCAAGAAAATTAAGAGCAAATAATAGCAAACTTTCCCCTTGAAAACTTTGTGACAACTGTATTATCTAGATGTCTAATAATAAGACAATCTCTTTGCATATAAAATCCTTTAAAAAAAAAAAAAGAAAATAAATACATAAATTTTATAAATCCAATAAAACCATAAAATGAACTTCTTATTTACATTGTCATATCCTTAGTCGTACGAACATTAACATATGCGGTTCTTATTGCTCATACTCGCAGATTAAAATGAACACCCGTGCTGAACTGACTCCGGCAATGACGTTGAGCTTATAGATGTTGATGATGATAAACAAACTAGTAGCAGAAAAAAAGAGAGAAAAAAGGATACCTTTTACCTACATGAACACACACACGCACATATGACACATATATACATAAATGTTTCGTTCTGTGGCAAAGTAGGATAAATAAGGATAAAAAAAAACGGAAAACTGGCAACTGTCTCCTGCTATTGAGACTAGCTGAGTATTCTAAGTAAGTTTTACTTAGTTAAATAAGCAAATCACGTGTTTAATGCTTTTGATGCAGTAAGATGAAGTGTGCAAATATACGAATTAGTTCAAAATATGTGACAAGGATATTAGAGATGTGCACAAAAAACCGACCCATACATATACATACACAGGTTAAAATATACGTATGTACATCCTTATACATCTGTATAATTTTACCTTTCCGTATTTGTCGTATGTAAAAATGACTAAACCAAATTCACCTGAGTTAAAAACAAACAAATATTTAATACGACAGTTTGCATGGTGGTATGTTTGTACAAAACTAAGGCAACAACAACAATGTCAATGGTGACAACAACATTTTTATCCAATACCAGATAAAGGAGCTGTAGTGTTTTTACTAAAAACATTATTACAAGCCATATTCATATAGAGTAACCAACGCACACACACACATAGCTTAACTAAAACAAAAATTATAAAAATATGATAAATCACTGTGGGACAGAAGTTGGACAGACAGAACACAATTTCAAAGAACCTGAAGAAAACAAGAATTTACTTCTCACAAATGTCTTCAGTAAAGATTTAACACTGCATCAAACAAGTAGAAAAATATTACACGGATGGTTGGGGTGGGTCATTCTCGATGCTTCACGCCTACAGCGTTTTATTCGAATAATATATTATATGCAAAGTTAAGAATAACTAAACCAACCCCAGATAACAAGAAAATTGGCTACGATGAAACAAAATTTTCAGCATAATATAATATGCGGGCTCTCGCCATATTTTCTCAGAATCTTCCCACTGTTCTCTTCGCTGACAATGATGTTGACTATTTTCTCTATTACATACTCGACTGACATTATTATGAAAACTTCACTCACACATACAAACAAACGTACATAATATTTACATGACGTGGATATATAAATATGTCACATAGTTATATTAGAAAAACTCTCCACATCTCGTATTGCAGCAATGAATGTCACGGATGGCCTGATATACGTTTACAAAATGAACATAGTGTAACATAAAGCAACAGAAAAAAAATATTCCCTTATAACACGGCAAAATTTAACAACAAAAACAAAAAAAAACCGAACGAAAACATTATTATCTTTTCTATGTTGATAACGATGATAATCATGATCCACTTTAAAGCCATTGTAGAGAATTTCAGGTGGAATTAGTACGTCTTATTAGGAAAAAAAAACAATGTCAGGAAAGCACAAGTGTCATTAGACAGGTGTCATAACCGTGTGTAGAGAAAACGTCAAAGCTATATGACTAAATGTTGGTTAAGTACGAATGCTTGGCTCAGGTGATTGAGGTATGCATGTGAAACTAGAGAGCTAATTTCAAAATGTATATAAATATTTAGGAAAAAATCTGCAAAATTTAATTAAAATTTCATAAACCAAAAAAGATACTTTGAACTAAAAACCATTTTTTGGTGGTTAGAAAAAATTCTTTGAATTTAAAAGGGTTTTTTGTTTATAAAAATTCTTTACATTTTAATATATTTTCTTCCAATTTGAGGATACTTTAACGGTTAAAGTTAAAATCGTCGAATTAAAATAATTTTTCGTCTATAGAAAAAACTCTTTTAATTAAAAAAAAAATTTTCTCTAGAGGACAAAATCTTTATAATGGGTTATCCACTTTTCGGTGACAAAATAAAGTTAAATATAAAACACATATAGCTATGATTTCGATGAAACTTTTATTTCATTATGATGCTTGGACCTTTTGCCATTCCGTACGACAGACAATGTCATTGAAATGACCGCTTCAAATCGCATGATCATGATAAAAACACTAAATTAGGCGTTCTGGAAACTTTCCATGCAATAAAGCCAAATTCGGTAGTGTTGTGTGACTCGTGGCACCGTCTTGTTGAAACCATATATCATCCAGTACATGATCTTCAACTGCAAACCCAAAAAAAAGTCGGTTATCATACGGCCATTGCGCCCTGAACCGTTGAATAGATAGATTCGGACTATCCGCTACACTTTCACAAACAGAAGTGATATTTTTGGCAGTGCGTATATTGCTATGATAAACACGCCTGACTACATCTGTAACGCTTTGCTTCAAATTTCATTCAAATCTTGCCAATTCCTTGCACCGCAGGTCGATTATGACGACCATAATTTCCCCGTTATACTCGAAAAGTGGTCACGCTTAAACCACCACCGTTATAGTATGTCTTCACTTTTTTTGCGAGCTTTCGGTTGTTAAACGATCTATATGCGTAAATCACAAACCTATCAATTAATAAATGACAATTCAGTACAGCTGAAAGCCCTGCCACATCGGCGGTTTCTAAACCACTAAATGGATAACCCTGTATTATATGTATTTTTTATCTATATAAAAAAATCTTTTACATCTAACTAGAAGAAAAAGTCTTCGAATCAAAGTAACTTTTCGTCGATAGGTAAAAGACAATTTTCGTTTAGATAAAAAAAGTCTTCGAATTAAAATGTAATTTTTCGCCTACAAAAAACGTTTCTGATACTTTGACCATATTTACATTATGCAATAAACGCCGCAACTTTTGAATGCAACATTTTGTTTGTTAGCAAGAGGTGTAAGGAAGAAAACTTTTGCTTATTTCAGAAATATCATTTATTTAACTCTTAAACACAGAGACCCCCAAGGACAAAGTGGAACATCAGTAAGAAGAGTAGCAATGAGATTTCTGTCCTAATAGGAGTCCTCAATATCTTATATTTACATTAAGACAGTAGTCAGAGAAAATACAGTATAATTGGCAACTACACATATGCTTCATTGATCTGGAAAATGCTTTTAGAACTGTAATATATAATATTTAACTGTAAAATATGGAAAATACTGAGAAAAAGAAACGTAGAGGAAATTCTGATTACACGAACACAAAGCTACTATAGATGTTGCCGCAAGGCAGGGAGATATACTTAGTCCATACCTATTCATTATAGTCCTCCATGACGACTTCAAGAGCCTCAAACAGAGATTGAAAACATGCACGACAAAAAAAATTGAAACTTCAATCTGTTAAAACAACCATGTTCTCAAACGCGGACGATATGGCTCTTATAGCAAATACGGCGAATGACCTGCAAAGCAACCTCAAACTCTTCGCCGACAAAATTATCAGCAGAGGATTCCGTATGAATACGAATAAGCCAGAGACAATAGCAATATCCCAAGAAAGAGTCAATCACTGCAATAAAATTGGAACGGAACAACTAAAACAGGCGGAATAGTTCCGCTATCTGGGAGCAGTGATAAGTCAGAACAAAATATCGGACAAAGACCTGAATGCTTGAATATCGGAGGCGGCAGGATTATACTCAGGTATTAACAAAAACTTCCTGGATAAACGAGAGGTGCCCAATAAAATAAATCAAGCTGTGTACAAGTCTTCATATACATACATACACCTACCATTACATACGGTTATAAGTCATGGGCACTTACGACGAAGCTACAAAGCTTGACTCTAGCATTTGAAATTAAATACCTTAGAGGAGTAGCTGGTGGTTCAGCACAATGCCAGGATTACAGGCTCCCGACTGCCCAGGAGAACTCTAGAATCTGGACCAGAAGGGACAATAGGAAGAGGACGCAGAAGAACTACTTGGCAATACAAAAAAAAAACATCTTCGAAGAAACCGGTTTAGACATACGAACGGCCAAAGCAGCAGCACAAGACAGACAGAAATGGCACAACATTTGCAAAAACCTCTACACTGAAAGTAAGAATTGTTCCGGTATAAGTATAAGTTAACTCTTAAATCAAACACTCTTCTTTCTATCTTTTAACATGTGGTTAACATTATACGAGTATATAGATTTCTGGCTTAATAATTCATGGTTGAGTACTTAGACTTAGCAACAGAAACAAGAAACATAAAGAATTATGTCCTTCGAGTCCTTAGATAAACGTTAAAATTATGCAATTTAACATAAACTTTAAGAGAACAACCAAAAAACAAAAAAAAAACATTTGCCTTTCTATGTCACGCCAGGCAATGCCATCATCATTACCAACAAGAGCAACCTACGGCAGTAGTGTTGTCGTTCTCGACATTACCATAATCAGCAACAGCCTTAGCAGCACCACTTGTGGCAATATAATCTTCTTTATGTCCTTGCTCCTGCATCGTTAGTAACTATATGTAGTTTTCGTGCTTTTCCAAAAGCAAAAAGGCACAAAGAATTCTCAAAGGCAATTCTGAGATTGTTTCTAACCAAAATTATTATTATTTTTTTTTAGTTTTGAGTTCCTCTGGCTTTAGTTGAACATTCATATGTCTCATATCTGTTTTTTATGTGCTCTCCCTTATTGTTTGTTATTTTTGTTTATTTTGTATAGGTGATTGTGTGTGTGTATGTATGTCTGTTCTTCCAACAATTTTTGTTTCATTCGTGTTATTTTGCATCGTCCTCAACCCTGCAACAATTTTCAGTCGAAATGTAATCTAAGTCCATTTAGCAAAAATCAATCGCAAATTCTTTTAAATTCTTATCGATTAGGAAAAGCTTACGACAAAGGTAATATGATCATTAAGAGAGGGTATTAACTCAAAATTTTTATTTTCTCACTTTTTGGGAAAAATCGACACGTAATATTCATATCTACCCGCTGTAAAAATATCGTAATATTTTGTCAACATTTGGTAACCATTTTTCATATGCCTTCAGTATTTAATTTAAAATTGTTTTGCTTCTACTGACATTTCTTAAGTTTTGAGTTAATCCCTCTTTATGATAACAAAAACAAATTTTAGTTTTTTAATTATTGTTTTCAATATAAATATGCGAAAGAAATGTTCTTGTCGACATTGTGGGCCTGGCAGTAAATTTTTCTTAAAACTATTTTATTTCTTAAATTATGAAAATTTCTTTTTAATATTTGCATTAACTGCAATTTATTTTGATAAAAACTGTACCAAAATAAAGCCTTTTGCTTTTGTTTTATTTAAGAGAAAATCGTTGCGAAAATTTTAATTTCATATGTGAAAAGCTAAATTCTGTAATTGTTGTTATTGCATCAGTACACGGTGGTCAATTCTTGCAAGAAATATTTTATTTCTTCATTTTTTTAAGTAAATATCTAAAAGTTTTTATGCTACATAAGAACTACATATTTGATCGCTCGCTAAAGTTTTGGACATGGACATACAGCTGGCCTATGATCTTTTGTGAAGATTTTATTAGTAGTTTGTGTAATATCTCCCGCCTTATTATTTTTAACTACCTCAGTGATAAATAAAATAGATATATATATATAGATGTGCACGCAGAGAAAAAACATGTTTAAATATGGTCACCTCCAACAAAACTATTTTTAATGAAAATTTTAACCATATTATGTTTAATATAACCATATTATGTTTAATATAACCATATTATTGTCACCTGCAACCATATTATGGTTGAATTAGTTCTCCATCAAGAAGCCACAACCATTATGGTTGCCTCTAAACATGTTATGGTTAAATATTACAATAACTTGTTTTAAAATTAACAATAGTATTTTCCTCTTTTCCAAGAGCAACATGCTATGGTTGAAAACCAACCATGCTATTATAAGTGTTAAACATGTTTTAGTTATTTTTAATCATAACATGCTCGGAGGCAACCATAATATGGTGATGGCTGGCTGATGGAAGACTAATTTAACCATAATATGGTTGTCGGTGACAATAATATTGTTAAATTAATCATAATATGTTTAAAATTTTCTTTAAAAATAGTTTTGTTGGAGGTGACCATATTTAAACATGTTTTTTCTCTGAATGTGGTTACTTACATACCCATATATAAATATCTATGTATAATTCAGGCGCTGATTTAAGTTGAATTTTTGGGACGGGAGGAAACATATTATTTTACAAAATTTTTTTTCTAAACTCCATAGAAATTGGGTAATTTTTTTTTTTTTTTTTTTTTTTTTTTTTTGGGCGTGGCTGGTAGTGTATATCCAATTTTCCTTTTTCTGTATCCACAGTGGCATTACTGTACAAAATAAATATGTGTCTTACATCATACAAAATTATTATATATTTTATTCTCTAAAATGATCATATTTTGTAAAAATCTTTTAAATGGTTTTTTTAATATCACTTCTGATGATAAAAAACTGATATGATTCATTTATAAGTTTGCTCTTAAAGAAATCAGCGAACTCTATCACAAATGATTGATCGGTAGGGTACCACTTTCTCACAACGAGAGTAAAATTTCTGATCGAAAAATGAACTCATATGCGGTTTTTTGCTCTGGAAGACGATTCTCAATAGACTGGATAATGACATTAGTTAAATGTCAAAATTTATATAATAAATTGAATGGTAACCATATTTTAGATTTCAGTTTTTCTAAAACTAAGTTTAAATTATATTTAAGAAATTTAATATATGCACGTCAAATAATTAGCTTAGCGAATAGTCTGTAAGGATATTTTGTAAATAAAATAGACTTTAAGAAAATAAATAAATAAAGAAATAAAATGCTAGCTGGTTTAGCATTAGTTTTTTTTTTAATTTTGTATGCAATACATACATAGCTGTATAGAAAAGGTTACCAAAAAATGTATATATGTATATTTGAATTTGCGAAAAGTTCTGAAATATGCTTGAAGTCTCTGGCTTCAGTTGTTTGGGTTGTGCGATGATCACGTAATAATAAAAAGATATAAATAGATGAAGTCACTTAAAATGCTCTTGTTTCTAGCGAGGCATGTATTATACTTACCTTTGAAATTTAACAGTAGTAGATGTAATTAGCACTTAATCTCCTCCAGCTACATTCTTTATAGTTACGGCCTTTTTAAATTTGGTTTCGTTTAGCTTTTCTTTATTTTTAAAGTAATTCACAGTCTCTTCACTTATCCAAAAAATAGCTTGGAATGATAATTCACTTACACGGTTCAAAAGCCGCATGGTTATTTATAAAGAAAACTTTGAAGAAAAGATTTTGGCTTACTTTTATTTCAAATGACAAAAATAAACTTTAAAACCCACTGTGCTCCAGTATCCACGATCGACTAGCTTGAAATGTTTTAAAAAATGGCGGCCACACTCGCTTCAGGAGAAGAGACATTAGTCACGCAATCATAAGAGCGATTAACACCTACATGTATAAACAGAAACCGTGATGACGAAATTTTTAAAGAGTGGCACTGGCAGGGCATTAAATGATGTATTAGGGTAAGATTTGGTTCATTATTGTTACTTCTTATTAAATATATGAAGTTTCAATAAATAAATATTGAGAAAAAAAATATGTATTGAAATTCACAAAAAATCATTCTTTTGGGTGGAATTTACAAGTATGCACTTCTACAATTCAAGCACAGCCGCAAATAACGTTGTAAGTGACAAAATAATTATTTTTCAGGAAAGCAAGAAAAAATTTTAAAAGGCAGGATAACTTATTTAAAATTTTTTATTAAGACTAAAATGCAAAATATCAAGACATTTTAATAAAAAAAACATGCAAATTTACAGTTTAATCCTTTTTTTAATAGAAAAACGTTCCATATCCACAATCGCGATGTCATTTAAAACGTCTTTCCACTACGCAAGCGGCTTTTTAACGTTATTCCAAGTCGCAAAACCATAAGTTTGTAGCATTTTTTAAGTAACTTACAATGTTCTTTCACTGGCTGACACTTTGTGCTGCATTTTGAAGAGGTAAAAGTGCATAATTTTGGGTGATTTGATGTTTAAACAATGTAAGAGAGTAATTTTAACGATAATTTGTAAAAAAATAAACAAAATTTGCAAAAAGTGGCTTTTACAACGTTATTCGCGGCTTCAATTATCCAAGCAACTCTTAAAATTGGCGCAAAAGTATTATTTAAAAGACCATAATACGATTCAAAAGTAGTTTATTGATGAAAAATTCGGTTAAATCCTCTGTTTAACTACCAAGTGTGTCGAAGTAGTGAGATTTTGGTAGACAAAAGAAAAACAATCAACCAAATGCTTGGAGGGGTAATATGCATAATTTGAATTTTTTCGAAAAGTGTGTGTGTGTGTGAATTTTAATGCTCTTCTTCTTTTTCTCTGTCTCAGTTGACTTTTATTTCAGTATTATTCAAAACCAGCAACCCATAATATTTTTTCGATATTCGTTCGCCTTGTTTTTGTAGTATTTTTGTCCTCTTTCTTTAGTGGCATTTTGAATTAAACAAATGAAACATGACTTGTGGAGGGCGTTAACATTAAAGCAAACAGAAAAATTGCCATGAAAACTGCAGTAAATGAAATATTTAAATACCAGCCTAAAAGTATGCAATGAACTTTTATTAAATTATTGTTTGCAGATAACAATTTTTTTTTCGCTTTGAATGGAAAAGAAAGATAATAAGAGAAAACGAACAATTGTTTTTTTTTTTTTGCTCCTTTATTAGACCGGAAATGTAATGGAAAATATACTTTTGGTTAATTTAAGAAAGAAATTTAAAAAATAAAAACCAATTTTAAAGCGTTAAATTACAACTATAGAAAAATTATCTCCTTGTAGATGAATATGATATGGGACCCTAGAAAAAATGTTTAAATTGTTAAGTGCAGTATTTTTCGAGTTTATCAGCTACGAACAAAAACGTCCTTACTAATAGTATAAATGTGAAAGTTTATATGTATGTTTGGACATTTGAATGTTTGTTAGTTTGTGGCTCAAGCACGCGAAACCCGCTTAATAGATTTGAATGAATTTTTGTAGACGGCTAGCATATGAACCGGATTCGAAAATAAATATACCTTTAAAAAGGGAAATCGGAGAAGAAATTGTTACCATGGTACTTTTTCTCATTTTGACAAATTTGGTATGCAGATTTTAAAGTGTAGCGTTTTAAGGGCAGATGTTATTTTGAAAAGAACACAAATTTTTTGGGGAAATTATTGTAATTTCTTTTTATTATGATAATATTGGTATGGTTCAATAATGTATGGAATAAAATATTGACCAAATGGCGGCGGCACACCTCCATCCGATGGTTTAAATTTTCGATGAAGCTGAAGCATTATTCAGGTTCTATATCTTAAATGTGCCGAATTATCTTATACTTTAGCTCTTGAATTGTTGCTGGCTTATCGACGTACACCTTTTCTTTCAAATAACGCCAAAAAAAGAAGTCCAACGTTGCCAAATCACATGATCATGGCGGCCAATTGACACCGCCACCACATGAGAGAACACGGCATTTGGATTTTTTTGCGCAAAATAGCCATTGTTTCGTTAGCTGTGTAGCCAGTGGCACCGTCCGGTTGAACCCACATATCGTCCACATCCATATCTTCTGATTCGGGCCATAAAAAGTTCGTTATCATCTCACGATAGCGAACACCATTCACATTAACTGCCTGACTGGCCTCATTTTGAAAAAATACGTCCCGATGATGCCGCAAGCTCATAAACCGCACCAAACAGTGACTCTTTGTAGGTGCATTGGTTTTTCGACAATTACTCTTGGATTATCATTCTCCCAAATGCGGAAACTCTGCTTATTGATGAATCCACTGAGGTAAAAATGTGCCTATTAAATTGACCGAAAAAATCACAAAGTGCACGAAATGCATTTTGATTTGAACGCCCATTTTTATAATAAGCCTGAATAACTTTAACGCCATATGGCCCAAATTAAAATATAGTGATATTATGATGTCAAAACAATCCAAAAAAAATGGGTCTTATAGTACTTTTTCCCTTTTTGATAAATTTGGTACACAGATTGTATATGGTCCAGTGGGTGAGCGTTCAAAACTTATACGAATGTGTTGGCGAATAATAATAATTTCTTTAATGTTGTTTATGGAAATATGGACCATATTTAAATATGAGGTACTTTTTAAAAGGTAAAAACAGGGCAAAAATTTGTACTTTGGTACTTTTCCTCTTTTTAATAAATTTGGTATACAGATTGCATACTCACAAAAAAAAGAAATATTGTGAGGGCAAATAATTTAACCATTTGACGATTATGCTGTTGGGATAAACAAAAACTTTTTGGAGAAAATGAAATCCTTTTGTCGCAAGAAATTCATGAAAGTATTTGAAGTTTTTTAACAGCAAAACTATTTGTTGCAAAAAAAATAACTTTTGCCGTTAAAGATTTTCCTTTGAAATAATGGCACATTAAAAATTGCTGTTGACGTAACCGATTTGCATTTGCAGGAAATAACAATCTTTGTTGCCATAAAATATTTATTTTTGAATCAATTAATATTACTGTTGTCGTAAAAAAATGTGCACTTGGCAATGAAAAAATTTGTACTTTATTATCATTGCTATCAGTATTGAGTCGTGTGTCCGTGAGAAACTAGTGAAAAGTGAACTTCTTAGTTTAATAATAATTAAAATAAATATTAAATTGCAGTATTTTGAAAAATTTAAGTCGGCAAAAATCTTGGTAAGTTGATGCAATATACATATTCTGTTCTCTAATATAATGCATGAAAAATATTTTTACAGATTCGCAAGATTTTTATTAACTACATGCGGTAATAACTCCTCCACGCGTCAACAAGGCAGCGAAACCATCTATATCTGAAGCCCAAAAGGATACGATTGCCTTATAATAAATATAAAAAATAATATTAAAATTGCAAGAATTTAAAATAAACTTTCTCAAATTAAAAATAATGTTTTCATTTATATTATATACCTTAACAATTTTTGCATTTGCGACAAAAGTATATTGAACTGTTTAGGCAACAATTTCTGCATTTGCGACAAAAGTATATTGAACTGTTGAGCCAACAACTTTTGCAGTTGCGACAAGGTTCAGTATCCTTTGGGGCAACAATTTTGACATTTAAGGCAACACCTTTAGCTTTGCCTCGACAAAGAATTTACACTTTGAGACACCAGAAACAGACTTGTTGCTACAAATGCAAAATGTTGTTCGGCACAATCCGAATGTAAATTCTATTTGAATCAAAATCAAATTATTTTGGGATTACAGTCTCTTTTTTGTGTGTACGGTCAAGATTAAAATATAGCTTAAAAATATATAGGAAAAAGCTAGTAAGCATATATAGAGATAAAAGGACTCGAGGTTTATTTAAAGAAAATAAGCTAACGCGTTCTTAAAAGGTAAAAACGTTACAATATATTGAGCCCTTACCGCAAAAAAACGCATAAGCGACAAAAAGGTTTTTTTATTATATTTTATAAAAATTTTGTATGAGGCTTGGCGCTTAAGCTAAAATTGTTCTTGCTATAAAATCGTAACGGTTCCTTATGGGCCGATGACAGTTGAGGAGATGGAGCAATTGTTGCCTTTAAATTCATTTATTAAAAAAACCAAAATTTAAAATGATGTCGCTTAAGCTATTTTTTCGGTAAGTGCTCGATATAAATATTTTTGATTAAGGAGAGACAATTATATATTTTTTAAAAGATTTTATGATTTTTACAAAAGTTTTAGATGTCTATAATAAATAACAATTTGAAAGTTTGTTTAATCAATTTGATCAAATTTAAGTTTTATTAGTTAAAGGTTAAAGATGATTGCGTTTGGAATAGTTTGGCGAATTTGTTTTTTTTTTTCATTTTAAAGAAATTTCATTTACTTCAAATGTATTTAATAAACCTGTAGAAATTTTGTTAGTTAACTTAAGCAACAAAGACACAGGCAAATGTATGGACTGAAATACCCTTTACTGAGGAATAAGCCATCCGAAATTAACTTGATTCATCCTTAACTTTAAATATAAGCAGTTCTTTGGGCGCGGAATGCATACGATGGAAAAATACATAAATTTATTTATATTATGCCAATGTTTTATAATAAGCGTTCCAATTTTGCCAAAAAAAAATACGCATTCTTAAGTAAAATATTCTCCTTCATTATTTCAAAATAAGCTCTTTTATGAAATTCCAAAATTATATTTGCTTTTAGTAGTTTCTTTTTAAAATCTCTTTAGACCCGTTTATCACATTTTATATCGAAAGTGGTCAAACAATTGAAATTCCTTATACCAAAAAGTAATCAAAAATGTATCTCTTCTTTTCTTTCTTCTTTTTTAATCTCTACCAAAGAACACAAACTTATAGCATTCAGTTAGAATTTCAAAATTTTTTGGTGTTTTTGTGATGAATCGATTTTGACGGATCTGTGTAATATTGTGGAGATTTTCTTTCCTTAACCAGCTATCATCACGTTTGCTTTACAAAAGCAAACAAAACAGCAACAGCAATGAACGAAATAAAAAATTCCAAAAAATTGTTTCCCTTTCTGAACCAAAAATAGAAAAAAGGAAATTTAACAAAACTTACCAAAATAAAAAAAAAACGAAAGCACACAACTGTTATAAACTCATTTTGTCTTTGTTAGGAATAGACTTGTTTCTATAGTTATACTTGACTGTTGGTTACATTTTAGTTCTTTTCTATTTTTTTGTTGCATAGTTTTAGGCACAAAGTCAATGAAAATGTTGAATTTCTGAAAGAAGCGCACAACAAGAAGAAGTGATGTAAAAAAAAGATGGACATGTAAGGGTAAAAATGCAGTCAATCAATCTTTATACACATTAGGATACAATCCTTTACACACTTACGCATATAAAAACGCATATAAAAACTCAAACACACATACATTAGAGGGAGCATCTATAGATATCGACATGGAGAACGATAAACTGAAAACAGAGGCAAAATAACAGCAACAAACAAAAAGAGTTATCGCCATGCATCAGTCTTTGTTTAGGCATGAAAATAAAGTTTTTGTTTATAGTTTTTTTTAATGGACAGTGGGCAAAAATAATTATATTTGCAAAAAATTTTAATAACACTTAAAAGATTTGAAAGATTTACCAAAAAAGATTTAAGGATGATAGAGAACTTTAAAAATTAGGCCGCTTTTTAAAAGATTTTCCTCTTCGACAGAAATTTATACATAAGTTTTAGAGTTTCTGAATCGGTCAACTCCATTTGTAAGTGTCTTCATTTAAGATTTTCTTCTTATCATGAGGAGAAAAATGTCAGAGTTGTAACAAAACTCACAGTCCAGTGAATAAAGTAATTTTGCTGGATAACGTAACTGGATCGAGGAAAATTGAGAAGTAAGAAGTGACCGATGATAACGATTACGATGTGAATAAAACTCTGCAATCTATATTACCAAGAAAGGCCATAAAAATCTTTAAGCAAGCTTTAGATTAGATCGGGTGCGAAAATGTTGACCAAATTGACCTTAAGGGGAAAGCTGGACAAATTTGTATTATTGAAAGGAAAATACAGCAGACAATATAACGGATGTCTTTTAAGACATGTAAAAGTATGGATACAAAGTTACGTACATATGTATGTCTTGGCAGTATGTCAAATATTTTTGTTGCTTTTATGAAAGTTGGATATCTTTTTTTGGTTTTTTTTTTTTTTTTGGATTTGCTTTTTGCATTTTTTTTTTAATTTATAAACAATAAAAATGCTTTCAACTAAATTATTTCGCCGGAAAAATCCGAATTTCAGACTACGTTAAACGAAATTGAAACTCAATCCGCAACTCAAAAACTCGGCCTACATCACTTCATTGAACACATAGAATCCACTGAACATACCTCAAACTGAGTGTAATGTAGAATCGGCAACACGAACGTGTATAACCGGCCACGATTTTTGCTTAATGTTTTTATTTTTTTCCTTAAGTAATTCATAAATTTTTACAATTTCATCATTAAAATGATTAAAATAATTTTCTGATAACTTAATAAAAGTATTTTTATCCATTTTAATTACTTTAAAGAAATATAAATTTGTTTTTGCTGTGTTTTTTTTCTTAATCATATGTCATCTTAATTATTTCAAATGTGATGTGAACGGCTTTGATTAACTTAATCAACATTTTGCTTAAACGCGTTTAAAAACTCAAGTGTGAACAAAGTATAACTCTTGACCAGGGCTTAAAAAACTGCAGTCGAAACCAAAAACTGTCGAACAAAAAACGAAAATTTGTAAACAACTTTTTGAGGTGGAATGGCATCGACTGTTTACATCTAATGAATCAGAAGTAAAAGCAATATTTTTTTTTTTTTTGGCCAAAGACAAATAACGACGTTGAAGAAATGACAGTTTTTCTACTTTGACTGCAGTTTTTTAAACGCTGCTCTGGATATACTGTCAAATTACTTGACAACAAGGCGGATTCACTCGTGTACGTGCTTTACTTAATATCTAAATTAGTTACATTTTCCATCCAGCATCGTTGGTGTCACTAATGCAAACATATTTTCACTAATTCTACCAAAGCGCCTGATGAGAAATTTGATCAATGTATTTAAACCTTGTTAATCTAAAAATATTAGAAATTGTTTTTTAAGATTTTGTTATTATTTTAATATGTCAATTTATGTCAAAAAATATTATATCCAGCTGCTAATTTGGTCTTGCAAGATTTATTTTTAACTAAAACTTATTTTCTTTCAATCATGCGAGAAAAATATAAGAAATCTTACTAAAGATTGCAGGCGACAGACAAAGACAGACTGAACAAAAAGTGTTGTTTTTATTTCTATTTTCCTTTGATTGAATAAATTAATTAATCGCTTAAAATTAATTAATTTATTGCAAACATGGCAGGTTTTCCATGTTTGTTGTTAAAACCTGTGGAAGAAATTTGCTTTTTATTCCTTATTTAATAATTAACATTTTGCAAAAATAATATTTAGAATAACTAGTATATCAAAGGAAAATGTTGTCCAAATAAATCTAGAATTGACTATAAGTTCCACATAACATTCCCCTTCCGGGAAACTACATTAAAAACGAATTAATTACTGATTAAGATTTTGGTATTTATATAAAATTTGGTACAATTAACAATAATAAAAATGAAGATTACGGTTGGTCGTATATAAAAGGGTTTTCCAATAAGAACTTTGTTTTCTAAAACAAACAAAAAATTTTTGATGAAGATGAAGTCGATTCTTTCATCAAAGTTTTATATCACTTTTTGGCAAAATTGCGTGTCTGTTTGGTTAAAACCATAACGGATTTTGAGTTTTAAGGCTGCAGTCGAGTTGGCTCCGTTTAGACTCAGTCCTTAACATAGCTCCACAAAAAATAATCCAGTGGTGTTTAATTATACGATCTGCCTGGGCACTTAACAGCTGATGTTCGTGAAATTATGCGTTCGGAAAATTTGGTTTGCAATAAATTGTTAGTTTCATTGGCTGTGTGACATGTGGCACCGTCCTGTTGGTGTTGACACATTTTGTATCGAGCCTGTCGACGCAACGACCAAATTCTTAAAAGCAGTCTCAGAAGGACGATTATGTTGTCCAAAAATATCACGAAGTTTACGAAATGTAACTTTAACAAAACCGCCATTTTCATAGTGGATTTCAATTATTTTAATGCGATTTTTAAGCGAAATTGAATTCATTGTAACAATTGCCAATGCATCTACTACGAATACGTCAGAAAACTAAATATCAAAACTATCATGTTGTTGGTGTTGCCACAATTAAAAAACAAAGTTCTGTTTTTTTTTTTAAATTTTATCCCTTTCAACACTTGCTTTGTTAATGAAATCCAGAGGAATGTTAGAAAAAACATCTTTCTTAAATATGTTACAGATTTTTTTTTTCGAAAATGTTGAAGTTTTCTATCCTTTGTTTAGATATTTATGAGGACTCTATTGCCTGAAGGAACGAGCATGACTTATGACCTTTGTATTCGCACAAAAAGGCATGTTGAATAGACAAGTCTTTTTAAACCCTTTGCCTAAAAATTCAAAGTCATGCCTGTTTCGTCAAGTAAAAAAAGAAATATTATAAAAACCTTATCTTTATATTAACTTCCTTCAAAATAAAAGAACTTTTTCCGTACAAAAACAAAAATTTTTATAATTTCACCATAATCCGTCTGTAAATGTTGATGTGTTTTTTATTTAAAATTTTTTTTTTTTGTCACTCGTTGTTCGCATAAATAACATTGAATGGCAGTATGGATGAATGCTTTCAGTAGTTATACTCACATATCCACACGTACAGGATACAGCAACTAACAAACACACAACTCTCGGCCACATTGCCAGGACAACAAGGAGTAGTTCGTCACAACGGTAGTAGTAGCGATTGAGTAGTGGTGGTAGGCACACATGTGTAAAAAATACTTATAAAAGTGTTGCTTACAGTTTTTTCCCTCTTTGGATATTTTGTTTCATCTTTCTCATCTCTTGTTTTTGAATTTTTATTTTTTTTTTTTAAACAACAAGTTCTTTCATGTTTTGTCCTAGTTTTTTATTTGAGTTGTTGTATTCTTTCCTCAATGGACTGTATTGACTGAAACATATTTTAGTTTTACGTTTTCATATGCTTTAATTTACAATAAGGCTTTTTCTTGCACGATTGCTTATTGAACGCATATGAATTCATTCCTACACACGCACACACGTTCACAGTTATCTTTTGCTTAACATTAATGCACAACATAACAATTGATAATGATTAGATTTTCCAAAGGTCTTATTGACATCTATAGCTGTGTATGAGTCTTTGGCCAAAAAACACAAAAGGATTTACAAAATAATTTTTTTTTTCAACCACATGACAAACCAAAATCTTGTATTCCTAAATTTGTTGAGGAGCTTTAATGCATTAAGAAAAATAATCATACTGAAAAATGCATAAGTCGTTGCTTAAAGACATGGATACCAAGGCATTGCACAGTGTGCTTGTTTTATTTGCTAAGTGATCAAAAATATAGAGGAACCGGAAAACTATTTGTCTTGATGTTGCATAAAAAAATAGATACCAAGGTATTGGGTTGAGTGAATAAAAAGGTAGTTTATTCTACATAGCACTAAGTACTTGCACTAGCTTTTACTTTTCAGTACTAGCTATGCTGAAAAGTTTAAATCAGGGTTCAGAAATATTCATGAATGCATACTAAAATTCCAACAATCATGATTAATTGACATAAATAATGTTTGCCAAATTTTTTGTTTTATTCTAGCACTGTTAAATGAATAGCTAAGAATATTTTTTTATATTTAAGCACATGAATAAAGTTGTTTTTTTCCAGTTTGTACATATGCGCGTATGTGGATAGTGAGAAGTAAAAAATTCCAAATACTAAAATATGAGAGGCTTAAGGCCGCTTTAGCCGACCGTAAATGTAATTAAATGCAATGTAACGTACCGTAACGTACTGTAAGCTCGTTTGTGCACTTATAGAACATGTAAGAACGTGTCAGCTGTTTTACAAAAACATTAACAAAAAAGAGAAAAGTGATGAGAACTAAAAGTGTTGAAATGGTGACCGCTTTGAAGAAAAAGTACCAAGCGATTTAAATAGCATTAAAACGGTATTTCTTGTATGTTTATATAAATAAATATTTGATATTAATATTCAGATTTACAATAAACAAATATGTATTATGTATAGCATATTCGTACACATGTTCTTACATTATTTTCAAAATGTGCATACACAAAACAAGGTTTTGATCCCATTAAAACCAGACTTTTTATTGTTTGGGGATATGTATGCATTTGTTTATTTTATACATCCAAACATATATTTGTATAAATGAAAATATGTATGGATTGTAACTTATTTTGTCAAAAGTCCACAGATATTATTACTAAAAAAATGTACCAAAGAAAAAGAGTGATTTTACCCGCATTCGATTTAAAATACAAGCAGCCCATCACTATCTACAACTGTCACGTAATCTCGTAATGAAATTCTATTTTCTACAGGTTGGCACGTTACGGTAAAGTGACATTACAGTCAGTTAAGCAGTTGCATTGCTTTCCATATAACAGAAACGATCAGCTGTTTACATTACATTTACATTTCTACATTTACGGTCGGCTAACAGGGCCTTTATCGTTGCGCTCATAATTTTTTAATCTCTGTTGTGTTTCGCTTTATTCGTGTTTAAAAACACAAAAAATCTCTTGCTTCATTTGTTCTTTTTTAATAATATTTGTAGCGTCGTTTTTTTTTTTGTTGCTTTTATACAAAAAGAAAATAAAAACATTTGCAACTTTATTTTGAACAATTAAAAATATGGCAACAGTGCAAATTTGATTTTAATTTTTTTTTATCTAAATTTATGTACAAATTTTAATATTTAATTTAATTTAAACTTTTTTTAGTTAATTTTTATTTTAAAAGTGTTGTGTTATGATTTTTTAAGGTTTAATAAAAAAAATATAAAATTTTTAATTTTTAATTTAAAAGATTTTGTTATTCGTGCTTAATTCCCAGTTTTTATTCCCGATAAAAAAAATTGAAATTTATTACTTTTGATAATAAACTGGCAAGTGCACGGCCTAAAAATACTACCTGGCAACATGCTTTTGCAAGTTGTTTTTTTGCATTTTGTTTTTTCTTAACCTACTTACAACTACAATTAATGTGGGAAGAATTCCATCAATTGTATAATCAATTGTAGTGGGGAATGTAAGAAGAGATAAACTCACTGTTTATTGTTGATGTTTTTGTTTAAACTTTGATATTGTTACAAGTAGAACTGTTGCTATAAGTCTTATACGCTTAACAGTTTTATTTGGTTCAATATCTTTAGTTTTTCCAAAATCTTTATGGATGAAGTTTCCTGATGATCTGGCCTAAGCAACCAGTGAAATGCGCATAGGAATAGCTTATTCCATCAACAATAAATTTCAAGTGTTTTTATCAAGAATAAAAACTAAGAATTAAGCACGAATAACAAAATCTTTTAAATTAAAATTTTGTATTCCCACAAATTCCTTTTGATATTTTATAATTTTTATTTTGTTTCTTTTACGTGCAGTAGTTTTACTTGAAAAATAGTTTTCTCTAAATTTGCCGTTCACAAAAAAGAAATAAAAAAACACTAACTGCCTATTTCACGATGTCACTCGAACGTTTACGTTCGCACAAATAACATATAAAACAAAAACAAATTTTTGAGTTTTGTTTTTGTTTTATATGTTATTTGTGCGAACGTAAACGTTCGAGTGACATCGTGAAATAGGCAGTAATTGTGACACTAATTGCTAAAAATTTGTTTTTTTTTCAATGTTCGTAAATATTTATGTATGTTTGAATAGTAAAATTCAAACATTCATGATAAATAATCTCTCTTAGTATCTTATATAGAACCAAAAAACAATGAAAATACTTTTATACAAGAACAAATATAGCAAAATTTTTTTTGTGTTTTTAAACACGAATAAAACAGTACACAACAGCGTATAAAATTTTTTATTCCTGAACATGCGTGAATAGTGAGTGAATATTCGGAACTCTGGCTTAAACTACAAAAAGTGTGAATAATTCTTTGCTAGTGCTAGATAGCTAATGCTTAAAAGAGAAAGCAAACGCTTGAAAATGCGACCATTAAATTAATTTAATTACAAAGTGCAAAAATTTCAGAAATTAAAACTTTTTTAAACTTATTTTAAAAAATATAAATGTATAAAACAGAATATGAGAACAAAATGTTTATTTCCTTTTTATACCCACACCACAATACCCTCTGTATTATGCATTTGTGCTGATGTGTGTTATGCCTTAAAATGTTGGTCCTAGACCCACCTTAAAGTATACCGATCGACTCAGAATGACTTTCTGAGTCGAACTAACGATGTCCGTCCGGCTGGCTGGCTGTCCATGTAACCTTGTGCGCAAAGTACAGGCCGCAATTTTGGAGATTATTTGATAAAATTTGGAACATAGGTTCTTATTGGCACAAGGACCGAGTCTATTGAAAATGGGTCGAATCGTATGACCACGATAGAAGATAAGGGGAAATTTCTTCCTCTCAGAAACTATCAAACCGATTTTAATAAAAATTTAAAACATAGATAGAACCATATCTATATGTACACAAAAGGTATGCATTTTTTAAAAAATAGGACCACAAGGGGAGATAGGGGCAATTTTTGCCTCTCAAACCGATTTTAATGAAATTTAAAACATTGATAGATCCATAGCTATATGGACACATAAGCTATACAGTTTTTCAAAAATGGGACCACAAGGGGAGGTAGGGGGCAATTTCTGCCTCTCACAAACTTTCAAACCGATTTTAATTTAGTTTATAAACATAGATAAATCCATTTTTATATGGACACATAAGCATGATGTGTTTTTAAATATTTACTGTGGTGTAGGGTATCATATGGTCGGGCTTGACCGACTATACTTTCTTACTTGTTTATGCCTTGAATCGTTAAACAAGTTCTGTGTATTGATATTAAAAAAAAAAATTCCTGTAAATGTTTTAGTTTGTTTGCAAACATAAATAAATATATTTTTGAATATTTATCTGTTTTTTATACATTTTTCTTTTTAAAAAAATTTTTCATTTTATTTAAAAAATGCAACACAGACTTTCAATGGTAAAAGTCTATACCGACCTTTATGGGGTATATCATAAAAAAACTTAGTGGCAATGCAATGATTGTTATTATTGATTATTGTTTAGCTTGTTTTACAAAATTTATAAAATATTTTAAAAATTAAGTAAAATTTCTTTGGTAAACTGTAACATATGTTACATAAGCTTAAAAAAAATTAAGCAAAATCTAGTCTTTTTAAGCATTCACTCATTTTTATTCACACATTTTTTGAGTCGACACTGGAAGAACTAGTTTCTATTAGTCCGTATAAAGTACTAGCTTTAACTTAAATTTGTATTCACCTCAAAGCTGTTTAAGCTTCAAAATTTCAAGTTTTAGCTATAGCTGCTTTTTTATTCATGCAGCCCATTGCAAAGTGTGCTTGTTTTCTTTGCTTAGTGATCAGAAATAAAGAGGAACCTAAAAGCTATTTGTCTTGATTTCGATATTGATTTTATTGCAGAAAATTAAGAATTAATCTAACTTCTTTTACAGGATTTGGTTGGAATGTTATTAAGTTTGAAGGCAGCACAAACTTCAGCAGAATTAAAAAATTTTTTCAAAAGTTATATCATATTCAAAATGTCATAATTTCGGCGAATTAGCTGAATGTGTTCAGATTATTTCTTCAATATCTCGAAAATTATTTTACACATGAAGATGATTTCAATGTCATTTTAAAGAGAATACTTGGGGCTACAAACCATATATTGAAAAATGTAATATCTGCAAAATATTAAATTTTAAAACGGACTAAGTAAAAATTTTTTTTTTTATTTGACTGATTTTAATTTATATAATATCTCGAACTGTTTTCTAAAAATCCTGAAACTTTGAAGGAGGAGTTTTTTTTTTCTTTTTTAAGATATGTTTTTTTTCTTTCGCAATGCTTAAAAAAATAATCTTAAAATAGAATTTTAATGTTTGTAATTTTGAGCAATAAGTACACTGTGCTTGTTCAAAGAAACAGACAAGCTGGGCACCTGGCATTTTAACCTAATTGAGGCACGCTGAATCCAGTGATGTTAACAGTTTTTTTTAGCTTAGCTCTTGTTTTCAAGATATACCGTTATTTCGAAAATGTAGAAGGTTGCACATAGAGTTTTTTTTTCCCGGACTTTTTCGATTCCCGGGAAAGCGGGATTTTTTTTTAAATTTCCCGGGATCCCGGGATCCCGCTCCATATAAATAATACAAAAGAAATTTTGTTATAAAATAATAAAAAAAACTTTTATAAAAAAATGTAAGGGAACTTGTTTACAAAGAAAGTAAAAGAAATGGTTCAATACTAAAAAATTAATTGAAGATTGAAATAGGAACTTGAATTATTATTACCTCACGCCTTTATTCCCTATTATTATGCTTTTATTCAGTATTATTATGCTCTGGATACAAGATAAAAAGATAACAAAGGCATAACAATTTAATTCATAAAACAATAATAAAAACAAAATAAAAATTAAGGTACTCAAGATATGAGATCAAAAAGTTAATTAATAAAATAGATAAAATATTTTAAAGAAATATACATCATTTTTTAACGGCTTAGGAAATAACTTTCTGACACACTCAAAGCGCTTAGTAAGTCGTAAGTCGTCCTGATTTCATTTACTAATTATCATGTTTCCGAAAAATTTCGTTCATTTTTCACCGAGGTTGGACAAATAGTTAAAAGTGCACCGTTGTAGCATGCTTCGGATTCACAATCAGAAGCAATTTTTTCTTTTTTATAAGCAACGTCTATATCAGTCAAATGTGTGTCCAGGTTTATGCAAAAAAAGCATCAAACGGACTTTTACAAACCTTTTTATTTAAATAGGTCTATTTGTAATCTCTTGGACAATGTGTTTTTCAAGTTGTATGTTGTAGTATCTTACACGAGTTTCCAAAATGTTATTTTATTTCGGTTTACCCGCACTTCACGGGTATATAAACCAACACAAATTGAAATTAAAAATTTGTGTTTATCACCTAATAAACATATCGTTCCTTCATTGCATCCCTAGAGGGAAGCGAACTGACACCAAAGTAGTCCCGTGATAGGTCTTTGGTGGTAGGGACCGGTTCTAGTTCTCACACTTAATATGAATAAGAAATATCACTTTTACATGGGGTTGTCATTGGAGGGGGTCAATTGACACCATTTGACCAGTCACAGATCTATTCTCAATGAACGTGCTTAATGTCAATTACTAAAATGTAGTATTATTTCAATAAAACAAGTCCTAGAATTAAATTCAAGAAACAAATTAAAGAAAGTACCAAAAAATGTGTCACAGCACCGGTGAAGACTGTACTGTAATTCATTACTTTTTCTACCTTTTTGTTCTTCATAAACCAGTTAAGGGATTGGTTCTTCTTTCACTGGTCATGAGTCCTTTCTTTTTGTACTTGTTCTGTTTTCACGAATCCCAGGACCAGTCTGTTGGACCAATTGACACAAATTTCCCGCAGGGATCATAGTCATATCTCAAACTGAACTGAAGTTATAGCAAAATATATCTTTAAGTCGGTACATTTTGAAAACTTTAATCGCATTTTGCCAAGATCGTTTGTTTTTGTAGATATGACTATGTTGCAATAAAGGAACGATATGTTTAGGTATCTCCTATTTTTAAGACTTGTTTATGGACAATGAAACTTTACTGCCTGCATCTTATTTGGAATTAATGTACTTTATTAACTCTTCACTTCACTAAATGTAATAATTATCAACTGTTGCACTGCTTATTCTGCTTTTAGTAGATTTATTGCATCAGGAGACATTCATTTAAATACATGTACTCACTTCTTGTAATTGATCTAATTCACAACCCATCCACAGATTCTAATTTTTAGAGAATAGAAAACTAAATTTCAAAGTATAAACAACTATTTTCTGAAATTTTGAGGAATTTTTTATTTCCCGGGATCCCGCAAGAAAAATCCCGGGAAAACGGGAAATAAAATAATTGAAATTCCCGGGAATTCCCGGGACGGGCAGCGAGTGCGTTTTTAAAATTTAAAATTTTGCAGATATTACATTTTTCGAGTATTCTCTTTAAAATGGCATAAACATCATCTTCGAATGCAAAGTAGTTTTCGAGATATTGAAGAAATAAGCTCAACACATTTAGCTTATTCGGCGAAATAATGACATGTATTCATATATTTTCCTTAAAGGATAATTTCATTAAAATCGAAAGGGGTCGGGTCCCACTCTTGGTTGACTTTATATGGAATTACCCATATAATTTTTGAGTTAAATTCGTATATTGAGATAAAAACAATTTAAAAAGTATACACTAACATTTATAAGAAATTTATTTTATATAAAGTTATTTTCGGGATTGGTATTTACATGGCAGCAATGCTCATTTATGGACCGATTTAAAAAAACATTGTATATTACAAAGACTGCCACAGAATCAGCTTGGCACAAATTTAATATAAATGCCAAGATAATAATATGGGTAGTGGGCATAATAACTCTACTCTGGAAAGAAGCTTAAACAGGAGCTACGTGAAATGATGGCCTAAATATCACCATTATCAATAGGCTTATGTTACATATTTCATAAAATTATCTTTAACATTTGCGACCTGTTCTTTTCGTACAAGGCTTACATATCAGCCGAACGGACGGACGCTTAAAGTAATTCTGAGTCGATTGGTGGACTAAGAAATGGTCTGTAACCAAAATTTGTGTGTACTTCATACATCAAGACAAACGCCTGCTACGCTGATGTTTGATATTGATGTTGGCATATTTAAATGGATTCAATACCGCAACTCAAAGTGCAAGAAATCATATGTAAAGTCCGACTGACCAGCCGAATAATCATGGCTTGGAATCTCGCTTGACTTAAGGTGCGATTTTAAGCATCTTAAGTAGCACTTCTAGTTTTGAGAAAACCGAGCTTAAAGTTTGTCATACAATACTAGAAAGAAAGAAATATAATTGATCACAGATTTTAATTTTTTTTCGTCTAGCGCTTCTAGTTTTTGAGAAAATCGAGTTAAAAGTTGGTCATACAGAATGAGTCCAAATCGTTTTGTAAAAAGAAATATGAGTGAACCAGAAATTTATTGTTTTTTGCGCTAGCTCTTTTAGTTTTAGAGAAAATCGAGTTTAAAGTTTTCCATACAAAAAAAATCCCCGATTTTCATTGTTTGCGTGAAAATCGAACATTAAGCTTTTTATGCAAAATCAGGCCAAAAAATCAATGTTTTGTAAGTGATCACATACAGAAAGAAAATACTCGGGCTTAATGAAGTTTTTTATACTTACTTTAAGTACGAGTCGTACTTGAAAACTTAACTACGATAAACACTAAAACGTACTTAAAACTTAAACTTAAAATACTTAAAATACTTAAACTTAAAACTTTCGAAAATCAATTCGGAATTTCTTAAAATAAGTACAACATTTTCAAACCAAGTAAAAAAAGATTAAACTTTTCGTTGGTAGTGCCACTCTGAGAGTAGAATTACAAAGTGAGGGTTTAATCTCATTTAAGTTTGTTGGGACTACTTTCGAAAATCAATTCGGAATTTCTTAAAATAAGTACAACATTTTTAAACCAAGTAAAAAAAGATTAAACTTTTCGTTGGTAGTGCCACTCTGAGAGTAGAATTACAAAGTGAGGGTTTAATCTCATTTAAGTTTGTTGCAGACTCTACAACAACACCACACAATTTTGTTGTGTGTAGAAACAACAAGAGAACAAGAAGAAAAAACATTATTTTCATGTTTGAAAAGTTAAATTGAGAACTCTTGCTTCTCATTTCGTTTATATTTTCAGTTCTAAATGTACAATAAGATTTTAAACTGAAATCCATATAGGAAACTATGCTGGTGTTTTATAATTGAAATTCTGTAAGGTGTTAAACGGGTAAGTAAGTCAATCATAATAAAATTCTCCCTCTAATTCCACTTTTGGTTTATTTCGAATACGAATTCGGAATTGAATCAACTTTATAATATTTAAATCAAGCGCATTTCGATCTTTCGGATTATTTCAAGTACGAATTCGGGATTGAATATGGATAAGTAAATTACTTGAATCAGTCTTCTGTACTGGATTCAAGAAAATCCGTACTCACCGTCCTTTTAATACCGCTTCGGATGGATTGAATTTTCTTTTGAGGGCAGATATTCATTGTTTTTGCTGAAGCGCTTCTGGTTCTCATTGAAAACCGATACCGAATATAATTTATTTCTTTAAAGCGAGCATTGGCCGAAAAAATCTTAGAATATGCGGCATGTTTCATCACGTCAAACATCGGCTAGCTTTAACCTTTTTAAAAAATTGTGGTTTGGAAGTTTATCCTTAGCTTGGAATCACATTACTTCAAAACGAAGTGTCAGAAATTTGTTAAATTTGTTCTTTACATTATATCGGGGTTTCTATATCGATAACAATATCGATAGCTTTGGTTTGACAGCTATAACAACTATTCCAAATTGTGGAAATTTGCTTTTATAAAAATAAATCTATTCGCGAAGATCATTGAGTACTTCGTCCATTTTACGTAGCTCAGTTCTGGTAAAATGGCTTCGTCAATTAAAAAAATTGCCAATTGATTAAAATTAAATGTTTGGTGTGCCATGCTGACTGAGTTTTTTTCCAGTGATTCTAACTGGACGGAGAAGCTTGCCTTACAGCGCGCTTAACAATCGATTTATTGCAAAATCGATTTGGTGACAACTTTATTTCTAGAGTTGTTCTACAGTTGTTCACTGGCTCTCCATTCTTGTGACTTATAACCTCCGTATTACTTTATGGGGCTGTGTTAATTTACACCAATGGGTTTATGCCGAAAAACTAGCCACTGTTGAAGCATTTTAAGCCAATAATTAAAGCCACAATTGGCGACATATGGCCAGAATAATTGGCAAATGTATTCCAAAATTAGACTGATTGAATAGATAATATAACTCGAAGCCATGGCAGGCATATGCCTGAAATCATATTTAAGAAATAAATGCCATGAAATTATCTACCACATTACAAAAAAATTAATTGCAACCATTTTGATGTTTTGTATGTATTATCATTTAAAGTTCTCATGCAGCTAAAAACGCCCTTAATATTAGCAATTTTTTTTTTGGCGCAAAAATAATTCCAAATACTTTTTTTTTTTATTTTTTTAAATATTACCTACGATATCAAATTTCGTTCAAAAGGTATACATTTTTGATCGCTTAACCCCCAACAAAAGACACTGTGCATTGATTAAAAGCAATAATGATGTTTTTTTTATTGTAGCCAATTTCATTGGAGAGCTTTAAGAATTAATTAAAACTTATAAATCATATTGATGATGGCTTTTCAAGGGATTTAATTCTTTTGAGAAAACTCATTTTTAATGAAGGAAATACGTCTTTAATAGGAAAATCATAAGAAAGATAAACTGATTTGTAAGAGTGTTAAAATGATATTTTAGGATATTGAGAGAAACAAAAGGGCTAAAAAAAAACCTTGCACAAAACTGTTTCATATGAGAAATAACGTGGCATTACAGACCTTTATGATCTTATTAATTAGTCAGATTATTCCTATCTCATCTTTAATAGAAATAAATATATGTATATAAATTTTAGGAGGTCAAACTGCAGCGGAAGGAATTATATAAAAGTTAACCAGCATTTTTTTTTTAATATACTAAGAAATCTTTATACGTCTTTATAAAAAAGAAGGAAATTTTTATGCGCCAAAAAATATTAAAACTTTTTATGTTATCTGTATTTTCACGTTCTTTCCAGGGGTTTTGCGTATTATAGTTGGGGGTAATGCACTAAATATTGATATAAATCAGCAGTGCACTATCACTTAATAAAACTGCAAAAAATTAGTTCGCACTCTTTTTTTTACCAGCTTTAGAGATGATTGTTATTTAAAAACATTCCACTAAAAAAAAATTTGTGATATTGCAAATGTTTTCACTAACACTAAACGCAGACTAAGTGCAAAAATCTGCACTCAATTCAAATAGTGCAAAATTTTAACTTGCAATCAAAAAGATGCATACAAATATTGTCCCACTCGCATGATTTGTGATTTTTTCTTTTTTTTGTTTTTTTTTTTTTTGAGGATATGCATAAGCCAAGAACATTAAACAAAACAATAATGGTATAATTATTGGCTTTAATCATGAAAAAAACAAGTTTTTGATCTTATATTTAGTGCAACATTTTAAGTTGCACTCAAATGAGTGAAGAAAAAAAAGTTGGAATAAACTGATGATTGCTTTTTTTTAATCAATCTATTGCTTTTTTTTTGAGTGCATAGTTTTTTAACATCACTATCACTCATGTTTAGTGAGGCTGCAAATTTTCAATTCATCACTCAACATCAACATAATGATTGCAATATTTTTGCACTTTCACTACGTGGGAGCTGAAACTGCAAAATGAGTTCACTACCCCCATCTATGCTGTATATGGGCAAATCCTGCGTGACGAACACTACATTTGCACACGTTTTCTGATTGATATATAAATATTTTTTGGTCTTTCAAAAGAGATAGCTTAAACTCATGTATAGTATTTAGAGACATTAATATGTACTTACGAATGGCATATATCATAATTTCTTAGCAGGTATTTGTTGCGAAATAATTTATCATACAGTTTTGTGACGCACGCCACAAAAAGTGGAAGTAACTTTAAAAGTTGACGTGTGTTTTCCTAATTTTTAGCGAATTTTGCATCATTTGGTATATAAAATCTAGTTCCTAATGATGAATATAAGAGAATTCTTAAATCAATTATTCGCATTTAAAAAATGTTGAGATCTTTTGACAAAAGCCGTGAACCCTTTGTAAAGCACGCCTGACACCGCACGCTACAGATTTTCAGTAATGTATAATAAACCCAATTTTATTTATTTTAACAAAATAAATTATATATATAAACTAACTTTGTGATTATTAATGAATGTATGAATGAATATCAATCTTTTTTTTAACGAAATTTATATATTGATGAGTCGGCTGTAAGTGTTATTTTAAGCACAAAAAGCACCTAAAATAATGTTAAATACATGTATAATATCCTTTAACTGTGGAGGTGGTGGTAAATTTAACCCTCTCTTTATATTTTTCTAACATACTCTCTTCCGTTGCGCTCAATCAATTTAATTCTCTTAGTATCTTATTATATCGTGATCCTTGTTATTCACTTGTGTTTTGGCTGAGCTCGACTTAGCACGAGCGGAGCTACGGACATGCTGGTGTAAAAATTACCATTCGTCATCATTTACGTAATTTTTTCTTTAAAAATATTTTACTACCACGTCAGCGTTAGCGTAAGTTTTTAGTAGAAAAAAATTGACCCCACATCAAAATGAACGTAATATTTTCATGGAATTATTTTTACCACTCGTCCGTTATCTTGTTCATTTTGACAGATGATGGGTATTATTAACCATTCTATTTGTACCAAATTTGGAAAATTTGACACTTATCATTATTTAGATATACAGAATTGTATTTTGCGCCATGCCCACTTATCTAATCCCGCCCACTTTTTGGTAGCAAAGCTTTTTGTTCCCAAACTTAAGTTGTTACCGCTTGTGCAATTATATAACTTTCTCTTACCGTTCTTTAGATATAAACGAATGTGGTTTATGCCACGCACACATCCCCAATCCCGGCCATTTTTGTAGAGAGGTTGTGTATTCATAACCCAGGTATGTGTACCAAATTTGAACAAATTTTCTCTTACCGTTCATTAGATATTAAAAATGAATTTTGTGCTACGCCAAATTCTCTAATCCCACCCACATTTGGTGGGATGTGTATTGCTAACCAAGATGCTTATTTCGAAACTTTGACTCTTGGTATTGTTCAGATACACAAATATCTATTAAGTCTCTGTTTGGGAGGAGCCACGCCCATTTATCTAGTCCC
Source organism: Pollenia griseotomentosa (assembly GCA_963931875.1). Taxonomy (NCBI): domain Eukaryota; kingdom Metazoa; phylum Arthropoda; class Insecta; order Diptera; family Polleniidae; genus Pollenia; species Pollenia griseotomentosa. The sequence goes on from OZ007560.1 coordinate 209,864,397, forward strand.
GCCCTGATGGTGTGCATCGATCACCAAGATATATCGACCAAAGTTGGAAACTTTAGTTCTTGCCGATTTGTCTGCAATTTAGTAGGCCAATGTGTATGGGATGCAGATTTTGATGAGTAAGAAACCTCCAAAATGGTTGACCTGTAGTTTCTACACATAATTATTTTTTTCATGATATCTTTTATATCTTTAAATGTATATATTTGGCAGTGCAAAAAGGCCCTTTAAGTTTTTGTTTTTTTTTATATTCACATTTTTTTGATAAGTTGTTGATATATTTGGTTTTTTTATATTAAAAAAAAGGTGTGTGAAGTAAAGTACCTGTTTTTTTCAAACAAATAAAAATAATTTTTGGTTTCTTTATTTTTTGTAATTAAAAATGTAGTAGTTTATATTTCAAAAATAAATAATTACACAGCCCGACAAAATTAAGACCTCCATTTATGACCGTCTGTTAGTTTTTTCAAAAAATTTTTTTCATCCAAATTACTTATTTACAGTTATGGTAGTTGCCAAAAAAAACATTTTTTCCGTAAAAAAATTTTTTGTGTAATTGCTAGCTGATTAACGGGAATTTTATATGTACAATATTATTGAGAACGTTATTTTTTCTTGTTGCACTCCAATTGAATATCGGAAGTTAGTTGCTTGTAAGAAGTGGTTTATTGCAGTTGGCAAAGTTTATTAAAAAAGTGTTGATCTATGGCAACTACCATAACTGTAAATAAGAAATTTTGATGAAAAAAATTTTTTGAAAAAACTAACAGACGGTCATAAATGGAGGTCATAAGTGGGGGGTATAAAAAAGCTATATCATGAAAACTAGAGCTGATAGAGACAAACTGATTACAGATTTGAATTCAGCGCAACAAAATTAACTAGAATCAGTTGATAAATTCAAAGAAGCAAATTGAGTGTTGGCTTGTGTTATCAATAAATATTTTTTACTAATTTCTTTTTTTAAATTTAGAGGAGTAAAATTTACTACCACGTCATAAGGTATATCCCAAAATTTCACCTCCCCAGTTAAAGGATATTAAGAGATCAGGGTAAACATTATTGTATTAATGATCGTCGAAATACTTATTTTTTAATAAAAAAATTAAATTATACATCTAATGTTTCTATTTACATCAACTTCATTAGGTCTTATTAGCTTAAAAAGAAAAATAAACCGATAAATTAATTTAAAAATTTTTTGGTTGGTGGACTGTTTTTGGGATTTGCCCATATGCATCTCAGAGAACACCAACACATATTGTTTTTAATAAACTTTTAAAAACAAATTTTTTACTTTTTTGTATCATAAAAAATTCCCCCCTTACCCCCTCCCTCCACAAGGCTCAAGCTGGATCCACGCCTGTTGTTAAGTCACCATTCACTTCTGTCTGGCTTCAACAATCTTAACGCTCTGCTCAATTGGGCACCTCTGCAAGGTTGGATTTGTCTAGCACTGAAACAAAGAAATGTCAAATTAGATTTGGTAAAAATTTTGGCGTTAAGGTGTGAATCACAACTAACATCGTGCTTTATGGTTGCACCGCCATTTACTGAAATTTCTATCCCAATTTAAGCGTTTATACAAGTAAAATTGGTCCGACATTTTGTCCAAATTTCTAAGTGCTTTAAATTTTTTTCTTTTTTATATCATATTGCAAATTTAATAAAAATTTTTTTTTTACTTTAAAGTTTTTTTCACCTTTAAAACAAAAAATAAATGTCTTTTTTGCGCTATATTTTCGAAAATAAAAATAATGAATTAGGTCAACCATTATTTAAAAATTCTTTTAAATACATAACCTTCTAGCTTTTACTATAACTCCAGTTTCAAATACACAACAAATCAAAATTATATTTTTATCAAATAACATACAATTATTTATCATATATTTCAGTTAACAAACGATAAACAAGGATTCATATAAAATACCAGTTTTAATAAAGCATATATAAACTAAAATACGACTGTGTGTCATATTGCTACTGCTGTCACTTATGAATCAGCTTAACAATTCAACTCAACTAAACATATTTTCTAATTTTCAATTCTATTTCAAAGCATAAAAATCATCTAAACTGCCAAAGAGAATAAACGAAATGGGTATAGTGCTCGCATTTATGTTTGAGTACTTGCTGTCATTAGATAAACTCGTATTTCATTATTAAAACATACATAAATTTATACAAAAAAAGATATACATACAGACACTCGCAATTGTATACAAACTTATATATGTATGTTTACATACACATACACACTTCTATGCGCACTCCTATGTTCACTCATACATTGTACCGGAAATGAAATAAAAAACAATGTCAATGTTAAAAATGAATTTTATTTCACATTTCCCATATTTTGTTCTGTCTCTCTATATGAAAATTTAGCGTTTGGCAATTTAACACTACTACAACAAAAAGCGAATTAAGCTACAACAAAAACTAAATCAAACTACAAAAACAAGCATAAAATACTTCCACGTTTGTTTAGTTGTATTTGTTAACAAATTGTTAACACACAACACAAACATATACACAACCAGTGTATAGGAACCCTTATTGCCCTACACCAAGATTAAGCAAAATATAATATATTCAACATTTTTGATTTTTCGAATTTATTCTATGAGTTACATTTCAGTTATGTATTTTATAAAGCTTTTTTGTAATAGTTATATTCCTTAAATTTTAAGGAATTACTTTTATACACTACCAGACTATTATATTGTATTTTCTTGTTACATTTTACCTTAGCTATCCTTTGGATAGCAATGAAGTATATTGTATGTACAGAAAAATTTACAATTATTAGACACCAGCAGAATGTAATGCATTTTCTGGCCCGCTACGGCCTTCGTCAGCATTCTTTGTGTCACACTCGATAGTGATACTTTATAAATTGAATGTATTTAACTCAACTATTTTTAACAAATAGAAACTGGGAATTATCTCCTTTTGTAGGTTACTTTATATTATATTCAACATTTTTGATTTTTCGAATTTATTCTATGAGTTACATTTCAGTTATGTATTTTATAAAGCTTTTTTGTAACTCATAGAATAAATTCGAAAAATCAAATATGTTGAATATAATATAAAGTAACCTACAAAAGGAGATAATTCCCAGTTTCTATTTGTTAAAATATAATATATTTAAAGTGTAGAATAGTATCGCTGTAAAAACGAAAAAAATCAAGTTTTTTCACCAATTTTTGTGATCATGAAAATATTTATACTTTTAAGAATTTTTTTGTCACTTGCTTTAATATCAGTGATATTAACAATAATATTTGGTCACTCGTATTTGGTCACTAGTATTTCTAGGATATTTAAAGGCAATTAAGTTTTGTTGCGATTGAATAAGCTCCTAATGTTTTTTCGGGAGTGGGTTCGATAAGAGACTTTTTAGGATTTTATCGCTTATGTGCACACCGGTTGCAAGCATTTAACGCTTTGGGCATCCCAACTTGTGCAATTATAACGAGTTTTCCAATAGATACTTCACAACTTTGAATTTAATTTGTGAACGCACTATTTCACTTTCCTCTTTTTCAGTAAACTCAACATTTTCATCATGGTAAAGTACACGAGCGAACAACGGATGCAATTTATTAAAATGTACTACCGAAATTCGGAGTCGGTGACGGCAACTTTAAGAGCGTTAACTGCAATTTTCGGTCGTTATTCTCGCCCTAGTAGACAAGCAATAACAAGTTTAGTGCAAACATTTCATTGTGTGTTGCTGCTGTGCCAGTGAGACAAAGATCTTGGTTTACACCCAATATCAAGATCAAGCTGATTCAACAATTGAAGCCGATGGACTATTTGGCGCGACGTTCGTTCTCCGATTTGGAAAAGATGCGCCAAGATGATAAATTTCATCGCAAAATAATCTTCAGTGACGATGCTCATTTTTGGATCAATGCGTTATTGGTTTGGTGAAAATCCACATGTGCTTCATGAATCACCACTTCATCCACAAAAGATAACTGTTTGGTGCGGTTTGCATGCCGGCAGCGTCATTGGACCAAATTTTTTCGTCGACAATAACGATCGTCACGTTACTGTGAATGGCGATCCATATCGCGCCATGATTACCGACTATTTTTGGCCCGAATTGGAAATCATGGAAAAGGATGACATGTGGTTCCAATAGGATGGTGCCACATGCCACACAGCACACGCTACAATCGATTTATTGAAGAGTAAGTTTGGTGAGTGTGTTATCTCAAGAAATGGACCAGTCAATTGGCCGCCTGGCTCGTGCGATTTAACGCCTCTAGACTTTTTTTCTTTGGGGCTACGCCACATCAACTCAGAGCCAACACTGAACGCGGAAAAGCGGCCGTTACGGCCGAAATGTGTGACCGAGTCATCGAAAATTGGGTCCAACGAATCGACCGCTGCCAACATGCCCGCGGTAGTCAAACGAACGAAGTCGGGTTTCATTCTTAAATGTTTTGATTATATTTCAAGTCGATCATAAAGTTTTGGTTTATCTCAAATGGTTTGCGTTTTATTTAAAAAAAAGTTGTCAAGTACTTATTGGAAAAACCTTTAGTTGGCTAGCAAAATAGTCAAATAGTTTTGTTTTTGTTTTAATTGTTAGTTAAACGTGTTACTTTTGCACTCGCGCTCAAAAACAGGCAGGCCATCAAAACTAAATTTGGTAAATTTTTATTAAGTTTTAAATGTTTAATTGCAGTTTCGATGCAATTTAAACAGCTTTTGTTCATGCTGTTAATAAAGAAAGGCGAGCTTTTCTATAAGCACCTTTAATGCATATAAGCGAGTTACTTAAGATGCACTTCAGGTTTATAAGCACGAAAATACGTACATATAATGATCGATAAATCATCACCTTAAATGCAAACGTACGTAACTAAACTTTTTTTACAGATGAAGCAAACAACGATGCAAAATAAATAATGTTAAATCTTCTTGGCGTTCAAATTTCTTTAAGGCTGAGCCTAAATCAATTAAAGGCAAAACCGTTTTCTTGACTAAAACGACAACAGAAAGAACATTAGTTCTTATGAGGCAAACCACATTGAGTGTTCAATTAATTGGGTTTTATTTTTGTTCGATTACCCGATTTATCGATATTTGGCATTTTTAACTTATTCGATTAAACGAATAAAATTTTAAAATTAATCTAATAATTCTTAATCCAGATATTTTATAACTTAAGAGATTTTTTTCGATAATTTTAGAAAAAATTAGTGCTTGAGAAAATAATCATTCTTTTTTGAATAAATCTTGTCAATGTAGCTCCAAATTGCTGCTTCACTTTCGGGCACTTAGATTTTAAAAGATTCAATATAACTCTGTATTTTTTTGAGACTTTTCAGTGACATTCCATGCTCTGCTATGCTTTTGCAAATAATTTCCTCTAGAGAATCGATCGAAGTATCTTGTTTAAAATATTTATTCATTGGACCACGAATCGAAGTGGTTTTAAAGTCGAGCAAATTTAAAAAACGACCCTGTAATGAAAGTTCATTAAAAATTTTATATTATCTACTTCATTCTTTAAGTATCTATTACTTTTGAAATAACAACACGTAAAACCACGAAAAACGAAGGTCATTTTGTTAATAGTAATTGAATTTAAATTATAGTTAAATTTCAATTTTACTTTATTTCGATTTCTAGAACATACCCGATAAATTAATATAAGTTTTTGAGTAAACATACTCTTGTCGTTTTTTCTTTTGTAATAATAATTATTAAATTGTGTTGAAAAACTGTAACAAAAAAATATAAGTTTAATTACTCACTAAACATGACTGTTTTTTTAATGCCAACGGACACATACATTTGATTTGTTAATTCGACTTAAAACTTTAAAAAAATCATACAATTACAGAAATACTGTATATTATTATCATTCGATTAAAAGGTATAACATCTTCGATTAATACTTAAATCGAAATTAGCAATTTAAGACTATTCGAACAATTAATCGTCTAAAACTGTTCGATTTATCGAACGAGAATTAGTCGACTGAACACCCTAAACACACACCAACCAACACAACCTTAAAACTATCTTTTTGACTTAGTCATCGTCAAGACTTGCAATTTTTGTTGCAGCGTTTGTATTTATATATACATACATAAAAAAGTAAGAAGAGGACAAGACTAAAATACAAAAATTGCAAAACTAGAATTTCATCATATGGACACTTATGCCAATTTCAAAGCAGAAGTTAAAAAAATTGCAAGTCTGGACGATAACTTATTGCGACAAAACATTGGTTGCAAGAAATACATGTGGTTTGATACACGAAGCGCACCTCGTTGCACGTAATTGCGAACTTTCTTATGCTGTAACCCAAACCAAATAAGACAAGTCAAAAAAAAAGCGAAAAAGACACAAAACATTGTCGCATTGCTGTCTGATTAAGACAAAAACTTGATAAGAAGTTTTTTTTCTGTGTGTGGGTTAGCATCAAACAACCCAGCGGGAAAAAGAAGGAGTAGGAAGGCCTTCTAGAAGGCCTCTGTACCCCTTCTTTTGGATATACAAGGCCTTCTTGCTCCTTTCCATACTCATATCTTTTTTACACACGTTGTCATTGCGGAGAAGGCCTTCCGCTCTCGCTTCTTCAGCAGGTACATAAGAAGGGTAACGGGACCAAAAAAAATTGATATTGCTTTTGCTTGTGCAAAAAAACAGTACAAAAAATGTTACTCCTTTTCTACTCCCTTCTCATAGAAGCGAGTGTGGAAGGTGTATCTTATCTTTTATACGAAAGAGCCGAGGCCTTCTATGAGGCCTTCTTTAGCAGTTAGATAAGAATAGTAATTGAATCAAAAAATCTTTTAAGTAGCCCTTTAAAAAGGCCTGAAGTAAGAAGGTCTTCTGAGTTTTCCCGCTGGGAAGTGGCTTTGACTTTAAAGACAAGAACGTTTTGTCTTTTGGTGGTGTGGGTTCAGCCTAATATAGCTGCCGTTTTTGAACAGAGGTGACTAAAATTTTAGTAGACATGTAAAGGGTGTTTTTTTAAGCCCGATAGAACTTGAAATTGTAAAAAATAACACAAAAAATTAAATTGTAATCAAAAATGATTTCGGGCATATGGGCACCGCGGCTGTTCTTGACGAAGCGCATTCTGGACGTCCACTTTTTCGAGCACTGCTGGCCGTATGTCACGAATAACACGAACAATGCTGGCCTCCAAGGCGTCAATTGTTGCTGGTTTATCAGCATAAACCAGTGACTTCACGTAGCCCCACAGGAAATAATCGAGAGGTGTCAAATCGCACGACCTTGGAGGCCAATTGACAGGTCCATTTCTCGAAATCAACTTATCGCCAAATTTTGATTTCAATAAGTCGATGGTTGCGTTCGCCGTATGGCACGTAGCGCCATCCTGTTGAAACCACATCTCCTCCGGATCAATGTCATCCATATTTTCAAACAAAAAATCATTGATCATGGTGCGGTAACGATCTCCATTGACCGTAACGCGAGCTCCGGCCTCATTTTTAAAGAAATAAGGTCCGATGATGCCACCAGCGTGAAAACCGCACCAAACGATGCATTTTTCTGGATGTAATGGAGTCTGTAGGGTCTCTTGTGGATTGGTCTCGCTCCATATGCTGCAATTTTGCTTATTAACAAACCCGTTAAGCCAAAAATGCGCCTCATCGCTGAACACAATTTTGCGATAAAACAACGGGTCAGTTGCCAACTGATTTTCAAAGTAAATTTGGATAATTTCGTAGCGTTGTTCAAGCGTGAGTCTATTTATGACGATTTGTCAGAGTATACTGAAACGAAAAAAAAAAATATTTCATCAAAATTTAATTTTTTGTGTTACTTTTTACAATTTAAAGTTCTATTTAGCTTAAAAAAACACCCTTTAGTTTGAAAAAACGGTTAAGCGAAAACGTAATCGATTAACAACTCGAAGTCGAATTTTTTGAAGTTATGTCCTTTTGCATTCAAGGTGACGAAATGCTAAGTAAATTTAAATTTAGTATTCTTGTTTTCAAACGGCAGTTTCGTTGTCTATTACGATTAAAGGCTTATTACAACATTTTCCGGAAAAACACTTAATTCTGGCTCGTAACCTTTTTTACTATTTTTCGAACTAGAAAGAGAACCAATAATAATTTGATGATAAAAAATAGTTGTTTTCTCTGGAGTCTGTCTAAAGTAAGTGTGTTTTCCAGACACACTGGCCTTTACTTTATCTTACACATAGATTGACCAATTTATCATGCCTTTCTCATCACTTTGGATGTTGTAGGGTATTTAATCATCGACATATAAATACAAAAATAGTGGTTGAAATGCCAACTGAAAATTATATTTTTTGTTTATTTAAAACACAATAACAAATAACGGATGTTTAGCAATACTATATAATCCTCTAAATTGTACCAGCATATAAACACCTTCCTCGACACATACACATTAATAATATTCAATTCGTTTTAGGTAAACAAGTAGAGAGCATAACCTGCAGGCATAAACAGCACAGGTGTATGACATCTACCACGTTTTCTGGCACAAGATTGTTGGTGATTTTAGGAAAATTTTAATGATGTTTGATTAAATAATTTTGATAACAAAATTATATTTTTGGTTCATTATAGCTTATAAAATATTTTGAAATTACCACGACTTGTTAGTTTTGAAATTCAATGTAGCGTTAACTTAAACGCAAAATGCCTTAACTAAACAAAAATTAAAAATCTACTTTTTTCTTGATTCTGATGTGTTAGGTCAACACAAATGTCCAAAATTTGGGAATCTTAAGACGAAAATTACCGATTTTATTAGCAAAAATCAAACATCCCTATCTACACCCAGAGAAAAAACATGTTTAAATATAGTCACCTCCTACAAAACTATTTTAAAGAAAATTTTAAAGATATTATGTTTAATTTAAACATATTATGGTTAACGACAACCATATTATGGTTAAAATAGGCATCCAGCAAGAAGCTACAACCGTATTATGGTTGCCTCGGAACATGTTATGGTTAATAATAACTAAAATATGCTTAACACTTATAAAAGCATGGTTGTTTTTCAAATATAGCATGTTGCTCTTAGAAAAGAGGAAAATACTATTGTTAATTTGAAAACAAATAATTATCATATTTAATCATAACATCTTTAGAGACAACCATATTGTGGTCGCGGCTTCTTGAGTTCTAATTTAACAATAATATAGTTTTCGGTTAAAATAATATGGTTATATTAAACATAATATGTTTAAAATTTTCTTCAAAAATAGTTTTGTTGGAGTTGACCATATTTAAACATACTTTTTATCTGCGTGAATAAAATATTATTTGATAAACGCTAAAAGACCTTACCACCAGTTTGTATGATACATATGTAGAGAAGTAACGAATACCGATACGGCGATACTTCACGTTTGCCGATAGATCGGTATCGGCTATATTTTACTGTCGATACTCCGATACTTTTTTATAGTTTTTTTGAACAAACTATTTAATTTTGAATGCTTATTTTCTGCAACTACAACTCAGAGCAAAAAATCAAATAAAATAATAACTTGTTTCTTTTAACTCTTAAGCTCGAGGTCGGTCCACACAACGCGTTTTATGCACATGTTTCTTTTTTGACCTTTTTTCGAAACGCATGCTAAACTAGAAAGTAATCATTCATCATGCTTTCGATATGTATATGCATTTTACGGGATTGCCGTGTAACTTGTCAATGCAATTTTACACTATGACTTTTTGGACTGATGCATAAATGCATTGAACGCTTGGTGTGCAACTGCAGCAGAGTTATCTGCTAATTTTTAATGATTTTTGTAAAAATAGAAATCGCTTCGCTACAACTTTAGGGATACTTCGAAGAGACCACAAAATCCATAAGCGAAGTCACTGCTCCCTTTTCCAAAGCCATTTCGCTAGTTAACAATCTTCGAACATTATTAGAAAACACAATTTATGAATAAACTGAGATGCAGAATAGTTCAGGGTCCCGAAAATTGGCGATTAACTCTGAATGAAAGATTTGAATGCTTAGAGAATAGTAAAATCTATTGTTTATTTACAATTTTTTACAAAACTAGAAGTCAAAAGCTTACAGCTGAACAGCAGCTCAAGAAAGTGATTTTTTGTTTTCGTTCATTTATTTTTAAATAACCCCTGAAGATAGTCAACAAAGTTGACCGAAATATAGGGAAATAAAATAAAATAGGATTTTTAAAACAAAATATGTTTATATTTTTTATTTAAAAACTTATTTAACTCATAACCTAATTCCGAACAAAATTAACAAACAAGCTAGAAAACTTCAAAGACATTAAATCAAAAAACGTTTTATTGAGCTACTTAACATGACTCCGCATTCTGAAAGTGTTGAAGACACAGTCGACCCTACACCTGGTAATAGTTCTGACAAGCCTACAAGAACTGACCTTTAGAGCGTTTGTGAAAATCTTAAAAGAAAATTTCGAGAAGGATGATCCTCTGTCGACCCTACGCTGTGGCTAAGCTAAAGAAGAAGTCTAAATATTCCTTTTAATTTGTAATTTTTCTAGAGAGTCAGTTCTGCTTGTCTACTGGCGCAAATAAATGTTATGCTCAATATTAAAGATCATGGCGCAGAAATACTTAAGTTGTCAAATGAGTTCAGTCACATCCGAGAGACGATTTTTTATTGGAGGTCTGCTTTAAACGGAGTTGCAAAATTATCTCTGCAATAGTTAAGAATACATACTCTTTTTTAAAACAAAAACCTTATTAATAATTTCATAAAACGTTTAAAAATTAGTTAATTTTACCATGAATTTAAATTCATTTCGTTGTTTTTTTTTTCCTTTAAAATTTTCAAAATGTTAGAGAGGTCCTTTTGCATTTTAGGTAACGATGTGTATGAAAGTTTTCGCCTAAATCATGATGCCGTGTTGGAATATGCATAAATTTTTTGATCAGTGTGGAATTTATCTAAGAGTCATGGTTTTTTCAAGAGAGAAAATTAAAATACTCGAAGGCCGATATACAAGTACAGCCTTAAGAAGCTTCTAAAGATAAAATTAGCCATACAAAACAGCTGTTTGAGCCAGCGTTATGGTCAACACTGTATTTGATTATGGGTGACTTGCCATAACGACATAACCATGACCATAAAAACCAATTGAATATTGGTTTCTATGACCATCGTTGCGGCTGTGTCACCTCACGTCTAATTCGATCTGCTTCTTATTGTAAGCTGTTTTTTTAGTTTTTTTCCCATCGGAGTAATTATGAGAAAAACAACAGGTTATCAATTTTTCGGTTTCAAAAGTAAAGTAAAGCAAAAGTAAAAAAAAAATGAAGTAATAAAAAATATTATTTTTGATCAAATTTTTATTTCATTCAAATACTTGGACGTTGCCATAACGGTCGAAATGCAATATGATTTTATCATTGTCGTAGCCCCACCCTTGAGGGAAGTGAACTGACTCCAAAGTAGTCCCGTGATAGTTCTTTGGTGGTAAAGTACGGTCGGGTTCTATCACTTTACATGGGGTTGTCATTAGAGGGGGTCAATTGACACCATTTGACCAGTCACACATCTATTCTCAATGAATGTGTTTAGTGTTAGTTACTACCAAGTAGTAGTATTTCAATAAAACAAGTCCAAGAACTAAATTTAAGAACCAAATTTTAGAAAGTCCCAAACAAATGTGTCACACCACCGGTGAAGACTGTACTGTAATTCATTACTTTTTCTACCTTTTTTTCTTCAAATACCAGTTAAATGATTAGTTCTCCTTTCACTGGTCGTGAGTTCTTTCTTTTTGTACTTGTTCTACTTCCTCAAATCGCAGGACTAGTCTGTTTTCACAATTGACTCAAATTTCCCGCTGGACACATGCAAAAGTCTAACGGCGTCAAATCGCATGATCTTGGTGGCCAATTGCTAAAAGGTTAACTTAGGCGTTCTGGAAAGTTTGCGCGCTCTAAATCCAAAATCGGCCATGTTGTGTAGCTAGTGAAATCGTCTTGTTGAAACTAAATACCGTCCAGTTCATAGAATTCAATGAAAGGATAAACAAAAGTCGGTTATCATACGGCATAGGAGCTCTGAGCCGTTGGCGCAACAAATTTGGATTATCCGCTACACTTTCACTAACCGAAGTGATATGCTAGGCATTGCCCACATTGCGATAATGCACAGGCCTGACCACATCTGTAACGCTCCCAGTTTCTTTTAATTTCTTTGTAATATTGCTAATTCGTTGCACAGTAGCTTTATTGTTACGACCATAATCATAAATTTTTTTCATTGTAAGATTTAATTATTTTTGCGGGTTTTTCGGTTGTTTCACTTAATAAACACAGAGAAAGTTCTCGCCAACTTTTTTTAAATTAAACCATAAATCAAAAATAAAATCAGTTTTAATTAAAAATTTAATCTAGGGAATTCAATTTTTACTTATATCAACAACATTACTGCAGAAAATGTTGTTAATATTAAACAAGTAATATAGCACATTCGGCTGTGCCGAACCTTATATACCCTTCACCATTGTGCGAGCAGAATACAGAGCAACTAAATAATTTTTACATATACATACATATTTACAATACTTAAAACTTCATTATAAATGAAATTTAAAAAGCGAAAACTGGTAAATATTTTTTAGAACATAAAAATATTTAAAAAAAATTTCTTTTTTAAAAACCAAGATTCGAACCTGGGAACTCACAGTTTCTAACTTAACACACCCCCAAGACAACTGAACCATGATGGAACGTGATGATGGTTGGGAAGAAGAGCCGACAACCGGATTGGAACTTCGCTTTTCATAAGGACCCAGAATATATATACTCTATAGGGTGTAGGACCTTCGGTGAAGGGTATAAAAAACAAACTTAATTATAAAAAAAAGAGTAATTTTTGGGATTTCAGTATTTTGGTCATAACTCTGCTATTTCTTAACCGATTTGACAGTTTGGTTATAAAACTTGGACTTGGGAAGATCTATGGTTTCCGAAAATGGGTATTTTTCAAAAAAAAATTAATATTTTGGTCATAACTTTTTCGTAACTGAACCGATTTTCCCGAGTTTTTCCATTAAAAATTTCCGATCTTTTGATATGTAAGGCGTTACCAAAAAAAATTAATATTTTGGTCATAACTTTTTCGTATCTGAACCGATTTTCCCGAGTTTTTCTATTAAAAATTTCCGATCTTTTGATATATAAGGCGTAACCATAGGTCATATTACAGTCAAAAAATTCAGGTTTTTATACAATTTTTAATACTTTTTGTATGGCAGGTACCACGCCCACTTCTCCAATCACGCCCACATTTTGTGGGATGGTGTGTATTTATAACCTAAATGTTTGTACCTTATTTGAAAACTTTGGCTCTTGCCGTTCTCCAGATATACAGAAAAAAGTAATAAAAATAAAACAACAAGGGATTTTTTTGGAAAAATTAGAGGCAGTCGTGGATTTTTGGTCATATCTCAGCCATTGTTGGACCGATCTGGCTGAATTTCAATAGCAAGAAATGGTGGACTATATGTGACATAAATGTAAAACAACCTAGCCGCTATCATGTCTGGAGTCTCCGGAGTCATATATCAGACGTAAGACGGACGGACAGACGGACGGATGGACAGACGGACAGACAGACGGACGGAAGGACGTATATCGTTAAATCAACTTCTCTCCTCATAATGACCCAGAATATATACACTTTAAAGGGTCTAAGATCAATATTGTAGAAATTACAAACGGATTGACAAACTTATATATACCCTTTTCCACCTGTGGTGAAGGGTATAAAAAAATATGTGAAAAATAGCATTAATTTGTTTATTGGTGCAAATTTAATCCATTTTTTAATTAATAACCCAAATTTTTTATTGAATTAAATTTTTATTTTTTTTCTGTAAATGACATTTCAGATGACAAATATTAAACAGCTGACAGCCTTGTAACACCATCGGTGTCAAACCACTTAATGGAGTACCCTGTACATGCTTTGGCGCATCTTATTCATAAAAACTATATTTCTTTGAGTTATGGCTGTTTCGATTATTCTGAGAATTTTTCAAAGAAACACATCCATACATACATATAAAATGTTGATGTTTCATTAATGTGTGTTGTTTAAATATATTTATTCACTTCTTTTCTGTAGTTTCCAAATAAAGATAAAAAAAAAATATTAAAAATGTAACACCATTTGCAAAAGCACATATGAACACGATTAAGAGCTTTATATTTATATGAACAGTTTTGTAGCGAGTAACCAAAACTTGATCATTGTTATTTTTTCCACGAAATTGTTTCTTTTTTAGTTTAGCTTTAACATGATTCCATTATTTCTTAAGCTGTTAAGTAGTAGCAAATGTTTAACCGATTGTTTTTCTTTATGTTCTTAAAAACAGAAACAAACATATTTTATATCAGTTTTTATTTTCCGCTACGTCTAGTCGTGAAAGAAAAAAGCTTGGAAGTGGGAGGTTTCGACTGTTTGCAAAATAGATGGCTTTTGAAGATATATATTTGGCTTTGATTGATTGGAATTTTACGTGTTGCTAGCAATCACAAGAGCTTGATTTGTTTGCGTAGCCATTTATTTAACTTTTTGTTTTCTTATTTAGCTTTTTTGTAAAAGTGCGATTGGCTCGTACATTTACCTACAAAAGAAAATTAAAAACATGTGAGAAGTTTAAATAGATTTCATTTCCTTAATCTTGTTGCATATTTTCTTTTAGAAAGAAATTTTGGTAAAAATCTGTGATATAAAAAGAGAAGGGTTGTTTTAAAAGTTTTTAGGTTAACACGCAGTTGACGGAGTCTCACGGATAACTCAACTAAACAATCAACCATATTAGAGTAAATCTGAACATATTATAATTAAATAAGCCCTGTAAGTGGCCAACACAAATACACTATTATTATCTAGAGCAGTGTTGCCAGTGGATTTTTCGAAAAAATACCTACACATGCTAATAAAAATCCGATTTTTCCCTACGCGTTGAAAAATTTCCCTACAAAAATCCCTACGCATTATTATCATTAAAATAAAAGAAAAAACATTAGTTATAAGAAATAAATTTTATTCGAATATGTATATTAAAGCTTTGACATAACATAATTACAAAACTAAAAAAATAATGCATGTGTATGTACTTTTAATGAAATTTAATTAAGTTTTTAAACATAAGGTGTGATCCCGTACTCAACGTTGAAAGCCCGCGGGATCCCAATCTTACCGAAAGCTGTTACTATACTCAAAGTTTGGTAAGGTTGAGCTTTTAAGAGAAAAATATTCTTCTTCTTGCACGAAGTAGCCCGTACTTTTTTTTGGGCAAATTTATAAAATTGTTAAACAATTAGCTGTGTCAAAAAAAAAAAAAACATAAAAAATTGCAATAAGTAAACTAAAATAATTAATATAAGAAATATTTGAAGCACAACCGCGAATAACGTTGTATGTAACAAAATAATTATTTTTCAGGAGAGCAAAAAACGTTTTTAAAAGGCAGGATTACTTATTTTTTACTTTTTGTTAGATTATCAAAATTAATGATAATAAAAACTTGTACGCAAAATATCAAGAAATTTGAATTTAAGATAACATGCAAATTTGCAGTTTATAATTTTTTTTTTCATATCCACAATCGCGATGTCATTTAAAACGTTTTCCACTACGCAAGCGGCTTTTAAAATGTCATTCCGATTTACAAAACCATTAAATTGTATTATTTTTTTTAGTAACCTATAACGTTCTTCCACTAGTTGACTCTTTAAATGTCATTTTGAAGGCGTTAAGGTGCATAATTTTGGGTGATTTGAGGTTTAAACAATGAAGGAGAGTAATGTTAACGATAATTTGCAAAAAAACTGATTTTGCAAAAAGTGGCTTTTACAACGTTATTCGCGGCTGTGCAATAGAAAATGTTGAAATATGTAAGTAAATGCTTAAATTATAATTCTATGCACGTTAATGTGTCATTTATGTATTTAGTTAAACATACATATTTCATATTAACGTTTTCTTTTGGATCAGAAATTTGGTTTTTGTAGTTCCCGTACTTTTGTCTATTAGTGAGAGAAATTTTTGTTTACTCTCATTTTACCGAACTTTACCCAAAAAATACGGGTCCACACACATTCATAAATATTAGTGTCGCCAACTTTTTAGCCCCCAAAAAACTCTAGAAATATATTTTGAAGCTATTTTAGGGAAACATTTTTTTCAACCGTTTTGGCCAACAAAATTTCGTTAAAAAAACGTTTTTTACTGCATTTATTTTATAGATAATAAAATATGAAGAAAAATCCCTACATTTTGGAGAATATGAAAAATCTGTCCGATTTTCCCTACGCTTCTATTAAAGTATCAAAAATACCTACATGTAGTGATTTTCCCCTACTTCTGGCAACACTGATCTAGAGTAATTTCTTTGATTGTTACAACTACTTAAATGTTTAGCACAAATAATTATTTGGCTGACAAAAAAATCTAAGACAACTTAACCATAGTATGATTGCTTATATTGTTTTTATGATTAAACTAACATCAATCTGGCAATGATGGTAACACGTACAAAACACTTGGTTGATATATGTTCAATAAAACATATTATGGTCCCTGCAATGGCCACAAGCAAACATTTGTTGTTTTAAACATTATTTCTTTAAGATGATTAGTATTTTTTTCCTCTATTTAACAATAAATTGTTTATCTACCTTGAAACTTCAAATATGGTTGAATTACACGTAAACATATTATGGTTACTGTAACCATATTGTTGTCACCGACAACAATATCATGGTTAACATCATCCATTCAAAAGCCGTAACCATATTATGGTTGACTCCAAACATGTTACTCTTAATAATAACAATAATATGATTGTAATTATAATGTTTTTTTAAAAGCAACAACATTATGGTTGTTTCGCTATTTACAATAGTTGCTTGGTTTGCTTAAAGTTCTGAATCAATATATTTTAATTATTACTTCAAATACATAAATTTTACGTAGTGGTATAAATCAGTAAAACAGAAAGAATGCTTATGAAGGTCGTCACAAGCTGGAAATAGAATTAAAGGGGATTGCTTATAAAAGTGAAACATAACACGTTATGGGAATAAAAAACGAAATAAAAATATAATTTGAATCTTAGTAAGTAAATTGAACAAATGGCTGAAATAAATAACCATAATATGGTTAACATTGATCATATTATTATCAAATCCGACCATTATGTGGTTACTTTTGTCTGTATTATGGAAAAAATTTAATTTTTAACATAACATGGTTAATATTGACTTAAACATGGTTATTTTTTTTAGCAAATTATGGCTATTTTTGACCATATTATGGTTGATTTCGGGCAAAGTACTTATAACTTTAACCATATTATGGATATATTTTACCATAATAGGATTAACTGCAAAAATAAAGATTGTTTGAAAACAGCCATAATATGTTGCTCTAAGAATATGGTTACCTCCAACCATATTTCTTTTCTGCGTGTGTAAAAGTATTATTTGTAAAAGTATTATATTAAAATATTATTTAGATATCTTTATCTATATGAATTTTGTTTACCTTTATGTGATTTTAGTAAGGGGGTTTAAATGGGACTTCGTGTTTATTATGGACCTACTAGCACAATGTTTTGTCATGACATACTAGCTTCGCCAATTTTCATGTCAATACCATCATTTATAAAGAGGTTATGGCAGAAAAAGCTTTTTTCCGGAGTAGTATTTGTATCCCTTTCAGAACGTGATATATCGATTGAACAGGTGGGTTTCGGTCTTAATATTCTCGCTTCTATTTGACAAATGTCAAATACACCGGCATGCACCGATTGCGCTAGTTATTTTTTTTTTTTTAACTGTTACTTGAATTATTGCAAAACGTCACATTTAAGTTTTGCCAAAATGTGCCGCAAAAGAAATTTGTGTTTTCAATTACAAAAGTAAAAATCTTTAAAAAAAAAAATATGGCAGTGGGCATGTTTTAACAAAAAAAGTGATAAATTTTAATGTTTCAAACCAATTGAAGTAATTTTATGCAATAAAAATGCGTTTTAGCTAAAAATTTCAACGAGGTGCATCAATTGTGCGAGTCTTGAAAATCCTTAAAGGATATAAAAATGGTAAAACCTTAACATTGACTTAATTTCTGTAAGTTATAGGGGCCTATATATTTCAAAAATTATGAAAAATACCCTGCAGTTTAGCGTCAGGTCTGAAAGGGGTATTGCAAAAATGGTCAAATATGGACTATTTCCAATAAAATTTGTAAGATGATTAGGATTGCAACAAAATAATTTTGGACCAAATTAAATCTCAATTTCAATATAAAAAGGTTGTTCACTGAACCAAAAATCGAATGAAAATGTACGTTAAGCAAACGAATTACGTTTATTAAAATATTTTCGTTGGCTCAACGAATTATTCGTTAATATAATGAAAATAGTACCTAAATTGTTAACCTACATTTTCATTGGATTTTTGTTTCAGTGTTTATGAGCACAAAGGCTCTATTCTGAAAAGAAACTTGTATGGGGGCTTTGTCATATTATGAACCAATTGTCCGTTTCGTGCTTAAAACAATTAGAGCCTATATACAAAATTTCATCAAATTATATCCCAAATTTGCGACCTGTAGTGAGCTTACATGGACAGCCAGCCGGATGGACATCGTTAGAAAAATTTAAAAGGTAATAAAGAAGATCGGTATACCAAAAGGTAGTCTAGCTTCAAGATTTAAAGGTGCTACAAACATCAGTGCAAATGCATAATACCTTCCGGAAAAGTTTAACCATATATATATATAATGGGTCACTGTGTCAAAAATTTAGTTCATTTTAACCGTGTTATGACTAGTTTTTAACAAAATATGGTAAACTTTGAACAACTTATGGTTCATTTTAATCATATTATAGACATATTATAACATAATATGGTTATCGGCAAACATTAACATTTTTAAAATCCAACCATATTTCTTTTTTACGTGTATGTGTATAATAAGAAGGATTTTAAATTTTCTCTAAATTTCGAAGTGCAACAAGTGACCATATAGAAACCTATTTTTGTTTTATTACAATTATGATAATTCTTAGCAATATTAATTTGGTCTGTAATATAAGAAAGGTTTAAAATCTAAATTTGCTTTTTAGAATTTTACTTAATAAACGTTTGCTAAATTAAATAAACGTTTTTTAAATAGGAAGCTAAAGTTTAACTGTCTCCTCTCCTGCCGCCTTTAATAAATTTTTTAAACTTGAAAAATGTCAAACCCTCAAATTAACTTAATTATTATCAACAATTTTTTTTTTTTTCCGTAATTTAATAACTTCACAAGATTTATTTCCTTGTCTTGTTAACATTATTTCCCTTAATTTTTTGGTTTGAACTTAAAATTTATCTCACAACTTTTAAGTTCACCCTTATACGTATGTATGTATGTATCAAAAATTTTTTACGCTCGGGGAAAATTTATCATACCCTTACAAGCAATTTGATATTGCTTAAAAATTTAATAAGACATTGAAACTTTTTAAGCCAAATAAACGTGTAATAATTCTGTCTCAGCCCATTTAAAATAGTCTAATACTTATAGATGTTAATGTGTTTGTTTGCATATACACAGCCATACACACACTGGAACCAATACATCTTAACGTTACGCACTTGTTATTTTCTACATTTTCTGCAACTTCTCTTGTTAGATAGTAAAACACATTTAATTTTTTTACATATGGTTAACTTTTAAAGTAGGGAGAGTCCTATTTGTATAAAGGAATGCTAACATTTTGTGGGGTGGTTTAAAAGTGTTCACTAGTTGATCCTCAATAAAATAAAAGAAAAGAAATGTCTCCATACATATATAGTTTTTTTTCTTAACGATCCCCAAAGGATTACAGGGCCATTACAAATTGTTTCCATTCAGATTAATCTAAAAATAATGATTTCAGTTGGTTTCAGTTCATTCTTTGCTTGGCAGCTTTGAATATCAACGAAGTGACGTATGGGATGGTCGGCCTTGTCCGAGACTACCTCAGGGGTGACATCGCCATCGGGTTATCAGAGTGCACACTCACCAATATCTACAGGTAAGAAATAGTGTTTGCCTATAATATTCATAAAATTCTTCTCAGACAGCGATTCCTCACCCACAGATGCTGGCCAGAAATAGTTTTTGGTAAAAACATTCGTAAAGTTCTACTAAGGCTACGATTGCTGAAGACCGCAGGGTTTGCTACCAGCATTCTACGACTATATTCATACAAAAGTGTCACTTTTAGTAAATTTCTATAAACATTCGCTATGTAAATGTGTCTTATGTCACACAATAATGATGAAATAATAACATCTGTTATAAAGGACAGACCAACCATAATGCACGATATTAATTGTAAGTCACACCTTAACGTCATGTTTTTAGCCCAACTAAATTTGCAATATCTTTGTTTTAGTATTAAGATTGTTGAAGCCTTTTATGAAAACGGGCGTGCAAATCAAAATGCTTTTCGTGCACTTCGTGCTTTTTTTGTTCAGCATAATGGACCAAATGTGTCCACAATCGGAGGAATTGCGTGCAATTTCAGCAAACCGGGTCTGTAGGAAATGTAAAAAACACCTGTGCACGTTTGCTTAGTTCGGCTTATGCGCTGGGGGCGTCATCGGGTCGTACTTCTTCGAATGTGAGGTCGGCCAAGTAGTTACCGTTAATGGTGTTCGCAATTGCGAAACAATAACAGAATTCTTGTGGTCAGAAATGCTGTTGAGCATGGTGCCGTTTGCCACACAGCCAACGAAACAGTGGCTCTTTTGCGCGAGAAATTCAATGGCCGTGTTATCTCACGTCGCGGCAACGTTAATTGTGATCATGTGATTTGACACCGTTGGACTTCTATCTTTGAGGTTATTGAAGAGAGAGAGTTTACGTCAATAAGCCTGAAATAATTCAAGAGTTATAGGATGAGATAATTCGGCACATTAATGACATTGAACCTCAACTATGTTTCACAGTCATTGAAAATATGGACCATCGGATAGAGGTATGCCACCGAAGCCGTGGCGAGAATTTGACACTTATTTGGTTTCACACATTATTGTCATAGATTCTTTTATAATAATAAAAAAAATATAAAGATAATTCTCTGAAAACTTTTGGTTTTGTTTAAAATTAACATCGTGCGTTTGGTTTAATTGATGTGGCAAGAGCGTGGATAATTCCTTTTAGGTGTAGATTTAAAAGTATTTGGTTTTTAAACAAATAATTTAGACATTATTTCATCTCTCTATTATTGTTCGTTGCTGAAATGTATAAAATTAAATAAAGTATTTTGTTTTAAAACAAATAATTTAGACATTATTTCATCCCTCTATTATTGTTCGTTGAAGAAATGTTTAAAATGTAATAAAGACTTTCTTAGTTTTTCCGATCATTTGGTTTATTTTGATCTAGAAATTAGTAAAATTTTTTTTTTTTTAAATAATGTCCGTCGTTTAAAAACGAGTTTCATAATGAATGGGAGCAGCATGGTCTCTTCACAGATTGTGATAAATATAAGCTTTATAGTGATATAGAACTCGATTTTCAAATGCTTGGCCTAAAACCATAAGAATAGTTTACTAAAGATTTCTAGATAAATGCTACCAAATGTAGAATTAGAACTCATTTCTTTAAGTTTCTGATTTTGCTTTTAATTAATTAATTTTGAGCTTTTAATTTCCATTTTGCTTAATTTATTTAAATTTTTTTTTGTATAAATCTGATCTGCTTTAAATGAATTTTTTGTGTTCTTCTTTTTAAACATTTTTTTTTATAAAATAAAACATTAATTTGATATAAGGTTTAATTTTTTTATATCGGTTAATTTTACTTCATCTCAAGTGTTATTTTAAATTTTGAAATATCTGATACTGTAAAGGTAACAGCGTGACGACACATTTTCCAAGATTTGGTTGTTTATGCAGAGAGCAGAGTTAGTTAGAGTCACGAAAATTTTTTAAAGAATTTTTTTTACACATATTAATGTTACCGAAACCGTTTACTGTCAACGTCAACGCAACAATATTATGGTTGCCTTTAGTCATGTATAATATGAATAATATAATTTTTATAAAAACCACAAATCATTGTATGGTTGCTTGTTCTAAAAAAAATGTTGGTCTTGAAAAGTGTTGAACGGTGCAAAATCTTTATTCGTTTTTATTTCTTTGGCCAATTAATTATTAATTTTCAGTTTATTTTTCTTTTTAAGCTAATAAGACCTAATGAAGTTGATGTAAATAAAAATAAATTTGACTTTTTTAAGGGTCGTCTATTTAAATAAAAATAATAAAAGGACAATATTAATACGAAATATTCTTCACAACCAGCAAACACAACTTACAAAAATTATATATTATTTTACATTAATCATATTGTTTTATTTTAAACGTTTGAGTGAAACATGATTGTAATAGTAATAGTAATGAAAGGAATTAATTCAATTGTAATATGGTTACAGAGAAAATACTATGTTTAAAAATACTATAATATTTTCGTAATTTGTTCTTTTTTTATACCCGAATGTTTGCTAAAAGGTTAATCTTTTGTCTGTGATATTAGTTTAACGTAGTGAAATTGTTACTACGCTAATAACCGTGAAAATGTATATTTGTATATTTTAAAACCTTTCAAACACAAACATTTAAAAGAAAATACCCGTTTATACCCTATAGGAAATATCAATAGTGAAATTGTACTAAATCATTCTGATCTAGAAGGCATTTATCATGTGATTGGCATTGGAAATTCACTAATGACCTGAGGACTATTGACTGGGTAGGTCTTGTTGGACCACGTAGTGACATTGGAACCAGGGTTTTAATAGTAATTTATAATAGTTCAAGTCTGGGTTTTTAATATTTTTCTAGCTTTTCTTACTGATAATACAGTGCAGCACTAAAATCTTGAACCAATTGAGACCCCCAAAATCTGAAAGCTTATGATGGTAGAAGCAAACCCTAGCTGGGTTTTGAATTATTACCTAAGGTTTTTTTTAATTCGCTTTTGAAGTTTGCGACTGGGGTGGATTTTAGTACAATTTCGTCATAGATTTTTATTGTTAATGATGAAAATATAAGGACACAAATATTTTAAAATAGATATAAGGCCCACCTATAACATGCTTAAGTTGGCTTAAGTAATTGTGCGAATACATGTATTCATATGAGGCAAACCATATTGTACTTAAGAAAACTTTTTGGTAAGTTTTATGAAACTGGCATTTGCTTAAGCAAAGTGCGAAACAGATCGCACTTTCCGTATTGAATAAAATTATTTTTTTGATTTTATTTTTGTTTTTTTGAAGGCTTTTGAGAGGCTTTTTGTCAATTTTTGACAGTAGCTTAAGCCAGCTTATGCATATTATAGTTGGACCTTTAGAAAAATTGATGATTTTAAATATAAGGAATGAAAAATAAGGACACTTCAAATCTTTTTAAATATATATTGAACTTTAGTCATCGCTTTCGAAACTAGTCTCATCATCTGAAAACACGTTTCCGACCGTTTCGCTAGCTCTATTTTCGTATGAAAATACCTTATGGCTAGACCAGCATACTTCCCCAAGCACCGCATCTATTTTTTATATATATTGGCGCAAGCGCTCACCTTGCTCATCAGATTCTGTTGGCAATTGTTTTTCGAACGCTGCTTAAAGATTATTTAAAAAGTGAAGTTTTAATATCATGGTCACACCGATTGCTTGAAATGACTTAACCATATTTTTAACTAAAACTTTCCATTCGTATTTTCAACTTTTACTTCCTTATCCTCAAAATCATCAATTTTTCTGAAGGCCCAACTATGATATGCATAAGCTGGCTTAAGCTACTGTCAAAAATTAAAAAAAAGCCTCTCAAAAGCCTTTAAAAAAAACAAAAATAAAATCAAAAAATATTTAATTCCGTACGGAAAGTGCGATCTGTTTCGCAATTTGCTTAAGCAAATGCCAGTTTCATAAAATTAACCAAACAGTTTTCTCAAACAGTTTTCTCAAGTACAATATGGTTAAAAGTGAATATTTGAAATGTCCTTACATTTATTTTCCATCATCAACAATAAAAATAAATGACGAAATTTTACGTTTTTTGACAGTTTTGCTGTTTTGAGTAAGATGTTGTTTTTTTTGATTTTATCTCAAGGTAAAAGTTTTAGATCTGAATAAGAGCTAAAAATTTGCCGAACAGAGACAAGCAATATTTCGAATAGTTCGCGAGATATAGACTTAAGAATCAGTACATGTTTTTTAACAATTGTACTAAAATCCACCCCCAGTCGAAAACTTCAAAAGCGAATTAAAAAAAACCTCAGCTAATTATTCAAAACACAGCTAGGGTTTTTCTTCTACCATCATAAGCTTTCAGATTTTTGTGGTCTCAATTGGTTCAAGATTTTGAAGTTGAAAAATGTGCCACTGTGGAATATAAGTGGAATAGGCAATTAATTGTATCAAAATGCTTGCAAAAAATATTTTACTAGTATAAAGAACGGTCAATTTTAGCTTTACAGCATTTATAAATTTAGACGCTTTGTTGACCGCTTCACTAAAAAATTACCAAAATAATCGACTAAAGTGGCAACTTAGAGACTCTTGATTCAAGCTTTCCTACAGGGTAAATTGTAATTCTTACACACACTTGAATGTTCTTAATCTTACGGATATTTGTATACACACGGTAAAAAGAAAATTCCTACCATTTTATTCCTTCTCTTTTCGCTATTTTTGGTTTCACTTTTGTTTAAACGTGATTGGAATTCGAAACCAATTTGTCATTGTGGCAAAAATAAACGCTTAAGTGTTATATATACATAGATAAAGTTAAGAGTGTGAGTTGTATACAATATTTTATTATCAAGAAGTCAAATGCAGGTTAAAAACATATGCTTCTTAATATTTCATTTCTGGTTAAAATCTTCCATTCAACAACTACCACAATAAAAAGAAAAAAGTGGTTGCTGTAATTTTATTTTTAAGATTTTCTTGGCTTTAAATAACAAAGAAAATATTTTTCTTCTTAGCTAAATAAATTACTTTGTAATATATTAACATCATTTAGT
This sequence comes from Pollenia griseotomentosa, assembly GCA_963931875.1. Lineage (NCBI taxonomy): Eukaryota > Metazoa > Arthropoda > Insecta > Diptera > Polleniidae > Pollenia > Pollenia griseotomentosa. The sequence continues at coordinate 209,889,489 of OZ007560.1, forward strand.
ATAAAAAAACGACGGCAAAATAACAAATACTTGTTAAAAAACGGAAATGAAATCCTGTCGAATTATTAAGACGAAAAACCTACTGCACACCTATAAAGGAATTTTTTTAACTTGTCATAAAACAAAATAAAATAATAAAAAGGAAACCGGAAATTAGTAATTTGAAAATAATATTTTATTTACACACACACATGAAAAATATTTAAACATGTTCCGACAATTTAATTATTTCCTGCCTCATTAAAGCATGTTTCGTTTAATAGAACTGTGTAAAAATATTTTTGAAAATTAACGCCTGACTAATCAAGAATGATGCTTCAAAAAATCTTTTATTAGAAATTATTTTGTACCATTTATATACATATAAAATATTAATATGGAATAAAAGAATTTAAAAATTCATATTATTTGGTTGGGGAAGTAATTTTTTGATACAAATTAAAGCTTCGTTCACAATTTCACATTTTCACTTGGTGTTCACAATAAAGCAGCAATTTTTTTAGAACCAAACACAATTTCAATTAAGAAAACGTTTTTAATTATTTGCCAGAACAAAATAAAGTATTTATTTCAGTGTTTGTATTAAATAAAGGAACATTTTTGAGCGTACAGCTCACACACCCAAGAACGATTTCTATTTTCGTAAATGTTTGTGTAGACGAACATAACCCTTTACACCGCTCGTAACTATTTTTAAGAAATAGTCGAACATTATAAAGGGTGGTTTAAGGGCCGATGTTGGATGTGAACCACACCTAAACGTCAAGTTTTTTTCTGTATTTCATTTAGCATTTCCCAATTTCAGACTAACTCAATTTGAACCATGGAAAAATTTACAATCGAGCAACGCGTTCAACTTATTCAGGCTTATTATTATGCACTTCATTATTTTTTCGGTCAATTTAATCGTCCAAATGTGCGTACAATCGGAAAAATCGTGCAAAAATTTGAGCAAACCAGGTCTGTAGGAGATGTAAAAACACCAGTTCATGCTCGTTCAGCTCTAGTGTGGCTGAAAAGCCGTCCACCTAAACTCGTCGTCTTGCCAAACAATTGCACCTCTCACGCTCGTCGTTGATGAACATTATGCATAAAGACTTACACGCTTACAAGGTGCAATTGACTCAAGAACTAAAGCCCCTTGACCATTCCAAACGTTGTCAATGGTCAGAATGGTGGCAAGAAATGGCAACAGTGGATGATCAATTTTCGAAGAAAATCATCTTCAGTGATGAGGCACATTTTTACCTCAGTGGATTCGTCAATAAGCAAAATTGCCGCATTTGGGCAAATGATAACCAATGCACCCACAAAGAGTGACTGTTTGGTGCGGTTTATGGAATGGCGGCATAATTTTTTCCAAAATGAGGCCGGTCAGGCAGTTAATGTGAATGGTGTAAGCTATCGTGGGATGATAACGAACTTTTTATGGCCCGAATTGGAAGATATGAATGTGGACGATATGTGGTTTAACAGGACGGTGCCACTTGCCACACAGCTAACGAAACAATGGCTCTTTTGCGCGACAAATTCAACGGCCGTGTTATCTCACGTGGTAGCAATGTCAATTGGCCTCCAAGATCATGTGATTTGACACCGTTTGACTTCTTTCTTTGGGGTTATTTGAAAGCAAAGGCTGAAAGTTTATTTTAAACTCTACAATCTCTTTGCTTTCTTCATTCCAAATGCATTTATGTTCTTAAATGATATCGAGTCATTACCGCAAAAAAGCTTAAGCGACAAAAAAAATTTCCAGAAGAAGATTTTTTTTTAATTTAATTTCATAAAAATTTTGTATGAAGGTTGTCGGTTTAGATAAATTTTTTGTTGTTTCCTTAAAAAACATAACGGTTCCTTATGTGACCATGACGTTTTAGGTGATGATGCAAGTGTTGCCAATTAAGTCATTTATTAAAAAAAAAACAAGGAAAATTGAAAATTATGTCTCTTAAGCACTTTTGCTGTAATGACTCGATCTAAACTTTTGCGCTAGTTTTTGTTGAAAACGTCAATACCCGTATTTTTTTAAAGTTTAAAAATTTTATTTCTTATATAATACTGGAGTTGAAGTTACTTTAGTCTCGACTCCGTACTACAAATGTAAACCCGCAAACCACTTCATAAATTTATGTGTTTTTAAGTACTTTCTGTTGTAAAATTGCAAAACAAAGTTTTACGTGGTTAATAGTTTAGGCTTTTCTAAATCACAAATATTTTTGAAAAGGGGTTTAAATGTGTAAAAACATATAAAACAAAAAATTACCTTGTAAATTTTAAATTGGTTGTGAAACAAACTGTAATGAATTGGTAAATGAAAAAAGGGATTAATTGAAAAAGTTTACATATGTTACAAAAAAAACAAAACTTAAAACAAGATTTTTAATTTTAATGAACTATAACGGTTAGAAATGAGTTTTGAGTAAAAACTTTATCATACCACAGCCATCAATCAGGAGGTGTCACTTAAGTCCAACAAAAAAACTCATTTGTATACTTTGTCGGTTTAAATAGAAAATTCCATATAAAGGTGTTTTAAGTTGTTTGGTTTTTTTTAAGAATTTATTATACACACATCTTTGCTTCCACATCAGTTTTTAAGGTCCTTTGTTTAACATTCTCATGTTTTCCTTTTGAAAACACAAAATCTGTCAACATTATTTAAAGTTTTTCTTTTAACCTGCGTCCTTATACATGTTGTGTTTACCATAATACCAGCATAAATACTTGCTATAATATTCTGCTTATGAAAGCGTATTCAGTTTTTGTTACTCTTCTCTAGTTCTTTATTTCTATTTTTTCGACATTTTAGTTTTTATATGTTTAAAGAGTTTTTGTTTGTTATTAAGAGACACACACACATGTTTTTTTTTAAGTATTAACAAATGAGTATGTGTGATGTGTGTTTCTTTGTTCTTTTAAGACTCCTTAATTACTGAAGCGATTTTTCGGGTATCGCAGTATTTTTCGCATGTGTCTCTGAAGCTTTCTGAAACCAGGCGGAAGTTAAAGCGCACTCTTTCCATCAAATAGAAAGTAAATGCTTCTAAAAAAAACAAGGACATGCAGGCTTATTTAGATCAATCAAGTGTACATTCGCATTAGCAAGCATAAAATTGTATCGGTAGGATCAGGGAACTATAAAATTGAGAACTTTCAAAATTTCTGAGTATTTAGCTGGTATCAATGGGCAGGGGAAAAGTTATTCCCGACACAAGGTGAACACCGTATTTCGTTTATTTAAAGCAAAGGCAAATTTGCTCAATATCATCGTCTATCTAGACTTTGAGCCGATCGACTTAACGACCGGCTGGGTAAATAAAAATGTAGGCACCCTAGTAATATATCACCCGTGGGAGACAATAACACATGATAATAAATAAAGCAAAGTTATTGCTGGAGCCACGTGAGATGTATAGAGATTGCAGCTGCCAATGTAACCACACCTGACCTAGATTTACAGCATGAGCCTTTAAATAAATTTATCATAATTTCAGTAAGAATGGCTTGAACCGTTTCAGAAGTCTTATAAAACTATGACATACCAAACTTTACTCATATTGCATTATACGATTAAAGGGGTAAGTGAAAGGAATAAATGGTGGAATGGAAAAGTGGTTGCCAACAAAACCAAGCACTCCTGGTTCGATTGCTGGCCGAAGACGAAACAATTATGTGGATTCAAGCCTCCTCCAAACAATCCACCCAATTTTCGTAAAATGTTCTACAAAAAAAATGTTTAGTAATATTCTATAAAACGCAAATTCCTGTGTATATTTCTATGAATCGAATTTTTTTATAAATTTCCAATTTATAAGAAAAAAATCCGTTTATGCAAATTTTGTATAAACAGCATAATTTCCTTTAAAAATGCAAATTTTATATAAATAGCAAAATTTTCCTTCCATTGCAAATTTTTAATAAAAAAGAAAATATTAATTAAAATATTCTGAAAACAGCTAAAGAATTCACAAACTCGCATTAAAACGTTTTCGCTGCCAAATCCTCTGGTTATAGAATGTTTTATTTTTGTTGTTAATTAATCTTACGATTTTTTTCTGTCAATCGGGGCACCTGGCAGGTTAACTTAATTTGGTTAGCTCTTGTTTTTGAGATATACAGTTATTTCGAAAATGGAGAAGGATGCACAACATATATTCGCGTAACTCAAAAACGAAATTCCGCAATAAAAGTACCTTTAAGTATACCTTAACTTTTTGCAAATGTTGATCAAAAAAAATATTTTATTAGCAAAATTTTAAAATTTTTGTTTTTTAAAACGGCATAAAAAGTTTGAACATTTTGTAATTGCAATGTTGTCACAGAATAAAATTAAATTTTTAATTTTATGGGACAGTAGTTATAGTGAAGAATAATTAAAGGTCACTTTATCCTTTACGATAGCTATTGTTTACGTTTACTATCAGGAACTTTATCATTAGGTTATAAAAAAAAAATGGCCTTAAAAGTCTTAATAGCTTAAGAACATAATTAGAGATTTATTTTTCACTTTAACACTTCAATGATCAAAAAGTACACTTAAATAGAAATAGATTTACACTTGAGTAAAACAAATTTTATTTAAACAGCAATCCAAAGGTTAAATATCACATCTAAGTTCAAATTCCCCATACAAAACTCTTGCAAAAAAAGCAAAAAGCAACAGAAATTTAAAATATGAGGAAAGAATAAAATATATTACAACGATTTAATATTAATACTGGTCATTGATATTGAGTACAAACATACTTATTTTCTAAGATTTTTGTTAGATTTTAACATAAAATATATGTATATTTGTTAGAACACTCTCATGCTCAGAAACACACACTAACAATATTTTCGCACGCACACTTGCTCATACATAATAAAACATCATCAAATGGCAAAAATACAAAAAAAAATCAAAAACAAACAATTTTGTGAACCATTACAAGGACTTCATTTCATGAGTTATTTATGGCTTATATAAGATTACTTGTATGCGTCAGTGGGACACAACAACAACACTCATCCACCACTTGCACACATAATACACGTTGAAAAGCTACAAAATCAGCAACAACTACTGCGAATGGCCATTGACAAGGTTGTTGTTTTCTTTGCGTTTTTTTTTTTTTTTTTTTTGGCTTGTAAATATTTAGGTAGCACTAACTACTTTATATAACACTATATAACTCACACAAACACATTCTTAGATCCCACACTTACCGTCACTCTCGCACTTGACACTAGACATTAATACAAGCAAATAACAGTTGATTGTAGTAGTGAATGAAAGTATTTAATATAATAATGTGTCAACATCACTTTATAGTTTCAATCATGGGGGAATAAAGCTGAAGAAGAAGCAAAAAAATTAAATGCATAAATATTGTTTATTGGAACACGAACAGATCTTTTGTTCGCCTTCCTCGATATTTATTTCTAACTAATAACTTTAAGGAAGTCAATACTACCAGTTCATAAAATGTGCATAAATAAAAAATAAAAAAATTTGGAGAGTTATAAAATATTTTTACTAAAGATGGAATCGAATAATAATTGCAAAACCAAGAAGCTACGCGATTGGTACAGTGTGTGGTATAAGTAAATTTATTATAAATTTTTTTCAACCTTGAAAAACTGAGCAAATTTATAATGGAAAGACTCAGTACAAAATTAAAACAATATATATATAAATTCGGGGAAAGACTCAGTACAAAAATAAAACAAATCTTATATATAAATTCGGGAACATTTTTTTTCGTTGATTTTTAAGTATCTTATCGTCCATCGATTTGAATGAAACATATATCGTTTTCAGGATTTAAGGTCCAATTAGACGTGACATAACCATACCAAAACTCTATTACCATCACCACTGTATAACCAAAATGATATAAACATACCATACAAACCAATTCAATTTTGGTTTCTAAATTCGCCGTTACGGCTGTGGCATTATGGTTATGTCACGTATTATTTAAGCTTAAAGGGCTTAAAAAGCGTTTTAAATTTGCTTGCAAACACACGTACATACATGTATAAATAGTGGTTGAGTTTTTTGTTATTCTCCCAAAATGCGTTTTTTCTTGCATTATACCTGCAAACACACATGTACAGACATGTATAAACGACGGTTGTTCTCTATGTTGTTCTCCCAATATGTTTTTGTTTTCATTTTGCACCAGCGTTGCCGTTTTGGTTACTTTTAACCAAAATTGGTTACTTTTTTTCTCAATGTGTACTTGTGCACATTTTTTCCATTTTGGTTACTTTTTTTCAACACAAAAATAACAAATTTTTTGTTTGGGAACAAGAACTACCCGCTCCGCTTTTTTGAACCTTAAAAATTGTGTGTGGTATTTGTGCATCTAAAACCAATACTATTTTAATCTACTTAAACATTCTTTTTTAGAAACTTAAACAGACTTTGAAGTGACCATTATCTGCTACTTTTAGGATCGTTTTCACAACTTACATAATCGGTCGTATAAAAAGTGTTCCATTGTTACAACTTTACTTTAACCTACCAGGTAGGATGAACCTTAATTTACTCTATCGCCCACTATAGGTTAAAGTAAAGTTTTAATAATGGAACACTTTTTATAAGGCCGGTTAAAGTCTACTTTAATTTTTCGGTAAGTTGTGAAAAGGGGCCCTAATGCTTCATAGGTCTAAATGAAACACTTTTCTAGTAAACGATAAAGTCAAAGACCCTTCCGATCCCATTCCGTTTAATATGATTATATTTTACTGGGCGAAAAGCATTTATATATAAAAGATCTACCGCATAATTTAGCTCCATTTTGCACTTTGATACCATAAAACACAGCAAGACTTTAAAAGTTTTACTTGTAAGAGCTCTTCATATAAAAAGGTTAAAAGCTATAGCTCATAAAGTTTTTAAAATTGACGAAATTAAGTGTAAACTTTGAATAGGAGGAGCCACTTATATAGCCTGTTGTTCTTTCCAGACCATCGGTAATATTCTGCCAAACTTTATAAAAATCGGTCCATCAGTTTACATACAAACAAACACAATATTTTCTATAAACATATTTTTAAACTGAAGTGCGAATAAAGTCCTTTTGATACAAAATAATTTTGGTTACTTTCTTTCGCTTTTAATTACTTTACTTTAAAATTTTGATTACAAATTTTTTTTCGTCGTGGCAACGCTGTTTTGCACTTGCAAAAACACATGTATAAACGTATTATGACAGGGTTGCCGTAAGACATTTTGAAAAATAAAGTCGCGCAAAAACGTCGTCTAAGAAAATAAAAGTCGGAAACTTGTTTAATGACCTTTAGCGAAGATCTGTATTTCTATTTTTTACTTTGATAACATTTCATGAAAATCTTATAAATTAAATATGAGGATATGCACAATATATTTTTTTTTTTCTAAATTTTTGGAATTTTACGCTTGTGTTCATAAAAATTTTTTAAATTTAATAAAGGTGTAAAGAACAAATTTACTATGAAAATTGTCCTTAATAAACGTTTATTAAATTATATAATCGTTTATGAATACGGGGGAAAGTGTTTGAAAAGCGTTTTTATATATCTTGCAGACACACATACAAAGATGGGTGAATAGTGTATTTTGCCGATCTCTTAAAATGTGTACGTTTTTATTGTATAACGCACAGGTTCTCTCAAAAGTAAATGTCAAGTGGTCGAATTTCGGCCACCGGGCAATCCTAGTATATTTAAATCGCCGCTTTTAATAACTGTTTCTAAAAAACTACAAGTTAATTTACAAGTTCTGAAATTGCGATCAAACTCATTTTTATTTCAATGGTCACTTGATTTATCATATTGGTCTACTCACAATTCAAGAATAATTGTTTATATTGTGTCATAAGTTACAAATACTTGCAAAATTTGCTATAAAAAACAAATTTTTGCAAAATTTCCTATAAAAAACTAAATTTTGCAATATATCCTATAAAGAACAAATCTTTGCAAAATTTCCTATAAATAGCAAAATTTTGAAAAACTTTAATAAATGATTATAGTTTTTTAACGTTAAATAATTTTGGAAGCGCAGATGTTCCAAATACCGCTATTTGTTCTGGTTCAACGAGGCGTATGTGAAATATTTAATTAACCCATACACTACAAAAAAGCATACTTCAAATTACAAAATATATAAAGATACAATACTTTTTAAAAATAGTAATACTATTAGTCTATTTAATGCATTACATACCTTAAAAAAAGTTTATTTAATATATATACGTCCAAATAATATATGTAGTTAGTTAAGAATAACATATTTACTAGAAATAGACAACAAATATACAAACAAATATTTCTTATACTATATGCAGCGTAAAAAAAAATTATTTGAAAATGTATATACAACTTTTCTAACTGTCTGAAATGATTAAAACTTTTTGGCAACTAAATAAACATATCGAATACTTGCGTATAAACACAAGTTAGAGTGCTATATTTGGCTGTGCCGAATCTTTGATACCCTCCACCGATCTATATATATATGACCAATTTATAGGTTCTATGATATCCATTTATTATTAATTTAACTTTATAAAAAAAAGACATCAGCATTAAAATTGGTTGCGCTTTAGACATATATTAAATTATTGACTGACAATCAGAAAGGTTTATGCTTTTTTTTAGCAATTTTATCTAGCTTGAGTAAAATATCTTGATTCGAAACAGTTTAAGCCGATCTTAAATGATTTTCAGGAGAGGAATTTATATTGGAGTTATGGTAAGTTATGAACCAATCATCCTTAAATTCTGCAGAGTGATTTCCGGTATTAAAAACAAAAATTTCAATAAATTTCAAAACAGCGGTGAAATTAGTTTTAGCGTTTACAGTGAATTTCAGAAGGGTGCTAAATATGGGATCTAAGGTAAATTATTGACCGTAAACCACAAAATTGCATGACCTTTTTCTGGTCATATGAAGCTAAGTTGAAAGAAATTTTACCGCTATATATATATATTTATATATATGATACAGTTTTAGACGTATTTAATTAATTTACCAGAGTGGGCTTTATATGAGGCCTATAGTAAATTATGGACCGATCATCACGAAATTTTACAAGCGTATTTATAGTCCCATCAAACTGTGAGGTATTTAATTTTATTCTGATACCTTTATAAGTTACGATTTTAGGTGTACTAAACTTTTTTCCGGGAGTACGGTTTATATCGGACCTACGATAAATTATGGACCGATCTTAACGAAATTTCACAGTATTGTCCTTTAGAACTGTGACGTGCCAAATTTTGTTATGATAGCATTATTAATTAAAGTTTTCATGAAATTTTGCAGTGTGATTTCCAGTCGAATAAAACGAACTTTTGCAAGATCTTATATCATTCCGTGCATTTTTGCACCATTTATGGTAGATTTTGTAACAAAATTATTAATTTTTAAGGTGGTGGTTCCACATTTTGATTCATAGCTCTGATCCTACTGAGCCATATTTGCGGGATTTCAATCACAAACTGCTTAGGATAACTACAAGCAATTTGACACCAAGTTTGTTAATTTTTTTTGAGTTCTTCGAAAGTGATCGTGTTTTCAACAGACGGACAGACGGACATGGCTAAATCGACTTAGAATTACTCAAGGAGCCAGAATATATATACTTTATGGGATCTGAGATGTATTATAAAAAAGTTTCACACGGAATGACAAGCTTAATTAACCCTATTCACAACTAATTGTGGTGGAGCGCATGAAAAGTATTTAAAGAAAATTTTCTGCATTTACTACGGAATAAGCGAATAAATTATGTGAAAATAACCAGCAAAAAAAAACGAATAATATCTACAACATAAACATAAGCCAAAATAAAAGCAAACAGGCACACAAATATTTATCTTAAATTTAGCAGCAAAACGTTCATATGTACATTTTTTTAGAGTTTTCCTTTTCCGGACTTTTTCATTTCCCGGGAATACACGGGAAATCCCGCTTTATATAAAACGGTGCAAAATAAAATTTATTTTAATTGTTTTGAACAAAAAACTAATAACAATTCATAAGATCTATAAAATAAGTTTATCAATGTATTAAACGTTAATAAAAAAATTTAATCAAATCAGTGTTTTCTTTTATAATTCTTGTATACTAAATTTCCTGACATGTTACTTATTCACCTTTGTAATCACCTTTTACAAAAATAGTATTTTTAAGAATCTAATCGAAAAAGTATAATATGTAGCTGCTCTGCACATTTTTGAAGCAAGTGGAAACAAGTTTTTTCGTGTATGTTTTACTTCTCTTCTTTTACTGTGTATTTCAAAATTTCAAACCGTCAAATATTTAACATTGTCCTTCTTATCGGATTTGAATTTACATTAATTTGTTGATATAACTTTTTTGCAATTATATCAAGAGCAAAGTTACCATAATTTAAAAAAAAAAAATTTTCCGGGAATTCCCGCAGACTTTTCCCGGGGATTTTGTCCCGAAAAATGTTCGGGATTCCAGGAAATCCCGTACACTAATTTATTTACTTGTAAGTGAAATTCTTTATTGTTATTTTTAAAGATACTTTTAATATGTTTGCTGCCTTTTTACTAAACGTTAAATAAATACTCAATAAAAAAAGAATTCCAAAAACGATGACTTAATTTAAAAAAAAATATTGCTAATAGCGGAATATTTAGCAATATTTCTTTAAAAAAAATTTTTTAAGTTCCTTTATAAAAAAAAAAAAAAATTACTACTAAAAATTTTTTTAACATCTCGGTAAAAAAAAATTTTAATATAATAACGTAAGCACTTTTTAAAAACCTTATAATATAAGAAAATCTTACTATTAATAGCAAACTATTACCAAATTTCCGACAAATAGCAATATGTCCTATAAATAGAAATTTTTGCATTATTTCCTATTAAAAGCAATTTTTAATAAACTTCCTATAAATAGCAAATTTTGTAAAAAAAAATTCCTATAAATAACAAATATCTTAAAGTGTCCTTTAAATAACCAATATTTTTAAAAAATTTTCTATAATAAACTTAAGCAGCAAATTTTTTAAAAATTTCCTATAAATTAGAAAATTTGTAAAAAATTCCTATAAATAGCAAATTTTAGTAACTTTTCCTATAAAAGGAAAATTTTTCGAATTCCCTCTAAATGAAAAATATTAGCAATTTGTCCTATAAATAACTTATATCTGCAAAATATCCTATAATTAGCAAATCTTAGTAAAATTGGCCTGTAAATAGCTTATTTTAGCAAAAAGGAACATTTTTGCTTAATTTTCTATAAACAGAAACATCTTACAAAATTTCCTATAAAAAGAAAAAATTTTCGAATTTCCTATAAATGACAAATAATAACAATATTTTCTATAAAAAGCTTATATCTGCAAAATATTCTATAAATAGCCAATTTTAGTACAATTGCCTGTTAAAATAGCCTATTTAAGCAAAATTTCCTATAAACAGCAAATTTTTGCAAGAATTCTTATAAGAGGAGAATTTTGTGCTTAATTTTCTTTAAAAAGAAACTTCTTGCAAAATTTCCTATAAATGGAAAATTTTTCGAATTTTCTATTAATGGCAAATGAGGAGCCGCAGAACAAAACGTACTTTTTCACACATTTAAAATTTTTGGGAAATGGAGGTTTATTTAATGTGACCCCTTAAAAAACTGTATGAACCTGGAAATAGAAACAAGTTTTTTGCTTACCAAAAGATGAATCAGACTGCCGTAAGTCAACACATTAAATGTCAAGGATGTCTAATATCCAACCAATTTTATATCGAAAAAAGTACGTTTTGTTAAAAAAAAAATTAAAAAAGTACGTTTTGTTTAAAAAAATATTTAAATTTTCTACAGATTCTTGTAATTCTTCCATGTTTTAATTATACTATTGTATTAATTATTTTTTTCATAACAGTTATTCATCAAACAATAGTTAAATTATCGGCCATGTTCTGACAATCGCACGATTTGAAATCGCAAAACGCCAGATTTATTTTATGGTGTTCTTAAACTCGTGCGTTTAGCTTGCTATCCGCCATAGTTTTTTACAAATATTCTAGTTCTCTTTTGCAATTTGAAGTCACCAAACTTCTTGCTATTGCGATTTACAGAACACCTAATTTACGATTTAAAGTCAGAATCGCCAATGTTAAGCGTTTTGCGATTGTCAGAACATGCCCGTATTGCAAATATTGGTGACTATTCTTGAAAACTCTTCCAACAAATACAAATTTACATTAAAACAAAAGTATAGTTTAAAAAATAGTTTTTGTTTATCATAAATTTCTAAAATTAATTAACATGAGAATTTTGACGCGTTTCTAAAAAACGGTATATTGTATGATAAACACAAAAACAATTTCTTAAACTTTGTTTTTGTTTTAATGAAAATGTTAACTTTTTCGACGCGTTTTCAAGAATAGTGACCATTATTTAACAGTTAATTTTAACGCAAAAGAAATGACATAACTAAACGTCCATTAAATTAAGAATATTAAGAAATGTCATGTTATTAAAACAACTACACGAAGAAATGGCAAAAACAATGAAAAAAGCACGTTTTGAAAAAAAAAAAAATGAAAAAAGTACGTTTTGTAATGCAGCAATTTTTTTTAACCCATTTTTTTGGTAAAAAAAAAGAAAAAAATATGCTTACTAGATTTTTTCTTAAAGATTTTAAGCCAAATATTATAAAAATATCAAAAAACCAATTTGTCAAAAAATGCGAAAAAGTACGTTTTGTTCTGCGGCTCCTCAAATAATAATAATATATCCCATAAATAGCTTTTAGATGCAAACTATCCTATAAATAGCCAATTTAAGCTGAATTTCCTATATATACCAAATTTTTAATAAACAGAAAACTTTTGCAAATATTTCCAAAAAAAAAACAAATTTTTTAAAATTTAAAATAAAATTATAGCAAACTTTTTTCAATTTCTACTCTCCCAAATAATAAAAATAGAAAATCGTTTGAAAAGCAGTAGCTTAAACAAAAGATAGTCGTAAATATGCACTACCACTTCCATGTTATTTATAAATATTATTACCCATGCGGACCAACGTACACACACATACATATTTACATACAAGAACATTTTTTGAAATACAATATTTCTGTGTAGATTCCTAGGGAAACTTCAAGTGCACAACACACACCAATAACTTTAATACGTACATACAAGCACATGTGCAAAAGTACAGATTTATATGCTTGTGAAGTTACATACATATCGTCATATAAAATACAAAGGGGTCTGCCATTAATTTCAAAAAATTTTCAGGAAAGATAAAAAACTTAAAAGTATCATTAATAACCCAGGAAAAACTTTTTGATTTTAAGTAATAGGTGGTAGTTGTCATTACAATTTTTATTATTTTGAAAACCTCAATAAGTACTTACTAGTAATTACCTCAGCACCTACTTATTAATTTGGTTATTTTCACTACTGAATATTTTCTTACTAATAATCAGCTAAATAACTACTTATTAGTGGTGTTGTTTTCACTACTAAATATTTATTTACTGGTAACGCACTCAATAACTACTTATTAGGAATATTAACTTGTGATTTTTTGGCTTCTAGTAAGTATATTGTAAGTACTTACAATTCAACTTACTCGTAGCTAAATAATTAAATAATAACTAGATATTTTTTGACTTCTAGTAAGTGTATTATAAGTACTGAATTCTGTGGACGCCTCGAACAAAAATAATTAGTTAATCAGCCGAAAAATAAGTAGTGTTTATTTTCTCCAACATTATTTGCTAACTTACCAGGTTAGTAAGGTTTTTGCTGGGAAGGTATGAATTAATGAAAGTATGTATCTTGAAAAACATTTTTTTTAATAACAATAGCTTGCTTTCTATTAAGTTTCTTATCGATCTTGAAACATTTTTAAAAAAGATGATAGGCCCTTTTGAATTTTATATGACGATATGTATAAATATTTTTTATTTGCAGTTATTTGGCACACATTTATAAATAGATAAAAAAATAGAACTAAAAGAAAAATGCACGAGAAGAAACATTTTTTTCAATGCGTTTATGTGTGTATCAATGCAGACTTAGTTAGATACTAATGTTTACATGCATCTGCAAGTATTTTTCTAATTTTTTCCCTTAAAAAGAAGTTAATGTATGTGTGTGTGTGTATTTATTTGTATTTTATTTCTTTTAAAACGGTAGCTGGGTATTTTCCTTATCGGAATAAGCTTATTTCGTTCAATGAACTGAAAAATATTGTTTACCTCACAGTTTCCGTTACATATTTATTGCAAAAAACATGTAGTATTTTTATGTTTTTTTTTTTTTTTTTGTTTTTCCATATCATATTCTTAGCTTTCCATCTATTCACACCATTATGTGTATAAATTTAATACATATTTATGTACTACATACATACCTACTTATATACATATATGGTGACCATATTTTTAAAACAAATATATAGAACAGGAATTCCAAAATTGATGAAAGAAAGAGTATTTCACAGAAATTCGATTAAGATTATAATTATCGATTTTTAAGTGATTAAGAGCTGTTTAAAAAATTTTGTTTTTATCTATCCTTCTCGCCTCTTTCTTCGAATTTTACTTGGCCGCAATTGTCTTTAAAACTTTAAAATTGTACACTCAAAGAGAACACATTTTCCGATATGATAAACTTTAACAAACAAATTTTGGCCGGCTTCGCAAAGAATCTTTATCTAGCGAAGCGAACTTAGCAAAGCCAGTGTTAGCTTTATAGTACAGGATACAGGGAAGTTTAAGTTAGCGATACTTGATTTTAAAATTTGCGATTTATTAAATCGGGATTTTAAATTTCGAGTATATGACCCCAACTCATATAAGAATGTACCCTATAGGTCTTTGGTAGTAGAGACCTTTACATAAATAAAACCTATCACTTTTACATGGGGTTGTCAATGGAGGGGGTCAATTGACACCATTTGACCAGTTACATATCTATTCTCAATGAACTACTACAAAGTAGTATTATTTCAATAAAACAAGTCCAAGAACTAAATTTAAGAACCACATTTTAAAAAGTCCCAAACAAATGTGTCACACCACCAGTGAAGACTGTTCACTGGTCATGAGTTCGTTCTTTTTGTGCTTGTTCTATTTTCACAAGTTCCAGGACCCGTCTGTTGGAACAATTGACCTAAATTTCCCTCAGGGTATATAAATATATAACTCCTTTGGAAGTTTTATTAAATAAAAATTTGAAAATAAAATTTTTCATTGATATTCGGGCCTTTTCACCATTTTTAGATATAATATCCATTCCGACTGGGAGTTCTTAAATAGTGTTTTTGGGCCCTATTTCATTGCTTTTCGATTGACTTTTTTTGAGAGTTATTTCATTAATCTCTTTGGGAGTAATGAGCTAGTCCATCAGTGCCGGTGTTGCGGGTTCGATTCCTGCCTGAGACTCTGGTCTCCTGCAGACAAGCGTAGAGCTTCGCGGGACTAGTTTAGGTAAAAAAAAATTATATCGTTAAAGTAACAATAATACTTCAAAACCATAAAAACATTTTTTTTTTTGTTTTAAAGCATCATTTAAAATTTCACGGGATTTAAAGCTAACAAAGAACAATATGAATGTGTTATGAGGAAGTTAGGTTTGCCCAAAAGGGGAAAAATATTATTGGACTTAAGCCCAATTTTCAGGATAGTAATTAAATCTAAATTAAGTTAATTTTCATAAAAACTTAAATCATATTTAAATACAGATTGATTTTTTGAGTTTTATTTTAGAAGTCTTATTTAAATAAGATAAAAGTATGGTAACACTACTAAATACAAAAAAATATCAAAAGTATAATTATTTACAAGGTGGTCTCAAAAAACAGCTGATTGTTATTGCTTTGCCTCTTGTTGTTGTATTGTCGTGATATTGAGGCCACCTTGCTTAAATATTACAATAGATACTTACTGCCTGTTTTTAGAAAACGTAAACAAGTGAGTGAGTTAGAAATTATATTGAAAACAACAATAAAAAGCGAAAATTTGTTTTTGTTTTCGATATAATTTCTCACTCACTCACTTGTTTACGTTTTCTAAAAACAGGCTGTTAAGTTGAAATTAAGTGTACCACATCGGTGAATTAAGTTGGATTTAACTATTTAGTGAAAAAGAGAATTTTGTATTTAAAACGATTTTAAACATAAATGTGTTTTAATATCAATACTGAAAACTGGCTATTAGTATTGGGTTACTGTTTAATACCAATCCAAAACTTTATAAAACAGATAACTTTTTCTGTGGCATTATGGAAAGCATTGTTTTGAACTTTCTAGGAAACGGCAAATCTCCGGACTTTAAGTAAATTCTGCAGACTTTGTTTGAAGAGATTCAAACTCGAATGTAATTTAATAAATTTTTTTACTACACTGATAGAAAAGGTAATAACCCTAAAGTATTTTGACATCAGTACTATGAAAAGTGTCTTTGTTTTCAACCCCATGACACCTTTCATCATTGTGATGTTAATCTTAACATCACTTGGTTAAATTGTAATATGGGTTAAACCATCACCAATGGGATGACACATCGCCATCACAGAAATGACGAATCGGAGTCAGTTTGAAAAACCAATATCATCAGTGCGATGACTTAGTAGCATCGGAGAAAGAACTCATTAGGCTCAATTTAATGACAGACTCTCATTAAACTAAGTCATTTGAATTGACTTAAGTCAAAATGAGAGAATATTATTATTTACTTACCCGTTACAAATGTTTGTTTTACTTTGTTGTATTTTGCCATTTGTTTACGAAAACCTCCCAATTGTAAGACACCAGCAGCATGCCTAATTTAATTTTCGTAATCATAAAATTTTGAAAATTTAATGTGTTTAACTAAATAATTTAAACAAACAGAAAATGGAAATTTTGCTTCTTGTTATACTTTTTAAACATGAAAATACTGTTGATAATACACAAAATGTGGCATTGTACTGATGTCATTGTAATAATAGCATACATGACGCATAAAATGTGAAAAAAATTTATGATGACGTTCGTCATTGGATTTTTATGACATTTTTGCCTTATTGATGTTATTTGGTATAACATTGATGTCAAAGTACTAATGTTAGGACATCTGGAATAAAAAGATGCATTTTTCTATAAGTGTAGTTTTTAAAAGTCAAAAAATATATATTTTTTTTAAATCTGTACACACAAACCACATTAACTTTCCTTGTATTATTTAAGAATTTTCCCAAAAAAATTAACGTTTATGTATTTTCGAAAATAGAAAAAAGTCAGAAAAACTAGAAAGCAACTTTTATTTTTAATGCGCATCCCGGGTTGCATGTAGCCGTTCTTTACCTCAGTGGATTTAACATCAACAGGTTAAGATCTTGAAGCTGCTTAGCTATGCCCCCTGACTGGCGCAGCATATCCCCCAAGAGGAAACCAAATTTAGAGTTTTCATTAGAATTCATTAATGTGCAATTGGATGTTTCTCGTTTTTTTTTTATAATAACGGCTACCGGTTTTTATTCTTTGGCGTTTCCCTAAAAGTAATCAGCCAAAAACCCGTTCAACAGATTATTATTAATATTCAAGAATAAGGGTCCGATATCCGAGTTAAGAAATGTTACGTCAAATGTTCTAGAAAGACACAAAAAAAAAATATATTTTCTTCAAAAAATAATATGTTTGTTTCTTTACTTTTCTGATAACGAAATCAGACTTCAATAAATTCTTCCTCACTGAGAGCTAAAAAAGTAAAAAAAAATACGAAAACGGCAAAAAACCACAGATGGGGGTAGTGCACTAATTTTGCAGTTTTAACTCTCACTTAGTGATAGTGCAAAAATATTGCAATCATTTTGTTTATGTTGAGTGATGTATTGAAAAAAACAAGTAAGAAAGTATTGTCGGTCAAGCCCGACTATATGATACCCTACACCACAGTATTTAATATCATATCATGCCCCCTTGTGGTCCTATTTTTGAAAAACTGTATAGCTTATGTGTCCATATAGATATGGATCTGTCTATGTTTTAAATATCATTAAAATCGGTTTGAGAGGCATAAATTGCCCCTATCTCCCCTTGTGGTCCTATTTTTTAAAAAATGCATACCTTTTGTGTCCATATGGATATGGTTCTCTCTAAGTTTTAAATTTCATTAAAATCGGTTTGATAGTTTCTGAGAGGAAGAAATTTCTCCTTATCTTCTATCGTAGTCCTACGATTAGGCCCATTTTCAATAGGCTTGGTCCTTGTACCAATAAGAACCTATGTCCCAAATTTTATCAAAGTATCTCCAAAATTGCGACCTGTACTTTGGGCACAAGGTTAACATGGACAGCCAGCCAGCCAGCCGGACGGACATCGTTAGTTCGACTCAGAAAGTGATTAAGAGTCGATCGGTATACTTTTAGGTCTAGGACCAATATTTAAAGGCGTAACACACATCAGCACAATTGTATAATACCGTCTCCACTGTTGTGGTGTGGCTGGCTGGCAGTCTTTTTGTCTGGCTGGCTGTCCATGTTAACCTTGTGCCCAAAGTACATGTCGCAATTTTGGAGATAATTCGATAAAATAAAATTTGGCCGGCTGGCTGGCTGGCTGTCCATGTAACCTTGTGCGCAAAGTACAGGTCGTAATTTTAAAGATAATTTTATAAAATTTTGGACATAGGTTCTTATTGGCACAAGGACCAAGCCTATTGAAAATGGGCCAAATCGTAGTACCACGAGGGAAGATAGGGGGAAACATAATGGACACATACGCTATGTAGTCTTTCAAATATATGATCACAAGGGGAGGTAGGGGGCAATTTCTGCCTCTCACAAACTTTCAAACCGATTTTAATATAGTAATATAGTTTATAAACATAGATAAATCCATATTTATATGGACACATTATCATGATGTGTTTTTAAATACTGTGGTGTAGGGTATCATATGATCGGGCTTGACCGACTATAATTTCTTACTAGTTTTTTTTTTTTGTTGTGGGTTAGTATCAAACAAGTGTCTTTTATTAAAAGTCAAAAACGTTTTGTCTTTTGTTGGTGTTTGTTCAGCTTTAATTCAGCATTAAAGGGCATTGCAATATTTGTCATGGCCTTACTTTTGTTTTTACTAAATCTTGCAAAATTAAAAACAAGTATTTGTTTAAAAACTTTTTCACTTTGTATTTTTATATACCTGTGGCCTTTTGACAAAACATCTTAAGTCAAATTTAAAAAGTTGAAAAAAATGCTGTTAAGTATACGAATTTTCCTTCAAAAAACAATTTTGTTTACGATTTTAAAATTTTGTATTAAGCCCTTATGATACTATGCATTGTTCAAGTTTTAGTGAACAGTACAAATATAATGTAATGCAAAAATTTACCAAGAGCAAAGAGTTAAGCTGTATTAAGATAAATGGCAAACTGTCAAAAATTTTACTAAAGTTATTATAATGTAAAATTGTTTAACTTAAAATGGACATTTCAAGCTTGAAATATTAAAAGTGTTGCTGAATCAGCGGTTAATGGGCAAATTTAGCGATTTACCACTTTTTTTTTTTAGGTTTCTCATAAACAAAAAGTTGGCAACATTTAATGAAATAAACAAAACAGGGATGGCTAAGTTGTTTCATTTGTACTTTTTTGTTGATACTTTTTAAGCTAAGAATTATAATAACTTTTTGTGGTGTTTTTTCTAAACATAAATAAAATTAATTTCAACTAAAAAAATCTTTTTGTACAATTAGCGTAAAAAAGTAAAATTTTTAAAGGTTGTTTGTAAAATTTTAAAAATTCTCAACGCCATCCCTGAAACAAAACCATAACAAGAGAAAAAAAGCTTAAAATCTTTGTTTGCATTTTTTATAGTTTGCTCTTTCTAGCATTAACTGTTTCTTTCTATCAATTCTATATCAATTAATGATAAAAAATATAGTGTCAAAAGGGCTTTATAAACGAGTTTTTCTTTAATTTCGGTTTATTTTATTATTTGATAAAAATGATTTTTTTCACCGAGTTTTTTTAAAAACTTTTTTTGCTAAATTATCTCGAGTTAAGATGTTTTGACAAAATGCCACAAATATAAATAAGTATGTAAGTATTTGTCTATTTTTCTTTACCCTTTTGAAAAAAGAGTTAGGATATGAAGAAACACGAATTTGTATCACTGTTTTTTTTTTCTTTTTTTTTTTGTTATATATGTATTTGTATTTTTTCACATAAATAAATAAATTTTTGTTTTTTTACATATTTGTACTCAGATGTCTGTCCATATGAATTTCTTTAATATTTTTAAAAAACATTTTTATGTTTTCGGAAATAATGTGAATGAACCCAATATGATGTTGTTGAATGATTTTTGTTTTTATTTTTTTTTTTTTAATATTTTTCTTCATCATGATTTAATAGGAAATTCTCTGAAACTTAAACATAACAGGAAAGTAGAATGTGTATTTAAAAGGAAAATCTTCAACACGTAACACTGGCAGTTGAGAATTTATAAAATAAAAAACATAACATTACTGGACAACTTTGCCAAATAACTAAGGAAAAATCATTTGTTGAAAAAACAAGTATAAAAATATAGTTGTGCTCTTTAGGAAAAAAATCTATGAAATAAACCAAATAAATAATTATCAATTTAACATTACGAAAAACTAGAGTTTCTGACTTAAGCCCGTTTTTGCCTAACGCTAAAGAATTAATGTCAATAAAAGAATAAATTTTGAACAAATTGTTATTAATCGATATCGTTACGAAGTATTTTCAGACTTGTCCTGTGATAATAAATCATTGCTTACTTTACTAAATTAATTATACTTTTAGTCGTCATTGAATGTAAAAATTTGTCACGGCTTTTACACCGTTATTTTCACTTAAATCTGAAGATTTGCTATCAGTATAAAGCTGGATTAAAATCACTATATTACGCGTCAAAACATCGCATGCTTTTTATACCTTCCTTGCGTTCTATGCTTCAAAACTGCATTAAACCATTAATCAAAAATAAAATTAGTTTTAATTAAAAATGTATCCATGTGAATTAAACGTTTAATGAGCAGAAAAGGTTTTTAATATCAAAAAAAATTCAATTGATACTATTAATTTGTTCACTGTTGCAAATTGAATTAATTTGTTAATTAATATCACACATTTTTCTATTTCTAATTTCGAGCGATTCTAATTTTTGGAAATTCTAATTACTTAGAGCAGTGTTCGAAAATAAACAGAACATTATTTAGCGTTCGGCTCACACACTGAGGAACGATATCTATTTTTTTTTGGTGCTTGTGCAGACGAACACAACCCTTAATACCGTTCGAAACTATTTTCAAGAAAGAGCCGAACATTATATAGTGTTCTGTTATTCGTTAAAAAAAAAACAGAACATTTGTAGTGATACTGTAGACAAACATTATATTTTAAAGTTCTATAATGTTTTTTTTTTACATTAATAAAGAAATGAACAAACTAAAATTTTTAGAAACGACCGCAGCACGAACAGCTTGTGTGTGTATTGTGTATATGTTTTGTTTGTGCAAAATTATTTTGCTGGCTTTTTGTTTTTTTTTTTTGTATGTGTATTTTGTTTTTGTAAAAAATTTTTGGTTTTTTTTAACAGCCAAAAAGGCGCTAAGCACAGCAGAAAAGAACGAACACAATGAAGTTTGTGGTTTTAAAAAAAAACCAAACGGAATTAAATGTTCGCATCTTTTTTGTTGAGTTGGATAAGAATAGTATTATTTTGGTTTTGAAAGAAGACAAACCGGAAAACTTAATTTTTTTAATGCTTTACTTCACAAAACCAGGATAATCGCTCGATTGTACCTGATGGAGTGGACTACTGTACCCCGTAGCCTTTCTGTTGGTTGTGAACACCTTCCATCGACCAGCCTTAGGAGTAAATACTGATGGTTTTTCAAAGAGGAACTGGATATAAAAGTTTATTTTCGTCTGCCGGATGGATGTAGTGTCCTGCAGGCGGAAATCTCGGCTATAAGGCGGGCGGCTAACTGGCTAAGGTATTATCGCATATCGGGGTAAACGAGTATATTTAATGATAGCAAGGCTGTCATTCGGGTGTCTACACGACATCTAGGTAAACTGTAGAATGTCCGAAGTCTTTGAATGAGATTTCGAAGCCGATGAGCTGGCCAAAGGAGGTGGTCGCAAGGATTACACATTAATTGATTAATTCGTTGGCCTTCCAATGGCTCACTGTAAGTCACTTATCAAGTGCGAATCTCATAGAATTGTGCAGAAGGGATGGACCTGTGAGTCCACCTGCTCCATATCCAGGGCACTTTGGACTGGTTATGATGAACGGAGAACTAAATCTCTACTTAGGTTCAATAGGGACCAAATCAGAACAGTAGTATCAGTTGTAATTGGATGGAAATCTACCGAACCGAACATATTAAATGTTTATTTTCGAGCACTGACTGAGAGCTAAAATTTTCGAGTGTCTAGTGTATTTCTAGGTATATCTAGTGTAGCTATGTTCAAATATGGACGACTTAAACTGATAAATTGGTAACATAAATATATTTAGTCCAGAAAATTTTTAGATCTTGGATATTGCAAAGATCTTGGGGCTATCGGAAATAAGCCAGTATTATTATAAATCTTAAATCAATTCCAAATCTAGAGAAAGAAGTAAGTATAAAGATAAAAAACGATTCATGTAAAATTCAAGAAAATCTAACCATCGCTGTTCAATTTACATTGAGGCTTCTGGACTTATGTGCAACGTACAACATGCGGTTGCCCGCAAATTCCAGAGACCAGTCTCTCTCAAAATCTAATTTATCCGCATTAATTTTTGAAGTTGTCCGAATTTTGACATTGACCACAAAAAGAAAAACAGAAGAAGAAAGAAGCACCATTGATGCTCTATTTGGACGCAACAGACCTTTTTATATGAAATGATCAAGATCCCTAGCATAAAGTCATAAATGTCAATCGTCTTTGTTTAGTTTTATTACTTTTATTTTGATTATTATGATAATCAATAATTCCATATTATTACTTCTCCTTTTTGTGTTATTCTTACATATTAAAAGTGTGATTAGTAAACTAAAAATATCGATTAAAAAATTTATCGTTTGTTGATAAATCAATCGAGTATTATATTTTTTTTTTTGTTAAGATAATTAAATAAATAAATACTCGATATTTTGTTCATAGTTTGTTGCCTTTCGCGATTAAATAATGATTTGCATTTTTTTTTTTGTGTTGTTCCAAATTTAACTTATTGCATTAAACTAAACTAAAACTAATTTGCTATTAAAAAATATTAAACACAATTATTAAAACTATTAATTAATAATTGAACTTTAAGTATTCCGTATGGATTTATATTTCTTAAAGTATTTGATTTTTGTTGAATTTGCTATGGGTTGAAATAAAAAAACTAAAATATTTAGAATGAAATGGTAATTTAAAAGACATATCTGTCTCAATCATAATTTTTGGGATTCTAAGTAAATTTTTCAGGTGCGCCACTAGAATCACGGTAAGGGAGGGTTATGAGGCGAATGTTCCTTTAACATCTAGGAACATCTTTTAATAGGTTAATGGATCAATATACTTTGCTTAGAGTCATTCTCATTAATAATTACAGAGGGGTTTTTTGTTATTGTCTGTAATTATACTGGTCCACTGTAAGGTAATAATTTATATAGATATTTTTAATTCGGGAGTCTATAATAAAAAAAACAATGTATATAAATCGAAGTTAGTTGATAAAAGGACACGAACTCCCCCAATCCCGGCTGATCGCTAGCGATTCAATGGCTCCCACCATCCTTCTGTCACTAAGCTTGTAACGTAGAAGCTAATACGGTTAGAAATAAATGATTTGAAATGAAACCCGATGATGTTACATTTTTTGGGAAGATTGCTTTTATGATGCAAATTTGTGATTGATTTCTACGTTTTCATGAAACAGAAAAAGTTATTTTTAATTGTTTTCTTGTTCCTGTATATTACAAGGTCCTCATTGGTGATGGTTAGAATATTCTATTGACTCCTTTGAGCATCGTCGCAATGTTGGTTGTATTTGCCTGTTTTATCGTTACTACAATTTCTGGTTCCCGAAATCCTTATGTTTGTTCGTAATACACATTTTTTTCAATAGCCCTTCCTTTTGTGTTCGCTTGGCCGGTGCTTCGTATAACGCATTACAGGGAAAACTTGTTTTTTGGAAGGATTGTTTGTATGTGAAGTAACTTATCTGCTGAAGTCTTCCATCTCACTTTCAAAATGAATAAATTCAAGTCGAAAGTTCCAAGCACTAAAACCTCTATCCTCCTTCCCTCAAACTATTTTTCTAGTTCAATTACAATGCAAGGCATTAGTAGGGGTCATCACCTGAGTGCTGGTCCTAACAAAAAAAGTTTGCTTGGACAGCCAGCCGAACGGACGTCGTTAGACCGAGTGAGAACGTCGTTTGGGTCGATCCGACACACAGAAAAAGTCTTATGTTGCTTTGTTTGGAACTCAAAATGAAAGCCTTGGCTTAATGTAAGAACTAAAACTTATTATATTTTATTTTATATGAATAAAACAAATTAAATTATTGCAAATTTATTTATTCCTACACAAAATAATTTACATACAGATGAAAACTTGGTATTTTTATGAGCTGTCTCATTTAAATGGGGAATAGCTATATGTTTTTTTTTTTTTATTAAGTTCACTTATGATTCCATATTCTTCGATTACAATTTTAAATAAAAAATCAAAAGAAATTTAAAAATTTCATATATTAATAAAGAATTTCGTGCATTGTATGAAAAAATTCCTGATTTCGCACCATATTTCGCACATTTTGTACAACAGTTTTTCTGGATACATAAGGACATATAAGAGAAGGATTTTTTTTTTTTTTTTTTTTTTTTGTATAAAAAACTTTTCAAATTTTTCAACACTAACGCCTACTCAAACTCTTCAACACATCAACAGACACGTGGATTTTTTTTTCTGCAAAAATATAATCGTTAATAAAACAAAATCGTATAATATAAAATACACGTACAATTCACGTTAAACAGGAAGAAACAATAACAAGTGTTTTAAAATTACAAAAAAAAAAAAACAAAACGCAGAAATATAAATTCAAAAACAAACCTCAATAACAATATTAAGTTAAAGGGAAAAAGAGGTTGAAAAATAAATTTTTATGTATGTATGTATGTATGTAAGAATAAAATTGAAATCGTTTTTGCACAGTGGGGAAAAGTAAGCGAAAAAATTTAATAATTAGTATTGTGTTTATTTTTGTTGAACTGTTTATGGGTTTTAATCCAAATTTTGATATTTTTAATTAGGCTAAAGTTCATCAAACTTAATTTTCATTAAATTATTTTTATGAAGAAAGGAATTTTACAACATGAAATTAACTAAAATTATAAATAAATTAAAAACGGGAAAAAGGAAAGAAAAAAATGAAGAAAAATGTACTTTGAACTTCGAGAAGAATTCTTGACAAAAAGTACGAAAAACTAGAAGTAAGGAAGAACATTTAAATCAATTAAAATAGATAATCATTCAAAAAGCTAATTTCGATCTTCCAAAGGTTTAAATACAATTTGGTTTAAAGATTGATGTTTGACTATTGACTGCCAGTAGTCGTCGATGGCTGTGAGTGTTAAACGGCAAAACCCTCTGAAGAGATTGAGTGGTTGCAATTGAAACATGTAGGGTAACCTGTCCGTGAAAGCCTGGGTTCGATTCCCGCGGCAGTCAAGAATTAAAAAAAAATTACAATAAATTTTAATTAATGTCATGTTGTAAAATTCCTTTCCTTCTGAAAATAATTTAATGGAAATTAAATTTGATGAACTTTAGTCTAATATTTGAAAAATTTAATAATAAACTTTTATTTTTATTTATTAAGTCGTTCTTTTTGGGTCTTACAATACGGTAAATCTAAAATTAAAAACAAGTTGATCTTTTCTAATCCCCTAAGCTTATCCAGCGAAGCTCTACGCTTGTCTGCAGAAAAGAAACCAGAGTCTCGGGCGGGAATCGAATCCGCAACCCCGGGTGCTGATAGACTAGCTCACTACCAGCTAGCATACCGGGACACTCCCGGTATGTCAGCTCATCGCAACCTTCCTGTCTTTTCACTTGGAAAATATTTTTTAGTTACGAATTAAGATGATTTTACAGTTATTCTATACATTTTTCAGGGATTTTACCAAACTCGTGCTTAACGAGTGGGACCTCTTAGGCTCTAAAAATGTTTTATAGAACTCTAGTCTTGAGTTTAAAGATTTTTTTTATTGTGCTCAGAACAGGTGCAACCTTGATATTTATATGCTGATTCCTTGAATTCCTAGGTGGAATATAGGGCCGTTACAAATGCTTTCCATAAGTTCTTATTATTTGCCATTTTATTTTTCATTTCGCTCCATGATACATCTCATCTCTGCAACCCGTACTCGATCTGGCGTCTCCAGGTGTTGGCAGGTCTGCTGGATCTTCTGGCGCTTTGAAGGTCTATTTGATAAACGGTCTGTTGATATCGTTTGTCGATTTTCTAATCGTGTTTTAAAAATTTTTAAAATTTAAAATTACGGGAGCGTATATCGAGCTCTAATAGAGTTAAGCATGTATGTTTCCACACCTTAACATTGGATATTGGTGCAGGCCAGTGTATTCCTAGTATTCGCCTAAGGCAGCGGTTTACAAGCGCTTGTAGGATTAGAATTTCGCATTTTGACATATTCCACGTTTCGCCACATTAAAGATGAACAGATTTGACATTTGTGTTACAAACTTTGATTTTAGTGCTAGCGGAAATACTTTTTTACCTCCAAAAATTTATTCAGCTTACTTTTGGCTTGTATAGCTTTTTACCGTCTGTTCTTTATATCTTCTTTACTGCATCCGCTCTTGGATATCAAACTCCCCAAGTAACAAAAACATTTAACGTCTTCGATAGGCTGCCCCATAATCTGAAACAACGAAGTATTCCAAGAGTTTATACACATTGATTTAGTCTTATTGATGGCTGTAGGAAAAATCGCCCAAAGAAAATGGCCCAAGGAAAAAAATGAAAAATCGCCCAAAAAAATTCCCATGTAAAATTGGGCCTGAATTCATATGAAAAGTGACCCAAATTTTTGGGCTATTTTTCGTTATTATTGGGTGATTTTTTGTTTTTTAAATTTGGTGACTTTTCATTATGAAAAATCATCCAAAAATATTGTATGAAAAATAGCCTATTTTTTCAGGCCGTCTTTCATTTTTAAAATTTCGTCAAAATCTTACATACTATTTGTCAAAATCATTCATTATCATTATACGTCGAATTCCTAAATGTTATTTGTAAAAATAACGGGATATATTGCAAAAAGCTATTTTCTGTTTTGAGTAATTGATTATAAGTGCACAGTTAAAAAAAGTGACAATGGAAAAATTGGAATATGAATTTGTTTGTGGTAAAAAAGTTTAAAGTCCGTTGATTTACTTAAAAATCATAATCAGCCAGATCAAGAAGTGTTATACCAAGAGCTCGCTGCTATTTCTTCAATTAAAAAAGATTGCATAGAAAACGCATGTGTAATCATTTTTCCGAAAAATAATGTTTGTACTGATTGGGAACCGTTCGAAGACATATTTGAAAGCGATCAGACGATAACAATGAAGTCAACAACGTAAACAATACTTTCAAATGCATTGTATGCTTTGTCAATTCTCCCAACACAGCATTATTGCCATGCAGACATTTAAAATGCTGCAATGAATGTGTGATCAAAATGCAGGCACAATGTTTGGCGGAGGGCCCAAATGAGCATGTCTATCCATACTACCGAGCAGCTGTTGAAGATACAATGCAATTTTTTACATAAAACTTACATTATTATGTTACTAAATTTATATGAATAATAAGAACTTTTTTTTGCAAATTGGGTAATTTTTAATTTATTTTTGGGAAAAAATTCGTTTTTGGTTTTTGGGTAATTTTTCATTGTTTTTTTTTTTTTTGGCTCTTTTACGTGTTTTTTGGGCAAAATTTTATATTTAACTTTTTGAATATTTTTCATGTTCTTTTGGGCGATTCTTTATTTGGGCGATTTTTTATTTTTTCCCTTGGGCCATTTTTCTTTGGGCGATTTTTCCTTCAGCCCTTATTGATGTTTTCTTGTAAACTAGCTTCTTCTTGTAAACCGCATATTCAGCAAAAAGTTGGAACTTGGCTTGCATATCTGAGAAACAGTGAGAGATAAGGCAAACATCATTCGCATATACTAGATCGTCGAGGGTATCATAAAAACCCCATGTAATGCCGTACTGTTTTGTCATAGACAGGTTCAAAATGACCAAACGCACCCCTTACGTACTCCAATATTTATTTTAATTGGTTCACAGAAGGAAAACCACTCGGGATAAATCAAGTACGAGTCGTACTCAAAAATTCAAGTACGAATAAAACTAAAACGTACTCAAAACAATTCTAAATGGGATTACTTTAGAAAATCAATCCCGGAATTTCTTGAAATAAGTATAAAATTCTTGAATCAAGTAAAAAAAAGATTAAACTTTTCGTAGTATTTTTTTAAACCTCCGGCTTACGCATGTTTTGATTTTCTATACACATTGAAAAAAGGCCTGGCCGGACTCATGTGTACCACGAAGGGTTAAAAAGTAATTTTGAACTCTTGCTTCTCATTTAGTTTTTATTTTTGGTTAAATATGTACATAAGATTTCTAAAGTAAAAACCATATCGGGCATGATGTTGATGTTTTATCATTCTGTAAGGTGTAATACCGGTAAGTAAATAAATCATAATAATTTTTTCTTTCTAATTCGCAATAAAATCAACTTTATAATATTTGAATCAAGCGCCTTTTGAGATTAATTCAATCTTCGTGTTACTTAAATCAATTTCATTTTCGGATTATTTTAAGTACCAATTCGGATTAAAACAATTTTATAATTCTTGAATCAAGAGCATTTTGGGATTGATTCAATCTTAGTTTTACTTTGGGATTGAATATGGATAAAAAATGACACCGAGGCCCCAAATCTTTGGGGGCCCATAAAAAAGTGCATAACTTTGGGCAAAACTGGGAGACACGGGTCTTTTTTTTTTTTGTCTTTTATCACGTAGTGGTGTCCGTATATGGTTTTATTATTTCATGACTTAAAATAGAACACACAGTGTTTTTATTTTCCCTTCCCTGAACGCAAAACTGTTAGCAATTTAAATATGGTTGAAATTCACTTATGAAATGAAGTAACCCTTAACCTTTTTCTGCTTCTGGCCAGTCCCAGTCAGCGTTTCTCTTCATCAGACAAATCATTCACCCATAATTCCATCGTGGCAATGATTATTTAATATTAATTTAAAAATTTGTTAATAAAACTTTTTTATTTTAATTTCCAGCTGTTAGAAATTTACTACTTTGAATAAACCAAGTTAGTAGAATTCAGAAAATGCTTTTTTATCAAATGTGCTCCATATTACCAAATTAAAATTCTTTTGATCATATATTTCGACTACAGTCGAAAATGGAATTTGGTTTATAATGGGCACTAGTTTATCATGGGTGCTCAAACAGAATTTAAGAGCTTATAGGTTAAAGAATTTTTGAGATTTTTTTTCAGATATTTCGGAAGAAGTTTAGAGGTCGCTCAAGTCGAATTTTTGCCAAAAATCGTGTCTGCTGGCCTTTTTTAAGTTTTCTTCATAGCTTTGTCAAAAACCACGATTTTTTCACTTTTAAGGAAATTATTTAAAAGAAAAATGTCCAAGCTTTATTTTTTTGTACAAAGACTATAAGTTTTTGCAATGCATTTGCTCATTTATGCACCCTACAATAAAATTGTTCGTAATTTTTCCATAAATTTTGTAAATAACGCTTTTTAACTTTTAAAATTTTTATGAAAATGAAACAAACCAACAATGCAGTTTGAAAGATCAATTTATTCTAAATAACTTAGAAACAAATATTTTTGAATTCGCTCTTACGGCTCCTGAGTTATACCGGATTTCAGCTTTGTACCCAGGTTATGATATTGTTACCTTTACCCACCAAAGAAATTAAAATCAAACGTGTTATTTTGCTTTGTTTAAAAATCATTTATTGGGATCCGGAAAACCAGTTTCAGAAGTTTTAACATTGAAGTAAGTGTTAGCCAAAGCAACACCTCGTTCTGCTACGTCATTTACTACATGTACATTTTGAACTTTATTCTTTGCATCTTGAAATGACTTGTTAGCTTCCCAGCTTTCTGGATCTGTTTTTAAAAGATCAATTGAAATATCGCAAGCTTCAAAAACAAGTAAGACTGGTTTTGGAAATTAATCCTTGAATTTCCTAATTTTTAAGGTTGTCTTCTGTTGAAATTTTCTGTTGTTCAACTCAAAGTTCTGTTGTCGGTATGTATCCCAATTCTGGGATAAGGTACCACTGATGACGTAAAAAAGTTTTTAACGTGGCGCGTTTAACTGCTTCATTATTAATTTGGTACTTATCCAACTGCTTTGTAAGACTAAGATAATTGAGAGGAGCGTATCGAGGGCATTGACAGATGTACCAGTTTTTGATATTAATTATTAAAACTAATTAACTTAATTTTAGGCAAGGCATCGAATCTTGAGTTATCCTTGCAAGATTGCAGCGATTTCTAAAAGTGCATAAGTTAAAAAAATATATAATTATCTTCAGCCAGCTGGCCCAATTAATAGCTTTTGAAGCTTTTACTGTTATATAGGGCTCAGATCTATCACCGAAAAAACAAGAATCAAATAAAGCAATTATTTATAAGCTTTTCTTGGTTGCATGTCTTCAAGCTGGCCTTTAATAAAATCCTCGAAGCGTCATATATTAATAAGGGATAAGACTTTCATCTATGTCACTACTTCTGAAACTGATTTTAAGAATTTATTGCCGGGCATAGAACTACATCGTAAGAACTTTAATTAATGATTTTTATACAAAGCAAAAGCAAAATGTTTGATTTTTATTTGTTTGCTGGGTAAGAGTGATAATATCATCAACTGGGTACAAAGCTGAAAACTGGTTAAAATCAGGAACTGTCAAAGCGAATTCAAAAATATTTGTTTCTAAGTTATTTAAAATAAACTGATCCTTCGAACTGCATTGTTGGTTTGTTTCATTTTCATAAAAATTTTAAAAGTTATAAAGCGTTATTTACAAAATTTATGGAAAAATTACCAAAAATATTATTGTAGTGTGCATAAATGAGCAAATGCATTGCAAAAACTTATAGTCTTTGTACACCAAAATAAAGCTTGGACATTTTTCTTTTAAATTTTTTCCTTAAAAGTGAATAAAATCGTGGTTTTTGACAAGGTTATGAAGAAAACTTAAAAAAAGGCCGGCAGACTCGATTTTTGGCAAAAATTTGACTTGAGCGACCTTTAAACCTCTTCCGAAAAATCTCAAAAATACTTTACCCCATAAGCTTTTAAATTATGCTTGAGCCCCAAAAAAAATTTTTTTTGGGACGCTAATGGGCACCATTTCAGTTTTAGCTATACGTATGAGTAATATTCGCATGCGGCAATGTTACTCATACGTACCCGCTGATGGAAACAAGTATCTTATGCAAGCCACACACTTTGCGACCGGTTGTATAACATGTTGTTTTACTAAAATGTGTATTTTTCGCACAAAGTATACAACACCGTGTACAACAATAGTGCCGAACCTTAAAAAACAAGGTTTTGAGTGAAGACATCGTATTATTGTGTGTATTCGTTGAGCAATTTAATGAAGGTTTTGTTTTTAATGTCTTAATTTTTATAATTTTCGTTTTTAAAGATCCAGAGTTTTGCCAAACTTTTATAATATTCAATAAAATCACGCATTTCTACTGAATTTTGAAAATATAAAGTTGGAATTTCGTAAAAAAAATTACATAAATGTCATTGCCTTTAGTTCTTTTGTAATCGTTAAAAAAATGTAACACATTAGGGAGTTGGAGTAATTCTTAGTAAGTAAGTACAAAATATGTTGGCAACATTTTGTGTCAGAATTGAAAACACAATTAATTTTGCACTTAAAATGTATGCTTTACAACACATAACCTTTGAACGTCACTACATCATTGAACAAAATAGTGTACACAACAAAATTATTTTTGTGCTTATATGGGTGTTTTTTTCAGTGGTATAGAACTTCGAATTGAAATAAAACACAAGAAAATCGTTTTAATGACCATCAATTTGGCTTTATTGGAAGGATAATTTTATGCCATTAATGTTTAAATATGATTTCAGGCATGTGGCCGCCGCGGCTGGCTCGAATA
This sequence comes from Pollenia griseotomentosa, assembly GCA_963931875.1. Taxonomy (NCBI): domain Eukaryota; kingdom Metazoa; phylum Arthropoda; class Insecta; order Diptera; family Polleniidae; genus Pollenia; species Pollenia griseotomentosa. Next base: position 209,921,734 of record OZ007560.1, read on the forward strand.
AAGCCAATTCTACAGGTCCAATTTTCAACCATTTTTCGAGCATATGGGGCCGTATGTCGGCAATAACGCCACGAATGTTGACTTCCAATTCCGCTAACGTTTCTGGTTTGTTGGCGTAGACGAGCGACTTCACATATCCCCAAAGAAAATAATCCAATGGTGTCAAATCACACGATCTTGGTGGCCAATTGACAGGTCCATTCCGCGAAATTATGCGCTCATCGAATGTTTCCTTCAATAAATCGATTGTGGCGTGCGCTGTGTGGCATGTAGCGCCGTCTTGTTGGAACCACAACTCATCCACATTCATGCCATCCAATTCGGGAACAAAATAGTCGGTTATCATGGCTCTATACCGGTCTCCATTGACGGTAACTGCCTCTCCAGCATTATTTCGGAAGAAGTATGGCCCAATGACTCCACCAGCCCATAGAGCACACCAAACAGTCAGTTTTTGTGGATGTAATGGCGTCTCAAGGGTCTCATGTGGATTCTCTTCACTCCAAATGCGGCAATTTTGCTTGTTGACGTAGCCATTCAACCAAAAATTAGCCTCATCACTGAACAAAATTTTGCGATGAAAATCAGCATCGAGATCAATCTCATTTTCGGCCCATACACCAAAATCACGACGCATTGCATGGTCTCGCGGCTTTAATTCTTGCACAAGCTGGATCTTGTCAGGTCGCAAGCCAAGATCTTTGCGCAAAATCTTCCATAAAGTTGATGGACAAAGCTCCAATTGCTGTGCACGGTGGCGAATCGATTCATTCGGGTCCTCTTCAACACTTTGCTCTACAGCGGCAATTGTTTCTTCGGTGCGCACTGTTCGACGTCTCTGCGGATGCGTATTATCACATAGAGTAAACGTAGTGCGAAAACGATCCATGGTTAACCGAATTAATTGCTCTGATGGACGATTATGTCGACCATAAAATGGACGGAGCTTGCGGTAAACTTCGCGAACTGAACCGTTATTTTCGAAATAAATTTGCACGATTTGCAAGCGTTGTTCTTTTGTCAACCTGTTCATGATGAAATGGCAAACCAAACTGAACATAAATGACATTAGAGTTGCCAGATTTGACCACAAAATGCCAGTTTTATCTCTATTCGAAAAACAAACCTGTAAAAAAAACACCTTGTAAAGTAGCAAAGCTTATGCTTAATATGTTGACTCGATTTTAAACTTTTTTTCCTACGGCCATTTTTAGAAGAAAATTCTTACGAATATGGATTTTTCGCTACATATAACATCACTGGCCATATTTTTTTTTGTGTTGCAAGTACAAAAAATTGTATTTATGTATATTTGAATTCAAGATTTTCATAACAAGTTTCTCTACCGAAATATCGTTACTCTTGCATCTACTTAAATCCACAATTAATAAAATTTCTTCTTTACCACTGTTCCGACCTGACGAGAGCAATAAAAAAACAAATCAAATAAAACATTTTTATGCCTGAAGCCACAAACCCAAGTGATCAAATAACAACAACACATACAGACAGACAAACCGAAAAACAAACAGTAATATAACAACAACAATCAACAACTTTTATATATTTAATGTAAAAAAGGAGACCAGCGCTGGATAACTCTGTATATGTATACGAAATAATACACATAAACACACATCTTTAATCAAACATGCAAAATGTACATGAAATCGAAAATTTTTTATTCATTTATGTTGTCTGACAGATGAGTCGTAAAAATATATCGTTACCTGTAACGCAAAATGCCCTAGCTAATCAAAAATTAAAAATCGACTTTTTCATTGATTCTGATGTATTGCACAAAATTTGTTATATTATTAGCAAAAAACCAAAGGCCCTATCTTCAAAAATTATATGGTAAACGCTAAGAGGCTAAACTAATAGTTTGCATAATATGCAACATTGTCAAAACTACTGGTGAATATTACAAAAAAAATAGAAGAAAAATAAGTTATAAGCACTTTAAGGCGATTTATCATTTGAAATAGTAGATAGGGCCTTTTTTCGTTTAAGGTGACGGTATATTTTTACACACATACATAGACAACATTTTCTACAAACTCATAAATAAATTCTAAAACATTTATACCACGATATTTAAAAAAAAAACATTTGTATGTATGAGTAGTAGTGACATCTGTGTACGTGACTTTGGTGTAAAAATTGATTTTACTTTACAATAGATTACTTTAGCTATTTTTTTGTAATGTTAAAGAAAAAATTCAAATATTACCAGTAAAAGCAAACCATTGTAAAATATCGACACACACACACATACATATACACGTTAACCAATACATCTATATGAAAAATACCCATCAATAACAAATATTGGACTTGATTTTGCAACATTTAAAATTGATGAATGTTGACTTGTTGTTTTTGTTTGGGTATGGTTAAATATGTATATACATATTTATGTATGTATATATGGCTTTGTATGTTTCTCTGTACGTGTTTTAGTTTCTATTTCTATACAACATTGCACATAATTTGGCGTAAAACTGTGTAAAATTTTAAATTGGTTAAATTGGTGAGTGCATTTTGAAAACTGAATTTTAAGTTGATTTTTAATTTGTTGTGATGGAAATCAAAAGTAGCTGATAAATTAAAAATGTTGTGCGACACAAGTAGTTGACAGTAATAATGCATTTTGGTATGTTTAAATAACTTTTAGCTTTTGGCCAAGTGTAACGTTTAAGATTTTATGTATAATATTGACAAAAAACTTTAAAACGAGCTAAAATACACATAGAAAACGTATCGTACTGTAATAATAACAAGTTAAGTGATATGTTTAGATGCTCCGAATATAAGATAACCTTTAGAAAGATTGCAACAGCCTTTCCCACGATGTCGACCGCTTACGTTCGTTTGCATATTCAACGACAAACAGCTTATTAACGCCCTACTAACAATTTTCAGCGAACAATAACGCTGTTGTTTTCATACGAATTTGCGACCCATTAAGAAATATTATGCGACCACAAATGTGAAAATCAGTCACTTGTGTTGTGGTTGTCGACAGAGGTATTTTGTTGGAATAATTAACGAAATTATTTCTTTACACATCAACACTAAATATTTTTATATAATTGTGTTTTTTTTAACAGCAACACAAATAAATTTATATAGTTTTATACAAGGCGAATTCATAACAGGTGGTCTTATAAACTCAGGTGATAACTTTTTTTGTAGCTTTATGATTGTTGGATGCCAAAATTTGTTTATTATTTTTGTTTACATTTAAGTTGAAAATTTCAGCACACCCAGAGAAAAAATATGTTTAAATATGTTCACCTCCAACAAAACTATTTTTAAAGATAATTTTAAACATTTTAATTAATTAAATCATTTAATTATCACCAACAACCATATTATGGTTAAATTAGTCTTCCTTCAAGAAGCCGCAACCATATTATGGTTGCCTCCGAACATGTTATGGTTAATAATAACTTAAATATGTTTAACACTTATAATAGCATGGTTGGTTTTCAACCACAGCATGTTGCTCTTGGAAAATAGGAAAATATTATTGTTAACTTAAAAACAAATTTTTGTCATATTTAACCATAACATGTTTAGAGGCAACCATAATATGGTTGTGGCTTCTTGATGGAGGACTAATTTAACAACAATATGGTTAAATTAAAAATAATATGTTAAAAATTTTCTTAAAAAATAGTATTGTTTGAGGTGACAAACAACAAAATAAATAAATTTAAAAATAATTAATATTGTGGTTATTTTGTCGAACCATTTATGGTTTTTAATCCAAATTTTCTAATATTTTTAATCAGGCTTAAGTTCATTAAATTTAATTTTCATTAAATTATTTTTATGAAGAAAGGAATTTTACAACATGAAAATTAATTAAAATTGTTATTGATAATCTTTCATTCTTGACCGTGGCCGGGATTCGAACCGCGGCCGGCAGGTTACCATGACATGTTTCGATCGCAACCACTCGATCTTTTCAAATGGATTTGCCGTTTTACACTCGCAGCCATCGAAGACTGCTGACGTCAAACATCAATCCTTAAACCAAATTGTGTTTTAACCTTTGGTAGATCGAAGTTTACTTTTTTGAATGATTATCCATTTTTAATTGATTTTACATGTTCTTCCTTACTTTTGTTTTTTCGTACTTTTGTCAAGAATTTTTCTTAAAGTCCAAAGTACATTTTTTTGTTTTTTCATTTTTGTCTTTCTTTTTCTTGTTGACCTTTACAGCACAACTTGAAGGACAAATGAACACATAGAGCTCGTGCCTTAGCTCTTAACAATAATTAATATTGTGGTTATTTTGTCGAACCATTTATGGTTTTTAATCCAAATTTTCTAATATTTTTAATCAGGCTTAAGTTCATTAAATTAAAATTTAAAAAAAATAAAAAAAAAGTTTCAATAGAAAATAAATGAAGGACAAAAAATAATAAATTTGCTCATTTTTCAGGTACCAAAAAATTGACCACTTTTAAGAATTATTCTAAAAAAAATTGCTCATGATTATTATGTTTAATGAAAATAAATATATGTTAAACATAACTATTATATTCAATTAATATCTTTTTACATTGGCGCATAACTATTATAATCGATAAGTATTTATTTCTCTTACAGATAAATATTACTAAAGATCTTTATTGTTCTTATTTACGATCATAATTATTTTGAATATTTTCTTGATATTAATTGTTTTATTTTTACATACACATTAAAATTAGTTATAACTGTTATAATATTTCTTATTCGTAAAAATTAAAAATAATTGTTGCGGGGCCAGTTACTAATTAAAGAATATACTCTTGGTAAGAGGCTCACTCCAAGTGCTACTGCACGCAAAGAAAAAACATGGTTGTGGTAAACATATTCTAAGAGCAACATATTATGATAAGAATTATGATTGTAGTCACCATATTAAGATTATTATTGAAACATATTATGACTCAATATACTCGTAAAATGTCATCATAATATTTTTCCCTTAATCATATTATTATTCTGTTAATCATACTAAGTTAAGAAGTAATCAAATTATTGTCATGTTAATCATAATAAGCTAAGAAATTAATCATATTATTGTCATGTTAATCATAATAAGCTAAGAAGTAATCATATTATCATCATGTTAATCATAATAAATTTAGAAGCAATCATATTATGATACAGCACCTTTCATAGCTCTCATAAAAATACAAAATAAATTTAAAAATTTTTGAATCGATTTTTTATTTTGTGGCTTTTTACAATTTTTCTTAATGTTAATCAAATAGCGGAGTTCAATATAAGGCTTGCAAAAGAGCAAATGAAAAAGCTGTGGTTTTCATGGGCAACCGCGTGTGTCCATTTTTTTGATTTTAAGATGTTGAGGCCATATTGCCTAATTTTGAACGCTCTTTATATTTTTTTGAAAGAAAATGGATCAATTCCGTTTTGTAATGTAATGACAAAGTTTAAAATGTGCAATACCTAGCCCATAGTTTAATCTAGAATGGGGTTTCGGCTTTCCTGAACAATTTGTTTTAAGACATACGCGGTTGCCCATGAAAACCACAGAAATATCGTAGCACTTTTATAAAATATAACGAAATCTCTGTGTGGTTTGTTGTTGGATTTTACAAAAAACTATGATATTTTGCATTTGCACTATTGCATCACTAATACTTGAATGAACTCCGCTAATATTTTAATTTCTTTAAACGTTTAAAGTTGTGAATTGTTGACCTTTAGTTTTGTTGTTTTTTAATTTTGTTCGGCATTATTTTTTTTATGGAATTTTATCTTTTAATTGTTTAACCGCTCACAAATAAAAAAAACGACACAACTTCTTCAAAATTATTTTACAAATGGCGCTAACATAATATGATTAGAGTAAAAATAGTTTGATTGCATCTTTAACATAATATGATAAATGTATAGAAAGTTATCATGTTATGGCTATTAAATATCATGATATGGCTGTGAGAAATATAATATGTTTAGAAAGTTATCATAATTAAGTTGTTAGAAAAATAATTTTTTTTTCGGTCAACAATACTCAAATTCATAATTGCGATAAACATTGATATTTTTACAGTAACTATAATATTGTTGATATTAAATAAAAATAACAATTATTTGTGTACGACAACAATATATTGTTACATTAAACAAAGTGTTGTTGCCGTAACCATGCCCAACCATATTTTTTCTCTGCGTGTGGGTATCAGTGATGCCAGGAGAAATTTTAAAAAATCCCTTCGTGTCTAAAAGAAATCCCTTTTAACAAAAAAAAAATTCCCTATACTTTTCCCTACGTTAACAATTTTTTGTTTTTAGCTAGAGGCATACAAATTTTGTTAACATTTTGTAAATATTATAATAAAAGCATTAATTAACAACATGAAAAAAAAATAATATAAATAAGAAAATGCCATACTCGCACATATAAAAATTCAATTTCAAAAATAAGACTGTTTGACAAATTTAAATTTTTTTTTTTTGGCGGAAACACCTCTATATATCCTTAATCTATAAACAAAACATAGTCAAACTTCGTATTTGATTTTTCATTTCATCATCCTTTGTCCTTTTTAAAGAGCCTAATATGTTAAAAGAATGCCTTTTTTAAATAGTTTTTTTTTTAATATAAGTATCTAATATTTTAAAGCATAAATAAAAAAAATAAATAAAAGGGAAAGCTCTGTAAAATTAAAAAAAAATATTTTCTTCAGTTACCCTGAACTAATATAATATAAAAAAAATCCTTTTAAAAATATATCCTTTCTTATCCTTAAAAGTTTTCATTACAATTTTTTTTCAAAATTCGAAATTGTATTGTTTTATTTCTCTTGATTTAGAAGGTGTAGAAATTTCATTTTTTACATATACTATTTTAATATTCGCATTAGAGTTTCTACGCGGGAAAGAATTCCCGGGAATCCCGGGACATTTTTTTTTAATAATTCCCGTGAAATTTTTTCCACGAATTTTCGGGAATTTCAAATTAAATTTTTTTAAATTTTTATTTGTTAGCATCGTTAAAATAAAAAACCAGTAATAAAAATATATGATTTACTTAAATTACTAAAAACTACCTACAAATCGAAATTTATTTCCTACGCCAATAAATCAATGTAGAAGTAAATGAAGTAGAAAATTAAAATATACACGATACACCATCACCAACACCAACACCAGAACCATCAACAGATTCTAAAAAAATTAATGTAAAGAAAATACAAAAGCCTGAACAAATTTTAAAAAAAGAATTTGACGTCTATGAAGTCACGGGTAACAGGCCAACAAATTTATAATATTTGTATGATGCGCTTCTTACTATAAACCCAACGTCTGTAGAGTACAAGAGCACGCTTTCGGTAGCAGGCAATATACATATCAACAAGGATTAGAAATAGAATCTCTGATGAGCTTTCGAATGCTTTAATAAAACTAAAAAAATGTTTCTTAAAAAAAATTAATTATACCAAATTGCTATTAATAATAACTACTTAATATTTATAAGTTTTATTAATTCGTGATCTCCAAAAAAAAAAAAAATAAATATATTCATACATATATATATGTAATATGCATGTAAATATGAATGTAACAATTTATTTGGTTTTGTTTTGGTTTTCTGTGGAGTTAATAAAGCTATAGCTATAATTTTGTTAGACTGTTGTATATGTGTATGTATATTCTTTTAAAAAAGTAAAAACTTTTGTATTGAACTCATTTAATAAAATCATTGTTTTATTTAAAGAATCCCGGGATTCCCGGGAATAAGATTTTTTTTGTTTCGTTTCCCGGGAACAGAAAAGGTCCGGGAAATTAGAAACTCTAATTCGCATACATTTCAGTGAAAGTGAATGCGAATGCGAATGCAAATAGCAAAAATTAAAAACTAGTTCGGATATGCGAACGCGAAAATTCGTGAAACCTAATTATATATTAAAGGCGCCACGAATATTCGGCAACACGGCTGTAATGACTCATAGTATAGGGTTTCTGTCAAAAAATCATACTGCATATGAAAAATTTTAATTTTTAAATGAAAATAAGACGAATACTTACGTATTTTTTTAGACAATATATTGAAAATGAGATAAAATTTTATAAGTGCTCTACATTTTCCTTAAAATAAAATATCTGTCCTTCTTTCCCTACGCTTGAAATTTTCCGAAAAAATCCCTATAAAAAGGGAAAATTCCCTACAGTTGGCATCACTGCTGGGTATATTACTTTGCACTAGGAGCAGCCATGCTCTGGGAAAGTGTTCCAATGTTAAGGGGTGTTGTTGGTCTCTTGGTGATGGTACCACCAACTCGGAGTAGGGCCACTGGGGTTGGTATTGGTTTAACTCTTTTGGGTAAAGTATACCTTTGAGTTTATATTGTACGTGCGGGAGGAACTGTTGAAATGATTATTATTGATAAACTTATTAAATTTTGTCCTCCGTTTGCTTAAATTAGTGACACGAATGAATATTTAGGTAAATTGAATAACATCTGGTAATTGTGACAAATGAATGGTGCCAGACTCCGCCGACTTAACATAAAAGGAACAGTGTGGATAAAATATAGTAAATAGTTATATATATATATATATATATATATTACTATTATATATTATATATATAACTATTATAATTATAATATAATTATAATAATAATTATAATTCTATTTCTTCCACCTTTTTTATTAAATATTATTCTTAATAAATTATTCAAGCTTAAGGTCACTTTTTTTAAAAAATTAATTAAAATATTTTAATTTTTATTTTCAATATTTCGATTTCCGTTGGAAATCTTCTTCAGCAAAGACTCGGCCCAGTCGAATGTAGCACTTATACTTCTTTCAATTGAAATTAATACATCAAAATCATCCCCTTAAACAAATCTAAATTTCCAGCTATTTTTATACTCTCTTATCAGAATATAATAATATTATTTTTTTCATTGTTTTCGGTTGTATTATCTTCCATTCCTAGAAAGCTCACGTTTTTTTCATTTGCCATATTGTTTATTTTATTAACTTCGTTTGCTTGATATAAAATATACAATTTCATTTAAATGATATTTTCCCCTAAACGTACAAAATTTGATCGAAATAATGATTGAAAGTTGAATACATTTTAACATTTCAGCTTAAGTTGTCACGTATTATCGCTTGTTAAAAAAAACACACATACACATTTTTCAAATCATTTATTTTCTATTATTGTTTGATTGTTGAGTTCTTTAAGAAATATTAATATCACAATTTCTCTTCTTAAGTGTATAACTTAAACTGGCAAACACATTTAAATAAGCACGCATCTACTTCTAAGGATTCATTTTTAAGAATAAATGCTCGTTCCATTTCATTTAATTTGATTTGATTTCTTCTACCTTAACGTATGATTAACATTAATTATAAGCTTGTTGTTATTTTGTGTTATACATTCAAACATTTATAAACACATACATGAGTACATATTTGGTTTTAACATACAAATATTTATCTTTGGCTACTAGCACTATTTACCATTTTACAAAATCAATCATATCAATCAATTACATTTGTATTATTGCATGTTTTCTGTTACGAATTTTGTATTCGTGTAAATGCTAAATTAATGTTAATTCCTTACATTAACCAATATTTCGAACTAAACCAAAGCAGACCACACCTAATCACTCATTATTGCATTCTTCTGCGTATGTATGTATGCATGTGCTCGTTTCTTCTTGTATGTAATTGTTCCTATGAATAAATGTATTTGTGTAAATATGTTTCTTTATTACATTCCATTATCCTGTTGTATGTATTAATTATTCTTGTACCTCATGTGGCTAAACAATTAGTATAATTTTAAGTTGGCACATTTAAACGATTTAATTTGTTGCCTCAAAACAATCATTTGCACTTAACAAATGACCAATCGACGATAAAGACGGCGCTAACGAAGACGACAAAACCACTTGCATTTATTATTTTGCGTAATGACAGCCCTCTTGTTAGGCGTTTTTATGTCTTCTTTGGTGAGCCATTATTAAACGGCAATTAATTTGTTAAACGAGACAACAAATAAAACTGATTTTCATAAAATTTATTAAAGACTTAATTGTTGCTGAAATGTTTTGTAAAAAGAAAAATTTCAAAAAATTTACTATAAAAATAGTAAAATTATTTAAAAAACTTCCCATTAATGGAAAAAATTTTCATAAATCAAAAAAATTTGAAACATTTTGAAAAAAAATTCTAAAAAAAAACAAGTTTTCACAAATTTTGCCTAAAATACAAAATGTCGAGCTCTAACCGCGAAAATAACGTAAGTGACATCATTTTCAATATTCGTTTTTTTTAATGACATTTTTGGCAACATTTGCATCATCTCCTAAAATGTCATGGTCACATAAGGTACCGTTACTATTTTATAGCAAGAACAACTTTATCGTAAGCGACAAATTTCATACAAAATTTATATGTAATAAAATAAAAAAAACTCTCTCCTGTAAAATTTGATTATTTGATTACGTTATTTTCGCGGTTAGGGCTCGATATTTCCTATTAATACAAAATTTTCGAAAAATTTACTATAAGTATGTCGACCAATTTCCTTAAAACTCCAAATTTGCAACAAAAAAATCCTAAAATATAAAATTTTCGTTAAATCTCAACTAAAGGGTGGTCCAACCATAATTAGCTTGACAAAAATAATATTCATAATTCATGATGTTATTTGTGAGTCACACATTAACGTCAAGTGTTTTTCCCAACTTATTTTGACATTTCTTTGCATCAGTGTTCGACCAATTCAACACAATTGACCAGCGGGTTAAGATTGTTAAGGCCTTTTACAAAAATGGGCGTTCAAATGAAAATTCATTTCGTGATTGTTTTGGTCAGCATAATCGACCAAATGTGTCCAACATCGGCTATATGAAATGTAAATCCACAAAGATGGACTGTTTGGTGCAATTTATAGGTTGGCGGCGTCATCGGGCCGTACTTTTACGAAAATAAGGCCGGTTGAACAGTTAACGTAAATGGTGTTCGCTATCGCGAGATTATAACGGACTTCCTGAGGCCAGAAATTGAGGACATAGACCTGGATGGTGCCACTTGCCACACAGCCAATGAAACAGTGGCTCTTTTGCGCGAGAAATTCAATGGACGTGTTATCTAACGACGTGGCGATGTTAATTGGCCGTCACGATCATGTGATTTGACACCGTTGGATTTTTTTCTTTGGGGATATTTAAAAGAAAAAGTGTACGTCATGGAGCCAAGAACAATTCAAAGGCTAAAGAATGAGATAATTCGGCACATCAACGACTTTGAACCTCAATTATGTCACAGAGTCATTGATAGATAAAGGCATGCCACCGAAGCCGTGGCGAGCATTTGGCCGATATTTTGTTTCACACATAATTCTCATAGATCCTTCTATCATGATAAAATATATTAAGATAATTCTCTGAAAGCTATTTGTTATAATACAAATCGTGTGTTTTGGTTGAACCACTCTAAAGAGCAAATTATAAAAAAATAAATTAAAAAAACAAATTTTCCAAAAATTTCGGAAAATTAGAAAAAAAACTAGTTTTCAAAAAATTTCGAATTAGCAGCAATAAGAGATAATCCAATTTTTAAAAAATGTCCTTAAAGTAGTAAATATTAACTTAATATTCCCTATTTAGCACCCTTTTTATTTTGCTCTCGGCTGGCTATCTCTTAATCCGACGCTGGCTGGCTATCTCTTAAGCCGACGCACAAGATTCCCTGCTTTGTTGTATTATGATTATAAGAAAGTTCAGTTCAGAAATGTAATGTATAGCGTTATATAAGCAAGTTCCTATCTATTCATAAATTATTTTTTCCACTTCTCTTCAATTTACTGTTTGTCTTAATTCCTCTTACTGTCTATAGCGACAACTTCAAATTACTTTTCTTTTTTGAAGTTTCTCAAAGAAAAAATTATTTTTAATTGAAAAAGTACGATAAAAAACAGAAACACACACAAGCAGTTATTGCAAAATAAAACAGGTTAGAAAGTATAGTCGATCAAGTTCGATCATACAAACCATACGCCATTTTAATGTGTACTTGTGTTTGGTCAGTGGTCGAAATTCGACAAAAACTACTTGTGCAAATGTAAAAAAAACATACATATAAGTAGGGATGAGATTTTCATGCACTAAAAAATCGAAAACATGCAATTAAAAAATCTAAAATACGCATTAAAAAAATAAAAATATGCACTAAAAACTTAAAAAAATTCCATAAAAAATCGTTTTATTAAAAGTAAAACTTTGTCTTTTACGTGAAGGATGTCAATGCATTTTGAAAAAATTATTTTCAGATTCCACTTTGATAAGATCAAAAATATTCTTTCCATATTATTTATTTTACTTTCTGCAATATTAATTAATTTGACTTGAGTTTTAAGTGAACTAAGTCCCTCCTAATTAGTTGTTGTTCCGCCAATATAATCGTAATTGGAAAATACAAATGCTAATTTACTTCTGACGTAAATTAGCATCATATCATATCAGAAAGCCGATATTGTGAATATTATAAATCACTAGGACCCTGTTTCCTGGCAGCTGGCGATTACAACGTAAAACATACTTTCTATGGGTCACGACTTATAACACCAAAGGGTCGTGTTTTATTTAATACAATTTCTAAAATGGATTTAAATGTGGTAGCGAGCGGACAACCAACATATTGGCCTACTGATCAGCAAAAAATTCCAGATGTCATCGATTTTGGCGTGGTAAAAACATCCCCATAGAAACGATTCATGTTGAAGCTTCCTTAGAATTATATTCCGACCACACACCTACAATTGTTACTATAATAAGCCCAAATAGAGTTGTATCTCCGACTGGTTACTTAGCGACGTCTGCTACACAAATTAATTGGTTAAAATATAAAAAATATCTCAGTACCCATTGCACAGAAAATATTCCGCTTAGCACACCGGAGAATGTGGATATCTCTATTGTAAATTTTGACAGTTATCTTAAACTAGCTGTCCAACATTCCAGTATTGGCCCAAAAAAAAAACAAAAAATAGTAAAATATTTTCTACAGATGTCGAGCGGCTCCTGACTGAAAAAAGGAGAGTTCGAAGAGAGTGGCAACTGTACAGATCCCCGCAACTTAAGAATTTATTAAAAGAGTACACAAAAAGGCTAAAAAAGTTACTGCAGACTCAGAAAACGGCTTCTCTAGAAAAATATCTAAAGGAACTTGGTGAAACTCCACAATCTGACTACTCATTATGGCGTGCAGTTAGAAATCTAAAAAGGCCAGTTATATCTTAGCCACCATTAAGAAACTTGAATGGTAGTTGGGCGAGAAACGATATTGAAAAAGGAAATCTGTTTGTTAGTCACTTGAAAAACGTATTTGCACCAAATATATCTCACAATATTGCGGTCGAGTTACTACCTGTTGCTGCTAGAGCAGCTATTCCCCTCAGATTTGAGATAAGAGAAATCGAAAAGGCTATTTGTGACTTAAACACTAAGAAGGCACCTGTTATTGATAAAATCAGTACTAAAATGCTTTTAGAGCTACCTCGCATAGCAAAGAAAATTATTCTTTTTATTTTTAATGCTATTTTACGCCTTGAATACTATCCTCAAAAATGGAAGGTTTCCGTAGTTGCCATGATACCTAAGCCAGGTAAAGATCATACAAAAGTTGAGTCATATAGGTCTATTAGCTTATTATTAAATATGTCAAAGCTGTTTGAGAAATTATTAGTTTCAAAATTAACACCGATTTTAAGTGAAAATAGATGTATTCCAAACCATCAGTTCGGATTTAGAAGAAAACACAGCACAGTTGAACAAACTCATCGAATAGTAATTGTCATAAGAAAAGCATTTGAAGAAAAAAAAAATTGCTCAGCACTCTTCATCGATGTTTCGCAAGCTTTTGATTAAGTCTGGCATGAAGGCTTAGTACATAAATTGAAACAAAATTTACCAGCAAACACACACAAGCTGTTAGAAAGCTACTTAGTCGGTCGTCAATTTATTATTAAAGAAGGAAAGAAGAAGAGATATGATGAAGAAAATATTCGTCTGGCACTGGCAGGACATAAATAAAGTATTAGAATAAGATTTGATTAATTATTGTAAGTTCATATTTAATATACGAAGATTCAATAAATTAATAATGATAAAAAAAAAACTTCTGATGTTATACAAATTTAATATTTCTTTAACTTTTAAAATTGCATATGGATATTAACCAGCTCTTCAAACATCCTTTAATTACTTAAAGTTTTTTGAATTGAATTTTGAAGCAAATAGCCAGGTCCCCATCTTGTTAGTACTGGCTGAGTTGGAATATTTTCGAAATCGCTTCTAATTTCCTCTGCAATGCGGTATAACCCGTATGCCAAGCAAGTAACTTGTAACAGTTTTGGATATAACATCTTAAACCCTTTACCATGTAATGTGCGGTATCGGTTTAAAAAAGAATCTTGTATTTAAAGCAAAGCTCCAAAAGAATTTATTTATTTATTTTAAGATTTTTTTGGAAGTTTTTTTTGTGTATTTAAAAATTTTTTAAGAACTCAAAAATGTCAAAATTGGCAAAAAAAAATATGCATTTAAAAACTTAATATGCAAAAATATGCATTTTCACCAAAATATGCAGCAATATGCAAGAACAAATCGATGCCATTTTGACGCTTCGGCATCATTCTTAGACCTTTGCCCAAAAACATGCATTTGCATGGAAATCGGATCCCTACTTATAAGTTTATGTGAGTTTATATGTTTCGAGCATTTGCATTTTCCTTCCAAGTGGATCGATTTGGCGAGGGACCGACCCTTTTTCATTCCATATGTTATCTTCCTCTCAAGCCCTTGAGTGTTTAATTTAATTTTTTAAGTTTAACCCATTTTTCGCTGACCGGTGATTATAATGACCAGCACTCATACTCTTGTTTTTTGTTGCAATGTTTTTATTTTCTCTTAGTTACTTAAAATCTTATTTTGTTATTATATTGTCAGTTTACTTGGTGCGGCAATAATGGGTTAATATTATAAAAAACCGGAAAGTAAAAATTGAAAAACAAAAAAGTACCAAAAAGTCCCCTCTTATTGTTTTTCAATCACGCTTAACTCTGTATGTTAAATTTTATATTTTCAGGATCAGTATTAATAAAAATTCCAAAAGTACCAGTTAAAAAACGAAAAAGTAGCAAATATATACCTCTTACAGATTCTTATTCCCTCAGGTCCTTCCATGGTTAATGTTATCTTTCTATGTCCAATACTAGCGGAAATTCCAAAAGTACCAGCTGAAGGACAAAAAACTAATATGGTCCGGTCCCTCTTATAGATTCTCATCTACTCAGGACAATGCATATTTAATTTTAAGTTTCGACGTCAAATAAGTAAGAAAATAAGTAAGAAAAAAATCGGAATATTTTTTTTGTCTTATTGATTAAATTGAATCCTGTGATAAACCGAAACAATATGTTGTGGTAAGATTGAAAATGTCTTAATAGATATTTGCAGTTAATATTATTTTTATATGTAAACATCAGAACAAACTCATTATATGCACTAAAACTAAGGCAGTGTAGGGTAGACACATTGCGGAGGCAACAAATTTTTAAAAACAAGATTTTTTTATGTTTTAAACATGTGTATAAGTACGAACACATATTCAAACAGAAGGAGTATGGATGCCTTCTAGAAGGCCACTGTACTTCTTCTTTTAGATGTAGAAAGCACCATTACACACTGATATCTTTTTACACACGTTTGCATTGCGGAGTAGGCCATCCGCTCTCGCTTCTTAAGCAGTTAAATAAAAATGGCAACGGGATAAAAAAAAATTATTTTGCTTTTGCTTGTGCAAAAAAAACAAAGCAAAAAATGTTAAGCCAATAGTACACGGAATGTAAAAAGCCACATGTGCATGTGGTTCTGGCATAATTTTGACGTCACTACACAGCCACAATAGCAAGTTCATGTTGTGTGATGACGACAAAATTACGTCAAAGCCACATGCGCATGTGACTTTTTAAATTCCGTGTACTATAAGCTTTACTCCTTCTCTAATCCGTTCTCATAGAAGCGAATGTTGAATGTGTATCTTATTGTTTTTACGAAAGCGCCGAGGCCTACTATAAGACATTCTTTAGCAGTTAGATAAGAATAGTAATGGAATCAAAATAAAATTTTAAGCAGGCCTTTAAGAAGGCCCGAAGTAAGAAGGTCTTCTGAGTTTTCCCACTGTGTACATTTATAAAAAAAAAACGTATTAAAAAATTATATATTGCACGTACATCTCTACTCTTACAAATTTTAAAAAGGTATAATGAGAATTAGCAAATGTAACTGTCATCAACAGTTGTCAAAAGTTTTAATGAAAGTGATGTATAAATTTAAGTTTATGGGTAACGTATCTTTGTTTTATACATATGTATGCATGTTTGAGTATACGTGATTAGTACTACAATTGCACAAATATTTCAATTTTTTACATATAGAGAAAATTTTATATTGGATAAAATAAAAAAAGGGAAATCACAATAATTCCCATTAAAAGAAATTTTATTTCAATTACTTAATGGATCGACTATGTATGGCAACCGAACTTTAGCTGACTTTCCAGTTGCCGAAAATATATGACAAATGGCAACTGATGTTGATTTGGTTAAACATATATGTTTAAAATGTTCTTTAAAAATGATTTTGTTGGAGGTGACCATATTTAAACATGTTTTTTTCTCTGCGTGTACGTTAAAACGAGCAAAGATTTTTAAATTTGATAGCTTGAAAAATAAACCTATATAAGTCCAAAGCTTACTAAAAAAGGTTTTATACAAAACGTTTTGCTCAATTCGCAGTCTTATTCAGTTTTGTAATGCAAGTCAAAATCCAAACGTCATGCCAGCGCATATTTTTGCTTATATCTGCAAATCCTTAGCGTCGATTGCTGTAATTTTTTTTTCTTAATATAGTGCTACTTCATTACTTTGTACATATAAAAACTCTTTTTACAAATTTGACTACTTTTTAATTTAATTTTTTTACATTTTGTGGTACTGCCCATATACACAAGCTGGCTTAAGCAACTGTGCGAATATATTTGAATCACATCTGTCAAACCATATTGAACTTAAGGAAACATTTTTTTGAAACTGTCAGATGTCTTTCGTTTTTAAGAAAGGTTTTCTTGGGAGTCAAAAATTCCATTAATAAGATTTAGTTTTAATGTGCTAAATTCCCAATTCTTACTATTGATAAACTAAAATTTATTGTTGGAAGGATAAACTAGCTATTCCTATGCGCATTTCACTAATTACTTAGGCCAGATCATCAAGAAATTTTATCCAAAGATTTTAGGAAATCTAAATATATTATTCAAATAAAACTGTTAAGCTAATAGGAATTATCAACACTCAAAAGTCTTAACCGTAATAATATCAAAGCTTAAACAAAACACCAACAACAAACAGTGAGTTTATCTTTTCTTACAATCCCGACTACAGTTGGTTGATTTTTTGTCAACTCAAATTGAAGTTGTAAGGGGAAAGCAAAAAGAAAAAACAAAAATAAAAACCAATTACTTTATTTCATTGTTGCAAGCTCAGTTTTAGCACTGCCACTTGCATATTTGTTATCAAAGGTTTTCTTGGAAGTCAAAAATTTCATTTATAAAATTTAGTTTTAATGTGCTAAATTCCCAATTCTTATTTTTGTTGTTGTTTTCTTAAAATGCATTTGACAGGCTTTTCTTTTTTACAATAGCTTAAGCTAACTCATGCATATTATAGTTAGGCTTGTAGAATTACTCAAGGACCCAGAATTATTCATGGGATCTTAGATGAATATTAAAAAAGTTTCACACGGAATGACAAACTTAGTATACCCTCATTCACAACTAGTGATGGAGGGTGCAAAAATGAATAATGATCTCATAAATTCCAAAAAAAGCTATTAACAATTCAAAGCATATAGCTCATTCTGCGCCACCCTGTATATTTGTATGTGAAATCATAGACTGTGTCTCACCGTTTTCAATAGGCATCTAAATGAAACTCCCCTAATATAAAACTTAACAGTAACATTTGTCGCAATAAGTTTTTGCATTTAAAAGTTCATAATATGAAACCACGAATGAAAAATGAATGCAAAATGTATGAACAATATGCATGTTATTAAAAAAAAAGTGAATAATTTAGATCTAAAGTGGTTAAAGGACACCCTACAGTTAACTAAAGCTAATTAATTTCGAGTTTTACAATTTTTTTTTTTAAATTTATCCCTTTAACCACTAACACCGTCTACAGACGGTCATCACAAAATTCTTGTTTTTATAAATTCTGTGATTCCCCCACTAAAACAGTCAAAGGCTTTCTTATAAAGCATAAAAATATTTAGCCAGCAGTGTTAATTTGAACATCGTCACTGTGTTTGTAAAAGAGAAATATTAATTTTCAATTAGATTTTGGTGAGAACTGCCAAAAAAATTCGGTATAATATTAGTGAAAATTAAAATTTAAAAAAAATATATTTCTAGCAACTAAATCAAATTGGGAATTTTTCTGGTAAGTATTATATATATTTATATTGATATTTTTTAATTTGTTTGATTTATGAGCAATTAATCTCGTTTATATTTAGTTGTTGGTGAACACCGTCTGTAGACGGTGTTAGTGGCTAAGGCGAAAATAATTTTGTGTAACGTAACGTAAATAATTTTGTGTAACGGCTCAATGCCGAAAACAAAGAAAACTCTGATAGCAACCGAAAAGGAAAAGAACTAACTATGTACGAGTTTCGCTTACAAGTTGCTAAGGAACTGTGTATTTCTACTGGAAATCGAAATATCGGTCGTCCTTTTTCTGGCGAAGAGCCAGCTATAAGCAGCTCTGTTGGTCATCCTCCTGTGAGCTTGAGATATGAAAAAATGAACCATTTTCCTGAATGGGGTTCAAAAAAGTAATGAAACATTCCAAAAAGTCAGATACACATACGTTTTGTACAAAATGCAAGATTTACTTATGTTTTTCAAAAGCAAAAAAACTTCATTACAAAATACCATATTGATGCGTAATTAATTTTATGTTAGTTTTAAGTCTTTTTGTCGGATTAATTTAAATAAAAATAGTTTTAAATAGTACTGCATTTTTAATTTTTTTTTTCTCTTAACCACTAAGACCGTCTACAGACGGTCTTACGTTTTTCTCACCTACTGCGTGTAAAAAGCATTTTTTCAGCAAACGGACTTCAAATTCGTGTTTTTCAACCTAAATGCACCCTAAAATCAAAATTATTGAAAACAAATAATTTGTATTCGATTTTCAGTGGTTAAAGGGTTATATTAGAAAAGCAAAAGATTTTATAGAAAGAAAATTAAAATTTGTGGTCATTTTTGGTAGGCACAGAATTTGACGACAGTGGCTGCCTTCTTAAACGACTGAATTGGCAAAGCAGTATTTTAGAAAAACAAATAAAGTTTTCAACACTGGAAAGCACGAGACTGATGACTTTAGAAATTCCATACTTTCTTCAGGTATGCACGGCTGAATTTGAAAATACGTGATTGTTGCAGTACAAAGCAACATACTTTCAGCAAGGCAGCCAGTTTTACCGTTTATAGGGTTCTTAAAAGAAAAAAACTTTGAGAAAAACTTCAAATTAATAACAGCATGTGTAATCCTTGAGCAAAAAAACCTACATTGCAAAAATATAATAAAAAAAAAACTTATGCATGAATATAATTTTGAATGTGTATGATGTGTTTTTTTGTTACAAATCTTTATTAGAACATTTTTTTCATACTGCTTTATTTTAGTTAAGCTTCTAAGCTGATTCTGGTATCTATGCGCTCACTTATACCCCTTTTTTCTCTTTTTTTACTCTTTTTCTACAAAAAACGTGCAGTATTTGCCTGCATGCATGAGTGAATAAATGTTTAATTGTGTTTAATCCTTTTTGCTGAATTTTTTTTTTTATGTGTTTCGTTTTTTGCTTGAAAAATTTTTTTAGCATATGACATAATGATGCCGCAATAATTAATTTAAAATTATAATTATTTTATGAGGTTTGAAAAAAGAGAAAAAGGAAAACATCAAGTATAAATAAATTATTTTTAATCGCAAGTGCCTTGATTAAAATTTGTCTCGTTTCCTTTTTTGTATCTTATTATCTTCAATTTTGTCTATATGAGTTGAAAACATAAGATTTGAGGTGTTAATAATTTATTTTAAAAGCAAAAGGCATGTTAATACAGGGTGGACCAAATAAACAATTTAACATAATTTTATAATACTAATTGCAAAAAATGTTAATATTATTATGTTTTTGCACGATCAGTTGTTACAACACAAAGAAGATGCCATCAATATCTATTTTAATACTGCAACAGCTCCCAGTGAAAATATGATTCGAAGCTTAATTTCCCGTTTTGACAACCAAGTTTAAGTAGGTCGTGGACCAGCAAGAACTATTGCTCGACCTTTTCGCACTAGAAAAGCTGTTTAAATGGATACATTTGAGTCTACTCGTCGGCGTAATACTCAATTTTGAATCTCCAAGAATTTACCAGAAAGGGTTAAAGTACAAATGCACCGAATTTTTGATACTCTTCAACAAGAATTAGAAAAATATTTATTAAAGGTGTAGAAAGCTAAAGCCGTTAACTAGTTCAAAAAGCAGTGTTTGTACAAAATTTCAAACTTATAAACGGTCAAAATTTTGTTTGGAAATTAGTTTTGTGAAAAAGCTATGATCAATTGACCCGGAAGGCTAGCTGGTAGTGAGAGATTCTGCAGATAAGCGTAGAGCTTCACGGGATTAGTTAGGTAAAAAAAAAAATTAGTTATAACGTTTTTTCCTAGACGCCACGAAATTAATTTTTTTAAATTCGGTCTGTTGAAAATCGGTATTTCGGAATTGCTAATTCCTCAGCTTCGCTAACTAAAGATTACAGTATAGCAAAAATTTTTAGAAAAAATTTAAAACACAAATTTAAGTCAATAAAATTTCTTTTTTGGGGTACCCGTTAGTCTTGCTTGTAGAAGGCTAGTCTATTCTCACCAGAGGCTCTGGTCTGTTTCCCTACAACGGACTAAAGGTCTGCCTTACTATTGCTTGGTAAATTAAGTAAGACTATATTTTGTAATTTTATTTGTTACATTTATGGCCAATTTCTCTAATTTATTTAAATATCAATCTATGTTTTAAAATTCTTAAAAATAAAATTATATGAAAAATCATATTTTAATATAAATTGATAATTAAATTGAATTGGTGAAATTGGCCATTTATAAATAAAAAAAAATAAAAAAAATGTTTTTACTTGTTATTGTGGTTAATTTATTGAAATGTTTATGGCTTTTAATCCAATTTTTTGATATTTTAATCAGACTAAAGTTCATTGAATTTAATTTTCATTAAATTATTTTTATGAAGAAAGGAATTTTACAACATGAAGTGAATTACAAAAAGTAGGAAAAACAGAAAAAACTTAGATAATCGTTTAAAACAAATTTCGATCTACCAAAGTTAAAATACCATTTGGCTTAAAGATTGATGTCTTTAAACCCCTCTGAAGAGATTGTGTGGTTACAATCTAAACGTCAGGGCAAGCTTTCCGTAAAAACCTGGATTCGATTACTAGTTCAGCCAAGAATGAAAAATTATCAATAAATTTTAATTCATTTCATGTTGTAAAATTCCTTTCTTCATAAAAATTACACTACGTGACAGTTTTTTTACCAAATGTATCTGACATCTAATCTTTAAGTAAAATTGTCCATTGAATCCGAATATGAAGTCAGATTTGTCAAAAGTAGAACAGTTATTTTTGTTTTTAAAAAAGATGATGTAACTTAAATGCAAAGATCTTCAAAATAGTAACCGTATTATGTATTTCTTTCTTTTTAGTGAAAGGTAATAAAATTACTTAAATAACCATAGGTTGCTTCTAAATATATATACTGTATAATATATATACCGATTTTAAAAAAATATTAAAAGTTATTTTTGGGAATACAAAATTCATTAAAAAGATTTCCTATGACGTGCTAAATACCCAATTTTAATTTTTGATAAATACACTGAAATTTATTGTTGAGGGAAAATCTAGTTTCTTTTTCTTAAGATTTTAGAAAAGTTAAAACTGTAAAGCGAATAAGAATTATAAAAACTCAAAGTTTTACCCATAACAATATCAAAGCTTAAACAAAACACAAACAATAAACAGTGAGTTTATCTTTTCTTACATTCCCCTACAATTGGTTGGCATTTTTCCGCCTCGAATTGAGGAGGTCCATAACAAAACGCAATACTTACATATTTCAAGATTTTGATTTTTTGATTAAATCCTATTCTACACATTGAAATCTATATTCTTTTATTATTCCAAAACTCAATAACTACACTGCAATTTAATATCAAATATAAGGGTTCAGAGCAAAGTACAATAATTACACAAAAAAAAAGTGTTTTCTACAAGTGGTTGCAATTTAAATCAAAATGATGTAATACAAATCAATTCAAAGCAAAAAGCAGAAAGCAGAAATTCCAGCCCCAGTTCAGATCAAAACGCAATATTTTCATACAGTTCAGTTTGGCTGCGATTCGGGCCAAAACGCAATAATTACAAATTTGCTATCTAAAAAACTTTAAAACAAACTGTCAATAAATAATTTGTAATTAATTTTATTTTTTGTAGCCAATAATACCTCAATAAATGTTTTTTAAAAAAATTACGTGCTACTTACTTAAATTAAAACAAAAAAAAAACAACTTGCCATTTCAGTTTTTTTTTTTTTTTTTTTTTTTGCACGGGCACAAATTTATTTTTTATTTTTAATAAGATTTTGCTATAACTTCGGTTTTGTTTGAGATATAACACTGATTTTTTTAAACATAAAGAAGATATGAAGGAGCACTTTTGCTTAAGTGCTAAAGTGACTTAAAGTTTTTGATTTATTGATATATGATTATGTTGCAAGAATGGAGCAATATATATTGAAAATATAACAAAAATGTGTAACAAATACATAATTTCTTTAGTAGTTGGTTCACTTTAACCAATTACTGCTTATTCGATTTTTCTGGATTTCAATACTAAACTACTTAAGGGCTAAGCGACAAGATGTTTTTGTGAGTATTCGGGCTCATTTATAAAAAAGAACAGGTCAATAAAAGGTTTATTAAACAAATTTCCAAAATCCGTTTCATAAACCCTTTATTAACCTGTTTTATATTTTATAAATAAGGCCGTAAAAGTTTATAATATTCCCACAAACATTTTCCCTGTTTTCCCTGTTTTCCGACGTATTATGGTTAATTTAGTCCCCCATCAAGAGGCCACAATCATATTATGCTTGCCTCTGAACTTGCTATGGTTACTAATAGTAATATGTTTACAACTATTGTTTTATTGTAGGTGACCTTGAGGGTGACAGACAAACGGATAAAGCTAAATGGACTTAGAATTTCAATTAAAAAATTTGTGATATTAATTAAAAAATTAATTAATTTTGCACTAGTAAAAAAATAACTAGTATTATAAATGGTTTTTCAACAGGAACTTTGTTCTCTTAAACAAAATAAAACAACAAATTTAGATGAAGATGATTCAAGTTTTAATTGTATTACGAAAAGAAAAGTTCGGTAAGTATGAATGACAGATGTCGATTCTTTCATAACAGTTTTATATCACTTTTTGGCAAAATGGCGGGTCAATTTCGTTAATTACTTCGCGGATTTTGAGTTTTAAGGCTGCGATCGATTCGATTGATTCCGTACAGACTTTGTCCTTAACATAGCTCCACAAAAAATAATCCAGTGGTGTTAAGACATACGATCTGCCTGGGCACTTAACAGCTGATGCTCGTGAAATTTGGTTTGCAATAAATTGATCGTTTCATTGGCTTTGTGACATGTGGCAACGTCCTGTTGGTGTTGGCACATTTTGTATCGAGCCTGTCGACGCAACGACCAAATTTTTAAAAGCGGTCTCAGAGGGACAATAATGTTGTCCGAAAATATCACGAATTTTACGAAATGTTACTTTAACAGAACCACTATTTTCACAGTCAAATGTGAAAACTGTCATGTTTTTGGTGTTGCCACAATTTAGTTGAAAAACCTGATATATAGTTTTTATGCTAAATACCGTAGCACCAGATTGGCTTTAACATAGCTTTAAGTTGTAAAATAGAAGTTTACAATCCAGACTAAGGGCAGAATTTCTTCCAATGAGCAAGCTTACTTAAGTTGTCTTAAGTTTCATTTGAGTTAGTTTTGCCTATTCTTTTGTGAAGGAAATATTTGCTAGAAATTTTGCTTCCTTTAGTTCTTTTGTAAGGGCATTTTGAAGGAACCAAAGAGAAATAAAACTATTGTTTAGAAGAAATTCTTCAAATTTAACTTCATCTCTAAGAGTGTAAATGAGAACATTTTAATTATCAAATAATTTCTGTTTAAACTTTTAACACGTCTCCTCTATATGTTTAAATATTAAAGCACCCATGTTTAGAAAATATGCAAAAAATTAAAAATCACTTCTTTTTTTACATATGTAACTTTTTAAACCATTTATTCTAAAGAAAACATGCAGTTGAAGGCTTTAAAAATGTTTTACATTTTACATCATCATCTTCTAAATAAAAGTCAAAAAAATGTTCTATCTCAATTTTTCCATTTACCAGTATGAACTTTTGTATATTTTGTCTATTTTGTTAAATTTTTTATACGTAAAGATTTTGTTTTTGTTTAAAAATATAAAATATTTAGACTGACAGAGTTAATTAAAATAATTCACACAAAGAGTTATCAAAAACAAAAAATCATATTTGACATAACCTTAAAAATAAAAAAATTAGATTTAAGATTCATTTTTATTTTTCGAAATTTTTTTTTTTATATAGAAAAATATTCATTTATTTTTAAAACTACCTTTTTTCTCCCTTTTTCTCTGTTACCTTGTAAACAATTTTTCTTTCTTCAAATTCTTCATGTGTGAAATATGTATTCGCCAGGTTTTACGTGCCACAATTTCTATACAAATGCGTTCATTTTCATATTCGTTCCGGTTTTTTTTTATAACTTTTTTTTCTATACATTTTAAAATTTTGTTCTTTCAGGAAAAACTATATAAAATATGCAAAATATGAACTACAACGAAAATCTAAGGGGGAAAAAAAGAAATGGAAATAAAAGCAGTAACTGCAACAGTTAAAGGTTATACAAATTGAGTTCACAGCTTGCGAATCTTTAAAATTAAATGCATGGTTGAGAAAAGAAACGTGCTGGAAAAAGTTTTGAAATTCTTTTCTTTTTTTTTCATAAATGAAAATCCAAAAAAATGGGGTACCATCCATTCAACCAGCCAACAAACAACGAGGAAAAATTAAAGTGCATAAACTGCTACGAGTACAGAAACTTCCGTGTTAGTTAAATCAGAAAATAAATTTTAAAAAATAAATTTGTAAAGAAATTACAGTGGAACATCGATATAACGAATCTTCATGCGAATCAGAATATACACAAACGTTTGTGATAGTAAAATCACAAATGAAACATGAATACAACAAACTTTAAAAAAAACTACAGTGAAACTTCGTTATGAAGAATCTGAGGGGAATCGCAAAATGCTTTTCTGTATCTATTGTAAATTTTTTTTTTTCAATATTTATTTATTGAATCTTCAAATTACTAAATATGAACTAACAATAATTAATCAAATCTTATCCTAATACTTTGTTTTGTGTCCTGCCAGTGCCAGACAACAAATTTCGTCATCACGGTTTCCGTTCACATATGTAGGTGTTTATCGCGCTTCTGATTGGGTGACTGCTGCAGTGTCTCTTATTCTTAAGCGAGTGTGGCCGCCATGATTTAAAATATTTCGAGCTAGTGGATTTGAGTGTTGTTCAAGCCTTTTTAAATATTTTACTGCATATTTTATAATCATAGTTTTTACTAATGGGACATTGAGATCCTTGTGAATATTTGAGTTTTAAACATACCATGGAGCGGTTGTGATTATTCGAAGAAGTTTTTTTTGGCGCCTTTGAATTTTGTCGATATTAGAGGCCGAGGCAGTGCCCCATAGTTGAATACCGTAGCACCAGATTGGCTTTAAGATGGAGTTGTAAAGTAAAAGTTTGCAGTCGAGACTAAGGACAGAATTTCTACCAATAAGCCAATGAATTTGAATGGCTTTTAGTTTCATTTGAGTTAATTTTGCCTCTATATGGCATTTCCACGTTAATCGCCGATCCAGATGTATACCGAGATATTTTACATGCGAATGTTGAGGAATTATTTGATTGTAATATGGGGGCAAGATTCCCGGCGCAAGGTGAATGTTATATGCACGCATTTTTGCTCATTGACCATTATCCTCCATTGCATTAACCATATTTCTAGTTGAAATATATGATGCTGTAAGTAACGAGATGCTTCATAACGGTTTTCGTGGACGCTTAGAAAAGCTGTATCGTCTGCAAATGTTGAAGTTTGTGTGTAGTTGTTTGTTGGCATGTCCGAAGTATAAATTAAGTATAATAGGGGCCCCAGAATGCTGCCCTGTGGGACTCTAGCGCCAATTGGCTGAGGTGAACTAAAGAAATTTTTCTTCTTTAATAATAAATTGACGACCGACTAAGTAGCTTTCTAACAGCTTGTGTGTGTTTGCTGGTTAATATTGCTTCAATTTATGTAATAAGCCTTCATGCCACCCTTTATCAAAAGCTTGCGAAACATCGATGAAGAGTGCTGAGCAATATTTTTTTTCTTCAAATGCTTTTCTTATGACATTTACTATTCAATAAGTCTGTTCGATTGTGCTGTGTTTTCTTCTAAATCCGAACTGATGGTTTGGAATACATCTACATATTTTCACTAAAAATCGGTGTTAATTTTGAAACTAATAATTTCTCAAACAGCTTTGACATATTTGATAATAAGCTAATAGACCTATATGACTCAACTTTTGTTCCATTTTTGAGGATAGTATTCAAGGCGTAAAATAGCGTTAAAAATAAAAAGAATAATTTTCTTTGCTATGCGAGGTAGCTCTAAAAGCATTTTATTACTGATTTTATCAATACCAGGTGCCTTCTTAGTGTTTAAGTCACAAATAGCCTTTTCGATTTCTCTTATCTCAAATCTGAGGGGAATAGCTGCTCTAGCAGCAACAGTTGGTAACTCGACCGCAATATCGTGAGATACATTTGGTGTAAATACGTTTTTCAAGTGACTAACAAACAGATTTCCTTTTTCAATATCGTTTCTTGCCCAACTACCATTCAAGTTTCTTAATGGTGGCTTAGATATAACTGGCCTTTTTAGATTTCTAGCTGCATTTTCTGAGTCTGCAGTAACTTTCTTAGCCTTTTTGTGTACTCTTTTAATAAATTCTTAAGTTGCGGGGATCTGTACAGTTGCCACTCTTTTCGAACTCTGCTTTTTTCAGTCAAGAGCCGCTCGACATCTGAAGAATATATTTTTTTATTTTTAATTTTTTTGGGGGTAACGCTGGAATGTTGAACAGCTAGTTTAAGATAACTGTCAGAGTTAACAATAGAGAGATCCACATTCTCCGGTGTACTAAAGGCCCAACTATAATATGCTTAAGTTGGCTTAAGCAAATGGGCGAATACATGTAAATCATATAAGTCAAACCATATTGAACTTAAGGAAACTTTTTGTTAAATTTTATGAATCTGTCATTTGCTTAAGCAAGGTGCGAAACAAATCGCACTTTCCGTACGGAATCAAATGTTTTTTGGTTTTGTTTTTGTGTTTTTAAATGCATTTGAAAAGATTTTTGTTATTTTTTGACAGGAGCTTAAGCATACTATAGTTGGGCCTTAATCCGTACATATCAGTGAAATCTTGATATAACAAAGTTTTAAGCAACTTAAAAAAATCGTTAAAACTATGGCTTTTTTTTAATTTGGGCAAAAATTAATACAAACCGGATTACGTTTTTTAAGGCTATACATATGCACTTGCAAACACATTTAGACTTCGTTGTTTTGATAACAGGACACTACAATTTAGCTTAAAATTTTATTTTGTTTTATTTTGACTTCGTTGTATAGAGACTTTTGAATAAAAACTTCGCCATGTAAAGACTTTATGGCTTAGGAATTCTTCTTTATATATATAGAGCATATTTGAGATTTTTTCAGGGGACTCAGTAAAACAAAAGTCATAAGGGCAAGTCCCAGCAACAGTCCACCAACCAAAAATGTTTGTAATGAATCCAACTTTATATTTTTAAAATCGATTGTTATGTTTTTTTTTTTTTTTTTTTTTTTTCTCGTTGATCTTTCTTTGTACAATTTGAAGGACAAATGTAAAGATATAGAGCTT
Source organism: Pollenia griseotomentosa (assembly GCA_963931875.1). Taxonomy (NCBI): domain Eukaryota; kingdom Metazoa; phylum Arthropoda; class Insecta; order Diptera; family Polleniidae; genus Pollenia; species Pollenia griseotomentosa. The sequence continues at coordinate 209,950,092 of OZ007560.1, forward strand.
GTGCCATCTTTTATAACAATTGTGATTTTTCATTGAACTGTTGGCTTCTTATTGAAATTTTTGATATTTTAATTATTCTTGAGTTCATAAAATTTAATTTTTATTAATTTATTTTTAGTGAAGCAAGGAATTCACAACATTAATGGCCGTTTTCTCATTACATGATTATCTTTTTTTCCAACGAAAAACTGCACATTAAAGAAAATCGGTTTTCTCAATGTCTCATTTGCTTCTATCCTGTCGCAAAACTAACCGGCACTCATCTGCCAACTATTTATTTTCCTTTTATTTGCCGTACAGATAAATTCAATCAGCTGACTCCCAACTTTTACATATATTTTTGAATATTGAGAGTTGTTGCCAATTGAAAACAATGTTTTTTGTTGGTATATTGAGAAACCCAAAAATTGTTAACAGACATTTTATCGGTCTAATAAATTTATGTTGACATTAAGTAACAGACAGTTTGTCGTTACATTGAGAAAATGGCCCTGAATTTACTATTTTTTTTTTTTTTTTTTTGATAATTTTATTTTTGACTGAGCACGAGATTGAACTCGGGTCGAATTTGCCTGTTTCGAGAATAGCCACATTCCCATCATCAGAACTCTTTGCCATTCTACATCAATCTTTAACCATCTTTGCACCAATGGTTTTGGTGGATCGAAATTTGCTGTAATTGATTATCCATTTTATCCAAATTTGATGAACTTAAGCCTTATTAAAATATCAAAAACTGCAATTAAAAACCAACAGTTTAATGAAAAATCACAGTTTTTATATGTTGAATAATGTCGAAAGCTTTGTTGCATGCCGCCAATAATGAAGTGTTCCAAATTTTTGCACAGCAGGCGTTAATGGATTATGTCACAAACATATTTATGCATGCATATTTTTTGTTTTTAATAACTTCTTTAAAATACTTGAAATGAATAAAATAAAATAGAAATTATAAACAAAAATAGTTTTTGAATTAATTTTACAGATTTTTTTTAACAATCTTTTAATTAAAAAAAAAAAATATATATATATATATATATGTATATGTATGTATTTAAGCAATCTTCCTTCCTTTGTTTCTTTTCTCTTGAGGTTTCTGTAAATTATATTTGTTGGAAAAAATTTATTTAGTACATAAATACTTAGTTACTCTTATTTAAAAAAAAAAATCTGCATATTTATTTACCGAAATTGTAAAAACAACAAACAAAAAAAGAAAATAATCATTAAACTATTTTTTTTTTTTCTGTTTTATAAGTTTTTTAAAAATGTTGAATAATGAATGAACTTTTGTAATAAAATAAAATTATTGTGTAGTAAACATAAGTATGCAAATATAAAACATTTTATAAAAAGGGGGAAATATAGAAAAGGAAGTTAAGAAAAATATAAGAATAAAATTATATACCAAAGTAAAACAACGTGATACTGGCTTAGCATCTAAAAAAAAAAGAAAGAGACACATGAAAATTTTTTTTAGATTTTCACTCTTTGCACATTTTGAAGCCATCAAAACAAGTGCCAGTCGGAACGGGGCAAAGCGAAGCAAAACAAACCAAATTTACATCAATTGCCAAATTTTATTATTAATACGATTTCTGTATGAGGTGCTAAATTCCCAAATTTTTTTTTTATATTTGATAAATACACTGAAATTTATTGTTAAGGGAAAGCTAGCTTTATGCGCATTTCACTTATTGCTTAGGCCAGATCGTCAGGAAACCTTTTCCAAAGATTTTAGAAAAGCTAAAAATAGTATACAAATAAAACCCTAAAGCGAATAAGAATTATAAACACTCAAAGTCTTACTTGTAACCATATCAAAGCTTAAACAAAACACCAACAATAAGCAGTGAGTTTATCTTTTCTAACATTCCCCTACAATTGGTTGGCTTACAAAAATTGTATATATTGTAAGTTGCCCATATCACATCTTAAAAGGGGCCACCATTAGAAGAAAAATATGTGTACTTTACTAAAATCCACATTTTAATAACTTTTATTGAAACCAATTACCACCCATTTTTTCTTACTTCCTTTCTATCGAACTGTTTGTTACTATTATTCCTATTATTCGGCTTATTGCCACTATCCCTTCGGAAAGAACAGTTTAACATTTTTCTTATTATTGAACTTTGTATTTTTCTTTTCTCTTGCCTTTTTTTTGACAGCAGAAACGCTTTGAAAACAAAGTATTAAAAAACAGCTTAATAGTATAATAGGAAAAAGTAACAATTAAAAATTACAAAATTCTTACCAGAAGCAAAGAGAAACTTTGGTAATTTAAAAGTTGAAAAAAATGAAAAATTTTTTCAAGATTTGTTTTTCCACAAGATTGAAAGCACTTTATAGTTACTGGTTGGCTGTTTTTTAGATCCTTATTATTAATATTATTGTTTATTAATATTCTTTAAGTTTTAAAATTCTGCTTCTTTTTTTGCTGGCTTTTTTCTCTCCCTTTTTATGTATTTTGACTTTTAGCGTTTCAATAAAGAGTAGCTAATGAGCAAAACAATTATGGACAAATTGATTCAAGTTTTTATTTCGTACTTTAAGTCATAATTATTGCTTCGAAGGAGGGAAAGAAAGTATTCTGGAAACTTTTACATAATTATAAAAAGGGGATAATTAAAACAACAACGGGGGGATTTTGTTTTGAATAAACTATAATAGTGGAGAGGTGATTTGGAAATAATTAAGAGGAATTTTTAATGGAAAATTCTTGTATTATATTGAGGTAGGAGATTTTCGCAAACATTTAAAGAGAAATATATGCTTAGGCACTTCATTGTATTTATCACAAACAGTTGCCACACAGACAGTTTTATTGCCTGCAGCTTAAATATCAAACTTCAGCTGTCAGAAACTTAATAAAATTTCTTTGTTTTAAATAAAATGTTTTTAAAAAATAGAATCTGGGAATTTATACAAACGAAAAATTCTGATGGTGCATAGAAAATATTCCTGGAAAAAAATTTAAGGAATAATCCTATTAAAGTATAAAAGCTTTTGAGGATTGTTATTTACTAATAAAGTGTTTTTTTTTTACAAAATTAACATTTAAACTAATAAACCTAGAAACCAACGCCACTGATGTTAAAATATAATCAAGACGAATTCATACCGGTGACTGCATCATGAGAAAGAGTTATGCTAACTATCTTTTTTTTTTGAAAAAAATTCTATGTATTTTGTTTTTGTAAAAAGTTTGTGTGAATATCAAAATTATTTGTTGAAAATATAAAAAATGAAATTTTTTGCTAATAAAATATATGGGCATTTCCTAGGGTATTTATTCATTTAATCGGGCTTTTACTTTAATCGGTTAATCGCTCGATTAATTAATCGAGGTTTTGGTTTATTCGGTTAATTTTGGTTTTGATCGGTTAACCGATTAATAAAGTTTTTTTTATAAAGTAGGTTATTTCAGTAAATAAAAATTAAAAGTTATTTACTATTTGGAGTTAAGTAGTAAAAAAAAAACAATAACATAACAATTCTTGAACTAAAACGAGCAAAAAAAAAATTCATTACTACGTAATACATATTTTTTAATTAATACATATTCGACTACGTTCTGTAAAACGAATTCACGTGAAATCAAATTGTATGGATATTTTAAGTAAAATTTTTTTTTAAATGTACGTAGCTTTTCCTTTTCCTTTCAAAAGTAGTTTTGGTAAAGATATGTTGTCCTCGAAGTATGAGGTAATGAAAAAGAAATATTTTATCAACTTTAAAAACAGGATAGAATTTAAAATTTGTCGTTTTGAATTTCACGTGATTTCGATTTCCAGAACAAGGCCGATTATGTAATTATTAAAAAATAAACTGTGAGATCATTATACTAGTAATTTAAATAGTTTAAGAAGATCTTATAAAATAATCTTTTAGATAAATAATTTGGTTAAAATGTTTAGGATTTAAGCAACTCTTTTCTTTAGTTTTGATAAATTTTGACTTTACTTATCGTAGATGTTGGAGAAATCTTTTTCCTGCAGTCTCTCTAAACATATAAAATCTTCCATTATGTCATTTAAATCCTGTTTAATTTTTTAAAATTTTAAACACTTTTAATTGTTTGGGTTAATTCTTTTGTTGCGTTACTATCGTAAGTTTCTTCTGTTGTCAGGTCATCATCTAACTCATCCTGCTAAAGCTCAGCACCGAACATTCTGCAAAAAAGTTCATTTCCGAATTCCTTAATTTCTGTTTTTGTACTGTATTTTAAAAATAGAACACAACTTTTTTGGAGCACTTTGTTAACTTTTTGGTGAATTTTGATACGGATAACGTTGTAAAATTGTACATGGTTGCATTGTAGAATGCATTTAAAAAAGTGAGTTGCTTTCCAACCGATTATTTGGAACTCACCCATAATTTCAAACACAAAAAAATATGGTTTAATACAACAAAATATTATAATTTTTGTTACAACGGTTAATCGGTTAATCGACTTAAATTAACCGGCTTAATCGTTATTCGAAAAAAGCCAATTTTAGATTAACCGATCAGTTAATCGGGTAGTAATTAATCTGTTAACCGATTAACGGTTAACCGAATGAATACCCTAGCATTTCCCCAGAATGGCCTACCAGGATGAAAAAATAAAATGTTGATAATCATCGTCTTTTATTGTTTAGTATTGTAAAAAAAGTCTATGTTTTTATAAAATAATGGTTTTAAAGCATATCTCAGCTGTTTTACTTGAGGAAATTGCGCTGGAAACTGTAAAATTTTATATTTTTTTATATTTTCTACTTCTAAAGACATTTTTATATACTCATTTTACATGCAAAAAATAAGCTATTATTGCACTCTTTCTTCACAAACTCTCCATTACAATTAATTGTAAAAGGAGTATTAAGTTTTTTTGTTAAGGATATTTGAAGATATTTATGGGAAAATGCATGGTGATACAAATAAAAAAAAAACCGGAAAAATCGTACGTTCGCGATCCGTACGTTCGCGACCGGTACATAAGCCAATTAAACAAACACCAAGAGAAATATTTTATTTTGTAAATACTGGATGGAGACCTACATTAATACACTTTTAAAATAAATTAATCACTTTTGAATATTCCGTTCCATTACGCAGATTTTTACATTTCACTACTGTCAACCAAAGTTGACTTCTATTTTGCGTACGTTCGTGACCACATGTTTATAACTATCATTATGAAAACTTAAAATCGATGAAATCTATCTTTTGCACCAAACATAGAGCTACCCAAATGCTATCGAATCGCAAAAAAAATGCTAGGAAAAGTTTTGTTTTCTATATTATTTGTACAACAAAAGCGTACGAACGTACGTTAGTGACCCCTGGAAATGCCCATATGCAACTGCTTTAGTAGGTAAATCTTTTTCCTGTATTGCAAATTAATTGTGGGTCCACTTATTCCTTACGTCTTTTTACATCCTTTTGTTTATATTTTATGTTCACTACTTTTGTTTAATAAAATTTAAATAAGTTTGTTTTTCAAGTATTTAGATTTAAGCTTTGTTCACAATAGTGAGCAACATTTTTGTTGTTGTTCACAATAGAGAAGCAATTTTTTTCGCAACAACAAACATTTGCAATTAAGAAACCGTTTGCAAATTTTTCCCACAACAAAATGATGTATTTATTATTATTTTTAAAACATTTTGTTGAAATTTTCATTCAAAATTAAATAAAAATAATTATTAACATTAGTTTCAATTTCGTCGTTTCAAGTCGTTTTTTGTAGTAGATTAATGTAACACACAACCTGTGTTCTTTAATCTACTACAAAAAACGACTCTGGTATACGCCAACGCCCACCGTAAGATTGTTGCTGAAGTAAAAATAGACTCAACTTTATGGTATAAACACAACTGGGACGAACGACGAAATTCGCATAGTACGACGAATTCGTCGGCAATAATTCGTTGAGTAAATTCGTCAAATGAGACACAACAAGTGCGTGAATTCCAGGTATTAATGTGACTTAAAATTGTTTTTAATTTATAAAAATAAATATCTAGGCGCTAGATTATATAAACACTTATTATTCTTAACTTGTTTATTTAATTTACTGCATCCATTTTCATCTTTTTTAACTGTTTATTAAATGTTATAAAAATTTCTTTGTAATTTATTTGTTTGTTAACATTTATCAAATCATAGGTTAACCATATTTCAACTAAAAAAAACATAAAAACTATTAAAACTATTAATCGGGTGTGTTCCAGAATCCGAATGCACTCGAAAGTGGATAATTTCAGCATTTTTGGTGGACTGCACTTCGATTTAGCGATCTTAAATTAGTTTTTAGGTTTAATTAAAATTTTGCAATTATTCGCGAATTTCAGCCATGTTTGCGATAAAAGCGATTTGTTCCTGTAAGTTTTCTGATTCTTTACAGCTTTAACGATTTATAATAAATAGAGAGACTTCACTATAATGCCGCTGTAAGCAAATATTTGCGAATTTCAGCTAATTTAGCAATTTTACCGAATTTTTGCCATTCCTTATAGTTTTAGGGACTTTTAATCAATTTTAAGGCTAGTTTGAAATATAAATTTTTTTTTTGTTGTTTTCCGACATGTGGATTTTTTTACCCAACTAGCGATTTTAAATAAATGTTAGTGTTTGTTTTTTATCTAAGTTCGTAATAGAAGCGTGTTTTCCCTGTGATTCTTTACAGCTTTCACGATTTGTAATAAATATTAGACTTTGCTTTCATGCTGCGGTTAGCTGTCCCAATTCATTCGTCGTTCGTCTTCGTAAGAAATAGGAATAAACCTATCGCAGAGTTCGTTACGCCCGACAAATTTCGATCTACGCAATGATTGTGTGTACTTTCGTATACACCAATGTGTTCTATTTCTGGTGACAAATATGCGTTGCGAATAATTCATCATTCGTCCGAGTTGTGTTTCTAGCATTAGTAACATTTTTAAAAAACATAGAATTGATCAAAAAAATGTCAGTTACATTTTTGTTCTAAAAATTAAAGGAAAGTATATGAAATACTTTGGGAAGAAAAAAGATAGAATGCTTTATTTGAATTCTAAATTTTAACTAATTTTTCACAAAATGTAAACAAAGCTTGACATTCAATATACACACAAAAAAATAAACAGATAACTAGAAAATGTCACCTGTATGAATTCGCCTTAAATATAGTATATTAAAATTAAGTTTATATTTTAATATCAGCGGCGATGCCTGATTTCGGCTGCTATTAACACATTCGACCCATTAAAGACACAATAAAGAAAGCTATAAGATAAAGAAAATATATTTTTTATTGAACTAACTCCTTCATATCCTCAATAAAAAAAAAAACAGTGATATATTCTGTTGGTCAATTTGTTTTAACACTTCACGAAGTACAACGATAATATTAAAATAACATTAAGAAACGCTTGTCTGCAGTAAAGAAACCAGAGTTTCTGGCGGGAATCGAGCCCGCAACCCCGGCGCTGATAGACTGGCTTACTACCAGCTTGCCTACCGGGGCACTCATGTATGTATCTTACAAAATTCTGCGGTATAATTTTTCCTCATATGAAACTTGTTTGTATTTAAACATACATATTAATGTATGTATGTATAAAAATTAATATTTGAGTCTATGTTATGCGCGGCCAAACAGCTTATCTGATCGCGATAAAATTTGGTCCGCTTATTCTGTGCACCTCCAGGAAGGCTTCAGGCGTGGCACCTTTCATACAAAGACATTACAGATTTCTCCAAATTTATAGAACCGCAAGAGCGAAATCTTCCAAATTAGGAACATCTTAGTTATCAATGCACAACATCCGATACAAAGTGGGCGTACAAAATATATTTCTGTATATCTGGAGAATCTTTGAAGTAAAAGTTTCCAAATTGTACAAATAGCTTAACATCTGGCAAAAAGTAGGCGGTATTGAAGAAGTGGGCCTGTCACATAATAGTTGTCTGTATATCTATAGAACGGCAGGAAAAAAATTGTTTAAACTTAGTACATATAGCGGAGTTGTCAATCCACAAAATGCGTCAAAAACTGCTTGTTTAAGTAGGCGTGGCCCCTCCCATAAAAAGACAATACGGTTTCCGTTTATCTTTGGAACAGAAACAGATACAGTTCTTAAATATCAATGCTTAACATCTGTCAAAATTGATTGTAATTGGAGAGGTGGGTGTGGCACAACATAGAATTCTTTATGTCTGGAAAACAACAAGAGATAAAATATTAAGATTTGTTCGAAAAAGATTAGTTATCAAAGCACAGCAACTGTCAATAAGTGGACGAGGCTGGAAAAATTAGCGTATCACAAAAAACGCTAAAGTTTCCTAGATTCGTACAAATCGCCTCTGCCGAAAGTGGCTAAAAGTGTATAATTGGGTTTGGCACCTCTCATACAAACTCTTTAAAGAGTCTGACATATCTAGAGAAAGATAACAGCTAAAGTTTCTAGTTTTGGGCAATGCACCGCAACTGTCAATAAGTAGTTGGGATTGGAAAGTGGTCGTGTCACAAAAAAGAATTTTGTGTATCCGGAGACCGGCAGTACCTAACTCTTGTTACGAATAGCAGTGTTATCAATACAAAACCTCTGTCCAAAAGTGGGCTGAATTTTAGAATTTTATTTCCCATTTAAAGACAATTTGAATTTCTTTATCTCTAAATATCGATTGCATTTAAAATTGCCGAATTTGCTACAAATAACTTCATTATCAAACGAGATCTGTATTAAAATCATGTTACTAGTTGTATTTCAATGGATGTAGCGAAGCGCACTGGGTAAAGCTAGTATAGAAAAATCAGCTTCGCCACTCATAAGTACCCAGAATTTAAACATATATGTTTTATGGGGTTAAGATCAATATTGTATGTATAAATTACAAACTTATATCGCTCAATTGCTGCAATCATCTTCTCTCTCACCCATTCTTCCTTACCACTTTCACCCGTTAACTCAGGAATTGCTAAAGCAAAAAATGCAAGTCAGGCCAGGGAAATCGAAATATTCCTATTCTTAAATCGAAATATTCCTATTCTTTGCGGTTATAGGCGTCAAGTCCCACTGTGGACTTGACGAGACCGTAGTAAACTGAAAAAAATGGCAAATCTGGAACTTTTCAATGTCTGCATTCGATTTTATGTTTTAAATATAAACGTTTTACGAAGAATTAGGGTAATTCTTAAAAGTAAAAGCCTCAATATGTTCGGATTCATAAACCCCATTAAATATTTCCTTAATGTGGTTCACACACGTCAAATCTTGAGCTTTTAGCAGAGATGGGAAAAGAGAATGCCACCTAACAGGAAAATATAATCAATAGGAATAGAGAAAGTAATACATATTTAAATAACGGATTTTTATTAAGAAAATATGTAATAAAAAACACGAATAATACTCACGAACAGAAACAATTTATTCCTTTCTCTGCAAATGTGGGAACATACGTATTAGGGAAGCCAGTCCCGAAATTTCGAATACCGAAATCCACGGATTATTCTAAAAATTTAAGTCCCGAATCCCGGGATGTTTACATAAAATTCCCGAAATTTTTGATTTGGAAAAAATGTGCTAATTTTTTTTATCAAATACAACTATATTCAAATAAACGTGAGTTACCTTGTTAAAAATAACTTCAAAAATTTAATATTAAATCATACTTACAATGAATCTAATTTTTAACTGGTTATAAAAAGAAGTCACAAGTGAATAAATGCTACATGCAATGCATTTTTTACCACAGAAAACAAAATTAGAAGATTAAGTTCGGTGTGGTCTTTATTCTAAGTGAATGAAAATAGAACTGCGCACGCAAAATACAAGTTGTGCAAAAAGGTGTTTAAAACTTTAGAGGATTCTATGAAAGGTCTTTTGACACATATTTGTTAAAGTTTATTTTATTAGATTAATACTTGCATATATATTTGAGATAAAATAAATTAAATATTGTCATTTAGCATATATGTAGATATTTATTTACGATACCACCCAGAAGTGTTGAATGCGAACATTAGTTTCGTCGGCAGCATATGTTTGCAATCGATTATCAGACGTCATAATTTGATTTAGAAGATTTTTAAATAAAAGTTTTTATTCGAGTTTCTACGCGGGAAAGAACATTTTTTTTATATTAATCCCGGGAAATTTTTTCCCTCAAAAAAAATCTTAAAAAAAGAATTTGAAGTCTATGAAGTCACGGGTAAAAGGCCAAAAAATTTATGATCTTTGTATGATGCGCTTCTTACTATAAAACCAACGTCTGTAGAAAGCGAGAGCACGTTTTCGGTAGCAGGCAATATACATGTTAACAAGGATTAGAAATAGAATCTCTGATGAGCTTTTAAATGCTTTAAAAATACTAAAAAATGTTTTCTAAAAAGAAAATTAATTTTACCAAGTTGCTATTAATAATTACCGATCCGTCCCGGGATCCCGATTTTTTTAATTAAAAATCCCGAATCCCGGGTTTCAAAAAACCTGGTCTCATTTGGCATCCCTTATACGTATACGTATATAATTATTTCGCTGAAAAAATTACCTTCTCGGTTCCAATGAATGCTTTATTATTCTTTCGAAAATAATATATTAATTTTTTAATTATTTATGTAATCACGCAGAGAAAAAATATGGTTGGGCATGGTTACGGTAACAACACTATGTTTAATGTAACAATATATTGTTGTCGTACACAAATAATTGTTATTTTTATTTAATATCAACAATATTATAGTTACTGTAAACATATCAATGTTTATCGCAATTATGAATTTGAGTATTGTTGACCGAAAAATAATTATTTTTCTAACAACTTAATTATGATAACTTTCTAAACATATTATATTTCTCACAACCATATCATGATATTTAATAGCCATAACATGATAACTTTCTATACATTTATCATATTATGTTAAAGACGCAATCAAACTATTTTTACTCTAATCATATTATGTTAGCGCCATTTGTAAAATAATTTTGAAGAAGTTTTGTCGTTTTTTTTTATTTGTGAGCGGTTAAACAATTAAAAGATAAAATTCCATAAAAAAATAAGTTTAAAGAAATTAAAAAATTAAAATATTAGCGGAGTTCATTCAAGTATTAGTGATGTAATAGTGCAAATGCAAAATATCATAGTTTTTTGTAAAATCCAACAACAAAACACACAGAGATTTCGTTATATTTTATAAAAGTGCTACGATATTTCTGTGGTTTTCATGGGCAACCGCGTTTGTCTTAAAACAAATTGTTCAGGAAAGCCGAAAACCCATTCTAGATCAAACTATGGGCTAGGTATTGCACATTTTAAACTTTGTCATTACGTTACAAAACGGAATTGATCCATCTTTTTTCAAAAAAATATTAAGAGCGTTCAAAATTAGGCAATATGGCATCAACATCTTAAAATCAAAAAAATGGACACACGCGGTTGCCCATGAAAACCACAGATTTTTCATTTGCTCTTTTGCAAGCCTTATATTGAACTCCGCTATTTGATTAACATTAAGAAAAATTGTAAAAAGCCACAAAATAAAAAATCGATTCAAACATTTTTAAATTTATTTTGTATTTTTATGACAGCTATGAAAGGTGCTGTATCATAATATGATTGCTTCTAAATTTATTATGATTAACATGATGATAATATGATTACTTCTTAGCTTATTATGATTAACATGACAATAATATGATTAATTTCTTAGCTTATTATGATTAACATGACAATAATTTGATTACTTCTTAACTTAGTATGATTAACAGAATAATAATATGATTAAGAGAAAAATATTATGATGACATATTACGAGTATATTGAGTCATAATATGTTTCAATAATAATCTTAATATGGTGACTACAATCATAATTCTTATCATAATATGTTGCTCTTAGAATATGTTTACCACAACCATGTTTTTTCCTCATTTTCCCGCTGGGCATTTCTTTTCCCCTCTCTCCTAACAAAGTTGACGTGTGTGAACCGGCACTTAGCACTTTAAGTCCCACAGAAGATGAGCAGTTATATAACAATTTTATAACTATTTGCTATTTGTAACATTTCAATATACATACATACATCAATATACATATATATTTTTTTTCATAAAATAAATGTCAATATTTCTTTTACATGTTGCATGACTCTTATCTTTATTTATTTTAAAGTAAAATAGTTAACATGTTTCAATTTGTAAAACTTCAAACACAACACACGTATGTATGTATGTGAATATATATTTTACATGTATAAACGGAAATCCTTTAAAACAATATCAAAAATGAAATAAGTGGAAAGATGTATTCGGCAAGGTCGAATCAATCGTTGGCACTACCATTTTTCTATTAGAAACGCGAAATTTTTGAAAACTGGAGCTGTTTCAATTTTTTGTGAGTACATGTGTGTAAGTTATTCCATATTTGCAAACTGCAATATAAGGAATATGTAAAGCTAATTACCAATTTAGCCCATTTACACACAGAATAAAAATTCTCCAAAATTGTTTACCAATAAAAGCATTAATCAAAAATAAAATTAGTTTTTTGTTGAAAATTTAATCAACTGAATTAAACGTTTAATCAAGAGAATTAAATTGATACTATTTTTTTGTTACCTGGTGCTATAAAAAAAAATTAATCACAATTTTTATTTTTTTTTCTGTGCATATTTGCAACAAATTTTGTTGCACTAGCATGTTTTTGCTGGCTGGCCATATTTTGACATGACGATTTTGTCGGGGCTAATTGAAAACTTTTTTTTGTTATCGAAAACTCCTAGTAAATATAAACTTAATGTGCTAAGATTGCAAAATTTTTTGGTTTGTTGCATTTTCCTTATCAAATGAATCTGTCGTCTTAAAATTATTTTTTGCCAAATTTCATCTTTATAAGTCTTATATTGCGAGTTAGATCTCACTATCAACAGAGAGACGGGCAGACACAACTGAACTGTCGTATGCCAATTTTTCAGGATAGTATTTAAACATATGTTAGGTTAATTTTCATATAAACTTAAATCTTACTTTAAAACAGATTGATGTTTTGAGTTTTATCTTTAATCAAGATAAAAGTATGGTAGCACTACTAAATTAAAAAAAAATATCATAAAAAAGTGTATTTATTTACAAGGTGGTCTCAAAAAACAGCTGCCAGTTATTGATTTGCCTGTTGTTGTTGTATGGTTGTGAAATTGGGGCCACCTTGCTAAGTTATTACAATGGAAACTTAAGTTGAATTTAAATGTACCAGCTTAGTGAATTAAGTTACATTAAAGAGCTTAGTGAAGAACGGAATTTTGTATTTAAAACGATTTTAAATATAAATGTGATATAATCGAACAAGTGAACATTTACATCGCAACAAAATTTACGAAAATTGTTTTTGTTATCTATACACTTCTAAAATCAAATTAACGCGAGAGATATAACAGGTTTCTTTCTCTTTAAAAAACTGTAAATTTTGTATGATAAACAAAAACAATTTTCGTCAATTTGGTTTTGTTTTTGTTTTCATGTAAAAGTTCACTTATTCGACGCGAATTTCAGAATAGCCACGAATATCAAACCTAAAAATTGGCCGTAAGAATTTAACAAAAACCCAGAATAAATAAACTTTATAGGATCCGCGATGATAATTTCGATGTGTTACAAGCTGAATGACAAAATCAATATACCTCCAATCTTTTTGGTAGTGTCTAAAAAAAACAACACCCAAAGAATTGTTATCAATTTAAAATAAACTCGCCATGACAAACGTTTATAGTGGCCACACAAAAAAAAATTATTCCTTTTTTATCACAAATTTTCATGTCGAGCAATAAAATAAAGATTATTCTGTTAATAAAATTTGTAGTATGTAAAACAAAGTGACTTTTTGCATTGTGTTATAAAACAAATAAATTTTTGTAGGTTTTTATTAAAATTTTGAAGAAAAAATTTAACAAGTTAAACACCTTTTTTTATTAATTTTTAAATTTTTATAGCTCTTGCACGCTATCTGCAATAATATTAAAACAAAACATAACTTTTAGTAAATTAAAAATTTTTAATAAAAAAAAATGAGAATGTTAAAAAAATGCTTGAACAAGAAAAAGAGTTATACAAACTTTGTATCTTTTGATTCAAATTAAGAAAATCATTTTAGTTTTTAAAACATGTAAGCGTACTTACTATAAATATTCGACTGCTCCGATTCTTTGGCACATTTTTCAAAGGGTTAGAATAACATTTATTAAAAATAGGAAGCACATTAACGACAAATAAATAACGGCTTTTATAATTGAGAAAGATGTTTGCTGTTTGTGCAAAGAGAGGGAGAGAATCAGGGTGACCATATTAAGAAAAAAATGCTTAAAAAAGTAAAACAATAAAAAAACACAACCCAAGACAATTTGTGTAGCAAACAACTTTGTCTATCTACTTATTTTAAATGATCAAAAATAAAAAAAAAATTATTTCTAAAGTAAACATTAACTTTATTTACTCAAATACTTGCAAAAATTGTTAAAAAAAAAATTAAAAGGTTTTATAAAAATTGTAAATAAATAAAAAATAAGAATAATATTGATAAAATAAGCATCGTTGATTATAATAAAGGTAATGCAAATTGTTTAATAAACAATGTTTAATGTATATTTCTTTTTGTGTTTGTATGTGTAACGAAAAAACTTTTAGTCAGTTGTTTTGTTTTTAAAAACAAAATCCCGCTAATGTCAAAAAAGTATAATGTAAACGCACTAGATTTCGAAGAAGATTTTTAATCAAATCTACAAGATTTCGGCCTAATGTAAATGTAGTATTAATGATTTTCAGGAGAGGAATTTATATCGAAGCCATGGTAAGTTATGAACCAATCATACCAAAATTGTGCAAAGTGATTTCAGTTATTAAAAAACATAAATTTCAATACAGCGGTAAAACTAGTTTTAGCGTTTAGTGAATTTCAGAAGGCTGCTAAATGTGGGAAATAAGGTAAACTATGGACCGTATATCGCAAAATTGGATAAAATTTTTTCTGGCCATATAAAACTAAGTTGGAAAAAATTTTACCACGATAAATATATCTGCTACAGTTTTAGGTGTATTAAATTGATTTACCAGAGTGGGCATTATATGAGACCTATAGTAAATTTTGGACCGATCATCACGAAATTTCACACTGCCCTTACTAGTCTTGTGAATGTGAAGTACCAAATTCTATTATGATAGCATTAATTATTACGGTTTTAGGCGTACTAAACTGTTTTCTGGGAGTAGGGTTTAAATGGGGCCTAGGGTAAATTATGGACCAATCTTCACAAAATTTTACATTGTGATTTCCAGTAGAACTTTTGCATAATCTCATATCATTCCGTTCATTGTTCCACCATTTATGTTAGTTTTTGTAACAAAATTATCAATTTTTTAAGGTGGAGGTTCCACATTTTGATTCATAGCCCTGATTCTACTGAACCGATTTTGCTGGCTTTCAATTCCAATCTGCTTAGGACAACTACAAGCAGTTTGACACCAAGTTTGTTTATTTCTTTTGAGTTTTTCGAAAGTGAGCGTGTTTTCAGCAGACGGACATGGCTAAATCGACTTAGAATTACTCAAGGAAAAAGAATATATATACTTTATGGGGTCTGAGATGAATAATAAAAAAGTTTCACACGAAATGACAAACTTAGTATACCCTCTTCACAACTAATTGTGGTGGAGGGTATAAAAATAATTTTTTTTTAATTATCTAGATTTGGAACAAAACCAGTTATCAAACTTTTTTATTATCATTTAGAACTTACAGGAAAATCAGACTTTTATTCTTCTTGTTAGAATATTTGACAAACAATTGGTATTAATGTACAAAAAATCGTGTTTGTAGTGCAGTGTTAAGATAACCCCAAAAAATGTTTGACAGTGTTAAAGCACACGATCTTAGATGGTAGTTCACATCACAGTCGCTTCTGCAAAATAGGCAATGTGCTGTGTGAAACCTAGCACCGTCCAGTTTAAACTACTTGTCGTTGGTGACCATATCATCTAACTCAGCCCAAAAATGGCTCACCTTGGACAGTTTTTGCCTTTTTAACGTCTTTCTTAAATATATATATACCGATTATGCCGCTAGCCTAAAATCCAAAACAAATTATGAATTTTCCTGGATGCACTGCACGCTCTTGGGTCAAGTGAATTGGTCCCAAATTTAACAATTTTGCTTGTTGACGTACCCATTCATCCAATAATATGCCTCATTATTTTTTTAAATAGAATTTTATTATTTTCATGTGTTGTATACCTTTACATCATTCCGTGGTGCCTAAAAAATCAAAATGACAACCAATACAATTAGGGTTGGAAAACGGCCTTGATTGTCCAGTTTTTTTTTTTTTTTTTTTTTTTGTCTTGCCCATGTACCAGCTGTTAAGCCAGTTAAAAAACTTTATTTAATTTTAAAAAAATTACTTTTCTTATTAATTTTATTTTTTTCAAAGTTATTTTTCGGGAATACAAAATCTATTATTAATAAGATTTCTGAATGACGTGTTAAAATCCCAATTATTTATATTTGATAAATACACTGAAATTTATTGTTGAAGGAAAGCTAGCTTCTACGCGCTATCACTGATTGATTAGGCCAGATCGTCAGGAAACCTTTTCCAAAGATTTTAGAAAAGCTAAAAATAGTATACAAATAAAACCTTAAAGCGAATAAGAAATATAAACACTCAAAGTCTCACTTGTAACTATATCAAAGCTTAAACAAAACATCAACAATAAACAGTGAGTTTATCTTTTCTTACATTCCCCTACAATTGGTAGGCTTTTTTCCCACTCGAAATGTAGTTTTTTAATTATATTTTTTAATATTACTAAATTTTCGAGCTTAAGGTCTTTTTGTTATAAAAAACTTTTAACGTTTATTTAAAAACCAATATTTCGGCACTTCCTTGAGTGAAAACTAGGATAGCAGGGCATAAATCAGATCAAAAATATAGAAATATATCACAAATATATCATTGTGCTAATGTAAATCATTATCTAGATTTTGAAAATACAACTGTTTTAAACACAGAAAATAATTATAAACGTAGATTTATGTTAGAAATGTTGCAAATTATAAAGGTTCCGACAATTTCAAGAATTAATTTTAAGTCAGACACTGAAAATGTAGCACAAAATTATAGACACTTAATTTATAAAAATAGAAACGGAAGTTAAAAACTTATTTATATTGTAATAGATCAAGTTTGATTTGAAAAATATTTTTTTTGAATTAAAAATTTTTTAATTTGTCAGTTATTGTTAAATATGTTATAATTTGTTAAAAATTTATAAATTAAGAAAAAAACCCTGAAGAAGGCACTCAAGGAAGTGCCGAAATATTGGTTTTTAAATAAACGTTAAAAGTTTTTTATAACAAAAAGACCTTAAGCTCGAAAATTTAGTAATATTTGAAATATTAAAGGTCGAACAAAATACATATTATATATATGAGTAGGTGAGTTCTCGCTCGTTTCAAAAATTAAAAAAATTGAGATAACAATCGATTTAGACAGATCTTTTAGCACTTTATAAGAATATATATATAGATTATATCGAATCATGTTCTTTTCTATGTTTTTTTGTGACATAAAATTGCAGTTGGTAACAAAACTGGTTCGTTCCACTCAACAGACATTTTCAAAACTATCTCTTTGCATTTTGTTTAACAAAACTCGATGGTTCACTGTTTTAAGCTTTCTGTTAGAAGTGGGCCAAGATATCGTTGATTATATAGAGTCGAATTAGGGAATTTAAAAATGCAAATTTGTAAACAAGTTCGCTTTGACATATTTGTTTTTTATAAACCGTATATTGAAATAAATTTTTGTAGGGATGTTCTTATACTCGACTGGAAATCTGCTGTAGCTCCTATGGTGAAAGCAATGAGTTAACTACATTTTAAATTCCAAACTTCAAAGCGAATGCTAATAGATTAAACATGGAAAAGGAACTCGGAAAAAATGAATGCCATTGTTCCAGATATACTTCCTATCAATGTGGGGCTTTCCCCAAAAAAACTTTTGTGAATAATTTTATCTACCAACTTAGGGAAAATTGGAGAGAAAATTTATATACTTGAAGAATAATAATATTGATTAAGGAACGGAAAAAACAATGACAAGTACACTGAAGATAAATATTATGACTCTAATATGTTCTATTTATGTCGATAATATCCTTAATAAAATAACGTCATATAAGGTAACATACGTTTACTTATTAAATTGGACTTGGTGTTCTTTACCTATAATGTTGGTATTGGTACTGTTCAATCCCTTGACGCAACAGCATCAAGTCCAACAACAAAAGGTCTGCTATTTCCGAAAAATAATACAAGGCTTACACAATTTTTTTTACCTTACTTTTCTCTTCAAAATGTGTTATACAAAATTTTACAAGTAACAACTAAAGAAGCAAACGCATGTTTAAATAAAAATATATTTTATTTTCCTGTGAATGATTATCAAAGTTGGTCGAAATATTTAACTAAATAAAAAATAAAACCAAAATAGTGTTTTAATTTATCTCACTTTACAATTTGCCTCTAAGCAAATTCTCCTTATTGACTACAAATCCAGTGGTAATCAAAACTAAGTACACTTGATGCCCTTAACGTTTAAGTAAGTTGAACTTGTTCTTGTTTTTAACTTTTCTATTTCGAAAACTGCATTAGATAGGACTTATGGGAATTTACACATCGATAGAGGAAAAATTTCGATTCCAACTGTATAAAAAACGTAATATAAAAAACAATGTGAGTTGGGGTAGTTTATCTCCCACGAACAGAACTATTGTTACATTTTTTTAGGACTGTTTGCCTAATTTTTATAAATTTATTAAACTTTCAAAATATACTAAAGTTAAATGATTAATTTTCCTGGTGGGCTAAAGTGCGTTGCAGAACTAGTTCGATCCCATACGGATCGTAGCAAGCCTAGTTTCTTTCGAAAATTCGTAGCAAAACTCGTTCGTTACAAAATTAAATCTTTTATTTTTCTATATACAGTTGGTTTCCATTTTTCAACCATTGAGTTATTAATCAAGAATGGCATAACACTTCAAAATCAAAAAAGTTCAACTAATTTGGTCCAGTTAATCCGGCGCTATATGTTTTTTGCATTTTCCCAAAATTCGAAAAAGGTGTAATGAACGAGTTTTGCATCTCACCTACTCAATATATTTTTTAATAATTAAATTAATATTTTGAACAGAACAAAGTCGTATACAAAAGAAAATTGTTAGGAAAAAATTTCTAATTTTCCGACAGACATTCCAATTAATAAGAAACGGTCCAGTTTTTCAAAACTGCGATGAAAATAACGTACAAAACAAATAGTTTTGCTAGCTATGTTCTGGAAATCGAAGTCAAGTGAAATAAGAAACAAACCAACTTTGAAAACGATCCAATGTTTAACGTTCATTAAATTATTTCGTTTTATACACTTCATACTATAAGCACAGCTTATTTCCATTAGAACTAATCTTGAAATCTGAAAAAACTACGGTAATTAAAAAAAAAATTTACGGAAAATTGATTTCAATTTCACTCGATTTCCATAACATGGCTGTATATGTACTTTTTGATGTAACTTAAATTAATACATGCCAAGGCGAATTTATGTATACGGTGGCATTGTAAAAACTGTAAACATCGGCAGGATTTTCGCTGCCACTTATAGTGAAATCGACCTGATATATGGGTATTTCCTGGGGTCACGAACGTACGTTCGTACGCTTTGGTGTGCAAAAAATATAGAAAACAAAACTTTTCCTAGAAATTTTTTGCGATTCGATAGCATTTGGGTAGCTCTATGTTTAGTGCAAAAGATGGATTTTATCGAGTTTAAGTTTTCAGAATGATAGTTATAAACATGTGGTCACGAACGTACGCAAAATAGAAGTCAACTTTGGCTGACAGTAGTGAAATCTAAAAATCTGCGTAATGGAACGGAATATTCAAAAATAATAAATATATTTTGAAAGTGTATTAATTGATTTACAAAATCAATTATCTCTCTTGGTTTTTGCTTAATTGGCTTATGTGCCGGTCGCGAACGTACGATTTTTCCGTGTGTTTTTTTATTATTATCACCATGCATTTTCCCATAAACATCCTTAAATTTCCTTTACAAAAAAACTTAATACTCTTTTTACAATTGATTGTAATGGAGAGATTATGAAGAAAGAGTGCAAACATAACATATTTTTTGCATGTAAAATAAGTATATAAAAATGTCTTTAGAAGTAGAAAATATAAAATTTTCCAGTTTCCAGTGCAATTTCCTCAAGTAAAACAGCTGAGATCTATGAAACCATTCTTTTATAAAAACTTAGACTTTTTTTATAACAATAAACAATGAAAGACGATGATTATCAACATTTTATTTTTTCATCATGGTAGACCATTCTGGGGAAATGCCGATATACATAATTTTGTAATATGACATAAGACTGAATTTAAAATGTTAAGTTTGCTTTCTTTTTATGCTTGTTATTTATTGTAAATAAAAATTTGAAGTAAAATTTTCCTTTTTCTTATCGGAAAGCGCATTATCAAACTGTTCAGTTATTTTTTCCAAATCCAGGTGAATTTTTTTTATTGTCGAGTTATTTGACTTTTGGTATCTGGCAACACTAAATACAACAGATGTAGCTTCAACAATATTGTCGCACACCATCCCGCTGATACTACATGTTTGAAATACTAAAACCACAAAAAAGTTTATAAACATGTTTCTATCCCACTCACCGATGACTTTAATATTCTTACTATCGTTATTGGTGAAGACGTATGGACTAATGCTGCAACCTCATGGGTCGATGGCAACAGCGTTTGATTTTATCTCAATATAAAAATTGCTTGAGTTGTCATATTGAGCCATGATTTTCAAAAAAAAATCAAACTAAACTCAATCAAGAAATGTCAAGTCAGCTGTCACAGAAGGCAATGCTGCCAATTTTAAGTGTTTGCCTTTGAAAAAAACATCCGATATACATACTTATGTAATCCTACCTTTAGGTTCATTTCAAAATAACTTATTTGCTTAACCTTAAAATAATTGTACTTATTATAACAATTCGCATTTGCCCTTTAAAATTTTTTTTTTTTTTATCGATTTCCAGAAAAATTCAAAAAGGTAAATAATATCAACAAATGGCAAAACCCTTGAATTGTTAAAAGTCAAATGTTAAGAGTTAAAAATAATCTCTACGTGAATTACACAATATAGCAAACAGGTTGAAGGTAAAAGTATGACCTTTATGTAAAAAAAAAAAAAACATTTAATAAAAATTGACGTATGTCTGTATATATCTATAAATATTAGGTGTGTTCATTTACTTTACTAGCCAACATTTGCAACGATAGAGGAAAATTCATATCTACAAAAATGTTTTTCTCCATTTCTCAAAACAATAAAATCGGTAACTTAAGTAAGCGACAACAAGTCAGGCATTATCGTTTTCATAAACGCACCGGTAACTATAAAGTTTTCAAGCGCCAGATTTTACGTTTTTAACGTAATCTATTTATTCATTATCAAGTGACAATATTGCCGCATTAACTATTCTAAACAAATTAAAAGCTTGTCTTAAAATTAACCGAACACCATTCAGGGTAAATGCTTGGCCGACATATTCGAAGAAGTACGTCCGGATGGCGCCGCCAGCCTATAAACCGCACCAAACTGTCACTATTTGTGGACTCCATTTTCTACAGACCCGGTTGGTTAACAATTCTCCCAATTGTCGACTAATTTGTTCGATTATACTGACCAAAAATATCATAAGGTGCATGAAATGCATTTTTATTCGAACGCCCATTATCGTAAAAGGCTTCAACAATCTGAATTTGTCAAACACTGAAACACGGAAATGTCAAAGTAAGTTGGGCCAAAAAACTTGACGTTGAGGTTTGACTCACAATAAACAATGACTAATTTTGACATTTGTGGTCGCATAATATTTCATTGTGGTGCGCAAATTTGTTTAAAAACTTTTGCTTTATCGCTTGCTTGCCATATCGATCGCCTTTCCGTGCTGAAAACTTTAAGTGGGACGGAAATCGTTTAAAAATTTAAGAGAGCGATAGCGGTGGACATCGTGAGCCAGGCTGTAAATGAACACTAGCAAGTTGCACCTGTACCTAAACAATATTTGTCAAAAATTGTCATGCCCATACAATTTTTATGAAGCATCCCTTAATAGCGCGGCGTCAACGCTTTTACAATTGGAAAATCCGATTTTGATAGCGTGTAGTAGTTCGCCGCTATTGTTAATAAATAATGACAATTAAGGGTTTTGTGGTTAATCTTGCGGACTTAACGTTGACGCTCTTGTTAAGGTACGGCATATCAGCGTAAAAGCTAAGCGAAAGAAAACGTTCCGCCTTCCGCTCTTGTTAAGCTACGACTGTTAGGAATATCGGCGGTATCCAGTGATAGCTACGAGATTCTGTCTGCCTTAATTCAATTGATTTGAACTATTTGAACATGAATTTTAAAACTTTTAATTTAAAATTAAAAATAATCCTTGCTAGTAAAAATTTTACTAGCAAAAATTTTCAAGAAATTTTTTTCCCTCAAATTTTGTATGCTACAATAGCACCAAATTTGGTACAAATGAAACTATATTGGTACGCTGGTACAAACCTTGTAGGAAGCCTGGGATCAATTTTGTCGATTGTTTTGGTGGCACTGTCAACGAAGCGTGTACACTAGGGTGACCGTTATTTTTTTTTCGTATTTTCACTTGGGAAACCCCTTAGATTGATTCCAAATTAGAAAAAAACAATATATATAAAATTTTAGATCGTTTGCATAGTTATTAGGCGTGCCTTGAGCCCACAAAGTTTGCTAAAAATGCTATTTTTCTCACTATGGGTGGCTTTAAGTGTTCATAACTTCAGTAATATTTATTTTAGAGAAAAACCTTATTCACAAATATTCTAGGGCTATATCTTATGAACAATGTTGCTCTGTATTAGTTTTCTTTAACATTAATATTTAATCCAGAAAAAACCAAATTAAAAAATAACACCGAAATTTTCACATATCTTAGCATTCTTTGCCTGGTGATTACACTACGTGACAAATTTTCAAAAAAGTCGTGACCAAATGAATCTAACAGCTAATTTTTATCTAAAATGTTCCCCTGAATCTAAATATGAAGTCAGAATTGTCAAAAGTGGAACAGTTTTTGAGATATTCCAAAATAACCGTTATTTGTGTTTTTAAAAAAGATGATCAGCCCAATTATGAATAAAAATTCCCAGGGAGTTTTCTCCCTTCTCCCATTTTTCCTATGTTAATTCTATTGCAAAAATGGGAGAAGGGAGAAAACTCCCGGGGAATTTTTTTTCATAATTGGGCTGTATGTGACTGAAATGCAAATATCTTTAAAAATTTTGAACGGACTATGTATTTCTTTCTTTTTATTGAGAGGTTATAAAATTACTAAAATAAGAATGGGTTGCTAGAGAAGTTTGGTCAAGAAATGACTGAGTTATAGGGGACAAAATTCAAGCTTCATTGAAAATTTTATGATTCTGTTCAATTTTGCTCTTCTCAAGTTTTTCTTTTTAATCTAATGATTTAAAAATCCTAATGTTTTATTGCATGCGACATTAGATTACTTTAGACATATGTAGATTGGTACAAAAATGACAAAGCTACAGAAGATTTAGTAAATTTACCCACATAGAAATTCAATAGCTTTAAGCTATTTTTAATATTTATTTTACTAAAAATTTAGTTTTGTATATGCATTTGTTGTGTTTTTCTTTGGTTTGATACAAATCGTAAAGTGGGTTAATTCAATTAATCTTCTGTAACCTTGTAATTTTTTTACCGATCTGGATCCTATTGGACACAAATGTTCGAATTGAATAGGCTAATGTCGTAAGTGATAAAACTTAAAAAAATTTTATTTTTTGGTTTAAAAAACAATAACTTGAAAAGAGCAAAATTGAACAAAATCATAAAATTTTAATGAAGTTTGAAGTTTTGTCCACTAGTTAGTAGTTAGTTAGTTAATTGTTCTTTATTTTGAATTCATTTTAAGTAATCAAAATTGAACATACGACTATGACATGACGTCGTCTGTCGGAAAAGGTTGTTATATATATTACAAATATTGTTTTATATTACATAAAAATTAATAATTAAATTCAGTTATTAATATCTTCCTGTAGCCTATCGCATTTATAATATAGCGGGATAAATATTTAAAATTGTCCTTACCATTAAGAATCAACTCATTTTCTGTTACGATAGTTTTTTTTTAAGTTTTGGAATCTTATTTGTCCTAAGATAGGGCATTTGGCTATAAAATGCAGAATGTTTTCGGTTTCGTTTAGATTACATAAGGAGCATATACGGGGTCTGTTTTGCTGAAACCTTGTACTATTCAACTCAATTAATCACATCTAGCTTTGAATATATAACCTAATTCTGTAATATTTGTGATTTCCAAATAGGATTGCGGTTCTATGTACTTTTGTCCACTATAACTCTGCCATTTAATGACTCATCTTCACAAACGACTCATGGTTATTTAAGAAATTTTATAACCTCTCAATAAAAAGAAAGAAATGCATAGTCCGTTTCAAATTTTTGAAGATATTGCATTTCAGTCACATCATCTTTTTAAAAAACACAGTTATTTTGGAATATCTAAAAAACTGTTCCACTTTTGACAATTCTGTCTTCATATTCGGATTCAGGGGAAAGTTTTACATAAAGATTAGTTGCCAGATTTATTTGGTCACGGCTTTGTTGAAAATTTGTCACGTAGTGTAATCACCAGGCAAAGAATGCGAAGATATGTGAAAATGTCGGTGTTATTTTTTAATTTGGTTTTTTCTGGATTAAATATTAATGTTAAAGAAAAGTAATACAGAGCAACATTATTCATAAGATATAGCCCTAGAATATTTGTGAATAAGGTTTTTCTCTAAAATAAATATTACTGAAGTTATGAACACTTAAAGCCACCCATAGTGAGAAAAATAGCATTTTTAGCAAACTTTGTGGGCTCAAGGCACGCCTAATAACTATGCAAACGATCTAAAATTTTATATATATTGTTTTTTTCTAATTTGGAATCAATCTAAGGGGTTTCCCAAGTGAAAAAACGAAAAAAAAATTGTCCATATAACTTGCGGTCACACTAGTGTACACTTTTGTCTGCTTTTGAAAAAAATGGAAATAGAGAAATTTTTGCTTCTTCCTTATTTCTTATTTTATTATTATGCGTTTGTGCTGTTGTTTGTAACACTTAAATATATTGGTCCTAGACTCACCTTTAAGTATACTGATCGACTCAATGTTTCTTTCTGTGTCGATTTAATGATGTCCCTCAGTCTGGCTGGCTGGATGGTTTTCTGGTTTTCTGTCCATCTGAACTTGTGCGCATTGTACAGGTCGTAATTTGATGAAATGTTGTAGATAGTTTTCAATTCATATGGACGAAGATTGCTGAAAATGGCAAGAATCTGTTCATAATTTCACATAGCCCTCAAATATTATTTTTGCCTAAAAGCCATCCTATTGTGTTGGTTTTGAAACTAAATTCGGGACAAACTTTTTTCATTGCAATCTTTATCTTCTTACACTGAAAGAAAAATGCTTCATAATGAATCGTTTTCATAAAAAAAATTTCACTGGTTAAATGAAAATTTTCATTGTCCAAATGGAATTTCATAGTTATAATGAAGTATTTTCGTTTTCGTATTTTCGTTAAAATCGTTTTCATAAAAAAAATTTCACTGGTTAAATGAAAATTTTCATTGTCCAAATGGAATTTCGTAGTTATAGTGAAGTATTTTCGTTAAAATCGATTCATTGGATTTCGTAATTACGTTAAAAATTTTCATTCGATATATGAAAACTAAAGTTTGTCCAAGTTAAACAAAAAATTTTAATTGGGAACATAAAAAACAATATACAAACATAACTATGTATATTCATAAATTAATACAAAATTATAGTTTCCTTAAAAATATGTTTAATTGTTAATTAAAAAATGTAAGAGTTAATTATTTCATACATCTAATGTAATATGCCATTAAATTTATGAAATCAAATCTTCAATAATTGAAGAAAAATCATTTTTAACATTCAAATAACTCTATAGTCTCAATAATTAAAAGTATAAAAATATTTCGAGAAAGCATGCCTTCATAAATTTAAATTTTAATTATGACAATAAAAAATGTTATTATAGTAATGCAACAAAAACTTTCAATCCATAAATACGTACATATGTTTTTAGTTTTCTTTAATATGTAAATATAGTATTTAATAAGTAATGAACAAACAAATGTTATCCTTTAAAAAAACACACCCTTATTTTAAACTGTTGTCAACCAAATAATGTATACGAAAAAGCTTGTTCTCTCTTTATGTGGTCTTTTTTTATTATGCGTTAGCAAAAAAAATCAACGTTGTTATTGTTGTTATGTTATGACAATTTAATCTCATATTTACGCTCTTAATTGAGTAATGGCAAAAAACATAGTTTTTTATTCAAAAACTACACTGACCCAGTAGGCTGGCTGGTAGTGAGCTAGTCTATCAGCGCCGAGGTTGCGGGATCGATTCCCGCCAGCGACTCTGGTAAAAAAAAAAGTTGAAAAAGAACAACTTTACTTTTTTGAGAGTATTCATCCAATGAATAACATTCATAGATCTAATGTAATGTTTCATTAAATACATTTTAATGAAACAGGTTTCATTGCTCCAACGAAGCGCTGCATAGGTTCCTTTTTAATGCAATTTTTCATGGGATTAATGTCAAAATTCATTGGTATTCTGAAGAAAATTTTTTCAGTGTACCAAATTTTATTGAAATCGGTCCATATTTGACGATAGCTCAAATACTACTCCCGGAAATAGCTTTTAATACCATAACTTCCTAATAAATCTTGGTATTGACATACAAATTGTCTACAATGACTTATACGACAGCTACTATACCATGAAAAAAGCTGTGCTGGTAGGTCCAACAAAAACCATAGGTTACATATAAGCGCCCTTCCTAAATTCACTTAAGAGCAAACAGATCTCATATAGATGAATTTATCTAAATAATATTTGCCACAAAGAACTTTCACATTAGTCCATGAAAGTTCACATGGGTCCCAAATGGAGTGCACTTCCGAAAATTTGTCTTTATATACTGTAGTGTAAGGTATTAAATTTTCGGTCTTAAACGGACTATACTTTCTTGCTTGTTTTGTTTTTATTGAATAAAAATGTGTTGTGAATTTTTTGTACGCTTTTTTATAGCGAAATTTTGGTAAAATTTTTGTCAATTTGATACAATTTTGCCATTGAGACGGTACAATTTAAGAATTGTCAGATCAGTGACCTGAACACTAGTAACAATTATTGAAAATAAGCAATAATTTTCAGCTATTGAACAGACCTACAACGTATGTATAAATGCAAATGTATATTCATTTTTTAATACTCTAGATGATTACATACTCTATACAATTGTGTATTTATTTATGCAGAAAAAAAACACGATTACCACCAAACAACACAAATAATCCTTTTTAAAATTAAAATTGCACAACAAAAACGAGAAAATTAATTAAATAACAATGACAACGAAGAATAACAACAACAACAAAAATTTAACACAATTCCCATTTAAATAGTCGCATTTTTGTATTTAGTGGTTATTAAGTATGAGTTAATGCTTAAGTATTTTAAACAAAAAATTTAAAAAAAAAAAAACTAAATGTCAATATAAACATTTAATAAATATTATGTTGAAAATAAAACACTTTTGTATACTTAACCAAATGCAAAAACAATTTAACTATTTCACAATATTTGTGTAAGTATTTTTTATTTTACAAAACGGCACAAACATTTTATCAATTTATTTTATTGGATGTTTTTTTTTTTAGGTTGTTGTTTATTGTTATTTAAAGCCGATTTAAAGCAAATGCTGGATATCAATTGTTCATATTCTATTGAAACTGAAAGCATTTGGAAAACTTAAATGCTTAAAATGCATTTACATGCTTAAAATGTATTTCGAAATTAAAATTTACTATAATATAGTTTTTACGAAAAGTTTTTTTTTATGTATGTATATATATTTGTATATTTGTAGTCATTTTTTTCTAAATTTTTAATACCTTAATTAAAATAAGTGAGCAAAATTTAAGGGAGCATTTAGGAAAAATTAATATGGTAACTTCTTTCTTGCAGAGGCCCGAAATCGTTTTTATACCCAAACCGCAATAGTGGAGAGGGAATTATGCATTTTTGCTGATGTGCGTAACAGTGGTGGGTGCTAGACCTACCTTTTAGATCAGAGCCGCTTTTTGAGTCGATCTTACGATGTCCGCCCGTTCGTCCTTCCGGCTAGTTGGCAAAGGACAGGTCGCAATTTTGAAGATAACCTACAAAACGGTTAGCACCACTGGATTCAGCGTGCCTGAATTAGGTTAAAACGCTCTCCTTCAAAGTTTCAGGATTTTTAAAGAACGGTTTGAGGTATTATATAAAAAAAATTAGCCAAATAAAAAATAAGTTTTTGACTTAGTCCGTTTATAAAATTTAATATTTTGCAGATATTACATTTAAAAAAAAAAAAAAAAAATTCTTTTTAAATATACGGCTTGTAGCCCCAAGTATTCTTTTTAAAATGGCATTAAAATCATCTTCGTATGTAAAGTAGTTTCGAGATATTGAAGAAATAAGGCATAACTTTCGAAAAAAAATTGGAAGGGGTCGTGCCCCACTCTTGGTCGTTTTGACATGGAATTACCCATATGCAAAAACAATTGTTCCCAAAATTCTTGCAAAATTTGCAAACACTTGTTTTTCAAGCAAAATGCTTCGATAACTTTCCCTAACTTTACATACATACATATGTATCTAAGTGAATAGATCTATTTCAGGCTTCCTTAAATTTGTAACTTTTATTTACATTATTCAGAATATTTCAACTTAATTTAATGAATTTACTCAAATAGGGAACCTAAAAATATATCATAATTCCTTTTTACTAGTTTTATTTATGAAAAAAAAAACAAGAAGTAGAAACAAAAATAAAACTGAATTATTATACAATAATGTATTTTTGCATATTTATTTATACTTGTACGAAAGTATAAAGACACTAAGATGGAAATGTGGAAATATAAAGACTTAAAAATATAAATTTTATTCTCTTTTCAAATGTAAGAATGTTTTTTTTCTAAGGCAAATAATAATTTAAAAGAGAATTATGTATATGAAAATTATTAAGCAGTATCCAAGTTTTTAGAATTTTACCGAGAAATAGAATAATATTTGTATTGACTTTCTTTTATATGTTCGGCATTCAGATTTATAGGAGAGTAATGGGCAGCGTTTTAAGAAGTTTGAAAAACTTTACCGAGAAATAGAATAATATTTGTATTGACTTTCTTTTCGCCACTAAAGTAGCGATTTGCAACTATTTGGACTGCTTGGAAACTAGTTTGCTACTTTTATAAGATGCACCCAAATGTGATACTTTCTGTGATTCTTGCCAATATTTTGATACTTTTAACTAAATGAAGAGATACTTTTTTGTTCCTTTCGTTTTATTTAAACTCCCAGCTGTTTTAATATACATATATGTATGTTAAAAAATATATGTAATCAAGTTTATAAGAAATATGCGAATAACTAATGTACACATGCGTACATATTAATTATCCGAAATCAGGTGCACTTAGTAAGTGCCACTATGGCGTATACTTATTCCTGTATAAATCAGGGTTGTCAGATTTGTTGCACTTTAGTGCCAATTATACACCGAAAATTGCCAAAATTTACCAAATTTAATTTTCTGAAGATTGTTGTTAAGAAATATTCGCCAAAAATCGCAAAATTTAATTTTTATATAACACCGCATTTACACGTTAACCCTTTCGGTACGGGAGGCGATTAGTAAGTTTCAAGCTTTTATAACGGGCTATTTTTACAAAGTCATGCATATTAAACTAATATTTATCTTTTTTTTGTGTGCTCCTACCCAGGGAAGGGACTTGGGGTGGGATATATCTATCCCATCAGGAGTTCGGCATGGGACATATTAGTCCCATTAGTCGTAAACATATAAAAAAATGGTATACAAAATCAAGAAATTGGTTTCTTTTTACGATGTAAATTCAAATATATGATCCACGAATTTACAGCTGTCATCACCAATCTATAAAAACTTTATTCCACCATTTCTGTAATTTACGGTATAGTTCATACATTTTGGATAACTGATCAAAAAACTCCTCCAAACAACACGTGTTATGATAATAAGCCAGACTTGTTTTAATATTTGTACTTAAACGTCTAAATAACTAAATGGGACAGTTTTGAATCATTTAAAGTGAAAAACTTTAATACTAAGACTCTGGGAACATGCAGTGGGATACATATGTCCCAATAGATGCGAAAGGGTTAAAGTACTTTCAGGAAATTTCTGTATGCGCAAGTTACATATACAAACACATACACTTATATTCAGACAGATGTTATTGATGATTTTAAAAATTATATTGTAAGCAATAAATAAAAATGTAATCCAAATTTATTTCCGATTTATGAGATCAGCAATATTGTTAGTAGCATAAGTCTGATTGTAATTGTGAAAAGATCAATAAAGCAGTTGGTGATTATCCCAGGCCAAGAACGGTTCGGTTCCCCTTAAGTATTTTTCTTTCTTTTGTTTTGCGATTTTTTAAAAAACTTATTTAAATAAAGGTATTTCGAAATTCGCATCATAAATAAAAATGTAAAATTTTTGCTCTTATATTTTTTTAAAAAAAATTTTTAAAACAAAAAAACGCATTAATTTTGATTTAAAAAAATTATCGCCTTTATTTTCAGAATTTATTGACAAAATCGAACAAATCGATCTCAAGTTTTGACAAAATGTATTAGCATAACCGCCTTATTTCAAACGAAATATTGGTCTAGTACATAAAAAACTAGACGTTATAGAACCAATCTCTGAACAAATTTGGAATCAGCACGCTTAAGTCAATTAAAATCACATATAATAGTTCTTGCTACCGACCTTTTTGTTTGCCGGCTTGTGTTATTATATAATGTTGTCTGTTATTTACAATTCTAAATAAATTAAATAAAATGCGTGGAAAAACATAATTTGGTGTATTCTGATTCTAAAAGAGTTGACCCCTTTTTATCATAAATCTCATTTTTAGTTGCCACTTTTATTCATAATATCCCCTTTTTTGGTACTTTTTGAAAAAATCCAACGGTAACGCTGGTTCTGGGCAATAATTGGTCTTAAAGTTGAGAGAAAACTTCCAATACTCTTTGGTTGGTAGGTGGGTTAACGTGGAAGCTCGCAGAAAACTAAGCCCACAATCAAGTAGAGTCATTTGTAACATCGTTTAGAAAGGACCATACCACTCGTCAAGAACAAGGATCCCAGATCAGACCTTATGTTTGTTTCTGTTCGTATTTTCTAAATAAAAATACGTAATGAATTATTTTATTCATTCGTGGGATACATTAAAAAATTTTATAACAATGCTGGGTCATATTCTGTGTTAAGAGTAATAAATTCTGGAATCAAATATTATACAAGATATTTATTACAGTCCTGATTCCTATTGGTGCTGAACACATAACTCTTATATTTAAACGAACAATTTGTCTTCTATCAATCATACACAGTAGAAAAATTATTTATCTGGTATAAAATGTATACACAGCTTTGTCTGGATTTTAGTGCTTTTTGCATTCATTTGTTTTTAAAAATGTGCATGTATTGGTTTTGTCCTTCTTGTGCGGGGTTAAAGCCAGTTGAAAGTTAACGCCAACGAAAAACCATTTTCTTCATCTCGCTTGCCAACAAACTGCCATTTAACGCCAGCATAATTGTTCTTGCATGAGCACCCAACATTGATTTCAAATATTTTTTAAATTTTCAACCTATCAAGATTTTTGTCATAAAAATATCGTATTGACTAAAACTTTGTTGAACAATATTGAACTTTTGAACTACAATGTTTGACAGACAATTTTTTAAAGATATATTGACTAACAAAAAATTTTTTTTTTGTTAAGATTTCTCCCAATTCTGACTAATTATTTTGTCAAACCAACAAATTATTAGCTTTTTTTTTTGGCAATTCAACAATGCTCTTGCTCAAATAATTTTTGATTTATAATAAAAAAGTTGTTCACAATGTTAGTTCCATAGTTTTTTAGTATAACAAAATTAGAATCCTATTTCAACAACTTTGTTGCCAAAACTAGTTTAAAATTGGTTAATGCTTATCAAATGTTTTTGTTTGTTGCTTTTTTTTTAAAAATGAATTTTTGTAATTCAACAATTTTTTAATCAAATAACATGTATTTGCGGTGAAAAAAAATTGTAAGTAATCTTAGCTTCCCAGTCTGTTGATATTATGCTAAGTTTTGTTACTTTGTAATGTAAATATCTCCTAAATAAAAACCTTTTCTTAATCACAAATTTAGATTATGGTCTGTTATTTCATAAGTGCATGTGTAGAATCGTAGATTATCTACTCAGGAATTGGTGAGGCCAATGTTCAGAGACTGGAGAACAGGGACACTCCTCAAGGAGATGAGCTATCCCCATTATTATGAAACTTGATTATGAATACCAAGTTGACGAAGATGGATGGCATGACATGATGCTGCGGTGGCCATCACAGGGACGCATTTCGACATAATGTCTTAGCTTATGTAGGCTGCATTAAAGATACTCAGCACCTAGGGCATATCGTGTAAACTGATTGTTAATCCGTCTTAGACGGAACTGGTACACTTTAGGAGAAAGTATTGGACTGAAAGCTTCAGAACTCCGAGGCTCAATGGGACTGAGCTTTACAGGGTTTTGGTATCGTGGACTGCGATGGATAAAGGCAGGTGCCGCGCGGTGCCTTAAAAGATACACAGATTGGTCACACCAACGAGGGAGCTGTTTACAGTGTAAAACTGGCTCCCAGTGGATATTACGACCAGACAGGTGGCTCTTTGCTCGGCGATATGGCTGGCGAGCATTCGATTATCCCTGACGTGGTGGACTACCGTACAGTAGTCTTACTTGTGACTGGGCACATACCTGTGGGAACTCATGTGATGAGAATGGGTCTGGGATTCAATTACTCATGACGAGAAGGAAGAGGATACTTTGTTTCATTTTCTATATCAATGTCCTGGAATTCGGGGCATTAAGGAAAATACCTAGGAAAACCGGTGTTTGCCTGCTTGGAGGAAATATCTAGGATGGAACTAAGGCCACTTCTTCTCTTCATTTGGAGACGAATTGGTTGAACTCTGCAGTGATGCCTATTGAGTTATTGCTCTCTAGGATGCGAATTGGCTCTGGGTATCACAAAGGGACCACTGAAGGAGCTGTCTCTCGATGGCTGCCCAAAAAACCTTGCCTTGCCTATTTAGAACTTTTAATATGTTAACTAATTAGCTCTCTTAAGCACTGTGCAGTTAAAAAGTACTCCAGTTACGAATGTGTATAAAAATAAACAATTTTATTTAATTCAAGCACTTGTAAATATTCTAAGAAACTGTCGAAATTATCGGCAAATAAGAAGGGTGCTAATATTTACAATTTCAGGATTTTCAATGAAAACCAAAAAATTTCCTTTTTGAAAATTGTCGTATTTTTTGATTAAGTAGCACTGTATACTTTTCAAAATGTGGCAGGATTTATAAAATGCTATCTTATTTAAACACATATGTAAATTAAACAGAAATACATGTAAATACTTGTTATTTAAGAAAAATATTCAACTGTAACAAGGAGAAAAATATAAAAAAAAACTTGAAAAAAATACTCAAGTCAATGAGCAACTAGTTAGTAAAATGCATTATAAATGCAAGTCTTTTACTTAGAAAGAGAAAGAGAGAGCAACCCAAAAAAAAACACACATCCTGAAACCCTTAAGTCATTCAACAATGACTTATATTTTCAACAATTGCTATTTAATTTTCATTCAAACTCAGACATCTAAAAGTCCCCCATATAACATCAACATCTAGTTGTTACTTCGTATTTTGTCTTTTGCCATATTTAAAATTATAATTTTTAAAAACAAACTACTACTGCAAGTGACTATATTTAGTAAAATACAAAAGGAGAAAAAGTGAATGTGTATATTGTTGCTAAAAAGAGCAGAAGAAGTAGAGATAGAAAAAAGGATACTTACTTTAAAAGGGTATTAAAAACAAAGACATGAAAAAATGCATACAACAACAAAACATGGTACATACTTGAACTTTTACGGTTACACCCACAAAATGCATAAAAAATAATAATAATTGTATTTGAATATGAAATATATAAAAGCAATCCGAAAAGTTAATAAAAAAAATATTTCGTTATGTATTAAATCATAGCTTGGACTAAAAACATTTTGGATAATTTCGGAGCTTTTTCACAACTGGTGAATAGGGCGATATAAAATTGTCATTCCATATAAAAGTACCGCACGGTGCCCTGGGGAAGATTTAAATTAAAATTTTGGTGTGACTTTTTTTCCCCTTTTTTGCCTCATTCTTGTTCTTTTATCGTCTAGAAACAGAATATTTTAAAAAATTGGAGTAACTTCAAAATGTTATTTAAATCTTGCCCAGCCCACCATGACCGAATTGTTCACTCAACACTCATTAAAGCTACATGTACACGACAGGTTTTTGTCATCTGACATGTCAAATTTTCAAGTCACTTGTAATTGTGCATGTCTGTCAAAATTGCTGTTTTACATAAGGTTTATAATATTCGGTCACAATCGTACATGTAATTTGCTTTTGACATAATTTTTTTTTCCATAGTTATTGCAGAAACCAAAGTATTCTCGGTTTGAAAATAACGTGCTGCCGCCACAAACATTTTTATTTGCGCCGTTAAAGATTTCAGCCATCTTAAAATTTTTTCTTTGAATTCGAAGATCCCAATTTTGTATATAATAATGAAACGTTTTTTATATATGTATGTACATTATTTCTATTAAAAGGTTAAAAAAAACATACATTTATCGGTATTGTAAAATAACAACCTCAGCCGGCTAATGAAATCGTCAGTAGTGCACCGCCGCTGCCAGTTTCCTTGCGGCATAGATTTCTTACAACATTTTTTTTTTTCAAAATAACAACATTGATGTCAGATGGTTTGTCGGAAGAAAATAGAGCACGCTCTAATTGAAATTTTGTCAGATGACTTTGCGTCTGACTTTTACAGAAGCAAAGTTAAAAAAGTAATACACGACATGTATGTATTTTGCAGTGGGAAATTTGACATGTCAGATGACAAAAACATTCGTGTACGGGCGCCTTAATGAGTGAGTATGAACGTATAAAAATTTTGCTGTTATTTCTCATTCGTAAGTATGAAGAAAAAAAATTTGTCAAATGCTTACTCAAGAGTAGGCCGTGGAATTTCATGCATAATTAAAGGAAAATACGCGCATAAAAATTCAAAATATTTTCAAGAAAGTAACTTTAGTTCAGAATTAGTTTTATTTATAAGTTATCTTGTATTTATTTGTTAGCTATTTAATTAGTTTTAATTGTTATTGTTTTAGTTATGCATATCTCTAGTGTAAAAACTCACTGTGCAGAATTTTCTAGTATAATTGTAATGTAAAAATTGTTATGAATAATTGTACTTCAACCCCACTGTATACAACTTTCGAGTAGTCGGATAATTGTTACGCCTTAAGGTAAACTTTAGTTTTATGTTAATAGTTAAAATACAGCTACAATATTAGATATGGGTCATTCTACGTAAAGAGGTTATCTTATATTAGGAATGGCGGCGTGATAAAAATATTTAAAATAAAAACTTTCTTCAATATAATCGTATTTAATCAGGTAGTTTGAATGAATATTTAATAATGGCCAGTCAAGTAATCTACTTTTACCGGTATTTTAAGTGACCAGGGGAGATACTCTACACAGGGTAAAGACATGAAGGCCAGGACAGGATACCTTACTTAACAGGGAAAATAAAAATTGAAAACAAACCTTATTTTCAATATTTGGTGATAGTTTAAAACAAAAAAAAATTAGACTAAAATTTCCATACAGTCTTCTTTTATGTAACATAGAAAACCAAAATACTTAGTATCTGCTTACATAAACGTAGTCGAAAAAAAGTAAATTATTTAATTGCATATATTTTTCAATATAAGGTAACAAAAACATATAGAGAATCTATGCTCCAATAAAAACTTTAAACTTAAATAAGAACTTCCATTTATAAAAACAAACATTAAAAAATATAACGATTGATGATAGTAAAAAGTTGGTTAGCACGATTTTTTATAATTTTTTATATTAAATAAGGCATGCATACATTTTTAAAGCGTTAAAACACTTATAACGTATATAGTGGATATGTGTTGGTTTAACGTAAAATAATATACATGAAATACTAAGAAAGAAGTAATATCTCACTTCCTTATGAAATTAAAATAAATAAATATTACAAACAAACCTAGGCCACAAATAACAAGCGAATAAAACTCACCAGGGGAGATACATCAATCACTGACACGTGCGAGCGATCCGAGTGGTGTTGTCGAATTATCGGCCCAATAAGAGTACGCTAATGGCTCGCTCGATTTTGATTGTTAAATTCACTTCGAAACAAATGTTCTGCAACTTAAATTTGCAGCGTCAACGCATTTTAGCGGCATTTTTAAACGGTCGAAAAATGTGCAGGGGAGTAGACTTAAAATACGAGGAACAAAACCTATGTAATTTTTTTAATAGAATATGAAAGTAATTTGAAAGTTTATTTAAACGACTTTTATTGTTATTTATACTATTTTACTATATACTATTTATAAATAACGATTAGTTGTTTAATGAATTAGTAATGTGTTAAATTTCAATGATTTTGTTACAGAATAGTAAAGGGACAGGCCAGGGTAGATGCTTTTTTCTAGGTAAACACAAACTTATGAATAAACTTAGGTAATTTAGGTATTGCAATTTATTGTCAAAAAAGTTTACTTTATTTGTTATTAAACGCGTTTGATATTTCCACAAATTTTTTAATTATATATGATTTTTTAATGTAGCCGTAGATAGTACCTCTTAACGTAGAAACACCCATATACTAGTAGACATTAGTATTTTGACGAAATAAAAATCGTGCATTTTTACGTTTGATTTTTAAACGGCTTTGTTAAAAATTCTTGTTTATTTTTCCTTTTTATTTATAACTTATACTTTATTTCGTCAAAATAATTATGCCGACTAGTGTATATGCACAATGTTAATGTAGATAGTCTTAATTGCAGAATTTTAAATAACATAATAGACGTTAAGGCTCGAATAATCTAGAGCCATCTAGACGTTTGTACTATGGTATAAATAGATAGTCAAAACAAGTCATTGAGCAGTATTAGTACAAACCAGTGTTCGAAAATAAAAACATAATATCGCTACTTAGTGTTCGGTTCGGTAGATTTGTTGAAAACACAAACGCTAATAGTGTTTGTGTAGAAAATCATTAAAAAAAAAGAACGTTTCCCTGTTTGGCATTATTCGAACACAAAAATAATACTGTTTTTATCCAACTCAAGAAAATATGAGAACATCTAATTTCGTTCGGTTTTTTTTTTAACCACAAACTTCATTGTGTTCGGTTCGGTTCATTAATGTTCATCGCTTTTGGCTGGTAAAAAAAAACCTAACATTTTTTACAAAAACAAAATACACATACGAAAAAAAAACAAAAAGGCAGCAAAATAATTTTACACAAACAATACATATACACAATTCACAAACACAAGCTGCTCGTGCTGCGGTCGTTGCAAAAATTTTTTGGTTGTTCATTTCTTTATCAATGTAAAAAAAGAAGCATTATAAAACTTTAAAATATAATGTTTGACTACAGTATCACTACAATTGTTCTGTTTTTAAGCGAAGAACAGAACACTATATAATGTTCGGCTCTTTCTTGAAAATAGTTACGAAAGGTATTAAGGGTTGAGTTAGTCTATAGTCTAATCATTAAAAAAATAGATATCTTTCTTGGGTGTGGGAGCCGAACGCTTAATAATGTAGTGTTTATTTTCGAACACTAGTACAAACATTTAAGTGTGAAGATCACAATAGAGATCACAAAAGTAAGCTGTGAATAAAAGCTGTAAGTAACGGTTGTAAAAGTTAATAAGTTCGTTATAAAAGTTGTGAACGGAATAAGTATTTTTCATTGTGTTAACATTATTTTTATTTGCAATTAAAAGAACTCAAGAGGTTTATTATAAAGTTAATAAACCAAAAACCTTATTGAAAAGGGATAAACGTACCAATAAGCTTTATAAATAATTAAAATATACATGCATTATTTAAAGAAAAACTGACGGTATTGAATTGTTAATACCGCCCATTAAGTTTTAATGATTTTCTGATATATAATATAATGTTATGTTCATACTGAAGTTTTTAAATTTAGGTAATCAAGGCCGTTCACATAACATTTGCGATGATTAAGGGGACTGTAAATAACAGCGGATTTATAATAAAAACAACAAATATATATATACTAGGGCGGGTCAAATTGTATGGAACGATTTTTTTTTGATTCTTTTGCTCAAGAGACCATAGCTCTAAGTCGGGTTTGGAGCCCCCCAAAATTTCAAAAAAGATATTTTTCATTATATACATAGAATAATTTAATTAAATTCGTCATAAAATCGGATAGAATTATTGAAGATTTTTCAATCTAGGCTTGTTTGAAAGGTATTTTTATCACCTTTCTGTATTGATACCAATATTTTTTTTATTTTTAGTAGAGATATTAGGAATGTTTTGTCGAAAAAAAGCCTAAAATGAAGTAATAAATTCTGAATTTTCTTCGATTTTTTTCGAGATTTTGTTTTGTTTTTTTGCAGACTTAGAGCTATGGTCTCTTGAGCAATATTTCTCAGAATCACCTATAGATTACGTTTTTGCTATACGCTTCATCAAAAAAAATTAACCCGCCCTAATATATATATTTATTTTTAAATCATTACAATCATATAGAACCATATAGAAAAAATCGTCGTCGGTAGTACACCTGAAATATATGTACGTTGATTGTGGCCAATGCTACATCATACTCAGTTAGAGGATTCGATGCGATTAATGATATGATTGAGTTCTAACCATGTCAGGTTGAAGTGATTCACAAATCATTAAAATGTTTGAGAGAGTTGAGAAATTTTCTGCAAATATGCACATAGTATTACTCTTATACCAAATGTTTTTTAAGTACCTGCTGATTTCAAAGTTTTCTATATAAATCTCTTAAGATTTTTTAAGAACTTTTTCGTCCGCCCTAAACACAAGCACTTTGAAACTGATTAATATGTATGTATGTTTCCATGTGCTTCAGAATCATATTCTCACTCTTAATATATAATGTAGTGTGTTAGTAAGTTGTCCTTTATTTATGTTGCATTTGCATGACACATAAAGTTAATTAAATTCAATATTTTTCTTGTTTCTTTTACAAACACACAAAGTCACACACACTTTCAGCCATACAAAAAACTCCAAGAGAAAAGATAAAATGAAAGTAAAAAGTTGTTAAAAAAAAAAATAAAAGAAAAAAAATTTTGTAAAAAAAGAAATAAATAATAATAATACAAGCATTTTAAAAGTTAAAAATTTTTTTTCCTTTTCAATGGACATCCGGACTCTTAACTACGATAAAAATTTACAAGTTTTTACAAAGACATAAACGCACAGATCCACAGACAAGATACATAAATACATACATACACTTAGTTACTTGCTACCCAGCCAGCAAAAAGGTTCAACATCTTCCAGATATCTGAGAGAAACGTCGACCTTAAAGTTGAAATCGGCCAAAAATTTAGGAAATGATTGACAGGAATTCTGGCAGTGAATTCTGGATTTTTGGAAGGCATTTTTGAAGGATATCTGACAGAAATCTAATAAAAAAGCCGTGGAAAATTCTGATGTATTACATATGTATGTAGGCACCATTTTTAAGATTAAAATAAATTTTTATTTTTTCCACCTTTATGACAGTTGTCAGTATTTTCCCAGAAAAAATAAGTCTCGTTAGACACATTTGTATGAATTTTGTAAGAAATCTATTAGACATAAAGAGTGAGCAAAAAAAAAAAACTTAGGCTGAGTGGCCGCTAAAGGCGAAGAGCGATGTCCTTTATCAATACTAGAAGGTGTCAGAGTGAAGACTTTATTGAACAAACAGATTGCTTCTGATTAAATTAATTTATCAGCGTCTTTTAAATCCTTTTTTATGAAATATGGATTCTGACGATGAGTTTTTCATGTGAATAAGTACTTCCAGCACATTTTTTGTATAAAAAAGAAATACAGGGGCCTAATTCTGGCTTTCCTGATCAAGTACTTTCTCGATTCGAAAGCAATTTTATTTCAGACGATACTGAATAAATCGAAATTATTTTTTCAGTATTGTGAAACTCAAATAAATGCTTAACAATAACGAAAAAATAATTCCGATTCGTTCTGTATTGACTGGAACAATTAGATATTAAATTTCTTTCGAATCGAAAAAGTACTCGATCACGACTGCCAGAATCTGGCCCCAGGGATCAATTTCCATTTTGTTTTATATCTTTTTTTATTTAATTTAAAACACAAAACTTTGCCAAATGGTCTTGTTTTTAATACACAAAAAGGAAAAAACGATAAAAGCCTTGATAGGAAAACGAAAACTAAAAAAAAGAAACTATAACGTGCTAAAAACCATTACACAACCTTTGTTTTGCAGCACAAACTCACTTTGACATCTTTTGAGCAAATATATGTATAAGAAAAACAAGAGCAGAGGTTTTTAGCGTCATGTAGCGCCATCTTATATCATAGCTTCAAGCGGCCACTCTGATATCAGCCTTATACTGTTAAATAAACTTAAGCCATAACAGTTTTTTGGATAAACGACAAAATGTAATTTAAGTAACTAGCACATAATTTTTTTAAAAGACAATTATTGAGGTATTAAGCTTCTTACAGACGGTGGTATGATCTTACAATGTTGTAATTTCTTAATTAATTAAACACATTTGCGAAATGAAAATAGCGTACAATGTTCACACAGCTGCAAGACATTTTTAGTTAATTTTAATGACAACATTGTAAGATCTGACCACCGTACGAAGCTTTATTGTCTACAACAAATAATATTTGTTAATCACAAATTAATTATTTTAGTTGACAGTTTCTTTTAAAGTTATTTAGATAGCAAATTTGGAATTATTTGGTCCGAATCATAGTATTTATTTCATTTTGCTTTGAACTGTATGAAAATATTGCGTTTTGATCTGAATTATGGGTGGAATTTCTGCTTTTTACTTTGAATGGATTTGTATTATATCATTTTGATTTAAATTGCAACCACGCGTAGAAAATGAAAACACTTTTTATGTGCAATTATTGCATTATGCTCTGAACCATTATATTTGATATTGAATTGCAGTGTAGTTCTTGAGTTTTGGAATGTTTTTTAATAAAGGAAATATAGATTTCAATGTGTAGAATAGGATTCAATCAAAAAATCAAAAAACTTGAAAAATTTAATTATTGCGTTTTGTTATGGACCTCCTCACTTGTAATTTTCAAACTAGTTTATGATCGTAAGCTACTTTCATACACTATACCCAAGGTATATTTACACAAGGTAGACTCATTTTGGAGTGTAGACATGCTGCTCTATAAAAGGAACTAAGTTGTCAAAATTGTCTTCCTATAAAACAAAAACAATTTAACGCACACATGTACAAATTTTGGCTCATATACACGCAATTTGACGTTATGGTTCCAACTAGGGGTAAACAGCTGACAAACATATGGGCCAACGAGTTTACCTTGTGTAAATATACCTTGACTATACCGTTAACATCAGCATTTACGACAGTTAAGTTGTTTGTCTTTGACAAGTCATGATATTCTTACATATGAACATATAAACATACCTTTAATTTCCATTGCCCATCTAAAAAAACTAACATTTCTCATAAATTTTGAATTTTTTTAAACTTTTTCTTTGTTTATTTTATTTTTCTTAATATTGCTTTCGCTTTTTTTTACAGATAAAAGTAAATTTTTTTTACTTAATTTTTTTTATTTTTGAGGAAATGTCAAATATCACTAGTGTTGCCAGAAGAAAATTTGAAAAAACAGAGTTGCTTTAATAAAAAATGGTTGTTTGTAACTAGTTTATCTCAAAAGCTACCCTACGGGAAATTTGTGTCAATTGGTGCAACAGACTAGTCCTGGGATTTGTGAAAATAAAACAAGTACAAAAAGAAAGGACTCATGACCAGTGAAAGAATAACCATTCCCTTGAATGGTTTATGAAGAACAAAAAAGTAATGAATTTCAGGACAGTCTTCACCGGTGCTGTGACGCATTTTTTGGTACTTTCTAAAATTTGGTTCTTGAATTTTATTCTAGTACTTGTTTTATTGAAATAATACTACATTGTATAATACTACATTGCAGTAACTGATACTAAGTACGTTCATGGAGAATATACCTGTGACTGGTCAAATGGTGTCAATTGACCCCCTCCAATGACAACCCCATGTAAAAGTGATAGGTCTTATAAATATAAAGTGTTGGAACTAGAACTGGTCTCTATCACCAAAGACCTATCACGGGACTACTTCGGTGTCAGTTCGCTTCCCTCTAGGGTAGTTACAAAAGTGTTTATAACTTGTATGGATAATCAAGATTCTTAAACTAGTTTACCATCATAAACAACTTATAACCGGTTTATGGCGTAGGTGTAAATGCCCTAGTATTGGTATATTACTCGGTTTTAATGAATTTATCCACTTTTTCCGGAAAAAATACCATAAAAGATTTTATAGTTTCTTCCGTTAACTTGAACGAAGTGGTCAACTTACGCTTAAAATTGGACATGCCATGGAATACTTTTCCTCTTTTCCTTAGTTTTTTTTTTATAAGAGCTCAATACCTCACGAGGTACAAAATTGACATTATTGTTTGAACGCCACTCAAGGGCCTTTTTGCATAATTGCATGATGCCAAATCAGGACAGACATATGAAGGCACTTTGTGCAGTTTTAAAAAAGGTAAAAGCCGTTTTTGAAGACACTCCGAAATATATATATTTCTATGTTTATCGTGCCTGATGTCACAAGTAAATGGCTTCTTTGCCACAACTGCAAATGGCTTGCCACACCATAAACTTCTTGGGGAATTTTGTCTGTTCTTTTGTCCGGTATTGTTCCTGAACATGACCTCGTCCATCAACCACAAAAAAAGCTTGATCCGGAAGTTTTGGAAACTGGCAGACATAATTTTTATCATCCATCACGCAACATGTATATTTTTTTAAATTTAACCTCAATTTTTTCGCTCGTTCTTTGTTCTTTACCGCATTGCGATCTGGAATTTTCTAAAATTTATAAAACTACAAACCAGCACTAGCTTTGGTTCTGCGCATAAAAGATTCAGTGCATTTAAATTTACGAGCTGCTTTTTTGATAGAAGTGTTCGTTCTTTGAAAAAGTTGTTCGGCTTTTTTGCCTTTCCAAAATCTTTTAGATCTTTTTTCTTTCTGAGCCAGGTTTGCTTTCAATGGCTTTTACAGCAGTGTTACGATGAACATTCAGATCATTTGCTATTTTTTGAAAGTCCATATTAAATTTTTTTGAAAAGTTTTAATTATTTTTTTTCACTAAAGCTTCGTACAGACGATGGTCAGATCTTACAGTATTGTAAGCAGGCGCTGCCAACAGCAATATTTTTCTGACAATGGTGCGATTTTCAGATGCACTAATTTTGCACTTCTGCAAATACAAATGAGCTTACAATGTTCACACAGTTGTAAGACATTTTACCCAATTTTAATGCAATTTAAGCAACGCTGCTAATCAATATTGTAAGATCTGACCATCGTCTGTACGAAGCTTAACTTTTTTCGCTGTCCATTTTGACCGAAATAACAGTTGAAAATAAAAGATTAAGAAGAGATAATATCTGAAATATTTTTAAAGGCTAACGTCAAAATGTATTTAAAAAAAGTGACCTCAGTACTACAACAATGAAACAACAGAAAAAACAACAGGCATATTGTTGCTAGAATTGAGACGGCAAATGTCAAAATGCCTTATTAAAAAAAGTAAATAAGAAAATCACTGCAAACATCTTGTTAGGTAACTTTATTAGTACATTCTGGCTAACGTGATTAAAAAAATAATAATTTGTTGGACCAAGGATAAGTTTTGGCTAAAATAGTGTTCATAAGTTTTTGTTTACTCACTCTTTATCGGTACATACATAAATTCCCCGTGATATATCCATGCGAAATCGATTAGAAAGCGGCCAGTCAGTACGTATGTATATTCGATGTCTGACGGATATTTGAACGAAGTCTCTGAGAAGAAAGACAGACATTTGTCAGAGTATTTTGCTGGTTGGGTAATAACTACATTTATATAAAGACAAACGTTGAACTTGTATATGTTTATTTTGTATATGTATGTATGTAGGAGTAATTTTAAGTGTTTCGGACTTGAGTTTATTGTACCAGTTGTAGAATGTAATTTTAAGCAAATTTGTCTTTAATTTGTTAGAAATTAAAAGAACAACAGATAAATTTGTATCCTAAAGATGAAACAATATTTTGTAATTAAAAATTTTATACGAACAATAAAATTCAGAAAGTAACA
This sequence comes from Pollenia griseotomentosa, assembly GCA_963931875.1. Lineage (NCBI taxonomy): Eukaryota > Metazoa > Arthropoda > Insecta > Diptera > Polleniidae > Pollenia > Pollenia griseotomentosa. The sequence goes on from OZ007560.1 coordinate 209,994,804, forward strand.
AATAACAGATGGGAATAGGGTTTTCCCCGGGATTTCCCGTCAATTTCAATTATTATATTTCCCGCTTTCCTGAGATTTTTGCTGCGGGATCCCGGAAAAAAAAGTTCCTCATAGTTTCAGAAAACAGCTATTTAGACTTTGAAATTTAGTTTTCTATTCTCTAAAAGTTAGCATCTGTTGATGGGTTGTCGATTAGATCAATTACAAGAAGTGAGTACATTCGTAAATCAATAAACTACTAAAAGCAGAATGTGCAGCAGAGACCTGCGCCTTGACGGCTGAAGCCGGCTGAGCCGCGCCGCCGATTATTTTTAACAGCCGCCGCCGCCGAAAATTTATCGACTAAAGTCGGCTTAAAATCAGCCGCCGGTCACAGTCATTTAATCGAATATTCCCTACAAGAAATGCATATCCAAAACTAGAAAAAAATTTTTTCCATTCTTTTTATTTTTTATAAAAACAGTTTTTTTTCATAAATAAAAATGTTAATGAGTAAGATATAGATAGTCCTTGTATATTTTTAAAGGTTTTGCGGTAAAAATTTAAAATCTCATTTAGGAATAGATTTTAGTCACAAGAATTAAAATAAGTATACATATATGCAAATTAATTTTATTATTCAAACTAAAATATGAAAAGTTGGTAAAAAAATAATTTTTAAATTGGCCTAAGTTAAAGTCGGCTTTGAGCCGCCGCCGGCAATATTTTTACAAGCCGCCGCCGCCGACAAAATTTGACGGCGCAGGTCTCTGATGTGCAGTGCAACAATTAGTAATTAATAAATTTAGTGAAATGAAGAGTAAATAAAGAACATAAAATCAAAATAAGATACAGGCAGTAAATTTTGATTGTCCATGGACAAGTCTTAAAAAAAGGAGATTTCTAAACATATCGCTCCTTTATTGCAACATAGTCATATCTACAAAAAAAAAAATCTAGCTTGGCAAAATGCGGTTAAAGTTTGCAAAATGTACCGATTTATAGATTCAGTTTAAATATAATACTGATTTTTTGGTACGAGAAGGTATGAAGGAACACTTTGCTTGATTAACTTAAAATTTTTAATTTTTTCAGATATGACTATGTTGCAATAAAGGAGCGATATGTCTATAAGGTGATAAACACAAATTTGTTTCATTTTTTAACGGGATGTGCGGGGAAACCGAAATAAAAAAAACTATGGAAACTCGTATAAGATACTACAACATCCCTGCAAATAACGAGACTAGTCCATACATGCATGTAATGAGTAGTCCATAAAGGAGTAGGAGTACTCCAAAACTACTCCAAATATATGGGTAAAAGGTGGTCCATTTAAAATTACGATGTCCTAGGAGGGGACCATATAACCCACCGAAGTAGTCCCTAAACTACTCCATGGAGTTCTAAGGTGGGTTAGTTTAAAAAGTACTCCATGTCACTACAGTATGGAGTACACTAAAGGGGTAGTTTAAGCATTTTTCATTTTTTACTAATCGCCTTTTATGGCGTGCCCTGTAGTCTATTATTGCTATTATTAAATATATTTACTTGGTATTTTTATTTTTTTACCTTTTTTTCACAAACTTTCACTTTTAAATAAACAATTAATAATGGACACCATCAGGACTACCAATGTGTAATATGTACTGTAAACTATAGAAAAGTATACATCATGCAGTTATTGGCAGCACTGCATGTTAATTTCTTATAACATGGTCCATATTACAGTAGATTGGACCATGTTGTAAGTAGTCCATTTAAGCCACAATGGACCACGTTGTCCAATATTATCTGTTGGGATACAATTAACAAAACACATTGTCCTAACAATTACAGGTGGATCTTGTAAAAAGTCCGGTTGATGCTATTTTTGCATCAACCTTGACATATGTACATTTGACTGATATAGACGTAGTTTATAAAAAAGAAAAAATTGCTTCTGATTGTGAATTAGAAGCATGCAACAACTTTAAACTTTCGCACTTTTAACTATTTGTCCAATCTCGGTAAAAAAGTGAACGAAATTTTTCGGAAACATGGTAATTAATAAATAAAATCCGAAATATACTCTTTGTCGACTTCCTTAACCCATTGAGTGTGTCTGAATGTTATTTCCTAAGCTGTTAAAAAATGTTAATATTTTTATTTAAAATGTATAGACTGTTGCACGGCTGGTAAACAACAAAATATAAAAATAAAATGTTTTAATATCCTAATATAAATATATGCAGGCATGAGAAAAGTAAGGTGACACGACTAGCTCACAATATATAAGTTCCTTACCCCGGATATTTCGTGCAATCATAGTAAACATGCCTTTAATGTTCTGTTTAAAGATCAAGGTTTTCGCCTAAACACAACACAAATTGAGATTGGTGTTTTCTCTCTAGGTGCATTTCTTCCCTACCCAAATGCTACCGATAGTAGCACACCAAAGACAATTAAAACACCCGACATGTGACATAATTGTCCCTTTAGTAATTTATGTAACTGTTATTGTTCATGATATTTAAATTCAAATACATTCCCTTTATTATGGTATTTAGCAATTCATTTTGTTCTTAATTGTAATTTAAAAAAAAAAAAATTAAGTTGATATATAATATGATAAAAAAAATTAAATCTAATATAAAGCAAGGTTACGTTCCGTCATTTAAGTTTTATCAAATCTAAAGTAGTTGAGAAATTATAAGAAAAAATTAATACCGATAAATAGTCTGGTCATTGATGTATGAAAAGTAAAATATAAGTAATAAACGTAAATACCTGTTTTTATATCTTTTGTTTAAATTCGTTGTTTGCTTTGTTTTCTTTATAGCAAGCCATAAATTATCTGATTTATTACCTTATGATGTCTATGCTGAAATTTAAAACAAAAATTACTATGAAGAAACAAGACTCAATTAATAAATATCCCAGTAAAAACATCGCCTACGAAATAATGTGTTGAGTAATCAGAAAAACATAAGAGCACTACTTACAATTCTACTGAAAGAACCAATGAATTTTACAAGGGATGTCCCAAAATGAACGCACTTAAAAGTAAATCATTATTTTTTTACCGACATACATTCAGAAAAAGTAATTGGTGAAGTTGTTATAGATGTAGCTATAGAAGAAAGCTACTAAATAATGAGTTAAAGAAGCTATTTATTTTGAAAAAGTAAGCGAAGTTTTTACTGGGATTAGAATAAAACGTCGGTTTAAATATGGGCATTTCCCAGAATAGTCTACCAGGATGAAGAAATAAAATGTTGATAAACATCGTCTTTTATTGTTGATTATTATAAAAAAATGGTTTCATAGGATATCTCAGCTGTTTTACTTGAGGAAATTGGAAACTGGAAAATTTGATATATTCTTATATTTTCTACTTCTAAAGACATTTTTATTTTACTTATTTTACATGCAAAAAATGTGTTATGTTTACACTCTTTCTTCATAATCTCTCCATTACAATCTATTGTAAAGGGAGTTTTATGCCTTTTTGTTGAGGAAATTTAAAGATATTTATGGAAAAATGCATGGTGATAATAATAAAAAAACACACGGAAAAATCATACGTTCGCGACCGGTACATAAATAAGCCAATTAAACAAAAAACCAAGGGAGATATTTTTTTTTTTAATACTGGATGGACGCCTACATTAATACACTTTTAAAATAAATTAATCACTTTTGAATATTCCGATCCATTACGAAGATTTCTACATTTCACTACTGTCATCCAAAGTTGACTTCTATTTTGCGTACGTTCGTGACCACATGTTTATAACTATCATTATGAAAACTTAAAATCGATGAAATCCATCTTTTGCACTCAACAAAGCCATCAAATCGCAAAAGAAAAATGCTAGGAAAAGTTTTGTTTTCTATATTATTTGTACATCAAAAGCGTACAAACGTACGTTCGTGACCCCAGGAAATGCCCATATACCTTTTATAAATACATACAACATTACCCATCTTACTTTTCAATTTGTCCGTCCAGGATTAGGTGTATGCAATTGCAATTTATATACTAACATATATATATATATATACATATGTAAGTTGGAAAAATGGAACACAAAAAAACTTATATTATTGTCGAGATCAAATTTATGAATGAAATAAATAGCTAATATTTTCCCTGTTGTCTTCTCCAGTCCGCTGAGTTTGTAGACTTTTCAAACTTCTTGCTCTTCTTCCTTATGTTAAAGTGATCTCCAAAAATTACAATTCTGAAATGAAGAAAAAACCGGGATGAATGAAATGTGGAGCACGTGAAAAAGTATTGTATTTTTCTTCTTTTCTTTTACTATGTCTTTAAATTTTTATTAATGATTTCTTCTCTCTTTTGTTCGATAGTAATTAAAATTACTATAAAAACACAGAAGCACACAAGCACAGAATCTGTTAAGAATTGAAAAAAATGTGGTTGTTTAATAACGAATTTGTAATCCTTTTTTTAATTTAAATTATGTATCTTTAAAATATTACATAAAGGGTGGTTAAATTTCAAGGGCCGATGTTGATTTTGAATAAAACACAAACTATTTAGGAAATTATTGTAATTTTATTTTATTATGATATATTGGTATTACTCAATTATGTATGGAACAAAATATCGGCCAAATGGGCGCCGCGACCACGGTGGCACACCTCCATCCGATGGTCCAAATTTTCGATGACCCTGAGGCATAATGGAGGTTCTATGCCGTTAATGTGCCGAATTATCTCATCCTTTAGCTCTTGAATTGTTGCTGGCTTATCGACGTACACCTTTTCTTTCAAATAACCCCAAAGAAAAAAGTCCAACGGTGTCAAATCACATGATTTTGGCGTCGTCCACATCCATATCTTCCAATTCGGGCCATAAAAATTTCGTTATCATCTCACGATAGCGAACACCATTCACAGTAACTGCCTGACCGGCCTCATTTTGGAAAAAATACGGCCCGATGATGCCGCCAGCCCATAAACCGCACCAAACAGTCACTCTTTGTGGGTGCATTGGTTTTTCGACAATCACTCTTGGATTATTATTCGCCCAAATGCGGAAATTCTGCTTATCGACAAATCCACTGAGGTGAAAATGTGCCTCATCACTGAAGATGATTTTCTTCGAAATTTATCATCCATTTTCATAATAAGTCTGGATAACTTTAACACGTTGTTGGATTGTGTATCTCTCCATGGTTCAAATTGAGTAAGTCTGAAATAGAGAAATGTCAAATAAAATTCGGAAAAAAACTTGGCGTTCAGGTGTGGTTCACATTCAACATCGGCCCTTACAATTTAACCACCCTTTACAAATGTATGTTGGAGCAAAATTAGGGTGTAAGACCCTTGCCATCATAGTAAAAACTTGATTCCTGTATGTATAAATTCAATAATTTCATTAGCCATACTATAGAACTTAGCATTTTTTCCCCATATTTAATTACCTGCGTTTTATTATAAGTTTTGTGTTCGCGACCATTGAAATATTGAATTGTCGAAGGATTTCATCCGATTAAAGGCTTAAATGCCTTAATTTCCAACGATTGAAGGAATAACCCAGTGTGCCAAACGGATCCGTTTCGGATCCGTAACGGATCCGCATCTTCGTATTTTCTATCCGTAACGGAATCCGTTACTGATCCGTTACGGATCCGCAAGCGGGAGAAATTCCTCTCGAAAAAACGGATTCAAAAACGGATTTTATGTCCGTTTTTTGGATACGTTACGGACTCGTTACGGACATCATATTGGGATCCGTTACGGACCCGTTTGTTTTCATAAAACGGATCCGTAGCGGAATCCGTTACGGATCAGTTTTGGATCCGCAAGCGGGAGAAATTCTTTAAAAATTTTTATTACAAATTCATTTTGCTGGGTCCACACGACCTTTTCATAAAAAAAAGCTCAATTATTAAAAACTGATTTTGCTGGGTCCACACAATGACCTTTTCTTAAAAAAAACTCAATTAGCGATTACACTGTCAAATCGCGATTACACTGATTCCGTTTCTAAGTTTTTTACGGATCCGAAACGGGTCAGAAACGGATCAGTCAAATCGCGATTACACTGATTCCGTTTCTAACTTTTTTACGGATCCGGAACGGGTCCGTAACGAATCCGCATCCGTTTTTGTGCACATTGGGAATTCACAGTATGTATGTATGTATAAGATTTAAAATCTAAAATACCTTTTTGCACGATGTGTATTTGTTCACGTTTTATAACAAATGAACAGGAAATATGAATGAAAGCCGATTTGTATTTAAGCCGAACTTGCATTCAGATGTTCAGAAGCGTTTTTTTAAAGTAAAGCCAAGTTTTATATTTTAATTAGTGACGCAAGTTTGTAATGAAGAGTAATCTTTCCTTTTTTTCTGATATATTGAAATAAAAAAATTCTTTCAAACAAAAAAAAATACATTAGGGCGGGTCGATTTGTATGGATGAAAAAAGAATGAAAAATCGTATAGCAAAAACTTAATCTACATGAAATTCTAAGAAAATTCTCCAAAGAAACCATGGGTCTCGACTTGAAAATTTATATGCCTGCCTTTGCCAAAAAAAAATTTTTTTTTTTAAATAGCTTTTTCCAAAAAGAAATCGAATTTTCTGAATAAAATTGTTTAATAAGGTAGCTCTTTTGCACTTTATATTTATTCTGCACTCAAAATTTTTTTACATTAAAAAAAATATTCACCCAAGTAAAAAAGCTTGTATATAATTTTATATTTAATACTTTTATAAGGAACATAGATAAAAAAAATTTATTTCATAATTAAATAAAAAAAGATTGAAAATAAAACGCAATATTTGTATGGGAGCCCCCCTAATAAGTGGTGATAAGGGGCAAGTATGTATCGAGAAAATATTAAGGACAATAAACTAATTGAGGTCGGTCATACATTTTATCTTACTTGGGGCGACTCCTGGGCATTTATGGGACTTTTTTTTCAATATATTTCAAGTCTGCTTAGTCTGCTTTCACACGTTTCATCTTTTGATGCTCAACTCCCATGTTTTTAGGTGAGAGAAGAAATTAGAAAGGGGGTTAGTACGGAGATGCCTGTACTCGGTCAGTACGCTTTTTGGTTTTATTCGTTAGTATATGCAAAATGATGGCTGCATGTAATTTTTTTCTTTTCTTTTCCTTTTGATTCGCTGTTAATAAAATTGTTGTTGTTTTGAACCGAAAAAAGTTGAAACCGATTGCTGCGTGTGATTATATTGGCATCTTTAAAAGGGAATTGTAGAGAAGTTGGGCATCAAAAGATGAAACGTGTAAATTTAGACTTACATGTTTTAAAGGTTTTTTTAGTAGTTTCAATAAACCAAACCTTTTTTGAGTTAAGCGAATATATGTTGTGCATGGAATAGTTGATGTGACAATATAGTCCTTTAAGAATGAGAAATTGGATTACATAAGAAACGTTTATTTATTAGCGGGTTACATATGAGAACGGTAATAAGTGACTTGTTCTCGCTCGTTTAAGTAACCGTAGGCCAGGCGGTTGATTTTCATTAACTTAAGATAATAAAAATAACTCAAAACAAATTAAACAATAATTGTTTTCCTTCTATAAACAATGTTAAAAACCTTTTATTTATTAATTCCAGTTAAACAATGATTCAGCATTCAGTTCGCATATTTCATTTCCTTAATTGAAGGCATTTTCCATTAATCTTTGTTTAATTTACAAGAAAAATATAAAAAAAATCAAATAAAAAATAAAACGTTTTTAATGATTATTGAAATTTTATTTATGCAGCCGTTTTTTTTTTTATTCATTCATTAATTTTGTCGCTGAGTATTGCAGCCTGGCGTTTTTTGCTTTTTTTCCATTTGTGCAATTTTATTTGAATTTTTTTATACCCTTCACCGAAGTTAAAAGTGATATATAAGTTTGTCATTCCGTTTGCAATTTCTAAAATAACGGTCGTTGAACCTATCAAATATATATATTCTGGGACCTTGTAAGTAGCGAAGTTGATTAAACGATGTCCGTCTGTCCGCTAAAACTGGTTTTTCGTAAACCCCAGATATGATGGAGACTAGGTTGTTATATATTTGTGTCACATATAGCCTTGAAAAGTTAGCTATTCAAATCCAGCTAGATCGGTCCACAAATGGCAGACTGCCTCTAATTTTACCAATAAATCCTTGTTGTTGCTGTGTTTATTTCTTATTTTTCTGTAAATCTGAAGAACGGCAAGATCCAAGGTTTCAAATTTAGGACAAGCATCTTGGTTAAAAATGCACAACGTCTGAAAAAATGTGGGCGGAAAGTGGGCATGGCAAAATGGATTAATAAATGTATATCTAAAAAACGGAAAGAGAAAAATTTTCCAAATTTGGTACTGGGTTATCTATACACAACCTCTCTAAAAATATGGGTTAGAAGAAGGCGTGCCACCTGCTGTATATCTAGATAGCAGCAAGAGCCAAAATTTGCAAGTTAGGTACAAACATCTTATATATCAATAAACAACATCCGACAAAATGTGGGCGGGATTGAAGAAGTGAGCGTGACACAAAATAGATTTATTTACTATATTTAAAGAACAATATTTATATAACTTTCTGTTCTTATCGCATAATGGTCAAGGGTATAAAAGATTCAGCATAATATAGTACTCTTACTTGTTTTCATTTTTGTTTTTTTTACTCACATGTAGACTTTTTTCAAACCCATAAAAACAACAAAAGCATAGATCAAGAGTTAAATACAATATGTATGTACATATATATGTTGTGTGTGTTTGTGTACTGTTAATACATATATTGTTCGATTATATATAAGAGCATGTTCGTATTTTTGTGTTGAAAAAAATCCTTAAGTGTCATTGTCTGACATACAAACACAATACCACCAATGTTTTATAGGTTTCATGTTGTGAGTGTATATGTATTTGTATTTAAGTATTGAAAATGTTGTATTATTTTTTGGAGGTAAATGAATGGTACTTAAAAAATAATAAATGACAGATGTACAATGAGTCACAAAAGTAACCAGAAGCACGCTGTTGATTAAATTGTTTTTCAAATGGGTTCTCCGAAACCCAAATGCGACCATTTTGACGATTAACGAAGCCATAAAGGTGAACATTTACAGAACCAGTGGCAAATTTCACACTTTCGTTAATCTTATTACATCTTTCAATTAAGAGATGGTTAGGATAAGTCGATGGTCCACATAAATTGTACACTGGCTCCTGAGAACTAGTGGGAACTTTTCACGAAGCACTGGACCATGTTTGTCAAAACTACAAGTTACAAATCAACGTTAAAAAAGCAACAAATTTAGAATTTTTTTTGTTTCAAATATTTTTTACTTGTAGATTTGTAACTTGTTGTTTTGAGAAACAGGGCCCAGAAGTAATAAGCTCTTCCTTTGTACAATATAATAAAAAAAAGCGAAATTTTTGCAAAGCCTAATATTTAATGGAAAATCCTTTAGATAGTCAGAAATTTATCAGAAGTCCTCAAGTCTGGGGCACATGGTTAATGCAGCACAGGGTCTTAAAGTAGAAGATAGCCCCCATAAAATGCATATTGGCTCTTGAAAAGTATCCAAACCTTTGCTGGAAGCTCAATAATCAGTTGCAGGTCCTTTTATCCAGCAGAGCCGATGTTTAACTGGCTCCTCCACTTCGACAAAACCGTTTGGTTCAAGATCAAATCAGCCAAATTCTTCAAAAAGGTTGTCATTAACGACGCATTCTTATTACAGTTCTAGTCTGTGGACCTGTAGCGTTGATTAAGTGACTACTCCTCTAATGTCATTCGAACATCTTGCCTGGTTTTTCTAATATTAAGATTATCCAAAACTGATTTCGCTAATATTTGATAATAACCTGGAAGGGATGAAGTAGACAGATGAAAACTGGATCCTGTTCCGAGCACCGTAAAAAAGCAAGGCGTCGACCAAAATCCTCATTTGCGGGCAACTACACAAAGGTGGTAATTTTATCACGCCATCGCCTAAATCATGTAATAAATCCCTTGTTGCATCCGGAACTATATAGCTTCCAAAATTGTTCCCCAATTAAAGCATTAATCAGAAATAAAATCCATTTTAATTAAAAATTTAGTCAAGTTAGTTAAACGTTTAATTGATTCTATGAAACGGTTAACTGATACTATTAATTTGTTTCCTCGTGCAAATTTAAATAATTTTTTAATTAATATCACAAATTTTTTAATTGAAATAATTTTTTTTTTCTGTGTGCAAAAGCAGTTTCCGTTAAGAAGCGTAAATGTTTGTGGTTATAATTGTGTCAAACACGTCTTAAGTAACAACATTTGTTCAGACATAACGTTTTTAACTTATTATTGTCTCAAACATATTATTATGTTCAGAAGAAAAACGCAAACAACCTTTCCAGCCTTGTTTCTATTTTTCCCAACAACATGCAAAATATTTATTTCTCACAATATAAATCATGATACAAATACACAAGGTAGTTCCACTTCTCTCTCACAATTATTTTTTTGAAGTTTATCGGAATTTTTGAAGTTTGTTTTTTGTAAATATTAAAAAAAATCGTTGCCACATATTAAAAAAGGCAACAAATTCCTTTTGGAAATTATAAGACAAAATGTGTAATTTGTATTAACAGCTTTAATGTGAATTTTTAAGAATTTTAATTTGCTTTAGAGCTGAAAATTAAAAGCAATTTCCAAATCATTTAATAGCTTTATTTCTTCCCAGAGATTTTCAATTGCATGATCGTCTGCGAGCTACTAAGAAATTTAAAATTAAGCTTAAATAATCAAGAAAGTATAGTCGGTCAAGCCCGACCCTCTAGCACAGAATAAAAGAACAAATTTTTGCATGTGTAGCCTTTATGGGGCCCATGGACAATCATGGACCCGCTAAAACAAAATTCTGTAATGCCGAATATTATTTAGATTTCTTCATCTATGTATGTATATGGAATTTGTGTTCCTTTAAGTAATTTTAGGCAGGGGGTTTATAAGGGAACTTATGATTAATTTTTGACCCACCTGCTTAACATTTTGACAAAGTAGCTATTGTAAAAGTCATTGTCGCCAATTTAAATGTAAATACCAACATTTATAAGGAATTAATGGCATTAAAAACTATTTTTGGGAGTAGTATTTGTATGGAAGCTATGGTCAAATATGGACCGATTCCAATGCAATTAGGTTAGATAAATTTAATTGCAATAAAATTTGTTTGAACCAAATCTTAATAGCAACATAATAAGGTACTCTTTGGGCTCAAAGACCCTATTCCAGAAAGAAGCTGTTATGGGAGATATAGGAAATTATGGACCGATCAACAGGCTTGATCCTTGTGCCAATTAGAACCTATGTGCCAAAATTCATCAAATTATCACTAAAATTAGAACCTCTACTTTGCGCACAAGTTTTACATGGGCAGCCTGTCAGTCGGCCAGCCAGCCAGCCGGACGGACATCGTTAAATCGACTCAAAAAGTGATACGTAAAGGTGGGACCAATGTTTTAAGGAGTTACAAACATGAGCACAAATGCATAATTTCCTCATCAATATTGTGTTGTGGGTATAAAAAGGACTTCATATAACAAATTTATTAAATTATCTTCAAAATTGCGTTTTTTAAGTTTTAAATTTTCGCACACAGTGTGCATGGAAAGCCAGCCGGTCGGACGGACGTACATCGTTAGATCGATTCAGAAAGTGATTATGAGTTAATTGGTAACCTTAAACTGGCTCAAGAACCAATATTTTTTTTGTGTTGGACACATCAGCACAAACTCTTCCGCATCAAATCGAAAGTTGTACTTACAAAATAACGTTTGATAAATTTTTTTTTACTTTTTTTAAGTAAGAATGTCTGTATCTCCTAGAGTAGAAGGAGAAACTTATACCTACGTCATCTACTTTTTATGCAAGGACAAAAATAGCCTAGAATGCAGTCATTAATTCTTTAAATCATTATTCGGATATTCTGCAATTTCAACTCTCTTTAACCATTTCAAATGCTCTTAAGGAGTCATAATGGCTTCTGGCTAGTTCGACATTGAGTCTACGTACTCTTACCAATTCTTATATATCTCCCCCACTGTACCACAATTCAAACATTAAAAATTATATATCCTGCTCACATACACATTCTCCACCAAAATCTCACATACATACACATATGTATGTACACTACGTTTCGATATGGGAACGGGAGAGGCCATATTTATTTGTATACTTTGCAATTTAAATCAATTGTCATGTTGAGTATTGTTATTGTAGTTGTGGGTAGCAATTTGTTCTTTTTGCATAATTATTATTTTATCTCTACTTTAAATACAAATGTGTATGTGTGTGAAAACACACACAGCACCACCAACTTTATGTAGTACAAATATACGAGTGGTGCGTTTAATAAATTGCATATTTTTAGACATTGATAAAATGACAACGAAAAAATAAATAAGTTTTGTGCTGTTTCAGAATAATTTTAATATGTATCACGCAAAAAAAAAAGAAATAAAGGAGAGTGAAATGGAAAAAAAATTTCAAATAAGGGGTAAAAGCAAAAGATTTATTAGTTGATCAAAATGATAAATTTTACAATAATAATTCAAATGATATTTATATTCAATTTAAAAACTAACTAAATAAATTGCTTACATTTGCAGAAAATTTATGTCATATTTTATGATTGGGGGAAAAAAATAACAATTTATTGAAGATTTTGCATTAAGGGCCGATTAAATATTGGATATAATTAATAACATTAAATATTTATTAACATATTAATAACTAGAGTCTTGTAAAATATTTGTAAATTTGAGTTGTGATTAAAGCAAAAACAAATTTAGAAATAACCTTAAAAATATTAAAGAGTTTTATAAGCAAACCCTTTTATTCATAAAAAATAAAACAGTTTTATGAAAGGCTTATCAAACAAATGTTAATAGAAAATTCGTTTCATAAACCTTTTATAAGCTCTATTTACTTTTTATGAATAAGGCCGAAAAAATATTGAGTCTCATGAAAAAGAACTTGAAGAAATACTTAAGTCTAGCTGGCGTTTTTTTTTTGTCGAAATTTCAATGAATTGAAATATAATATTAATGTTTAAAGCAGTGTTCGAAAATAAACAGAACATTATTACATTTCACCCAGGAACGATATCTATTTTTTAGTGTTTGTGTAGACGAACACAACCCTTAATACCGTTCGTAACTATTTTCAAGAAAGAGCCGAACATTATATAGTGTTCTGTTTTTCGTTAAAAAAAAACAGAACAATTGTAGTGATACTGTAGACAAACATTATATTTTAATGTTATATAATGTTTCTTTTTTTAATTGATAAAGAAATGGACAAACAAAAAATTTTGGCAACGACCGACTTGATAAAAAAAGTATTATTTTCGTGTTCGAAAGATGACAAACAGGTAAACTTTATTTTTTTTTTATGATTTTCTTCACAAACACTATTAAAGTTTTTGTTTTCCAAAAATCTACCGAACCGAACACTAAGGAGCGATATTAAGTATTGATTTTCGAACACTGACTTAAAGCGATATTGCTAGCGATTTGATAACGTACACATCGGTTGATTCTATTATTAACAAGGATGATGTCGTCAAATTCTCTGGAATTGCCAGGGTTGCCGTCTCACAATGTAATTTTGAACAATGTTTGGGAACACCTTTTAGATGAGTTCGGTCCTTGATACGGTAAACTGGCAAAAATTCACAGGAAAGTTAAAGCAGCCAGTTAAAATATCAACAGGGATTTTGCCAATATCTAGTAATTAATTTGAAAATAATTTTCCAGATTGGTCGTTGTGCAACTCGAGGCGCATGTTCGAACTTAATTTAAATTTCTTGACGTGCTTTCACAAATAATGGGTGAGTTTTTAAGCGTAGTTTTTTTTGGTCTTTGCCATTTATTTTTTAAAAATAACTTCATGTAAATGTTGCCGGCGGCTCCGGCTCAAATGATCCATTCGTAAGGTCCAATTTTGCACCACTTTTTCGAGCATTTCGGCCTGTATCAATGAATAACACTTGTTATGTTATACTCTAAGGCTTCAATCGTGTTTTGCTTGTCCACATAGACCAACGACTTCACATAACCCCACAAGAAATAGGCAAGCGGCGTCAAATCACATGATATTGGCGGACAACTCACAGGGCTATTTTAAGAGATAAACTGCTCACCAAATTCATTCTTCAATATGTCCATTGTTTCACGAGGTGAGTGGCATGTGGCACCGTCTTGTTTCAACCACATATCAACCAAGTCAAACTCAGCCAATTGGGGCAAGAAAAAGTCGCGTATCATGGCACGTGGTTAAATAACACATACCCAATACCTGAGAACGGCGACGAACTGACATTTCACCATCCTCATTAACACTGGTCGCTACGGCTGCAATATTCTCTTCGGTACGCACTCTACGAACGCGAGTCGGTGGTTTAATGTCCACCAAAGTCAATTTGGTGCGAAATTTGGTGATAATATCACGAATTGTAGATTCACTAGGTCGATAATGACGACCATTAAAAGTTCGTAACGAATGATGGAAATTTCTCACAAAGCACGAATTTTGATAATAAATTTCAACGATTAGCAGTCGTTGCTCGTTTGTGAGTTTCTCCATGATGAAATGGCAGAGTATACTGAACACTTTTCACTTTCACAGATGTAGTTTGGGCACAATTACCAACCAGTGCTGCCAGCCCGAAGAACTTAATTCATAAAAAACCACCCTTTACAAAGACTTCAAACACGCGTCATATTCATCAGCTGTTCATGTAAATATTGCCTGTTGGTGCTTCATAAAGTCGCACATCCAATGGCAAATTGAGTGATGAATGAGCAGTTGGGCCTTATGGGCCTTATGTAAAAACAAAACAAAATATTAATAAAAAAAAAATATTTTATAATCCCTCCGAAAAGCTCAATTTGGAATCTGTTACTATACACAAAATACACAGAAAGCTATATTGTCTATGTTTGGAAGCTGCCATGCCCACTTTTTGTCAAATGTTGTGTATTGATGACCACGTTATTTGTTTAAAATTTTAAAACTTTTACTGTTACCGTTCTCCATATAAGACTATGCGACATAACCCTACAACAATTTTCATATTTTCTTTTGGTGTCCCTTCGAAAACGCGTACTGGTTCAGGCGTTACGTTTTTTGTTGCAAGCCGCATGCTACAATTTAACGTTTAACTACTAAATTCAAATTTTATTTAAAATTTAAATTAAATTTCAAAATACATACAAAACATATTAAAGAGGAAAATAAAAGTGTTGCTTGAACGTACATACATTTCGTGCTACATTGCTTACGCCGCACCATGCATATACTTCCATCAACCACATTTATTTTATGAAAAAATCCTTTAATAATTTATTTTTAATGTTCCTAAATTCCAAAGTAAGTTTTTATCAATATAAAATTTTATAACAATTTAAGTTTTTTTTTTTTTTGCTATCATTAACTTATTTAGCCTTAAATTGCATTTACGCAAATAAAATTATACAATTTGTTGAAAAATTATAACAAAAAAAATCTTTATAAAAACAAAAAATATATATGAATGTAAAATATTCGACAACCATTAACTTATCAACATAAATTTAAAATGTTAATAAAATGAAAACTACTAAATAAATACATCAATAAATTTCCGTTTTGATATCCTCCACCGCTAGTGGTGAAGCAGGGTATACTTAGTTTGTCATTCCGTGTGAAAAAAATTTTCATCTGTATCCTTTAGTAATTCTTAGCCGATTTAGCCATGTCCTTTAGTTTTAATTAAGCTAAATTTTGAGCAACTTAACCGAAAAGAACAATTTGGGTCTTAAATTGTTCTAGTTCTCCTAAAGGATAGCTAACACGATCACACAAGTCGTACTTTTTTTTAAGGAAAATACAAGCCTGACGTGATAGGTTGTTATTGTTTTTTGAAAATTTCAAAATAATAATTAGATCAGGTATGACTTGTGTGATTGTGTAAACTACCCATAAGCAGTTTTTGATTGAAACGCAGCGCAACTGGTTAAGTAGGAAAAGAGGTATGAATCAAAATTTGGAAATACATAGCTGATATTTCTGTTACAATTACTTACACACTGAAAAGAAACATCAATCCATCCGAAGTTATATCAGTCCGGAGTGGTATAAGTAGTACGGTAAATACGGATTTTCTTGAATAAAGTACAGAAAGATTGATTCAAGTACGGATAATTCAAATGCGAAATACTTAACAAATCCATATTTAATTCGTACTTAAAATAATAATAAATGAAATTGATTTAAGTACAACTAAGATTGAATTAAAATCAAAATGCGTTTGATTCAAGTTGTATTAAGTTGATTCATTTATTCCGAGAGTTATTCTTTCTGTGCATAAATTGGTGGAGGCATGCAACGATTATCATTAAGTTTTCCACCAAAGTCCGTAAATAGTGCTCCAGAATTCCCCATAGACCCCATATGAAGCCAGCTCGTACAAGTAACGCTTTCTGTGGTGAAATTTGGCCTTAATTAGTTTCATAAGACTAGAAATTACACAACCTAATTTGGTCAAGATCGGTCCAATATTTAGTATGCCTTATGTAAGCCCCATTCTAGCAAAACACTTCAATATACCTGAACAAAAAATTATGCTTTTGTAGTAAAATTTTGTCTGTCATAGTGTTAGAACACTAAACCTTTTCCAATTGTAATTCAAAAAGCGTCAATTGTAATTCAGATTAGTCAATTGTAATTAAGGAAGTGTAAATTTTAAATCGAAAAGTGTCCATTGTAATTCAAAAAACAAACAAGTTTATTTATCTATCTTTTTTTATTTTATTATAACAAAAAAAAATTGCATTGCTCAGAAAATTTTTAGTGATTTTTCTTTATAACATTTAATATTCTCTGAATTACAATTGACGCTTTCTGAATTAAAATTGGCTCATCTGAATTACAATTGACGCTTTCTGAATTATTATTAAAACTTTCTGAATTACAATTGGAAAAGGAGTATAAATAAAATCTTAAAACTATTAAATAATCTGGAACTTTTTATGGTTTTTAATTCAAATGTTCATATGTTAATCATAAATTAAATTTTCATTCAATTATTTTTATGAAGAAAAGAATTTTACAACATGAAATGAATTAAAATTTATTGATAATTTTTCATTTTCATTCTTGACTGACCGGGGAATTAAACCCGCATTCACGGACAGGTTGATTTGACATGTTTGGATAGTAACCACACAATCTCTTCAGAACTCTTTGCCGTTTAACACTCACTGCACAAACTTTAACATATTTCCCATATTAAGCACACTCTCGGAATATAATATAGTACGACTTAAACAGCAACAAATGTAAATGCTGGTTTTCATAATTTATCATAAATCCCGTATAACTCTCGGTGGAGGGTATCCAAGATTCGACATTGCGGAATAAAGCACTTTTACTTGTTATAAAAAAAGTCAAATATATTTAAATTAAGGTGGTTCCTTAACAAAAATTTCATTAAGAACTTCTAGTGTCATTGTTCTGCTAACATTTGGAATACGGCTTCATGTCTGGTATTTTGTCTAAAGCTAGCTGTCCATCTGTCCAAATCTTATTAACCCATAATTAATTGATGAAACTTTTTGCATCCACCAAATACAGAGAATTACTTTTTCATTAAAGATATTAAGTATAAGCGTTTATTCGGCTCGTGAGCCGGGCTTCAAATACAATTAACTGCTTGAGTTGCTTTCAATGATTTTCAAGTTCTTCAATAACTTAAAAAGAATTAACATAAAAAAGTGCTTTCAACATCACCTTCGATTTTTTTTTGCCTTGCCATCCTAAGGCGTCTTTTTTTTAATTAAAAATCAATACTTCTTAACCGCACAAAAATTAACTCCCGCACGTCAAAATTGATGCAAAATATAAATGAAAATATTCCAAGAGCAATCGATTTGCTTCAGCTAAAAAATTAAAGTAAAACTTCCCGCAAATTTTGCTTTGTGGTAAAAAAAAAAATCAACATTTTCGTACCAAAAAAAAAAAAAATTTTTTTACTTACACTATTTCATTCAATGACCAAGTAAAATTCAATGACTTATGTTTACCCTTCAAAATATTCTATAAGTTGTTTAAGACATAAACCATGTGTAAGAAACATACGTCATCTGTTTGTAAGTTCGACATCAATTATTACCACTCAGCAAGAAAACGGAGGAATATTTCAAAATAATATTAATCAGGCCTTTTCTGAAAATTCCTTAAATTAAAATCGCGTGATTTAAAATTACAGGTGCCTTTTAACATCACACGTCTGATATTGTGGTGTTCCGTTTTTGTGTCTTTCAGTGTGATTTTCAATTGCCGAAAGCTCACCGATAAACATAAAAACGGTGTGCTTTTCACAACACCACAAAATCACACGTGTGATGTTAAAAGCATGTGGCTGAAAATCACGTGATTTTCAGAATAGGCCTGAATAATAAGTTTTGTTCTTGTTGTTGTAAAAACTGCCTCTATACTGGATTTAGGCTGTGTTTAAAAAATATACCTCTTTTCCTTCTTGACGCTACTTATCACTTCACCGAATTTGCTCCGCATAGATCTTCTTAAAGCTGTTTTTGGACGCCCGGGTCTCCTTTAGCCTTGGGCATAGTACATAAGGGCATGGCAACATACTTCTGTGGGCAATTTACGAAGTGTGTGCCCAATCCACCAAAGCTTACGCCTGCGAATTTCTACATTGACATCTCCAAAGATTAATCGGTTTCATAACTGCTCGTTAGATATTCTTTCTACTGTTTTATATCCGTGGTGTACCACATTTCACGCTCATATTAAAGAACAGAAATAACGTATTTCTTAAAGTTTTAATTTTTGTTTGCTGTGCTAAACATATATTATTGCTCCAGACTCTGTTTAACGTTTTGTTAGCTCCGAGTGCTTTTCTTACAGGGTAATCAACATCTTAATCAGTACATCCTTCTTCTGTTACCACACTGCCTGAGTTTTGGAATTCTTGTACACCTTCGATTACGTTTTCGTTAGGGTAATAGGTTCAACGGAGTTGGCATTTACTCTTATATCTTTGGTCTTGATAGGACTCTTAAGCTAAATCGTTCAGCTCGGTTTGCATATCAGAACGCCTGTGCACAAGCTCACACTTATCGTCTGCATAGTCAAGGGACTCCAACCTGTAATAGTTTTAGGTTTATTTTAGGTTAAACATCTTGATGTTTACCGCATCTATTACCACCAAGAATAGCAAGGGTGACATTAGGCCGACTTGTCTAACAACTGGTTTCGAATGAAATGGTGTAGACTGTGCTACTGAATTTCATAGCTGCTGCGTATTATTGAAATAATACTGTCTGACACACCTATGTTCAGTAATTCCGCCGAAATACATTCCCTGCTGATTGAGTCGAAAGCTTTTTGATAGTCAACAAAAAGGCTGTATAATGGGGATATCATTTCTATGGCCTGCTCAATAATAATTCTGTGAGTGTTGATAATTTTCATAAAAATGTTCGTAATGGATGAGGGAATAGTTATGTCTCTCCAGTTATAACATGGCATCACCTTTTTTATACAGTTTAACTATTGTTTCTTGTATCGTATTCAAGGAAAATTTTATTAAAAAGCGAATGAAGAATTGCGACAAACTGTTAGGCATTACTTTTAAACATTTTCAAGCATTTGATGTCATTGATAATTTTCTTTCTGGCTTATAAGCTCTAATTGAAAAGATATCTTCGTGTGGAAAATGGGTTGGACAAATTTTATGACGTTCAATGTCGAGGACTGTGGCATGTCACAATGTCCAGTGACATTATGTCCATGGACATAATGACACATTTAAAAAAATATCATAAGGTCCGCAAACATAATGATACTTTCTGGTGTTACTTCACTTTCAAATGTGTCGGTATGTCTACTTTAATTAGTGAAACCGGTTTTTGTTTTACCATAGAGTAGAAAATCTTTGCGCCTGGCCAAAGGCCGGCAATGCAGGAAAGCTTTAGTTAGCGAAGTCGGTATTTGCTATACCAAAGAGTAACAAATCCTTGCTTCCGGCAGAAGGCTGGCAATGTAGCCGAAGTCGGTATTTGTATCCATAAAGGAGAAATTCTTTGTATAACAAACACTGACTTTGCTAACTAAATTTTCTAAATTTGGGATTTTTAAATTAACTACTTCAAAATTTATGATTAAAAAGTTCGGGATTTTGAGATTTAGAAATTTGAAATTCAAGATTTAAAAAATTCGGGATTTTGTGAAATCTTTCGTCCCAGAGCATGGCAATAATGGAATCAATAACAAATTGATTATAACGCTTCTTAAGGTGTAATAATGTCCAGAGACATTACGACACTGCCCTGATGGACATTATGACAATTTTTAAAGTGTCCGCACGTATTTTTTACGGGTAAAATTCTTCTACTTTTTACTCCAGCAATTTTCTTTGTTATTGTGAAAAGATCTTTCATATTTGAGAGTGGGGCAACTCCTTCTGCTTGTGTGGCCATATTATCAATATATCGAAACCCCGAAAATAACGTAAGCGCCAAAAATGAAATTTTACAGGAGGGAGTTTTTTTATTTCATATAAATTTTGTCGCTTACGATAAAATTATGTGACCATGACATTTTAGGAGATGATGCAAGTGTTGCCAATAAAGTCATTTATTAAAATAAAAACCGAAAATTTAAAATGATGTCGCTTACGTTATTTTGTGCGGTTAGGGATCGATATGTTCGTCTCTTTTTGCACGTTAAATATATTTATCTAATTGCGAATATTCGCTGTTGATTCTTCTTCTTTTATTTATTTGTATTCTTTCTTGCAGTAAGGCAATTCCAAAATTTGAATCTATCATCTATGAGAGTCCATCTTTGAACAGATATAAACTTTTAAAATACTATTGCTTTTAAATTTAGCTCTCCAAAAAATCCTACCATAAACTTTATTTTCAGATGATAAAATTATATCTATGGCAAAAACGGAAAAAGCGCTTAAGTGGACTTAAGCGAAATTTGAGTTAATGAAACCTTTGAGATCTTTACTTTCAAAAGTACACAGGGGCAAAACTTCAATTATTTTGTACAATTTTTCAAAAAGTTAATAGCCAAATGACCTTTTGCTTATTTTTTTCAATTAAAAATAACTTTTGGAATAAGAACTTAAGTTTACATCCGATCTGTGACACTAGGACTACTTAGGAACAAAAACTTTAAAAAACTATAACCATATAGAATAAAGAAAATTTCAAAAATCACCTTTTAAAGTTAAAAAATTGCTTTCCTAGAAAACTAATAAAATAGACTTAAGCACTTTTTACTAATTGCCATAGATATAATTTATTTTATAATATCACGTCATTTATTATTTTTTTTTTTTTTTTTTTTTTGTTTGAACTTCCCAATTATGTACATATAATTTTTTATAATTCTTTTTTTTTTTTTTTTGTTTTTGTCGCCAATCATTTTATATAAATGGTTTCCGAATTAAAAACAATATTTCACCACATTTTTACTAAATGATTACGTGGAAAAATATGTATAAATCATAGACACCACTGACTGCATGCCAGGATTGCATTGCAACCAGTGCATAGAGGAAACAAACATAAAACGAATAAAACCATACAGACACGTTATACACAGGATAATAAAATTCATAAATTGTTTTTTTTTTAATGCAAATATTTGAAATTTGTACAGGAAGAAAAAAAGAGAGCAATCAAAACTTTAAACTAATAAACAAAAATAACTATTTTAAATCCAATGACCACAATCGTGCTAAACAGTAAAGGGAATAAAAAAGAGTATGAATTTAAAAAAAAAAATAATTCAATTGTGTTAAAGTGAAATATAGAAAAAAGATAAAATAAAATCACAAGAGATCAGAAAACAGCCGCAAACATAACAATGAGGTAAAGTCTTCGAACGGTTCGACTCACAAACCTTCACTTGGTGGTCTCTGGGCGATGTTCTTGGCGAGTTGTGAGAGGCGATTGCAGCAATTGTTCTCCTAGTTGGTGCACAGGAAAAAAAACACTCGGAATAAATTAAGTTTTTTTATACTTACACTAAGTACGAGTCGTACTCAAAAATTCAAGTACGAATAACACTAAAACATACTTAAAACAATCCTAAATGGGATTACTTTCGAAAATCAATCCTGGAATTACTTAAAATAAGTATAAAATTCTTAAACCGAGTAAAAAAGATTAAACTTTTCGTTGGTAGACCCACTCTGAGAGTTAATTTACAAAGTGAGCGTTTTAATCTCATTTAACTTTTTGCAGACACTACAACAACACCACACACGTCGTTAAAAAACGATTTGCTTGTTGTGTGTGAAAACAACAAAAACCACAGAACAAGACGAAAACACATTATTTTCATGTTTAAAAAGTAAAATTGAAAACTCTTGCTTCTCAATTGGTTTAAATTTTCAGTTATATATGTACATTAAGTTTTTAAAGTAAAAACCATATCGGGAATGATGCTGGGGATTTATAATTGAAACTCTGTAACGTGTAAAACGGCTAAGTGAATCAATCATAATAAAAGTTTCCTTCTAATTTCACTTTTTGTTTATTTCAAGTACGAATTCTAGATTGAAACAATTTACAGTTCTTAAATCAAGCGCATTTTGGGATTGATTCAATCTTAGTTAAACTTATATCAATCTCATTTTCGGATTATTTCAAGTACGAGTTCGGGATTGAATATGGATAATTAAGGTATTTTACGATTGAAAATCCTTAAAGTCACTGATAAACGGAATCTCAACTAATATAAATGGAGGCGGCAACTTATCTTATATTTTATATTAAAAGCACTTTGTTGACCTTTTTTATACCACTTACTCACTTGACTCTTAACAAACTGAAAACTTTTTTTAAAATTTCATTTAATTAGTAAACAACACTTTATTTCAATACTGAGAAAACTTTAGAAAACTTATTTACAAGTTTTCATTATAAGCCCCAACACTGTATAATAAACATTTGCCTTTTAATTCTCCTCTGCCACTCTAAATATCCACTGCCTACCTACAAAATACCACAACCACAAAAAGCTCTAATAAACGAATACTAACTAACACACATATTTGTCGCATAAAAAAACAAACACAAAGAATAAGAAGGGCAGGAAGGGAGGGAGAGAGTTCAGTCGTCCTAAAATACAAAACAAAAAAGTAAATACCAATTTATGTTACCATATGCAAACAAAACAGAATAACAACTGAAACATTTGACAGGTGTTACCAAAACCAAAATTGCAAAAAAAAAAACAAAATAAAGCAAAAAAAGCTACAAATAAAATTTAGCAGTAACAAAATGAGAGCAAGACACGTACAAGTGTTAAACTTAAAAAGGATATACACCCAGCTATTAATACGTACAAACTCACACAGCCTGACATACTTTACAAAACAACTTATGATCCTTAATATTGAGGTAATTGTAGGTGTATTTTCAACTACAACTATAGCAATAACAACAACAACAACAAACATCAAATTTCTCTGTAAGAACATGAAAAGCAAACAGGCACAACAAAAAACGTATTGCAACCAAAATTGAGAAAGTGGGAGAGTTACAAACTTTAATATGCATGTCCTGCATACTGAGACATATGAATGCATATGCAAAAAAGAAGAGGTAATAGATTATAGAAGAAAACAAATTTATGGTTATGTTTATACTTCTGTTATTGTGATAAGATACAGTGGGCATGGTGGATTAGAAATTTGTGTATAAATAAAATAAAATTCACAGTATTCACTACAAATGGCGCATATTTTACACGCGGCTTGTTGTTTTAATAACTTTTTAGGAAGGAAGGAAGGAAATGAAATAGTAAAACCAAAAAAAAATGTTTTCTTTATTTTGTTTAAAACATGACGACTTAAAAGACAACAAGGCATCATCTGCAGGAAGTATAAGTAAAGCTAAACTTTATCCACATTATGTTTTTTTCTTGCACAAAATATTTTTCGAAACAGGAAAAGTTTTAGTTGTTTTTACTTTTTCATTCAATTTAAAAAAAAGTTTGCTTACCCAAATATTTACTTTTTGTCAGATGGGTGTTTATTGGATCTTCATATAAAAAATTAACTAACAATACTTATTTATATCTTGATCTAAGGTATTCTTAAGTTTAAGTCCAAACAATGCAAAACGCAAACATGTCCACTTCAAGTAAATTTGTTTCACATTGGTGCTTAAGGCCTTTTCACACTTTAATACAAGTCTTTTGACGTAAACGTTTTCCTGATCGAATTATTGTTTAAAAATTAAAAAAAAAAACCATAATAACAACTTATTATGTCAGGGTTGCATTTTCCTCAAAATACTTAAGATTTGTATTGTAGTGTAAAACTACCTTTGGCGTTCTTCCATTCTTTTCCCCTTGTTCTGTATAAGGAATGTATAGAATCAACTACGACATCTTGGAGCTGGTATATGAATCACGGCCTTTCTCATAATTTTTAGGCCACCGAATGAACGTTTTTAAATATTTGGACAATTGTTTAGCCCTCATATCGAGTTATTACCGCAAAAAAAGCTTAAGCGACAAAAACCAAATTTTACAGGAGAAGTTGTTTTTTATTTTATTTCATGAACATTTTGCAAGAAGGTTGTCGCTTAAGATAAAACTGTTTTTGCTATTAAACCATGACATTTTAGGAGATGATGCAAGTGTTGCCAATAAAATCATTTATTAACAAAAAAAAAAAAAAACGAACATTAAAAATGATGTCGCTAAAGCTGTGTGTTTTGTGTTTTGTTGTTGTTTTTCAATTAAACATGCAACTAAATACCAACTATGTATGAACGATGAACAAAGCAAGTTAGCGGTTCTTAGCATCAATCTCTATACTCAACCCCATTTTTGTGGCGCCCTTTTCTACAACAACCTTAAGATTTAAAAAAAAAACATTCTACTAAAATTATAAATTAATAATAATTAGTATTGTGGTTATTTTGTTGAACTGTTTATGGTTTTAATCCAAATTTTGATATTTTTAATAAGGCTAAAGTTCATTAAATTAAATTTTCATTAAATTATTTTTATGAAGAAAGGAATTTTACAACATGAAATTAGTTAAAATTTTTTTGATAATTTTTTCATTCTTGACTGCCGCTTGAGTCGAACCCAGGCTTTTACGGAAAGGTTACCCTTACATGTTTCAATTGTAACCACTCAATCTCTTTAGAGGGTTTTGCCGTTTAACTCTCACAGCCATTGACGACTGCTGGCAGTCAATAGTCCAACAACAATCTTTAAACCAAATTGTATTTAACCCTTTTGGTAGATCGAAATTTGCTTTGAATGACTATCTATGCAAAAAAGAATTGATTCACATGTTCTTCTTACTTACTTCAATAATTCTTCTTGAAGTCCAAAGTACATTTTCCTGTTTTTAATTTTTTTGTCTTCCTTTTTCTTTTTGACCTTTTTCAGCATAATTTGAAGGACAAATGTAAACATGGAGATCGTGCCTTAGCTTTTAACAATAATGAGTATTGTGGTTATTTTGTTGAACAGTTTGTTTTAAAGATTGATGTCTGACTATTGACTGCCAGCAGTCGTCAATGGTTGTGAGTGTTATGCTATGTTCACATCTGGCTTCTTAAACGCGTTTAAGCAGTTCGAACGTGATTAAGCTCTAATCACTTCAAAATCGAGATGATTACCCATACATTGAAGTGATTTGTTAATCACTGCAAATTGACATGATTACAACTAAATCACTTCATAAATCACATAGAATCCACTGAACATACCTCAAATCTAGAATCGCCAACATGATTGTGTGCAACCTGCCACGATTCTGCTCAATGTTTTTATTTTTTTCCTTAAAAATTTCATACATTTTCACAATTCCATCATTAAAATGATCCATTTTTAATACTTTAGATAAATATAAATTTGTTTGTTGTGTTTTTTTCTTAATCATCTGTCATCTTAATCATCTCAAATGTAATGTGAACAGCTTTGATTAGCTAAATCAACATTTTGCTTAAACGCATTTAAAAACCTAAGTGTGAACTTGAATTTAAACGGCAAACCCCTCTGAAGAGATTGAGTGGTTGCAATTGAAACTTGTTAGGGTAACCTGTCCGAAAAAGCCTGGGTTCGAGCCAAGCGGCAGTCAAGAATAAAAAAATTATCAACAAAATTTTAATTTATTTCATGTTGTAAAATTCCTTTTTTCATAAAAAAAAATTAACGAAAATTAAAATTGATAAACTTTAGCCTAATTAAAAATATCAAAATTTGGATTAAAATTATTATCCCACTGTAACTCTTTTTTCATATCTTTTCTGGTTAGCAATGATAAACGTTATGCGACATTTATAACATTTTGTTCTTTCTTTTTTTTTTAAAGACCTAAAATTTTTTTGTAGTCACAAAAATCTTAAAACAAACTCCAAAATACTAACAAAACAACAAAAATAAGGAAAATGCAGAAAGTTCAAAATAAAGATTGACGATTTTTTGGAAAAGAGGACAATGGAAGGTATTCGAATGAATAAATGAGAATAAATGGATGAGTTTTGTAAGCCAGTAAAACATTCTCGTTTTAATGAACATAATTAGGAAAATATTGAAGAAGAGGCAATAACACAAATTGTATTTTTTTCGATACAAATACACAATGATTTACAAATACTTTGTTAAGTTGATTATGTGTGAGTAGAGTGTTCAATTAATCGGGGTTATTTTTGTTCGATTAAAAGATTAATCGATATTTGGCATTTTTAAGTTATTCGATTAAACGAATAACATTTTCAAATTAATCGATTAATCGAATAACTCTAAGTCCAGAAATTTTATAGATTACGAGATTTTTTTCGATTATTAAAAAAAAAATAGTACTCGAGTAAACAAACATTCTTTTTTAAATAAAACTTGTCAATATAGCTCCAAATTGTTGCTTCACTTTCGGGCACTTAGATTTTAAAAGAGTCAATATAACTGTACTTTTTAAAACTTTTCACGGACATTCCATGCAAAAAAGAACATTTACGTTAATACATTTTTGAACACCTGTTACATTAAGCATTATTAGATTCATCCATCGTACAATATTGTTAAACCAAACTCATTCTAAAGTGAGAAACGCATGAACTATTTTGTTAAAAAATACGGGCGTCTTTAAGAAATCGAAATGACGCGGACTTAAAATCGAGCAAATTTTAAAAACGACCCTGTAATGAAAGTTCAGAAGAATATTCCATTTTATCTACTTCATTCGTAAATATCTATTATATGTAAATAGTAATTGAATTTTAAATTATAGTTCAATTTCGATTTCGCTTTATTTCATATTCTAGAACATACCCGATAAAATAATACCAATCTTTGAGTTAACACACCTTTGTCGTTTTTTCTTTTGTGAAATGAATAATTAAATTTTCTTGAAAAAATTTACCAAAAATATAAGCTTAATTACTCACTAAACATAAGTGTTTTTTTTTAATTCCAACGCACACATACATTTGGTTTGCTTATTTGACTTAAAACTTTAAAAAAAAAATTTACATTTAACATTAATACTATATATTATTATTATTCGATTAATCAGTATAAATTCTTCGATTAATCCTTTAATCGAAATAAGCAATTTTAAATTATTCGAATAATTAATCGTCTAAAATTGTTCGATTAATCGAACAAGAGTTAATCGACTGAACACCCTATGTGTGAGGTATTTTTGTATTGTTTTCCAATACAGAATTATAAAGAATGATTATTTACCGATAATTGGAAATTATCATTATCATGCATCCACAACAATTATTGTGTAAGTTTTTATTAAAAACTTTTCTTTGTGAGAAATTTTTGAGTCACAAAATTGGTTAATGAAAAATATTTTCACTTTTAAAAGTGGATATTTGAATTAGAGCATATTTTTAGGTTGTGTGTGGGAAAACAAATTTTATGAAAAGAAATGTTTGAAATAAATTTTTGTCTGAAAAGTATTTAAATAAAAGTTTGTTCTTATACCCACACCACAATAATAATGAATATTTGACCAAATAAACATAACCGCTATTTTTGTTAATAGTATTATGAGATTTAACATGGTCTTAATATCACAAAATAAAATTAATTATAGTGCCAGACAAAGCAAAAAACAGTTTTTTGTAAGATGTAGTATTAGAATCAAATTAAATATTGCAATTAAATGATTATATTTTAGGTTGCCTGTTGGCTATGTCTTTTTCGTCAAATATTTGCCAAGTGTGACCGTAGCTTTAGACTGCGGTTTTATTGCTACATATAAGTATTAGTAAAGATATCAAGAAGACCCAGCAAACACAAAGGTAAGCGAAGTATTCCTGAAAAAAATATAAACAAATTTATAAGCATCCGCCTCATGTGCATTCGTCGGCGGAACATTGACTACTAAATGAAAGAGCATAAGAATGTGTTTAAAGAATGCGTTTGAATTAATTTGGACAATTATGGTATGGGGTGCACATCAATGTACTAGAACATACCCTTTATTATACCGATCGAATCACTTTTTAAACCGATCTGACTATGTCCGTCCGTCCGTCTGGCTGGCTGTCAATGTAAACCTTGTGCGTACAGTACAGGTTGCAATTTTGGAGATAATTTGATGAAATTTTAGTTAATTATTTTACATAGTACCAATACAAGGTGCTTTCTGGAATAGTATGTTACCTTAGCTCCCATACCAATAACAGTCCCGAAAACTGCTTTTAATGCCGTTACTTTCTTATAAATATTGGTACTGGCATGAAATTAAGCGACAGTAGCTTTGACGGTAGCTGATATGTCTTGTTTGTTTTGGTAGGTCGAGAATTAAACATAGGTCTACCTAAAATCACAAGGTTAACATGGAGAGACAACGAGCCAGACAGACGGATGGGCATTGTTAGATCACTTAAACAGTTGATTCTGCCTAGATCGATATGCTAAAAGATTGGTCCAGATTTTTATGTATCACACACATCGCCAAAAACCTATATACAGTAGAATCCCGATAATTCGTAATCGCAAGGAACCGGCCATTTCTTACGAATTATAGGGAATTTCAATTTAGGGGGGTTTCGATTTAACGGGGTTAAAAAAATTAAATACGAATTAAACGGGTTTTTAAATTTATTTACTCAAACGAAAAACAATCGTTAAAAATAAAATATATAAAAGTTATTCAGGTAACAAACTAATCTTAAGAAAATAAACACACACAAGCAAAAGCCAAAACCCACGCAAAAAAATAGCGGTAAACAAAAAATCATTCTTTCCATGTTTCTGTGGTTTTTATTACGAATTATAAGTGGTAGTTGCAAACAATTACGATTTATATGAGGTAAAGAAGATTTTATTTGAAACAAAAATTACGAATTAGCGAGGGGACCAAAATGTATGGAAATTTTACGAATAAACGAGATTTTTTCAAGGGACCGACAGTTTATTACGAATTATTGGGAATTACGATTTATCGGGGTACGAATTAACAGGATTTGACTGTAATTGTTTTCCTCAATTTTTGCTAATATCAAAAATTTGAAAGTTTAAAATAGCATTAATCTTAAATGACAACTGGTTTTGTATTACAAAAAAATTGAATGTTGATGGTACAGATATATATTTAAAACAGAAAAGCCAGAATTTCGCAAACAAAAATTTATTTGTTTCTTATTTGCTGCCAAAGCTCTTGAGGCATCTAAAAATATTGAACATTTAAAAAAGGCAAAATACGACCTATAAACTTAAAAAATGCTGCACAAAGGCTCTTTTAACTAAATTATGCAAAAAAAATGCTGCAAACGGTAAAATATGCACTAACAAATCGATACCAAAATTCATAAAAAGCTCTAAAACGGATAAATATATTGTTTCTGCCTGCATTGGTCGCACAAGGAAAACATGCAATTTCATATTTGTGGTTTCCCTGCTCATAAGAATGATTTACTTTTCAATAGCAACATTAAGTCCATTATTCACTTATGACAATTTTTGACTTATGGCGTTGTTGCAGCAAATAAGCGATATAGATATAAGTACAGTTTATTTAAAATCAGAGAATGGTGTTGCTTACCTATCTATTTAAAGGCTAGGTTTTTATTAGCCTCAAACTCTTGTCATTATTTGGGAAAATTTCTCTCACGTTTTTTAAAATTTTGGACCAAACGTGAGCAACGTAAGACTTTTCAGAATTCATTTATTCTAACGAAAAATTTTAATTTTAACTCAATCGATAGTTTTAGTTTAACTGCCTGTTTTTAGAAAACGTAAACAAGTGAGTGAGTGAAAAATTATATTGAAAACAACAATAAAATACGAAAATTTGTTTTTGTTTTCAATATCATTTTTCACCCACCCACTTGTTTACGTTTTCTAAAAACAGGCCGAAGTTAAATTTTCCAAATTTAAAGAGGTACATTTTATTTTACAAAAATTTTATTAAAATAAAAAAAAAGTAAACTCAATTTACAGTTTAATTGTAAAAACTAATGTACGGACTGATTTGTAAAAAAGTCTTGTTAAAAATTTCAACTAGCCATTTTTGTTGAAAAGAGTTGGCAACACCGTCAAGGATAACTACATATAAGGACATTAATTTTTAACATTAATTCTTAAAATGGGTTTTTTAATCGCTTTAAACCCTTGTAATGTTTTTTTTTTAATTTATTGCTTAAATTAAAATTTACTAATGTTTTTTTTTTTCTTTTTTATTTCCCTTGCCAAAAAAACAAACTTAAAACAACTTTTTTTAAAGTTTTAAGCTTTTCATCATTAATTTCAATTAAACTGAACCATAAAATTTATTAAAAGATTAAATTCATCCAATATTTTCTTTGCAAATAAGAAAAATAAAATAAATAACAAGAAACAACAGTGT
Source organism: Pollenia griseotomentosa (assembly GCA_963931875.1). Lineage (NCBI taxonomy): Eukaryota > Metazoa > Arthropoda > Insecta > Diptera > Polleniidae > Pollenia > Pollenia griseotomentosa. Next base: position 210,025,665 of record OZ007560.1, read on the forward strand.
GAAAATACAGAGGAATGGAAAGCGAAGGGAAATAGTAAATTATAGATATTTTAACATTATGTGGCATTTTGAAACGTAGCCAGAGACCTCAACATATATTTCGCGCTTATCTTAGAGTTAAATAAAACGTACCGAAACTCCAAGTCAGTAAGCGCAGACATACATTAACACGTAGTACGTATGAGCAGTTAAATATATATACGAGGTTAAACAGAAAAGTTCTTTTAAAAGGAAACTAAAAAAAATGGTTTGTTTTCTTTTGAAGTGACCAAAGTTGATGGTTGGTTTGCATAAAGAAATGACTTGATATAATGCTTGGAGAAAATAATGTCAAGGTATTAAATGGCATCTCCTTAGTAATCAATTAATTAGATTTATTTAAAAAAAACATCGGCATTTTAGTTGAGCGGCACTTGACTGGAATCCACAAGGTAGCCGAAGAAATGGAAGTCCTGCTATTGCCTGGAGGAGACTAGATGAATCTGAGTGAAATAGAAGCCTTAGCATTAGATAACCCAAATTTGATATTGTTTTTTTAGGCCCTATGTTCCATTTTGGAACTTCGGGAATTAAATAAAAATACTGATTTAACACAAAATTTTAATGCATCGCCGCGCTATCCTATGTCGGTATTTAAGGCACTAATTTCCCCGCTACTAAAGAAAAGTTCGGATTGCAAACTGCGGATATCATTTATTAAAATAATAAAGACTTTTAACCAGTGTTCGAAAATAAACACTAAATATCGCTCCTTAGTGTTCGATTCGGTAGATTTGTGGAAAACACAAACGCTAATAGTGCTTGTGTAGTAAATCATTAAAAAAAATTACGTTTCCCTGTTTGTCATCTTCGAGCACAAAAATAATACCGTTCCTATCCAACTCAACAATAAGATGAGAGCATTTAATTCCGTTCGGTTTTTTAAATAAGCCACAAACTTCATTGTGTTCGGTTCAACTCATTAATGGTCGTTTGTTTCTGTTGTGCTTAGCGCCCTTTTGGCTGATAAAAAAAAACTAAAAATTTTTTACAAAAACAAAATACACATACGAAAAAAACAAAAAGCCTGCAAAAAAAATTACAGAAACAAAACACATACATAAAAAAGTAACATTATAGAACATTAAAATAAAATTTTTGTCTACAGTATCACTAGCAGAGCTGCCGTTTTTGGTTATTTCTAACCAAAATTGGTTATATTTTCTTTCAATGTGGAGATGTGAATATTTTTTTCATTTTGGTTACTTTTTTCTAAAACAATAATAATTACGAACGAATATGTTTTTCTTGGTACAATTATTTACGAGCTCGAATAATTTGTACTGTGAACTACGATTTTTTCATAATTTGTTACCAATAAACGGAAGTTTTTTATAATCCCTTTCAAAACAGCAACCAAATAATTTTTTTTAGGATTTTTGCTAAGAAAATATTGCCATTTGTGATTTTTATATTAAAAACGCCATGATCTGAAATCGTAAACAAATGAAGTTTTAATCAATGGAGATTTTCAATAATTTTTTTTAAATGAGCGTAGTTTTTCTTGATTTTAAGAGAAGTAAAAATACTTAGTACTTATAGTAGGAAGTGCATAAAATCATCCTGAATCGATTTTAGAAAATTACTGAAACATTACACAAAAGTCGTTTAAGTGTTTTTAAAAACTTGAAAATAAGTTTAAGGTTCTGAATTTAAGTTATTTCCAGAAGTATATTAATATACATATTTGAAAATACACGTAGGAATTTTAAAGATTTTTTTAAAATTACATTGATTTATGGAATTTTCTTTAATGGCTGTAAGTTTAAAGAAATTTGAAATTTTACTGTTTATAACTTGTCGGTATGTATATTTATTTAATGTTTTTTAAGATAATTATTTGGTAAAAAAAACTTTTGACTGTCAGTCATATACTTATTCTCCATTGAATGTACGTTACGAAAGGCGAAAGCCAGTAATATTTTACAATGATTTACAAAATATTTGATATATTAGAACAATTTTGAAACATTTTTTTATAATAAGAATTATAAATTTGAAATAAAATTTACACAAAAGAGAAAAAAGTTCTTATAATATTTACATAAAATGCATATCGCCAATCGTTTTAAATTTCGCCAAAATAATTGTCATATCGCCAAATGTAAATTGCCATCGACAAAAGGATTAAGAAATCGCCACATTTGACTGTCTTGCCAATAACAGCTAAAAAGCGGAAAACTATTATCCATTTTTGTTATTTATAACTGGCATATTAAAAAATATTAATTTTTTTTAAATATATATTCCTCTAACTCCCACTGAAGCATAGGGCGCCAAAAAATAAAAAAATTTTTTTTACGAAAAAAGTCTCAAATAAATAAAAACTTTTAATTAAGTTTCACGTTATTTTTTAATATGTAAAAGAATTACATTTCTTGTTTTGTTTTCTTGATTTATAATTATTGTTTTACTATAAAGTGCAAATAACTTTTGTGTTATAATGTATTACAATGATTTTAATGATTTTCTCAATTAAGAAAAAGCACATTAAATTTGGTTATATTTTTTTACATTTGGTAATTTTTTCAAAAAATTTGGTTGTAAAAATTGAATTCGTTGTGGTTGCACTGATCACTAGAATTGTTCTGTTTTTTAACGAAGAACAGAACACTATATAATCTTCGGCTCTTTCTTAAAAATAGTTACGAACAGTATTAAGGGTGGCGAACACAACCACTAAAAAAAATGATATCGTTCTACTTCCTCTATCCTCCTTTCCATAACATATTTACCTAGTTCCAACACAGTGATGTTCCTAACAAAAAAAAACCAGTATAATTCTAGCTAAACACTAGTTTTTTTTTGTCTGCAGGGCATATAAATATAGGTACTGTCTGTTTTTCTGATATTAAAAGAATGATGAGCGGTTCAACAAAATTTGACATAAAAGCTTTCTATTTACAAGGCTTATTTAATTATGTAAATAATCCAGGTTGGTCTATTGAAAACAGCCGCAAAATAATAAAATGTAAATTAAATATGTTTTTATGCTTTTTTATCTCAAAAATACGTTTATTATTTCTTCCCACTTCTACAAATCTCCCTTCGAAATAAGGATATAAGGGGAAAAAAGAAGCAAAAGAGGAATGCGGAAACATAATATTTTGTTTAGATATTCCTTATACGAGTACATAAGCGCTTTCCATCTACTCTTATCAAACTTAATTTTATCCTTCTTAAAAATAATTTTAAAACTATCCTTCTAACAAACACACACACAACACTCATCCTTCAAACGTGAGAATTCTAAGCCAACGTTACATTTAAAATGTTGAAACTACCAACAACAACTATCTGAAAAACAATAGTAAATTTGCTAAATAAACCACAAATACAAATAAAGCTTCAACCACTACTAACCAGTGAACAGAACAGCAACAACACGGACAGCATGAGCTAATGTTAAGAGTACAACATTCAGCTTTAAAAATAAGTAAAAATCAACATAAACCAAACCAGAAAAAAATAAAACCTACAACAACAATAATAAGTGACTAAAGGACTAACACTAACAAATTCAACCGCACGATCCTAAACTCTCGCTATTCTTTTTTCACATTTATACACACATACACACGCAAACAAACGTGAGAAATGTAAAAAATACACACATAAATATTTAACATCTAACAAACAGAACAACAAACCAAACACATTTTATCATACATCACATACACACTTACACATACTTACGAAAATTTTAACGGTACTCCCTGCCGCACCACCCACGTTACACAATTTAAATTACACTTTCTGCATACGCAAATCACATCTTGTGCATATTAAACAGTCAACTAACTCACATATTCACTATAAATTACACTCTCATCCTCACTCATATATTCAAACAAATACATATAAATAAATAAACCTTTACTACTCACTCCCACTGCAGCACAAACAAATACACATTTGCTTTTGGTTCATAAAATTGGCAGCAAGACTAGACTTAATACATTTATGGTTTAACGAGTGGTTTGTTTGAACGCCGATAACTTTTGTGGCAAACAATTGTCAATGAACGTGAGTTACCAATAACGGAAAAAAAACAATTTTAAACTAAATTAAACTAAAAAAAAAACCAAACATTAATTTGTCAGAGTTTAAAAGTAGAATAAAAACTAAAATTAAAAAAATGAACTCTAAAACATAAGGACACCATTGGAGATAAAAAGTTTGTAAATTTTTCACTTAATCAAATTTAATGTAGCCTAGAAAAACTTCTCTTGAGTTCTAACAACTATTCACAACTACCTATGCAACAACTTTCTAAACGCGTAATCGCTACAATAAAGTTCGTTCTCGTAATTCACACAATAATTCGCATATGTATGTATCTAGCTCAGTTGAACAGAGCGCAGAGCTAAAAATTAAATAAAACTAGAGTTGTCAGGTATTTATTTTTCCAATAAGGACTTGACAAATTTTTTTTTAATAAAACGCAAATTTTTTTTAATAAAACGCAAAACTTTATGGTCGACTTGAAATACAATCAAAACATTTATGAATGGAAATCGACTTCGTTCATATGGCCACCGCGGGCACGTCGGCAGCGGTCGATTCGTTGGACCCAATTTTCGATGACTCGGTCACATATTTCGGCCGCTATTTCCCGTTCAATGTTGGCTCTGAGTTCTTCCAACGTCGTCGGCTTGTAGGCATAGACCAATTATTTGACGTAGCTCCAAAAAAAAGTCTACAGGTGTTAAATTGCACGAACGAGGCGGCTAAATAACTGGTCCATTTCTTGAGATAACACGCTTACCAAACTAACTCTTCAATAATTCGATTGTAACGTGTGCTGTGTGGCTTTTGGCACCGTCCTGTTGAAACCACATGTCGTCCAAGTCCATGTTTTCCAATTCGGGCCAAAAATAATCTCCATTCATGGCGCGATAACGATCGCCATTCACAGTAACGTGACAATCGTTATTGTCGACGAAAAAATATGGCCCAATGATGCCGCCGGCATGCAAACCGCACCAAACAGTTATTTTTTGTGGATGAAGTGGTGATGCATGAAGCACATCGTTACCTTAATATAAAAAGGCCCCAACTCATCAAAAACACTTTTTACAGGAGAAGGAAAAAGCTTAATAAAAGCTGAAATAATATAGCTACACAAACATTGTCAAAAAACATCTTTATTAAAATTAAACAAGGAATTCAGATTGAAATACATATGTATATATTTGTAATTTTTATAGTATATATAAAGCATTGGCTAACGTACTGTTTCGGTTCTGGTAAAAACGGCCGTCGGAATAAATGATAATATGGTGTTCTGATATGATAATATGATGTTCTGCTTATAACTTCTTTATTTTTAATCTAATTTGCTTGAAATTTTAATAGAATGTGTATTAGCAAACATTCTACAAGAATCAATAAAAAAACGGATTTCCAAAAATAATGAGTTGGGGCCTTTTTATATTAAGGTAACGACATGTGGATGCATATTTTGCTTATTGACGAACCCATTGAGCCAAAAATGAGCTTCGTCACTGAATACGATTTTGCGGTGAAATTCATCATATTGGCGCATCTTCTCCAGAGCCCAATCGGAGAACGTACGTCGCGTCAAATGGTCCATCGGCTTCAATTCTTGAGTCAGCTTGACGAACCCATTGAGCCAAAAATGAGCTTCGTCACTGAATATGATTTTGCGGTGAAATTCATCATATTGGCGCATCTTCTCCAGAGCCCAATCGGAGAACGTACGTCGCGTCAAATGGTCCATCGGCTTCAATTCTTGAGTCAGCTTGACCTTATATGTGTATAAACCAAGATCTTTACGCAAAATTAGTAAAGTGGTCTTGGAGATACCCAGTTCTTGAGAACGCCGCGTAATCGACTGATTTGGATCCTGAACGGCAGCGATATTTCCGTCACTTCGACCAACCCGTTGTCTCACTGGCATCACTGCCTAAGGGTTTTGAAAAGTTAGCTCGGATTTTTGAAATTTCGGCACTTGAAGTTTTTGAATTTTTTGAAAAGGCGTTTGAAATAAGGCAAAAAAACTATACTAAAGGTACTTCTGAGCTAAAAAAATATTTCTTATGTCTTCCGTAGGCGAATATGGCGATTCTTTTCTTTGAATATGTTAACCCTCTAACTCTCATTTTAAGGGGTAATTTTTTCCTTTTTTTCATCTTGTACACAAAAGTATACTAAAACGGCACTTTAGAGGATTAAAATGTTCTACAAATATTTTCTGTATGAAATTTTATTAGGGGTTTTCTAAGAACAAAAGTTCGTTCAATGTATGTAAAATGATTAATAAAGGAAAATGGAAAAGTAGCATATATTTTTACTTTTCATAAAAGGAGTGGAAATTAAGTCAAAACAGTGTAAAGTATTTCTGAGCTAAAGGGTATATTAGCATTTATACAAAAAAAAAATGTTATGACATTTTTTTAGAATAATTAACTCTATATTTAATTTGTATGTTGTAAAAAAAAAAAAAACTATTTTAAATTTTGCAATAATATGCAAATTTGGGCTAAACAGAGCTCAATTTCTTGAAAAAAAATTAAATGCTAGCAGCAAAATGACTTTATCATCTAATATATTTAATAAGGAACTTTTTCTCTTTAAAATGCATATTGCGAATGGTAGTATTATATGGAGGGTTAAGAGCTGAACCAACCCAAGTCATAAAATATAATAAATATACATATGGGGGATTTCATGTCAAGTGACCCAATTTTTAAATCGATGTCTTCCGATTTGGATGAACTTTGCACTAAGGTTAGTCCAAGGTTAGCAAAATTTGTCCCGAGTGGCTTCGATAGCTAATTGATCAATCTTTTGAAAAAAAATTTGTTTTATTTTTAAAAAAATTATTTTTAATTTTTTTTTTTTAAATTTAAAACATTTTTTTATTATTTTTTTACCGGAATGTTTTTTTTTTTTTTTGCTTAAAAGAAAGATTATGTCTTTATGTTTAAAGTTTAAAGTTTATGTCTAAAAAAAAATAATTTCTAACTCAAGACTAGTTTTTAAATTTTTAGCATATGCAGCACTTATTTGAATTGTTTCCTAAAAGACCAGAACTAACTTAAAGGAAAAGACATAAACTTTCTTTTGAGCAAAAAAAAAAAAAACATTTCGGACAAAAAAAAAATAAAAAAAATTTTTAATTTAAAAAAAAAATAAAAAAAGTTTAAATTAAAAAAAAAAATATTAAAAAAAATTTTTTTAAAAAACAAAAAAAATTTTTTTCAAAAGATTGATCAAATAGCTATCGAAGCTACTTGGGACAAATTTTGCGAACACCAATAGGTAAGAAGTTACATGGATGAGAAAGAACACTGCATATGATAAAAATTGAAAAACCCTCGTCTAGACTTAGAAATAATTTTTTTTTATACATAAGCCTTTCGCATCCCAAAAAGCGACCAAAACTACCTTAAAGAAAAAGACATAAGCTTTCTTTGAGCAAAAAAAAACATTCCGGATATAAAAAAAAAGTTTTAAATTTAAAAAAAAAAAAATTTTAAAAAAACAAAAAAAATTTTTTTCAAAAGATTGATCAAATAGCTATCGAAGCTACTTGGGACAAATTTTGCTAACACCAATAGGTAATAAGTTACCTGGATGAGAAAGAACACCTGTGTGTCCAAAATGTCAAACTTTGACCCCCTCTAACTCAGAAACTTTTTGACCGATCTTGTTAGTCCTATTGGAAGACATTGATTTTAAAATTAAGTCACTTGACATGAAATCCCCCATATGTATTTCAAAACTTTCCGAAAAATTTAGTTCTTTCGAGTCCTGTAATGGACCAAATCTAAAAGTTTTTCATTTCAAAGGTAAAGGTAATAAGCCCAAGTCAATAGTTTGAGAAATCAATAGCAGTTCACTTACTCAAACTGAAAATATTTTCGAATTTTCTCTCTTGACTTGGTTCGCTGCAGCTCTGAACCCCCATATGTATTTAGTAGTAGTAGTAGTAAGAATTCTTTATTCTATAATGCTGTTTTTCAAATTACATTATAAAACTTAAAAGAATGTACGGCGTTGACTATGTCGTTATATATACATATTTATTATTTTTTTTTTTTTTTGTGTTTGTAAAAATTAGTTGTTGTATTCAATAATTAAGGTTTTTCTATTTACTAGTTTTTCCCAATTATCTTCACTATTTAAAACTCCAATCAGCTCATTTTCTGTAATTGTTATTTTTTGGAACCAATATTGCCGAAAATTATTAAATATAGGACACCTTCCAATGAAATGTTGTATATCTTCAATCTCCTTTTTATTACACAATGAACAATATTTTACAGCGTTCCTTGAGAAATAGGAAACATTTAGTTCTATTAGATCACATCGAGCCCTGAATACCCACATGATATTCGTCTGATAATTGTTGCCGTGGAAATATAAGTGTGCCACTGTAGTATCAGTTCTACTGTAAAACGATTGTGTTTGACTTGCTCGAGTCAATCGCTTTTGGTGATATTTATTTTCTAAACAATTTAATAACAGTGTTTGTTTTCACTCCAATCCCTTACAGCAGTATTTGTTGACCATGATGTGTTGAACTCTAAACCGATCGTATTTAAACATTTCCCCCAGGATATATTTTGTTCCAATGCCAGTCTTCTTCATTGATACGGTAGACGAGAGTCTTGATATTCAAAGAGGGTGCCTTTTATGTATCGCATATGAAGATTAAGAATAAATAAATGGCCATCGTTGATTCCAGATTCGAGAAGTAGGGCGTAGTTTGCAGCTTATCCACCTCATCAAAGTGAGAATGTCCCCATACTTGGGCACCGTATGATTAAACTGCCCTGCAGACAGCATTAAAAAGGTGCATTTTTGTTCCAATATGTATATGTATGTATTTATTTGCAATTTAAAGATAGTATCTTTGCTTTTGCATAAATTAAAAACAAAATATATCAAATCTTTTTGCCGCTGCTATTCTCCCAAAACATACCACAAACATGAAATTTCGAAAGCATCATAAAACTATTGAAATCTAAAGCAAACACTACTCAGCACTCTTTCTTAAACACACTTTGCAAATACACACTCATTACAAAGTTGTTTATATCTTTTATATGAATTTACCAGTGATGGAAAATTCAATAGTATTGTACTTTTTTTATTTAAAGAATACCACGGTACCCTCACGTCAGTTCTAGTACTCTATCCTTGTTATGATTCCTTGATTAGAAACATGCCACTAACATAGGACACATACAAAATTTGTTGTTCTTTTTTCGTTCATGTTGCTTTTATGTTTTATCTACTTGGTTTCGAAAACAGCACAACATAGTAGCGGTAAAATAATTTTACTTAAAATTTTGTGATACACTTAGAAACAAATTTAGTTTCGAAAATTAAACTTTAATTATGATTAACGACTTAACGTCTGAAAATGTTATTGCTGGTAAGAAAAAAAGCATATTGCCATTATTATTAAGCAAATTTGAAACGATCGATTCCTATATTCATGTGTTGGCACATCTCCCAGAGATAAAAAGTTTAAAAATGGAATATATTTTAATTTTCGAAAAAATTTAAGCCAAATTGAAAACTAAATGGACGAATTTTTGTTTCCTGATATTTCACGCATTGCTATCGAAATTTTGTCCATACTAGAGGTCTGCTTTGAATAACTCACTCGGTTGCCTTTACTCAAAGTGCACAACATTTATTCAAATAAAAAACATTCAAAATGACAAGAAGAGAGTAAACCGTATACAAAAACAAGTAAGAGTGCTATATTCGGCTGTGCCGAATCTTATATACCCTTCACCATTGTGCGAGCAGAATACAGAGCAACTAAATAATTTTTACATATACATACATAATTACAATACTTAAAACTTCATTATAAATGAAATTTAAAAAGCGAAAACTGGTAAATATTTTTTTTTAAATCGTTTTTAGAACATAAAAATATTAAAAAAAAATTTCTTTTTAAAAAACCAAGATTCGAACCAGGGAACTCACAGTTTCTAACTTAAGACACCCCCTAGATAACTGAACCATGAAGGAACGCTGTTTAAATATCATTAAAATGAAATATGGACCGTATACTGTTTACAACTCAACACAGTTTTTTGTTTGTTTTCTTTTTGTAAAGGCACTGTTGTCATACCGTAGATTTATCTCTTTTGGCGAGTTTTTAAGTAGCAAAAAAACACAAAAATTCCTAGTTTCTATTTGTTAAAATTATTTCGTTAAATATATGAAATGATAACGAAAATCATATTGGGCAATATGCTAGTATATGTAAACAAATGCGAAGGGGAGGGGGGAAGAAGAGACGACAACCGGATTTGAACTTCGCTTGTCATAAGGACCCAGAATTTATATACTTTATAGGGTGTAGGACCTTCGGTGAAGGGTATAAAAAACAAACTTAATTATCAAAAAAAGAGTAATTTTTGGGATTTCAGTATTTTGGTCATAACTCTGCTATTTCTTAACCGATTTGATAGATTTATATACCGACGTGTTAAAGAAGAAATTTGCCAGTTATTTTGGTTATAAAACTTGGACTCGGTTCCCGAAAATGGGTAATTTTGAAAAAAAAATTAATATTTTGGTCATACCTTTTTCGTATCTGAACCGATTTTCCCGAGTTTTTCAGAAAATATTTTCTATTAAAAATTTCCAATTGATATATAAGGCGTAACCATAGGTCATATTACAGTCAAAAAATTCAGGTTTTTATACAATTTTTAATACTTTTTGTATGGGAGGTACCACGCCCACTTTTCCAATCGTGCCCACATTTTGTGGGATGGTGTGTATTTATAACGTAAATGTTTGTACCTTATTTGAAAACATTGGCTCTTGCCGTTCTCCAGATATACAGAAAAAAGTAATAAAAAATAAAACAACCACAAGGGATTTTTTTGGAAAAATTAGAGGCAGTCGTGGTTTTTTGGTCATATCTCAGCCATTGTTGGACCGATCTGCCTGAATTTCAATAGCAGGAAATGGTGGACTATATGTGACATAAATATAAAACAACCTAGCCGCTATCATGTCTGGAGTCTACGGAAAGCACATATAAAACGTAAGACGGACAGACGGACGGACGGACAGACGGACGGATATCGTTAAATCAACTTCTCTCCTCTTAAGGACCCAGAATATATATACTTTATAGGGTCTATGATCAATATTGTAGAAATTACAAACGGAATGACAAACTTATATATACCCTTTTCCACCTGTGGTGAAGGGTATAATAAGAGTGAATAAATTGAATAAAAAACTTGTTTACTGTAAATGAATTTGAGAGTCATTCATAAATAACAAAACATTGAAATGACCCGTTAGAGAGAGCAAGTTTACAAAAAACATTCGAATAATTTTTGAATTATTGAATGTGCATACATTTATTTGAATACATTGACATAATATGTGTGTAAGCTTGTGGCTCCTTTTATTTATAAGAGTTAAGCTTACACATACATACATAATGTGTAGGTACAGATATTTTACATTCAAATTATATTTGAATATTTAACTCATTTGACTTGAGTTGACTGAATTGAATGAGTTTTTATTTGTTTTGTGTTTGGTTATTCTTCATTTGTTTCGTTATGATTGTGTGCTCGACTCATTGCAGTTAAAAAACAAATGAGTGTCTTGAAATTGCTTTTTATTTATTCTTGCAGACCTCTAGTCCTTACCCCATTCATCAGCAGCAGTTCAAGGCACGTTTTCAACGCAATATCGTTTGCCAGTACAAACTCCTTAAAATTAAATAAAAACTAAAGGTCTATTAAGATCGAAGGATTCATGTTGTTACATTTCTGTGGCATTTTGGCAAAACATCGTAAGTCAAATGTAAAAAGTTCAAAAAAATATTGTTGATCAAACGAATTTTCTTCCAAAATATATATTTGTTTGCGTTTTTAAAATTTTGTATTAAAAAAGAAATTTTTCTTTATTTTATTATTTGATAAAAATGATTTTTTCACCGAGTTTTTTTTTTAACTTTTTGGCTATTTATCTCGACTTAAGATGTTTTGTCAAAATGCCACAGATTTATAATATTCCCAGCAAAAATTTTTTTAGATTTGGAAGCAATAAACACGTTTACTGCATCCCAACCGCTTCCTTTGTTGCTTCTAAAAATTACTGCCTTACTCTACTGCTGTAAGATAAGGCATACAATCCTACAATTGTTAAATGCGGTGCTAAATACTAAGAGTGAAGCGCAGTTTATTCGTTTTTTTAAGATTACATTTTCTTCTGTTTTATTGAAGCAGTGATATCATTTAATCTTTTAATAAAAATTAAAAAAATTTAACTAAATTTGACAAAAATCATACATACAGCCATGTCACAGAGTACAATTTCGTTGGTAGAAAGTGTATTTTGATAGAACTTCCATTCCGTTCATGAAAACCAAAATGGTTTCATTCCGAAAAATTTTTCGTCATTTTCTGAAGCACCGAAATACGAAATGAATTCCGTTTCCCAACGGAATTGTACTCTGTGACATGGCTAATAATTATTATAAAACTATAATCCTTTTAATCTAAAAAAAATATTTGAGATTTATAAATAAAATTGTTAAGCGCTCAAATAATAATTTGTTCAATGCTCAATTTTTTTCACTTACTTTATTCACGTGAATCATGTCAGTTTTCAAAGCATGAAATAAGCGTTCTTCAGATCTCTACAACAGAGCGAGGAATTCCAAACAAAAATCATGTAATATTTCATAGAAGTATAAGTGCTTCACTCCGAATTCTCCCTTACATTATTGCTTCCGAGGAAGCATCAGTTTTTGCTGGGATTACTAATAATGTCATATTAAAATTAATGAACTTTTTGGTTTTGCGTATGTTTGTTTTTTCTTTTTTAATTTATTTTTTAATTAAAAATTTGTTTTATAAAAAGAACCAAAATGTTGAATAAAGTAAATACTAATTTGCTTGGTGGTCAGTCAGTACCATCTCAGTTCTAAAATTGTTCATCACCCAATAAAAAATGTATCATTTTGCGAAGCACTAATGGTACATTTAAAAAAAAGCGCGTAATTATGCGCTACGCAATAAGACATACAGAGATGCAGTAAAGTAAGTGAACGAACTCTTTACAAGCTTAAGAAAAAATAAAATATCAAGTACCACGGCATTCCCTTAATATGAAGCAGGTTTGTAAGGGAGAATACTAAAAAATAACTGTAAAAAACATTCAGTAGGTAAATCTAAAAGCTACACTCGCCTGTTTTTATATGCGTTAAATAAAGCGCTTTTTGTGTCAAAAATGTATTGCTTCAAAGTGGGAACTCACCATATAAAATTCATGCCTTCCGTCAGCGAGATGGTAAGCGAAACTCTTACATTTCTCCCTTACAAACCTGCTTCACTCGAAGAAAAAATTTTTTATTGGGCACTGGTATTTACTATAATAAAATATCGTTTTTTATTTCACACATTTTCTTTTACAATTTGCTCGCTAAAGAAAAAAATCGTTTTTCAATCGTTGTTATGTTGTTAAAATTGAAATGCTATTCTTTCTATACGATTCTTTGATAGTGTTTTTTTTTATTAATTGGAAGCCCCATTGATTTACAGGACACTCAGTCATGCTTGCACAAGACTCTTTTGTTTTTTTCTTTTATACTTGTCAATGGGGAGTCAGTGCTGATAAAAAAAAAACAACAACAGTAGGACAAACATATTTCCGCAACAGAAAACAATTTCTTAAAAACACATTTTTTGTTTATTTAGATATTAAATTGTTTATGGAAATATGTTTGAGTGAAAATATATAAAAATAATAATGTGTGACTTAAATTGAGCCATAACAAAGGAATAACTATGATCTTTTGTTTGTTTCAAAAAGCGAAATATTTTATTATGTATGTACATCGGTATTATTGTTAAAACCAGTGTTCGAAAATAAACAATACATTATTTAGCGTTCGGCACACACACCAAAGAACGATATCTATTTTTTTAGTGATTGTGTAGACGAACACAGCCCTTAATAATGTACGTTGCTATTTTAAAGAAAGAGCCCAACATTATATATTGTTCTGTTCTTCGTTAAAAAAACAGAACCGAACAAAACCGAACGAAAATTAATGTTCTTATCTTTTGTTGAGTTTGATAAAAACAGTATTATTTTTGTGTTCGAAAGATGACTAAAAAAGAAACGTTATTTTTAAATGATTTTCTACACAAACATTCAAATAATAAAACGAATCAAACAAAAAAAACATGCAGCGTTGTTTACATTTTGCTTAAATTTTTAAATTCCTTGAAATCACCTTTTGCAAACAATATTTAATTTTTCTGTATTTGTTTTTGTAAAAAATTCTTTAACTTGGGGTTTCCACTATCAAGTAAAGCTTAAAATTTTATTTCAAAATTCAATACACTAAAGCTACGGTCAGACTTATCAAATATTTGACGAAAAAAACGGGACCAACAACCAAACTAAAAAATCATTTCGCTTAATATCAATATGTATTTTGATTAAAATACCACATCTTACAACAAAGTTTTTTTTGCTATGTCTAGTAACATAATTAGTTTATTTTGTAATATTAAGACCATTTTAAATCTCACTAACTATTAACAAAAGTAGGGGTTACGCTTATTTGATCAAATATTTAATAAGTGTGACCGTAGCTTAAGACTTTTTCACTAATCCCTTTATACTCTTAAAATTTGATACGAATTTGCTTTTAAATTCTCTTTCCTGATTTCAATTTTAATAAGCAAACTTTTTGTTTGTGTTTATAAGTTTTTGTCCGTGTCACTAGAGCGTAAAAAGCTGTACAGTGGCTTTAATAAAATTTTGTCCAAATGAGTTTTTTGCAACCACAATTACGTTAGGAAAATCCACCCATATTTGACCATATAAGTACAACTTCCGAAGTTGCTTTCACTTCTCTAAATTTCTTTATAAGTGTTTGTATTGATATTAAATTTGGCGAAAATACAGGCCTGTCACAAAGAGCAATTCCGATCGAAAGTGATTTCGTTTTATGTGCAGCAAGATACGAAAACACTTTCACTTTTGATCGGAATTGATTTCTGTGACAGGCCTGATAACGTTTATAACAAATAGTATTAAATGAAAAAAATGTTGGTAAGGATCCAGAATTAACCTTTTGGTTCCTGAAAATCCTACGTAATATTTTATAGGACTTAAATAACACAAGAAGGCGGAGCAGATTGACAGAAAAAACCTCGCTCGTAGTGCTTTTGCCCATCTGTGTAAAGTCGGAAATTCTTCCCAAATTTTAAAGCGGGAAAAAGTCAATATCCTATATTTCAGCCCAAAGTCCATCGTTCTTTACTGATATAAATCGTGGAAAGTCACTGAGTCCTTTACATGGAGTTTTGAAGTGTTTGTATAAATAAATGTCTGTACAAAATAAGCCAAATATTTTGAACTGATCACATCGCAAATGCCAGCCTGCTCTCAATTAGTAACCAAACTCCCGCCACTCACAAAACACACCGTCGGAAATGGGCTTGTTTTGGTCACACGTCGCACAAAAAGGCCAACATACAATGGTATCCTTAAGGGAACCGAAATGTTAGGAGCCAACGATCCATATAGAGAACAATATGGCACGAGACAGAACTCTCTGGAGAGCCTTCGTGAATACGTTTCTTTGAATTAGCACTCCCTGATCTGTGATAAAGCACTTAAATATGTAAAACTGAAGGTTATAACAAATTTTTGTGCTAGTAGGATCCCAAATAGGTCCCTAATAGGGGCTAGTTGCTGGTATAGGGTATTATATAGTTGGGGTTGCCTGACTTTACTGTCTTTCATGTTATTAAATTGTTTATATGAAACCGAAATTTATCTCTAACTTTCTCCGAACCAGTTTTCATGGTTTCATCAAGCAAGGAATTTTTAAACTCCTCATATTTGGAGGGAATTTAATGATATTTTTCTAAATATTCTTCGTAAGAAATTTTCTTTTCACGAGCAAAAATCGATTTACCAAATATTAGACCAAATTTGATTGCATTTGAAAGGAGCAAGGATCAAAGGCAGAAATATATGAAATATGCAAGGCGTTAACACAGCTCAAAGAATACCTGAAGAGGAATGAGGAAGAATTAAAAAGTGTGCATGAAGAAAAGAGAAGGCTAGAGGACAAATTTATATTTGTATGACATTTTTGAGTAATTCTTTCACTAAAATTTCTAAATATATTTAATAGTCGTTTGTTAAGCTGTCACTTATGATTGTCCAAATGTTCAAAAATTTTCTTTTTATAAAAAAAGTTTAACTGAATTAAAAATAGCTGATCTTGCTGAAATTAAGTCGTCCGTTACTTATCTACAAATAAAATATTGTTGGGATCAGCACTCAGGGGATGACTCTACTAATACATTGCATTGTGCTGGAACTAGGAAGACAGGTTATGGGAAGGAGGAAAGAGAGAGTAGGGCTCGTCGATATTCCATTTGAACTTATTCATCTCGAAAGTGAGAGGGAAGACTTCCGCAGGAAGGTTATTTTAAATACGAACAGTCCGGCCAAAGAACGAATTTTCCCTGTAATATGTTGTACGTATTACAAACAAACGTGCAACTTTCGGAATACATATACCTGATTTCATCAGAACACATCCCATTTTGTTAACGATAAAACAGGGAAATACAACCATCGATGCAACGGCGCTCAATGGATTCTATATAATTGGATATCCTAATATCTGCAATGAGAACCTTCGCCCTCTCCTACACGCGGTCGAAAAGCGGACTTTGAAGCACCGGCCAGAACATGAGACTTGTACTCCATTCTCGGTACTATATAGGTGGTATACATAGTAAGGAGCTCAGCTGGAGTGAAGCATCTCTTACACCGCTTTAAAAAACCAAAGCACTTAAATGCTTCTTTCGACACCTTGAATATATAATTTGTTCATCGGTTATCACATTGTATTTTCGTGCCCAGAGCATTAAGAGACATTAAACCAAATCACATCTTTAATTAGTCTAGCTCCTTCATTATTTTTGTTATCATTGAACTCGCAGGAAATAAATGAAACAGGGAAAATAAACTTATCTTGTTTTTTTTAAAAAAAAAAGTCCTTATAAAGGATATAATGTTTAAAAGAATAACATATTGATGGCTTAATATAAAAAAAGCATAACCGGATTTTTGTCAGTTTACAAGAGAAGGAAAAAACTTAATAAAATCCGTAAAATTGTTTCACACGGAAAAAAGTTTTAGTCTAATTTTTTATATAAAGATGCAACATATTTTGTACTAGAACCGCCGAAAATTTTTAAACAAGGAAAATTTGGCATTTGTCTTCCAGGACAAACAACAAAAGCTTTTGAAAAAAAATTAAGTTATGCCCTTTTTATTTTAAACCAGTTACCTCCAGCTCATATGCCCAATGGGCAAGCTTTTACAAAAGAGCTTTTGTGCTTTCACACCGACACGAGTACAACAAGCTATCACACAACAATGCTTGCTATTTTTTTGCAAAAAAAACAACGATCAATCAATGTTACTTTGCCCAATGAGCAACATGTACACTAAAAAACATGTATGTACTGCAAAAAAGAGCTTTCAAAGCTCTCTAACACAAACTCAAGTATCGAGGTATGTCTGCTTGACTGTAACTGTTTTAAACCATCGATATATTAAAATTTTTTAAAATTACATTTGTTTCCTGCTCTTCAACAATCCTAAATCCAAAAGAAAGCAATTCTCCAATGAAATCCTTTAAAATGGATAAATGCCATAAAAATCCGTAGTTGAAGAAATAATTTATCTTATAACATAAAGTTTTTTATTTTTGCCATTATTTTCATTGCCAGTCACACATATATTTTTGTTGTCTCATGTGGCATATGAGTGTCATTAATTAAATGAATGGCAGATTTTAACAGATTATCCTTTTTATTCTTCTTCTTATGGATTCAGCATTTGCATACAAAAATATAAAATTCATATTTGAGTTTTTCTTTGTACAAATTACTTACCAAAAGGACAGAATAAGGGTAGAGTAAAATGTAATTAAAATCACATGCATATACAATATTTTTTTTTTTTTTTAAGTATGTGTGTATAAGGATGTGTGCAAGTGGATGTGGGGGTGTGTGTGTGTGTGTGTGCTGAAACACATGCACTTTCCTTAAGTGATATGTTAAACTGAAAAGTGATATATTAAATTAAAATAAAATGTTTAAAAGAAAAAACGAAAGGGAATAAGGAAAATAAAACAAAATTAAGGCAAAAGTAATTTAGACTTAAAAAAAAGAAATTAAAGAAAAACGCTATAAAAATGAAAAATACATAATTTAAATAAAGCTCTTTTAACGCGGGGTTAAGCAAAAACCGTGTTAAACGATGCAATAAGCCAATGACAAAAGGGAGGGTAACGTTCCCTGATTTTCAGAAATGACATTCTCGGCCATATATTTCATTGCATTTAAGGAAAAAATATGCTCAACGAAAACTTGAAAAATCTGATGTATTTTTTTTCTTCAATAATCTGCTTGCAAAATGGGATGCGTTTTTGACAGGTATCGTCAATATGTTTAAAACTTTTTCTATTTGAAACAGATGTGCGAGTAGAGTTTTGCTTTTCCCGGACTTTTTCATTTCCCGGGAAAGCGGGATTTATTTTTCAATTTCCCGGGAATTCCCGCTCAGTACAAATCGATGCAAAATATTATTTAATTAAATTTTTTTGAACAAATAGCGTATCCTGAGATCAATTAAATAAGTTTTTAAATGTGTCTTTTATCTTTTATCTGCATTTAAAATCATTTAATTTTTTGAAGCAAGTGGGAACAACTTTTTTCATTTGTAGAAAATAAATCTGGGTCTTTAGACAAATTAAAAATTCTGTACATTTTTACTCTTCTTCTTTCAAAATTCCAAAGCGTTAAACATTGCCTTACTTATCGGATATGAATTGACATCTCTTAAGCGAAAAACAGAAAAAAAATTGATTTAAGCCAATCAAATACTCAAAATGCGTTTTTTGACTTAAGACCTTTTTACCTAACGGCTCAGATCTGTTTAATGACACAACTTATTTACAATTATATCAGCAATAAAGTTGTCATAATCAATTAAAAAAATCCCGGGAATTCCCGCACAAATTTTCCGGGATTTTTTTCCCGAAAAATGAGCGGGATCCCGGGAAATCCCGTATGAAAAACACTATGTGCAAGAGATTAACATGAGCACCTGTCTTATGGCCTTATGGTTACAAACCATGCGCTTAACAAACGACCCCGAGTGCGAAAGCAACCAACAAGTCTAGCTAGCAACTTAAGTGTATTGCCCATTGCTTAGAGTCTGGAGCTGTATTTTGAAATATGCTAGCAGCATTTGTTTAGTTGCAACAGCACTTAGGGATGATCCTTTCTTGGGCCGAACTCTCCTACAAGTAGCAAAAACTCAACACTTGAATAGGAGTTTCACGACCTCTCTTCCCTCAACTTTTGGTAGCAAACCACACACACTACGTGATACCCGAAAGTTTTAACGAAAAAGCGCAAATACCACAAAGACAATCTTTCTGAAAGACAAAAGGGATTTCCTGGATACAGCATACTAACGAAAATCTTAACCAAGAAATTGTCCGATGCCAACTCACCAGAGGCTACTGACTTTCGTGGTACTAAATAGGCTCTGGAAAGAACACAGTTGCGTTACTGGACTTGTTGATGTTGCGGAAGATATAAGAAGTGGTAAAGATGAACGAAAAACCAATGTCCTAGTACTTTTAGATCATTCGAAAGCCTTTGATACAGTCGCTTATAACGTCCTATGTTATAAACTACAACATATGTTTTTGTTTTCTACAGCTGCCACACATCTGGAGCCTGTTTCTCGAAACAAGTCTACAAGTAAAATACATTAAATACATTAAAAAAAGCAACAACTTAACAATTTTTGTTTTTGTTTTAAATATATTTTACTTGTAGATTTGTTACTTGTAGTTTTGAGAAAAAGGGCCCTGATATCAACATATCTTACCAACAGTCATCAGCAGGGAAACCAAAAGTATGCAATTGCATATTTTTCCTTGTGCGACCAATTAAAAGAAGAAAAAATATATTTATCCGTTTTAGAGCTTTTAATGAATTGTGGCATCGATTTGTTAGTGCATATTTTTGGATATTTTACCGTTTGCAGTATTTTTTGCATAATTTAGTTAAAAGAGCTTTTTTGCAGCACTTTCTAAATTTTTAGCAAATATTTTGCCTTTTTGAGGCATATTTTGAGCTTTCGCAGCAAAAAAAAAATTTTTTTTGCGAAATTTTGGCCGTCTGGCTGCAACCTTGTAAACAATTATTTGATAAAAATTGGTAAACACATTTTAATTGTACTAAGAACCAAGTCTAAGTAAATGGTGAGAATCGGTCTATAACTTTACATATTCCCCATAAAAACTACTTTCGAAATTAGACTCTTTGTGTGCGTTAACCATCTTGTTATGTTGGTATTTAGACCAAATTCGCCCCAAAAATATTTTACTGCAAATTAAATTATTTTCGAATCAGTTCACATTTGCCCAGAACTCCCATCTATAAAAACTTTCTTCTAAATGTTAACATTAATAAACAATTTAGGGACCGTCCCTTAAATCCCTTAAAGTCACAAAATCTTATATGGATGTTAATATCTAGATAGTATTCCGCACCAACAACTCTTATATGAATTCTAACCTCTTAACATTACTTTGTTGACTGCAATGACTGATCACGAAAATTCGTTTGTGAATACCATAGCGTTTGGGCTTTACCGGTTATAATTTTAGGATTTTTTTTATTAAGTGGAACTGTTATTAAAGGCAAGATTACACTATCTCACAAGTCTTACGTATTCCATAATACTTTGTGAGATAGAAATATAATGAGTTTTGTTGCGACTGTCAAAAAATCTAATTTAACATGACAGCTTGTGTTCACACCATCACACAAAGTATTAGCACTCACACATGAAATAAAATGCAACCCTGATCCAATGAAAAGTATTATTGTTTAGAAATTTTTAAAAAAACGATGAAGTCGTATGGGATGTCAAATTTTTTCATAATACTTGTAATTTTCGTGACACATTGCATTCACACTACCATACTTTGTCATATTACTTGAGTTTTTGACATGTATTAATACAAAGTATAATAGTGTAAGCTAGCCTTTAATTGTTGAATATTTTGTTTTTAAACTAATAAATTTTAAATTTTTTGGGGCATATTTTTAACAATTTTCAAGTTTTTACTGCATATTTAAAGCGCATAAAACGTGTTTTTAGAGCATATTTCTGGTTTCCCTGGTCATCAGTATGTTCAAAGTGGTATCAATAAATCAAATCTACTACCTGTTACCGCAGTGGTCAATTAAGCGTTCGGCTCTCACACCCAGGAACGATATCCAATTTTTTAGCGTTTGTGTAGACGAAGACCGTTCGTATCTATTTTCAAGAAAGAGCCGAACATTATATATTGTTGTGTTTTTCGCTAAAAAAACAAAACAATTGTCGTGATACACTCAAAATATTATGTAGTTAAATTCAAACGAAACTTCATTTTAAACAACTTAAAATTCATTTAAAAAACGGATCATTTACATTCCATTTAAAACAAATGATTTTTACATTAATTTAAAAATTTTTTATTTATTAAACAGCATATTCCTTAAAATTGAATAGCTTTTACTTTTAAAAAATATACTTTAACCGAAAAAAAGTCAAACTACATAACAAAATAAATACAAAAAACATTATTTTTTGGTAGTTTGTTTTTTGAATAACAAATATAAATGTTAAAAAATAAAATTATTCGTAAAAAAACTATATTTTTATTCAATTTTAACTGTATGGAAAACGAATTTAATAACCTACAATCAGTTACTATAATAGTTTTATGAGTGTACTGTAGACAAACATTATATTTTAATGTTTTATAATGTTTCTTTTTTTTAAGTAATTTACAACATGAAATTTATTAAAATTTATTAATAATTTTTAATTCTTGACTGCCGCTGGGCTGAAAGAGGTCAACAAGGAAAAGACAAAAAAATTGAAAACAAAAATCTACTTTAGACTTCAAGAAGAATTCTTGACAAAAAGTACGAAAAAACAGAAGTTAAGAAGAACATGTTAATCAATTAAAATAGATAATCATTCAAAGTAAATTTACATCTACCAAAGGTTAAATACAATTTGGTTTAAAGAGTGATGTTTGACTATTGACTGCCAGCAGTCGTCGTCGGCTGTGAGTGTTAAACGGCAAACCCTTCTGAAGAGATTGAGTGGTTGCAATCGAAACATGTAAGGGTAACCTGTCCGTAAAAGCCTGGGTTCGATTCCCGCGGCAGTCAAGAATTAAAAAAAAATACAATAAATTTTAATTAATTTCATGTTGTAAAATTCCTTTCTTCATAAAAATTATTTAATGAAAATTAAATTTGATGAACTTTAGCCTTATTAAAATTTCAAAATTTGGATTAAGACCCGTAAACAGTTCAGCAAAAACCACAACACTAATAATTGTAAAAAGCTAAGGCACAAGCTCTATTTTTACATTTGTCCTTTAGGTTGTGCTGAAAAAGGTCGACAAGAAAAAGACAAAAAAATAAAAACAAAAAAAAAACAAAAATGTACTTTAGACTTCAAGAAGAATTCTTAACAAAAAGTACGAAAAAACAGAAGTTAAGAAGAACATGTAAATCAATTAAAATAGATAATCATTCAAAAAGCTAATTTCGATCTTCCAAAGGTTTAAATACAATTTGGTTTAAAGATTGATGTCTGACTATTGACTGCCAGCAGTCGTCGTCGGCTGTGAGTGTTAAACGGCAAACCCTTCTGAAGAGATTGAGTGGTTGCAATCGAAACATGTCATGGTAACCTGCCGGCCCGGGTTCGAGCCCCGGCCACGGTCAAGAATGAAAGATTATCAATAACAATTTTAATTAATTTTTCATGTTGTAAAATTCCTTTCTTCATAAAAATAATTTCATGAAAATTAAATTTGATGAATTTTAGCCTAATTAAAATATCAAAATTTATACAATTACTTTTAAGCGTTGTCTTTTTTCATCGCCAAAATATTTAAAGCTTTCAAAATAATTTGGTCAATTTAATGAACCAAGAATATGTCAACTAAGGCAAGCAATTGTCGAATAATGTTAAAAATTGCAAAAAGTTTTGAACTAATGGTGGCAATTTGACTAAATTCAACCGCTGCCAAAAAAAATCATGATTTAAAAAGTACATTAGAGAACAAGTAACAAAATATAGTCCAGCCCGACCATATTATACCCTTCATCCAGTGTTGAAAAATTTATCTATTTCGTGGGTAGATTTGGCCATTTTTTCTCGCCTTTAGCTATAAATTTTGTAATTTTCTAGTCATTTTTATTAAGCAAAATTACCTATTAGGCTTTTTTTTATTAAAGATGCTCCATTGATGGTTTTACCTAAACTTTAGCTATTTTTAGTAGTGAAGAGTTGGCAAAACTGCCTGCATCACAATATTCAAAAGAAAATTTTCAGACGGACATCGTAAGATCGACTCAAGAAATAATTTTGAGTCGATCGGTACACTTAAAGGTCTAGGACCAACATTTTAACGTGTTGCAAACATCAGCACAAATGCAGAATACCCTCTCCACTATTGTGTTGTGGGTATAAAAACGAGTTTTTTTTCATGTTTAAGAAGAATGAGTTACAAAAAATAAATCGTGTTAAAAGTAGTACGTGTTAAGCGAGTTCTACCTGTAAATGTTTATTTTTTTAGCTGTGCTTCGGCTGCAAATCTCGACATATACTGAAAAATATGAAGAGAATGCAAATATTGTAGAACTTGTGCAAAAATGTCCGCATTTATTTATAACAAAGAAGATTTAAGAGGAAAGAAAGAATATCAAAAATTAAATAAAAATTGCAATAATTTTTAACGTTTCTTTTTTTGTGCGGCTATTTGAAATGCCTCAAACACCTTTTGTATTTGTTTATTTGTATGTTTGTATGTATATGTAAGTGTGAAGTGCTATCCTGTCTCGTCATTTTCAACGGAAATTACACTTTAATATTCATTTCCGATTTAATTTACATACCAACTTCCGTTTTTGTCTTTATTATTATTATAGCTTTTTTCACTTTTCACAAATTGAAATTGCAGACGGGTCATTTATAAAAAAAATAATTTTGTAGCTAAAAAAATAAAGAATAGTCATGAATGTTTAGAAAAAAGAAAACAAATAGCAAAGAAAATATATAAAGGAATGACTTTGTACATGTTAAAGTCTTACTGCCTGTTGTATGAAAACCACTCAGTTTTAAAAATATTTTCTATGAAAATTCTATGCGAACGTTTACGTTCGAAATTGTTGAACAGGCTCTTGACGACCTTGTGCATGTCAAACCATGTCAACATGCTAAGAAAACTAATCAGTGTCACATATTTTTCTTACTATTGTCAAGATTTAGTTGTTTTACGGAATATAGTTTTTTTTAGGAAAGAAAAACATTTTTTTAAGTTTTTTAGAACAAACTGAACTCTGTTGGCTGTTTTATGGTGTTTTGTTAAATTGGTTTACTTTTACACATACAAAGAAATTACGATCTTTTAAGTAGACATAAAAATGTCTTGATTGTATACTTTAAGACAGCATGAAATAACCCTCCAAAAAATATGAAATAAACCCCAAAAAACCTAGTACAGAGAACATCAACGACAATTATTTTGAATCCTTATCTTGATTGCAAAATGTTTACCTTTCATACGTGTCCATACAAGATTATTTGAAAGCAAGATTTAAAGACTATTAAATAGTGATCCTGAGGTCTCATGCAAAATTTTATTTATTTCATAAACGCTTTAAATTTTTAAAAAATCTCACATTTTTATTTAATGCTAGTTTACATTCCTCAAGTTTAAGCCGTCAAGTCTTGAACTTTTTGGAGAGAGAGGAAAAGAAGTGAAATTCTCTTTTCTCAGGACTTGACTGCTAAAACTTGAAGAGTGTAAACCAGCACTTAGTAAAAAAAAAAACAAACATTCTCATAAATTTATATTATCTTTTTAAAATTCTAACATATTTACACCTTTCAAAATAAACCCTGGCCTTTGGTAGATTTAAATCGTCACTTGTAACTCAGTGACTCAGGGTTTTTGGAAACTTTATACAGTGACACTTATAAATAAACCTATGCGCAAACATACATACATATACTTGCATATAACAATATTCTTTTTGTTCTCGCCAACATTTTTAAAACTAAAGGCAAGAAAAATTAAGTTTTATATACTTTTTTTATTGCACACTTCCGTTTCCGTTTGGCGCATAACGACATAATGTACTTAAGCAGGACATTTTCAGACGCACACAAACATTTCTATATGAAGGTTTACAATTACGACAGCATCAACTTGTTAGGAAAACAACAACTACGGAGGAAAAACACACAAATAAAAAAAATTGTAAAAATTTAATCGTGTGACTCTTACGTAAGTGAGTGTTAATTACATGAATTATATACTTACATACATATACATGGTTATATACTAACATACACAAACATATACAAATACATAGCATGACATTTAAGAATGACAAATATTTCTATAAGATATTTGTATGGCTGTGTGTGTAATACCGTTAATTGTAAGTGCGTGGATTTGAAACATAATGAAAGCTTAAGCTTAAAGAGATGGCGGTCTGAAAAGAGATTTAATAAACATCCTACCTTGTCGTTGAGCGTTGTGATGATTATGTATGATCGCAGACGCTTTTCTGGTAACTCTCGCTTAAAACGAATCAGATTCGGCATAGATTCCCTGTGATTATCTGGCTCCATTTTATAAGCTCATAATAGATAGGATATTTCTGGCCCCAAAATATACAGAGCATTACCTTGGCGCCATAGGTATTCGGCTTTGGCGATTATTCGGCTGTTCGACCGAACTTCACATGGGATTTCTTGTACTTCGAATTGTTATGGTTCAGTTATTTGATGTGGACAACTTCTTTGCGCTGTTAACTCTTGGGATGCCAAGCTTCCTTGCTTTAAGATGAATCCTGCTTCATTTATCATTTTCGAACTTTTTTTAGGTGACTTTTTAAAACGCCGTTTGGCTTGTGAACATTACTTTCATTGTAAAACCTTATGAATTCAACATACAGGTTATTAAATTTTGTATAAAATTTTTCATTTTCAACTACAATACATATGAAAGTGAGTTAAATACATATTTATTTATTTGCTACAAAATGCGTACAGTGTATATAATTATACACTCAAACATTGGCCATAAATGGATGACAAATTACAGCAATAAGTACAACAATTAAATAACACAAAAGTCAAGATGAGTATGAAATGAAACAATAAAAAGATTAAATATTTTACATAACCCATAAGAAGGATTTTGTAGAATTTTATTTTATAATAATTATAATAATGAGGAGAAAACAGCCGTTAAGTATGTATTTTAAGAGATCTTGGCAATTATTTTTTAAATGAAATTGTGTGTAAAAAAGATGTCGTATATTAAAAAATATTAATAAAAATTAAGTCATTTAAGAGACAAGAACGGTTTTTACATTTTGGTATGTATATAAAAATCAAATTATTGTGTGAAATATAAGTGATCACAGATTAACGTCCTTTTCACGATTTGAGCGTTACTTGGGAAACCATTGCAATTTTAAATGTATTCAATTTATAGTATGGTACGTAAAGTAATAGGAAAGGTTTACATGAGCACCTTCCTAGCAGGCCTTAACTGACAAACAATGCGTTTACCAAACACCCCCGCGTTTGCGCGTTACCAAACACCGGCAGCAACTTATACACTCGCCCCTTGTTAAGGAGCAAGCTTTACAAAAAGCAGCATCTGTTAAATAGCAACAACACCTAATAAGAACCATTAGTAGGCCCAACTCTCCTATAGGAGGTGAACAATTAGCCTTTAAATCCGAGTTTTTAAGATCTCCCTTTCCAGGACTTAGCGTACAAGCCACACCACTACGTGATCCCTAAAGTGGCCTCACCAATAGTCAGTCCGGAGCCATGTCCCTGGGAGCTTCTGACTCCCATGGTATTACCCTACGTTTCTACATGCAAGTAATTACTTGCAAGTAGTGTATACGTATTAACAGCGAAAAATCGAGGAAACAGCCGATTGGCTGAAAGTACAAAAATTGTGTGAATGTTAGTGAAAAAGTGTGAGTGTGTTGAGTTTTTCGAACTTGCACTTGCATGTGTAGCTTAGATCTGAAGATATCGGTTATTTTTGAACTTTTTCTAATTGCAGGTATAACCTGCATGTGATTTCCCGGGTAAGTATCCTAATGATGTTGCCCTACATACTCCTGGAGAAGTTGTGATATCGATGTACGTGTGCAGCTGCAATATGACCTTATCACAAGTTCGATCTTAATCACATGGTGTGTTTATATCTATCTGCACTTACCAAATGCTTCTGTATGTGTTAAGGACCATTCGCAATTCGAGGTTATAATCAACCAAAAACTATATACGTACCACTTGTTTAGGAGTTGGAGCTGTCTAACCTCCACTGCCATATTTAATTTAAGCAGCTTCTGTTGACTGGCCACAGCAACGAGTTTTTTAAGTTTTTTCTACTTACTTTAAGTACAAGTCGTACTTAAAAATTTAAGTACGAATAACACTAAAAAGTACTCAAACAATCCAAAACCAATGTGCGTGCAAACGCGTTTTTTTTTTTGTAAAATTGTGTTATAGGAACAACAACAACACTACAAGAAGAAAAATATAGATTATGTATTTGCATGTTTTAAAAGTTAAATAAGAAGCAATAACTTCCATATTCTATTTGTTAAATTATTTTAGTTAAATACATAAATTTTCAAAGTAGAATGACCACGCAAACCATAGCGAACATCGTGCTGATGTCTTATAAATTAAATGTCTTCTAAAAAAAACAAAGAGCAGAATGCAATAAAAGTAAAACCTGTATGACTAATTTATAAGTTAATAATAATATTCTCCCTATCTCTGGTTCTCTGTGGTAAGCGTTTAGGTAAGAATCAATTTAATCTCACTTTCGCACTATTTTAAGTATGAATCGGGATTAAACTTACTTAGAGATTCTGGAATCAAGCACAGCTTAATATTAATTTTACCTCACTTGCAATTAAGTCAATCACGTTTTTGTACTTAAATCCCGTACTAATGACACCGCTTCGTCTTGATTTAAGTACGGATGGATTGATTTATCTTTTCAGTATAGTATACCAGCTCATTCATGCGCTTGAGTTTTTAAATTAACCAAACATATTTCACCCAGTGGATGTACCACCAAGAGGTCCAACTCCTCAAGATGCTTTAACTACGAACCACCCCTGGGGGAGTATGGTAAAGAAACTCGAATTTTATTAAGTAGGTGGTTACAAATTAGCGTTCTTTTCTGTCCGCATTATCTGAAAAACAACGTTAATTTTTTTAATTACAGAATAATGTAATTTTTCTTTTTTTCATATTTTGTAAGGATATGCTTAAAATTGATATTTCATTAAAAAAAAATTTATATAACTAGTTGGAGATAAACGACCTTTTTACGATTTGAGCATTATTTAAGAAACTAGATCGATTTTAGGTGACGAATAAAATTAGCAACAAATTAAAAGTATTTTCATCATTTGACCGTTTTTTAGAAACTTTGTCCATTTTAAGTTATTTCGCATGTTGGTGTTTTATTATAGATTTTAATTGTGGAAAATAAAAATAATGACTGAGTAATGTTAAAAAGCTTTTATCCAAATCTCTATAAAATTGGTAAAACTTTTTTTTTATATTTTATAACAAAAAGAAATAATTTGAACAAATTAACAACATTAAATTTACGTTCACTTATTAAAATTGCATCCTAAAACTATGCCATACTTTTTTATTAGTTACTGCAAAGCATGTTACATTAACGTATACTTAATATTATAATTAATCAATTAGTTATTACTTATACTGAGATAACTTACACTGTGCTAGTTGCAAAATTAGACAAGCCGGGCACATGGCGTTTTAGCATAGTTCGTTATTTCGAAAGGAGGAGGAGGAGATTGCACAACATATATTCGCGTAACTCAAGAACGGTTCAGTTTATTGAAATTACTAAAAAAAACCGAAATTCCTCAATAAAATTTCCTTTAAGAAAAGTTAAACTTTTTTTTAATATGAAAAGTCGTTTTAGAAACATAATTTTTTTTTTGGGAAAAAAAATAATTTAGTATCAAAATTTCAAAATTTTTGTTTTTTAAAAATTCTTAGGGGGGCTTCCATACAAATATTGCGTTTTATGAAATTCTTAAATTAATTAAAAATTGTCGACTTTTGTAAATAAAACGGATTTTAATTATTTATGGCTTGTTTAATTTGCAGCTTCGTCTATTTTATATGTCTGCAAAAAATTAGAAGCCTAGCTGCATTTTCCAATTTTTATGAATTTTTAAAAAACAAAAATTTCGAAATTTTGATAATAAAATTATTTTTTACTATTTATGTTTTTTGATCAATGTTTATTAAATATTATTATTATTGAGGGTTTTGTTTTCCTCACGGGCTAAATCTGATCCATAATTTGTTAACAAATGTAAATAAAAAACATTTATGGTAATTCTATTTGTTTTTTCCCAACGTTTCGTTCGCTTTTTTCGAACTTCTTCAGGGGTTATTTTTATTCCATAATAATGAATTAGGGTTTACATTTGTATTGCACTCATTCAACTATTTAATTTAAAAAACTGGACTACACGACACAGAAATAAATAAATAAATAATAAAAAAAATAAAATACAACACAGTTATAGGAGTTATAGTTCTGTGATATTAACATTAAGTTTGACTTATTATTCGGTGTTTGAGTTGTATTTTATTTTTTAATTATTTTTTTCCCAAAAAAAATTATGTTTCTAAAACGACTGCTCATATCAAAAAAAAAAGTTTTACTTTTCTTAAAGGAAATTTTATTGCACAATTTCGGTTTTTTTAGTAGTTTCAATAAACTGAACCGTTTTTGAGTTACGCGAATATATGTTGTGCAATCTCCTCCATTTTCGAAATAACGGTATATCTCGAAAACAAGAGCTAATCTAAAGTGGGCGCCACTGGATTCAGCGTACCTGAATTATGCTAAAACGCCTTGTGTCCAGCTTGTCTAAAAAAAAGTGTCAATTTCGAGCACAGTGTTATTAACAAAGTTATCTCAGTATTATATTAGCCACTAAACAAAAAAATTAAGTAGTTTCTACCCGTGTTTTAAGTGCGATTTGACGGGAAGTATTAAAAAAAGTTGGCAACAATGTCTTTATGAGCCAAAGTGTTTGTGTTTTTTCCATTGAAAACATATTATTCCAGTCAGTTGTTAAAAAAAATCTTAACAATTACGCGAAAAGACGTTTATTTTCTAAAGTAATCAATTTTTTAAGAAAAAGGGGTCTAAAAAAGGTATTTCAATTAAGAAGGGTCAAGTTTTTAAGTAGTATTTTTTATTTTAAAGAAAATAGTAAGACCATGTTGAAGCCATATTCGCGATTGGAGCCACTTTTACCAGAAGGTTTTCTGATTCTTTAAAGTTTTTACAATTTTTATTAAATACCTATAAGGCCTTGCCGTTATACTGCTGCTACCAAATTTTTGGGAATTACCGCTAAACTGGCAATTTTTACCGAATTTTCGCCATTCCTTTTAGTTTTATAGACTTTTAATCAATTTTATGGCTTGTTTGAAATATAAAAAATTTTCGCTAATTTTTCAAACTTTTCGGAATTTTTCAATTTTTGGGTAGATTTGTTGCTCTTTGAGGCAATCGTCGATGTTTTAAAAATAGCCCCATATATAATCTGAAGTCACCTTTTTTACAGGGCACTTTCGATGCTGTAAATTTATACGGGCAACAAGTTCAATGCCTTATGCAATTAGTAAGGGTGAATTTTTTAGAATAAAACATGCTACCCTTTTGGAGAGCAAAATATTTTTTAAAAAAGTACACCAAATTAAATTTTTTAAATAAAATGTGACATTTTTTGTAGACAAGAAAACCCATAAGTTATTCAATAAATAAAAAATATATATTTAAAAAAGAACAAATATGTATGTATGTATGTTTATGAGTTATGTTTGCTATAAGGGAAATTGTACTTTATTATGTGTTTTACTATCGAAAATCTGATTTAGAAGTCGTAAAAATGTTTTAACACAAGCTTTTATGAAATACTAAATCCTTTTTAGGAATGTGCGTTCTATACTTTGTTATTAATTCTTCACTTGAAGTCTATTCCTCCATTTCCGCTTCAAGCTAATTATGAGAAGAAAATATGGAATTGTAAGTTTCTATTTTGAGTATGTTACAAAGTTTATTTTTAAGCAATGCTTATTTCGAAAACATTTGTTAAAAAGTGTTGAGAAAAACAAAATGTGAGTGTTATTTCCAAAAAGGGTCAAAAAGTAGCACATAATAGTTGAAAATGATACAAAAGGGTATATCAAAAAAAGAGTCATAAAGAGTATTAAGACCGTCGAAAAAGGGTCGAAAATTGATACTTTAGTATCACAACGGTAACGCTGCTTATCGAGCCCTATTTGCGATTTTGTCGTAAGCGACAAAAGGCAAGTTTTACAGTAAAAGATTTTCTATTATTTTTTTCTTAAGCAATACAATACTTTATTTGGATTTAGAAGGGCTTTTGCTCCGCAACGGTACAAATTCGAAGTCTATGAATTTGTTTTTCATAATAACGAGTACTTATAACCTATTTGCAAGAAAAAAAAACAAAATTTCGATGATTTGTCGCTTACGTTATAATCGCAAATGGGGCTCGTTAATTTGTTTGTATTTAGTGAAATTTTCTTAAAAAAAGAAACATTTCCTCGTGATCAAAAAATTCACGTTTTTGTTATATTATCAGATATTTCTTTAAACAAAATATACAAAAAATAAGAAAGATATTTTTGAAATCAAGCGCATTTAGTCTGGTTTTCTTGATTTTTAAATTGAATCGAATTTCTTGCATCAAGAAACAAATAAAATAAATTTTTTTTAGTAAATTTTAGTTTGCTTTGAGTCATAACGTAAACAAAGCCACACATCTGTTTGCAATAACAAATCAGAAGATTGTGTTTACTTAAAATTAGCCAATTCACAAAGCCTTCTTAAGTGCTTGATACCAAATTAATATTTTAGGCTCAATAGCACTGTTGTTAACAGTCTGTTGTATTATCCTATGATGAAAAAGTGTAATATCCTACAAAGAAATCTAGTACTTGAAAGATTTCGAACGAAATCTAGTTGTTTTTGACAAGATTTTCCATGCAAAACAAAATCTTCTTCATGACTAGATTTTGTCGAAATCTACGCAAAATATAGCAGTACTTAGTATTAAAACTATGGGTTTTTCCATAAAGCACTAAAAAATCCTTCACTGTACAAGAAAAAATTTACGTGTTATTAAAAAAAACGTAACCAAAACAATAATGGCTGCTTGCTAAAACTGTTAAAAATTAAAAAAATTTTGATAATATATATACAGCAGCGAAGGGCAGATAGAGAACATTGAATAAAAGAGAGTAAATTACTTGATTTACACTTAGAGAAATTTTTAAAAATATTTTCAAATTGTATGCAAATATGCAATACAAAAAAAAAGGAGTTCATTAAAAATATTATTTTTATATAATTAAAAAAAAAAAATTATATATATATATATATATATATATATATATTCATATGGTCACCTGAAATCGAAAATGCCGTAAGCAAAAACTTCAAAATGTGTACTATAGGTATGTAAATATGCAAAAAAAAAAGGAATTCTGTAAGAAAACTTGTTTATTATATATAAATCATCATCCTACATAATTGCTGAAAAGTTTTTAAAACAAGCTGAAAAAAAAACACATGAGCACAGCTTGATCACAACGCAATAAATATATTGTCAGTGTACCACTACGAAATTGCAAAATTTTCCAAAATAACAACATGTTGTATTTGTTTTTCGGGTTGCCTTTGTTACTTTTTAGGCTTGAAACAATGAATTTAAGATTTTCAGTTTGTGGGCAGTAGTAAATGAGCGAAAATAACATCACACAAACACGTGTATGTGTTATACGGTAAATTTTTTCACATTCTGATTTCAATGTTAATATTGTTATTTCTTTTTGTTTTGACTGCTAGAAAATAGTTTTTTATTCATTTTCTCTATTTAAAATCTACTTTTATTAAATTAAAAAGTAGTATAATAAAACAAGTTTATGGTATGTTTTGGGGATTTTAAGAAATATCTTAGTAGGGAAATTTTTGTATTTGTAGCAGCTCTGGTACAAAAAAACACGAAGAGTAAATGTAAAAACCCGAAAAACTTCGTAATCCAGGCAAACCAGAGCCCACCGCTGATATAAAGTGAGTCTCATAATTCTTTTGCATATAAGATAAAAAAAATTTTTAGAAAAAACTTGATTGACATTCATTTATTAATTAATTATTTTTATTGACGTGTTAGGAGAAAGACAAAAAATTAAATTATAAAAAAAAAAATTAGAACATCTTAATTATTATAGTCTTTATACGAGATTTTAGAAAAATATAGTGCATTTTTAAGGTCACAAAAGTATTTTGCTTTAAAAAAATATCACGTATTTTTACCGTATAACAATGGATATGTCACGGTTAATACTTTGTAGCATATCCGTTGTTTTTAGAAACTGCAGCTAATCGTCGTGGTGTATATTCCACCAAATTTTGGCACTTTTCTTAAGGTATTTTTCCACATTCTTGTAGCAAAACTTGTTTCAACGTAGTTTTCGAAGATATGTGGCGTTGAAGAAACTTTTCCTCCAAATTCGCCCATAAATTTTTTTTATTGGGTTCAAGCCCGGGCTTTGAGGAGGCGTTGGCAACTGTTTGGTGGTTTAAAGAATCCACAGTTTAACATCTAGGGCTGTTTGTTTGTGATCGTTGTCCTGTTGGAAATAAACACCACTTGCTGGAAGTCCCATTTTATCAGCACTCGCGTTAAGGTTTTCCTTAAGAATTGACAGATACACATGTCTGACCATAATTCCATCTATAAAAACTAGATTTCCAACTCCTGAGGCTGACATACAGCCCCAAAACCATAACAGAACCTCGTCCATGTTTTACTGTCGGCTTGATATTTTTCAAATGAAGGGACTCATTCGGCTTTCCCCAAATCATGCGTAGTTCATCAGACCCGAAAATATTATATTTGCTTTTATCGCTAAATATTACGGATTTCTAAAAGTCAAAACCTTCGGTTATATGTTGATTAGCGAAGGATAATCGCTTTTTTCTATTTATTTCAGAAATTAGCGATTTTTTTTCTCGCTACTCAAGCATTAAAGTTGTTTGTTAGTAGTATGTACTCTACGAAGTGTTTCGTTGCATAGAGTTCCTTTCAGCTTATCATTCTGTTTTGGAGCAGCTAAATGCGTGTGTTCACGAATTTCTTTAAGTATTTTCCTTTCATTTCTGGCTGATTACAATTTTAGACGGCCATGTCGTGACAAATTTTCAAAATTTCCACGTTCTTTTGCACGCTTAGCTATATTTTCTATTGTTTGACGACACCTCTCAAACATTTGCGATATAAAAAAACAGTTTTACCTTGGTCATGAAGGTGCAAGATTATTTTCCTCTCGGCAAAACTTAGTTCCTTTTCTTTCGGCATTTAAATAAGATAAATAATAGCAAAATACCTTGAAAATATTATCTTATTCCAACGAAAATATGACTGAAACGTATAAATGAAGCAAGCCCATATAAAATGTAAAAATTTATAACAATATTTGCGAGGATAAGATGATTTTTCTTAAAAAGCAAAATACTTTTGTGAGTAATTATTATAGGGTCAAAATAGTTTTAATATCAGAAAAGAGCCATGAAATTACAAGTTTTTGTAATTTTATTATCATATTTAAGCTGTAATACATATAATCTATGTAATTAATGGACCATTTTCTCAAAAATTAAACAACTGGCACTTCATGTTGAGGAATGTATTCAATCTTTATGGAGTAAACAAATATGCAAAATATTTATGAGACTCACTGTAAATAATAGAGTTAAGAAAAAAATTTCTTTCAAAAATAACGAAAAATTGTATTCAAAAGAGTTGAATTGGTTTAAATTAAATAATGATACCCAAGGTAAAAAAAAATCGTTTTATGGTACATTAATATTATTATTTTCAACAGCGAATGTCGCGCATACGAGCGCTTATTTCGAAAAATTGCAGGCACCATTTAATTCAGCGGACTTAAATCAGCTTTACTGGCAGGATACCCAGCTTGTTAAATAAAGGTTAATTCGAGCATATATCGCTTTATTACTAACTATAAAATTTTTTATTAGATACACACACAAAAACACATTTTTGTAACATTTTATAGCTCAAAAAAAAAAACATTAAAAAAAGTCCAGACAAGGATATATAACAATAATAAAACAACTCTACACACATACGCACCCAAATATTTACAGTTACTTTATATATTTTTTGCATGTACAAATAAATATAACTACAAAAACAAAATAAATAAAAAAGAAAAAGTGCAAAAACATACGAGAATATAACAAAAAAAAATATCTAAAGAAAACAAAAACTACAAAACAAATCACCAACATTCATAGAGAATTTGTTAGTGCAAAAAAGTGAGCAAGAAACAAATGGAAAGCTTTGCATGCATCATTGTTGACGTCACGATCATCATGTATAAGCTTTTCTCTATTTGTTTTCTTGTCAAAATAAAGATACAAATGTACAATATGTATGTTTGGGTGTTTGTGTAAAAACGCTATAATTTATTATTTTTATTACTGCATGTACATGCATACATACATATTTGTTCTATATACATATCTTTAAAAGATTTAAAAAATATGAAATACTTAAACGGGCAACTGGTGTTTGTCACTGCAAACATTCATAATATTCATTTAAGCAATAAAATAAAACAAATTTTGCATGAGTAACAAAAAAAAACAGAAACATCTAGAAATTTCTATGATATTTGTAACCAAACAGAAGTTTTCAATGGCTCATATTTAGAAATGATCACTAAGTGTTAACTTTTCTTCAGTACCTAGATATGTAAGTTAATCGCAGTTTATTATGGGTAAAACTGTAACATAATTTATAAAACCAATTTGTGTGTTTTCCCAAATACCCAAAACAATAAATACTTTTACAATTTTGAAAAAAAAACTTACCTTATTATCTTTTCTACACTCACAATATTATAACAGTAACGGACTGAAGTTTATTCACGATCTACACTCTAATATGTAGGGTTGTATTATTTTTGTCAGATGGGAGCAGTTGCTGCCCTACCTAGCTAAGAATTGTGATTAAGTATTCAAACAGAATTTAACATTAAAATATAAGAACAGAAATCACGAGCTTTTATTTTTAAAACCTTTTCTTTAGCTTCACTTCGGAAAATCAAATCTTGTAACGTTAATTTAACCGCTTGTACTCAATGGAAATGGATGAAACTTTGCAGGCATACATATTCCCGATGACAATACACGAATACATGGGCGTAGCCAGGATAAAATCTTTTTTTTTTTTTGTAAAATGCTTTTTTTAAAAATTATCTTTTTTAAGAAAAGCGTTTCTTAAAAAATTTTTTTTTAAATGTTCTTATTAAAAAATTAAATTAAATAAAACGTACAAAATAAAAGTTCTTCTTTTCTCTAAAAATTTGATACGAATTTTAACACTTTTTTGTGTTTTCAAATAAATTATTTTTATTTACTTGTACCAGTGATGTTAACGGTACGGTAATTACCCTTTTCTAGGGTAATTTTTGGCCGCAAAAGGTAGCAAGGTAATTTTATTTAAAATAAGGTAATTTAAAAAAAAAATGGATGTTTGGTATACATATATATAATTTTAACTTTTGAGAGGTGATTTTCAATTTAAAAATAGATAAATGTTATAACAAAAAATTAGGAACATTATGTTTCTGCAAATGTTTTCGTAACACCGATAAGTGCAAAATAAGAAAAATTTAATTACTCTTGTATATTATAAGTTTTATATTAAACTTTTTGTTTGTTTAAAAATCAGCAATTCTTAAAGATATAAAATAGCCGCAATGTTATAAATTAAATAGTTTTCGAATTATTTTAAGTACAAATCAGGTATTAACTGCCTCTTTTTAGAAAACGTAAACAAGTGAGTGAGTGAGAAATTATATTGAAAACAAAAACAAATTTTCGTTTTTTATTGTTGTTTTCAATATAATTTTTCACTCACTCACTTGTTTACGTTTTCTAAAACCAAGCAGTAAGTGTGGGTAAAGGTAAGTGTTTGGCATCAAGCATCCTGTACTTGATTAAATAAAATCCGTACTTACCGTACTATTGACACCGCTTTGCCTTGGTTTAAGTACGGATGGATTGATTTTGCTTGTGACTGTAACAATTCAAATATTATTGTAGTACACACATACTTACGTGTTATGTTTATCACATATATATGTCCGCTTAGCGTATTAAATAAAAATATTTTGAGTTGAATAAATATTTTATTCAGAATTATTTTACTGCCTTATTCATAAAAAATTCAATATTCAAAATTTATTTAAAAAAATTTCTATTCAAATTTTTCTTAAAACGCATTTAAAATTTAAATAAATGGTGTATGAATACTGCTCTTATGATCTGTTTCCAAATGACACGAGATGGACTGAGTGCTTTTCGTATTAATTTAACTATCCAATCAATCGCCTGTCATTTGGAACAGCACATCAATGTTTTGATTAAAAATCTTTGCGTACGGTAATTTCTTCTCAAAAACGGTAATTTTTAGAGGTCCGTACGGTAATGAAAAAATAAAAGTTAACATCACTGACTTGTACCTGCATGCAAGCAAAAACAACTAATAAAACTGGTCTACAAATTAGGAAAGAAAATTGACTGCAGAAACGAAGCATGTTAACTAATCTGGATGCGCTGAATTCGAATCTAGCATAAAAATTGAGCTATCACGTCTTGTTCATTTTTTATCGCATGCTGTGATTGTCAACTATAACATCTTGTA
Organism: Pollenia griseotomentosa; assembly: GCA_963931875.1. NCBI lineage: Eukaryota > Metazoa > Arthropoda > Insecta > Diptera > Polleniidae > Pollenia > Pollenia griseotomentosa. The sequence goes on from OZ007560.1 coordinate 210,063,761, forward strand.
GAACTTCCTCTTACTAAAAATGCAAAAATTAAACTGAGGTTTGTTTAATGCAAATACATACGTAAGCCAAGCAGTTTGTGTTTCTGTACTTTTTACAAATTTTTTACTGATTTACTCCACTGTGCAGCAGGCAAAAAAATATTTTACGGGTAACAGCTTCGGAAAAAAGGATGTCTTAGCTTGTTTATCTTTATGTTTGCTACCCATGTTTACATAAATGTAAAACTTTTAGGAGTACACCTTCTTTTCATGAACTAAATTTTAATGATGTTTATTTAAATGTTTAATATTTTGTGTTTTTATACCCTCCAACCCTAACGGTAAATGGGAGTATACTAAGTTTGTCATTCCGTGTGAAACTTTTTTATTATTCATCTAAGATCCCAGAAGGTATATTTATTTTATGTCCTTGTGTAATTCTAAGTCGATTTAGCCATGTCCGTCTGACCGTCTGTTAAAAACTCGCTCAATCTAGAAAGCCTCAACACAATAGAACAAAATTGGTGTCAAACTTTTTTCTAGTTTTCCTACGCATTTTGGGATTGAAATCCAGCACAATCGGTTGATTAGGAAAAGAGTTATAAGCCCAAATGTGGCGCAACCTTATTAAAAAATTAGCACAATAAACAGAATTTTATTAAACAATTTTTATTTCTGTTATAAAAACTAGCATGAATTGGTGACAATTTATGTGACTGGAATTCATACAATTAAATTTTGTAAAGATCGAATCAAAATTAACCATAGGCCCCATATAAATCCCACTCTCGCAAACACTGTGGTACACCTAAAGCCGTTACGAATTATGCTATTGCAGTGAAATTTAGTCGTTGATAGTTTCATACAATACGTTTCATACGACACATATGGCGCACAACAATGCGCTGTCAGTCATCAGTACTTTCCATCGGCCGGCCATAGGGATAGGTTTGAGGAAAGGGGAAAGAGTTGGCGGGGGTTCCTTAATAGAGGAACTGGATATAAAAGTTTCCTTTCGTCTGCCGGATGGATGTAGTGTCCTGCTGGCGGAAATCTCGGCGGGCGGCTGACTGGCTGAGGTATTATCGCATATCGGGAGAAAGACGTATATTTACAGGTACTGATAGCAAGGCTGCCATTGCTTCCCTAGCGGGTATCTACACGACATCTAGGTTAACTATAAAATGTCGGATGTCTTTGAATGCGATTGCGAAACATTCAATGGTAACGCTTATATTTATACCGGGCACTCAGATTGCCCGGGTAACCAGATAGCACATGAGCTGACCAAACAAGGTGGTTGCATGGATGACTAATTCATTGATCAATTCGTTGGCCTTCCAATGGCTCACTGTTAGTCACTTATCAAGCGCAAGTCTTTTAGAATTTTGCAGATGGGTTGGACCTCTGAGTCCACCTGCTCCATATCCAGGACACTGTGGGCTGGATATGATGAACGGAGAACTAGCCCTCTACTTAGGTTTAATAAGGACCAAATTGGAACAGTGGTATCAGTCAGGAGAAACTGTGCTTCACTTTCTTTGCCAATGCCCTGGTGTACGGCGCATCAGGGAAAAATCCTGGGAGAACCGGTGTTTGCCTGCTTGGAGTATCTATCTAGGATGGAACTTCGCTTCTTCTCTTCATTAGGAAGACGAATTGGTTGAACATTGCAGTGACGCCATCCAAGTAACTGCTCTCTAGGATGGGCATTAGCGCTGGGTATCACAAAGGGACCCAAGTGAGCTGTCTCTCGATAGCTGCCCATGGAACCTAACTTAACCTAGTATCATAAAATTATAAACCACTTAGTTAAATTGTGTGAAGATCAGCCCACAATTTACAAAAGGCCCCATATAAAGCGAAATTTTGGAAACAGTTCAGTACGCCTAAAACAGTAATGAATAATAATACTATTGGAGTAAAATTGAGTCTGTCATAGTTTTATAAGGTTATAAACCACTACGCCAAATTTCGTAAAGATCATTTAAATAACAATAACAATATAATAGATATTTCGGTCTAATTTGGTCGAATTTAGGCTTGTATGATTAGAAATTACACCATGTAATATTGTGATAATCGGTCCATAATTTAACATAGGGGTCTAGCGGCCTTCTGACAAACAATTATATTTAAAAAAAATTTATAACTGTGTTGAAATTTGGTCTAATTAAGGTATTTTTTAATACTAGAAATCGCTCTACCGAATTTTTTGATGAAGGATCTTTAATTTACGGTAGCTCCAATATAAAATTCTCTGCCCCCCTCTGAAAATCACATTATTACGCCTTATAATATTTCGGAAACAAATCATGATATTTTATTTAAACTAGTGTTCGCCTAATGGTAAAAATTCAACAATAAATTTGTATGTATATATGAAGAAAACAACGTACATGGAAGAATATATGAATTTACATGTTTTGAGCATTTATTTTTTCCATCTTAGTGGATCGATTTGGCGAGGGACCAACCTCCGGTTCATATTTTATCTTCCACGTAAGTAAATTTAATTTTGTTAGTGCAATATAAAAAATATTAGAAAATATCAATTGAAAAACAAAAAAGTTTCCAAAAATCTTCTTTATAGATTGTCACCCACTAAGGACATTGCATGTTTAATTTTATTTTTCTATGTCTAATATTAACGAAAATTAACCAAAGCACCAGATGTTGAAAGCAAAAGTACCAAAAAGCTCCCCTTACATGTTCTTTTTCACCCAGTTTAATGTATAATTTTATTTTTATAGGTCGAATATTAATAAGAATTCAAAAAGTACCAGATGAACAACAAAAAGTTCCAAAATTTTGTATCTTATAGGTTTTCATTCACTCAGGACCCTGCACCTATAATATTATTTTTCTAAGTTAAATATTACAGAAAATTTAAAAATTGTCACATGCAGCACGAAGAAGTAAAATTAAGAAATTTAATTTCCCGTATTTATATAGTCGATATGTTCGAAAACCGGTTTCTATAAAATGTCGAATAACCGAGCACCCTTTTTTTATTATTTGGTAATTGAAAAAAAAACAAATTTTGTAATTTCATATGTGCTCGGCAAATGTGTTAGTAGCTAACTTGAACGCTTAAGCAAAATAATCCGACGTCTTTCAGATATCTTATAGAACCGTCGGCAAAAAAGTCGGAATCGTATACGAATTCTGTCAGAATTCTGACCCAAAAATGTATAAAGTGGTTGACACGAATTCTGACAGACATGTCGCGGGAAGTTCTGTTTTTTTGTCGGCATTTCTAATAGATATCTTACAGAAATCGGACGAAAACGGCATGGGAAATTCTGATATGTTTGTCGACATTCCTAATGTTTTCTGACAGATATCTGAAAGATTGTCAGAAGCAATTCTTACCGACTAATCGCACAGATTTCTCACAGAAATCTAAAAGAACCTTTAGTCTTACAAAAACGTGAAATAAAGTTAATTAAGACTTTTCAATGTCAATTGTTTGTTCTTTATTTGTTTAATTTATTTTTTCAAAAAGTATATACTACAGACATACATATGTTAATGAAATTAATTTGTAATAATCTTCTTTATAGATTGTCACCCACTAAGGACATTGCATGTTTAATTTTATTTTTCTATGTCTAATATTAACGAAAATTAACCTAAGTACCAGATGTTGAAAGCAAAAGTACCAAAAAGCTCCCCTTACATGTTCTTTTTCACCCAGTTTAATGTATAATTTTATTTTTATAGGTCGAATATTAATAAGAATTCAAAAAGTACCAGATGAACAACAAAAAGTTCCAAAATTTTGTATCTTATAGGTTTTCATTCACTCAGGACCCTGCACCTATAATATTATTTTTCTAAGTTAAATATTACAGAAAATTTAAAAATTGTCACATGCAGCACGAAGAAGTAAAATTAAGAAATTTAATTTCCCGTATTTATATAGTCGATATGTTCGAAAACCGGTTTCTATAAAATGTCGAATAACCGAGCACCCTTTTTTTATTATTTGGTAATTGAAAAAAAAACAAATTTTGTAATTTCATATGTGCTCGGCAAATGTGTTAGTAGCTAACTTGAACGCTTAAGCAAAATAATCCGACGTCTTTCAGATATCTTATAGAACCGTCGGCAAAAAAGTCGGAATCGTATACGAATTCTGTCAGAATTCTGACCCAAAAATGTATAAAGTGGTTGACACGAATTCTGACAGACATGTCGCGGGAAGTTCTGTTTTTTTGTCGGCATTTCTAATAGATATCTTACAGAAATCGGACGAAAACGGCATGGGAAATTCTGATATGTTTGTCGACATTCCTAATGTTTTCTGACAGATATCTGAAAGATTGTCAGAAGCAATTCTTACCGACTAATCGCACAGATTTCTCACAGAAATCTAAAAGAACCTTTAGTCTTACAAAAACGTGAAATAAAGTTAATTAAGACTTTTCAATGTCAATTGTTTGTTCTTTATTTGTTTAATTTATTTTTTCAAAAAGTATATACTACAGACATACATATGTTAATGAAATTAATTTGTAATAATCTTCTTTATAGATTGTCACCCACTAAGGACATTGCATGTTTAATTTTATTTTTCTATGTCTAATATTAACGAAAATTAACCAAAGCACCAGATGTTGAAAGCAAAAGTACCAAAAAGCTCCCCTTACATGTTCTTTTTCACCCAGTTTAATGTATAATTTTATTTTTATAGGTCGAATATTAATAAGAATTCAAAAAGTACCAGATGAACAACAAAAAGTTCCAAAATTTTGTATCTTATAGGTTTTCATTCACTCAGGACCCTGCACCTATAATATTATTTTTCTAAGTTAAATATTACAGAAAATTTAAAAATTGTCACATGCAGCACGAAGAAGTAAAATTAAGAAATTTAATTTCCCGTATTTATATAGTCGATATGTTCGAAAACCGGTTTCTATAAAATGTCGAATAACCGAGCACCCTTTTTTTATTATTTGGTAATTGAAAAAAAAACAAATTTTGTAATTTCATATGTGCTCGGCAAATGTGTTAGTAGCTAACTTGAACGCTTAAGCAAAATAATCCGACGTCTTTCAGATATCTTATAGAACCGTCGGCAAAAAAGTCGGAATCGTATACGAATTCTGTCAGAATTCTGACCCAAAAATGTATAAAGTGGTTGACACGAATTCTGACAGACATGTCGCGGGAAGTTCTGTTTTTTTGTCGGCATTTCTAATAGATATCTTACAGAAATCGGACGAAAACGGCATGGGAAATTCTGATATGTTTGTCGACATTCCTAATGTTTTCTGACAGATATCTGAAAGATTGTCAGAAGCAATTCTTACCGACTAATCGCACAGATTTCTCACAGAAATCTAAAAGAACCTTTAGTCTTACAAAAACGTGAAATAAAGTTAATTAAGACTTTTCAATGTCAATTGTTTGTTCTTTATTTGTTTAATTTATTTTTTCAAAAAGTATATACTACAGACATACATATGTTAATGAAATTAATTTGTAATAATCTTCTTTATAGATTGTCACCCACTAAGGACATTGCATGTTTAATTTTATTTTTCTATGTCTAATATTAACGAAAATTAACCAAAGCACCAGATGTTGAAAGCAAAAGTACCAAAAAGCTCCCCTTACATGTTCTTTTTCACCCAGTTTAATGTATAATTTTATTTTTATAGGTCGAATATTAATAAGAATTAAAAAGTACCAGATGAACAACAAAAAGTTCCAAAATTTTGTATCTTATAGGTTTTCATTCACTCAGGACCCTGCACCTATAACATTATTTTTCTAAGTTAAATATTACAGAAAATTTAAAAATTGTCACATGCAGCACAAAGAAGTAAAATTAAAAAATTTAATTTCCCGTATTTATATAGTCGATATGTTCGAAAACCGGTTTCTATAAAATGTCGAATAACCGAGCACCCTTTTTTTATTATTTGGTAATTGAAAAAAAAAACAAATTTTGTATTTTCATGTGTGCTCGGCAAATGTGTTAGTAGCTAACTTGAACGCTTAAGCAAAATAATCCGACGTCTTTCAGATATCTTATAGAATCGTCGGCAAAAAAGTCGGAATCGTATACGAATTTTGTCAGAATTCTGACCCAAAAATGTATGAAGTGGTTGACACGAATTCTGACAGACATGTCGTGGGAAGTTCTGTTTTTTTGTCGGCATTTCTAATAGATATCTTACAGAAATTGGACGAAAAAGGCATGGGAAATTCTGATATGTTTGTCGACATTCCTAATGTTTTCTGACAGATATCTGAAAGATTGTCAGAAGCAATTCTTACCGACTAATCGCACAGATTTCTCACAGAAATCTAAAAGAACCTTTAGTCTTACAAAAACGTGAAATAAAGTTAATTAAGACTTTTCAATGTCAATTGTTTGTTCTTTATTTGTTTAATTTATTTTTTCAAAAAGTATATACTACAGACATACATACATATGTTAATGAAATTAATTTGTAATAATTTTAATATTTTTTAGTTTCTTAAATCTTCTCTTTTGCGTTTTTCAGCTTTGCCGATTCTATCTTTGGTCAAGTTGAAAAATTTTTTCACGAGATCGTCCACGGAGCTGCTTGTTCTTTTTGGTATATTTTCCAAAGCAAGATCTAGGAAACAAAAATTTTACAAAAACTATTAAAAACTAATATAGCTTAAAAAATAATTATTCTCTTTTTTCAAATAATTAATTGAGAGAATATAATAATAATAATATTTTTATAAAAAATTAAGTACACGTACCTTTTACGAGCTTTATAAACACGAAATCTTTAACACCTATATTGCCTTTCACGTTTGTCCACTAAAATTTAATAGCAACGTCGTCGTTTTAAAATTTTCCCATACAAATTTGGTAACGTTATCCTGTGGTTTTTGGTTAAGTCTGGCTATCTAAATTTAAATATATTTAGTAAACGAAAACAAAATGCCTTCATATATTTTAAAACTTACTAGTTTCAGTCTTTTTTCTTCATCTTCTTTAAGTTCCATGTCAAATTGATTTATTCTTTTTTTATTTGAAAACACTTTTATGCGTACGTACCAAGGCGAATTCATACAAGGTGACCTTGGCTTGCTACGTAAGCAACAGCTGATAACTAACTTTATGTCAAAATGATAGGCCGTTACTTCTTTTGACATTTCTATTTAAATATTTATTTAAATTCAAATTAAATTCCAAGATTTTTTTTTTATAATTTATAAACTAAAAATGAAGCACACAAATGCACGCAAAACTAACAAGCTAGAAAGAAGGAAGTGGAGTACTTCCAGCTTGACGAACATCGTTACATCGACTCAGAAAATGATTCTGAGAGTATACTTAAGGATTGTCTAAGACCAATATTTGAAGGTGTTACAAACATCAACACAAACTAATCCCAGCTAGCATAGGCTGTTTGGTAGGCGATTGTATTTAATATACAACTCCTAAAAGAGTCTTCAGATGATTATCTTTGGAATGCTAACCAAGTCCTAAAACAATCATTTAATAATTATTTCAAGAGTACAAAAACTTTTATGCTACACTTTGTTCATCTTTCGTCAAACCACCATCGAATTAATCTTTTGCGACTCCCATTATAATATAACAATTACTGAGCTTCCTAAATAAGAGCGCTTTTTTTAAACATGCAAATTCTGTTGTCAAAACAATTTCAATAAAACAAAGGATCTTTCAAATAAGATTTTCTAACCGGGTGGTATTGAATTACCGATCTAAAGATTTGTTTCTTATTTGTTGTATGAACATAAAAAGTTTTGACATGAAAAAGACGTTTGATGCTATTGTTAAAATAGTTCAGTTGTACGGCTGAGCATTTCACGAGTTGTAAAATAATCCCTGCATGAGTCTCATGACATGCTTTCTGAAAGACTCTTGAGATAATCTTTACACTCATCTCAAATGCCTCATATAAGCGTCTTTCGCTGTGTTGTATAAGTATCTCACAGAGGAATCATCTTGTGTAACAGTTTCTCCCGTGCGAGGAATATTTTACGATTAAAAAATGAGCTCGTCGAAGATGAAAAACGCTCTTCATGAGATTCCCAGTAGACTCTTAGATAATTAAAAATGCTGGCTGGGAAAATACCCTCTCCACTTTTGTGATGTGGGTATAAACATAACTCTTTTTTTCATTGGGTTCTTATAACTATGAAATTTAAAACTTTTGCTCGTGCATACAAAGAAAGCTTTTAAAAAAAGATTCCATGAGCAAACGGTCTGCTTTATCTGCACTTTTCTTAAATTAGAAAAAAGCAAAACTTCTTGCAAATGAGGTTTTCTAAGCACAAATTTTTAAATAATTGCATTTAACAAAACACGATTTAAAATTAAAAACAAAATGAAAAATGAAAAATGACAGCATATATTTTTGTACACAGCTATTGTGTTTACTACAGTGTTGTATAGTTTTGACACAACGTTAAAGTATTTACAGTGTTGTATCCGTTTTTAAAATAAGACCACCTTTTATGAATTCGCCTTGGTACGTACCTTTTTTAAAATTCTTTTTTCAAAAATAAGAAAATATTTTCAATTTTTTTACAATTTTCATTATTATGAAAAAAAAATATTAAAAAAACTCGTCTGTACGACTTCAGTCAGAAGTCTATTAGACATATCGGTTCAAAAAATCCCGCGATATATCCATGCGAAATCGATCAGAAAGCGGCCAGACAAAACGTAGGTTAAATATCTGATAGAAATCTTAACGAACACAGAAAAAAATTAAAATTGATTTTAATTAAAAAATTTGTGATATTAATTAAAAAATTAATTAAATTTGCACCAGTAAACAAATTAATAGTATCAATTAAACCAGTTAATATATTAATTAAGCGTTTAATTGACTTGATCAAAAGTTTAATTCACTTGATTAAATTTTTAATTAAAACTGATTATATTTTTGATTAATGCTTTGATTGGTGAAAAATGTTGGAGAATTTTTTCTGTGAAGTCTCTCAGAACAAAGCCAGACATTTGCAAGAAATGTCTGATTCAGACAACGTCGGAGTATTTTGCTGGCTGGGGTATTACTCCGAAAATATTGAACAGATTTAAATAAAATATACATCTTTTTTGCAATTCTGTAAGTAAACGTCTTTCAAATGGTGTATATTTTGTTCAAATCGGTTAACATACAGCGGAGGAGAGTGTTCTAAAATAGTTTTGCCTTTGCCGATTTATATATAGATTATGCAATGAACTACAACACTATTAAATAGATCAGGTTTTATAAGGATTGGCCCAGCTAGCATCTTGTATCATAATCTAATCATTTAGGAATCAGCTTCACAAGCAAAATACCCGTATATGAGCTCATTTTTCAATCATAAGTGATACTCTCGTTGTGAGAAAATGGTACCCTACCGATGAATCACCTGAAAGAATCATTTGTGATACAATTTTCTGATTCCTTTTTGATCATTTTAATGCTAGTTTTTCTTATCATTATTGAATCGTTTTCGTCTCATTTTTTAATCGTTAATAATGTAGTTTTTGATTATACATACATATTTCATATTATTTTTTTAATTGTCATGTTTTTTAATTTTTCTCTTATAAAATCAGCATTATGGCTTTTGATTATTCGGACCAGCTTTATTTTAAACCAAACAAAAGTTATCGGTTTTTCGCAGTTGTGTTAATAAATTGTCAATAATTTTTGGGCTTCTTTTTTTAGCCAAGCTTCGTATTTGATTGACTGGCATGAAAGTTTCTATTTTTATTTTTTTCATTTGGCAAAAACAAAAATTCAAAATATTTAAAAATCATTATTTTAACATATTAATGAATCATATATGAATCCTTTTTCTATCACTCAAGTGATAAATCAGTTTTTAATCTTCAAAACTGATCTGAAAAGATTCATTTAGGTAATTTTTACAAAAAATAATCACCCAAATGCTAGCTGGGGGCTTATAATTTTTTGATACCATATAAAATCCACTACTGAATTATTCGAACTCTCGGTGTTGGGAATTAAAGATTCGCCACTGCTGAATATAGTACTATTACTTGTTTTTGCTCTTGCTTAGTGACAAGAGTTGAAAAAAAAATAAATTGATTGTATGTACGCCCATATAAACAACAATTTCCTTTTTACATTAATTTGTTATTGAACAATAAAAACAATAAATAATTTATATTTAACAAACTTTAAGATTACCCTACACCATAATGATACCGTCAAAAAGTTCTTATAATTCATTTATTTAGTTCTTCTTAGTTCTTATATTATCCACACTTTACAGATAGAGTGTTATTCAAAAAAAAAAGAGAACATTTATTGTTTGTTCCTAAAAAAGAAAACAAAAACTGAAATAAAAGTTTTGTGTTTCTTAAAGATTAAGAAGAGTATGCCACTACTTGAGTGTAATAAGATGCACTTGAAAGTCTTTTGTCCTTTTTGTAGTTATCCCTCTACTCCTCTTTACTACAATTTTCGCTCATCTTAGTTTATAAACAGAAGCAAAAACTTTGTTCAGCTTTTTTATGCTGATGTTGTTGTTCAAAAACTGGCAAACTGGCTTAAGCAGTCAAAATTGTGTTAAAGAAAAAAAGCCACGTTAAAAAGTTATAAAGAAAAAGTCAGCATACATATAAAAAAAAAATTGTTAACAAAAACAAAAGAATATTAAAAAAATGAACATAAACAAAAGGTAGACTCGTAAAAAGAACCAAAAAAGAAAAATAAAATAAAAATGTTGAAGAGTTATAATTATGCTTAAATTAAAACAAAGAAAAAATAACTTAAATTTATTTGTTAAAGAAAAATAATATACTAATTTAATCATTATAAAAAAAATCTCGTGTCAAGTTGTTTGTGCTTAAACTTCCCCTAAACGACACAACCGATTTTTATGAAATTAAGTTAGTATGAGAATAGGCCGTAAATAATATGTATATCATACCACAAAGTCATTAGACTTTCCTTATCTAAAAAAAAATGTTTCCCTTTTTCGACAAAACCTTTTTTAGAATTTTGTTTTTATTTGGCATCAAAAAATACCCGTAACGTAGTGTTGCCGGACGGGCTTAATTTGGCTTGATTGTCAAGCTTTTTCAAAGCGTGTCAAGAATCAAGAAAAAAATTTATTTGTCAAGCTAAACCGAAATTTTAACAAATTTTCTATTAAATTGCCATGAATAATCAAGAAAAAAAAAGCCATTATTGATCGTGTAATTGGTCCCCATCATATCTGGGGTCTGCAGAAAACCCATTTTAACATACACACTGACAGACAGGGTTGTTAGATGTGACGATTTTTCGTAATTTTGATGATTTTTTTCAGAAAATACAGTAAAATGACGATTGACCATTTTTTTAATAAAAGTGTTATGACGATTTTCTGGCATCAATAAATCACTTATAAGAAATATTTACAAGTCCCGATTTGCGTAGTTTCGATTTGAACGCCACATGAAAAGTATTGTTGTTTTTGTATACCCATTAGTGAAAGTAACATTTTTTGCGTTTTTTTTACACAAAACTTTTACATACTTACAGCGCAGTTAATTTAACGATGTCCGTCTGTTTGTCTTAAAATCTGGAGAACGGAAAGAGCAAAAGTAGGTGCAAGCATCATCTGGTTTTCAATGCACAACATCCGACAAAATGTGGGCGGGATTGGTGAATTGGACACGGTACTTCAAACACAAAAACATTATAGATTTATGTATATCTAGAGCAGGGATTTCCAAAAAATTTTTGGTTGTGTATTAGTGAGTACCAGAGAGTAAAAAAATTGAGAGAATGCAGAAAAATGTTAGTAATATAGTTTTTAAGTTGTATAACACAAAGGTACAAAATTAAACATTTTTTGTGTTAATAAAAAATTTGTAGCAATTATTTACCAAGTATTGTGGTTATTTTGTTGAACTATTTGTGGTTTTTATCCAAAAATTTTTTTTTTTTTTTAATATTTTTAATTAGGTTTAAGTTCATTAAATTTAATTTTCATTAAATTATTTTTATGAAGAAAGAAATTTTACAACATGAAAAATTAATTAAAATTGTTATTGATAATCTTTTATTCTTGACCGTAGCCGGGATTCGAACCGCGGCCGGCAGGTTACCATGACATGTTTCGATCGCAACCACTCGATCTCCTCAGATGGATTTGCCGTTTTACACTCGCAGCCATCGACGACTGATGACGTCAATAGTCAAACATCAATCCTTAGATCGAAATTTGCTTTTTTGAATGGTTATCCATTTTAATTGATTTTACATGTTTTTTCCTTACTTCTGTTTTTTCGTACTTTTGTCAAGAATTCTTCTTGAAGTCCAAAGTACATTTTTTTGTTTTCTTTTTTGTCTTTCTTTTTCTTGTTGACCTTTTCCAGCACAACTTGAAGGACAAATGAACACATAGAGCTCGAGCCTTAGCTTTAACAATAATTAGTATTGTGGTTATTTTGTTAAACTATTTGTGGTTTTTATCCAAAATTTTTTTTTTTTTTTTTTTAATATTTTTAATTAGGCTTAAGTTCATTAAATTTAATTTTTATTAAATTATTTTTATGAAGAAAGGAATTTTACAACATGAAAAATTAATTAAAATTGTTATTGATAATCTTTTATTCTTGACCGTGGCCGGGATTCGAACCGCGGCCGGCAGGTTACCATGACATGTTTCGATCGCAACCACTCGATCTCCTCAGATTGATTTGCCGTTTTACACTCGCAGCCATCGACGACTGATGACGTCAATAGTCAAACATCAATCCTTAGATCGAAATTTGCTTTTTTGAATGGTTATCCATTTTAATTGATTTTACATGTTTTTTCCTTACTTCTGTTTTTTCGTACTTTTGTCAAGAATTCTTCTTGAAGTCCAAAGTACATTTTTTTGTTTTCTTTTTTGTCTTTCTTTTTCTTGTTGACCTTTTTCAGCACAACTTGAAGGACAAATGAACACATAGAGCTCGAGCCTTAGCTTTAACAATAATTAGTATTGTGGTTATTTTGTTGAACTATTTGTGGTTTTTATCCAAAAATTTTTTTTTTTTTTTAATATTTTTAATTAGGCTTAAGTTCATTAAATTTAATTTTCATTAAATTATTTTTATGAAGAAAGGAATTTTACAACATGAAAAATTAATTAAAATTGTTATTGATAATCTTTTATTCTTGACCGTGGCCGGGATTCGAACCGCGGCCGGCAGGTTACCATGACATGTTTCGATCGCAGCCACTCGATCTCCTCAGATGAATTTGCCGTTTTACACTCGCAGCCATCGACGACTGCTGACGTCAATAGTCAAACATCAATCCTTAAACCAAATTGTATTTTAACTTTTGGTAGATCGAAATTTGCTTTTTTGAATGATTGTCCATTTTAATTCATTTTACATGTTTTTTCCTTACTTCTGTTTTTTCGTACTTTTGTAAAGAATTCTTCTTGAAGTCCAAAGTACATTTTTTTGTTTTCTTTTTTGTCTTTCTTTTTCTTGTTGACCTTTTTCGGCACAACTTGAAGGACAAATGAACACATAGAGCTCGTGCCTTAGCTTTAACAATAATTAGTATTGTGGTTATTTTGTTGAACTATTTGTGGTTTTTATCCAAAATTTTTTTAATATTTTAAATTAGGCTTAAGTTCATTAAATTTAATTTTTATGTTTTAAAAATTCAAAAAAAATATATATAGCGCGTAAATCACAGCAGTTTTAAAATAAAAAAAGCAATTTTGATAGCACAATATTTTTTGAGTGTCATCATACAGTTTCTTTCTGTTAAGTTGAAACAAAATAACATAGCATCCACTAGTCATGTATACTTGTGGAAGTCACATCGACGACTGAATTGAAGAGCAATAAAAAAATATGTGTTTGTAGTGGTATACACAATTGTGCAAAGAAATGGAAATCCCTGATCTAAAGAACGGCAAGAGCCAATGTGTCCGAACTAAGTACAAGCATATTTTTAATTAGGCTTAAGTTCATTAAATTTAATTTTTATGTTTTAAAAAATCATAAAAAATAAATATAGCGCGTAAATTACAGCAGTTTTAAAATAAAAAAAAGCAATTTTGATCGCACAATATTTTTTGAGTGTCATCATAAAGTTTTTTTCTGTTAAGTTGAAACAAAATAACATAGCATCCACTAGTCATGTACACTTGTGGAAGTCACATCGACGACTGAATTGAAGAGCATTAAAAAAATATGTGTTTGTAGTGGTATACACAATTGTGCAAAGAAATGGAAATCCCTGATCAATACACAACATCCGAAAAAATGTGGGCGGGATTCGATAAGTGGGCGTGGACAAAATAGACTTATTAATGCCTAAAGTGCGGTAAGAGAAAAATTGTCCAAATTTGAAACACATAGCTGGGTCATCAATACACAACCTGTCTAGAAATATGCACAGGAATAGAGAATTAGGCGCGGCATCTCCCTTACAAAGACATTTGAGTTTTTTGTGTATCTAGAGAACGGCAAGAGCCAAAGTTTCCAAATTAGGTACAGGCATATTGGTTATCAATGCACAATATCCAACAAAAAGGGAACGTGTCACAAAATAGATTTATTTATATCTAAAGACGGTATTTTAATAACTTTCTGTTCATATCGCACCATGGGAAAGCTAAGATAAGATTTGGCTTAGACGAATATACCACACTTACTTGTTTTTTAATATTTTACCATGTTTCACTGCTTTTTTACTTTCTCTTGTACCTGGCTATAAATGAACATGAAGTGGGAAATAATAAATGCGATCTATAAAACAAATCGTGTTTAAAGTAGTTTCTGTTTTCCTTTACGCTGCAGCATGTTTGTTTTAATTTATTTTTTTTTTTTTTTTTTGTATATGCATAAAAGGAAAATAACATACAAACTTATCGCTTCCTTCAGCATGAAAAGTAAAATTTCTCATAACTATATTGTAATATATGAAATATTATTTATTCGATTTTACTTTTAATTGAATTAATTATGTTAAGAGCAAGAATTTTTTTAAATTGCCTTTTGTTTGGTTTTAAATGGGTTTCTGGCACAACCAGCTCTTGTTTTTTAAATACATACAACTTGATAGTTGGGAAATATCTACGTCTACGAACAAAGTTTATTCCTATTTACTTAAAGTACTTGTACAGCTGTTTAAATCGTTATAATTAAAACTTAAAATTGTGTAGAACCAACATTAAACTGTTTTAACCAAAATAAGATAAAGGGTAATTCTTTAAAATTTTAAAAAATAAATTTTAAAGCGTATGAGCGATGTTAATTATCAGATATATGCTTCTGTAAACTTTTTGAAATCCTACATTCGTTTAAACTACATATGAATACAGAAAAGGGTTCAAGATCTCTGTTAAACTCCAATTTCCGTAATTTTTCTTTAAAAGCAATATTTATCCAAAAACTAACGTTAATAAAAAATACGTTTTCTTAAGAGGAAAATAACACACATTCTCCGTTAGCAAAAGCAAATAAACGAAAATAAACGAAACAACCATTGTTATGAATTTTTTTAACAATTCTAAGAAAAAACCTTTAACTACCTTAATTGTTTATTTGGGGACAAGGAAAAAAGTACCTTGCAGCCCTGATTAATGCCCAGTTTATTTTATATAAACAAAAAGCAATTAAAATCTTAAAGTAAAAGAAGGATAAATAAAAAAACTTGTTATAAAATAACACTGTCAGCGTTGCCGTTTTGGTTACTTTTAACCAAAATTGGTTACTTTTTTTCTCGATGTGTACTCGTGTACTATTTTTCCATTTTGGTTACTTTATTTTAACACAAAAATAACCAATTTTTTGTTTTGGAACAAGAACTACCCACTCCGTTTTTTTTTACCCTCAAAAATTGTGTGTGGTATTTGTGCATCTAAAACCAATACTTTTTTTCATCTAAATAAAAATTATATTTTTGAAGCTTTATGTGCTGTTTTCATAACACAAGTGATTGCCCTTCCAGTAAAATTTATATGAAAAACACTCAAAAAAACTGTGCGAAAATATTCCTAGCCGTAAACTTGCTTGTGTTGTGAAAACAGCACATAAACTTTAACAGATTACATATCAAGTTAACTAAGTATATTAGGTATATATGTATATTCAAGTGTAGATGACCATTATCTGCTACTCTTAATGCTTCATAGGTTAAACTGAAACACTACTAGATAAACGATAAAGTCAAAGGCCCTTCCGATCCCATCCCGTTTCATATGATCTATGTATGAAAGATCTACCGTATAATTTAGCTCAAGTTTGCACTTTGACACCATAACATACAGCAATACTTAAAAGTTTTCATTTTAACAGCTCTTCATACAAAAAGGTTGAAAGCTCTAGCTCTTAAGTTTTTAAAATGGACGAAAATAAGTGTTAACTTGGTATAGTAGGTGCCACTTCCACTAAAAACTTCAACAAAATTATATAGCCTATTGCTCTTTCTAGACCATCGGTAATATACTGTCAAAATGGTTGTGAGGTAATCTATCAGTCCGTGGGTTGCGGGTTCGATTCCCGCCAGAGACTGGTTTGTTTCACTACAACGGGCT
The DNA here is from genome assembly GCA_963931875.1 of Pollenia griseotomentosa. Taxonomy (NCBI): domain Eukaryota; kingdom Metazoa; phylum Arthropoda; class Insecta; order Diptera; family Polleniidae; genus Pollenia; species Pollenia griseotomentosa. Next base: position 210,080,273 of record OZ007560.1, read on the forward strand.
GAAGGTCTACGTTAGTACTGCTCGGTTAATCAAGTTAGAATATAATTTGTAATTGTATTTGTAACTCTTATTAAATAAATTAATAAAAAATACTGTCAAAACTTTTTAAAAATCGGACCAGTGGATACAAACATACACAATTTCTTCTTTAGACATATTTTGGTTACTTTTTTACGCTTTTGGTTACTTTATTTTTACATTTTGGTTACCAATTTTTTTTGGTCGTGGCAACGCTGAACACTGTGTGACGAAAAAAAACCATTAAGAAAGTATAGCCTGTCAAATCCGAACATATTATACCCTACACGACAAAATATAAAAAAAATTTTGCTAGAGTACCCTAAACAAAATTATGTTATGAGGTTAAGATTCATCTACAAATTCTTTGTGCCGAATATTATTAATATCATCTATATGGTTAACTTTGGACTTACTAGGTCCATGACATAGGAGCTATCGTAAAAGTTAATATCGCCAATTTGTATGTTAATACCAACATTTATAAGCAAGTTATGGCATTTCGTAAGTAGTACACCAATACCCCGGTTTGCGTCGCTATTTGGGACCGGAAAAACTCGACGCAAGCCGAAGCACGATTTTTCATACATTTGTATTGATTTTCATTTAATTGGTTCCGAGATTCATTCTTTTAGCTGCATTTTGATTTGATAGACTTAATAAAGGTTAATTTTATTTTAGATCTTCAAAAAAAGTTAAAGCTTTCTTTTGAATAACCATTTGTATTAAGGGCATTAATCGCTGATTTTGATCTTCAGTGCAAATAGTAAGAAGTGGCTCCATTTTTTCCATTATGAGACTTCTCATTTTTGTAACCTGTTTATGTTCAGCAAATGGATTGTACTGTAGAAGGGGCTAGTTCAAGGTTTCTTTCAATATCAACAGCCTTTTCCTCTGATTTGGAACGCGTCAAAACGCCCAGCTTTTGTTCTCACCTTTTTTTGACTCGTTGCTGCAAAATATTTCAATTTAACTTTACTTCAGCAAATGTAATTTGAAACCAGTTGCAATCAGCAGACAACCTTCACATACATATTTGCATTCGACTTCAACGGAAAATCCTCTTTTTCTGTAGCTTTGTAAACACATCACTAGCGACGCAACTTCGAAGCAATGCGATGCAAAGTGAAACAAAAACGACGAAACTTCGAAATCACAGGCATTTTTAAAAGACGCAACTTCGAAAATGACGCAAGCCGAGGTATTGGTGTATTTGTATGGGATCTATGGTCAAATATGGACCGATTCCAATAAAATTTGGTAAGATTATTTTGATTGAAATTGAATAAGTTTGAATCAAATTTAATTTAAATACCAACATAATAAAATGGCTTATGGGCACAAGACCATATTCTGGAGAAAAGCTTGTATGGGGGCTATGTGAAATTATGGACCGATTTTCCCCATTTTACATAGGCTTGGTCCTTATGCCAATTAGAACGTATGTTCCAAATTTCATCAATTGCGACCTGTACTTTGCGCACAAGGGTTACATAGACAACCAGCCAGCCGAACGGACATCGTTAATTCGACTCAGAAAGTGATACTGAGCCGATCGTTATACTTAAAGGTGGGTCTAGGACTAAATTTTTAAGGTGTTGTAAGCATCAGCACAAATGAATAATACCCTCTCCACTATTATGGTGTGGGTATACTGAAGTAGAAATAGCTGTGATACCATTTTTATTGTAAGGTACTGTCGAGTACAACAACTATCTGGAATTTTCCAAACACATTCAAAACCTCGAGTTACGGTTATAAACCTAGTTTTTCACACCCGTTTGAACATGGGGTTTTTGAATAAAATTAGAGGCAAACGTGGTTATTTAGTTCATATCTCAGCCATTTATGGACCGATCTGGCTTAATTTTAATAGCTAACAAATGGGAGGTATATGAGATATAAATATATAACAACCTTCCCCCATCATATCAGGGCTCTAAGGAAAACCCATTTCAACACACACACATATATGTATATATGTACTTTATAAGGTCTAAAATCAATTGCTTTCGAATCGAGAAAGTACTCGATCACGACTGCCAGAATCAGGCCCCAGAAGTGTTTTTTTGGATTCCAATTTTTTTTAACTTATCATCACATTTTTTTTTTATATTCGAAAGTAGCATAGAGTTTACTCATAAGGCCTGGAACAGAATAAAGCAGTTGTTGTAGTAGCTGAAGCTGACGAACGCTCTGTAGCGCAACAAAGTTCAAAATTTAAATTTTTGCGCTTCAACTGTAACGACTACTACTTATAACTACCAAGAAAAAACTTCGCTTACAAAATAGTGTGTTGAGTAATCAGAAAAACATTAAAGCACTACCTTAAATTCTACTGAAAGAATCCAATGAATTTTACATGGGAAGTCCCAAAATTAACGCATTCAAAAGTAAGTCATTATTTTTTTTACCTACATACATACATTCAGAAAAAAGTAGTTATAGAAGAAAGCGACTAAATAATGAGTGAAAGAAGCTATTCATTTTGAAAAAGTAATCGAAGTTTTTACTGGGTACGTATTCAGTTGACACTACATACATTGAAACTGCCGTTTTTAACTTTAAAAAAAAACAGAAAAATCTAAGCTGCTTTATTGAAAAAGGTAAAATAAAGGCTCACATATGAATTAATTATTAATTAAGATTTTATGATTTTATACATTTTTAAAATATGTAGGTACTTCAAGTAGCAAACAAATAATAAAATCATTAATAACGACTTCTTATAGCCAAATATGTAAAATACATACTTACAATCGCATATATGTAAGTATAAACTTTAATATTTTCATAACGTTACATACAACAAGAGACATCTATTGCCATTTAAAATCCATATTCAAGTCAAAACCCAGGTGTGTATCTTAACCAAATATTATAATACAATTTTGTAGCAACTCTGTCAAATTGTTGCCATTTTATAATATAATATAAATAATAAGATTAACAAAGAGCAACAGCTGATTATCTCTCTTTAACGTTCTGAATTTTATATGACAAAAGTAATTTGGAATAACAAAATTGTCTTAGTCCAATTATTTAACCTGAAATGATATGTTCACACTTGCTTTAAATGTTAAGCGTTTTTTCTTTTATTTAAAAATAAAAATTATTTTTTTTTATTTAAAATTAAAATAATTTTTTTTATTTAAAATTTATTTAAAATTAAAATTAATTTTTCTACCCACACCACAATAGTAGAGAGGGTATTATGCATTTTTGCTGATGTGTGTAACACCTTAAAATATTGGTCCTAGACCCAACTTAAAGTATACCGATCGACTTAGAATCACTTTCTGAGTCGAACTAACGATGTCCGTCCAGCTGGCTGGCTGGCTGTCCATGTCACCTTGTGCGCAAAGTACAGCTCGTAATTTTGGAGATAGTTTGATAAAATTTGGGACATAGGTTCTTATTGGAACAAGCCTATTGAAAATGGGCCGAATAGTAGGACCACGAGGGAAGATAATGGGAAATTTCTGCCTCGCATAAACTATCAAACCGATTTTAATGAAATTTAAATCATAGATAGAAACATATTTATATGGACACATAAGCTATGCAGTTTTTCAAAAACAGGACCACAAGGGGAGGTAGAGTGCAGTAGAGGTATAGTGAAGGTTATAAACATAGATAAATCCGTATTAAAATGGACACATAATCATGATGTGTTTTTAAATACTGTGGTATAGGGTATCATATGACGAGCTTGACCGACTATACTTTCTTACTTGTTTTTTATTTTAAAATAATATTTTTAAAAATTAGTATTGTGGTTATTTTGTTGAACTATTTATGGTTTTTAATCCAAATTTTAAATATTTTTATTAGGCTTAAGTTCATTAAATTTAATTTTCATTAAATTATTTTTATGAAGAAAGGAGTTTTACAACATGAAAATTAATTAAAATTGTTGTTGATAATCTTTCATTTTTGACCGTGGTCGGGGCTCGAACCGCGGCCGGCAGGTTACCATGACATGTTTCGATCGCAACCACTCGATCTCCTCAGATGGATTTGCCGTTTTACACTCGCAGCCATCGACGACTGCTGACGTCAATAGTCTAACATCAATCATTAAACCAAATTGTATTTTAGCCTTTGGTAGATCGAAATTTGCTTTTTTGAATGATCATCCATTTTAATTGATTTTACATGTATTTCCTTACTTACTTACCAATATTGTAAGATCTAACCATCGTCTGTACGAAGCTTTATCAAAAAATTTGGTTGGTTGTGTCAAAAATTCTACTAGCTAGTGAAATTTTATTCACCTCAGAAGTGTCAAAATTCTCCTGACAATTGTACTTTGCTACTATTTCACAAATATTCACCACATAGCGCTCATTTGCTGCAACAACGTCATAAGTCAAAAATTCAAATTTTGTCATAATTTTACTTATGCATAGCAAATAATTTCATATTTCTAAATCTAACATAAAACGTATGTTTATATTTATATTTCAAAAATTAGCAACAAAAATGGCTTTGATATAATATTGTTGATTTTTATTAATTTTTTTTACAGAAATTAATTTAAAAAGTAAATGAGTTCACAAATCGTATATAAACTATTTTTATATACAAGTTAAGAAACTCACCACACTTAAAAGTGTAGATAACATCATTTGTTATATTTTAGTAGACTCTATTTGATTTGTTTACATTCGTCTTTCACTTATACATTGTTGTATTACAAACGTATTCAAACATTTTTAATACAACGCAGCGTTGATTTTTTATTTAACTTGTGGATTTCTCTTTTTGCCAATTTAGTTTTTATAAAAGCGAGTTACTAATCACACATATTAATTCTTAGCAAAACAGTAGAAACAAAATAAGTTATAAAACAGAAAATTCCTTAAAAAAGTGCAACTTTTTCCCAACCTTTAATAAAATCAATTTACATTACAACATATTGGAAAATGAGCAGTAAATCATACTTTAATGAACCTGAAGATGATGGTGGCAAATTGGCAAAAAAAGCGAAGGATTCACCCTTCATGATAGTGGGTAAGTAGTGTATTATTCCAACTTCACATTAGTTGTTGCTACGTAAAAAAAAGATTAAACAAACAAAAATGTCAAACGTGTAGTATGTGCAAGCTTTCGTAATTGTGCTGTGCAAAAAGTAAACTACATACAAACATTTTGCAATCAGAAAAAAGCTGTGACATCACAAAATTTCTTATACATGTGTATTGCTCATTATTTCTCATCGTGTTGTTTGGTGTATCCAAAAGAGAAAAGATGATAAAAAAAACTTGTGATTTTAGTTGAACAACTTTTCATGACCGCGACCTTCAATTAATTTACCACCATAGTCCTAGTCACGAAAATTTCTATTTAATCAAAAATAATTTTAATTTATATTAACAAATTGTTATCTAACCCAAAATGACAAGTTTTTTGTATATGTTTTGGTTTTTTTTTTTGTATATTTTGATATTTCTCTGTCAGTCAGTGATGCCATTTTCCGTGCTAGATTTGTACCTATCGTCATTTGCCAAAATTTCTTTAAGGTTTTTTAAAAATTTGAATGCTAAATTCTGTTTTATTTAACCCCATTGAAATAAAAAAAGTAACTTTTTTAAATCAGATCTCGTGTATTAATAACGAAGTTATTTGTACTAAATTTGTACATATACCTTTAATGTTACCGTTTTCCAGATCTAAAGAAATCTTATTGTCTTTGTATGGGCTTGGCACCGATTACGGCGCCTATGTTAAGCGCCAAGTAGTCAGTAAAATTTTTATCGCTTCAGTAGTTAACGAGTATAGGAAACAAACAAACTCGTTAATATGTACAGGATGGGCCGTAAGTCACTGAATAATCATTGTATATTTGATATAATTTTGTTTTTACAAAATCTAAGATGATGCGGCGGAAGTTAATGTAATACATATTTGTATTTTGTAAGGAAACAGCTTTAGGGGGGTGTGCTGGAAATCGCAAACGCAAAACGCAAGAATTTGGAGGCTGTTTTTAATACACTTTTAATCTAATTATTGTTATAAAATTCTGTTTAATAAAGAAATGTTTGTATAATATTTGTCATAAAATTCTTTTATTACAGAAATCTTACTAAAAAACGAATTTTTTAAATTCTTGCGTTTTGCGTTTGCGATTTCCAGCACACCCCTGTTAATTTTTTTCTTAATTCACAGCGGTGAACTTCAGGACGTTTAAAGCTGAGTGTCGCTGTTTCAGGGTTCTTATTTAAGCTGTACCGAACTCGTTCTATGTTATACTGGATTTGTGCTTTAAGCGGTCTTGCACTACAGGATAATTTACATACAGTTTCGGATGAGTGGAAACGCGTGACTACATTTCGCACTTATTAATTTCGTTATGGTGCACTTAAAAAGTTTCAAACCTTGTTTTTCAATCGCATACGTGGCTACTGAATCTCTAAAACCTGGTTTCTATACTGTAAAAAAAAAGAAAAGAAAAAAATACAAAATAAAAATAAATAAATTATTGATAGCAAGGTACAAGGTATATTTACACAAGGTAGACTCATTTGGGAGTGTAGAGATGCTGCTCTATAAAAGGAACCGAGTTGTCAAAATTGTCTTCATATAAAACAAAAACAATTTAACGCACACACGCACACATTTTGGCTCATATACACGAAATTTGACGTTTGGGTTCCAACTAGGGGTTAACAGCTGACAAACATATGGGCCAACGAGTTTACCTTGTGTAAATATACCTTGGCAAGGTATATTTACACCCCAATTGTCAAATTTGTGTGTATGAGCCAAAATTTGTACATGTGTCTACACTTCCAAACGAGTCTACCTTGTGTTAATGTACCTTGAATTATAGGTATCAACAGTAGTGACTAATGGTCGTCCCTGTATTTCGAATATTTTGCCATTTTTTCATTAAAAAAACGATTTAAAATTTAAAAAACTTACTACTAAACATGTAGTATATCTTAAGCGTCTTGCAGACGGTGGTCAGATCTTACAATGTTGTAATTTTTCTGACAATGGTGCCATTTTCTGATGCATTAATTTTACACATCTGCCAAATGAAAATGAGCTTACAATGTTCACACAGCTGCAAGACATTTCTAGGAAATTTTAATGACAACATTGAAAGATCTGACCACCTTCTGTATGAAGCTTTAGTAGGTATAAATTATTTGGTGTTAAAGAACTTAAAAAAATCTACTTCCTGGCAACACCGGTATCCGCCAATACTATGAAGTACAATAGCAACAAAAACACTCATACACATGCAAAAATAATGTGTATGATGTAACATTTGCTGCTATTGCATATAAAATTTAAAGATTAACATGCATTTTAAACGCTTTTGGATTTAAAATGAATTTGTTAATTTGGTACTTTTTTTTAAATATACACATAAAATATGTATTGAAGGTTGCGTGTAAATACATATGTGCAATGCACATTGTGCATACTTTGTTTAGACTGATTTCTAAAGTTTACGTACATATATAAATATCTACATACATGCATACATATTAATTTATATTTCCAGTAAAATCCCCAAATAACTTGTGTTTTTTATTAAACAAAATATTTACTAAGAATTGTGATATAATATAGAAGTACTGTGCATTTTTGTATTAAACCATTAAAGAATTTGCTTTTTTACAAAAAGCGGTTTATAACGTTTTGTAAATTAATCCCTTCATTAACATATCTCCTTAGATCTAACTGCCTTGGAGCTAACGCATACTTTTGCTAAATTAATTAATACAGTATAACCCGGTTAATTACCCCACGCTTAAATGCCTTTCACGCTTATTTACCTTGAGTTTTAAATCTCCGTTTTTTTTCTTAAATTTTTCAAACAAAAATCCACGTTTAATTACCCAGTTCGGGATTTTAATTGCCTTAAAAATTAAAATCCCAAACCAAAATTACACCTAAATTTCATTCGTTTATTTGCCTCAGTACTATTTGAAAAAAACACAGCAAGTAATGCAACCAAGTTTACATGTAAATAATTTGAAAATATACACCATGGTGAAATTAAATGCTAAAGGATCATAGAAATTAATATACGTACAAACATTGCATAATGAGAATGAAAATATTGCAGTCTAAGTGGAAAGCTATTTCTGGAAGGGCAAATAGAAACAGAAAGCTAAACATTACGAAGTAGGAATTCTGAAACAATTTCGTTATTAAACAAGTTGTGCATTAAGGAGAAATTTAATTTATGATATTACTACGTTTATCATTCTATGTGAATTTTTTTTTCAATATTCATCGAAGATCCCATAAAGTATATATATTCTGGGTCTTCTAAGTCGATTAAGCCGTTTGGGTTACAAATTTTTTCTAGTTCTTCAAAGATGTTTTTATTAGAAAAAATAGTTAAGCTCCCAAATGTGAAACTACCTCCCTAAAAACTAACATGAATTTGTAGCGGAATGCACTGATTGTCATTAAATTTCAACAAAAACCTTTTCATGACACCAAATATGGTGAAGGTCGGTCCATAATTTACATACGGCTCCATGTTAACTTAAAATTTAAAAATTTTCAGTAGAAGCAAAACCAATTTTAATTTTATATTTAAGGTATATAAAAAATAAGTTTTAAACTAACAGCTATAACTGGTAGTAAATTATAACTAAACTTGCTTAAATGTATTAAAAATAGAAAACTGGTCGAGTCCAAAGGATTTTGGTTAATAAGTTTGGTCGAATAGAAAATTTTCAGTGGCAACGCTGATCTGCAACAAATAAAACGAAAAATATTATGAAAAAATTACTAAAAGATTCATACTTAAAATTTTAATGTTTTTTGAATTAAAAACAATTGTTTTTCCACTTTTTTTTCACTACAAGTCCTTTGGAGGTTTAAAGAAAGTGGCGCACAAGCGCATATCAAAAATATACGCATTTTTCAAACGTACACACGACGTGGTCACATACACAATTATTTCTGTTTTTATTTATTAATAAAAAAAAAACTGTTAGCCCAACTAAAGACGCACATATAAAAACCACATACGATTTATTTTTTGCAAATATTTTAATTGTTATGCACAATTTTCATTTAAAAACTGCACAAAAATTATTTTTTTTAAATATTTTTTCAAGAATGTAAACATAAACAAAAAAAAAATGACATCTTGGGGTTTTCACCACAGTTAAGCAAAAAATTACCAGATGCCGTAGTGATGCCACCTTGTAGTAATTTCACCATGATATACACTTACAATTTTTGAAAAAAAAATATGCCCAAAAAAAATAAAAATATGACTTATTTGAAAGCAAAATATTCCACAACTTTATATTTGCATTAAAATAAACTTTATTTTGTGCTCACCAGAATAAAGTTACGTTAGGAATTACCCTTGAATATTTTAAGGATTGAAATTTGAATGGAAGCTGTATGTTTAAATCTGAAACGATTCAACTATATGCAATTTGCAGTAAGACATTTTGGGCCAAATTTAATCTTAATACGAACATGACTAAATGGTTTATGGACATAAAGAAAGAATTTTGCATGGGGACTTTGTGATATTATAGACCGATTCTCACAATTTACATAGGTTTCGTTCTTATGCCAATTAAAACGTATTTAACAAAGTTTATCAAAATATCTAAAAACTGGTAATTTTACTTTACGCAAATGGTTTACATGGACAGATAACAAGCCAGATGGACGAACGGACTTTAAAAAGTATTTCTGATTCGATCGGTTTACTAAACGATGCGTCTAGATTTCTATGTAGCAGCATAAACTTACATAATTGCTTTTTTCTTAATTTTTGCATATATATAAAACTTTACAGTTTACTTGCTTAGCTTACAATTGTAGAGTGAATATTAAATGTAGATGGCGAATTAAAGCAACAGAAAATTAATCTGTTATGCATATTATTTGAAGCATTTTTTATTTGCTGAACATGTTTTAAAATATGCTTAAAAAATGTGAAATATGTGTGCAAAAAAATGCATGAATAGCTAAAATATGCAAATTATTCACAAACAAATCGATACCAAAATTTTTAAAAAGTTTTAAAACGGATAAATATGTTGTTTCTGCATTCATTGATCGCACAAGAAAAATCATGCAATTGCATATTTACGGTTTCCCTGATCAGAAGTTTGTATGTATAAGAACGCTTTTGTTAGTAGGCTATGACAGAACATCTAAAAAAACATTGCAGATAAAATTTAAGACAGCAAATCCCATTGTTTTTTATTGCTATCTCTTTAGATTTAGCTGATACATGTAAAATTTCCTGTCAACTTTTTTTCATACATCAAAGTTATTGTATCTTTTAAATAAATACGTTTAATTACCTTGCTGAGGTATTTAAACGTATTAGCTTTATTATCTCAACGAGGTAGTTAAGCGTATTCGTTTAAATGCCTACCCCGCATAATTGCCCATAAATATTGGCATTTTTGGTGAGGTAATTATCCGTGGAATACTGTAACACCATATTTAACATCTTTTTTAAATTTAAAATAAAAATTCTAATAAATTATATTCAACATTTTTTATTTTTCGAATTTATTCTATGAGTTAAATTTCTGTTATGTATTTTATAAAGCTTTTTTGTAATAGTCTTATTCCTTCAATTTTTCAGGAATGACTTTATACACTACCAGACTATTATATTGTATCTTCTTGTTACATTTTACCTACGCTATCCTTTGGATAGCAATGAAGTATATTGTATGCACAGAAAAATTTACAATTATTAGACACCAGCAGAATGTAATGCATTTTCTGGCCCGCTACGGCTTTCGTCAGCATTCTTTGTGTCATACTGGATAGTGATACTTTATAAATTGAATGTATTTAACTCAACTATTTTAACAATTTATAAAGTATCACTATCCAGTATGACACAAAGAATGCTGACGAAGGCCGTTGCGGGCCAGAAAATGCATTACATTCTGCTGGTGTCTAATAATTGTAAATTTTTCTGTGCATACAATATACTTCATTGCTATCCAAAGGATAGCGTTGGTAAAATGTAACAAGAAGATACAATATAATAGTCTGGTAGTGTATAAAGTCATTCCTGAAAAATTGAAGGAATAAGACTATTACAAAAAAGCTTTTTAAAATACATGACTGAAATTTAACTCATAGAATAAATTCGAAAAATAAAAAATGTTGAATATAATATAAAGTAACCTACGAAAGGAAATAATTCCCAGTTTCTAATTCTAATAAATGTTAAAAAAAAACTTTAACCTTTTTAAAATCTAAAAATAACAAACACTAACAAGAGCCCAATAAATATTCCCTTAAGAAAATACCTATTAGCATTTGTAAATCGGTTCGTCACTTTTTTTAAAAGGAGCCAAATTACAATTAAAGTTTACAAAACAAATTTTATAAATTGAATGTATTTAACTCAACTATTTTAACAATTTATAAAGTATCACTATCCAGTATGACACAAAGAATGCTGACGAAGGCCGTTGCGGGCCAGAAAATGCATTACATTCTGCTGGTGTCTAATAATTGTAAATTTTTCTGTGCATACAATATACTTCATTGCTATCCAAAGGATAGCGTAGGTAAAATGTAACAAGAAGATACAATATAATAGTCTGGTAGTGTATAAAGTCATTCCTGAAAAATTGAAGGAATAAGACTATTACAAAAAAGCTTTTTAAAATACATGACTGAAATTTAACTCATAGAATAAATTCGAAAAATAAAAAATGTTGAATATAATATAAAGTAACCTACGAAAGGAAATAATTCCCAGTTTCTTATTCTAATAAATGTTAAAAAAAAACTTTAACCTTTTTAAAATCTAAAAATAACAAACACTAACAAGAGCCCAATAAATATTCCCTTAAGAAAATACCTATTAGCATTTGTAAATCGGTTCGTCACTTTTTTTAAAAGGAGCCAAATTACAATTAAAGTTTACAAAACAAATTTTCTATGAGCGCTCAGTTTTTTGAGTGCTTTTCATATACATATATACATTTTACTACATAATCAATCGCCTGTATCGTGGAAACTGCACTTAATAATCGATTTTGACTAAGCAAGTATATTTTTAAAAATCGCTTTATTTTATATATCATCTTAAATACAAACGTATGAAGCTGCCCTTTTACTTTAAAATTTTCTGTACATACAAAATTTACTTCATTGCTTACCAAAAGGTAGCTAAAATAAAAACATGTAACATGAAGAAACTAGATATTCTGGTAGTGTATAGAATCATTCCTATGTATTTATACATATCTATAGCTTCAATGTTAACCAAAGGCTGGTTTAAGCAAAAACGTATGTGAAATATTGAGGGAATGTGACTATTGCAAAAAAACTATAAATTGAAATTTGATTCATTGAACGGTTCGAAATACATAAATGGGATATTTTTAATTTTACTGCAAGCATTGTTGAAAATTACACAAATATATTTTTTGATATTTTGTTGAGCTACCTTAATAATAGCGTCAAGCGTTTTTTTCATGTCGCAATTTCTCATTTTCATACAGTTTATACGAACAAACCTTTCGAATGCGAATTTATCACCACCCGGTTAGAAAATCTTACTGACAGATCGCTTGGTCGGTATGTTTTATTGAAAATATATTAGCAAAAGAATTTTCATGTTTAAAAACGCTTGAAGCCCTTATTTAGTTAGCTCAGTTATGCAATACAAAATTAAATAAAACAAGTTAGAGTGCTATATTCGGCTGTGCCGAATCTTTGATACCCTCCACCGACATTTCAATTATTTCAGGTGTGATATCTACATGATATCTATTTATTATTAATTTATCTTTATAAAAACAGACATCAGCATTAAAATTGGTTGGGGTTTAGACATATATTAAATTATTGACCGACAATCAGAAAGTTTTATGCTAAGCAATTTTATCTAGCTTGCGTAAAATATCATGATTCGTAAAAGTTTAAGCCGAACTTAAATGATTTTCAGGAGGGGAATTTATATTCGAGCCATGGTAAGTTATGAACCAATCATCCTAAAACTCTGCAGAGTGATTTCTGGTATTAAAAACATAAATTTCAATATATTTCAAAACAGCAGTGAAATTAGTTTTTGTGTTTATATATTTATTTATTCATCAGTTAGGTAATACAAAGCCCATGTGGGCCAATAAAAATATATTACACAGACTTAATACCTAAGTAATTCAAAGTTAAAAGGCAAAAATAATTTAATTCTATATACCTACATACATATTTGTGTCGTTTCATTATAACATCTTGAGTCAAATTTAAAAAGTTGAAGAGAAAAAAAATCCCAATCATACGAATTTTTTTGTTTACGTTTTTAAAATATTGAATTACAAACGAAACCCTTTTTCAATTATGGTTTATTTATAATTAGATAAAAATGATTTTTCACAAAGTTTTTTGTTTTTAAAAAACTGGTTTGCTATCGCACCTCAACTCAAGACGTGATATAATAAAAAAAAAACTTTTATTTATCTATAACTTGTCTAATTATATAACCTAATATTCGCCTCCAAAGGCATAACACACATTCTATCATTAGATATAAATAGTAAATAAATTACACAAATTATGTGCACGGCCCAGTTAGGGAAAGAGCGTATTCAAGTAAGTTAAAAACATCAAATACTATGCAGTGAGTAAGAACATTAAGGAGGAAAAATGTTTAAGTTTAGCTTAAAGACATTGTTTGAGTGCTTAAATATACGCAGCTCTAATGCCAGTCCAGTCCAATAACTGGTTTCTCTAACTAGAAAAGATCTGGAGAAATCAGACCTAAATATTCTTAGAAAATTAAGATGAGGATTTCTGTTCCTAGGCGAAACAAGAAAGGAGTTGCACAGTACAACAGGTCTACCACTTATTACTAACATATGAAATGTACACAAGTTACAAACTCGCACATAATTATCAAAATCACAACCAAGGAAGTCTTTCACAAAGCCAGAGATATGGTCTCCGCGTCGAACATTGTTAACAAATCTGGTAATGGCATTTACCAAGAGCTTTAGTCAAGTAAGGGGGACATCGTTTACAATGAATTTCAGAAGGCTGCTAAATATGGGATCTAAGGTAAATTATGGACTGTATATCACAAAATTCATAACCTTTTTTCTGGCTATATGAAGCTAAGTTGAAAGAAATTTTACCACAATAAATATATCTGCTACGGTTTAAGGCGTATTTAATTAATTTACCAGAGTTGGCTTTTTATTGGGCCTATAGTAAATTATGGACCGATCATCACGAAATTTATTATTGCTATTTCTCGTCCTATAAAACTGTGAACTAAATTTAATTCTGATACCATTATAAATTACAGTTTTAGCCGTACTAAACTGTTTCCGGGGAGCAGGGTTTATATCGGACCTACGGTAAATTATGGACCGATCTTTACGAAATTTCACAGTGGCATTTCTAGTCTTATAAAACTGTGACGTTCCAAATTGTTATGATAGCATTATTAATTACGGTTTTAGGCGTACTTAACTCTTTTCCGGGAGTAGGGTTTATATGGGGCCTAGAGTAAATTATTGACCGATCTTCACGAAATGTTACAGTGTAATTTCCAGTCGAATTAAACGAACTTTTGCTGATTCCGTGCATTATCAATTTTTTAAAGTGATGGTTCCACATTTTGATTCATAGCTCTGATCCTACTGAACCGATTTTGCTGGATTTTAATCCCAAAATCCTTTGGATAACTACAAGCAATTTGACACCAAGTTTGTTCATTTCTTTTGAGTTTTTCGAAAGTGAGCGTGTTTTCAACAGACAGACGGACATGGCTAAATCAACTTAGAATTATTCAAGGCCAGAATACAAATACTTAATGGGGTCCTAGATAAAAAAGTTTTACACGGAATACCCTCTTCACAATTAATTGTGGTGGTGGGTGTAAAAATAGTTTTAAAGATTTTTGTATAAAATACTAAAAAAAACGCATAAATTAAAGCTGAGTTCCAGCACTATTTAAAGCACCTGAATTATTAAAATTTGAGTTTATATTGGTAAACAACTTGTAATTGCATTGCCTGATGAATCAGAAAATTTTGATTCTAAAGCTTTTGAAATAGTAACCATTGATGCATAATTATTTTTCTTGTGCATTTTTTACGTTACTCTTTTTATTTACATACAAGTTTATGAAGATATGTACTTAGAACGCAAAGTACAAATAAAACTAGTTTTAATAATATCGCAAAACCGAATTTAATTAAAGAAAAAAAATGTATGCATATTTTCCCTTTAACGCAATATGATTTTATTTTTAAGGATCTGTGGGGATTTTTGAGAATAAGAAAATACTTATATTGGGGATTTTGGGGGATAAAAATTACAAATAAGGGATAAGGTATATATTAAAACTGGTAACCATGCACATATTGTTCAGATCCAGCTTTCTCAGTTTTGGGGATTCATCGCCAAATGGGGTATTTTTTTTGTAATTGGGGATAAAAATTTTGGGAAAATCCCCATGGGATTTTTTTGGAAAAGTACACATTTTTGCTGGGAATTTTTGGGACTTTTATTATTATTTATATATATGGCATATATGCCATTTGTGCTATGGTAAGACAGGTTTGGTCAAGACGTGGGTACAAATTAAGGTATTTTTGGTTCGAAGATTTTGTCATACCAAGACGCTAATGGCTCGAAACATTTTCAAGAGCTTGCTCAAATAGTTTTAAATATGCTTACTGTACCAACATGTAACGCTTGTTATGAACGAATCTTTTCTATAATTAATAGAATCGAAAGCAACATAATGCAGTATGAGTTATTAGAATCTATTCTTAGAATTAATAGACACTTTTAAAATAATTCAGTTTGCTGTGACAATTTTTTACATCTTCTCAAATCTAACACTTTTTAACACAACCAATATGTAAGACAAAATTGCATTGGCTGATGAACCAGAAGATCTTATCTGAAGTATTTGAAATGCTAATTGATGCATTATTGTTTTTTTGTGCGTTTTTTTTTTAAGTAACATACTCTTAAAACACACCTTTGTAGGTAGAACTCAAAGTACAAATAAAATTAGTTTTGATAACACAGTGCAGCACTAAAATCTTGAACCAATTGAGACCCCCAAAATCTGAAAGCTTATGATAGTAGTAGAAAAACCCTAGGTAAGTTTTGCATTATTAGCTAAGGTTTTTTTTTAATTCATGTTTGAAGTTTTCGACTGGGGGTGTATTTTAGTACAATTTTCAAAAACATGTACTGATTCTTAAGTCTATATCTCGTGAACTATTCGAGTTATCGCTTGTCTGTCTTCGGCAAATTTTAAGCTCTTCATCAGATCTAAAAATTTTACCTTAAGATAAAATCGAAAAAACAACAACATCTTACTCAAAACAGCAAAACTGTCAAAAAACTTTGAAAAATAGATGATTTTGAACGTAAAGAATGAAAAATAAGGACACTTCAAATCTTTTTAAATATATATTTAACTTTAGTCGTGGATGGCCAAAGTATTATTGCTTTCTGTGCCGTTGGGACACACGAGCAAAAGTCGATCACTACTCGCAAACTTGGGAAAAACGAAAATCGGGAATGAAAGATGCCACTTTAGAGATGACAGCAGAGCCACTAATAAAAAATATTAGTGACATCTTGCTGCCACCGCTGCATATTAAGTTGGGCAAAACGAAGAAGTTTTAAGAGACGGTGACGAAAAATAAGGACAACGTATTTCACTGCCACAAGAAAATATTTCCAAGACTCAGTGATCAAAAAAATAAAGCGGGTAATGTACTTCTTAACTAATCTCTTCAAATTTTTATTTATTGTTTGTTCATTTTTTTTTTTTTTTTGCTTAAAACAGGTGTGCTTAATGGACCAGACATTCGAAAGTTGCTAAAAAGTGAAGATTTTAACACTGTTCTGCACGGAAACGACTTAATTGCTTGGGAAGCACTTAAGGCAGTTATAGAAAGAGTCTTAGGAAAAAATCGAGACGACGAATGGAAAGTTTTAGTTGAAAAAATGCTTAAATCATTCCAAGTAATCGGTGTGACCATGACATTAAAACTTCACTTTTTAAATAATCATTTGACAGAGTTCGAAAAATAATTGCCAACAGAATCTGATGAGCAAGGTGAGCGCTTCCACCAAGTAACCATCCCGATGGAAAAACGGTTCAAAGGGGGAAAAATAGATGCGATGCATGCGCAAGTATGCTGGTCTAGCCATACAGTATTTTCATACGAAAATAAAGCAAGAGAAGCGGTCGGAAACTTGTTTTCAGATAATGAGACTAGCTCCGAAAGCGACGACTAAAATTTAATATATATCTAGAAAGATTTGAATTGTCCTTATTTTTCATTCTTTACGTTTAAAATCATCAAAAAAATCAAGTTTTTTAACAGTTTTGCTGTTTTGAGTAAGATGTTGTTGCTTTTTTCGATTTGATCTTAAGGTAAAACTTTTAGATCTGATGAAGAGCTTAAAATTTGCCGAAGAGACACAAGCGATAACTTGAATAGTTCACGAGATATAGACTTAAGAATCAGTACATGTTTTTAAAAATTGTACTAAAATACACCCCCAGTCGAAAACTTCAAACATGAATTAAAAAAAAACCTTAGCTAATAATGCAAAACCCACCTAGGGTTTTTCTACTACCATCATAAGCTTCCAGATTTTGGGGGTCTCTATTGGTTCAAGATTATGAAGTTAAAAAATGTGCTACAGTGTAATATTACACAAATTAATTAAAATTAAATAAATATATGTTAAGAACAATTTTGATTTTTAGTTGAACTGTTAATTTTTGGTGCAGTGGTTAGAACTCAAAGATTTTCTGAAGATAGAATGTGGTGATTCTTGAAACATGTAAAAATCAACCCGGGTTCAAATCCCAGCTCAGCCAAAGAAAAATTATCAATAAATTTTAATAAAAATTCCAAGTTGTAAAATTCCTTCCTCAGTGAAAATAATTTAATGAAAATTAAATTTGATGAACTCAAGGCTTATTAAAGAATATTAAAAATTAAAAAATAAATATATGTTAAATAGGATCTTTTGTGGATAGAAAAACTGCTATTTTGGGGATGAAAAATCGCTAATTAGGGATAAGTTATAAAAAAAAAACTGGGAACCCCTTATATATATACATATAAAGATATTGTAAAAGTATTCTGAAATTTGTATGTCCTTTAACTCCTAAACTAGATGCTTTGGTCTCGAAAAAAATGTAATAAAATTTTTTTATTTTTAAAGCAATTTTTAATTTTATTTATTTATTTATTAATCCATATTGTAATACAAAGCCATTTGGGCCAAAAAACGTATTACACAGCAATATAATCCCGAGTATAGTACTTAACCTAATCTATAAAAATAACTTACATTTACTAAGTAAGTGCGATATGTACGATTAAAGGTTCCATTTAAAAAGAAATTTTGTTTTGTAATTGTTTTAATTTATAAACATTTGTTTTAAGTTGGTATTGTTTAAGAGAAGAAAAAATTATAAATAAAAATGCTTTTTCTTCAAGCTCGAGGCCAGTATTGAAAATAAATTTTATTTTTAAAAATTGCCGATATTTCGATACTCTTTGAGTATCATCATCTGGGCTTGTCTATAAATATAAATATAAGTACAATGTAAAACTCATACAAAAAATAACAATCGTAATAAACGACATAGAGAAAACAACAATAACCATACATGTACAAATTAATACGTAAACTTACAAATAAATAATAATTTATATTTAACACGAAAAATTGTTCATTTCTTTGAAGCGTCTGATGTTAAACTAAACTTAAAAAACTACATATTGCTAACTCTCTTCCCCTTGTTAATCAAATGTTTGTAGCTTTGAGAACAGTTCTCCACATCAATTTTAAAATTCATTTTTGTAGTTGGTATATTGATGATGTGTAGCATCTCTAGCATGTAACGTCGTTTATAATTTTGTTCGCTCTCTAACACTCGTACTTTGTCAAAGTCTGGAAAATGTTTATTCTCAACACAGTGGGTTGTTAGTGCTGTTTTTTGAATAAATTTGTTCAGCCGGTGTTTTTGATCGGATTTATGTCCTGCAATTCTAGTTTTTAATTTGTTTTTCGTTGTTCCAACATACACTTTCTTACACGTTTCAGTTTCATTACCTTTACAGGGGATCTGATATACCACATTTGCTTTTTCCATATTTGTAATTTTGTCTTTGGTGTTACTGAAAATTATTCCAAGGTTTTGTTCAGTTTTGTGCGCCATTTTAATGCTTTCTCCATTAAATAATTTAGATTTTTCAAATCTTTCGGACATTTCAGGAATAAGAAAAAATTCTTATTTTTCATATATAAATGTAAAATTTGATATATGTATCTAAATTAAATTTTATTTAATGATAGTTCATTAATTTTTAATTAAAATTACGTAATCAAAACTTCTTTTTTCGTTGTTTATTGCCAAAAGTGGCATCTTAGTAGCAAATTTTATTTTGCACCATTGTATTAATACAAAGTAAAATATGAGAAAGTGTGATAGTGTGAACGCAAGGAGTCATGAAAATGACAAGTATTACGAAAAACAATTTAACATCCCATATGACTTCATCGTTTTTTGAAAATTTTCAAAACAATAATACTTTTCATTTGATCAGGGTTGCATTTTAACAAAAGCCTATTTATGTATGATAGTGTGACTACAAAGTGCCGGATCACACACGTCAAGTTTTGAGCTTTAAGGAGAGAAGGGAAAAGAGAATGCCCCTCTCTGCTAAAAACTCAAGACTTGAGTCAAACTTGACGTGTGAGAACCGGCACAAACTGTAATGTTACTTTAGATTTTTTTGACAGTCGCAACAAAACTCATTAGATTTCTATCTCACAAAGTATTATGGTATACGTAAGACTTGTGTGATAGTGGAAAATAGCCCTAAGTAACGTTAAAGATTTATTATAAATTATTTGTTCAAAAGAATCGTACTTATGCCAGTTATTTCTACAAACTAGGATGTTCAGTCGATTAATCGAACAATTTTAGACGATTAAGTTTTCGAATAATTTAAAATTATTAATTTCGATAAGAATTTTAATCGAATAATAATAATATATAGTATTTCTGTTAAATGTATAATTTTTTAAAGTTTTATATAAGTCGAATAAACAAACCAAATGTATGTGTCCGTTGGAATTAAAAAAAACAGTCATGTTTGGTGAGTAATTTAGCTTATATTTTTGTTACATTTTTTCAACACAATTTAATAATTCATTTTACAAAAGAAAACACGAAAAAGTTAGGTTAACTCAAAGAATTTTATTAATTTATCTTGTATATTCTAGAAATCGAAATGAAGTGAAGTTGAAATTGAACGATAATTTAAATTCAATTACTATTTTAAATCCACTTCATTTCGATTTCTAGAACACGCCCGTGGTCCAATGAATAAATATTTTAAACAAGATACTTCAATCGATTCTCTAGAGGAAATTATTTGCAGAAGCATAGCAGAGGATGGAATGTCCGTAAAAAGTTTCAAAAAATCCAAAGTTATATTGACTCTTTTACAATCTAAGTGTCCGAAAGTAAGGCAACAATTTGGAGCCACATTAACAAGTTTTATTTAAAAATAATGTTTATTTACTCAAGTATTAATTTTTTCTAAAATTATCAAAAAAAAAAATCTCGTAATTTATAAAATTTCTGGATTTAGAAATTTACAATTAATCGATTAAACTTAAAATTTTATTCGTTTAATCGAATATTCGCGTTTTGCTGTCTCATTCCTGTTTCGCGCCCCAAACATGATAGAAACAACATGTCTTGCTATACAAAATTTTAAATCATCAAAACATTGGCTATTGATAAAAATTTAAAAAAAGCAAGAGCAAAAAAAAGATTCAGCATGGTATGCTTTGGCAATTGTATGATGTGACAAATGCCGCTATGGTGTATAGTTCAACATTTGCAGGCCTTTAATATCGTTATGCTTCACCACAGATGGAAAGAGTATATATACCCATGCAGAAAATAGCAAACGTCCCAACGTTGTTAAAACATTACAAGTTCTTCTTTCAATTTTTTTTAACCTAGAATTATTAAAATCTTTTTTTTTTTTTTTTTGTTCTAATTTACAGGTATGACCGGCTTTGTTGCTGCCGCTGTTATTGGTGCCTACAAATATAAGCATCGTGGTAACATGAGTACAAGTGTATTTTTAATGCAATTGCGTGTTGCTGCCCAGGGAGCAGTAGTCGCTTGCCTTACAGTTGGTTTGGCCCACTCCATGTATAACCAATATTTCAACAAAGCTCCAAAACAAGAGTAATGAAACACCTTTTTATTTTTAAACAAATTTAAAACTAGTATAATTGTAAATTATTAATATAAATTAAGATGTTTGCTTAATTTGATCATCCCTACTCGAATCTATTAATTTTCTTACACTTCGTTTGCTTGTTTATTTTTAATTTTTTATATGTTTTATTTTTTTTATTTTCAGTAACAAATTGTCCAATTAAAATTGATGTTATCTTAAGTTCATAAATGATTAAAACAATAAGAAAATATAGAGAGGCAATTTTCATTTATTAATTATAACGACAAACAACCTTTAACTGAAACTCATATTTAAAAAAAATCTTGGAAAACAAAAAAGCAGATCATACCAAATATGCAAACGTTATTAACCCGTGAAATCCACCACATAATAGGATCTAATCTACATCTTAATAGTTTCAATTAATAAGTTTGTTGTTATATCTGTCTCCATATACGCTATTTATGATACAAAATGTCCTATTGCCTGTGATAAATAATGAACTTATGAACCCGGCTAATTTTGCTAATAATAAACAAATATGTTTGTCTAATATCTATGCAAAATGTATAGTTAGGTGTATATGTATGTATGAAATGTATATTTAAATAATACAAATATGAATTTTGTGTATATAAATTTTACATATTTTTAATTTACATATAAAAAATAGTTATTATCTTCACTATTTAATTTTATTTTTAAATGTATAACAAGAAAAAACACCACACAAAACGTATTTTACAAATTGTTTCTGAAAACAAAAATATAAATAAAATCGATTAAAAAAAATTCAAAATTATGTACGTATAGTTTTATTAAAGGAAGGGATCGTTTGGTACTCTCCATGGTCATATTAATAGGTCCGCGCAAATTTACAACAATGCAACAAAAGTGACGAAACGTCGGGTGAAATGTAATAAATTTGTTTTTATTTACATCAACTTCATTAGGTCTTATTAGCTTGAAAAAAATTAACTGAAAGAAAAAAACACTGTTTGTGGAAAACATGATAAAACAACCGCATTTGTTTGTGTAAAAACTAATAAAGATGTCAAAAACAATTGCACAAAAAAAACAACTCTGGAAAAAATTGGCAGGTGTTTTGCGTAGACCTACTAATTGGAACATGGTACTCTATCGCTTTCGCAAAAATTTATGAAAATGATTTAACACTGGCAATTAAAATGAACGATGGCGCAGATTAATAGCAATAAAATGTCAAAATGTCTAAAATAAATAGTGAAGATCTGCGAAAAGAAACCAATCGATAACCAGGAGGCTCGGATGTCACTAAGGTCGCATAAAATAACGTCCATTCTCGTTAACCAGTGTAATCTGTACCCATGTTCTGTAACTATAGTGAGAACGTCTCGCATCGAAAAGAAGTGAAACGAAATATTCCATCGTTTCTCAAAAACCCCAATTCACAGAACACCCAATTCACAGAAATTAGTCAGAAGTCCTAACTTTGGCCCCAGGGCCAAATAAGTAAAATGAGCGAATTGGCTAGAAATAGTTTTTTGAAAACTTTGCTCTACAAAAAACTAGCGCCCAAAATGAAATATATGCTTAATTGTAGCTAAGGTGGCCCGCTATAACACCCATTTCACAGAAGTTAGTCAGAAGTCCTAAATTTGGCCCCAGGGCCAAAAAAGTAAAGTGAGTGAATTGGCTAGAAATAGTTTTTTGGAAACTTTGTTCTACAAAAAACTAGCGCCCAAAATAAAATGTATGCTAAATTGTAGCTAAGGTGGCCCGCTATAACACCCAATTCACAGAAATAAGTCAGAAGTCCTAAATTTGGCCCCAGGGCCAAATAAGTAAAATGAGGGAATTGGCTAGAAATAGTTTTTTGAAAACTTTGCTCTACAAAAAACTAGCGCCCAAAATGAAATATATGCTAAATTGTAGCTAAGGTGGCCCGCTATAACACCCATTTCACAGAAGTTAGTCAGAAGTCCTAAATTTGGCCCCAGGGCCAAAAAAGTAAAGTGAGCGAATTGGCTAGAAATAGTTTTTTGAAAACTTTGCTCTACAAAAAACTAGCGCCCAAAATTAAATGTATGCTAAATTGTAGCTAAGGTGGCCCGCTATAACACCCAATTCACAGAAATTAGTCAGAAGTCCTAAATTTGGCCCCAGGGCCAAATAAGTAAAATGAGCGAATTGGCTAGAAATAGTTTTTTGAAAACTGCTCTACAAAAAACTAGCGCCCAAAATGAAATGTATGCTAAATTGTAGCTAAGGTGGCCCGCTTTAACACCCAATTCACAGAAGTTAGTCAGAAGTCCTAAATTTGGCCCCAGTGCCAAAAAAGTAAAATTAGTAAATTGGCTAGAAATAGTTTTTTGAAAACTTTGTTCTACAAAAATCTAGCGACCAAAATGAAATGTATATCAAATTGTATCTAAGGTGGTCCGCTATAACACCCAATTCACCGAACTTAGTCAGAAGTCCTAAATTTGGCTCCAGTCCTAAATTTTTTTGAAAACATTGTTCTACAAAAAACTAGCGCCAATCATTACCAGCCCAATTATGAATAAAAATTCCCCCGGGAGTTTTCTCCCGTCTCCCATTTTTCCTATGTCCCAATTTACAATGTGGCAAGTGAAAGGCAGACAGACGAAGTTTGTAGGCGAGAGAGGAAAAAAGTGAAGTGTGTTACGCATACAGCGTCGCCCCCTTACCACAAACTTCGTCTGTCTGCCTTTCACTTGCTACATTGTAAATTGGGACTATGTAAATTCAATTGTAAAAATGGGAAAAGGGAAAAAACTCCCGGGGGATTTGTATTCATAATTGGGCTGTAAATGTATATTAACATTTTCAAAAGTAATGTGCTTGTATATGTATATGCATATTCTTTAAAAATTTAAATATTTACAGCCTGTTCGTCGATTTCGAACGTTAACGTTGGCATAGAAAATTATATATAAAACAAAAACAAATTTTCGAATTTTGAAAAAAAAAATTAGTTTGTTATCTACTTTGTTATGTTCACGGCGATCCATACAGGCTTTGATTTGGACAACAACCGACTCAGCTGACAATTGAATAGAAACGTGTATGGGCTGCTTTACTTGTTAACGCAGGGTTGGAAAATGGGTTTTCTGATTTTGTACCAACTTTGAACAAAAAATAATGGTATACAATTATACCATGACGGTATTATTTTCCATTCGTTCCTTTGTTTTAACTAGGTTATAAATAGAAACAATACTTTCGACGTTGGTCGCGGAATCTAGAATACATAGAATTCCTGTTACAACTCAAAAGAGTATACATTTTGCTTTGCCTTCCTTTTGCTTTTCTAACTATAGAAATTGTTTCATCCACTCCACATACGGCTTAACTTCTTGCTTCATGACCTGCTGTAGTATTTTAAAACAATTTAACCCTTAAATACCTGAAATTTAAATGTGTAATTTGCAATTAATTTGTCTTTTCGCATCAAATTTCTGACTAAAATGATTTTTTCTTCCACACTAGCATAATCATTCAATTTAATTGGTTCCGTTATACTGAGAATTTTATAAATAGAAATTTAGTAAATAGATTTTGTTCAATACTTATTTTTTCTGATGACCGTCTGTAGACGGTCTTAAGCAGCCCATACACTTGCAATATTATTGTATATGATATTCGCCATATTATTTCCATTTTGTCCTATATTATGCAATAAGTCGCACAATGTTTTTATTTATTCAATAAAAATGTGAACATAGCCTATAGGAATAACATTAACTGCATTGTACAATGTTTCCAACACACTTCACTTTCTTTTCGTTATGCAATAAAAATCAAAAGTCTTTTGATTGTTGCCAATATATTGTGCCACCTTCGAATATCACATACACATTGGCGATATAATTGTACAGTACGTAAAATAGAACAATTTTATTGCAAGTGTATGAGCCGCTTTAGGTGTTTAAGGGTTAATGTAACCCTGCTTCTTCGTTCTGCATTATAGATAAGTTCTTCAATAATTTGTATATTAATAACAAAAAATTGTCAAGTGAAGATGTAAATTGTTAGAAACATCGCGTTACCAACCCTAGCAAAACAAACTTCAACCATTTTTTAGCCAACCTAATAACAGCAAGCAAGTGACCATTTGACAATCAGCTGGTCTGTTATTGTGCTCTTGACGTTTGAAATTTTCTATCGATGCGAAAAAAGTGAAAAAAGTATTCCAATATAGAAATCAATTAAAATTGAATTATAAATTATAAAAGTATTAGTGAAATTTGTTACTAAATAGCTTTATTAATAACTTTTTTGAACGATAACTTGAAAAATATAAATCTTATTCTATAATATCAAAACTTTGCGAAACAAATAAAACTGTTCTACTTCCATCAATCAAAACAACGCATTATAGAAGGATTTTTAGAAAACTATGTTTCGCAGCCGTAGCTGGTTTGGAGGAGGTTGGAATAAACCCAAGAATCGCCTATCACTAGACCATCTGAAATATTTATATAGTATTTTGGACAAAAATACCACAGTATCGGAAAACAATAGAGGCTTACTGGTGGAATCTTTACGTTGTATTGCAGAAATATTAATTTGGGGCGATCAACATGATTCTTCAGTATTTGAGTATGTTTAAAGTACGACAATGTTAACAAATATTTGTTATCAATTAAATTCTTTGTAGTTTTTTTCTCGAAAAAAATATGCTGTCTTATTTTTTGCATATAATGCGTCAAAAAAGTGGCGGCTCTAGTTTTGTATGTGTTCAACTATTGCAAACATTAAATATTCTATTTGAGAATATAAGAAATGAGACCTCATTGTGTAAGTATTCATAAAAGCAAAAAATAACATTTGAAAAAAACCTAATTTTCTTTAAATTTTCTTTGTTTAGATTATCTTTTGAGTAATAATCATGTCAACTCAATTATAGTACATAAATTTGATTTTTCTGATGAAGATGTTATGGGTTACTATATATTATTTTTAAAAACTTTAAGCTTAAAATTAAATACCCATACTATACATTTCTTTTATAATGAGGTATGAATAACTATATTTAGTTCTGCTTAAACCCTTCACCACAGGTGGAAAGCGTAAATTTAAGTTTGTCATTCCGTTTGTAATTTTACAATATTGACCTTAGACCCTATAAAGAATAGATGTTTTCCGGATCCTAATGAGTAGCGAAGTTAATTTGGTTATTTCCGTCTGACCGTCTGTCTGTTGAAATTAGTTTTCCGTAGACCCCAGAAATTATGGGAACTATGTTATATATTTCTATCACATATGCTCTGTTAATTTTGCTATTGAAATTCAACCAGATCGGTCCAGTACTGACTGCCTGTTTGTAGAGCACGAGCGCACGACTCGTTCGTTTAACTTACTGCCTGTTTGTAGAACGCGAGCGCAAAAGTGACTCGTTTAACTTACATTTAAAACAAAAACAAAATTTCATAATTTGTATTTGTTTTAAATGTAATTTAAACGAGTCACTTTTGTGCTCGCGTTCTACAAACAGGCAGTTACATTAAAAAAAAAAAAACAATTTTGTATATTTTGAAATTTTGTTTTAAATGTAAGTTAAGCGAATGAGTCTTGCGCTCGTGTTCTACAAACTGGCAGTGAGAAATGAGTAAAAACCACGATTACCTCAAATTTTTTGTAATATGTCCTTTTTTACACAACAATTATGTACATACATGATTTGCCGCTTAAATAAAGAATTATTTTAGCGAAAAAAAAAATTACTCAAAATATATTATTTTTTTTTAACTCTGTTTGATGATGTCAATTTTCAACTGCCAATATATTTTTAATAAAACAAACTGACCATGCGATCTGTCAAAAAAAATTCCCAGCAAGGTGGTGTTGAACTCGTGTTCTAAAGGTTTGTTTCATATAGAATTATGTATTAATTTTTAATGGTAAATCAATTCTTATATTTGACTTTTATTTTGTTTTTATTATCAAAAACAGGAAGTCATTTTTAATTTGTTGGCTCTTATGTTATAAATCATTTAAAAATAAGAGGGAACCTTTTTCAAAACCGAAAAACATTTTTTTCAGAAATCAAAAGGCCATAGTTTTGGTTTTATAAAAACTCTTCCCTTGTACCGCAATATTACTGCCTGGCATTGTATTCAGCTAGAATCATATGTAGAATCTGCCATTAACGAAAAGCTTAAAAGTTGCGAGTATTTTCCTTTTTTTAGATTTATATAACTATGAAATTTTTCAAAATGCCTTTTTACAACATCTTGACTCTTATTTTTAAATTTTTCAAAACATAAGAAAGAGGCACTGTTTATTGCCAAAAGCATTCCCAAATCATCAAATATCTTTTAAATTACATCATTATATTACTTCTCTATTTATGTATGCAATGTTTACTGGTCAAGTTTTTTTAAGTAAAATATACAAAATATGTAAGCATCCGCCGCATGTGCACTCGTCGCTTGATAATCGACGACTGAATTGTGTACTCTCGTTGACTAAATAAAAGAGCGTAAGAATGCGTGTGAAGAATGTGTGTGAATTAATTTCCACAATTGTGGTATGGGCTGGACACCAATGATATAGACTGTATGAAAATGAGTTTTGACGTCCAAACAACGCTTGCCGCTCTTCTTTAGGTAGCTCAGTTATTACATAGAGCTGCATTACGTTGGGTGAAGGGTATTAAAGATTCGGCACAGTCGAATGTAGCACCCTTACTTGTTTTTTAATATAATTTTGTTTTTAGCATACAAATGATTTTCCTCTATATACTGAAGCTATTAAGTTTTTTAATCATCCTGAGAGTATGGTTCGTATAGCTGTACGTACTATTTCCCTAAATGTTTACAAAGTACAAAATTCCAGTATGTTACGTTTTATAAGAGACAAGTAAGTTTATTAAGTAGAAAAAATAATTATTATAAAATTTCATGAAAAATCTTATTTCCAATGTTCTGTATCAGAACGGCTGCTCCTTATTTTAGCAATTTAGTTTGGTTTATTGGTAAACATATTTTGGAACTCGATATATGCGTGCGCACAGACATTGAGTAAGTATAATTTTATTTACATAAAAAAAATTAATACATGTATTTTATCTGGCGACTACTCTCTATTGCGATGCGAAAGAAAAATGGTAACAAATCGAGAGATTTGTACTCTCTTTAATATTGCGCATTTGTATGCTTTTTTTAATTTTATTATTTTTTCATTTACAAATTAATTGAGCCCTAGGCTGATTAAGACCAAATTGCCAATATCGGGCGCTTTGTTAACTGGAAATAATATGACCGAGAACTCGGTTCAAGAAAAGATTGAAAGAAAAAGGAAAGACAAAAGTATTATTATGATCGAAACGTAAAATTATTGCCGGAAATTAGTATAGGTGATTTCGTTATTTTTAAGAAGGAAGGAAAGGACTAGCGATCGGTCATATATAATTAAGGACAATTGTGATAGGTTATTTAGACGTAATCGAAGATTTATTGCTAGGACGGAGAATGCTGAATTCGATACTGGTGATTTACTGCTAGAGGAGAATATGGGTAGGTTGCATTCATTACCTGGGGACTCTGATGTACGCGATTTGGATAGTGGACATGAGCGTAGTATTGAGTTGAATGTTCCTTCGAATGGGCATAGGGCACCTGTACAGGGATTC
The DNA here is from genome assembly GCA_963931875.1 of Pollenia griseotomentosa. Taxonomy (NCBI): domain Eukaryota; kingdom Metazoa; phylum Arthropoda; class Insecta; order Diptera; family Polleniidae; genus Pollenia; species Pollenia griseotomentosa. The sequence continues at coordinate 210,109,184 of OZ007560.1, forward strand.
GGGGATATGGCGGTCTGGAAAAAGGGGGGAAAATTATATCTCTTCGGATAATGGTATTCAGGGCGAGGAGGCGGGAGCCGGTGGGGAGGTCAGGACAAGAAGTGGTCGATTGGTGCGACCACCAAGGAGATACCTAGAATAGAAAAAAAGCGTGTAACAATTGCATGCTTAAAAGCAATACTACCAAAGAAATGCAAGTATGTTAAATGTAATAAAAGAAGTGTCAGAAAGTAATGACAAGTTTGATATATCGGGTGTTTGCTGTAACGAGTCATTGACATTAGAAAGCTTAAGACATTTGTAGTTTAAAAAACCAATCTTGTAACTTGTATTAAAGTAATCACAAATAGATAATCAAATCAATTAATTAAACGAATAATATACAGAGAATTATAGATTACCAAATCAATTAATTAAACGAACAATATACAGAGAATTATTACAAGCGCGGCATGAATATCGAAATTGTCACCAGCGACCCACCTTCGATGTGACCCAGTATCACCTCCGTCGCCCTCCACATCGCTAGGATCTCAGCCTGGAAGACACTGCACTCATCCGGGAGGCTGAACGCCTTTTTCACGTCAGTGTCGGCAATATAAACAGCGGCACCGGATTGTGCCCTGAAAGAAATAAGAAATTTGATTTAGGCTTGATTCGCAACATTTCATTTTGTGTTCACAATAAATCAACAACTTTTTTGCAACCACATATATTTTCAATTAAAAAAACTTTTGCAAATTTTGCCCACAACAATATTATTATTTTTTTTTTTTTAATATTTTAAAAATCTGAAATGTTTTTTATATATGAAAATGCATAATCTGCAAAAATAAAACAATTAATATTAAGAAAATATTCAAAATAATTATTATCGTAAATAAAAACAATAAAAATCTTTAGTAATAGTTATCTGTAAGAGAAATAAATATTTATTGATCATAATAGTTATGAGCCAATGTCAAAAGATATAAATTGGATCCCAGCTAGCATTTGGCTGATTATTTTTTGTAAAAATCACCCAAATGATTCATTTCAGATAAGTTTTGATGATTAAAAACTGATTTATCACTTAAGTGATTAAAAAAAGATTCATAAAGGATTCATTTATATGTTTAAATAATGATTTTTAAATATTTTGAATTTTTATTTTTTCCAAATGAAAAAATAAAAAGAGAAACTTTCACGTCAGCCGAATCTATAAGAAGCTTGGGTAAAAAAGGAATCCAAAAATTATTAACAATTAATGAACATTAATATAAGTGCAAAAAATCTTTAGTAATAGTTAAGATAAGATATAATTTGGATATAATAGTTATGTTTAACAAATATTTATTTCATTATACATAATAATTATGAGAAATTTTTTTAAATATTTTAAATTTATACTGTATATTTACAAATACATACATACATTTTTTAAATTTTCCCTTATTTTTAGTCACCAATCAAACCAGAAACTTTCCAACTTAGTCGCTGAACATTTGGACCATCTGCATTATCTAAATGATATACTGCTATTGGAAATAAACGATTTAAATGTTGTTTTAACAGAACACTTACTGCACAAACTGTTTGTGCCGCTCTACATATTTTCATTGACACCAGCACCACCACCGCCCTCATTAGCGTTGGTCACCCAAAATTTGGCAGCAGTTTTAAATCGCAATGTTGATATCGATATACAAGAAATGCAACATCCTCGAGTATCTTCCATTGTGGCTCTGTATTTACTGTCGTTAGTATTTCTTGTAGTGACACATTCACCTTTGGTTCATGCTTTAGCATGGGTTATATTAAATGGTGATAACACGGTATTTAAAGAGGGCGCTGCAACGGTTTTGAGTGCATATGTTGAGCATCGTGAGGCTGTAGTACCATGTTTTACCGAGCCTCGTGAAAGTTTAGAGCAAGCTTTGGATACGGTAGCAAATTCATCGGGATATTCGTATGGCGAAGAAACTACCGAAGAAAGTATGTTAACATCTTCATTAACCTCAAATTGCATTGGGGCTGATGTATTACCTTCTTCGCCAGCTGCAACACAGCCTATAGAAGATACCGAGGTTCACAGCTCAACTGAAGCTTTAGAAAACGCAGAAGCATTAACCCTCTTAAGCAATATTAAATTAGCCAATATAACTGATGAAGAAAAGGAAAAACTGCAACAGCTAACGTCACCTACATCGGCAGTCTCCATATCTTCAATTTTGCATCGTCCTTTTTTGGATACTGTTATGTCAGCTTTGGATTGTACGGAAAATGATTACTTGGCTTTGTTAGCTTTATGCTTAATATATGCCATGAGTTTCAATAAAGGTTGTATTTTTTGCTTTATATTACTGTACAAAAATCAAAAGCATCATTTATTTGTAACATTTTCATATTTTTCTTTTCCTTCTTCTTTTACTATTCATGCTGCTTGTTGTTGTATGTTAATTTAAATAATCTATCTTCTATAGATGGTATGTAAATGACAGGCTCTGTAACTTATCATACATTCATTATAAAATTAGATCTTCATTCGAAACTTATTTTATTTTCCAAAAGTTTTGTTTTTTGGTATTAAACGTAAAAATAATGAGTTTTGTATTTTGCAGGTGTAAAAAATGATTGGTTTCATCAAGTTTTATCTAAATCAGGCAATGGATCTTTAAGTTATAAAACTGAGTTAATTGAGAGTTTATTAAATATCATAACATTGGCTAATCAACCATGTAAGTATAATCGTAAAAACAATTTTAAACCACAAAATGAGAACAAATAAAAAATAATATTTAAATCTAAAATAGAAATACATAAGTAAAAAATAAAAGAAAAATCTATATAATGGGTAATTTTTTAAGCGTTGGTTTTTAAAAAATCTAATAAAACACTCAAATTTGCATTATATATTCAAAATTTTTATTGGAATCGATAAATTGGTCTCTGCCATTTACTTTTTCGAGCATTTCGGCCTGTATTCCAAGAATAACACGTGTTATGATATACTCTAAGGCTTCAATCGTGTTTGGCTTGCCCATATAGACCAACGACTTTACATAACCCCACAAGAAATAGTCAAGAGGCGTCAAATCACATGATCTTGGCGGCCAACTCACCGGGCCATTTCGAGAGATAAACTGCTCACCAAATTCATTTTTCAATATGTCCATTGTGTCACGAGCTGTGTGGCATGTGGCACCGTCTTGTTGAAACCACATATCAAGCGAGTCCAACTTAGCCAATTGGGGCGAAAAAAAGTCGCGTATCATAACTCGATATCGTTCGCCGTTAACGATAACGTTTCTTCCACGGTCGTCTTTAAAGAAAAATGTACCGATGATGCCACCAGCCCATAAACCACACCAAACTGTCGTTTTTTTGGGATGCATCGGTAACTCTTGTACGGCATGTGGCTGTTCTTCGCCCCAGATGCGGCACATTTTCTTGTTTACTTATCCATTTAGCCAGAAATGAGCCTCATCGCTGAACACAATTTTTCGATAAAACAGTGGATTTCCTCGAGCTGTTGTAAGGCCCATTCACCAAAAATTCGACGTTTTTAAAAAAAAATTTTTGTAAGGCCCATTCACCAAAAATTCGACGTTTTTTAAAAAAATTTTTTTTTTTTTTTCTAAATTTAAAACTTTTTTTTATTTTTTATCCGGAATGTAAAAAAAAAATTTAGAAAGATTGATCAAATAGCTATCGAAGCTACTTGGGACAAATTTTGCTAACACCCCTTCTAACTCAGAAACTTTTTGACCGATCTTTAAACTACTATCCAATAGGACTAACCTTGGTGCAAATTTCATCTAAATCGAAAGACATCGATTTAAAAATTGGGTCACTTGGCATGAAATTCCCCATATATTATAAATAACCAAAATTTATATGACTAAATAATGGCCAATTTTACCAAGTTTAGTTATAATTAACTATCAGTTATAACTGCCAAAAACATATTGTTAACTGAAAGTAAAAGTAATAGTTAATATTATCTGAAATTGGCCGTAAATAACACAAAAATAAAAAATTTAGATAAAAAAAATTGTAAAAACAAAACGCTTTTGTTCGTTTTTAGCTTGTCGTATACGTTTAATTACCATCGAAATTGCGTTACAACTATTGTTGGCATTCACCAAACCGAACAATCAAAAAGACGATATGCCAGCTGCTACGTGTATTACCGAGGCCCAACAAGACCTATTGTTTTCAGCACGAAATCAATCAATGTCGGTTTTGCGTAATTTTTATAAGTCTGAAGATATTTTTTTAGATCTATTCGAAGATGAATACAATGAAATGCGTAAAACGCAATTAAATGTTGAATTTGTATGCATGGATTCGACAATACTATTACCACCCACCGGTACACCATTGACGGGCATACCGTTTACAAGACGTTTACCCTGTGGAGAAGTGGAAAAAGCCAGACGAGCTATTAGAGTATTTTTTCTATTACGAAAAACGTGCCAACAATTTTTAAATGAAAAGGAAACAATGCTGCCGTTAACGAATTTATTAAATCTTGTACAAGTGGATAATGTTTTAGATTTAAGTAAGTCTATTAATTTTTTAAAAAGTATTTTTCGTCACTTCTTCTAAATATAAACTTTAGACAACAGTGATTTAATTGCTTGTACGGTAATTGCTAAGGACAATGTGAAACAGAGACGTTTTCTAGTGATCGATTCATTGCAATTGATATTAGTGGAACCTGATGCTAAACTTTTAGGTTGGGGTGTTGCTAAATTTGTTGGTTTCTTGCAAGATGTTGAGGTTGTTGGAGATAAGGATGATAGCCGCTGTTTGCATATAACAGTGCATCGTGGTGGCGCTACTCACAATCGTACTCCTTTAATATCCGCCAAATTTTTATTTGATGATCATATACGTTGTATGGCTGCCAAACAGCGTTTGACCAAAGGTCGTAGCAAGGCAAGGCAAAAGAAAATGTATCAAATTGCTCAAATGATTGAAATGCCTGGGCAAGTTATAGATTCACCAGTTTATGCTGTATCTGGACTAAGATCTGCTAGTGGAAGTTCAAGTTCTAGATCATCGCGTGAACATAGACCTATTTTGTCTGCCACCAGTAGAGTGCCGGGTTTTGCAGCAGCTCTCAGGCGTGATAATATCGTGGCTGGCGGCGTAAGTCGCATACAAATGGCGCAAAATCGTTCTATAGAGGGGTAGCTATTTCAATATTTTTTTTTACTCAATATATCTTTAAACTTGCTTATTATTTTGAAGTATACGCAACGAAAGTGCTGGTCGTGCACGCCGTCGTTCCTCTAATTCAAACACCCCTACACATGGTGAATCTAATAATGGTTCACCACAACGTGAACACTCCCATTCTCCCATTGGTAGTGGCGCTAAAAGTTCAGCACATTCTAGAGACAATTCTCAACAAAGATCATCCAGAGACAATAGTCCCAGAATGCCAAGGCCCAGGTAATTGTATGCAATACTAATAAAAAACAATATAAGAAACATACATATACATACTTAATCTATTATCGCTAGATCTGAGGAAATTCCTTTGGAAGATTTCCAACACTCACGCAATAATAGCCCACATGGTGCTAGAGCACCTTCTACAACTTCCAATGCAGGCTCTCGTTGTCATACACCTTCGCGAGCATTGAATCTTGATCAAATTTCCTTACACAACGCTTCGCCGCGTGAAAATTCTTTGCTGTCCCAAGTAAATGGTGCTGTGCTAGCGAAAGAGGTTGTTTTACATCAACAAAAGTCATCCGAAGAAACTTCCTTTATAGCAAACGAAGATGCAGCCTCATCTGGCCAAGTGAGTGCAAGACGTAAGGGGACTATAGAAACAGTATGATTTAATTAATATAAAAAAATATAGAGTTTAGTCTAGTTAGGTAAAATATAAGAGGTTTATTTTCTAGGGTGTTTGATTAACAAATTTAAAACAAGATTTTAAACGATTAATTTATTATCCTAATTTTTTTTTTATTTTATTTAGAGAAGTCATTGTTTGGCCAACGAATAAAACAAATCTTCGTTTTGTAATTTAAGTAAACACAGAATTTAGCGAATTACTTGAAAATATTCTAACGTAAATCATAAATTAAACATAATTTGTAGAAGAGATTTATTTTCAAATAAATTTTTTTTCGAAAGTGTTATTTTACTTTCGAAGATTTTAAGTATAAAATTAAAAACCATAAAAATTTAAAAAAACGGTTAAACTTAATTCGAACGTTGCGAAGTGTATAAAATTTTTTTTAAAAAGGCAAACGCTATCATTTTGATTTCATATTAACAATTACCGCAAATTTATTTTCAACTTGTTTGATTATTTTTCAAAGTTTTGAAAATATTTTTTGAGAAAAAAAGGTAATTTTTACTCAAGATACATGCATGAGAAAATGGAACGAACACCTTTCGTTAAACAGTAAAAAACGAAATTTAAAAAATCGTATAAAAATACTTTGTTGTTTTACAAACAAAGGCTATCAACTCTTAATAAAAATACCGTCAAAGTCATATGTATTTACATATGGAAAAAACATTCTACAAAGTCCAATACTTTTGTAGTTAAAAATTTTTTTATATATATATATATTGTAGAAGTGTGTCTAGAAAATAGAAAAAAGAAAGATTTAAAAATTTTGCGATAAACGATAAATTTTTTGAATAATTTATATCTTAAAAGTATAAACATGCTTTTTTCAAAAGTATTAACATAAGTTTGTTAAGCGGAAAATATGTGGTACAATTTAACAAAGTTTGTTTAGTACTTTTTATTGCGATTCAGAAAAATTTTAAAAATAACCGAAAAAGGTAGAAATTGTTTAAAAATTCGAAATAAGATGTAAATTAAAATTGTATTAAAATTACATTCAATATAATAAAAAGGCAGATATTATTACAGAATAGTAAATAGTCAGTAAATATATGTATATGTCCTAGTTTAATACGGTGCGCTTTGCTACCCCTCGACTAATCTCCAGATATACAAAAATTAATTTTTGGTGACGTGCCCATTTTTCTAAGCCCATGCCATTTTGTTCGGATGTCTTGCATCGGCATATTTTTGCATGTTTTGTTAATTTGAGAATCTGTTTCCTTACCAACATATACAAATTGGGTATACCATGCCTTGCTCGGAATCCGAACTGATGATCAGTAATGATTGCGTGTTCATTTAAATAGAGAGGTTTACTTAAAAGCAGGTATCAGAAATTAAGAACCGAAAACTTAAAATTTAAGTTTTTCATTTGAAAAAGATTTAGATCATTATGTAACCGACTCAACTTATCTCTAATTCATAATCTTGTACCCACTTACTTTGATGTTCCGCATACCTTAACTTTACTTTTGGATCTGTTTCTTGTAAGTGATCCATATTCTGTAAGTAAATCTGGCCAAGTTCAATGCCCATTTCTTTCCCACCATTCACTAATTTTTGCAACGTTGAAGTTTAAATGCATACAAGATTTACATAGCGACAGTATATATAGAGAATTTCGAAACTATTCCCTGGTAGACATGAATGACATGGTTAACTGTGTACTTGAACATGATTCTTCGTGGTTTTATAACACAATAGATTCTATTCGCAGCATTGCATATAGGGTATATTTAAGAAATCGATGTATTGAAAATTGGAGGCTTTTCTGCAAACTTAGAAATAGAGCTAAGAGAATTATACGTAATGTTAAGAGAGGCTACCATTCTGCAGCATTTAATCGGATGGACTCAAGGGAAATGTGGAATCATTTGCGTTCTTTTGGGTTCAGTGATGTTTCCCGTGCAAATGATGACATTGATCCTGATTTAGTAAATGACCATTTCCGTAACGGTTTAAATGGAATGTCCAATAGGGGTGTGGAAAATGAATTATTATCTGACCAGTCTGGTGGTTTTTCTTTTTATTGTGTAAATCTTTCTGAACTACTTATGTGTTGCATTTGGAAAGATAAAAAGCAATTCTAGTGGGATTGATGAAATACCATTTTAAATTGTACAAGTTGATTTTTCCACTTATATCGGGTTACTACCTCTACGTTTCCAAATAGTTGGAAATGTGCCAAAGTAATTCCAATTCCTAAGACTGGTACTGGCTTGGATTTAATGAATCTTAGGCCAATAAGTATTTTGTCAGCACTTTCAAGGGTTTTTGAACACATTATCCACTCTCAAATCTCGACTTACAAATTTCAACATTTATTACTGGCTGATAAACAAACTGGGTTTCGAATAAATTGTAGTACAGTGAACTCGCGAAAACGTGAACACTCGAACACATGAACGACTCGAAAACGTGAACACTTTAATTTTTACATTGACTACTCTAAAACGTGAACAAAGTCTGAAAGCTCTAAAACGTGAACAAAGTTTTCTGAGTTTTTTCGTTTTATTTTTTGAATTTACTTTTAATTTTGGGAATCCCATATCTCATTTTTATGTTTACGATGGTTTTTTTCACAAATACATGCAAATGAATATGCATGTGCGTTGTACATGTATGTACCCTTTAATGACCCTGCAGGAAATGTCACTAGAGAATCTGTACTGTTCACTATTGACACAGTCACCAGTATTAGTGACTTGTTTTACCCCAGACAATGTTATTTACTATAGACATTCAACATGTGCGTGTCATTGAAAATCTACTACTGACGTTGGTATTATTGACTAGGTAGTTACTTTGGGATCATATGTAGACATTGGAACCAGAGAATCACTAGTATATTTTAGTAAATCTAGTCTACATTTTTGGTACGAATACGAATTCTAACAATATTTTTTTAATATTGCTTTAACTTTAAAAGAAATTATACTTCTCTGGTTTTATTGATACAATTTGTTTGTATTTAAGGCAAATATAGTGGCATACATATGTAGTTTTGTGTAGACACTGCGTTAACGATGTCACTAAAACAGTCGACAAAACTGGTGACTTGGAGACACTTGCACCCAGGTTTCCTTCAGAGGATTTAGTTGCGCCATGACACTTGATATATAAACACACAACCTGTCAGTTAAGAATTAAATATAAAATATTATTATTTTGCTACAGTACAAATTTGAATTCTGAGTGCTAATATTTAATAAAAATGTCATCTAAAAAGCCTAAAAAGTTTTAAGTATGAAAGACAAGGCAGATATTGTTGACCTATTACAAAAATGTGGTAGTGTAACTGGCTTAGCTAAAAAATATCAAGTTGCATAATCAACAATTTGTTCGAAAGGATGGTTAAATTTTAAGGGCCGATGTTGAATGTAAGCCACACCTAAACTTCGAGTTCTTTTTTTTTTTTTGTATTTCATTTGACATTTCTCAATTTCAGACTAACTCAATTTGAACAGTGGAAAGATATATAATCGAGCAAAGCGTTAAAGTTATTCAGGCTTATTATGAAAATGGGCGTTCAAATCAAAATGCATATCGTGCACTTCATGATTTTTTCGGTCAATTTAATCGTCCAAATGTTCGTACAATCGGAAAAATCGTGCAAAAATTTGAGAATACCGGGTCTGTAGGAGATGTGAAAACACCAGTGCATGGTCGTAGAGCTCGTACTGCAGAAAATATTGCTGCTGTTCGCGATAGTATGGCTGAAGAGAAGTTCACCTCGACTCGTCGTCGTGCCCAACAATTGCACCTCTCACGCTCATCGTTGATGAACATTATTCATTAAGACTTGCATTTACACGCTAACAAGGTGCAATTGACTCAAGAACTAAAGCCTCTTGACCATTCCAAATGGTCAGAATGGTGGCAAGAAATTTCAACAGTGGATGATGAATTTTCGAAGAAAATCATCTTCAGTGATGAGGCACATTTTCACCTCAGTGGATTCGTCAATAAGCCGAATTGCCGCATTTGGGAGAATGATAATCCACGAGTAATTGTCGAAAAACCAATGCACCCACAAAGAGTGACTGTTTGGTGCGGTTTATGGGCTGGCGGCATCATCGGGCCGTATTTTTTCCAAAATGAGGCCGGACAGGCAGTTACTGTGAATGGTGTTCGAAGTCGTGAGATGATAACGAACTTTTTATGGCCCGAATTGGAAGATATGGAAATGGATGATATGTGGTTTCAACAGCACGGTGCCACTTGCAACACAGCTAACGAAACAACGGCTCTTTTGAGCGACGAATTCAATGTGTTATCTCACGTGGTGGCGATGTCAATTGGCCGCCAAGATCATGTGATTTGACACCGTTGGACTTCTTTCTTTGGGGTTATTTTACGTTGATAAGCCAGCAACAATTCAAGAGGTAAAGGTTGAGATAACTCGGCAGATTAACGGCATAGAACCTAATAATCTAGGTAATTTTACCAAGGCATGCATGCATGTAATTTATTTTTATATAAAAACAAAAAACTAAGTTTAATTACCTAATATAATTTGTAATTTGTCAAAAAAGTATTGCCTGAATTTTTTGTTAATATTACTAATTAAGTTAGGTATCTTCTTCGAATTCTTTAATATAGTTTTTTTTTTTTATTTTACTGTCAACTGATTTTTAGTTTTTCGTGAAAAAAGCTCAAATTTATATTAAACTTAATTAAAAGAAAGATATGAATATAAAACTACGTGCATAAAAACATAAAAGGTATGTATAAATAAACATTTCTTAATTTCAAATTACATACATACATACTTATGTATTTTAAATAAAAAATCACACTTATTGTGGTTGGCGAATTTATAATAAGCCTGCGACTTTTTTTAGTAGATTAAAGGAAATAAGTTCATGTTCTCTTTAATCTATTACAAATCAGTCGCAGGCGTGTTTTAAATCCGCAAACGAGGATAATGGTGAATATGTTTAGAGGAACTGGACGAAGAATTTGGAGTGGATGACTTGGTATATGGGGAAAAAGGTGCCCAAGTTTAAATGAAAAGGAAGGTGACAATTCTAATATGTTAGATGATGCCTTTATAACGGAAATGGAAAAAACTAATTAGGTATATATTAAATATTCTATAGCAGCATTTGTATTGAATTCAAGAAATTATTTTATTTTCAGATTAAAAGAACTCATTACCATTAGCGGGAAAAACTTCACATTTTGGTAGTTTGGGATTTTGAAATATACATAATCAGGTTCTTCCAAGTGCAAGAAGACTCTACAATCCCTATAGTTAGCCGTGTGGTTTTCGCCGCACGGCAGTTCTTTTGATGTATGTAATGTATTTGGGTACAATTATTTTTTTTTTTTAAATTGTATTAAATTTATTATTTTTCACCGTCTGCTACTAAGTATTGCATACATTAATCTTATGATGTAGGCAATTACTAATAAAGCTAATGTGATTATCATTATTATTTCAAAAATGTTCACATTCTCTTCTTTATGTTCATTTTGTATTCTTATAGCATTCATATATTCTATAATCTGCTGATTGTTCTGTTCGCTTTCATGATTCTCATTCTTCCCTACCTCATATCCTGCAAAAACTAGTGGAATTGCTTTTAGAATGTTTTTCCACCATGCCATCTTGATAATATTCTCTTAATGATTATATTTATTTAATTATGAAGTAAATAGATGTATATATATATTTTTTTTTTTTTAATTTAAGAAACTATCGAATTTTTGGCTTAACCATTTTAATATTAAACATTACAAATTCTATTTTATATATATATTTTTTTTTTATTAAAATTTAATTTGTTAAAAATGTCTATCCTTGAAACTCCTTATCTCTGATCTTATACTTCTTTGAGATGCCTTTTCTGTTGCTAAATTAAGGTCCCTGTACAGTATCGCCAGTCCCTTCCTCCTCTGGTACTGCTTCCCAGCTCGTTTCTTTTTCTTCTTAATCACTGTCGTCTGTACTGCCGGTTTATTTTGTTGCCGTTTTTTATACTCATCTATCGTAATTGGCCTTGGTCCCGCATTGACTGGGAGTGGTTCATACGGAGGTGCATCTGGATTTGCCGGCTCTGGCTCGTACTTTTCTTCCTTTTTGGTATCTAAAGTATCTAAATGAAGCGCCCAGCGCGCAAAAATTTCGTCCACTTCCAAGGACATCTATTGTAGGATTGTAAAAATTTCGCTGGTTCGAGTGGGCATTTGTTATTATAGGTCCTAGTTTAATTTTTTTTTTATTTGGCAGGCTCAGTTCGTAGTCCGCAGGATCGCCATGTAATGTATTTGGGTGTATGATATTTTGGTCCCTATAACTGCATTTTCTTACCTTTGGGTCAACTTTGGAGTGATTGCATTCCGAAGTTTTATGAGCTTCACTACAAACCACACATACAAGAGGTAGCTGCAATATGATTTTGTATGCCCGTATTCCTGATAATTGGTGCATTGAGTGGGACCCTTGCGTTTTAATTGCTCCTTTTTATTCTCCTATTTAGAAGGTATCAAGTTGTAAATAAGATGAACCGAATTTTTTGATAAAAACAAAAGTAATCAATCGACATGGACGTGTTTCTTACCCGCTGCTGTTTCATTCCAGGTTTTAACCTGTAATAAGGCTTATTATCGTATTGTGGTGTTAATTAGCCGTTTGTCCTGGTTTCATTGTGTCGAGATCTTTTGCGGTTTTTGTTATTTATAAACGGCCTTTGTCGTAAAATTGTCTTTAAATTTACATTTTTAACCCTCCATTACTAACCTCTGGGTCGAATCGACGCAGACACGCAAACTTTTTAAATTATAAAAAAAACAAGACGATATTTTAACTCAAGATATATGTGTAATCTAAATTTGTTTATATTTAAACGTTTATTTACAATAAACATAAGGAATATTTATGATATTATGCATATAAAATTATTTAAAAAAACAGCCTGGGTCGACTAGACCCATAGTTAGCAATAATGTAACAAAGATTATGGGTCGATTAGACCCAGGTTAGTTATACCGTTATACAAAAAATATAAATGGTACTACCATTTTAATTTTCAATTGTGTTACGGATTTTATAAGATTATCTTTAGTGCTTGTGCAAAATTTTAAAATGAGTTCTTATGAAAGAGAACAAGAGCGATTGCTCGCACTTTTAGCTGATGTACCAAATGACGAAGATATAACTGATGATTGTTGTAGTAATACTGATAGTGATGATGAACTTTTTAGTAATCATGATTCGGAAACAGAGCAAGAACTAGATGAAAACGATAGCAATGCCGTTCAAAGCACAACAGACAAATATATTGGAAAAGATGGAACAATCTGGAATGCAAGAGCATATAAAGCAACTCGAACGCCTATAGAAAATATATTCACTTCAACTAGTAGATTAACGGAATTTTCGAAACATGTTAAAACACCACGTGAGAGTTGGGATTTATTCTTTTCATTTATGGATAGTATTTTAGAATACACAAACATCTATATAATAAAAATTCAACAGAAATACAGAGATTTAAAACATGCTCGTTTAGCTGATATTGATGAATTGAACGCACTTTTCGGACTATTGTATTTAGCTGGACTTCACAAATCGTCTCACGTTAATGTCCGAGATATATGGGCCACGGATGGAACAGGTCTTGAAATATTCCCAGCCACAATGAGTTACAATCGTTTCCAGTTCTTATAACGATGCATTCGGTTCGATAATATTGAAAATCGTGAAGAGAGACGCAACATCGACAAAAAAGCTCCAATTCGCGAAATCTTCGACATTTTCAATAACAATTGCATGAAATTTTACAACTGTGGCAGTTTAATAACAGTGGATGAGAAATTGGAAAGTTTCCGCGGAAGATGTAGTTTTAGGCAATACATACCAAGTAAGCCAGCAAGATATGGTATAAAAACTTTTGCAGCAGTTGATGCGGAAACTTACTACACATCTAAGTTAGAAGTCTATTGCGGACAGCAACCACTTGGCCCATTTAATTTTTCAAATAAGCCAGAAGAGGTGGTTAAGAGAATAACAAATCATCTACAAGACGCTGGGCGTAATATAACAATAGATAACTGGTTCACAACCTATTCATTGGCAGAGTATTTGCTATCGAAGAAAACCACGTTAGTTGGGACTATACGAAAAAACAAAAGATTCTTGTCACCCATATTTTCAAACGATAAAAATCGCGAAGTGCATTCAACAATCTTTGGCTTTACCAAAAATTCTACAATACTCTCTTATATACCAAAAAAAAATAAGTGCGTTCTTCTTCTTTCAACGTTTCACAAGACCGGTAAGGTATTAGATGGCCCAAAGTGCTTGCCAGAAATTATAGATTTCTACAATCATACGAAAGGAGGAGTGGATGTTACATATCAATTGGGTGCTGCTTATAACGTAGCCAGAAACTGTCGGCGTTGGCCTTAAGTAATATTTTATTCACTTATGAATACCTATGGCAGCTATAAATGCTAGAGTTATTTTACTCTGTACTCAAAACTCACCAGTAGAGTACAAAAAACGATCGGTTTTTATAAAGGATTTGGCAATGGATCTTGTACAGGCAAATATTCAGAAACGTAATAAAATATTAACTTTGCCAAAAAATCTGAAAGCAAGCTGCTCAAAATTTGCGAAGCCATTGGATGAGGAGGAAAAAGAGCTGCCTACAAAACAATTGAAAAGAAGCCGCTGCCAGATTTGTGATTACAAACAAGATCGCAAAACCACGTGCTCTAAATGTGGAAAATATATGTATTTGCCAGAAGCACTGTTGTATATTGTGCTCAAATTGCATTGCTTCTGCACAAGAGGAACCCATTTATGACGATATGTTCGATGAAAATTCCGAATAAAAGGTAACATTTACAGTACATAACTGAAAAATTTTTGCTTTAGCCATACCAATTTTTCTTTCTAACATTTAACTATTATATTTCAGGTTTCAAATGCACTTTATTTGACGTCAATATCTTAAAAACTCATAATTTTATGCGCAATTCGGCTGGATAACTTTTTGATCACTTTTTTTTTAGCTATGTTGTAATGAATACAAACTTAATTTCAATTTAAATATATAAGTTGTTTATCACACCATTGTATATTAAAATTTAACAATAAAAGACTAAAATCTATCAAAAGAAGTACAGTTGTTTTCGGTTAATTGAGCCCCGTTTAATTGAGTTTCCCGTTTTATTGCACTAAAAACCATGGAACGAAATCATTCAGTATAACTGTCTATGTAAAAATACCCGTTTAGTTGAGTTCCGTTTAATTGCGTCACCCGCTTAATTATTTCGCAAAATAAGACCACATTGCGAAAAACAAGAGCAAATGTTTCGGTTAATTGTTTCCCTGTACTTAATGTGTTTTTGCTCCACAAAAATTATTTTGCGGCAAGAAAGTCATGTTTCATGTTTCTGTTTTATAAATAAATGTTATATAAAATAAATAAAGAAATGAGTTATATTTTCTATCTACACATGGGTGTTTCGCTTTATTGCACATCTTGCTCAATTAAGAGATTTTCGTTTTAATTGCGTCGGCGACTCAATTAACCGAGTACTGCTTAATTGAGTTCCCGTTTAATTGCGTCAAAAGTCGTGCATTTTTAGAAACTCAATTAAGCGGAAATAACTGTATACGTTTTATCAATTTATAAGTTGAGACGATTTCAATGGATAATACAATTGATGGGTCGATAAGACCCATGGTTAGTAACT
Organism: Pollenia griseotomentosa; assembly: GCA_963931875.1. NCBI lineage: Eukaryota > Metazoa > Arthropoda > Insecta > Diptera > Polleniidae > Pollenia > Pollenia griseotomentosa. The sequence goes on from OZ007560.1 coordinate 210,124,761, forward strand.
ATGCGACATGATTTAAGGTTAGTAATGCAGGGTTAATAAAATAAACAAAATATATATTTCAATCCACTCCCTTCAAACATTTTTGAAATTTTTTGGCGATTGCTTGTTTGGCGATGATTCCGCTATCCTTCTCAGGGAATACGAATCGCTAACCATCGCCTATGGCGATGAATATGCGAGCGCACACAAGTAGCGGCAATCATCAGTGTTTTTTTATAACTTTCGAAAGAATTTTTTTTCTCTTGTTGTTTTTTTAAGGTAACGGGAAAATAAATATTTGGTTTCAAGGGCAATTAGCAAAATTGTCATTCCAGTTGAGCAAGTGATTTGTGAAGGGTGTGTTATTTAATATATCTCTGAAAGCAATTTTCATCGCCGAATCATCGCCCGCGAATCGCCGGCAAATTGTCTAACATCGCAGCGATGCATCGCGTGGAAGCTAAGTGCGATCCTCTGGCGAATCGGCAAAACGTTCGCATGTGTTAACCACGTGAATCGCGGTACACGATGTTCACGCGAATCGCGGTACGCGATGTTTACGCGAATCGCGGTACGCGATGTTCAAGCGAAACGCGATTCGCGCGGTTGACACATGCGAACGTTTTCGCGATTCGCATTAAGCTTCCACGCGATGCATCGCGGCGATGTTAGACAACTTGCCGGCGATTCGCGGGCGATGATTCGGCGATGGAAATTGTTTGCAGGGCTGGAATAAATAAAAGAGACAGATAAATCTTTTTTAAGGTAATACACACACACACGCATTAAAATTATCGCTCTGCCATATACTGGTTGTTTAAAAAAAAAAAAGTGCTGCCAAGCTATTGTACAATTAGTTTTGCCGTTATTTTGAAATGTTTAATACATAAATATTATTGCAATATTTTATACAATGGAGTGTATGAATTAAAAATGTTATATTATCAATGATGATTAACCCTACGTTTCCACATGCAAGTAGTGTATACGTATTATCAACGAAAAATCGACAAAACAGCCGATTGGCTGAAAGTACAAAAATTGTGTGAGTGTTAGTGAAAAAGTGTGAGTGTATTGAGTTTTTCGAACTTGTACTTGCATGTGGAAACGGGGGGTAAAGGATGTTAGCCTGTTGGCTGTGTAATGGGTTAATCCATTTCAAGTGTTGTGGAATTCCTGTTTTAGCTGCTGAAGCAATTTCAAAGTCTGAAGGGGTTAATTGGTGTTCTACCCACTGTAGAAAAATTGGAGTCGATTTTTATAAGTTTTTCCAAGCAAGAAAATCAACTTTTCTGGATATAAAAAAAGAAATTTTAAATTTATCTGACCGTCTTTCTAACTATGTAAAATTATTTGATGAGTTCTCTTCCCTGGACAACTATAAATCTCCGGCACAATCTTCTCCGAAACGTCGGAAGTCTGCTAGGAACAATAATAAGGAACTAAATGTTCAGCCTTTAGCTTCCTCGGCATCCAATAATATAAATAATGTAACAGTACCTCCCTTTTCGACATATGCATCGGCTGTGTCTGAAAATGTCTCTAATAAAACTACACAAATAGAACAAAATAATCAAAACAGCCAAACTTCAGAAACCTCTATAGATCCAAACAACCAAACGTCTGAAGTCTTAAATAATGCTGAATCTCAATCTATGCCTAGAGAATTGCGCGTTATACCTCCAAAGAAGTCCGTATTTGTATCCCGTTTTGCCTCTGACACAACCAGTGATGATGTGGAATTTTACTTAAAAAAATTGCCCTAAAATACTGGTATTTTTATTTGCGAATAGAATAGCAATAAAAATTTAATTCATTGTTTATATATAAAAAATTGTTTAACAAACTTGAAAATTTACCTTATGTAATTGAGAAATAATTATTCCAAAATTACATTTAAATAAAATGAAAACTTTATAAATTTTTCAAAATTACATTTAAATCAAATAAACCTACGTAGATGCATATATACTATTTACCTTTTTAAATGAGTTATTAAATTACAATAAGCGTTGCCGTTTTGGTTACTTTTAACCAAAACTGGTTACTTTTTTTCTCAATGTGTACTTGTGTACTTTTTTTCCATTTTGGCTACTTTTTTTCAACAAAAAAATAACCAATTTTTTGTTTTGGAGCAATAACTACCCGCTCCGCTTTTTTGCCCTTTAAAAATTGTGTGTGGTATTTGTGCATCTTAAACCAATACTTTTTTCATCTAGTTAAAAATAATTTGTTTAGAAGCTTAAGCTTTAACAGACTATCAAGTGTAAATGGCCATTATCTGCTACTCTTCATGCTTCATATGGCTAACTGAAACACTTTTCTAGATAAACGATAAGGTCAAAGGCCCTTCCGATCCCGTTTAATATGAGTATATTCCACTGGGCTAAAATCATCTATAAATTAAAGATCTACCGCAAAATTTAGCTCAATTTTGCACTTTGATAATATAACACAAAGTAAGAGCTCCTCATATAAAAAGAATGAAAGCTATAGCTCATAAAATTTTTAAAAATGACGAAAATAAGTTTAAACTTTGTATAGGAAGTGCCACTTCCACTAAAAATTTCGAAAAATTGTATATCCTATTGTTCTTTCCCGAAATCGGTCCGGCGGCTAATGAGCCTACAAGATACAAACACAATTTCTTCTTAAGACTTATTTTAATCTGAAAATAGTACTTTTGATACAAAATAATTTTGGTTACTTTTTTTCGCTCTTGTTTATTTTTACATTTTGGTTACAAAATTTTTTTGGTTGTGGCAACGCTGATTACAACATGCATTAACAGTGCAGCCACACGGTCAAGTTGTTCTTGATAGTCTTTTACAGTGCAGCCACACGGTCAAGTTGTTCTTGATAGTCTTTTACATATACTGTTTGTCAAAATTTCCAAAAATTTATAGTTGTGACGTAGGCTGCATTCAATTTTTGAGCAATTTACTTTCAAGATGCCATCAAGAAAAAAATTTATAAAGAGAAACGAAAAATTTGCTCACTAACCTTCAAATCAGCTGTTTTCTTGAACGTAAATTGAAACACTCACTGGCATGAGAATTTTAAAGGCAAGTTCGCATCAATTTTTAAAAGTATGAGTGTATTGGTAAAAAAGTGTGAGTGTATTAAAACTTGATAGGCAAAACTTGATCGTGTAACCCTCAAGTTACATATACTGTTTGTCAAAATTTCCAAAAATTGATAGTTGTGACGTAGGCTGCATTCAATTTTTGAGCAATTTACTTTCAAGATGCCATCAAGAAAAAAATTTATAAAGAGAAACGAAAAATTTGCTCACTAACCTTCAAATCAGCTGTTTTCTTGAACGTAAATTGAAACACTCACTGGCATGAGAATTTTAAAGGCAAGTTCGCATCAATTTTTAAAAGTATGAGTGTATTGGTAAAAAAGTGTGAGTGTATTAAAACTTGATAGGCAAAACTTGACCGTGTAACCCTCAAGTTATATAATCATTTTTATTACTGTTGTAATTACATGAATTTTGCTCATACTTAACAATTTGATTTACTTTATGAACTTGTAGTTTGTATCAGTTTGTATTTATTTTGTTAATAACTGTTCTCGTGTGTGACAGGCCATTGTGATTACAATTTACAACTCTGTTCTAAAAACAGATGTTCAGTATTTTTTAAAGCAGAATCGTTATAAAAATTAGGTGACATAACCCCAAATGATCAAAGAAAACACAAAATTAAAAATTTGAGTACATTTATTTATAAGAATAAAAAACTACATGTCGGGGTACAAATATACAGACTTAGTAAAACTGGGTACACAATATGCCAGGCGCATGAACTATTTGTCCAATCGTATTTTCGGAGAAGTGGCACGCAACACTAACGATAAGTCTATGAAGGTAGGCGCACCAATTCAGTTATTTAACAGTCCTTAAATATGTATTTATTTTATATTTTTAGATGGTACGCATGTTTAGTGAAGAACCGGTACAAAAGCGCGACTATGTTGTTAATTGGTATCCTCGTCATGTGGAGACACATTTACTAATGATGAATCTGAGACAATATGGTCTATTTCGTGATGAACATCAAGATTTTAAAGAAGAAATGAAACGTTTGCGTAAATTGAGAGGCAAAGCTCCACCCAAAAAGGGTGAGGGCAAACGTTCTAAGAAATAAAACAAATATTTTCTTAAATCTATGTTGATATACTTAAGCTACGGTCACACTTATTAAATATTTGATCAAATAAGCGTAACCCCTACTTTTGTTAATAGTTAGTGAGATTTAAAATGGTCTTAATATTACAAAATAAACTAATTATACTACTAGACATAGCAAAAAACAGTTTTTTGTAAGATGTGGTATTTTAATCAAAATAAATATTGATATTAAGCGAAATGATTTTTTAGTTTGGTTGTTGGTCCCGTTTTTTCGTCAAATATTTGATAAGTCTGACCGTAGCTTTATGTACATTTAATTTTTATTGTTGTTATTCGTTATTAATAATTTAGCCTGTCCTTTAAACACGACTTCATTGTTTTGGGTACATTCATATAAAATAATTGAAATTTTACGTTCTTGTACTAATTTTAATAAGAACTCACAGTCCATCTCTATACGGCAGGGTTTTGGAAATGTCAAAGTTTGTTCCAAAACTATACTACCTGCTCCAGGAAATTGGGAACCTATAATGCCGGCAACAATTGCATTTACGAAAGCTCCTTGCACTTTACGTTTTTCCACTGGTACAGTGTCGGTGTGTATATAGTTGAAGTCACCAGTCAATGATGAAAAATGATCCAAGTCTTTTTGAGTAAATCTTTTGGTAACTTTTAATTCTTTTTCTTTAAATATAGATTTTGCTGGTAGCTGTTGTTTACTCAAACACCTTGTCATTGAGTGGTTACTTAGTGTTAACTTCAATAAATTCATATCGTTTACCAAAGTCCTCTAGCAGTAAAGAACTTATATTAAAAATACGCTGATCCTTTTTGTATAGGATATTAAAATGTGTTATTTTTTTTAAAATAGCGGCACATAAAATTTGGGTTTTATTGGATTGTAAGTTTGACAGCAATTGATAAAGTAAAGTCAAAATATTTAAGATAATATTGGGATTTTTTGTTGTTGATAACAAGTCTTTAATTATTTTTATATTTTGTGGCTTTATTATAAAGTATTTAGATTGATGATCTGAAATTTAATTAAAAAGGCAATTGTAGTATAATAAAAATACGTTATTGTGTTTACAAAATATTTTTACCTAGACAGATATTACACAATCCTGCAGCTCCATGCAACTGTAATTTTTCATTTGGTATCTCCAATAGTTGAATAAATAAATTTAAAGCTTCGGTTTTTTTTAAATAATTCCAGTTTATAGGATCATAAGCAAAATTAGATAAATTTGCCGTTACTTGTTCTTGGGCTTCTTGAAATATATTTCAAATGGTTTTTTATTATTAAATGTATTAACAATTAATGAAGATTTAAATCTACTAATGAATCTATTAGGCCTGTTCCGAAAATTACGTGATTTCAAATCACATGTGCTTTTAAAATCACACGTGTGATTTTGTGGTGTTCTGTAAATCACATCGTTTTTGTGTTTTTCGGTGTGATTTTCAATAGTCTAAAGCACAAGCAAACACAATAAGTTTGTTGTTTGAAATTATAACTCATTTTTTAACATTTTTTATGTTATATTTTGACAATTTGTTTTTTTTTTTTTACCAATTTAGCGAACTCAAATTAGTTGAAGGGTTTGTTTAAGGATTTGCAAATTTTATCCATGTTCGCGATAGAAGCGAATTGTTCCTGTAAGTTTTATGATTCTTTACAAATTTAACGATTTATAATAAATAGTAGACTTTGCAATCATGCCGCTGTTGGCAAATTTTTGCGAATTTCCGCTAATTTAGCAATTTTTACCGAATTTTTGCCATTCCTTATAGTTTTAAAGACTTGTAGTCAATTTTATGGCTTGTTTGAAATATTAAAAATTTTCGCAAATTTTCGCTATTTTGCAAATTTTTTTTCTTGTTATTATCCGACATTTTGTGTTTTTAACCCATTTAGCGATTTCAAATAAATTTGAGGGTTTGTTTACAAGTTTGCAATTTTTCGCGAATTTTGGCGATGTTCGCGATAGAAGCGATTTTTTCCTGTGATTCTTTCCAGCTTTCACGATTTTTAATAAATATTGACTTTGCTTTCATGTTAGAAAATTAGCGATTTTTAACTCAACTAAAAAAACAAACCTGAAATCACAACAGAAGTCACAAAAGCAAATATCATTTTTGTAGTGTCTTCGAATTTTCTTAATTTTAAATGATTTTTTGTACATAAAATAGCTTATTGCATAAAAAATTAATAACCAAACATTGAAAATTTTATTTAAGTATTTTATTATGACGGTCATCTTACAATAGTCGCAAAAATAACAAAGTGATTTCAAAAAGTTGTTTACGTAGCTGAACGTTTCGAAATCACATAATAATATGCCCAGTAGCCCGTTTCTGTATTTCTCGCATCGCAAAATTTTCCGACTGAAACCATTGAATCGGGACAGAAACAGTGAAAAATGAAACAAAAAATGGTTTTTCTCACACAAGTGTTTCTGTATCTTTTTTTTGCGAGAATTATCTGTCATTTAAATAATTTTCCAGCAATTATTGGAAGGATGCGAGAAAAAGTGTTTCTATAACAATTTTTTGCGAAAAGTTTTTTTCAAGAACTGTCAAAATAAGTCACATTTGAAATTGGTGGCGAGAAAAACAAAATGTAGATATTTTGAATTTAAAATATGTTTATATACTATTTTTTTTTAATAAATAAAAAAATAGAAGGAATATAAATGATAAATGCATAATATATATGATGAAAATAAACAAAAAACAATTGTTATTTTTTGTTAGTTTAAATTTTTGTTAGCCTTTTCTTGTTTTGGTTTTAATCAGTGCTGCCAGATAAATTTGTGTCAAAATCGTCAATTTCCTGAGAAAAAAATAAAAAAGATCGTCTTTTTTGTTTTAAAAATCGTGCAATTTAAAATCAATTTTAAACAAATTTGTTTCGACTTTTATTAAAAAATAATCAAACAAAAACATAGTTAAAGTTCATGGGTATTTAATAATTATTATTTAATAATTGAGATATAAATCTTGAATTTACCTATTCCTATAATCTTTTTCTTTTTTACCTGAAATAGACTTAGTAGAATACCTTGTAGTTAAAATTAAAAAAATCGGTTCATAAATAAACGGGTTAAAGACCCAGTAAAATCTGCGCCTACAAAATAATATGTTAAGTAATCAGAAACACATAAAAGCACTACATACAATTCTACTGAAAAACTAATGAATTTGACAAGGGTTGTGCCAAAAAGAACAAATTCAAAAGTAAGTCATTTTTTTATATCTTAATACATCCAGAAAAAAGTAGTTATCGAAGTTCTTATAGAAGAAAGCTACTTAATAACGAGTGAAAGAAGCTATCCATTTTGAAAAAGTTTTTACTGGGAGACAAACAAATTTCTTTCTCGCCGGAATAATGGTTTTGGCACAAAAGTGTACATATAAGATAAGAATATCAAATATCAATCATATTTTGTATATGTATATAAGAAGTATTAAATGTTCAAAATAAGCCAAGTCGGTCCATTACTTTCCCTCGAAATTTTGCTTTTGCCGATACATTTTTTAGGGAAGAAACAAACAATTTCAAAGACAATTTTCACAACAGGGATAAATATAAAAATTTAAGCAGCCTTGTTTCTAAAGATATCTTTTTTTCTAATAAACAAACATATAAAAATATTTACAATTATCTTATTTCGAAGACTAATGCCCGTAATTTCTACAAATAGATATTTAGTGGTGTTCATACCTAACAGTTATCTTTACCTATCCGGTATCACTATTGTGGTAACTTCAACGTTTATTTTGCCTACGTGAATTAACTACCGAAAATCGATGGGGTAAAATACATTACACTTTAACCCGTAGGTTAGAAATACGTTTTAAAATTATGAAAACCATAGATACCTATACACAGCTAGATACCTATTTGTAGAAATTACGGGCATAAGGGGCTTATAGTGTAAAACGCAACGCCAACAATTTCATTAAAAGCAAAAATAAAATCAAAAATATTTTATAAATTTGTTGTTGCTTTCTACAGACATTCATATTATTTTTTTCAATTTTCAACGCCACAAAATAGAAGTGTTTGAAATTTAAAAATTCAAGATGAATTTCTATAGAAAGTAACAACAAAATTATAAAATATTTTTGATTTTGTTTTTGCTTTCGTAACTTTTTTAGAAAAAATCATCAAAACGTCACTTTGTTAATATCGAAACAAAAAATCGTCAAGATGACGATAACTCGTCAAATCTGGCAGCCCTGTTTTTATTATATTTATTTCTTTTGTTGACGTTTCGCTTTTATTTGACACTTAATTACTGGAAATATTCCAGTATAAACAGAATTTGTTGTGTCTGTTTTCGCATTCAAATACAGAAACACTTTTATCTCATAAATCGAGAAACGATGGAATTTTTTGTTTCACACTTCATGTAAGAAATTTTACGATGCGAGAAATACAGAAACGAGCTACAGAACACCTTTCTTGTGATTTCAAATCACTTTCATAAAATGTGATTTTCAAAACAGGCCTGTATATATTTATATAAAAATGAAAAATGTTTGTGTGTTTGTTTGTTTTTTGGCTTATAAACTCCTAAACTACTGAACGGATTTTCCTGAAATTTTTACTGTAACCAATTCCCCTGGCCCTTCGATAGGGTACCCCCCAAAGGATGCCAATATTAAATATCGTATATCTTAAGAGCCGCTGCACGCATTTTGTTGAACTTTTGGTAGTGGGATCTTCTGAGCCCCAAAATTGAAATAAAATAGCAGTAGGGGAAGTGGTATACCCCATAGGGCGCCAATGTTTAATCTCGCATATCTTAAGAGCTGTTATAGTGAGAATGTTCAACTTTGTAGAAGTCACTCTTATGGTATACAACACAAGGGGGGAAATACCTCCCATAGGATGCATACATTTAATATCGCTCTTTAATATCGCATATCTTAAGAACTGTTATAGTGAGAATGTTCAAACTTTGTAGAAGTCATACCATAAGAGTGACTTCTACTTCTACCCCCAATGGATAGAAATATTAATAAGAGCCGCTGCACGCATTTTGTTGAAATTTTGTAGTAGGATCTTCTGAGCCCAAAAATTGAAATAAAATAGCAGCGGGGGAAGTGGCACCCCCATAGGACGCCAATGTTTAATATCGCATATCTTAAGAACTGTTCTAATTAGAATGTTCAAACTTTGTAGAAGTCACTATTATGGTATACTACACTTTTGAAAAACAAAAATAAAGCGGGTAGGAGCAGGGGGGAAATATAGGATGCATATATTAACCCTTTACGGCGTCATGTTGTATTTCTGCAACATACCCTTAAAGTAAGTGGAAAATATTGGGTGGTATTATTGATTCCGCACGGAAAGGAAAATTCGACGGAAATAAATATCGATCGATATGCAAATTGCAATTATTCATTCCTGCGGTATAAGCTTTCCGCAATAAATTTTTAACATCCCTGTTTTAATAAATTCTGAGTTGTTATTAGCTCTGTTTCTTTACTTTTTGGGTAAAGATCGTGCAAATGACTATCTATTTAAGTACATTATTGTATTCCACAACCCTTTTTCCAAAATTTGGATCATGAACTTTTAATCTTTCCTTTTTTGTTTTGTTTATGTTTTACTGCTGTTTGACAATTTACACAATTTGCACGAAGAAAATGTCTGGGCTGTTTCGTACAAGAAGAAGAAGAATTTTATTCTCTCAAACCCGCTCTCATTTGCACAAATTTAAAGTACGGGAACGCGTTTCGTGCAAATTGGGATCCCGAGGGATTCCAAATTAGAGTAAAGAAAAAGGGCTATTGTGTCAGCTGTTGGTAAAAAGAACATTTTAAACGAGTTGAAATTTTTGCTCACAAAAATTTAATTTAATTATTTAATTAATTTCTGTAAAACATACAAATAATATAACAAATAATGAATAAAAATAATTTTTTTATATAGCAAAACTAAATGCTTTTTTTATAAATATTTCTTACATTTTTATTCCTTCCGTTAGCTTCTCGTTGTAAAATTTAAACGTAAGCAAAATGGCGAAAAATATCTACATTGCGGTTTCAATAATATGGCAATACCGCAATGGTAGAGATGATACCGCACAAACGGAATGAATAATTACAAATTTGGCTTCCGCACAAAAATTGCTTTCCGCACTTGCGGAACGGAATCAATAATACCACCCATTATATATGGTAGCATAGCAATTTAAGTCGATGTTGCAGATTGGCAACATAGCATTCTTGCGGTTTAAAAACTATAAGCTTTCTAGACAGCAACAAGTTTGTATTAATTTCATTCAAGTGACACGTGTGCAGAAATATGTTGTGCGCTCTTCTAATGACCAGACATCTTGCGAAAAATGCGGGGTTAGTCTGTGCTACAACAAGCAAAACAACTGCTTTAAAAATCTTCATATTCTTTAATTTCAACTTAAATTTTAAGAGCTACTGCCGCAATGTTGCATTTGTGCAACATATCATTTTTTTCAATAAATAAGATCTTAAATATGAATAAAAATTGTTGTATTAATTTTTCCATTAATAGTGGCCTATTTACCACTTATTAACCAAAAACTAACGAAATTGGCGTTCTTGCGCCGTAAAGGGTTAAATATCTCTCAACTGAAGAACTATTAAAGGGAGAGTCTTCAAAAGTGGTTAAAGCAGTGTCGCAAAGGACTCAGGGTTAAGCTAGTATTAAATAAATACATTTGCAATATTTTTGTTCAATAAAGGATACTATACTATTAAATTGGATGTGTGTATATCATAATAGTGCACAAAATTACATATTTTCTGAAGTTTTTTTTTTTTAAAAAACATTTTGTATACCTTAATCCCAACAAACACCAAGTCGAACCTTTGATATGAACTGAATTTATCATTTGACTTCAAACACAATTCTCAAACGTTTTTCAAATGTTTGATTTAAACATTTAAATTCAAATTGATAATGATTTGAAAATAAACATTTGACATCAAATGTTTTATTCAGGGACCGTTTTTTCATAAAAGTCAGATAAAAACAGTTATTGTTTGAACAAAAATATTGGGCTGTTTTAGAACGTATTACAAAAGCCAGCCCTATCACGCTTCACTATATAAACTGTATTTTTTCCTTAGAATTTCTTAATTCGTCCTTTTATCACTTTTTTTTTTGTCCAACTTGCTTTTGTCAAATTTTGGAGTAACGTATTTTTTACAGATGACAGCAAGCTTGAAGTCTGATCAAATTTGGCAAGGTAGAAATTTAACTTTTTATAACTATCATAACACTTTTTATATTGGAAAACAAGCTGTTCAGTGTATTTCAAAGAACTGCAAAAATCACTATATTTCTTGATTTACTCATACACTTAACATGGCTTTTTAAAACATCTTGCCCCTTATTTTTAAATGTTTAAAAACATAATAGGCACTGTATATTGCCAAAATCATTTCCAAGCATGAATAATACACTATATCCCACTAGAGGCGACTCCTGGGCATTTATGAGACTTTTTCTTCATTATATTTCTAGTCTGCATTGATCATTTTGTATAGAAGCCTCCTTAAGGAATGGAGATACAGGTAGGTATGTTAGAAATAAATGATTGAGATTAAAAATAAAGGGGTTGGTCATACATTTGACCCATCCAGGGGCATCCTAGGCGCCAAATTTAAGAATTTAATTAAACCGCCATAAATGTATTTGTTTTACTTTTCTTAAAGGAATTTCGGTTTTTTAAGTTTTTTTTAATAAGCTGAAGCGTTTTTAAGTTACGCGAACATATGTTGTGCAATCTCCTCCATTTTCGAAATAACGGTATTTCTCGAAAACCAGAGCTGAACAAAAAAAAACGGCTATCACCACTGGATTCAGCGTACTCTAATTAGGTTAAAACACCAAGTGCCCAGCTTGTCTAAAAAAAGGGTCAATTTCGAGCACAGTAATATCAATAGGGTAAGTGTACCAGTAGTCGGCACTTTAACTTTTTTTTAATTTTTAAACTGGTGCCCTTACGTACATAAACGTGATACTGGGATGGCAACTAGCCACTACAGTTCAGCAATATGTATATTTTCGATTCATATAAGAGTTTTTAGACATATTTTGTATTAAATTTGAGTAATTTTACTTTTTTCTAAAATACACGGCATTTGCCAGTAGTCGGCATACGATTTACCAATCCTCGGCATGTAATGATCCTATAGTCGGCATGGCTATTTTTTAAAGAAACAACCAATTTATACAGGAGTTCAATTGATCATTTATTGAAAATTAAAGCTTTTTACTTTCTAAAATGCTTAAAATGTACATTTGTATGTTATGTAGGTATTACATACAGAGAAAAAACATGTTTTAATATGGTCACCTCCAACAAAACCATTTTTAAAGATCATTTTAAACATAGGTTTAGTTTAACCATATTATTGTCTCCGACAACCATATTATGGTTAAATAAGTCCTCCATCAAGTCACCATAACCATATTATGGTTGCCTCAAAACATGTTGTGGTTCAATATGACAACAATTTGTTTTTAAATTAACAATAGTATTTTCCTCTTTTGCAAGAGCAACATGCTATGGTTGAAAAACAACCATTCTAATATAAGTGTTGAACATATTTTAGTTATTATTAACCATAACATGTTCGGAGGCAACCATAATATTGTTGTGGCTTCTTGTTGGACGACTAATTTAACCATAATATGGTTAAATTAAGCATAATAAGTTCAAAATTTTCTTTAAAAATAGTTTTGTTGGAGGTGACCATATTTAAACATGTTTTTTCTATGGGTGTACACACGTAGAAAAAAGTTTCCCTCCAACAAAACTATTTTTAACGAGAGTTTTAATACATATTATTGTTAGTTTAACCATTTTGTTATAGTCCCAACCATATTTTGATGTTATGGCTAAATATGTCAATAATTTGTTTACCACGAATAGTTCGATTATAATTTAACCATAGTATTTTCCTCTTTTCCAAGAGCAACATGATATGGTTGAAAAATAACCATGCTATTATAAGTGTTAAATATATTTTTGTTATTACCCAAAACATGTTCGGAGGCAACCATAATGTGGTTGTGTCTTCTTGATGAAGAACTATTTTAACCTAAATCACCGGTGACAAAATGATTGTTAAAGAAACCATATGATTACGATTTTTCTTTTAAATAAGTTTTGTTGGTGGCAGAGCTATAAAAATCTGCAATCAAAATGATTTCAACCAAACTGATTTTATTCTTTGATTTCGAAATGATTTCAGATTTGTAAGATTGCAATATTTTGTTATTATCACAGTCAGGTTTATTTCTAGAAGAAGGAGTGTTTCATTTGAAGGAAACGAAGGTTTTGATTCTGATTTCATTTTTATTGTAATTACTGAATTTAAATGCAATATTTTAATTGCAATCTATTAATAAATTGAATTAAAAAAAATGTATTGCATTCAACATTCAACATGATTGTTGGATTTCAAATTAAAATCTTACATATTGAAATTCAACCATTGGGACTTGTCTTTTTGCCATTAAATATTCTGGACGGATCATCTTAAATATCAACAGCATTTTGTTCAATGAGATGGTTTTTAAATCAGTGAAACATTTGCTGATGCCTTATTCAGGGACTATAGCTCGTCCTTTACTAATTGCCTCTGCTTTCTTAACAGCTAAGCTTAAATGCTGATTCCAGGACGATAATTTTTAAATGTTGTTGTGCGTCCATCTTCCTTTATAATCGCATACACTGTATTCAGAATGTAATCAATTTTTACCGGAAGTTTACATTTAGCAAGTGCCACCATTTTACTAACTTTTCCTCTTTAGCATTTGACTAAACTTGTATTCTGTCCTGTAAAATGGAGGGTGGAACGCAACATTTCTGGCTGGCACCTAGTATTTGTAGGATCACTTCAGTAAACTTAAACAATAGCATTGTTTTCCTGCTTTTCATATTTAACTTTACTGAAATTTTTATGTAAAGGTAATGTAAATAATTAATAGTCCTTACAAATTTTAAAAATTATCCTGTTTAAGGACCCCATATACCGTTAAACTAGAAATAAAATTGCTGCCGACTTTAGGACAACACTTATCCTAAAGTCGGCAGGTCATGAGATACTCAAAGGAAATCATGCCGACTACTGGGTAAACTCGTTTTAAACTCATTTTCTGTTATCTCAGAGGCAAGAGGCACGATTGATGAACAATTTACTAAAATTTGAGTGTAATCAGAGAAAAATACTGATTTGCCAGTGGTCGGCACCCAATGCCGACCAAAGGAAATTTTGTAAATTTTTGCTCCTAATGACGGCACCCAACAAAATTAATAAAATATTAACTTTTTGTACATTTTTTTACTTTTACGATAAAATTTAATAGACTTTTTACCTTTTCAAACTTTATTGGTAACATAATTTTTATAAATAGTATGACTATTTGCCTTTTTAATTTAGCTCTAGCACTAATTTTTTTTTTGAAAAACAGGGGTTACCGCACAAGTCCAATAACTTGTCACTCAAGACTTCAAAATTTGGCGAAAATAGTCATCTTACTCCAATTAAACTATTACTAATAGAAAGATGAGTAAATTTTCTTGACAAACTTGATGCTATTTATTAATCTAAAACCCGCATATCTTATTTATTAACGTTTAAATGCAAAAGATGCCGACTACTGGTACATGCCGACATTAGGTGCACTTACCCTATGCTAATGAAATTTTTTGTTATGCTTTTGGGCATGTTAATTTAGCAGCACTTTTAGGAAGGAAATAAAAATGATGTATGTACCTGTACATTAAGGCAGATAATAACATTTAAGACAACAGCATCTTTGATTTATCTGCAAAGGAGATTGTGCAGTTAAGCCAAAATTACTGTATATGGTTTTAAGCTGACACCCGTTAAGTCGTGTTTCCCTTTGTCTGACTTACCCACATTATTGGTGTTATAATATTCTTCAACTAAAAGTTCAATGAATTCTTGTCGATTATCTCCTGGTCCTGGAGTTTTTCTTTTTAAATGATTGTAGGAACTAAACATAGTCCTGTTCCGTAAAAAAGAAACAAAAATTTTTATTAAAACGCCGGAAAATTGGCAACTTAAAATAACAAAATATGTGGTAAATTCATGTATGGAATAAAGCAAGGCGAATTTAATAATGCAGGTGGCATCAGGGTTGTCAGATGTAGCGATTTCTCGCCAAACGTGGCGGTTTTCAAACTTGTTTGGCGACTTAATTTTCGATTTGGCGACATTGCGATATATAAAACAGTTGGCGATTTTGTTGGCTTTTTTTGACGAGCCATGAATTAGTTTGAAAACTCGTTAACATTTTGTTTACTGATCTTCATGATTCCATGGCTTATTTTATTATTAATATATGTACCTGGATTTCTAATTAATGATAAAAATATGTACATACTAATTTGCATGAAAAAATGATTCAGAAATAATTTTGAAAATAAGAAATATATTAATTGGATGACCATGCATTCCTCGGAAATGTATGCAAGCATACAACAGTGTTGCCAAAACTTGATGACCAAAAATGTCTAAATTTACGGAAAAAAATAACAAAACAGAAATAATTCATTTAAATTTGTTTACGATGAAATTGTAAGTCAAGATCAATTTCTTAAATAAGAATAAACGTAAATTAATATTTTGATATATATTTTAAAAATTAAATCATCGATAAATTCGATGTCGTTATTGTTCATCTCATAGGAATCACTCGTGCCTATTAGTTTTAAATAATTTGAGGGAAAATCATAATCACGACAACAGTAACCCAACCTTGTGAGTCCAGATCTACAATAAAAAACAATTAAAAAAGTATAGTCGGTCAACCCCGACTAGATGATACCCTACACCACATTATAACCTATGTACCAAATATTATTAAATTATCTGCAAATTTCCGACCGTTACTTTGCGCACAAGGTGTACATGAACAGCCAGCCAGCCGAACAATCATCGTTAATGCGACTCAGAAAGTGATTCTGAGTCAATCGGCATACGTAAAGGTTGGCTAAGTATCAATATTTTAAGGTGTTACAAACATCAGCACAAACGCATAGTACCCTCTCCACTATTGTGGTGTTGGTAAAAATAGTTTATTGTTACGGTAAAAATATGTACCTAATTAAAAAAATCGAATTAACGGTTGCTAAATGTAACTTTTTTCTAAAATTACTTTTAAGAAAATTGCTAAATCTAGCCACTAAATGGCTAAATTGGCAACACTGGTATATAAAGAGTATAAGAATTGTTCAGGGATACAAATCAACATCTTTTTTCATGTTTAATAATTTTATTTTTCTATATTTTAATAAGTACTTGTTAGTTTGAAATAGGAAGAATATTGAAAACAATTTTGTAAAAACACAAATAAGTGCAAAGAGGAATGTCACAAAATAAAGACAGAAAATACGATTCATGTCTTTTTTTTCTACCCTGCTCCTCTACTCCGCTCGCTTTCAAACGAAAAAATACTGATTTAAAAATAGTAAAAAATCATCGTGTAAATTTGGTGAAAAACATACTTTATTAACATTTTGTAAATATTCACCGCTATCGTGAATAACAAGTGGAATTTTTGTTCCCATGAAATGTTCATTGCCCTCGAAGGGAAAAAGGAATCGTGAATTTCACGTGAAAAAGTTTTCACGCTATCAGTTCCAATGGAATGTAAAATAAGAAGAAGAACGATTAAAAACTTTCAGAAATCAATTAAATTTTTGTTCAAAAATATACACATATATATTTTAAAGAAAAGTTTAGTATTGGAAGGATAGTTTGAATACGTTAGTTTCTTTTTGCACTTTTTAAATTTTATGTAGTAAAATATTTTCAAAAATTTTGCCACCACGTCTTTTACAAGCTTCACAAGCCCGCAGGCAATCGACCTGTTGTTTTGCATTTTGTTGATCAATATATCGGTGAGTGCCTTATTAACGGATCTAGCTCTTAATATTCGATTTATAGGAGAACCTACTTACAGGCATGTTCTGTTCCCTAGCAAAAATAAAGTGAGAAAATCTACGGGAAACGTGAACAAATTACGAGGGAAAAACTTTTCACGATAAGGGGAATTTTTCCCATGAACATTTGTTCACGTTATTATTCTCCTTTGAATTACCTTTTTCTGTTATTTTGTCCTAGTCCGGACATTTTTTGAATTCTCTTTTAATCTTACCTGAAGCGTTTACATATGAAGTCAGAGAGAAAAATAATATAAAGCAACAATATGTAAACTACGAAAAGTAAGAAAGAGAAATGAAAAAATGTCCAGTGCAGATAGTCATGTACTACACACTCTACCTTTTCGACCCCTCGCCATCAAACTTCGTCTGTCCGGCAAGAAATGTCGCTAGTGTAAATTGCGACCTACCATTGGCATGACTGCTTGTGGTGAGTATTTTTAAAATATTTTTATATATTAATTTTGTCACTTGGTGGCCACACGATCAAGTTTTGCCTTTCAATTCCTTTCAATTTGCAATACACACTCACTTTTTTACTAACACACTCACACTTTTTAAATTGACCACGATATTGCTTTCAATTTCACCTCTCCATTTGTTTGGCAATTTTACTATCAATTTAACAGCTGATTACATGGTAGTCTTTATTAATTGTTTTTTTTATGACATCTTGAAAGTAAATTGCTTACAAATTGAGTGCAGCCTACGTCACAGCGTTCAATTTTTGTAAATTTTGACAAGCAGTATATGTAAAAGATTATCAAGAACAACTTGATCGTGTGGCCGCATGGTTAGTTTTCCACAATAATGCCACAGAGCAGTGATGCAAAATGTGGCACAATTGTGCCATTTGTGGGACTTTCAGGTCAAAATTCAACACACTCCCTTAAATCGTTTAATACTGTTGTGACCATGGTGAAATAAACAGGTGGCAGCACTACGCCAGATGACGATTTTTTGCTCTTGCATTGTTTGTCTAGGTTTATGTCAAAGTTTTGTTTATGTTTACAAAAAGTCCACATTTTGTGCTGTGATTATTGTATTTTTGTAAAGTTTTTGATAATTTTAAATTAAAATAAATAAGATATTGATCATAATTAAATAAAAATTGGCTAAAAATTAATTTATTTCATCACGTTCAGTGGAACGCTGTGATTTTTCTTAAATGTATTTTTTGACGTAACTTGAGGGTTACACGATCAAGTTTTGCCTATCAAGTTTTAATACACTCACACTTTTTTACCAATACACTCATACTTTTAAAAATTGATGCGAACTTGCCTTTAAAATTCTCATGCCAGTGAGTGTTTCAATTTACGTTCAAAAAAACAGCTGATTTGAAGGTTAGTGAGCAAATTTTTCGTTTCTCTTTATAAATTTTTTTCTTGATGGCATCTTGAAAGTAAATTGCTCAAAAATTGAATGCAGCCTACGTCACAACTATCAATTTTTGGAAATTTTGACAAACAGTATATGTAAAAGACTATCAAGAATAACTTGACCGTGTGGCTGCACTGTAAACGGTGATGTAATTTCCATTTTTGTTGTAATGTTGTATTTGTTGCCGTAACGATGCCACCTGCTTATTCCAACATGGTGGGGACTTGTTCTTTAAATGTTTTGTATATTTAAAAAAAATATATTTGCGTTTGATTTTTAAGAATTTCCGATTTTGTTTTAATTTTTTTTTTAATACTTAAAAATCTTGTTCATATATTTACAATTAGTTGGTTTCTGAAAAATTTGAATTATTAACCCCCAATTTCACCAAGTTCAGTTAAAACTAACTATTACTTTAACTTTCAGTTAACAATATGTTTTGACAGCTATAACTGATAGTTAATTATAACTGAACTTGGTAAAATGGGGGGTAAAATAGAAAAACTTATTAGGCTATAAATCCCTGTTAAATAAATAAATTGTTCTATTTCCACAGTTTCAAACATTATTTTATATACGAAATTGGTTTGTTTGGTCATGGCCAAATAAACTACACAAGCGGTTTGATCTATGATATAAAAAACATATGAAGCATGTTTGTACGAAAATCAAAAATTTTAAATATTCACAAAAAATAAATATAAAAATTACGTGATATTAAAATCGATTAATATTTTCAATTAAATATTTTTTTTTAGAACTAACAGATTTTCCTGATTATAAGACTAGTTTCTGGTAAAGTGGTCCGCAAATAATGCGGTACATAAAAGGGAATATTTTAATAAACTTTAAACACAGGATAGTTTTCAAAATACATATAATCGATTTCAGTTTCACGTGATTTCGATTTCCAGAACATGTCAGATATAAAGTGTACAAACACATGTAAAATTTGTTGTTTATATTCTTAAAAAAATAAGGCATGTATTATGTATTACTATTGGTTATATTTAAATACAATCATAATAATTAAATATTAAAAACGTTTTTTGGGCCTATCAAAAGTATTTGGCCCTTTTAAATCGTCATAACAAAATAACTCAAAATGCATCACTGCCACAGAGCACAATAATTCTTAACTGTTATACCCAAGGTATATTTATAGCAGGTAGCAAGGTATATTTATAGCAGGTAGTCTCGGAAAGCCAGCTGTTTATTTTTTATTTGCTTTTTTTCAAGGCGAATTTACACAAGCTAAACTCATCTCGTCAGCCGTTCATCAGCTGTATCCACGGCGAATTAAAAAAACGCTGAAACGTCAAAATATTGTTTTGTTTCTATACTGAAATTTGACAACAAGAGGGAAAATTTCATAAACAAAATACATGGGGCTTTTTGTAGTTGTAGAGTTGCACTTACCTTGTGTAAATTCGCCTTGCTTTTTTTGATATACGAACTGTCAAATGTTGTATAGTAAACAAGTAACAAGTTTTTTGTGTTTCAGCCAATCCCACGATGTCACACGTTAACGTTCGCATAGAAAATAACATTTAAAACAAAAACAATTTCTAAAATTTGTATTTTTCTATGCGAATGTTAACGTGTGACATCGTGGGATTGGCTGTTTCAAGGCCTATGCAATAGGTATGCTTACCTCTTCAACAATAAAACAACACAAAAAACAACAGGCATTTTGTTTGTGTAAAATTCCTCACCGTTGTCAAAATCTTACTACTACGGGTGTGTGTGAAACGGTAGCAAAGTACTCATGGAAGTAAAATTTTGACACTATTGAGGTGAATAAAATTTCACTAGCCCTAGGTTCCTTGGGCAGCCATCAGAAGACGGCTCACTTGGGTCCTCAATTGGTCCCTTTGTGATACATTGGTCCCTTTGTGATAAATTGGTCCCTTTGTGATAAATTGGTCCCTTTGTGATATCACAAATTTTGACATTAGTGTAGAAATTTTTGACAACCAGAAAATTATTTTTTTTCATCAAATTTGTTTAAACAAAATAAAAATTAATATGGAAGCAGGACCAGCGGCAAAAAATTAAAAAGAATTATACAACATGCAAGTATTTACATATGTATAAGCTTTTTTGCCCAGACTTTTTGCAAAAATTGTTAATATATCAGAACGAATAAATCAAATAGTTGGGACGATCTCATTTCCAACAGAATTGAAATGATTATTGGTAAAAACTTGATTAATTTATTCATTTTCACAAAACTACTAGTAATTGTTTTTTTCTTTATGTCAAAATTTTACGTTGTCAAAAATTTTACAATTTCACACAGCACAAATATGAAAATTTTCTACCACAAACAAATTTCATTTCACCATAGAACTTTGCTACCGTTTCACACACATCCTACATAGAGGAAACAAAAGGAAAAATGTGTTTTGTGTGCATGTATGTGTGGCAAAAAAACCAAAATATACATGTCAAGGCGAATTTACATTCGCCTTGTATACATGTATAAGGAAAAAGTAAACAACTTTTGACATCGTTGAGGAATAAACAAATCGAACATCTGGCTTCTTAAGCAGACCTATTGGATAGGCCTTGGGCTGTTTCATGGTGGAATAAGCAGGTGGCATCGTTACGGCAACAAATACAACATTACAACAAAAATGGAAATTACATCACCGTTTACGTCAAAAAATACTTTCAACAAAAATCAAAGCTTGCCGCTGAACGTGATGAAATCAATAAATGTTTAGCCAATTTTTAGTTAATTATGGTCAATATCTTATTTATTTTAATTTAATATAATCGAAAACTTTAATAAAATACAATAATCACAGCACAAAACGTTGACTTTTTGTAAACATAAACAAGACTTTGACATAAACCTAGACAAACAATGCAAGAGCAAAAAATCATCATCTGGCGTAGTGCTGCCACCTGTTTATTTCACCATGGGCTGTTTATCTTTTTTGTCTGTTATCAACCCCTTTGCTGTTTGACAGTTCGTATCACATAACAACAATAAGAAGCCCTGTTGTTGTTCGTTTTATTGTACAACTGTTGTAATCTCGCGGCTACCTGATATAAATATACCTTTGGTTATACCATAAGTGTTAAAATAAGTGTAGTAAAAAGTAAAAAGCGTTCTTGGTGGTACAAGTTTAAGAAAAGCAAAATATATAAAATAAAATATACAAAATGGATTGGACAAGATCAGAAATTACGGAATTAATACATTTATATAAACAGTATGAATGCCTGTGGAACACTTCTCATGAGGATTACAATAATTATGATACGAAACAAAATGCTTGGCTGGAAATAGCCAATACATGCTCCAAAGAGGTTGGCGATGTTAAGCGTAAGGTTAAAAATTTGCGTTCGGCCTACGTTTCGGAGAAAAAAAAATTGGAGGCTTCCAAGGATAATAATATAGAATACAAACCTAATCTTTTCTACTTTAAAGATTTTGATTTCCTAGGCACTATTGTTGTTTTAAGAAAGTCTACTATCCCATCAGCAACGACAAATTCATTTCTTTCATCACCGGGTAAGGATAATAAAGATCGTAAACATAAAATGGTTAAAATTGATAGAAAATCCCTTCGGGATACAAAATTCAGCAATGCAATTGATAGTATAGTCGCTTCTGTGCAACAAATACAACCAAAAATCTCGAGTGCTGGTGATATGCAGGAGGAAGATGATGCTAATAATGTTTTTGATTCGTTCGGTAAAACAACTGCATTGCAATTGCAACAGCTGCCATTAGATAAAGCAACAGAGGCAATGGCGGTTATTTATCAGTTGGTGGCGAAAAAAACATTGAATTCATTCAAAAAGTCCCGAACTGAAGTACACAATAACAGACGAACAAATGGAGTAATATCATTTGAAACAATGAGTCCTTAATTTATAATCTGATAAGATATTCTTCAAATGTACATATATATATGTATATGTTGTTTCATGTAGTTTTTTTAATAAATTAAGGTAATTAACAAAGTATAATGTAATAAACATATGTATATGTTTGTACTGAGACAATAAATATATTCAGTGACTCAAACGCAAAATCGGACAAGTGTTTGCAAGACCAAAATGTGCTCTAAACTTAAAAAAAAAATTTTTATCAATGTAATTTCTATAATATTGATGTTAGACCCTATAAAGTATATATTTTCTCGGTCCTTATGAGGAGCGAAGTTGATTTAACGATGTCCGTCTGTCCGTTGAAATGGATTTTCCGAAGACCCCATATATGATGGGGGTCAGGTTATTATACATTAATGTCACATATGGTCCGGAATTGTTTGCTATTGAAATTCAGCAAGATCGGTCCACAAATGGCTGAGATATGAGTAAAAAACCACGACTGCCTGAAATAAATTGCATTAAAATTGGCTAAAATGTCTTACACCTGTGTGAACATTGTAAGATCATTTGTATTTGCAGAAGTGCAAAATTAATGCATCTGACAATCGCACCATTGCTGTTGGCAACGCTTGCTTACAATATTGTAAGATCTGACCATCGTCTGTACGAAGCTTTATAAATAAATAAATATTTATTTTCGCTAGCTAACACAAAACATTTTAAGCAGCTCTGATTTCTTTTAGTTTCCAGTTTTTGATACTTTTATATTTATATATAACTATTAAGTTTACTCAAAAAGGCTGTCGTTTTACACTTAAGTACAAAATCTATTATTTATTATACATTTTGTTTAATCATAACAGAAGAACTGTTTTTGTGTTAAATTGCTAATAAAAAATAATTATAGCAAAATTTAAAAACCATAATATATTTATTTCCATATTATTTTGCATCTACATTTCGGGGCTTATAGGAGAGAGTTTAGCAATTATCACCATTCTAAAACATACCAACCAGGGGGGTTACTGCGTATTTCGATTCGAAAGAAATCATTTACGGATTCGAACAATTTGTACTGTGTATAACGATTTTCGCAATCGTTCGAAACGATGGCAGAGGTTGTATTTTTAAGAAAATTGAAAATTTGATTAAACATTTTTGCTCGTAATAGAGACTGGCTGTTAAAAAAGGCATTTTTTGTTTTCGAAATAGTATTAAAGACGTCCGTTTATTCAAAACAAATATTACGAAAAACGTAATACACAGTACGAACTGTTCGAATTCGTTAATGATTTCTTTCGAATCGAAATACGCAGTAACCCCCCTGTCCTTATAAATCTCTATTAACTATGAACCAAGGTACATTAACACAAGGTAGACTCATTTGGGAGTGTAGACATGCTGCCAAGGTATATTTATAGCAGGTAGCCGCGAGATTACAACAATTGTACAATAAAACAAACAACATGGCTTTTTATTGTTGTTATGTGGTATGAACTGTCAAACTGCAAAGGGGTTGATAAGAGACAAAAAAGACAAAAGATAAAGACAAACAACTTGTTTACTTGTTTTCTATACAACATTTGACAGTTCGTACCACAAAACAAGCAAATAAAAAATAAACAGCTGGCTTTCCGAGACTACCTGCTATAAATATACCTTGCATGCTGCTATATAAAAAGAACTGAGTTGTCAAAATTGTCTTCGTATAAAACAAAAACAATTTAACGCATACATGTACAAATTTTGGCTCATATACACGAAATTTGACGTTTGGGTTCAAACTGAGGTAAACAGCTGACAAACATATGGGCCAACGAGTTTACCTTGTGTAAATATACCTTGCTATGAACTTTATTGTTTTTGCCATAGACTTACTTTGCTTCACGTCAAAGAAAACATCATAATACGAAATAAAATTTGATATGGAGCACAAAATGACAAAATTTTATTTTAGAAAAACCATTAAAACTTCGGATTTATTGTAGAAATCAATTAGGAGCGTTTAAAAAAAACCTAGAGTAGTTTTCGAGAAAATTGTTTGTAAACCTATTTTATCGTTTTTCTTAAAACCGACTTGATGGCTTGTAGGTTAATAGCCTTTTCACACTTGTCAACATTTAACATAAATTTGCGAAGATGTTGGAATTTTCCCATAATACCCTTTGTACACTTGCATACATTTCGGATGAACGCATGGAAGATGTTGAAAATGTGAAATACGAGTTCACACTTGAAACATCTACCATCAATAAAAAATGTCACCATTTCTGAAAAAAAAACTTTTATTTTTTTTTTAAATACTTTTTTTCTACAAAATCATTTAAAAATAAGAGGGAAGTGTTTGAAAAAGGCATTTTGATAACATTCATAGTAATATAAATAAATTTAAAGTTTAAGAAAAACAACACCTTTTTGAAAACCAAAAAACATTTTTTACAGAAATTAAAAGGCCATAGTTTTGGTTTTATAGAAACTCTTTCCTTGTACCGCAATATTGTTGCCTGGGATTGTATTCAGCTAGAATCATATGTCGAATCTGCCATTAACGAAAAGCTTAAAAATTGCGAATTTTTCTTTTTTTTAAATTTATATAACTATGAAATTTATCAAAATGCCTTTTTTAAACGCCTCTTACTTTTAAATGTTTTACAACATAAGAGGCACTGTATATTGCCAAAAGCATGAAATATCTTTTAAATTGCATCATTTTATTACTTCTCTATTTATGTATGCAATGTTTACTGGGCAATTTTTCTTAATAAAATATACAAAATATGTAAGCATCGTGCACTCGTAGCTTGATAATCGACGACCGAATTGTGTACTCTCGTAAACTAAATGAAAGAGCGTAAGAATGCGTGTGAAGAATGTGTGTGAATTAATTTCGACAATTGTGGTATGGGCTGAACACCAATGGTATAATAGCCTTTTCACACTTGTCAACATTTAACATCAATTTGCGAAGATGTTGGAATTTTCCCATAAGAAATACATAATAGCCTTTTCACACTTGTCAACATTTAACATCAATTTGCGAAGATGTTGGAGTTTTCCCATAAGAAATACATAGGGCTAAAAATCAAAATTTTTCAACATCTTTATAGCCTTTTCACACTTGTCAACATTTAACATCAATTTGCGAAGATGTTGGAATTTTCCCATAAGAAATACATAGGGCTAAAAATCAAAATTTTTCAACATCTTTACAGAATGTTACTATCTCATTTTGTTCCCTTATACATTTTTCGATTCTTTTAGTGTCATCACTAGAAAAGTGGCAATAAATTCTATTATTATTGTGGCATCACTGACAAAATGGAAGTTGCTTTGAAAGAAGCGCTACCATTTCTCAAGTTTTTCTTTTTTTGCAAGCCTTATTTTGCTTAATTTTGCTTAAATTATTAAACAAAATGATTGAGAAATACATTTTTGAGTTATTCCGTAGACGAGAGGATTTAATTAGTTAAAGAGAGGCAAAATTACATGTACACAAGCAAGGTCTATCCAATAGGTCTACTTAAGAAGCCAGATGTTTATTTGGTTTTTTCCTCAACGATATCAAAAGTTGTTTACATTTTCCTTATACGTGTATATTTTTGTTTACTTTTTTGGTTTTTTGCCACACATACATGCACACAAAACACATTTTTCCTTTTGTTTTGCCTATGTAGTAGTAAGATTTTGACAACGACGAGGAATTTTACACAAACAAAATGCCTGTTGTTTTTTGTATTGTTGTAATAGTAAGCAGACCTATTGGATAGGCCTTGGTACACAAGATTTCGGTTAGTTTTTTCATTTTGCTCTTAATAAACTAATAGAAACTTTACCCAATATATCGGTCAACACTACCGGTCAAATAACTAGTAAATTGACCGGTAGTCTTCTTGTAGGGCAATAATAACCTGACGTTTTAAAAAAATTGTTTGCATGGATTTAAATTAACTCTTTTATCCGGCTTTACCTCTGATATCCGATATTATAAACACATTATCCTTTTCTCGTTTAGTTTTGAACCATCAAAAATATTCAAGTAAACAGAAAAAGAGAATTTCCCAACGTACTAGAATCATAATCTGCCAAAATTACTTTTTTTTTTCTCATATAATACATATCATAGTATAGATTTTCATATTAATCGAATGTGTATTCTAAGTCAAATTACAATTTATAAAGCTTTTATACTTTAATAGTTTTATTTCTTCAATATTTTCTATTAAAGTATGAAAGCGTTATAAATTGTAATTTGACTTAGAATACACTTAACAAAAAAAGTTTAATAATAAATCAAGGTACATTAACACAAGGTAGACTCATTTGCGAGTGTAGACATGCTGCTCTATAAAAGGAACCGAGTTGTCAAAATTATCTTCATATCAAACCAAGGTCTATTGAATAGGTCTGCTTACTTGTACAAAAACAAAAAATGACATGTATTTTGTTTGTGTAAAATTTCTTTTTAGCTGTCAAAAACTTACTACCACATATACAAAGCAAAAGGAAAAATCGTGCATGTGTGGCATACCATAAATTTGTGTGGGAAAAAACATTAAACGTAAACAAACATATACATGCATATGTAAGCAAAATGTAAACAACTTTTGACAGCTAAAAAGAACATAAACAATGATCATCAGGCTTCTTGCGCAGACCTATTCAATAGACCTTGTATAAAACTAAAACAATTTAACGCAAACATGTACAAATTTTGGCTCATATACACGAAATTTGACGTTTGGGTTCTAACTGGGGTAAACAGGGGTCTAATCACCGCATACGATACTATCGTATCGAATAAACTATCGATTTTTTTTGCATACGATAGACACTGACGTATCGAATGAAAACTCGATAAATGTAATGTCGAGTTACTCGATATCGAATGCTATTATTTCAAATTCAATACATTGCATTCGATATCGAGTTTCATGATACCAAAATAAATAATTTCGATCAATTTTGCTCGATATCGTATGCGGTGATTAGACCCCAGCTGACAAACATATGTGCCAACGAGTTTACCTTGTGTAAATATACGTTGTAATAAATATATAAAAAGCGACATGAAAAACACCAACCAAGTCTTTTTGTTTACTCCTCTTTCTTCTCTACACCGTTTGATCACAAACAAAAAGAGACGTCCAAAAAGCGACGTCGTTAAAGCCCTCATGTAAATTGAGTGTTATACTTGCTTGTAATTCAAAGCGTATTTTGAATTGTTGTTTTTTGTACAATAAAAAATTTTATTTTTGAACAAAGAATTAAATTGGCTCTGATTTGTAACATTTAAATCTGTGGCATTTTGACAAAACATTTAATACTACATTTACACCTACGCAAAATCTAGTACTTACGAGATTTCGAGACAAATCTAGTTGTTTTTGACTAGATTTCCCATACAAAACAAAATCTACTTCGTGACAAGATTTCGACGAAATCTACTCAAAATCTAGTAGTACTTAATGATGCAACTATGGTTTTTACAATATAGCACTAAAAAATATTTCCCTGCACAAGAAAAAATGACATTAAAAAAAAAACAAAACAAAAATTGTTAAAAAAAATATTAAAAATTTTTATAAAAATTGTAAAAAAATTGAAAACACGAATAATATTGATAAAATAAATATCGTTGATTATTAAAAAAAAGGTAATGCAAATTTTTTAATGTATATTTCTTTTTGTGTTTGTGTGTGTAACGAAAAAACTTTAAGTCAGCTGTTGTGTTATAAAAACAAAATCTCGCTAATGTCAAAAAAGTACAATGTAAACGCACTAGATTTCGAAGAAGATTTTAAATCAAATCTACAAGATTTCGGCCTAATGTAAATGTAGTATAAAGTCGAGATAAAGGCCAGTTTACATGGTAATACAATGTATTACGACTTTGTAGAATCAAAATATTATGAAATTCTCTCCGTGTTTAAAAGAAAAAAATAAAAATCTTTTGTAAGTATAATTCATGTTTACACGGATGGTATAAGTAAAATCAAAAATAATAACAAAAAAACAGATGGTTGCAGTTTTAAATTTTTACAAAAACAACATGAAAATTTCCTGAGTTGATTTTAGTTGTTTTTGTAATTGTATAAAAATGCTACCACCTTCAACATATTCCGTTAAAATACATCTCTGGTG
Organism: Pollenia griseotomentosa; assembly: GCA_963931875.1. Classification (NCBI taxonomy): domain Eukaryota; kingdom Metazoa; phylum Arthropoda; class Insecta; order Diptera; family Polleniidae; genus Pollenia; species Pollenia griseotomentosa. The sequence goes on from OZ007560.1 coordinate 210,153,237, forward strand.
TGATGAGAATACATAAGTTTCTAAAATGGTTATGAAAAAAAGCATTTACCGACCGCTTGTCAGATTTTGTATCCGTATTCTCTCTTACTCAATACATTTTGCTTTTACATGATAAGATTTTTCTCATTCTACATAATTATTCGACAAGTCGTAATACAAAATATTACCGTGTAAACTGGCCTTAAGATAGCAAAAAAGTTAAAAAAAAACTCGGTGAAAAAACTATTTTTATCAAATAATAAAATAAACCGAAATTAAAATTTATAATACAAAATTTTAAAATCCTAAACAAATATGTTTTTTGAAGGAACAGCATTTTTTTCAACTTTTTAATTTTGACTTAAAATGTTTTGTCAAAAGGCCACAGAAATATAAGACCAAAATGTATTAACAAAGTGACCTCAGTACTACAACAATGCAACAATAGAAAAAACAACAGGCATTTTGTTGCTAGAATTGAGACGGCAAATGCCAAAATGCCTTATGAAAAAAAGTAAATAAACAAAAAAAATGACGACAAACGTCACACACGAAGAAAATCACTACAAACAGCTGCGCTTGTGAGGTCACTTTATTAGTACATTCTGTATAAGACGATTTTTTTATATGTTCGTGACGATTTTGACGAATTTTGTTAAAAATGTTGACGATTTTAAAAAAGAAAAGCAACCCTGCCTGTACCTTGGTTTGCAACCAAGGTATATTTACACCTTGGTATGCAACCATGATAAATTGTACAACTTTGAAATTTAACTGCAGCCGACTTCAGGAAGAATCCGGCACCCAACTTTCTTTTTGTCTTCGTCGTCTGACTAGTACAGACGTGCATAAAAAACTGAGAAATGGTGAGTTGGAAGAAATATTTAAAGTGAAAGCGTGGTTGTACTAAAGTGTAAAAAACACGTTTTAAAATATTTTAAAAGAATATCGAATCGAAATTGTTAAGTGTCGTATCCAACAACTAGACGTTTATAAAAGTTGTGTAATAATTTTCGCAAATGACAAATACATGTGTTGCATTGTAAATTTTAAATGTTTTCGAAATTAATAAAAAGTAGAGCAAAAATTAAATATTCGTACAATTAAAGGCGAAAAATCTGCCACATTGTTTTTAACGTAACCTCGATATATTTTGTGTATACACATATATGTACTATTTTAATGTTCTTTTTATTTTAGTCGCATCGTAAATTCTCGGCTCCTCGCCATGGTTCCATGGCTTTTTACCCCAAGAAGCGATCAGCTCGCCATCGTGGTAAGGTTAAGGCTTTCCCCAAGGACGACGCCAGCAAACCTGTCCATTTGACATGCTTCTTGGGCTACAAAGCTGGTATGACTCACATTGTACGTGAAGCTGATCGTCCTGGTTCAAGTGAGTATCTTAATTTTACGAATTTAAAAGATTGCTTAAGTGTATAATTTATATGATGAGAAACAGTTAATTTATTATGGTTAGAACAAAAATGATTTCTATGATTATAAAGTAACTAGGGCGGACTGATTCTATTTTATGCAAAAGGAATATGTAGAAACAGTTTGGTAAAATGACAGCTATTCGGAGCGGTCTAAAATGTATTCTTTATATTTCTTTCAGAGGTGAACAAGAAGGAGGTCGTTGAAGCTGTAACCGTTTTGGAAACACCACCAATGATTGTTGTCGGGGCTGTTGGTTACATTGAAACTCCTTTCGGTCTCCGTGCTTTAGTTAATGTCTGGGCTCAACATTTGTCGGAAGAATGTCGTCGTCGTTTCTACAAGAATTGGTAAGCTTTTACAGACATGTTTTGTCATCTATTTTAAGACCACGTGGTGTAAAAATTGTCTTTGTAAAGTACATTTGTTGAGATCTGTTTTTGTTAATGATGATAGATGGTATCTGAGAGCTAATATGAGGATATTTAATGTATATACCGTCTCTGCTTGCCTTCCTTCTGATTTCAAAAACAGGTTAACAAACGTATATAGAATTCTTCTTGAATCATTTACTAAATTTATTTGTAAAATATAAAGTTCTTGGATCAGCTTGCTGAGAGAGCTTTTAAAATCTCAATTAGTCGTGTGAGCTCAAATTGACCATTAAAACTTTATTTTTTAAAGTTTGTTGGGTAATTAATTTGTTTGTTAGTAAGCACGACTGGAGGTTGTAATCTCCGCTCGCTAACATGTGATGAGGTTCTCTCCATTTTGTCTTCTTAAAAACAGCTATGAAATTGTGTTTCTGGCCTTAAACCAATGGAGCTAAATACTTTTTAGAAGGACTGAATTTCTTAAAATGTGACTACACATACACGTCTCTTCAAAATATAACATATATGCAGCCCACAGAAAATGTTTTAAAAGTTGATGAGGTTTAATCTAAAAGTTCAATTTATTAACATAATCAGGTACAAATCGGAAAGAAAAGCTTTCACCAAGTCTAGCAAGAAATGGAATGATGATTTGGGCAAGAAGAGCATTGAAAACGACTTCCGCAAGATGCTTCGCTATTGCAAGGTCATCCGCGTTATTGCTCATACTCAGGTAAATAATATTTTTCAAATATAAATTACAAGCGATGTCCTTGGTCTCTGGCGCTGCGTGCTGCTGTTGGAACTTTCGGGTTTTACAGCGGTGCAAAGTGTAAGAGTTCCTAAAAGGCGGTCTTGCTGGGATGTTCAATGTCCAGTTATATACCGCAACGTCGCAGATTAAATTGCCCTTCGGGTGGCGAATTTTGATATATTCCACTAACTGTATGTAGCCGCTTAGGCAATGATCATGCAGTTAAACCATATTACAAACAGTCTCACCTTTAACCTAAAACTTGTTTGTTCAAAGAATTAAAAACTAACGTGTCTTTATTTTCTTAGATCCGTTTGATTAAGCAACGCCAAAAGAAGGCTCATATTATGGAAATCCAATTAAACGGTGGTTCCATTGAAGATAAAGTTAAATGGGTAAAGGAACATTTGGAAAAGCCCATTCCCGTCAGCAATGTCTTCGGCCAAGATGAAATGATCGATTGTATCGGTGTTACCAAGGGTAAAGGATTCAAAGGTGTCACTTCACGTTGGCACACAAAGAAATTGCCTCGTAAGACACACAAGGGTTTGCGTAAGGTTGCCTGCATTGGTGCCTGGCATCCTTCTCGTGTGTCCACAACTGTAGCACGTGCCGGTCAAAAGGGTTATCACCACCGCACGGAAATCAACAAGAAGATCTACCGCATTGGTGCCGGCATCCACACCATGGATGGCAAGGTAATTATCATAATCTGTTTTCTTATTACTGACATCGTTGGTTGCAACATGTTTTGACTTAATTTTAGAAGTCTTTTTCATGTTTAGCTGGTGTACCGTTTTTTTTTTTGCACTGATGATAAACTTGATAAAGTTCCGACATCAAATATTAAACTTTTTTTGATTAACCACGTGATATATCAAATGATAGGACTGATTTTTATTTTAATGAAATAAATGTTTTCTTTTGTATTAAATTTTAACTAATCACAATTATTTCTTTCCGTTCATTTTACAGGTTATCAAGAACAACGCGTCTACTGAGTACGATTTGACTGATAAGTCTATCACCCCCATGGGTGGTTTCCCTCATTATGGTGAAGTCACCAACGATTTCGTTATGATTAAGGGTTGTTGTATCGGTTCCAAGAAACGTGTTCTCACTTTGCGTAAAACTTTGTTGAAACACACCAAGCGTGCTGCGTTGGAACAAATCAAGCTCAAGTTCATCGATACCTCCTCTAAGATGGGTCATGGTCGTTTCCAAACTCCAGCCGACAAATTGGCCTTCATGGGCCCCCTCAAAAAGGATCGCATCAAGGAAGAACAAGCTGCCACCACCAGTACTGCTGCTACCACCACATAAGCAGATTGCTTTCCTAGACTTACATATTACATATATGTAGATTGAAGATTTGTTTTTTTTTTTTTTTTTGTTTTCATAAAAAAAATAAAGAAAATAAATCTAAGAAAACTGTTGTCATTTCTTTTATTTGAAACTTGCTGCCTGTTTTTAGAAAATACCACAAGTGGGGGAATGAGAAATTATACTGAAAACAACAATAAAAATCGAAAAATTGTTTTTTTTTTCTTTTTTTAAATATAATTTCTCACTCACTTGTATTAAATTTTTAAAAACAGGCAATAAAACACTTAGAAAACGAACAAGTTTAATGAAATAAACAATCAGTCAGTTATCAAAGTTATTTACGGGAATACAAAATTTATCATTAATACGATTTCTGTATGACGTGCTAAATTCCCAATTTTACATATTTGATAAATACACTGAAATTTATTGTTGAGGGAAAGCTAGCTTCTATGCGCATTTCACTGGTTGCTTAGGCCAGCTCATCAGGAAACCTTTTCCTAAGATTTTAGAAAAGCTAAAAATATTATACGAATAAAACCCTAAAGCAGGCATCAGAAATTAAGAACCGAAAACTTAAAATTTAAGTTTTTCATTTAAAAAATTCAAAACTCATGCGTACAAAATAAATTTTTTTTTCTATCAGTTTAAAAAAAAATAAGAAACACAAAAAAAGATATTTATTTTTGAAGTACAATATGTATTTTGTACATGAAAAAATATTTATCATTGGTGTTCAAAAAATATTTTCATCCGTACAAAAAAAAAAAAAAAAAAAAAATATTTTGTTTGAATTGTTCTTTAAAGTTAAAAAACAATAAAGTTTTTAAAAAAACGTTTTAAAGAAAAATATTTTTTTTTTTTTGTTTTTAGAAACTTACATTGAGAACTCAAATTTTGTAGTTTAAATTGTGAATTTTAATTAAATTTATAATATGAAAATGCAAATTTAAAAGAAGTTATGGGCACAAATTTTATTAGTAAATTAAATGTTGCAAAAATTCGCAAAAGTTTGCTAAAATAGCGAAAATTTTTAATATTTCAAACAATACATAAAATTGATTGGAAGTCCCTAAAACTATAAGGAATGGCAAAAATTCGGAAAAAATTGGGAAATTAGCGGAAATTCGCAAAAATTTGCTAACAGCGGTATGATAGCAGAGTCTACTATTTTTTATTAATCGTTAAAGCTGTAAAGAACCAGAAACTTACAGGAAAAAATCGCTTCTATCGCGAACATGGCAAAAATTCACGAAAAAATCAACATCAGAAACAAACTCTAAAATTTATTTGAAATCTCTAAATCGGTTAAAAAAACAATAAAAATAGCTACACAGCGTAAAAAAATAATATACATATCTTTATAATCTTATCTCATAATTTTTATCTTTGTCATGTTCAATTTTAAGTTTTAAGTTTTCGGTTTTTTTCTTTTTATGTACAAAATAATATTGTACTGAAAAAATAAATATCTTTTTTGAGTTTGTTTTTTATTTTTTTTTAACTGATGGGAAAAATTTTTATTTTGTACGAAAAAATTAAAACTTTTTTTTGAGAACTTTATTATTTTGAACTTAAAGAAACAATATCAAATAAAATATTTTTTTCTTTTTTTGTTTTTTGTACAGTTTAAAATATTTTTCGAACACCAATGATAAATATTTTTTAAAAAACATAAAAAAAAAACGTTTTCCGGTCCTTGCCCTAAAGCGAATAAGAATTTTAAACACTCAAGGTCTTACTCGTAAGTAACCATATCAAAGCTCAAACAAAACACCAACAATAAACAGTGAGTTTATCTTTTCTTACATCCCTCTACAATTGGTTGGGTTCTTTCCGACTCGAATTGTAGTTATAAGTGGGTAAACAGAAAAAACAAAATTAAAAAACAAATTGTTTCATTCTATTGTCTTCGTAAGAAAACAACAAAAAAACCAATTTGCCAATTCAGTTTTCTGCACGGGCACATGCGAGTATATTATCAAAGTTATTTACGGGAATACAAAATTTATCATTAATACGATTTCTGTATGACGTGCTAAATTCCCAATTTTACATATTTGATAAATACACTGAAATTTTTTTTCTTTTTACCCACTTATAACTACAATTCGAGTCGGAAAGAACCCAACCAATTGTAGAGGGATGTAAGAAAAGATAAACTCACTGTTTATTGTTGGTGTTTTGTTTGAGCTTTGATATGGTTACTTACGAGTAAGACCTTGAGTGTTTAAAATTCTTATTCGCTTTAGGGTTTTATTCGTATAATATTTTTAGCTTTTCTAAAATCTTAGGAAAAGGTTTCCTGATGAGCTGGCCTAAGCAACCAGTGAAATGCGCATAGAAGCTAGCTTTCCCTCAACAATAAATTTCAGTGTATTTATCAAATATGTAAAATTGGGAATTTAGCACGTCATACAGAAATCGTATTAATGATAAATTTTGTATTCCCGTAAATAACTTTGATAATATACTCGCATGTGCCCGTGCAGAAAACTGAATTGGCAAATTGGTTTTTTTGTTGTTTTCTTACGAAGACAATAGAATGAAACAATTTGTTTTTTAATTTGTTTTTTCTTTTTACCCACTTATAACTACAATTCGAGTCGGAAAGAACCCAACCAATTGTAGAGGGATGTAAGAAAAGATAAACTCACTGTTTATTGTTGGTGTTTTGTTTGAGGTTTGATATGGTTACTTACGAGTAAGACCTTGAGTGTTTAAAATTCTTATTCGCTTTAGGGTTTTATTCGTATAATATTTTTAGCTTTTCTAAAATCTTAGGAAAAGGTTTCCTGATGATCTGGCCTAAGCAACCAGTGAAATGCGCATAGAAGCTAGCTTTCCCTCAACAATAAATTTCAGTGTATTTATCAAATATGTAAAATTGGGAATTTAGCACGTCATACAGAAATCGTATTAATGATAAGTCAGGGGGTATGCTCTCTATTGCGATGCGAAAGCTAAATGCCAACTTGGTACTCGTCACTCGCAAAATTTTCTGAAAATAAAGGGCATGTTCGTAAATGCATCACTGCGCTGCATCAGAAAAGCAAACTTTTTTTAATGCCGATAAAAAAAATTATTAATAAAATCTGTTTTATTGTGTATTATTTTTGTGTAGTATTTGACAATTTTTTGGTCCACATCTACTTCACTGATATTTATATAAACATTTGAAATCACTAATGCAGCGCAGTGATGCATTTACGAACATGCCCAAAGTAATAGCGGCAATAAAGACGCGGATTTACAGCAATGAAATGCAAAAGTGTAAAAAGATTTGAAATAAGAAAAGTGATGATTTCCGAAAAGACATACGCCCATGTTCTGAAAAGCGCAAAACGCTAGAAATTTGGCGTTTTCAAACCGCTAGGCATATACTTAAGCGATCTACAAGACGATCTTGGTCAATCTGATGTTGGTATCCATCTTGTACCAAACATTTTAATGTTGAAGCTAATTTCATCAAAGGTGCAATGACTGTCGATCTTTCAGGTGGCTTTAAATCACCCTACATATGTATATACAATTGTTTACATACATAAATGAATTTTTATTAAGCCGAAAGTTTTTCACGAAACTAAAAATAGTATTTTTATAATTAAATTTGATAATTAAAAATCTTTCTTACGTACTATTATCAAGGCTCATAATGTCGGAGGTATCTCGTATTATTTTCCGTTGAACTGTTTCTGCAATTGTATCACTTTCTTTATCGCTATCTTCCAACCACAATGGAACAGAATTTATGTTCTTAGACCGTTATATTTTTATAAATAATTACACTACGTGACAAAATTTCAACAAAGTCGTGACCAAATGAATCTGACAGCTAATCTTTATGTAAAATTTTCCGCTGAATCCGAATATGAAGGCCCCTATTACGGTTTACAACTCAATTAAGTTGAGTTGTAATTTCTTAATTTTTGTATTATGGTTTACAACTTTGCTATATTTCGGTGAACAAAAACATAACAAAAATTACAACTGATCACAACCAGTTGTCTTAATTACAACTCAACTGAGTTTAGTTGTAAACCGTAATAGGGGCCGAAGTCAGCAATCCATGGTTATTTTAGAAATTTTATAACCTTTCACTAGAAAGAAAGAATTACATAATCCGTTTAAAATTTTTGAAGATATTTGCATTTCAGTCACAGCATCTTTTTTAAAAACACAAATAACGGTTATTTTGGAATATCTCAAAAACTGTTCTACTTTTGACAATTCTGACTTCATATTCAGATTCAGATTAGGTGTAAAATTCATTTGGTCGAAAAATTGTCACGTAGTGTTATTTGTTATTTTATTTTGTTTTGAAGTTTTCACTTATATTTACATTTTGCGGAAAATTTAACGTCTTTTTATTAACGCTTGTTTTTCAAAAAATTTCTGTCAATATTGACAGGTACTGTCAAATTTATCGGCTATAAATTTGGCAGCACTTTGTTTTTCCCTTTTTTTAACAAATACAAATCTGTGGGGTTTTCGAACGGATTAGAAAATACCATTTCATTTTCGATACGGAAATTTCTTTCGAAAGTATTTTCGTTTCAAATCGAATTACATAATAACCCCCCTGGTCTATTTTATTAAAACTACACTTTAAAGAGAAAAGGAAATGGCCCACAATTTCAATTTAATATGTTTTCTTTTTTTTAAGAAAAAACTTGTAACATTTTTTCACGATTTTAATTAAAAAAAATTCAATTTAAAATTTGTTTAGAGTTTGTCAATTGTTTGTCACAGTCAAGGCGAATTTACTTCAGGTGGTGTCGAAAAGACAGCCGGTTATTTTTTTTGGTCTTGCCATTTATGCCAAAAGTTTTGTTTACATGTGCTTTTTAAAATTGTGTTTTTAAATAAACATTTTGTTTAACAACTTATTAATGAAAAAATTAAACAATAAAGAGATGATTAAAGAAACTATAGATAAAAATTAAATACAAATCGTTTTTACATCACAAAAAATAATTTTTACCGTCATCACTATATCTTAATGGTATTTTTATGTTTATGTTCAGTTTTAATATTAAAATGCATAAACTGGACGCAGAACAAAACGGTTTAGATTATTTTTAATAAAAGATCCAATTCAACCGAATTTGCAATTTAATGCTCACAAAATTCTTACAAGTTTATGTTATAAAAACTGTGTTTTTCTTAATTTAAAAAAAATTTAATTTTTTTTTATATTTTTTCTCAAATATTTTTATTAATTTTTAGTCTAGTGATGCCACATAAATTTTTTCTTCAATCCCAAATTTAAAATAAAAATTTCTTATAATATCCCCTTCAAAAATAAAAAGCACACAAATACATTATTTTTAAGAAACTATTTAGTTTTAAAGTAACATATTAGTGGGCAAGGTATATTTACACAAGGTAAACTCTTTGGCCCATATGTTTGTCAGCTGTTTACCCCTAGTTGGAACCCAAACGTCAAATTTCGTGTATATGAGCCAAAATTTGTACATGTGTGTGTTAAATTGTTTTTGTTTTATATGAAGACAATTTTGACAACTCGGTTCCTTTTATAGAGCAGTATGTCTACACTCCCAAATGAGTCTACCTTGTGTAAATATACCTTGTTAGTGGGGATTAATAATTATCTTATAAATTTGTCATTTAAATTTATATAAGTAGGTATAGGTAAGTAAACTAAAACAATAATGTCATTTTACCAATTTTACAACTTGGTAATTATCAAATGCACCAAAATGTACGTTTTTAAGGGAGAGGGAAAGTTGATCATTCAGTTAATCTTAAATATTATTAATACATTTTTAGTTTCTTGTATGACTACTGGTTAATATTTAAAACTTAAAGCATCATGTACATATAAGCAAACATTCTTCTAGCATTAATGGAGTACCAGCCTGAAAATTCCCGTTTAACCATTCAATATCGTTTACGAACATTTTAAGTTTTGACATTTCAAATACGGAGAATTAGGGTTATAATAACGACCCCACAAATACATCCATTGAATGCGTTAAATATCCATTGGCTAAGCCATTATATTGGTGGACATACGTTTGAAAGTATTTTTACTTATTAGAGTATTAACAGGTCAACCTAAACAAAAGGAGAATATGTTTTTTATATAAGAAAAATTCTGCTGCTGACACATTTTAAATAAAAAACTATATTGCGTTCAGTAAATCCGATTTTTCAGCCGTCCGAAACTGAATTTGCTCTATAATTTGTTTATCATTTATACATAAATTGTATTAATATAAGTTTTGTACATGAAAACTCTTACAGATCTTATATATGTTGGACTGTAAAAGAAACAAAACGATCAATAATTTTCCCAAAAAGAAAAATATGTAGTTTATTTTTACATTCTCAATTAAAATCCGAAATTAATTTTTGCTATCTAATTTGATATTAGAACCCCAAATCTGGTAGCCCTGCTTTAGTCAACTGTTTTATACAAGGCGAATTCATATATATATTAATTCGCCTTGTTTTTGACATTACATGACCGAAAAATAAAAACAAAATACATGTTCAAGGCGAATTCATTTTTCAGGTGGCGTTGAAAGCACAGCTGTGCTACTTTTTTTTCTTAATTAGAGAGAGAAATGTCAAAAGTTCCTTGTGTTTTGACATTTGGATCAACGAAAGCAACAAAAAAATACATTGTTGTGTTTTTGGTGTTGTTACTTGTTGTAGTATCGACACCACCGTTTACATGAATTCGCCTTGTACATGTTGTTTTTTGTGTTGTTGACTTGTTGCAAGGTATATTTACACAAGGTAAACTCGTTGGCCCATATGTTTGTCAGCTGTTTACCCCTAGTTGGAGCCAAAACGTCAAATTGCGTGTATATGAGCCAAAATTTGTACATGTGTGCGTTAAATTGTTTTTGTTTTATATGAAGACAATTTTTACAAATTGGCTCCATTTATAGAGCAGCATGTCTACACTCCCAAATGAGTCTACCTTGTGTAAATATACCTTGACTTGTTGTAGTCTCGCCGCCACCTGAAGTAAATTCGCCTTGGTCACAGTAGTTATGTTTTCTTTGCTCAAACACAACTTCGAAAAAAGCAAAACGGTAGCAAATCGCCTGGTTTTCAGAACATGCTGAAATGCGTTTTGCGTTTTCCAGAACATGGACGATAGGTATGCGCAAACGTATTAAAGAGTACCAATCCCTAGAGTTGCTACAATTTTCTTTCGCATCGCAATAGAGAGTAGCCCCCCAGGTATGTGATGGACAGTGTTCTCAGTTTTGGGCAGGGCTGTGGAGTCGTTAAGAAAAAGTTATAACTCCGACTCCGACTCCTTTTGGTGAAATTTTTTAAGTACGACTCCGACTCCGACTCCAACTCCGACTCCGACTCCTATTCTAACCTAGCATTATTTAAGAGACTAGTTTTTATTTGACTTTAAACTCTTTTTTAATTTAGTACCTGTTAAATGGTTAACTATAGCAAGAAAATGATTCTGTAAAAATTTCAAATCGATATTTTAATTCTAACGTTTAATTTACTAGTTACTAACATATGAGTAGGAAAGCTGCAAAATATTTTATTTTAATTTTGGAAAAAATGCAAAAAACATATAGCGCCCGATTAAATAGACCAAATGAGTTGAACCTTTTTTAATTCTAAAGTGTTATGACATTCTTGACTTATAACTCAACAGTTGAGAAAATTTAAACCAACTGAAATATAGAAAAATAATGGATTTAATTTTGGAACGAACGAGTTTTGTTACGAACTTTCGAAAGAAACGAGTTTTGCTTCAATCCGTATGGGATCATTGAACTTTAGTATATTTTAAACAGTGCTAAAAAATGTAAAAATAGTTCTGTAGGGGAGAGATAAACTACACCAATCCACATCTTTTTCAAATAACGTTTTTTATACTGTTGGAATTTAAAGATGTGTGAATTTCCATAAGTCCTATCTAATGTAGCTTTCGAGATAGAAAAGTTGAAAACAACACCAAGTCCAATTGGCTTAGACGTTAAAGGCTTCAAGTGTACTTAGTGTTGTTTAACACAATATTAATAGAGGCAAAGGACAGTCCTTTTTTGTAAATTGTGAAGTGAGGTCTTTTGTTTTTAATAAACATACATAAATTCAGACACTGCCATTTTGGTCTTGTTTTATTTATTAAGTCAAATCTTTCTCAGGAAAATTTAATATAGTTTATTAAAACATGCAGATGCGCCTTCAGTTGTTAGTTCTACAATTTATATAACACATTTTGTAGAGAAACGTAACGTAAAAAAATGTTGTTAGCCTACTATTATTTTTGGGAAATAGCACCCCTTTTGTTGTTGGACTTGGTGCTGTTTGTCTCAAGGCATGGAACAGTACCATAGAAGGTAACGAACCTTTTATGACGTAATTTTTTAAGTATATCATCGACATAAAAAAAATATGTTAGGATCATATAAAATATTCGTACAAATGCACATTTTTATAACATAAACATCATTTGCGATCATCAACATGTTTGCGCGGTCTGCTGTAAAGTTTTCAAAATGTGGCTTGATGTAGTTTTATGTGAATTTTTAAACAACTAAATTGAAATCTTTTTCTTCAGTGTACTCGCCATTGCATTTTTCCGTTCCTAATTCAATATTATTATTGTCCAAGACCGAAATTTGAAATTGCAAGTCTTTATTATCTCTCAAATTTTCCCTAAAGTGAGCAGATAAAAGTATTCTCAAATCATTTTTCGGGTTAACCCCCACATTGATGGGAATTATATCTGGTACAATGTCATGTATTTTTCCGAGTTCCTTTTCCTTTTATTCTATTATAATTCACCTTGAAGGTTGGAACTTAAAATGTAGTTCACTTAATGCTTCACCACAGGAGCTACAGCTGATTTCATGTAATATTTATGAACATGGCTACAAAAATATTTGTTAATATACGATAAATAAAAACAACATCTTTATAAATTTAATTTTTAAATTCCTTAATTCGGCTCTATTTTATTAACGATATCTTAGCGAAATTCAAATAGTGAACCCGCTTGTTTTTGTTACAGAAATTTGAGGTCACATTAAAACATAGAAAAGGACATGCTTCGATAAAACCTATATAACTATTCTTATAAATTGTCGAAATAAGATGTTATCTCAATTTTTTAATTTTTGAAACTCACCTACTCATATGAAAAGTATACTGGTTCTTATTTTCTGACTTCACAATTTCAAAAAGCAGACCCTCTTATGGCCAATTACACTAATTTATTAAATATCAATTTATGTTTAAAATTTGTTTTCTTATGTCAAATAAAAATAAAATTATAAGAAAAATTATATTAAAATATGAATTGATATTTAAAAAGAATTGGAGAAATTGGTCATTAAAATTTTTTATTTTGAAAAATATTAGAAAAATTGTAATGCAAAAAAGTCGGAGTCGCTAGTATTTGTGGGTACTTCGACTCCGACTCCGGTACAAAAACCTCAACTCGACTCCTCAACTCCGACTCCGACTCCACAGCCCTGGTTTTGGGGATAAAAATTTCGTGAAAATCCCCAGGGGATTTTTTGGGGAAAGGCACTTATCGCTTATCGGAAAGGCTTATCGCAACGCCGTAATGATCAGATAAAGAAAACGCGTGTGGCTTAAATAAAAATCATTTTTACTAACAATAGCTTGTTTTAATTAGCTAAAACGTGAAATATTTAATGAATAAATAAAGAGCAAACGAAGTAAATAAATGTTTTAAAGATTGGAGTATATTCAGGAATAAAACATAGAAATTAAAAAAAAAAACATCTCATAACCTTAAATTTATACTTGTTTTGTGCTTTAAAATGACGCCCAGCACGCAATGTGGAACTTGTGATAAAAATATTACCAAGTCTCAAGGTAGTTTGGATTGTCAGTTATGCTTGAAGTATTTTCATGCTAGTTGTGCTAATATACCCATTGATTTACTTAATTCTATTGCAAAGAGTAAAGGTTCTCTGAAATTCACTTGCGATAGTTGTAAAGAAAATCCACCTGTAACAAGTTCAGGCTCTATTCGTGAGGAACTTCGTAATGGGCTTATGGACATACAAAAAAAATTTGATACCATCTTAGCCGAAGTAAAAAATGAATTGGGCTTCAAATTTAAAGAACTTAAAAGCGACGTAAACAATTGTCAAAAAATGATTAATTATTTGGACACATCAACTTCAAAAAAAATACAAAGCTTAGAGGATCAAAATGAAATATTGCAAAAACGTATTAATAGAGCTGATATTATCGTCAATGGGTTTAAACAACATCAAGAAAATATAAATGATATTGCAGTCAAAATTTTTAAATCGCTTAATGTTGATGTCAGTGAATCAGATATCAGTCTGTGTTGTTTTATTAATAATGGGCACTCAGTTTTGGTGAAGTTTAATTCTTTATCAAAGAGGGATGTAATAATGAAAAGTTACTTTGATAAAAAAGACTTGAAATTGTCTAGCTTTGTTTCTGACCAGCTTGGAAGAGATACTGGCATTCAAAAAAGAATATATTTAAATGACCATTTGACCCCAAAAGCAGGAAAAATTTGTTATCTTTGTCGTAATTTGCGAAGGATTAAAAAAATCTCTAAGTTCCGGTTGCTTAACACAGACGTACCTAAAGTAAAAATTACTCTTGTTGATGGAAGTTTAAGGATCTTTGACTTACCTGGTCTAAATACATTTTTCAACTTAACTAACTCAGCACAATCTGATGAAACAGAGGATGTCTGTCTGGATGCATCAAATAACTAGTAATTATATAAAGTAATAGTATTCAAATTCCAAAATAAATTTTTGAGTATATAGATTTTATTAACTAATTTTTAAGCTTGAATATTTCACCATTCTGATCATACTTTATTTCTTTAAAGTGTGGTTCAGATCTGCATTTCCCAAGTTTTCATCGGAGTTCTTATAGTTGTAATTAATGTATAATAACAACAAAAATGTTTATATTTGCTTTGCTTTATATGAAATCTTTTTAGACATATTGTATTGAAATTTATGTATCAATAACCCTGCATATAACTATATGAATAGTAATTACGTTGAAAACAGTTATATTTGAAGCTATGATAGCTCATAGTTTTAAATATACTTGGGACTATTAACAGTTTGTTAAAACTAACTAATATATCTATTGTTTTGTAAATTATGAATTTTTAGGTCATGTAAAATTTCATTTGTATTAATTGTAGTTCTAATTCTATAATAGTCATTATAATTGTTATTTTTATTTAATTAGACTCTAATGAATAATGAAAATCATCCATTGTTGGAAAACTTAGGTCCTATTGTTGATAATAACTACTGGTTAAGGGAAAAACTTAAAAACTATAGTGCTGTTTTGAAAATTGGACATGTTAACATAACAAGTCTTAAACCATCGTTAAAAACTTCTAAATTCGATGAATTTAAACATATTATAGACGGCTCCCTAATTGATTTATTCGCGGTATCTGAAACATGGTTAAAGAGTGGAATATCTGATGGTTCTGTTGCTATTCCTAATTATTACATAATTAGAAATGACCGACATGACAACATGAGAGGAGGGGGAGTAGCGTTTTATGTACGTGAGGGTATATCGACTAGGATAATTAAAACTGTATCTGATCCTGAAACTTTTGAGGGTTTATTTATTGAGGTTGACTATGTTAATGGCAAGACGTTAGTAGGTGTAATATACTCTCCAAGGGGAAACATTTTTCAATTAAACGTAGTTTTGGGAGATTTAAGTTGTCGTTATGAAAATATCGTGATTGTTGGAGACTTTAACAACAACATGTTTAGTTGTCGGGGAGCTGAACATATTAGGCGTCTATGTAATGATTCTAACCTATGTTATTATCACAACTCAATGCCTACTCATTTTGATACTCAACATTCCTCAACATCGTTAATAGACTATACGTTAATTAATGACCTTAATTTAATTAGGGCATCTGGTCAGTTCCTGGCTCCTGCTCTCACGCATCATGCGTTTTTTTATGTTTGTGTTGACAATCCGGTAGTAATTAGAAGTCATACGATAGAATACAAGAACTATGAAGCTTTAAATTTTAACGCAGTCAATGAAATCATGGGTTCTTATTACTGGGATGAAATCTTTGACACCAATAATGTCAATCATCAATTAACAACCTTTTATCAGCTTCTATACAAAATTCACGATACTGTTCCTGTGAAAAAAAGACGATCACAAAACGATGCTAAATTTTGTAATATTCCCGAGGTTAAAAATGCAAGGAATATGAGAGATTTGGCTTTTAGGGCGTATAAGGAAAACTCATGTGAGACCACATGGAAAACCTATTGTAAATATCGTAACAGGGTTAAGAATATTTTGAGAAAGTACAAGAGGAGATATTGGACTGATGTTTTTGATAAATGTAATAGTAAGGAAATGTGGCAAATAATTAATAACAAACGTGGTAATAGGATGGAAAATCCATTTTACCAATATGATCCGGAAACTTTTAATGATTATTTCATTACGTCGCAGACGGTTAACAATGATGTTCCTATCGATTTTTCAAATTTTTCTAATTCTGGGTTTACTTTCCGGTGTATACACAGAGAAGAGCTTTTAAGTTCTATATTTCAAATTAAATCTAATGCCATTGGTCCTGACGAGCTGCCTATTATATTTATAAAAAAAATTTTCCCCTATATTGAGCACTATTTACTCTTTGTTTTTAACACAATAATCACTACCTCACAGTTTCCTGATTTATGGAAAATATCACGTATAGTGCCAATAAAAAAGAAGTTATTTCATTCTAATTTAGAAGATTTTAGACCAATTAGTATACTTTGTTGTTTGTCGAAGGTATTTGAAGTTATATTAAAGGAACAAATTTTATATAGTTTAGATACTAGAAACTTGTTAAGTGACCAACATTTCGGGTTTCGGGCTGGCTCTAGCACATCTTCATTGTTACTTAGTATGACTGAAAAGATTCGTGATAACATGAATAGAAAATGTATATCCACCCTCGTTTCACTTGATTTAAGTAAAGCGTTTGATACGGTTAACTACACCGTGTTAATAAACAGATTGTATTTAGGATTCGGTTTTTCATGCACTTCTTGCAAACTTATATACGCGCTTATATTTAATAGATTACAGTTTGTTGGCTTAAATGGAAATAACTCATCGTTTAAGATATGTTCAAGCGGCATTCCTCAAGGTTCTATACTTGGTCCGTTACTTTTCCTTATATATATGAACGATTTCATTGAATATGTTAGTTTGCTACAATGCCAAGTTTTTCTCTTTGCTGACGATATAAATTTGCTATTTACAGGAAATAAGGAGTTTCTAGATTGTCATGTTGAGACCATAAATTATGTTCTTTTAAGAGCTGGAGAGTGGGCAGAACTAAATAAACTCAAATTTAATCCAAATAAAACAAAAGCCATAGTCTTTGGCTCTATTGAAAACCCGGAAGACTCTATGAGTGTGGTTTTTGGAAATACTCGTGTGCAATTTGTTGAAACCGTTAATTGTTTGGGGGTAATACTAGATAGGGATCTAAATTTTAGGAAACATATATCGGAAGTTGCTGCTAAAGTTGGTTATTCTCTTCGTATTCTTTATAATTTGGACTGCTACATACCTACTACTATAAGGATCAAATTATCACATGCTTTACTTATGACACATATCCTTTACTGTTTTGAAGTATATAGCAGCACTAATAGAGCTAATATTAATCATTTGCGGGTAATATATAATCGTATATTACGATATATTTATCATGTTAAAATTTTTGATCCTGTGTCGTCATATTCATTTAACTTCATAGGTTGTTCATTTCCACAGTTCATTGATTTTAGGCTATTACTAACATTATATCGAATTGTAAAAACACGTAAACCTACATCTGTGTTAGGATATTTTCGTTTCTCTAGCTCCACTCGTAACCCTGAAATTATCATACCTAGAATAAATAATAGTATTTTTGAAAAATCTTTCTTGGTGAAGTCAGCTAGAATATGGAATAGACTTCCGCGACAACTTGAAACTTTTAGTTATGCAATATCAAACATACGACCTAAGTTTTTAGAATACTTAAATAATTCATAGATTAGAAAAAATGTAAAATATTTAAATTTTTTTTTATTCTTATTCTTAAAAATACGAATTTGTTGTACAATTTAAAATAAGTGATCATTATATATTACTTTATTAATCATATATGGCCCTATGGGTTCGATTAAGTAAATAAAATGAAAATGAAAGGAAATGAAATTATTATAAATTTCATTTTTGCAATGGCAAGACCGATTTGGTCAAGATGTGGGTACAAATTTTAGTCTTTTGCGGTTTGAAACACAAATTATGTCTGTGGTTTAAAACTTTTTCAAGAACTTGGGTGCGTTCGTAAATGCATCACTGCGCTGCATCAGAAAAGCAAACTTTTTTTTAAAGCCGCTAAAAAAATTTTAATTTTTTTTATTGTGTGACTTTTTTTTGTGGAGTATTTCACAATTTCTTGGTCCACATTTACTTCACTGATAAATTTATAACCATTTGAAATCAAAATTTTAATTTTTTTTATTGTGTGACTTTTTTTTGTGGAGTATTTCACAATTTCTTGGTCCACATTTACTTCACTGATAAATTTTTAACCATTTGAAATCACTGATGCAGCGCAGTGATGCATTTACGAACGTACCCCTTGTTGAAATAGTTTTAAATATGCTTTTTGTACCAACTAGGGAATGGTAAATGGATTCCAAAATCGATTTTCGATTTTTCGATCGACTTTTTTTATTACGGTTTTTGAAATCGATTAATCGAACCTCAAAATCGATTTCAAAATCGTTTAAGATTAATTTGCAATCACAATCACAAAGGGGGATACACCAGCATTTTTTTTTGGCAAACTACTAGAGAAATTGAACTGAGATTTTTACAGTGGGTAGATATGACAACTTTTTATAATTTTCCTGTGAAAAGTGAAAATGTGTAAATTTTGAGATGTCCTTTAGAAGAACAAGTGCATGTACATTGCACATATATTCTTGTGTAGTCAATCAGGCCTGTCACATAAATTAATTCCGATCGAAAGTGGAAGTGATTTTGTATCTTGCTTCACATAAAACGAAATCACTTTTGATGGGAATTGATATATGTGACAAGCCTGAATGTATGTTTATTATTTCAAAGGATTATGACAATAGTTCCTGCTCGGTGGCGACTGTTTTTTTGCTAACTTACTATTAAGTTAGTTTTAGAAAACAAACGTTTGCATATCATTGATGTCAGAAAGATGCAGAGATACTTTCCTGTAATTTCGTATTTCATAGGATAAATTACACACTTTTTGTTTTTTTAGTCTGTTTATAACAAGATTTAAATATCGCTCACACACTGGTCTGTTTGCATATTAGCGTATTTCCACAGGAAGGCCATGGCTGACTTTCAGTGTTTGGTTCGATACGATAAGTTAAGTACTGTTTTGTTCACTGTCCATTGATGTCTTTAATTTCTGAAGAACAAGAGACCTTATATTAAAGTTGGAAGTATACCAAGGGTACTAATAGATAAATACGTAAAACTACAACTTTAAACTTGGAAAACTGCATATGCATACCTAAAGACGTATGTACACACAAAAAAAAATAAGTTTTATTGTGCACGCCCGTGATTTGTCGATTTAATTAAGATTACAATTAAAAATTGCCAAAATTTTAATATAAATAAAAAAATCGATTTTAAAAGCCCAATAATCGATTTCAGTATAAAATCGCATACGTAAATTCGATTGCAAAAAATCGATTTTTTTTACCACAAAATCGATTTTCGATTGGAATCGAAATCGATTTACCATTCCCTAGTACCAACTAGCGTTAGTTCTGTTGAATTATCCTTTCCTGTAATAAATACAACCAAAATCAATATTTGCAACAGAATGAAATATAAGTTATTAGAATTAATAAGAATAAATATTCACTTTAAAATAATGCAGCTTGCTGTGACAAATTTATTCAATCATCTCAAATGCACTTTTTAAAAACAAACAACTTGTAAAACAAAATTGCACTGGCTGATGAATCAGAAGATTTTAATTCCCTAGTTTTTGAAATGATAAATATTGACGCATTATTATTTTTCTTTTGCGTTTTTACGTTACCCTTGTTACATACTATACATGTGTACATTAGCGTGGCCGTTAGTTGTATGGAGAAGTTTTTTTTTTTTGATTTCTTATACTCTCCCCCTCCAAATCGGTTCAGTTTTATGTAAAAAAAATACAAAAAAATTTCGTAGCGATAAGTTGTGTTTTAGGGAGGGCGTCCGCCCCTCAAAGTTTGCCATCAAGCCATTTATTCAAATGTAATTTGTTTGCGTATGACTATCTTCTAAAAACAACATTTTACAAGAATGTGATATATGGCAATATTTTAGCTCTTCTAGTCAACAACATATATCATATTCTTGTAAAATGTTGTTTTTAGAAGATAGTCATATGCAAACAAATTACATTTGAATAAATGGCTTGATGGCAAACTTTGAGGGACGGACGCCCCCCCTAAAACACAACTTATAGCTACGAAATTTTTTTGTATTTTTTTTTTACATAAAACTGAACCAATTTAGGGGGGGAGAATATAAGAAATCAAAATAAAAAAAATAACGGCCACCCTAGTGTACATAGATACGTAGAACTCAAAGAATAAATAACATTAGTTTTAATAATATTACACAAATATATTTATTTAAATAAATTGATTGTGCATATTTTTCCATTGACATAATAGTATGTATTTTGTTTTTGGGAAAATGTGGGAATTTTTGGGGTTGAAAAATCGCAAATCGGGGATAAAGCTTAAAATCAAACTGGGAACACTGGTGATGGAAATCAAATTTAAAACGAAACGATCTCAACCCGATGTCCGCTTATACTATAAGCCTTATAGGTACATTATCCTCTTATATTATTTTAAGGGCCATTATTACAACTTGCCGGTAGTTAAAGGTAGGATTTTGTTTCGCTCATTAAAAGATTTTCAGTATTATGACTACTTTAAATGTTGCATTAAATAAATTAATAATATGTCAATTAAAGTGTATTTTAAGCAAAATTAACACTTTAATTCGGAAGTGGCTTTAAATATCGCTCAAAATTTATCACACTTTTATAAGAGATCGTTTTGAAATCGGAACGATTTTCATCACCTGAATGTAATGATATTTGGATATAATAAACAATTAAAAAATTATTCAACTAAGCCCGACCATATCGCAATGGCTCCTCAACTCAAAATTTACAAACTCTTACTTTTTATTAGAAAAATTTTACAACAAAATACTTAAGAGTAAATCATTGGTGTCCAGCCCATACCACAATTGTGGAAATTAATTCACACACAATCTTCACACACATTCTTACGCTCTTTCATTTAGTCAACGATAATACACAATTCAGTCGTCGATAATCAAGCGACGAGTTCACATGCGGCGGATGCTTACATATTTTGATTTATTTACTAAAGAAAACTTGCCCAGTAAACATTTCATACATAAATATAGAAAAAATAGAATGATGCAATTTAAAAGATATTTTATGATTGGGAATGCATTGGCAAGATGTTTTAAAAAGGCATTTTGATAACTTTCACTGTTATATTAATAAATTTAATGTAATAGAAAAAGAAGACCTTTTTAAAACCCACCAAAAAATTTTTACAGAATAATACAATGAAAACTAATAAATTCAAAGCCGTGTCTTTTTAATTGCCCTATAAAACCTTTATTTCTTCCACACATGACATTCCGTGCAAACGCCAGCTAATTTTCTAGTCTGTAATAGACAGCAGTTTTTTATTAACGGCATACAAATAACGAGTTGACAAATGTCATTAATGTCAGTGCTTTCATCTAAAAAAAGAAAAATGTTCGCAATTTTTAAGCTTTTCGTTAGTGGCAGATTCTACATATGATTCTAGCTGAATACAATGCCAGGCAATTATATTGCGGTACAAGGGAAGAGTTTCTATAAAATAAAACCTATAGCCTTTTAATTTCTGTAAAAAATGTTTTTTTATTTTTTCTTTCACTTTAAATTCCTTTATACTACTATGAATGTTATCAAAATGCCTTCTTAAAACATATTCCCCCTTATTTTGAAATGATTTATAACATAAGAGCAAACAAATTAAAAATGACTTCCTGTTTTTGATAATAAAAAAAAATAAAAGTCAAATATTAAAATTAATTTACCATTGCAAAATTATAATTACAAATTATAATTCTTATTTTGCAAGCAAAAAAAAAGATGGAAAATAACAAACTTTAATTTTTATGGCATCGCGATTGAAACTATTTTAATAATTGCTTTTTTAGTTTGACATGAATTTGTGTTTGCTGGGTAAACTCTCTCTATTCACTAATACTAATATGAAGCAATACAACCACAATTTAATTTTTGGACGTCTCTGGAGTAAATGCATAAAAACTGCATGCCTGCAGTGCACTGTGGCCAATTCCGACCAAAAATCCATAACTTCATTTCCTTAAGTTTTTGGGGCCCTCTGGGTCAAAAGAATGCCCTCATCCACTCATATCTATGTGTAGGTACTCAAATTAAAGGTAGTTGGTTCACGATTGTAAAAATGTTGTATTTTTTTAATGTTTTATGCTCGATTTTTTTTAAAAAATTTTTTGTAACTAATAGGCTATTTCCGGTGTGCTAAAAATTCCTTTTCTGCGTAGCCGGCCTTTGGCTAAAGCTTCTCTGCATAGCCGGCCTTCGGCCGGGCGCAAGGATTTTTTCCTCTATGGTATAACAAATACCGGCTTCGCTTACTAAAGCTTTTCTGCATAGCCGGCCTTCGGTCGGGCGCAAGGATTTTCTCCTCTATGATATAACAAATACCGGTTTCGCTAATTAAAGCTTTTCTGCACCTAAAAGATACTTAAATTAACCTAGAGGAAAAATAATATGCGAATACAAAAACAAAATACATATTTGCAATCGTGATCAAATTACCTTTAATTTGAGTACCCACACATATCACTAAGTGGGTGGAGCAGTTTTTTTGGTTCCAGGGGGCCCCACGGGCCTCAATTTTAAATTAAATTTTAATTTTGGTTTTTTTCTTTTTTTATTCGGAATCGGGTGGCATATTTTTTTCGTACGCCCCGTAAAAAGCACTACAGCCTTTTTTTCTTACGGCAATAAAGCAAGGCAAGAGTATGTTTTGTACTTTTTTTATGAAGAATTTAGTGCACAGATTGTTGATATGGAGCAAAATTAATGCTTATCTCAAGAACCATAAAAAATTTCGCGAAACAGCTTTTCGATCCAAAATTCAAAATTTATGCACCACATACCTCATTTTTTTTTTAAATAGTCGGTAGGTCAAAACATTAATGAACTGACAAATACCTATGCGACTTAATTTTTTTTTTTACCAATTTGTAGGTACTTTTTTTAAATAACTAGGTATAAAATGTAATATTTTTTTAAAGGCAATATTAGCAGTTAGGAATAAAGAAAATTTATGAATTTTTTAATGTTAAAATTTCGAGTAATATTTTATGGAATAGGTAAACTTAAAAAATTTTAATTGGTGCTAAATTCGAAAACATTAAACTTTATAAGTACATACATACATATGTATTAGTTAACTATTATTTATTAGTTTTTCGCTTTTACATAAAAATAAAAATGGATTATTTGACAAATATCTAGCTGTTATTTTGATTGAAATTAATTGAGTATGAACCAGAATTAGGATCTTTTTGCATTTGAAAATTTGATGTCGATAAACCGAAGGGTTTTAATATCATATTTCCTAAATCTTTTAATTTATCTAGCATTTCAGCTTTTAAACGTTCGTTACGTTCTTCAATAATAGGAGGTAAACGAACAAGAGCTTCGCGAGCTTCATTCTGCCCTGGTTCCAATTCGTAAATTCGTTTATAGTCAGCTAGGGCTTCATCTAACTTATCTTCATGTTCATAAAGTTTAGCGCGTCTGAAATGACAATATTTGTATAATAAAATAATTTTTGAAGATACATAATTTAACTAACCTCAACAACGCACGCACATATTCTGGCCATATTTCTATTGCTTTTGTACAATCATCAACAGCACTTTTTTTGGAACCAAGTTTTATTTTAGCCGCTGCTCTATTACCATACAACATCGCTCTTTCTTTGGTAGCTTTCAGCGGACATATTTTTAAAGCTTCCGTATACATTTCTATAGCTTCTTCAGCTTTATTATTCTTAAATAAATCATTGGCTTCTAATTTCATTTTATTTGCTTTTTCTTTATTGGCTTCCAGCTCTTCGGAACTCATAGATTTTTCTTTTTCTGCCAACTCATTTTCATCAATTTCCTCACTTATATATTCCGTTGGAGATTCCACCTCCGTTTTTTCCGTACAGCTGCCACTAGCGGTGTCATCGGCAAAATTCTTATCATCATCGAGCTTTAATTTGGTTTGCTGTTTTATAATTTCATCACCAATTTCCTCATTGGATTTTTTGTCATCTGTTGACAACTTTGTTTTGGGCATATTTATGGCAGATTCTTCGCTAACTGCGTCTTGATACTCTTCATCACTTCCTACTATTTCAGAAATTTCAGGCATTTTTCAAATTGTGCTTTATTTTAACAATTATAATCCAAAATTATTTTCTAATGATACATTTACTGTGAAATTGAGGAACAACGCACTTTGGCATCTTAGTTATGACAATATTAGTCGGTTTTTTGTTTTCTAGAAGCTATCCAAGGCGAATTGACTAGAAGGTGAGGTCAACTCTACAACTACAATGCTTCTGTGGTCGGATTGTCAAAAATATTGCTAGAAAAAAAATAGGTTTGTTTACATAAAAAACTAGTTTGTATATACTCCTTTAACAAAGTGACAGACAGAAGGCAGACAGACGAAGTTTGTGGGTAAGGGGGCGACGCTGTATGCGTGACACACTTTACTTTTTTCCTCTCTCGCCTATGCTCGCCTGCAAACTTCGTCTGTCTGTCTTCTGTCTGTCACATTGTAAATTGGGACGTGCAAACTTTGACAACTCGACCACCGAAAAAAAACACCATATGTTGACTTGACCCCACCTTCTACTCAATTCGCCTTGCTATCGATTATAGCACAAATAATAACAAAGAGAAAACCACCGCTAATGATTAAAGGGGTCTACCAGTGATGCCGTTTGGTTACATTTCAAGGGTTCCAGTTTTATTTTAACTTATCCCTAATTTTCGATTTTTTATCTCCAAAAATTTCCAAATTAGCTATTTTCTTATCCCCAAAAAGTCCCACATGTGCTAAAATATGAAATAATATTATGCGAAAGGAAAATATTCATTCTTTTATTAAATTAATTTGTGTAATATTATAAAAATTAATTTTATTTGTACTTTAATTTCTGAATACTATCTTTATACACAGGTATAAACTATTTGTATTATTTTAATAAACATTGAAAACATTATGAGGACAATAACGCTACGTGCTTAAGTTAAGAATATGATATGATTTTACATCAGACAATAAACATTACAATTATATTGCTCAAAAATATAATAACAGTTTACATAGACTGCTGGTACGTCAAAATAGTAGTGATATTTAAATTTTCCTCAAATACCGATGGGTGAGGTATATAAACTGTTAGACCAGTTATAACCAGTTTGACTAAAAGGAACATTTCTCATGAAACTACAATCGCTTCACAAAATTATGAAGCAAAGTAAAAGCATAAGAGGACAGTGGTAGAACATCTGCCTTTTTGTAAATATATGTAAGTACAGTTGAACTTCTATAAGTTGAACTTCTGCAAGTCGAATTTTCTTTAAATCGAAGTGAATCTCTTGGCAATAGCGGTAGACAAACCAATTCACATGATTTTGTTTCTATAACTTGAACTTCTCTATCTTAAATTTTTCTATAACTTAAAGAAAATTTCTTGCACCATTCATGGCCACGCTTTCATACGTAGAATTTTTTTTCAAACATTTTGTGCAATCTTAATTTTTTTTATTTAAATCTACTTAGTTAAATAAAATTTGTTAAATCAAGCTCAATAATTCTTAGTTGTTCAAGTTTTGTATGCTAAAATTTAATCACTAGATTTGATAGAAAAACATAAAAATTAGCATCACTGTTACTAATGTAAACTGTCAGTTATGTTAATGATCTGTTTTAATTATGCGGGGAAGTCCCGAAAAGTAATCACTATAACTAACACAAGGCCTATCCAATAGGTCTGCTTACTATTACAACAATATAACAATACAAAAAACAACAGGCATTTTGTTTGTGTAAAATTCCTCGCCGTTGTCAAAATCTTACTACTACATAGGCAAAACAAAAGGAAAAATGTGTTTTGTATGCATGTATGTGTGGCAAAAAACCAAAAAAGTAAACAAAAATATACACGTATAAGGAAAATGTAAACAACTTTTGATATCGTTGAGGAAAAAACCAAATAAACATCTGGCTTCTTAAGCAGACCTATTGGATATAATCATTTGTTATTTTGGATTTATGGAATACATATTTTAAAAAACGTATGCAATAGAAAAGCTTATGTAGAAAAAAAAGTGCAAAGCACACGTGATGTCTCAAAGTGCGGACATTTTTTTGATCTTTTTAAATTGGCAAGAGACAGATACTTGAAAAATTTAAATTCAGCAAGATATGTTTTAAGCAAATAAATATTATTTATTTTGAACCCTTCGTCGGAAGTAAAAAGGTTTATTTTTAAATTTAAGAAAATTAATTAATTTAACATCAGCTTCGGCCGGCTTAAAGCCGCCGCCGACTTTTCTTCAAGCCGCCGCCGCCGACAATTATATATCGGCTTGGACCTCTGTGCATTACCTCAAAGTTTTATTTTTGTTTACAAAAAGTCCACGTTTTGATATCTTATTTATTTTAATATAGAATCAATGGAAAACAGAATTAAGTTATCAGATTTTATACTAGAAAAATTTACAGAAGTTAAAGTTCCGGAACAAACACTCGAAGTTATCTTTGAAAATAAACTTCAGGTAACTGCAATAAATATAGAGACATTCGGGCATGTTCTAGAAATTGAAATGAAATGGATTTGAAATCGAGCAAATTTTAAAAACGACTCTGTACTAAAAGTTCATAACAATATTTCATCAATTTAATTTTTCGAGTACCAATCAGCTTTACAATAACAACTTTTAAAACCAGGAAAAACCACGGTCATTTTGTAAATAATTGAACTTAAAATCTCGTTCGTTTTCAATTTCACTTCATTTCGATTTCTAGAACATGCCCGATTCTAGGCTTAAGATAATTTTTGTTAAGTCTAGAGAGTGTTCAAAACCGATTAAAAACAAACAAAATAAAGTCATATAATTTTTTTAGTCCTTAGGAAAAGAAAATGGACAATCAAAATGTAAGGACTTAGTGTTTCCTTTTTCACGTTCTCCCCTAAAAAATGTTGCTCTTAAACATTCCACCGTCTTATTGGAAAGTAAAAATAAAATTCAAGCAAAGGAACTGGCAGAAATACGACTAGATTTTAAAGTGAGTTATTATGATGATTTATTTTATATTTTAAAACTATTATTTTTTTCATCATAAAGGATTTTCGGGAATTCGATTGGCAACCTGGCGACACCATTGCAGTATTACCCCTTAATTCGGGTCATACTATTGTTGAATTACTTCAGCTGTTAGATTTGGAAAGCACAGCGGATACAATATGTTCTGTTAAAACTTTGAAATCATGTTCAAAGAAAACTGCCAAGGTTCCTCCCTATATACCAAGTTTAACCACCCCACGTGAAATTTTACGTGATTGTCTAAACTTAAAAGCTTTATTAAAAAAAACATTTTTAAGAAGTTTAGCTGAATATTGTGCAGATAATGAAGAAAAAGCATTTTTTAAATGTTTATCATCAAAGGAAGGTTCTTCTTTTTATAACAATTTAATAGTCGAAAAAGGATTTACTTTAATCGATATGCTACAGCTATGCCCCACATGTAAACCACCCTTTAGCTTAATTATCGAGCATCTGACAAGATTACTACCAAGACCATATTCCATAGCAAATAGTCCTTTAAAAACAAATGCCGAAATAACAGTAATTTTTTCAACTTTTGATACTAATCCAGGAGTAACTACAAGTATGTTAAAAGAAAAAAGTATACAACAATTTTCCTCACTTTTAATATACCTAAGAGAACCTAACTATTTTCGTTATACTCAAGACAATTACCAAGAAAATCAAATTTTAGTTGCTATTGGTACGGGACTAGCACCATTTTTGGGATTTCTTCAACACAAGCAATATTTAATACACGAAAATAAAGAAAAATCAGGAATCACTTGGCTTTTTGTGGGCACAACTAGCCAGCAAGCTGTTATACATCGGGAGGAATTGTTACAATGGCAATCGAATAATGTTGTTAATAAATTTGAGGAATGTTATTCTCGTGACCCTCGTGCTCGTTATCATTATGTACAAGAATCTTTGGAAGGAAATGCACAAAAATTGGTCGAATTACTTATGAAACCAGAAACAATTTTGTATTTATGTGCTGATGGTAGACAAATTTCCAAATCTGTTGAAAAATCACTGCAAAACATAATAGCTAAGGAATTGGCTATAACAGAGGAAGAGTCAATTGAAATGCTTAAAGATTTTAAGACTAAAAGGAAATACAGGGAAGATATATGGTTGTAATTACACTGAAATCAGGGAGAAAAACTGTGATACTAAGTGAAACATACATGCATTCAACGTTTTAATTAGGGATGTAATAATACTCCTTTTTGCCAATACGATATCGATACGAATATTAAATTTAGGTTCAAGGTAATATCAACAAAACGCAAGTAGAGTAGTGTTTTTATAATACAAAATTACGTTGTAAGAGATTATTGATTGTTAAAATTGGTATTAATAAGATATTTAAAACAACGAATTGAATTTGAATTCATAATAAATTTTAAAAAAATATAATTATGTTTTAAACAAAAAAGTGTATATTTATATATATGTTCCTTTAACTCCCATTGGAGCATAGGGCGCCTAAAAAAGTGTAAGGATTATTAATTTTAATAAGATTTTTGTTAAAAAAACAAAATATTTAAAACTTTTGCAGGCACAGACGATTCGCTTGAAGCAGACTTGCAGTGGAAAATTGTTTCTGAGATGCGACAGAATTAATTTGAAAACTGGTATTTCTGCGGCATGTTTTGAAATTTTGGGTATAACATTTTATTGCGCCAGTAAACAAGCTGATATGACTCTAAAAAATTAAAAGATCTAAGGTATCTCACAGCGTAGGATGGTCAGAAGGTAATCCATCCCGAATTTTCTTATAAGATTTTAACAAGCTCTCTAAAGGCCAGTTCTTGTATATTCATCACAACTTTTAATAGGTGTATGGGTGACCATGTCTTCAACACTTTCGGAATGCAAAGTCAGGTTAGGTAGCTCAATAAGATCTTTCGATCTATTGTATAAGTAAGTCACAAATTTTCGAGACTGAACTATTTTGCATCTCAGTTTATTTATTTAATATATTTTCTAATAATGTTCGAAGACTGTTTATTAGCTGAATAGCGTCAGAAATTGTAGTAGTGGCTTTGATAATGAATTTTGTGGTATCTTCGAAGTAACTCAAAATTTGATTTTTATTCTCAAAAAATTATTAAAAATAAGCAGTTAAATCTTAAAACGTACAAATACATACAAGATCCATCAATGAGAGAACATTTTACTACTATGGCTCAAAGCAAAACGGCTAAAGCTGCAGGTCCACACCAAGTCATTGACAATTAAATTGTTTGTTCAAAAAACTATAAAAAGGTATCGTCGTATCACCAATACCGATATATCGCCAAACTTCTCAGTATGCTGATATATCGGTATTCTTTACATCCCTGGTTGTAATTATGTTCATGCAAATGTTAAATTAAAACCAAAACTTAAATAACCCAGTTAGCGTTTTGTATCATAATCGAACTTATATATTATTATTATAATTTTCATTTGTTTAGTTTAAAAATTTATCAAAAAATGTAATTTCCAATTTTTTTTTAATATATCTATGTCGGACTCGTGTGTTTAGTTGTTTTATCGAACTAAATTTCACCACAATAATTAAATTTGATGCAGTTGAAGGCTTATTAAGCTGCTTTTTGAGAATGAGCTTTATATAGAGCCTATGATGGTAAATTTATTTATTTTATTTATTTATTTAAAAAATATCAATACAAGCCTTCATGGAAATAAATATGTATTGTACAATTAATAACAATGTTTAAGAAAAGATATAACAAAAATAATATGAAGTAAACGAAAAAAAAAACTAAATATGTTAATATAACTCAATCAAAAGTAATGTTGGTCTACCATTTTTTATGATCTTGTAGAAATGAAGTAAAACACGTAGATCTAGATAGTTTCGAAAGCTACATTTCAAAAAAAAAAAAAAAAGAAGTAAGCACAGAAGTACGCTCATGTTCCCAAACTTTCACACCAAATAAAAAAAAGAAGTAAGCACAGAAGTACGCTCATGTTCCCAAACTTTCACACCAAATACATAACGAACCACTTTTCTAATTGTCCATTCAATAATCCTCAAACCATAGGACCACGTAGCAGAATATACTTCAAGACAATAGTTAATTTGAGACATGATAAGTGAAAAGGCAAGTCGAAATCTCACATGCCTAAGTGTATAAGCTCTTAACGAATAAAGCCTTCTCAGAATAAGACAAGTTTTATTTGCAATAAAGTTTATGTGTTCGTTAAAATTTAGTTTGGAATCAAAAATAATACCAAGACATTTGAGAGATTCAACAAAAACTATTGCCTGTCCATTAATAAATATCCTGAATAAGGAGACACTCCGATTAGGTAAATGAAAACTAAGGGCCTTCGTCTTAATAGGATTTATCTCAAGATCATTTACGTACATCCAATTAGACACAGAAGAAAGGTGATCATTCAAATGCATCTCCAATTTAGATATGTCCCTAGTATCATCAGAGAACAACAAGAACACATCAGAGTATCATCAGAGAACAACAAGAACACATCATCAGCAAAGACAAAAGGCTCACAAATATATTTCCCAAGCAATGACACACAGTCATTGACGCAGGCAAGTCAAAATATTGGACCCAGTACAGAGCCCTGCGGTACACCAGAGGTGACATGACTAGTACTGGAGTCATAACCATTCAAAGATACATACTGATAGCGATCAGATAAATAAGAGTATACTAGTTTACATGCCATTTTCGAGAAATTAAAAAATCTCCTGAGTTTAAAAATGAGAATGGAATGGTTAATACGATCAAAAGCCAAAGAAACCAAAGTGCAATTCTTGTTACTATCTAATTATCTTCTAATTGGCTCCGTAAGGGATAATAGTGAGGCAGTGCTAAGATTATGCTGAAAAGCAAATTGACTCGGGTGAATTAAAGAGGGTTCCTCAAAATGAGTAAGTATCTGCGTCTTCATAATATTCTCAATTATCTTAGACATTACCGGCAAGATACATATTGGTCGTAAGTTATCCCTATCAAACAGCCCAATTATGAATACAAATTCCCCGGGAGTTTTTTCCCTTTTCTCATTTTTACAATTGAATTTACATAGGAAAAATGGGGGAAGGGAGAAAACTCCCGGGGAATTTTTATTCATAATTGGGCTGAAAATGTCAATTCTTAGGAATAGGTACGATTCTGCCAAGTTTCCGAGAAACAGGAAACTTTGAACAAGCTAAAATAGTATTTACAAGATGAAGAAGAATAGAAGATATAAGAGGAAATATAATCTTAATAAATTTTATAGGAATTTTATCATGACCCGCTGAATTTGATCGAATAGAATTCAAAGCTATTAAAAGATCATACTCAGTAACCGGGATAAACGAAAATGAGTCAGCAATATCATCAAAACCAATCAAATCAACCTCGTCACCACCATTTGGGCTAAGATTACCCGAAAACATACGGGCCACCTCTTCAACATCCAATTCATTTCCCCTAAACTCACCCATACCAACCAAACCCCAACCTATGTACTCTATTCCACAATTATCAGTCCCGTTGAACAAATTCTCGCCATATATTCGACGAGCATTCCTAATCACAGATTTACTCGTGTTACGTAACCTGCAGTAAATTTTTCGAGGGGAACAATACCATCGCTGTGAATCTTTATTTGTTGAAGTTTTTGGCAATAGAGTTTCGGCTGTAGTAGGAATTGTCTATCTGCCAAATGGGGATGTAAATGAATTTGAAGAACTCCATGGTGAATTATTTTTTTTTTTTTTTTTTTTTTTTTTTTTAATTTCCTAAGCTAATCCCGCGAAGCTCTATGCTTGTCTGCAGGAAAGAAACCAGAGTCTCTGGCGGGAATCGAACCCGCAACCTCGGCGCTGATAGACTAGCTCGCTACCAGCTAGCCTACCGAGGCACTTGATCGTTTTTCAAATATCATTACTATGGGTGATTTCAATTGCAATCTTTTTGATGTTTCGATTTCTGAAGCTGTTCGTTCTCTAAGTTTAAGATGTGGTCTGACATGTGTACATAACTGTTTATCTACACACTTGTGTGTACGAAACAACACTACTTCGTTAATTGATTACTCCATGCTCAGCCAGCCATCTTTAGTAGTGCATAAGGGTCAAATGTTGTTTCCATTTTTCAATTCCCATCATAGTCTTATATTTATTTCGTTAAATTTTGCTCATAGGGAACGTTAAAATGGAATTGAACTTAAGGACTATAAATGAATCAATTTCGATGAATTTGGTCAATATGTAAGTCGATTTGATACATCGCCTGTTTATTGTACTAATGATGTAGATTTGCATCTTTCAACATTATATGATCTGGTAAATGGTTTACAAATTTAGTTCCTACTTTTAAAACTAAACCCTTTTCAAATGACAATAAGTGGATGGAATCTAGGGAAATTATTCAAGTCAGATCGCTGAGAGACACTGCATATGATGCTTACCTTCGAGACCGCACTGATGATAACTGGAAAATTTTTTGTAAACTTAGAAATAAAACTAAATCGGTCATTAGAAGAGTTCGTAGAAATTACGGTAGGGGCTTATTAATTGGTGTTGATAACACTCAAATGTGGAGTAACATTCGTAGGTTGGGTTGTGTTGGTCGTGAGGGCCCTAAACTTGATGAATCAGACATTGAGTCGATTGCAACTGGGTTTTTAAATAACCTGAATCCTAATTCCATGGGTAATTATAATTTTGAAAACTTTATTGATGGCCCAAACTCCTTTTCTTTTAATGCGGTTACGGAATATGATGTTTTCATTTCTATTAACTAAATAAAGTCTAAAGCTAAGATCCCATTATCGGCTCAAATAGCACAATCTGTGACGATTTTTATCGTGCTATGTATATCGGCGCACATTTAAAAACATTGCACAATTTATTCTGGGGTGGTCCCATTATCGTCGCACATTGTGACAATTTTTTTCGGTTCATATCAGCCAAAACTCAATTGCGACAATAATCGGTACAATGCGGTCACACTATCGTGCTATTTGGCCAAATTAAATCATATGTTTTTGTTTATTTGCTTGTTGGCAGACATAATTTTACTTTAGAAATTCGCAAAATTCTCCGTCTGAATATTCCATTATGTTTTCTAACAATTTTAAATAATATATTTATATATAATAAACAAGTTAGAGTGCTATATTCGGCTGTGCCGAATCTTTGATACCCTCCACCGACAGTTCGAATGTTTAAGGAGTAATATCTGTATGATGTCTTTTTATTATTATTATCTTAAACTGTGACGATTTGTTATTAATTATGGTTTTAGGAGACTAAACTGTTTTCCGGGAGTAGGGCATATATGGGGCCTAGGGTAAATTATGTACCGATCTTCACGAAATTTCACAGTATTATTTATAGTGCTATAAAATTGTGACGAGCCAAAATTTGTTATGATTGCATTATTTTTTACCGTTTTAGGCGTACTAAACTGTTTTCCGGGAGTAGTGTTTATATGGGGCTTAGGGTAAATTATGGACCGACCTTCGCGAAATTGTACAGTGTAATTTCTAGTCGAATAAAACGGACTTGTGCAAAATCTTATGTCATTCCGTGCATTTTTGCATCATTTATGTTAGTTTTTGTAACAAAATTATCAAGTTTTTGAAGGTGGTGGTTCCACATTTTGATTCATAGCTCTGGTCCTACTGAACCGATTTTGCTGAAATTCAATCCCAAACTGCTTAGGATAACTACAAGCAATTTGACACCTAGTTTGTTTATTTCTTTTGAGTTTTTCGAAAGTGAGCGTGTTTTCAACAGACGGACAGACAGACGGACATGGCTAAATCGACTTAGAATTACTCAAGCAGCCAGAATATATATACTTTATGGGGTCTGAGATGAATAATAAAAAAGTTTCACACGGAATGACAAACTTAGTATACCCTCTTCACAACTAATTGTGGTGGAGGGTATAAAAATACATATATAACATGCATGTACATTAGGGCGGGTCGAAAAAAAAAGTTGTGCTAGTCACCCCCTGGAATGAAAGATATGTCAATGAAGTTTCTAAAACAGAAAAAAATTTTTTTTTGCCACGCCCCAAAATACAGCACTTTTGGTTTTTTATATGTAGCGCTGCCATTTAAAGTCCGATCTTATCATATCGCATATCGTTGTTCATGGCTTGACAGTGGCTTCATTTTTGGCTTTGGTGACTTTTCAATCCGACATCAAACTCTGGGCGCCACTTATGCCATCTCGGATCCTTCCCCCAAATGTAAATTTTTTTAAACGTGCCAAGAAAGTCCTTGTA
This sequence comes from Pollenia griseotomentosa, assembly GCA_963931875.1. NCBI lineage: Eukaryota > Metazoa > Arthropoda > Insecta > Diptera > Polleniidae > Pollenia > Pollenia griseotomentosa. Next base: position 210,187,943 of record OZ007560.1, read on the forward strand.
AAACTAAGTATGTCCAGCTTTTATAATACTCACTTTTACGCCACGCCTCAAAATTGAGCCCCTTTTTTCTATTTCACATACATATTACATTAAACCAGGTAGAAGCCAATACAAACCAAAAACATTTTCATCATTTATGCTCTAGAATAAAAGGTATAGTTTGAAAAACTTTAAAAAAATTGTTTTTGCCACGCCCTAAATTACAGCCCTTTTTGTTTTATATATATATCATCGTCATTTAAAGTCCAATCTCATCGTATAGTATATCATTGTTAATGGCTAGAATATGGTTTCATTTTTGTATTTAGTGCTTTTCTATGAAAATTATGATAACTGAGATCATTCCGTTCTTATGTTATAATTTTTATAAATAGAAGAGAAACCCTTCTGAATATTTGTAAGTCAAGTTTTTTAAATACTCACTTTTTACACACGACCTTTAATTATGCTCCTTTTATTATTTTCTCACATAGCCAATTACATCGCCCCTTGTAATATGATCAAAAAATATCGCGTATATTTGCATGACTTGTATCTTGTTTCACAATCGTTATGTGTTCCTCGGTTGTTTTATAAATACGTGTTTGTTTTGCAAGTGTTTGTTTTTTAACGTCGTATCTTTTTTTCCATCATATGAAATACATTTTAACACATTATCACTTATAGACGATGCCTTCGCTTCCGTTCTAAACTTGTTTCGTTCCCTTTGAACTTTATTAGGTGTGTTCCACAAGATCTCGGGCAAGTTCGGACTAATGAGAGTAAAATGAAAATTACTCTCTCAATTTGCGAAAACTACCCAAAATAGCTGGAACGCAAAAAACCATTTTTGCACTTCTTGTAATACTAATGGTGCTTACTTTTTAAATTAAAATCTATTTAAGTGATTTTAGACGCTTAAAAGCAATAACATTATAAAAACAAAACATTTGCATCATTGCCAACAGATGTTAAAAATAATTTAAAAAAAACTGAAAGAAAAGCTGAGCCAGTGTAAATTTTTTAAAAGTATTTATAAATTTTGTAAAATATCTATTCACTAATGTATTTACCACTTTAACTTTTTCATTAAAACCTTCCATTTTGCTTTTTAATATATTTTTTAACAAAAACTAAACTTTTTCTTTTGCTTGCAAATTTTTTGATTAATTTTCAGATTCATATGTAAACAAAAAACAGCTGATTGTTAAATTCTTGTCCGAACTTACCCAAAGAAAAAGTTCGTGCAAATTTGTACAGGAAATGAAAAAAATTACTCTCTCAATTACTCTCATAATTGAACAAAAATTGTTATTAGGAACGCTTTTGGGTAACTTTTGGCAAGTTCGGACTGTTTCGTTATGCATGTGGAACAGAGCAATTTTTTATCAATAATGAGGTTATCTAAGTAGTGTATCATTGATTCCATAATATCTCCACACTCAAAATATTAGGTAGTTAAATTCAAACGAACCTTCATTTTAAACAACTTAAAATTCATTTAAAAAACGGATCATTTACATTTCATTTAAAACAAATGTTTTTACATTAATTTTTAAATTTTTTATTTATTAAACAGCATATTCCTTAAAATTAAATAGTTTTTACTTTTAAAAAATATATTTTACCCGACAAAAATCAAAATACATAACAAAATAAATGCGGAAAACATTATTTTTTGGTAGTTTGTTTTTTGAATAACAAACATAAATGTTAAAAAATGAAATTATTCGTAAAACAACTATATTTTTATTCAATTTTAACAGTACGGAAAACGAATTCAATAACCCACAATCAGTTACTACATATAATAATTTTATGAGTGCATATTCCGTAGGTTTTGTGGCCATTAATATTTTTAAATCTTTTATAAGTGTTGTTGCCAAAAGGGATCCATACCGATCTGACGTGCCTGTGCGATCCAATGCTAGAGCAAAGTTTTGCAGTGATATATCTGAAACTTTTATTTGCTCTTTGATTGTATTTACGTCGTTACATTCCGTATTATACTCATCTACATCACTTGATGCTGGAAAATATGATTCTGTGTAATGTAATGAAGGATCTCCTACAGAAGTGCTACTATTCTCATCTAAACAAGCAAATTGGCCGTTATCTAAGCTTAAGAGTCTTATTTTACACTGGTCTATAAAAAAACTTAATATATTTTTGGGAATTTTGATAATTTCGGGACAACTACATTTGGCCATGTTTCAACATTACACTTGCACTTTGAAATTCTAAATAAAACATTCCACTCATTATCAAAATACAAAATGGGTTTTTTAAGAATTTCATAATGTAACTCAATAATATGCAGTAACATTTTTCTTATTGATGTTATACTCAGAATTGGAATACCTGTAGTTTTCCACAAATCACTTTTAAAACTGTTTGAATATACCGAGGCAGACTTCCATTTTTTTTACAGTTGTGGTACCAATTGATTTTAAATATAAGAAATATTGAATAACGTCGCAATTCGTTGGTAATTTTTCTTTTGGAAGCTCACTTGCTTTGAAATACATTGTGTTTTATTTTTTAATGCTTGAATTCTTTATATGCAAACTAGTCAATATAAACAACCGTACCTTTAACTAAAGATTTAAATCTCAAAGTGAAGTAAGATTTGAAAATTTGGCTTTTAAATAAGTTCAAAAACGCCAAGTAGATCTTTAGTCGCAAATATGTGTTATATTTGTTAAATAGTTTTACATAGAAACAATTAATAATGTACTCAGTTTTAAAAACATTTTCATGATACGATTTAAAAATTAGACATTAGAACGGAATGATCTTAGATATCATAAATACCATCAAGAATTTGAAGTTAGACTAAAAAAGCACTAAATACAAAAATAAAGCCATATTCTACCCATTAACAATGATATACTATACGATGAAATTGGACTTTAAATGACGATGATATATATATAAAACAAAAAGGGCTGTAATTTAGGGCGTGGCAAAAACAATTTTTTTAAAGTTTTTCAAACTATACCTTTTATTCTAAAGCATAAATGATGAAAATGTTTTTGGTTTGTATTGGCTTCTACCTGGTTTAATGTAATATGTATGTGAAAAAGAAAAAAGGGGCTCAATTTTGAGGCGTGGCGTAAAAGTGAATATAATAAAAGCTAGACATACTTAGTTTTACAAGGACTTTCTTGGCACGTTTAAAAAAATTTACATTTGGGGGAAGGATCCGAGATGGCATAAGTGGCGCCCAGAGTTTGATGTCGGATTGTATAGTCACTTTAAATGGCAGCGCTACATATAAAAAACCAAAAGTGCTGTATTTTGGGGCGTGGTAAAACAAATTTTTTTTCTGTTTTAGAAACTTTATTGACATATCTTTCATTCTAGGGGGTGACTGGCACAACTTTTTTTTTGTATGGAGGTCGACCCGGTCTAATGTACATATGAATGTAACAATTTATTTGGTTTTGTTTTTTTTTCAGTGGAATTAATAAAGCTAATTTTTTTAGACTGTTGTATATGTGTATATTCTTTTAAAAAAGGAAAAAACTTTTGTCTTGAACTCATTTAATGAAACCATTGTTTAATTGAAAGAATCCTGGGATTCCCGGGAATATAAGAAGTACGGGAAATTAGAAACCTTACATTTCGAGCTAAAAACCATCACAATTCAATGCAAAAATCCCTATGTTGTTTCTGTTGTTTTTGGATTGTTGTAGTTCCGACACCACCTGTAGTTGAATTCGCCTTGGGGAGGTAGTTCCATATTTAGATTGACAACTCTTTTCCTACTGAAGCGATTCTGCTGGAATTCAATCCCAAACAGCCTAGAACAACTAGAAACAATTTGACAACCAAATGGCTTAATCCAATTAGAATTACTGAATATATATACTTTATGGCCCCTTAGATGAATAGCAAAAAAAGATTCAAATGGAATAACAAGCTTAGTTAAATTGTTGCAGAATTCCTACTTCGTAATGTTGAGCTTTCAGTTCTTATTCGCCCTTTCAGAAATTAGCATGGGTGTTCTGGATATCGAAAACGCAAGAATTTGAAAGTTATATACACTTTTAATGTAATTTTTATAAATTTTGTTATATAATTCTGTTTAATAGAGAAATATTTGTATAATATTTGTCATAAAATTCTTTTATTACAGAAATCTTATTAAAAAACGACGATTAAAATTTTTTCGTTTTGCGTTTTCGATTTCCAGAACATCCCTGTATATTCCCCTAAGACTTCAATACTTTTATTATAATTATGCAAATGAGCTCTGAATTTGACAATGTTTCTTTAAATAACTTTAATCTTAAATTTGTTTGGCTTTGTTATACAATAAACACTGCGGCCACTTCTGGACTGAGTCTGGGTGAGACGGCCAATGAGGATAGAGCCGACCCCGAGCGGGTGTTTTTAGTCGATGACGCTAAAGATCCTGCAAGTCAACCTCCAACATTGTAAGATGGCATCGGTCGAACTCCTCCTCACGTTAGAGGAGGGTCGCTACGACGTGGCTTTAATCCAGGAACCGTGGATCTCCACAGGAAATCGGGTTTCTGGATTGAAGTCACGTAATTATAACACGTACTTCTCAAAAGTGGTAGGTAGAATACGATCTGCAATACTTGTGAGGAAGAATTTTTGTTCATATATTCTCTATAATTACAGCACTGACGATCTCACAGTTGTGGCCTTGGAAGATGGCAGAGATGACATGGTACTTTTTGCATCATCCTATATGCCACACGATGGGGATGCCCCGCCAGTAGAACTCCATAGACTAGTCGAGGAAGCTTGTAGAAGGAGACAGAACCTGGTGGTGGGTACGGATGCTAACGCTCATCACACAATATGGGGCAGTAAGGATACCAACAGTAGAGGTGAGGATCTTATTGCTTTTATATTACAGAATAATATACAAATTGCGAATAGAGGTGAGGTCCCCACGTATAGGGGCCCTACCTCGGAGAATGTGCTTGATGTGACGCTTTATACTGATTATAAAACAGTGATAGATGACTGGAAGGTGCTTACGCAGCCATCCTTCTCTGATCACTCCTACATATCATTTTTGTTAAATTACACTATACCTAACGAAACAGTGTTTAGGAACCCAAGGAATACGGACTGGGCCAAATACTCTTCACTTTTGAACAGGGACCTAGGTCACTCGGGAACATTGGTTAGTTCAGGGGACATAGATTCGGCTATAGACACATTGGTATCGGGCGTTACTAGATCCTATGAGAAGTCGTGTCCCCCGACACGAGCTAGGCGTAAGTCCAGACCACCGTGGTGGAGTGGTCAGCTGGACTCTGGAAGACGCGAGCTTCGTGAGCTATTCAAACTGGCGAAAATTGTCGACCGGTCTGAGTGCTGGGGGGAGTATAAGGACGCTCTTAGGGGGTATAAGCGCGACGTGCGAAGGGCTAAACGAGCTTCGTGGAAAAGTTTCTGCGATAATATAGAGAAGACAACCGAAACGGCAAGACTGCGGAGGATGCTAGTGGGCAGTCCGGTAATGCCGAGTACGGTTTGTAGGGAAAACGGAGAATGGACAGGGAGCAGCGCGGAAACGTTGGGGGTGCTTGTGGATACACACTTTCCGGGCTGCTCTGATGATCCCATTCCAACTGATGAAACTTCTGTTCTGGCAGATGGTGATAGCGGTATCATCACCTACGAGGGGGTGGAATGGGCAATCGATTCGTTCCAGCCATATAAGTCGCCTGGTCTTGACGGAATTATCCCGGCGCAACTGCAGCAGGGGAGACAACGGATAGTACCATGGCTGGTGGAAATTTTTAAGGGATGTCTGAGGGTAAACTATGTGCCTAAATCTTGGAGGATATCTAAGATTGTATTTCTGCCGAAATCGGGCAGGAGCAGTCATATGTACCCAAAAGATTTTAGACCTATAAGTCTCACATCCTTCCTGCTGAAGACGTTGGAGAGAATCTTGGACTATCATGTCAAGGGTAACATGAGGCCGACCATTCTCTCTGTCAATCAACATGCGTACACGAAGGGTAAATCAACTGAGACGGCACTTCATTCAGTTGTCTCGCTGATTGAGAAGACCCTGAGCTATAAGGACTTCGCTATGGGTGTGTTTCTGGATATCGCGGGAGCATTCAATAATGTGTCCACAGAGGCAATTTTGGCCAGCTTATCTCGCACTGGGGCACATCCGCATGCTAAAAACTGGATTGGTAACCTGCTACGGTGTAGAACTATATCCGCGGCGTGGGGCAACTCCAGGATAACAAAGAGGGCACACCGGGGAACCCCCCAGGGAGGGGTGCTCTCGCCGATGCTATGGACGCTTGTCGTCAACGAACTTCTCAATAGACTTCAGGACGGGGCAGCAAAGATGACCGCATACGCAGATGATGTGGCGGTGATAGTTACTGGCAAGGATCTGAATACTATTAGTTCTGTAATGGAGGCTACATTGGCGATAATCAACCAATGGGCAGCCGGAGTAGGACTGGGAGTTAATCCCGAGAAGACGGACCTAGTACTATTTACGAAAAGGTATAAAGTTGGTCCATGGAGGAGACCTAAACTAGGGGGTACTAACCTGGAACTTAAATACCACACTAAGTATCTGGGAGTAATACTGGATAGCAAACTGTCGTGGAGACTGAATGTGGAGGAGAGGGTGAAAAAGGCAACGATTGCGCTCTACGCATGTAAGGGAATGCTGGGCAAAACGTGGGGTCTAACCCCTGCTCTTACACATTGGGTCTACACAGCGGTGGCGAGACCAATCCTACTCTACGGGATACTTGTGTGGTGGACGGCCTTGGATAAGGTATCGTACCGGAATATGCTAACGGGCGTACAGAGACTCGCCGAACTTAGTATCACCGGTGCTCTGCGTAGTACACCGACTGCGGCAATGGATGTGATCCTGGACTTGCAGCCGATTCATCTAGTGGCAGAAGGAACTGCAAGGAGGTCTGCGATCCGCTTAAGGGCGACGGGACAATTTGCATATGGACTCTATGGTCACGGTAGTATTATAAGGGGAATAGATTGTAGCAGTGACTACACCATTCCGAGACTGACACTTGGAGGGAAACCGCGAGTTACCCTAGAGGAGGACGGTTGGTTGGCAGGACTCCGATCAGGCCAAGGGACCTTCAGATTCTACACTGATGGTTCCAAAATGGAGGACGGAGTTGGAGCTGCAGTCTACTGCCGAGAACTGGGTATTCGGGAATCGTATAAGCTTCCCGATTACTGCAGCGTTTTCCAGGCGGAGGTTTTTGCAGCCAAAATGGCTGCTGATTTGGCACGTGTTCCCGGCACCGAGAACTCGCTGGTAAACTTTTTCATTGATAGTCAGGCGGCGATCAAGGCTATAACCGCGGAATACTCATACTCATCTGTCGTCCAGGAGTGTAGGGACTCGATAGATAGACTCTGTGTCAATAGGAGAGTGCATATCTACTGGGTTCGCGGTCACCAGGGCATAGAGGGTAACGAAGAGGTGGACGAATTGGCGAAACGGGGGGCCCGTTTACCACGCGAAAGGATGGTGGTCATCCCGGCTCCAATTCAGAATATAAGGAGGGATACGGACTCTGCTATACGGAGGAGATCGGAGGCGTTTTGGGAAAACTCAGAAACGTGCAGGGTTTCCAAGGTTATGTGGGGATCCTATGATCCGGAGTCGTCGAAAATTCTTCTGTCGCTATCGAGAAGGGACTGTAGACTTCTGATAGGTTTTATAACGGGTCATTGTTGGACTGCGGTATACGCCTATAGGGCGGGCCGGTTGAATAGTGACAATTGTAGATTTTGTGGGGTACCAGGGGAAAAGGAGACGGTAGAGCACTTGCTATGCTACTGTCCGGCACTCGTGCGCTCCAGGGCGAACTGTCTGGGAGATCATTATCTCCAAGATCTCGGGGAAGTCTCTGGGATTGGGTTAATGAGACTCCTTGCATTCGTCAAGAGAGTGTGGGGTACCTTGGATACCATCACATCTGACTGACCTTTTTACTTTCTTCTGTGGGTTATCGTACAATTGTGGTAACGCTATGGACCTATTTGGTCTATGCGGGGTCTTTGTGACCGGCCACTCTAACCTAACCTAACCTATACAATAAATACTATATTTAATTATTTGAAGCATACTAGCCAGTAAGAAATATTAGTTTCATTAAAGAAATAAATAAATAAAAATTTTTGGGCGGGAATCCTAAGATCCCGAGAAAATGATTCATTTGCGTTAACAAATTGAGAAAAATAAATATCGGCGATATATATCGATTATTTTTTTTTAAATATCGATATTTTGATACATCGATATTTTTGCCCATTCCTACTTCATGCCTTCCGTAACCAAAACTTTAATATTTTTTCCATACAAACCTGCTACCTTTGAAGTTATTTTTTTTTTATTGAGTTGTTGTCTCGATTTTTAAGTCTAATGTGCTGTTTCCAGTTTTTTGAGTGTTTTCATATAAATTTTACTACAAAATCAATTGCTTGTCACCTGGAAATAACACATAAATGTTAAAAAAGTAATAATAAAAAAGGTTAATTTAAAAATAACGAATATATTTAACAAAAAATAGGTGCTTATAACTTAAAAATTTCAAGATAAGGCATATTTTCTTGTGTATTAAAAAATAATATTTGCAATAAAATTAAACAAAATATACAGTTTTTATATAAAAGATATATATTTATATGTATGTATGTATGTATATAATAAAAAAAAAAAATTAAAAAAAACTATTACATGTATTTTTATATAAATTGTTTTATTATTTTTCAAACTCTTTTTATTATCATTTAAGATATTACTATACATTAGTAAAATATAAACGGAATATATTTTGTAATACAGACAGTTTTCTTGTAACAGGCTTTTATGCTTTTTATTTTTATATTTAATTCTTTTCTACATTCAAAGATATGACAATTAAAACTTGTAATTTATGTATAAAAAAGGAGTTACATATTTAATATTTATTTTTTTTTGTAATTTTTTAAATACAGGTGGTTATTTTAAAATGAGTTATTACTAATTTATTTATGAATAAATTTTAAATAACCTTGATGGTATGTATATTTAATTAATTTTTATTAAGAATATCAGTAACAATACTGTGTGTTTAAAAAAATTTATTTCGTTGCTAATACATTTGGAGAGTTTTCTTTAATTTTTCTTAATAAAGACTTGGAAAAAAGAATGATTTAATAATTTAAATTTACTACATATTTTACATATATTTATTTAAAAAATTATTTTTATTGATGTAAAGGTATTAAAATAACTACATTTACTGAATAAAGCAAAATATGCTAAAATTTCGTTTACAATTTGAATTTTTTTTTTTGTTTTTACAGGGCACTTAAAAATTTGTTTTAAATTCTAAAAATTATTTAAAAGTATTTAAACTTTTTTAATATTTTAACTATAAGTATTTCGTAAAAAATTTTGGTTTTAAATACAAATGTGTGCGCAATAATTGCTAACATTTTTGTTTTGTTGTAATTGTTCAAGCATCTTTTATTAAAATAAGTATTTTATTTAGCTTTTTTTTCAAAAAATTGTTTGTAATATTTTACAGTTTTTATTATATGTCTTGAAAAAAGTGTACAGTCTACTTTTCAATTGATATTTCTTATAATAAAATTGCATTACGATTGTTTTAACTAATATATACTAAATGATTTACCCCCTTGTTAAAAAAAAAATATTTCAGTTTTATTAAAGGTTAATTAAACGAGTTTTCATATAAAATTCTTCTTATAAACCTGTTATAATAAGCATGGAATATTGTTTATGAATAAGGCCTTTAAACTTTATTTAATAATTATAATTTAAACACCCATATTTCTTCCACAAATCTCGAGTTTAACATTTTCCTCTTCGCCTCCCTCTCTTCCTTTAAACGTGCTGTATATAAATTGGTTTATTAAAATTTTTTCAAAATGTATTCTTTTCATTCACAAAAACATAGTTCTTAATGTTGCGAACTTATTTGTTCCCAATACGTTTGAATAATTTTTAATTTTAACCCCAAAAATTTTAATCTACTTTAAATATATTTGAATTTTTTTTTAGAAATTTCTTATTTTACAAGTACATACATATGTATGTCATAGAAATTAATTTCCAAAATGTTAAGTTAATTATTCACAAACTTTAATATTTCTGAAATATCTAATTCTAGTTTTAAAAAAATTAAAAATCAGTGCACATATTTTTTGGAAGGATCTTGTTCATCTGTCCCTTCATATTCAAAGCTTTGAAAAATATTTAAATCCTGTGTGTTTTATTAACGCTGATCTTTTTATGATTCAAATATCATCAAAACTGGTTAGATATTTTCGGAGAGGCAGTAACTATCCATGGGGGGTGTGCTGGAAATCGCAAACGCAAAACGCAAGAATTTGGAAGCTGTTTTTAATACACTTTTAATATAATTTTTGTTATAAAATTTTGTTTAATAGAGAAATGTTTGTATAATATTTGTCATAAAATTCTTTTATTACAAAAATCTTACCAAAAAACGAATTTTAAAATTCTTGCGTTTTGCGTTTGCGATTTCCAGCACACCTTTACATGTTTGTCCTAGTTTTAAAAAATTGATAAGCCTATATTTTCAATTTCATCAAAATTGGTTCAGCTATTTAGCCGATAAAGCGTAGCAAATGCAAAGGTCATCTTCGTATTCGGTCAGGAGACTTTGTTTTTATTTTGAGGTTCATTGCTTTAATAGATCTCTTTTAAAACGATAATTAAAAATTTCTGAGTATAGAAGGTTTAGCCCCCTGGATCATATCCTTAGCACTTTAATGAAACCTTTTATAGCCTATGTCCGTTATGAGGTTCCATTCTTCATTACGTTACAAAAAGTATCCTTTCCTTGGAAATGTCCATATAAAGTTACCTTCAGTCGTAAAAAAGAGTTTAAATAATTTTACAGGATGATAAAAAACTTTCCAATATGTTTAGTTCTCAAAAAATTTTAAATCTGTAAGCGCAGATTTGTTTTATTTTGATTATTCTTATTTTAGCACTTTTAAAAGTTTACAACTAACAAAAGTTAATAGCGGAATTCACGCTTAGTAGTACATTTAAAACCCTTTTAGAAATATCTTTATGTATTTATATTTCACAAATCAGATAACGAGAGAGAAAAACCAAAAGGTTGTAAATTAATGTACAGAGCCCAATTATGAATACAAATTCCCCGGGATTTTTTTTCCTTTTTCACATTTTTACAAGTGAATTTACATAGGAATAATGGCAGAAGGGAGAAAACTCCTAGGGAATTTTTATTCATAATTGGATATTTCAACATTTAAAGGCAGAATTAGTCTTTGCTTTCTGTTTTCTTCCGTGCCGTTCTGTTACGAAATTTTAATAGTTACTTTTTCTGTAGCATCTTATCAGCCATTTATGACAAATTCATTAGTTTTGCACCGTCCATTGTTTTATTTCAATAACTTTAATTCACATAAATTTGAAGAAATTAAATTTTATGAATTCTTAAAATAAAACAACAGTTTATTTCAATATAAATATGTATTTTTTATTATTTCGCTGTCACTTACAATTTCTTAAAAAGTTTTTGATTTTAACAAATTGGACCGCAACAGAACAGAAAAACTAATCAATTTCAAAGGTTTTTTAATAACAAAAACAAATCAGCTGATTCGTAACAGAACAGAAAGTAAAGATTAATCCTGCCTTAAAAAATTAACGGCCAAAGTTATAAAAAATAAAACAGATTTGTAAAAGGTTTATGAAACGGATTTTCTATGAAAATTTGTTTAATAAACCTGTTTTATTTTTGTAACTTAGAAGGAAAAACATGTAAATGATTAAATATAAAATTAAATGCAATTTCTATAAAAATATTGGAAGCTTCTATGGTATTAATTGAATATTTTAAAACAAATTAGAAGTTTTAAAGCAAAAATAAAAACTTTTGAAAAATAATTGCATATTTCGGAATTTTAAAACGTCTTTTCTATAAAAATTTGTTTTTTTTTTTTAAATCTAAAACACTTTTTAATAAATCAACGGGTTAAAGTTTTGTTCGTAAATTTAAATAAGATTAAAAGAATATATGTACATGTAAGAAGTAATTTATAGAAAATAAACTAAAAATTTTCCGTTTAATGAAGTTATTAACCGACAATTATTTTTGAAAATCAAAAAAGTTAGTAGTCGTAAAGTAAAGGCCAATGTGCTCAACTAAACGGAAAGTAGCAAAAATTATTTTTGGTTTCCAAAAAGATTTGCTTTGATTTTATTATTGAAAATGGGTTAGAAAATGAGAAGTCGGCATGGCATGAAACATACAAGACACACAAATATCCAAATCCAAAAATATCAAAAATTTGAAGTTACTTAAGCAAAAGTGTTTCTTCATACCTTATTTATATGTAAAAAATATCAGTAATATATCTCAAACTGTATAAACGTTATAGCAAAATATATTTTATTAAAATTGAAAATATAGGTACATTTTGTTCGATTTTTTTGAGATATAACTATGTTGCAATAAAGGAGCGTTTGCCCTACACTCAATTAAAATATACCATTTCACAGCATATTGCACTTCTTTTCGTTGTGCAATAAAAAAACTCAAAGGTTTTTTGGTTATTGCCAATATATTGTGCCGCCTTCGAATATCACATACACGTTGGCATTATAATTGTACAAAACGAAAACCGTTTTAGTTTTAGTTTTAGATATTGCTTAAGATTCACTATTAATATCAAAGCAAACTTTCGAGATCGACAGATTTGCTGCCATAAACTAAGCGACGGATTAACTCTACAAGTTCTTTTTCGTTTTTCTAGCAATAGTCGTTTTCGAATGCTTTATGACAAAAATGTTTGCATGAAAATCTCTTAAACACGTTAATTTCCCCATAATAACGAGACTTTATAAAAAATCGGTTTATTTTTTTGGAAAACTGACAAAAAACCCTGCAATGTCTTAGGCATCACTATACACTTATAGAAAAAAATTTCTATGCATATGCTTTTAAATAGTTGCAAGTCTTTTTACGATCATCGACAATTAAAATAGTTAAATTATGGATTAATTTCTTTTTTTTTTATAGGCTTTGACGTTAACGCAAAAATCTTATGCACTTTGTAAAGGAAACTAACCAAATGAAAATAAGTGCAGATAGTTTGGCAGCTCTCTCTAGGTTTCAATTTTGTGAAATTTTTATGTCCAATAATTTTGTCTTTGCTCTAGTGGATGCAAGACCATGAAATAATAAGAAAAATGTATGTTTCAGCCCTATGTTCTTCATAGCAAAAATAGGAGCTATAATACGTACGTATGTTTATGAAAAGTTTCTGCTTTAGATAACTATCACACAAGACACGATAGAGGTCTATAAAAGTATCAAAACATACATAAATGACCTTCAATTACAACTTGTGCGATGTAAAGACTTTTCCCGATCTCAAATGCAGAACGCGACACAGTGGGAAGGAAATATCATAAAAATCAGGCCATAAATCAAAATCTATGGAACTACTCACTCCAATTTGCTTTAGTAACATGTATTTTTTTCAAAATAAATTTAAAATCTTAAGAAGTTTGTGATGTTGTATTTCTTGTTTTTTTTTTATTTAATAAATATTTAATTTTTGTGTTTTGTATGTATGTATAAGTAAAAAATTCTAAAGACCTAATGGCACTTTTTTTTTAATATAGTTTACTATTTTTTTAATTTTTGGTAAATTTTAATTAAAATAAAGATTGCATCGAAATAAACGTTAATGTGGTAAATAAACAAAACTGTTACTAAATACTAGAAAAAATAAATTGCAAAACTTGGTTTAAAATCGCTTAAATCACATTTTTTTTTAATAATAAAAGAAAAACTTAATATTTTGTTGTTATAAATTAATAAATACGTATTTTTTTAAACTACATATTTAGCTCCTTCTTAATTGTTTTTTTTTTTTATTCAATTATGTACGTATTACAATTTATTTAATTACATTAAAATTTAAATAAAATTTTGGCAATATTTTTTCTTGTTACTTGTTTGTTGTAAAGATTTTTTTATTATGTTTCGTTAGTTAAATGTAAAATAGCACATTAATACATATTACACGTATCCTTTAATTTATTTACATATATATGTATGTATGTAGTAAATTGTTTATATAGTTATGTATGTACGTTTAGTTTATTTGTTTACTACAAAATAAAAAAGAAGAAAGATCTACAGTAGTTTACGGTAAATTTAAATATTTTTCTGTAAAACTAATTCGTTTATGGTTAGTATTTTATTATTTTTGTTTATTTTAAATATGGTATTGTTGTATCTTTTAGTATGAATGTTTTGCAGTTTAATTTTTACCAAAGCATGGGTGTTGTTGTTTGGGATTTAACAGTATATCGGTTAATCAAAACAGTTCTGGAGTCGACTTTCACAAATGTATTAGGTTGGTAATATTTTATGGGTATTAATATTGATATATTTTATTCCTTAATTCGTTATTATCAATGTTGAATCTGAAAGAGAAAAAAAGAGTAAATTGTTTATTTGAAAATACAATAATCAAAATTAGTTTTTCATATTTTAGAGAAATTTTTCTTGACGATTAATTAAAGACAGGGATGATAAATGAGATAACCAATATCGTATTGTTATATTTTTGCACTTTTGCTTTTTCGCAAGGGTGCAACTTGTGACGTGAATACCCCCATTGTTTTATATTTTTTTTTATTAACTAAAATTTAATTCAACAAAAACCAAAGGTACTTAAAATTCATTTGTACATGTAAAGTACAGCTAAAAAAAAAAAGAATACATGTTTATTAAATATACCGTATAAAGAAATAATTCTTTATTATACCCTTCACCCCAGCTGGAAAAGGGTATATGGGTGTTTCTCTGGTTATGCACGCGACATTTGTACGCGTTTTATTGTGTTTGAATATTAAAAAAATAGAAGTGGATTGGAATTTTAGAATGAATTCTAGAATCGTTACATTGTTTGTGATAAGTTCTTTCTAAAAAGTATATATAATGGTAAATTGAGCACTGGGTACCCAAATGCCATGCAATCAAAGTTGACTTACTCACGTGACAAAAATAGAAGTGCCTTTTAGGACCGTAAGAAAAAGTGCGAAAGTAAGTGAATTGTAGGAGGTTTTTATTTCGGAAAAAATGTTTTTATAAAGGTTAGTAATGGGCCTTTATAATCATGTTTTGTTCAAAAGCAACTATGCATGGGTTGGCGAAGAAAAAATAAATTGTAAATTACGCACGTGACATTACGCACCGGACACTTTGACATATATGTTTTTTTATTATTATCACCATGCATTTTCCCATAAATATCCTTAAATTTCCTTAAGAATAAAACCTAATACTCCTTTTACAAATGATTGTAATGGAGAGATTATGTAGAAAGAGTGTAAACATAACATATTTTTTGCATTTAAAATAAATATATAAAAATGTCTTTAGAAGTAGAAAATATAAGAAAATATAAATTTTTGCAGTTTCCAGTGCAAGGCGAATTCAACTAAAACAGCTGAGATATGCTATGAAACCATTCTTTTATAACAACATAGACTTTTTTATAATAATAAACAATAAAAGACAAAGATTATCAACATTTTATTTTTTCATCCTGGTAGACCATTCTGGGGAAATGCCCAGTTATAAGTTTGTCATTTCGTTTGTAATTTCTACAATATTGATCTAAGACCCTTTAAAGTATATATATTCTGGGTCCTTATGAGGAGAGAACTTGATTTAACCATGTCCGTCTGTCCGTTTTACTTTTGATATGTGTTTTCCGGAGACTCCAGACAAAATTTTTTTTTTAATTTTTATGTTCAAAAACGATTTTAAAAAAATATTTACCAGTTTTCGCTTTTTAAATTTAAATTAGACAGGTATGTGATGGAAATCGATTTTAAAAACGAAACGATTTGAAACCGAATGTATCGTTTTCAGTATCTTTTAAAATGGGTTTTAAATACATTTTCCTTTTATTTTCAGTCTTTATTCTTTTAAATTTTATATCATATACGAAGTGTATTCTGAACGAAAATTTAAGACTATAATTCGGAAATGGTTTTTTAAATCCCTCGAAATTCATCACACCTTTCTAAAACGTTCGTTTTGAAATCGATCGATTTTTATCACATACCTGATAATGAAGTTTTTAGTATTGTAAATATGTATGTATATGTAAAAATTATTTTGTTTTTGTCTAGTTACTCTGTATTCTGCTCGCAAAATGGTGAAGGGTATATAAGATTCGGCACAGCCGAATATAGCACTCTTACTTGTTTTTTCTATGTGCTGCTTAAAAGGAAAACCAAAAATATAGTTGGTTTTACACACTTCATGACTCAAATTGAAGAAAAACTACAAGCTGGTAGACGAGACGTATCTTTCTCTACCACACGGCATCCAAATCTCAATTTACTTAAAAAGTGGAATTAGCAGGTTTGCATATTTAGCCGACGATAATTTGGTGGGTCAAATTTTTTCGCGTCAAAAGCACATCGCGGTTCTTGTTCTATAAGTCATTCCAAGAATAGAGACTAGAAAATAGAAAATTGTATTTGCTCTAGCCAAACCTGTATAATGCGGTTTTTAGGGCCCAGAAATTCATTTATTTTTGATTGCCGCCAGAGAGCGCTTTCGTATATGAAGTTTACACACTTTTTAGAATTTTTCGTTTTTTTTCCTGCAAAATTGACGAAATTGTTGTGAAAATGGACGAATATTTTTCATCTTGCAATCTCAAATTTTAAACGAAAATACAAATTTTAAGCGTTCTAAAAATATGTGCATACGAGCATCTTCGGATTACATTTCCAAATTTATTGTGTTTACAATTTTCAATATGTACTGCAGAAACAGGATAGACATTTAATAAGCTGGAGTAGAAAGCAGGGCTGTGGAGTCGTTAAGAAAAAGTTATAACTCCGACTCCGACTCCTTTTGGTGAAATTTTTTAAGTACGACTCCGACTCCGACTCCGACTCCGACTCCGACTCCAACTCCGACTCCGACTCCTACTCTAACCTAGCATTATTTAAGAGACTAGTTTTTTTTTGACTTTAAACTCTTTTTTAATTTAGTACCTGTTAAATGGTTAAATATAGCAAGAAAATGATTCTGTAAAAATTTCAAATCGATATTTTAATTCTAACGTGCCGCGCATTGAGCTTTAACATACTAGTTACTAACATATGAGTAGGAAAGCTGCAAAAAATTTTATTTGGATTTTGGAAAAGTTGAAAACAACACCAAGTCCAATTGGCTTATACGTTAAAGGCATCAAGTGTACTTAGTGTTGTTTACCACAATATTAATAGAGGCAAAGGACAGTCCTTTTTTGTAAATTGTGAAGTGAGGTCTTTTGTTTTTAACATACATTTTATTTATTAAGTCAAATCATTCTCAGGAAAATTTTATAAAGTTTATTAAAACATGCATATGCGCCTTCAGTTGTTAGTTCTACAATTTATATAACACATTTTGAAGAGAAATGTAACGTAAAAAAATGTTGTTAGACTTCTATTATTTTTGGGAAATAGTACCCCTTTTGTTGTTGGACTTGGTGCTGTTTGTCTCAAGGCATGGAACAGTACCATAGAAAGTAACGAACCTTTTATGACGTAATTTTTTAAGTATATCATCGACATAAAACAAATATGTTAGGATCATATAAAATATTCGTACAAATGCACATTTTTATAACATAAACATCATTTGCGATTATCAACATGTTTGCGCGGTCTGCTGTAAAGTTTTCAAAATGTGGCTTGATGTAGTTTATCTCCCACCTGCAGAGTTAAAAAAAATGTGAATTTTTAAACTGCTAAATTTAAATCTTTTTCTTCGGTGTACTCGCCATTGCATTTTTCCGTTCCTAATTCAATATTATTATTGTCCAAGACCGAAATTTGAAATTGCAAGTCTTTATTATCTCTCCAATTTTCCCTAAAGTGAGTAGATAAAAGTATTCTCAAATCATTTTTCCCACATTGCTGGGAATTATATCTGGAACAATGTCATGTATTTTTCTGAGTTCCTTTTCCTTTTATTCTATTATAATTCACCTTGAAGGTTGGAGCTTCAAATATAGTTCACTTAATGCTTTCACCACAGGAGCTACAGCTGATTTCAAGTCATATTCATGAACATGACTACAAAAATATTTGTTAATATACGATAAATAAAAAACAACATCTTTACAAATTTAATTTTT
Organism: Pollenia griseotomentosa; assembly: GCA_963931875.1. Lineage (NCBI taxonomy): Eukaryota > Metazoa > Arthropoda > Insecta > Diptera > Polleniidae > Pollenia > Pollenia griseotomentosa. The sequence continues at coordinate 210,206,162 of OZ007560.1, forward strand.
AAATTCCTTAATTCCGCTCTATTTCATTAACGACATCTTGGCGAAATTCAAATAGTGAACCCGCTGGTTTTTGTTATAGAAATTTGAGGTCACATTAAAACATAGAAAAGGACATGCTTTGATACAATCTATATAACTATTCTTAGAAATTGTCAAAATAAGATGTTATCACAATTTTTTAATTTTTGAAACTCACCTACTCATATGAAAAGTGTACTGGTCCTTATTTTCTGACTTCACAGTTTCAAAAAGCAGACCCTCTTATGGCCAATTCCACTAATTTATTTAAATATCAATTTATGTTTAAAATTTGTTTTCTTATGTCAAATAAAAATAAAATTATAAGAAAAATTATATTTAAATATGAATTGATATTTAAAAAGAATTGGAGAAATTGGTCATTAAAATTTTTTATTTTAAAAAATATTAGAAAAATTGTAATGCAAAAAAGTCGGAGTCGGAGTCGCTAGTTTTTGTGGGTACTTCGACTCCGACTCCGGTACAAAAACCTCAACTCCGACTCCTCAACTCCGACTCCGACTCCGACTCCACAGCCCTGGTAGAAAGTCTGGAGAGGGAGTGGGCTCCCACTGTTCCAAAATTCAAAATATTATGAGTTCGTTCCAAGATAATCTAGAAATGAGAGGAAGTCGTCTCTTTCATTAGAACTTTTGCAGAAGTGGTTTCCTATATCTTTAAAAAACTTGTTAATATCATCAGAAAATGCAAGCTTATATGCTGCCGCTGATACTTGACTTAGAATGAGGCATATGCAATGGCCCAATGAACAAGTGCAAAAAATCTATTCACAATATCGGAGTTCAGTGTTTGGTGCAAATGCTCTTGCAAAAAAGCAAATGCAAAATATGATAGCTTTTTTGTTAAATCCAACAACAAAATATACAGAGCTTCTGTTAAATTTCATAAAAAAAGCTACGAAATTTAGCTTTTTCTATTTCGCAAGACCATTTTTACCAAACACTAAACTCAGCTTATCATTTGAAAGTTAATACGAGTTGCCATTTTATATCAATTAACAATAGGTTTGAAAAATTTGGAAATAGTACCAAAGGATTCACGGGGTACCAGCATACTTTTTAGTTTTGAATTGTACCAAATAAAGTACAATTGTACAAAGTTGTATAGGGTGAGCTTCAAAACGTCAGTTGCAAAATAATTATACAAGTATCTCATTTTTAAATGCAACCCCGTGTAAAATTTGACAACGTTTCGCGCTAGATTACACAGTGCAACCAAATTCGACCCGCCGCAAGCCTCAATACTTGCAACGCGAAATGAAACTAGACTATTGGTAGAGCAAATCTGCCAAAGGGTTTCCCGAAATATCGACCCCTAAAGTTTTTGAAAACGCGTTTGGTATGAGTTAAAAAAAATATACTAAATGTACTTCTGAGCTAAAATACTACTTTAGATGTCTTAATGGAATTATTTAACCCTCTTAGAATGTATTAACCCTCTAACAATAATTTTAAGGGGTCATATTTTTAACTTCCACACACGGGTTATTGAAAAATTCAAAAATTTCAAGGCCCGGAATTTCCAAAATCTGTTAAACATACATTGCACGACTTTTTGGTCTGAAAAGACCCCTAGTGAAATTTGATGTATAAAATATTCGTCGTCATTTAAACCCTCTAAAGTTCCATTTTAGTATACTTTTGTGTGGAAGTTAAATAAAAAACCCAAAAATGACCCCTTAAAATAAGCGTTAGAGGGTTAACATATTTTAAGAAAAGAATCACCATACAATTCTACTGAAGACATCTGAAGTAGTATTTTAGCTCAGAAGTACATTAAGTATATTTTTTTCGTGTTTTATTTAAAACGCGCTAAATTGGCGTATTTTGTGTAGTTTTATTTACGATTAAGGCGAAATTAATACTAGGTGGCCTTATTTGGCAGATATGCAAAGGCAAATTGGCTATTCCAGCCCGAAGTGTCAAAAATTTATATATTATGTTTTCATTAATTTTATTGTTCGTCCTTGAAAGTTGACAGATTGGTAAAGTTATACCAGGCGAATTGCGTGTTGTTTTTTATTGTTGAAGCGATTGATGATTTTTTTTATTTATTCCTGATGTACTCTTATGTTACAAATTTTTTTTTTGGGAAAAAGTAGACATAATCGTTGTTTATAGTAGTAGGTGTGACCACTATATCGTCACCTAAAATACAAAACAACGTATCATCAAAAATTCGAAATTGACTTTTTGATGGATTTTTGTTTCTTTTATTAAACTACATGCCCACAAGACCCCTGCGATCCAAAAATGGCGACTTTATTAAAGAAATTCAAACGCCAAGCACACCTTGTTGTAATTGATTTTGTAACAACTTTTGAAAATGTTGACAGTTAAAAAAAAAAAAAAAAAAAAAAAATAAGCTGGGTGTTTAACGCCACCTTATAATGAATTCGCTTTTGATCTCTTTATTACACTGCAGTTACACGCTCAAGTTTTTCTTGATAGTCTTTAACATATACTGTTTGTCAAAATTTCCAAAAATTGAAAGTTGTGACGTAGGCTGCATTCAATTTTTGAGCAATTTACTTTCAAGATGTCATCAAGAAAACCATTTATTAAGACAAACGAAAAATTTGCTCACTAATTTTGAAATCTGCTGTTTTTTTGAACGTAAATTGAAATACTCACTGGAAAGAGAATTTTAAAGGCAAGTTCGTTTCAATTTTTAAAAGTATGAGTGTATTGGTAAAAAAGTGTGAGTGTATTAAAACTTGCTCGTGTAACCCTCAAGTAAGCAAATCCCTTTTTTAAATAAATATTTTTTAATTTGCAAACATGTGTTAAAAAATAAGGTGTTTTAGAAATTTTGTATTGTTATAAATTTTCATATTATTCGAATGTGTATTCTAAGTCAAATTACAATCCTCAAAAGCTTTTTACACTTAAATAGTCTTATTCCTTCAATATTTTCCAGGAATATTTTCTATGCACTATTCGTATAATATGAAAATTTATATAATAAATGTTACTAACCTTGAGAAATAAATTCCCAGATTCTTTTTGTATTGTTAGTTAACGTATTCTAAAATAGTTTTTTATTTTATTCTTAATCATATTTCAGTTACAAAAGGCGCCAGCTTTAAGATACCCCTACCTCTGTTATTCAAAAATCTAAAGCATTCCTAAGCTGGTAATTTAAAAAAAATATATTATACTATTTAAAATGGTTAAAGATAATGAAAAAAAGAATCTAGTATACGAGTATGTAAAATAAAGGAGTAAAATAAAAACGTTCATGTACGGATTAATTTCCCGTAATGATTTTAAACAAAACATAAATAAATTTAAAATTTATATTTTAATTACTTAATTTTTTTCTGTTCATAATTATATTGATGAAATCACCTTGAATTTATAAATTAAGTATGAATTTTCTTTGGCAAATTAGAACATTTTTTGATGATATATATATAAATATGTACATTTTATTGATAACTGTTTTCATACTTGATAACGCAAAGTTAATACCATCGCAAAAAATAACGAAAAGCTTAAAGCAAAACGGTCTAGATAAATATATATACCTACAAACAAGCAAACACACGTACTGATATTAACTATTATTAATTTTATTTTTTTAAACAGTTTTCATTATAATTATTGAAATTTCGTTTTTGGTTTTGCAAAAAAGTATCTAAGTCATGCAAACAAGTGAACGTACAAATATATTTTATAAACAATAATTTGAAGGTTAAAATGTCAGTATTATTACTATTGTTTTCTTTTGTAACTTATAAACATTGTTTCTCGAAACATACTACATATATTTTAATTCCCATCATTGTTGTTAGAAATTTATTTTTATTTTTTAATTTTGGAGTTTTGCAATAAAACATTTGTTTGCATTCTTTACTTACGTACAATAAGTACATATATTTTTGATATTCTGTTATGGTTTCCAAATAGTTTTTTAAAGTATGAAATTTAATAGTTTGTTTTATACATAATTATAAAAAATTTTACGAAAAATTATTCTATTACAAATGTGTTTTGCTCTAAAAGTCGAATGAAAACAATTCTTCAACTAATTTTGAACTGTAAATATTATTATGTGCAAAACTTTTTCTAACTATCATATCTTCCGATAATATGGGTCGATTACGGATGGCAACAAAACTGAGGTTCTCGTGGTGCTCGTTTTTTTGGGGAAACGAAAGCCAGCAATGAACCTACATAGAAGCGTATCGCAAAAAATTTAACCGTTTTGGCAACGAGTGTGGGTTAAAGGCAAAATGAACAAAACTTTCAAAATAGCATTGTCGATAACATTTTGTGTGCCATGTCAAGGCATTGTCCAGGCACATTACATATGTCAGGACATGAGTTAAGTCGAATCGAATTCGCCGTATTACATAGGATTACAACCTTGCCACCAAGGTTGTATTTTTGTGGCACCTCCCTGTGAAGTAGTGGCAACTCCAGCCAACTTCACGTAACGTCCTGTTTCCGGCATTTTTGTATTTTTCTTTTGCGATCTGAAACCCAGGGAATAAGGAAGTTAACATCTAGAATCCGGCGCATCGGCAAAGGAGACGTCAGCTTGGCTAACTCGGTCGTTCTATGGCCATCGTATAAACTTGTCAGCAAGAAAACAGAAGGACATTATGGACATTGGAAATAAACCTTGCAGATGAAGTTAGTTAATAAAAACGCAAAATACCAACTCAAACCTCGTGGCACCGCCCCAAGGACAGCCCAAGATAACCGGCGTAAAACAAAAACATCTCTAACCCCGGCAATTAAGCAACGCAAATGACCACCACGGCCAGCCGGCACCAAACGGCTATAAGAAACAACAGCAACAGAAGCACCGCATGCTAAACAACATCCCTACTTTGATTAACAACAAAAAAAAAACATTCTTTACTCAGACCCAACATAACATCGTTGGACAACAGACGACATCTGTAGTTTACAGCAACAGCCCTGAATAACAGATTCCCCGGATTAATCAACAGATAAGTAACCAGTTTTTCTTGCAGTTTTTAGTAAAATCTATATTGAGTAGTTTGCGAGATATTTATTCACCGTTCTAACCGGAACCGAATCGAAACGTATAATGTATAACTTTAAATTATTTGAAAGTGGAACTGTTAAAAGTGGACTACAGTAAAATTTAACCGTAGGTTAAAAGTGAATTTGGCGATCAAGCTGATTCAAAACCCAACCCATGTACACGTTTTTTTTTCAAAATGGTCGATGTACACAGATCGTAACTAGCCATTATTAAAAGATTGGATTCCGAGTAGACGATGTGAGAAAAGACAGCGTATAGATTTGGAACAAGTGTAATTTTAATCAGTAGTTGACTAAAAGCAAATGTAGGCTATATATTAATTGGAAGTGATTCGTATCTGGTTCTTAGAAAACAACAATGAAACATGTTCGGCATAATTGTTAAGATATTTTGTGTAAAAACGTGTATCAAGAGCAGGGCAATTGAATGAATGTTGGGAAGTTTTCGTATTATTAACTAGACTCGAAAACCGAATCGTGACGTAGGCCGTATGAATCCGGAACTAATCTTACTTTGAAATCACAAGTCGATCTAAATTTTGACATATCTCGCAGGCGTGTTGAATTATAAGTAATGTTAAGATTGCGAGTAAACCAAACGTAACAGAAAATTAAGTGTAATTTCGGAGTTGTGAAGCAATCTAAAAATACATAGGGTAACAATGAACCCTTAAATAAACTAGGTTAAGACGCAAATTTAAAAGAAAAAAAAAGGAAATGTTAAGAAAAGAAAAGGAAGACATAAGAGTTATTTTAATCCGGAATTTTGAATTTGTCTTAGATTTACGGGGACTCATATTGCATATGTTCTAAGGGGAATTAATCATAAACCGTTAACGGAACAAAGTAGAGTAAGGGGGGTTCGGAATGAATCCCAGACTAAAGTATTCGTGAGTTGTTCAGTAAGCCATGCTTACAGACCTTTTTATAAACTTCCAAACTAATCAAATTCCGAATTGGTTCGCTTAACCCCATGAGTCTCATGTCGTCCAAAATTTTTGATTACTTTAATCCCGAATGATTTCAATTAACGATTACTAAGACACCGTTATTAAGAATTCCCAATTAGATTAACTCCGATTTTTTTTCTTTTGAAAAGTTAAACAAAACATACCACATACCAATTTTGAAATTATTGTAATTGTGATATCCCTCACCAAATCGAAGTTGGGACATACTGCAGGCCATTTAAAAGTAATTGTAATATAAAATGTCTGGGCGAATCAAGTAATAGCGTGCCCAGTGTAAAATTTTAATTTAACTCATTATTGAATTGTTGATAAAAAAAAAAAAATATTTAAACATTCTTTACAGCAACAAGTCTAAAAAAAAAAAACACAAAAAAAAAAAGAAAACAAAAGAAAATATACAAAAGAAAAAAAAATGGGGGAAGACCCTACCCAAATAAATTTGCTAAGTTTAATTGACAACTTAATTTAATTTTTGTTTTGAAGTTTACTGCCATTTTGTGTGTCTCTAATTCGGGAAACAAATCCTATTGATTCTAAAAGACTTTAAGTTGAAATTTGTACGAGTCCAAATAACTTGAATACTGGTATATTTCCAAGTATGTTCTTATAAATTTTAAGTAAACCCTGTTGAAACATACCTCGTATATTTCCAAGTATATTTTATAAACTTTAAGTAAACCCGGTTGAAACCTACCTTGTAAATTTTGAAGTATATTTGTCATAAATTTTAAGTAAGCCCAGTTGAAACCAACCTTGTAAATTTTAAGATTTTGTAACTGGTAGTGTACCCTAGAATCTGAAAACCCTTTATGATCGCTTTTTTTCTTTTTTTTTTTTGACTAACGTTTTTTTTGTTATTGTATTTTATTATGAGAATATTTTTGCCCGGTTCATTAGGAACCTGATTAAACGTCGTAAGAGTGACAGTTAGGCAGGATGAATTTCTAGATTCCATCAGTATTAGCGCTAATATAGGTGTTTGAATAGCTGAAGAAGCCAAATTTTCCCTCTGACGATGTTAATAGCCCCTGTAGTTGCTACTTTATTATGGTAATTACCTTTAGCGTAACATTTATTGATTCATTACTTTTAAGTTTTTTTTATAATAAATCACTTTGAAACTGATATTGAAATTTTGAAATGCAAACCGGTTTTATTTTGAAAATGAAAGTGTGAAAGGGTTAAGGTAGGTATTTGGTGGTGAAAATTTTCGTTAGGGGTAGCTATAATTTACGGCTATTACGCTACCATGGTCGAGCATCAGGATGGATGCTGAGGGGGAAACAAAAAGGTATTGTATCCCGTGTTTGGTTTCTGTGCGTTTCGGTTCTATTTCGTTTACGCCCCGTTTTTCTATTTTTTTTATTTAGGCAATACACTGGTACATAAAATAATGTTTTATGCACGTTCATTTGCAACGAACACCCGCCCATGCCCGACGAGTCATAGCCCGGCTGAAAATTGGTTAGTTACCAGTGTGACAAATGGACAGTGCACGCGAACCGTGCGTGTGGCAACGGCCACGAGCGCATTGAATCGTGACATTTGGCAACTAAACAATGTGGCCGTACCAAATACCAATTTGAATGTCAGTTGCGTTTCTTTTTCACAACGCAACTGAAGTTGTGTTGTCATCCATCGACCCATTTAACATACATATGTAGTTAGGCAATTTACAAAATGTTCTATTGTGTCATTTCGGTTGTAGTTGCTATAAATTTTATGAATGACACATCAACCAAGCCACTTAAATGCCTTTAAGACCCCTTTCAGACTAACTTGCGCAAGTTAGTTGCGGGCATTATGACACTTTTTGGAGTGTCATAGTGTCCATGGACACTGGACGTTTTGACATGCCACCTCCTATTCATGTAGCGGGGAGTGTACTTTAAGCGAGAGAAGTCGCAAGCGGTTTTAAAGTTGAGAAAATCAGCCTTATTACGGTTGTCGTTGTCCTTAAGTCGTTTTTTGTAGTAGATAAATTTACATAGGTTTTGTGTTACTTTAATCTATTGCAAAATTACGACACAGTCGTTTACAACAGCGACAACCGTAATAAGGTTGAATAAGTTTGACGTCAAAAGCAATGAACATCCTGAAGAAAAAAAATGTGAATATAAATAGTGGAAGAAATTGTTGAACATAAGAAAGATGTTCGCATTTTTAACTTCTTTAACGCTTAACAGTTTTATTTGGTTTAATATCTTTAGTTTTTCTAAAATCTTTATGGATGAAGTTTCCTGATGATCTGGCCTAAGCAACCAGTGAAATGCGCATAGGAATAGATTATCCCATCAACAATAAATTTCAGGTGTTTTTATCAAGAATAAAAACTGGGAATTAAGCACGAATAACAAGATCTTTTAAATTATAATTTATATCTTTGTTACAAAATTACAAAAACAAATCAGTTAATTTTTGAACATTAAAAAAAAATCAAAATACAAAGATGCAAAAATTAATATTTAAGACAAAATCAAAAACCTTTTTAAATTGAATTTAAAAGATCATTTTAATTAATAAAAAAATAATAGAGCTTTAAAAATATGAATTCATATTCATGTTAACTTTTTTTAGTTTAAACAATTAAAAATTCCATTACGTTTACAATTTTAGGCCCAACCAGAATGTGCATAAACAAACTTAAGCTACTGTGAAAAAGTCTCTCAAATGCATTTAAAATAACAAAAAGAAAATAAAAAAACATTGATTCCGTACGGAATGAGCGATTAGTTTCGCACATTGCTTAAGCAAATGACAGTTTTATAAAACTTAACATAAAGTTTCCTTAAGTTCAATATGGTTTTACACAAATAATTTACATGTATTTGCTCAGTTGCTTAAGTCACGTAATTCACATTCTGGTTGGGTCTTTATTTATAAAATATGAGAAATAACAATACATATACATAATTTTATATCGAAAACAGTATTGATATTAACATCATTGTACATCTAGTTAAAAGCTGAAAATTAATGGAACTTTAACTAAAAATTTTTTTTAAAAAGTGCTAAATAGTTTTAGAAAATTATGAAGCTATTTAATGGCTACGCCAACAAGATAAACTGCTGGATTTGGGCTACGGAGAATTCAAAAACTACTTACGTGTAGTGATTAATGCAGTGTATTTTCTGAAAGGGTAACTGGCCGATATTTGTTTAAAGGCAAAATTGAGTTTAAAAAGCTTATCGTCCGTATATCGGACACAACAAGATAGAGCCACACACATATTTCAGCGAACGCATTGATTTTCGCACAAGTGATTTTACCTGACCATCACACGTTCACCAGATTTAACAGCTTCTATCATTTTTATTTGGCGATATTTGGAAAAACGATTGTATTTTCACAAGCCAAGAAAGATTCCCCAACTAAAAACTAACATTCGAAATGAAATTATGGCCATTACACATAAAATTTGCGAAAAGTTATAGAAAATAGAATCTCAAAGAAAAGGTCGAATAAAAAAACCAACTTTTGTTATAAAAAATATGTTAAAAAGAGTACGAAGAGGAAAAAATCCGGTGTCAAAATACCAAAATTTACACATATATATATATTTACAAACAAATGCAGAGTGCCCCGGTATTAAGGCTAGCTGGTAGTGAGCTAGTCTATCAGCGCCGGGGTTGCGGGTTCAATTCCCGCCAAAAATTCTGGTTTCTTTCCTGCAGACAAGCGTAAAGCTTCGCGGGGATTAGCTTAGGGAATTAAAAAAAAAAAATTTATTTTTATTAAAGAGTTCTAAGCACCCAAAAACTGCGATAACTTTTAAATATTTAGACTTAAAATAATCATTTTAAAGTTTTACCCGAACCTAATTTCCTATACATGACCGGTAATGATTAGAAATAAAAAAAAAATCATTTGAAAAAAATACTTAAAAACTAATATTTAAACAAGCAACATGTGTGACTGAGATTGTTAAAAAAAAACAAGTAAGAGTGCTATATTCGGCTATGCCGAATCTTATATACCCTTCACCATGGTGCGATAAGAACAGAAAGTAATATAAATACCGTTTATATTATAAAAATAATTTTTTTTGTGCCACATGCACTTTTCCAATCCCGCCCATATTTTGTCAGATATTGTGTATAAATAACCAAGATGCTTGTACCTGATTTGGAAACTTTGGCTCTTGCAGTTCTCTAGATATACAGAAATCTATGTCTTTGTACGGGAGGTGCCATTTTAACTCTTACCATTCTTGAGATATATAAAAACTATTTTTGCCACGCCCACTGCTTTAATTTCGCCCACATTTTGTGTAATGTTATATGCTGATAACCGAGTTTGTACCTAATTTGGAAACTTTGGCTCTTTCCCTTCTTCAGATATAAAGAAATTTATGTGTTTGTAAGAGAAGTACCACGCCCACTTCTCTAATCCCGCCCATTTAAATGGGTTTGTGTATTGATAAGCAAAATGCTTGTATCTAATTCGAAAACTTTGGCTCTTACTATTTTCCAGACATACAAAAAAAAATAAATAAAAAGCAACAGCAACAAGAGATTTATGGGTAAGATTAGACGCAGTCGTAGTTTCGCTTATATCTCAGTTATTTATAGACCGATCTGGCTGAATTTCAATAGCAAACTTTAACGGAGTATATGCGACATATAAATCGTCGTTGCTTTGACAACATCGGTTATGTGCAAAATTTTGAAAAATTTTTTTATTACACACTTTGAAACCTTTGTTAATGATACATCAAACCACCAAACCGTTCAATGATATATTTACTGGTTCAGAAGTTAACAAAAGTAGCTATGAGTAACCCATATACAAAATGTTCGTACAAAAACAGCAATGTGTAAAAATTCTATTAACTGTTTTTCACGAAATACTTAAAGCAATGTCAACATTTATTCAATTAACCGTTTCACTTCTAAAATATACGCAAAGATAACCACATAAAACGAATTTTTTGTTCTTCTGAAAGCCCAGGAAAAAACACAGCTGATTTTGCTGGAGCAATGACGAAATATAACAACCTAGTCCCCATAATTTTTGGGATCTTAGGGAAACCAATTTCAACATACACACGGACAGACGGACATAGTTAAATTAACTTCGCTAATTATAAGGACCCAGATTATATATATAATTTGTAGGGTCTAAGATCAATATTGTAGAAATTACAAACGGAGTGACAATCTTTTACATACCGTCGGTCTCATGAAGAAAGGCCTTAACTCGATTTTTTTTCGAAATTGAGTTTTTTAGTGATTTCAATACATTTCCCACAAATACACCTCGTCACAAGAATTTAATACACTATCATCAAATATATCAGTTTTACAAGCAATTGAAGAAGCCATTTTACATTATGATACATACAGTTTCTAATTTGTTTTGCCTTCTCCTGTAAAGTTGCGATTATGTGAGTTAGGGCCTTTCTACATAAGACCAACGATACATACTTTTTTACCTTCGGTGAAGGGTATAAAAATAGTGTTAAAAGAAATGTTTTAATTATATTTTTAAAATTTAAAAGATAATTAAGAACGAACATAGGGTATTTAACATACTCCATATACGCTTTATATACATATATTTAACAATAATGACAACAAATATCTAAATATATCAACAGAGACACTTAAGGTTTTGCTAGACTTTTAAGCTATAATTAGATTTAAAGGAGAATATTTATATATACGAGTATACATTTACATATGTATTGTATATAGGGACTGAAAATATATATACATACATACATACATATAAAGAAAAAATATGAATCTTGGATAAAATGGAGAATATGTGTGCAGAATAGGATTTTTTTTAAATACTACAGTACTTTTCGCTTATAGTCCACTACTATAGTTGCACAACTTTTGTGGACTATAAGCGAATTTGGACTATAACCGATTTTTTTATAAGCCATTTTATGGATAATAAGTGAAACCTAGTATAATCCACATTTTGGACTATATAAATATTATTTTCTTCAATAAATCCACTCTTTTTAAACCAAAGAAAAGTTTATTTAAAACATAACCAAATATTGATTTATTTTAAATAAATAGTTAAAACAAAAATCTTTTTAATTAATTAATTTAAATGCGTTAAAAGATTTCAATAAAAACAAATGCGTATGAAATTCATTTTAATTCTTTGGATGACGAAATCAAACACAACATAAATATCAATTTCATAGGATCTTTACATGGGGTCTCCACCTGACAGTTTTTTGTTATACCAAACGTCAAAGTCTATATAAAAAAATCTTTTATTTTTATAAGCGTTTTTTTATGAAGTTGGACGTTGATTTAATAAAAAATTGTCAGACGAAGACACCATGTCATGAAATATAAATTGCGAAATTTAGCATTTATAATACAGTAGACGCTCAGAAATTCGAACTCTCAGAATCAACTTGATGTTGTTAGAGTTTAAAACTCCGTTTTTTTGGCGTTTGTATTACACATACTAAATAAAGTCAAATGAACTGAATTGTTATTTTTTATATTTCGTTAAGTTTTTTATAGTTTTTATGTTAAATAAACTAAAATTAAAAAAAAGTATAGTTTTGTATATCTTTATGGTCAAATTTTTGTAAAAAAAAAACTCGGAAACTCGAATCGCCCTAAAAACAAAGTGGATCGAATTTCCGAGCGTGTGCTGTAATTGCCAGAAAGGTAAATTAAAACATGTTGCCAGTTGATTAAAAATATATAAAGAACAGAGTGGACTATAAGCGAAAATTTTAGCATGAAGAATTATATACGCATGCTAAGAAAATGTGGCTTTTAAACAAAAATGGACTACAAGCGAAATGGACCTTAGAACAAATAATTTGTATGAAATTCGAAAAAATCTGAATGTGAATATGACAGTTTTGGCTTATATCTGTTTTTGGCCTTTAAGCGGAATGGACTATAAGCGAAAAGTACTGTATATCCATTTAACAGAGAAAACGTCAAAAGGTGGCGCCAGTTGTGTATTGTGCATTGGAGTGCGTTCGTTCATGTAGTTAATAAATACTACTTACTTATATTTTACTCATCTCATTGTTGTAACTTTAAATGCGTCATTATTGCATTTCCTTTCGAACGAAACGATTGAAAGTTTCTTTCTTTGTTAAGAATGACTACTTAATACATAGTATGTGTGGTATTTATAACTCTTAAATGTTTAATTTTATAACCTAAAGGAGAAGTATTAATTTAATGATTATAATAAACAAACATATTGTCATTAAACAAATGGCTTTTGAAAAAGAATTGTGTAGATACATTCGCATAGTTAAGTATAACACTAAAGTTTTTATTCAAAATAATTTGGTTGCCAACATTTTGGAGTATATGAGTTATTACATTGTTGAACCCTTTTAACAAAAATTACCTAACATAAAAGCCTCTGTTATACTTTCAGATGTTATTTTAAAAAATAATTTGCCTTAAATGCAACTCAAAATCTCCAATTGCTTTAAATATGTTTGAAATGTAATTTTAAAAGCAATTCCAATTTTAAAAATTACATAAACTTTTTCAATAACATTTTGGATTCTGTTATCGCGAAAATTCAGTTTTTGTGACAGGTCTAGTTTTTAATTAGACGCGAAAATCGAGCTTGGTACTGTATAAATATCATAGTTGGGGTAGTGCACTAAATATTGATTTAAATCAGCATTGCACTATCACTAAATAAAACTGCAAAGAAATTAGTTTGCACTCTTTTTTACCAACTTTAGTGATGATTGTTATTTTTTAACTACCACTAAAAAATTTTGAGATATTGCAAATTTTTTCACTATCACTAAACGCAGATTTGAATGCAAAAATCTGCACTTAAATCAAATAGTGCAAAATTTGGACATGCAATCAAAAAAGCTGCATACAAATATTGTCTCACTAATATTTAAAAAATGTAACTTTGTATGTGCATGATTTTTGATTTTTTTTGGAGGATATGCATAAGTAAAAAACATTAAACAAAATGAAATTTTGTCAATAACGGTATAATTATTGGCTTTAATCATGAAAATACAAGTTTTTAATTTTAAATTTAGTGCAACAATTTAAGTTGCACTCAAATGAGTGAAGAAGAAAAAAGTGGCAATAAGCTGATGATTGCTTTTTTTTAAATCAAACTATTTTTTTATTGAGTGCAAAATTTTTAAACATCACTACCACTCATGTTTAGTGAGGCTGCAAATTTTCAATTCATCACTCAACATCAACAAAATGATTGCAATATTTTTGCACTATCACTAAGTGTGAGTTGAAACTGCAAAATGAATGCACTACCCCCATTTATGATAAATATATGTTAGAGTTCTCCAAGATTGTATGGACGAAAAAAATGCCAAGGCACAGGCCCTCCCCCCATTAGAATTGTTCTAAGTATTGTAGACTTACGTTGTGTAAAATATAAGGTGCATTTACAAAGGGAAAAATTACAGTTTTTTCATTGATGTTATTTTTGTTAAGTTAATTGGGTCTAAATTTCTTCAATGCAAATAAAAATCCAATTTTTAATTATTCAGTATATTTCAGTTTTTGTTAAAATTGCCACTAAATAATTACTTTTGCAATTAAATGTGTTCGTAATTATCCTTCTAATGAGATATAAAAGACAAAATTAGGTTAAAAAATGTTAAAGTTATTAAAATTTACTCAGGCCATGTGTCTCAGGGCACTAAATTCATAATTTTTGTAAAAAAACATTTTATATATTTTGTATGTATTGTATTTTATGTTTAATGTACACTTTAATAAAGAATATATGTAAGGATTATTTTCCATAGACAGATAAAAAACAAATATAATTATTATTTGGGATGAGATTTTCATGCACTTAAAAATCGAAAATATGCGCTTAAAATATGCACTAAGAAATTCAAAATATGAACTAAAAAATAAAAAAATATGCACTAAAAACTTGAAAAATTTTTATTAAAAATTGTTTTTTAATTTTACTAAAAAGAAAAATATAAAAAACTAGCTGTTTGGCCCCGGCGCTGCTCGGGATTTTATAAATAAAAATAAAAAATGAAATACCGGAGAATTTTGTTAATAACTTGACCCCAGCGCTATCTACTATCAATAAAAAAATTTAAATATCACGACAACAGGGCCACCTATCGGGAGTTTTTTTTTATAAACCATCAGTGAAAGTATACCCTTCCAACGCATGTACTCGTTTGAAAATCGGTTGAGTGATTATCGAGTTATAAAATCACGAACATAGGACAACTTTTTTTATATATGTAATATAGATGCAGTCTATTGTTATCCAAATATCTTTAAAAAACTTATGCAACTAATTTAAACTAAATAGTTTATATAGTTTTCTATATGCAGGCTTTCAAGGTCATTGAAATTTTTGGATTTTTTTTAATTTGTCGGGCTATTCTTCCTTCCAAATTGTTAATTTTTGCAATATCAATTAATTTGACTTTAGCAGTAAGTGAACTAAATCCCTCTAAATTAGTGATTGTTTCACCAATATACCTGTAATTGGAAAATACAAATGCTAATTGACTTCTGATGTTATCTAAATTTAATATTTATTTTACTTTTTTATTAGCATAATCATGGGTATCAACAAGCTCTTCTTACATTCTTAAATTATTCAAAGTTTTTTGAATATAATTTTGATGCATCTAGCCAGGCCCCCATCTTGTTAATACTGGCTGTGGTGGGAGGGAAATCAAGGGATACATTTCATTACAAATTGCAATATTATCGAATTGGCTTCTAATTTCCTCTGCAACACGGTATAACCCATGCAAGTAACTTGTAACAGTTAGGTGATACATCGGCTTAAAATAGAAGAATCTTTTGTCAAAATCTTGAAAATCTGGTATTTAAAGCAGGGACATAACAGTTATAACCAATATTTGAAAAAATCCTGAAATAATAATTAATCACGAATTTTTAAAACCTGCTCTCTGAATAATTGTTACAAATAACCAATATTTTTTTGGTCTTTGATAACCGTTATAGTTTGTTTTTGTTTTTTTTGGGCTTCCATAACCATTACAAAAGATTTTAATTTTTTTTGGTCTTCAGTAACCATTACAAAAGACTTTTATTTTTTTTGGTCTTCTATAACCATTATTAAAGATTTTAATTTTTTTGGTCTTCCGTAACCATTACAAAAGATTTTTATTTTTTTCGGTCTTCTATAACCACGCTACAGTTCGCAAATCTTAAGATATTTTTATAAAATTTCGCACACTGACTTATATTTGCACAAGGACGAACTTTTTTTCTGCTCTGAAAATTATACTCAGTGACTTATGCTGCAACTTATCTGAGCGAACATTGCGTTCATTAATGTTTGTAAAATTAAATTTTTAAAGAAATACATATGTAGATATATCTCTAAATGTTCCACTTTTTCATTTTCAAAGCTATAGTTTCATACAGTTTGTTACGTTTCAATTGGTTAATTTGGTTACTTATAATGACTATGTAAGAAAAAAAAACAATAATAATAATAATAAGTAAGAAAGTTATAGTCGGTCAAGACCGACCACATAATATTATACACCTATTTGGGTCCGAAATTTGTATGGTTCCGAAGTCGACTTGGGTTCAAAATAGTCGAACAAGCCTACTTAATGGTATTTTCGGTTAGGTAGAGGTGGCAGCCGACTTTATTCGCCAGCTCACATAGACACTGAATGTCCGTTGCGATACCACTGCGCTTCTACTCATGCGTAATTAGGTGTGTTGCATATTCTTAGAATACATGACGAGACCTACAGTTCAATGCTGAATCCAAACGGCAAGATTTGAAGTGCTTTAGAACAGAAATTACTTTCATTAGTTCGCTTAAGCCAACCGATAGTTGAGGATGTTAAGAAATAATTATTTCTTTTTGAAAAAGGTTTTTTTTTGGTCGCTCGAGCCAGGAATCGAATCCGGGTCCTATAGGTTTCAGAGTCCACATCTTAGCTACTACACCAACAGCACTGACTACTCAATGGTATATAAATACAATTTTAGTGCGAAATTTCTTGTATTAAAGAAAAAAAAATCGGGAAAATATGCCTAAAACTGGAGCGATTTTATTTAAACTCAGCACCATGATTGTGTGGCATAATTGGTTTCTATTTACCAAATATGAGAAAGATATCAAAAAATTTGCGGATCCTTACCAAAATCATAAAAAAAGTTCGTCCTTGTGCAAATATAAGTCAGCGTGCGAAATTTTATAAAAATATCTTAAGATTTGCGAACTGTAGCGCGGTTATAGAAGACAGAAAAAATAAAAATCTTTTATAATGGTTATAGAAGACCAATAAGAATAAAAATCTTTCATAATGGTTACCAAAGACCAAAAAAATTAATAATCTTTCATAACGGTTATTAAAGACCAAAAAAAATAATAATCTTTCATAATGTTTATGGCAGAACTATAATTTTCTGGGTAATTTATAATTATTATTACAGGACCAATTTTTTTTCAGTTATTTTTTCCATAACCTATTGGATATTTAAAAAATAATAACAGTTATTTCGGGTCCCTGATTTAAAGTAAAGCTTCAAAAGAATTTATTTATAGATTTTAAATTTTTTTGGAAGCTTTGTTTTGTGTATTGAAAAATTTTTTTAAGAACTTTTTTTATAACATGGAAATTAAAAAAAAAACATCAAAAATGTCAAAATATGCATTTAAAACCTAAATATGCAAAAATATGCATTTCAAACAAAATATGCAACAACATGCAAAAACAAATCAATGCCATTTTTACACAAATTTAATAATTCGGAGAGATAATTGGTCGACATTGTTCTTAGGCTATCGACAAAAAACATGCATTTGCATTGAAATCGCATCCCTACAAATTATATTATACTTACAAATATGTCTATTTGTATCGTAATATTATGTATTTGTACATATCGCTCATTTGCTGCAAGACCGGCATAACTCAAAAAAATCCATTTCGATATAAACGCGTTTAAAGTTTTTGATTTGCTCTTATCACTTAGAAAAAATAACGATACATTTTCTTCAAATGGGGAAAGTAAAAAAGATGAATTTTATACACAATATAAAGAAAAATATAACGAACAATTCTGCATCACTAACGCCAAAATTGTGTTTTTTGATTTATGCCGGTCTTGCAGCAAATGAGCGATATGTATATAATAAGAATCATTAATTGCATACCTGATTAATAAGAAGTGTATAAAGTGTCAATACATGCAACTGTGTAAAATAAAAAAATTAATTTAAAATATATACGAGTACATTCATGCATAAATACCTAGAAGGGTAACCACACATAATAAACCAAAATATGTACATATACATAGTACAGGGTGTCTGGCAGCAGATTTATATTTTCAAACTTAAATAATAAACGTAATTATTGACACAAAGTTTTATTAAGAGCATTGAACGATAGAATGGAAATGCGAATTTTATTTTTTTAAGAGTATGTCATTCAGATGTCTTCCGTCGAGTTGAACACACTGTTCAAAACGGAGCCTTGTTTTTCGAGATTTTTCAAAAAAAAAAAAAAAAAAAAAAAAAAAAAAAAAAATCCAATTATCTCATGCGTGGATAAGGCACACTAAACAGTTACCCTGGGGCAATGCAACAATGGCTTTTGATGTTTCAATCGTGGGTTGCGGGTTCTTGGAGACCAGTAACAGCAGTTTTGCTTGTTGACGTGGTCGTTTGAGTGAAAACGAACTTTGAATAAAATTGTCGACGAGCAATTACGAAACAATCATTACTCTTAAAAAATGTCTCCACAGCGAACGAGCGATTCTCACTCGACCATTGCGACTTCATGACTGACAAAACCGCACAATCGATAATTCAACAGCGCCACCCTCCCTCCGCACCGTTTTTTACTTTTTGAAATAATCTTATTTAAAAATATAAATTTGCCACCAGACACCCTGTACATCTAAAACAAAAATGAAATTGATTTTGTATGTGTATTCACTCTGTACACGCGTTGTGAATAATTAAAACTCATACCAAATAAAACAACAGCAACAAATTAAAGCACAGAAAACCTAAAAAGGCGGCTGTAGCTGACCATCGTGTCTTAAGCTACGGTCACATTTTTTAAAAAAGTTAATAGTCTTAATATCACAAAATAAAGCTTATTATACTGCTAGACATAGCAAAAACTGTTGTTTGTAAGATGTGGTTAAATTTTAAGGGCCGATGTTGATTTTGAATAAAACACAAATTATTTAGGAAATGATTGTATTTTTTTTATTATAATAATATTTGTATGGTTCAATAATGTATGGAACAAAATATCCGCCAAATGACCGCCGCGACCTCGGCGGCACACCTCCATCCGATGATCCAAATTTTCGATGACGCTGAGGCATAATTGAGGTTCTATGCCGTTAATGTGCCGAATTATGTCATCCTTTAGCTCTTGAATTGTTGCTGGCTTATCGACGTACACCTTTTCTTTCAAATAACCCCAAAGAAAGAAGTCCTACGGCGGGATCTTGGCGGGTAATTGACATCGCCACCACGTGAGATAGCACGGCCATTTAATTTGCTGCGCAAAAGAGCCATTGTTTCGTTAGCTGTGTGGCAAGTGGTACCGTTCTGTTGAAACCACATTTCGTCCACATCCATATCTTCCAGTTCGGGCCATAAAAAGTTCGTTTTCATCTCACGATAGCGAACACCATTCACAGTAACTGCCTGACCGGCCTCATTTTGGAAAAAATACGGCCCGATGATGCCGCCAGCCCATAAACTGCACCAAACAGTCAGTCTTTGTAGGTGCATTGGTTTTTCGACAATCACTCTTGAATTATCATTCGCCCAAATGCGACAATTCTGCTTATTGAAGAATCCACTGAGGTGAAAATGTGCCTCATCACTGAAGATGATTTTCTTCGAAAATTGATCATCCACTGCTGCCATTTCTTGTCACCATTCTGATCATTGACGACGTAGTCAAGAGGCTTTAGTTCTTGAGTCATTTGCACCTTGTAAGCGTGTAAATGCAAGTCTTTATGCATAATGTTCATCAACGACGAGCGTGAGAGTTGCAATTGTTGGGCATGACGACGAGTTGAGGTGGACGGCTCTTCAGCCACACTATCGCGAACAGCATCAATATTTTCTGCAGTACGAGCTGTACGAGAATGCACTGGTGTTTTCACATCTCCCACGGACCCGGTTTGCTCAAATTTGCACGATTTTCCGATTGGATTTGGACGATTAAATTGACGGAAAAAATCACGAAGTGCACGACATACATTTTGATTTGAACGCCCATTTTCATAATAAGCCTGAATAACTTTAACGCGTTGCTCGATTGTTTATCTTTCCATGGTTCAAATTGAGTTAGTCTGAAATTGAGAATTGCCAAATGAAATGCCCAGACGCTCCTTTTGAGGTAGTTTTAAACCACTTTTTTGCATATTTCGGGCGGTATCTCGTCGATAACTTGTCGAGTGTTGATTTTTAAATACTTCAACGTTAGGGGATTTAGCACGTAGAAACGGTCAAATCGCATGATCTTGGTGACCTATTGACATCGTCGGAACGTGAAATTACGCGTTCTGGAAGCCAAAATCGGTCTCGTTGTGCGGCTTGTTTCTTGAAACCACATATAGTCCAGTTTATAATCTTCAATTGCAGGACAAGAAAAAGGGCGTTCGTTGCGAT
This sequence comes from Pollenia griseotomentosa, assembly GCA_963931875.1. Classification (NCBI taxonomy): domain Eukaryota; kingdom Metazoa; phylum Arthropoda; class Insecta; order Diptera; family Polleniidae; genus Pollenia; species Pollenia griseotomentosa. The sequence continues at coordinate 210,226,822 of OZ007560.1, forward strand.
GATGCACAAGCCTGGCCACATCTGTAACTCTTACAGTATCTTCAAATTGCTTTTTTTGGCAATCCCTTGCACAGTAGGTAGATTATGACGACCATAATCATTCCTTAATGCTCGAGAAGTGGCCACGTTAAACCACCACTTTTGTAATAAGTTTTTTTTTTTTACTATGTTTACGCGTTCTTCGGTAGTTAAACCATCGTAAATGGCAAACCTTTCTCTAAATAAATGACACTTTGGATGCCAGATATTTAAGAGCTGTCAGTCTTGCCAGACCGATGGTTTTGAAACAACTAAATGGATAAACCTGTACTTATAGAGTTAAAATACCTAATTTTCGGATTTAGTGTTCTAGTTACTAGAAAATTGTTCAAAATCGCACATCCGTAATTGCAAGTAATGATTTTCGAGGCAACAGACAGAAGGTTTTGTAAACTAGTGTTATTTATGCGTATTAATAAAATTAATCGTTTATTTCGAAAAAGGATAAGTTACAAATTTTTGGAGATTGAGTTTTTTACTCTTTTTGAGGTACACATATAGATCGATATACTGTGAGAATGAAAGGTGGCTTTTTAAAATGAGTTTCGAAAAGGACTCAGCTCCATATTTACTAAGAATAATTAACATGTGTGTTTTTGTTAGCAATTGAAAAGAACTTGTATTCAAAATGTTTACAGTGAGAGATAAGTTTTGATAATGTGGTCAATTTGTTATAAAAAATATTTTTGATTTTATCATTATTGAAAAAATCTGAATAGTGAACAACGTTTCAGGAGAAAAATTAAAATAATAACACAATTTTTTTATCTTCATTTTGAAAATGTGTGAATGCAGCTGCTCGGAGGATCATGATATCCAAATTGCCGATTTCCAAAATTGTTATAAAGATATTCTGCAATGGCCAACCGACATTTTTAAAGGGGTTAATCTTATCTTATAATGCAAATATAAACTTAATAATTTATATTTGTATATTTTTGTGTATTGCAATAAATAACATACACTAAAGATACCATTTTGCTACTAAAACCACAAAAATTTAAAAATATTTTTCGAAATATATTTTTCGAATATCAAATAATCCAGTTATTTTGGTATAACAAGCCGTTTAGTTTGATAATGTGTAATTTATATACGTTTTCCTTACTTTATTGTAAATGTACCAGTTGCTTAAGCATTTTTCTAATACTGGGCAAACTTAAACTTTTTATAAAGAATGTCAAAACAAAATGAACCAAAAGTCAAAAAAACATTATGAACGATGTGAATACAAATAACAAAAGCATGTGTTCCTGAAAAAAAAACTAAAAACAATTCAAAATACTTCACAGAAAAAAAAACACTCGGGATAAATCAAGTTTTTAATGATTACTTTAAGTACGAGTCGTACTCAAAAATTCAAGTACGAATAACATTAAAACGTACTCAAAATAATCCTAAATGGGATTAATTTCAAAAATCAATACCGGAATTTCTTGAAATAAGTACAAAATTCCTTAAATCAATTAAAAAAAAAAAGATTTAGCTTTTCGTTGTGTTTAACCCTCCGGCTTACGCATGTTTTGATTTTCTATACACATTGAAAAAAGGTCTGGCCAGACTCATGCCTTCGTGGTAAGGTTAAAAAGTAAATTTAAACTCTTGCTTCTCATTTAATTTATATTTTTGGTTTAATATGTACATAAGATTTCTAAAGTAAAAACCATATCGGGCATGATGTTTCTGTTTTATCATTATGTAAGATGTAAGACGGGTAAGTCAATTAATCATAATAATTTTTTCTTTCTAATTTCTTTTTTGGGTTTTTTCAAGCACGAATTCGGGATAAAATCAACTTTTTCATACTTGAATCAAGCGCATTTTGAGATTTATTGAATCTTAGTTTTATTTAAATCAATCTCATTTTCGAATTATTTTAAGCAGAGATGCCAACTATTCAATGGCAAAACGTGCCGACTGAGCAGTCTTAGGCCCAGGCCACGCAATGAGCGGCTAAGCGTCAAGCGGCTGAGCGATGAGCGTCAAAAAATTAAAACATATGAAATACTATTGAAGTGGCCACGAAATGAGCGGCATGCGAGCGAAATTTTTGAGCGGCTAAGCGGCGTCGCTCAGGAATAAGACTTGTTCTAATTTTTAGTTGTTTTCTGAGCGTCAAAGAATAAACATGGCAAAAGTGAATGTGGAGCTTACAATTTCATCTGTACAAAGCCGACCGCTATTATGGCAAGACAGATTACTAAATTTTAAAAATAAAAATATAACCGAAAATTTATTTTTTTTGTTTTGTCAATCTAGTGTTAACTGCTTGCAACAGCAAATCAATGGATTTCACATTTGGGTAGATTTGTAAAGGGTGGTTAAATTTCAAGGGCCGATGTTGATTTTGAATAAAACACAAACTATTTAGGAAATTATTGTAATTTTATTTTATTATGATATATTGGTATTACTCAATTATGTATGGAACAAAATATCGGTCAAATGGGCGCCGCGACCACGGCGGCACACCTCAATCCGATGGTCCAAATTTTCGACGACCCTGAGGCATAATGGAGGTTCTATGCCGTTAATGTGCCGAATTATCTCATCCTTTAGCTCTTGAATTGTTGCTGGCTTATCGACGTACACCTTTTCTTTCAAATAACCCCAAAGAAAAAAGTCCAACGGTGTCAAATCACATGATTTTGGCGTCGTCCACATCCATATCTTCCAATTCGGGCCATAAAAATTTCGTTATCATCTCACGATAGCGAACACCATTCACAGTAACTGCCTGACCGGCCTCATTTTGGAAAAAATACGGCCCGATGATGCCGCCAGCCCATAAACCGCACCAAACAGTCACTCTTTGTGGGTGCATTGGTTTTTCGACAATCACTCTTGGATTATTATTCGCCCAAATGCGGAAATTCTGCTTATCGACAAATCCACTGAGGTGAAAATGTGCCTCATCACTGAAGATGATTTTCTTCGAAATTTATCATCCATTTTCATAATAAGTCTGGATAACTTTAACACGTTGTTGGATTGTGTATCTCTCCATGGTTCAAATTAAGTAAGTCTGAAATAGAGAAATGTCAAATAAAATTCGGAAAAAAACTTGGCGTTTAGGTGTGGTTCACATTCAACATCGGCCCTTATAATTTAACCACCCTTTATATATATATGGTTAATGATGAACACCAAGGCCTGCTATATTATAATTTGTTTTTGTTTTAAATGTAAGTTAAGCGAACGAAGTCTTCGCTCGAAATCGACGAACAGGCCGCAAATTGTTTTTTTTTCTTAATAAACTCATTAAATTCATATACGATTTTCGCGTAATAACATTAAACAATCCACTCTTTACAATAGCATTTTAACAACTAACCGCTCAGAAATGACGCTCAGTAATAAGCCACTTGCCGCTCAAACTTGACGCTTTGACGCTCATCGCTCAGACGCTTGACGCTTAGCCGCTCATTGCGTGGCCTCGGCCTTAAAGGGCTAAATTTAAAAATCAAAGATTGCTCTGTTTTAAATTAATTTATTATTCATTTTTGTACTTCAAACTAAAAAAGTGTATATAAAACAAGATTGCATGTGCAATTTACGTTTCTGTCGGAACATCTGGCGAAAATTATATATCTGGTTAGGATAGTACAACATCGTTAAATGGCGCCATACTGTATTTATGTTTTTGAGTCTCCCAATGGCGTACTAAATAAAAGTGTTACATGTTAACACTTTACTAAAATACACTAAATGTTGTTAGAGTTTACGGCTCGAAACTTGCCACCACCTTGTACTGAATTCGCCTTGATCTAGTGCTGCACTCATGCCTCTTTAATTAAAATGAGTGTTGAACATGTAGAATTTTTTTATTTTAAAGGGAACATCATCAGAAAAGAAAGCTTTACACTTTTAAAATAACACATGTTTTTCAGAAAAGAACATAAAAAAATGTAAAAGGCAGAATAAATGCAGAATTTTACTCAGAAAAGAAAACGCCATTACTAAAACAAAAATATGAAATTCAGTCTAATTTTAATTTTTGTTTGTCTAAATCAATAAGTACTGTTTTACAGCGTTTAAAAAACTGCAGTCAAAATAGAAAAACTGCCCTTTCTTCCACTTCTTTGTCATTGGCCAGAAAAAAACTATTGCTTTTACTTCTGATTATTAAATGTAAGCAATCGCTGTCCAACCAACTAAAAAGCTAAAAGTTGTGCACAAATGTTCGTTTTTTTGTTCGACAGTTTTTGGTTTCGACTGCAGTTTTGTAAACCCTGCTGTTTTATTAAAAGTAAGGACCTGTTCGTCGATTTCGAACGAAGACTTCGTTCGCCTAAATTACATTTAAAACAAAAACAAATTATAAAATATTGTTTTTGTTTTACATGTTAGATAAAACTTTGAAAAATTTATTTTCAAACCCCACTTTGATTCCAGATCAGATCAAAAATATTTGAAATTTATTTTATTTTTTTAAATCCTTAGTTTTTTTTTGCAAAACGTTTTGATTTTTTTTTTACTTTGTCGGGCTATTCTTCCTTCCACATTGTTAATTTTACTTTCTGGAATATCAATAAATTTGAATGTTCAAAATGCTAATATTAATTCTAGTTTTATGTCTTCTAATAAAACATTTGCTAATTGTTTTAATATTTCTCAAAAAACTGTTAAAGTCTCAAAGAAACCGCCGTTGGTTGAAGAATTTTTGAAAATTGCTAAAGAGTTATGTAAAGAAGAAACAATGTCATTAGAGGATAAAATTAAAAGTTTTATTATAAATTATAAAAATTGCTCTAAGCCACAGGCAAAATCTGATTGTTTAAAGCTCCTTAAGGAAATTGAATCTATCTATGGTAATTAGAAATATGGATATTTTAACTTTTAACGTTCGTTCCCTAGTTAGTTCCAGTAGAAGAATAGATTTAGTTAATACTTTGAAATGCAATAAGATTGATGTTGCCTTTATACAGGAGACACATCTTAGTCCGACTCATAGAGTTGTTTTAGAAAATTACTCATTTTTAAAAGATAATAGTTCGGTAGGCGTTGCTATCGCCTTGAGGGAAAATTACTCTTTTCGTCGTATTACTTTAGATTCTATTTTATTCCCAAATCTTTTTGTTGAAGTTTTTTTGTTAATTGACGATTTGCCTAAAAAACTTTTATGTGGTTGCTTATATTTTCCTTGTAATTTAAATTATAATTTAATTAATAATGGCTTATCTGCTATTAAGGCAATTTCATCTAACTATGATGGTGTTATTTTAGGCGATGATTTTAATGCAAAGCATACTTTTTGGGGAGATATATTCAATAATTGTAATGGTATAGCTTTATTTGACTGGTTGACAGATTTTTGTTCAGATTTTGTTAGACTTTCTGACTCTAAGCCTTCTTTCCCTAATGGGAACTCATTTCTAGATCATTTTTTAATTAGTACAAATTTGGTTGATACGTTTAATCCTAATTCAGTTAAATCTTTTCCATCATTTTCTGATCATTTTCCTTTACATTTTCAATTAAAATTCTTGAGCTTTGAATTTATTTTAAGACAACCACGTATATTTACATCTTTCAGAAATACTAATTGGGTCTCTTTCAGAAGGGAAACATCATCCAAAATAAATTCAAATTTTCCACCTTAGAACGTTAACTTATTAAATTTAGAAATTGACAATTTTGTTGAAGAGTTTTCTTCTGCAGTAAACGAAGTAACTTTTAATCACTGTGAGAAAATCGAAATCAAAAATAAGCGTATTTTTATCTCAGACAGAATTAAAAATTTATATAAGTTAAAGTTTGCTTGGCAAAAGGAGTTAAGGCGCCTTTTTAGAAGAACTTTAGATAGGACACAGCCGAATTATATTCTGTTATCTAAGCAGATTGTTCTGATTAAAATTATTATAAAAGAACAAGTTCAAATGGAACAAGCCGAAATTTTCAAAAATCGTCTTGCAAGTATCAAACCAGTTCCTACTGCATAAAACAAATTCACAATATCTTAGGAGTTTCTAAAAAATCTGCATTTACAAAACTAATAGTAAACGGCACGGAGATAACTGAAAATAATCAAAAATTATTTCATCTTCACAGCCATTTTTCTTCTATTTATTCTGGTTTAGTGCCTAATAGGGATGTCTCCGATGTTGAAAACACAATAAGACAAAATTTGTCTCAGATACCAAACATTTTTTTAAATTTCAATAATCAATTTCCATCAACGAATATTCAAAATGATAGTTCATTAACTAACACTGATCAGCTTTTTGCAGTTTCTAAATCGTTAAATAATAAAAAATCCTTCGGCTTAGACGGTATTTCAAACTTCATCATCAGAAAACTTCCAGCCAAAGCTTTTGATTATTTAGCAATTATTTTCAATAATTGCATTAGCAATGGATATTTTCCAAATTCCTGGAAGATAGCAAAAATCTGCCCAATCCCAAAAAAACATAACAATTTTGAATTAGACAATATAAGACCAATATCACTTTTATCCAACTTAGGAAAGCTCTTTGAAAAGGTAATTCGAGTTAAGATGGATATAAATTTAGGTGCTTCATATATTCCAAATTATCAGTTTGGGTTTAAAATATTTCACTCTACTAGTCATGCCTTACTAAAATTTCAAAATGATGTAGTGACCAATTTGAGAAATAAATGCTGTACAATAGCAGTTTCCCGTGATATTGAAAAGGCTTTTGACCATGCTTACCACGATGGCATAATTTTTAAAATGATTAATATTGGCTTCAAACCTCACATTATTAAGTTAGCTCAAAATTTTTTAAAAAATATAAAGTTTTGCGTCCAATTACAAAACGAAAATTCTATGTTTGGTAATATTTGTTGCGGTGTACCGCAGGGTTCTATTTTGGCTCCTCATTTGTACAACATTTTCATCTCTGATTTTCCACATCAATTTGGTTGTTCAACTGGTATTCTTTACGCTGATGATTCTCTTATTTACGCTCATGGAACTTCACCAAAGAATACATTGAGTTCTATTTCGTCATATTTAAATTCGGTAAATAATTTTTATAAATTTTGGGGTATAAAGATAAATGCGTCTAAAAGTGAAGCCATTTGTTTAAGGAATGCTTCTGGAAAATGCAAATATTTTGTTGTACCTGAGAGCAAGCAGCTTAGTTTGTCCCTTGATGGACAGGAAATTCCATTTGTAGACAATTTTAAATATTTAGGTATTCATTTTAATAAGCTTTTTAAGTATAACCGTCATGCTAGAATTTGCCTTAACAAAGCTCGCGGCATTAAAATTGCTTTTGGAAAATTATTTAATAGCAGATATTTACCAGAGAAGACAAAATTGTTAATTTATAAATTAAGCATTAGGCCGGTTCTTATGTATGCTTTCTCGATATGGTTTTCATTTTCACCTTCGGTAATGAAGGAATTTGAAATTTTTGAACGTAAAGTTCTTAGACTTTTTTTTTGCTACCTTTTATTATTTTTAGCTTTAAGTTTAGTTTTTAAGCAAATTTCATTTTTGCTACCCTAAATTGTTGTGCCGGGAGCAAGCACTTTAAACCTTAATGTTAGGGATCTTTCGCAAAATCTGATAAGTTTGTTACTGTTAAACAATAATATTTATTAATACAAAACATTATAGTTTTAAGTTTTCTTTGTAATTTGACTCATAATTTTTTCTTCTTATTTGATTGTTTTTAAAGTCTCAAATAAACTTAACTTAACTTAACTTGACTTGATTATTATGTGAACTAAATCTCTCCTAATTAGTTGTTGTTTCAGCAATATATTCAAAATTGGAAAATACAAACGCTAATTGACTTCTAATGTTATTAAAATTTAATACTTCATTTAGTTTTTTAATTGCATAATCATCGGTATCAACAAGCTCTTCTAACATTCTAAAACTTTTTTAATAGAATTCTGAAGCATCTAGCCATGTCCCCATCTTGTTACTACTGGCTGCGGTGGAATATTTCCGAATTGGCTTCTATTCCATTTTTATGCAACGCGGCAAAAACCATATGCCAACCAAGTAACTTGTAACAGTTTTGGATATTATATTTAAAACCCATTGGAAGCCTTAAGCCTACAGTACACGGAATGTAAAAAGCCACATGCGCATGTGGTTCTTACGTAACTACAAAGCCACAATAGCAAGTTTGTGATGTGATGACGACAAAATAACGTCAGAAGCACATACTACGAATGTGGCTTTTTACATTCCGTGTACTATAGGCTTTAACCATGTAAGGTGCTGTCGAAATCTTGAAGCGCAAAGTTTCAAAAAAAATTCATTAATTGATTTTAAAATTTTTTTGGAATGTATTTTGTATATTTAAAAATTGTTTAAACAACTTTTTTATAATATGGAAATTAAAAAAAAATCACTCAAAAATTTCAATTATCTCGACTTAAGATGTTTTGTCAAAATGTCACAGACATATAGTTAAAAATTTATCGTAAAAAAATGTGTAAATTAAAGGAGATTACAAAAATTTAATAAGTTATCAGTGAAACTGAAATCAAAGTAATTTTAAAAACTTAAGAGTATAAAAAATTAGGTTATTTTAAAAAAAAAATTTAACTAAGAATGTCCCTCGACTTCAATTTCACTCGATTTCTAGGAATAATAAATTAGTTTTAATATTTTTCACAACTAACTGGCACCTCTCACAAAATGTGCCGGAACTAAAAAGACAAAGATATAAGAAGTAAATAAGAAATTGTCTTAAAAAATATGAGCTCAAGCCTATATTTAATAAGCAGGAAGGACACAATTGCAAATTATAAACCGAAAAAAATTATTGGTTCCCGCCTGCTGATAAACATATCTGTACTAAACTTTGGCTTTCAGATCATTTTATAGCATGTTAAGGGCCAAATACACATTTCAAATGCTTGTCCAGCAGGCAAATTCACTCGTGTACGTGTGCTGGACGTAATATTCGCTGTATCATGGCCCAATTGGACCATGCGCTGTCTTATCAAAATTGTTTGATTTTCCATCCAGCATCGTCGGTGTGACACATACAAATACATTTTTACTACTACCATAGCGCATGATAAGAAATACCCCTTCAAACATTTTTGAAATTTTTTGGCGATTGCTTGTTTGGCGATGATTCCGCGATCCTTCTCAGGGAATACGAATCGCTAACCATCGCCTATGGCGATGAATATGCGAGCGCACACAAGTAGCGGCAATCATCAGTGTTTTTTTTATAACTTTCGAAAGAATTTTTTTTCTCTTGTTGATTTTTTAATGTAACGGGAAAATAAATATTTGGTTTCAAGGGCAATTAGCAAAATTGTCATTCCAGTTGAGCAAGTGATTTGTGAAGGGTGTGTTATTTAATATATCTCTGAAAGCAATTTTCATCGCCGAATCATCGCCCGCGAATCGCCGGCAAATTGTCTAACATCGCAGCGATGCATCGCGTGGAAGCTAAGTGCGATCCTCTGGCGAATCGGCAAAACGTTCGCATGTGTCAACCACGTGAATCGCGGTACACGATGTTCACGCGAATCGCGGTACGCGATGTTTACGCGAATCGCGGTACGCGATGTTCAAGCGAATCGCGCGGTTGACACATGCGAACGTTTTCGCGATTCGCATTAAGCTTCCACGCGATGCATCGCGGCGATGTTAGACAACTTGCCGGCGATTCGCGGGCGATGATTCGGCGATGGAAATTGTTTGCAGGGACTTGACGTGTACAGACCCCTTTAAACCGAATTAGTATATGAATGAACACTTTTGCTAAAGTAACTTGAAATTTTTTATTTTTTGAGATATGACTATGTTGCAATAAAGAAGCGATATGAATTATTTATTATTGTTTATTGTTAAACATGTTTGTATTATTGTTTTTTTGTGTTTATTAATATAATAAACGTATCAATTCATGTAGAGATAAAGTGGATAAAATTATTTGAATTATTCGAGTAATTCGAACAATTTTAAAACCTTACTCGATTAATCGAGCAAATTTAAAATTCAAAAATCGATTAATTCCTTGCTCGAACAAAACCAAAAGTTAAATAATTGGATACTCTACTTTTTACTCAAATTAACTTTTTATTTAAAAAACTACCAGGGGTGTGCTGGAAATCGCAAAACGCAAGAATTTTAAAAGTCGTTTTTTAGTAAGATTTCTGTAATACAAGAATTTTATGACAAATATTATACAAACATTTCTCTATTAAACAGAATTTTATAACAAAAATTATAATTTTATTTTTGTGTATTTATTTATTTGAATAAACCCGTTTATTTTTAAAATGCTTAATCGAAAACCTCTTTTTTTAAAACTATTCTGAATATTCAAAAACCGGTTTTTGGAAAAAGTCGAGTAATCGATCTTCCTAAGTACATACATATGTCTCATGTACTCTCATTTGAATCATTTATTTCGAAAAGGACTCAGGTACAAAAATACAAAGGAGACGTACTAAACTCAATTTCTCATAAACGATTTAACTTTTTGAAGCAGAGTTTTTTCCTTAAATTGTAAGCCGCTGTTTATGTTATAATAGTAAAAACAAAAAATTAATTTAAATAATATTTAAAGGAGAAAGTGATTCATTTTTTAAAACCTGGGGCCTGATTCTGGCAGTCGTGATCGAGGTATTTCTCGATTCGAAAGCAACTTAAAATCGAATTATTTCTGACAATACTGAACGAATTGGAATTATTTTTTCAGTGTTGTAAAGCATTAATTTGAGTTTCACAATACTGAAAAAATAATTTTGATTCGTTCAGTATCGACTGAGATAAAATTGCTTTCGAATCGAGAAATTACTCGATCACGACTGCCAGAATTAGGCCCCTGGTTTTTGAATATTCCGAATAGTTGCTCTTTTAAAAAAATCGGTTTTCGGTTAAGCATTTAAGAATAACCGGTTTTATTTCGAATAAATAAAAACACAAAAACCAAATTATTTTTGAAATTAAAAGTTAATTTGAATAAAAACAAAACCATTCTCAAAGATGAGGAACCAACCAAATACATATGTACATATGACTTAGAATTTTTGAAGATCTTTGGTTTAAAAAAATTATAGGAATGAAATTAATTTGTTATTTGAGATAGGTATTCACCCAATTTAATTTTTAACAAATAAATTTTCATTTGTTGGTAGTTAATCGTATCTATATGAAGCAGTAGACTTCAACCCTATTTTTGAAAAATTACAAACAAAACTTCTTAGCCAGGGGCCAAATTACGGTATTCGATATCGATCGAAATTACAATACAATTTGAATGAAGATAATCTAGAACTACTTAGGGTCATTATTACAACTTGCCTTTAGTTAAAGGTAGGATTTAGTACCACGTATAAAAAGTACATTCCGGCGGAATCAACGATATGGGAAAAATTCAACAGTTTTATTTATTAAAACATGGCCTTTATGATTTTTTAGTGCCTTGATGGGCATTTCGTCCTCGGCTTCATTTTTGTCAGCGTATTTAAGTAATCAATTCAAGTTTTATTTGGCACAAACTTATGTCAAGCTTGGGGACTTATAAATAGTGATTAATATGTCGAGACGTCAAAGAATCTTTGCAACTTATCATTTAAGGGTTCCTCAAGCACCTTTAACCCTCGTACGAAATATCTCCAGAGTTGACATCTGTATAAAAACCAATTTTGTATTTAGAATACTCTAACCCAAATTGCTATTTACCATTTTAACTGAACATTTTTTTGTAGTATTTTGACTTGTTTTTTGATTTTTTTTACAAGAACACACGCTTTTATAAGCAATTTCTATTAACATCGTTCATAATGTTTTTTGACTTTTGTAACATTTTGTTTCGACATTACAATAAGATAAATGCCTTAATTAAGGGTACATTTTACAATAGTGTAAGCAAAACGTATATAAATTACACATTATTAAAATAACCGGTTTGTTATACCAAAATAACCGGGGTTTATTCGATTTTCGAAAAATTGATATTTTTAAATAAAATAAATAACTAAAATAACCGGTTGAAGCCGGTCGATTAATAACCTTCCGATCTCCCTGGTTTTTAATTAATTAAACCACTTTGTGGTTTTAAATATTTCCTTCATTAATCTGCTTTAAAATAAGTCCATAGTAGTATAAGTTTTAAACATTTCGCAAAACAAAAGTCCAATCAATGGAATATTAAATATTTGACATTGTCAATAAGCCTGTTGTTGGATATAAGTATGAACATAAATTTGTTAAAATTATTATGACCACAAACATTTACAAATATAAAGATGTAAACAGGGAAAGATAGAAAGGGAAAATATATAGAAATGTATGAATGTAGACATGTAAGTATGTGGGGACGTACACAATGCTATCAAATATTAAAGTATAATATTCATACTAATATACAGGGCTACCAGATACATTTTTTCATCCTCTCCGAATTAATAAAAATTCTTAAAATATGCCATAAAAAAAAGCCCTCAAAAACAAAATATCAAATCATAACCGGAAAAAACCTTAAGCGACAAAAACAAAATTTTACAGGAGAAGATTTTTTTTATTTTACATAAAGTTTGAATGCATGTTGTCGCTTACGACCAAATTGTTTTAGGTATAAAATCGTAACGGTACCTTATGTAATTTATTAAAGAAAGCTTAAGCTTTTATTGCGGTAATGCCTTGATATATATATTTAATAATTGATGTTTAATAGATTATTTACATATTTGTACTATGCATCATTTTTATCTTATAAGTACGAATTTTATATTCATGGACGTAAATATGGACACCTTTGCGGTTTTGGTTTTGTGAAATCTTAAACCGAAAATACCCGCTGTTCGCATGTATTGGTTTTTAGTCTGAAAAGTACATGCTTAGTATATATTAAGAACAGCCCAACAGCCGGACCTGAACTAAATCGGTAGTGTCAAAATCGTCATGCCTATACAATTTGTAAAAGCATCCCTAAATAGCGCGGTGTCAACGCTTTGCAATTTGAAAATTCAATTTTTACAACGCGTTTAATAGTGAAGTTGGCCGCGTTTGTTAACAAATGATGGCAATTTAGCTATTTTTTGGTTAATCTTGCAGTTGGTTTTGTTAAACAAGAAAGTTAACACTACTGTTCGAAACACAACGTTGACGCTCTACTTTAGGCATGGCATATTTATGACAAAATCGTGGATTACTTGGCATATGAAGCTGTGGAAGAAGAACGTGAACAATAATGGAAGTTTTTTAAAAGCAGATTGTATTATTCCTTTATTTTTCTACTATTTTTAGCTTTTATATCCTTTGAATTCAATAAACTTTGTTTTGTATCGGTATAATAAGAAACTGAAAAATAAAGCTGTTCTGTTTGTTAAGAAAATAATAATCCACACAAATTGCTTGACAAACACATATTTTGTTTCTGTTTGCAAAAAAACAACGCAAACATATTTAGTACAAACATTATTTTTTTTTTGTTTCAATGAGTCGATAGTGCTCCGGCAATTTAGCATGCTATTTGTTTAAAACGGAGGAGAAATATAAAAAAAAGGAAAATAATTTGGAGTAGAGTGGTTTAAACAACAAGTACTTTCATGGCAAACAATGCTGCTTAAAAAATTAGAATTAACGGCTGAAAATGATTTTAATGCTTCTTCTTCTACTTCTTCACTGTGCAAAATTTTTTTTTAATTTTTAATATTTCTTCAAACATGTTTCAAATGTTCCTCCAAACAGCAAACACCCCAATAAACAACACAAAACATTTGTACAAACGTAAAATTTTGACATGTTTGCCAAGTGATTTGTGTGGTTTAATTTGCGCTTTATTGTTCTTGTTTTGACGGCCAATTAAAAAAAAACATAAAATCATAAATTAATGCGATAAGGGCCCATGTCATGTTATTTTTTATTTTATTATGGTATTCTCAAGCGAATCATGTAAACGGTGGTGGAACAAGACCACCAAGAAGTCGTATACTATGACCAAAAACACAACATTAGTGGAGTTCAATAGACCTGCAAAAGATACATTTGCTCTTTATCTATTTATCGTAGCCCTTTAATGAAATCTAACGGAAACTCTGTGTATTTTGTTGTTGGACTTAACAAAATAACTACGATATTTGCGTTTGCACTTTTGCAAGACTAATACTAAACGCCACTATTGTTTTTTATGTATGTTATGTGGCACTTCCCATACAAAGACATCATAGATTTCTGTAGATCTGGAGAACGTTAAGAGCCAAAGTTTCCAAATTAGGTACAAGCATCTTGGTTATCAATAAACAAAATCTAATAAAATGTGAGCGGTAGTGGAGAAGTGGGAGTGGCACAAAATATATTTATTTATATATAAAGAACGGTATTTATATAAATTTATGTTCTTATCGCACCATGGAGAAGGGTATATAAGATTCGGCACAGTCGTGTAGGTATCAGAGACCTGCGCCGATCGGCTGAAAGCCGGCTGAGCCGAGCCGCCGAAAATTTTGAATAGCCGCCGCCGCCGAAAAATTTTCGGCTTATGTCGGCTTAAAATCAGCCGCCGTTTTGATTTTTTTTAATTTAATTTTATATATATATTTAATTTATCAATGTAATTTTTTTTAATTTTTAACTCTTGAATTCATAATGCCCACACACAGAACTAAATAATGGTATACACATAGTAGATTCGATAATGCTTTTTTAGTATTGTGTGTATATTACACATTTTTTTTAAACAAATTTAGTGTGGAAGGCTTTATTAATGTTTATACATACATATATAAAAAATAAACTCTGAATTCAAGTAAAAAATGTATTTTTGTTTTTTTTTTTAAATTAAAATACCCTTAAAGTGTAATTTTTTATTTAAGGTTTTAAGTTATTTAAATATACATATCGAACTTGTTGAACAATGGTGTATTAACTTAAACTTTTAATTTTTTCACTTTTTGGAAAAAATTGATATCTACCCGCTGAAAAAATATTGTGCCATTTTTCTACTTTTTGGCAATGAAACGGTTGATTTAAAAATTCTTTTTCATATGCCTTTAATATTAAATTAAAAAGTGTTTTGGTTCTACAGAAAAATTTGAGTCAGTACAAGTATTGTTAAACAAGTATGATATGTACATATTTGTATACATATGTATATAAATACAGGCATCAGAAATTAAGAACCGAAAACTTAAAATTTAAGTTTTTCATTTGAAAAATTCAAAACTCATGCGTACAAAATAAATTTTTTTTTCTATCAGTTTAAAAAAAAAATAAGAAACACAAAAAAAGATATTTATTTTTGAAGTACAATATGTATTTTGTACATGAAAAAATATTTATCATTGGTGTTCAAAAAATATTTTCATCCGTACAAAAAAAAAAAAAAAAAATATTTTGTTTGAATTGTTCTTTAAAGTTAAACAACAATAAAGTTTTTAAAAAAACGTTTTAAAGAAAAATATTTTTTTTTTTGTTTTTAGAAACTTACATTGAGAACTCAAATTTTGTAGTTTAAATTGTGAACTTTAATTAAATTTATAATATGAAAATGCAAATTTAAAAGAAGTTATGGGCACAAATTTTATTAGTAAATTAAATGTTGCAAAAATTCGCAAAAGTTTGCTAAAATAGCGAAAATTTTTAATATTTCAAACAATACATAAAATTGATTGGAAGTCCCTAAAACTATAAGGAATGGCAAAAATTCGGAAAAAATTGGGAAATTGGCGGAAATTCGCAAAAATTTGCTAACAGCGGTATGATAGCAGAGTCTACTATTTTTTATAAATCGTTAAAGCTGTAAAGAACCAGAAACATACAGGAAAAAATCGCTTCTATCGCGAACATGGCAAAAATTCACGAAAAAATCAACATCAGAAACAAACTCTAAAATTTATTTGAAATCTCTAAATCGGTTAAAAAAACAATAAAAATAGCTAAACAGCGTAAAAAAATAATATACATATCTTTATAATCTTATCTCATAATTTTTATCTTTGTCATGTTCAATTTTAAGTTTTAAGTTTTCGGTTTTTTTCTTTTCATGTACAAAATAATATTGTACTGAAAAAATAAATATCTTTTTTGAGTTTGTTTTTTATTTTTTTTTAACTGATGGGAACAAATTTTATTTTGTACGAAAAAATTAAAACTTTTTTTTGAGAACTTTATTATTTTGAACTTAAAGAAACAATATCAAACAAAATATTTTTTTCTTTTTTTGTTTTTTGTACAGTTTAAAATATTTTTCGAACACCAATGATAAATATTTTTTAAAAAACATAAAAAAAAACGTTTTCCGGTCCTTGTATAAATATGAAAAAAATCTTTGATATTGTTTTGAATACAACAAAGTGTAAGCCAGCTGACAGCCGATTTTGAGCCGCCGCCGATAATTTTCATGCGAGCCGCCGCCGCCGATAAAATCTGTCGGCGCAGGTCTCTGGTAGGTATGTAGAATTTTTTCATATATTTAGGTAGTAATTTTGTAAATTTTTCACCTTGCATTGAGAAATATTTAATCTGAAATTTTTTGAATTTTTTATAATTTGTATGAAAACACTTTTAACGTGAGGTGAATGAAGAGTTTAAAAAAAGGTCTTAATAATTTTATTTAACTCCGTATATGTAAATTAAATATATGTATGTAAAAAATAACTCAAAATTTTAATTGTCTAAAAAATTAATTAAACTGTTTTAACAAATATATCTGGCATCCCTGGTGTAAGCTTATACGTTATTTTTGTGATTCATCTTTTATTCCAAGTAACAACGACCAAATGAAAAATTTATTGTAGAAAACAAAAAACAACAGTAAAATATAAATTATAAACAAAAACCCAGAGAGAAAGAGGAGTGATCTTAAAACGAAAACACAAAAAGTCAATCATTTTAACAAAAAACAAGGTTTATTTAAACCTAATTGTGTTGTCAAGAGATATGGAGAAATTATTGGCATTTTAAAAATTTGTACCTATGTATGTTATTACTTATATGAAATGTAAAATTTATTGTATTTTTTTATGAAAAAAAAAATTCAGTAGGTACATATAACTTTTTGATGAAAAATTATTTTTTTATAATCCAAGTAAAAACTTCGCCTACTTTTTTTAAATGAATATCTCCTTTCACTCATTATTTAGTAGCTTCCCAGTAAAAACTTCGCCTACAAAATAATGTGTTGAGTAATCAGAAAAACATAAGAGCACTACTTACAATTCTACTGAAAGAACCAATGAATTTTACAAGGGATGTCCCAAAATGAATGCATTCAAAAGCAAGTCATTATTTTTTTACTTTAATACATCCAGAAAAACGTAGTTATAGATGTAGTTATAGAAGAAAGCTACTAAAAAATGAGTTAAAGCTATTCATTTTGAAAAAGTAAGCGAAGTTTTTACTGGGTTTCTTCTATATAACTACTATAATTACTTCTTTAACCACTTATTTTTCAGATGGATGTAGGTAAAAAATAATGACTTACATTAAAATGCGTTCATTTTAGGACATCCCTTGTAAAAGTCATTGGTTCTTTCAGAAGAATTGAAAGTAGTATTTTTACTGATGACTTAACACATTATTTTGTAGGCGAAGTTTTTACTGGTATGTAACAAGTGAATTTTTTTTTTATGTACACACATATCGCTCATTTGCTGCAAGACCGGCATAACTCAAAAAATTAAATTTTGGAGTTAGAGATGCAGAATTGTTCGCTTTGTTTTTTTTATATTAAGGGTATTCATTTCAGTTTTTTTATTTGTTGGAAAAATGGAAAAGTGGATAAATGTAATTTTTGTTACAACAAACACAAGGAAAAACTTTTCCACCAAAAGTTGCAATTTAAACAACCTTTAACCAAGTGTAAAAAAATCAGATTGGAAAATTACAACTTTACAATTTTTAAAGAGTTGGCAATTCATAAACTTCAAATTGAGTGTGGTTGCCACTCTATTAAAAATTTTGTTATTTTTCACAAAAAGAACTTAAATTTTTTTTAAGATAATCAACTATGATTCTTTGAACTCCATTTTAATTAAATCAAATTTAACTTTTTTAAAACGTCGTTTTTCAAACCAAATTAAAAATGAATTCTATACAAAAAAATATTAAAAAAGAACGTTAAAACAAAAAAGAAATAGGTTCAAAAAAATGGACGGATACAGAAGTTGATAAAGTACTTGGATTTTTGTCAGATAATAGAAATTTCGAGGTAAATTTGAAAAATTAAATTTTAGGAAAAATTAACAATTCTTTTTTATTTTAGAAACCCACAGCACAGATATATTATAAACGTTTCTTGGAAGAATATAAGATCAGTGCTACTTGGGATTCAGTTAAATGGAAAGTTCGATATTTGAAAACTAGTTTTGCAAAAGCTGAAAGTTGGGGAAACAACACCGGTGCTGGCATTCTTACAGAAGATATTGAAAATGGAATTCGTACTGTAAATGGTAAACGTTAAATATGGCTAATAAAGATTTTTGAATAATATATTTCGCATTTTAGAAAAATTGCGTAAGATGTGCCGCTATTACGATCGCTTGCAGGATATTTTCGGAGATACGAGGCCATGTGAGTTGGATACGTTCGGCTCAGATGTAAACTCAAGCGAATTTTTTGGTTTTGTGGACTCGGAGGATTTAGAAATATTACCAACGACTGAGACTTCTTTAATTACGCCCGAGACTCCTATAGAAATTATGGATGAGGGTATTACAGAAACATTAAATGATTCAGACGAAACTCCAACTCAATCTGAAATAAAAAAAAGGCTTCATCTTTTGCTGAAAAGCTGAAAAAATCAGCTCCTAAAGATGCAATATCTCAATTGGGTAAATTTCAAACTGAGCGAAACGAAACTCAGCGATACCGAATTCAATTCGAGGAAAAAAAGTTCAAACAAGAACTGGAGTTTCAGAAAGAAAAATTTTATGCCGAATTGGCAATAAAAAAACAGGAGATAGAAATTAAACTTAAACAAATAGAAAAAATAAAAATATTAGAATTGGAAAAAAACGAACGACTCGCAAAGTATGAGTTGGAAATGAAATATAAAAGAAATTAATAAAATATAAAACAATTATTTATTAACGTTTATAATAAAATTATTTCAGTTTTTAATTTTGCGTGTTTTTTTTACTTAATAAATATATAAAAAATTATGGAAATATAATTTGATGAATGGCTTGACGTTTTATATCAAATTGGGTTTGTTCTACTTCTTCAGTTGAAGTATCGAAATCTTCTTCGCTAAGATTATTGGAAGAAACTACATCAGTTGAAGGAAATGTATTATCATTATCATCAATTAAGATGTTGTGTATAATACATGTAACTACTATCCACTGGGAACAAAGCCTTTTATTGTTTGCATTAGTAATTCGATGTCGCAATTCTTTTAGACTACCGAATCTTTCCTTTAATACCCCAATACAATGCTCAGCACGGACACGAAATCTGCTGTGATGCAAATTAAACTGCTTGCGCTTAAAAGGAGTCATAGCTGAAGAATTTATTCTATATGGTGTAATAACTGTATTGGACAAAGAATAGGCAGAATCACCAGCAATCCACTGGTTTTCTGAAAAATAGTTTGATGAATTTATAGCTAAAGGACACGAAGAGTAGATACGAGCATCGTGAACACTTCCAGGAGCTCCAACAGACAGATGACGAATACGCAAGTTATGATCGCATGTAATCTGTGCCTTTATTGAATAAATGTGCTTTCGGGAAAAATATTCCAAAGGGTGATGAATAGGTGTCTCGGCCAATTTAAATTCTGTGCCATCTACATAACCAATACAGTAAGGTAACTCACTAAATGTCTTCTTCACGATTTCCGCTCTTTCGACTCTATCGGGCCAAAAAATAAAATTTTTCTGGAGTTTCAGAAAAGTCCGAAATACTCTCGTTGTTATATTTTGGATAGTGCCCCCGTCTCCAATACCGAAAAGTGTTGCTATTTTTCGAATACTTGCACTTTCTCCTGAGACCCCGAGTCTGTATAGCACTAATGCTAGTTGAAAATCAAGACTAAATTGCTTACATGAATTTTTATCATGAAATTCACTACTAGAACATATAAGTGAGACAAGATGGTGGAACTGATATTTGGTGCATCGCATCATTTGACGAAATCGGTTGTCATCAAACTGGGAAAGAATATCCTCACACCATACCTTAGATTTGGGAATAAAGTACTCGATTCCACGTCGCAAAGACATCACTACGCACAAATCATCATAGAGAATGTTTAATTCTTCATCCACCAAATTATCTACCATTTCTTCAATGGCTAAGTGATCGTCTGGAGTAAAAATATCTGCAATATAATATTAACATTTCAAAGCTTATATTGTATTGTTTTCATTAAAACTTACATACCATTATTTTCGTAAATATGATCAATTTCCGTTAATGACGTTACAATTAAATAATCAATTAATTCACTTTTAACACCTTTGTTCGGCATCTTGAAAAATATCAATTACTTCCACGAGTTATTTGACAGATTTTTTTTTGACAGTTCGTACTTTTTACAAAAAAAAAAAAAAAAAAAAAAGCCGTTCACGTCAATAAAGTGGAATTTTTCTTTTTTCCATTTTTTCCAACCAAAAAAATTTGAAATATATATATATATCTTTTATACTTTCCCAGTTTGAAGAGAATGTGTCTTGTTTTTTTCTAAGTAGTTAGAGCAAATCAAAAACTTTAAATGCGTTTATTTCGAAATCGAATTTTTTTAGTTATGCCGGTCTTGCAGCAAATGAGCTATATGTACATATGTATATACAAATATATTTTTAAATGGCCGTTTCATCCAAAAAAAAAAAAAAAATTCCTTAATTACAAATGTTTGTTATCTTTAAAAAGATCTATAGAGAAAGAAAAAGTATGTGTATGTAAATAGTACATGTTTTAACTTCCGTTTTAGTTGTTAAAGAATTTTAAACTTAACCATTTGCATATAAATTTATTGAACACCCTTCATATTGCATGGTACTACATACTATGGTACTATAATGTGTTTTAAAATTGGTTTGTAAAACCAATTGTCGAGCAAATACATTTCATATTTGTCCATATAAATGTTTTGATAGGTTTCACATAAAAGCGGTCAATATTGAAATAGAGGAAATCGTTTTGTGACATTTTATATACATACATCGTACATACATATATACATACATTGTTGAAATATCTTAATTTTTGTGTTTTGGTATGAGTGATTTTACCTCTTTTTTATATATTCGATATTGCTTTTGAATTAACCAATTTGTCGTTTTTTTTCTATGTTGCTGATATAAGTTGCGATATCTATGCTTTGGAAGAAAATTTACAAGACTGCTTCATAAATTTACTAAATTTGACCCATGATTTCGATGATCAATTTGTATTATTTCAATGTGTTTCTTAATTGTGATGATGTGATTTAGAAAAATAAAAATTCAAATAACATATTCAACGGTAGCTGCTGAAACAATAAAATTCAGTCTCGGGAACTTTTGATTCATAACTTAAACG
This sequence comes from Pollenia griseotomentosa, assembly GCA_963931875.1. Taxonomy (NCBI): domain Eukaryota; kingdom Metazoa; phylum Arthropoda; class Insecta; order Diptera; family Polleniidae; genus Pollenia; species Pollenia griseotomentosa. The sequence continues at coordinate 210,248,285 of OZ007560.1, forward strand.
AATCGCCGGGTCACTGCGACATAGTCGGCAATGAGGTTGCTGATGGGTTGGCGAGACAGGGCTCGGAGATGGAGGATCCTAACTGTTTAGAGGCGGTTAGGCCTCCAATGGCATTCTATTTTGGAAGAATCAGGGAATGGATTGTGGGCGCGACCAACCGGGCCTGGGGGAATCGAACGGACTGTCGGGTATCACGGACGCTGTGGCCGGTGCTCAATAGGTCCGATTCGGTTTTGCTGATGGGCAGGAGTAGGGTCTGCGTTAGAACCATGATAGGAATGATCACGGGCCACTGTATGATAGGCAGGATGGCGGTGAGGATGGGATCCGGATTGTCGGATATGTGCAGGTTGTGTGAGGACCCTGAGGAGTTGGAGACGGTGGAGCACATTCTGTGCCACTGTCCCAGGTTGCAGGGCAGCAGGCAGAGGTGGCTGGGCAGTAGATTCCTGGGCGAATTAGGGGATGTCTCGGGTTGCGGACTCGAGAATCTGATAGGATTCGTAATGGGGATGGCCTGGCTGCGCGAGAATAGGCTGGGTGTTGGACGCACGTAGGGCGTATTTGGTTGAGTAGGATTTCGCTCGGGTTTGGTCAGGAACCTTCTTTCTTTCTTTCTTTCTTATTTATCTTATGCTTTCTCTGTTTATTTCACTAACTTTCTCTCTAGGGCTATCCCTGAATAAGGCATCACAATGGACCATATTGGTCTCTGGGTGAGGGTGTGAAGGAGACTTCACACCGGCCTTTCTACCTACCTACCTACCTAAACGAATCGATTACTCGTATAAACTTATATGAAGAATTTTGTAGTAAAAACAAGTAAGAAAGTATAGTCGGTCAAGCCCGACCATATAATACCCAGCACCACAGTACTTAAAAACACATCATGCTTATGTGTCCATATAAATATGGATTTCTCTATGTTTAAAAACTTCATTAAAATCGGTTTGAAAGTTTGTGAGAGGCATAAATTGCCCCCTACATCCCCTTGTGGTCCTATTTTTGAAAAACTGTATAGCTTATGTGTTTACATAGATATGGATCTACCTATGTTTTAAATTTCATTAAAATCAGTTTGAGAGGAAAAAATTGCCCCTTTCTCCCCTTGTGGTCCTATATTTTTTAAAACTGTATAGCTTATGTGTCCATATAGATATGGATCTATCTATGTTTTAAACTTCATTAAAATCGGGTTGAGAGACAAAAATTGCCCTTATCACCCCTTGTGGTCCTATTTTTTTAAAACTGTATAGCTTATGTGTCCATATAGATATGGATCTATCCATGTTTTAAATTTCATTAAAATCGGTTTGATAGTTTCTGAGAGGAAGAAATTTCCCCCTATCTTCCCTCGTGGTCCTACGATTTGGCCCATTTTCAATAGGCTTGGTCCTTGTGCCAATAAGAACCTATGACCCAAATTTGATCAAGTTATCTCCAAAGTTGCGACCTGTACTTTGCGCACAAGGTTACATGGACAGCCAGCCAGCCAGCCTGCCAGCCAGCCGGACGGACATCGTTAGTTCGACTCAGAAAGTGATTCTGAGTAGATCGGTATACATTAAGGTGGGTCTAGGACTACTATTTTAAGGCGTTACACACATCAGCACAAATGCATAATACCCTCTCCACTATTGTGGTGTGGGTATAAAAAGTTGTTGTAAGAGTGTTAATAACTATCTAAATGGTGAGAATTTTGATTTGTAATTTTCCATTAAAGTCATTGACGTCTTATGTTGTAGCTTTACAACAAAATTCTTTATTAGGTATAAAGAGTTTAAAATAGTCCGTTGCCGCAAAATGTTTTCTTATCATTCCAATATATATGTAGATAAGTACATATGTACATACAATATAAAAATGCATCCTCCCCTGTATTTTTTTATTATTAGTATGTGATTGATCAAACAGAAAAATTTTAAACAGCAGATTTGATTAAGAGCATGCGAGTAAATGTTGCTGCCTCCAATCGATTATAAAACAATTCATTTTGGTACATTATAGACAATTATTAAATGATGTTAGGTCAATGACATGTTTTTGTGTGTTTTTTTTATTTTTTTAACAAAATGTCTAAAAATGCAGAGAATTAAAATGATTAAATGTACTGGGATAAAGTAAACCATTGGTTTTTATATAGGTGATTTTAACCTTTTATCGCAATATAAGTGTTTTTACTTTCAAATGATTTCCTTAAATGTATTCAAAAAAACTTTGACATAAGAGAGTGAATTTAAAAATTTTTTTTTTTTTTTTTTGTTTATTTTGTTTATATCACTATGCTCTATGCTCCTTATATGATCGATGGAAACATATATACCCAGCTAGAATTTGGGTGATTATTTTTTTGTAAAAATCACCTAAATGAGTCTTTTCAGACCAGTTTTAATGATTAAAAACTGATTTATCACTTGAGCGATTGAAAAGGGATTCATATTAAGCTTAGTCTAGACGATATGTTTAATCAACAAACTTATGTTGAAAAATTTGCTTTTAGCACCAACAAATTTTTTCAACAAACGTAAGCTTACCAACATATGACAGGCATTTGTTAACGAAGTCAGCAAACGTTTGTTCACAATTATAGCATATCGTCTAGACACAATATTTTTACTTTTCAACAAATTTTCTACTTATGTTGACAAATATGTTATTTGTTGAAAGTCGTAAACAAGCTTTTCAGCATACGGCAAATTTGGTAGCATATAAAATATATAAAAATTTGTATTCTTTTAATTACTTCTTTAATTTTGTATATAACCCCGGAACTTATCAAGATTTCTAGCTCATCGGCAAGCAAGAAACAAAAAAATGCATTTAGAAGTGCTTTGAAAATAAAAATTTTGGCCAACGAACTTTGTTTTTGAGTTATAGACCATAAAAGTTGATAAATTCTTAACCAATATCTCTTGAAGTATAAATTTGATCTCAGCAATATGGGTATCGCTGAACGGTGTTTCCAAATACCTTTCACGTGGTATATAAAACATGCCGAAATATTAACTCATTAATAACCAATTTCAAAAAATATTTTTAGTAACTAATGTAGTTTATCAAAATGGCTTCAATCTCATAAATTTGTCGATATTATGGTATTGTTTTACACATATTTATTAGAGAACGCTTCAAGCTTTCATATAATAGAATGCATGGTACGGTAGCGTATAGAATTCTGAAGTTATTAAAGTTAAAAATGTAAATTCTTATAAATGTTATTGTTTAATATGTAGGTTTGAGTTTACATGTGGTAATAATTTATATACTTTATGCAATTGTTGCAATATGGGTATTATTTAACTATGTGGAATGACAAACACCAGCTTCGCTTAATAAGGGTTCTTAATTTAATGGTCTATCAAGCACCGACTTCGCTTAGCTGAGTTAATTTTCTTTTAAACCAGAACCCCAACACACTTACAAATTGATATTTCTGAACTCGTTTTCTACAACTAGATATTACATTAAGACGATCGCTCCATAATTTACAATAGGCCCCATGTAAAACCCATTTTCGGAAATACTTAAATATGCCTAAGACGTACCGAATAACGTTATTATAGTAAAATTTGGTCTGTCATAGTTTCATAAAACTAGAAATCACACAACTAAATTTGGAGAAGATCCGCCCATAATTTACCATATGCTCCATATAAAGCCTAATCTGGAAATCATTTAAAAAGGCCTAAAACCGTAAAAATATCGACATTGTGATAAAATATAGTCCAATTTAGCTTTAAATAGCTAAAAATAACACGATGCAATTTTGTGATAATCGGCATACAACTCACTAAAGGGCCCGTAGATAGCGGGACTTTAAAACGGTTAAAAAACTTGTATAATTGTATTGAAATTTGGTCTAATTTATGTTTTTAATACTAAAAATTACTCAACCGACCAAAAATCCAAAATATCTCTTTAATAAGGTTAAACTGATACAAATCATGATAGTTTATTCAAATTTGGTCAAATTAAGTTATATATGATATTTAAAGGTGTTACAGACACTATGGTGGTGTGAGCATCAAACGAATCCATAAAACATTCTGCTGGTTGGCACATAATATACCATAGAGGTACAACTGCAATAAATTAATTAACTGTGAGGCTTTATTAATACTTTTAAGAAATAAATAAATACTTTTAAGAAATAAATTAAATATTTGAATTTTTTGCGGACTTAACCCAGCCCAATAAAGCACTCTTACTTATTAAGTATTAATATGCACTAAAACTATTCATTTTTGCACTAAAGCGACAACTGATAAAACAAATTTAAATTAAATAATAAAAAGAATTGTCAAATTAATTTTTAATTTTTAAACAAATGTTTTCCTTACTCAACATACATAACAACATACAAAATTCAACATATCGTGTAGACACAAAAATTGTATGCTAACTTGTATGTTGAAATATCATTTGCTGGCATTTGTTGAATTTGAAAAATTTGGTATTTTCAGCATATCGTCTAGACACCTAACATATGAAATATGCTGATAGAGGCATTTGTTATTATTTTTAAGCATATGAGTGTAAGCATACATTTGCTGATTCAACATATCGTCTTGACTAAGCTTTAGATTCAATAATATGCTAAAAAAATTATTTTAAAATAGTTTAAATTTTTGCTTGTGCTAAATGAAAAAAAAAAAAATAGACACTTTCGTTTCAGCCAAACAAATAAGAAGCTTGGCTAAAAAAGAAGCCCGAAAATTATTGACAATTTATGAACACAGATGTTAGTGGAAATTGTTCTTTCTCTTCTTTGCGAAAAACCGAAAACTTTTGTTTGGTGTAAAATAAAGCCACAATGGTGCTAGTTTTATAGGAGAAAAATTAAAAAATGATAGGAAATATATGTACATAATCAAAAACTATATAATTTACGATTGAAAAATGAGACGAAAATGATTCAATACAAATGATTCTTCCATGTGATTCATCGGTAGGGTACCATTTTCTCACAACGAGAGTATCATTTATGATTGAAAAATGAGCTCACATACGGGTATTTTGATCTTGAAGCTGATTCCTAAATGATTAGATTATGATACTAAATGCTAGCTGGGTATATATATATCAATAGGGAAACCAGAAATATGCTCTAAAAAACACGTTTTATGCACATTAAATATGCAGTAAAAACTTGAAAATATGCCCAAAGAATTACTAAAAATATCCCCAAAAAATTTAAAAATTGCTAGTTTAAAAACAAAATATGCAACAATTTAATAACAGTTTCATTTAATAAAAACCATCCTAAAATTATAACCGGTAAAGACCAAACACTATAGTATTTACAGACGAATTTTCGAGATTTTACCCTGTTTGGAAACGATAAGCAGTAATCGGCTCAAAAAAACAAAGCTATGTTAAGAGGTTAAAATTCATATAAGAGTTATTTGTGCAGAATACTATCTAGATATTCACATGCATATGAGATTTTTTGTCTTAAAGGGATTTTATGGACGGTCCCTGAATTGTTTATTATTGTAAACATTTAAAAGGAAGTTAAAGCTTTTTATAGATGGGAGCTTTGGGGAAATGTGAACTGAATCGAAAATAATTTGATTTGCAGTAAGATATAAGATGGTTTATGGACAGGCAAACAGCCAGACAGACGGATGGTTATCATAAGGTCACTTTAAAAAGTGATTCTTAATCGGTCGGTATACTAAAGGATTGGTCCAGATATCTATGTATTACACACACCGCCAAGAAAGAACATATATAATTGATTTTTGCTTGTCCAAAATTCTAAAGTTTAAAATAAAATTTTTCTTTAATGACAACCAGCCTTTGTCTTACAATTTTCGAGTAAACATTAACGCCTGTATTTATAATAAAATTGTAAATTTAATAAAGGTTTACAAAAAAATTTTGTACGAAAATTCTCCTTAATAAAGGTTTGTTAAATTTAATAATCGTTTATAAATACGCGGGTAAATGTACATAGATGGCGAAATTGAAGCAACACGTTGGGTATACAGAAGAAAAAGCTCTTTTAACTTAATTATGCAAAAAAATGCTACAAACGGTAAAATATGCAAAAATATGCACTAACAAATCGATGCCAAAATCCATAAAAAAGCTCTAAAACGGATAAATATATTGTTTCTGCCTTCATTGGGCGCACAAGGAAAACATGCAATTGAATATTTTTGGTTTCCCTTCGAAATTATGTAAAGCTAAATGTTTTTAGACCAAAACCAGGGCTGCCAGATAAATTTGTGAGGAAATCGTCAATTTCCTGAGAAAAAGTAAAAAAATCGTCTTTCACGTTTCGAAAAATCGTCAAAAAAATCGGAAAACTTAAAATTTAGTTTTTTTTTTAAACAATTTTTGTGCGATTTTTATAAAAAAATACATTCAAACAAAAAAAAAATTGCAATAAACACAAAAGATGACAAAGACAATACAAATGCAAACGAAACGTCGGATTTCATTTAGAATGAAATAAAAAATCATTAAATTAATGACCTTGAAAGCCTGCATTAAGGAAACTATATAAATTATTTACAAAAAGATAATTACTTCATACCCAGCTAGCATTTTCAATCGTGTAAGAGATACTGGGAGTCCGCCAAGAACCTACTCTTCGAAAACTTTGATCTCAACGCAGTTTGAACCAATCTATGGTTTAACTCACATAGATCCCGCCCATTATTTGCAGAACGAAGCAGCGAACAGACATTCAATTACCGAGGAAAGCATGGTATAACCTGAACAGATTGCGAACTGGTACCGGTAGGACCCTAGAAACTCTCTAAAAATGGGGCCAAGTAGATGATCCCAATTGTCCATGTGAAGCTCCCGTCAAACAACCGATCACATCATTAAAGAATGCTCTATCTTATCCTACAAAGGACTATTGAGCGATATCCACACTTTGACGATTTAGAATATTTTTTTAATACCTTTGATTTATGTACATCTTCTTTCTTTTATATTATTCCATACGCAAAATAAAAATTGAGATAAAAAACGAACGTGTGAGAAAATTTAATGTTTTATTCTGAGACTGAAAAAAATCGTCACTTTTTAGTAAAAAATCAGCAAATCGGCGCTTTGCTAATTTCGGAACAAAAAATCGTCAAAATGACGATAAATCGTCAAATCTGGCAGCCCTGACCAAAACTGTGATTTTTGTCGCATTTTTATTTTTTTTATGAATTTTTAAAGAACAAAAAATTTGTTTTTTTTTCAAAATTTTCCTTTTTTCCAAAAATTCAACGATATCTCTGAAACTACAGGGCAAATTAAAAAACAATGTAAGCACGGCTTACAGATAATATTGTTGCTGAGTTTCGGTTTTTTTTTAACTAAATATGGTGATATATATTATATATATATATAATATATTTGTATAGGAGATACCACGCTCTACATTCCAATCCCGGCCATTTTTTAGATAGGTTGTGTATTGATAACACAATTATGTGTATTAAATTTGGTAAAACTTTCTCTTACCGTTCTTTAGATATAAATAAATCTATTTTGTGCAACGCCCACTTATTCGATCCCGCCCAAATTTCGTCAAATCTTATGTATTGATAGCCAGGATCCTTGTACCAAATGTAAACTAAAGGTCTTTCCGTTCTCCAGATATACAGAAATTTATATTGTCTTTGCCGCTCCCACTCAAAATTTAAAAAAAATATGTAGCCTATAGATCCTTCCAGACAATCAGCAATATACTGTTAACGTGTCATAAGATCGATTCAGCGGTTTAGGTGGCTATAAGGTACAAACAAACAAATAAATATACATACATTCATTTTATATATGTATATAGATATGTTAACTGTAAAAAAATTAGTAGTCAAGTTTTAATCGTCAGTTTTTAAAAGAGAGCGAAAAAGAAATGAAAATGGGCTAAAATTTGAAGCGTGTGAACCAGAACTTACTAAAATTTTATAAAGGGAATGTATTTTAAAATTCTAAAATTTTTTAATTTAAAATTAAATATGTTGGTCAAAAAAATAAGGTGATCCATTCAAACATAAAATAATTATAATTCAGTAAATCTTTAAAACTGTCAGATTAAAAAATCGTCAAAGTGCAAAATGGAGCTGTACTATGGTGTTTGTTCAATTATAGTTTGCTATTAAAAATATCGGAAATTATTTGTTTTAAGCATTTATTGGTTTATATGCAAATTTCATATTTATGTATCACAACTTAATACAATTGTATTAATATTTAAGAAAAAAGTTATTATATAAACGTTTCAAATTTAAAATAGTCCTTGCACTTTCTTTTTTGCTTATTTATTTATTTATGAAATTAGTGTTTTAGCGTAAAATTTTATTATTAATTTCTTTTTTAAGTATTTAGAAATATGTCATGCAAGGCGAATTTACAACAGGTGAACTTATCTTGCTACGTAAGCAACAGCTGATAACCAACCTTGTGTCAAAATGGTATACCGTTCTAGTGGTTCTGGGGAATCTTTACTAAATTCTGTTTTATTACATTTCAAAACACACAATTTAAAATTGAAAACAAAATGAAATATTTGCTTAAATTTTTGACACAACGTTAAAATATTTTACAATGTTGTAAAACGTTTTCAAAATAAGACCACCTTGTATGAATTCGCCTTGATGTCATGTAATATAAGTTAATTGACTTCAAGAGGCCTGTTATATTACTGTAAGTGAATAAATAAATTAATTAAAAAAAAAGTGCAAAAAGTATTTATTTTTTTTTTTGTGAATTTTATTCAAACTTTACATGTGTATGTATGTCGATGGCTAAATATAAAAAATGCGTAACTCGATTTTTTGTTTGTTTGCAGGGAAAAGAAAGAAACTTAATAAAATTCGTAAAATTTTAGATATAAAAAAAGTTTTAATACAATTCAGAATAAAAAGGGCCACCAAATTTTATTTGTTTTTCTTTTAGCACAATACATACATACGAGTATGCATATAAGCGAGTTTGTAAAGATGCAATTCTTGTTTAAAAGCTTCGAATGACCAGCAAACTATTAAATGTATATATGCGTTTAGTACTGTATGTATTAACAATGTTATGCTAAATTCTTTTTTAATTCAAACTTTGAATGGCGTCACAATCCATAAACAAAACTTTTTAACCGTCACTTAATTACACAGACCTGCAAAATTTGGTAAAAGTCGCAAACCTGGGACTAACGTATACGTATAAAAAAAACTGCTTTTCGCCATATTCGAGACGTTATAACTGCGCAAAATAATCTTTAGTTATATAAAACATGGCATGACGCCTGAAAGTACTGCCAATTTACCTTTCGGATTCAGCGCAACTCAAACCTTTAGAAAGTATACTCTTTTTTCGTTTTAGGATTTGACTGGCTCACATTTTAGTAATGAGAAATTTACTTTTACTTCAAAAGTACCAGGGTAACTACAACCAAAAATTGTAGGTACTCTCTTTGTAAGCTACACAAAAAAGAAATATCGCACTGGTTCCTCGAAAGATAGTCAACTCAAAATTTTTCAATTTTCTCTTTTTGTTATAGCGGTCATATCTAACCACTGTAAAAATCTTGCATCATTTTCTATACTCTTTCGTCAAAATAATACAGTTGTATCCCTCTTCTTGATATAAAAGTAGCTTCTCTAGAGCCAACTAAAGAAAAATATTTTAAGTTGATGATGTTCTATTTTGTGTTGTCGCTTTTGAGTTGTTATAGGTAAGTTTATTGTGCTATTATATTTCGTTTTATTTCTATATTTATGAAATGACACCACTATATAAATGAATTTCAAGTAAAGAGAAACAACTCAAAAAACTTGTTATTTTTCGATAATCCCTGAAAAAATTACAAAAACAACTACTGTTGTATGCATCTTACCCGTATTTCTTTACAATGTCACAATTGTTTTGAACTTTCATTGTAAATTGTATTTAAAAAAAGTTTTTTGCCTCTACTGAAAATTTGTAAATTTTGAGTTGACTCTCTTTAGAGGAACCAGCGCGATATGTTTAAAACAAATGTGTTCACGTATGTATTCATACATAAGTATTTATATATGTACATAAAAAATCAATTTTCCAAGATTTCCAAATTTGTTTTTGTTTTAAATGTAATTTAAACGAGTCACTTTTGTGCTCGCGTTGTACAAACAGGCAGAAAGATAAATTTTATATAATATTTATTTAAAGTCACATTAACAAACTAATTTACAGTGTTAATGTCTTAATTAGCATAAACCGCTTGCTAAGTATTTACTGGTAAGTGAAGTGTACTAAATGTTACATACTTACAATATAATAAAAAACGATGTCAAACACAAAAGACTAGGAAAGGGGTATATGTTTATATTCCCTTGATGGAAAGTTCAATGACAAGCATTTCGATGGCTTAATATAAAAAAGGGTTTTACTTATTCTGGAAGATAAATGCCAAATGCATCTTGCATTAGAATTTTGGGGGGCTATAGTATAAAATTGGTTGCATCATACGAGGATGTCAAATTTTTTTTTTCGTAAAGCATACTTGTCATTTTCATATCACATTGCATTCACACCACGAATAGTATTATTGTATTGTAATTGTATTATTATTATTTTTTTTTTTTTTGGTACATTTTTTACATTGTTAGTACCGTGGTACTACCGCGGCTTAATTGGAACAATTTTAAAATCTCAACGTTTTGCTAGATGTCAACTTTAAGTTTGTTTTGTTCTCATTTTTGACCCTTTTTTCTTATTTTTAATGGTCGGATTTTGTTCTAACGAAGTTTTAATAGGTTGTATTATTCGTTAACAATTGTTGCCGACTTTGCGTTTGTTATGATTTTATGTGGTGTAAAAGGCTAAGGCCCGTTATCAAAAGTTACCGCTAGCGAAAGGCAGAATTTTATTAACCGTATAAAAAGTGTTCAATTATTACAAGTTTACTTTAACCTACCAGGTTGGAAGAACCTTTCTTTAACTTATCGCTCACTTTAGATTAAAGGAAAGTTGTGATAATTGAACACTTTTAAAATAATAAAATCAAAACTTTTGGTATCAGTAAGTTTTGCAAACGGACCTAAAATGAATAAGTTCTTGAAAACACAAAGTAGCTTTTTTAAATTATCATACAAATTATCTGTAATGCAGGTCAAGTAAGAAGACGTATGTGTTAACCATTTCGGGAATTTGATAAATATTTTATAAATAACCTTTAGTTATGTAATATTTATTATTTTTATGTTATATTTTTTTTGTGCAGTTCTTAATTTTTGTTTTTTTTATTAAATAGGTACATACTAAAAAATGGTCTAAAAAGTACATTTTGTTTTCATAGTTGGTACAAAATAATAAAAACCATTTTCCATCCCTGATTTACACTAACACATTTGTACATATTGCTTGAGTATAACAGTGTGAAGTACTCTTTAATGATAAACTTCTACATATAAAATGGTCTATCTGTGTAAATGATACGTACTTTATCATTAGAAATGAGGAATTATTTTAGGTTATCAGTCTTTAAAAAATATGTTTTTGATAAAACGTTATTTGTAATTTATTCAAACGCCAACCAAATGGTACATAAACTATTTTCGAATTGCTATGCTAAATACATAGTAGTTTTATTAAGAGATTGCGGTCCGTTTTAACAACTTACCCTGTAGGAAGTCAAACACATTTTTAAGTAACTTCAGACTGGTTTTTTTATAACCACATCTAGTTGATAATGTGACTTTTTTCCTTGTCGACGACTCATTATTTTAACATAGGCATGTCATAGGGTGTAGTCAATTGGTTATCTATGCATGACTTTTAAATTGATTACTTATTACTTATTTTTCAACCAATTTGTAGTTAATTAATAGTATAGCCGGTTTATAATAAATTATTTAAATTTTAAAGAATTTTTGTCAAAAAAATATATTTACATGTTTATTTAAAAATAATTATTTAAGAAGATTTTGCATCAAATTGCTATAAATGATGACGTATAATAGTGCTGAAATAAATACGTTACATAAGTTCTTGTACCTAAACAGTTTTGTATTGCTTTAATTTTTAATTATTTTCAATTATTATTATTATTTTAATATGTTTGTATAATTTTTTTTTTCATTTGACTTCATGGCATGCTAGTTTTACTTATTTTGCTTTTATTTGTGTTTTACGTGTGCCTCTATGCAATATGTTTGGTTCATATCTGCATGAGATTTAAACCAATTTGTAGTCATTTGAAAAATAGTTAATTCATAGTAAGTGTTTTTTGCAACTGACAATTTTATTTACTACAGGGTACCGATAGCTTAATGTAGGATTTTATTGGCTGTATGTAAAATGTTCCATTATTGCAACTTTAATCGGCCTAAATCTAGTTTACCGACGCAGCTCCAAACAAAAAAAAAAGTACCTAGGGGGATAGAAAATTGAAAATAAGAAGAAAAAATTAAATAAAAATATTGGCGCTAACGTTTAGTTTTCGAGTTATGGACGTTTTTAGTTTTCATAGAAATATGTGATTTAGCTGAAGTGCAGCTTAAAGGGCTACGAATAAAAATAAAAAAAAATATGCCACCCGATTCAGAATAAAAAAGAAAAAAAACCAAAATTAAAATTTAAGGGGGCTGGGGCCCGTGGGGCCTCCTGGAACCAAAAAACTGCCCCGTCCACTTTGTGAAATGTATGGGTACTCAAATTAAAGGTAATTTGCTCACGATTGCAAATATTTATTTTGTTTTTGTATTTGCATATTATTTTCCTCTTTAGGTTAATTTAAGTATTTTTTAGGCGCAGAAAAGTTTTAGTTAGCGAGCCGGTGTCTGTTATACCATAGAGGAGAAAATCGTTGCGCCCGGCCGAAGGCCGGCTATACCGAGAAGCTTTAGTTAGTGAAGACGGTATTTTTTATACCATAGAGGGGAAAATCCTTGCGCCCGGCCGAAAGCCGGCTATGCAGAGAAGCTTTAGTTAGCGAAGCCGGTGTTAGTTATACCATAGAGGAGAAAATCCTTGCGCCCGTCCGAAGGCCGGCTATGCCGAGCAGCTTTAGTTAACGAAGCCAGTGTTTGTTATACCATACAGAAGAAATACTTTGCGTCCGGCCGAAGGCCGGCTTAGCATGAAGTTTTTGTTTGCGACATTGGTGTTTGTTATTTTATAAAATTTGTATTAAAATTTGTTTGTATTTAAATAAATTATACACTTAGTACACAAAAACTGTAATGTGAGCTTAATGGTTAAACATTTTTAAAGAAATTCTATATATCCAGAAAGATCTAGTCAAAACCTTCAATGAAATGTAGTGGAAAAATTACATATTTCTATGAAAACTAAAAACGTCCATAACTCGAAAACCAAGCGTTTGCGCCAATTTTTTTTATTTAATTTTTTCTTCTTATTTTTCAATTTTCTATCACCCTACTTACTTTTTTTTATTTATTTAGAGCTGCGTCGGTAAACTAGATTTGTTTCGCACTTTTTATATGGCTGATAATATCTTATATTTAGCTATCGGCAAGTTATGAAAATGTGCCTAAAAAGAATAAATTTTAAGAAAACTTACCTATCTTTAAAAAGTTGTAGTCTATACATATGTATGTAGTAAGTTAATTTCTTTTAATCGCCCAGCGACTTCACAGCAAATTTAATTGGTTATTTTTGATTATTATTATAACGATGGTGTCGTTGATGGGTTTCGTGTGCGTGTAACTACTGTTCCTTTAAAGTGTTTCTTGTGCTAGGTTAGTTGTTTAACGTAACTTTGTGTTAAAACGTGTTTTTTTTTACATAAAAAGAGCATTTTGGGGCTTACATTCATTTGTTAGGTATATTGTTTTTTTTTTCTTGTTTTTGTCATTTTACTTTGACATATTGTAAAAATTGTATGTGTGTGCTATTTGATCTATTTAACGTACAAAACAATCCATAAAAATATGCGAGTACGTACATTACTCAAGAATAATAATAGATAGAGGTACGAATAAATTATTATAATTTTTTACTATATACAATGGAATCACACATGTCACTGAGTGAACTGGCGCTTTAGTTGTTTAGGGTTTTGCTGTTATTGTTTTGCTTTGTATATATTTATGTTGCTTAAATGGATTTTAACTACTAGGCACGTACATAGATACCTAAACAAACCCTGTTCTATGTGCCTTTTCTAAGCACTTTCTTGGCAGCCTTAATATTGGGCACTAAAGCCTTGAGTTCACTGCAATCATCGAGAAAAGGATGCTTTAATAATTCGTCGGCCGTAGCACGTTTGTCTACTTCTACTTGAAGGCAGCAATCTAAGAAGTCTTGTAGATTAGGGCTAAGTTTGTCCCAACTCTTCACATCAGGTCTTCCATTAGCAGCTATCAGATATAGGGCTCTTAAAGGTGTTTCGTACAGATACGGAGGTTGGCCTTCAATCATTTCTATGGCCATAATGCCTATTGACCATATATCTACCTTTTTGCCATATTTCTTGCGGGTCACAACCTCAGGTGCCATCCAGTATGGTGTACCTACCATAGTCTGGCGTTTTTCATCGCCTTCGATGTTGGCACAGAAGCCAAAATCTGTCACTTTAACAGAACCATCCATGCCCAAGAGCACATTATCAGACTTGATGTCACGATGTATAATACCTTTCGAGTGTAAAAATGATATAGCGTAAAGGACTTCTCGACAAACACAGGCTATTTGTCGCTCTTTCATTACAGTCTCTGTTACCACATCTGTCAATGGACCACCGTCCATATACTCCATGATAACCCATAATTGATCTTCTGGTTCCAAAAAGTAAGCATCTAAGAAATTAACTAAATTTTTATGATTGAAATCTTTAAGAACTCTTATTTCAGTAAGAATAAGGTCTTTGGAAGACTGATTTTTCAAGTCAATAGTTTTTACAGCAACCTGTGTTTCGTTTTGTTTATCGGCCGCTATAAAAACAATACCCGAAGCACCTTTTCCCACTTCCATAGTAGTCTTGTAACGCTCTCGGGGATCATCTAAGTTGCAAATAGATCTTAATTCTTCATATATTTCTGCATCGGTCTTTTGGACCCGTTTATCTTTGGAACGTCTTAAAATAGTTTCGTCACCTTCCCCCTCGCCGGTTGTATCTGCAGCGGGCTTAATGATAATAGTGTCTGTGTTTATAGTGTGATTACCTTCGTTAGTAGAAATTGTAGTTAAATCATTACGACCCTTAGACAAGCTAGGAGGGAGTCCTTTTGGCTTTGCTTTTATCTGAGGTTTTGGCGGTAACGTTTGTGTTTTTTTGGCAGGCAATGGCGGTGGTAATTCACCTGTTATATCAAGCTGTGGTTTCAAAGTTTCTCTTTGATCCAAAGTGGACTGTAACTCTTTAATAACATCATTAAGTCCTTGCAAACCCACTGATACATGCTGCTGATCATTGAAACTATTATTGCTACTACTACCACAAGTGCTGCTGCCACTAGTCGTGCCACTACCCTCGCTAGAGCGCTCATCTTCAGCACTGTCTAAATCTTGAGACTTGTGTTTGTTTTTATAGGTGACGTAGTTGTCGATTTCCTTTGATTCTTCATGGATGGCTTCTTCGGTTATAAATGGTTTGAAAATAGCTTCATTTTCTTTCTTTTTAATGGAGTAATTATAAAACTTGACAGCTTGATAGGCAGCATCTGGATTTTTGCTTTGTTCATCTTTAGATATTTGATTATTCATTAACCGCAGCCAAGGAGCCGGCAAACCCTCTAGTACGCCAGTCTCTTCATTGCGAGAAACATGGAAATGTCGCTGAAAGTTAGTAGGATTGCCTATTTCCGAAATAGGTTCCTTTTTACGAAACCAACCCTTGATGCCAGTAAAACTTGTCATGTTTATGTGGTTTTTCTTTTTCAGCTTTAGTTAGAAATAAATATAAATTGTGATATTTTTGTTTAATTAATATTTTATAAGTCTATTTGGTCCCACTATTTACGGTGATATCTAGTCCATGCAAATTAATGCTCTTGTTTCCCTCCTGGTTCTGCTGCTGCATGTAACGAGTGAGTCATGCAAGTTTAGTAAGCCGCTAATAACCAGCAGCGACAACACAATTCACACAATTTTATTATTTCGCTTTCCTTATTCTTCGAATATAAAAAAAGAAAAACGTAGCAACGATAAAACACCAACACAATGCCACTATTAATAACACACGATTGCTACTATTTTGCACTACAACGTCCACTATTTACGGACAAGACTTTTGAACAACTCCCCTCTTGCTATATTTTAACTTAACTACGCTTTTGTTATCACACTTTTACTAAAAACAATTCCAGATTATAACTTTTTCATATTTTAAGCTTTTTTTATTTGTAAGTTTAATATTAGTACAAATTATGTATTGTGTTGGTTTTATTTTTACATATTATTTAGATGCACTTTTTAATTTAATTTAAGTTTCTACAATTACATTTAAATTACACATTTTCTTTGTTTTTCTTTTTCCTTTTTGTTCTTTTCTTATCTTTTTCTCTTTCTCTCTACCTGCTTTTTTAAGCCTTCTAGGAGATTAAGTTAATTTTTTCTGGAATTTGCGTTCCTTTATATTTTTTTTGTTACACTCACACATACAGAAAAGGAGTGGCACTTGCTGTTTTATTGTAAATTTTGTCGTTTTTCAGTATTCGTAAATGTATTCTTAACAAAACAACACAGTATTTCAATTTGTTGTATTACATTATTATTAATTCTTAACAATTTTTTTTAATTAATTATTTATTGTCACTAAAATTAATCAATTTCTGCTACTCAGCACTCACACAAAAGTTAACTATCTATTTCTCAATGGTTGCTTATGATAGTGTTGTAAAACTCAAGACTATTTGGCTATTGAATACTCAAAAATTCAATAGTAACCATGAATTACAACACTAAACTTGAAACAGTGCTGGCAATATTTTTTATGGTGGAAAATGGCCCTTATAATTTTGTACCAACTATGAAAACAAAATGTACTTTTCAGGCCATGAGTATTTATTAAATACGGCTTTAATTGCTATCTTGACCTGCATTAAAGATATTTTGTATTTTAATGGGATCTCCAGCATCTTTAATTATAGCTGATATAGTTATGGAGGAATTACTTGACAAATCTATTGAAAAATTGAATACTAAACTCAAAATAATGATAAAATATGTAGATGATATTTTCTGCATTATTTCTGAATGCGATGTAAATGCCTTATTAAAAACATTTAATGATTTTAGTAGTTATATTAATTTCACTTTGAAGATTGAATGTAATTTAAAATTACCTGTTTTGTAAATATTTTGTAAATTGTAGACTACCGGGCATGTCCTAGAAATTGAAATGAAGTGGATTTGAGAGCAAATTTTAAAAACGACCCTGTACTGAAAGTTTATAAAAATATTCCATTATATCAATTTCGTTTTTGAGTTCTAATTAGCTTGACAAGAACAACTCTTAAAACCAGGAAAAACTACGGTCATTTAGTAAATAATTGAACTTAAAATCTCGCTCGATTTCAATTTCACTTTATTTTGATTTCTAGAACATGCCCATACATATTTTTGAAAACATAGTAAGCAGATTATTATAAATACTTCTTGAAATTTAATAAATAGGGTGCTAAAGATTAGTGATAAAACAGTTTTCCAGAAAAACTAATTTATAAATTAATCAATCAATATAAGGAAAGGAGTAATAGTAATATAATAATTACAATGGAACCGAAAATATACAAATCGTTATCATACATATTTCTAGCATATCCGAAAGAATTAAGAGATCAAAGATCTTTGACACTAATAATTCACTATCCAAATTTTGAAAATTCATCATACCATAGACGATGAAACTAAAAACGAAACATTAGTATTGCGTGTTTTTTGAATATACTACTACAAAACAAAAAATAATTTTATATTTTTTTTTTTTTTGTTTTTATAGCTATCACATTTTATTTATTTTCCAATTCTCATAATTTTCAATTATTGCCATTTTCCGATTTCTTTCTTCATATTTTTTTTTTATCCGAGCACCTCACTCAACACCTCCTCTCAACAAAATGAGACAAAGCAGTAAAAAAAATTGTTTGGCGTTGTTTTATCAATACCCACCAAATTGGCGGCTGAGACCCAAAGAAATCCAACTTTTGATTGTAACGGTCACCCTGATATACATATGGGGGATTTCATGCCAAGCGACCCAATTTTTAAATCGATGTCTTCCGATTTGGATGATATTTGCACCAAGGTTAGTCCTATAGGATAGTAGTTTGAGTGCCCCTGTAGGGTAGATGGTAGTGAGCTAGTCTATCAGCGCCGGGGTTGCGGGTTCGATTCCCGCCAGAGACTCTGGTTTCTTTCCTGCAGACAAGCGCAGAGCTTCGCGGGGTTTAGCTTAGGGAATTAAAAAAAAAAAAAGTTTAGACACAAATTTTCAACAAGATCGGTCAAAAAGTTTCTGAGTTAGAGGGGGTCAAAATTTGACATACCCACCTATCATTTTATACCTTCGATACTGTAAAGCCCCAGCAGCATTTTTTCTGCCTCCCCATTTCCCTACTACTGTTATTCCATGTTAAACTTTTTTATTATGCATCTAATACCCCTGGTTTTTTGAGTAATTCTAAGTCGATTTAGCCATGTCTGTCTGTCCGTCTGTTCAAAATACGCTCACTTTCGAAAAACTTAAAACAAAAGTTCAATCTTGGTGTCAAATTGCTACTAGTTTTCCTAAGCAGTTTGGGAGTGAAATCCAGCAAAATCCGATCAGTAGGATCATAGTTATCAATCAAAATGTAGAACCACCACCCTTAAAAATTTACAATTTTATTACAAAAACTTACGTAAAAGGTGCCATAATATACTTCTAAAACTGTAATAAATATTGCTATCATATTTAAATGTGCTTTCGTAAAGATTGGTCCATAATTTACCATAGGCCCCATATAAAGCCTACTCCCGGAAAACAGTTTAGTACGCATAAATAATAAAACTTGGTACGTACCAGTTTTATAAGACACTGCAAAATTTCGTGAAAATCTGTCCATAATTTACCCTAGGTCCCATATAAAGCCTACCCTCGGAAAACAGTTTAGTTCGTTAAAAACGTAATAACTAATGCTATTGTAATGCAATTTGGCACTATCACGCTATAAAATTTCTAGAAGATCGGTTCATTATTTTTTATATAATGCCCCCTATAATGCTCACTCTAGGAAATTGTTTAAATACACCTTAAACCGTAGCAGTATAGATATTGTAAAATTTGGTCCAATTTTGGTTCATATGGCTAGAAATAATACCATGCAATTTTCTGATTATCGGTCCATATTTACCTTAGATCCCATATTAAGCAACTTTCTGAAAAGCACTTTAAGCGCTAAAACAAATTTCACTACTGCATTGAATTTTTAATAACGGAAATCACTATACTGGATTTCGTGATGATCAGTCTAAAATTTATTTTTAAAAAAAAAACTCCTATTTCTGAAAAAAAACTTTTTTTTCCAAAAGTGCTAAAATTGTTAAAAGAAAAAACAAAAACATGTTGTGAAGCTTCGTACAGACGTTGGTCAGATCTTACAATATTGGTAATCGCACCATTGTCAGAAAAATATTGCTGTTGGCAACACCTGCTTACAATATTGTAAGATCTGACCATCGTCTGTACGAAGCTTAAGGCTTTTTATATTACTGTTAAATAATTAAATGAAAAAAATATATAGAATTCATTTTATTTAAAAATTAAATCTGAAAATGTTTTTATTTTGATTACGCCATCGCGAATATTTTCAATATTTTGCTCTTTCTATTAATTATGTTCCTACAAATTAAAGCTCAAGCTATTCATTATTAACTTCTTCAATATCACTCAAATCGACCCTCTTAATACATATAATCCCAGGAATAAAATCACTTTTTTCTGTAGAAATGTTGACAAATAATTCTTTTTTTAACATATTGTAGGCATTACAGTATAGAAGGTATAAAATGATAGTTGGGTATGTCACATACCGTCGGAAAGGTTAATTTAGGTTTTAGAAACAATTAAACACAAATAGGAAAAAATTCAAAATAGTGCATATGCTAAAAATTGAAAAATCTCCGTCTAGAGTTATAAATTATTTTTATTATACCTAAGCCACTCGCATCCCAAAACTACCTTAAAGGAAAAGACATAAGTTTTTTATGAGCAAAAAAAAAAAAAAAAACCATTTCGGATAAAGAAAAAATTTTTAAATTGTTTTTCGAAATATTGATCAAATAGCTATCGAAACTACTTGGGACAAATTTTGCTAGCACCAATAAGTAATAAGTTACATGGATGAGAAAGAACACCTGTATGGCCAAAATGTAAAATTTTGACCCCCTCTGACTATATATATATATATATTGACAGACATAACCCCAAAAAATTTTGTCATAGATTATGCATTTATAAAATTAAACGTAAATTTTTTTTAATATTCAAATAACTAAGACTTTTATTAAATTGATGACGTTACTAAATATGGATGTATTTGTAATTTTGAAATGAAATAAAA
Source organism: Pollenia griseotomentosa (assembly GCA_963931875.1). Lineage (NCBI taxonomy): Eukaryota > Metazoa > Arthropoda > Insecta > Diptera > Polleniidae > Pollenia > Pollenia griseotomentosa. The sequence continues at coordinate 210,268,777 of OZ007560.1, forward strand.
CAAGAGCACAATATTCCATTTTGCCGAATCTTATATACCCTTTAAATGCTCTTTATATAAACAAATATTTAAGTCAAATTTGGTCCACCTAGCCCATATGGTATGCTATTGTGCCGAAATAAGGGAGTTATTTGTCTATAACTAGATAATTTATGAACTGATTTTGTTAATATTCACTACCACTATTCTAATAAGCTTATTTAAGGTGAAAATGAAAAAAGAAAGTACACATGCTATATATATCAAAAAATAAAGTTTTTTTGTGCAAACATTAGAGGTATTCCTAGTTTGCTATCATCTTTTTAATAAGTAGCCCGATCTACCTAAATTTCAATACCCGGATTGTATGTTATATAAATATATAACAACCTAGTCCCCCTCATATCTGACAAGCATCGTAAATCGAGTTAGCTACTAACGAATTCTGAATATGCTATATGAGAAATTACAAATGGAATGACAAACTTAAATATACCCTTTCCATCTGTGGTGAAGGGTATAAAAACCGTTACAGATATAAAAGATTCTGTATAACTTATAATTTAAGTACATATATAAAAATATGACATGTGTCTTATTTAAATATGGGTATATTTTAAAAAATATTATGTGTATACATACATACGTAATTTTTGTGGCAAGAACAAATTACTGCATGGAACAGCCACAAATATATTTAAAGGCATGTGAACATAATTTGCACGCTTAAGTTTGTAATGTATTGACAATGAAAAATTCAATATTGCAAACATCTGGAAGTATTTAAATATTTTCTTCCATTTAATTTTGCACTCCCCTAGCAAACTGAAATTTTAAAACTTTTTAGTAGCTGTTTAACAACGAAGCAAATAAGATAGAGTTTTACTATTTAATAGAAAACATGATGGTAATTTAAATAATATTTAACAAATATTTTTATTAAGAGTGATATTTTGATCTGTTTATTATTTTTTTTAGCTTTCATCTTTTCTGATGCTTATATTAGCCATTGTTTTGTATAACATCTTAAGTGAAGTCAATAGTGCTGGTGTACCTAATGCTAAATATTATTCTAAGCACTCTCTAACAAATGAAAATAATGTAACATTAGTTAAAACGCGAATTGAGAATTTAAATAATTTTGACTACAAATTTGAGGCCTTAAGACAAACCATTCAGAAAATGGATAATTCCATACAAAATTTACAAGAAAAATCACATACTTGGGCAATATTCCAGCATCACATTAATTCCTGGAATGAGGGTATCCGAATTTTAGAAAATAAACTTGATCTTTTAAAACGAACTCATGAAGAACAACAGGAACAATTGAAAAAACTAGAACTAGCTATTACTGGCAATAATAAAATCATAGAGAATAAAGAAATATTCTTCGATGATATAAGACAATTTTTAAACACAGAGCGCAAAAACAAAAATGATATTTCTTTTAAGCTCAATAACATTCTAAGGTACCTACAGTTGGCATCGATGGATAGTAACGAGAGAAAATCAAAAAAATTGGCTAACATTATGGCACCCATAGGCGTTTCATCCACTTCACAGCCGGACATGTGTGCCAATATTACTAATAAAATGGAACATCATTTAAATTCAATTTCTCACCAGATGGCTCTACAAAAAGATCTTAAACAATTGAATTCTCTTGAAAAGAGAAATTCAAAAAGTTTGGAAAATCTTAATCAAGTTCTAAATAACCAATTAAATAAACATGATGAAATCACTATACGCTTACAAAAATCGAATGAATGCTGTTATTCACTTTCAAGTGAATTGACCACATTCACTGAAAGTTCAGACATTTTATTAAAACGTATAGAGAAACTGGTACGCAACGTAAGTGAAAAGCTTAATGATATCGAGGTGACAAGTAATGATGAACGCAATGATGATAAAAATGAATCTGTACAACCCGAGGACGAAGAAATTTATGAAATCGATTTAGATGTTGTTGGGCGACATAACGAAATGGAACAAGAACAGTCTAGTGTGAAAGAAGGTATTGACATAAACAAAACTATTACGGAAGTATATGAATATGATGATATTCATGATGTTGGTAAGTAGAAATAAATCCCCTCGTACCCATTTTTATACACAAAATTTTCACGCACAAGTTTTTGGGTTAATGATGTGATCTTATTCACACAACTCAAGTTTTATTGCTCATGTTTTTAATTTAAAAATTACAGAAGTATTTTCTCTTATTGTTTATAAACGTTTAATAAATTAACGGCACAATATTACAACCTTGAAGAATAATACAAAACGAAAAATTAAAATTTCTGAATATTTTCCAAAAAAAATTTATCTTTTAGATACAATCTCTTAGATTGAGAATTTGAAAAATCTTTTTTAAATTTCTAAAAATCATTTAAAGTTAGAGTTAAATTTAGAGCCTGTTCATCGATTTCATCGATCGAAAACAAAAAGAAATTGTAGAATTGGAGTTAATTTTTTTAATAAAATAATCTAGTATCTAATAAGTAGGATAAATAAGTGTTTGTTTATTCAAGAATTTGTACGTCCCAATTTAAACGGCTGCCATGAGTTATTAGATGAACTAACGGATGACGATGTTAATGATGATAGTACGCGTATTGATGGCATTTATAAATTTTCAAATCCTGATATTAATGAAGATGCCCGGGATTTTAATGAACGTTACTGCGTATTTGACCACTCTCTTAATGACACAGGATTACCCTGGACTGTAATACAACGACGTAGTCCCTACAAACACCAGGAAAACTTTAATCGTTCTTGGTCAGAGTATCGCAATGGTTTTGGTCACTTATCGCGTGATTTTTGGTTTGGTAATGAATTCATACATCGTCTAGTGTTTCATGATAACTATGAGTTGCGCGTTGAATTGGAGGATTTTGATGGTATACAAAAGTGGGCTGAATATGCAGTATTTCGTATAGATTCGGAAAAGTACAATTATAACTTATTAATTGGGGAATATCATGGCATACTTAAAGACGCCATGAAATATCATAACGATAACGATTTTAGTACTTACGATAAACGGAATGATAAAACAGTTGATGCTTGCTGTTCTTGTGCTATGGGTTATGCCAGCGGTTGGTGGTTTGACAAGTACGTGCATGTTGTATTTTTAATCTTAATTTTGTTTAATTTTTTATTTGTATTTATATGCAGTTGTTCCGAAGCCAATTTAAATGGAATTTATCATAACACTCCTTTGGGTCATAATTATATTGGCATTATGTGGGAATTGTGGCGTGGAGACTATTCGCTTAAGAAAACTCGTATGATGATACGTCCTCGTACAATGACGATCCATAATACTGTTATTCAATCCCAGGATTATCATGACTATACAGAAGATCCTTAAGAAATGTATAATTAAATTTTTTTCTAATACTCCTGTAAAAATAAATCCACACAGTAATAAGAAAATAGTTTCGTTTTTTATCTACATATCTTTTTTTGAAAATGTTATAGAAAATATATTTTAGTAAAGGGTATAATAAACCACGCGGCCCTATGCTCCCCAGAGGAGTAAAAGGAACAAATATATATGTATATATATATAATAAACCACACAAATGGCTTGGCTAACATGTCAAAATTCTACGTTTGTACAAATATTTGCTGTTGTTAATTGGGGTGTTTGCTGTTTGTACAAACATTTGAAGCAATGTTTGTAGAAATATTAAAGGGCATAATAAACCACACAAAATGCTTGGCAAACACACACATTGTTTTTGTTTGGTGTTTGCCAACCAACAACAATATACTTCGTAGAAACATTATTTTTTATTTTTGTTTTGTTTTCAATGAATGCAGACGCCGCACAGTGGGGCCTTTTGACTTTTTTCGTTGCAAAAATCATAACTTTTGAACTGATAAAGATATTTAAAAATTTTAAAAAGCATTTGAAAGGAAACTTCTTTAGCTTTAGCTTTCGACTGTTTTTATTACAAACATCATAACTTTTGAGGTACGAAATATATTTTAATAAAAATGAGTATCATTATTGGAGGCACTGTGCACAGTGGTTTTTTTGTTGAAAACATCATAATTTTTGAAGTTACCAAGAAATTTGTAATGGAGAAAAAACACTGGATTTTTAAATCTTTTAGGATCAAAATAAGTTCTCCCTTATTGTGATAGGCATTGGACACGATGACACGTTTGACCTTTATTGTCGCAAAAATCATATATTTTGAAGTAATGATATTTTTAAAATTTCTCAAACATTTAAACCACAACTTTTTGTGCTTTAAATGACATTCTCATAGGGAAGTCTAGAAAAAATGCTACTCTAATATAACATGTTTATATTACAGATAAAAATTATTGAAATATTTTTAATACTAATTTTAATTTATAATATTATTTTATAGTATGATATATTATAATATGATATTGAGTTATTTTTATTAATTTTTTTAATAGTTAGTTTTCTTCAAAATAGTCATTAACATTTTGAGCGATTTGTAATAGACTTAACATATCGGAGCTATATTTATATTCTTCCAAATCCTTTCGAGATTTTACATGTTTCCGCGATGAAATCAGTGGGTCTGAAGAGGCCGCCAACATATTAAAAAGATCTTCATTCTGTCTAATCCGTGAAATTTTCCAAGTATTCGCATATCTAAAGTGCTTGTAATCTTTGTTTTTGCATTCCTGGGCTTCTTCTGATAACTCTCCAATTGGTAAGCATTGATATTCAATTAAATTTTGGCCATGAGCCAAAATCTTATGGACCGTAGGAGTAAGTTTCTTCTCAGGGTACTTTTGAGCCAAAAGCTGGGCAGTTTTTGATGCATAATCCTGAAACTTTGGGCCATTTACCATTTTTCTAGAGTTTATAACATTTAGAATAACTGCCAACCTTTTTATAATATGGTTGTCGACACCAGTAATTTGGGCTGTTACCTTATCATTTTCAAAAAACGATCTGGACATGTTACCATCGTTAGTATTTCCATATCCCTGCTTTGGGCAGTCTATTTTTAGTCCAAGGTTCTTAAGAAATTCATTTTGTATTATATTTTGTCGAGCAGTTAGTTTTTCCTTTGGTGTTGCATTCTCATGAAAACTTTCTCCTTCTCTCGGAATTGTATACGCTAATTTTAAAATAAACTCCATGCACTTAATTCTGGCATGTAACGGAGAAATTCCATATTCATAGTTTTGCTCATCACTTGAATCATTAAAATTTTGAAAGTCCTTCTGAGACTTTTTGCAAATTGCACACTTCAAAGTTGAAGAAGTATCTGTTATTATATTTAAGACTTTGCCATCAATCATTGTAAGACAAAATTCATAATAAATGAAAACCTTTTTTCCATTCTTCATTTCAATAACAGAAGGCTTTAGTTCGGAAATTTGCTTTTACTGTAGACTTGATTATTTCTGAAGACTCCTTTGCATATTTAAAAAATATCGGACGGCAAAAATGGACTGACGATGGGCGAGGATTTTTCCAATGCTCAGAGATTTCACTTCTAAGCCGTAAAGGAACTATAGAAGCCATAAACATATTTGCATCTGTAATAGTTATGTCAGTTGTCGATATTGTTTGTTTGTAAGCACTTTCACCAGATGATCCATCACATCCCCACTTGCTTATCAATGTATGCCTATCTGGAAGTAATGCTCTTTCTTTTTCAGGAAAACTTTGAACTAAGCGTTTAGATGTATGATCCATTAAGTCTTGCAGTTCAACTTCTGCTGATACTTCAGTAACTTTTACATGAGATGGTACTGCTTCTTTTTTGGTAACCTTTTTATATCCAGGAAGAACATTCACATTATGATTCTTTAAAGAGCTTCGTAAAATATTATATTTCTCCTTTGACAATCCCAAGTCCATAAATAACGCTAAGGCTTCTTCTATGCTATACTTTGTGGGTAATGCATTCGGAGGAGTTGGAATACTTTTTTTAATCCTTCGCAGTCGATCTGGGCTAGCAAGCTCCACAGCTTTTGTAATATCAGACCTTGATTTATCTTTATCTTTTACGTACTTAAGACATAATGTTTCTGACAGATTCGATGTAGATATATCTTTTGTAGCATTTTGAAGTTTACGTTTTTTTGTGTACTCCGAACACTCGTTTATAGTTTTAGCAGGTCTTCCTTTTCTGCTGTCCAAAGATGTATGCGGTTCTTCGATGTTTTCAAAAGTTGTTACTCCATTTAGCCAGTCCGAATATCCAAGAAAACGAAGTGAATTTTGTTTTTAACATCCTTTTCCTGGTATCCTGGTAAACCGTGCAATTTTTCCGCAATAGCCAAATTAAATACATTTTCATTATGGTATTTTCTAAATAATTCGAACAATTCCGAATTTTGAAATGACATTATGAGTTCTGGTACTGACCACTACTTTTGCAAAGTAAAACTTTAACTGATTGCATTACACAATTGCAGATTAATTTATATCCAAAAATAAAAAGGTTCAAGCTACCTGATTTGCGAAACATAAATCTAGGCCACAATTAACTGGATTATATACAACTGCAGTTTTTATTTTACTTATTATAAAAACCAAGTTTTAAAACTACCTGCCTATTTTCATAATGTATTCTTAAATTTAAATAAATAAACAAATTCTAATAATTATGCCTACCTGATTGACACAAGAAAATATTGTTTATAAATAAGGCTACATACATACATATTTATAAGTAGGCACATATGCATATATTAACAGAAATATGTCAGTCAGTTCCACTTATATTTACATTTTTGTGCTGTAAGATAACATAAAATATAAAAATTATTAAAATTTTGGTAGCTTTTTTCCTTATTTGGCAATTTTTTTTTTAATTTTGGTTGCAAAAATATCTTGGCTGTGGCAACGCTGGCTATAAGATTTTAACATCTTTCTTCAAATTTCAAGAAAACCTGTAATTTTTTGTGGCCCAATTTAGCGAAATTATTTAAAGTACTGTGTAGTAAAAATGCTAAAAAAATATGGGCGTGACCATTTTTAGATATTCTCTATTTTATTTGTAAAAAGTACCTAAATATAGGGTGTCTGAAAAACAGCAACTGCCAAAAAAGTAGGGTATCTGGTGGACATTTTCTTACTTATTTTAATAAACAATAGATATACCTTTAAAACAATACCAAAAAAGTAGTGATCACATGGCAATATTTCTGACACTTCAATTCTAAAATGTCTTTTTTTTCTCAAAATCACCTTTTTTTGGACTTTCTAAAAAACTGTCGACTTTAAACAGCTTCACCAGCTATAATTCTTATCTAATTAAGAAAAACGTTTTTGAATTCTGATCAGTAAAATGGTCTTTATACGATGTGTTCATTCATTTTACAAAATTTTGTCATCAAATTTTGTATTTTTGCCACGGTTTTTGGGAAAAGGCGCCACAGTGCGCCGTTAGTGCTGCGGCAATTTTGTTGCTTTTTGCTTTAAAAGGAGAAAAAATATGAAATAAAGGTAAATAATTTAAAGTAAAAAGTGATTAAAACAACGAGCTGATTTGTGGCAAGCAATACTGCTAAAAAAAATTGAGTTTACTATATAAAATTATTACATATGTATGTACGAATAGTGTTGCATATTGTACGAAATCGATAATGATTTCATACAACGAAATTCTTGCGTACAATCAGTGTTGTACATACATAATATACATACACGAACATATGTATGAACGACAATTTTGATGGAATTTAATACATACGTTTTAATTGTCACAAAGACGAATTCTATTGAAAATGATTAGAATCGGTCTATAATTATATATAGCCCCCATACAAACTTTATTTCGGAATCGTCTTTGTGCTCATAAACAATCTAATTGTGGTGGTAATTAAATTCAAGTTGGCTCAAAATGATTTTATTGCAACATAAATCGAATAAGATTTGGGGGGCATTCGATTTCTCAACTTAGTTTTTATAGAGGACAATACTGAAAATCACGTTCACTAATGAGATTGGGTTAATTGTCAGTTTTAGCCGAGTGTTCAATTTTTTAAAGTATTTAGCATTAAGTGGTTCTTCTATTACTTCTCAACTCTAGTCCAGTTAAAATTTTGCAGTTTTTGTATTATAGTATAAACTTATTATAGTTTAAACTTAAAATTGATTTTGGAATACTTCGGAAATCGGTTTTGACAACTATATTATGTAAGTTCTACCACTACTATGGATAACGATCTTGAAGCGATGTGGTGGCTTAAGTCTTGGCTGTGGTTTGGGTCTTGGTCCGAGTATTTTGCCAGCATCTGGTGACTCCCGAGATGAAGGCAGTGAACCTAAAGGCCTTGGAAACGAAAAGTTATCCATCCCCTAAACCGAGGTGTTATGCGACCCGTGCCTATCGGTTGGTTTGCAGTCAGGGGTCACCGACTGTATTATCACGGAGCTTTGCTGATACCTGGGCACCTCAGCAAACAGACTACGCCCTTACCGCGTTATTGGGGGCTATGACGTGGCGGACCTCCAGATCCCTTACACTCTTGGGACCAAAAACAAAATGACAACTCTCTTCAAAAACAATCAAAAACAAAACAAACCGTACACTGACAATGGCACGGAACAAGACATGAAAAGGACCAATGATAATGACAATGAGACGAAGACAATCCCGTCGGTGGCTGTATTAGCCTCGACACCCAACAGCGGCGATGTACCTCTGTCATTCGCGCGAAGTACATCAAAAGCCGCAATAGCCCTTTCCGCCAAAGCGGATAAATCCCATGCATCGGGTGCTGCCAAGTTGGAAATGACAAAGTCGTCCAACAAAGCAGCCTCCCATATGCCTATTGTGCAAAGGGGGAAAGAGATGATTACATCCTGCCCCACTTCTGTACCTCCCCCGCCAATTTCGGAGTCACTAAGAAGACACCTCGGCATAAAAATCCTTCCAAGAGGGCATCTAATTCAAGGCGTGCTGCCGTGCGTGTTATCGAGCTATTCGGCTCCAAAGATGCCAATGAGCTTTCTGCTGAACAGGAAGCTTCATTGGAATGGGCTAAGGCCCTTACTGCTGGGCTTCAGAGCGTTCCACCTCCTGCCCCTGCGAAGGCAATGCCTAAACGGCAACGTTCGGAGAAAGAAGCGACAGCCGTTAGACAGCAACCAGGGACATACACCAAAGTCGACTAATAGGTCCTACAGCGAGGTTAGGGATATTATAGACAGAGGTGCTGCTGATGGATCCATCTCCCACTCTAGGTGGGACTTGGTGAAGCAGCAAATGATGGGTGTCTTTTGGAAGATCCTTAATGAGAATCCAGGAGCACCCCGCAATGTGACGATGCTGGCTGGTACCAGGGTCACGTGAAGCTGATGGCGTGTGTGGACTAGCGCTCGGCACTTCTGCTGAAGCTTGCCATCGGAGCGATTGGCGAAATATGGGAAAGTGCTAGGCTCGACGTGGTTTTGGTGAGTGAGATACCACGGAAACCTAGATCCATCGTCACCATCCCAGCGGAACCCTCTGCACCGGAGGAAATCTTGAAGATTATTCAGTGCTGCAAACCCCAACTTCCCACTTATAACTGGAAAGTTGTCAAGGTTTCAGCAGCTGAAGGATCATCAAGAAAGGCGATCGTAGTCCTGAATCAGGACTCCTTGAAGCCACTGAGGGAGAAACAGGGCAAGATTTATTATGGTTTTAGTACCATCTTGCTCCGTGTCTACCAAGGTGATGACAGCGATCCCGCTCCGAAGGTTGTAGAGCCTACGCAGTCCGTGGACTGCACGAATGACGCGAGGAGGAGCTAGTAATTATCCAAGAACCATGGATCCACAAGGATCGCGTTGCGGATTAAACCTCAAGGGCTATAAGCTTCTATATGCCAAAGGAACAGGTAAAATTAGATCTTGTATTTTGGCTAAAAGCACGTTGGATATCTTCATTCTTTCTGTTTCAGTGATGAAGACACAACTTTAGCGGCCCTAGAGATGAGCGACATGTCGATCTGGATCGTCTCGGGCTATATGGCGCATGACCAGGATAATGAGCCACCCAATAGGCTTGTTCGTGGCTTAGTAACCAAAGCTGGCTCCATGGGTACCCCGGTGGTTATCTGTGCTGACGCTAATGCGCACCACATCACGTGGGGCAACTCCAACACCAACACTAGAGGTGAGTCGCTACACTTTGTTGAGTCGATTCGACAGATTAGGGATCCCGTTGTATGAAATCTGATTCTAAGCTTTTGAAGCATCTCCTGGGGACTTGGCGTCAATCCACAGAAAACTGAGTTGGTACTCTTTACCAGGAAGTACAAGGTTGGCAACTTTAGACTTCCTAGGCTAAATGGCACGGAGCTGACGGCCTCGAACAGTGCCAAATATTTGGGCGTAATTCTCGATAGCACACTATCATGGGAACTCAACGTTCAGGCCATTGTGGCCTTATACACCTGCAAGAGATCTTTGGGCAGAAGCTGGGGAGTCGAATGGGTCTTTGAGGCGGTGGTAAAACCGATCCTCTTTTATGGGGTCATAGTGTGGTGGCCTATCATGGAAAGGGGACGGTACTGCAGGAGAAAGTTTATAGGGTGGCTGCGCTGATGATCACGGGATCGCTCCGCTCGACACCGACGAAGGCGCTGTTTACTATGCTGAACTGGCTGCCGGTTGACATCATGGCCGAACAACAGGCCCTGACTTCCGCTATTAGACTGAGGGCCTATGGTCTACGCGGAACTATGGTCGTGCTTAACGCATCATATGACCTGGCGGAGCTGGAATATTGCACTACGGAACCCTTGTTCGGTGCTTTGTTCACAGTTCATCATGGTAATGATGATGAGCTGCTCGATAATACGCGATCTCTAGAACCGGCCCTACGGGTCTACACCGATGGTTCCAGGATGTGCAATAGAGTGGGTGGAGGTTTCTTCATCGATGAATTGGACATTAGAGTCTCTTTTAGGCTGTCAGATGGCAGTAGTGTGCTGCAGGCGGAAATCTCTGCCATAAAGCGGGCGGCAAACTGGCTGAAGTACTATCGTATATCGAGGGATATATGTATATTTACGGACAGCAAGGCTGTCATTGCAGCTCTGGCTGGTGTCTTTACGACATCTATGTTAACAGTGGAATGCCGGATGTCTCTAAATGAGATCGCGAAACATTCCAGTGTAACGCTGACATGGGTACCAGGGCACAGTGGATGCCTGGGTAACCAAACTGCGGACGGTCTGGCCAAACGGGGCTGTCTCTTGGACGACATGTTCGTCGACGGCCTGATTGGCACTTCAATGGCCCGCTGCAAGACTCTCATTAGACGAGAGTCGTACAGAAGGGCTCAGGGGAATGGCAGGGGGGGCATACCTGCTTGATGGCCAGGGCTCTATGGCCTGGCTAGGACGCGTTGAGAATCACGCGTGTGTAGAAGCCCAACAAACACGGAGGTTTGATTTCAAATTGAAAGCGAGTTAAAATCAAGCTTTTTCTCTAACGACAAACGTTTGATAATGATTTGAAAATCATAGCATTCTCAACAAAAAGGGGAAATTATTTTCAAATTGAGAAATGCAATTATTTTTAACTTGCTTTCAAACGTTTTTTTATTTAAATTCATTATTTATTTAAATAAACTGTGGGATATTCAAATCTTGCAAATTCTTCCACTTATTTGGCTGAATTAATAGTGGACAAGTATATTGAGGTTTTGGTTCATTATGTCCTGTATAAGGTTGAATACGAACAGGTAGATCAATGTAATCTTTTTAATTAACTTAGTGTTCGCCGAATGGTCAAAATTCAACCATAAATGTTTATGTACTTATGAAGAAAACATAGTACATCAAGTATTTATGAATTTACATGTTTCAAGCATTTATTTTTTCCGTCTTAGTGGATCGATTTGGCGAGGGACCAACCTCCGGTTCATATTTTATCTTCCACGTGAGATTTTTTAATTTTATAAGTTCGATATAAAAAATATTAGAAAATATCAATTCAAAAACAAAAAAGTATCAAAAAAATCTCCTTTATAGACTCAGAATATTGCATGTTTTATTTTATTTTTCTATGTCTAATATTAACGTTGAACAAATAAGTACCAAAAAGCCCCCCTTACATATCGTTACCTTAATATAAAAAGGCCCCAACTCATTATTTTTGGAAATCCGTTTTTTTATTGATTCTTGTAGAATGGTTGCTAATACACATTCTATTAAAATTTCAAGCAAATTAGATTAAAAATAAAGAAGTTATAAGCAGAACACAAAAAGCCCTAACTCATACACACAATTTTTCTAAAGAAAAAAAGCCCTAACTCATACACACAATTTTTCGAATCTGTATTTCAATCTGAATTCCTCGTTTAATTTTAATAAAGATGTTTTTTGACAATGTTTGTGTAGCTATATTATTTCAGCTTTTATTAAGTTTTTTCCTTCTCCTGTAAAAAGTGTTTTTGATGAGTTGGGGCCTTTTTATATTAAGGTAACGATATTCTTATTCACTCAGGACCATCTTTATAGGTCGAATATCAACAAAAATCTTAAAGGTACCAGATAAACAACAAAAATAACTACCAACATTTTTCATCTTATAGGTTTTCATTCTCTCAGGACCCTCATGTAGCATGGAAAAGTAAAAGAAAGAAATTAAATTTCCCGTATTTATATAGTCGAAATATTCGAAAACCGCTTTCTAAAAAATGTCGAATAATCGGCCACCCTATTTTTTTTATTTGATACCCAACAAACACGGAGGTTTGATTTCAAATTGAAAATGATTTGAAATCAAACGACTAACGTTTAATAATGATTTGAAAATTATAGGCATTCTTTACAAAAAGGTCAAATTATTTTCAAATTGAAAAACGTCTTTATTTTTAACTTGCTTTTAAACGTAACTTTCAAAGGTTTTTTAAATATAGATTTTAATACCATGTGGAACAAAAATAAAAATTTTTAAATATTTTAATTTAAATGCATTATTTATTTAAATAAACTGTGAGATAAACATTCGGCACCGTAGCCAAAATATGAAATAATGTTCTTTCCGTCTTCTATTTCTTGCAAGGAAGAAATTGGCTCCCTTTTATTTTGAGGATTGTATCACCGCGATCATACAACAAACTTATAAATTCCGAACTTTTTCGTTTTATTTTTTTTTTTTTTAAAGAAATAAATCTTAACCACGAAGTAAAAATTAAACTTAAATCGCCATTTTTAATGTTTACATTTATTTTTCGCTTTAGTATTGCCAAGATTAGTTTTGATTTGAATTTAACATTTGATACCAAATTGACATCAAATTGATAAAACATTTGATGCCAAATGTTTATTTTCAAATCATTATCAATTTGAATTTACATATTAAAATCCAACAATTGAAAAACGTTTGAGAATTGTGTTTGATGTCAAATGATAAAGTCATTTCATATCAATGGTTTGACTTCGTGTTTGTTGGGTAATTGGAAAAAACAAATTTTTGATTTATGTACATATGTATGTGTTCTGCATATGGGTTAGTAGAAAATTTAAACGCTTATAACTCTGAAAATATTGAACAAATTTTAATAAAATATGTATTGCGCACTTCTGTAAGTTAATACCTTTCAATTGGCGTATATTTTGTTCAAATCGGTTGGCATGCAGAGGAGGAAAGTGTTCTTAAATGTTTTGCCTTTGCCGATTAATATAAAGAGATTTATGTATATGTATTTTATATTTTCCAAAAACAAAAAGTTAAAATATTTTCATGGTAATTCAATTAAGAATCGGCTTTCGCTATTTCGATAAACGATTAAAATATGACAAATTCATGTTCAGCATGCAAAAAATAATAAGAAAACATGTATTGCAAGAAGAAATATGTAATTCCAAAAAAATATTTGAAAATTAATTACATATTTCAAAATATAGAGGGTGTTGCATTCAGAAATATTAATTGTGTAAGATAAAGAAATAACAAAAATGCAAATAAAACAGCCAACAAAAATATGTTTTTTATGAAATTCACACAATAGCACTTAGGCCAAATTAAATGATTTTTTTGATTCGATCTTTTGAAGTCTCCTTACCTCATAAGGCTCATGCGCACTCACAGAAATTTTTTTTGTTTTATTACACACGCTCGCAAATACACATTCTTGCAAATAAAATTTTTAATCACACACGTTCACGTGCGAAAATTTTAAAACACTTCTATGAGAACCATTACTTTTTTATTCCACAAAAAAGAAACTTGTTTTTAACAAATTTTTATTTATGTATTTGGTTTTCTGGTTCTTAATTACACTGTGCTCGAAATTGACACTTTTTTTATGGTGTTTTAGCATAATTCGGGTACGCTGAATCCAATGGTGCCCACTGTTTTTTTAGGTTAGCTCTTGTTTGCGAGATATACCGTTATTTCAAAAATGGAGGAGGTTGCACAACATATATGAGCAGTCGTTTTAGAAACATATTTTTTTTTTTTTTTTGGAAAAAAATAATTTTATTATCAAAATTTCGAAATGTTTGTTTTTTAAAAATTCATAAAAAATTGGAAAATGCAGCTAGGCTTCTAATTTTTTGCAAACATATAAAAAACGAAGCTGCAAACAAAACAAGCCAATATGTTACCAACTTTTGATTTTATTCACAAAAGTCGACAAATTTTAATTAATTTAAGAATTTCACAAAACGCAATATTTGTATGGAAGCCCCCCTAAAAAGTGGAGATAAGAGGCAAGTATGTTTCTATGATGCCGCTGTTAGCAACTTTCTGCTAATTTAGCAATTTTTACGGAATTTTTGACATTCCCTATAGTTTTTTTTTTTATGGCTTGTATAAAATATTAAACATTTTCGAGAATTTTCGCTTTCTTTGAAAATTTCTTTTGTTATTTTCTGACATTTTGTTTTTTTTTAACCCATTTAGCGATTTAAAATAAATTTTTGTGTTTGTTTAAAAGTTTGCAATTTTTTGCGAATTTTAGCCATATTTACGATAGAAGCGATTTTTTCCTGTGATTCTTTACAGCTTTCACGATTTTTAATGCGGATAGCAAATTAGCGATCTTTAGTTCAACTAAAGTTCTTTCGAACAATAACTTCGAATACACAAAAACATGCGAATTTAAGAACACCAATTTATGAATTATGCGGATACAAAAATTGTTTCGTTAAAATAAATAAATTAAAATAAATAAATATTTATGTATTTATGTACACATGTACGGCCTTATTTATAAAAAAGTATACGTAAGCATTTAGAAAATAAAACAATTTAACAAAAAATTATAAATAAATTACTTTGAAAGTGCACTACTTTTTACCATTTTTGTTTTGATTTTACAGAATATATTTTCAAAGTTTGTAACAATTATGTAAAATAACTTAATTTTATTTAAAATTTAGATGAAAGGTATTTATTCAGCCTGATTACGGTTGGCGTATACGCCTGAGTCGTTTTTTGTAGTAGATTAATGAATGCTTCCGATTAATGAATATGTATAGTTACGTTTGTGAAAAAAGTGGAGATTGCAGCCTTTGCATCTATACCCCTCACATATTCTTATTCTCTTCTTCAAGATCTATCACTCAGCTAAGTTTCAAGTATAAAATGTCATTATTAATAAAACTACGCATTTATATATTAACTTACACAACAAAACACACAAATTATTTTAGAGAAAACCCTTCATATCTCAAAAAACGAAATTTTGACTTAAGCCATTATTATTTATTGCCACAGATATAAAATATAATTAAGTGCAAAACCAGAATTTCCAAATCTGGACACTGATGCAATTTCAAAGAGGAATTTTAAAAACTCAAAAAAATCCCGGTATTCTCAATGAGGTATTCGGTATTGGAATCCCTAATCGCAACGCAACGCCAAAGAATTACAGTAATCCCTTGATTTACGTCGCCTCGATTAACGTTGTTTCGGTTTGCGTCGCCAAATTTTTTGTGCCTTCTAAATTTAATTTGCGTCGTCAGGGGGGGCTACTCTCTATTGCGATGCGAAAGCTAAATGCCGACTTGGTGCTCTCTATCACTTTCGCAAAATTGTTTGAAAATGAAGCAATACTGGCAATAAAAATGAAAGATGGCGCAGATTGACAGTAATGAAATGCTAAAATATGTAAAAATATTTGAAATTGAAAAATTTAAATAAAATAAATGTGATAATTTGCGAAAAGAAAAAAATTAATGGATGCGAAAGACAAATGCGCAAACGCAGTAAAGAGTGTGTACCAATCGCTAAACTTGCTACCATTTTCTTTCGCATCGCAATAGAGAGTAGCCTCCAGCTTTTTTGTGACTTATTAATTTTTTTGAATATTTCGTAAAATACGCAAAAAAAAAAAAAAAAAAAAACTGGCCACCACTGAATTTTATAAAAAAAATCTTCGTACATTGTATGCAAAAATTTCGTGGTGTGAAATTACAAAAGAGTTCGTAGAATGTACGACAGTTTTCGTACATTTAAGACAGGCATTTTTTGAGTGTAGAAAATACTTATTTACACTTAATTTTCTGTTACATATAAGCAGATTTTTCTAGAGAAAATACGGTGGTTCACAGAATTTTCGATAAAAACGCGCTTGTTTTCAGAATACTGTTTTAGTCAAAATTCTGCTTCGCTAGTTTTCTGCTTAAAATCTCATTATTCATTAAAAAATTCCTTGTTTTTATTTATATTTTAATAATATTTTTTTTTTATTAATATATATCTTTACATATTTTTTCCTTTTTGTTAAATTTATATGTATTATGCTGTTATAAACTGCATTTCCATTTTTTTTTTGTAATTAATCATTTTTTAATTAAATGTTAAACAATATAAATCACTATGTAGATTAATAAAAGTATGTGATTAGGGACATTATTTTTATTCTTTTATTTGCTGATAATAACATTAAAATGTTAGAACTAAAACTATTTAGGGAATTAGAGAGAAATGGGGAGAAAGTAAATCAGTTGATCAGTTGAATAATGAAAATGTAAAACAGTGTTTATATGTATGTACCTTTTATACATACGGTATATAAAATATAGTGACAAAATAAAAACCATTTATAACATTTAATATTGAACCAACAAAAGTGAGAATCGAACTATTAACTAAACTTAGCATAATTTAAATCAATTATAAATTGAGCTTTAAAAATATTTTGTTTCTGTAACGATGTTTTGTTATTTCAGCATTTATCTTTTCATTTTTTTAAGCCTGAAATATTTAAAACGCATCTAGGCTAAAATGCGTTTAAGCTTAATTTCTTTTATGTACTTTTAATGCATTGTGTTGTGTGTTCATGTTATTTAAAAACTTACAGTTTTATGCTTACAAAAAAAATATATAAAACAATGAAAAAAATTCAATGGTTTATGTAGTGGCATTTAAAAGTATTAATTAATTTTTTAATTATCTGTTAACACTACTACTTAATAAAAAATATTTACATTTGTTTTTTTTTAATTATAATTAAATGGAAAGCCTGAAGAAATGACTATTTGTTTAAAGTTTTGGCTTTCCAAATATTTTTACAGCAAAAATTCTTAATGTTAAATTTTTTTACACATTTCTTGTTTGTAATTCAATCATTATAATTGTAGGGTATTGTTTAACACAAATGCTATTTATGTTATTACATGTAAATTAAATAGATTAATAATAGTTTAATTAAAATATAAATAAATCCAGTTAAAAATAATAATTTTTTTTTGTATTTTCAGAAGTTGTTGGGTTTGATTCGCTTTATTTATTTCATGTAGTATTAATTTGTATTGTATTTTTTTTAAGTGCTAAGATATTTTTAAACATTATTTTAAAAATAAAATTGGTAAAATATACAAAAAACACAACAAAGTTTAAATTAAAATTTACATATCTTCTACATACATATATATCATATATGCGAAAGTTGCTTGTTGGTTTAAATGTAATGAAGGATTTCTCTTTTTCATTAATTTAAAAACTCATCAAACCTTACAAACATACAAGACTTAGAATAATTTGTGGTAATTAAAAAGAATTAGGTTGTTATATAAACATTTTTAATGGGTTTTAAACTTTCTTACGTAAACGTTCTTCGGTTTCTCCACGCCATTCGGGATCATTGGGATCATCGTCCAGAAAAGGTTCTTCTTCGGTTGATTCACCTTCACTGTCACCACGACGTTTACGTTGCTGTCTGCCAACATAGGCACCGTATTGATCACCGTATACATCGTCATCATCATCGTAAAGTCCACCACTAGCATTGACATTTCCAATGCCAACACTATCGGCCGTCAGGTGATCATCATTTGGAGCCAAATGATGTTTCGGATAATCATCATCATAATCTTCATCATACAACAGCACATCATCAACATTGCTATCGTCTGCTGAAATTGGTCGTATGTTTTTGAAATTGGAACTTTTAACACGTCTCGTCGTTGTTATTGCTGCATCGCCACACAGTGTTGAGGCTCTTGAACTACGTTTTGAAGTATTGCCACTTATAGAACGCGGATGTTTATTATTTAGAATTCCTCCTAAACCACTAACACCTCCTCCACTACCACCGCCAGGTAGATAACATTCATCAAAGCGCTTGCTGTCTTCACTGTGATCACTGGGCATAGCACGCATCAATTCATCAAATTGTTCGTCAGTTAGGGGGAATGTTAGTGGTTCATACGGGGACATAAGCTAAAATATATAAATAAAAATAATTATACCAATTGAAAAAATAAAAATATTTTTATTACAAAATGAACTCTTAAATAATCATTAATAAATAATCAGGTATCTTTTTAAAAGGTGTAATAAATTTCTAGCGATTTTAAAATCCATCTTTTAATTATAGGCCCCTATTATGAGTTACATTCGTCAAACGATTTTCGCTGGCTATCGAACATCGACTATCGAATGTACATTTTGTATTATGAGTTGACAGCACTGTCGAATATTTCGTTGTGCATCGATTTTTTTAAGAAAAACAAATTTGCTTTCGACGGTGCAAATAAATGTAAAAAACTTGCTGAATATGTAACTATTTGAAAATTTTTTTGTGTTCGTACACCAAATACCATATTGTTTATTAGTTTTGTTCATTTTATGCAAGTCCAACGTCTTAAACAGCAATTGGAAACGGTCATATTCCTTATTTTTTAAATTTGTAAACAAAAATTTTTATTTTAAGTGATCGAAAATGTTCTACTGTGAATAAAAAACATCACAATAGTAAATTTTATCGGATGCGCGCCATGATACCAAATAAAAATTCGTTCGATCAGCTAATTCCACTGATGTCGAAAATCGAATTTAGTTCATAATAGGCACCATAGTCTTAATTTTTTGTTCAAAATACAGTTAAACTTACTATGTATATTGTAGAAAATGTATTAGAAATCAATTGTTTAAGATACTGAAAACGATATTATCGTTTCGTTTTCTTAATTTATTTCCATAAAATACCTGATTAATTAAAATTTTTGTTTTTGAAGAACAACAACACTTTAGCACCCCAAAATTGGGCAAATAACCATCATAAAAAAAAAAATTTGCACACACATTCATATCTTCTAGAAGTATAGTTTTGTCAAATATAAATGAATTTCGGCAAAATATTTTTTTGGGTTGTCGGCATTAAGATACATATATGAATCATTGATATAATAATGAAATAAAAAATATCTCGTTTACTAAACAAGAATTCGCTTTAAATAAGCTGTTGAGTTAAGCGAACAATTCCGTTATATTTAATACGATTTTATAATACAAAGCGCCTTTTTTGTATGTTTCTAACGTGGCGTTTACATTTGTCAATACTGGCAAAACATGCACACTTTTACAACTGTCTTGGCTACTGTATAGCAAATTTAGCAGACAGTAAAATTGGACATTGATTTGCATTTGCTAACAGTAATTAAAAGTTTAGATATTTTATGTATTAGTTAATTGTTAAATTTTTTCACACAATATAGTTATCTTAAGCTATTTTTAAATTAGTTTAGTTCATAAAAAGTACGTTTTGCTGGACTTGAATTGCAACATTCACGTTTGACATATTTTGTAAACTGTCTTAACTACTTAACTTAGACAAAGAAACATTTTGTTTAGTAGCAAATTACGGGTGGCGAAGAGAGAATGGTTTTTGTGTTCGGTACTCCGCGGCACGCTTTGTTCTCATTTTCTATGTTGACATTTGCTTTTTGAGAAAAACAACAATAGTAACTGAATGTTTCCGGTAAAGCAGACCATAAACGATTCAGTTCAATTGTCAAATGAGTCGGTTGTTCTCCAAATCAAAGCGTGTATGGCCTTGTCAATTGATTAGTTTGACGGTTGTCGAGTTGGATGAAGAAAAATCAAAAGATTTTGATTTTTTCAAGTTGACTACTAAGTCTTTCAATTTGATTGTACTGTGTGTACTCGAGTCTCTTGATTTGCTCAGTTTTGGGACCCATTCTCTTCACGTTATACGTTAATGACTTATCCAGTTATATTGATAACCATATATGTAAGTAATTTTTGTTCGCTGATGACGTATTACTTTTGTTTAATGGCAGAAGAGCGGAAATTAATAATTTATGTTTAAACATCAATGATATTATTCAACGTTTTCTATATTGGTCTAATGAAAATTGCCTATCCATAAATTCGTCAAAGACTAAAGCTCTTGCTTTTGGTATCAATGAACAGCAGTTACTTGATTTAAATATATATGTTGGTGGAACACGCGTGAACTTCGTGGATCGGTTGAAATGTCTAGGCATTTATTTAGATAAATGTTTAAATTTTGAGACTCATATTGATAACATTAGCTGGAAAGTTTCAAGTTTATTGCGTCAACTTTACTCTACGAATATTTATTTGCCACAACGTATTAAATTGCGTTTGGCTCATGCAGTTTTAATGCCACAGATCTTATATGGTCTTGAAGTTTTTTCTGGTTCAATGAATTATGTAACCTGTAAGTTATGAATATGTCTGAATATGTTAAACGCTTTATGGGCTGTTCTTTCGGTAATGTAATAACTTTACGTAACTTGGTGTTTTTCTATAAAATTATAAAAAGCGGGTTTCCCACGCAACTTTATTCCAAATTTCTTTTTTCCCATTCAACAAGAAATCCTTAAATTATATTATTTATTTATTTATTTATTTATTTATTTTTATTAATATCAATGTTGCCTAGAATTAACAATGCTTTATTTGAAAGGTCTTTTATTGTAAGAATTGCACGTCGTTGGAACACATTACCCATTGAGCTTCGTGTGTTTTCACATTCAAATAACGCCTTTCGTGTGAAAATGTTGGCTGTTCTTCCGAACTTATAGTGAACAATTCATTGTATTTAATTTAAAACGTGATGTTGCTTACATATATTTTGGGATCAATTGTCTTTTTATATTTTTTATTTAATTCTACCTTTATATGTATATATATATATGTGTACAATGTACACTGTACATATATATGTTTATTGATTTTTATTTTGGTTTGGGACCTAGGGATTTTAGTTAAATTCTAATTTAAATATTTTTAGTATTAATTCAGGTATATTTCTTTGTAATATAGTTTATTGGCCTAATGAGGCTTTTATATTACCTGTAATAAATTGTAATTGAAAAATAATGTTTTTAGTTTTCTTTTGCAAAAAAAAAGTTAAGTATTTTAAAAATTGTATTTTATTTCATTAAATTTTAAAATTAATTTAAAATCTTTCAATTCAGTTGACGGAGTTCGCTGTGTGAGCGCCAATAACAAAAACAAGAGAGTTCCAGATGTTTTCCTTTTAAATGTTCGCTCGTCTAAACTCGACCTTTTTGTCAACTAATATGTATTTTCTTACTGTCTTGCCAGTACTGTCAAATGTAAACGCTGTGTTTGATAAATGTATTTGCTGAGAGAGAGATAGTTTCGTCAACAGTTTTATTATGGTAAATTTTACACACGTGTTTACTACAGCTTTTTTTTGGTTTGTTAACCACAGCGTAGTAAATAAAATTTTCTGTTGCGGTGTTGTCAATGTTAGTACTTTAACTACATTAATAGGAGCAACAAGGGTACTTTACTGACAAGATTGATAGCCGCTTTAGTTTTAAATTTTTGGTACATCCAATAAAAATTAAGTGTACTATTAAGAACTATGATGTACATAAAATTTCCCAAATTTTTTAAAATGTACACATGTTATATATTAAAAAATACAAACACAGTAAGTCCACTTTTAATAGATTTGCTTTGTTAGTTTTTCTTTAAAAAATAAAAACATCCATTATTTATTTTAAGATTATATTTGAAATTTTTTAGGCATTTTTTTTGTAAAAACAAAAAAAAAAAAAAAATTCCATGCCCTTGTTACAACATTAGTTTTTACCTCTTTTGAATCAGGTGTTGAACTTCGCCTTTCCAATTCTCGATCACGTTTTGTTGAAGTTGTGCGTCTCCTTTCATAACGTTTACTACTAAGGCTTGGAAAAGAGTTTATGCCCAAAAATGAGGCTAAATAGAAAAAAAATCATGCTTTAAGTAACTCCTCTTTAACCAAAAATGTATTAAAAATATTTTACTTGAATTATCTCCGGCTTCGGAAATTGTATCTAAAGGATTCAATGGTGTTGCTGGATTTGAAGGAGATGGTATACTCTTAAATTAAGAAAACGTAAATTATTTTACTTTATTGTATTTTAGAGCAAAAAATGTTACATACCTCTAGGTCACCCCCACCTACACTAGGTGTTTGCGGTGCTGGTGAGCTAGGATCTGGTGTATTTGCTCCACTCGATTCAGCTCGACTGTCAATGCGTCGATTCGCTCTTGAACGAGTACTCCAGGGAAATTTAAGGTATGTTTGAAATTTACGTCGTTCCTCGGTTAAAGCTCTTTCATGTCTTAAGACCATGGCATCGTCGGATATGTCTTCATCCTCCTCAATGCAGATTTTTAAATTATTTTGCAGTATTAAACCCTCTTTATCATTCTCTTCTACAGTTTTAGGCTCCTTCTTTTCCTCATGTTCTGTATTTGCGGTTTTATTGTTATCTATCACACTTGTAGGTTCAATTTTAAGTTTTTTTAATTCTGGTTCTTTAGTAGTTTCGTCAACATCATCAACATTTTCGTTATCACTGTTGTTGGGAGATTTTTTGCCTTTTTCTTTAAAACATTCATGACTGATGTTATTACTTCCAGAGAAATCGGAAGCCAAAGGAGATTTATTTTCATTTGTGTCTTCTTCTATAATTTGAACGTTAGTTTCAATTTCTTTTTTCAAATTGATATCAATTTTTTTGGAACTGTCACATTCTTCTTCCTTAGCTGTTTCTAACTCGACATCTGTAGATTGATCTTTAGATTTTTCCTTAATATCAGTTGGTTCGGTTTTGCTTTCATCGCTAATGTAACCATTTGTTACTGGTTTACTACCATCTAACGATGTTTCTATATCAGATGTTTGATTTTTAATGATTTTTAGTTTGTTTATATTAGCTTCTTCATTTTCATTTTCAATTACACGCCACCTAGTTGAAATAAAAATATGTATATAGAATTATGGTGTTTTCTTTTCTACAAAAAATGTGACATTTTATTTTAAAAAAATGCAATTTGGTGTCTGTTTCCTAAAAATTTTGCTCCCGAAAAGGATGAGTTTTTTAGAATAAAACAAGCCACCCTTTTTGGAAGCAAAATTTTTAAGAAACAGACACCATATTGCAATTTTTTTAAAATAAAATGTCACATATTTTGTAGAAAAGAAAACACCATTAATTAAATTAAATTAAATTTTAATTAAAAAGTTTACTTACTTTGGTGTTGGAATTTCTTTATAGGGTAAAATCTCAACTCGAGTAGCAGCAGCAACACTGTAGGGTATCACAATATTATCAATATCGTATGACGTACGGTTTTTACGATCAAGAGATCTGAAAAAAATGAAAGTTTAAAATTTTTTTCAAAATTGTTCCAACATATGCTAAAGTTTAAAAAAATCTAGTTTCGGAACACATTGTAATTTCCCCATCAAATCCAAACTTTAAATAAAAAAAATATAACAAACCAATAAGATAAGACCAATAAGATGCCGTCGTAAACGTATCTTGTTTTCTTTTGAAAATATTTTTAAAAAAACTATAAATTTGTTAAAATTTGCTGTTTATTTTTTTCTCCTTTTATTTTGCTTTCAGATATTTACTGACTATTTCCGATGTGCGAAAGAATTCTATCATTTGTACAACTACATTTAAAACAAAAACAAAGTTTTTTAGAATATAGGTTCTATAGGTTCGAATTGTCAAAGGTAGGGATGAGATTTCCATGCTCTAAAACATCGAAAATACACGCATAAAATATGCACTAAAAACTCCAAAATATGCATTAAAAAATAAAAAATATGCACTAAAAACAATAAAAAAGCGATTATTCTTTAATTTTATTTTAAACAAACAAATTAAAAATTCTATTGTTGTTTTTATTCCATTGTTATTCATAAGTATAATATTTTTTAAAACTTAAGCTTCGTTCACAATTAAAGAAACTTGGTGTTCATAATAGAGCAACAATTTATTTTGCAACCACACACATTTTGCATTAAGAAACCGTTTCCAAATTTTAGCCACAATATTTATTTATCTATTTTTACAATACCTACAACCTAGCCTTTAAAGGCCATAATCGGTTATGCATTTATTATTATTTTTTACAACATTACGTTAAAATTTTCATTCAAAACTAAATAAACTTATTTTAAACGTCAAAAACAATTTCATACAAATTGTTGGTGAAGTTCTATTCTAGTTGACTCAAATTTTAAAAAAAAAAACTTTAGTTTCAATTTTGTTTATAAAATGAAAGGAAAATATATGAAATACTTTGGGAAGAAATAAGATAGAAGAAAAGACGAAGTTGTTGCTCTGCTTGTGAACAAAGATGCCAATTCATTTGAAGAATATTAATTTTCTATTTATTTATTTATTTTATTTTTTTTATTTATTTTATTTATTTATTTGTGGTACAATAAGCCTAAAAGGCCAAAGACGTACCATTGGAATTCAATATATCACAAATTCAATATTTCCACCATTCACTATTTCAGATCCAACATTTGATTCTAGATCAAAAATAGTTGAAATTTGTTTTATTGTTTGAAATGCCATTTTTTTTTTGCAAAACTTTTTGTATTTTTTATAATTTGTCGGGCTATTCTTTCTTCCACATTGTTTCCCGTATGAAATCAATATTATCGAATTGGCTTCTAATTTCCTCTGCAACTCGATGTAACCCATGTGCCTAGCAAGTAACATGTAACAGTTTTGGATAAAATATTTTAGGCCAAATGGCAGCGTTAACCATATAAGGTGCTGCATCAGTTAAAAATTTAAAGATCTTTTGTCGAAATCTTTTATTTTAAGCAGAGCTCCCAAAAAATGTATTTATTGATTTAAAAATTTTTATTTTGAAAAATTTTTTTATACAATTTTGAAATTTTTTGAAGAATTTTTTTTTTTTTATAATATGGAAATTTAAAAAATATGACACTCAAAAATATTAAAATATGCATTTAAAACCAAAATATGCAAAAATATGAATTTTCACAAAAAATATGCAACAATATGCAAAAACTAATTGATGCAATTTTAACACAAATTTAATGATTCGGAAAGATAATTGGTCGACATCGATCTTAGACTATCGACAAAAAACATGCATTTTTTGCAAATGGTGAAAAATTTAACGTGAACTTTAAACTCCATAATATAATTTTGTTTTGTCGGGTCCATAATTAAAATTTGCGGTCCACTAAAAAAATCTTGATTTTGAAAAGAATTCTTTAATTTTTTAACTCTAAAATATAATAACGTGTGTTTTGGTTGGCTTTAAAAAATCTTGACAAAACATATTTTTCCCTAATTCTTGACTAGCACTGAAAATTCTTGTAAATCAAGAAAAATCAGGACCGTCTGGCAAGCCTAGTCGCAAATAAGGTATTCTCTTGAAAATTTGTCTATTAATAATGTGGTTTGGGGTATCACAGGGTCACTATAATTTCTTAGTTTTTTTATGATGGATTTTGTAACCAAAAAAATAAATAATTTTTTATAATGGATATTTGTAACCAAAAATTTTTTTGGTTGAAGTAATAGTTATTATTTATAACAAAATATATATATATACTAGGGCGGGACAATTTGAATGGAGCCGAAAAATTCGATTAGAGCCGCCCCCTAGGATGATTCTATGGACAATTCTAAGCAACTTTGGTGAAGGAACCATAGGTCTATCTCGATTTTCGAGTCTCCCACTTTTCAAAAAATGATTTTTTCAAGTCAATAAAAAAAACACTTTTTTTCGTTTTTCGTTTCAAATCAAAATTTGATATTTGAATATAAATAAAATTCTCAATTTGTAGGTTGAAAAAATATATTCGAACCAAATGTTTTATTTTTTAATTCTTTTAGTAAAAATATAAAATGGATGCAAATGCATTGCCGTCTACATCGCAAACCGCAACAACATCAACGAGTACCGAAAGCCATTTGAAGCATATTTGTCTTCGCACGATAAGGCTTTATATACTTTATCAAGACAAGTTGCTTAGGTTTCGAACAATACTGTATATGCAGCGGTAATGGGTAAAACTTCCCGATTGAATCTTTAAAAAAAAGTAGTACTTATAATTCAGTCCCTGTTAAAAGCAAAAATGGAGCATATTCATAACTTATCACTAACAGTATATATATATCGTTCAAAATAATATCGACATTTGGTTTTCTCTACATGCCAATATGCATGGTTGCATTTAACTAATCAGCTGAAAGCAGCTGCTAAGCTAGTTATGAATTATGAATAAGGGGTATAACTATCTATGAACTATTTTTTAGTTTCTGTTTTGTTAGTTGCGACTTTGGTTATGATTTCTGAATATGCGCCAATAAATTTAATTTCATACATACTTTTAATTTTTCGTTTTTTATGATAATACGTTCGCAACTGACGTATGAAATACAATCAAAGCCTTTACGTTTGCGCCAGCTATTGTGTGCATTTCTATAAAATATTTAACGTTTTAATTTGACAACGTATCTACCTCGTACGCTATGAAATACAATCAAAGCTTTTACGTTTGCGCCAGTTATTGTGTGCATTTGTATAAAATATTTAACGTTTTAATTTGACAACGTATCTAGAAATTTTTTTCTTAGGTATCAAAAAATCTAAAAAAATTTTTATTTTTATCTCTACGCTATGGCAATTAACAAAAAACAACTTTATTCTAAAATAATTAATAATTGAATCACAAAAATATGTATGTTTAAAAAAACTATAATTTTAAACAAAACCATAGCAAAAAAATACAAAAATCTCTTATTACAAAAAAAAAAATTCAGCACGAAAATAAATGCATTAATTATTCGAAAATATCTTAAAATCTCAAAACAAAAAAAAAAAAAAAAAACTTAGACATCAGTAAAAATTTTTAATCATGAGTTTCACATTCTCTATATTCTTACCTTTCATACTTGTGGTAATTATTGCCGCTGCTGCCGTGTGTTGGTGATGATGTACGACTACGTACGATAAAATTTTCTACCGCTCCTCCTCCACCTCCTCCTCCACAATATTCATGACTAAACATATAGCTTGCATCACCATTATATAAATTATTACTACTGTTATTAGAATTATTATAATAGTGAGAATTTATTGCTGTTGATGATGAAAGTTTACGATGCTTATTACTTTTGCTGCTGCTGTTGTTGTAATTGGGATTGTGGTTGTTGGAGATCAATGATGTAGGTATTTGGTTGTGATTGAACTGATCGTGACTTGTTGGGAGACAATCGCTCGTTTGATGTATGTATTTTTTGTTGGGTATCGGCATTGTCGTTGTTGCTGATGATGATGTTGTTGATGTTGGTGGTAGCAGAGAGTTGGAAGGCTCCTTTAAAATCTCGTCCCGCAATACCTGGCAGTGATGCTGCTTCTTCGAAACCTTGGACATTCCCTCTATTAATAGTTTTAACGTAAATGCAGAACACGATGAGCAAATTTAAAGAGAATAGAAAATTTGAAAATTTTCAGTCGTCACAAAATGTTAATATTTTGGTGATAATTATGGAGGATATTCGGGAAATCAGGTTGTTTTTTTATAAATTATATAATTGGTAGCATGTTGTATTGCGAATGCAGGTTCGTCAGAAATTATAATTTAACAAAACAAAAGTCGAGTTTGCGGGATTCAATACGATAGATCAGCGATTACACAGAGAGATAGAGAAGAAAAAAATGAAAAGAAAAAAAAAGATGCAAAAATTGTTTTTGTTTTATGTTAATATCAATTATCGAATTTTTTATGTTTACAATAATTTACTGTTGGCCACAAATGGCGTTGTGGACGTAGTAGTAGACAAAGTTGCTGTACCATTTCCTACATCATTAAATGATGTCGTTGACATTGATGATGTCATAATCGATGTAACCGCTGATGCAGGTGTTTGTATAACTGCATGTGATTGTTGTGGCCCAATTGTTGTTGTTGAATGCGCGGAGCTTTTTCCTCCAGTTTTTTCATCATTATTTAGTCTATCCTTCTTTTTAATGTAACGTCGTTTTGTTGGAGGAGCTTCACTATACTTTTTCGATGCAGATGTTGTGTGATGACCGCCGGCAGCAGCAGCAACTGCTTCACGTTCGGCCCTCCAAACATTCTTAGCTATGTTTTTAGCCTGACAACGCATAACACGTTGCTGCCATTCGGGCTGTTTTGCAATAGCCTCAAAATGAAAGGCATTATTTACATCTACACAATTCGTAATTGAAAATTTAACATTAAATTGGTAAATTCAAAATTAGGTAAAGCGAAACTTACTTTCTCTAAAACTCAGAACTGGATGATAACCAGAATCTAATAACGCTATACGATCTGACAGCATCATTGTGTCAGGTAGATCTCGTGGAGCAGTAGGATCTAATCGACCAGTACATAAAGCACAAGGGTGTACCGGCCACTGACAACCACATTTAATTGTGCTACAACAAAACAAAAAACAAAATTATAATAGGATTTAAAAATGTTAATATTTCAAATCTCCTACCTTGGTCTCGCAGCCTTTTTCGATATTGTATGGATATTTGTTGTCTGTATAAGTTTCCTTTTACGAAATAGCGAAGGTACATATCCACGTGTTCGACATGATCCCATAAGCTCTTCTGAATCTTGATCTGATATAGCACCCTTTGTGTCTAATTGATTACCGCACGTAACTGCACCTTTAGAACGTACAATTTCCTGATGCAATTCACTGTGTTGCCGTATTTTGATTTCCAAGTCAGATATTTGAGAGAGAAGCCACGACCAGCGTGATGCGATGGCCGCACGATCACGTGAATAACGCCAAGCGGCTCGTTTTGTTCTAAACATATTTATTTAAAATTAAATATTCATAAAATTAATTATGTAAAATAAGCATTAATATAAAATACTCACATAGGCAGCGTTTGTTGTTGGGTGTTATTGTAGGTAACCATTTCATCAGCGGATTCTCCACCCGAACTCGATTCCGTTGCATCTGAATCAATGGCTTTTTGAACCTCAGACATTTCAATTTGTAATAACCCAGCCACCTGTGCCAATTCGTCACTTATATTCTCCTCCAGTGTAGGTACTACCACTTCTTCAGCTTTTCCCTCACTGAAAAATGACGTGACAGAGGAATTATTCCCTGTCGTCGCTGCAGCTTGAGCTTCCAACAAAGCTTTTTTAGTTTTCTTGTGAGTGATATTAACTATATTGGCGGAAGGAGTAGTGCACAATTGTTGGGCATTTGCTACAGATTCAATTTTACGCAACAACGATGAAATTTGATTTGCAGGTACCAAAGACTCGTGTACGTCTTTCCAATCTGAGGCTGGCGGTCGAGCTGCTATGACCTTAAGAAAACACTTACTTGGATCTTGAGCACTAGGAATTTCGTTATGCTCTAAAGCTGTGGAATTTGTAACACCATCACTTGCCCGCCGGGCACTCCACTCAAATAGTCCAGCTATTTCTTCGCTGGTATGTTTGCACATATAACGAGCTTGTAACTTCCTTAAACGTCTCATAAGAAAATCAATTTTCCTTTCCATTTGCTGCTGACGTTTATCAATTTCGATTTGTCCCTCTTCCATTTCTGTCGGCTTAACCAATTGTATGGAGGGATTTGTTACAGTCACATGACTTTGAGTATTCGAAGAGATGCCACTGGCAATACTTCCAACGTTGCCAGCATTGCCACTCAATTCTGTTTCATTTATTTTCATATAGACTTCATTAAATAAAACATTCAAGTCACATACATTGAGATCCGATGTTGTACCCCCTTCAAAGCCTTTCAGTACTTTGAAAACTTCCTCGATGTCTTGATCTTCGAGTTCAGTTGCACCACCAACACCATCAGATTCCTTTATAAACTGTGACATATTGCCACTAACCGTTCCAAGAGAATTTAAAGACGATGTTGTACTTTGAGGAGTAGTAAAGCAATTCGTTTGTTGTTGTTGCATATGATTAGTCTGCACTTGCGGAGCCACTGAAGGTGGCGGAGTATGTTGTAGTTGTTGCTGTAGCTCTTGCAAATCATTTGAAAGCGTTTGTTGATGGGTAGGTGTTTGAGGTGGCGTGGCAGCACCTACAGAATTTTGTGTAATTTTTTCATTTGAATCTATATCATGATTATTAGGTGGTGGAGAATCAATTGCCGTTCCGTCCAATTGACTTAATCGTTCTGAAATTTAGATATTAAATTAAAATTTTATTAACCAATTTTTTAAAGGTCAAAAAATTTTCACATAAAAAACAGAAAATTTTTTACACAAGTATTTTGAAATTATATAGACTGGAACTGTTGTATAATTATTAAAAATTATTACTTAAATACAGAAATTTATTTACCTTCTAAATTGTCTTCAACTTCTGACGCAGTCATAGTTGAATCGGTGTTCACTTGTGGTAGCTCCTGTACGGATAAAATCTCAAGTTTTGAGGTGGTTTTCTTAGCTTCTGCAATATCGCTAAAAGAATGGGGTGAACCGACAGGTGTTTCATGTGTGGCCGACGAAGTATCCACATTATTTTCAGATGTAGCCGCTTCATTTGGAGTTTCTTTTTTGGGTTCATTTTTATCATGCTGAAATTTGTCTTCAGCTGTTGCGACTACTACTTCCTTAGTTTTGTCTTCACATTCTATCTTTTGTAAACTATCGTTATCCTTTTTTGTGGAATCTGTTTCTTCTCTCGTTTCTGGTTCTAATACAGAGTTCACTTTTTCACTTTTTGCAGATTTTTGAAAATTTGTTGATTTTGATTTATTAAACTGCGCCTCCATGTGCGCAGTAATTGTTATATTTAATGCGGGCGCAGCAACTTTTGAAGGAGATGCGACTTGTAAAAGGACAATATCCGTATCCGTATCGACAAATGTATCCTGTTGAATGATAGGTGATGACGGATCCACAGAAGTTTTTACCAAATTTACGTCTTTCAGTTGATTGCGCAAACAAATTTCAGCTGTTATTGCTTCGTTTGTCAAATCGGCCAACAATTGTGCGGTCGACGAGTCTTTTGTGTTATCGTCAATCGTATCCAAATTTTGGCTAGAATTATTGTTATTGCTGTTCAGTACCTTATTTTTACTATTTAATGGGGCTGTGCTTAAGCCCATTTGCTCATTCTTTCCTAACGAACTGTTGTTATTAATTGAACTGTTAAGTGAAGTGTCAACTGCTTGAACACTTGCCACTTTAGAATTTTTTTTTGTAGCAGAGATTTGGTGCGTTTCCGTTGTAATATCACCGTTTAAAGAGGTCGTTGGTGTTAACGAGGTACGCTGTAAGTTATCTCTTGAGCGTGTTATACGCTTTGATGAAGTTGGTGTTTGATTTATTGTTATTTGACCGTTTCGATTACGTTTTTCTCGTAGTGGTGGAGCAGACTTTACGATCAAGTTATTTGTTGTGCTGGAAGGGTCACTTTTATTGGCAATTGTAGACTCAATTTTTTTACTAGACCTTGTTGTGGGTGTTAAAGTTGCCTTTACCGCTGAACTTGTTAAATTTTCGGTTGGACTTAATGGCTCAGTAAGAGCTGGCGCCATATTGTATAGCACTGCTGCATTTAGAAGTTAGTTTTGTATTCTCTTTTGTTTTCGGTTTCTTTTGTTAAAGTATTAAATCACCTTTTATTTATTATTTTTAGACGCATTAGTTTAAGTGTTCTAGAATTTAAGATAATATATATTTGAGTTAGATTGGGTATCTTTAAATATTAACATAAACACAATTTGTAATTCTTGTTAAAGTAGAAGTTACGAATTAAAACATATGAATGTTTTTCTTTATATTGTGTATTAAAATCATCTTTAATGTATGTGAAGTTGCCCCAAACTGAAGTAAGAATATAATTTAAATTTTCTTATATTCTAACCCTCGTTACATGTCTACTGCGAAACCCGAAAAAATGTCCATTACAGTTTTGGAATCTTCTCCCTCAGAGCTTTCCTAAGTCCTAATTGCCCAAAACTGATGTTCGAATATAGAGCTATTTTCGATTTCTTTACATGTCTCCTGAGAAACCCAGAAAAATGTAGGTTACAGTTTTAGAATCTACTCCCATAGAGCTTTCAAATGATAGTTAGAAACCTAATTCGGTGCCCTAAAAAATAACATAAATTAGTCAATAAGTACTGAGCCACATTCTTTATTAAAATTAATTTTTTTCCAATTTTTCAGAAAAAAGTTAACATTTCTTATCAGCCCAATTATGTATACAAATTCCCCGGGAGTTTTTTTCCTTTTCCCATTTTTACAATTGAATTTACATAGAAAAAATGTAAGAAGGTAGAAAACTCGCGGGGAATTTTTATTTATAATTGGGCTGTATGTTTTCTTTATTAATTAATCAAAAGTTATAAATAAATTCGCTTTTTATCTAAAAATTTTAGTTTTTCAAAATTTACCATATTTAACAATAGTGAGAAATGTAGTTAACAAAGGTGTGGGACGTATTTAACTCACCAATAAAAAAATAAAAAATATTCGAACATTCTTCAAAAATTATTGTTCGATTCTTTTTTTTATTCTAAATTGAAAAATTTTCTTCGCTCGAACAAAATTGTTCGAATAATTCTTATTCGAATTGCAACACTAGTATTTCATTATTTTTTTTTAATTTATATTTTATTTTTTTATCCTATTTTATTTTTTGCCCTTTTGCAGATTGAATGGATTACTTCATTAGATATACGTTATGATGTCAGTAAATGGATTGATTTGGTCTATTTTCAGTTCTAAACAATCCTTTTATATAAAACAGAAAATGTGCTAAGAAATATGCAAAAAATTGCGAATACCATTACTTGGAAGAAACCTATTTAAATTTTGACCCGTGTTAAACTTTTATGTGAAAATGGAATTGGTATTTTAATGATTTATTATTAAATATCAATACAAAGAAAGCCTTCATGGCCAATTAAATATGTTTTGAATGTACAATTAATAACTAAAATAACCGTTATTTGTGTTTTGAAAAAGATAATGTGACTTAAATGCAAATATTTTTCAAAATTTTAAACGGATTATGTATTCCTTTTTTTAAGTGAAAGATAATAAAATTACTAAAATAACCATTAGTCGTTTGCGAAGATTAGTCAACAAATGACAGAGTTACAGTGGACAAAAGTTCAAACTTCATAAAAAATTTGATGACTTTGTTCAATTTTGCTCTTTTCCAGTTGTTTTTTAAACTAATGATTTAAAAATCTTATGGCCAATTTTCAGGATTGATATTAAAACACATTTATGTTTAAAATCGTTTTAAATACAAAATTCTCTTCTTCACTAAACACTTAAATTAAACTTAATTCACCGATGTGGTACACTTAATTTCAACTTAAGTTTCTATTGTAATATTTTAGCAATATCACGACAATACAACAACAAGAGGCAAAGCAATAACAATCAGCTGTTTTTTGAGACCACCTTGTAAATAATTATACTTTTTTAAAAAATAAAACTCAAAAAATCAATCTGTATTTAAATACGATGTAAGTTTTTATGAAAATTAACTTAATTCAGATTTAATTACTATTCTAAAAATTAGGCATTAATGTTTTATTGCATGCGACTTTAGATTATTTTAATATTAACATTTTGCGCCGGATTCAGCGGACAATTTTACATTAAGATTAGGTGTCAGATTCATTTGGTCAAAAAACTGTCACGTAGTGTTATCAATAGTCATAACTAGGGATGAGATTTTCATGCACTAAAAAATCCAAAATATGCGCATAAAATATGCACTAAAAACTCCAAAATATGCAATTAAAAAAATAAAAAAAAAAATGCACTTAAAACAAACATTTTCAATAAAAAAGCCTTTTTTTAACTTTTTGAGCTGTCTATTAAGTGAACTAAATTTGCCCAATTTAGTTATTGTTTCACCAACATATCCGTAGTGCTAATTGGTCTTTTACTTTTTTTGGTTGCATAAGCATCGGTAGCAACAAGTTCTTTAATAACATTTTTAAATTGCTCAAAGTTTTTTGAATAGTATTCTACAGCATCTAGCCAGGTTCCCCATCTTGTTAATACTGGCTGCGGTGGTAACGGTACCAAAAGATATATTTCATTAAAAATTGCAAATCGTGAAGGAGCCTTTAAAAATATTTTTTCCGTATGAAACCAATAAATCAATATTATCGAATTAGACTCTAGTTTCCTCTGCAACTCGGTGTAACTAATGTGCCAAGCATGTTACATGTACCAGTTTTGGATAAATTATTTCAAGCCCATCGGCAGCTTTAGCCATGTAAGGTGCTGCATTGGTTAACAATAGAAGGATCTTTTGTCGTAATCTTCAAAATTTTGTATTTTAAGCAGAGTTCCAAAAAATTTATTTATTCATTTGAA
This sequence comes from Pollenia griseotomentosa, assembly GCA_963931875.1. Taxonomy (NCBI): domain Eukaryota; kingdom Metazoa; phylum Arthropoda; class Insecta; order Diptera; family Polleniidae; genus Pollenia; species Pollenia griseotomentosa. The sequence continues at coordinate 210,303,635 of OZ007560.1, forward strand.
GAAATTTTTTATAATATTTAAATTAAAAAATTCACTCAAAAATGTTAAAATATGCATTTAAAACCAAAATATGCAAAAATATCAATTTTAACCAAAATATGCAAAAACAAATCGATGCCATTTGAACCCAAATTTAATGATTTGATAAGATAATTGGTCAACATCGAGTTGATAAATTATGGTCGTACGTTTTGTATGATCTTGTAGAACTATAGTAATATACGTAGATCTATGTACTTTCCAAAGCTATATTTAAAAAAAAAAAAACATCAGTAAGCACAGAAGTACGGTCATGTTCCCAAACTTTCAAATTAAATACACACCGAACCACCTTCTAAGTGGCGACTCAATGATGCTGAAAACAAAGGATCACGTAGCAGAATAAACTTCAAATCAATAGTTAATTAGAAACATGGTAAGTGAAAAAGCAAGTCGAATTCTCACATGTCTAAGTGTATACTCTCTTAATGAATTAAGCCTTCTCAAAATATTATATTATATTATATATTATTATTATGTTCTTTATTTAATCGAGCCCAAAATCGAGCCGAAAATAAGACAAATTTCATTAGCAATAAAGTTTATGTGTTAATTAATATTTAGTTTAGAATCAAAATGACACCAAGAAATTTGAGAGAATCGACAAAAACATTTGCCTTTCCATTAATAAATGTTCTGAAAGAGGAGACACTCCGATTACGCAAATCAAAACTAAGGGCCATCGTCGTAGTAGGATTTATCTCAAGATTATTCACCTTTCAAAAAAAAAGACGGGTGTTCAGAGATAAATCCCTAGTATCATCAGAGAACAATAAGAATATATCACCGACAAAAACAAAAGGCTGAAAATATATTGGATCCAATACAGAGCCCTGAGGTTTACCAGACGTGACTTAACTGGAGTCAAAACAGGCTATTTTCGATAAATTAAAAAATCTCCTCAGTCAAAGATTGAGAATGGAATTGGTTAATACGATCAAAATCCTTACTTAGGTCCAAAGAAACCAAGATGCAATTTCTGTTACTATCTAATTTTCATCTATTAGACTCCGTAAGGGATAAGAGTAGAGAGGTTGTGTTAATATTACGTTGGAAACATACGTACTCTATTCCACAACTGTGGGGCTACTCTCTATTGCGATGCGAAAGCAATTTCGATGCGAAAGCTAAATGCCAACAAAATTTTTTTGAAAATGAAGCAAAACTGGCAATAAAAATGAAAGATGTCGCAAATTGACAGTAATGAAATGGAAAATTTAAATAAAATAAATAGTGATGATTTGCGAAAAGAAAAAAATTAATAGATACGAAAGACAAATGCATTAAAGAGTACCAATCGCTAGATTTGCTGCCATTTTCTTTTCCATCGCAATAGAGAGTAGCCCCCTGACTATTATCAGTCACATTAAACAAACTCTCGCCATATATCCGACGAGCCTTCCTAATGTCAGATTTAGTCCAGTTGCGTAAGCTACAGTGAATCCTCCTATTCTCATCAGTACAATCCCGAAGATATGCAGGATTTGGATCCGCTAGATCACCAAGTTTTAGGTGGTTCAGAACAAATAAAAAATTTTGAGATCAAACTACTTACTATAATCTTAAATTTTTTGTTTTATTGGTTTATGGTTCGAAAAAATAATTTGAAAAAAAAACCTATAACTCGATAAATTAACATCATACAATAAAAATAATTGACACACACACATCAATACCTTATCGTTATGCCAAATATAAAGGAATTTCGGCAAAATATTTTTTTTTTTTTTTGGTATGTCCGTTTCACGAATCCTGCCTGATATTAAAATTCTACCATGTAACCCGGTTTTCCAAAAGTTTCTAATAAAATTTTAGTTATTTAAGCAGGATACGCGTTCACTTGGCGAATTTGTCTATAATTTTTGTTAATAGTACATACAATGTTTCCTTCCAACAATTGTACTTACTTCGCGCAGTGATTTTTCCTTTTTGTGTAAACATATTATGATTTCACGAGAATCAAATGAAGTTTATGATGCCATTTTCTATTTTTGACATTTTTTATGTTAAAATTATTTGTTTATTTTCCATATACTTCGAAAGTGATCAATATAGGTATTTCATAGTAATCAGAAAAATATTTAAAAATGGACACCATTTCCGCAATTACGGCTTTCTTCATAGTAATCAGAAAAATATTTAAAAATGGACACCATTTCCGCAATTACGGCTTTCTTCTTTTAGGTTTAAGCGACTTTTTACTTTATTTCGACGCGTTTATTTCGTACAATATACCTATAACACGAACATGTTTTTGTTTAAAATTTCTTATTATAATCTTTGCAAAACTCGTTGCTTTTATTAAAAAAAATTTAATAAAAAAACCCTGAAGAATGCACTCAAGGAAGTGCCGAAATATTGGTTTAAATAAACGTTAAAAGTTTTTTATAACAAAAAAACCTTAAGCTCGAAAATTTAGTAATATTTTTAATAAAAAAAAAATTATAATTTCATTTAAATTTATGATTTTTATCATTTTTTTTTTTAGAAAAAATTACAAAAAAGTTTAAAAAAATATACGTTAAACCTAGTATTTGGTTGTTGGAACTTTTAGGAAAGCAAAGCTTTTAATCGTTTTGGCATGGAATTAAGCATGTCACAACAAATCTGATTTAGAACATGCTTTTTGAATGTTATCCCTCAGTTCGACTTTATTTTTGATTTTTTTAATACAATCTCTTTTAAAAATCTTTCATAAATTTTCTAAGGCATTTAGATCAGGGGATTGCGCAGGCCAAGACATTAAATCAACGCTGTTATCTAAAAATAATTTTTTGATAAGGTTGGAACTCTGATGCTCAACGTTGAGGCTCATGAATTTGGGACAACATGGTTCTAAGTATCAAATAGAACTTTGTGTAACGGTAAGAAATAATTTTTGTAGATAGAACCGTGTGTTATTGGGAAAGTTTAAATTCCGAGAGTTAAAAATGTAATAAGCATAAGAAAAATGCAATGAGTGACAAATTTTTTTTAAATACATAGGTACATTGTTACATATTTTATAATTTTATTTTGTACTTTTTAAAGTTTTTTTTTTAAATAAATAGACGAATTTTTGACACGGCAATAATGGAATTTAAAGGCCTAACCGGAAAAACAAAAAGCCTCTCATTAAAAAAAAAAAAAAAAAAAAACATTTGTTTAGCAAATGAGTTTCACAAAACTTTAAAAAAGTTTCCTTAAGTTTAATATAGGTATGAATAAAATGTATTCGCTGCAGCTCAAGCCACTTTTTGGATTTTCTGGTTCGGACTCTATTATTAAAAATTACGTTGTGTGTGTTTTTAGTTCAAGAACCTCGTCTTCAGAAATTAATTTTACGGATTTCAACCCCTTATTGCATCTTTAAGCTACACCAGTTTTTTTTATTTTCGTTATGTTGTAAACTAATTTTTGCAAAGTCGCCAAAGTTGCAAGCCAAAATGGCTTACAAACGCGAATTATATTTCCAGACAATTCTACATAGTAGCTAAAAAATGTAGTTGCATCGCGAATTTCTCGGTTTATTCCATTCTAACACTTTAAAATCTCTTAGTAAAAATTCCTTACGTTCGTTTTGCGGCTCTTAAGGCAGTTTTGTTAATTTAAAATTAATCTAAAGAGCTTGTATAACTTTCCCGCGCCTGGTTTTTTCTTTGTCGCACGTTTCTCTTCCAAGATGTTTGGTTTATGGTCGGTTTTTGCGTTCTTTCAGAGGTTAATGCAACATTTGGTTCGTCCTCTACCACGTAGTTTTCATTGGCTACAAAATTACTTACATGTAATTCATCGATGAATGCTCGTTCCAAACTTATAAAATTTACAATAACGAATCTGACCACCATCCCACTGAAAAATTTTCTTATTTCGCGAAGCACTAACAGTACCATTAAAATAGAATAGCACATTAATAGGTCACGCAATAAGACAAAGGAAGTTAAATGAGCGAATACTTAACAAATTTTATAAGCAAAACATAACATTTACAGCAGGTTTGTAAAGGAGAATATTAAAGAAAAACTGTAACAACAAAAAATTTAGCGTGTAAAGCTGATCGTGACCCTCACAAGTTTTTATACCTATGTGTTGAATAAAACGGTTTTACATAGTTGAGTAATTTGATATCTACTTAAGTAAGTCATTGAAAGAACGTACAATATTGACCACTACTGAAAATACCAATAGGTAAGGCAACTTTTTTGAAAAAGTTTCAAGACAGTTGGTCCTATTTGTGCAATATACAATTTTGAATCTGAGCAACATGGTTCTATTTGCAATTAAAGTTTCAACATATAGTCTTTCAGTCAGTTAGAACCTTGTTACCTGAATCTCAAACCAATAACGTGTAGTTAGAACCTAGTAATATTTAATATCTCAAAAGCTGAAAGAGATAGACAAAAATCGCTATTCAAAAATCCTATTGGTATAGCCATTTTTATTTAAATACCTGTGTAGGTATGAAAATTTATTTATTTTTTATTTTTATACCTGTTTTTAACTTTTATGATTAAATTAAATTATAACTGCAAATTGCATTGATATTTATGCCAAGCAAGGAATTAAAAATTGTATTAGGGTAACGTTGTAGATTCTATCCTGTCACAAAAAAAAAGTATTATTTTAGGTAGGTACTTGTATTTTTTTATTATTATATATTATTAATATGTATTATGTATTAACTTAAAAAATTAATTTCGAATATAAAATAATAAAAATAAACTTATAAAAATGTAAATATGTACCTACATATCTTCATTATGTATTTATAAGCATGTCCCTACCCAAAGTATATTTTAAAGCATATTCCCAATAATCATACCTATGACGAAATATTTTAAAATTTAAGGAAAATCTATTTTGTATTTAAGTTTAAACATACTTTAATACAATATACGGGCATGTTCTACAAATCGAAATAAAGTGGAATAAAAACTGAACGAAAATTTAATTTCAATTATTTACAAAATTACTGTAGTTTTTCCTGTTTTGAAGAGCTGTTCTTGTAAATATAATTGGTACTTGAAGTATGAAGTATACATAGGTATAAAAAGGAATATTTTTATGAACTTTCTTTACAGGCTCGTTTTCAAAATTTGTTCTGTTTTAAATCCACTTCTTTTCGATTTACAGATCATACCCGATAATTTTTTTTTATTTTTCAAATTCTAATAAAAAAGTACCAATTAGTTTCTTATCATTTTTGAGAAAATTTATCCACCATAAAATATGTAATAATGAAAAAAAGTTAATGATACTATACAAACACAACCGTGCGCTAAAAACAAAAAAAGAGTACTAAATTGCTTAAATAAAATTACAAAAATCCAATACTAACCTTTTACTCTGTATTTTTTTAATTTTTATTTATAATTTAATTTTATACCAATTTCGTTAAGTACCTAAAGGTATAGTTTAGTTTTTTAACAATAACAATTTAATTTCCACCACACCGTTGTTTTTAAGAGAAGTTACCAAAAAAAAAATCTTTTTTGTATTATGTACTTATTTTTTTTACTTTTGTATTTAAATTAATAAAAAAAATTAAGCTCGTTTTTCACTTTCGTTAGGCGCTCACATACATACACTTGCATACGCATAAAAAGTATGTTTAAAAGCAACCAATAAGAAACTAATTTCATCATTAGGCAAACTTAACACTCATACATTTTTTATGAATTCCAGGACAAATAGTAAAACATTTATTTTATTACTTTTATTTTTATATAATATGTATGTTAATTAAATCTTTTTTTCTTTTATTTAAATATTACTTTAAAAAACACTCTCGCGCGCCCTTCATCTATCAACATTTACAAGCACTATTTTTTGGATATGCATGTATATGTACACATGTATGTTCATACATATGGATATACATATAGTGTAAAACGTATAACGATTACTACTTTTTTTCACAATTCTGAAATATTGCGTGCTTCCTCTTACTCTTAAGTAATTGCCTTGTCTTGTATAGAAAATCACAGCATACAATAAACTTTTTCAGTTCCTTTTGAAATATTTTTAATAACTATTTAAATTCCTTAATTATTCCCCAGATTTTTTCTTTAAATACACGTAATTTTTTTTTTAATTTTTAGGTATGGCTGCCGTTTTTTCTGTTTCTTTTCTTCTTTATAGTAGACGACTGCAAAGAACGAGTATGCACGATTGTAGAAAAAATGGGCGAAAAACGTTTTCCAACGTGAATAACTTTATTCCCAATTGCCTTTTTTTAAGGATTTCACCAAACTGTAGTTTTTATTTGCAACGCAACTATATATTATCTGATAAAAACACTATTTTATTAATATTTATTTTTTTGTAAATGGCGGTTTTTATAAGTTTTACAAAACTGTATTGTGGTATTAACATTTTCTGCGCCTTGGCCGAAAGAAAAATACGACTGTACTGCGCGTACTAGTTTAACATTATAAATGTAGCGAGTAATTTTATGAGATAACTAATTGTATTAACAGAGTTGCACTATTATGTATGAATACAATATAACACTCTACAGCACTGTTTTTTTAAACACTTTGCAATACTGTTAAAATAAAAATATTGCTCGTTTTGTTTTTATTATGTATTATTATTAAAAATATGTCGATAAAAAAGTTATTTGCTATAGATTTTGAAGTTTTTTGCAAAGTTCAAGGTATTTTTTATAAATTTAGCAGCGTGTTGTATGTACTATGCTTTAACAAATTTGAATTAGGAGTATTTTTTAGAAAATATACCAAAAAACAAGCGCATCAACTAGGTTTAAGAGGCTGGTGTATGAATACGAAGGAAGGTACAGTTAAAGGACAACTGGAAGGCACCCAAAATGAAATCAATGAAATGTTAGTTATATTTCCTATTTACTATTCTTGACATGCATATTTACATATCTGCACATGCAATTAACTCTGTACAATAACTTTACAGGAAACATTGGCTTCAAAACGGTGGCAGTCCAAGTTCCCGCATTGACAAGGCAGTTTTTAGCGAAATGTCTCCTATAGAAAATTACTCATTTCAATCTTTTGATATTAAGCGTTAACAACTATAAATTAAAATAGAAGGGGACAACCAAAAAAAAAATTTATTGCCGAAATTCCTTTATACCTATTTGGCAAATATTTTTGTATGATGTTTATTTGTTGAGTTATCGGGTGCTAAACCATTGCCGTCTCTTTATAAGCATTGGTGATCTTTATAAGCTTAAGAGACATGCAAATTTCTTTACACGCGTAACGCACTTTAAAACCGGAAGTAATCATTTTGAATTCCATATTTGTTATTTTTTTTTTTTAAATCCGAAATTATCGTAGAGTATACTATAATCATATACGTACCAGTGTTGCCAGTGAAATTTCGAGAATGATACATTTTAGTTTCCAAAAATATACATTTTGAAAAAAATTTTAAAATCTATTTTTAACGCTTAACATACATATGGGCAAATCCTGCGTGACGAACGCTACATTCGCTCGCGTTTTCTGATTGATATATAAACATTTTTTGGCCTTTCAAAAGAGATAGGTTAAACTTATATATAGTATTTAGTGACATTAATATGTACTTACAAATAGCATATATCATAATTTCTTAGCAGGTATTTGTTGCGAAATAATTGATCACAAAGTTTTGTGACGCACGCCACAAAAAGTGGAAGTAACTTTAAAAGTTGAAGTGTGATTTTTAGCGAATTTAGCATCATGAGGTATACAAAATCTATACATAAAAAAAGATGATTATAAGAGACTTCTAAAATCACTTATTTGCAGCCAAAAAATGTTGTGATTTTTTGACAAAAGCCGTGAACCTTTTGTGACGTACGCTTAAGTTTTTCCAGTACTTATAATAAACACAATTTTTTTTTTTCTAAACCTTCCTTGTGATTAGACGAACAAAACAAAAAAAAAATCATACAAATCGGTCAAGTAGTTCTCAAGTTTTAGCGTGACTAAGACACAGCGTTTGAGTTTTATATATATATATATAGATGTAATTTTTAAAAATACAGTAAGCAAGCTTTAATTATTATAAAATTAATTATATGTAACTATCTTTGGATGTTATCAAAACCAATTCATTTTTGTAAATATTAATATACGAGCTAAAGCGTTTATACTAAGGCGATTATATCAGAAAGTTCATATAAATTAGAGGTCTGCAAGAATAAATAAAAAGCAATTTCAACACACTCATTTGTTTTTTAACTGCAATGAGTCGAGCTCACAATCATAACGAAACAAATGAAAGAATAACCAAACACAAAGCAAATAAAAACTCATTCAATTCAGTCAACTCAAATGAAATGAGATGAATATTCAAGTATATTTTGAATGTAAAACATTGGTGTCCAGCCCATACCACAATCAGTGTTGTCAGATTGATTTTGACCTTTTTCGCCAAATTCAATGTAAAAAATCGCCAAAATCGCCAAAGCCTTTGTTTTTCAGTTTTTGACAATAAAATACATATTTTTAGAATTATTGAAAATATTTTTTATAAATTCTAAAAAATAAATTTGTTCAGTATCGCTAAAATACGCCAAATATTTAAAAAAATGTCGCCAAAATATATGTTTTGTTTAATATTTATTTAGCACACAGTAAAAATAGTTAGTGAACACAGAAGAGGTACAATGTTTACTATAAATAGTTTATAGTAGTCTACTTAAAGCAAAAAAAAAAGAATTTTTGCAGTTAGTTAAAGAGATATATGATATACATTTGTATATAAGTTGCAGTAATCTAAAACTCTTCACGGACAAAACTCCCTATTTGTCTTCTTTTTTGGAATACATTGTAGGAGAATTACATTTATTCAATGAAGGTACAAAAGAAGTGCAACATGTACTATTCACATTCATATAATTTAAACCTCATAATAACGCGTCTAGAAGTTCGTAACGCATTCTACTTCGAAGGCGAATTTTTGTTCATTTTGAGTTCATAATTTCAACACAGGCAATACTTGTTGTAATTACCAGCATAAAAAGACCAGCCAAAGCAAGTTCCTTTAAATGGTACGTACCTGCCGTATCCATATAGCTAAAAAAATTTCGTAAACATCAAAAGGTACGTTAGGAATTATAAAAATCTTTAACAACAACATTTTTTATCTATGATAATAAATTGCCACATACATATAATGGAAAAATGTTCATAGACTTTAAATATATTCATGTTTTAAGGAATTATATTTATTGATTCTTTCAAGAGCACTTTTAAAAACGAAAAACAATTTTCTCGAAAATTTTTATTATCTTCATCCGCCATTTGAACATACATACTTTCAAATACTGACCATACATATGAATGCCTCAAACTTCATACATAAAAATACTAGAATAAAAGTAATATTTTTTCTTCTTATTGAATATAACGAATTTTAAAACAAATCCATAGTTCATCAAAAATAGCCAAACAAATCGCCAACTATTTTTTTAAATCGCCAAAAAGTCGCCATGTCGCCAAATCAAAATTTAGGTCGCCAAACAAGTTTCAAAATCGCCACGTTTGGCGAGAAATAGCCACATCTGACAACCCTGACCACTGTTGCCAATTTAGAGATTTTCCCGCTAAATCTAGCGTTTTTGAAATGCCAATCGCGGGAAAAAATACGTTTTAGCGGTAAGCGGGAAATCTAGCGATTTTCAAACAACTCTCAGCGGCTCATTTTCGCTTCAAAAACCATTCTCAAATTTAAAATTAACAGATTTTTTACTTTTTCTTTTTGTTTATCTGGCTAAGAACTACTTGTTTATGTTCACTTTTGTATTTTTAGTGAACTGAAGATTGTATATGACATTTTTTTACGATTTTCAGTTAGTATTTTGTTAGGGATGCATGTGACAATTTACAACTTTTAGCTTGCTTAAAATTTTGAAACAAAAGGCAAGGAAACGTTAATTATCTCGATAGATCCCAAGCAATATAAACGGCTTAAAACGGCCAATAATTACCAAAAATAGCGTTCCTTACATACTAAGTTTGTCATTCCGGGTGAAACTGTTTTAATATTCATCTCAGACCCCATAAAGTATATTTATTCTGTTTCCTTGAGTAATCTTAAGTCGATAAAGCCATGTCCGTCTGTTGAAATCTCACTCACGCTCACTTTCAAACGACTCAAAGGAAAAGATAAATATTGGCATTAAATTGTTTAGATTTCACCTAAGCAATTTGGGATTGAAGTCCAGCACAATCGGTTCAGTAGGAAAAGAGTTATGAATTAAAACGTGGAACAACCACCCTATAAAAATTAAAAATATTGTTACAAAAACTAGTGGCGGAATGCACATATTGATATAAGATTTTGCACAAATTCGTCCTATATCACTAGAAATTACACTGTCAACTATCGATCAGATCGGTCTATTACTTACCATTGGCCTCATATAAACCCTACTCTCGGAAAAAGCTTTAGTACGCGTAGAACAGTAGAGCTCTCAATCTGTGTTCTATTATAATAACATTTGGTCAGGCAAAGTTTTACAAGACTATAAATTACTTGTTCAAATTTCGTGAAGATCGGCCTATAATTTACCATATGTCCCATATAAAGACCACTCCGGGAATATGCTAACTGTTGGTGGAGTGTATCAAAGATTCGGCACAGCTGAATACATAACTCTAACTTATTTGATTTTTGGGAATAAAATAAATAGGGAAGTTGGAAACCTTAGTATGCAACGTAATTTGAGAGTCATATACCTTTGAAAAATCAGCCTATATCTAGATTTATATAAAACTTATAAAAATGTTTAGGTTTTAGAGGTATTTTGAAAAAAATTCCCGCTAAATTAAATATTTAGCGGTTTCTAGCGGTTTTGAACTCCGATTTGGCGGGAAATGTTCAAAAAAAGTTGGCAACAGTGACCCTGACCACAATTGTGGAAATTAATTCACACACATTCTTCACACGCATTCTTACGCTCTTTCATTTAGCCAACGAGAGTACACAATTCAGTTGTCGTTTATCAAGCGACGAGTGCACATGCGGCGGATGCTTACATATTTTGTATATTTTACTTAAGAAAACTTCCCCAGGAAGCATTACATACATAAATAGAGAAGTAATAGAATGATGCAATTTAAAAGATATTTCATGCTTGGGAATGCTTTTGGCAATATACAGTGCCTATTATGTTTTTAAACTTTTAAAAATAAGAGGCAAGATGTTTTAAAAAGCCATTTTTCAAAGAGGGGTTCTTTTTCTTTCACTTTAAATTCATTTATATTACTATGAATGTTATCAAAATGCCTTTTTAAAACATCTTCCCTCTTATTTTTAAATGATTCGTAACATAAGAGCCAAAAATTAAAAATGACTTCCTGTTTTTGATAATAAAAAAAAAAATAGAAGTCAAATATAAGAATTAATTTACCATTAAAAAATAATAATTCTTATTTTGCAAGCAAAAAAAAAATAGGTGGAAAATAACAAACTCAAATTTTTATGGGCCTGCTCGAAATTATAACGGTACTGATTTAAACTATTTTAATAATTGCTTATTTTATTTTGACTTGAATTTGTGTTTGCTGGGTAAACTCTCTCTATTCACTAATACTAATATAAAGCAATACAACCACAATTTACTTTTTGGAATTGGGGCTAGTACGCTGCCCTGTGAAACACCGCTATTAACATTTCCAAGGCCAGGACAGGAGTTATTGATTTGAATGCTAAATTTTCGATGATGGAAATAACTTTGCAATAATTTAAACAAAAATGGATCAACACCTAGATCCACTAGCTTATATAGAATACCTTTATGGCAGGCTGTGTCAAATTCTTTTTGGATATCCAGCGAAACTGCGACAGTGCATTTTTGGATCCTTAGATTTGTTGTTACGTCACTATGGAACTTCAATAATGCGTGTACTGTTGAATTAGATTGCCTGAACCCAAATTGGAAGGAGGATAATGGATTAAATACAAAGTCATCATCTATTTTTTTCTTTAAAATATGTTCTAAAATTGTTCCAAGATTGGAGAGCAGTGAGATCGGGCGAAATTCATCCATTCTCAGACTTTCTCTTTTTTTCTTAATTGGTAAAATGTTGGCCTGTTTCTAATCAGCGGGAGAGTATCCGTTATTAATGCAATTATTATACACAACTGTCAGCAACTTAAATGCTGTGTTGGGGAATTTTTTAATAATATAATTAGAAATTCCATCAATTCCAGAAGATGTTTTATTAATCCTACTGACAATATCTTTAATAGTACCAACGCTTACAAAATGGTTAGTATCAACATTTTCCAATGAGTTAAAAGCGTTATCAAATGCGTAAATGGAGTTCGAAATATTAGCAGTGCTGTTTAAAACACGTTCGGAAAGGTCATCAACAGGAATGTTTTTCATAACTGGCTGGCACCTCTCACCCAGGGTTGTTAGATTTGACGATTTTTTTGAGAAAGTACAGTAAAATGACGATTGACGATTTTTTTACTAAAATTAATAGTGTTAAGCTTAGTCTAGACGATATGTTGAATCAGCAAATGTATGCTTACACTCATATGCTTAAAAATAAAAACAAATGCCTCTATCCGCATATTTCATATGTAAGGTGTCTAGACGATATGCTGAAAATACCAAATTTTTCAAATTCAACAAATGCCAGCAAATGATATTTCAACATACAAGTTAGCATACAATTTTTGTGTCTACACGATATGTTGAATTGTGTATGTTGTTATGTATGTTGAGTAAGGAGAACATTTGTTTAAAAATTAAATTTAATTTGACAATTCTCTTTTTTATTATTTAATTTAAATTTGTTTTATCAGTTGTCGCTTTAGTGCAAAAATGAATAGTTTTAGTGGATATTAATACTTAATAAGTAAGAGTGCTTTATTGGGCTGGGTCAAATCCGCAAAAAATTATAATATTTAAGGACCAGATTGATCTAAAAATTATTAATAAAGCCTCACAGTTAATTAATTAATTGCAATTGTACCTCTATGGTATATTATGTGCCGACCAGCAGAATATTTTATGGATTCATTTGATACTCACACCACCATAGTGTCTGTAACACCTTAAAATATTGGTCCTATAACCATCGTTAAGTATACCGATCGACTCAATCACTATCTGAGTATATGTAAGGATGTCCGTCCGGGCGGCTGGCTGGCTGTCCAGCTTGTAGTGCGCAAACTACAGGTCGCAATTATTTGATGAAATTTGGTACATTGGTTCTAATTATTTATTGTAATTAAAAACTGTGAGGAACGGTCCATAATTTCTCAAAGCTTGCTTGTATATTCTGTGGTATAGGGTATCAAATGACCGGACTTAACCGACTTGTTTATCATATAAAACTTAATTTGACCAAATTTAAATAAACTATCATGATTTGTATCAGTTAGCCTTATTAAAGAAATATTTGGGATTTCTGGTCGGTTGAGTAATTTTTAGTATTAAAAACATAAATTAGACCAAATTTCAATACAATTATACAATTTTTTTAACCGTTTTAAAGTCCCGCTATCTACGTGACCTTTAGTGAGTTGTATGCCGATTATCACAAAATTGCATCGTGTTATTTTTAGCTATTTAAAGCTAAATTGGACCATATTTTAACACAATATCGATATTTTTACGGTTTAAGGCCTATTAAAATGATTTCCAGATTAGGCTTTATGTGGAGCATATGGTAAATTGTGGGCGGATCTTCTCCAAATTTAGTTGTGTGATTTCTAGTTTTATGAAACTATGACAGACCAAATTTTACTATAATAACGTTATTCGGTACGTCTTAGGCATATTTAAGTATTTCCGAAAATGGGTTTTACATGGGGCCTATTGTAAATTATGAAGCGATCATCTTAATGTAATATCTAGTCGTAGAAAACGAGTTCAGAAATATCAATTTGTAAGTGTGTTGGGGTTCTGGTTTAAAAGAAAATTAACTTAGCTAAGCGAAGTCGGTGCTTGATAGACCATTAAATTAAGAACCCTTATTAAGCGAAGCTGGTGTTTGTCATACCACATAGTTAAATAACACTCATATTGCAACAATTGCATAAAGTATATAAATTGTTACCACATGTAAACTCAAACCTACATATTAAACAATAACATTTATTAGAATTTACATTTTTAACTTTAATAACTTCAGAATTCTATACGCTACCGTACCATGCATTCTATTATATGAAAGCTTGAAGCGTTCTCTAAAAAAAAATGTAAAACAATACCACAATATCGACAAAATTATGAGATTGGAGCCGTTTTGACAAACTACATTAGTTACTAAAAATATTTTTTGAAATTTGTTATTAATGGGTTAATATGTTGGCATGTTTTATATACCACGTGAAAGGTATTTGGAAACACCGTTCAGCGATACCCATACTGCTGAGATCAAATTTATACTTCAAGAGATATTGGTTAAGAATTTATCAACTTTTATGGTCTATAACTCAAAAACAAAGTTCGTTGGCCAACATTTTTATTTTCAAAGCACTTCTAAATGCTTTTTTTTGTTTCTTGCTTGCCGATGAGCTAGAAATCTTGATAAGTTCCGGGGTTATATACAAAATTAAACAAGTAATTAAAAGAATACAAATTTTTATATATTTTATATGCTACCAAATTTGCCGTATGCTGAAAAGCTTGTATACGACTTTCAACAAATAACATATTTGTCAACATACGTAGAAAATTTGTTGAAAAGTAAAAATATTGTGTCTAGACGATATGCTATAATTGTGAACAAACGTTTGCTGACTTCGTTAACAAATGCCTGTCATATGTTGGTAAGCATACGTTTGTTGAAAAAATTTGGTGTCTACACGATATGTTGGTGCTGAAAGCAAATTTTTCAACATAAATTTGCTGATTCAACATATCGTCTAGACCAAGCTTTATGACGATTTTCTGGCATCAATAAAACACAAGAAATATCTACAATTTTATTGGGAACAGTCCAAAACGTAAAAATCAATTTTTCGAAATACAAAAATGATTGGAAATTAAACAAAAAAATAAAAATTCTTCCCCCATCACAAATCAGGTGGCTTTCATTAGAAGCATCAGTTATTCGAATTCTACAATTACA
Organism: Pollenia griseotomentosa; assembly: GCA_963931875.1. Taxonomy (NCBI): domain Eukaryota; kingdom Metazoa; phylum Arthropoda; class Insecta; order Diptera; family Polleniidae; genus Pollenia; species Pollenia griseotomentosa. The sequence goes on from OZ007560.1 coordinate 210,318,718, forward strand.
TATATGCATGCCATCGAAACTGCAAAAAATTTACACTAGAGCCCCGATTTGCGTCGGTCCTATTTGCGTCGCTTTTTAAAAATTGGTTAAATCAGCTTTGCGTTTTTATGATTTCGGTTTGCTTCGGTACATACGATTGCATTTTTTCACTGAAGTCATAATCGCATGTGAAGAATTTTTCTTTTTGCGTGTAAAAATGCGAATTACCATTTAATTTTGTTAGGTAAGGTTTTCTGAGTATAGTTGAGTGTTAGGAAGTAAGAAGTTAGTTCTTAATAAGAAGTTGTGTAGAAAAATGAGTGCAAAGAGAAGAAAATGCATTTGTTTGGACGTAATAAAACGTTTCAAGTCGAGTAAAAAGACTGTTGATATAGACAGAACCCATGGTTTAGCACCTTTAACAGTAAAAACAATTTGCAATAGTGATAGCGCTAAAAATTAATCATTTAAAGATAGCTCGAGTTAATAGCAAATGAGATTTTCTTTTTTATTTAATGTTTTTGTGAGTATGGATAAATGACATAAATAAATTTTTGTTATATTTTTTTATGCAAATATATTTTTTCTTATGTGTTTCTTTTCAAATGATAAATACATATATTTCAGCCCACTTGCTGAAATAAATAGAATAGAACTTAACCATATCACTTTCATTATCATAAATAGAATTTCTTGCTCAAAATTGTTGTTTTTGAACCAATCAATGCAATAAATTGTCTCTAATTTGTAATATTTAAATATTTGACGATTTTGTTAAATGTTCGTGACGATTTTGACGATTTTTTAAGAAAAAGCCTAACAACTCTGCTCTCACCTCTCTTTTTCTGTTTATTAATAAAATAAAAGTATGAGTTCAAATAGAGATGTTTGCTTTTTCCAATTGGATAAAATTATTTGAATTCTTCGAGTTATTCGAGTAATTTGAACAATTTTAAAACCTTTATTCGATTAATCGAGCAATTTACAAATTCAAAAATCGATTAATTCCTTACTCGAACAAAACCAAAAGTCGAATAATTGGATACTCTATATATTATAAATTACAAATTTATGTATTTCAAAATTATTTTGTCAATAACATTGTTGCAAATTTAAATGTAGAAAAAAAACTTGTCATTTTGCCAGTGTAAGTTGTTAAAGTTAAAAATGTAAATTAATAAAATAGGAAATAAGATTACAAAAATAACTAAAAAAGATGAAAATACTATAGTCATAGAAATTAATTGTCAGCAAAACTGTAGAAGCATGAACTAACTCCTTTTGGCAGCCAAATTTTTAGCAGACGATAAGGTATTCTTCATTAACATTGCCACAGTCATGGGACCAACACCACCAGGTACAGGTGTTATGTAACCAGCTACTTGACGAACTTCTGCAAATATATATATATATACACACATAGTACTTTTATAAGTTCTGGTACACGGTTTTTATGCAATCAAATCTTTATGAAAGTTTTTTTTATAACAACTAGTTGTAGGTATTTTATATGTTAAAAATAGGAATGTATAAAAACAAATATTATTCAAAATGGCCACCATTTGCCTTCCAGCATGACCAAATTCTAACAGGACATTCATCTATCGCAGTACGCACTACATCCATAGGAAAATTATCCACTGGCTGGATAAGGGTCCTATTAAGAGAATCAAAATTTGGATGAAGTTTAGTATAGACCATGCTCTATAAAACCGACAACATTTTTAGTCGAAGGCATTCAGATTGGTGCTTCCAGAAGGCTAAACATCAGTTTAAAATAACTTGGTAATTTTTTTTTTTAACACAATTGTATAGCCACTCCCCACCATTACTGAAGCGGGATAGTGTCCCCGTTTGCACTCTTGGAGCGACATCTTCTGCATGTCGAAATGATTTTGTTCCATTTAAATTTGGAATCTGTAAAGCTTGGCCTTATCCGACCAGTGGATAATTTTCCTATGAATGTAGTACGAACTGCGATAGACAAATGGCTTGTTAGCCTTTGGTCATGCTGGAAATGGTGGCAATTTTGATCAATATTGTTATTTAAGACATTCTTTAATATTTTTAAAATAAAATACAACTACTTCATTTAAAAAACTTTTCATAATGATTTTATTGCATTAAAACCGTATACCAGAACTTATGTAATATGAAATATTGTTAGTTAAAATTTATTCTTACCATCATAATCAACATCACCCACTAATTTGGTTTTACCATTGCTATCAGTTATACGTGTTATACCCACATCAATGACACAGGCACCGGGTTTTACCATTTCTTTTGTTATAAGACCGGGAACACCAGTTGCTGTAATAATAATATCAGCCATTAAGCAATATTTGGCCAATTCTTTTGGCGGTGTAAAACGATGACAAATTGTTACGGTAGCATCCATGGCATTGGTTTCGTTGCGGCCGTCGGCATGCATTAACATGGCAATTGGCATACTAACATTTTTTGAGCGTCCCACTACTACAGCATTTTTACCAAAAGTATCAATGCCAGTACGCTTTAAAAGTTCAATTACACCTAAAGGTGTAGCTGGTATCATTGATCTTATATCCAGGCACATGCGACCGACATTAAAGACATTAAAACCGTCTACATCTTTTTCGCATATGACTGCATTGCAAATTTTACGTTCATTTATGTGTTCGGGCACTGGCAATTGGACTAATATACCATCGACATTGGAATCCTTATTCAATTGTTCAATAACATCTAAAAGTTCTTGTTCCGTAGTAGTTGCGGGTAAACGTTTAGTCTCACTAGAAATCCCAACATCTTTGGCAGCATTCATTTTCATTCGCACATATGTTTCACTGGCCTGGTCTTCACCAACGATGATGGCTGTTAATTGTGGGGGACGGTGACCTTGAGCTACAAATGATTCAACTTCATTGCGAAGTTCAGCGCGTATTTGAGCAGCAATAGCTTTGCCGTCGATAATTTGGGCCATACTTAATGGAAAATTAAAAAAATCAGTTTTATTAGTTTATAATATTATACTTTGTTTTAAATATGTATGAAAATTATTATAGAGTGCATTTAAAAACCTAAAAGAGATATTAAACCCCTACTAAATTTTTTATACATACATACCTACTTTGGAATAGTTAAAAAATATGTAAAAATTAGAACAAGATTTAAAGAAAAGGGTTTATTTATTCTATAAGAAATTACAGAAAATTTATGAAGTTTTCTAGGTTTAACTTGTTTTATGTTCAAATATTTCAATAAGCAACATTAAAGGAATTATTATACATATAAGTTTTGAGCACTCGATTCTCTTGAGCATCCGATATTCAAAATCAGGTGCATTAAAGCTTTCGACTCGTATTGAAAACGCAAAATTTATGAATCCGTATAATCCATAAATTGATGTGCTCGAATTCGCATGTTTTTGTGAATCCGAAGTTTTTGTTTGAAAAAAATCTTAATGAAAAAACAGAAAAACAGCAGTGAATAATTGCAGAACACCAAAAATGCTTTAAACAACATTATAGGAAATATTATTAAATCGTCTGTTTAGTTGAGTTTGAGGTTTAATTATTTATATCGGCTGTGCCGAATCTTTGATACCCTCCACCTGCAGGTATAATATTTCCGCAGTGGGCTTTATAAATAAAAATTAATCACTGTCTGATGAGTCTATATAGTGGCTGTTGTCTAAAGTCGCTTTCTTTCACAAAAAATTGGTTCAATGTTTGCTGAACAGCTTTTTTTAACGAAAAATAAATTTCCTTGTAGAAATTGATATTCGTAGCTACCGCCTGGGACACTTTAAAACTCCTTCCGTATTAAAATTGCGTTGATTTTCCGTTATAAAGGAAATCCCCGAGTTTTGATGGCATGGCGCAATTATGTAAAAACAAAAGTCGTTGCCATCTGTTAGAAAAAATAAAGAAATTTAAAAAAAAAAAACAAGTAAGTGTTTTTTTCGGCAATGCCGAATCTTATATACCCTTCACCATGATGAGATAAGAACAAAAAGTTATATACATAAATAACGTTCTTTAGATAGGTATAAATAAATATTAATTGAGCCACGCCCACTTTTCCCTTCGTCATGCCGAAGAATATAAAAAAAAAAAAATTTATATACATATGTACCTAAGCCCGTTTCCTCTATTGTCAAAGTTGATGTGGAAATTCGTTTTATAATCTTTAAATCGTTTTTTAGAACATAAAAAAATTAATAAAAAAAAAAAAGAAAAAAAATTATTTTTGGGATTCGAACTGACAATATCATCAGTCTCAGGAGAGAACTTAACAACTCGGCTACGAATGCTTTTACTGAAGAAGCGTTAAATTAAAATATATTGAGTCTATGAGTTTGTTTCTTTATTTGAGCGGCATATCATATACATGCATTAATGTGTATGTGGATGCGTAAAATTAAACACATTACAAATAAAATCAACCACTTGTAGTGAAGGGTATAAAAAAACAACCAAAAACCACATTACCAACACTGTATTACCATAGCCACTGTATGACCGTAGAAACCAAAATTGAACTGGGGTCTAATCACCGCATACGATATCGAGCAAAATTGATCAAAATTATATATTTTGGTATCGTGAAACTCGATATCGAATGAAATGTATTGAATTTGAAATAATTGCATTCGATATCGAGTAACTCGACATTACATTTATCGAGTTTTCATTCGATACATCAGGTCTATCGTATGCAAAAAAATTTGATAGTTTATTCGATACGATAGTGTCGAATGCGGTGATTAGACCCCTGGTTTGTATGGTATGCTTTTACTGAAGAAGCGTTCAATTAAAATATATTGAGTCTATGAGTTTGTTTCTTTATTTTAGCGGCATATCATATACATGCATTAATGTGTATGTGGATGCGTAAAATTAAATACATTACATTACTGTATTACCATAGCCACTGTATGACCGTAGAAACCAAAATTGAATTGGTTTGTATGTTTATGTCGTTTTGGTAATACAGTGTTGGTATGGTAATGTCACGCAGCGTTACCGTTGGTGCCACTAAAGTGGCAATTTGCCACTTTTTTGACAGCTTGGATACTATTTGGCCACTTTTACAAAATGCACCCAAATGTGGTACTTTTTGCGATTCTTGCGACTTTTTTGATACTTTTTACACTAGGAAAATATACTTTTTTTCTTTCTGTTTTATTATAACCTCCAGCTTTAATATATGTAAAACCGTCTTAATATATGTATATGTAAGCAAGTTTATATGAAATTTTTTTCTTGTCATGCGTGGTTAGCTGAAAATCGGTTAAATAAACTTTCTATTAACCTGTTTTATTTATTATGATTAAAGGCATAAAGATATATCACATATCGATGGTTTTCTTCCGCAACCTCGAACTCAAAAACAACTTTTTAGAAGAGACATATTACTTTTTTTTTAACAAATTTTTGAAACTTTATGCTATATATTCTTTTATAAATCAAGAATTAGGAAAAAATTCCTATAAATATTTGAAAGAATATATAGCAAAAAGTTTAAAATATTTGGTAAAAAAAAAAAGTATTTTGTCTCTCCTTAGAAGTCATGAAGCAGAAACCGAACTGTTGTGTACCGAAAACTTGTCTAAAATTTGTGTAATTGACATTAAAAGTAAAATCTAAGTTTTTACCAACAATTGTGTAATGAATTGATACTTAGAATTGATATAAAAAACAAAAAGCTCAATATATGTACATAAGTATTTAGACCCAATATTTATAGTGTCTAATGAAGATATAAACTATTTCGAATTAGTTTCAGAGTTTAAAGATATTATAACTGACCCAGATGCATTTATACATGAATTTAAATTTCTAGAGAGTAAAGTAAATGACACGAATTATGAACACACATTTAAAATTTCGAATGCTGAAGATTTTTGGCGTGAAATAGAAACATTGAAAAATAGATTTGATGAATATACCTATATATATATTCAAACTTGTACAAATTGATCTCTCATATTTTTACATTGTCACATAGTAGTGCTTCTCATGGGCGTGTTTTTACTAAGTTAGCTTTAATCAAAAATAAAGTAACAAATAGGCTAAAGACATTTTACGAAAGTATGGAAGTCGTTTTAAGAACAATTAATTGTAAAATTTGTATAAAACTGACCATTAATAAATATGTAGCACAGGACGACATTGAAAAAGTTTGTTTAACCATTCCAACTGATTCTTATGTTTTTGGAATGCTAAAGACGAATATGAACACAGTTTTCTCCCATCACGTCACATTTATCAGATACACCAATGATTGTAATTTCGGAAAATGTAGCGTGCCAGAAAATGCATTCTGCTGGTATCTATTAGTTGTAAAAATTTTCTTTACAATTTACGTCATTGCTAGCCAAAGGATTGCTAAAGTAAGCCTCGGAACAGAAATATACAAACAACAAATTTTTTATATATAATAAAAATGCTACTCTACATGAGAAATAAATTCCCAGATTCTATTTGTTAAATAATATATTTACTAACATTTGTGTATAAACATTTTTAAATGTATTATTATTATCTTCAATAATAATAATATCATCCAAATCATTTGGATCATCATCAGCTGAGTTTGGATTGGCCATAAAACAGTTTTAAAGTAATACAGTGCAACCTCGTTTTTCGTAGCTCTAAAAAATCTGGCCTGTTGCAATTACCGAAAACTTGCAATGACCGACCATTGTTTATAAAGCTTAATGACAGCTCATATTTTATAATTTATTTATTAAATTTCAGTAGTAATATAAAAAACCTTATATTTTATCGTTTACATAAATCTAAATTAAATCGTGCAAAGTTTAATAAAACAATTGGCATTTGATATTATCCAATTATTTTAGCTTATGTACGCTTCTAAATAAAGAACACACATAAGGTGTAAAATAGAAAAAACATGTATGTATGTATTCTGATACTTAGTCAAACCTTTTTGCAATATCACTTGAAGTAGGAATTGCACAACACGCGGTTATTTGGCAACGAGTGTCGTGCGTTTGAAAACTAAAGCGCATGAAAAATGGCAGGTTACACAAAGCTCGGTATAAAAGGATTTTTAATTTATTTAACACTTTGCTTATACCAAGTTACGGCTCTTTTTTGTTTTTAAAGTCTTTGCGTTCTTTTGTACAGTTTCCGACTGCATTTTCTATTTTTGAAACAGTGTCTACATTTTTAAAAAAATGTTTACCGACAACAAATACAACGTTTTTATTACGATTACTAAATATTATCCATCAACGCTAAAAAGTGCAACGTTTTGTAAAATTTCCAAATTGCTAGGAAGCCTAGCTCTAACCTCGTAAATAAAGTTTTTGGTAAAACGAATGCAACAGTCTTTTATCACTTTTTTTATCATTTGAAATCTTAAAATCTTTACAGGCCTTCCCAAAATTGTACCCCAAAAGACAAATCTCATCTTAATCTTCCACTATATAATCAAAATTTTTAAGAAATGGTAGAAAAAAAATAAAAATTGTAAAAAGCACTTAAGGCACTAACGAAAAATTGAAAGTTACTTTTTCTTAGTTTGGCAATATAAATAAAATTTTGGCGTTTTGAGTCACCAAAAGGCACCATAAATAGTGCCAAAAGCACTAAGTTGGCATCACTGACATATTTTAATTTTAAAAGATGTGCCCCTTTTTTTAAAAAAATTCACTTTTTGGTGCCACTTTTTTTGTAGATATCCCCTTTTTTTGGTACTTTTTGAAAATATCCGACGGTAACACTGATGTCACGCCTAATTGGACCTTTAAAGGAAAAAATTTGAAGCAGTCGTGGTTTTTACTCATATCTCAGCCATTTGTGGACCGATCTTGCTGAATTTCAGTAGCAAACAATTCCGGACCATATGTGACATAAATATATAATAACCTGGTCCCCAACATATATGGGGTCTTCGGAAAATCCATTTCAACGGACAGACGGACATCGTTAAATCAACTTCGCTCCTCATAAGGACCCAGAATATATACTTGATAGGGTCTAACATCAATATTATAGAAATTACAAACGGAATGACAAACTTATATATACCCTATTAACCACCTGTGGTGAAGGGTATAAAAATTAAAGACTCAAACCCAAAACAACGCAACTTCGAAAATCTAACGAAAATTAGTACTAATTCATCAGCGACGCAACTTCGAAACAACGCAAAGCGAGGTATTGGTGTACCTACATACATATTTTATGATTTTATTTTGTACTCTTCAAAAAGTTTTTTTTTTAAATAAATAGATTTCTTTTTAATACGAATTTTTCGCATGGCAATAATAGGATTTAAAGTTTAAATTTTAAACTTTAAATCCTATTATTGCCATGCCTTTAAATTTTAAAGGCCTAACCAGAAAAACAAGCTTAAGCTACTCTCAAAAATTAACGAAAAGCCTATCAATGCATTAAAAAAAAAACAGAATATAAAACATTGGTTTCGTACGGAGTGTGCGTTCAGTTTCGCACTTTGCTTTAGCAAAGTAAACTAATTTTTGGAAAATCGGGAAATTCCAAGCCGAAATGGCTTACAAACGCGAATTATATTTCCAGACAATTTAGCAAAGAAGCTAAAAAAGTAGTTTCGTCCCGAATTTCCTTCCTTTTCGAACACTTTAAAATCTTCATTTCAAAACATAATTTGACTTTTCTTCTTGATCTAACAACTAAAAATCCCTAAAGAATTCAAAACGTTCGTTTTGTGCAACAACTTTTTGGTAGTCATATTTACAGCTAATAAAGCAATTTTGTTAATTCAAAATTTCTTTTCGTGCTGTGTTTTTTCCTAGAGAGCTTGTATAACTTTCCCATTTTTGGTCATAGTCCGCTTTTACGTTCTTTCAGAGGTAAATGCAACATTTGGATCATTCTCTACCGCATAGTTTTCATTGGTTACCAAATTACTTTCATATACTTATTTCCAGAGTACCGAAACGTTCACTCATTTTTCAGTCATGAGCGAGCGTGAAAAATTAAAACTTTTACTGCTTTTTCATCCTCATGAGGGTGAGGAAAAAAACCAGAGTTCAGAGAAATTCATATGTGATCGCTCATATTCAACCATTCTTGAATTTTTTTCATAAATGAAAAATGTAAAATATGTAACTTTTTTCACAGTCATAACTGAATTGTTAATATTTCGCCAAATTCATTTATGTTTTTGAGGAAAAATACATTTTTGCCTTTCTTCAGTCATGAGGAATGAGGAAAAAAAAATTTTTAGAAACGATCCTCACTAGCAGGGATTTCCATTTCATTGCACAATTGTGCACACCAATACTAACACATATTTTTATGCTCTTCAATTCAGTCGTCGGTGTGACTTCGACAAGTGTACATGTTTAGCGGATGCTATATTATTTTGTTTCAGTTTACACTCAAAAAATATTGTGCGGTCAAAAATGCTTTTGGTATCATCCAATGCCTTGCGTGCAATTTTTATTTAGATTTTAAATTTAAAGACTTAAATGTTGAATAATATAACATTTTATAAGTTTACATGCAAAGCAAAGAACTTTGTAAAATGGTAATTATTTGAGATTTAAATTCAATTTTTAAAATTTCAGATAAAAATGCGTTAACCGATATATTATTAAGGAAAAAATGTTGTATTCTATTAATTTGTAATTTTCAAATAATATCTACATTGTTTTGCATTTAAGCTAACGATATGTGTTTTGTTTGTGAAAAAAATTCTTTGTACCTGTAAAGGGTCACTTTTACTTTCTTTAAAAAGACGAACCTAAATGCAGAAATTATTAAGAAAAAATAGCCACAATAATTTGTTGGTATTTTGTGCTTGTAAAAATATTTTTGTTTCTGTACCAATCGCGTCGGTGGGTTTTTTTCTTTGAAAACACTTTTCTTAAGTAAGTAAAAATATTTAAAAAACAAGTTAAAAAAAAGTCTTGTTTTCCTACAATTTATGTGTAAACCTATACACATAAAAGCAAATGTGACAGCAGGTAACATTTTTGGGTAAGAAGATGTGTTTTATTGATGTATTAATGAAACTTGTTTGTTTCGCACTATTTTTATTGCTTACTTTTTTATGCTACGATTATATCGAGCCATAACCGCCGAAAAATGTATTCCACAAACTCGAAATTTTACAGGGAAGGTTTTTTTTTTAAATAAAATCAGTTTGAAAAAAGCCATTATTTTAAAATTTAATAAAATAATGGCTTTATTCAAACTGATTTCATTTAAAAAAAACCTTCCCTGTAAAATTTCGAGTTTGTGGGATACATTTTTTCGGCGGTAAAGAGTTAACCTTACTAATTTATGGTATTTATTTAACGTAACTTTGACCTGTTATAATGAGTATACATTTTTGCAGGCAAACTCAGGTGCGCATTTGGTATTTTGTAAAAAGTTATGATATACCATTAGCTAGAATTAAAATGTATGCACAGATGTTTGAAGTATGAGTAACCCAACAACGTGAATACCCTTTCTATTTTACTTACCACTATGAATACCCTAACTTTTTACTAAAATAACTTTTTCACGTTATAATTTTTAATTTTGTACCTTTGTGTTATACAACTTATAAAATATATTACTAACATTTTATTTCGGCTGTAAATGAATGCATTCTCTCAATTTGTTTACTCTCTGGTACTCACTACTACATAACCAAAAAATTTTTGGAAATGCCTGCTCACTAGTAATGTTGTTGTTGCTCGACAGTTTGCATGACCACAGCTCGAAATGCCTGTGTGTGTATTTGTTTGTGTAAAATATTTTTTGGTAAAGGCAACCAGCCAAAGTGTCTGTTGGATTTTTTGTAGGAAACAATTATTGAAAAAAAATTAAAAGAACTGCACATATCGTCATCTTAAATGCAGAATAATGTAACATCACATTAATAAGTTTACATGCAAGGCATAAAACTTTGTACAGTATTTATCGGTTATAAGCATTCCTGAAAATGCACGATTTTCGGTGCATATAAGCGGGAAATGCAAATATAAAAACTCGTTTATATGCATTATGGTGCTTACAAAAAAACTCGTTTAATTGCATCAGCCGTGCATATATAAAAACTCTGATGTTTGCATAATGGTTGCATATAGACAAAAAGATATTTAAAGTTTTTATATTAGTTTTTATTTGAAAAAATATTTTCCCAAAAAAAAAAAAAAAAAAAAAGATTATTACATACTGAATTATGTAATAAAAAATATTTTTGTACCACAGGTAGCATTTCATTGAAATCATTGTCTAGGTAAATAATATAAAAAGTAAAAATTCATTGCTTATTAGAACTGTCCAAGCAGGGAAATGAGTAGCGATTTTATCAAGTGCTTTTCATTGGAGGTACATAGTTGCCAGTGTCAGTGTTCGTTTTTTTTGCTATGCAAAGGTTTATGACAAGTATAAATATATATCGCTACTCATTACACTAGCATTTTAAAGTAAAGTAAAGTAGTAAAAATTTGTATGTAATTTTATTTAGTAGCACGCTCATTTACTTTTTTATCTAACAGCTGACTTATGACAGTGATGATAAATATTGATAGATAGGAATGAAACTTCCGAATTTATCATTTTAGAACAATTTTGGTACAATTTTTGCAAATTTATGGATGATGCGTATAGAAGACATTTTTTCATGCAATTTATTCAAATTGTATAAAATTTTGCCTGCATAAAAGCCAGAAATGCATATAAGCGAAATGCTAATAGACGAAAGTTCCATGTATATTTTAAATTGCGACCTGAAATGGCATGAACTTAAATGCAAAAAAGCGGGAAATGCTTATAACCGACGTGCATATAACCGGTAAATACTGTAATATGTTAATTATTTAAAATTAAAAAGAATTTTAAATATTTCAGTTCAAAATGCGATAACCGATATATTTTTGAGGAAAAAATATTATATTTATTGTTATTTTTGAAGTTGTGTGTGTTACGTTATATTAATTTATAATTTTCAGAAATAAAAAGACGTATCATCAAAAAATGTATATAAGTATTAAGTGAAACAAACATTTAAAATAATTAAATATTTTTTTGTTAAATTACCGGAAAAATAGAATATATATATGATAACCACACGAATATTTATATTATTATAGATATTATGATATACCTATTAGGTATAATTTTTTACTAATAAGTAGTGGTTTAAACTAAAAATTGTACTTCATTAAATTTAGCTATGAATTGATTTAAAAAGCTATCTTTTTCATTCTAATTTAAAAGTATTTTGATCTCCTTAAAATGAATTTTTTTTTACAACGAACAAATTTTGCAAATAAATATTTGACTCATATTCATACATACCTATTTGTCTCCATATAACGAATTATTTCAAATGAACTCTGCATCGCATACTTGCAAAGATACACTTGGAAGAATGCAATCCTTACAAAAAAAAAAGATTATTTTAAATAAGCTACTAAAAAATATTTCTTTTGTATTATAAACTTTTTATATGATGAAGAAATTTTGTGGTCCCATACAGATTCATTATAGGTAAGTTCGACTGTATTTGAATTTATTAAAAAGGAAATACATACATATATTAACTCAAAAATCTAAGGACCTGCAGACGTTGCCATTTATTCTTGGAAATTCTTAGCGTTTGGGAGTGCAATGAGGTAGGCTGCAAAATTTCAAAATTACTAACGGTTCGGTTCTTTTAATTTTAAAGCACTTTTTTATTTTTTCTTATGCAATACTGAAAATTATTATTATAAATCATTATCTGTTCACTTATTTCAATAACACCGTAGTGACAGTTATAAAACAGATTACCCAGTTTTGATGCTTAAAAATATTAATGTGCTCTTATAAAAAGAATTAAAAACTCTGCTAGTTTTTTTCTTGAGTGTGATTATACATTATGTTGTTAAAAAAAATTATATATGTATTTAATGATACGTCATTTTTAATTTTGTAAATAACTTGGTTATTTTTTAAGATAGAAGTTTAAAATTTTATAAAAATATGTAACGTGAATCGTAATCAACAAAAAAAAGTCAACTTCAAATGTTCTAATAATATCTACATTGTTTTGCATTTATGCTAACGATATGTGTTTTGTTTGTAAAAAAAAGTTCGTTGATGCCTTTAAAAGGTCACTGTTTCTTTCGTCAAAAAGACATACCTAAAGCAAAGATGCCCAGTAGTGGCTGATATCAGCAAATGAAACTCACACGTATACTTACGCTCTTTTGTTTGATCGTCAATCAACCAATAGGAAATCAGCATGTTGAGTGCGAGAGACAAACTACACTGGCAGAACTTCTGTGTCTTATTTTAATCGTCATCGAGACTGCTGTGAGTTAACACATAAATTGAAATTATTGCGATTTATTAATGATGTCAGTCGAAAATTATTTTATGTTACAAAATGCTTTTGATGACATGCAATGTCTTATTTGTCATAAGACATTTAAAAAAACTAAGAAATATAATTTAAAAAAAAACATTTTGAAGATGTTCACAAAGACATGAATTATTTGCAAATAAATAAATAAATAAATACATTCACAAAGAGTATTACTAAATTAAGGAAAAAATATTGTATTCTATTAATTTGTAATTTTCAAATAATATCTACATTGTTTTGCATTTAAGCTAACGATATGTGTTTTGTTTGTGAAAAAAATTCTTTGTGCCTGAAAAGGGTCACTTTTACTTTCGTTAAAAAGACGTACCTAAATGCAGAAATTATTAAGAAAAAATAGCCACAATAATTTGTTGGTATTTTGTGCTTGTAAAAATATTTTTGTTTCTGTACCAATCGCGTCGGTGGGTTTTTTTCTTTGAAAACACTTTTCTTAAGTAAGTAAAAATATTTAAAAAACAAGTTAAAAAAAAGTCTTGTTTTCCTACAATTTATGTGTAAACCTATACACATAAAAGCAAATGTGACAGCAGGTAAAATTTTTGGGTAAGAAGATGTGTTTTATTGATGTATTAATGAAACTTGTTGGTTTCGCACTATTTTTATTGCTTACTTTTTTATGCCACAAACTCGAAATTTTACAGGGAAGGTTTTTTTTAAATAAAATCAGTTTGAAAAAAGCCATTATTTTAAAATTTATAATGTAAATATTATTTATTCAAACTGATTTTATTTAAAAAAATCCTTCCCTGTAAAATTTCGAGTTTGTGGCATAAAAAAGTAAGCAATAAAAATAGTGCGAAACCAACAAGTTTCATTAATACATCAATAAAACACATCTTCTTACCCAAAAATTTATAAACACTTCGAAGAATCTTTTTATTCCGAAATATATCATACTATTCAGATGTCCGCATATATAAATTATATATGTATGTATTATAGATATATATATACCAATCAATACATTCATCAAGAGAATTACTAAAATAAATACATTCACCAAGTGTATTACTTAAATATGTACATTCATTAATTTTAAATTTCCCTTTTGTTAAGCAAAGAAACAGAAAAAAAATGACAACACCCGTCACACATGTGCTTTCGTCGCAATCTCGCTGACGACTAAATAAAATGAATAGCAAATTGTTTTCTTCCAGTGTTATTTCGTCACTCTCACCAATACTACTACCGTGGGCATCAATGACCTAAAGGCAGCAATTATTAAGAAAAAAAAAAATAGCCACAAGAATTTGTTGGTATTTTGTGCTTGTAAAAATATGTTGGTTTCTGTACCAGTCGCGTCGGTTTTTTTTTTTTTTCTTTGAAAACACTTTTCTTAAGTAAGTAAAAATATTTGAAAAAAAAAATTAAAAAGGTCTTATTTTGCTACAATTTATGTGTAAGTAACCAATATACATAAAAGCAAATGTGACAGTATCAAAAAATCTGTTTTGTTAATTGTAGTGTTTAACTTTATTGTTTTTTTTATTTTTTTTTTGCAATCAGGGACATCATCACTATCACTTTCATTATCACTTTTGATGTCCTGCCGATGAACAAGTTTATAATGACTTTTTATGTTCGATTTTATCTTTCCACAAAGTTCTTTTTTGCATGATGTTATTAAACAAGTGCTTTTGTTTGAAGATGCTTTATACGACACAAATTTTTTTATGTTGAACTGTTTTTTGGCATTGTTAAACTTTTGAACTTAGACACACACTCCACGTCAATCACCTATTAAGAACTGCTTTCAGTAAAAACTATCTATATGAATATATGTAAATATTTTGCATTGCCAGTGCAAAATGTTTTGCAGTTATTGCCTGTCACAATGATAAAAAGGTAACCACAATACTTAGAAAAATGTACAATAAGAAAAGGCAACAGGACAATTAATTCAAACATCTGTGCATAAATTTTAATTCTACCTAATGGTATATCATAACTTTTTACAAAATACCAAATGCGCACCTGTGTTTGCCTGCAAAAATGTATAAAGTCATTATAACAGGTCAAATTTACGTTAAATACATTACCATAAAATGGTAAGGTTAACTCTTTGGGTTATATAATTGTAGCATAAAAAAAGTAAGAAATAAATTTAGTGCGAAACAATAAAGTTTCATTAATACATCAATAAAACACATCTTCTTTTGCAAAAATTCTACCTAGTGTCACATTTGCTTTTATGTATATTGGTTACTTACACAAATTGTAGCAAAACAAGACCTTTTTAATTTTCAAAGAAAAAAAAAAAAAAAACACCGGCGCGATTTGTACAGAAACCAAAATATTTTTACAAGCACAAAATACCAACAAATTCTTGTGGCTATTTTTTTCTTCTTAATAATTGCTGCCTTTAGGTACGTCTTTTTGACGAAAGAAACAGGGACCTTTTAAAGGCATCAACGAATTTTTTTTACAAACAAAACACATATCGTTAGCGTAAATGCAAAACTATGTAGATATTATTGGAACATTTGAAGTTGACTTTTTTTGTTGATTACGATTCACGTTACATATTTTTATAACATTTTAAACTTCTATCTTAAAAAATAACCAAGTTATTTACAAAATTAAAAATGACGTATCATTAAATACATATATAATTTTTTTAACAACATAATGTATAATCACACTCAAGAAAAAAATTAGCAGAGTTTTTAATTCTTTTTATAAGAGCACATTAATATTTTTAAACATCAAAACTGGGTAATCTGTTTTATAACTGTCACTACGGTGTTAGTGAAATTAGTGAACAGATAATGATTTATAATAATAATTTTCAAAATTAAAAGAACCGAACCGTTAGTAATTTTGAAATTTTGCAGCCTACCTCATTGCACTCCCAAACGCTAAGAATTTCCAAGAATAAATGGCAACATCTGCAGGTCCTTAGATTTTTGAGTTAATATATGTATGTATGTCCTTTTAAATAAATTTAAATGCAGTCGAACTTCCCTATAAAGAATCTGTATTGGACCACAAAATTTCTTCATCATATAAAAAGTTTATAATACAAAAGAAATATTTTTAATTAGCTTATTTAAAAAAATCTGTTTTTTTTTGTAAGGATTGCATTCTTCCAAGTGGATCTTTGTAAGTATGCGATGCAGAGTTCATTCAAAATAATTCGTTATATGGAGACAAATAGGTCAAATATTTATTTGCTAAATTTGTTCGTTGTAAAAAAAAATTCATTTTAAGGAGATCAAAATACTTTTAAATTAGAATGAAAAAGATAGCTTTTTAAATTAATTCATAGCTAAATTTAATAGGTACAATTTTTAGTTTAAACCACTACTTATTAGTAATTAAAATCAATAAAAAATTATACATAATAGGTATATCATAATATTTATAATAATATAAATATTCGTGTGGTTATCATATACATATATATTCTATTTTTCCGGTAATTTAACAAAAAATATTTAATTATTTTAAATGTTTGTTTCACTTAATACTTATATACATTTTTTGATGATACGTCTTTTTATTTCTGAAAATTACAATTTAATTTAACGTAACACACAACTTCAAAAATAACAATAAATATAATATTTTTTATATTCAACATATTTTTATTTTTTCGAATTTATTCTATGAGTTAAATTTCAGTTATGTATTTTATAAAGCTTTTTTGTAATAGTTCTATTCCTTAAATTTTTAGGAATGACTTTTATACACTACCAGACTATTATATTGTATTTTCTTGTTACATTTTACCTTAGCTATCCTTTGGATAGCAATGAAGTATATTGTATGTACAGAAAAATTTACAATTATTAGACACCAGCAGAATGTAATGCATTTTCTGGCCCGCTACGGCCTTCGTCAGCATTCTTTGGTCAGCATTCTGCTGGTGTCTAATAATTGTAAATTTTTCTGTACATACAATATACTTCATTGCTATCCAAAGGATAGCTAAGGTAAAATGTAACAAGAAAATACAATATAATAGTCTGGTAGTGTATAAAAGTCATTCCTAAAAATTTAAGGAATAGAACTATTACAAAAAAGCTTTATAAAATACATAACTGAAATTTAACTCATAGAATAAATTCGAAAAAATAAAAATATGTTGAATATAATATAAAGTAACCTGCGAAAGGAAATAATTCCCAGTTTCTATTTTTTATAATATTTTTTCCTCAAAAATATATCGGATATCGCATTTTGAGCTGAAATATTTAAAATTCTTTTAAATTTCAAATAATTAACATATTACAAAGTTTTATGCCTTGCATGTAAACTTATTAATGTGATGTTACATTATTCTGCATTTAAGATGACGATATGTGCAGTTCTTTTAATTTTTTTTCAATAATTGTTTCCTACAAAAAATCCAACAGACACTTTGGCTGGTTGCCTTTACCAAAAAATATTTTACACAAACAAATACACACACAGGCATTTCGAGCTGTGGTCATCAGCGTTGCCGTTTTGGTTACTTTTAACCAAAACTGGTTACTTTTTTTCTCAATGTGTACGTGTGTACTTTTTTTCCATTTTGGTTACTTTTTTTCAACACAAAAATAACCAATTTTTTGTTTTGGAGCAAGAACTACCCGCTCCGCTTTTTTGACCTTTAAAAATTGTGTGTGGTATTTGTGCATCTTAAACCAATACTTTTTTAGAAGCTTAAGCTTTAACAGACTATCAAGTGTAAATGGCCATTATCTGCTACTCTTCATGCTTCATATGGCTAACTGAAAAACTTTTCTAGATAAACGATAAGGTCAAAGACCCTTCCGATCCGATCCCGTTTAATATGAGTATATTCCACTGGGCTAAAATCATCTATAAATTAAAGATCTACCGCAAAATTTAGCTCAATTTTGCACTTTGATAATATAACACACAGTAAGAGCTCTTCATATAAATAGAAAGAAAGCTATAGCTCATAAAATTTTTAAAAATTACGAAAATAAGTTTAAACTTTGTATAGGAAGTGCCACTTTCACTAAAAATTTCGAAAACATTTATATCCTATTGTTCTTTCCCGAAATCGGTCCAGCGGCTAATGAGATAGATACAAGATACAAACAAACACAATTTCTTCTTAAGACATATTTTTAAACTGAAGTGCGAACAAAATAGTACTTTTGATACAAAATAATTTTGGTTACTTTTTTCGCTTTTGGTTACTTTGTTTTTACATTTTGGTTACAAAATTTTTTTGGTTGTGGCAACGCTGGTGGTCATGCAAACTGTCGAGCAACAACAACATTACTAGTGAGGATCGTTTCTAAAAATTTTTTTTTCCTCATTCCTCATGACTGAAGAAAGGCAAAAATGTATTTTTCCTCAAAAACATAAATGAATTTGGCGAAATATTAACAATTCAGTTATGACTGTGAAAAAAGTTACATATTTTACATTTTTCATTTATGAAAAAAATTCAAGAATGGTTGAATATGAGCGATCACATATGAATTTCTCTGAACTCTGCTTATTTCCTCGATGACTGCTTGTTCCGAACTTATAAAATCCAAATGAAAAATGTTCTTATTTCGCGAAGCACTAACGGTACCAGCGTACATTTATACGCCACGGATTAAGAAAAAGGAAGTTAAGTAATCGAATAATTAACAAAAAAGGTGTTGGTGGGTGTTGTATATTTACCTCATGGTAATTTTGATGCATTGAAGAGGAGATATCTGAGGTGCTTGTGCGTAATATTGTTATTATGGGTGATTTCAACAATAATCTTTTTGATGTTGATAAAGGTTTGAATGTTAGAAATATTTGCAGTAGGTTGAATCTTTTCATAATACATAATTCTATGCCAACGTATGTTACTAGTAATACCACTTCTCTTCTTGATTATTTTTTGGTGTCTTCTACTAACTTAGTAAAGTCTACTGGTCAATCTCAATGTCCTGGTATAACGCGGCATTCTTTTATTTTTTTGTCTTTTGAAATTTTATTATCGGAGCAAAGAAGATTTTATCAATTTTATGATTATGATGCGGTAGATATTAGTTCTTTTCAATTTGCATTGTTGGACTGTAACCTTGATGATATTTATCTGACTAGTAATGTTGATGAGCAACTAAACATTTTAACTTATAATTTAGAAAATTTACATTCACTTGTTCCCTAAAGGAAACGTTTTTTTAGCAAGCGTAGTGAGTCTTGGACTAATGATCCAGAGATTCAATGCAATGTTTCTCTTAGGGACCTTGCTTATAGGACCTATTTATCAGATAGAACAGATAGTAATTGGAGAGTTTTTTGTCGCTGTAGGAATCGCGTAAAATCTGTTATTAGGAAAATGAAAAGGAGGGTGCATAGTTTAATTTTTGAAAATATAAACGCTAAGGATATTTGGTCAATCCTTAATAGGCATGGAATTGGTGTTAATGATGGCAATTTAGGGCACGTTGATCCTGACTATTTAAATCATGTCTTTTCATCCAATCAAATTAATAATAGCAATAGAATAGTGGACAGATCAATTTATAATCAAATTGGATTTTCATTTCTTTCCGTTAAATTGTCCGAAATGGTTTCGGCTTTTTATTTAATTAAGTCAAATGCTGTTGGATCGGATGGCTTTAGGCTTAAGTTTATCAGGATTTTGATGCCAATTATTGGCAACTATGTGCTTCATTTAGTCAATACAGTATTAATAACGTCGAAATTTCCATTATTTTGGAAGATTGCGTGGATAGTTCCAATAAGAAAAATAACTCAACAATTGGGTCTGACGATTTACGGCCGATATCCATATTGCCTGTTCTATCTAAAATTGTGGAGCATCTTATGAAGATTCAACTTTAAAACATATTGATCATAATAATTTTCTACATGATGGTCAATCTGGATTTAGAGCTAATAGGAGTACTACCTCTTTACTGCTTGGCTTAACAGATAATATTCGCAATAATTTAGCTAATGAAGGTGTTTGTATTTTATTGTCATTAGACTTTACTAAGGCTTTTGATAGAGTAGATCATTATATAATTGTTCAAAAATTGCACAGATATTATAACTTTTCAAGTTCTACTTGCAAGTTAATATCTTCATATCTTTTTGGTAGAAGTCAATATGTTGTTAGTGGTAATCGGGCTTCTAGCTTGCTTCCAGTTCACAGTGGTGTGCCTCAAGGATCGGTCCTTGGACCTTTACTTTTTATAATGTTTATTAATGATCTTTTTGATCAATTTTCTAGCAATTCGTGTCTTCCATTTTCGTTTGCTGATGATGTGCAGCTTTTGTTTAAAGGCACACCTGAATTTTCTGATGTTTTGCAAAATGTTATCAATTATACAGTTCAATTGTTGGATAGTTGGGTTCTGGATAATGCGTTTGTAGTTAATACTGGTAAAACTAATGCTTTAAACACATTCGAGACAGCAAGCTACCGACTTCAATATGTCAAAACTAGAATACATGTGTGCATATGGAAATGATTACCCAACAAACCAAAACGATTTAGAAAGAACTTGTAGCAAGCTTACTAACAAAAGCCTTAAGCTTAGAAAAGTGTAGTGATTACTATTATAAAAGGCTTATTAACAATTGTTTAATAATGAAAACTGAACCCTTGCGATAATGTTACTAGTCTATAATATAATGTAAGCTAAGAATTCTAACTATAGAATAAGCTTAGAGAAAAATACTTTTTCTAATCATGTTAATTCACAATGAACACTGAACTACAGTAGTGATTTTATTTATAAGAATTAGTTGTTCTATTATTTAACATAATATATTAAGTAATATTTTTAGTAATTATTTTTGTTTTGTTTACCCACATATTTCTTGCGGGACTCTTGTCTGTTTTTGGCAAACTGAAAGAAAGATTTTGTGCTTTTTACAAATTCGTCCTCTCCTACTCCAATAGAAATTGCAGAATCTGTAAAAATTAAAAAGTAAATGAATATGTTAATGCATACAATATATAAAATACTTTACTTCTTATAGCTCTAGCTACACTCAGGTTACGCGCACTATTGTTTTCAGCCGTTCCCTTCCAGCATAAATGCTCTGCCAGCTCAGCTGTCAATAATTTGCGCCAACAGTTTTTGATATAATTTGGGTTTTTTGCTACCGTAAGCAGCTCAAAATCTTCATCATTTGAAGAACCAATCTCAATAGAGCTGGCTGCAAATTCACTTGCATTGCTTCTCTTTCTTTTATTAGTATTTAAAAGTAATTCAACAACTTCTTTCGATTCTTTAGGAACACTTTGTTTACATTTATATGGCATATTAACAAAATGTTTTTTTAATTAAATATTATTTAATTACTTTTTTTTAAATTGGGCACTGTTTAAAACACTTTAAATCACTTCACTCTTTAAGCAAAACACAAAGACTGAAAACTTTAACTTATTATACAAAATGTATGCACGCATCAAATAACGGGACATCATTCTCAAAAACACTTACAAAACTATAGCGAGAATAAGTCATTTGCAATCATATTGGTTGTCACGATGTAGGAAATCTCTTATGATAAACTTATTCTACAACTTATTTAAATTTTGCTGTGTTTTGGTCTGTTGGGTAATTTCTATTTTTGTCCACTACAAAACAGAAAAAGTGCTGCTAATATAAAAAAATATTTAAAAAATAAGTGCTTAATTTTTTTTTTTTTTGTTTAACAGAAAAGAATCGGCTTGAAACAAGAATATTAACTCGGCTCAACACCAAATTGTTATTTATATAATTTTTTTTTTATATCCTTGAAAGAAGTTCTATAGGAAGATGTTTTTCGCGCCAACGCTTCTAGTTCAGGAGTTATAGGTCGTAAAAGTTTCAAAATACTTTATCCATATCTCTTTAGGTATAAAATGAATCTATAAAATATGGGAATCATTGGAAAATTCTTTAAAGTGTGTTCCACATGGCGTTTATGGCATACCGGTTAACCAATTAAGAGCCAATTTTATATATTTATACTCCGTGGCTGACTTTTTTTTTACAAAATTGGCTTTGTCTGTAAATCATGTCGAAATAACCATAATTATTAAACTCTAAGATATTTGCTTAATAAAGTTTTTCTGAATTGCGGTTTTTCGGCGTTGCAGAACACTTATTATTTATGTACATATTACAATAATTCAATCAACCCAATCACGAATAAAAATTCCCCGAGTTTTTTCCCTTTTCCTACTTTTACAATTGAATTAACATAGGAAAAATAAGAGAAAGGAGAAAATTCCCGGGAAATTTTTATTCATAATTGGGATGAATATGTAAGAAGTACATAAATTATTACCAGATATTTATTTTTAATCAAACTTTTAAATAAATTGACTCATTTTCCAAAATAAAATTTTTTAAAGCTTAATAAATTTAAAATTTTATATGATGAAGTTACTAACCCTGCCTTTACACATGCAAGTAGTGGCATGCCACTGTTGTATACATATTATCAAAGAAAAATTGTTCGAAAGAGTCGAATCTCATGCCATTGGCTTTTGTGTTTACACATGCCACTGCGAGTTCATTTTCAAAATGTCGTTGAAGCGTCAACTTAAGATAATTTGTTGACTTCTCAAATTAAAAAAAAAGTACCAAAAAACCATATAGAGTTACCGAGTTAATCATATAGGCACATTTTTCGGGAAATGTTTTACATTTATTTATATAAGCATTATTTTAACATTATTAATGCTCTATAATTAACAAACTTGCTTTTATTAATGCGCGTTTCATAAAATTAATCATAATAATAAACGTATCATGTTAAAACTTTAATAACAATTTGACAATAATCCAGTTAATTTGCATTAAATTTTGAACAGGGTAACATTGTTCATCGTTTTGTCATTTAGTGGCAAGCAAGTGCCAAATTTCCACTCGCATGCAATTTTTGCTGCCACTGGAGCTGCCATTGCGAAAAATTTTAGTGTATTAGTAAAAAAACGTGAGTGTATTGAGTTTTTCGAACTGGCAGTGGCATGTGTAAATGCTAGGTAAAAATATGGTATATAAAATTTTAAGTTTTGTAGAAAAATCGGAATTTTTTAAAGATCAAGTGAAAGCCATTTCGAAGTATTTTCTAATAATACCACTACTTCTTAGATCCAGTTTTTACCTAAAAAGTTATTGATAAAGGGTACGTTCGTAAATGCAATTGTTGGGTATCACTTGCGCAGAAGTAAAGTTTTATGTTCGTAAAAGCATCACTTGTAAGAAACTTAGCATCACTCTCATGTTTTTAGTTTTTATGCAGTTACATAGCGTCTTCAACTGACTATTTTTTGTCATACCAAACGCCAAAGTCTATATAAAAAAACTCGAAAATTTTTGTCAGCGTTTTTTTAATATGAAGTTTGACGTTTGGTATAACAAAAAATTGTCAGGTAAAGACGCTATGTTATGCCGCAGCTCTGCAGCAAACTTTGGCAACTATTGCTTCAGTTAATTTTCTGAAGCAATAACTTTTGACAAAAAAGAAATCGTTTAATCGTCATTTATAAGAAAACTGTTACTTCTTGGTTCAATATTTTCAATTAAATTTGTCATCTTTATTGTAAAAAGCATTTTTATTATTATTTAATGTTTGCTTATTAAACTTTTGAAATTTCAAAAATTCAAACTTTGTACAGCTGTTGTGCATGTAATACATGGGACACTGATTTATGGTTGATGAGTTTAAACTACATATAAATTCAAGTTTAGTTCAACTAAACCAGCGTTTAAACCATCAGTAATTTATTAGGCATTAGTGGTAGTGAAATTGAGTTTGTTGATCGTCTTAATTGTCTAGTTGTTGTTCTTGATACTAAATTATCATTTGAAGGTCTTGTTAATTTCTTACTTTGCGTAAATTGTACAATACAGATGTAATGTTGCCAACTTATGTTAAGAAACAAATTGTTCATGGGCTTATAATGCCAGTTTTTTTATATGGATTGGAGGTGTTTTCTGGAACAGTTGATTATATTCTAAAAAAAATCGTGTTATGCGATATCTTTACTCGTTGAGAATAAGACAGCATGTCTCACCATTTCAAAATTTTTAGGTTTACCATTTGTGGAGTTCATAAATTTTAGAAATCTTGTTCACTTTTATAAGTCTTATAGGTTGTAAACTCCTGGGTATTTAATTTAGTTATTTGATTTTTGTAGATCAACAAGGAATAGAAAGTTAAAAATACCGAAATTATCTGCCGTCTTAGAGCGTTCTTTTTATGTTAGAGTTGCACGATCTTATAATAAGTTGTCTAACTTTTTGAAAACTTTTGGTGTTTCCGCTAACACATAGAAAAAAAGACTTTTTTTACAAATAATTTTGACAATTCTCTTTTTTATTATTTTGTTTATAAATTATCGCAAAAAAATAAATTAGTGCAAAAAAATAATATTTTTAGTGTATAATTATACTGAATAAGTAAGAGTGCTATATTTGACTGGCCCAAAACCGCAGATAGTTAAAATATTTAAGGACTGGATGGGATTTATAATTTATCAACTAAACCTAAGAGTTTCATAATTTGTTGTAGTTCTAGACCTATGGTAAATTATGGACCGACCAGCAGAATGTTTCATTGTGTAATTTTTATACCCACACTACCATATTGTATGTAACAATTAAAAATATTGGTCCAATAACCAATTTTAGTGTACCGATCAACTCAATCACTTTCTCGGTCAATTCTTACGATGTCTGTAAAGTAAAGGTCGCAATTTTGATTGTTATTGAAAATTGTTAGAATCGGTCCAAAATTTCATTTAGGTCCCATTGTTCCGAATAGGAACCACAGGACATTATATATACATACTTCTTTCCGGATTAGAATCTTTGTGCCGATATACCATGGTATTATGTTGGTATCTGGCCTAATTTTATCAGAATCGGTCTTTATTAAACCTAGCTCCCATACAACTACCAATCAAAAAAATATTACCAATGCCATGATTTTCTTATAAATGTTGGTACAGTAGACGCTCACAAATTAGAGCTTTCAGTAATTCGAACGTCCAGAAATTAGAATCAGTGTTTGCAATACATTAAACGCTCTAAAATTCGAATTTATAGTTCTAATTTCAGAGCGTTTTTTTTTTTTGTTATTTAAACACAAGAAATCCGCAATTTATTTGTATTCTGTTTGAACATGTAAAACTAAAAAGGGGAATTACCAAATTTTAGATGTGTTTCTTTATTTGTTGTTTTTTTGTCGCATTTATATATATTTGTGGCTAGTTTATTTGTGAAATTCGAAACATGTGTACATATTTTGGAAGTCTCTATTAAAAAGTGAAAGTGTATCATTCGAAATGTCAAATAAACGTAAAAAAAAACACTTTATCATTGGAAACGAAGGTCAAAATATTAGAAAAGCTTGACAAAGGGTTTGAAGGGAATATTAATGTCACGACATCTTCAATCAGCTATATCAAATCACATAGAACAGCAATATTAAATGCTAATTTCAACACATATCAGGAAGCAAGCAATAAATCTTTGCACAGCGCTGAATACCCAAATATGGTAAGTCGTCAGTATGAGTGGTTTAAAGAGAAAGCTAAAAAAATATTTAGAGAGGAATATCTCTATAAAGATGAAAATGCATTCCGTGGAAGCAATGGATAGTTTTCCAAATATAAGAAACGACACGGTATTTTTAATTTTAAAAAATACATTTAATGTCAATCAAATAAAATTTAATTAAAAAAAATTTAAGTAATTTTTATTTTTTATTCGAAATAAAAACGTCCAGAAATTAGAATAATTCAGAAATTAGAATTGCCTCAAAAACAAAGCGGTTCTAATTTGCGAGCGTCTACTGTAATGATATAAAATTTGGCTAAGATAACTTTTATGTCTACGTTGTTATGGCAATCTTTTGTAATAGTAGGTCCAGAATTTCATAACCTGATAACATAATTTTGTTTTACTTCGTCCATGAGTCCCAATTAAGGTGCACTCTGAAAAATTTGTCTGTATATAATGTGAAGTAGAGTATCAAATAGTCGGGCTTGGCCGTTTATACTATCGTACTTGTTAGTCATAAAGAGATTTTCAGGGCATCGAGCATCACAAATTTTGGTTGATTGATTTTTAGTATTAAAAACGTAAAAAACGGATCTGCGGTATGTGGTAAATTATGGACCGATCATCACGAAATTTCGTAGTGTAATATCTAATATCTAGTCATAGAAACCGAGTTCTTGCAAAATTAAATACCAATCAGTTTATTCTGCCACCAGTTTTTGTTAGTTTCTTTAACAGAAATATAATTTTTTTTAGGGTGTAGGGGTTCTGGGTTAAATGAAGAAAATTAGCTCAGCTGAGCGAAGCTGGTGCTGGGTATACCCATATATATATGGTATATATACCATAAAATTAAGAACTCTAATGTCCAGTCGAAGACTGGCAATAAAGAAAAATTTTTTAGAGTGAAGCCGGTGTTTGCCATATTACAGAGTTAAATAATACCCATATTGAAACAATTACATAAAGTATATAAATTATCACCACTTCTATACTTAAACTCATATACATATATCAAACAAAAAGACCTAAAACACTACCGTACCATGCATTATGTTATTTGAAAGCTTGAAGCGTTCTCTATAAAAAATTATATGTAAAAAAACCCTTTGTATGGACATTTTGAGATTAAAACCTTTTTGATAAAATACATTAGTAAATAAAAAATTTTTTTTAAATTGGTTCTAAAACATGCATTTGCATGGAAATCGCATCCCTACCTATTACCTTTTGGTGTTAGCAAAATTTGTCCCAAGTAGCTTAGATAGCTATTTGATCAACCTTTTTAAAAAAAATTGTTTTCTCTTTTTAAAAAATTTTTTTAATTTAAAACTTTTTTTTTTTTGAGCGGGGATGTTTTTTTTGCTATGTCTTTTCCTTTAAGGTAGTTTTGGTCGCTTTTTGGGCCGCGCGAGTGGCTTATCTATAAAAAAAAATTCTAACTCAAGACGAGGGATTTTCAATTTTTACCTAATGCACTATTTTAAATTTTTTCCTATTTTTGTTTAAGTGTTTCTAACTTGCGTTACTGAGGGAGGTACAGTAGACGCTCACAAATTAGAGCTTTCAGTAATTCGAACGTCCAGAAATTAGAATGAGTGTTTGCAATACATTAAACGCTTTAAAATTCGAATTTATAGTTCTAATTTCAGAGCGTTTTTTTTTTTTTGTTATTTGAACACAAGAAATCCGCAATTTATTTTTATTCTGTTTGAACATGTAAAACTAAAAAGGGGAATTACCAAATTTTAGAATTGTTTTCTTATTTGTTGTTTTTTTGTAGCATTTATATATATTTGTGGCTAGTTTATTTGTGAAATTCGAAACATATGTACATATTTTGGAAGTCTCTATTAAAAAGTGTATTATTCGAAATGTCAAATAAACGTAAAAAAAAACACTTTATCATTGGAAACGAAGGTCAAAATATTAGAAACTTGACAAAGGGTTTGAAGGAAATATTAATGTTACGACATCTTCAATCAGCTATATCAAATCTCATAGAACAGCCATATTAAATGCTGTTTTCAACACATATCAGGAAGCAAGCAATAAATCTTTGCACAGCGCTGAATACCCAAATATGGTAAGTCGTCTGTATGAGTGGTTTAAAGGGAAAGCTAAAAAAATATTTAGAGAGGAATATCCCTATAAAGATGAAAATGCATTCCGTGGAAGCAATGGATAGTTTTCCAAATATAAGAAACGACACGGTATTTTTAATTTTAAAAAATACATTTAATGTATTGGAGTGAATTACGTTTTGTTTTCTTGTTTTTATCAAATAAAATTGAATTTAAAAAAATTTTATTCGAAATAAAAACGTCCAGAAATTAGAATAATTCAGAAATTAGAATTGCCTCAAAAACAAAGCGGTTCTAATTTGCGAGCGTCTACTGTACCATGATGATGTTCATACTGATATGTATGTATGTATGGTTATAAATGTAAGTATGCATGAGTGTTTAAACAATTGAGAAAGCAAGGAGATGAATAATATGTTTGTATGTAACATACATACGTTTGTATACTTATCAATAAAACGACTTAATAAATTTACTAAGAATCGTAAATCAAAAAGGGGAAAAACCGAAAGTAAATCCCCCTGATTGTTTCTGCCACACATAAAAAATGGTAAGTTTCCAAGTTTAAAAAAAGCTCTTAAATGTATCTGTGTATGTACCTATGCACATACATAGTTTGTATGTACCTATGCACATACATAGTTTGTATGTACCTATGCACATACATAGTTTGTATGTACCCATGCACATACATAGTTTGTATGTACATAGGTATACTTATGTGCTGGGTTTTAATATGAATTTCAAAAGAAAGAAAAACAAGTAAAAGTGCTATATTCGCCTATGACGAATCTTATATGTATACCCTTCACCATGATTAGAAAATAACAGAGGATCTATATAAGTAGGGGAGACTGGGGCAGCTTCGGAACTTTTTTTTTGAAGCCCTGAATCTAAGAATGTATGCAACAGATTTAAAAATTGTATCGCTTGTTGTTGTCCTTGGATATTGAATAATAAAATATTAGTACAAAATTTTATGAATACTGAGTATTTGTTGTTTTTTTGAGAATTAGTAAAAAGTCATTTTCGCTGAATGTGCCCCACGCCGGGGTAGCTTCGGCATTTGACGGGGCACATTCGTCGACTATATTCTTAAAGGCAGTGGTTTAATAAAAACTCCATAAAAAATAAAATTAGATGCCAGTTATAAACGGATTATGCATTTTTTATTAGATGGATACAGTTAATGAAAAATAAACACATTTCTTGGAATTAGTAACTTAAGTTTTATTTCGGCCCACAGAACTAGCGAAATATTTCAATTTTCAGGCTTAACAAATAGAGATCAAAAAGATATCAAGTATCCGAAGAAAGTTTATTATTGAGATGCAGTCGTCAAGAGTTTAAGTAATCTCAGTAACTTGATAAATTGGATTATTACTATATCGACCAAGTTTGACTAGGCCGAATGTGCCCCAATTGAAAATGCCGAATCTACCCCGAAAGCACTATGTACACTATTTTCTTCTTTTTTCTTTTATTCTTCAACAAAGATTTAGATTTAATTTATTTTTTAGAAAACTAGCACAATTATTAATGTTTGTTTGTAATTTTTATTTTAAATATTGATAATTTTCAAATACAAAATACTTAAGACGTAAAATCAAAATATTACAGAAACACTTGGAAAAACACTTAAACACGTGTAGCTTTTTCAGTTGGTAAGCTAGAGATGACAAACTTTGCGGGAGTTATTTATTTTGATTTTCGAAACATTTAAATAAATAGTTAGTGATATAAAATAAGTGCATCATATCGAAAACGTCATTGACGAATGTACCCCAGTGCCGAAGCTGCCCCAGTCTCCCCTACATATATAAAAATACAAGACCTGAATTTTCACTGACTCACCCAGTCCAAACGGCTAAAGCGAGAGAAATTTGGTACACAGGTACCTCTTTTGATAAGCAGCTCCACTAATTATTATATTATTATGTACAGTGGTTCGTATAAGGAACAAAGCTCCACTTTGACTGGGTTTTTTTAAATTCGATCGCCGAAAGAGTAAAATCAGTTAAATCCGGTAACCTCATATCTCTAAAGCTAAAAGAGATACAAAAAATTTAATACTTATCGTCGCCCATTACTAGGTACCCGTCTCCACAATCCATCAACTTGGTAAGAACATTGAACAAAACATATGTCGCACATGAATTCTGCTCTTGTAGACTGTTAATATTCATATTTCGTTCATGTGCTGCCATCGTTGCCTAAAAATTTGTCTTAGTGCCGGTTCACAGACGGCACGTTTGACTCGTCAAGTCTTGAGACTTGACCCGGCACTTAGCAACCATGTTCGCCTTTAAATGTCATTTTTCTACAACCAAACGCACAACCGAAAAAATAAACAAAGCAAACACCAAGGTATATTTACACAAGGTAGACTCATTTGGGAGTGTAGACATGCTGCTCTATAAATGGAGCCAATTTGTCAAAATTGTCTTCATATAAAACAAAAACAATTTAACTCACACATGTACAAATTTTGGCTCATATACACGCAATTTGACGTTTTGGCTCCAACTAGGGGTAAACAGCTGACAAACATATGGGCCAACGAGTTTACCTTGTGTAAATATACCTTGGCAAACACTTTAATAAACTAAAAATCATAACATGAACATCAACACGTATTCGCCACATACGAAAACCTGAACAAATTAATTCCTTGGCTCTGCCGGCGTTATGTTCTTGTCTTGTTCAAATCAATAGCGCATGAAAACGTTGTGTTAGAATAATAAGCGGACAGGCAAGGCGAATTCATTTACATGAATTCGCCTTGCGGACAGGTGTCTGGTACTTTTTTGAAATTCAGATCTTTTTTGAGAGTAAGTTTTTAGGAGAGATGGGAAGGAAAAGCAATGACATTCTCTTTTTCCTTTTCTCTTAAAAGATCAAGATTTGAAAAGTCAAACTTGACGTGTGTGAACCTTATCTATCGATCTAGGGATCGAAAATAACAGTTATTTTCAAAACAGTTGACAGAAAGAAGTTCTGACAGAAAGAATTTGTCCATAGTTATAAAATAAATCAAAGTTAAAATTTTTCTGATTTCAGTAAAAAACAAAAGGAACAATTTGGCCCAAGGTATATTTATAGCAGGTAGTCTCGGAAAGCCAGCTGTTTATTTTTTATTTGCTTGTTTTGTGGTACGAACTGTCAAATGTTGTATAGAAAACAAGTAAACAAGTTTTTTGTCCTTCTCTTTTGTCTTTTTTGTATCTTATCAACCCCTTTGCTGTTTGACAGTTCGTACCACATAACAACAATAAATAGACCTGTTGTTTGTTTTATTGTACAATTGTTGTAATCTCGCGGCTACCTGCTATAAATATACCTTGATTTGGCCCATATTTTTACAGTTAAAAAGAGAAATTTGATAATTACACTTTTTATTATTATATGTATACTGCCCAATTATGAATACAAATTCCCCGGGAGTTTTCCCCATTTTTACAATTGAATTTACATAGAAAAAATTGGAGAAGGGAGAAAACTCCCGGGGAATTTTTAATCTGATAAATTTTTCCAAACTATATATTAAAAAATTAATGCAGCCCATATTTCAATGAACAAAAGAAAAACATGAATTTATTGATTGTCTTTATGTTATCGGTCAAATTTTTACTTTAAATTTTTACTGAAATCGGTCAAATTTTAACTTTTATTTTTGATTAAAAAATACAAGTCAAA
The DNA here is from genome assembly GCA_963931875.1 of Pollenia griseotomentosa. Classification (NCBI taxonomy): domain Eukaryota; kingdom Metazoa; phylum Arthropoda; class Insecta; order Diptera; family Polleniidae; genus Pollenia; species Pollenia griseotomentosa. The sequence continues at coordinate 210,350,306 of OZ007560.1, forward strand.
TTTTAACTTTTATTTTGAAAAAACTGATATTTCTTAACTTTTATATATCGGAGTGCTTTATTTTTCAAAAAATGACTGATTTTTCTGACTTCTTTGGGAAATATGTTCTGCTATTTTCGATTTTCTGGCGCCCTAAATAAGGGTTTTAGGTAAATTTTTATGTTTTTTGAGCTAATATACTATTGACATTTTTGCTCATTTCGCAGCCATTTCTAAACCGATTTGACTGATTTTTAGTAGCAAAATTCATACATATTGTTACGAAAGTAACTTTAGTTAAGAATTAGTTGTAATTATTAGTTAAGAATTAGTTGAATTTATTAGTTATCTTGTATTTATTAGTTAACTTGTATTCATAAGTAATTTTATTAGTTTACATCGTTTTTGTTATAATTTAGTACACTTCAATCCCAATGTGAAGAAAGCCCTAGAAATGACCGTTAAAAAAGCTTCTTCAGTATAAGAGGTAAAATTATGTAAACATAAGTGCTACCATAAATCAAATTAAAGTGTGGTGAATAAAAAAAAGCCTCGAACCTTCGAAAAACATTTCGAATATTCTAGACAACCAAATTGCAGTATAAATACTAGCGGCGAGTAGCAGAACAAGTTCATTCTAAGTTCAGACTTTGTCAATAACGCATAACGCTGAGAAAATTATAGTTGGTTGTGAATAAAAGCTATAAATTACGGTTGTTAAAAAGACTTTGTACTAAATAAAGTTGTGTTAATTGTAAACAGTGTTAAAAGTGTTTGTGTTTTATTTATTTTATTAAAGTTGCAATAAAGAACTCGAAACGGTTTATTATAAAGGAAATAAACCAAAACGTTATTGAAAGGCAGTAACGTAACAATTGGTGTCAGAAGTGAAATTGCATAAATAAAATAAATAAATTAATAAAAGTAAAAAAAAAAAAAAAAATAGACAACAATGAAATTTGAAGAACTTAAAGTGGAACAGCTCAAGACAGAGTTGAGCAAGTTGGAGCTGCCAACTGCAGGTAACAAAGCAGAGCTGCAGAAGAGACTATTAGATGAATTCGAGCGACGCAATATGGACATTGTGAGTTACGAATTTGAGGACAAAGAAGAAATAGAGGTATGTACTCGTGCAGTTGCTAACAGTATGGATTTAAACGCAATGTTTGCTGCTATGATGGCAAAAATGGAAAAAATGTCAGAAGAAAATTCTAGAAAAATTGACGAAAATTCTAGAGCGATGTTAGCTGAAACTTCTAGAAAAATTGATGAAAATTCTAGAAAAATGGACGATAATTCCAAAAGCATGGTACAGATGATCAAAGAAAATTCGAGTGATATTCTAGCTGAAACTTCTAGAAAAATTGATGAGACTTCTAGAAATGTAGAAAAAATGGTAAAGGAGAATTCAGTTACCATATTAGCTGAAATTCAAGAGCATTCTAGAATAACAAACGAGAAACTTCAGGAGATTTCCAGTGAGATGAACGAAAAAGTAAACGAAATGGAAATAGAATTTAATCAGAAGCTGTCTGATGTAAAAACTCAAGTCACGGATGTTAAAACACAAGTTACGGTTTTTGATGAAAAACTACACCATCTGGAGGCAAAAGTTAACAACATTCAATGCCAGGAAGCAGCAGTGCGAGTTATTCCAGAAGTTTCTAGTAGAATAAAGGCCCCTTGCTTTGACGGTAGTGTTCCATTAAATGTTTTCAAGTTCCAGTTCGATACAGTCGCTAACAGAAATGCATGGAACAGTGAGGAAAAAGCAATCGAGCTAATTCTTGCTTTAAAGGGGACTGCGGCTGAAGTGCTTGAAAGTGTACCAGTAAGTAGCAGAAACAATTATGATGAAATTATGGTAGCACTGCAACGTAAGTATGGAGGTGAACACAAAAAGGAAATCTACAAAATGGAGTTGCGCGGCAGAGTGCAAAAGGCAAACGAAACCTTACAAGATTTTGCTCTCGAGATAGAGCGCTTGATGCAGCTTACATACCCTGGTGAGAATCATCCATTTTTGGATCATTTTAAAACAGAAGCATTCATTAACGGAATAAGAGATGCTGATGTCAAGTATGCGGTGTGTGCATCATTGAAGTCAACGTTTGCAGAAATAGTTTCATTTGCCCTGGCTCAGGAAACCGCAAGAATAGTTGCAAAGCAGAAGTCGTTTAGGGTGCAAAGGCTCGATGTTATAGCAGATGATGATAGAGACATCATGAATGAATTAAAGCGACTTACAGAAGAAGTTTTGCGGGCATTAAATGAGAAGCTGGGCAGAAACAAACTAAAATGCTATAACTGCGGAAAGGTTGGGCACATACAGCGTGACTGTAAAGCACCAAGAAAACGTTCAAGATCTGCTTCACCGCCCAGAGACAACCAGCGAGGTAATCATCAGTCATCACAGGAGTCGCCGTTAAGTATGGAGGGAGTGCTACCTTTCGCATCTGAGGACTCGATAATAAATTTAGTAGTGCCAAAGAGTAACAAAAATATTACGACATTTGGCTACATCGATGGTAAAAAGCGCATTTTGACTATCGACACTGGTGCAGGATTCTCGATAATAAGGCCTGACTTGGTTAAAGGAGCTGTCGAACCACTAAGCGGAGTGAGCTTGCGAACAGCTACAGGTGAGCCTGATACTGTCTATGGGAAAACACGTGTGGTGTTAAGAATTGCCGATATTGGCGCTTTTCATGAGTTTATTGTGGCCGACATTGTAGACGAAGTACTGATTGGCGCAGATTTTATGATAAGTCATAATATAAGTCTGAATATGGGAAAGCAAATAATGTATTTGTGTGATTATGAAATACCCCTGGATGTTGGGTATGAAAGTGAGGCTCGTGTGGGACAGCCTCTCGAATGTACTCGTCAGGAATCGTCAGTTCACAGAAAAGTTGAAAAGCGAGAAAATGTGGTTGCTCAGGTAAGACAGCTTAGCAGATTGGAAGCCAGGCACTGTACGGAGGCAGATAGCGTGTGGCACCCAGGAGCACAGCAAATAGAGGTTGTGCGTCGCTTCCACAGAGCAGTTGTAATGCACTACCTATACCCGAGGATAAGCATGTATCTTCAGTGGAGCGGAGAAATCTGTACGACCATAGAAAGTCCGTGCGTGGCCGTAGTAAGTTGTGCAGATATGATCGGCCGGTGAATTCCGAAGGATCTAAGAAAGGCCAGTTGGTTTTGCCAATGAATCAACCACCAGAGGAGGGATTAGTTGCCAAGCCACATATACACTGGAATGGGCCATATAAGGTGATAAGGAAATTAAATGATGTTGTAAACCAACTACGGAAATATAAAAGGCCAAGGGCCAAAATGAAAGGTTTTTTTTTTAGAACGATTAGCCCCTTATGGAAGAAGTGATTCTGAGCCTATTCGGGACGAACAGGCTTAAGTGGGGGGCAGTGTTACGAAAGTAACTTTAGTTAAGAATTAGTTGTAATTATTAGTTAAGAATTAGTTGAATTTATTAGTTATCTTGTATTTATTAGTTAACTTGTATTCATAAGTAATTTTATTAGTTTACATCGTTTTTGTTATAATTTAGTACACTTCAATCCCAATGTGCAGAAAGCCCTAGAAATGACCGTTAAAAAAGCTTCTTCATTATAAGAGGTAAAATTATGTAAACATAAGTGCTACCATAAATCAAATTAAAGTGTGGTGAATAAAAAAAAGCCTCGAACCTTCGAAAAACATTTCGAATATTCTAGACAACCAAATTGCAGTATAAATACTAGCGGCGAGTAGCAGAACAAGTTCATTCTAAGTTCAGACTTTGTCAATAACGCATAACGCTGAGAAAATTATAGTTGGTTGTGAATAAAAGCTATAAATTACGGTTGTTAAAAAGACTTTGTACTAAATAAAGTTGTGTTAATTGTAAACAGTGTTAAAAGTGTTTGTGTTTTATTTATTTTATTAAAGTTGCAATAAAGAACTCGAAACGGTTTATTATAAAGGAAATAAACCAAAACGTTATTGAAAGGCAGTAACGTAACAATATATTGTCGTTGTATTGTGTTGATTTCAACTGACGGATAGACGGACATCGTGATTTGAACTTGTCTTCTCATAAGGGTACAAAACATTTTTAAATTATAGGGTCTAGAATCAATCAGGCTAGTCACAGAAATCAATTCCAATCGAAATTGGAAGTGATATCGTATCTGGCTTCACATAAAACGAAATAACTTTCGATCGGAATTGATTTCTGCGACAGGCCTGATAAATTTAGAAAGAACAAACGGAATTACAAAGTTTATATAATACGTTACTCGACATAAAAAACGTTTTTTAATTTTTAAAACATTTTTGAAAATGGCAAAAGCTTTCAAGATGTAATTAGGAAATTTAGAACGAAATTCGGTAGAGAAAATGCTCCAACAAATTGTGCCATCAAATCGATAATTGAGAAATTTGAAGAAACTGGTTCATGATACCAGAAGCAGAATTTATCAACCGAGAATGTAGCATCTGTGAGCAGAAGTGTTAAAGAAGATCCAAAAACTTTCATTCGTCATCGTTCGCAGCAATTAAACATTAAACAATCTACATTATTCAACATTTCGCATCGTGATCTCCATTTAAAGCCGTAGAGAATATGTGGTTTCAACAGGATATTGCCACTTGCCACACAGCAAGAGAAACAACGGATCTTTTGGAAGAAGGGTTCGCAAATTACATTATTTCTCGTAGAGGAGTGGATTATCCACCAAGATCGTGCGATTTAACAATTTTTACGCGGTATTTTTAAATCAAAAGTGTACAGCAATATTCCCACAACAGTTCAAGAGCTTAAAAACTACCTATCGAGCAGATATCAACCATTGACAACAGTTTGTTGGAAAACATGATTGAGCGTTTTGGTAAAGTCACTTGACCGACATAATTTTTCATTTTACCCGAAACCTATTTGTAGTTAACTAAAATAAAATTAAAATGATACTTTATATAGGCTTTTACCTTCGGTGAATGGTATAAAAATAAATAAAAACAATTTTTTAACAAGATGCTATCTATGGAGGTCATCAGTAAAAACAATAAAGAAGCACACTGAGATAAGAATTAACTCATATTGGATATTCAAATAAAAAATTCCCATTTTTTTTTGGAAAAGAAACAATAAATATTTTTTAAGACAGAAGGTTTATTTATTGAAAAGATAATGCATATTTATAATAAAAAAGTACATACATATCGCTCCTTTATTGCAACATAGTCAGTCATATCTCAAGAAGTTATGGCAAAATATATTTTATTAAATCTGTTTTTTTTTTTTTTGAGATATAAGACTATGTTGCAATAAAGGAGCGGAGCGATGTGTAATTAGTCAAATTCATGATTTTCTAAGTCCGCAAAGTGTTATACTTTGTGTTGAAATTTAAGAGTTGCCTCATATTTGAAAATCAATATAAAAAAACTTTTAAGCAGTTATTAAATTAAAATACATAAGTATGTAGCATTTTTAATAAAAATTGTGTTCTCTTAAAATTAAAAAGCCAATTAACACTGGGCTTATAAAATATATGTAAATGATAAAAAAAGGGTTCACATTTTCATTGTCTATCTTTATTGTAGGCAAAAACTTCTCCTCTGTAAACTGACTCCTACATACCTATGTATAAATATTTATTTATAATTTATTTTGTTAATTATCATTATTTGGATACCAATTATCATTCTTATTATACCGGCTTTTCTACAAAGTTCAGTTAAAATTAACAGTTATAGTAAACTGTCAATTTACATATTTTTAACTGACTGCTATAGTTAATTATAACTGAACTTGGTGAAATTGGCTGTCAAATTGAAATTGGCTGTTAAACTGATAATTTTAAATGAAGTTATAACCTTAAATAAACTTAAATTTTTTTTTGTAATAAAAAAGTTATTTACTCTTAATTTCATAAAAATTTCTCAAAAATTTAATTTATTTTCTTTATGATTTTAATTAAATTTTTATCGATTCTTTCAAGTCCTAACGTTAATTGCGTATAGCATATTGTTTTTAAATTCCGTTTTAATGAATTGAGAAATGCTTCTACGTTTGTTAAATAAAAAGTTGGCAAAGCTATATCTTTTGCTAATTTCTTCCAGTTTTCGTTCTTATTTAGTTTCGCACAGAGTTTTGATACGATTTCTTTATCATTTAAAGCCATTTTCAAGTCGTTTATGTCGAGAATATTAGTCGTACTGTCGTCGGGTAGTTCTTGTTTCATTTCCAATTCGTTTATAGTTTTAGTTTGCGAAATACTAGGTGGTACTGTCGCGCAAGTAGTGAAACCACTGTTGTTATCCTCTTCGTCCTCTTCGGTAGATGAACATGAATTCTCTTCTTCTTTAATAATCAATTCTTTTATTATAAATGAATTTTCTTCTTCTTCTTCTTTAATAAAAATATTATTCTGCACTTTATCATCATCGTCTTCCATCTTTTGTGTTTTTTCTGGAGATGGATATTTGTTGTAATACGTAAGCAGGACGCTCAAAATTTGTTTTCCCTGTTTATCACTCGTTACCAATTGTTTGGCCAAATCCAGAGGTGTATAACCAGCTCTGTTGGTGGCATGTAATGCTGCTACTATTAGAGGGGTTTCTAATATTAAATTTACCATTTTTAGATTTTGTTGTTGTACGGCCATATGTAAAGCATTACTGCCATCTTTACTGCTAGGCGTAGCTACTGTGTTTGCATCAAATTTGAGTAGTTTTGCCACAATATCGTAATTGTTATCACGTATGCCTAAATGTAAGGCTGTGAATCCATCGTCGTTTAGATGGTTTAAATTTAAGGGCATTTCCGAATTTATAAAGCTTTCTAAGCATTTCAGGTTTTTCTCAGCCACTGCAATATGGAGTGCTGTATTACCATCATTATCTTGTATATTGGGATTGCAGCCCAATTTTAAAAGGGGTCGTATATAGTTCGGCTGACCATACAGACTAGCGTAATGTAATGCTGTTTGTGTATGCTTATTTAGAACTGTATTTAAAAGTTCATTTAACTTAAAATATTCTAATATTTTAAAAATTGGTATAGCTAATTTATTGTTATTGGCTAATACGATCTCATGTATTAAGGGATCTCGGAATTTTTCCGAATGTTCGTTTATGATTTTGGTTATTTGTTCAGCAGCACTCTCCCTTCTAATCGGATTAAGAGGTGTCCCTGCTCTTACCGTATCCTGAAATATGTTTAAAATACGTTGTAAATATAAATTTGGAGATTGAGGCTTAAGGCCCTGATTAGACATATCCATTTGTTTTTTGCTAATCATTTGCTTTTTAAAATGAAAAAGAGATTTCTTTGCATCGCTGCTCATAGAAACACCATCTTTTTCTATACGGTAAGCTTCAGTTTCACCATCAATAAAGTGTTTATCCAAATCGCCATACTCTGGATTCTCAAGATATTTTAATAAGTCCGAGTCAACTCCTATTTCAGAATTATACAAATCTGTACTTTTTAATAATAAATTAAGTTCATTTGATGTACAATCAATATTCATCGAACTTCGTTGTTGTTCTTGAACTGTTTTCGGTATTTCGCCTGAGCTTAATGAACCAGAATTACTTAGAGAACCACTATTAAAAGATGAGCATGTTCTTCTGCGTTTACGTGATATTGCGGGATTCGGCTTATAGCGAAATGATACGGGTGGATAGCTGCGTTCATCGTCCGATGGCCTTACGAGTTCTATAAACACCTCAACAGCTTTGTCGATATCTTTATCTTTATATGGTGGTGTTCTGCAAACAATTGCGTATTGATGATGAACATCGGATTCGCGAAAATGTGCAAATGCTTCCCATACTTGTTCATCATCAACCATTTCGAAGAATCTTACTTTTATGTTCTTTTTGCTAACTTTTTCTACCAATAGCATTAGATCATCGCCGCCACTAACATTTCCAGTAGCTATGCTCAAGCGGACAATACGTAGTTCTCCAGTCTGTGCTGACTTGCGATTGTTAATCGGATTTGAATAAACTGGGGCAGCTATAGGTGTGTATGATTTATTTTCTTCGACACGATATGCTTCAAAGCACAGACGTACCTTTTTGTGTTAAAAAAAATTATAAATTGATATACATAAGTTAATATATATTATATTTTATTTATGAACCTAAAATACAAATTCCAGAATAGCTACATAAAATTATTGAGATAAAAAGTGTTTCGTGTAAGCAGGGTTTGGAAAATGCATGCATGTATTTAAAATACAAAATACATTTAAGTCATGTATTTAAAATAAAAATTCAAAATACCTTTAATACACGACTAAAATGTTTTTAAAATAAAAAAATGCGTTTTAATAGTGTATTTAAAAAACTTAATAGTGGTTTTCACACTTGCTAGTAAAGTCCCTTTTAGATCTTGTTAATCTTATTAATTTAGTTAAAGTACTAAGATTTACAACACTGCAACAACAAAATGTATTAGACTATACTGTGATTGAAAAATCCAACAAAAAGCTGTAGTTTATTAATTACAATACATACGAAAAAGACTCGCGCTTTGTAGTATAAAATCGTATTAAGTAAAGCAGCGTGTTACACTTAATACAAAAGGTGAAAACCGCTAATAAAAAATATGTACTAGATTCTATTTTAAATCAATGTACAGTATATGTACTTATATATGTACATATCTCATAAATAATGAATTTTTAAATGTAAAGGGTGTTGTTTAATCTCGATAGAAGTTACGAAGGGACCAGCTGTCAAGCGAACTGTCATACTGCGCTCACTTTTCAACATTTATGATCAATATACTCTGGTTAATCATCGTGAATAGATTCAAGCTTGTTAATAAACTGAGGCCCTAATTATGTAAAACGCAACGCAACGGCAAAGAATTACATTGAAAGCAAAAACAAAGCCATAAATATTTTGTAATTTTGTTGTTGCTTTCTACAGAAATTCACATTACCTTTTAAAATTTCAATCGCCTCATAACTTATGGCGTTGAAATTAAAACGGTACATGAATTTCTGTAGAAACCAACAACAAAATATTTATGACTTTCTTCGAAATTCTTTGTGAATTCTAGAACACGCGTGTATATGTCGATTTATTTGAAGTAATGGCAATGAGTATCATAGATTCGGCACGACCAAATATACAGTCAGAAACTAAAGCTTAAATACACGTAAACTAACACACCTAAAAGTGTTTGTGAAATAAGCAGAACGAAAAGATCTCTCTGAGTTTCTTTAAATGTCTCTGCATTTCAGTTATATTTGACAATTTATTTATGATTTGTTCATTCCACCGCAGCGAACGCATTGATATTTCAAGGTTTCGTTTAAATGTGCTAAATTCCCATTTCATACTATTGATAAACTGAAATTTATTGTTGATGGGATAAGCTATTCCTATGCGTATTTCACTGGTTGCTTAGGACAGATCGTCAGGAAACTTGATCCAAATCAACAATAAATTTTAGTTTATCAATAGTATGAAATGGGAATTTAACACATTTAAACGAAACCTTGTTAATTAATTTTTTGAATCCCAAGAAAAACTTTGATAACTAATATGCATGTAGCAGTGTAAATAACACTGAACTGGCAAAATAAAATAAAGTAATTTGTTTTTATTTTTGTTTTTTCTTTACCCACTTACAACTACATTTAGAGTTGACAAAAAATCAACCAATTGTAGTCGGGACTGTAAGAAAAGATAAACTCACTGTTTATTGTTGTTGTTTTTGTTTAAGCTTTGATATTGTTACAAGTAAAACTGGGGCTTATAATTCTTATTCGCTTAACAGTTTTATTTGTATAATATCTTTAGTTTTTCTAAAATCTTTATGGATGAAGTTTCCCGACGATCTAGCCTAAGCAACCAGTGAAATGCGAATAGGAATAGCTTATCCCATCAACAATAAATTTCAGTTTATCAATAGTATGAAATGGGAATTTAGCACATTTTTTCAAATTTAAGTCTCACACTTTTTTTAACATTTTAATTTCCAATATCCACCCGAGCGACAATAACTCTCTTAAATTTTTTGTGCGACTTATTGTTTTAAAAACGACTTTTAGTTCGACTTTTTCAAAATTCTCAACGGTAACCCTGTTATTGTATCCCAAACATGCTCTTTGGGAGCACAATACAAAAACTAATAGCAATTATAGGACGGTGAACAATAAATTTTGCAGAAAAAAAATAATAATGGGAACATTTAAAGAAATGTTAAAAAGCTCGATAAACTTCAATGTGTATAGAACTCTTGTTCTCTTTATTTTTTGTTTTGTTAAAATAACCGTTATGTATACATTATTATTATTATTATTTTTTTTTTTTTAATATTTTATTACCAACGAACAGAAATAAAACTGTATAATACAAATTTTCGAAAAAACTTCAGTTTTCCTAAAGACACAACTATTATATGCATGATCTTGCTTAAGCTACTATCAAAAATTAACAAAAAGGCTTCTCAAATGCATTTAAAAAACAGAAAACAGTGTCCACGAAAGGGTTAAACATTTGATTCCGTACGAATTCAGTTTCGCACTTTGCTTTAGCAAACCATTTCATCAAATTTTACAAAAAGTTTCTTTAACTTCAATATGATTTGACACATATAAATGACTTGTATTCGCACAATTGCTTAAGCCAGCATATGCAAATTAAGGTTGGGCCTTTAAACTTGGAATTTTAAGTGTGAATTTAAACTTAAGTCGCTGACTGTAGAAAGCATTCTTACTTGTTTTATTTTTAAATTATTTGTATCATTCAAACATTTACAAATTTAACATGTAAAATTGTTTATGTAGCCATTTTTGGAATAACAATTAACAACAAAAATCTACTCACTTGATTTAAATTCATATCCTTCGCTTCCTTTTCCGTTTGCTTGTGTAGCTCTTGATCTTCCTTTGTTGTTAAATTGTCATTACCCAAACGATTACGTTTCTTTTTTAGTAATTCGTCGACTATAAATTTCTTGGCTGTATGTATAATACCCATATTTTTAAATTCGGCAAAGTAGCCAACTTCTTGAGAGACTTTTAACTCATGTGGATCACATATGTCATGGTCATCTTTTCGCACCACCAACTGATGTGAATGTGGACTTTCAAGGTTTGTTTGAAAGAGACTGCAACGTATGATAGCTGGACCTTTGTAACCACACAGTTCAACTTCAGGAAAAGTTTTTGTATTTCTTTGCGAGTTTGTACCATTCAAAGAACCATGTGTTCCATGCATTTCCGACTTGTAACGAAAACGAAATTTCTCTACCGGTTGTTCGGTAATACGCAAAGTTGCTTCATATTCATATTTAACTTCTTTGTATGACATTGTTGTTGGTTCTACTGCAGCTGAATGTAATGGTAATTGATAATTTATAGGATTTCCAAAGTTTAAATGTGGCGAGAAATTCATATTATTTTGTTGATAGTACATTGACTGGTTGTTATTGCTAATGATGTTATTTACATTCATGTGCTGGACATTTTGCAGTTGTAGATATTGTGGCGAACTTTGTTGATAAGATATTGTGGGTAAGACTAATTGGGAAAATTCAGCTTGCAAAACAGAATCAGGTGATTGTACTGGCGAATGATTTGAATTTGGAGAATTATCTGGTCCTGGAGAAGTTGTGCTATTATAGCCACTAGTACCACCCATAGAACATTCACTGACTCGTCGTATACGTTTCAGTGTATCCAGATCGGTTATATCCTTGTCATTTGCGGCACTAAAATATGGCATCATATTATCCATGTTGTTTTGCAGCTGTTCTTTTTGTTTTCTTTGCACAATTCGTAATTTTAAGAGAACTTTAACTTGTGCTTCTCTTTTTACCTACTTTAATAATTTTTTAAGATTTTGCTGCGTAATTACTTTACAAATCCACACCTAATAATTCAATGTGAATAAAAAGTTTCTACTTTAATTTACAACAATTGCGAAATAAAAAAAACACAATGTTTATTTGTATTCGTATGTACATATATTTGATTATTTGCTCTTCTATATTCAATAAGCACGTTGAAAAATATGGTTCTTCCCCGTAACTAACACACAATCGAACGCGGTGGGGAACGGGGCAAGACAAAACAATTATAGCTCGTTAATGAGTCAACTATCTACATACATATGTAAGTATGTTCGAGTTATATATTTTTTAGTAACACAAATTCACAAGTCTTTCTTCTTGTTATTGTTTATTAAATATTTAATTATTTATAATTTTATGTAACAGTTTTTGTTTATTTTTAACATCCTTTAGAAACTACATAAGAACATTGTATGTATTTAAAATACTGTACTTAAAACTCCCACTTTTTTAATTTTGCAAACGAACTATATTGGGTCATTGATAAATTAACAATGAATACGCTTTAAAATTTTGATGAAAAATCGCAAGTTTTCCGTAGGAATAAGCTCAAAATGTCCAAAGCTTTCCATATTAATATTTTCATGAGAACAAGTTTTTAAAGTTTGTTTTGCAAAAAAAAAAAGCAACCCTGTGCGATCACACTGGAGTCCGCGTTGTTAACTTAAGCAGCTTATACACTTGCAATAAATTTGTTAAATTTTTCATATTGTATAGTTATATAGCCCATGTGTATGTGATATTCAAAAGTGGCACAATATACTGGCAAGAATCAATGTTGTTTTGCGCTAAAGGTTATGTTTTTCTTAATAAAAGTTGCGCCGTTTTCGAAAATAATAAGAACTAGTGTTCAAAAAATAAACACTAAATATCGCTCCTTAGTGTTCGGTTCGGTAGATTTGTGGAAAACACAAACGCTAATAGTGTTTGTGTAGAAAATCATTTAAAAAACTAACGTTTCCCTCAAGGCGAATTTATAACAGGTAAGTGAAACTACAAAAAGCCCCATTAACCCTGCGGCCACACGATCAAGTTGTTCTTGATAGTCTTTTACATATACTGCTTGTCAAAATTTACAAAAATTGAGAGCTGTGACGTAGTGGCACTCAATTTACTTTCAAGATGCCATAAAAAAAAACAATTTAAAAAGACAAACATGTACTCAGCTGTTAAATTGAAAGTAAATTGTCAAACAAATGGAAAGGTGAAATTGAAAGCCATCTCGTGGTCAATTTAAAAAGTGTGAGTGTGTTAGTAAAAAAATGAGAGAGTTGAGTAAATTGAATGGAATTGAAAGGCAAAACTTGATCGTGTGGCCACCAAGTTATTTTGTTTATGCAATTTTCTGACTTGTCAAATTTCAGTATAGAAACAAAATAATATTTTGACCAAGGCGAATTTATAACAGGTAAGTGCAACTCTACAACTACAAAAAGCCCCATGTATTTTGTTTATGCAATTTTCTTACTTGGTGTCAATTTTCAGTTTAGAAACAAAATAATATTTTGACGTATCACCATTTTTTTAATTCGCCGTGGATACAGCTGATGAACGGCTGACGAGTTGAGCTTACCTGGAGTTAATTCGCCTTGATTTTGACGTTTCACCATTTTTTTAATTCGCCGTGGATACAGCTGATGAACGGCTGACGAGTTGAGCTCACCTGGAGTTAATTCGCCTTGGTTTCCCTGTAAGTCATCTTTCAAAAACAAAAATAATACTGTTTTTATCAAACTCCACAAAAGACGCAAGGCGAATTTATAACAGGTAAGTGCAACTCTACAACTACAAAAAGTCCATGTATAGCCCCATGTATTTTGTTTATGCAATTTTCTGACTGGTTGTCAAATTTCAGTATAGAAACAAAATAATCACCCTTATCGTGGTTGGCGAATTTAAAATACGCCTACGATTGTTTGGTAATAGATTAAAGGAAATAAGTTCACGTTCTCTTTAATCTATTACAAAACAGTCGCAGGCGTATTTTAAAAACGCCAACCACGATAAGGGTGAATATTTTGACGTTTCACCATTTTTTTAGTTCGCCGTGGATACAGCTGATGAACGGCTGACGAGTTGAGCTTACCTGGAGTTAATTCGCCTTGAAAAGACGAGAACATTTTATTCCGTTAATTCGCCTTGGTGTCATATGTGTTTCCCATACATAAGCAAAAAGCAATAGTATACATAAAACCAAGGCGAATTCAACTACAGGTGGTGTCGGAAATACAACAATCCAAAAACAACAGAAACAACCAAGGTCTATTGAATAGGTCTGCGCAAGAAGCCTGATGATCATTGTTTATGATCTTTTTAGCTGTCAAAAGTTGTTTACATTTTGCTTACATTTGCATGTATATGTTTGTTTACGTTTATTGTTTTTTCCCACACAAATGTTTGTTTACGTTTATGGTATGTCACACAAACACGTTTTTTCCTTTTGCTTTGTGTATGTGGTAGTAAGTTTTTGACAGCTAAAAAGAAATTTTACACAAACAAAATACATGTCGTTTTTTGTTTTTGTACAAGTAAGCAGACCTATTCAATAGACCTTGGAAACAACATAGGGTTTTTTGCATTGCATTGTTAGTGCCATTAGCTCGAAATGTCAACCATTATTAGCAAAACACTAACAAATCAAAACAAATAAGCTCGAACTGTCAAAATCAGACGCCGTTTCGACACCACCTGTAGTTAATTCGCCTTGCATAAAACAAAACACACAGTGATGGGAATCAAAAATGTTTAAATGGTGACCGCTGTGCAGAAAAAGTACCAAGTGATTTAAATGGTATTTAAACAGTATTTTGGTGTATGTAAAAAACATTAATAATTTATATTTATATTATAGATTTACAATAAACAAATTTGTATTTTAGCATATATATTTTTAGCATACATATATTGTATTGTGGTGTACGCACCAAACGAGGTTTTGATCAGGGCTGCCAGGTACTTTTTGTCCTTGTCCCCAAAAAATTAAAAAAATATCCCCAAAAATCCCCAGATTCCCAAATCCCCAAAAAACAAAACCTTAAAAAATTAATATTTTTTGTTTGTTTTTTTTCTGACCAAATTTAAAATTTTTTTTAAAAAAAGGTAAGAAAAATGTTAATAAGAAATCCCCAAAAATCCCCAAATAAAAATTTTTAGTCAAAAAAATCATTTTATTTTGTTTGTAGGGACTGGTTTCTGTATGTTTTCTTAAATCCTTTTTATGCGATTCCAGTGAGGAATTACAAGCAGAACAATATGCTGTTTTTGAAGACGAATGAGCCAGTTTATAAGAATTTGGAGCTTGTTCAATCGGTTAAAGTCATCCTTATAATCAACAATAAAAATACATATATCCAAATTTATTTAGTACTTCGATCCATCATATTGTATTGTATATAATGCATCATAACTACTAACCAATAGCCTAGCATTTTTTCCCCAATCTTTATTATATGATTTTTCATATTTACTTATTTTTGGGGAATATATTCATATTTGCTTCAAAATTGTCTTTAAAAAATCAAAAATTTTATGTGTTTTCAACGATTTTAGATTCTATTTTAAAATTCTTTTTTTTAAACACTCACTCAAGAAAAATAACAAGTTTATAAAGTACCTTTTACACACTTAATAAAAATGATAATGTTAATTAGAACCCTTTACACTATATAAGAGTAAGATAAAAGTTTTGCTATTTTTATTCATATAAATATAATAAAAAATAATAAAAAAGTGTAAAATCCCCAAAAAATCCCCGAAATCTTTTTTGAAATCCCCAAAAAAATCCCCAATCCCCAAATGACTTTCCTTGTCCTTTTTGTTCACATGAAATCCCCAACTTTGGGGATAAATCCCCAAGTCTGACAACCCTGGTTTTGATACTATTTAAAGCCTTGGGCCTTAAGGCCGTGTCAGATAAAACTTTTGCTTCGCGTTGCGTTACATATACGCTTTGACATTTGAGTTAAATGTACATGTTTATATGGCACTTGTCACATAAACTGCTTTTAACGCAAAGCGAAGCGAAAAGTTGGGCAACTCTCATCTTTTTGCGCGCTTTGACAATCTTCTAGTATAATTTTTTTTATTTATTTTCTTTTTAACACACAATGTGTGAGTGTTGTCAAAGTTTTTATTGTGACATACACTTTTTGCTTTACGCTTTTCTGTCAAAGTATATGTAACGCAACGCGAAGCAAAAGTTTTATCTGACACGGCCTTTACCGCGTAATTTTGTTCGTATCGAAAATCGTTTCGAACAGAACTTACGAATCGAAAAGTATTTCGTACTGTGTAAAACTTTCGACTCGTGTACAGAGTTGTATCTCTTAAAAATGGGATCAAATTAAAGCCAACCTTGGCATCACTTTACTTTTCTGTCCAAATATACACAAAAAATGGGAAAAACCATAAATTTCATAAAGCAAACGCCTAAACCAAAAATAAGTTATTTAAATATACAAGTCAAGTGATTTTTGAAAAAAATATGGATTCTGTTTTTTTATGGATGGAAGAAAATGGGCCTGTTCGTAAATGCATCACTGCACTGCATAACATGATTATTATGCGATGACTTTGCTAATCAGCTGTGCATGATGCTTTTATTTGCTCATTTGATTGTTTGATTGTTACTCTTCCATTGCATCAGACATTTTTATGATTTACATAGCGTCTTCAACTGACAATTTTTTGTCATACCAAACGTCAAAGTCTTTATAAAAAAAACTCGAAAATTTTTGTCAGCGTTTTTTTAATATGAAGTTTGACGTTTGGTATGCCAAAAAATTGTCAGGTAAAGACGCTATGTTATATTTGCTTTCGTTTGCGCCTAATCTACTGCTGTGTTGCATTTTCGACCATGTGACAGCTGCAGTGTTGCCACTGTTTGCATTTATGAACATACTGCACATCATATGCAGCGCAGTGATGCATTTACGAACAGGCCCAATGATGAGATTAGCATCCAAGGAAGAATCCAAAGAAAAATTATAAGAGATAATTCCAATATCATGAATATTAGCGAAAAAAGTAAGTAAGAAAAATGTTTTATTGCCAAGATTACTGTAATGTGTTGTGTTTTCTTTTAGTTTTGTGAAAAACTTTAGAGTTAACAAGTATTCATTTATGTATGTGTACAATCATATTAAAGACCACATGTCAAGCAATTTTTTATATAAAAATTAATCTTCATTTTGTATTTTAAACCATTAAATTTTTTGTTTAAAATTAATATAATACATATGTACTTACATTTTAATAAATTTTTTAAATTTTCACTGCCAAAATTGCTTTCGAATAATTTACGAATGTTTTCAAGCTTTTTGACAATCGTTTTCGTATTACACGGTTGCATTTACGAAAGGGAAATTTTTATTTTCGATCAGCGACAAAAATTTCCTTACTTTCGATAGTTGATTATCGAAAATCGTACTACACAGTACAAATCTATCGAATTCGATCAGTTTTTCTTTCGAATCGAATTACGCGGTAAGGCCCCTTGTTTCACATTTCCATTGTATGTGTATTTAAATTTTTTTATTTTTTACATCTAAACATAAATATATTTGTTTATATGGAAATATGTTGTATTTTAAGTTGTTTTGTCTCAATTCCATTGCTTTACTAAAAAAAGTTAAAAAAAAAGAACAAAAATACCCACATTCAATTAAACATACAAGCAGCCTATCACTGCTTTACAACTGTCACGTAACAGCGGCATAAAAATCTGTTTTATACAGATCGAGACGTTCCGTCAAAGTGACATTTAAATTCAGTAAGCATTTACATTGTTTGCAAATAACAAAACGAACCAGACGTTCCGTTAGGGGACGTGGACGTTCGGCTAATTCTGCCTTTATAAATTGGCTCATTCGTCTTCAGTAAGTCCCAATTTACACTAGGGACATTTGTTGCCGGACATTTTTTGAGTTCTCTTTTAATCTTACGTGAAGCGTTTACATATGAAGCCAGACAGAAAAATAATATAAAGCAACAAGATGTAAACTACGAAAAGTAAGAAAGAGAAATGAAAAAATGTCCAGTACAGATAGTCATGTACTACACACTCTACCTTTTCGACCCCTCGCCATGAAACTTCGTCTGTCCGGCAAGAAATGTCCCTAGTGTAAATTGCGACTAACAGCATATTGTTCTGCTTGTAAATCCTCAACAGGTAGTCTCGGAAAGCCAGCTGTTTATTTTTTATTTGTTTGTTTTGCGATACGAACCATGGTGGAATAAGCAGGTGGCATCGTTACGGCAACAAATACAACATTACAACAAAAATGGAAATTACATAACCGTTTACGTCAAAAAATACATTAAACAAAAATCAAAGCGTGCCGCTGAACGTGATGAAATAAATAAATTTTTAGCCAATTTTTATTTAATTATGGTCAATATCTTATCAAAATTATCAAAAACTTTAATAAAAAACAAAAATCACAGCACAAAACGTAGACTTTTTGTAAACATAAACAAAACTTTGACATAAACCTAGACAAACAGTTTATTTCACCATGATACGAACTGTCAAATGTTGTATAGTAAACAAGTTTTTTGTCTCTATCTTTTGTCTTTTTTGTCTCGTATCAACCCCTTTGCTGTTTGACAGTTCGTATCGCATAACAGCAATAAAAAGCCCTGTTGTTTGTTTTATTGTACAATTGTTGTAATCTCGCGGCTACCTGCTATAAATATACCTTGGTTCTTCCTTTGTGTTCCTTATGGTGCAGTAAACTTTTTGTATTGTTGTAGAGGTGAGCAACAGTGTTGCCGTAGCTGTTTGATGAGAATATTCCAAAATTTAAAAAAAAATCTGCTTAGTCGTGAAATGAAGAAAAAATGTGCTAAAAATCTGCTTAGATTACAACATTTAAGTTTGGGAATTTAGCACGTCATACAGAAATCTTAATAATAAATTTTGTATTCCCAAAAATAACTTTGATAATATACTTCCATGTGCTCGTGCAAAAAACTGAGCTAGCAAATTGGTTTTTTTTTTGTTTTCTTACGAAGACAATAGAATGAAGCAATTTGTTTTTAATTTTCTTTTTTTTTTTACCCACAATTCGAGTCGAAAAAAAACCAACCAATTGTAGGGGAATGTAAGAAAAGATAAATTAACTGTTTATTGTTGGTGTTTTATATAAGTTTTCATATTGTTACAAGTAAGACTTTGAGTGTTTATAATTCTTATTCGCTATAAAGTTTTATTTGTATAATATTTTTAGCTTTTGTAAAATCTTTGGAAAAGGTTTCCTGACGATCTGCCCTAAGCAAACAGTGAAATGCGCTAGCTTTCCCTCAACAATTAATTTCAGTGTATTTATCAAATATGGAAAATTGGGAATTTAGCACGTCATACAGAAATCTTAATAATAAAGTTTTAATATTTAAAGTTTGCCAAAAAATATATGCTATATTTCTACAAAAACAAAATATGCAAAAATCTGAATTTTTATAAACAAAAAATATGCTACAAACCTTCTTTATAAAAATAAATTTGTATATGCAAATATAGTCGGTCTCTTGTAGAAAGGCCCTAACTCGATTATTTTCGAAATTGAGTTTTTTAGTGATTCCAATACATTTCCCACAAATACACCTCGTCAAAAGAATTTAATGCAATAGCATCAAAAATGTCAGTTTTTAAGCAATTGAAGAAGCTATTTTACAATATGATACATACAGTTTCTATTATGGTTTTGCCTTCTCCTGTAAAGTTGCAATTATGTGAGTTAGGGCCTTTCTAAATGAGACCAACGACCAACAAAAAAAATCTCAATCTGCTAAGTCCCCTTTTACAAAGTGACAGACAGACGAAGTTTGTTGGTAAGGGAGCGACGCTGTATTCATGGCACACTTTACTTTTTTCCTCTCTCGCCTGCAAACTTCGTCTGTCTGTCTGCCTTGAATACAATGTTGTGTTTTGGGTGTTGTACAAGGTATATTTATATCAGGTAGTCTCGGAAAGCCAGCTGCTTATTTTTTATTTGCTTGTTTTGCGATACGAACTATCAAATGTTGTATAGTAAACAAGCAAACAAGTTTTTTGTCTTTTCCAAGGTATATTTATAGCAGGTAGCCGCGAGATTACAACAATTGTACAATAAAACAAACAACAGGGCTTTTTATTGTTGTTATGTGGTATGAACTGTCAAAAGGCAAAGGGGTTGGTAAGAGACAAAAAAGACAAAAGTTAGAGACAAAAAACTTGTTTACATGTTTACCATACAACATTTGACAGTTCGTACCACAAAACAAGCAAATAAAATATAAACAGCTGGCTTTCCGAGACTACCTGCTATAAATATACCTTGGTCTTTTCTGTCTCTTCTCAACCCCTTTGCTGTTTGACAGTTCGTATCACATAAGAACAATAAAAAGCCCTGTTGTTTGTCTTATTGTACAATTGTTGTAATCTCGCGGCTACCTGTTATAAATATACCTTGGGTGTTGTACTTGTTGTATCATTGCTACCAGTGTTGCCACGACTGAAAAAAATTGTAACGAAAATGTAAAAGTAAAGTAACCAAATGCAATAAAAAGTAGCCAAAATATTTATGTATTAAAAACACTATTTAATTTGCACTTAAGTTAAAAATATTATGTAGAGAAAAGGATACCCCAGATCAGTGATGTTATAATTTTTTTAGAATGTCCCTAGATAGCCCGAAAAAATCCATATTTTTCCCTACGCTCTTAAAAATTGTCCACACAAAAATCCCTACAACTTTGAAAAAGTCCCTACATTATGATTTAAAAAAATTTTTCCTGCTTTCCCCTATGTCCATTTTTGTAGAAAAAAAAATCCCTACAAATAGGGATTTTCTCTACGTATAACACCCAGATAGTGATTATTATTTACAGTATATATAGCTAATATGGCTTAATTGGAAATCGGTTACATAAAAATCGTTATAATATCATACCCAATTATATATGTCCAGAAAAGCGGAGCGGGTAAGGGTGGTACTAACCCTGCAGCCACACAATCAAGTGTCGCTTTTAAGTTTTTTACACATACTGCTTGTCAAAATTCATAAAAATTGAGAGATGTGAAGTAGGCTTCACGTAACTTCAGCAATATATTTTTAAGATGTCATCAATAAAAACAATCGAAAAAGATGCTCATTAAAATTGTTATTAGCTGTTTTCTTGAACGTAAATTGAAACACTCAACTTAAGAGAGACTAGAAGCAAATTAGATTTAATTAAAAAAAGTATGAGTGAATTGGTAAAAAAAAAGTTTTAGGGTTTTTAAGCTAAAAGTGCAAATCTTGATCGTCTAATACCGTGTTCAGATATGCACCTTAATTGAGTTTTACGCAATAAATAATATTATTGAGCTCAATTATTCATATAAAATTGCAATTTATTTATTGCTCAATTAATACGAAATTGTTATAAATATTGAGTAAAATTAAAATGCGACCCTGTCACAAGTGTGTTTATTGAGCATAACACAACTTACTAAACAGGGTTTTGACATTTGGCAACTGAAATTACAACAAAACAAATGCTCATCCATTAGGTCGTCGCAAAAGCCAGATGTTTATTTCTTAAAGATGTCAAAACTTGTTTACACTTTGCTTATACATGTACATTTTTGTTTACGTTGAATGTTGTATGTAGTAGTAATATAAATTGATTTAGCTAAATACAGAAAGATATGTAATTATGTCAATACACTGAATATTGACTCAATAAAAAAGGTATATCTGAACACGGTGTAACCCCCAAGACAACAAATTGTTTATTTTTTAGTTGAAACCAAAATGGGAAAAAAGTACACAAGTACACATTGAGAATAAAAGTAACCAATTTTTGTTAAAAGTAAACAAAACGGCAACGCTGATTGACACCACCTTTTACATGTATTCGCCTTGGAGATTGGTGTACCCTTAAAAGTAAATTCTGACTTTTGTATTCTTTAAAAAACTCAATGATTTTTTTATTGTCGATATCAAGGTATATTTATAGCAGGTAGTCTCGGAAAGCCAGCTGTTTATTTTTTATTTGCTTGTTTTGTGGTACGAACTGTCAACTGTTGTATAGAAAACAAGTAAACAAGTTTTTTGTTTATCTTTTGTCTCTTATCAACCCCTTTGCTATTTGACAGTTCGTACCACATAACAACAATAAAAAGCCCTGTTGTTTGTTTTATTGTACAATTGTTGTAATCTCGCGGCTACCTGCTATAAATATACCTTGGTCGATATGTGTTATTTTTTACGAACCTGCAATTATTTAAATATAGTCGTCGTCCTAAACATTGTTGTTGCATTACATTCGAACCATATTTGTGAAGTTTAAAACGTAAAAACCAACGCGTCGTAAACATTGAAATTCTATTAACTTCAGTATCTGATTTAATTAAACAACAACGAAATGCACGCACACTCTTATTTTAAGCAAAACACTAAACACACAAATCTTTTAATTATGAATGAGTTAGACTATGCACTCTACAGAAAACTTTAAATTAAAAGCTCTTTTACTTTTTTAAATGAAATTGAGCAATATTGACTATATTTTCATAAAGTGTATGAAAATGTAAAAAATATAGTTATTTACCTTTAAACTTTCAAATTTTTTCGTTAGCAAATATCAGTTAAATATTACTTTTATTGTTACACTTTAATAAAAACAACGTGCTCGTCGTTAAAGCGTTGAAATAAATTAAATTTCACGTAAGGTATTTATCTCGTGTTTGGAGTCTACAGCACAAAAACAACAAAATTATTATTTATCCAAACTTAGCCATCCATACCCATACATTCATACATTTTCACAAATAAAATAGTGGGCACATGGTACAAGTAATAAGGTAACCCAAGTAGCTCAGCTGAATATTGTGTACGAACCTTACATTATGTGACAATTGGTTTACAATTCTGTTTGTTTAAAAAAATAATAATTATTGTGAAATAACCGTTCGTAAATGTGAAATGCAGTAAATGTGAAAATCATGTAATCTTTAATGTAGACAGCTCTTTTTTGTACATATTTATTGCCAGCAATATATCGTCGCGGTTTTAATTTAATGTAAAATGTTTATTTTCAAATCATTATCCATTTGAATTTAAATGTTAAAATCAAACAATTGAAAAACGTTTGAGAATTGTGTTTGAAGTCAAATGATAAAGTCATTTCATATCAAAGATTTGACTTCGTGTTTGTTGGGACCAAGGCCTATCCAATAGGTCTGCTTACTATTACAACAATACAAAAAACAACAGGCATTTTGTTTGTGTAAAATTCCTCGCCGTTGTCAAAATCTTACTACTACATAGGCAAAACAAAAGGAAAAATGTGTTTTGTGTGCATGTATGTGTGGCAAAAAACCAAAAAAGTAAACAAAAAATATACACGTATAAGGAAAATGTAAACAACTTTTGATATCGTTGAGGAAAAAACAAAATAAACATCTGGCTTCTTAAGCAGACCTATTGGATAGACCTTGGTTGGGACCAAACGTCAAAGTGTATATAAAAAACCTCTAATATAAAAAACTTTAATATTTTTGACAACGTTTTTTTTTATATGAAGTTTGACGTTTTTTATGACAAAAAATTGTCAGGTTAAGACCCCATGTTAAAAAAACAGGCTTAAAAAACAACATCGTACAATGTTACCAACACATTCCACAGTATAATGCAATTCTTTTCGTTGTGCAATAAAAATCAAAAGTCTTTTGATTCTTGCCAATACATAGTGCCACCTTTGAAAATCGTATACACATTGGCGATAAAGCGGCTCATACACTTCAATAAAATTGTTAAATTTTACGTATTGTACAATTATATCGCCAATGTGTATGTGATATTTGAAGGTGACACAATAAATTGGCAACAATCAATAGACTTTTGATTTTTATTGTACAACGAAAAGAAAGTCAAATGTGTTGGCAACATTGTACAGTGCTGTTTATGTTATTACTATAGGTTATGTTCACCTTTTTATTGAATAAATGAAAACATTTTGCGACTTATTGCATAATATAGCACAAAATGGAAATAATATGGCGAACATTATATACAATAATATTGTAAGTGTATGGGCCACTTAAAATTGTACAATACGCAAAAAATGAATAATTACATACATTGCAAGTTTATAAGCCGCTTATTTACAACACTTACGGCCATTTTCACCAAGTTCGGTTATAACTAACCATCACTTAAAGTTCTGGTTACCCATATGTTTTGACAGCTATAACCGATAGTTAATTATAACCGAACTTGGTGAAAATGGCCGTAAGCGGACTTTGGTAAGCAAAAACAAAACTTTGACTTAAGATTGGACAAGCAATATACGAGAAAAAAATCGTCATCTACCTGTTTACGTCATCATGGCGAGAAATATGTACACAAACATATTTTTTGAAAGCTATAAAGGCCCAAATACACTGGTCAAAGGCTTGACATCAAGCTCGTATACGTGTGCTTGACATTTGAACATACATTTACTGGATCAGCTGTCAAGCATTCATTTTGCATTTTATTTTGAAGTGACAACAGCAGGAGCAACCTAATATTAAAATATAGATAAAAAGTGTTTAGTTGGTGCTTTTTCATAAATAAAAACAAAAATTGAAGAAAAGAAGAAGAAAATTATTAATTTAAAAGTTTTCCATAATTCCATCATTTTTTTTTCATCCGACATTTTTAGCGACTGTTCGGTTTGAAATCACGTTTAAAGTGTGTGGGTGCTTGAAGAGAAACGCCAATACATTCATCAAAATCACTCATCAAGCATGCTAAATATCTAAATTTTTTGATTTTCCATCAAGCATCGTCGGTGTCACACATACAAACTCATTTTCACTAATACTACCACAATGCTGGATGGGAATTTGACCAATGTATTTGGGCCTTAAGGCTTTCTATCAACAAAAAATGCTTGTTGTAGAACTAGAGTTACCTTACCACGGGTCGCCACGTAGGATTATTTATTAAAGCAAACTTCAAGGCGAATTCAAGTTGAATTCGCCTTGGCAAACTTCAAATTTAATTGCTCCATTAAATTTGCGACGAATTTGCGCAATTATTGCTCTTCTGATTGCTTGAGCAATAATTGCTTAGCAATCTGCTGTCAAATCATTTGTCATTTATCTGATATTTCATTTCTCTGTACGTTTGTTTATGGCAAAGCAATTTCACGTGTTCTCCAGCAATATAATCAGCAATTATTGCGTTATTTTTCATCCGACGAAAAAAATTGCTTTGTGGAGACGCAGCGTTAATTACCCTACAAGAAATGAATGAGCGAATAGTCATATTTCTCACGTTGGTGCTAAGAGAATGATTGAAAGAAATGACCGAAATCAAGTTTTCTGTCATTTCTTTCTATCATTTTCTTAACACCAACGTTAAAAATGTGACTATTCACTCATTCATTTCCTATAGGGTATTTTATCATGATTGAGCACAAGGTCTATCCAATAGGTCTGCGCAAGAAGCCAGATGTTTATTTGCTTTATTCCTCAACGATGTCAAAAGTTGTTTACATTTTGCTTACAGTGCAGCCACACGATCAAGATTTTCTTGATAGTCTTTTACATATACTATTTGTCAAAATGAACAAAAAGTTGTGACGTAGGCTGCATTAAATTTTTGAGCAATTTACATTCAAGATGTCATCAAGAAAACAATTTATAAAGGCAAACGAAAAATTTGCTCACTAACCTTGAAATCAGCTGTTTTCTTGAACGTAAATTGAAGCACTCTCTGGAGAGAGAATTTTAAAGGCAAGTTCCAAGGTATATTTACACAAGGTAGACTCATTTGGGAGTGTAGACATGCTGCTCTATAAATGGAGCCAATTTGTCAAAATTGTCTTCATATAAAACAAAAACAATTTAACGCACACATGTACAAATTTTGGCTCATATACACGCAATTTGACGTTTTGGCTCCAACTAGGGGTAAACAGCTGACAAACATATGGGCCAACGAGTTTACCTTGTGTAAATATACCTTGGCAAGTTCGTTTCAATTTTTAAAAGTATGAGTGTATTGGTAGAAAAGTGTGAGAGTATTAAAACTTGATAGGAAAAATTTGATCGTGTAACCCTCAAGTTATACATGTGTATTTTTGTTTACGTTTTTGGTTTTTTGCCACACATCCATGCAAACAAAACACATTTTTCCTTTTGTTTCCCCTATGTAGTAGTAAGATTTTGACAATGGCGAGGAATTTTACCCAAGCAAAATGCCTGTTGTTTTTTGTATTGTTGTATTGTTTTGCAGACCTATTGGAAAGGCCTTGATTGAGCATATGCTCCAAATCGAATTCATTTATCAGGTGTGCTCAGCAGTGTTGCCAGAACTTAGAGGTAAACTTTAGAGGTAAAATCAGTCAAAAACTACAATTTTTCTTAAAAAAAATCTGCAAAATCTGCGTCAAGATTTAAAAATCTTCAATAACTGCCTATTTCCGAAGTGCGAAAGAATTTTTTTTTTTCTTTGTTCGAACTTTTGAAAGTTTTGTCTCCAGTTTAAAGCTTCGTACAGACGATGGTCATTTCTTACAATGTTGTCATTTTTCGGACAATGGTGCCATTGTCAGAAGCATTAATTTAACACATCTGCCAAATAAAATAGCGTACAATGTTCACACAGTTGCAAGACATTTTTAGTCAATTTAAATGACAAGATTGTAAGATCTGACCACCGTCTGTACGAAGCTTAAGCCGCCAACTTTGGGCGTTTAAGCTAGCAAACAAAATAAAATCTGCTTCCCAAAAACGAATTTCAAAGAATTGTTTTAGTTTAATCGCTGATATTTAAGTCAAAAACCGGCTCTTAGTTTTAAAAATATTTTACATATTCATCCCAATTATGAATGAAAATTCCCCGGGAGTTTTCTCCCTTCTCTCATTTTTCCTATGTTAATTCAATTGTAAAAGTAGGAAAAGGGAAAAAACTCCCGGGGAATTTTTATTCATGATTGGGCTGATTAAATTCTATACGAACGTTTACGTTCGAAATTGTTTAACAGGCAATACCTATATTTTTTATATTACTATTCGTTAAAAAAACAAAAGCCGTATAAAAATCATGTTTATTTTGAATGAAAAAATTACAACTACGTCAAAATAATAAAGAAATGGTGATGAAATATTTACAAATATGTACTGTCATGCAAATGAAAACAAAATATAACTTTGATAAGAATCAATCCTATCAAGGGGGTCTATACCAGCCTCTTAGAAACAACAAACAGATAAAGTAATTTTATTGACGTCTGTACAAATTACACAGTTAATAGAACTATAGGGGTCTATTTTAAAATAAAATGCTGATAGACTAGTGTTTTTTCGGGATTTTATTTAATTATGGTCACTAGTAAAGACACAGAGTATTCTCTGTGATAAGTTACCATAATCATGGTAGAATAAGTGCAAGGTATAGTCATTAGAAATTTTGTTCTCAATTTTAAAACCCATAGTATACCATAGTATAATAAGTACCATGTATGTTCATTAGGGAGAGTTTCCATTATTTACCCATGTAATGTCAAAATAATTTATTTGATTCCTGACGCTTGTTTTAATTTTTTTCCATATTTTCTTTTGTTTGACGTTACATGGGTTTTGAAATTGAGAACAAAATTTCTAATGACTATACCTTGTACTTATTCTACCATGCCTGGTACTTATTATACTATGGATATGTACTGATATGTGGTTTATTGTTTTCTGTTTTTATTGTTTGTGTGATTTTATTTAAAAAAAAAATTAAAAAAAGTAAGTAAAATAAAAAATATAATATGAAATATTTTACACTTATTTTTGTTCAAATAAGTTAGATCGAATATTTTACTTCGTCTTGTGTTGTGCGGAAATTCCCGTGAAATTGAAAAATCAATCCCGCTTTCCCGGGAAAAGAAAAAGTCCAAGGAAAGAAAAACTCTTATGTTGATTTATTTGTATAAAAACATGTTTTTTTTAACAAAAGCTATGATAAGAAATGGAAATAAATTAAAAAAAAAAACAAATGAAAAATAAAATGTAAGTGGAAAGATGCGCTCATGTCATAAGCATATAAAAATATAATTAAAAATATGTAACTAAATAAATTAAAGTTAAGCCATTGACATAAAAAAGGTAAAATAATATGATATAGGATCAAATTTAATAATAAAAAATGAAATTTTGCTTAAATTTCTTGTTTTAAAGTCACTCAAAAATATTAAGTGTTAAAAAAATATCTTATGTATATAGAAATTGCTCCAATATTTGTAAATAGTACGTTAAAAACATAATCGGCCCTTTTGTGTAAGGCTTTGTTGTTGTAAGCCTGAGTAGTTTTTTGTAATAGATTAAAGTAACACACAAGATCTTTTCTTTAATTTATTACAAAAAACAACTTACCCCCAATTTCACCAAGTTCAGTTAAAACTAACTATTACTTTAACTTCCAGTTAACAATATGTTTTGACAGCTATAACTGATAGTTAATAATAACTGGACTTGGTGAAATTGGGTGTTAGGCGTTACATACAACTCCTTACACAATAAGGTCGAATATATAACTTGTATTTCGACACTTTGACAACTATGTACCTTTCTCAGATGTTAAAGACAACTTATTTTTGTTTGTACCGGCTATGGCTTAAAACCCAAAATAAAACTTACCTCGAAATAAAACGCATTTTGGCCTTAACTTTTTTTTTTACCTAAAATAAACTGTTTGTTTACTTAAAAACGTATTTTATGCAAATTTTAATTGAATTAATTTTTTTTTACAAAATTTTTGTTTATAACGTGATTATTTTTTTATTGTTTATTTTGTTAAAATATTACTGCACTCTTTGAAATTCCACTGTATTTTAAAAGTGAATGCAAAATACTTGTGCTTTTTAAAGCAAAATTCAAAAAGCTCAACAAAAACTATCAATTGTTGCACAGATCAAAACAATGTTTAAAAACATTCGTGTAAAGAGTGCGGCTATACTCAGCTTTGCCGAATCTTTTATAGCCTTTTCCATGGAGCGATAAGTACAGAAGGTTATATGAAATATCTGTGACATTTTGACAAAACATCTTAAACCAAATTTAAAAATTTGAAAAATGTTGTTTATCATATTTTGTATCATAAACGAGGTTTTTCTTTAATTTTGGTTTATTTTATTATTTAATAAAAATTATTTTTACCGAGTTCTTTTTACATTATTGCTTTCTTGTCTCGACTTAAGATGTTTTGTCAAAATGCCACAGATATATGCAGTGCTGTTCCAAAAAATTACCACTATCATTATAATAAAACAAGTAAGAGTGCTATATTCGGCTACGCCGAATCTTATATACCCTTCACCATTCGCATACCAAACTCGTTCGTTTCAAAAATTAAAAAATTGAGATAACAATTGATTTTGACAGATCGTTTAGCACTTTATGAGAATAAATATCTAGATTATAATAAATCGTGTCCTTTTCTGTGTTTTTATGTGACCTAAAATTGCAGTTGGTAACAAATCTGGTTCGTTCCACTCACCAGACATTTTCCAAACTATTTCTTTGCATTTTCTGTAACAAAACTCTCTGTTCCACTGTTTTAACCTTTCTGTATGAAGTGCGCCCAGATAAAGTTGATGAAATAGAGTCAAATTAGGGAATTTCAAAATGCAAATTTGTAAACAAGATCGCTTTGACATATTTGTTTTTTATAAATCGTATATTGAAAAATATTTTTTTTAGCGATGTTCATAAACATATAAATCAAAAGTGCAAGTTTTTAACTCTGCAGGTAGGAGCCACATTTTAAAAACTTAACAGCATGTTGAAAATCACAAATGCTTATATTTCTGTATTAAAAATTTTCCTTTGTCCGAATAATTTCTATGACCCTAATGAGTTTTTTATGTCGATGATATCCTTAATAAAATAACATCATATGAGTGTTACCTTTTTATTCCCTTCACCACAGGTGGTGAAAAGGGTTTATATAAGTTTGTTATTCCGTTTGTAATTTCTATAATATTGATGTTAGACCCTATAAAGTTTATATATTCTGGGTCCTTATGAGGAGCGAAGTTGATTTAACGATGTCCATCTGTCTGTTGAAATGGATTTTCCGAAGACCCTATCTATGATGGGGGCCAGGTTATTATACATTAATGTCACATATGGTCCAGAAGTGTTTGCTATTGAAATTCAGCAAGATCGGTCCACAAATGGCTGAGATATGAGTAAAAAATCACGACTGCCTCAAATTTTTTCCTTTAAAGGTCCAGTTAGACGTGACATTACCATACCAACACTGTATTGCCAAAACGACATAAACATACCATACAAACCAATTCAATTTTGGTTTCTACGGTCATACAGTGGCTATGGTAATACAGTGTTGGTAATGTGGTTTTTGTTGTTGTTTTGTTATACCCTTCACTGCAATGAAAACGCTCTCTGGCGGCAATCAACAATAAAAATAAACGGATTTCTCGACCCTAAATACCGCTGGTCTGGCTAGACAAAATACAATTTGTTTGCCTCTATTCTTGAATATTTTGGGAAACTAACTATTTTAAAAATCCGGGACATGAAATTCATATTTGACCTATGGTTTCTTGGAATGACTTATAGAACAAGAATGTGCTTTCAAAGCGAAAAAAATTTACCTACCCTTTTATTATGTATAATTAACAGGTAACAGGTAATCCAGAAATATGCTCTAAAACCCTAAAAATTGCTAATTTGAAGACACAATATTAAATTTAATAACAAAATTTAAAAAAAACCTAAAAATATTATCGCTTAATCCCATATTAGGTAAAATTAATATAAGAGATGTTTGCGCCGAATATTATCTAGATATTAATAGGACTAGAAATGACACTGTGAAATTTCGTAAAGATCGGTCCATAATTTACCCTAGGCCCCATATAAACCCTACTATCGGAAAACAGTTTAGTACAGTTTTGGCACGTCACAGTTTAATAGAACTAGAAATGACACTGTGCAATTTCATGAAGATCGGTCCATAATTTACCCTAGGCCCCATATAACCCACTCTGGTTAATTAAATAAATACGCCTAAAACCGTAGCAGATATAGCTATTACGGTAAAAATTCTTCCAACTTAGCTTCATATGGCCAACAAAAATGTCATGTTATTTTGTGATATACGGTCTATAATTTACCTTAGATCCCATATTTAGCAGCCTTCTGAAATTCACTGTAAACGCAAAAACTAACTATTTTGTTACTGCACTTCAGCCAAATGTATAAAAGATATTTCATAAAATACACAAATTTTGTATTGGTAATTGATGAAAGTTAGTTTCTATTTAATAAAATATGTGGAAATCACGAACGATTTTTACAATGCATTACAGTTTTTGTACTTATAATTAATTGATTTTTTTTCAGTGTACAAACATTTTGCACTTACATGGCGTCATGGCGTTTACATTTGCCAGTACTGGCAAGACAGTAGCAATTCATTCAAACTTTTTTACTAATACCCCTACAAGAAATAGATGACCGAAACCACTGTTGCCAATTTAGAGATTTTCCCTCTAAATCTAGCGTTTTTGAAATGCCAATCGCGGGAAAAAATACGTTTTAGCGGTAAGCGGGAAATCTAGCGATTTTCAAACAACTCTCAGCGGCTCATTTTCGCTTCAAAAACCTTTCTCAAATTTAAAATTAACAGATTTTTTAATTTTTCTTTTTGTTTATCTGGCTAAAAACTACTTGTTTATGTTCACTTTTGTTTTTTTAGTGAACTGAAGATTGTATATGACATTTTTTTACGATTTTCAGTTAGTATTTTGTTAGGGATGTATGTGACAATTCACAACTTTTAGCTTGCTTAAAATTTTGAAACAAAAGGTAAGGAAACGTTAATTATCACGATAGATCCCAAGCAATATAATTCACTAACTTTCATCTTACTAATTTTATCTAATTGCTTAAAACGGCCAATAATTACCAAAACTAGCGTTACTTATATACTAAGTTTGTCATTCCGGGTGAAACTGTTTTAATATTCATCTTAGACCCCATAAAGTATATTTATTCTGTTTCCTTGAGTAATCCTAATTCGATTAAGCCATGTCCCTCTGTTGAAATCTCGCTCACTTTCAAACGACTCAAAGGAAAAGATAAATATTGGCATTAAATTGTTTAGATTTCACCTACGCAATTTGGGATTGAACTCCAGCACAATCGGTTCAGTAGGAAAATAGTTATGAATTAAAATGTGGAACAACCACCCTATAAAAATTAAAAATATTGTTACAAAAACTAATGGCGGAATGCACATATTGATATAAGATTTTGCACAAATTCGTCCTATATCACTAGAAATTACACTGTCAACTATCGATCAGATCGGTCCATTACTTACCATTGGCCTCATATAAACCCTACTCTCGGAAAAAGCTTTAGTACGCGTAGAACCGTAGAGCTCTCAATCTGTGTTCTATTATAATAACATTTGGTCAGTCAAAGTTTTACAAGACTATAAATTACTTGTTCAAATTTCGTGAATATCGGCCTATAATTTACCATATGTCCCATATAAAGACCACTCCGGGAATATTCTAACTGTTGGTGGAGTGTATCAAAGATTCGGCACAGCTGAATACATAACTCTAACTTATTTGATTTTTGGAAATAAAATAAATAGGGAAGTTGGAAACCTTAGTATGCAACGTAATTTGAAAGTCATATACGTTTGAAAAATCAGCCTATATCTAGATTTATATAAAACTTATAAAAATGTTTAGGTTTTAGAGGTATTTTTAAAAAAATTCCCGCTAAATTAAATATTTAGCGGTTTCTAGCGGTTTTGAACTCCGATTTGGCGGGAAATGTTCAAAAAAAGTTGGCAACAGTGACCGAAACTAAAATAAAAATTTTTTTACTAACACACTTGCAACAATTTAACATTAGTTGTACCACTCTAACATATGTTAGAGTAGAACAACTAAAAACACCACAAAAATGGCATTTTTTTTATAAATTTTTGTCGTCTCGTAAAACTGCTCTGAGTGGAGAAGCAGCTCGCGCTTTTTGTCATTATTTTTTAAGGACAAACTGGTCGTTCTTGTTTGTCTGCTTTTCGAGCGTTTTGCGGTGTCACCCCGCATTGGTTGGTTAATGTTTCGGCGTCGTATAACTGTACCGAGTTACAGTTTTTGCGGTTTCTGCATTAACTATATGCATTCGTTTTTAACCTCAATGTTTAAATGTGTTGTCTGGTGGAGAACCATAATTAACTCAATGTGACTGGTGGAGAACCATATATAACTCAGACGTTTTACTGGTGGAGTACCAAGGAAATAACTCAGAAGATTACTGGTGGAGACCAAAATACTCTGGAGCGGATTCTGGAAGCTCTCGCCTTCCTATACGAAGGTTTAGGTCGAACGAGGTTTTTGTGTTTGAAGCTCCAAAAAAATTGTGTGATACCCTGGCATTATAACTTAAATAGTTTCGCCAAAAATTTTTAGTTTTAAGCAAAATCCAAAAAAAAAAAAAAAATAAATTTTTGTCATACGCTTTACTGGCTAATTTTTGTTAATTGTTTAAATTTAATACGGCAAAATAGTTTATTAATTTTGCAAGCCATGAGACATGCTGGAAAGGAGCCCTTTCCTGTAATTTAAGTCGGTAGCAAAGATCCTGAAGCTGCAGAAAAATATGAGGTTGCAGGTAAGTTACAAATAAAGAAAATCCAAAAGATTTGGTTACGTAAAAGTTAAAAAAATGCCGATAAAGAAAAACGCGAAGCTGAAGATGCGGAAAAGCGTAAACAAAATTTGGATGAAGCCAAAAACGTTGTCACATCCGAAGATCCCAGTTGGTCAGCTGCCAAGAAAATTCGCATATTTGAAGTTGTCGAAAATTGACAGAAACGTTAAAATCTATGGCTGGGTACGTCGTTTAATACGTCAAGGGAAAGGTTTAATTTTTACAACATTACGGATTTTTACAATGTTTGGTACACTAAAATCTGTGCCAGAAGGCAAAGTGGTAAGTTTTGTTTCGTGAACAATATTGCAGAAACTCATTTTTTGTTTTAGGCAATAGGAATTAATTGGTTTGGCTCCTGCTGGGGGTGCTGAACGTATTCTCAATGAAGAGGCTCATCCCGATGTTATATTATGAATAGAGGCGAAAACACTTCGAAAATTTTAAAAATGCCTACCGTTGTAATGCAAGCATTCCGGGATTTCGGGATTTTTCGGGATCAATTTGTTTCTTTAATATAAAATTTTTTTTTAAAAAACAACAACACTTTATTTATTTATGTCTCAATTTTTAAAAAAGAAAACTTAAGAAAACTATTATAAGAAAATTTTTTTAAATTAACTAAATTTTATTTATTTTTGAATTTAAAAAAAAAAAAAAAATTAACAGAACAATTCTTTTACAACTGTTTCTTATAAACAGTTAAAATATATATATTTTTTTATTTATAAAAAAGAAAACTTAACAAAACAATTCATTTTATATACAAATTTTTATGTCGTTATTTCTTAATTTTTTGTGCGACGATAAAAATTTTACGCTTACTACGTTTAAAACCAAATATTATTTAAGATACATGTTAAAAAAAAAAATTTATTTATTTTATTGCATTACTGGAGCGAATTAAAAATGTGAATTTGGAAAAAATTAAAAAAAATCACATTTTTTTTCAACTTTAAAGTCCTGTAGCTCAGTAAATCTTTATCCGACCCACACGGGGAGAGATATCTATTCAAAATGTTAAATCTTGTACAATTCAGTTAAACTGTTCTCGAGATTTTTCGAAATACCTTAAACAACTGCTGAAAAACACGATTTTCGCGTATATCTCGAAAACGGTTCATGGGAAAAATAAATAAATGCCATATTCGTATTCAGCAGCACCAATTTAGCTTAGACAATATCTCATTTCTGAGGTTCATTTTTTTGTGGCATAGTGTAATTGGCAGATGAGTGCTGGTTAGCTTTGCGACAGAATAGAAAACAAATGAGACATTGAGAAAACCAAATTTCTTTAATGTGCAGTTTTTCGTTGGGAAAAGGATAATTGCGTAATGAGAAAACGACCATAAAACAATGAATAATTAGAAAGTATAAAAATTCAATTAAACGAATATTTTTATACATATAAAAACTTTTGATACACAAAAGTTGTTAAATTGAAAAATCCCGGGATGCATAAAAATAAATCCCGGGATTCGGGATTTGTCAGTCCCGAAAAATCCCGGGATTTCGGGATTTCCCGTTTGGCATCCCTAGTACAAACTCAAGTAGAAGTTGGTTCTACTTTATTTAAATTATAAAAAATGTGCCAGTACTGCAAGAAGCCTATCGCCATATACTTGAAGATGTTAACAATACAGTGGCCACTTTAAACATAAAGGGTACAAGTTGTACCGTACAACAGATTCTATGATGAGAAGTGAAATGTTATTAAATTTTTATTTGGCTAGCTTAACAGCCCTGGCCTGCCAAATATCTTCAATTATGTATGCTTCTATTTTGGAGCTACTTATCAAAAATTGTCTTCGGTCGAACAGTGATTTGTGGAGCAAATCTTAGATCATTGTATAAAAAATCATAATTTCCGCCAATCATCCCGTTTGCTTAAACAACATCAAGATTCACCTTCTTCGGAAAATTTTGTTACGGTCATGGTGGAATAAACCGTGGTTACGGTCCCTGTTTTATAAAGCTTTTTTGCAATAGCCCAATTCCTTCAATATTTCACTTAGTTTTTAGTTAAGCCAACCTTTGGTTAACATTGATGCTATAGATGTGAATATATACTTAGGAATGATTCTAACCTGCAGTCTACAACTGACATTAAATGCTTAACATAAACACTAATAGGATGTTAGTGTTAAGTATAGACTCATCATGCTAAAGGTTTTCTCATGTTATAACACTGTTGTTAATGCAAATGTTTTAACAAGGAAAATACAAGATATTCTGGTAGTGTATAGGATCATTCCTTAGTATATGTACTTATTTATAGCATCAATGTTAACCAAAGGTTGGCTTAAGCAAAAACTTAGTGAAATATTGAAGTAATGGGACTATTGCAAAAAAGCTTTATAAAATTTTAATTAACCACATAGAACATAGAACAAGAAATAATTTTTTATTTATTTAATTTATTTGTAAAACGAACATATTGCTGTTTATTTTAAATATAGACAAAAATATGTATGAGAATTGAATGAGATGAATTGTGTTTTATTTAAGCTAAAAATACGTCAACAGTGACGAATGTATCCATCAGTACTGGCTAGTCAGCTTTGTCCGGTGTATGCATCAGTACTGACTAGTCAGCTGTGTCCGGTATATACATCAGTGGTGACTAATCACCTGTATCCGGTTTCTACATCAGTACTGATTTGTAAAGAGTATAAGAGTAAACAGCTCAGATATATGTTTTATCAACCACAAAATTCATAGGTTAAAGAAGGATGCAAAATCACACGTACGCAACAGTTTCGGTAATTTTTTTTCACGTTGGCCTTAAGAAAGTGATAGAAACTTCCCTGAAGGAAACCTGGGTGCAAGCGTCTCCAAGTCACCAGTTTTGTCGACTATTTTGGTGACATTGTCAACGAAGTGTCTACACTACACTACATTTGCCACTATATTTGGCTTTAATACGAAAACAATTTTATCAATAACAACTGAGAAGTAAAATTCCTATAAAAGTTAAAGAAATAATAAAAAAAAAATGTATTCGTACCAAAAGTGTAGACTACATGTACTAAAATGTACTAGTGATTCTCTGGTTCCAATGTCTACATATGTTCCCAAAGGAACTACCTAGTCAGTACCTAGTCAGTAGTACCAACGTCAGTAGTAGATTTCCAATGACACGCACATGTTAAATGTCTATAGTAAATAACATTGTCTGGGGTATAATAAGTCACTAGTACTGGTGACTGTGTCAATAGTGAATCAGTACAGATTCACTAGTGACATTTCCTGCAGGGTTTGTTCTACGCGATGACGGATATTTGTATCAGCAATGCCAGTCATATGACAGGTCAAATGACTGTCACTGTTCTTGTAGGGACATAAACACTTTTACAGCTATTTTGTTTTTGCATTGTTTTGCCAACTAATATGTATATGCTTACTGTCTTGCCAGTACTGACAAATGTAAACGCTGTGTTAACCCTAGGTCTACACTTAAAATAAATATCTCAGCAAGTTGGCAATAACGTCGGCAGAATAATAGAGCAATATTTCTTATTGCTCAGCTTATGTGCCCCATACACGGTTCAATTCAGTTGTCAACTAAGTCTTTCAACTCAGTTGACAACTTCATCAACTGAATTGAAAGATTTAAAATTTGAAATGCGCATAGGAATAGCTTATCCCATCAACAATAAATTTCAGTGTTTTTATCAAGAATAAAAACTGGGAATTAAGCACGAATAACAAATCTTTTAAATTAAAATTTTGTATTCCCAAGGAATTACTTTTTATTTAAAATTTATTTTAAAATTTAATGAAATAAAAGACAATTTTTAAAATACTTAACAACAAAAATTAATTTTGACAGCTGATCAAGAGACTTGGCCACACACAGTACAATCGAATTGAAAGACTTAGTAGTCAACTTGAAAAAATCAAAATCTTTTGATTTTTCTTCAACCAACTCGACAACCGTCAAACTAATCAATTGACAAGGCCATACACGCTTTGATTTGGACAACAACCGACTCAGTTGACAATTGAATTGAATCGTGTATGGGCTGCTTTGGGTATCTGCCCGTCTATACCAGAGATAATTATTGCGACATATATTGCAGTAAATGTCAAAATTATGTTATCTTTAACGCTGGGTCTCCACGTTGCAATATTTATTGCTAAGTACAAGCAAAAACGTCGGCAGAACAATGGAGCAATAATTGCTGAATTTATTGCTGGAGAACACTTTAAATTTCTTTGCCATAAATTTGCAATTTTCACCGCGAGTAGTCGTATAAAGTATTGTGGCTGTACATATTTATAACAAATGTTTTATGTTGTGTTTTGAAGTGGTCGTCACATTTTCTTTTTTAAATTAATAAAATAATTAATTGTAATTGTCGTAGCTGTGTTTTGTATTACTTTTTTGTTTATTTGCGTTAAAAAAAAGTTGAATTGTTCTATTGAAAAAATAAAAATCTACAAAAAAATAAATTCGTCGTTTGCTTTTGTTGATCTTGACGTTTATTAAAAAATATAATATATAATAATATATTTATTGATTGCTTTTTTAATAAATAAACACACAAACAAAAAACAACCGTACAGAGAAATGAAATGTCAGATAAATTACAACTGATTTGACAGCATATTGCTAACAGTGCAGCCACACGATCAAGATTTTCTTGATAGTCTTTTACATATACTATTTGTCAAAATTAACAAAAATTGAAAGTTGTGACGTAGGCTGCATTCAATTTTTGAGCAATTTACATTCAAGATGTCATCAAGAAAACAATTTATAAAGGCAAACGAAAAATTTGCTCACTAACCTTGAAATCAGCTGTTTTCTTGAACGTAAATTGAAGCACTCTCTGGAAAGAGAATTTTAAAGGCAAGTTCGTTTCAATTTTTACAAGTATGAGTGTATTGGTTGAAAAGTGTGAGAGTATTAAAACTTGATAGGCAAAACTTGATCGTGTAACCCTCAAGTAAGCAATAATTGCTCAAGCAATAAGAAGAGCAATCATTGCGCAATGGATTGCCACTCATGGCAATATGCGGTCTATACGTCGCAAATTTTATGGAGCAATGAAATTTGACGTTTGCCGCAATAAATATTGCTACGTGAAGACCCGGGGTAATGTAGACAGCAATTTTTTGTACATATTTATTGCCGGCAATTCATATTGCAATAATTGTAAGTCCATTTTCGTTGACAATTATTGCTATCATAAAACGTCACATTTGGCTGTCAATTGAAAAAAAGAAGCAAAAAAGAAAAAAATAGAATCAAATTGCTTAAGAAAAAAAATTAAATTTATGAAATGGTAGCAAATTATAATTGTAGTAAAAGAAATGAATTAAAGAATTTAATAAATACTAAAATAAAATTACAAAAATTATTTTTATTAATATAATTTTTTTCTTATTCGATCTTTATTATTTAAATTTATATTAATTAATTTAAGCTTAAGTGCTTTTTTATATAAAAATATAAATTTTATCTTAACAAAAAAAATAAATTTAATAAAAATTTATATATTTATATAAAAAAAAGATTTCAAGGTTAAACAAATTAATATACATTTAAAAAATAAGTCGAATAGGATAGAATTTATATTAATAAATATAATTTTTGCAAGATGGCTTCATTTTTACGCTGCACCTGCTTCCTTGATTTCTTTAAAATTATGAGTTAGCATAAAAACAGAAGTAAGGAAAAAACATGTAAAATCAATTAAAATGGATAATCATAAAAAAAAGCAAATTTCGATCTACCAAAGGTTAAAATACAATTTGGTTTAAGGATTGATGTTTGACTATTGACGTCAGCAGTCGTCGATGGCTGCGAGTGCAAAACGGCAAATCCATCTGAAGAGATCGAGTGGTTGCGATCGAAACATGTCATGGTCAAGAATGAAAGATTATCAATAAAAATTTTAATTAATTTTCATGTTGTGAAATTCCTTTCTTCATAAAAATAATTAAATGAAAATTGAACTTAATGAACTTAAGCCTAATTAAAAAATATTAAAAATTTGAATTAAAAACCATAAATAGTTCAGCAAAATAACCACAATACTAATTATTGTTAAAGCTAAGGCACGAGCTCTATGTGTTCATTTGTCCTTCAAGTTCTGCTGAAAAAGTTCAACAGGGAAAAGAAAGACAAAAAAGAGAAAACAAAAAATGTACTTTGGACTTCAAGAAGAATTCTTGACAACAGTACGAAAAAACAGAAGTAAGGGAAAAATATGTAAAATCAATTAAAATGGATAATCATTAAAAAAAAAGCAAATTTCGATCTACCAAAGATTAAAATACAGTTTGGTTTAAGGATTGATGTTTGACTATTGACGTCAGCAGTCGTCGATGGCTGCGAGTGTAATACGGCAAATCCATCTGAGGAGATCGAGTGGTTGCGATCGAAACATGTCATGGTTACCTGCCGGCCGCGCTTCGAATCCCGGCCACGGTCAAGAATGAAAGATTAACAATAACAATTTTAATTAATTTTCATGTTGTGAAATTCCTTTTTTCATAAAAATAATTTAATGAAAATTGAACTTAATGAACTTAAGCCTAATTAAAAAAAAAATTATTAATTTGTTTAAGCTTGAGATCTTTTTTTTATATAAAAATATTAGTTTTTATTAAATTTATTGTTTTTGTTAAGATACAATTTATATTTTTATATAAAAAAGAACTCAAACTTAAACAAATTTATATTAATTTTTAATAATAAAGATCAATTAAGAAAAAAAATTTATTCATAAAAAATAATATATGTAATTTTATTTTAGTGTTTATTAAATTCTTTAATTTAATTATTTTACTACAATCATAATTTGCTACCATTTCACAAATTTAATTTCTTTCTCAAACAATTTGCTTCAATTTTTTTCTGTTTTGCTTCTTTTTTCTCAATTGACAACCAAATTTAACTTTTTATGCTAGCAATAATTGTCAACGAAAATGGACTAACGATTATTGCAACATAATTTGCCGGCAATAAATATGTACAAAATATTGCTGTCTACATTAAAGATAACATAATTTTGATATTTACTGCAATATATGTCGCAATAATAGACGGGCAGTTAGCTGTAACTTAATTTACTTTCTGGCAACACAGATTCTAGCACATTCCAGTAGACAAAAATAAAAACAAAAATTAAATGTCAAAATATTAACGCAGTTAAAAGTTTTGCAAAAAAAGGAAAAAAAGAAATTTTACAATTTTAACAACTTAAAACCAACTACAGAAATGAATTTAGCGTAGGTTAAAAATTTATAGAAATCTTTGTATGTAGTTTATAATTTTTCCATTCATTATCTTTAAGACAAATGGCTGAGCATGTACCCATTCAAATTCAAGAACAGCAGCAGCAACAACAAATAGTTTTGCCTCTTGATAATCCCATCTTGCAACCACCAACTCCCCATGTTATGCCAACGCCAACAACAAACTGGAGTATGGAATCAATGCCTTGGAAAATAACTAAAACTGATAATACCGGCGATGTAATGGAATTTACTGCACATGCACCACATAAGAATAATGCAATGAGAAGAGCGCTGTTGCATCAGAAACGTAAATCCGAATTAAATGCGATGGAAACATTGTAAGTGTGCAGGATAAAAATGTAACACTGAAATGGGGCTTCAATAGTCCGAAATTTACGAGAAGTTTCTTTCTATTTAATATGTATGTAATTATATATCTATATACGGCGGTGCGAAAATTACCACAGGGAATATGGGCCCCAAAAAGAAATTAAAAAATGGTCCCAACATTTTACGTGTAACACAACACGCAATTTTTTTTGTTTCTTTTTTTTTATACCCTTTACCGAAGGGAATTGTAATTTATAATTTCTACAATATTGATCTTAGACCCTATAAAGTATATATATTCTGGGTCCTTATTAGTTATGGTTTTTCCGAAGACCGCAGATATGAAGAGGACATGGTAGTTATATTTT
The DNA here is from genome assembly GCA_963931875.1 of Pollenia griseotomentosa. NCBI lineage: Eukaryota > Metazoa > Arthropoda > Insecta > Diptera > Polleniidae > Pollenia > Pollenia griseotomentosa. The sequence continues at coordinate 210,391,818 of OZ007560.1, forward strand.
TATGTCACATATAGCCTGGAATTTTTCGATATTGAAATTCTGCCTGATCAGTCCACAAATGGCTGAGCCGAAGTTTCGAAATTAGGTACAAGCATCTTGGTTATCAAAACACAACATCGGATAAAATGTGGGCAGGATTGGACAAGTGGGCGTGGCACTTTTCATACAAAGACATTAAAAATTTCAGTATATATGGAGAACGGCAAGAGCCAAAGTTTAGGCACAAGCATCTTGGTTATCAGTAAACAACATCCAACAAAATGTGGGCGGGATTGGACATGGCACAAAGTTGTTTTATTTATTTATTAATCCATATTGTAATACAAAACCATTTGGGCCAAAAAACGTATTACACAGCAAAAACAATCCCGAGTATAGTACTTAACCTAATCTATAAAAATAACTTACATTTATTAATGTAACTGCACCCATTGGCTCCCCAGCCGTAACAAATTAAAAAAAGTACTATAAAAAAAATTCAGTTCAGCAATTTTAATCCGGTATTTGTCACAACTCATATCAAATTTTATGAATCATAAAGAAGTAAAAAACAATTTGAAAGCTACTTTACAGAAAACATAAAAAACTATCGAAAGAAACTTGAGAAATGCTTTAAAAGCTTAAGGCGAAACACATTATTGGATTGCGAAAAAATACGCAATTCATGCGGTAAACTATTCCAGCAGCGAGCAACTCTTACAATAAAAGACCTGTCAAACAAAGAACACCTAATTCTAGGTATAAGAATTTGCTTGTTCCTATTCGACCGCGAAAAATCTATTTATATCTAAAGAACGGCATTTATATAACTTTATTGTTATCCCACCATTGTAAAGGGTCTATAAGATTCCCCATAGCCAAATATAGCACTCTTATTTGTTTTTTATTTTTTCGTTGGGGTGTTTTTGCATTTTATATGAAATGAAAAATGACCACAACTAAATGAAAAATGGCAACAAATTACATCACATTTTTTATATAATTTATATAATGTAATGTATATAAAACAAATTTAAAGAAATAAAAAATAATCTAAAAAAATATTATATAAATTTTATGTTAAAATTTCTACCGATAAAAAGAATCCCGAACTCTTATACCAAAGAGGAAAAAACCATTCCGGCTATGCAGAAAAGCTTTAGTTAGCGAAGCCAGTATTAATTATGCCATAGAGGAGAAAGTCCTTGCAACAAACTATCAATTTTTTAGGGTGATAGTTCCACAGAAAAGTTAATGCAGTTAGTTTAAATATTAACAGGGATGTTGCCAACGTTAATGTCTAGTAATTGTTTTGGAAATAATTTCATATTGATCGTTATGCAACTCGACGCGCATGTTCTTACTTAATTTAAGTTGACCGTGGAAAAACTAGCAACGTTTGGCGAAAATCAGCTGCCAACAGAATCATCGCACCAACAAAACGTTTCTGATTGTTTCGTAGATCTTGCATTGTTTGATGTAGTGATTCCAATGACTTTAATTCGCCATCGTACATTCATTCCAAATGATCAATTTGATCTGCAGCAAAACGTTGACTATTGCAGAGTGCTTGGAAATATTACATGTTGAAATTTTATAGATTTACAAATTCAATAGCAATTTGAGTGCTAAAAAAACTATGTACATATTTTTAAGCTCGATATGGGCAGTTCCAGCGAAAAGTCTACTTTTTGTAACGTAACGCCAGAAATAATTTAAATTGTTTCTCGAAAAATTTAATATGTATAGTTTACTTTTTTATATTTTAGTGTAAAGCGCAACTTGCTCTACATTTAGTAACAAAAGGGATAATGGTTGAACAACATGGTCCTAAAATGCAACCTTATTTGCATTCTGGCGTTACATTAAAAAAAGTAGACTTTTCGCTGAAAATGACCATATGTACATTAAAACGAGCAAAGATTTTTAAATTTTATAGCTTAAAAAATAAATATATATAAGTCAAAAGTTTACTAAATAAGGTTTTATATAAACCGTCTTGCTTAATTCGTAGTCTTATTCATTTTTGTAATGCAAGTCAAAATCCACTTCCGTTTTTTTAACGTCACGCCAGCACATATTTTTGCTTATATCTGCAAATCCTTAGCGTCGATTGCTGTAATTTTTTTTCTGAATATAGTGCTACTTCATTACTTTGTATACATAAAAACCTTTTTCACAAATTTGACTTCTTCATTTAATTTTTTTACATTTTGTGGTACAAATATCACGACACGTCAAAATGGAAATGCCCATATTTTGTTTTCAAAATTTTGCTAAGTTCGGAAAACTTTTCGTACAAATAACCAAGCTGTTTGTAAAAAAATGTTAAAAACTTTGCTGTTATCGTTCCCAAGATATACAGAAATTTATATCGTATTTGTGTTGAAGGTGCAACTCCCACTCTTAAACCACCCAACTTTTTGACAGATATTTTGTATGAGATAACCTACCTACTTGTTCCAAATTTTAAAACTTTTACATACTGTAATTTATATTGCCCACTTTTCCAATTGAGCTCAGTTTTCCAGGCTGATGTTGTGTATAAATATGCAAGCCATTAGTACAAAGTTTGATAAATTTTACTGTTACCGTGCTCCAGATATTTATAAAAAATCTGATAATATACCCGATAGAATTTTTTTTTTGTATTTTCACTACTGCTTCACGCATATGTTTTTAAGAAAAATGAAAACTTGTTTAAATGTTTATTAACGAACATAGAAGTTTAAAGCATTTTATTGAAAGTGAAAATAATTTTTTTGTGCCGCATATGCCACTTTTCTGAATTTATTTTTAAAAAGTAGCTTTTTGTGCTGAAAACTTACTGCGCTTTAACTACTTTTTTTTTTACGACAATGAAGCAAAGCAAGAATTAAATTTATTTTGTACGTTTTTGTATGAGGAATTTTCTGCATTCGCCAAACAGTGGCGTGTAGAGAGAGCAAAACAATACTTAATAAGCTTTAAAATAAAATGTTCGGTGAAACTGGTTTAGGATTCAGAAAGGGGGCATTTAAAATATATATACCCCATACCTAACTCAATTTTTTTAAAAATGGTTGGTAGGTTAAACCAATAATGAGCTGACGAATTGAGCTTCATTTTTGACAGATGTTGTGTATTGGTAATCATGGAACTACAACAATCCAACAATAGAAAAAACAACACGCATTTTGTTTGTGTAAAAAATGATAAAGATGTCAAGAACAAAAGTAATTGTTTGTGTAAAATATGGTAGAAATATTAAGAACAATTGCTACAAAAACAATTGCACGTAAAAAACACAACTCTGCAAAAAATTGGTGTTTCGCGCAGTCCTACTAATTAGACCATGGTGCAAGCCACAAGCTACAATTTGACGTTAAACTATAGAATTCAAATATTAAATTTAAAAAATTTGTACAAAAAAATCAATGAGGAACATACAATTTTTACTGGATTTCCCATTTTGTACTAAATTAAAAATCCCGCAGGCGTCTCTATTCGTCACCAATCTTCTGTTTAATTAAATACATATTTCTGTGCGAGATGTAAAACAGTTACAAGCCTGATTCAGCCCAATTATGAATTCAAACTCCCGGGGAATTTTTATTCACAATTGGGCTGAATTTGTAGAAAATTAAAAAATAGCAGCGTTCACAATAACAGTTGAAACAGCGGGGACAATAAATTAAATTTGCAATTGATCTATTTACGTTCATTAATTTAATTTGTTACTTTTTTCAGTAAATTGTTAAGTGTTTTTTTAATTAAATTTTTCATTTCCAGTACCTAAGGATATTTTTAATTATAAAAAAAGCAAATTTAAACAATAAATATCATTATTAAAATTCTATATTTTATTTATATTCTGCAAATTTTGTTACAGACCTGTTAAACAATTCATATCGGAAGAGAAAATCACAGCACATTTCAATGGTTTACATATATCTAGTGATTATATTCAACATAATACTGGCAATATAGCAGATGCAAATGGTGATGAGTTTCCCTCAACAAGTGGCAAATGCTTTTCATTTTTAACCTACGAAGATTATCAGATAACAGCTAAGGAACTTGAGGAGAAACTACGCAATGCCAATCGTATAACAATTTGTGATCAATTAAAAAAATTTAATGATGAACAGAAAAAAGTATCATATCTACCAGAAGCATTGCTCCATCGTATACAAAAACCTTGTACGGCATTGGTTTTATGGCAGCCATCTCCCATTATGAATATAATCAGTCAGAAGAACTTAAATAAAAATGAAATCAAGAACGAACAGAATAATGAAAATATTGATGATTACACAATTCCTGACGTTGAACAACCAGAAGACATTGATGATTTTATCGATAATAATAATACATGTAATTTGGATTTCAATAACATTAAACCCGATAGTATGGATGAGGATTTGTAGTAATGTAATGGTATTTGTTATCATATTCACAAATTATTCTCCTTTAAGAAAATAATGTTAAGTCTTTGTTAGATGTCTTTAGAAACAACATTGTTTTAAGACTTTTTTAAATATAAATTGACTGCTAATTTTAGATATAAGTTATGCCTAACCAATTTAAATTTTCACATGTGTTTTATAATTACATATTTCTTTTTTAATATTTTTTATATGGTTTTATATAATTCGATACTTTAAGATGAATTTTTACTGATGCAGAGAAAATAAAAAAAAAACGCTATATGCATATTTTTATTTTACAGTTAAGCCATGTTAATTCTTAAGTCGCTTGTATAACAGCTAAAAGTGATTCAATTTAAACTTAAATCAATTAAATTTAATTTTAAAAATGTACAATTGTCATTTATTAATTATAGCGTGTTGTAGGGGAAGTCCAATTTACATAACGAATTTCGTAAAAAAACAGATATACAGGAATTGTTCTGGAAATCGAAAACGCAAAAATTTGGAAGTTGTTTTTAATACACTTTTAATCAAATTTTTATAATTTTTGTAATGAAATTCGGTTTAATAGATAAATATTTGTAAAATTTTTGTCAAGAAATTCATTATCACAGAAATCTTATTTAAAAAAAAACTTTTAAAATTCTTGCGTTTTCGATTTCCAGAACACCCCTGATAGGCGGTATTTATACGATGATTTTTAAAACATGTCTTTCAGGCATGTTCTAGAAACCGAAATGAAGTGAAATTGGAATCGAACGGGACTTAAAGTACGATTATTTACAAAATGACCGTAGTTTTTCCAAATTTTAAGAGTTGTTCTTGTTTCTATAACATGCCCGTTTGTTTAATTTTTTTTCTAAACTGCCACCAAAATCTTTTTACATTTACATGATGACTATTGAGACGTTTTTTTAAATCTTGAATTTTTTAAATTTAAAATTAGGGACGTAACGATACGGCTTTTTGCCGATACGATACCGATCCTCAAACAAAAATAGCGACGATACCCAAACCGTTACGCATATTGAATTTGAATTCAAGTTAAAATTAACAAAACCCAAGTAGAGTAAATTTTTTATTATACAAAATTGCACTGTAAGAGATTATTAATACATATTTTAAATTGATATTAATAAAGGCTAGTTTACACTATTATACTTTGTATTAATACATGTCAAAAACTCAAGTAATATGACAAAGTGTGATAGTGTGAATGCAATGTGTCACGAAAATGACAAGTATTATGAAAAAAGTTTGACATCCCATACGACTTCACCGTTTTTTGAAAAATTTCTAAACAATAATACTTTTCATTGGATCAGGGTTGCATTTTATTTCATGTGTGAGTGTTTATACTTTGTGTGATGGTGTGAACACAAACTGTCAAGTTAAATTAGATTTTTTGACAGTCGCAACAAAACTCATTAGATTTCTATCTCACAATGTATTATGGAATACGTAAGGCTTGTAAGATAGTGAAAACTAGCCTTAAGTAGGGCAAGTTTTTAAAAATTCCTGCGCCATTTTCTTAAAGTTTTGGTAAAACATATCATTGCGCCCGTAAACAAGCGGATCTGTGTCTCTAGAAATATTAGGAGACCTAAGGTATCTCTGGCTTTGTTCTTTATACGGATACTTTTATAATTTTTTTCACAAACGCTCTAAAGGCCAGTTCTTGTAGACTTATCAGAACTTGTACTACCTGTAGGTTTAACCGTTTTTTTAACACTTTCGGAATGCAGAGACATGACAAGACGTTTTTTCGGTACGATTAATGTCAATTGTCTTTCAAATAGTCGAGCATTGTATCGAGGGTTTTGAGGCTCCGAACTATTTTCAATCTTCGTTGATTCATTTATTGTCTTATGCTCTGCATTTTTTATATATTTTTTCTTTTAGTTGCTATGCAAAAATTAAATTTATAAAAAAAAAAATATCGGAAAATCTGAAGTATCGCCGACATGTCGGCATTCGTTACCTGTTTAAAATGACAGTAAAAGAAAATTAGAAAAAAACAAGAAGAATAGAAATAATGACTTTTTTCCAACCCTCTTCTCTACCGAATTCGCCAACAAATAAAATACCATAGCATTAAAAATCTTGGTATAAATGCCGCTATAACATGGCAGGTAAAAATTGTGCAATAAAAAAATTTTAACTTACACCTAACGTAAAATTTTTGAATCCGCATAATTCTTAAATTGGTGTTCTCAAATCCGCATGTTTTTTTGTATGATAAATTTTTGATAAAAAAATCTTAATGTCAAAAACATAAAACAGCTTTTTATCAGCTGTTCAAAAAACTATATTTACTATTTTTTGTTTTTTTATGTTTTTTTACACAAGTGATGTTAAATAAAAACAACTTGAAATTTTTCGAACCACCAATACCATTGGTTAAAGATGTTTGACTGTTGGCTGGCTGGCACCGCAGTGGTGCTGAGGGTAGAACTGCAAAGAATTCTGATGATACGAATGTGGTTATTCTCGAAACGTAAATTCATTTTAATTAATTTCATGTTGTAAAATTCCTTCCTTCAGTAAAATTATTTAATGAAAATTAAATGAGATAAACTTAAGCTTAACTAAATATCAAACATTTTTGAATTAGTTAAAAAAAATTGTTTGTTTTAATTTTGTGTGAAAATCAGCTCTTTTATGAAAGTCGTCGGCACCGGAAAAGTAATTACATTTTCTTAGTAGTTAATGACAATAGTCGATTACTATTGACAGTCCCTTGATATTTTCTAACACCCCTATTATGAAAGTCGACGTCGACACAAGACGACGGAACCTGAACAGTAATGGTATTTTCTGAGACGTTATTGACAATAATCGATAACTATTGACAGTCAATTGATATTTTCTAAGGCGCTTTTAAGTCGACGTCGAGTAGAATTGTCCCTGTTTTAGTCGACAGGAAATTTTGCGACGACTCAAATGAAAGTTAAAGACAATTTAAATGAAATGTAAACAAATTTATTAAATATGTTTAAAATTAAATATGCAAATTTAAAAGAAGTTATGGGCACAAATTTTATTAGTAAATTTAACGCGAAAATTGCGAAAATTCGGAAAAGTTTGCTAAAATAGCGAAAACTCGCCAAAATTTTTAATATAAGAAGATTGACTCAAAGAGCCAAAATTGCGAAAATTCGGAAAAGTTTGCAAAAATAGCGAAAATTCGCTAACATTTTCAATATATAAAAAAAGCCAAAAAATTGATTAAAAGTCCCTAAAACTATAAGGAATGGTGAAAATTCGGTAAAAATTGCAAAATTAGCGGATATTTGCAAAAATTTGCTAACAGCGACATGATAGCAAAGTCTAACTAATATTTATTAAAAATCGTTAAAGCTGTTAAGAATCAGAAAACTTATAGGAAAAAATTGCTTCTATCGCGAACATGGCTTAAAATCGCGAAAATTTTTAATATTTCCAACAAGCCATAACATTAATTAAAAGTCCCTTAAATGGCATGGCAAATATTCGGTGAAAATTGCTAAATTAACGGAAATTCGCAAAATTTGCTAACAGCGGCTTGATAGAAGTCTTATATTTATTAATAAACGTTAAAGCTTTAAAGAATCTGAAAACTTACAGTAAAAATATCTTTTATCGAAAACATGGCAAAAATTCGCGAAAAAATTGAAAACAAACTCTATCTACACTTTATTTGAAATAGCTAAGCCGGTTAAAAAAAATATATATGTCGGAAAATAGCATAAATAGCGTTAAAAAGTGAGCTATAACATAAATAATAAAAAAATAATTAGAGATGGAATTTTATTTCAGTCAAATTTTCGATAACTAGTCGACGTCGACACAACATTCTTATAAAATACCAATTTAACGTCGAAGTGATGTAGTCGTCGACTTGATGTGACAACAATTTAAAATTAATGTCGACGTCGAAGACGACTTTTATAATAGGGGTGATTAATTCTATATAAATGGAAAAAAAAAATTAAAGTAACAACTTTAAAACAATTTGAAACCCTTATTGCTGAACTTGAAAATAAGCCCAGATTGGCAAAAGGATTTCAACGCAGCTCAACTCCTAACAATTTCAAAAAAGAATGGGAGGAAATAACAACAAAATTAGATTCAATGGGACCACCAATTAGAGACAGCGAGGGTTGGCAAAAGGTTTGGCTAGAAAATTTTTTAAAAATATAAATGTTTAAATTTTGACCATTTCAGGGTGTGGAGGGATTTTAAATGTAAGTTAAAAAAAAAACTTACTCACAACAACTCTTTATTTTCTTCATCGCTACTTTCAGAGTCAAACAAAAATAACATTTTACACGAAAATTTAAAAAATAAATTAATTTACTGTCAAAATACATAGGGATGAGCAATTTTTTTTTTAAATATCGATAATATGTCGACATCAATATATACATGCAAATTAATACCGATTTAATGTCGAGTTGTCGTCGGCGTCGACTAAATGTGACGTGAGCTTAAAATTAACGACGCCGTCGACAACGAGTTTAGTAATAGAGGGGTAAGACACTTTTAAGTCGACGTCGAGAAGAATTGTCTCCGTTTTAGTAGACGGGAAATTTTAAATTTACTCTTTTGTAAGTATTGTTACGTTTTTCCTTTAATAAACGCGTTTAAGTTCTTTTAATTGCAAATCCAAATAAATACACACACTTATTCAGCGTAGCAAACTTTAATAGAATTATTTTGTTCACAATTGTTAGTTACGAACAAAACTATTCATGACTCACCCCTTTTTATATTTCATAATTATTTCTAGATATTTTTCCTGAACCTCCCTGTAATATTTATTTATTATGTTCTAAAACCATTTCTAGAAATGACTGTGAAATTCATGTAGGAATTATTTTAAAATAACTGTTGTGTTGAAAATTATACATGACAATTTTAAGGAACTAATATGACATAAAACTATAACTTACAAGATAACTTATAATTATAAATAATTCTTAGATAATTTAACTTTCGTAACACATTCTCCTTTTCCATATTGAGCTAGTCGTTCCAGATGTACCCCCTTCATTTTTGCTCTTGGACGTCATTTAATTTCTTTGTCACCTTATATGGTCCATCCCAATGTGTCTGCAGCTTGGGTGATAATCCTTTCTTCCATTGTGGATTAAAAAGCAATACCAACTGTCCTTCTTTGAAGCCTTCTAAATGAGGTAGAGCCTTCTTAGTTTTCACCTGTTGGTCCTGGCTTAACGCAAAATCCTAGATCTCCAGGTAGTCTGAGCTCCGTTCCAAAGACAATTTTGGCAGGTGTACGAGAGGTGGAGTTATGAAACTTTGGAATGTATTCATCCCAGTCCTTCTGATGAGTGCTTACTACTTTGCGCAAGTTTTCCTCTAATGTGCGGTTAAATCTTTCAACCATGCCATCGGATTGTGGATGCAAAGGAGTTGTTCTAGTTTTCGTTATTCCGTACAATTTGAAAATTTTTTTTAACACAGCAGATTCAAAATTTCTGCCTTAGTCAGAGTGTAATTCTATTGGAACACCGTAGCGGCACATCCAGTTATTTAAAAAAACGTCTACAACGGTTTTAGCTTCTTGATTAGGGATGGCATACACCTCTGGCCATTTACTAAAGTAATCGATAACTACTAACACATAACGGTTGCCGGCATCACTCACAGGAAAAGGTCCAGCTATATCCATTGCGATTCGCTCAAATGGTGCACCCGAATTTTTCTAGTGTTTTTGTTACGCAAAGATGGCCACCACTAGGTTCATTATGGAATTCATTTAAGACTTCATGTACTTTTGACGACGGCACTACAATGAGGTTCCGAACTGATTTTCCATCGGTACTTTCCCATGCACGGTACAGACAGCTATTTATCAACTGTAGGCTGTTCCATAGGGCCCAGTATGCTTTTTTTAGAGGACTTTCAGATGATATTTCATTTCGATTCGGCCTTCTGCCTTCTTCTTTGGCCTTCATAATTTTTTTCAATATAGGGTCGGCTTTCTGTGCCGTTGACCCGTCTTCATTGGACTCTATTTGCAGTAGGCGAACTTCACAGTTGTATTCCTTTCCTTCAACCTTTACACAATGCTTGCATTCCAGTTTGCAGGGTCGTCTTGATAGGGCATCCGCATTTCTATGTTTCCCGCCTCTCCTGTGCTCAATGCTAAAATCATTACTTTGTAGGCGCTCAATCCAGCGAGCTATCCGACCTTCCGGATTCTTGAATTGCAGCAACCACCTGAGTGCAGAATGGTCTGTTCTAAACTCAAAATGTTGACCATAGAAATACTTGTGACAATGCTTTATGCACTCTAGTACTGCCATGAGCTCCCTTCGCATCACGCAGTAGTTTCTCTCAGGCTTCGAAAGTATTCGGCTGTAATAGCCCACGACTCGCTCTACGCCGTTGATCACTTGAGAAAGCACACCTCCAATTCCGTATCCGCTCGCATCGGTATCAAGCACAAATTTCTCTCCAGCAAAATTTTTTAGTTTCTGAAATGCTGCTTCATGTGCTTCACCCCAGATGTATCTTTGCGCTTTTTTAGTCAATTCGTGTAAACTTTGCAAAGTTCGGTACAAAGTGCCTGTAGTATGTACATAAGCCTAGAAAATTGCATAATTCATGTAGATTTTTCGGACGAGGTCAATCTATTACATCTTTTATTTTATCATCATGCGTTGAGATGCCTTTGGAGGTTATGCGATGTCCCAGGTATTTTACTTCTTTCTGGAACAGTGAACATTTCCCCATGACAATAATGTCGTCAAAGTACACCAAACATGTCTTTCGGTGAATACCTTTTAACACCTGTTCCATTAAACGCTCGAATATAGCTAGAGCATTGCAGAGTCCAATAGCATCACATTAAACTGCCATAAACTTCACTTCACTTGCACTAAACGCAGTTTTCTCCGTATCATTTTCCGAAATTTCCACTTGCCAATAACCGCTCTGCAAATTTAATGTAGAAAACCATTCTGTTCCGGCTAACGTGTCCAAGGTATCTTCAATTCAAGGCAATGGATAACTATCTTTTTTCGTGACGTCATTCAGTTTTCTGTAGTCTACGCAGAATCTGGTACTTCCATCTTTCTTTTTCACCAAAACCACTGGTGAGCTATCCGTTCTTTTCCATCTAGCTAACCAGCTCTCTTACTTCATTTCGCTTTGCTAGAGGAATGCTTCTTGGCGCCTGTTTTATTGGCTTAGCTTCGCCGGTGTAGATTTCGTGTTTCACGATTGACGTTCTGACTTGGTTTTGACCATTCAAACCGAATGCAGAGACATATTTTCTTAGTAGTTATTTGGCCTTATTTTGACAAGTCGGTGTTATCTTTCCGGTCTATTTTCGCACATGTTCCTCTAGTGATTCGTGGTCCTTGCTACTTCTCCTGGCTGCGCCTTGATTCTGCCCGCAATTAATTATTGCCTCTGTTGAAGTACATTGTCCAATCTTGAAGTTCTGCGTAAGGACTTTTTCACTGCTGGATAAATTTAATACTCTAACGGGAACTAGACTCTTGCTGAGTTTAACGAGGGCATTCGCTGTTACGACATCTCCTTTAACTTCTGCTGGCTTTACCACCCACAAACTGTTGTCCTCACAACCTCCCTCCATTCGCGCCCATAAAAAGGTTTCTGATTTGGGTGGCAGTTTTTCACGTTGAAGGGCGATTAGCTGTCTTACATGGGCCTTGGTTTCGTATCCAAATTCAAGGGGTATTTCACATCACGCCAATACATAATTTGCTGACCCATATCCAAATGAATACCATGTTCAATCATGAAATCTGCGCCAATGATTACCTCGTCTACAATATCAGCCACAATAATTACGTGATGGTCGATTGTATTGGCCATATCTTATTGTACTTTTACTTTTCCATAGACAGTGGCAGACTCGCCCGTAGCTGTTCGCAGACTTGCCCCGCTTAGTGGTTCGATTGATTTTTGTATTAAATCGGGCCTTATAATATAATGTGATGCCCCAGTGTCCACCGTAAAAATGCGTTTTTGACCGTTAATGGAACCACAAGCAGTAAGGTTCCTGTTACTCCGTTGCACTACTGATATAGAGATTGTGGGGCCCTCAGATGTGGAAGCTAGCCCATGCCCCGCAGTGCTAGCTATTTTTAGTTTAAAGGTGACTCTTGTGGTGTGTGATGATTAGCACAATGGTTGTTTCCTGGTCTTGATCGTTGTGATGCGAGCGTGAGGGAAAATTTTCGTGAGAAATGTTTGACGTAAATCAAACTCTCAACTTCGCTTCGCGATGGACAGTGGCACGCTGGTGTTTGGGCTGAAGCTCGCCGGAAATGGGGGGTTCGTGTCCATCTACTCACACATACACAACTTAATTCGTGCCAAAAAACGAAAGATGTAGATGAAAAGAACCGAAGCGATATAAAACGTGAAACATTGAACAAAAACGACCGTTGAATGATGATAAGAAAAAGATTACGCTATTCTCGACATGACCGACCTCGAGTCTTCAGGACCAGATGGTTGCGTCCTGGGCAGGCAGCCCACCCCGTATGACATTTTACCGTCATCCATGGCATTACTCATTGCCTGAAAAAAATTGTTTGGGAGTAATGCCCCAAATCTCAACTTACCATTTCGCCATACGCTAGTTACCTTTCAACCAAATTCTAAATAAATTAAAACATTGTTACTTTGTTTTCTACTATTTCAAAAAAATTTACAAAATGTTTTTATTTACTTATCTATTCTACTTAAATTTAGCAAATTTATACAGTGTAAATAGAATTGGTTATAAATATAAAGAAAATAAATTCATCAATACGTTCTTATTTGCCTAAAACCCTAAATTCTTGACTTTTCAAATTCGTTTTCCGATTATTTTGCAATAAATTTGTTCATTAGTACCCAAATCAAAGAACATTGATGGTATCAAAAATGGATACTTGTTTTAGTTTTACAATTAACGGTATAAAAAAATTAAAATTTATTTTTTTTTTTGAGAATCGATATATTTTTTTCTTAATTTGGAAAATCAAGATTTTCGAGGGTTTATTATTATTATTTTATATATATATATTATATATATAAATATTTTATATAAATATAATTATCAGGGTATTTGTATAAGTAATGGTAGCTATAAAAAAAACAATTATCCCAAAAGATTAAAAAAAAAGTTCACTGGCAACATTGTCCAGATTCAGGTTCTATTGATTTTTTTTTTTCAGAATTTACTTAAAAATTTAACAATAGGTCGGTTATTAATGATTTAAAACTAGAATTCTAGAATTTTTTTTTTTTTTTTAAATTCACAGCAATAAGTTAAGCCCAAAATTTAGTCCCACATTTTAAATTTAGTTTAACTATTTAAATTTAGTTTAAATATTCAAAATTCAGTTCAAACATTTTAAATTTAGTTCAAACAATTACGTTTAGCCTAAATATTTAAATTTTGTTTTGATATTTAAACCCAACCTAAACATTCAAATCCCATTAAGTTCAAGAATCAAAATGCTAAACCTGGAATAAGTTTAACTTATAAATTATTACAAATTTAAATTGTATTTGGAACCTCGAATTTAATTTGAATCTGTTTTATTAGATTTAAATTCACATTTAGCATTTGCCCTAACCTTTAGTTAAAATATTAAATTTAATTTAAGACCCAGTTTGGTTCAAAATTTGATTCACGGGTTAAAATCCGATTCACTATTTTATATAAACAAAAATTCAAGTTAATTCTAGTTAAGTTATTTAGATTTCGTTAAATTTCAGGGAGATAAAATTTGGACGCCGCTTAAATATTTGAATTGGGATTTAAATTTACGTACTGGCTATATATTCCGATTTCAAATTTAGCCCAAAAATTAAAATCTTTATCCGATTTGAGCTTTAAATTCAAATTCAAGTGACCAATCTGAAACTTAGTTCAAGTAACAAAATCCAACTTTGTTCTATCCCAAAATTAGAATTTTGTTCAGACAATTGAAATCTAACTCAAGTATTTTGATTAAGTTTCAAGCTTTCGAATTCAAGTTACGATTTTAAAATCAAATCTCAAAGCCAATTCTTATATTCAGATTCATGTCGTTTGCCCGAACCCAATCGAATATTCACTTTTAAACCTATCCTGTCAATTCAGATTCACTATACAATGCTTACTTATCACCTATTAATTTTATTAGTTTCAGTCATTAATTTGGTCAGCGATGACCATTTATTCGGTTAGTGATAACTACTTATACGGTTAGCAATGACTACTTTTTACGTTAGCAATGACTACTTTTTACGTTAGCAATGACTACTTTTTACGTTAGCAATGACTACTTTTTACGTTAGTAAAGGCTATTAATTAGGTATTTTTATTTTTTTTTTTTTTTTATCTGTTAAATTATTTATTTAGGTATTTGTATATAAATTCGTATAGTTAATCATTTATTGACCAAATATTTGCTTAGGTAATTGTGGATTAATTTGTCACTTAATCATTTACTGATTAAATTGCCCATTTAGGTATCCGTTTTTTTTTTTTTTTTTTTTTTTTTAACGTTTATCTAATCATTTGTTGTTTAGATTATTTATTTGGGTCCTCCTACCACATAGGTTAGGATAAGAATTCAAAATTGGATGTAGTTCAAGTGGTTAAAATTCGGTTTAATTACCCAAATTCTGCCCAACTGTTCGAGTTTTATTTTAAATAAAGGGTCAAATTCAATTTCAGTAGGTAAATCCCGATCAAGTCACTAAATTCGAATTAATCATTTGAAATTTTAATCTATTGAATTAATTATTTAAATTTAGAGTAGATATTTAAATTCGGTTACAGGATTCGTTCATGAATCTATTTCCTCACCAAGTTCAAGGTTTTCAATTCTAGTACTGAATTTGGGCTTTGGATTATGACTAAAATTGAAAATTTTATTCATATATTACAATGTCCTTTTACTTTTTTTCTGCTTTTTCATTTTCCAATTCAGTTTGTTTCCAACCTGTCTTTTAGTTAAAAGGTTCAAAAATCATTTAGGTAATTAAGTTCAAATTCGAGTCAGGATTTCACGATCAACCCCGATTTGGGTATTTAAATTGGACTCAAGCCTTTACCTACAATTCAAATAATTTAATTCAATTTCAAATTCGCGACTTTAAACTTGAATTTAGTTTATATAACTAGACTCAAGCTCACTATAGGGAATCAAGTTAAATTTTAATTAAAAGTGCCTAAATGTTTCGAATGAATTCCCCATGTATTTCCCGTACGCGTGGATTCGACTTCACGGCTAGTCACTGATTGTAATTTCAATAACAAAAATAGTTTCGCTCAAAAAAAAAAATACAAACAAAAATTGTTTTTTTCTTTTATCTAATTTTTTTTTTCCTTTTAACTTATTATTTAAAAAATTTATGGGTAAAATTAAGACATAAAAAAAACTATGTAATTTACGATTAAATTAGATTATAAATCAGAGCCTGGGCTAAAATCCGTATCGATAACGACTAAAATTAATTAGAGTAGGTAGTGAGGGTTTCAGGTAAACCAATGGTGAATATATGTAAGGTTATAGTTTTAAGATTACTAATTTTAAAATAAATTTAGGTATGTATTCTTAGTTCTAATAGTAACTACAATAACTAGCGAGTAGCCCACGATAGTAATCACTACCTATATCATTTTCCAATTTTTTTAACAAAAACGTGGGTAATAACACGAGCTGGGTTTGGCTCCTCAAGGGCGAATGTGTCGTGGCTAAAATACATGTTTACCTGTTGATCCGGAGATTGGATTAAGATGGCCGGGGGTTGTTGTTGTAGTTGTAGAGGCGTCGAGTGCAGGGTGTTAAGAAAATGCGTTTTGACGTAACGTCGTTAGGCCTAGAAAAACGTGGTTTTGTTGGCTTTTTTGTTAGGCATTAACTATGGTTTTTGGCCGATGAAGATGGGCAGGAGGCAATAGACGAAAGATTTGCTCTTGTACCAAGAGGTGACAGTGATGATGATGAGGTACAATATTCTACCTTGTAGGAAGCAACGTTATTACTTGAGGCATGTGATTTAAAACTGCTATTGCTGTTACTATGTTGACTGCTGGTACTGTTACTGCTGCGGCTTTTATAGAAATCCATAAGGAAACGCCTAAAACAGCCGTTATAAATATGATTAACGTATTCGTTGAAAATAGAACCAATTGTATGTATGATAAATTATAGTAAAAAACTTGAAAGGAAATTTTACCTTTTTGTTACCCTTCGCCAGCGAATTTTTGCGATGTCTTTGCAATAATTTTTTTGAAGTTTAATCCTATCGAAGATTGTTAGCATTTATTGCTAGCCATGGCAAGTTGTGGATGTAACAACGATTATAAATGGTTTGCTCTGACGCGCTTTATATTACGAAACCTTGTAGGTTGATTACTTGGTAGTGGCCACTCTCTTTTGTTGAACTTATAGCGATTACAGCACCAATTTTAATTCTAATTGAGATTAAAAAACCTTCGCAAATTCCGAATTGTTGTCAAATTTGCAAACAAAAAAACCATAAATTTATGAAAACTAAATGGATTTTTTTGTTAATCTCTTCGCAAGGCGTGACCACGTTGCTAAATTGCACTTAAAAACACTCGATTTAAAACACGAAATCAATTTTAATTTGCACGTTTTTCTAAGGTTTGTTTAAACTCTTTACTGCCACTCGTTTAATGAACTTTTCTTATTAGAATCGTTTATATACCCACGCTGAATCTGCTAATTGCGCTTTTGTTAGTCAATTCGCCGTGGTAGAGTGGTATTTTTTGTAGGTTTCAGGGTTGTATTTTTTTACCATTAAATAGTGCTGACACTCAGGGATGGGTATATTTAAGTGATTTTGAAAAAAAAAACGCCAAAATCAAAGTGTTTGTCACATCGTCTTCTAGGTGCTCTGCAGTTTCGCTGAATATGGCCAATCTTACCGCAATTGTAGTATTTAGCTTTGTTTTTACCTTGCTTCTCGCTGAAAGCTTGAATCACTGCCTCCTTTATATCCTTTACAATATCTCTTTCCTCTTCAGCGGCAAAAATCAAGTTTTCGCACCTTATACGCTTGCGGCCTTAAATTTATCCTTGCGGTTTCTTGGGCTAGGGCAAATGATACCGTTTCTGCAAACGATGACTTCTGTGATAAACATACCGCAAGTTTAACATCAGCATCCCGTATACCTTTTACAAATGCTTCGGTCTTAAAGTGATCTAACAATGGATGATTTTCACCTGGATAAGTTAGCTGCACCAAACGCTCAATCTCTAGTGCGAAATCCTGTAGCGTCTCATTTGCTTTTTGTACCCTGCCCGTAATTCCATTCTATATATTTCTTTTCTGTGTTCACCACCATAAGTTGCAGTTCTACCATAATGTCATCATAATTGTTTCTGCAACTTACTGGTACACTTTCTAGAATTTCAGCCGCAGTTCCTTTTAAAGTCAGTATTAGCTCTATGACTTTTTCTTCATAGTTACATGCATTTTTGTTGGCAACTGTGTCAAACTGGAACTTAAAAACATTAAATGGTGAACTGCCGTCAAAACTCGGGGCTCTAATTCTACTAGAGACTTCTGGGATAACCCGCGTTGCTCCCTCTTGGCACTGAAGACTATTAACTTTTACTTCCAGATGGTGTAGTTTTTCATCAAAAAAAGTGACTTGTGTATTAACATCAGACAGCTTTTGGTTAAATTCTATCTCCATATCGTCTACTCTTTCATTTATAACAGTAGAAATTTCTTGAAGCTTCGCAGTTTCAGTTTGTCATTCTGGAATTTTCTTGAATTTCCGCTAAGATGGTGCTTGAAT
This sequence comes from Pollenia griseotomentosa, assembly GCA_963931875.1. Lineage (NCBI taxonomy): Eukaryota > Metazoa > Arthropoda > Insecta > Diptera > Polleniidae > Pollenia > Pollenia griseotomentosa. The sequence continues at coordinate 210,410,007 of OZ007560.1, forward strand.
TATCCTTAACCATTTTCTCCATATTTTCCTCTATTTTTCTTGAATTTTATTCCATTTTTCTAGATGTATTAGCCGAATTGTCTTTCACCATTTTTCTAGATTTCTCGAAGTTTCTGTCATTTTCTCCATCATAGCAGCAAACATTGTGCTAAGATCCATGTTGCTTGTTACTGCACGGGTAGCAACTTCTATTTCTTCTTTTTTTTTTATCAAATTAAATTAAAAAAATAAAATATTAAAAAAAAAAAATAAGCTGCGATGTCAATATTGCGTCGCATAAATTCATCGATTAATCTTTTCTGCACCTCAGCTTTATTTCCTGCAGTAGGCAGATCCAACTCGCCCAACTCTTTCCTGAGCTGTTCAACTTTTACCTCATCGAATTTCATTGTTGTTTGTATAGTTTTTTTAATCTTTTTATTTATTTATTTTTTTATTATTGCAATTTCAATTCTGACACCAATTGTTACGTTTTTCCTTTAATAAACGCGTTTGAGTTCTTTTAATTACAAATCCAAATAAATACACACACTTATTTAACTTTAACTTTACACTTATTTCAACTTTATTAGAATTATTTTGGTCACAATTGTTAGTTACGAACAGAACCATTTAATGTCGCCAAACAAAACTAAAAAAAACTATTCATGACTCACCCCTTTTTATATTTCATAATTATTTCTAGATTTTTACTGAACCTCCCTGTAATAACTATTTATTATGTTCTAAAACCATTTCTAGAAATGACTGGGAAATTCATGTTGGAATTATTTTAAAATAACAGTTGTGTTGAGCATTATACAAGACAATTTTACCCCCCGTTTCCACATGCAAGTGCAAGTTCGAAAAACTCAAAACACTCACACTTTTTCACTAAAACCCCGTTTCCACATGCAAGTACAAGTTCGAAAAACTCAATACACTCACACTTTTTCACTAACATTCACACAACTTTTGGACTTTTGGCCAATCGGCTGTTTCCTCGATTTTTCGTTGATAATACGTATACACTACTTGCAAATAATTACTTGCATGTGGAAACGTAGGGTAACATTCACACAATTTTTGTACTTTCAGCCAATCAGCTGTTTCCTCGATTTTTCGTTGGTAATACGTATACACTACTTGCAAATAATTACTTGCATGTGGAAACGTAGGGTAACATTCACACAATTTTTGTACTTTCAGCCAATCAGCTGTTTCCTCGATTTTTCGTTGGTAATACGTATACACTACTTGCAAGTAATACCTTGCATGTGGAAACGCAGGGTTAAGTAGCTAATATGAATTAAGACTATAACAAGCTTCGTACAGACGATGGTCAGATCTTACAATATTGGTAAGCAGCGTTGCTTAAATTGCATTAAAATTTTCATTCGCTGTTTAATTTTGTTTTTGTTTTCAATATCAAAAAAGCACACATGCATAGGCACGACTATACAAAATAAAAAACATGTCGTCAACATGACATGAATCATTTGAACGCCAATTCATGTTCAAATAAGAAAAAGCAAGAATCATGTCAATAAGACATGAGCCGTATGAACTCAGACTTAGGTATAGCATATCAGCGTAAAAGCTAAGCGAAAGGAAACGTTCTGCCTTTCGCTCCTGTTAACCCTACGTTTCCACATGCTAGTAATTACTTGCAAGTAGTGTACATATACGTATTATCGACGAAAAATCGGGGAAACAGCCGATTGGCTGAAAGAACAAAAATTGTGTGAAAGTTAGTGAAAAAGTGTGAGTGTATTGAGTTTTTCGAACTTGCACTTGCATGTGGAAACGGGGGTTAGGTACGGCTGTTAAGGCCCAAATGTTCGCCGTCATATCTAAATTTTTTGATTTTACATCAAGCGTTGTCGGTGTCACACATACAAACACATTTTCACTAATACTACCACAATGCTTGATGACTATTTTGATCAATGTATATGGGCCTTTAAACATTCCAAGATTAAAAATGAACGTTTCAGAAAATGTCGTCACTTTTTAGAAAAAAATCAGCAAATCGACACTTTGCTAATTCCGGAACAAAAAATCGTCAAAATGACGATGAATCGTCGAATCTGGCAGCCCTGATTTAGCCATATTTTTTTTAAAAAAGTTGGCAGCAGTGGCATTCTAATAAAAAATCACTCTTTTTTTTGGGCTTTTCGAAAAACACTCAAAAGTATTTCATTTTCATTCATGGCATTGCCATTGAAAGGTGTGGACGTGTGAAAAGTGTGCTAAAACGTATAATATTTTTTCCAAATTTGTCGTATCAATATAAAAACGAGCAAATAATAATTTTTTTATACTTTGTGCAAAAAAGTCACGGAGCTAAAAAAAGGTTTTCATCAATCAAGACAAGTAATAAGACAGTTTTAACAAAAATGTACTTCATTGCGGAAATCGTTTATAACTATGTACCTACTACCTATATTATTTAATTTTTTTGTCAAAATTTTTATTTGTTTTATGTTCAAGAGTAGTGATATTACAATTTCTTTTAATTAAAATTGAACAAAAATTGGTTCTTTAAAACCAGCTAACTACTCCATATGAAGATTTTTTTTTGTATATAAGTACTTTATGTATTAATAATTTTTGAAACGAGAAAAAAACAAAGTGAATTAAAATAGTGTACTCATACACATACATGCATGTACAAGGCTTAAAGAAAAGAAAAATGAAAATCTCGTCATCATTGTTAGGAAGTGAGTGTAAATGTTTGTGTTATTTTACAAAAACAACAATAAAAGAATAATAGACAAGTGTAGAACAAAAACAAAACTTCAAAATAAAAATTTTAAATACATTTTGATCTTTTTATAGGCAATTTCCAAAACAGACAATGTGTATGGTAAAATAAATTAATTTTAATAATTGTACCTATACCTTTTTCAAAATTAACCACTAATCTTTATCATTAGTAGAAGTGCAAACATCATATAGGTATATGTACATACCGACATACATATTTATAAATTAAAAAAACAAAAACGCTAAAAAAATGACCAATTTTAAGAAATAGGTTTGAGGTGAATTAATTTGAACTTTTTGTGACATACATAATTTCTACAATTTCATAAATAAAGATACAGCGTGATTGCTGTTAATCTTAAAAAACAAAATACAATTAAATAAAAAAACACCATGTTTATATCAAAAAAATGCAAATAAACGAATCGTCGTAATAGTCGTTTAAATAAATTTCGTTTTCAATTTTATTTACTAAATGTGCATACACACACACGAACATCCATTGAAAACCCTATTTAACGTCTCGGTCAGGGCTGTCAGATTTTTTTTCACCTTCATCGCCAAATTGTGTATCGAAAATCGCAAAATGGAAGTTATATATAAAATATCGGGTAAATATAACCTGTATTTTGGAACTTCTTTGTCAACAAATCTGTCTTTAAAACAAAGAAATAAAGATTAAAACAAATTCGTAACTTATCTAAAAATTGCGAATATTAATTTGGTACTTTTTCTAAATTCGAACGTTTACGAGGTGAAAATCGTACCTATTTTTGTACTTTTTTACAAATTTGTTTTCCCCATTCATTCACATATACATACATACAGGGCTACCAGGTACTTTTTTCCTTGTCCCCAAAAAATTAAAAAAATATCCCCAAATTAATATTTTTTGTTTGTTTTTTTTCCAACCATTTAATTTTTTTTTAAAAATAGTAAGAAAAATGTTAATAAGAAATCCACTAAAATCCCCAAATAAAAATTTTTAGTCAAAAAATCATTTTATTTTGTTTCTAGCGACTGGTTTCGGAATGTTTTTTTAATTCCTTTTTATGGGATTACAGTAAGGAATAACAAGCAGAACAAAATGCTGTTATTGAAGACGAATGAGCCATTTTATCAGAATTTGGAGCTTGTTCAATCGGTTTAAGCCATCATTATAATCAACAATAAAAATACATATATCCGTCATTAATTAGTTCTTCGATGCATCATAACTACTTACCAATAGCCTAGCATTTTTTTCTCAATCTTTATTATATTGTTTTTCATATTAACTTATATTTGGGGAATACATACATATTTGTCTCAAAATTGTCTTTACAAAATCCAAAATTGTATGTGTTGTCAACGGTTTTAGATTCTATTTTTAAATTCTTTATTTTTAAACAAGAAAAATAACAAGTTTATAAAATTCCTTTAACACACTTAACAAAAATGGTAATCTTAATTAGGACCCATTACACTATATGTATAAGAGTAAGATAAAAGTTTTGCTATTTTTTTTTCATATTTTATATACGAAACATAGAAAATAAGCGTAAATAACAAAAAAATAAGAGTAAAATCCCCAAAAAATTTCCGAATTTTTTTTTTAAATCCCCAAAAAAATCCCCAAATTACTTTTTTTTGTCCTTTTTGCTCACATAAAATCCCCAACTTTGGCGATAAATCACAAAGTCTGACAGCCCTGCATACATATTCAATTATGGGCTCCAACTGCAATATTGAACTGTTTGAAACTTCAATGAGAAGAAAAAACACCAAAAAGGGGAAATACGGGAAATTAAAATTCTTTTACTTTTCCATGCTATTATTGACCCCTATTCTGCGTTTCGATTCGGATCGAAATTTTCTCCGTTTTTGGCAACTTTGGTATTCTGTGCCCATATTCTGTAACTCCCGCGTTGAAAAACTTTTCGATTGAAATGTGAGAACTGAAACAAAAATACCATAAATTGAAGCAAACATGTTTTTCTCACTAAACTGTTACTGTATCATTTTTGGTGTGTAATAGCTGTAACGTAAGGAAATTACTCGCCAAAAATGTTTCAGTAACAGTTAAGTGAGAAAAACATGTTTGTTTCAACTTGTGGTATTTTTGTTTCATTTCTCACATTTCAATCGAAAAGTTTCTCAACGCGGGAGTCACAGAACATTGGCACAAAACACCAAAGTTGCCAAAAACGGAGAAAATTTCGATCCGAATCGAAACGCAGAATAGGGGTGATTGAATTTCTATAATATTGAACTTAGAAAAATTAAATTAAAGGTGCAGGGTCCTGAGTAAATGAGAACCTATAAAATTATAAATGTTGGTTATTTTTTGTTCTTCAACTGGTCAACTGTCTTTATATGGGACCTAGAAACATGAGAATGAACATGCGTTGTCCTGAGTGAATAAGAATCTGCAAGGGGAAACTTTTTAGTTCTACAACTGGTTTTTTTTATTTTCGTTAATATTGGACCTAGAAACATAAAATTAACATGCAATGTCCTAAGTGGACGAGAACCTATGAGGGAACTTTTTGGTAATTTTTTTGTTCTGCAACGGTACTTTTGGAATTTCCGTTAATATTGGACCTAGAAACATAAAATTAAACATACAAGGTCCTAAATAAATGAGAATCCGTAGTAGGTATCTTTTTGGATTTTTCGTTCGTTAACTGGTACTCTTTGAATTTTTATTAATAGGTACTTACCCTAAAAACATAGAATTCAACATGCAGAGTCCAGAGTGATTGAGAAACTATAAGAAGAGACTTTTTGGTACTTTTTTCAATTGGTACCGTTTGATTTTTTTTATACTATTTATCTTACAAAATAAATTAAACACTCACAGACTTGAAAAAATCATACATTTCTTCATATTTGCATAAACAATTATGGTCGAAGTTCGACCAATGGGCAAATTGAAAATTGACTAGAATTTCGGTGAAGATCCCTTTAAAAATGAAATTAACTCGAAATATGGCATACTGTGTGTATATTTTTAATGCTGATCAGTAAAATGTCTGAAAATCTAAAGTTATGTACAAATATTTGTCGAAAAAATCCAAAAAATGCGTGACTAGTAAATTTATCAAAATTAAGCTTTATTTTTGACAATACCTACTAATATACTAAACTTTATTTGTAAAAAGATAATTTTATAATGTAATTAAGTAACTGTTAAATGATATTTAATCGAGCCAAATGTTTTGCAAAAGCAAATATTAAAAAAAAAACTACCTAGTAAAAAATAGATCTTACTGGTAAGCAGTTTTGTAAGGAGAGAAGCACAATAGCCTTACAAACCTGCTTACAAGAGGCATGATTTTTATATGGCGAATTTTTCGGGAATGATTGTAAAAACATTTAAACAAAATAAAAAAAAACGAATGTGTAACACTGATGGGATTTGTGGCCCAATTGTACCAAATTTGGTACAATCGAAATACCCACGTAGTTTTATCATTTCTTTTAGGTGGATTAACTCACTTTTCTTTTCACTTTTCCTCTAGCCCTGACCAGAACTACCAAGAATTGCATTATTGTTAATTTGCGTTTATGATGTTATACTAACATATTAAGCACATACATACATACATAAGTATATCCCTGTAGGAAGTCTGGGATCAAGCGTCTCCAAATTTCACTTTTGTTTTTGTTACACTATCTACTCTTTTGTCTGCCTTTTTATTTTATTTTCCCCCACCACAATAGTGGAGAGGGTATTTAGCGTTTGTGCTGATGGATCAAAACTAAAAAATATTGGTTCTAGACCTGCGATCGGCAAAATCAGGGCACCGCGTTTTCTCTTACTCTCTTTTATACTCTTTTATTACGTACGTGTGCACATGAAGATAATTTAACAACATTTACAACAACATATGTAAAATTCATATAACGCATACAATCGCATAATGTAACAGTATAGGTTGCCGATCGCAGTTGCCGATAGACTCAATATCACTGTCTGAGTCGATTTAACGATGTCCCTCAGTCCGGGTGGCTGCATGCTGACTGGTTTGTTGTCCATTTAATCCTGTGCGCAAAGTGAATGTCGCAATTTTCAAGGTAATTTGATGAAATTTTGTACATTGCTTTCAACTTATAAGTACGAAGCCTCTGAAAATGGTGAGAATCGGTTCGTAATTTCACATACCCGCCATACAAACTACTTTCCGGAATAGTGTTTGTGACTATAAACTCTATTATTATGTTGGTTTTTTTGATTTAATTGGGTAAAACTTGTTTTATTGCAATCTAAATCATCTTACTAAATTGTATTGAAATCGGTCCATATTTGACGATACTACTCTCGGAAAACTTTTAATGCCATAACTTTATTATTAATGTTTGTATTGACATAAAAATTGGCTACAATAACTTTTAAGATAGCTACTATGTCATAAAACATTTTGTGCTTGTAGGTCCAATATTAACCATAGGTACCATATAAACGCCCTTTTTAAAATACGTAAGGGCAAACAAATAGATGAAGATATCTAAATAATATTCAAACAAAGAACTTTCACATGAATCTTAAACTCTTAACATAATTTTGTTCTGGCTGGTCCATGATTGCCAATGGGTCCGAAATAGAGTCTTTAAAAAATGTGCTGTGGGGTATCAAATGGTCGGGCTTGACCGATTATAGTTTTTTACTTGTTTTGTTTTTAATTTTATTAAATTAAAAGTGTTATGAATTTGTATGCTTTTTTCTTTTACAGCAAAGTTTTGGTTTAATTTATGGCAATTTGGTACAATTTTGCCATTGAGACGGTACAATTTAAGAATTGTCAGATCCCAACAGTGATATGTAATGTGTAGAGTTTTTTTTTTCCCGGACTTTTTCGATTCCCGGGAAAGCGGGAAATTTTTTTAAATTTCCCGGGATCCCGGGATCCCGCTCCATATAAATAATACAAATTAAATTTGGTTATTAATTAATGAAAAAAACTTTTATAAAAAAACGTAAGGGAACTTGTTAACAAAGAAAGTAAAAGATGTAATTCAATACTAAAAAATTAATTGAAGATTGAAATAGGAACTTGAATTATAATCACCTCACGCCTTTATTCCCTATTATTATGCTTTATTCAGTATTATTATGCTCTGGATACAAGATAAACAGATAACATAAACATAACAATTTAATTCATAAATCAATAATAAAAATTTAGGTATTCAAGATATGAGATCAAAAAGCTAATTAATAAAATATTTTAAAGAAATATGTAACATTTTTTAACGGCTAAGGAAATAACTTTCTGACACACTCAAAGCACTTATTGAGTCGTCAAAAAGTATATTCCTGATTTTATTTACTAATTATCATGTTTCCGAAAAATTTCGTTCATTTTTTACCGAGGTTGGACAAATAGTTAAAAGTGCACCGTTGCAGCATGCTTCGGATTCACAATCAGAAGCAATTTTTTCTTTTTTATAAGCAACGTCTATATCAGTCAAATGTATGTCAAGGTTGATGCAAAAATAGCATCACCGGACTGCTTCTTACAAACCTTTTCATTTCAATAGGTCCATTTGTAATCTTTAGGACAATGTGTTTTTCAAGTTGTATGTTGTAGTATCTTACAGGAGTTTCCAAAATGTTATTTTATTTCGGTTTCCCCGCACTTCCCGGGTCTATAAACCAACACAAATTGAAATTGAAAATTTTTGTTTATCACCTAATAAACATATCGCTCTTTCATGGCATCATAGTCATATCTCAAAATTTTAAGTAACTTGAGCAAAGTTTTCCTTCATGCCTTCTCGTATTATATCTCCAACTAAACCGAAATTATAGCAAAATATATCTTTAAATTGGTACATTTTAAAAACTTTAACCGCATTTTGCCAAGATCGTTTGTTTTTGTAGATATGACTATGTTGCAATAAAGGAGCGATATGTTTAGGTATCTCCTATTTTTAAGACTTGTTCGTGGACAATGAAACTTTACTGCCTGCATCTTATTTTGAATTAATGTACTTTATTAACTCTTCACTTCACTAAATGTAATAATTATCAACTGTTGCACTGCCCATTCTGCTTTTAGAAGATTTATTGCATCAGGAGACATTGATTTGAATACATGTACTCACTTCTTGCAATTTATCTAATCCACAACCCATCCACAAATGCTAATTTTTAGAGAATAGAAAACCAAATTTCAAAGTATAAATAGCTATTTTCTGAAATTATGAGGAATTTTTTATTTCCCGGGATCCCGCAAGAAAAATCCCGGGAAAACGGGAAATAAAAACCCTACTAATGTGTAAAACATAAAATTTTTTTTTTAATATGGACATTTCTAGCGAAAAGTCTACTTTTTGTAACTTAACGCCTGCAAGCAATTATAACTATTTCTCAAAAAGTTTTATGTATATGAATTACACTGTGTCTGTCACAAATTTTCAACAAAGTCCGCTGAATCCGAATGTGAAGTCAGAATGGTCAAAAGTAGAACAGTTTTCGAAATATTAAAAAAAAAAAAACGGTATTGGCGGTTTTTAAAAAGATGATGTCACTTTAATAAAAGTATCTTCAAAAAAATTTTTGACGGATTTTTTAATCCTTTATTTTAATTCAAAAATAATTAAATTACTAATACAACCACAGGTCGTTTGTGAAAATTTGTCAAGAAATGAATAAGTTACATTGGACCAAGTTTAAATTTCACAAAAAGTTCTATGATTTTTTGCAATTTTGCTTTTTTAAACTTATTTTTTTTTAGAACCAAACCATAGTATAATAAGTACCAGGTATGTTCATTAGGGAGAGTTTTCATTATTAACCCATGTAATGTCAAAAAAAATGTATTTGATTTTTGACGCTTGTTTCAATGTTTTCCATATTTTCTTTTGTTTGACGTTATATTGGTTTTGAAATTGAGAACAAAATTTCTAATGACTATACCTTGTACTTATTCTACCATGAACCAAACAATAAAATATTTTTAAGTTTTATCACTTACGACGGTAGCTTAATTCGGTAAAAAAATGACAAAGTAACAGAAGATTATTTGAAATATCCCACTTTTCAATTTTTACCAAATCACAAAAAACACACCAAGCAAATACACATAGCGAAATGTTAAGTAACAAAAAATATTAAAAAAAGCCTAAAACTGTTAAATTATAACGTGGGTTAATTCACTAAATCTTCTGTAGCTTTATCATTTTTGCACCAATCTAGGTCTTGTTGGGCGCAAAATGTTTGTATTAAAATAAACTAATGCTCCGTGCAATAAAACGTTACAATTTTTAATTGTTTGGCAAAATTGCAAAAAATCATAAAATTTTCAATGAAGTTTAAACTCTTGTACCCTGTAACTCTGTCATTTATTGACGAATCTTCACTAGCAATCTATGATATTTTAGTAATTTTATTATCTTTCATTAAAAAAAAGAAATACATAATCCGTTTAATATTTTTGGAGATATTTGCATTTAAGTGACATCATCTTTTTTATAAACACTAATAACGGTTATATTTTGAATATCTCGAAAACTGTTCTACTTTTGAGCATTCTGACTTTATATTCGGATTCAGGTGGCAATTTTTCATAAAGATTAGGGGTCAAATACATTTGGTTATAAAACTGTCACATAGTGTTATTTGTTATAATAATAGATAGTTATTTAATTTGTTTTTGGATAAATATCGGATTTAATTTAGCGCGTTAGAAATAGCGTGTTTTGATTATAAATTATTTTCAACGCTATAATTTAGTGGATTTTGGTTATTAAAAGCTGACAACGTTGACGACAACACTGGTGTATTGTATTAGTAAAGGAACTATTCGGAAAATGGAACAAAAATCTCAACAGTTATTTTTTTACTTAAAGTATATTCGAAAGAATATCTACAGAATTCATACATACATACACACATCCATATACAAATAGAATGCTGAAAAGTAGAAAATAAAATTAAATAAGCCGGTTTTTACGTACTCGAGTTTATAATGATTTTAGCACTTTTAATTTTGGTTTTCACCTTTTATCATTGTTTAAAGGAGTCCGACAAAACAACAGTTGTGGCTCATAACCTCCTCATTAAAAAATGTATATTTTTTATTCCTGAAAAACTGATAAACAGGGAAACCGGAAATATGTTCTAAAAAGTGTTATATGCGCATTAAATATGCAGTAAAAACTTGAAAATATGCCCTTAAAATTGTTTAAAATATGCCTCAAAAAACCATAAGTGGCTTATTTGAAACCAAAATATTTAATAATTTAATTATATTTTGAGATTGTACCCTATTTAAAACCGATGGACAGTCACTACCTATATGAGATTTTTTGTCTTAAAGAGATTTAAGGGAAGGTCGCTAAATTTGACATAAAAAAATGTATCTAATAACTGTATTGGTCTCCGAGTGGAGGTGTGCCCATGGGCGCACAACCCTTCTTAACCTAACCTAATATTCATTAGATGGTTTAACGGTCTATCTCGGAAAGAAGTTGGTATGAGGACTATTTGAAATTATAGACCGATTCTTAACATTTTCAATAGGCTTCGTCTTTATCAAATTAAACGTATTTATCAAATTATCTACAAAATTGGAACTTAAACTTTGCGCACAAGGTTTACATGGACTGACAACCAGCCAGACGGACGGACATGAATAGTTCACTTTAAATTTTGATTCTTAGGCCATCGGTATACTAGGTGTATATGTACTAAACACATCAGCGCAAACTTACATATATAATTGCTGTTTCCTTAATTTTTGCTTGATTGTAAAATTTCTCAGTTTGGAATATCATTTATCTTGAATGACAACTTACTTGTTTTGGCTTACAATTGCAGATTGAAAATCAAATTTAGATGGCAAAATAGAAACAACTCTATGGGTATCAGTAATGTTAAACACTTTTTTGAAAAGTCCTTATGCAGCCCGAAAAATCCCCATTTTCTCCTACGCGTTAAAAAATAGTATCAACAAATATGCCTACAACTTTTAAATGATAATAAACATATCAAGGCGAACTCATTTTTCAGGTGGCGTTGAAAGCACAGCTGTGCTACTTTTTTTCTAATTTATAGAGAGGAATGTCAACAATTACTTGTGTTTTTGACAAATCGACCAACGAAAGCAACAAATTAAATACAATGTTGTGTTTATGGTGTTGTTACTTTTTGTAGTATCGCCACCACCCTATACATGAATTCGCCTTGAGACATATCAATTCAAATAAATCCACTTATCAAAATTATTTTTGTAAATACAAAATTCATTATTAAAAAGATCTCCCTATGACGTTCTAAATTCCCAATTTTTTTTTTTGATAAATGTGTACACTGAAATTTATTGTTGAGGGAAAGCTAGTTTCTATGTGCATTTCGCTGGTTGCTTAGGCCAGATCATCAGAAAACCGTTTTCCAAAGACTTTAAAAATGCTAAGGATATTATACAAATAAAACGGTAAAACGAATAAGAATTTCAAATATGCAAACGATTTTTATTAATGTATATAAATTTTTTTTAAAAATTAGATCACTTTTGATGATTGAAAACCAGGGATCGAAAATAACAGTTATTATCAAAATTTCAGCTTAAAAAGTCAGACAGAAAGAATTTGTCTAAAAGTTTTTTGAGTATAGCATTGTGATGGTTATTAGCAAAGGAATAAAATCCTTAAAATACTTTTATTTTTTACTTGTTTCAAAAAAGTCAAAAAAACTGTTATTTTTTAACTGATATTTTTTGAGTCAAAAACAAAAGTTAAAATTTGATACCTACACTCACAATATTATTACAGTAACGGACTGTAGTTTATTTAAGAAATATTCCGTTCAGTCATTTTTAAATAAATAAACATTTAAAATTCCAAGCAAATTTATTTTTAACTGATTCTAACAGTTATTCAAAAAACTAAGTGCATATTAATACGGATTTTCAGTTGCAGTTAATATTGTCCGTTGATTGAGTTAAATTCTTCTTTATGTTAAAGTAAATAAAAATGTAATTTAAAGCAACGAAAAGTTCATTTAATTTTTACTGTCAAAAATTCAACCGCGAATTCCGTAAAAACAAATCAATATTCAGTTATCTTATATAAATTAATTGTCAAAAAATTAACTACATATTCCGTAAAAACAAATAAATATGCAGTTATTTTATAAAATTTTACTGTCAAAAATTCAACACCATATTCAGTAAAAACAATTAAATATTCAGTTATTTTATATAATTTTACTACCAAAAATTAATTTTTACTTATCTATAAAAAATGAATTGCTTGTTTTGTGTAAGCAATTCCCATTTTCTATTTGTTAAAATAATTTAGTTAAATACATCAAATTTTAAAAGTAAAATAATTGCGAAGTCATATCGGTCATGCTGCTGGTGTCTTATAATTGAGAGTTCTTCTGTAAACAACGTGGTCAGTACAACAAAAGTAAAACAAACGTGTGTAACTGGGTAAGTAAATAAAAATATTCTCCCTCTCTCGCTTATAAGAAAAACAAGCGGACAGGTGTCTGTCTGGTATATTTTAGAAATTCGGCTCTTTTGTAGAGTAAACGAAAACTTAATAAAATAACTAAATATTTAATTGTTTTTACTGAATATGGGGTCAATTTTTTGACAGTAAAATTTTAATAAATAACTGAATATTTAATCGTTTTTACTGAATATGGTGTTTAATTTTTGACAGTAAAATTTTACAAAATAACTGAATATTTATTTAATTTTACGGAATATGGTGTTGAATTTTTGACAGTAAAAATTAAATGAACTTTTTGTTAAAAATAAATAAAAAATAGGTAGACCGGTTTTTAATTGAACTTTCATTTATTTTATATTACAATTTCAGTTAATTTTACGTACAAAATATTGTGAGTGTAGGATTTCAAACTAGGTTCAAACAAAACAAATTTAAAAAAAAAATTTAAGTCAAACTTTAACTTTTATTTTTGAACTTAAAAATATAGCTAAAATTTTATCTTATCTTATCTTGGAAAATGCAGCTTCTAATTTGTTTTTATAGGTATAGAAAACAGAGCTCCAAACAAAACAAGCCATAAATGATTAATATCTGTCTTCATCTTCTAATTTTATTCACAAAAGATTAAAAATTGTAATTAAACTAAAGAATTTCATAAAACGCCATATTTATATGGGAGCCCCCCTAAGGGGCGGATCTTGTACACTGTCACTTTCTGATTTTCTTGAAATTTTCGTTTTTACATAACGTTGGACTTACATAATAAACCCTTTAAAAAATTTCCTAATGGGTGCAGAGTCCCTAAAGGTTACATATAATATAAAATTTTTATAAAATATACAATTAACATATTTTCCAATATTTTTGGCAAAAATTTAGGTTCTCAGGTAATTTTTTTTTTGCAAATTTATATAAAATTACAAAAAAATATAAAATTACAAAAAAAAAAGTATCGCAAAAATGACAGTATTGCCATTTTGATCGTTATTTTTGCTCTTTATAAAAGTTCAAATTAAACATTTATTTCCGAACTTATTGCAGTACTCGATTTTTTTTTGTTTTATTCTATATTTGTGAATATTTATTTAAGGCGTAAGAACACAATGAAAACTCTTTATTTTTTGTTTTTGCAGTTTGTTCTAAATTGTCAAAAACATTTGCCTATAAAATATAGAAAACTGAGTACGAGTAAGTTAAAACTACGGCAAATGTAAATTTTTTGGCTCAAACATACAAAATTAAAACAACTGTTGAAATTTTGGAATTAAATGAGTTCACCTTATAAACGCGCCTTGAACAAGTTAATTTTACAGTTTTTATGAAAAAATTGACGAGTTTTATCAATTTTATCTGGCAACTATGTCTGTGATAATTGTAAAAAATGTATAGAGAAACAAATTCTAAAGTCCTTAAAAGGCGAATTGAACTGAATTCGCCTAGAGTCCTTCCTTGTTCCAAATGTTTAATGTGTGTGTGTGTGCAGTGTATTATGTTTAAATGAAGGGAACAATTTGGAAATGGTCTGATATTAAAATACACAGTTTAAATGTTTTATGGTACACAATCAACTTAGTTTATTCAGACGCTTCGTTAGGTACGCTTGTATTTTGTCAAAGAGAAAAATTTGCGCTGATAAATAGTATTTTTTTATTCGGGCCGTAACCATTTTTGGAAAGCAAAAAAAAAAAAAAAAAAAAAAAACACCATCAAATTATTACTTACCGACCTGCGGTAATGATAAACGCGATAACAGTTTTACCGTCATTTATTACTTATAAAAATATTATATACCAGTGATTTATTTAAAATAAATGTGCAATATTAAACAAATGTTTAGGGTGTATGACTATGTTCTTAAAATTTTAAATGGTGCATTAAAATAAAAAAATGGAAATATCTTTGTAGTTTAATATTAAAAAAATTAGTTTATTAATTTGCAGTTACGTATTATAAAAAAAACGTTATTTCAATTGAAAGCCGATTGTTTATTTAAAAATAGAAAGAATTTTCAAAAATAAATTCGTTTTTGTTAAGAAAACCTATCAAAAAAAAAGTAATAAAAAACAAGTTAAACTTCTCTTAAATAATAAGTACTAAAAATAATAATAATACAAAAAAGAAGAAAACAAATTAAGTTTTGGCGATGTCCGAATCGACGGAATCGCCAGGAAAACAACAAAAGGCAGCTCAACGACGCCAGTTGGTAAGTTTTTTCTCTTTTTTTCTTTTGTTTATTACAATTGCGAAATGTGTTTAAAACAATTTTATTTCACAAAAAAACTCTAATTCGAATTGTTGTGTTTTTTTAACATATCCATCTAGCTATTTTATTATTTCTATGTTAATTGAAAGTAAATAATATTAGTTAAATGAAAAATATATTTTAATGTATGTACATAAATGTATACAATGCGTACGCGCACTTGATAACTGTGCAGCGTAAAATTAAGTTTTGTGTGTTTTCTGTTAAAAAACAAAAATAATAAAAAAATACATATATTCCTTTTACGCCGAGTCTGCCCCCATGTGAACAGAAACGAGTCTGGCAAAGTAATGAAACGACCAATATAAACTTACGCCGCATGACGAATTATTTTCGCTTTTGTTGTGATTGTTTTTTTTTTAATTTCTATTCCACACGCTGTTGTCTTCTTTATCAAATGTTCGCTTTCGTTAAAATACTCGCTGAACTACTAACAGTGATGGGATTTTGAAATACAGTGAAATCCCTCATAAGCGAAGGACCATTGAAATTTGTTCGAACAAGGGGAATGCCCTCACATGCAATACTGTCTTTTTAAAGGGGGTGTCCGCTTAATAAAGATGTCCGTTAAGGGATATTACACTGTACATTAGTACGTCTTTATTTAGTTCTGAATTTGTTGTTTGTTAGTTCTACAAAAATCAAAACATTCCATTCCATTTGATGCTGGCTTATATCCTCAAAGTTGAGGTTAAACTTTATATAAGTTGTTGTACAAATAGTTGTTTATCAGTACATAATGTGTTTTGTCCAAACATTTGTTCGATGATGTCTACATCAATGAAAATATTGCTCCATAAAATAAAATCATTCTAGATCAGAGACCGGCAAACACATTAAAATCAATGTAAGCAGTGTTGTCAAAAGGCTTTTATTGTAATACCATATTTGTAGAAAACTCTTCTAAATCGGTTAAAAAGAAAACAAAATCATTGATTAAACGATTTCTTTCAATAAGAAAATATAAACACATCACGAAATAGCAACAGCAAGCATCTTGATTATCAATACACAACCTCTTTTTTAAAAATGGGCGACTTTATAGATGTGTGCGTGGCACTTCCCATAAAAACAAATTATAAATTTCTTTATATCTGGAGAACGAAAAGAGAAAGTTTCAAATTAGGAACAAACATCTCGGCTATCAACACACAACATCCTACAAAATGTGGGCGGGATTAGAAAAGTGGGCGTGGCACTTCTACAAAGACATCATAGATTTTTGTATATCTGGAAAACGGAAAGAGCCAAAGTTTCCAAAATAGGTTTAAGCATCATGGTTGACAATATACAACATCCGACTAATTATGGGCGTGATTGGAGTAATGAGCGTGGCACAAAATAGATTAATTTATGTATAAAGAGCGGTATTTTTAAAACTTTCTGTTCTTCTAGCATCATGGTTTTTTCTTCAAACGTTTTTCTAATGAAGTTTACTATGTAGTCCATCTGTTTGTTGTATTATGCTGTGTTATTTTCTGAATCCAAATTGATGATTTGGAATACATCTATTTTATCCAGTATTGGGGCTAATTTAGAAATTATTATTTTCTAAAATAGCTTTAAAATATTGGATAATAAGCTAATAAGCCTACATGACTCAACGTTTGTGTGTTATGGCTTTTGTATCATGTTTACTAGCAATAAAAAGTAGAAGGACTATTTTGTTACTTTTTTTTATTAACTAGGTACTTTTTTGCAGTTTAAATAAGCAATAGCCTTTTCAATATCCCTTATCTCAAATCTTTGTAGTATAGGTGTTCCGAAAACTCTTCTGATATATCGTTTGGTATATTTGTATGTATGTATTTGTGTTTATTAAATTTGATTTTCTAACACAACAAGACATAATCACCCTTATCGCGGTTGGCGTAGGCGTATGTCGCATTTGTTGTCGTATTTAAAATTGAATGGTATCGTGGAAACTTTTCGCCTACGCCTACGACTCTCTATTTTTTGTAAGAGAGTCGCTTTGTAACAGATTACTCAATTTTTTTTTTAAGAAACACCCTGTTATGAAAATGTCAACAAATCACAGCTGATTATTTTTCTTAAGCTGTTGATTATAAAAAACAAAAACGTTATAAATACAATTGCGCCAATAAAAATAAATATTTTTTTTAACAAATATGTTGAGTATTGGTTTTTTTTCATCATCAGAAGACGAAGAAGATTTTAATAATTCGTAAAATCATCTAAAGAAGCATTTAAGGCAGCAATGCAATGTATTTTCTTTGCCTGACAAAAAGTAAGTATTTATTTAGTATTTATGCATTTGCTGGACAAAATGTAAAAATGTCTCTGTTTTTGCGAACTTTTTTTGAGTTATTTGGATCCACGTTCTCATCACTATAGGCATTTGGAAATGTTTTAGAAAAAGAGCAAGGTTCTTCAATCAAACTCAAATCTCCAGTGGTGCCCGAAATATTTTTTTTACATTTTTTCGCCGGATTACTAGTTTGAACAGTTTCTTCTATGACGATGTCGAATACCTCATCAGCAGAAAGCACTTGCTTCGGGGAGCTGGAACGAGCACGCTTAAGGCCAAAAGGTTCTTTATGCTGAACAATTGAGCGTAGTTGCAATAAACTTACTGCAGCCTCTTCAACTGGTGACAAAGCAAATTGCTTAAAAGCTCCTCCACCTGTTGCATGACTTTCAGCCTTGTTGTGGGACAGCTTTTTCTTTAATTTAAACTTAAAATCTCCCCAAACCTTTAACCAACCTTCGCCTGTACGGAATGGAGGTCCTATACTATTGAGTTCTTCTGCGACTTCATTCCACTCATCTTTTGTATTCATTTTATTTAATCCTTTATTATACCCTTTTGCCAAGTACGGCTTTTTTCCATTTTCTCCACCAACTTGGAAATTTGTGCGGGTGTGGTAATTTTTATGCTAAAATATAAAAAAATTGAAAAAAAAAAAACAAAAATTGAAACAAAAAGCTTTAAAGCTGCTTTTTATATAACTTACGATTTGTTTGACTCCATTTTTAAATAATTTTTATCAAAAAATAAACTCTGTCGTGAGCAAAAAACTTAACGACAGTTTTTAGCGCTTTTGACAGGCAAATACGCCATCTACGATACCGTTTTTGTAGTAGAATTATATTCAGTGTCGTATTCGCTGGCGTTTTTGCCAACGACGATGCGATTTTCTAAAAACGCCTAAAAAACGCCAAAAAACGACACAAAATTGCCAACCACGATAAGGGTGAATATCTTATAAATTACAGCATTAAAATCTTCCAAGTTAAAACAACATTGATTAAATTAAATTGAAATAATCTATATCTAAGTATGTATATATATGTATATATAAATTGGCAAAGGTAAAACAGTTAGCCCTTTCGACCCGGACGGTACATATGTGTAACACTGTAAGCTTAAATATCCCTAACGGCTTCAAATTTAATGTTGCTGGGTTGCGAAATGAAACTTATAGTCTTTAAAGTCTCCTGACCGTTTTTTGTAAGTTCCAACGCTACCAAAGTGAAGTGCATAGCATGGTTTTTGCATGATATTATGCGCGAAAGTTAATTTTACCGGACGGTTGGTACTTATTTGTACCACATAACATCCCGAATGGTACACCAATGTACCACAACCCTCACAACCCGGACGGTTGGTACTTACTTGCACAACATAACGTCCCGAATGGTACACCGATGTACCACAACCCCGACAGCCCCAAATTATTGTTTTTCCGATTTTCTTTCACCGATAAGTTATATATTGCTTAAATAATCGGTTCCAATCAAAAATTTGGTTTTACTATTGCTATTCGAAAGCCGGGTCGAAAGGGTTAAGAACACTTTCCTCCTCTGTATGTCAACCGATTTGAACAAAATAAACACTATTTGAAAGGTATTTACTCTCAGAAGTGCACAATATACATATACTATTTTATTAAAATATGTTCAATAATTTCAGAGTTATAAGCGTTCAAATTTTCTGCTAACACATATGCAGAACACATAAATAAAAAACTTATTTTTTTTTTTCAATTATTAAATAATAAAAAATATTCTGAAAAATATCGAGTAATCGACCACTCGATATTTCTCAGAAACCGGTTTTCGAATATTTCGACTATATAAATCTTATGTATAAATCAGCACAGGCAAAACAGTTAAGAACGGTTTCTTCCTTTGTTTGTCAACCGAACATCTATGGGAGAAAAAAGTATCAAAAAGGGGAAATACGGGAAATTAAATTTTTTCTTTTACTTTTCCGTGCTTCATGTGATAATTTTTAAATTTTCTATAATATTGAACTTAACATAATATTATAGTTGCAGTTTACTGAGTGAATGAAAACCTATTAGAAAAAAATGTTGGTACTTTTTGTTTTTCATCTGGTACATTTTACATTTTTGTTAAAATTCAATCTAGGTATAAAAATAAAATTAACCATGCGTGGCCCTGAGTGAAGCATATAAACTTTAATTAATTTTCGTAAACATTAGACATATAAAGATAAAATTAAACATGAAACGTTCTGAGTGGATGATTATCTATTAAGAAGATTTGTTGATACTTTTTTTGCTTTTCAATTTATATTTTCTGATATTTTTATACTGAACTTACAAAATTAAATTACCTTACGTGGAAGATATGAACCGGAGGTTGGTTCCTCGCAAAATCGATCCACTAAGACGGAAAAAATAAATGCCCGAAACATGTAAATTGATATATACTTAGATGTACTATGTTTTCTTTATCTATCTATGTATCTATATATCGCTCATTTGCTGCAAGACCGGCATAACTCAAAAAAATCCATTTCGAGATAAACGCATTTAAAGTTTTTGATTTGCTCCAACTACTTAGAAAAAAAGAAGACACATTCTTTTCAAACTGGGAAAGTATAACAGATATAGCGAACAATACTGCATCTCTTTTTTTTTTTTTTTTTTTGTTTGTTTGTTGGCTTATAGACTCCTACTAAACCGATTTTCCTGAAATTTTTACAGTTACATCACATGAGCGCTAAAAATAAAATATGCTACTTATATATATTGAAATAAAATAGCAGCGGGGGAAGTGGTAAGCCCCATAGGACGCCAATGTTTAATATCGCATATCTTAAGAACTCACGCAGAGAAAAATACGGTTGGGCATGGTTACGGCAACAACACTATGTTTAATGTAACAATATATTGTTGTCGTACACAAATAATTGTTATTTTTATTTAATACCAACAATATTATAGTTACTGTAAACATATCAATGTTTATCGCAATTATGAATTTGAGTATTGTGGACCGAAAAATAATTATTTTTCTAACAACTTACTTATGATAACTTTCTAAACATATTATATTTCTCACAACCATATCATGATATTTAATAGCCATAACATGATAACTTTCTATACATTTATCATATTATGTTAAAGATGCAATCAAACTATTTTTACTCTAATCATATTATGTTAGCGCCATTTGTAAAATAATTTTGAAGAAGTTGTGTCGTTTTTTTATTTGTGAGCGGTTAAACAATTAAAAGATAAAATTCCATAAAAAAATAAGTTTAAAAAAATTAAAAAATTAAAATATTAGCGGAGTTCATTCAAGTATTAGTGATGTAATAGTGCAAATGCAAAATATCATAGTTTTTTGTAAAATCCAACAACAAAACACACAGAGATTTCGTTATATTTTATAAAAGTGCTACGATATTTCTGTGGTTTTCATGGGCAACCGCGTATGTGTTAAAACAAATTGTTCAGGATAGCCGAAAACCCATTCTAGATCAAACTATGGGCTAGGTATTGCACATTTTAAACTTTGTCATTACGTTACAAAACGGAATTGATCCATCTTTTTTCAAAAAAATATAAAGAGCGTTCAAAATTAGGCAATATGGCATCAACATCTTAAAATCAAAAAAATGGACACACGCGGTTGCCCATGAAAACCACAGATTTTTCATTTGCTCTTTTGCAAGCCTTATATTGAACTCCGCTATTTGATTAACATTAAGAAAAATTGTAAAAAGCCACAAAATAAAAAATCGACTCAAAAATATTTAGATTTATTTTGTATTTTTATGACAGCTATGAAAGGTGCTGCATCATAATATGATTGCTTCTAAATTTATTAACATGACAATAATATGATTAATTTCTTAGGTTATTATGATTAACATGAGAATAATTTGATTACTTCTTAACTTAGTATGATTAATAGAATAATAATATGATTAAGGGAAAAATATTATGATGACATATTACGAGTATATTGAGTCATAATATGTTTCAATAATAATCTTAATATGGTGACTACAATCATAATTCTTATCATAATATGTTGCTCTTAGAATATGTTTACCACAACCATGTTTTTTCTTTGCGTGCTGTTATAGTGAGAATGTTCCAACTTTGTAGAAGTCACTCTTATGGTATACAACACTTTTGAAAATAAAAATAAAGCGGGTAGGCGCAGGGGGAAACATCTTCCATAGGATGCATATATTAAAGGGAGAGTCTTTAAACGTGGTTAAAGCTACTATTATGATAAACTATCAATTTTAATATAAAAATGGGCGGGGTAGACAGAGGAGGAGCAGTACCCCCCAAAGAACGAAAATGTTAAATACCTAATATCTAAAGACAAAAGTCCTCCAGCTTTTTAGGACCCACTCTTAAGATAAACTGCACCTTTCAAAATTAAAATAAAGGAGGTAGGTGCAGGGGGAGCAATAAACCTTTATATAAAAAAATTAAAAATGTTTGCCTCATAGACTGATAAACTACTAAAGCTATTTTCCTGAAATTTTAACACTAACATCACGTAAGCATCGACAAAAAATAGGATTCTTATTTTTTCGATAGGAGCAGGGGAAGTTGTACCTCCCATTTTCTTAAACTTTTTGCATTAAGCCCGGAATTGAAATAAGGTATTCCAGAAATATTGCATATCTTAAGAACTGTTGTATTGACAATGTTCTAACTTGGTAGGAATCAATCTTAAAGTAAACTTCACCTTTAAAAATAGAAATTAAGGGGATAGGCACAGGTGAAGCAATATTCCCATAGGATGCATATATTTAATATCGCGTAAATGAAGAACTATTATAGCTAGAGTCATCAAACGTGGCTAAAGCCAATATTATGGTAAATTAATTATAAGTTTTAAAATAAAAATTGGCTGGTAGACGGAGGAAGAGGAGTACCCTCCATAGAACAAACATATTTAATACCGAATATCTGAAGATAAAAGCCTTCAAGCTTTGTAGGATCCACTCTTTTGGTAAATTACACCTTTCAAAATAAAAAGGAAGGGTGTGGGTGCAGGGGAAGCAATAAATAATACATAAATAAAAAGCATATGATTCTTTGTTCCCTAAAGACTCCTTAACTACTGAAATGTTCACAGTAATTTTCTGATTAACCGACACATAGGCTATTAATATATTTTAATTTTAAGGTGGGCGTATCACCTCCCATACATTGACATAAAAGATTTCTACATATTTGGAGTGAAAGTATTCCTATTTGGTACTGTAAAAGCAGTACAAGATGCTTTGTAATCAATACACGAGATCTGTTTTAAAAAAATTTTACTTATTTTATTTCGATTGGGGTAGCAAAGCTCACCGGGTTAAGCTAGTATGAACATAAAAATTTATGGTCGAATTTTGACCATTAGGCGAACACTTGTAATTATAAAATTACTAGCTGCTGTTTAGCCCCGGCGCTGCTCGGGACTTTGTAAATAAAAATGGAAATTTTAATACTGGAGAATTTTGTTAATAACTTGACCCCCCAGCGCTATCTGCCGGGTCAAGATTTTATCAGAAAACTTATTTTTGTTTAATAAATTTATTTTGTGAATTTCAGCCAAATCGTACCATAAATAAAAAAATATAAATATCGCGATAACAGCGCCACCTTTCGGGATTAAACTTAAGAGAAACCTGGCTCCCGATTAAAATATTTTTTGTCTAAGTTTGGTGTCTAAGTCAAATTACAATTTTAAAAGCTATTATACTTTAAAAGTCTTATTCCTTCAATATTTTCTAGGAATACTTTATATGCACTATCAAAATTTTCGTTTGTATATTTCTGTTACGAGGCTTACTTTAGCTATCCTTTGGCTAGCAATGAAGTAAATTGTAAAGAAAATTTATACAACTATAAGATACCAGCAGAATGTATTTTCTGGTCCGCTACGGCCTTCGTCAGCATTATTTGTATCTTATAACTGGATAGTGGCTATTGTAAATTTTATGTATTTAACTTAAGTATTTTAACAAATAGAAACTGAGAATTTATTTCTCATGGTGAGTAAGATTTATTTTATAAATTTTCATTTTTATTCGAATGTGTATTCTAAGTCAAATTACAATTTTAAAAGCTTCTATACTTTAATAGTCTTAATTCTTCAATATTTTCTAGGAATATTTCTGATAGTGCATAGAAAAATGGATCACGTAGACCAATATTATCTGCAGGGTCTATGATCTAGATGGTCCCTGCAGATAATATTGGACTACGTGATCCATTTTGATGGAATGGACTTCTCCCTGGGCTGGTCCAATGTTATGCAAGCATGGACTCTTTCATTATTAAAAAGAGTTTGTAGTAAAACGACATGTCTTCGTTTTTAAACGAAATGTTTTCGTTTCGTTAAAACTAATCCTCTGGAGTACTCCATGGAGTAGTTTCAATACTAGTCCACTAGAGAATGTATGTATGAACATGGAGTAGTTTAAAGACTACTCCCTTGTAATGCAAAACTGAGTTTTATGGTCCACTCCTAGAACATCGTAATGTTAAATCGACCACCTTTTAACCATATATTTGGAATTTTTTGAGTACTCCTACTCCTTTATGCACTACTCTTTACATGCATGTATGGACTAGTCTCACTGTTCACATAGACTGTTGGAAATTTAGAGATTTCCTCGCTAAATCTAAATCTCTTAGCGGAACGTTTCCAAAAAAAACAGTTCACAAATTTTTAACTGACAGATGCTATATTTTTTCTTAAGAAGTTTTCGGGGTTTTCTGTTACATTTCTACTTGTTTATGTTCACGGTTTTACCAACTTCTGTAGTTTTATTTATTTGAAGGTTCGTCCTTATTGTAATATGTATGTTAAAATATGAATTCATTTAATATCTTAAAATGAAAATAAAAAAGCTTAAACAAATTTTGCAGAGTATGTGATAATAATTCTATTCGAAGCCGTAGGAGCTCATATAATATATTATATATAAGCAATTGCTTATGTATATTAATTAAAACTGTTTAGATTAAGTAAAGTTCTTCAGTAAGTTTCAAACGATATTTCCATATTTTTAATATCGATATTTCGGTTTTAAAAGTTAAATAAAGCTGATTTCAATGAAACTTTGAATTCATTATAATGCTTGGACCTTGCCATTAATATGAAATATGAGGTAGTTTTCGACCACTTTTTCGCACATTTTAGGCGGTATCTCGTTGGTAACTTGACGTTTGTTTGGTTTCAAATGCTCCTAAGTTAAGGGTATTTGAAGTGGCCCCACAAAAAAGTCTAACGGCGTCAAATTGCATGATCGTGGTGGCCAACTGACTTTGCCAATACGTGAAATAACGCGTTCTGGATACCTCCCATGCAATAAAGCCAAATTTGTTCGTGTTGTGTGGCTCATAAAACCGTCTTCAATTGCAGGCAAAAAAGTCAGTTAACTTACAGCCATACCGCCCTGAGCCGTGGAATTGACAAATTCGGATTATCCGCCACACTGCGATAATACACATCCGTAAAGCTTCCAGTCTCTTCTAATTTCTTTATAATCTTGCCAATTCCTTGCACAGTATGTCGATTCTGACGGCCATAATCCCCCTGTAATGCTCGAAAAGTGTACCACGTTTTACCTACCGCTTTTGTAGTAAGTTTTAACTATTTTTACGCGTTCTTCGGTTGTTAAATGATCCATATTCGTAAATGGAAAACCTTTCACTAAATAAATGACATTTAAGATGACAGCTATTTAACTGCCTTGCTAGACCGGTGGTTTGGAAACCACTAAATGAATAACCCTGTACAATGTAGGTAGTGTTAAGCTTCGTACAGACGGTGGTCATATCGTATACTATATTGTCATTTTTCTGACAATGGTGACATTGTCATCAACATTTACAAATGTTGAAAATCGCTAAAAACGATAATGATGAAACATCTTTCAAAATAAAGGAACAGTATTCCAGTATAATGGATCAACACAAACATCGGTGTTTTTTCTGGTTGCAAGTACTTCAATAAAGAGATGCAGGCGGCAACAAAAGTTTTTTAGAAATTTCAGAATTGACTATAAAGTTGCTCTCACTTCAATGGTCTAATGCTGAAGTAGAGAGGGTATTTAGCCAAGCAAACATCGTAAAAAGTAATTTGAGAAATAGGTTACATTTAGCAACCGTTAATTCAATTTTATTAATTAGGTAAATATTTTTACCATAACAATAAAATATAAACTATGCGTTTGTGCTGATGTTTGTAACACCTTAAAATATTGGTTCTAAAATTCAAAATTGGTTCTACGTATACTGATTGACTCAGTATGACTTTCTGAGTCGAATTAACGATGTTTGTCCGGCTGGCTGGCTGTCCATGTAAACCTTGTGCGCAAAGTAAAGGTCGCAAATTTGCAGATAATTTAATAAAATTTGGTACTTAGGTTCTAATGTGGAGTAGGGTATAGTATAGTCGGGGTTGACCGACTATACTTTCTAACTTGTTTTTTATTGTAGATCTGGACTCAAAAGGTTGGGTAAATGTTATCGTGATTATGATTTACCTTCAAATTATTTAAAACTAATAGGCACGAGTGATTTCTATTAGATGAATAATAACGACATCGAATTTATCGATGATTTAATTTTTTATTATCTATCAAAATATTAATTTACGTTTATTGTTATTAAAGAAATTGATCTTAACTAACAATTTCCTCGTAAATAACTTTAATTATTATTTCTGTTTTGTTATTGAACTTTAATGTGTTTTTATTTAAAAAAGCTTTTAGCCATTTTTTTAGCCCATTTTTAGCCATTTTTTCCCGTAAATTTACCCATTTTTGGTCACCAAGTTTTGGCAACACTGTCTGAGGGATGTGGCCACTGTGTCCAAACCCTTCGATCTCAGATAGTCAATAATTACTATACACACAGTGGCCATATCCCTCACACAGCACATTCATGCGAATTTCACTCTAAGTCAAATTTTCAAAAATGTATAAAAGTTTTCACAAATACAATTTGGATATAGTTATTATTGATTATTGTAGCCCTGTCCATAGTCTTCATTTTCCATTCGGTTTGATTCCCTGAGATCGAAGGGTTTCGACACAGTGGCCATATCCCTCACACAGCACTTCCATGAGAATTTCACTCTAAGTTGTATTTTTTCAAAAATCATAATTTTTAATATAAAAAGGCTAATTAAATATCTAATTAGTTTTAAATATTAAATAAAAATTATTGATTTTTCATAAAAACTGTAAAATTTCGTGTAAATAGTCGTTTTTTTTATAATACGAATGCGATATTTTTTTAAAATATTTTTTATCGCATGCGATATTTTTAAAAAACGAATTTAACTTTTCATATTTATCTTCACACACGTCAGACCACCGTCTGTACGAAGCTTTAGATTTAAAATCATTTACAGTAGACGCTCGCAAATTAGAACCGCTTTGTTTTTGAGGCAATTCTAATTTCTGAATTATTCTAATTTCTGGACGTTTTTATTTCTAATAAAAAATAAAAATTACTTAAATTTTTTTTAATTCAATTTTATTTGATTGACATTAAATGTATTTTTTAAAATTAAAAATACCGTGTCGTTTCTTATATTTGGAAAACTATCCATTGCTTCCACGGAATGCATTTTCATCTTTATAGGGATATTCCTCTCTAAATATTTTTTTAGCTTTCTCTTTAAACCACTCATACAGACGACTTACCATATTTGGGTATTCAGCGCTGTGCAAAGATTTATTGCTTGCTTCCTGATATGTGTTGAAAACAGCATTTAATATTGCTGTTCTATGTGATTTGATATAGCTGATTGAAGATGACGTAACATTAATATTCCCTTCAAACCCTTTGCCAAGCTTTTCTAATATTTTGACCTTCGTTTCCAATGATAAAGTGTTTTTTTACGTTTATTTGACATTTCGAATGATACACTTTCACTTTTTAATAGAGACTTCCAAAATATGTACACATGCTTCGAATTTCACAAATAAACTAGCCACAAATATATATAAATGCGACAAAAAAACAACAAATAAGGAAACACATCTAAAATTTGGTAATTCCCCTTTTTAGTTTTACATGTTCAAACAGAATAAAAATAAATTGCGGATTTCTTGTGTTCAAATAACAAAAAAAAAAACGCTCTGAAATTAGAACTATAAATTCGAATTTTAGAGCGTTTAATGTATTGCAAACACTGATTCTAATTTCTGGACGTTCGAATTACTGAAAGCTCTAATTTGTGAGCGTCTACTGTATCACGTTATTAAGTATTTTCCCTAATTTCTTTCCCTTTATGATATATATATGTGTATATGCATTTTAATAAAAGAAAAATTTTTTCCGGGAAATAAAATAGTTAGTGAAGTCAGGTAAGAGCAATATTTAAGTTATACGACATAAAAGTGCAGACATAGTGAATGTTTTCAGTCACTTTCGGTACTCATTATGACAAAATTTAAGATACTCATTTGCATTTAGATTTGTTTTTTTTTCATACGGAATTTCCCGGGACAAAATTCCGGGATCCTGCACATTTTTCGGGAAATTGGTTAAGTTATGGCCACTTTGCTGCTGATATAATTGTAAATTAGTTATGTCAAGAAAAATATAATAAATTCAAATCCGATAAGTAAGGCAATGGTTGATGCTCTGAATCGTTGAACTAGTAAAAGAAGAGGAGTACAAATATATGAGCATTTCCCCAGAATGGTCTACCAGGATGAAAAAATAAAATGTTGATAATCATCGTCTTTTATTGTTTATTATTGTTAAAAAGTCTATGTTTTTATAAAAGAATGGGTTCATAGCATATCTCAGCTGTTTTACTTGAGGAAATTGCGCTGGAATCTGGAAAATTTTATATTTTCTTATATTTTCTACTTCTAAAGACATTTTTATATACTTATTTTACATGCAAAAAATAAGTTTTGTTTGCACTCTTTCTTCACAATCTCTCCATTACAATCAATTGTAAAAGGAGTATTAAGTTTTTTTGTAAAGGAAATTTGAAGATATTTATGGGAAAATGCATGGTGATAATAATAAACATAACATAAGCCAATTAAACAAAAACCAAGAGAGATATTTTATTTTGTAAATACTGGATGGAGACCTACATTAATACACTTTTATAATAAATTAATCACTTTTGAATATTCCGTTCCATTACGCAGATTTTTACATTTCACTACTTTCAGCCAAAGTTGACTTCTTTTTTGCGTAAGTTCGTGACCATATGTTTATAACTATCATTATGAAAACTTAAACTCGATGAATCCATCTTTTGCACTAAACATAGAGCTACCCAAATGCTATCGAATCGCAAAAAAATGCTAGGAAAGTTTTGTTTTCTATATTATTTGTACATCAAAGGCGTACGAACGTACGTTCGTGACCCCTGGAAATGCCCATATACAATTTTAAATATTTTTAAAGATCCATTTTCATTTTATAAAAACGAAAACAAGTTGCTTCCACTTGCTTCAAAAAATGATATGTTTAGATTTGAAAATTCAGTAGAAACTATTTCTATAAGAAATGATTACAACAGTGAAAAATTAACATTTGAGAAAATTTTGAATGAAGCAATTAGTAAAGAAAACGCTAATTCAATTTAAAGAAAAAACCTCCATGCGGGAAAACAGACCAGTCCTCGGATTTGTGAAATTAGAACAAGTACAAAAAGAAAGAACTCATGACCTGTGAATGGAGAACCAATCATATAACTGGTACATGAAGAAAAAAAGT
Organism: Pollenia griseotomentosa; assembly: GCA_963931875.1. Taxonomy (NCBI): domain Eukaryota; kingdom Metazoa; phylum Arthropoda; class Insecta; order Diptera; family Polleniidae; genus Pollenia; species Pollenia griseotomentosa. The sequence goes on from OZ007560.1 coordinate 210,439,467, forward strand.
TAAAAAAGTAATGAATTACAGTACTGTCTTCACCGGTAATGTGACACATTTTTTGGGACTTTCTAAAATTTGGTTCTTAAATTTAGTTCTACTATTTGTTTTACTGAAATAATACTACATTGTATTAAAAAAAATACTAAATTGTAGTAACAAACACTAAACATGTTCATTGAATTAGATGTGTGACTCGTCAAATGGTGTCAAATGACCCCCTCCAATGACAACCCCATGTAAGAGTGATTGGTGTTATTCATATTCAAAGATCTATCACGGGACTACTTTGGTGTCAGTTCGCTTCCCTCTAGGGATGTTTTAGACCAAAGTAGTGAGAAAACTGAAAGTGTACAGAGATTATATTATGTTCTTTGGACTATTTTTTTTCAATGGCTGGAATCTTCCTGATTCAAATTAGAAATAGGCTGTCAATCGATTCTGTAAATGCTTCTTCTGAACTAAAATCCTATTTTCAAAGAAATATTTTGTAATTCGTTGCTTAAATAATTTTACTTTTTTGGGTTTTATATCAATGCTACGAATATCAATGGTATGAAAAGCAAATTTTACTACTCGTTCAATCACTTGTATTGTGGAAACCGGGCATTATTCAATAGATTCATGAATTTTTATTAGTTTTTTGTTTAAATAAATTGAATTTAATAACATCCCAGCAAGCAAAATAGTCCGACGTCTTCCAGATATCTAATAGAAACGACTCCAAAAAAGTTGGAATCGTATACGAATTATGTCAGATTTCTGACCCAAAATTTTATGAAGTGGTTGACACGAGTTCTGGCAGACATGACGTGGGAAATTCTGGGTTTTTTGCCAGCATTTATGATAGATATCTGACAAAAATCTAATGAAAAAGGCATTGGAAATTCGGATATTTTATCCGACATTCTAATTGTTTTCTGATAGATAGCTGATCGACTAATCGCATAGACTTCTTACAGAAATCTAAGGAAAGTCTTGTAGAAATGTGATCAAAAGTTAAACGATATTTTTATAAATTGTTTTTTTTTATTAAGATTTTTCGATAAAAGTACAGACTTTAATACATAGTACAAACTATACTTTGGTACATACAAGTTTTTATTGCTCTTGTTATAAAAAAATATGTTTTAGTTACATTACAAAGGGTTATTTTTAGTACACATATATTTCACATTACTTTGCGATTCTTGGACATTTCCACGTTATTTTATTAAAGGATACCAGCTAAAATTTGATGTGTTTATTTTAAACTTGCTAAACAAAAGAAAAATTTTTCCGTTTCCCATGAATTTTTTTGAGTCTAAGAAAATCCGAGACATCTCTTCCTATGTATATTAAAAAAAAATTTCGAAGTGCACTTTACGGGGCGTACGAAAAAAAAAAAAAAAATTGGACCCCCTCTGGAATAAAAAAAGAAAAAAACCAAATCAAAAAAAGCGGCCCACCCACTTAGTGGTATGTGTGGGTACTCAAATTAAAGGTAATTGTGTAAAAAATACGAAATTAATAAAATTTAGGTCGAGCGGGACTTCTGGGTCCCTCTGGGGGGTAAAAAATTGCCCCTCCCACCCTTATAACTATGTGTGGGTACTCGAATGAAAGGTATTTTGCTTACGATTGTAAATATTTTGTTTTTATTTGGCTTTTTTAATGTTGTATAAAAATCGCGAAATTTTTTATTTTTTTGTAACTAAAGCTTTTCTGTATAGCCGGCCTTCGGCCGGGCGCAAGGATTTTCTCCTCTATGGTATAACAAAGACCGGCTTCGCTAACTAAAGCTTTTCTGTATAGCCGGCCTTCGGCCGGGCGCAAGGATTTTCTCCTCTATGTGATAACAAAGACCGGCTTCGCTAACTAAAGCTTTTCTGTATAGCCGGCCTTCGGCCGGGCGCAAGGCTTTTCTCATCTATGGTATAACAAAGACCGGCTTCGCTAACTAAAGCTTCTTTGTATAGCCGGCCTTTGGCCGGACGCAAGGATTTTCTCCTCTATGGTATAACAAAGACCGGCTTCGCTTACTAAAGCTTCTCTGCATAGCCGGCCTTCGGCCGGGCAAAAGGATTTTCTCCTCTATGGTATAACAAAGACCGGCTTCGCTAACTAAAACTTCTCTGCATACCTATAAAAGATACATAAATTAACCTAGGAAAATATTAAACGAATACAAAAACAAAATACATATTGGCAATCGTGGGCAAATTACCTTTAATTTGAGTACCCACACAGATATACATAAGTGTTATGGAGGGGAAACTTTTTTTGCCCCAGAGGGCCCTTGAAGTGCCGCCCACCAAAAATTTTATTATTTTCGTTTTTGTTGCACAATTACCTTTAATTTGAGTACCCACACATACCATTCAGAGGGCGGGCGGTTTTTTGGACCCAGGGGTCTCCACGGGCCTCAGCCCCCTTAAATATTAATTTTGGTATTTTTTTTTTTAATTCTGGATCGGGTGGCATATTTTTTATATTTTTTTCGTACGCCCCGTAAAGTGCACTTCAGCCAACTATATTATTGAAAATTTTACACGTAGTACCATTTCTTAAACTTTTTTTGAACAATAAAATAAAACTAACATTATTTTCAATTTAATGACAATTGTCATTTATAAAAAAAGTACCGTTAGACACATCTTTATGAATTCCGTCAGAAATCTATTAGACATATCAGTTGATAAATTCCCCCGATATATCCATGCGAAATCTACCAGAAAGCGGCCAGACAGCACGTATGTATGCATATTCAGTGTCTGACAGAAATTTGTACGAAGTCTCTAAGAATGAAGTCAGACATTTACAAGAAATGTCTGATTCAGACAACTTTGGAGTATTTTGCTGGCTGGGTTTTTGCTTCGTGAACGTGTAGTAAAATTTGTATGAAAAGCCCTCAGTTTTTTTTTTTTTTGAAGTGCTTTTCATATGCAGTGAGCGTCAAAATAAAGTAAACAGCTTGTTTTACAATATAAAAAGTGTTGTTTTAGTAAAAAAAAATTTAAATTTTTAGAAGTTAATAATCATTTACAAAACTTTGAACAATGTTATTACAATATAAAATTAAAAATTTGAAATACTTCAAAAACAACAAAAACAGTGCCTATAAAAACAAATTTACTCCCTTTTTAACGCGTCAAAAGTGTACAGTTCTAAAGTACTAAGAAAAGTGAAGTGGCTAATACTTTATTTGATTTCTTTTTGCTTTAAGAACGACTTCTAGTCTCTTTGGTATCGATTCCAACCATTTTAAAGTTAGCTCAGTAGACATTTTTGGCCACTTTTCCTGCAGAATTTTTTCAGAGAGTGCTTATTAGTTATGTTTTTTTTTTTATTTGTCTGCCCAAATGCTTCCAGATGTTTCGTTGAGTTGATATCGAGCGACTATTGGTCTGATCCAGCTGTTTTAGGACGTATTACAAAAGCCAACCCTATCACGCTTCACTATAGATACTGAATGTTTTCCGTTGAATTTCTTATTACGACCTTAAGGCCCCTATTATGGTTTACAACTCAACTGAGTTGTGATCAGTTGTAATTTTTGTTATGTTTTTGTTCACCGCAAAATAGCAAAGTTGTAAACCATAATACAAAAATTAAGAAATTACAACTCAACTGAGTTGAGTTGTAAACCGTAATAGGGGCTTAAATCACGTTTTTTTTTTTTGTCCAACTTGCTTTCGTCAAATTTTGGCGCAACGTATTTTTCACAGATGACAGCAAGCATGAAGTCTAATCAAATTTGGCAGAGTAGAAATTTAACTTTTTATAACTAACATAACACTTTTTATATTGGGAAACAAGCTGTTTACTTTATTTTGACGCTCACAGTAAATTTTACTACTCGTTCAATAAATTGAATTGGATAACATTTTGCTTCGTTTCGTATTGGGGGGGAAATTCTGGGATTTAATTTCGCTTTCCCGGGAAAAGAAAAACTTTATTAGTTTAAAATTATATTTCATTGTCCGTTGGTGTACCATTGTACTTTTGAGCATCAAATGGTACAAACAAATGTGCTATTGTATCCACTTTACCAACCATGATTTGTGTTCAATTCTGTTTTTAATTATTTTCTTCTCTTTTGCTTAATATTTTGCGTTGTGTTAATATTCTCACTAAAAATCTCTACGTAAATATTACTTTGTTATGCGAAAATCCAATTTGGGGTAAAAAAATGATTTTAGTAGGTATTTAAAGGTTTTATAGGTGTAATTATCTACTATCTTCAAATTGAAAATGGAAATTATATTTCTTTTAATTTAAAGCTGTTTTAGCATTATATTAGTAAAAAGATTTGCCAAACGTATTGCCATAATGAAAAATAAAATTGCGGAACATCGATTTTTTTTTTTAATAAATATTATTTATTATTATTTATTTATTCTAGAATCTAAATGGTTAATCGCCAATATCTTAATAAAAATATTGTTTAAATTTTACATTCATTATTAAAAGTGTGCGTACATATATTATTTTGATACTAAAAAATTGGTCGCAACTATACATACACACATACAGAAATAAAATTCACAATTTAGTAAAATATCTACTTCGAATATGTGATGTCTATTAGATATTGCCCTTTTCAATGTAATATAGATTTAATGCACGTATATTAACTAGTGTATTTATAATTTTGTGCAAAAATATTAACTACTTTAATATGCTTCAAGGTCCTAAATTCTCCTTTATTTCATTTAAACCAAATGAATTGAAAAGTTGTTGCTTTTGCTGATGATGCCGCCAATGATACACACAATTGGAAAGAACTTGCAAAACAAGTTTGTTATTCCATATGTGCATACATACATACATATATAAACATAAAATCATAATAAAAAAAAGACAGGACCTAAAGTTGGGAGCAAAATAATAGGGTCGGCTATAGTTTAATAATTTCAGGATGAACCTTAATTTTTTAATGAAATTTTGATGATATGTGCAACGGCTATCAATGGAAAGAAATGATAATCGGGGAAGCGGCAACGTCTGGTGTGTTAGGTTAAATTTATATGAACATAAAATAGAAAAATTTTTAGTGTCTAATATGCTTATTTAGAAGAAGGTTTGGCTATTGAATGCACCCGTAAAGACTTTATTTGAAGTTGGCAATACCAGAGACTTATAGCCAGGGTTGGGCAGTATTTGAAATTCTTGTACATATTTGAAATTCAAATACGTATTTTGTATTTGTACTTTATATATGTACATTCCTAAAATGTATTTTTTTATTTGAAATGCCACAAATTTTTGAGTAATAATGGCTTGTTCATCGATTGCAAACGATGACTTCGTGCGGTTAACTTAAATGTAAGTTAAACGTACGAAGTCTTCGTTCGGAAATAAATGAACAGACCGAAGAAGTATTTTGGTTAAGTTCTTATTAAAAAAAAAATCACAATTTTATTAAAATAGTGTAAGAACGAAAAATAAAAATGTTCTAATAAAACGAAACCACTTTAATTTCTCGGTATATTTCCACCGCCATTAAAAATGTTTAAAAATAATATTTTGTTTGTCGGGCTTAATTCCCAATTTTTATTCTTGATAAAAACACTGAAGTTTATTGCTGGAGGATAAGCTAGTTTCTATGCACATTTCACTGGTTGCTTCCATATTTACAGCCATATTCATAAAAGCTTATAGTATGTAATAACCATTGTTGGGGGTAGTGCACTAAATATTGATATAAATCAGCATTGCACTATCACTAAATAAAACTGCAAAGAAATTAGTTTGCACTCTTTTTTACCAGCTTTAGTGATGATTGTTATGTTTTAACTACCACTAAAAAATTTTGAGTGATATTGCAAATTATTTCACTTTTACTAAACGCAGATTTGAATGCAAAAATCTGCAATCAAATCAAATAGTGCAAAATTTGGACATGCAATCAAAAAAGCTGCATACAAATATTGTCTCACTAAAATTTAAAAAATGTGACTTTGTATGTGCATGGTTTTTGATTTCTTTTGAGGATATGTATAAGCAAAGAACATTAAACAAAATGAAATTTGGTTAATAACGGTATAATTATTGGCTTTAATCATGAAAAAACAAGGTTTTAATTTTAAAATTAGTGCAACAATTTAAGTTGCACTCAAATGAGTGAAGAAAAAAAAAGTTGCAATAAGCTGATGATTGCTTTTTTTTAAATCAAACTACTTTTTTTTGAGTGCAAAATTTTTTAACATCACTATCACTCATGTTGAGTGAGGCTGCAAATTTTCAATTCATCACTCAACATCAACAAAATGATTGCAATATTTTTGCACTATCACTAAGTTTGAGTTGAAACTGCAAAATGAGTGCACTACCCCCATCTATGGTAATAACCATTAAACGCTTTTTGTCTTATAAACCTCTTTTAAAAATTTGTATGCATAAACGTACATTAACATTAATACGATTTCTGTATGACGTGCTAAATTCCCAATTTTTCATATTTGATAAATACACTGAAATTTATTGTTGAGGGAAAGCTAGCTTCTATGCGCATTTCACTGGTTGCTTAGGCCAGCTCATCAGGAAACCTTTTCCTAAGATTTTAGAAAAGCTAAAAATATATATTATAAGTCTTACTTGTAAGTAACAATATCAAAGCTTAAACAAAACACCAACAATAAACAGTGAGTTTATCTTTTCTTACATCCCCCTACAATTGGTTGGGTTCTTTCCGACTCGAATTGTAGTTGTAAGTGGGTAAAAAGAAAAAACAAATTGTTTCATTCTATTGTCTTCGTAAGAAAACAACAAAAAAAAAAAAAACAATTTGCCAATTCAGTTTTCTGCACGGGCACATGCGAGTATATTATCAAAGTTATTTACGGGAATACAAAATTTATCATTAATACGATTTCTGTATGACGTGCTAAATTCCCAATTTTTCATATTTGATAAATACACTGAAATTTATTGTTGAGGGAAAGCTAGCTTCTATGCGCATTTCACTGGTTGCTTAGGCCAGCTCATCAGGAAACCTTTTCCTAAGATTTTAGAAAAGCTAAAAATATTATACGAATAAAACCCTTAAGCGAATAAGAATTTTAAACACTCAAAGTCTTACTTGTAAGTAACAATATCAAAGCTTAAACAAAACACCAACAATAAACAGTGAGTTTATCTTTTCTTACATCCCCCTACAATTGGTTGGGTTCTTTCCGACTCGAACTTTTTTACTATAAACTGTTTGTAGCGATTTTGTGTTTAAGTATTATTTTATTGTTAGTGATGCATGCAATTTCTATTTGGTTCACATGATATTCTATATTTAAATTTTTTTTAATATTTTTTTTTTTAATTGTAGACCTTAAAAATTATTCTTATATAATAAAACTACATATTATTTTAGTTTTTGAACAAAATATTGCCGAAAGGAATAATAAAAACTTTTGTTTGAACCTTTTTTAAATATACGATAAGAAAGTTTTCGAATAAAAAGTTTGTTTACTTTTTATAAACATCACTATTATTATGATTTGTTTATTTTAATTTTTTTAATATTTTTGAACAATAATTTGTTGTTTTAAATTTAACGGTTTTTCACTTGCGAAAGCTTTTTTTTCAGACAAGTGACGAAAAATTTCATATTTTCTTTTATGAGGATTATTTTTACAAAATTTACAAATCAACTTACGACTTTCTAAATCGTTTTATAAAATGTTTTCTACTTATCAATTTATTGAACTGATGATCCCTGGCCAAATAATTATTGGGATAGTGCCGTTACTATTTTCATATTTTGTTTATATATTATGTTATGCTTTTTTTTGCACTGATGGTTGAAAATCAGAACATATTTCATTTTGCATACGTTACCCAAAATTTAAACACATGGCACAGAAATACCTAAGTTTTCAAATTTATTCTGCCGCATCTGAGAGACAATTTTCCACTGAAGGTCTGCTTCAAACGGATTTGCGAAATCGTTTATGTTTGCAAAATTGTAAAATACTTTGTTTTTTCATATAATATTAATTTTAAATATTAATAGTCTCTCACACTTTTTTTTGTTTAAAAAATAATTTAATTGTTTTTAAGTTTACTATGAATTCAAATTTTAAAATCTTATTATTACCAATTTTAAATTTCAATAATCTCTTGCACTGTAATTTCGTATAATAAATCAAATTGCTATATATACATACTTGAGTTTTTTTCTAGTATTACCTTGAATTTAAATTTAATGTCCGTATCGGTATCGCAGATGTTTCTTCTTGAGTATCGGTATCGTATCGGCAAAAAGGCGTATCGTTACATCCGTAATAATTATAAACTTTAACGGAGGCTATGGGTAAAGGAAAAGATATGGGCGTTAAAGCTCCAATAAATAAAAATTATCAAAATTTTCAAGAAATTAACATTTTCAGCTTCCAATTCATAAAAAAATCTTTCTAGTCGAGATGTTAGACATGTCCTACGAGAAGTAAAAAAAAAATCTCGAAGGAAGCGCAACAAAAATAGTAAATGCACGCAGAGAAAAAATATGGTTGGGCATGGATACGGCAACTAAACTATGTTTATTGTAACAATATATTGTTGTACATTAATAATGTTTATTATACCCTTCACCACAGGTGGTGAATAGGGTATGTATAAGTTTGTCATTCCGTCTGTAATTTCTATAATATTGATGTTAGACCCTATAAAGTGTATATATTCTGGGTCTTTATGAGGAGCGAAGTTGATTTAACGATGTCCGTCTGTCCGTTGAAATCGATTTTCCGAAGACCCCATATATGATGGGGGGCAGGTTATTATACATTCATGTCACATATGTCAGATATGAGAAAAAAAAACCACGACTGGCTCAAATTTTTCCCTTTAAAGGTCGAATTAGACGTGACATTACCATACCAACACTGTATTACCAAAACGACATAAACATACCATACAAACCAATTCAATTTTGGTGTCTACGGTCACACAGTGGCTATGGTAATACAGTGTTGGTAATGTGGTTTTTTATACCCTTCACTACAAGTGGTGGATTTTATTTGTAATGTGTTTAATTTTACGCATCCACATACACATTAATAATGCATGTATATGATATGCCGCTCAAATAAAGAAACAAACTCATAGACTCAATATATTTTAATTTAACTCTTCTGCGGTTAAAGCATTCGTAGCCGAGTTGTTAAGTTCTCTCCTGAGACTGATGATATTGCCAGTTCGAATCCCAAAAAGAACTTTTTTTCATTTTTTTTATTTAATTTTTGTATGTTCTAAAAAACGATTTTAAGATTATAAAACGAATTTCGAACATCAACTTTGGCAAAAGAGGAAACGGGCTTAGGTACATATATAAATATTTTGTTTTTTTTTTATTCTTCAGCATGGCGAAATGAAAAGTTGGCGTGGCTCAATTAATATTTTTTTATACCGATTTAAAGAACGTTATTTATGTATATAACTTTTTGTTCTTATCTCATCATGGTGAAGGGTATATAAGATTCGGCATAGCCGAATATAGCACTCTTACTTGGTTTTATTTAATATCAGCAATATTATAATTACTGTAAACATATCAATGTTTATCGCAATTATAAATTTGAGTATTGTTGACTGACAAATAATTATTATTCTAACAACTAAATAATGTTAACTGTCATAACATATATTACTCATAACTAGGCCAACCAAAAAAGCAACTGCTTATTTTTCCGATCATAAAAAATATTTGTTAGTGCTTTTTTTTGGCAATATCGGCTTTTTTAGTTATTTTTGCAATATCAGTTTTTTTTATTATTTTGCCATTTTTAGATAATTTTTCCTTTTTTTTTTTACAAAAAAATACTAATTTAATAAATTTTTGCCAAAATCGTTATTAATTTTTTTTTTTGGTGTGGCAACTTTTTTTATAAATGCTTTGTGCTGTAACAGCTCTGGTTAAAAAAACCCCACTAGGCACAAAGGTGAAACGGTTCATAACTTTATATAGCCCCCATACAAACTGCTTTGCAGAATAGGATCTTTGTGCCCACTAACAAACCAATTTTAATGAAATTTAAAACATATGTAGACCGATCCATATTAATATGGACACATAAGCATTTTTTTAAAAAAAGGACCATGAGGGGAGATAGGGGGCAATTTCTGCCTATCAGAAACTATCAAACCGATTTTAAAGAAATTTAAATCATAAAGCCAGAGACTTTTGAAAATTTGTTTTTAAATACTGTGGTGTTGGCCTTGACCGACTATACTTTCTTACTTGACCTTTATGTTACTCTGTCTTAGCAGTACTGTAAAGTACTTTTTATATTGTTGTACATATATATTTTAATACCCTTCACCACAGGTGGAAAAGGGTATATATAAGTTAGTCATTCCGTTTGTAATTTCTACAATATTGATCTTAGACCCTATAAAGTATATATATTCTGGGTCCTTATGAGGAGAGAAGTTGATTTAACGATATCCGTCCGTCCGTCTGTCCGTCTTACGTTTGATATGTGTTTTCCGGAGACTCCAGACATGATAGAGGATAGGTTGTTTTACATTTATGTCACATATAGTCCACCATTTCTTGCTATTGAAATTCAGCCAGATCGGTCCAATAATGGCTGAGATATGACCAAAAAACCACGACTGCCTCTAATTTTTCCAAAAAAAATCCCTTGTGGTTGTTGTATTTTTATTACTTTTTTCTGTATTTCTGGAGAACGGCAAGAGCCAAAGTTTTCAAATTAGGTACAAACATTTAGGTTACAAATACACACCATCCCACAAAATGTGGGCGGAATTGAAGAAGTGGGCGTGGTACCTCCCATACAAAAAGTATTAACAATTGTATTAAAACCTGAATTTTTTGACTGTAATATGACCTATGGTTACGCCTTATATATCAATTAAAAGAAAATATTTTCTGAAAAACTCGGGAAAATCGGTTCAGATACGAAAAAGTTATGACCAATATATTATTTTTTTTTTTAAATATCCATTTTCGGGAACCATAGATCTTCCCGAGTCCAAGTTTTATAACCAAAATAACTGGCAAATTTCTTCTTTAACACGTCGGTATATAAAAGAAACTAGGAATTTTTGTGTTTTTTTGCTACTTAACTCGCCAAAAGAGATAAATCTACGGTATGACAACAGTGCCTTTACAAAAAGAAAACAAACAAAAAACTGTGTTGAGTTGTAAACAGTATACGGTCCATATTTCATTTTAATGATATTTAAACATCGTTCCTTCATGGTTCAGTTGTCTAGGGGGTGTGTTAAGTTAGAAACTGTGAGTTCCCAGGTTCGAATCTTGGTTTTTTAAAAATAAATTTTTTTTAATATTTTTATGTTCTAAAAACGATTTTAAAAAAATATTTACCAGTTTTCGCTTTTTAAATTTCATTTATAATGAAGTTTTAAGTATTGTAAATATGTATGTATTTGTAAAAATTATATAGTTGCTCTGTATTCTGCTCGCACAATGGTGAAGGGTATATAAGATTCGGCATAGCCGAATATAGCACTCTTACTTGTTTTTATTTGTTTTTAGTATTAAGCCTTTTTATCAACATATTTAATTATTTGCTTGTTTATGTTCTTTTCTCTCGAAAATTCCTTAGCTGTTGTATTCTAACGATCAAATTCCTCAGTCACACAGTCACTTCATAGAATAATACTCTTTCTGTAACGTCTTTTTATCATCATGGTTTGTAACGTCTTATTTTTTTTTTTTATATAGTTTTTGTATAACGTCTGTTAGTTCTCCTTCTCTCGGTTTTTCTTTTTTTAATATACATAGTTTAAGCTATAAAGAATTTCTCTGTATATGTTGGAATGAAAGTGATTTGCTGAACCAAATATTGTTAATTTCTGCAAATTTTGGGGTTTTACAAGAAGTTGTAACAAAATTTCATTGGTTTTCCAAGTGAATATAGTTATGGACACCGTAAGGTATAGGAAACAAAGTTAATAAAAAATTAAAATCAGTTTTATTAAAAAATTAAGGATTTTCGGTACTTAAAGATATATGTTGGGGATATTTTGGGAAGCAAGCGGAATTGTGAGTCCAATCGTAAAAATTATACTTCAGAGCAAATACTCAATTTTAGAAATGCCCCCTCAACATCTGTAAAAGAAGAAAGAACTTTTTTTATATATGTACAAGAACGTGCTGACTCCAAATAGACAAAGTTAAGAAAATTTATCGCATCAATTTATATTTTACTGTAACAACGTATTAAACGAATAAAATGGAAAATAAACAACACATTTAAAGTGCTTTTTTTTTAATTTTAACAGCTTATTTTCATGTCTTTAAACGCTTTTTTAAGAGCTTAAAACTGTTTTTAGTGCTTTTTTTGTTTGCCCTACTCATAACCATATCATGATCAATCAAAATATTTTTACTCTAATAATATTTTGTTAACACCATTTGTAAAATAATTTTCCATCAGTTGTGTCGTTTGTTTTAAATATGCCTATCGATTTATTTGTTAATTAGTTTTGGTTCAAAAATTAAAAAAAAAAAAATTTTAAAAATTAAAAAAAAGAAATCGTGTTAACTTTAAAAAAAATTGTAAAGTACCACAAAATAAAAAAAACGATGCAAAAAAATTTAATTTTTTCTTAAATGTCGTGACAGTACCACTGTATCATAATGTGATTACTTCTAATTTTGTTATGATTAACATGAAAATAAAATGATAACTATATGACTGCATCTATTCTTATTATGATTAACATGACAATAATATGAATACTTCTTAACTAAGTATGATTAACAGGATAATAACATGATTAAGGGAAAAATAGTTTGATGTAATATTACGAATATATTTGGTCACAATATGATTTCAATAATAATCGTAATATGGTCACAACAATCATGAATCTTATCTTATCCACGTAAACAAGTGACTTTACCCCAAAGAAAATAATCCAATGATATTTTGATTTTTGGTAAAAAAAATTCGTCAAACATATACATATATATTTAGTTAGTATTATTCTAGAAGTATTTTGATATTGAAGTAACGTTTTGAAATAAACATGTACACGCAGAGAAAAAATATGGTTGGGCATGGTTGGGCATGGCAACAACACTATGTTTAATGTAACAATATATTGTTGTCGTACACAAATAATTGTTATTTTAATTTAATATCAACAATATTATAGTTACTGTAAACATATCAATGTTTATCGCAATTATGAATTTGAGTATTGTTGACCGAAAAATAATTATTTTTCTAACAACTTAATTATGATAACTTTCTAAACATATTATATTTCTCACAACCATATCATGATATTTAATAACCATAACATGATAACTTTCTATACATTTATCATATTATGTTAAATATGCAATCAAACTATTTTTACTCTAATCATATTATGTTAGCGCCATTTGTAAAATAATTTTGAAGAAGTTGTGTCGTTTTTTATTTGTGAGCGGTTAAACAATTAAAAGATAAAATTCCATAAAAAAATAAGTTTAAAGAAATTAAAAAATTAAAATATTAGCGGAGTTCATTCAAGTATTAGTGATGTAATAGTGCAAATGCAAAATATCATAGTTTTTTGTAAAATCCAACAACAAAACACACAGAGATTTCGTTATATTTTATAAAAGTGCTACGATATTTCTGTGGTTTTCATGGGCAACCGCGTATGTCTTAAAACAAATTGTTCAGGAAAGCCGAAAACCCATTCTAGATCAAACTATGGGCTAGGTATTGCACATTTTAAACTTTGTCATTACGTTACAAAACGGAATTGATCCATCTTTTTTCAAAAAAATATAAAGAGCGTTCAGAATTAGGCAATATGACATCAACATCTTAAAATCAAAAAAATGGACACACGCGGTTGCCCATGAAAACCACAGATTTTTCATTTGCTCTTTTGCAAGCCTTATATTGAACTCCGCTATTTGATTAACATTAAGAAAAATTGTAAAAAGCCACAAAATAAAAAATCGATTCAAAAATATTTAAATTTATTTTGTATTTTTATGACAGCTATGAAAGGTGCTGTATCATAATATGATTGCTTCTAAATTTATTATGATTAACATGATGATAATATGATTACTTCTTAGCTTATTATGATTAACATGACAATAATATGATTAATTTCTTAGCTTATTAATATTCTTAACTTAGTATGATTAACAGAATAATAATATGATTAAGGGAAAAATATTATGATGACATATTACGAGTATTTTGAGTCATAATATGTTTCAATAAAAATCTTAATATGGTGACTACAATCATAATTCTTATCATAATATGTTGCTCTTAGAATATGTTTACCACAACCATGTTTTTTCTTTGCGTGTATGTATGCAAAAACTTAGGATTTGTGAGATTAGTAAATTTAATTTTGCAAAAATTTTAATTTTAACTTCAAAATGTTGAATTTGAAGTTTACAGAATTTGTTAGGCAAATTTACGAAGTTTGTGAAAATGAATTATCATAAAATTTTTGACAGTTCATTTACGATAAAATTTGTACAGATTGCGAGACTTAAGCGATGTCATGTACCGTTTTAAAATTTTCAATACCACAAGTTATGAGGCGTTTGAAATTTTAAAAGGCAATGTGAATTTCTACAGAAAACAGCAACAAAATTACAAAATATTTATGACTTTGTTTTTGCTTTCAATGTAATTCTTTGGCGTTGCATTGCGTTTTACATAATTTGGGCCTAAATTTTGTATTAAAAAATAAAATTTCGTTAAGCTTTTGAGCAATGGTATTTTGTAAAACATAAAGTGTGTAATATGTATTAAAGTGAAACAAAAATGAATAAAAATACTTTTAAACAACTTGAATTTTTGTTTTTGTTCGTAATAATATAAAACACATGTTCTATATTATTATATTATTTTAATTTGCACTTTAATGAGTGAAGAACAAAAAAGTTGCAATAAACTGATGATAGCTTTTTTTAAATCAAGATATATTTTTTTAGTGCAAAATGTTTTTACATCACTATCACTCATGTTTAGTGAAGCTGTAAATCTTCATTTTATCACTCATCAACAAATAATTGCAATAATTTTGCACTATCACTAAGTGTGAGTTGAAAGTGCGAAATTAGTGCACTACCCCCATCTATGATATCAATATAGCAACAGCCACGGTTGATACAATTGTACTTTGTTTGGTATAATTAAAAACTTAGAAGTACGCTGGTTCCCCCGTGACTCATTTGGTAATATTTCCAAATTTTTCAAACCTATTGTTAATTGATATAAAATGGCAACTCGTATTTACTGTCCAATGAATATAAGTGGAGTTCAGTGTTTGCTGAAAATGGTCTTGCGAAAGAGAAAATGCAAAATTTCGTAGCTTTTTATAAAATCTTAAGGAAACTGTGCATTTTGTTGTTGGATTTAACGTAATATAATATTTTGCATTTGTTCTTTTGCAAGACTATTTGCACCAAACACTAAGCTCCGCTAGTGTGAATAGATTTTTGCCCTTGTTCATTGTACGATTGCATATGCCACATTCTAAATTATATTGACAAATTTTTAAAATTCTATTTCAACGGAAATTGTTTGTACCTAGTGCGTTTGCGTTTCATTTCAATTTTTTTTCTTGTACTACATAGCAACTGCTGATTGCCTACATGAGTAATGATTGCTTGATTTCTTGCTTTTTTGTTTGTATGTATTTTTTTTTTTTCTTTACCAAAACAATCATTGTCGCACCGAACACACAAACATCTTAATTAAAAAACGAAGCTAAACGATGGTATAAATAACAAAGCACGATGTGCATTATTTGAATGCCTGCAAACCATCAGCGAATGTGTGCAGTTGCGCAAGTTTGATTGCATGACCGAAAGCGAGTGTATTTGTTGGTATTCATTAAATGCGATTTTTTTTGCAATCACACAAAGCCGTTCTCTGGTGAGAAGGTTCATTTTATCCTATAAGGAACATATATGAACAAAAAAATAAAAAAATTTTTTTTCAAAAGTTACGCAGAAAAAAATATCTGAAGAAAATTTTTAACAACACAGTTTGTCTGCCCGTGCAGAAAACTGAATTGGCAAATTGGTTTTTTGTTGTTTTCTTACGAAGACAATGGAATGAAACAATTTGTTTTTTAATTTTGTTTTTTCTTTTTACCCACTTACAACTACAATTCGAGTCGGAAAGAACCCAACCAATTGTAGGGGGATGTAAGAAAAGATAAACTCACTGTTTATTGTTGGTGTTTTGTTTAAGCTTTAATATTGTTACTTACAAGTAAGACTTTGAGTGCTTAAAATTCTTATTCGCTTTAGGGTTTTATTCGTATAATATTTTTAGCTTTTCTAAAATCTTAGGAAAAGGTTTCCTGATGAGCCGGCCTAAGCAACCAGTGAAATGCGCATAGAAGCTAGCTTTCCCTCAACAATAAATTTCAGTGTATTTATCAAATATGAAAAATTGGGAATTTATCACGTCATACAGAAATCGTATTAATAACAAACTTTTTGTTTGATTCAAAGAAAAAATTTATCAAATTTACACTTTGCAAAATAGCACTCAATAAAACATATTTAATAATGAAATAATTAAATATTTCTTCATATTCAATAAAAAAAAAATATTTGAATCAAAGTAAAGACAGTATTTTAACAACTCTTGTCCATTTTTAAATAGCTCATAATTCTCATTTGTTTTACAGTTTTATATGAATAATATATTTACTTTTGCCAAAGTCTTTGGAAAAGGTTTCCTGATGATCTGGCCTAAGCAACCAGTGGAATGCGCATAGGAACTTACTTATCCCCGCATAATAAATTTTAGTGTTTTTATAAAAATATAAAAATTAAAAATTTATGACATCATCATTAATAAATAAAAAAATTAAGATTCGATTAACATTTTGTTTGATTTATTCAACATTTTCAACAATTTATTTTAACAAATCAAGTAAACATTTTGTTCAAAAAAATTATTTTCAGCAACAACTTATTTTATTGACTCAATAAACTTGGTTATTGACTAAAAATTTAACAATTATACACACAAACTTTTTTAACAATACCGCAAAAATCGTCGTCATCGCAGAAAATTCAAAAATTTTTGTAATCAAATATGCGATTTTCGTATTCAAATATGAAAATTATTTTTTTCTGTGTATGTCATATTCAAAATGTCGTAATTTCGTTGAATTAGCCGAATGTGTTGAGATGATTTCTTCAATATCTCGAAAACTACTTTACATACGAAGATGATTTTAATGTCATTTTAAAGAGAATACTTGGGGCTACAAACCATATGTTGAAAAATGTAATCTCTGCAAAATATAAAATTTTAAAATCGGACTAAGTCAAAAACCTATTTTTTTATTTGGCTGATTTTTTTTGATATATGTAATACTTCAAACTGTTCTTTAAAAATCCTGAAACTTTGAAGGAAGTGTTTTTTTTTTCTTTTTTAAGATATAATTTTTTTTTTCCCAACCTTTAGGTTTGCTCTTTTTTTCAAGATATACCGTTATTTCAAAAATGTAGGAGGTTGCAATGTATATATTCGCGTTTGACCCATCTAAAAGCATCCTACGAGCTGTACCATACAAATATGGCGGTTTAAAAAAATTATTTAATTTGGACCCTGCAGCGCGTAGGATGCTCCTAGATGGGAAAAATGTGTGTCGGATATAATGGTTTACAAAACTAAAAAATCGAAAATATTTCTATTTTTTAGTTCGAAGTGTCTACAATAAAACATGAATACATCAGTTAATTTTTGTTGTACATATTAAATTTATGTTTATAAAATTAAAATAAAAAAAAAATATATATAAAAATGATTTAGTACTATTGGTATCAAAAAAGTACGATTTTAAAAGTTTGTTGGTACGATATTGGTTTTCTCATTTATCATCCCTGGCAACAGCTAAGAATAAATAAAGCAAGCGTGTCATAAATAAATGGAAATCGAGCACACTTTATTTTTAGAGAGTCGCTAAAAGTTGCACAATATATTGTGGCAGGTTATTAGCCCGCTTTGTTTACATACTTCGTTGTAAACGAATGACAACTGCTGCATGTGGTAGAAAAATTGAATTTCAAATTTACATCTTATTTGTCATATCTATCCTGTAAGAAATTTAAAGATGCGTGTTGGTAACGAATCTTGTTTCATTATACTTAAATGCAGGGTTGTCAGATTATTTTTCACATTATATCAAAAATCGCCAAAATTATATTTTTTCGATTTTTAGTAAAAAACATTCGTCAAACAGGAGTATACAAGAGACCATTGTTAAAATTTTATACATATGGGGGTTTCATGTCAAGTGACCCAATTTTGAAATCGATGTCTTCCGATTTGGATGAAATTTGCACCAAGGTAAGTAGTTAAGACACACATTTTCAACAAGATCGGTCAAAAAGTTTCTGAGATAGAGGTGGTCAAAGTTTGACATTTTGGCCATACAGGTGTTCTTTCTCATCCATGTAACTTATTACCTATTGGTGTTAGCAAAATTTGTCCCAAGTAGCTTCGATAGCTATTTCATAAATCTTTTGAAAAAAAATTTTTTGTTTTTTTAAAAAGTTTTTTAATGTTTTTTTTTTTTTTTTAATATAAAACTTTTTTTTTAGCGGAAATGTTTTTTTTTTTCAAAAGAAATCTTATGTCTTTTCCTTTAAGGTAGTTTTGGCCGCTTTTTGGGCTGCAAGTGGCTTATGTATAAATAAAATAATTAATAACTCAAGACCAGGGTTTTAAAATTTTTAACATATGCAGCACTATTTTGAATTTTTTCCTAAAAGACCAGAACTACCTTAAAGGAAAAGACATAAGCTTTCTTTTGAGGAAAAAAAAACATTTCCGCTAATCAAAAATAAAAAAAGTTTTATATTTAAACAATTTTTAATCCAAATTTTTTATATTATTAATTAGGATAAAGTTTATCAAATTTAATTTTCATTAAATTATTTTTATGAAGAAAGGAATTTTACAACATGAAAATGAATTAAAATTGTTATTGATAATTTTTCATTCTTGACTGCTGCTGGGCTTGAACCCAGGCTTTACGGACAGGTTACCCAGCAGCAGTCAACTCACAGTTTTTGTAATAGTAGAATTTTGGAGTCCATATCTTAAGTTTGGGTAATCTAAAGGGTGTCTCTTTAAAAGTGCGCTTTTTAAATTTAATGTAAATTTTTTGTGCAAGTGGCAACTCTGAAACTTGGCAGCAGTCACATATCGTCAGCTTATTATTGGTTGGGCGCATATGCCAAAAAGTCGGAGTGGAGATTGTCAAAATTTATACGATAGAATTTTTTTAAATTTTTCATCGCTGCTTCCGGCATGTGCTTTGAAGAAAAATTTAAATTTTTGTCAACTTTCATGAATGAAGTTAGAAGTTAATAGTATTTTATTAAAAGTGAAAAGTTTTTTTAAACATATTATTGAAAAGTAGCTTTTTGTACTGCAAACGTATACTTATTGCTATGCATTGAGTAACTTGCTGAAATGAAAGTTTCTATATTAACAATCCTTTAAAAAGCCAACATTGATAATTTTTTTGTTTTGTTTGGTTTTTTTACAAAATCATTTCCATTTTTGTTATTTTTTAATGAATTTTAAAAATGTTTACTATTTATTAACACGTGTTTGTTATTTTATAAAAATATTTTTTTCTTGTTGTCATTTTATTTTGCTTTTGCTCATGGTCCAATTACTTTGTTTGTGTATAACGTGATGAATCCATCAAAAACAATTGCTACAAAAACCATTGCATGAAAAAAACACAACTCTACAAAAAATCAGCAGTAGTTTTGCGTAGACTTCCTGATTCGGCGGTATTTATGCGATGAGTTTTAAGACATGTTTTTAGGCATGTTTCTAATTTATAGACTCGTTCAGTGAAGAAAGAGGGATAGAAAAAGAGACGTGATTTCTGTTCTTCGTGTCTTTTCTAATTATATTTTACTGTTACTTCAAATTTTGCTTTTATGTTTTATTTTCAAACGTTTGTCAAATTAATTTATTCAAACAATCAACTCGAAAGATTTTTAAAAAACAATAATGACATGTCTCAAAAGTCATCATGTTAATGTTAAAAGATTTGGTAGCAGCTTTTAAAGAAAATTAAATTAAATTAAAGTATGCGAAATATTTTTTTATATGATGTTTATTTGTCGAGTTGCGGGGTGGTAAAGTCTTGCCGTTTTCAAAAATATGTTTTTTAAGTTATTTTTTATAATTAAACAAAAAAATTTTAGGTGATTCTTATAAAAAATCGATTAATCTTCAAAAAAAATAAAAATAAAATAATTTAATATAAAAAATTTTTTTCATCTGCAAAACCGGAAATGACCAATTTAAATCAAAGTTATTCCGAAATTAGCCTTTAGTGTCCTTATTATTATATTGTAAAAGTTTTATTGTGTGACATCTAATAGTTTAAAAGTTATGCAAATTTCTTGACACTAGTACATGTGGTTATTGCAATGTTGCACCGTAAAAGACAGGAAAGAACGAGTTTAAATTATAATTTTTCTCAAACTTATTGTTGGACATACAAAATTTATTACCAAATTTTTATTTTTGATAAATATACTTAATTGTTGAGGGAAAGCTAGTTTCTATGCGCAGATTATCAGGAAACCTTTTTTCCAACTTCGACCTAATTTTTTAATTTTCTTTTTAGCGAAATAAGCCTGTGGCGTACTTATTATATTTTAAAACTTTTATTATGTGCTTTTCCTAAGTTTAAAAGTTATGCAAATGATGATTTTAGGCGCTTGTTTATGTAGTAACCAGCCTAAGTTTGTACATTTTAAAATTATTATACTTAAAATTTTTGAATCGCACCCTTATAAAATTTAAATAAAATAAAATATCACATGTGCTTATGAAGCTAATAGTTTTATTTTAAAATTTTTACAATTTTACAAACAGAACTAGTGCTTTGTACAAGGATGTCTCGTGTTTTGGAATAAAAGCATGGTAAATTTTAGTTCCTGGAATTGTGATTGCGGAATCAAACCTAGGTTGCAGAAAACTTCTTTTACGTTCAATATCCTTTTTGGAGCATTAGTAAATTGCAGTTTTTTTTAGAGAAAATGTTGCCCAGTCAAATAATTGTATTGGAGAAATTATTGCTTTACTTACAGGTAACTGCAGACTGGTGCGCTTGGCTAAACGCTTGAGGTTTCCTTCAATACCGTCACATGGCCCCTTTCCGTGAGAAGTTGCGTAACAGTGTATCTCGGCTTCCGCATTAAAATCATGTTTGTAATAAAACAGATTCGCGAAATTGAATTTATTTTTAAAATGTTGTGGGGCCCCATCAGTTATATATATATTACTTTCGACGCATATATAGATTTTTCCAATAGATGCTTGTGAAGTATTTTTTTTGGTAAGAATAAAAGCTAGATTTATCATGCTAAAGGTCATCTGAGATCACTACCATCTCTGTAATAAAAAACCGAAGTCAGAAGTGTTGCTTGGTCGTTATTCCAAAGGAAAGGTTGGGCAGAATCTTGAACTACAAAACTTTGGTTTTTTGCAAAATCACACTGTACGAATATTTCACCTTCACCGATACTATCCTTAAGTTTTTTAAAATTAATTGCCCGTTCTTCTGAAATATAAGCATGAGGTTTTAATATATCCAAGGCATCACAGAAGGAGGGTATTTACAAAATCGTCAGAATAGATAATGTGAACCGTTCTGTACTAAGCCAAATTCAAATTCAAATTGAACTTCTGTCACAATTGTTGTCGAATATTATTTTCAGAAGATCGCGAATTACATTCAATCCAGGACAAGATTTGAAGCATTCATTAGGCGGTGATTTTGCAGTCATTAAATAACTCGTCTGTGTTGGATTAGGGCACATCATTAAGCGAAGACAATCCCTTAAACATACAAGTTCTATGCTGTTAGGTTGGCAACATTTCCACCATCCAACAGAAGTTCAACATTTTGATGTTTAAAACAAACACATACCAAGTGTGCTCCAGGGACGTCAGCGAGAATGCATTGTTTGGGTCTTAAATTAAAAAACTTTGATACGCCAATTTTAACGTTCGGATATTCCTCTTTGAACTGCTGATAAAGTTAAATAATGTTGCACATCAGAAGCTGTTTTTTACAGGCATTCTTCTCCCATCGTTTGATTTAACATATGTGACGCGCAAATAGAAAGGGACCTAAGGGTAAAAACCGGTTTTGTTCAGGAGAGCCATTTTAAAGATTAAAATACGTGAAAATTTGGTGTACCATCACAACATAAAACGCGCATATCTCTGGGAGGGAACACTTTTGGGGTATGGGATCGCTCTCATTCAATGCTCAGATGTTGTCCACATCAAAAAAAAAAGTGAAAATTGATTTATTTTTACTCTTCGGTCCCTTTCTCTATGCGCTGTCACATATATAAAACTTTCATACCGGGAAGGCTTTTCAGCTAAAAGTCGTTTCCTGCGGATATCACATATGTACGTATCTTTGTTTTGTATAGTCCCACTTTTGAGCGAAATATTTAGAAATTGTATTTTGGAAAAGGGTTTCCTGATGATCTGGCCCAAGCTACCAGTGAAATGCGCATAGAAACTAGCTTTCCCTCAACAATAAATGTGAGTGTATTAATCAAAAATAAGAATTTGGAATTTAGCACGTCAAAAAAATTTTATTAGTAATAAATTTTTTATTCCCAAAAATAAGTTTGAGAAAAAATAAAATTTAAACTCGTTCTTACCTGTCTTTTACGGTACAACATTGCAATAACCACATGTACGAGTGTAAAGAAATTTGCATAACTTTAAAACTAATAGATGTCACACAATAAACTTTTATAATATAAAAGGGATACTATAGGATAATTTCGGTTAAAAACAAAAATAGGACTAAGTTAGAATAATTTTGATTTAAATTGGTCATTTCAGGTTTTGCAGATGAACAATTTTTTTTTCAAATTAATTTTTTTTATTTTAAGGTCAATCCATTTTCTATAACAATCAATTAATTTTTTTTTTTTTTTTTTTTTTGATTAATTTTAGGTTCGAAAAAATAATTTAAAAAAAACATTTTTTTGAAAACGGCAACACTTCACCACCCCGTAACTCGGCAAATAAACATCATAGAAGAAAATATTTCGCACACTTATTCATATCTACCATAGTTGGGGGTAGTGCACTAAATATTGATTTAAATAAGCAGTGCACTATTACCTAATAAAACTGCAAAAAAATTAGTTTGCACTCTTTTTTTACCAGCTTTAGTGATGATTGTTATATTTTAAACTACTACTAAACAAATTTTAGTGGTATTGCAATTTTTTTCACTAAACGCAGATTGAATGCAAAAATCTGCACTCAATTCAAATAGTGAAAAATTTGGACATGCAATCAAAAAAGCTGCATACTAATATTGTTTCACTAAAATTTAAAAAATGTAACTTTGTATGTGCATGGCTTTTGATTTCTTTTAAGGATATGCATTAGTAAAGGACATTAAACAAAATTAAATGTTGTCAATAACGGCATAATTATTGGCTTGAATCATGAAAAAACAAGTTTTTAAGGCCCCTATTACGGTTCACAACTCAACTCAGTTGAGTTGTAATTAAGACAACTGGTTGTCATTAGTTGTAATTTTTGTTATGTGTTTGTTCACCGCAATATAGCAAAGTTGTAAACCATAACACAAAAATTAAGAAATTACAACTGAACTGAGTGTGAACCGCAATAGGGGCCTAATTTTAAAATAAGTGCAACAATTTAAGTTGTACTAAAATGAGGGAAGAAAAAAAAAGTTGGAATAAGCTGATGATTGTTTTTTTTTTTTTGTAAATCAAACTATTTTTATTTTTAGTGCAAAATTTTTTAACATCACATCACTCATGTTTAGTGAGGCTGCAAATTTTCAATTCATCACTCAACATCAACAAAATGATTGCAATATGTTTGCACTATCACTAAGTGTGAGTTGAAACTGCAAAATGAGTGCACTGTCCCCATCTATGATATCTACTAGAACTTCCCAGTCTTTAGGACATCCTCAAAGACGGATGTACGACAATGTTAATTCCTCACGACAAGTGAGAGACAGCGAGAACAAATCGTCAACGACATTTTCGAACAAGTGTAGCGAAAATCGTGCACGACACTAAGAAAGACAATGTCGCTCTT
This sequence comes from Pollenia griseotomentosa, assembly GCA_963931875.1. Lineage (NCBI taxonomy): Eukaryota > Metazoa > Arthropoda > Insecta > Diptera > Polleniidae > Pollenia > Pollenia griseotomentosa. The sequence goes on from OZ007560.1 coordinate 210,463,574, forward strand.
CTTGTCGTTCATTCGATCGAAGGATTACGTAGACCACAATGTCGCCTACTTTGTCGTCAACGACTACAAGCATGACAATGTCGTCTATTTTGACGTCGACGACAAAAATTATTATATCGTGTTCTATTTCTGACAGTTTTTTTTTTAGTAAAGTTGGAGTTTTAATTTCTGTTACATGTTTTATATTCGACTCTTTTAAGCAATCCTAAAGTTGACAGTGATGTATTAACTGCATGCAATCTATTCTCCAGCCCGCGAAAAACCTCATCAGCATTTTCGGATTTATTGGTTAGTGTTAATTCGTAAATTAAAAAAAAGAATGTAAGAATTTTAAGAAAACCAAGCAAGTGATTGAAATGCATTCAAGAAAACTTTGTCGTCAATTGCTTTTATACAAGACAACTTATAAGACAATGTCGCTCATGCTATCCCACATAGAGTTTAATAGAGGACAAATTATAAGACAATGTCGCTCATGCTGCCCCACATAGAGTTTAATAAAGGCCAACTTATAAGACAGCGTTGCTCATACTGTCCTACGTAGAGTTTTATAGAAGACAACTTATAAGACAATGTAGCTCAAACTGTCGTGCATACATCATTGACGACAATTTCGTCAACGGCAATCTGGCCAACTGGGTTAAGTCATGCCAAATATAAAGGAATTCAAACGAAATTTTTTTATTGGGTTGTTCGCTTCAGAAATTATGCCCCATGTGTAAAATTAGCTCCGTCATGACGAGTTGCCTATCAAGTTTCATTTACACAAGCAAGTTGTGTCAACATTTTTTCCACTTAACTGTTAAGATAACAGAATGGACGTTTTTTGTTTGCCAAAAATAAATAATTTAGACAGAAAAATATTAAATGGTAAATTAAAATGCTAGTCGCAAATTTTAACAAGCTAAAAAAATAATGAAAGATTGTATTTAATAGAGTAAAAAAGCCTACTTTAAGAATCTTAAAATTGGACATATGTTTATTAAAAGTGTTCTATATAAGTACCAATTTAATATTTAAAAGAATCGAATACGTATAAAGATTTTAAAATTTGTTAAAACTGTACACATTCTTCCATATACTTACATATGGGCATTTCCATGTCATCGTAAGTGACATTTGTACGCCTTCAGATGAATAAAGATTTTGGAAAAATAGTAGTAACTTAATCATTTTTTTATAATTATGTTTCATTTAGAGGGTACTATATATGAAAAAAAATTATCAAATTCGGAACCTTGTTTTTCAGAATATCGAACAAAATAATAGCATATCGTACGTGACATAAAACGGAAGTGATTTTGGGGTGAATGAAAAAATTTCGAAAATCTGCGAATTTTTTATGGTTTTATAATGAACAAAATGTAATATCGTTCGTGACATAACGTATGTGACAGATTTTTATCTTATAGTATTTACAAGGCATGAAATATATTTTTTGTAAATATACTATGTATATAAAAACTTAAAACAAACAAGTAAGAAAGTAATGCCGGTCAAGCCCGACCATATGATACCACCATTACTCCATTATATTTAAAAAAAATTTTTTTTGAGAGTGTACTCTATCTGGGACCCAAGTCCAATCACGGTCGCCAGAACAGAATTATGCCATGGGGTTAAGAATTTTATAAAAGTTATTTGTGCCGAATGTTATTTAGTCTTCCTCTACATGAGATTTGTTTGCCTCTAACCGTTTTAAGGAAGGGGGTTTATATGGGACCTATGATGCATTTTTGACGACCTACCAGCACAACATTTTGTCATCGCATAAGACCTACCGTAAAAGTTACTATCGCCATTTTTTATGTGAATACTAACATGTATAAGGAAGTTATGGCATTAAAAGCTATTTTCGGGAGTAGTGCTTGTATGGGAGCTATGGTCAAATATGGACCGATTCCAATAAAATTTGGTAAGATGATTTTGAATAAGGTTTGACCAAATTTTAACTGCATACCAGCATAATAAGATGATGCATTAAGTTGCATTTTAGTACTTACAATAACGTACGTGACGAACTTTTTATTATACCAATTTAAAAAAAAATTCCGATCAATATTTTTTTGCAACAAATATTAAGCTTTGAACTTATATTTTGAAACACCTAAGAGCCACTTTTTGGGTAAGAGATTAGGGATTAAATTAACTTTAATCTCCGTATTTACTTTTTGATAGTTTAAGCGGCCAACGGTGGTGGTTTAAACCTAAACTGTCAACATACACATGTTTAACATAAAGAACTTTTGCAAAAATATAAACAAAAAATACATTTTAAAACATGATATATGGCTTAGCACTTTTATAAAATTTTTCCATTCTATATTTTTTCTTTAAACACAAAAAATTTCTACCTTGTAAACAATATTTAATTCGCGCATTTTCTTCTTCTTTGAAAACATCCATATTGCTTTGATAAAAAGTTGCCATTTGCAAAAAAATGTTGCCATTTAAGCCACCACCCAAAAATATCAAATTCAATCGATACTAGATTAACTTAATTTTCAGATTAGCTAATTATAGAGTTTAATTAACTTTAATCTCAAACCCAAAAAGTGGCTCTAAGACTGATCAATTTTAAATGACAAAGGCAAATAATGTTTTTTCTCCACGTACGTGACATTAGAATAGCATCCTCATCCTCTTTCCTCATGGATATTGTTCATTGTTGTTGTAACATTAATTTTAAAGCATAATTCCAGGGTTTCCAGTATCTGTATTTAACCGGCAGAAAATTGTTAATTGCAGTTACTAAAAATGACTACTTAACTCGTTTTCTTGTCGGTACTATATTAAATACTATTTTTTAAAGGAACATTTTAGGAAAATACAAACATGGTTTTATGCAGTCTTTCATTTTTGTTTTATGTATTTGATTTTGCTAATTTGTGTCCGGCTAAATTTTTCTTTTTTTGGCTATTGATTACCTAAAAAAAAGGTGCAGTACCAGGTACCCAAATACTTTATACTTTAACAACTCCAAAAAATTAAAACAACCAAAAAGGAAGGTTTAAATGCTTCAAAAACAAGTTAAATTTATTAATATTTATTCTAGTGTTTGAAAATAAACCGAACATTGTTTAGCGTACAAACAAATTAACTACGCAAACACTAGATGCATTGGTGTTTTCCATACATCTACCGTAAAGAACACTAAAGTACAGTATATAGAGTATATTACGAGCTCTGATTTATAGACTTTTTGTTTTTTTCACCTTTATTTCAACTTTTCGTTTTTTAAAATAATTTTTCCACAATTTGTATGCTTTTTATTTGTTTAGTTTTACTTGTTTACCTTCTAAATCATATGTCTTTTTGTTTTACAAAATTTTTCTGCAGTAAACATTTGTAAATACACAGTCAATAACTGTCACTTAACGCTCTCAATTTTTTTTTTTTTTTTTCATTTACAGTATTTTGTCAACGCGAACGCAACGTTTTAGAATGCATTTAAAACCGCCTGTTTTGCATACATTCATTTAAAAAAGTTGCATAATTTGCCAAAAAAAAATGTCTTACTTAGATACATAAATAAAATAAAAATTTTTTTTACTTACATTTTTGTTCTTTGCGAATGCTGTTGTGTCGTCGAATAAATTTTGCGATTTTGACATTTGTTTCCGCATTTCAGAATACCGACTTGCGACTTGTTCCCATTATAAATGCAAATAAGAACGTACTTTTCAAACTCTTTAACACAGAATAGGAATTTTTCGCATTTATATATTTTCGAGTTACATTAACTTTCGCACAGCAATAGAGAATAAGGCCCCGGGTTTATAAAAGGCTTATTAAACAAATTTTCATAGAATATCCGTTTCATCAACCTTTTTTAAACTGTTTTATTTTTTTAACTTTAGAGATATGTATTTCACATACACATTGTTTTTTATTATTACATTTTTTTTATTTCCATTTTTAGCGCGAGCGAAAGGAACGTAAACAATATTTAGAAGAGTGGGGCATGGGTGACGATGACTTAGAAGGTGCGCGAGGTTTTAGTGTAGCAGAAAAGTTGGAGTCGGCCAAATTTGCACAAACTGGAATGGTACGCGAAATGCGTGGTAGTGATTTAAATGTCGCGTAAGTATTAAACACATACATATATGTATGTTCATACATACTACGTAAAGTAAGATATAAAAACAAAGAAGATGCCATCTTTTTACTAACATTATTCTTTTTAAACCAACTTTCAGTTTCTTGCAACAGTATGGATTTAATATACCACTATTATTTCGCGAAAAAACTGGTTTGGGCTTACGTATGCCAGAACCTACTGAGTTTACGGTAAATGATGTCCGCTTATGTGTTGGTTCACGCCGCATACTGGATGTTATGGATGTAAATACACAAAAAAATTTACAAATGACCATGAAAGAATGGCAACAGTATTATGATAATCCACAAAAAAATCATTTACTTAACGTAATATCATTGGAATTCTCGCACACCCGTCTTGATAGCTACATACAAAGTCCCGATATTGTAAGACAAATAGATTGGGTCGATGTTGTCTGGCCCAAAAGTTTAAAAGATGCCCAAAGAGAGGGTACAAATCTATTAGGTAATATGATGTATCCAAAGGTACAAAAATATTGCCTAATGTCGGTTAAAAACTGTTATACTGATTTTCATATTGATTTCGGTGGTACTTCAGTGTGGTATCACATTCTCAAGGGCAGTAAAGTATTTTGGTTAATACCACCAACAGAAAAGAATTTACTATTATACGAAAAGTGGGTGCTATCAGGAAAACAAGCAGATATCTTCTTTGGAGATACGGTTGAAAAGTGTGCCCGTGTTTATCTGACGGCTGGAAATACTTTCTTTATACCCACTGGTTGGATACATGCCGTCTACACACCTACAGATTCATTAGTATTTGGCGGTAATTTCTTACACTCTTTCGGCATAGTGAAACAATTGAAAACGGCACAAGTTGAAGATGCCACTAAAGTGCCTCAAAAATTTCGTTATCCCTTCTTTACGGAAATGCTATGGTATGTTTTGGCACGTTACGTTTACGTACTTTTAGGGCATTCTCATTTGGAGGGGGAACCGTCTATAGATGAAAATGAAATGGCCTCTAGACCACATACACACCTCACCCACTATGAATTGTTTGGCCTCAAGGAAATTGTCATGTATTTGTATGATTTGCCACCGAATAAGAAAAATGTACCCGAATTGGTGCGTGACCCGGTTGCATTAATTAAGGATGTGCGAACTTTAGTGGAGAGGCATTGTAAAGATAAACCGGAAATGGCAATAACAGGTGATTCGGTATTAAAACCTCCAGGTTTAATGCATCCTATTTTTCAAGAGTATGATCGTACACGTGTTAAACAAGAAATTAAGCAGGAGATTGCTAGAAAAAATGCGGAAATTATAAGGGAACAGCAGCAGTTAAATAAAGAGCAACAACAAGCTGCTGCAGATTCTTTAAATACAACACCCACCACACATTTGGCGTTTAGCGGCACAACAACAATAACCACTGACAATGGTATTACTATTAAAAAGGAAGCGATAGAAAACGGCAATATACAACAATCAGTACAAATGCATCAGCAGTTGCAGCAGCAACAACCACAGCAGCCAACTTTTGTTTCACCAACAGATAATATTAAATATAGACCTCCAAAGAAAATGCATTTGGCTAATGCTGTAGCTGCGGCTGCTAACAATAGTAATTACAACAGCAATAACAATGCCGTTAGTGTCATAGCATCTTGCTCTAGTTATAATAATTCAGTTCATACACAAAGTCTGCCTCCTATTCAAACATCGCATGCCCCCAGCAGCAGTTCAACTGATAACTGTCACTCTCCAGGCGAATCGTCCAAGATATCGCCAAATGTGACTGGTTTGGGACAACCACGTAGACGACGCACACGTTGCAAAAATTGTGCTGCTTGCCAGCGATCAGATTGCGGAGGATGCAGTTTTTGTTTAGATATGGTCAAATTCGGTGGACCCGGAAGAGCTAAACAAACATGTATGATGCGTCAGTGCTTGTCACCCATGTTACCAGTAACTGCACAATGTGTGTTTTGTCATTTAGACGGTTGGCGTCAGACCCCGGTCTCACCGCAAACAAAACAACTGGCCTCAATTGATGGTCCATCGTCTTTAATGGAGTGTTCTGTGTGCTATGAAATTGCTCATCCCGATTGCGCTTTGTCGTCCTTAGATGGTACAGAATATGCAGCCGATGCTAAAGGGATTGTTAATGAAGATTTGCCAAATAGTTGGGAATGTCCTAGTTGTTGTAAATCGGGGAAAAATAATGATTACAAGGTAAGAAACGTTCATTATACGCACTGCATTCGAAAATAAATTACAATTTACTTTCTTTTTTAGCCTCGACATTTTCGTGCTCGCCAAAAGTCATCGGAAGTGCGAAGAGTATCTGTGGGAGGTGTTAATATTGGTAACACTGGTGATCATTTGGATAACCATTTGTCTGCAAATGTATCACAGTACAATGAATTCGTATTCACCAGTGAATCAGAAATGGAAACAAGCTCAGCTAATACCAACAATTGGAAGCATGGTATTAAACGGCATATACCGTTAGACGTAAAAACAGAAAAAAATTATGATACCCCCTCACCCGGTATATCACCATCGGTTGGTGATAAAGCTAAACGACGTAAAAGTGATGATGGTTTAAGTATGTGCAGTAGTATGCAGGATAGCATAGATGCTAATGCCTCTATTGACTGCAATATGACCAGTATAGGTGGCGGCGGAGGAAGTGTTGTAACAGGAGGACAAGGTTCCCGTAAAAAAAATTCTATACGATCTCAATTAGCTCAACAAATGTTGAATTCTTCATCGAGGGTTCTTAAGAAACCTTCTTATGTTGTTAGACCATCAGGCCATTCAGGCTACGGCAGCGGCAATGGTAGTAGCCATTCTACTCCGAATTTGGCTTTAGATGCCACGCTTTTAAAAATTATTTTCCGTTATTTGCCGCAAGAATCGTTGGTAAACTGCTGCTCAGTTTGTAAGGTCTGGTCTAATGTTGCTGTTGATCCCGATTTATGGAAAACAATGAATTGTGCAGAATTAAAATTATCTGCTTCCCTTTTAACGGCCATCGTTAGACGACAACCAGAACATTTAATTTTGGATTGGACACAAATTGCTAAAAGACAACTGGCGTGGGTAATTGCTCGCCTACCAGCACTTAAGAATCTCTCTTTACAAAACTGTCCCATACAAGCTGTTTTAGCTTTACACACCTGCCTTTGTCCTCCTTTACAAATTTTAGACTTAAGTTTTGTACGTGGTCTAAATGATGCGGCCATACGCGACATACTATCTCCGCCAAAAGACTCCAGACCCGGTTTAACCGATTCGAAAACCAGATTAAGAGATTTAAAAACCTTAAGAATTGCCGGTACCGATATTTCTGATGTTGCATTACGCTATATAACCCAATCATTGCCCCATTTAATACATCTAGATGTATCTTCTTGTCAGCGCATTACCGATGCAGGCGTTGCTCAAATTGGAACTTCGCCCACAGCCATTGCAAATTTGGTAGAATTGAACTTAAGTGCTTGCCGCTTGGTGTCCGAACTATCATTGGATCATTTAGCAAAATGTAATCAATTAGTATGGCTAGACTTAAGACACGTGCCACAAGTCTCCACTCAAGCCGTTATTAAATTTGCTGCCAAATCCAAGCATGACTTGTGTGTCAAAGACATCAAACTGGTAGAGAAGCGTAAAATACCTCAAACTCCACATTCATCTGGAGGAGCTAGCAGCACCTTTTCTGCATCCACAACCCCCATCTCATCCGCTGCTGGATCAGCAAGTATTTGGAATGATTAAAATTCCTTCTATTCAATAGCGAAAAGCAAATAAAAACCCCAACAATTGCACCATGTTAAAGTTTAAAAAAGTAACCAAAGATTTAAAGCATTAACAAAAAAAATTGTTTCATCATTTATAGGTTTGCGAAGAAAAGTAAAAGAAGCACACAGACCCATACACAAAACGCAAATAATCCAATAGATATTAAAAACGTATATTTATGAAAAAGCATTCCCCTTTTATGATCTTTTAAATAGCTTTAACTTTTAAGCTCAGTTTAATTAAAAACAATAATAACACATAAAGAAAATGTAACACTTAACAAATTGCAACCATTAAATATTGAATTAAAAAAAGGTGAACGATAATATAATGTATACACTACATATTTAGTATATCCATACACATATTTTTCGTCTGAACACTTCTTGTTCTCCTTAATTGTAATTAAGTTATTACATGTAATGATTAACCATTAAAAAAACATCCGCACATTTTTAGTGTCATATTTAAAATTTTATAAATTTTAAATAATCATGCAACTCAAATGTAACATAATTATATTAAATTTTAAGAAATTAAGAATTATACATAACGTAATTAAGAAATATTTGAAAATTTAAAAACAAGTATATTATACATACATACAGACATATGTACATACATATATAATATACATACATTGTATATGTATAAAATAAAAAATATATACTTATAAAAAGTAAATTTACATGCTATTATTAAAACAAGTGGGAAATCTAAAATTATTTAAGTTTATCTCGGTTCCCATAATTTGGACGCCGAAAATAAGTTAAGAAGTTGAAGTTGAAATCCAACAATTATAAAGCTAAAAAAAGTTGCCAGCAGGGCTTTTTTAATAATATTTAAAACAAGAAGGGCTTACACGCAGTCTACAACTAATATAAACGCTTAACATTAACACTAATATGATGTTAGTGTTAAGTATATAGACTGCAAATGTTATATAGGACCCTATTATGAGTAACATGCGACAAACGATTTTCGATGGCTACCGAACATCGACTATCGAATGTAAATTTTGTGTCAAAAATATCTTTGTGTATCGAATTTTTCAACGAAAACAGATTTGCTTTCGACGGTGTAAATAAATTTAAAAAACGTGTTGAAAATTTAAATATTTGTAAATTTTTTTTTGTGTTCGTACACTAATACCACATTCTTAAGAATTTTTTTTATTTTTATTTAATTTTTGTATGTTCTAAAAAACGATTTTAAGCTTATACAAATTATAAAACGAATTTCAAACATCAACTTTGGCAAAAGAGGAAACGGACTTAGGTATATAAATTTTTTGATTTTGTCATATTTTTCGGCATGACGAAATGAAAAGTTGGCGTTGCTCAATTAATATTTATTTATATCTAAAGAACGTTATTTATATAACTTTTTGTTCTTATCTCACCATGGTGAAGGGTATATAAAATTCGGTATAGCCGAATATAGCTCTCTTACTTGTTTTTTTTTTTTTAAATTTGCAAACAAAAATTTTTTATTTTAAGTGACAGCTGATAGAAATTATACTACATACTGTGAATTAAGTAAATCATAATAGTATCGAATGTGCGCCATAATACCAAATGAAAATTCGTTCGATCAGTTAATTCGAATGCTGTCGAAAATCGAATTTAGTTTATAATAGTCACCATAGAGGCAAAATTTACTCAAAGGAAACTAATATCAATTTAAGTGGCTTATTGGAAAAAATTCTGTCCTTAGTCTTGATTTAAAACTTCTAGTCTACAACTCTGTATAGTAACGGAGTACTGCCTCGGCTTCGATTATTGAAAAAATCTAAATTCGCCAAAATAAACTGCTTCTAATAATCACAGGAGCAGCTAAGTAGGTATGTTAAAAACTCGAATATTCACAAAAAGCTCAATATGACATTGGGAAAAACTATGATCGTGAAATATTCGATAAATTATTTAAAAAGGCTTGTATTCCACCCAAATCCTCTTGAAATATTTGAAGTGACAGTGACTCGCCTAAGGAGAACAGAATCCGCAGGACCTATACATATATACGAATAGGAGAGCACTAAACAATTACTTATAATCAACTCCTTATTGGTTTGACCTACAGACCATTTAAAAAAAATTGAGTTAGGTATCAGATATACATATATATTTTGAATACACCCTTTCTGAATCCAAAACCTGTTTCACGAAATTTTTTATGGTTTTTGAGATATAAAGAATTAATTTTGCTCTATATCATCTATTTTAAAGATAATTAAGTATTGTTTAGCACTACACGCAACTGTTTGTCGAATGGTGCAAATATCTCATATAAAAACGTGCAAAATAAATTTCACTCTTGCTTTGCTTTATTGCCGTAAGAAAAACAAGTAGTAAAAGCAAAATGAAATGTCAACAGCTCACTTCACAGTAAGTATGGGTACGTTCTCAAATGCAGGGGACAAATTACGGCATTCGATAGCGATCAAAATTACAATACAATTTAAATGGAAATTTTGATCGATATCAAATGCCGTAATTTAGCCCCAGTTGTTGCGCATTAGTAAAGCTTAATGTTTATAAATGCATCACTTGTAAGAAACTTGGCATTACACTCATATGCTAAAGGTTTTTAAGAAATGATGCCGCAGCTTTGCAGCAAATGTTGGCAATTATTGAATCAGTTAATTTTCTGATGCAATAATTTTTAACATAAAAGAAATCATTTTATTTTTCTTTTTTGACGTTTTTTCTTGTAATTTATAAGAAAACTATTACTTTTATGTTAAATATTTTCAATAAAATTTGCCATCGCTATTCTTGAAATTTTGCATCACTGAAGCAGTGATGCAGAGTTTTGATGCATTTACCAACGTGCCCTTTACGTATGCAGCGCAAAAAGCTACTTTTTAGAAATAAATTTATCGTAGTTGGCGAATTTATAATACGCCTGCGACTGTTTGGTAAAAGATTAAAGAGAACGTAAACTTACTTTCTTAAATCTTTTACCAAACAGTCGCAGGCGTATTTTAAATTCGCCAATCACAATAAGGGTGATTAATTTTTGCTTTCAACAAAATATTTTAACGTATGAACGTTCACTAAAATTTACATTTTTCTTTAAAACATATGTCAGAAACCGTGGTGAAAATACAATAAGTTCTATCGGGTATATTTTCCGTTTTTTTTTTTCTATTACAACTTTTTGACATATGCGCTAAGCCAACAATGAGCTGACGATCTTTGAACAGAAACCGTGATGGCAAAAGTTTTCGTCCGGTACTGGCAAGACATAAACTTTAAGTTCAAAGCCAAACTCGTACACTACTTTAGTATTTTTTACCTTTTTAAATTTTAATATTTGGTTTGTATGCCTTTTTTTATTACCATTTTCAATCTATTTCGCATACTTTGAACGAGTTTTTCGTAAAAACTGGGTTCAATTTTGTGCCATTATTTCTAAAAAACTTTTTCAAATCGTCCGTGCAACTTTTGGTGTAGTATAGACTGCTTCACAAATTTTCAATGGGGTTAATATCTGATCTGGTGTATCCATAACATGCGATGGCACATTATAAACCTTATGCTTCGGATCAGTGTCTTGATGTTGAAATTTTCAACCTATTTTGTTGTTTGCACTAACGATTGTGCGATTCTGTAAATTGTTCTTAACAATATAGAGAAAAATTTAAGCCAATTGACATCACTGTTAATAAAAAAAATGGCAAAATAACGAAAAGCAGAGGTTACGTACGGTTTAGACTTGTATATCGTCTCCTTAAATGCAAACGGACGTAACTACACTTTAATTTTTTGCAGAAGAAGCAAAAAATATTATAAAATCAATAATAATAAATTATTCTTGGAGTTGGAATTAGTCGCCATTTTTAATCTCAGGGGCTTAAAAATTTGCGTCAGCATGAAATTTGATAAAGTAAACCACAATCAATTAAAAACTCCATTTTGAATTTTTGTGTAGTTACGTTCGTTTGCATTTAAGGTGACGATATGTTAAATTATTGACCGACAGTCAGAAAGCTTTACTCTTTAATTTTAAGTCATATAAAATTTAATTTGTATAAATTTGAGTAAGAATCATGATTCGTAACAGTTTTGACAGAACTAAATTATTTTCGGGGAACTTATATTTAACCCATGGTAAACTATGGACCAATCGTCACAAAATTCTCTAGCGTGATTTCTGGTATTAAAACCCTAAATTAGAAAAAATTTCGATATAGAAGTGAAATTTTTTATAGCGTTTTATAGTTATAATTGGGGTGTGTTAAGGGGTGCGCTGCTAGCTGTCAAAAGTTAAAAACGGCAGTTTCAAAGTAGTGTCAACAGAATACGTAGTTTTAGTAGTCGTTGTAGTTAAAGTTGAAGCGAAATTTGAAATTTTTAACCAGGGCTGTGGAGTCGTCAAGAAAAAGTTCTAACTCCGACTCCATCCGCTGAAATTTTTTAAGTACGACTCCGACTTCTACTCTAACCTTGATTCTCAGTGTATATGAGACTGGTCCTTTTTGGACTTTAAACTCTTTTTTAATGCAGTACCTTTTAAATGGTTAAATATAGCAATATGATTGAAATTTAAATTCGGTATTTTAGTTGTAACACGTGCCGCATTGAGCTTTAACATACTAGTTATTTACATATGTATAAGTATACCTGTAGGTAAGAAGCAAAACTCGATCGTTACACTCTATTCGAATTTTGGGTAAATGTAAAAAATATATAGCGCCCGATTAAATGGACGAAATTAGTTGAACTATTTTCATTCTTAAGTGTTATACTATTCTTGATTAATAACTCAACAGTTGAAAAATTTAAGCCAACTGAAATATAGAAAAAAAAATTATTTAATTTTGGAACGAACGAGTTTTGCTACAAATTTTCGAAAGAAATGAGTTTTGCTACAATCCATATGGGATCGAACTAGTTTTGCAACACACTTTAGCCCACCAGGAAAATTAATCATTAAACCTTAGTATATTTTGAAAATTATATTAATTTATTAAAATAATGCAAACAGTGCTAAAAAATGTAAGAAGAGCTCTGTTGGGGAGAGATAAACTACACCAATTCACATCTCAAAATACGTTTTTTGTACTGTTGGAATCAGAATTTTTCCCCTATCGGTGGGTGGATTTCTATTAGTCCTATCTAATGTAGTTTTCGAGATAGAAAGTTACAAAAAACAGCAAGTCAAACTTGCTTAGACGTAAAGGGCATCAAGTCTATTTAGTGTGGTTTACCACTGAATTTGTAGACAATTTTTATTTAAACATGCAGATGCGCCTTCAGTTGTTGCTTGAATAATTTGTGGGTATTACACATTTCGAAGAGAAAAGTAAGGTAAAAAAATTGTCGTAAGCCTTGTATTATTTTTGGGATTTTTGACTCAAGGGATTGAGCAGTACAAATACCATCATGGGAGGTAAAGAACACCGAGTCCAATTTAATAAGTGAAGGTATGTTACCTTATATATATAACGTAAACGATATCATCGACATAAAAAAAATATATTAGTCATATAAAATATTCGAACAAAGGCAAATTTTTAATACAGAAATAAAAGCATTTGTGATTTTCAACATATTTTGGCGGTCTGCTGTAAAGTTTTTAAAATGCGGCTTGGTGTTGTTTATCTCCCACCTGCAGAGTTAAAAAAAAATATGAATTTTTAAACAAATAAATTGAAATGTTTTTTTCAGTGTACTCGTCATAGTTTTTTTCGTCCCATAATCAATATTAACATTATTAGGTGCGTTTGAGTACTTTTACAGTAAAATGCAGTAAATGAGAAAATTGTAAAATTTGCTCTCACAAAAAGCTGTCCAACAAAGTACGCGAACGCAAATTTTGTAAAAATTCGTAAAATAAAGGCAACAGGTGATGACAAAAAGTTGAAGTGTTGAAAAATGTTAACACTTTTGACTACTTAACTCGTTTTCTTATCGGTACTCAATTAAATACTTTTTATAACACAAACATTTTTGGAAAATATCGGGTGTTTTTTTCAGTGGTATAGAACTTCGAATTGAAATAAAACACAAGAAAATCGTTTTAATGACCATCAATTTGGCTTTATTGGAAGGATAATTTTATGCCATTAATGTTTAAATATGATTTCAGGCATGTGGCCGCCGCGGCTGGCTCGAATAAAGCCAATTCTACAGGTCCAATTTTCAACCACTTTTTCGAGCATATGAGCCGTATGTCGGCAATAACGCCACGAATGTTGGCTTCCAATTCCCCTAACGTTTCTGGTTTGTTGGCGTAGACGAGCGACTTCACATATCCCCAAAGAAAATAATCCAATGGTGTCAAATCACACGATCTTGGTGGCCAATTGACAGGTCCATTCCGCGAAATTATGCGCTCATCGAATGTTTCCTTCAATAAATCGATTGTGGCGTGCGCTGTGTGGCATGTAGCGCCGTCTTGTTGGAACCACAACTCATCCACATTCATGCCATCCAATTCGGGAACAAAATAGTCGGTTATCATGGCTCTATACCGGTATCCATTAACGGTAACTGCCTCTCCAGCATTATTTCGGAAGAAGTATGGCCAAATGACTCCACCAGCCCATAGAGCACACCAAACAGTCAGTTTTTGTGGATGTAATGGCGTCTCAAGGGTCTCATGTGGATTCTCTTCACTCCAAATGCGGCAATTTTGCTTGTTGACGTAGCCATTCAACCAAAAATGAGCCTCATCACTGAACAAAATTTTGCGATGAAAATCAGCATCGAGATCAATCTCATTTTCGGCCCATACACCAAGCGTTGTTCTTTTGTCAACCTGTTCATGATGAAATGGCAAACCAAACTGAACATAAATGACATTAGAGTGGCCAGATTTGACCACAAAATGCCAGTTTTATCTCTATTCGAAAAACAAACCTGTAAAAAAAACACCCTATACAAACAAATTTTTTTATCTAATCTTTCATATTTGTTTTTTATTTTATTTGATGTTACTAATTTGTGGCGGGTTAATTTATTCAAAAGAACATGAATAGTTTTTTGCTATTGGTTACTTAAGTACCCAAGTACTTAGCACTTTAACAACTCTAAAAAACTAACATAACAAAAAAAGTTTCAAATGTTGGTATTTAGCCCAGTAAATGATTCACAAACAAGTTTAATTAATTAATATTTATTCACATTTTGTTTTTGTTTAATTTTTATTTCAACTTCTCGTTTATTTAACAATTTGTAAGCATTTTGTTTGTTACTTTTGTTTGTTTACCTTTTGAAACATATGTTTTTTCGTTTTACTAAATTTTACTGCAAAAATTTCTGCAGTAAAAATTTGTAAATATGTACTCAGACAAGAACTGTCACTTTTCGCTCTCAATTTGCTCTCATTTGCTGCATTTTGTGTACTCGAACGCAATTTCGTAAAATGCAGTAAAGTTCAGTTAAAAATAGTAAAAACTTTTGGGTTCTGGAACGCAGCTATTGTCCAAGACAAAAATATAACATTGCAAGTCTTTATTTTCTCTCTAATTTTCCCCAAATTGTGCAGAAAAAAGTTTTCTCGTATCATTTTTCGGGTTACCAACCAAATTAATGGCATGTAAGTATATCTGGAACAATGGCATGCATTTTTACTAGGCGCTATATATGTTTACATCGCTACAAATATTTTTTAATATACGATTTATAAAAAAGGAACATTTCCAAGCGAACTTGTTTACAAATTTGCATGTTTAAATTCTCTAATTCGACTCTACATCAACAATACATTGGCGCAGTTTACACAGAAAGGTTAAAACAGTGAACCAGCGAGTTTTGCTACAGAAAATGAAAGGTAGTTTTGCAAATGTCTGGTGAGTGGATCGAACCAGTTTTGTTACCAACTGCACACAAAAAAACATAGAAAAGGACATGGTTCGATACAATCTTTATATTAATTCTCATAAAATTTGTCCAAATCAATTATTATCTCAATTTTTTAATTTTTGAAACTCATATCTAAAGTAGAGAGGTCCTTATTTTCTGACTTCAAAATTTTTAAAGCAGAATCTCTTAAAATTTTTTTATTTTAAAAAATATTAAAAAAGTTTTTTGCCGAAAAATTTTGGAGTCGGAGTCGCGAGTTTTTGTGGGTACTACGACTCCGAGTCCGGTACAAAAACCTCAACTCCGACTCCACAGCCAGCTTTAGCTACTACTACAACTACTTTATTCTGTTCCAGGCCTTAAGGTGTTTTAAATTAAAATAATTTTCCAGAGTCAGCATTTTATGGAGAATATGGTAAACTATGGACCGATCTTAACATTTGCTGCTTAAAACATTATGAAAGTATGAAAGACCAAATTCTGCTACAAAAACATTATTTGGCCTATGGTAAATTTTGGACCGATTTTCATGAAATTTAAAAGTATGATTTCAAGTCATACAGGTATATGATTAAAAACGATTTTGAAAACAAAACGATTTGATAACGATAATATGCAGACCTGCATACTCCCTTTCAGCACATTTTACAGGAGAGATAAAAAAGATTTTATATTTGCAGCTTGAGAGGAAATACCAAAAATATAATTGATTTTACACACTTCAAGACTCATATTGAAGAAAAAGCATGTAGGTCGACACGGCATCAAAATTTCAATTTACTTAAAAACTGGATTTAGCTTAAAAACTTAAAGACTTTAATACAGAAATAAATTTTAAAATTGTTTGAAATGTATCTATCACACCTTCTAAAAACGATCGTTTTGAAATCGATCGATTTGCATGACATACCTGATACATATATAACGAATTTGTGCATTATACATAACTTATGTTAGTTTTTGTAACAAAATTATCAATTTGTTAGGGTAGTGGTTCCACATTTGGATTACTAACTCTTATCCTACTGGTTTTGCTGGATTTCAATCCAAAACTTCTTATAATAACTAGAAGTAATTTGACACCAACATTGTTCTTGTACTACACGGGACGGGAAAATGATACCAGCTGGTTGCTGTTTACACAACAACCAGCGAACGTGGCCAGACTGTCGGCGGTGCTGGTATGCTGGCGTATTGCGCGGCATAAGCTCGCCGGATGGGGTGGTTCTTGCCGACCTGCTGGCAGCAATCCCGAGTACAAAAAACAAGATCATACCAGCTAAAAAGTTTAAAAGGACTAAAACAAACATAAAATTTGGGACCCGAAGCAGTAAGTTGTTGCGACACTTTAAGACACACACACTCACACATATACATGTAATTAGGCAGGTGGATGGCCTAATATTTACCCTCCCTTTGGGATCCATAGTCCCACCGTACATCCTACCTTGAGGTCTGCTCGGATGTCCCTAAACAGCCTTAGCCTTACCATCTTCACCGCTCTTTTCCTCCCTTACTCACCGCTTTCGTAAAATTCTATTCCATCATGTTTAAATAACAACACTGCTTAAAAATTTCGTTCTAACGTTACAAATTTCATTATTTATTTGGGAAAACACAAAGTTCATTAAAATAACTTCATTTAAATATTTTCCAATCAGACTTTAATGTAAAAATTTCACAAAAACAGCACTTTTAAGTTTTAGCAAAAAGGTACTTATTAATTAAATATTTAGATTGGGGCTTTAATTCAAAATTAATAATTAATTTTTAACAATTTGCAATTTTAATTTTTTTTAAATTTTTCCTTTTCATTTTACAATTTTTCCAATATACAGAAACTACTATTTCCCTTCTCGATGACTAGCTGCTAATTATTCTTCCTCTCCTTTGGGCTACGGCTGACGGTTCATGGAGCTTTTTCCAAGGTTTTGGTCGTTCGTCTAGGTCCGAAGTCCAGGCGTTTTCCGGTAAGTATTTAATTAATATTTTTTTTTTTTTAGTTTTTTTTTCTTTTTGGTATCTTTTCAGGTTTCTATTTTCTCTTTTAGGTGTTTTTTTTTATTTTTTTTTTATTTTCTATTAGTATTTAATCTTAGAAAATTTTATTAAATTTTAATATTTCAACCACTAATTCTGGTCTTTATTTTTTTCCCGACGATTTCCCGGCCTGAGCTCAAACCTACTCTCCGCGCACGTTTGGCATCAAAATCCCCAAAACGGACTGGGCTATCCGCGGTAAAAACTATAAATAAAATTTCCTAAAACCTTTTTTTTTATTTCAAACCTTTTCTTTTATTTCTATACCTTCTTCTCAGATTCCTGTCCTGTCCGTCGAGTCGTCCAGGTTAACACTTTCTTATGTCTAACAAAACCTTTTTTTTTTTACCAAGCACCCCTGGCGTGGTGGTGCTGATGCAGCTGCTCCAGCGTTGGATGAGTCGGACTAGCTGGCGGTGGCAAGTAGCAGTGGTATGATGGTGTAATTTAATCTTATTATTATATATTTAGTTCTACTTGTACTTTTTGTTTTAAAATTTAAATTTCAAACTAAGTTTAAGTTTAGATCTTAAGTAGCTTTAGTTTCCACTTCAATAAAATATTAACGCCAATAAAAAACCACTTTTTCTCCAGTTTAATTTTAACTCCGGCCACCGGACTCACCGTTCGTCACACCGCAAAAAGAAAAAAAGGAACGACATTTTGCCTTTCAGCGGCCAAGAAGCCTCGGTCAAGCAAAATGTCGTCCTACCATCTTTCCAACAAAATTTGTTTTCAGCAATTTATTTCTGTTTATTTGCTTCTTCTTGTTCTAGCTATATTTTTTTATCTATATTTATCTTTTTCTTAGCAAAACTATTACCGTCTCTTTCCTTTCGTGGTTGGTGTTGCCAACCATTTTCGCTACACCACAGGGTGCACATGACAAACCCAACCATTCTGAGGTCCAGCAGTGGACCCAGAATGGGAGGGAAACTATTTTTCCGGTTTTTAACTAAATTCGGTACAATTTTTAAATTTTGGGTATTCTGGGCATTTTTAATAAATCCCTAAATAAACACAAACGTCTGGTAACTCCACTTCCCAACCTCATTCATAAATACACCGTGTGGAACCTATCCTTCACCCTGTCAGGCAACCCTAAATAAACGTAATGAACAGCTGTATGAATGAAAGAAAATGAACAAAAGAAACTACAGATAATAGTACGCGTGGAAAAAATTACAACTTGATTGTAATTTTTCGTAATGGCGGTCGCTAACAAAAAGGTAAGCATGTAACAAATAGGCAATTAAATTAAAAAACACAAATATAATTAACCAAATCTTTTAATTCAATATTTCTCCTTCATTTTTTTGCAGGTAAATATACAGGATGGTGTCGGTATCGGCGAAATAAAAAGGTATGAATAAAAACTATTACCATAAAAAAAATTTTTAACAAAAATTTCCTTTTGCTCTAGCCTAACATGCTAACGACAACAACACAAACTACATGGCGAATTCCCACATGCACCGAACGAACATTGGTAAGTAATACCATTCCTTTAGTGTTTCTAGTTCCATCTATTAAACTATTTTCCTTGCTCTTTAGGAAACATTCTTGGTTTTAATTGGACGTTGCCCCCACCGATGCCACTGGATAAACAGGTAAGCCAGCATGAACTTTAAGTGCAATATAATTTCTCTACTTGTGCGACATCAACGGCGGTACAATATATTGGCAAGAATAGTAATTCTTTTGACTTTTTTTCCCTGCGCCAAAATATATTGTACAATGTGTGATATTTGCTTTATGGGTTTAAGCGGCTCATACACTTGCAACACAAAACTTTCCAATTTTACATATTGTACAATTGTATTGCCTATGTGTATGTGACCTTCGGAGGTGACACAATATATTAGCAAGAGTAGAAACCCTCTTGATTTTTCTATTGATATAAGTACATTGTGCAATGTGTTGCAACAACGTACAATGTTATTTTGTTTTAAAGCTAAGTTTTTTCTCCTTTTTTTTTTTTTTAATATATAAGTATATAATTTAAAGAACTGTGCCACTTATCACCTAATATAGGACGATAAAGAACTAATATGGCGAATAACATATACAATAATAGTGTCAATGAATGGCCCGCTTAAAGTGCAAAAACCCAACTGAAAATTTTAGTTAGAAAGCTACAACAAGTGCAGTGCCGTTCCGTGAAATAAACAATTTTGGACTTTACAGTGACTAACGAAAATAATGACCCATTTCACCAATTCTATAAAAAAACAATTCATACTCAAATATACCTTTCCATATAATTTCATTTCTATTTGACATGAAAACCGAATTCCTAAACATAAATCGATACCCAAACAAATTGGTAAAATTGGGCGTTAGCATGCATGAAAACAAAATAAGCATAACTTCCATTGGTGCTTTAGTTAAATATTGATTAAAAGTGTAAAAAGTAAAGTGAAAATGTAAAGTTGATAAAAAAAGTTAAGCCAAAAAAAAAGTGAACCAACTCACCGCGGGTGAAACGCGAGTGAATATAGAACAAAAAAAATGATTTCCTTCTCTTACAGTGCGGTACAAGAGTAAAGTGTAAAAAAAAAAATAAAACTAATTAATTATACACTTTAACACCCGTATTCAAAACAAAAATTTAGTTGCTGCATTTTCCCTGATCAAGGATTTCTTATTCAAAACACCTTTCAATAAACTATGATGATCGAATGATCAAAGACCTTTAACTCCTAATTAACTGCTGCCAATTCGCTATTTCTATCAATTGAATTTAACTAAAACAGATGTACAAATTTTTCTTAATCGGGCGATTTAAAAGTGTCTTGAATAAACTCATGACTAAATGGTGATTAAGCTCAATTAACATTTCAGTTGCTCACTCGATGAGCGGAGTATAGTCGGAGTACACAAATTTTTGTTTTCAACACGGTTGTAAGTGTTTTAACCAAATTGATTTGGTTTCCGATGCACCAGTAGCCAAATAACTTAACCAAAAGCTCAAAAAATAAAAACAACTGCCAATGATATACTAACAAAAAAAATTTATTCCCACCATCACTGTGGCTAACAATTACTAATTATTTACTATTCCTCTTTTCAGGGACAACCAGGACTATTACGGAAGAAATAATATTACCTCCAGGCAACTAACTCATCGACCAAATCCGTATTGGATGTAATGCCGGGAGAAACCCAAGGACTAAGTCCACCAAAGGGTTAAATCTTTGGCGGGAAATACCCCTCGTGTTTCCCCCAAAGAATAAAAAAAAACAGGTATGTTCTAAAAGGAATTTAAAAAACCATAGAAATTCATTACCAAAGAATTCCTTTTAGAAGACTTTACTTAGGTTTAAAAATCTAAAATAAAAAACTAATTAATCTTCTTCTCCCCAAGCACAGGCATGCAATTCAGGACACCTAGGTGAAGGAACTACGGCTATGACCAACCTATGACGGGTAAGTTGGGAAAAAAATTAAAATTATATTTTATAACTTAATTTTAAGGTAAAACCCTAAGACAAGTTCAAATTTTAATGGGAATTTGAAATGAAACAGAAACGCAAGGACTAAAGCCATCAAAGAGTAAAATCTTTGACGAACAATACCCCCTGCGATTTCTCTCAAAAATTAAGAAACCAAAACCTTACACAAACAAATTTGACTAAAACATTTCAAAAGTAAATAAGGCTAAGTTAGCCAACTGTTTGCATAATTCACTATTGACCCTTTTGAAATATTCTAACCAATTTGTATATAATCAATAAATCCAAAAAAAAAAAAATTGGTTTCTTTATTTTTGGCATTTAGGTCTACCCATTTATTCATCTATCTAATATATATTTTGTTTCTTATAACTTTTTTTGTATTTTGATTTTTATATTTTTTTTTTGTATTTTGATTTTTATATTTTTTTTTGTATTTTGATTTTTATATTTTTTTTTTGTATTTTGATTTTTAAAAGAACCTTTTTTTTTATAGTTTTTGTTAATATCTAAATTTTCCTGTATTTAAGTATATGTACCTATTAATTCTGCTTTCTCTCTAGGCTAAATGAATTCACGGGCACTAAGGCACCATTTACCTGACCACCACAAAAATAAAAATCCAGGAGCGTGGATGGGCAAGTATAAAATAAAATTTAAAAACTAAATATCAAACAATCTAAACGTTAACTAATGGTGATTTAAAATTTTCCACAGGCTCATCACCAACCTCAGCCACCACTTATGTAGCCCACCCCTACACTATCAAAAAAAACCAACCAAAACCACAAATCAACAAACAGAAATCTTCAGGTGAGTGATTAAAGTTTAAGATATTTACCTAGTTACAATGAAATATAGCATAGTAAAACACATTTTACGTATATATCCACTTCCCTAGTCGAGCTTTGCTAAAATCCCGAAAAGTCGTTTAAATAAATGTGGCTTTCCGTAATTTTAGCAGAGCTCCAAGAGAATTACTTTTACCCAACCTTGAATGAACCACACTCAAAGCTGGCGGTTAGGTACCCACAAATACCCATGCTATCGGCCGTTCAACTCAAGCTGTAATTTTAACAAAAACACATTTATCTACTTTTATCTCAACTCGCTGTAAGATTCGGACTCAGAACAAATTATTGTCCTAGGTGACGAAAAACCTCTAGTCCTTAATAGCATAGTTCTCCAGGGCTCTGACGAGGTAACACTATTAGGACGATAATGGTTACAAATGTAACTTGTTTAGAAACGTTAGCTTATAGTTGAGATAAATAAATAAATGAATTACTATCAAATCCCAGCTTTGAAGTCATCAGCCGACAGTAGGATATACCCGTGCGTACTAACCCCAGTTTGTTTATACTTCATCCACAGCCAGGGCAAAAATAAATCTCCAGAGAAGTTAAATAAAGTAAATTAAGAAGTTAGGCAAAATTAACAACCGTAGCTATTCACGTAAATAATTACTAACAATATATGTAAAAAACAAATAATAACACGCTGTGCACTAGGGAAAAACGTCAGGACTAAGTACACCAAAGATTTACAGCATTACTGCTTTAGATCTTTGGCGTGAAATACCCCCAACGACTTTCCTTGCAGATCCTCAATTTCGTATAGGCTATTTCCGACCGGTCTAACTATTCTACACTTTAAGAATTTTCTCGCGAGTTTCGCGTTGAATCCGCGCTTAAAGTCGCTTTGTTGGAAGTTTCGCCGGTAAACTTCTTGTCCGGGTATAAATTTAACGTTTCGACACCGAGTATTATAAGTCTTTTCGTTCTTAACATAAGCCTTATGCAGACTTTCTCGTATTTTCTGTCGCAAGAGGTCCATTTTTACCGATTTTGGTATGATATTCAACTCTGGTTCACTCAACCCTTCGAGTTTCCTGGCCAACTTATACACACTGCCATGTCCAATCATATTTGTACCGAAAAGTGCGAAATATGGGGTGACACCAATGGATGTTTGTACCGACGATCTTAGTGAGAATTCTATTTCAGGCAGATGCCTATCCCATTCGGTGTGATCTTCTTGCAGAAACGAGCGAACTGCTGCTAAAATCGATTGATTTACTCGCTCGGATGCGTTAGCTTGCGGGGAGTGAGTGGCTGTTCTTAAATGTTTAATACCAAAGTTTTTTATCATATCTGCAAACTCTTTGCTAACGAATTGTTTGCCATTATCTGACACAATGGTTTCCGGGGTACCAAACTTATAAAAAACGTCTGCTATTAAAAACTTTACCACATTTTTTGTACTTGCCTTCGGCATCGCTTTCAACAGCACAAATTTAGTTAAATGATCTAACGCAATAAAAATAAAACTATTCCCGTTTTTAGAGCGGGGATATGGCCCTAGAAAATCGATGAAAATTCTTTGGAACGGACGTTCGCTACACGCTTCAGCCCCCATAGGTGGTCGTAACGTTATATTTGCTGGTTTCGACTCTTTGCAAGTTTGACAGTGCTTAACGAAATCTCTGACATGTACATTTTGATTTGGCCAATAGAAATATTCTTTCACCCGTCGTAGAGTTTTGCCAAAACCACCATGCGAGGCTTGTGTTGAATCGTGACACCGTTTTATGATACCCTCGGTCAACTCAAGTGGAACCCAAAGCTTCCAGGCGAAATCCTCATCAATATCTATACCATTATACGTTCTTGTCCTTTTGTAGACCATATTATCGACTACTTTCAAATCCGGTAAATTTCCCGAATTATTTTGAATCGCCACTATAAGCTCTGAATAATCTTTAGATTTAAACGCCTCGGCATTAAGATCAATCAGGCCCGATACCTCCGTCGAAATCTCCTCCATCTCATAGCGTGATAGGGTATCAGGTACTATATTTTGCTTCCCCTGCCTATGCTCGATCTTAAAATCGTAAGCCTGAAGATGCAAGCTCCACCTCGCTAATCGGCCTGTCAAATCTTTATGCGACATAAGCCACTTAAGGCTGCTATGGTCGGTAATTACTGAAAATGGCATCAATTCTATATAGGGCCTAAACTTCTTAATCGCCAAGACAACCGCCAGACATTCTCGCTCAGTGACAGAATAATTCTTCTGTGCTGGAGTTAACTTGTGCGAAAAATAGGCTATTGGGTGTTCACCATCAGAATTGTCTTTCTGGAAAAGAACAGCCCCAATACCTACATCCGATGCGTCACACTGAACGTAGAAATGTCTGGAGAAGTCAGGATGATTAAGAAGTGGGCTCGTAATCAGAGCTTCCTTGAGGCGATCAAACGCGACCTTAGCTTCTTCCGAAAACTTGAATTGCTTCCCCTTCTTTAGCGTTTCAAAGATTGGGGCTGCAATGGTAGCATAGTCTGGTATAAATTTTCTATACCATCCCGCTGCCCCCATGAAACCCCGCACTTGCTTTGCTGTTTTAGGGTAGGCAAAACGAGCAATCGTTTCCACTTTAGCCGGATCAGGCTTTAATTTGCCACCACCCACTATGTACCCCAGATATCGTAACTCTTCGAAGCAGAATCTGGATTTTGCCACATTAATAGTTAACCCTGCTTCACGCAACTGAATAGATACCTTAGTTAACAATTCCAGGTGTGTCTCGAAATCTGGAGATACTATCAAAAGATCGTCTAAGTAGACGAAAACTCTATCACGTAGTGCCGCGGGAATCACTTTATCCATTAGACGACATAACCTTTGAGCTGCGTTACACAACCCAAATGGCATGACCGTAAAATGGTAAAGCGGTCGCCCTGGCACAGTGAATGCAGTTTTCTCCCTACTAGACGGGTCTAGTGGTATCTGCCAGAAAGCGTCCTTTAAATCGACACTGGATATAAAAATCGTGTCTCCCAAACGACTGAGCAAACCCTCGATGTGCGGCAGAGGATAGGCATCCTTGACCGTTAGAGCATTGAGCTTTCGAGCGTCCAAACACAGCCGATTCTTCTCGCCCTTGCGGACCAGAGTAACCGGATGACTCCACGGACTCTCACTAAGCTCAATAACACCAAGATCAAGCATCCTATCTAGCTCCGCGAACATCAACTTTTGTACAGCCGGAGAGACAGGATAATGACGATCCTTTACTGGATTAGCATCCTGGGTATCTATTGAGTGCGTCTCTAAATGTGTTTTTCCTAGGCCTTTTTTCATACAACAGGGAAACTTTAATATGACCGAATCCAGTTTCTGACGCTGTTCAGCTGTCAAATTATGAGCTACGACATCTGAAGAATTATCTGCCTCTTCGCAGAGACTCACTTCATTTGTCGTAAGACTATCGATGTTGGCAAATAATTTAAAAGCCTTCATAAAATCGATCCCCAAGAAGAGCTCACGATTCAGAGTAGGCACTAAATAAAAAGTAATCACTTGAGACCTATCACGAAACTTAACTTCCGACCGCACGCGACCTACAATATGGTGCTTAGAGCCATCCGCCGTTCCTATCATGCTACGAAAATCGTGTATTTCAAGACCGGATTTCTGAACGAAATGCATACAATCGCGACCTAGACATGTAATAGTCGCCCCACTGTCCAGCAAACCCTCGATTTCTACACCATTTATATTTATTTTCGTATAAAAACGGGAATCGCCACCCTCGTACAATGTCGCCGCCGCTATTTCGCGCCTCAGTCTTTTACGAACTTTATAACGTTCGCGCGCCTTTTTAATTCTATTACTTACTTCACCGAAAATTCTTAGCTTCGCCTGATTATACTCACGCACGCGTACATGTAAGGGTCTAATTTCCCTGAGCCTAGGCCCAGGACTGCACTTTAACTCTATATTCTCTCTCCTCAAAACTTTAACCCCCCTCCCATCAGATTCTGTTGTTGATTTCATCGCTACTGGGTCTAGACTTCGGTCGACCGCGCCTCCCCAGTTTGAGACGGGTTTCGAGACCGGTTTCCCTGGCACCTGGGACATTTTGGGGCAACAACGTTGTCCTTACCACACCTAAAACAAAACTGTCTAACAATTGGTTCAGGACAATCTACAAAACTGTGACCTACGACCTTACAATTCCAACAAGTGTAATGGCTGGTAGAACGTATGGCATCTACTTCAAGATTGACTAACGACAAATCCTCGTCCACAAACTCGATCTCACTTACCCTCTGGCCAAAATTCCGCTGCTGGTACAGTTGTCTTTGCGTTGCGATCAGACTTTCAGCACGCCTAACTTCTCGGCAAAACTCCGACAGTGTTCTTATTTGCACCGCAAACATCATCTGTGCCAGTGATGGTTTTAAATTGCCTCTCATAATTTCTACCAGCTGTTCTTCTTCATATGGATTTTGCTGCTGGTTTCTTAACCTGATGACGGCGTTGTAGAAATCCTCAAAGGACTCTTGTGGCTGCTGTCTTCTATTCAGAATTTGCATCTGAACTTGGTATTCTTTTTCATATCGCCTATACTGGTTTAAAAGAGCCTTTTCTAGCTCCTCCCAAGTGCTGATATGCACAATTTTGCGATAATCCCAATACCAATCGAGTGCGGGACCATCCAGCAAAATGTGAAAACTCCTCAGCATCTCATTGTCGGAGCAACCATAGTCTCGGCGCAAAGCACCCACTCTGAAAATGAATTCCTGCACATTCATAGATTTGCTTGTGCCATCAAACTTCACTCCCCATTTGGCTAACTTATATTTATCTAGCGCCTCAGGCTGACTTGGCCAGGTATTGGCAGCACTAGCATTTTGCGGCGGAAAAGGTGGTGGTTGCATTGCTGCTGCTGTCCAGGCGTTTGGTGCATACTCTGGCTGGTAATTACGAGACGGCTGTTGGTAGCTAGCTGGATTTGGTGGTTGACCATAGGGCTGTGGTGGCAACACTGTCTGCTGATAGTACTGCGCCTGAACTGGCGGCTGTAGATACGGCAATGGATTTTGCTGCTGTAGCCCGTACTGTTGTTGCTGGTAAGAGGTTTGTGGTTGCGGTGGAATAGATGGTGGTGCTACATTTAAAACGCTAGGCCTACCTTGGCCTGACCCCATCGCCACCGGAGCTGCCACCAATGGTGGAGGTTGAGAATACTGGGGTGCTCTTGACACCTGCGGCCCTGGTAACTGTTGCCTCTGACCATAATTGGGACTTGAACTGGAGGTCGGTGGAGAAGGTGTAGCTTGTGCTTGCTGCGTTAATGCCACTTTAATTTCCGCTAATGCCTGTTGTATCTTCTCATCTACCTCTCTCATAAACCTTGCTTGGCAAATACCCACCGAGGCTTCCACAATTTGTTGGACACTGCCCGCACTCAACCTGAAACCAGTATCTAAACCCCCAGTCGTACTTTCACGCACCTCCCGTCGAATGTTTTGTGCTGTGGAACTTTCAAACGTTGGTGAAACCACAGTCTGATCCAGACCTTCAGAACTGAGCGACAGATCGTACGCTTGCGTTGTTACAATTGGATTTAAATTTAACGTTGTTGTTGCAGTACTGCTGTAGACCGCAGGATTTGCCATCGAAGAAATCGTTGCTACCGTAGATGTATACGTACTACCAGTTGTACTTGCGCTCGTTGTAGCCATGTCGTTTGCTAAGACCTTACTTGCACGCCGGGTTAAAACCATTAAAGCAATAAACCAAAAATTATAAAAAACTCAACGCCAAAACGATAAAAACAATGCTATCTGCATAAAAGCATAAAAAAAACAATTCAAAAGGTATAGGTGTACCTGTAAAAAAAAACAATTACTACCAAACGTAAATAACCTTCCTCAAAATCACGAAAAATTACCTTAATCAAAAGCAAATCAAATATGTATTAAAAATGCCACAAAACCAAATCAAAAAAAAAAATTTTATTTCGTTGCCAAACGCGAGAACTTTGAAAACTGTATAATTTTTTTAAATTTCAGCGGCGATTTTCAGGGAGAAAACTAAATGTGAAATGGTAAGCTATCTGTATTTTAATACTGTCATTATTCATGTGTGTACTATGTTTTAATAAATATATTTCCCTCTACTTTTTAGAGTCGCAACTAAATGGGTAACAGTGCAAATTAACAACAAAAAAAAACAAATGGAATGGATGAAGTTAGGTCAGCCTTAACACTTGACGTCAACAGAAAAAGTTAAGCTGCCTCTAGACATTTGGTTCTACTAATACACCACATCATGCTAGGACTCGCCCCAACTACTTTTGCCTGCTACTAAAATATCCGAAACTTATTCCGGAGAACATAAAGTAAGTATAAAATACCTTTATATATATTTTAAAGCTTAACCTAACATATTCCTGTCTCTATCCTCACTTCCTACTTGAGCAATTTATTTTAACCATATTTAAGCTGCCTAAAATAAGCCTCAAGTCGTCCGTCCAGGATAAATACAGTCGAATCTGTAATTCGCCCTGATCATATTGACCGCCGCATATGTGCAACGCGGATATGATTCAATAATCTTTTAAACCCGGGACCTACCTATGTGTGCTCAACATGACTCACGCCGAATTGCCAAATTCTTCCTCCTATTTCAACTAAAAAACAAACTACAAAATTTTTTCCCTTGTCCACAGTCGTCGCTACTAATTAGGGACTCTTAGGTATTTCCTAATTGGACCTACGCTTTACACAAAGGAAAACTCTATTCTATTTTTTTTCACAGGCTATTGAACTGCTTCGGGCCCCACGTTGGGCGCCATTTTGTACTACACGGGACGGGAAAATGATACCAGCTGGTTGCTGTTTACACAACAACCAGCGAACGTGGCCAGACTGTCGGCGGTGCTGGTATGCTGGCGTATTGCGCGGCATAAGCTCGCCGGATGGGGTGGTTCTTGCCGACCTGCTGGCAGCAATCCCGAGTACAAAAAACAAGATCATACCAGCTAAAAAGTTTAAAAGGACTAAAACAAACATAAAATTTGGGACCCGAAGCAGTAAGTTGTTGCGACACTTTAAGACACACACACTCACACATATACATGTAATTAGGCAGGTGGATGGCCTAATATTTACCCTCCCTTTGGGATCCATAGTCCCACCGTACATCCTACCTTGAGGTCTGCTCGGATGTCCCTAAACAGCCTTAGCCTTACCATCTTCACCGCTCTTTTCCTCCCTTACTCACCGCTTTCGTAAAATTCTATTCCATCATGTTTAAATAACAACACTGCTTAAAAATTTCGTTCTAACGTTACAAATTTCATTATTTATTTGGGAAAACACAAAGTTCATTAAAATAACTTCATTTAAATATTTTCCAATCAGACTTTAATGTAAAAATTTCACAAAAACAGCACTTTTAAGTTTTAGCAAAAAGGTACTTATTAATTAAATATTTAGATTGGGGCTTTAATTCAAAATTAATAATTAATTTTTAACAATTTGCAATTTTAATTTTTTTTAAATTTTTCCTTTTCATTTTACAATTTTTCCAATATACAGAAACTACTATTTCCCTTCTCGATGACTAGCTGCTAATTATTCTTCCTCTCCTTTGGGCTACGGCTGACGGTTCATGGAGCTTTTTCCAAGGTTTTGGTCGTTCGTCTAGGTCCGAAGTCCAGGCGTTTTCCGGTAAGTATTTAATTAATATTTTTTTTTTTTTAGTTTTTTTTTCTTTTTGGTATCTTTTCAGGTTTCTATTTTCTCTTTTAGGTGTTTTTTTTTATTTTTTTTTTATTTTCTATTAGTATTTAATCTTAGAAAATTTTATTAAATTTTAATATTTCAACCACTAATTCTGGTCTTTATTTTTTTCCCGACGATTTCCCGGCCTGAGCTCAAACCTACTCTCCGCGCACGTTTGGCATCAAAATCCCCAAAACGGACTGGGCTATCCGCGGTAAAAACTATAAATAAAATTTCCTAAAACCTTTTTTTTTATTTCAAACCTTTTCTTTTATTTCTATACCTTCTTCTCAGATTCCTGTCCTGTCCGTCGAGTCGTCCAGGTTAACACTTTCTTATGTCTAACAAAACCTTTTTTTTTTTACCAAGCACCCCTGGCGTGGTGGTGCTGATGCAGCTGCTCCAGCGTTGGATGAGTCGGACTAGCTGGCGGTGGCAAGTAGCAGTGGTATGATGGTGTAATTTAATCTTATTATTATATATTTAGTTCTACTTGTACTTTTTGTTTTAAAATTTAAATTTCAAACTAAGTTTAAGTTTAGATCTTAAGTAGCTTTAGTTTCCACTTCAATAAAATATTAACGCCAATAAAAAACCACTTTTTCTCCAGTTTAATTTTAACTCCGGCCACCGGACTCACCGTTCGTCACACCGCAAAAAGAAAAAAAGGAACGACATTTTGCCTTTCAGCGGCCAAGAAGCCTCGGTCAAGCAAAATGTCGTCCTACCATCTTTCCAACAAAATTTGTTTTCAGCAATTTATTTCTGTTTATTTGCTTCTTCTTGTTCTAGCTATATTTTTTTATCTATATTTATCTTTTTCTTAGCAAAACTATTACCGTCTCTTTCCTTTCGTGGTTGGTGTTGCCAACCATTTTCGCTACACCACAGGGTGCACATGACATTCTTTTCTTTTGAGTTTTTCGAAAGTGAGCGTGTTTTCATATGGAGAGGCGGACAGACAGATGAACATGGCGAAATCTACTTATACACGGAACGAAAAAGTTAGTACACCCCCATTCACCACTAGTGGCGATGAAGGGTATAAAAACAAATCAAATTATGAAAACTAAACAACATTCTTTTTAACAGCCTGTTCATCGATTTCGAACGTTAGCGTTCGCAAAGAACATTACATTTAAAACAAAAATAAATTTTAGAATTTGCTTTTTTTGGTTTTTAATAAGGTAAGTAAAACAATGATACATGGTCAATAATTTCGAACGTTAACGTAATTCGTAATAATGTTTTTGTCGTGAACGACAAAATAGGCGACATTGTCTTGCATGGGGTCGTGAACGACAAAATAGGCGACATTTTCATGCATGGGGTCGTGAACGACAAAATAAGGGACATTGTTATGCATGGGATCGTGAACGACAAAATAAGGGACATTATCATGCATGGAGTGAACGACAAAATACGCGACATTGTCGTCTATGTAATCGTCCGATCGAATGAACGACATGATGATCGACAATGTCTTTCTTTGTGTCGTGCACGATTCTCGCGACACTTGTTCGAAAATGTCGTTGACGATTTGTTCTGGCTGTCCCTCACATGTCGTGCAGGAATTAACATTGTCTTGCATCCGTCTTCAAGGATGTCTTAAAGACGTTGCCAACTGGGACATAAAGAATGCTATATATATATATGTATTCAGTTTCCATATTACGCAGATAGAAAATTCCAACACATTGGCAATTATTTGTTTAAGTGAATTGATAAGTTATTTAGCTCTCCAAATTCCAACAACTAAAGCTTCGTACAGACGATGGTCAGATCTTACAATGTTGTCATTTTTCTGACAATGGTGCCATTGTCAGATGCATTAATTTAACACATCTGCCAAATGAAAATAGCGTACAATGTTCACACAGTTGCAAGCAGGCCTGCCATATTTGCCGATTTTTTGCCTCTAAATTATCAAAGTGTCGATTTGCCGATTTTTGCTCAAAAAATGCCGATTCTTCAATAAGCGACATGGTAACTTTTTGTTTGTGTTGGTACATTTTTAAAATTTTATTTGAAAAATGTTCAACTATGAAGAATGAAAGAACTAAATTCAAAAAAAAAAAAAAGAAAAAATGCCATCGGTTAAAATGTGTTTTTCTTTTTCTATAAGGAGAATATAAAGAACCAAGGTATATTTACACAAGGTAGACTCATTTGGGATTGTAGACATGCTGCTCTATAAAAGGAACCGAGTTGTCAAAATTGTCTTCATATAAAACCAAAACAATTTAACGCACACATGTACAAATTTTGGCTCATATACACGAAATTTGACGTTTGGGTTCCAACTAGGGGTAAACAGCTGACAAACATATGGGCCAACGAGTTTACCTTGTGTAAATATACCTTGTAAAGAACTTTATATTTGAGTTTCAAAATGAATAGACGCTTACAAAGGAGTAAGGGTAAGCTAAATTTATATTCACTATCAATAAAAATAATTTGAAAAAAAAAAAATTATTCTTACAAGATTATACGGAATTGAGGATGATGTAGCTATATCCGATAGCCAATCTAATGTAAGGAAGTGAAGTAAATTTGAAAGCTTTTTGGCAAAAATTCAGATTAAAAACGTGAGAATTTTAGTGGTGAATTTCCAAAAATTTATTTTCCTGCCAATCTTTCGAAAACTATGAAAGAAGATGTAGCCAAGTCAACCTAAATAAAACAAAATTCCAAAAGTGTTTAAACGTCTAATAGGAAAAATAATTTGAGGATTTCTTGGATTCCGAGAGAACAATAAAATCAGGGTTACCATTTAGAAAAGTAATAATATTATAATGGCCAAGGTATATTTACACAAGGTAGACTCATTTGGGAGTGTAGACATGCTGCTCTATAAAAGGAACCGAGTTGTCAAAATTGTCTTCATATAAAACAAAAACAATTTAACGCACACATGTACAAATCTTGGCTCATATACACGCAATTTGACGATGGGTTTCCAACTAGGGGTAAACGGCTGACAAACATATGGGCCAACGAGTTTACCTTGTGTAAATATACCTTGATAATGGCAATAAAACTTTCAAATGATGTGCGTAGAAAGGTAAGCGTATGCCGATTTACATGATCCCGAAATCTCAAACCAAAAACAACGAATAATTCTGTTAAAAATAACCTAAAATTTCTCCAGTACATAATTATCAGCGCCCGAAAAGACTTCCAAGCAGTATAAAATATGTGGCATTAAAACCGCCACAGCAACCCGCCTTCTCACTGAACATGAAGTTTTCTGAAAATATACCCGATATAATTTTTTTGTATGTTCACCACTGCGTTGAACGTTGATGAATTAACTTAAAACTTAATAGTATTTTATTTATTTATTTATTTATTTAGTTGTATCCTAGCAAAACAAGATAATTATCTTATAAATGAAAGTGCTAGGGAATAAGATCAAACTTATAATCACAGTTTGTGTTAAGGAAATTAAAAACGTAATATTAAAATAATAACATAACATTAAATAAGCAGAGAAATAGAAAATTGCATCAGACTGGATAGTAAGTGATAAGAAATAGAAAAACTGATAAATTACATAATGCAAAAAAAATTATATAACTCCTTTTTAAACGCATTTGCATTGCCTATGCTTTGTATATAATTTGGTAAAGAATTCCAAAGATTTGTGGTGTAAATGAAAAATTGTCGATGTGACAAAAGACTCTTGTATCTTTGTTGAATAATCTTCCTTCCTCGGTTAGATCTAGCAAATTGAATCCTACTGAACAAATATATAGGCTGCTTAGTGGTAATAATCTTGTGTAAAAAAATAAGGCATTTAAGTTTCAAAAGGTTTTCAAACTTAATTTGAAATATCTGATACGAGTAGAGTGAAATGTGGTCACGACGTCTTTAAGAAATACATATCTTGCAATATTGTTATAAGCTAAGTTGAGTTTACGTTGATCGTCACTGTCACAGTTCGCAAAAATTTCACAACCGTATAATAGGGCAGGAATAAGATATGTTTTCGCAAGTTGCTTACGTATGGAAAATGGTGTTGAATCTATTACTGCCCACAAGTTGCGAAGCATACTATATACTCTACCCACAACGACATTAATATTGTTTGACCAGGTTAGCCGAACGTTAAAAACGACACCTAGGTTCTCAGCTGTTTTAACGTACTCGATTTTATTTCCCTTGATGTTTATTTCCGGTACTTCAAATGATCTATTAGACTTCGAAAGCAAAATACATTTAGATTTGGATGGGTTGATGGATAGCCCATTGGCATTAGCCCAGCTGTCAATTTTGTTTAATTCACAATTAATATAGTTTACACAAGAACTAACATTTTCAATATGGGTACTCATGTAGAGCTGCACATCATCAGCGTACATATGGACTTTGCTGTCAGTCAAAACATCAGGTAGGTCATTAATGTACATACAGAATAAGAGTGGCCCCAGTACAGAACCCTGAGGAACTCCTCTTTTAACATTCAGAGAATTTTAAACGTTATTATTAAGATGGACACGTTGAGATCTTTCCATAAGATACGAATATATTAGGTTGCAGGCTGTATTCGAAAAATAAAATTGTTTTTGAAGCTTTGTTAATAATATTGCATGATCTACCGTATCAAATGCTTTACTATGATCTAGCAGAACTAGAAAAGCAACCAAATTTTCATCCAACTTCGATCTGAGGTCTTCAACCACATCCAGAAGGGCAGTGGTACAGCTTCTAGCTTTCATGAAACCAGATTGCCTATCTGATAGAAAATTATTACTTTCCAAGTACTGATTGATTTGTTTTGCCATGAGGTTTTCCAAAACTTTCGATAAGAACGGAAGAATGGCAATCGGCCTGAATTCGCTGTTGGTTTTAGGAATAGGGATTATTTTAGATAGTTTCCATGCATCGGGAAAAATAGACTTCGTGAGGACAGAATTGAATAAATATGTATAGTAGGGTAGTAGCCTAGGTGTTAGACATTTTAAAAACATGGGAACTAAATCACCGCATTTGATTTTACAGATGACAAACATTCTAAAACTTCAACCTGATTAACGCAACGAAAACTAAAGGGGTTTTGTATTGGGACAAAGCAAATATCATCATAAATGTTACAGGCAGGCGATTGGACGTTTACATTTATAAATTGGTCATTCAGAATGTCAACGTCAGCATCCATGTTACAGGTTTTATTGGATTTCTGGCCTATTCCAATTTTGCGAATTTCCTTCCATTTGGATTTGTTATCCATTGCTGAAGAAAACTTTCTGTGATAGTAAGTAGACTTCGCAAGTTTAATGCGCTTAGTTACCTCCCTACGAGCAGCTTTGTGAAAAGCTTTCAGATCATCAGTTTTGAATCTCTTCCATCGACTGTAAGCAGCATCACGCCTTTCTATTAATGACATTATTTCGTTAGTAAACCAAGGTTGCTGATTCGTAGTGATCCGCTTAGTTTTAATAGGGACACACATGTCATATAATAATTGAACATTCTCCTGGATTAGAGAAAGTTGATCATTTACACAATCAATTGTATATATCTCGTCCCAGAAAACGTTATCAAT
The DNA here is from genome assembly GCA_963931875.1 of Pollenia griseotomentosa. Classification (NCBI taxonomy): domain Eukaryota; kingdom Metazoa; phylum Arthropoda; class Insecta; order Diptera; family Polleniidae; genus Pollenia; species Pollenia griseotomentosa. The sequence goes on from OZ007560.1 coordinate 210,498,885, forward strand.
ATTCTGATTTAACACGGTGTGATCGATATTATGCCAATCGCGATATGAAATATATTTATTCACAGCAGTCGTAGACAGTTTATAAGTCAGAAAGAGAATATCATGATTAGAAAAGACTGAAGCTGAGATTTGATCATAAAGAAGTACCTTAGGTTTATTGTTAACGAATACTAGATCAATCAAACTATTAGAGGACACGTGAAAGTGAGTGGGAGTAGAGTCATTCACCGGATAAAGATGAAGAAAATGCATAGGATCTTTTAAGGGATTATCAACTAAAAGATTATTATTAAAGTCACCAATAATAACAATATCATCAAATTGAATAGTGATATCCTCAAGAATTGAAATGAGGGGATTAACGTTCATGTTACTACTAGGTCTATACACACTGCCCAAAAGCATTTTCTTATTATAAGCAGTAGAGATTTCAAGAAATAAATATTCAATTTCACTGCCAATTCTAGTGGAAAGTTTTACTTTACAAGAAATTCCGTTTCGAACATAAATCGCAACTCCACCACCTCTAGCTCTGGTTTCAACATTATCGACAAGAATTCTTCTATCGGCACGGAATAGTCTAAAACCCTGTAAGCTAAACACTGAATCATGCACATCAAAATGAAACCTTGTTTCAGAAACACAAATGATATCAACACCTGACGATATAAATAAGTGCCGAAATTCATCGATTTTGTTATTTAAACTTTGTGCATTTAAGTGCACAATATTAAGACCAGTCCGTTGTTTGGCCAGGATTCTAAGCATGTTGTACACACAGTCTCTGGAATTTTGACTACTAGAGTTGAACATTTACGTTAGAAGTGTTGGCAATGCTTAAAAAGTTTAGTATAATTGAATTCCAGCGAAAAAAGGAGTTGTAAATAAAAAGTTTGGTTAAAAATAAGAAGTCTATTAAATTGGTAAATAAAGTTTTAAGTATAAAGAAAAATGTATTAAATAACTCAGAACAAAAGACAAGATAAGTTTTTAAATAATATGAGTTATGAGAGACAAGATAAGTTTTTAAATAATATGAGTTCCTATATATTTTACTGAACAATGTGCCTTGGTACACAGCTTTCAGAATCAGCCAGTTCCTCAGAGTTGGGAAATATCGTGTACAGCTGCTTAATGTCATCAATTTGCAATATGTTTTCATCGGCGGTCTTTTTAATGTAGACAAAGCCGCGCATGGTGAACGCACTATGAATTCGATTATTCTTTTTGAGTCGAACAGCAGCACGGAATATTTGCAAATTTGTTTTCGTGTGATTTTCATTAATATAAAACGTATTATCCGAGTTGAGACCAATGTGTCGCAGGCAAAAGTAAAACCCCTTATTAATTGCTTTGAAATTAGCCAATACTAGTGAAAATTTTAGTTTTTTGTGCTGCATACGTTATTTACTGGTGTTTATTGAGTTATTGACATTTTTTTTGCTTTAACAACTTTTTTTCTTATGGCAATTTAGCGTAGCATGAGTGAAATTAATTTTCTAACTGTAATTTTTTTCTTACGACAATGAAGCAAAGCAAGCCTGAATTTTATTTTGTATGAGGAATTAGCAGCATTCGCCAAACAGTGGCGTGTACAGCAAAACAATACTTAACTTTAAAATAGTTGATATGGTGCAAAATTAACGCTTAATATCTCAGAAACCATAAAAAATTTCGTGAAACATGTTTTGGAGTCAGAAAGAGGGTATTCAAAATAAATATATTTACCCCATACTAACTAACTTTTTTTTTAAATGGTCGGTAGATCAAACTTGATAGGTGCGGAATAGCAAAACTGTCAAAATTCTTAACAATGACAACTTCTGTTAAAATTTATTATAGAATCGGACTATAGGCCAAGACGCAGAAAATTAACCCCCAAGAAAAGTTTTATTATGTCTGCCATTATTTCTATCATTATTGTTATATACTATGCTTGGTGTCAACCTTATAGAATTTGACAATTTTGACGGAAATCGATTTTGAAAACAAAACAATTTGAAACCGATAATGTTGTTTTCTGTGGCGCATATTCCTAAATTATCACTAAAGGCTAGATTACACTATCTCACAAGTCTTACGTATTCCATAATACTTTGTGAGATAGAAATCTAATGAGTTTTGTTGCAACTGTCAAAAAATCTAATTTAACATGACAGTTTGTGTTCACACCATCACACAAAGTATAAACACTCACACATGAAATAAAATGCAACCCTGATCCAATGAAAAGTATTATTGTTTAGAAATTTTTCAAAAAACGATGAAGTCGTATGGGATGTCAAACTTTTTTCACAATACTTGTCATTTTCGTGACACATTGCATTCACACTATCACACTTTGTCATATTACTTGAGTTTTTGACATGTATTACACAAAGTATAATAGTGTAATCTAGCCTTAAGTGTTAACTTTTTTAAGTGCCTATTTAAGTTATTTAGTTGGTTTCTTTCAGCACATTATGGGTAAAGCTGTGACTACTCTGCAAAATAACTAGTATTTGGTAAGAAATATACTGGTTGGTGTTTACTTCAAACTAGTTGCACTTTTGATTTTTTCGTATATTATTCTATTTAACATTGGGTTGTCATAGGAGCCCCCAACTAGTTCATTTTTATAATAGCTTAAAACTAGTTGTTTTATTTACAGTATAAGGACTAATAAAAAAGCAAAAGTAAATTTGACGATTCCCTTCAATATTTATTTCATACTTAATTATTGTTTTATAGTGTATATATTTATTTAACCCTTTCAGCCCCGTTGTTGCCTATAGGCAACATTGCAATCAAACGCTTATAACTCCCGAAAATTTCATTTTTTCTTATAACGGTTTTCTGTTCTTAGTAAATATGCATCTTAGCAATGTGTGTGCAGAATTTAATACAATCAGCTTTGATGGTGTTCATTTGCGAACTGTTTTTTTAAGCGACTATACGTATTACAAATTATTTGGAAAAAGTGTGTTTTTAAAAAAACTTAAGAAATTGATATTAAAAAAAATATTTGTGTAAAAAGTGCAATTTGCTTTTTAAAACAGGTTAGTTAATGATATTAAACAACAAACACAAGAAAAAAGTTGTTGCTTTGTCCTCAGTATTTTTTTTTAAAACAATGTTGCTTATAGGCAACATTGGTCCATTATGTTCATAATTTACATAAGAATATCTTGTTCACTAGAAATGAGTGCAAGGGGTTTGACAAAGTTAAAAATTGAAAAACATTATAAATTTTGATTATGATGATTCTGCTGAAGAACGTGAAGATGAAGCCGTCGAAAATTATGCACTTTTGGCACTTTAGGTTAGGTTAGTAAGGTTAGAAAGTAAACTTCACACCCTCACCCAGAGACCAATATGGTCCATTGTGACGCCTTAGTAAGTGAAAGAATTCTAATATGAAAGAATAGGAGAAGTAAAGAGTGAAAACACAGGAAAAGAGGAAGTAGTGGAAGATAAGAAATTGGACTGCACAATCCAACTACAACCCTACTAAACAGAAAACTGCCTTACATGTGCCCAGTCCTCAGTCTTCTGCCGCGCAGCCAGGTCATTCCAATTACAAATCCGATTCTCGAGCCCGCTCCCCGAGACATCTCCTAATTCGCGTAGGAATCTGCTACCCAGTCACCTCAGCCTGCTGATCTGTAGCCTGAGACAGTGGCACAGCAAGTGCTCAACTGTCTTCAACTCCTCTGGGTCCTCACACAAACTACATGTATCCGACATGTCAGTTCTCATTCTACCGCCATCCTGCCTATCATACAGTGGCTTGTGATAATACCAGGCCCTACTCTTGCCCAGCAGCGCATCTGAATTTTACCTACTAAGCACCGGGCACAGCGTGCGCGATACCCGGCAGTATGTTCGGCTCCGCCACATACGATAAGTCCCGCTCAGAGCCCATTCCCTAATTCTTCCAAAGTAGAACCGCATTGGAGGACTGACCGCCTGCAAACTGTCAGGATCCTCGATTTCCAAGCCCAGTCTCGCCAACTTATCAGCTATCTCGTTGCCGGTGATGTTGCAGTAACCCGGTACCCAGCACATTCTCTCCACATAATTCCCTAAGATTTCACCTAAAGCCCTCCTGCAATCATCCACTAGCCTGGACTTCACATATTTTGGAATTTAATAGAAGAAACAAAACAAAGCATGAACGAAAACGAATTGGTGGCTGATTTGATTGAAGGGATTGTTGACGATGAACATGAAAATAATAGTAGAATGTAAATATGGTCGGAGTTGATTTTGCTTCTATGTTGATAGAGCTATATTAAATTAACCACCGTTCCATATTCACCAGCTCTATCATCACTAGATTCTCCATCATCACCAATTTCATCACCACCCGATAGCGGAAGTTCTCGAACAAGATCTTATGTAGCAGAACCCGTAAAAAATAAAATATAAACTAGCAACTGGGTTGAATAGGGATCGAAAGGACGATGCAAGATATGTCACATAGGCTTTCCACGTTCGAAGTGCAGCAAATGCAGAGTATATTTATGCTTTAAAATACAAAAAAATTGCAATAAATAAACTATCAAATATATTTAACATGTGTTTAAAGTTTACCCACAACTGCCCAATGTTGCCTATAGGCAACATCTTATACATGAAGGCTTATTACATAAATTGAAGCAAAATTTACCAGCAAACACACACAAGCTGCTAGAAAGCTACTTAGTCGGTCGTCAATTTATTATTAAAGAAGGAAATTTCTTAAGTTCACCTCAGCCCATTGGCGCTGGAGTCCCACAAGGCAGCATCCTGGGCCCTCTATTATATTTAATTTATACTTCGGACATGCCAACAAGCAACTACACCCAAACTTCAACATTTGCAGACGATACAGCATTTCTAAGCGTCCACGAAAACCGTTATGAAGCATCTCGTTACTTACAGCATCATATATTTCAACTAGAAATATGGTTAAGACAATGGAGGATAATGGTCAATGAGCAAAAATGCGTGCATATAACATTCACCTTGCGCCGGGAATCTTGCCCCCATATTACAATCAACAATCAAATAATTCCTCAACATTCGCATGTAAAATATCTCGGTATACATCTGGATCGGCGATTAACGTGGAAATGCCATATAGAGGCAAAATTAACTCAAATGAAACTAAAAGCCATTCAAATTCATTGGCTTATTGGTAGAAACTCTGTCCTTAGTCTCGACTGCAAACTTCTTCTTTACAACTCCATCTTAAAGCCAATCTGGTGCTATGGTATTCAGTTATGGGGCACTGCCTCGGCCTCTAATATAGAAAAAATTCAAAGACGCCAAAATAAAATTCTTCGAATAATCACAGCTGCCCCTTGGTATGTAAAAAACTCAAATATTCACAAGGATCTCAATGTTCCATTAGTCAAAACTATGATTACGAAATATGCAGTAAAATACTTAAAAAGGCTCGAATTGCATCCAAACCCACTAGCACGAAATATTTTAAATGATAGCGGCCACACTCGCTTAAGAAGAAGAGACACTGCAGCACTTATCCAATTAGATGAGCGACAAACACCTCGATAAGTGAACAGAACCCGTGATGAAGAAAATTTTTGTCTGGCACTGGCAGGACATAAAATAAAGTATTAGGTTAAGATTTGATTAATTATTGTTAGTTCATATTTAAATGTATGAAGATTCAATAAATAATATTGAGAAAAAAAAAAAAAAAAAAAAAAAAATCTTATACATCCTTAACCAGGATAGTTAGAACTTTAAATTTTTTATTATTTCATATCTAGGCATATACGAACTTAAATATCTTAAAAAAAAATTTTTTGAACTGGTCAAAAAAATTCGGGGATGAAAGGGTTAAGAATAATTCTAAGCACTTACCTTTGGAACCAGAGAGGAGAGAGAGAGAGAGAGAATATTGTAATTATTTTTTTTCCTGCTACACCATGTTCCAATTCTGTTGAGTTCCCCTTTGCACAGAATTATAAGAAACTAGCAGAATGCTCCGATGTGGTTTTCGTCACTATTCACAGAATACGGAAAATTTTCTTCTCTTTATTTATTTTTAAACATAAAAATAATTTGTTAACTTTAAAACCAACCAAAATTGTACGTTTGTCTTCTTTTATTGTTGTTGTTATTTCTACAACAGACAGAAAATTGATTTTTTTTTCCTACACTTTTGCAGTGTTGTTGTTATTTCTACAGCAAACGGCGTCACGTATAAAGCTGGGCAGCCGAAATTTAATAATTTTTCATAATTTTTCGACGCCTGACTTGTTATAAACTTTCCGAAAACATTACTACTAGTAATAATATTAGCTGCATGGTATTTGTAAATGCTAAATAACTTATACACTCAAAGAACAGCTAATTGATATCATTTTAAATTTATTTAAAAATTTTCATCTGGCGACCAATTTGTGAAAATTAACTAAAGATGTGTTTTTGGCCAACAAAAACAAAGACCCTATTCCGGAAAGAAGCTTGTATGGGGGCTATGTGAAATAATTCCATAGGATTGGTCCTTGTGCCAATTAGAACACAAGATATGCAGCGTTTGAAATTTAAAAATTCAATATGAATTTCTGTAAAAAGCTACAACAAAATTATAAAATATTTTTGACTTTGTTTTTGCTTTCAATGTAATTGTTAGCGTTGCGTTGCGTTTTACTCAATTAGGGCTTTGAATTATACATTTGTATGTAAATAAGTGTTGTAAATTAACTGAAACCACTTTTGAAATTATTACATTACATATTTGTCATTTGATTTTATTCTTTATATCTGAAAAATAAAATACATGCATATCGCAATTGATAAACAAGATGGCACTAACGCGAAATTTAAAAATGTTTAGTATAAGAAAAAAAATTTTAATTATAGCTTCGTTCGTAATGAAAAAACATTTTCACTTGGTGTTCATAATAGAGCAACAATTTCTTTTGCAACCACACACATTTTGCATTAAGAAACCGTTTGCAAATTTTAGCCACAACATTAGCTGCGTTCGTTTACCCCAAAATTTGTACAAATTTGTACTGGATTTTACTGAAATGCGTTCGCGTACACATAAATTTGTAAGATTTTACTGGAAAAGTTAACGAACGCACATAATATTATGCATTTATTATTATTTTTTAAAATATTTTGTTGAAATTTTCATTCAAAACTAAATAAAATTATTTAAAACGTCAGAAACAATTTCATACATATTGTTGCTGAATTTCTAGTTGACTCAACTTTAGTTACATTTTTTTAAAAAATTTTAGTTACATTTTTGTTTTAAAAATGAAAGGAAAATATATGAAATACCAAGGTATATTTACACAAGGTAAACTCGTTGGCTCATATGTTTGTCAGCTGTTTACCCCTAGTTGGAGCCAAAACGTCAAATTGCGTGTATATGAGCCAAAATTTGTACATGTGTGCGTTAAATTGTTTTTGTTTTATATGAAGACAATTTTGACAAATTGGCTCCATTTATAGAGCAGCATGTCTACACTCCCAAATGAGTCTACCTTGTGTAAATATACCTTGTGAAATACTATCTTTTTTCTTCCTAAAGTATTTCATATATTTTCCTTTTATTTTTAGAAATTTAACTAAAATTTTTTTAAAAATGTAACTAAAGTTGAGTCAAGGCGAATTCATCCCAGGTAATCTCGGTACTGCAACAAGTATGAAATTGTTTCTGACGTTTAAAATAATTTTATTTAGTTTCGAATGAAAATTTCAACAAAATGTAAAAAATAATAATAAATGCATAATATTGTTGTAGCTAAAATTTGCAAACGGATTCTTAATGCAAAATGTGTGTGGTTGCAAAAGAAATTGTTGCTCTATTATGAACACCAAGTGAAAATGTTTTTTCATTGCGAACGAAGCTTTAAGCTTTGTTCACAATGAGAGCAACAATTTCTTTTTTCTTCTATCTTATTTCTTCCCAAAGTATTTCATATATTTTCGTTTCATTTTCCAAACAAAAATGTAACTAACGTTTTTTTTAAAAGTTGAGTCAACTTCTACTTCAGCAAGAATTTGTATGAAATTGTTTATGGCGTTTATAATAATTTTATTTAGTTTGAATGATAATTTTAACAAAATGTTCTAACAAATCTTATACATATGGGCAAATCGCAGAAACAGTCCACCAACCAAAAATTTGTCAAAAAATCAAAACATTTTTTGGCTGCGAATAAGTGATTTTAGAATTCTCTTATCATCCTACTTTTAGGAATTAGATTTTGTATACCTTATGATGCAAAATTCGCTAAAAATTAGGAAAACACATGTCAACTTTTAAAGGTACTTCCACTTTTTGTGGCGTGCGTCACAAAACTTTGTGATCAATTATTTCGCAACAAAAACCTGCTAAGAAATTATGATATACATATGTATGTGTCGCGCAAAATAGAAAGGGACCTAAGGGTAAAAACCGGTTTTGTTCAGGAGAGCCATTTTAAAGATTTAAATACGTGTATCTTTGGTGTACCATCACATCATGAAACGCGCATATCTCTGGGAGGGAACACTTTTGGGTCATGGGATCGGTCTCATTCGATGCTCAGATGTTGTCCACATCAAAAAAAAAAAAGTGAAAATTGATTTTTTTTACCCTTAGGTACCTTTCTCTATGCGCTGTCACATATGCCATTCGTAAGTACATATTAGTGTCACTAAACACTATCCCCGGTATTTATAAACGATTGTTAAATTTAACAAACGTTTATTAAGGAGAATTTTCATCCAAAATTTGTTTTGTAAACCTTTATTAAATTTAAATTTTTTTATAAATACAGGCTTATACATATGTATATATAAGTTGAAGCTATCTTTTTTGAAAGACCAAAAAATGTTTATACCTATATCAATCAGAAAACGCGTGCGAATGTAGCGTTCGTTACGCAGGATTTGCCCATATATAATTACGGGAACAATTTTTTTGTAGTTAATTTTTAAGTATTTGTGTGTAGATACCCTCAAATAATATTGGACTACCTGCCCTGCAAATCATATTGGACTACCTGATGCATTTTGATAAAATGGACTACTCCATGGACTGGTCCAATGTAATGCAAGCATGGACCATGTCTTTGTTAAAAAGTGTTTGTAGTGAGACGATATGTCTTCGTTTTTTAACGACATGTTTTCGTTTTTGAACGACTTCAAAACTAATCTTGTTGAGTATACCATGGAGTAGTCTTAAGAATTCTCCTTTGTAGTCCTTTAACATCGTAATGTAAAATAGACCATGTTTTTTCCATACGTTTGGGTTATTTTTGGACTAGTCCTAGTCCCTTTTGGGCTACATTTTACACGCGTGTTTGGACTAGTCCTATTATTTGCAGGGTAATCCATTTTAATAAAATGGACTACTCCTTGGACTGGTCCAATGTAATGCAAGCATGGATCATGTCATTGTTAAAAAGTGTTTGTAGTGAGACGACATGTCTTCGTTTTTTAACGACATGTTTTCGTTTTTTAACGACTTCAAAACTAATCCTCTTGAGAATACCATGGAGTAGTTTTAAAACTACTACTATGTAATCCAAAGCTAGGTTATATTGTTCTGCCGTAGGACATCGTAATGTTAAATAGACCATGTTTTTTCCATATGTTTGGGTTACTTTTGGACTAGTCCTAGTCCCTTGTGGGCTACATTTTACACGCGTGTTTGGACCAGTCCTATTATTTGCAGGGTATGCACAATACAAATTTCTTTTCTACATTTTTAGAATTAAAGTGTTTAAAAGGCGTTTTAATTTATCTTACAAACACACGTACACATACATATGTATTAACGGGTGTTGAAAATACCATTGCTTTTTGTTGTTCTTTTAACCCTTTACGGCGTCATGTTGTATTTCTGCAACATACCCTTAAAGTACGTGTAAAAATATTATATATGGTAGCATAGCAAGTCGATGTTGCAGTTTGGCAACATAGCATTCTTGCGGTTTAAAAACTAAAAGCTTTCTAGACAGCAACATGTTTGTATAAATTTCATTCAAGTGACGCGTGTGCAGAAATCTGTTGTGCGCTCTTTGAATGCATTTGCAAAAAATTATTTTTTTAAGTAATAGTGATATTTGGCTATTGAAATTGCCAATTGAGGTGTATTATTTTACTATTTTTTCAACATTGTGAATGATTTTTCTTTAGTATCAAAATGAGCCGTTAATTGCGTAACATAACTCCTAGGGACCTAGAAATGATTCTATCACTATGAGAAGATAGTGAATATGGCCTTGATTTTTCTGATAACGATGATGCTGGCGATCCGACGTACGAGTCAGACCGAAAGATGTCAAGTTGGACCAATACGGACACTGGCCAGTTTGGGTCGATAAACGCATGAAATGTCTATTTCCAGAATGCAAAGGCTATACGCAGACATCTTGCGAAAAATGCGGGGTTAGACTGTGCTACAATAAGCAAAACAAAATTTTTCATATTCTTTTTCATTTCTGCAACATATAATTTTTTTCAATAAATAAGATCTTAAATATGAACAAAATTTTTTTTTATTAATTTTTCCATTAATAGTAGCCTATTTACTACCTTTTTACCAAAAACTAACGAATTTGGCGTTTTTGCGCCGTAAAGGGTTAAATGTTTTCTTTTTTTTTTTTTTGTACTTGCAACCAGTTATACCAGAACTTTTAGATGCAAAATCAGCAAAAAACCATAATTTTTCAGCAAAAAATCTGCAAAATCTGCATTGTTTTTAAAAATCTTCAATACACATGTATTACATTTTTTTTTTTGTAGTTTATTTAGAAAAGGATAAACCAATTAATTTTAAAATATACGACAATATTCTGGAATTTTATTTTTGCGCAAAATGATCGTATATGACAATTTTTTGAAATTAAGTTTTTGATGCAATCTTGTTCTACATTCAAAGAGACGTCACCTGACAAAATATTGTAGGCGAATTCCACTTCGTTGCTCCAAAAAGCACATGTATATTTTCATTTTGATATTGCAAGCGAATGTAGAAAAATGGCTGTCCTGTAAAATTTGGTTTTTGTAATATACGATAATTTCGGGCAAAGGGGTCGATATGGTAGTTTAAAAGTAGTTCTGGTAAATATCTATAAGTGGTCCTCTAAGTACGAGGTATAAAAAAGAAATATTTTCGACAGGGTATGACTTTCAGAACACCACAAAATCACACGTGTGATTTCAAAAGCAAGTGGTTTGAAAGTGAAAATATGAAAATTTTGAGCTAATACCCTCTTTTGATCAAGTGCGTTATGTATGGTGATGATAAATGTGAATACTCACTTTGTATTTTTGAGAAATCAGGAGTTGTGAAGTATAATTATAAAAATATTCAATAACATGTTAAAAATTATAAAGTTGATTGAAGTTTAAACTAAATTAATATTTTGCTTGTTTGTAATCCGATTCGTCAGATAGAGGTTTGGATTTACGCTTTTGAATAATACCCTTAAAAGAAATAAAAACATATTGTTTTTTTTCATTCTGCACATAAAGAATTTTTTGTTTGTTAAATCGTTGAATTTTTGGTTATAAATACCTGTATTTTTTGCCACTCTCTATCTAATTCGGCCTTTTCGCTTTTCTCGGTTTTATTTTTACGAGTTTTACGACCATCTTGCATTTTAACACCATATTGGAAAGCAGCTTTAGGTAAAGCTTCTTTAGTGCTCATGTAATCCGAGTATTCTTCTTGAGTATCAAAATCCCAACGTCCTATAGGACCTTTTTTATTACCTAAATCCATTTTTGTATAATCCACCTCATCGTCAGAATCGTCAATGGCATCATTCATTTCCTCTAAGCCGGGATAACATTCAGCATAGCCTTCAGGTTCGTTGGCAAAACGGGAAACTATGGATTTATTGATTTTAGGAGGTGGAGGTATAGTAGTTATAATAGGTTCCACTTCATCTGATTGTTTAGTTGAATCTCCGAAATAAGATGAAGATTTAGATGTTGATGAAGATGGATTGCCATATTTATCTGATTTCGAATTGGAATCATTTTTAGTTGATGGTTGATAATCACCAATGTCATCGTAAATGGAGTCTCCTGCGTTTTGTTTTTGTAATGATTTTGCTGATGACATAGTAGAAGAGAGTAATTGATTTATATCTCTTTCGTGAAATAAAGGTTTATCTTTGTCACGTTTCTTATTTTTCTTATTGCGCCCACCAGCCCTCAAATAAGATAAAATTTGTGATAATTTATTGATTACAATGTCATTGGTTGTCAATGTAGCTGCATCTTCTCTATTCAAAGGAACCTCATATTTAGATCGTATTAATGTTGTTGGAATATCCGTTTCTCCGGAATCATCTTCCAAATCAATGACATACGCCATTCTGCCTGGTGCAAATAACTCAATGCGTTGTATTTCTTTGGCTCGTCTTAATTGGATTATATTGTATATATTGCGTGCCATTGGACTTTTTATTGCCATACTATCTTCTGCCTCCCTGCGTTCTTGTTCTAATCTTTCTGCTGCCGCTTGTGCTTCCGCCATTTTTTCAGAGGCAGCAGCAGCTGCTGCCATTTCCCGTTCCTCCTGTTCCTTTACTGTCAATTCTGAACGTACCTTTTGCAAAAGTGCATAATCCAAACCTTTTACCAAGTGGGTATGCTCCATATCACCACCCAAAAATTTAGATTCCTGTATAATACGTCTTCTTCTTTCGGCAGCATCAAATCCGGATTTCATATCGGGAGCAACAGCACGGTAAGCATTTGTATTGCCATGACCTGGAGTACTTACATTTTGATAATCGGGGTTAGCACCATCTCTTCGTTCACGGGCACGATCTCTGTACTTTTCCGACAGCTCTTGCAGCTTATTGTCCTCTTGCTTTTTTAGGGCAGCATAAAAATTTTTTTTCTTACGTCTTAAATCTCCCCTTTCACTACTGCTACCCACTGCTGCATTGGGAATTTTCTTTTTTTCAGCGGACGCTGGTGTACCTGGAGTGGCAAACGTAGCCGTAGCCAAGGAGGTGGCAGAACCAGATACAGGAGCCCTTGGTGTTGCAAGTAGTTTTCGGAAGTCATCGTTAGTCAATCGCACCGACGGTGGCGGTTCCATGTGAGATGGTTCAGCCATATATATGTTGTTCGTTATTTAAAGTAAATTGATAGATTTATAGAGAGAAGTTTTAACAATTTTTACACTAGCCAATAAAAAAACAAAATTTTGTCATATAAATATTTTGTTAAAAGCAAGGTGAATTGAATGTTGAAATAATACAGGTGGCAGCACTACGCCAGATGACGATTTTTTGCCAGTACTGGCAAATGTAAACGCCATGTAAGCTCAACTCAAGGTATATTTACACAAGGTTAGGCTTGCCAGACGTACTGTTTTCAGAAGTACGCGTACTTTTTTTTACCATTTGTACTGCTTACTGCATAACCATTAAAGAAGTACGTAATTGTACTTTTTTTTAGCTTTTGTACTTCATTTTGTACTTTTTTTGCACAAAATAAAACATGTTTTGTGCATATTGTATTAAAAGTGCAAAAAACCAAATTTCGACAAATTTTCGAACTAAAAACACTGCAAACCTGAAAGAAATGTTTAAGTTTTGCGATTTGAAATGGTTTGAAATGCTGCGTCATGTACCAATTCAATGTCGCCTGCAGTTAAAAGATTAAAAAAAACCATCGTGCCGTAAAAGGTTACATGTTGTCCCAAAACTGTTTCGTATTTTTTATTTGTATTTTCACTTCCTCATTCAAACAACTGAAAAAAATGTTCTTTTTGGATTAAATTTAATTTACCTATGCAGTGACATCTTTAAATTTGTCAGATGTTTCAAATTAAATGTTTAAAACAAAAACGCTTTGTTTATTTTTATAAAAATATTAATATTAATTTTCAATTTAATGTTACGTGTTTGTTAAACAATTTAATTATTCTAATTTTACAATTTAATAATTCTAATTTAAGAATTAAATTAATGTAAATTTAAAAAATTACAAATATTTATCACTTTTTTTGTTCTTAACAATGCCATTTTTTATTTATTTAAAATAAGTTTTTATTATTAATTCACTTCGCTCTTTTCTCCAAAAAGAAAATTTTTTTCAGTTGTTTGAATGAGGAAGTGAAAATACAAATAAAAAATACGAAACAGTTTTGGGACAACATGTAAGCTTTTACGGCTCGATGGTTTTTAAAAGGTTTATTTAACAAATTTTCATAGTAAATTCGTTTCATAAACCTCTTATAAACCTGTTTTATTTTTTATGAATAAGGGGTTTTATATTAAAAAAAAAAGATTTCTTATTTTGTGCTCTTTGCTATGCATTGAATTTTATATTTTTTGTTTATAGTTACATTAACTGCCTGTTTTTCAAAATAAATTTAAAATTTTCGCTTGGGAATTTATATTGAAACAGGAATAAAAGAACTCAATATTGTTTTTGATGTACTGAATTTTAAGTTAATAAAATAAAAAAAAATTGTACTTCTTTTTACATTAATGTACTGCCGTTTTTTTCCCGATGTACTGTTTTTATGGATTTCATATCTGGCAAGCCTACACAAGGTAGACTCATTGGGGAGTGTAGACATGCTGCTCTATAAAAGGAACCATGTTGTCAAAATTGTCTTCATATAAAACAAAAACAATTTAACGCACACATGTACAAATTTTGGCTCATATACCCGCAATTTGACGTTGTGGTTCCAACTAGGGGTAAACAGCTGACAAACATATGGGCCAAAGAGTTTACCTTGTGTAAATATACCTTGGCTCAACTCGTCAGCCAAGGCGAATTTATAATTTGCCTTGTCGTCAGCTGTTCAACAGCTGTATCCACGGCGAATTAAAAAAATGGTGAAACGTCAAAATCAAGGTATATTTATAGCAGGTAGCCGCGAGATTACAACAATTGTACAATAAAACAAGCAACAGGGCTTTTTATTGTTGTTACATAGCGTCCAAGGCGAATTTACACAAGGTAAACTCATCTCGTCAGCCGTTCATCAGCTGTATCCACGGCGAATTAAAAAAACGGTGAAACGTCAAAATATTGTTTTGATTCTATTCTGAAATTTGACAACAAGTGGGAAAATTTCATAAACAAAATACATGGGGCTTTTTGTAGTTGTAGAGTTGCACTTACCTTGTGTAAATTCGCCATGATAGCGTCTTTAACTGACAATTTTTTGTCATACCAAACGTCAAAGTCTATATAAAAAAAACTCAAAAATTTTTGTCAGCGTTTTTTGAATATGAAGTTTGACGTTTGGTATGACAAAAAATTGTCAGGTAAAGACGCTATGTTATGTGGTACGAACTGTCAAACAGCAAAGGGGTTGATAAGAGACAAAAAAGACAAAAGATAAAGACAAAAAACTTGTTTACTTGTTTTCTATACAACATTTGACAGTTCGTACCACAAAACAAGCAAATAAAAAATAAACAGCTGGCTTTCCGAGACTACCTGCTATAAATATACCTTGGTCAAAATATTATTTTGTTTCTATACTGAAATTTGACAACAAGTCAGAAAATTGCAAAAACAAAATACATGGGGCTTTTTGTAGTTGTAGACTTGCACTTACCTGTTATAAATTCGCCTTGTCTAGTACCCTACAAGAACATTGACAGTCATTTGATGTATGATATAAATAGTTAACATAGTGAAATGAATATTGACTAAAAATTTATTTATTTCATCGCGTTCGGCAGCAAAATTAAATTTTAGCTTAAAATTTTGTTGACGTATACGGAGACTTTTTTCAATTTTGTTGTAATGTTCGCTACAAGAAGACTTCCGGTCATTTTACTAGTTATATGACCGGTAGTGGTGACTGATATATTGGTTAAAGTTTCTATTAGTTTATTAAGAGCAAAACTAATAGAACTAATGAATTCCACTCGACTACGGAACATATATCTGTACTGCTTACTTGCTGCTTTTAATTAGGCAATGATAACCTAAATAATGGTAAACGCTACCTAGTTAGTCATTACGTAAATATTGGTTAGCACTAGCTAGTTAATTATAATGTCTTTATAAATTAAATTTATTATTAAAAAAATTATAATCGAATTTCATTCATACATTACATAGTCAGGAAATTAGACTTCAGAAAAGTAAATACCACGTACCATTATTTCTGTGGAAGCTCTATAATGTTCCACTTCTTGCATGGGTCTGGAAATGGAGGTAAACGTAAGTGTGACGAATTAATAACACTGTACTAGTTGCAAAATTAGACAAGCCGGGCACATGTCGTTTTAGTATAATTCGGGTACGCTGAATCCAGTGATGCCCACCGTTTTTTTAGGTTAGCTCTTGTTTTCGAGATATACCGTTATTTCGAAAATGGAGGAGGTTTTACAACATATATTCGCGTAACTCAAAAACGGTTCAGTTTATTAAAATTACTAAAAAACCGAAATTCCTTTAAGAAAAGTAAATGAGAAAAATTAATATGAGCAGTCGTTTTAGAAACATAATTTTTTTATTATCAAAATTTCGAAATTTTTGTTTTTTAAAAATTCATAAAAAATTGGAAAATGCAGCTAGGCTTCTTATTTTTTGCAGAAATATAAAAAACGAAGCCATAAATGATTAAAATCAGTTTACAACTTTTGATTTTATTCACAAAAGTCGACAATTTTTAATTAATTTAAGAATTTCATAAAACGCAATATTTGTATGGGAGCACCATAAGAAGTGGCGATAACGGGAAATTATGTCTCGAGAAAATGTTAAAGACAAAAAACTAAATGAGGTTGGTCATACATTTTATCCCACTAAGGGCAACTCCTGAGCATTTATGGGACTTTTTCTTCAATATATCTCTAGACTGCATTGAACATTTTGTATGGGAACCCCCTTAAGGAATGGAGATAGCACATAGGTATATTAGAAATAAATGATTCAAGGCCAATTTCACCAAGTTCGGTTATAATTAACTATCAGTTATAGCTGTCAAAACATATTGGTAACCGGAACTTTAAATAGAGGTTAGTTTTAACCGAACTTGGTGAATTTGGCCGTAAGATGAAAAACAAAGTGGGGTTGGTCATACATTTGACCCATCTAGGGGCATCCTAGGCGCTGCAGGGGCAAAATTTAAGAATTTAATTAAACACCCATATTTGTATGGGAGCCCCCCTAAGGGGTGGAGATATATGGCAAGTATGTTTTAAGAAAATGTTAAGAACGAAAAACTAAATGAGGTCGGTCATACATTTTATCCCACTAGGGGCAACTCCTGGGCATTTATGGGACTTTTTCTCCAATATATTTCTAGTCTGCATTGAACATTTTGTATGGGAGCCCCCTTAAGGAATGGAGATAGCGGGTAGGTATGTTAGAACTATGTAAATGATTGGCCCATCACACATTAGACTTATTTTTAAGCGAACAATTTTTGTTTCATCAATCACACACTGTAGTAAAAATATCTGGCATAAAATGTGTACGTGTACAAAACTTTGTATGTATTAGTGTTTTTTGCATTCATTTGCCCAGCGGGAAAAAGAAGGAGTAAAAAGGCCTTCTAGAAGGCCTCTGTACCCCTTCTTTTGGATGTACAAGGCCTTCTTGCTCCATTCCATACTCATATCTTTTTTACACACGTTGTCATTGCGGAGAAGGCCTTCCGCTTTCGCTTCTTCAGCAGGTACATAAGAAGGGTAACGGGACCAAAAAAAAATTGATTTTGCTTTTGCTTGTGCAAAAAAACAATACAAAAAATGTTACTCCCTTCTCATAGAAAGAGCCGAGGCCTTCTATGAGGCCTTCTTTAGCAGTTAGACAAGAAGAGCAATTGAATCAAAAAATCTTTTAAGCAGGCCTTTAAAAAGGCCTGAAGTAAGAAGGTCTTCTGAGTTTTCCCGCTGGGTGTTTTTGAAAATCTGCATGTATTGGTTTTGTGCTGCTTGTGCGGGGGTGAAGCCGGTTGAAACTTTACGCCAACGAAAAACCATTCCCTTCACCTCGCTTGCCTACAAACTGCCATTTTACGCCAGCATAATTAGTCTAGTGTGTGATGGGCCATTGAGATGAAAAATAAAGTGGGATTGATCATACATATGACCCATCCCAGATTTATGCCATGTGTTCCATGGGGTAAATCAGCAACGCTTTTTTGACCATTTTGGATGCACCCAAATTTCTCGGGAACTAACCGAACGATTTTTTGCACGCATCGCTCATTTTGTCAGAAAAACTATTTACTTTCAGAACATATGTATACAGTTTATACCGTGCAAAAGCCTGTGTTCCATGGGATACCTCAAAAACGCTTTTTACTGACCATTTTGTATGCACCCAAATATCTCGCGAACAGACCGAACGATTTTTTGCACGCATTGCTCATTTTGTTCCTAAAAGTTTATTTTTTAATTTGTGTTAACTATTTTTTGTATTTTTATTAAAAATATTAGTTAATTTTACTTCCCCTTTTTAAATTTCCTAAATTCGGCGCTAACTTTTTGTTCTTATTCTGCAAATCACCATAATTTGGGTATTTTGTTTTCCCGGTTCTTAAATTCCCAAATTCGACGCTATTTCGTCGACACAATCTTGGCTCACGTCTGAAAGTAAATTCGACTTGGTACCAGCTGATTTCAGATAAAAAATTACACAATTAAATTAATGCCCAAGTTTTTGTTTTAAAAATAATGAATGATATAAAACGTTTAAAGGACCAACAAAGAGACAAACACCCGGGTTTCGATGGTTATATGGATTGTATGACAAGAGCTTTATTTACCGGTTTGGCATCATTTTGTTTGGGTATGCAGTTTTGTGAGAAATCTATGTATTACCACATACATATGTAATGTGGCAAATTAATCTTTATTGCATAATTTTCTACCTACCTGTAGGTTTTTCTGGTCTCTACTTTACACAAAAAATTATACAAACGAAAATTCGCTATCCTTTACAATACAACATTCTAACATCTACTGTGTCAGCAACAATAATTGCATATCAGGTGACAAGTACTCGCACAAAATCATGCCAGGCCGCATGGATGGCAGCAGAAGATAAACACACAATACTTAAGGAAGCTGACTTTTAACTTACAAATTACGCGAAAAAAATTTAATAAAAAATGTGTTTTAGTTTCATTTTTAAGAGGACTTCGTCCGTTGCAAAACAGTGCTTAAGCTTTCAAAGCTGTTTCAATAAAAATGTTAAATATTATCCTGCAATACCGAAACTTATGCTGCAACACCAGCAACTGCGTTGTAAATATACCCAAAATAAAGGTGTTAAAGGTTTGCGTAACCGAAAACATCAATATGAAGCCAAGGAGAGACAAATTGCTGAGGATGAAGCAAACAATGATTTTAAAGAAACATTAAACTTGGAAGATGGGTATGGAGCCATACGTAGTATTTTATAAAATTTATATAAATAAAAATTTATTTCGTAAACAGTGAATATGATTTAGTTGCAAATGGAGCTATGAATGTAACGCGTAAATCAACACAACCACAAAATGTTTTGGTCATACAACCCTATATTAAATGGGGTCCAAAACGAGCCAAAATCACTTCACCAGACGATCAATTGGAGGAAGCTAAAGCATTAATACATTCGGTAACAAATTGGAGTGTAGCTTTAGCGATAAAAGTACCCTTGGAAACTTTAGAACGAAGAACTCTTTTTGGCAAGGGTAAAATGGAAGAAATACGAAATTTGGTTAATGAGTTGAGACAAGCTAAATGTCATAACCAACAGCCACTTACATGTGTTTTTGTTAGTAAAGGTGCATTGAATTTTGCTCAAAAAAAATTGCTAGAATCGACTTTTCATTTACCTGTAATGGATCGTTATTCAGTAGTTATACAAATATTACGTTTACATGCTACAAGTGCTGAGGCTCGTTTACAAGTTGCTATGGCAGAGATTCCATATATTTGGTCACAAGCAAAGGATACAAATACATCGAAGTCTACAAAATTGGGTTATTCTTTGACTGATACGCAACGGGAAATCTTAAAGTCAAGAGAGAAAAAGCTTAAAATGGAATTGGAGCGTATAAGAAATCATAGGTATGTACCTACTAGTGATGTGACGAAAATCCAATTTTTAATATTCGCGAATACGAATACAAATATTTTAGCCTATACTCGTCGAATACAAATATCGAATCTGAAATTTAGGTCCGCACGATATTTCAAATATGATTCAAAACAATTGTGTCGATAACAATAAATTGGGAAAAAACTTCTAAATGTATTTACCAAGGTAAATTTACACAAAATAAGGAAAACAATTGCGTCGATACCAATAAATTGGAAAAAAAACACACTTCTAAATCAACTAAATTATGAATTCCCCTGGAGTTTTTTCCCATTTATACAATTGAATTTACATAGGAAAAATGGGAAAAGGGAAAAGAACTCCCGGGAAATTTTTATTCATAATTGGGCTGAATGTATTTACCAAGGTACATTTACACAATGTAAACTCGTTAGCGGACAGAGATAAGCTGTGTTCATTTACTAAAATTTTTACAAATTTGTAACAATTGTTATAAGTAAATGATACAAGTATATGTTACAGTAAATGTCACAATTAATGTCACCATAGTGTCCACATAATCTGTGTATTCGGGCGAACCCAGGTAATAACCACCATCGCTAATTTCACCCAAGATCCGCGAGTAACCCTCTGTGAAATTTCCCATCAGTCCTAATTCCCTCAGTGGAAGCATGCTCTTGGCTGCAATTCCCATCAGATACTGCTCTATAGGCAGAAGGTGTAGAATAATATCCAGGGCCGCCTAAGGCTTGCTTCTAATGGACCCTGTCATGCCGATCGAAGCACACATCGGAGCCTTAGGCAGAAGGTCCCTTCGACTAGCCAGTCTCATTGCCTTCCACCAAACTCAGCATCGGTACGTAAGAATGGGTCTAACCACCCAAGTGTACAGCCAACCCACCACTGAATAACCCATTCGATCCATTTTACCAAGAATAACGGAAGCCCTAAATCACTCAGTGCCTGCCTAATAGCCTCTATCCTCAAATTGTTAAAAGCTCCTTCTATATTCCGGAATGCCGCAAGATACAATGTTTTGCAATCCCGGTTCTATATAGCCCACCACATCATGAAGCGCGCTCTCAACAGACCAACCCTTACTATAGGCGTGTTGAGTGCCGCTGATGATGCCGGCGTCAATCTTCGTCCTCAGATGTAGATCAATCAGTAGAAAGACTGTCTTCAAAAGAAAAGACGATAGGCTGATTGGTCTAAAATCCGTGGGCTTAGAGTGACCGGTTCTACCTTGGGGCAAATAAATTAAATTTTTACATTGCAATATAAAACTTACCTTTACTTTTGTACTAAAAAAATAAATGAAAAATAATTTCTTCAATCAACATGATTGCGCATTTTTTAGATTTGTTAATTTTAAATTTTGCCACTGCTGTCTTCAGAAAATTTAATTGTATCCACATTACAGTTACATGTATGTTTATTTTCTGCGTTGACAGAATGGGCATGTTCGAAAATGCATCACTCCACAGCATTTGATGCGCTGCGCGTTCATAAAAGAATCACTTCAAACGTCAGCTGTTCGAAAATACAAAACAAAAGTATATGATGCGTAAACAAATCTAAAATACGCATCACAATAATGGCTGATACCAAGGTCTATCCAATAGGTCTGCGCAAGAAGCCAAATGTTTTTTTGGTTTATTCCTCAATGATGTCAAAGTTGTTTACATTTTCCTTATACATGTATATTTTTGTATATTTGGTTTTTTTTCCACACATACATGCACACAAATCACATCTTTTGTTTTCCCCTGCAGTTGTAAGATTTTGACAACGGCGGGTTGTCAAAAATGTAACCAAACTGCGGAACAAACAAGCATACATGTGTTTGGGGTGTAGCTGAGGTAACAATCCTTTGTCGAAGTCCTGAGGGCTCCGAGTCGTTCCGGTGCGAAGAACCGATTGTTAGGGAACGTCTCAACTCATACTGGTCGAGAATTGACCCTAACACCCCCAACGTCTGCCCTGCATGCGGTGAATTATTTAATTATTTATTAATTTTTTTTATTAATTTATTAATTATTTTTTTTTAAAGGATACATGGGAGGTACATGAATTCTTTCACGGAATTTTTTGTTAAACTTAAAATTTTGTTTATTATTATCATATATACCTCCATGCAAAATATTATTAGTCTGGGTCAACTCCTTCTATTTTTGCACAATTTTTTTTTTTCACATCAAAGTATTGTGTGTCGTCTGCTAGAAAATACAAATTTTTTTAAATGACGTTGATGTTTCAATCGTTATCAACGAGGCTGATAAAATCATGGCAAATAAATCCTTATCGTGGTTGGCGAATTTAAAATACGCTTACGAATGTTTGGTAATAGATTAAAGAAAAAGGTTCACGTTTTCTTGGCGTTATTTAAATTCGCCAACTACATTAAGGTGAATATTGAAAAATTTTCGCAAAATTTCGGGTTCCCCAACTGTATTTAAAAAAAAAAAATAATAATAATCAGCCTTATTACGGTTGCCGTTGTCGTAAATATTTAAGAACACTTACATTCGAAAAAATGTTTATTATATTTTTCTATTTTTACAACATTTTTAGAAAACTACTGCGGAACAAACGTAAACAACAAAATTATCCTATTGTGGCTGTTGTTGGTTATACAAATGCTGGAAAAACTTCGTTAATCAAAGCTTTAACCCAAGAACAGACTATAGAACCTAAAGATCATTTATTTGCTACACTTGATATTACAGCTCATGCCGGAAGACTGCCATGCAATCTTGAAGTCATTTACATGGATACCGTTGGTTTTATGTCTGACCTTCCCACCGGTCTAATAGAGTGCTTTGTAGCCACTCTAGAAGATGCCATGTTGGCCGATGTTATTTTACACGTCCATGATGTATCACATACTTGTTATAAAGCTCAAAAGCAACATGTAGAATCTACTTTAAAAACATTGACTCGAAATATGTATTTAGACGAAAAGAATAAAATTAATTTACCGCCAATCGTCAGTGTTGGCAATAAAATCGATTTAATTAATACAAACGATGTTGGTGATTTTTCGGGTCTCATGGTGTCGGCTAAAAAACAACAAGGTCTATCGCAATTACTTGGCGAAATCGAAAACCATATACTTAAAACTACTAATAGAAGAAAACTTACAATACGTGTACCCAATGGCGGCATTGAAATGTCTTGGCTTTATAAAAACGCGGCTGTCGTGAATATGAAGGCTGACAATGAAGATTCACAGACTTTGTCAATGGATATTGTTATAAAGGAAAGTGTTTTAGAACAATTTAAAATACAGTTTTGTCAAAAATAGATAATACATATTTAAATAAATTTTTTTATACTATTATATCAATTATGTTTTATCAGCCTTATTACGGTTATCGTTGTCGTTAACGACGACGTCGTTTTTTGTTTGTAATATATTAAAATTGCACACAACCTGTGTTCTGTAATCTACTACAAAAAACGGCTTAGTCGTTTACGAAAACGAATTACAAAACAAAACTGAATAGCGGAGTACCTCTCTCACCATTAAACTGAACAGTTGCTGCAACAAAATTTGTAAGTCTGGACGATGACTAAAGGTACGGTCACATATGACAAACATTTGACGAAAAAACCAATAGACAAACTAAGTTTATTTTCTTTAATTTTAATAAAAATATCGAGGGCCTATATTCAAAACCCTCTATCTTTGATTTTCACGAAAATTACTTTTTAATGGTAAAATGTTCTATGGTGTGATTTTCATAACAAACATATTTTTTTTTTGCTGTTTTATTTGCATTTTTGTATTTTCTCTATCTTAACACAATATTAATTTTTCTGGATGCAAAACCCTCTATCTTTTCTAATAATTAATTTTCAAAATTTTTTTGCAATAATAACAATTGTTCTTGCAATACATGTTTTTTTTTACTATTTATTGCAAGCTGATCATAAATTTGACATTTTTAATAGTTTATCAAAATAGCGAAAGCCGATTTTGAACTGAACTACCATGAAAATATTTTACATGCTTGTTTTTGGAAAATATAACCCATAGCACAAAAATAAATGATTAAAGTTGGAATTTGCTTAAAAAGTGTCTTCTTTATAAGTGTTACTATGATATTATTGTCAAAAAAATAAGTAATTTATAGGATATTTAAAATCGTATGTAGTTTAAATATTATTATCGTGTGATAAACTTACATGAAAAAAAAAATAAAGCAAATTAAGAAACTGTCAAAAATTTGAGCATGAAACTAGAAATTATATTTTTTAAATGTTTTGGGATATAACCTGGGAAGCTTAGCAAGTGTTTGAAAAAAGCCACGTCGTTCGCAAAGATAAATCTTTTGAGGAAGAGAATTTGGATTTATGTATGCCTCGCAAAGATTAATCTTTTGAGGAAGAGAATTTGGATTTATTTATGCCTCGCAAAGACCAATGCGATCTCTGTATCGGATTTAAGGCTAAACAAGTATCAGCTGATGAATATAATCAACACATTTCAAAAAAAAATCGTGCACAGTATGAAAAAAGTATTGATGAATTTTCAGCTGAGAATGGTGAACGTCACGTTTTTATAATGGACGATCAAGCAGTAAAACTGTGTCCAATATTAATGCATCAGCAATTTACTTTAAGCAACGCCTTCAGGTACACAATTTTACTATTTATAATATAGGTACTCATCAGTGCACAAACTATTGGTGGAGCGAAATCAATGTCCGCGTCATTATTTGTTCCCTGTACTATTCATCATTTAAAAACGTATTGATTATCAGATTCATTGCCAATTACAATTTTCTCGAATGGTTGTGGCTACCAAAACCATAAGCATTCTTTTTCTAATGCTCTATCCAATTTTGCTGCTGAAAATAATATAGTTATTAAACAGAAGTTCTTAGAGAAAGGCCATACGCAAATGGGGTGCGGTAGTGCCCATGCTAAGATAAAGATTTATTTGAAAAATCAAACTTGCTAATCGATTACGTTTGAATTACTAGAGCAGTCAGAAAGACTGTTAAAATTAACAATCAGATCGTGAAAAAGCCGTTTGATGCAAAATATTTAAATTATGATTTCTTTAATAGTTACAGTGATGACAAACTTTTGCGTTTTTTTTTTTAATTAGACCAGGACGAGTAAAGAACGATCCTTCAGTGTCTAAATTAAGATCTCTTTTATATCTTCCAGAAGGTAGCGTAAAATATAAATTAAATTTTGATACAGATCTCATTGAACTACCTGTTCGTATTAAACCTTATACAGAACATATTGAACCAAAACCTCTATATTCTGCTCCACTTTCAATTTAACCATATAAGTGGAAGAATTTGCAAGATTTGAAGAGCGTTATACCACCGGAATACCATTATTTTAACGATCATTTTTATGAGCAGAAAAACCCTCTATCTCGCATAAAGTCGCCAATAATGGAAAATTTTATGAACCAATTATCTGTGAGATTCAGGAGTTGATTTAAAAATATTGTAGAATACCGAGTTTTAATAACTCAAGTAATACGCGAAAAAAACATTTTTTTGGCTCTCCTGAAAAGTTGTGTTTTTTAAGATAGAGGATTTTGAATATAGGCCCTCGATATTTTGTTTAAATATTTATTAACATTTATTAAAAATAATATAAAAGCAGCCTTTTACAGCATTATTAATCTGTTTTGTAATACAGAATACAATAATGAGCAAACGTAGTGGTTTCGTATTTTTCTTCAAACGTTTGCCATATGTGACTTTACCTTGAGTATGAGTGAAATTTAATGTCATACAGTCATAGTAGCTAACAGGGTTGTCAGATTTATTTTGATCTTTTTCGCTAAACTCAATGTCAAAAATCGCCATAGACTTGCTTCTTCGTTTCGAATTCAGCTTAAATTCACCAAAAATGGAAAAAAGTCGCCACGATATATATTTTGTTAAATTTTTATTTAGTAAACACAAAAAAGTACAATGAAATAGTTTATAGTAGTCTACTTAAAGCAATAAAACAAAAATTGTTGTTAGTATTAAACAAAAAAAAAAAAAACAAATATTATCTCTTAGTATTTCCTTATGACCGTTCGTCCTACAAGTGTAGATTCTGAGCGTGCGTTTTCTGCAGCAGGAAAATGAGATCACGCCTTTCGGATGAAAGTATCGACAATTTATGTTTTCTTTGCACATATTTTTATTATTACTATGGTTGGTAATTGTGTCCAAACTACATCTGTGAAAGTGAAAAGTGTTTAGTATACTCTGCCATTTTATCATGGAGAAACTCACAAACGAGCAACGACTGCAAATCGTTGAAATGTGTTATCAAAATTCGTGCTCTGTGAGAAATGTTCATCGTTTGTTACGAACTTTTTATGGTCGTCATAATCGACCTAGTGAATCAACAACTTGTGCTTTTATCACCAAATTTCGCACCAAATTTACTTTCGTGGACATTAAAACCACCGACTCGCGTTCGTAGAGTGCGTACCGAAGAGAATATTGCAGCCGTAGCGACCGGTGTTAATGAGGATAGTAAAATGTCAGTTCAGGTATTGGGCATGTTATTCAACCACGTGCCATGATACGCGACTTTTTTTGCCCCAATTGGCTGAGTTGGACTTGGTTGATATGTGGTTTCAACAAGACGGTGCCACATGCCACACAGCTCGTGAAAAAATGGACATATTGAAGGATGAATTTGGTGAGCAGTTTATCTCTCGAAGTGGCCCTGTGAGTTGGCCGCCAAGATCATGTGATTTGACGCCTTTTGACTATTTCTTGTGGGGTTATGTGAAGTCGTTGGTGTATGTGGACAAGCCAAACACGATTGAAGCCTTAGAGTATAACATAACACGTGTTATTCATGGAATACAGGCCGAAATGCTCGAACAAGTGGTGCAAAATTGGACCTTATGAATGGACCATTTGAACCGGAGCCGCGGGCAACATTTACATGAAGTTATTTTTAAAAAGTAAATGGCAAAGACCAATTTATCGGTTCCAATTTTGAATATATGATGCAAATTTGAGTGTCTTATTAGATTTTTAAAAAAACTACGCTTAAAAAATCACCCATTATTTAATTGTTTTGTTTTTAATATGGACCTGTTTTGACTTTTTTTAATAACTACATATCGTAAAATATTAGATAAAAAAATTTATTATGCAATTTTTAACAAAAATATCCAACAAATGTTGTACTACAGCCCCTTAGAAATTTTAAGTCAAATATAAAAAAATCTTATTCCTTGGAATCCCGGGAATCTTAGAATAAAACAATGATTTCATTCAATGAGTTCAAGACAAAAGTTTTTACTTTTTTAAAAGAATATACATATATACAACAGTCTAAAATTAAATTAAAATTAGCTTTATTAATTCTACAGAAAACCAAAACAAAACCAAATAAATTGTTACATTCATATGTACATGTGTGTATATATTTATTTATTTTTTTTTTTTTTTTGGAGATCACGAATTATTAAAACTTATTAATACTTAGTAGTTATTATTAATAGCATAGATGGGCAAAAACCATTAAAAAAGTACTGCATTACTATTTCCATTACCAATAAACTTTTACTGGTACTGCAATTTTTCATTTAATTACCAGTAAATTTTTACTGGTAATGAAGATTAAATTCCAGTACCAGTAAATATTTATTTCTAATTAAACAAAAATTACATTACCAGTAAACATTTACTGGTAATTAAATGAAAAATTGCAGTACCAGTAAAAGTTTATTGGTAATGGAAATAGTAATGCAGTATATTTTGTAATGTTAAAAAAAATTAATTTTTAGAAAAAAATAAATAGTAATTTTGTCGTGTAAAAAATGCATAATCGAACTTAAAGTGATCGATGACTCGTATTCATATAACCTAAAGAAGGGCATCATATGGTCGGACTTATCCAATAATGACACGTGCCTACCGTGTTTTTCTGATGTTTTAATAAATGCAACCACTTTTGCCAGATTGGAAGATAAAAAAAATCATCAAAATTAAGATAATTCGTCAAATCTGGCATCAGTGAATGCAACAAGTGATAAACTGTAATTCTAACGGTACTGCTAATGAAGCTGTCGTTTCATACTTAATTGAAAAGTTGTTTTGAGTATTAGTTGAGTTCCAATTTTTAAAGTGATACCTGTTGAATGAAGAGTCTTGATAAAATTAAAAAAAAAAATAAATAAAAATGAGTGATTTAGAAAATGACATAGAAAACATTTCAAATGGAGCAGGAATGATGTTGCCAGAAATAGCAGCTTACCTTACCGATGAAGATCAAAACATTGAATCCCTTCACAATCACCCTATTGTAAAAAAGCTTCTTATGAAGTACAACACGGCTCTTCCCTCATCTGCTCCAGTGGAGCGCCTTTTCTCGTTTGCAGGAATCGTAAATCGTTCACGTAGACAAAAGCTAAGTGATACGAATTTTGAAATTTTAGTTCTAAGGAAAGCAAATAGCACATAGTGGCGCATTTAACGTGTACTCAAAACTTATATTTCTGTGTGAGATTAAATTTGAAGTAATTTTGTTTCTTTTTCTGTTTTTTTTTTTAATTTTGATTGAATTGTCTCAATATAATTTACATTAATATAAACTTCTAAAAAAATATATTTTTTTTGAATATGCATAAATTTTTTTTTAATTTTATTAAATTTTTACTGGTACTGTTATTTTTTTTAATTACCAGTTAATATTTACTGGTAATGCATATTTTTTTTTAATTACCAGTAAATTTTTACTGGTACAGCAATTTTCATTTAATTATCAGTAAAAATTTACTGGTACTGGAATTTTCATTTAATTACCAGTAAAAATTTGCTGGTAATGGAATTTTATTTTCATTACCATTAAAAATTTACTGGTACTTGAAGTTTATTTAAATTACCAGTAAATTGTTTACTGGTACTGGAATGTGCCCAACTATGATTAATAGCAACTTCGTAAAATTAATTTTCTTTTAAGAAAAAAATTTTAAGTATTTTTAGTATTATTCGTTACCCGTGACTTCATAGATGTCAAATTCTTTTTTTAAGATATTTTCAGGATTTTGTATTTTCTTTCTTTTCCTTTCTTTTCCCTTCTCAAGGTGTTCTTTAAAGATAGTTGATGGTTCATCTGGTGTTGGTGATGGTGTATCATGTACATACATTTTCATTTTCTACTTCATGAAGCTCTTTAGACATTTTATCAGCATTTTAAAGCAATTAAATAGTTCGGTTTGTAGGTAGTTTTTAGTAATTTTAGTAAAGAATATATTTTTATTGCTCGTTTTTTTGACGATGCTAACAAATTAAAATTTCAAAAAATTTAATTTGAAATTCCCGGAAAAAATTTCCCGGGATTAATTTTCAAAAAATGTCCCGGGATTCCCAGGAATTCTTTCCCGGGTAGAAACCCTTATACAGTATAAATGACTTTTTTTTAATAAATATTTTAAATAAACAATAAATTGGATTGAATAATATAATATAATTGGAAAATTGTTTTATTCTTGGTGCTTTGTATTTAGATATTTTTATTCCATAAATAATACCGAAAATACCGATAATACCGGTATCAAGATTTCCTTAATATCGAAATACCGAAAGGCCTTCGGTATTGGAATCCCTACACATATTAGAGCATGGTATTATATCATGATTATAGTAAATAGCTTAAATATAAAGAAATTGGCCTACCTTAAATTAAAACATTGTGTGTGTTTTTTTTATATTTTATTGAATCTGTATAAAAAGGTACATTTTGAAAACTTTAATCGCATTTTGCTAAGTTTGATTTCTTTGAGATATGGCTATGTTGCAATAAAGGAGCGATATCCATGTATATACATAATATATATGAACATTAGCGCGGGTCGATTTTTTTTTTAATCGTATAGCAAAAACGTAATCTACATAAAATTCTAAGAAAATTTTCCGAAGAAACCATGGGTCTAAAATAAAATCCTAATCCGCGCCTCTCGACTTGACAATTTATATGCCGGCTTTTGGCAAAAAAAAAAATTTTTTTTTTTTTTTTAATAGCTTTTTCAAAAAAGAAATCGAATTTTCTGAATAAAATGGTTAAGTAAGGTAGTTCTTTTGCACTTTATATTTTTCTACACCCAAAATTTTTTTAAATTAAAAAAATATTCACGCAAGTAAAAAAGTTTGTTTATAATTTTGTATATAATATTTTTCTAAGGAACATAGATAAAAACATATTCTTTCATAATTTAACAAAAATATTGAAAATTCAATAAAAAATATTACACTCAAAAAATTGTTTTTAGTATTTATAAAATAAAGTTTTTTTTTGTCCCGACGTGTCACAGAAAAGAATAGAGATGATGTTCTGGCAGTAACTATAGAAAGTCGTGCCAAAGTACCTAGAATGGAGAGTAAAAAAGACTTTAAAAAATTAACATGTAACCAATAAGTGAAGTTTTCTTAGTTTTCTATAGTTGCAAAAACATTACTGAAATATTGTTTGAGTGAAAAAACTTTTTTTTGTTTTTATTTGCATTATAAAATAAAAATTGTTTATCGAAACAAGAAAAAGTAATTTTATAAATATTGAAAACCATTTTTTGAGTGTAATATTTGTTTTTTTGTATTTTCAATCTATTTTATTAAATTATGAAAGAAAATTTTTTTATCTATGTTCCTTATAAAAATATCAAATACTAGAATTTAAACCGCTACTTCGTTAGCGTCTCCTTTTTCTTCGTGGTCATATCTGTATGCCAAAGTTTATTTTTCTAGGTTTTAACTTGTTTCAATTCCGGAAATTCAAAAAGTACCAGTTAATATACAAAAAGTACCAAAAATGTTCCTCTTATTGAGTCTTATCTATTCAGGACATTGCATCTTGAATTTTATGTTTCTAGGTCTAATACTTACGAAAATTCAAAAAGCACCAGTTAAAGAACAAAAAAGTACCAAAAAGTTACCTCATAGATTCGTATCCATTCAGGACATTGCATGTTGAATTTTATGTTTGAAGGTCCAATATTAACGATAATCAAAAAAATACCAGTTGTAGAACCAAAAAGCTGAAGAATGATATTAAGTTTCCCGTATTCCCCATTTTGGTACTATTTTTTCCCCCCATTAAAGTATTAAAAATTGCAGTATTGTAGTGGGGTCCTATAATTTAGTACGAATATGGCAATGAATGGAGAAAAATGTTTTTAAAAAAAAGTACCAAAAATAGTTACGATTTTCACCCCTTAAACTTTCGAAAAAGTACCAAATTTATACTCGTATTTTTTTGATAAGTTTCGAATGAGGTATAAACTTTTTTTCTAAGTTTATTGGTAACGGCCTTACTAAACAATTTTATTCTGAAAATTCGATTTCTTTTTGGAAAAAGCAAATTTTTTTTTTTTGGCAAAGGCGGGCATATAAATTTTCAAGTCGAGAGGCGCGGATTAGGATTTTATTTTAGACCCATGGTTTCTTCAGAGAATTCTCTTAGAATTTTATGTAGATTACGTTTTTGCTATACGATTTTTAATTTTTTTCATCCATACAAATCGACCCGGCCTAATGTACATACATATGTATATGAAAATGGAACGGTCCATGTTTATAATCGCACCACGTGAGAACGGATGGAGTATTTGGCTGATATTTTATTCGTTTCGAAATTTATGATGGTTTGAAGAAAAAAAATTTTTAATTCCTGGTAAAACTCTGAAAATTTAAGTTTTTAATATATTTTAGGAGAAACTCGAAGAACTTAATTTTTAAACACATTGCCTCCTTTTTCATCCATTTATTCTTCTTCATATGTATGTATATATAAAAATGGAACGGTCCTTGTTTGTAATCGCATCACGTGAGAACGGATGGAACGATTTGGCTGATTTTTTTTCGATTCCAAATTTTCAAAAATGTAAAAAGTCTCGGAATATTTAATTTTTTAATATGTGTATATTGAATACTATGCAATTCTTATTTTTTCTATGTATATGCCAATTTAAGGGGAAACGTTAAACATTTATTATTTCGCCTCCTTTTCACTTCCCATTTTTTTAAATATGACAACATTTTTGGAGAAACTCCAGGATTGTTCAGCTAGTAATTAATAAACTTAATAATTTGATATTTATTTTCTTTAAACTCATTAGCATGCATAAATAATTAGTGTTCTTATATAAATACTATAACAAATGGCTTTGTCTTTATTATTATAAATATTCAGGTGATGGAGAAAACGGTTTAAAAACAAAACGACTTGAATTCGATAATGTTTTTCAGTATCTGTAAAAATTGATTTCTAATACATTTTCCTCGTTTTTTCCTATCTATATTCTTTTAAATTTTATATTAACATCGCATTTTTGAATAAAAATTCCCCGGGAGTTTTCTCCCTTCTCCCATTTTTCTTATGGTCATTTAATTGTAAAAATGGGAAAAAATCCCAGGGAATTATTATTCATAATTATACAGCCCAATTATGAATTAAAATTCAAAAATTTGTAAATTTTAAGTTGACTCTTTTTAGAGGAACGAGTGCAATATGTAAATTGAACTGTATTTTGAACAAAATTATAACTAATTTAGAAATGGATTTTAAAATCGGTTGAAATACCTATATCACACCTGCTACAAATCGATTTTCATAACATACCTCCTGATTATCGATCGTGTTAAAAACAATCGATTTTAAAAGGTGTGAATAATTTTTTTAATAAGTTTTAATTTTTTGTTCAAAACACAGTTCAAAAAAAATTTACAGGAAATGAGAGGAAAATGTATTAAAAATAATTTTTAAAGATACTGAAAACGATATTGTTGGTTTAAATAGTTTTGTTTTCAAAGTCGATTTCCATTACATACCTGGGTGCTAATTCTGGCGGCAGTCGTGATCGAATACTTTTTCGATCCGAAACCCACTTTATATCACGTTCTTTCAGCCGATACTGAACGAATCGAAATTACTTTTACAGCGTTACGAAAACTCGAATAAATGCTTTACAACACTGAAAAATAATTTCGATTCGTTCAGTATCGACTGAAAGAAATAAAAACAAATTGCTTTCGAATCGAAAAAGTATTCGATCACGACTGCCAGAATTAGCCCCCTGATTATTTCATATCTTCATTATGGGTTGTTATAGGTAAAAATACACCTATAAAAATTATTGTATTATTTAAAAACTACACATTAAAATTATGGTATATTTACGCACACAAACCTTTAAATACATTTTTCCAAAAAACAATCGAAAATAAAATAAAAAAACCTTGCATTATTAGCTAATTATAAATTTAAATATCTTAATACTAAATGTATAATGGGCATAAACACAACTATAACTATTAATGTTCCTAGAATTCGTGTGTAATTGAGCAATGAAGAAATTTTCTTCTTAACGTGGTGTCTGAATATGTTACTAATTGGTTTCTGTTCTCTAGCACTCATTGGAAGTAGTTATAATTTTGATATCAAGTTATTACTGTAGTAGTACTGCTTGAAGGGCATTAAATTGCAGTAGTCCAATAGTTGTTTTTCCAAATTGGTAAATTTAGAAGAGGTTTTAGTTATATTACCTGTCACACGATTACGTTCCAAATAGGATCCTTGAACTAAAGCATGTATTGCTACATTACAATTATCTAACGCTAGGCAATATGGATGTACGTGGTGTAATTGACTAGTGTTTGGCGTATTTAATAATGTTTCGATGCGTTGTTGCATTTTAGTTAAAATTTCCTTTATTGGAACTTCTTTTGAGCTGTCGGCGGATAACTGTAAATGGAAATTGCGAAGATTTAGTGAAAAATTTGTTTTTTTTAGCAAAAAAGTAAATTTAGTGCAAACGTTTTAGTGAATAAGTAATACTTTGGTGAAATAGTGAATATTTAAGCCACTTTACACTATTTTTGTAATAGATTAAGGTAACACGCAACTTTAATCAGACTGAGTGATTTTTTAGTTAAAAAAAAAAATAAGTAAAAAGTGAATTTTTTTTTAGTAAAAAACTGATTTTTTGCTGAAAGCAGTGTTCGAAAATAAACACTAAATATCGTTCTTTAATGTTCGGTTCGGTTGATTTATGGAAAACACAAACGCTAATAGTGTTTGTGTAGAAAATCAGTAAAAAAAATAACGTTTCCCTGTTAGTCATCTTTCGAACACAAAAATAATACTGTTTTCATCCAACTCAACAAAAGATGAGAACATTTAATTCCGTTCGGTTTTTTTTTTAAACACAAACTTAATTGTGTTTGGTTCGGCTCATTAATATTCGTTCGTTTCAGATGTGCTTAACGTTTTGCCAGATAGATGAACAAACAGATAAATCTGGTTTATTGCTGTTTTTTGAGGTTTTAAATAAAATAAAATTTCTGATAGAAAATTAAAAAAAAAGACGAAAATATTAAATGGAAAAATGGACCTCTTTATGTATTTATAATTTATATTACTCTTTAGAGGTCCATAACTTCATAACTTTTCTTCTTAATATTATTATTACAGGGATGATAAGTGACATTTTCGAAATGATCAAAAATTACTTTTTTGACCCTAACGGCCAATTTCACCAAGTTCGGTTATAATTAACTACCGGTTATAGCTGTCAAAACATATTGGTAACTGGAACTTTAATTGAAAGTTAGTTTTGACCGAACTTGGTGAAATTGGTCGTAATTGTATCAAAAACCCGTTAAATATTTTTATTATTAGAATAACGACAAATGTATTAAAATTCACTTGTACTGTACATTTATATTTTAGCAAAATTACAAAAGAAAAATTAAGTAGCTAATAGGGAATTTAGACGAACACTTTAAAGCTTGTTTTCTAAAAGTTGATAGCGGAAAAAAATATATTTTTACAAAGAGTGAGTTCCATATGCGATAATAATGATATCATATGCAATTACATTAATTTTGATTTATCTGCACAATCTCCTTTGTGCGATTTTTTTGTAGATAAATCAAAAGTGCGGTTATCTTAAATGTATTTATCTGCCTGAATGTGCAGGTACTAGAGTTTTTTTTTCCCCGGACTTTTTCGATTCCCGGGAAAGCGGGAAATTTGTTTAAATTTCCCGGGATCCCGGGATCCCGCTCCATATAAATAATACAAAGTAAATTGTGGTATAAATTAATGAAAAAAAACTTTTATAAAAAAACGTAAGGGAACTTGTTTACAAAGAAAGTAAATGAAATGGTTCAATACTAAAAAATTAACTAAAGATTGAAATAGGAACTTGAATTATTGTTACCTCACGCCTTTATTTCCTATTATTATGCTTTTATTCAGTATTATTATGCTCTGGATAATTCATAAAACAATAATAAAAACAAAATAAAAATTGAGGTACTCAAGATATGAAATCAAAAAGTTAATTAATTAAATAGATAAAATACTTTAAAGAAATATATAACATTTTTTAATGGCTTAGGAAATAACTTTCTGATACACTCAAAGCGCTTTGTAAGTCGTCAAAAAGTATATTCCTGATTTTATTTACTAATTATCATGTTTGGCGCCCTATGCTCCAATGGGAGTTAGAGGAACACATATATATATATGTTTCCGAAAAATTTCGTTCATTTTTTACCGAGGTTGGACAAATAGTTAAAAGTGCACCGTTGTAGCATGCTTCGGATTCACAATCAGAAGCAATTTTTTCTTTTTTATAAACAACGGTATATCAGTCAAATGTATGTCAAGTTTGATTCAAAAATAGCATCAACCGGACTGCTTCTTTCAAACCTTTTCATTTCAATAGGTCCATTTGTAATCTTTAGGACAATGTGTTTTTCAAGTGGTGTGTTGTAGTATCTTACACGAGTTTCCAAAATGTTATTTTATTTCGGTTTCCCCGCACTTCACGGGTATATAAACCAACACAAATTGAAGTTTAAATTGAAAATTTGGGTTTATCACTTAATAAACATATCGCTCCTTCATTGCATCATAGTCATATCTCAAAATTTTAAGTAACTTTAGCAAAGTTTTCCCTCATACCTTCTCGTATTATATCTCAAACTGAACCGAAGTTCTAGCAAAATATATCTTTAAATCGGTACATTTTTAAAAACTTTAATCGCATTTTGCCAAGATCCTTTGTTTTTGTGGATATGACTATGTTGCAATAAAGGAGCGATATGTTTAGGTATCTCCTATTTTTAAGACTTGTTCATGGACAATGAAACTTTACTGCCTACATCTTATTTTGAATTGATGTACTTTATTAACTCTTCACTTCACTAAATGTAATAATTATCAACTGTTGCACTGCCCATTCTGCTTTTAGTAGATTTATTGCATCAGGACACATTGATTAAAATACATGTACTCACTTCTTGTAATTGATCTAATCCACAACCCAACAGATGCTAATTTTTAGAGAATAGAAAACTAAATTTCAAAGTATAAATAGCTATTTTCTGAAATTATGAGGCATTTTTTATTTCCCGGGATCCCGCAAGAAAAATCCCGGGAAAACGGGAAATGAAATAATGGAAATTCCCGGGAATTCCCGGGACGGGAAATCCCGGGAAAAAACCCTAGCAGGTACACAATTATGCTTACCTGTATAAAACTGGAGCTTAAATAATAATAATAAAGTAATAAAAAATTTGGATATTTATATAAAAAAGCAGCCACCATATTTTTTCATGTTTGCAGCTAACTTTGATGTTTCATATTAAAATAATTTTAAAATGCCAAAAATTTTGGGCATTTATCTCAAATGTGCAGGTATAGAAAGTGCACTGACAAAAGAAATTTGTGTGGGATTTTAAAGAATAATGACAAAAATTATTCATTTTGTGCAGCTAAGTCAAAAGTGCACTTAAATAAAAGGCAGTTAAGTCAAAACTACTGTATAGTAACTGAGAAAATAAAGTGTTAAATTCCCACAGCGGTAATTTGGAAAGACATCTAAAAGTGATGCAAAGTAAATGTGAAAGACAATATAATAAAATTTGGGAAAAGAATGCTGGGCTATTGTTAAGTACCCAATAAAAAATAGAGTTTCCAACGAAGCAGGTTTGTAAGGGAGAAACCTAAAAGTTTATATTTTATATGGCGAGTTCCCACTTTGAAGCAATACATTTTTGACACATGAAGCGCATTATGGATGTAACGATCAGCTTTACACAGTGAAGGTTTTTATACAGTTATTTTTTAGTATTCTCCCTTAAACACCTGCCTTGTAGTAAGGGAATGCCGTAGGACTTGAAATGTTATTTTTTTTATAAAAGTTGTTGAGAGTTCTTTCACTTACATTACTGCATATCTGTATGTCTTACTGCGTAGCGCATAATTGTGCGCTTATTTTTTTAAATGTACCATAAGTGCTTCGCAAAATGATTAAATTTTTTATTGGGTACTTATGATGCATCGACGTATTACATAAATGACGGATAAATGTATTTTTATTGTTGATTTACATAAAGGATGGCTAAAACCGATTGAGCAAGCTCCAAATTCTTATAAATTGGCTCAATCGTCTTCAAAAACAGCATATTGTTCTGCTTGTAATTCCTCGCTTAAATCGCATAAAAAGTATTTAAAAAAACATGCCAAAACCAGTCGCTACAAACAAAATAAAATAATTTTTTTTACAAAACATTTTTTTTTTTGGGGATTCCTTATTATTTTTTAAAAAAAATTTAAATTTGGTCAGAAAAAAACCCAAAATAAATCTATAACTTTTAAAGGTTTTGTTTTTTAAATTGGGGTTTTATTTTTTGGGGAAAAGGAAAAAAATACCTGGCAGCCCTGTAAAAAATACATAATTGCATTTATAACCTTTTTTTACTTTTTGTTAAACTTCTCTAATTTTTAATAAGCGCACTCAATGAATTTAATACTTAAAAAAATAATTTGGTTTCACTTTTACTTTAAACTGCTTAATTTGTATATATAAACATTTTTATTTGCTTTTTTTAGCATTACTAATTATTTTTAAATTCAAAATAATTTAAAGTAGAGTTACATATTTTATTTTATCTTTTTGTCCCGCGAGACATTCAAATACTTGTTTTTTTATTGCTTTTTAAAATAAATATATCTGGCAACCCAAACTTGTATGTACTTGTAATTAAAAAAAAAAACAATAAAGAACATTAAGATATAATGTATGTCTACAGAACCTCTACAATTGTTCTGTTTTTTGACGAAGAACAAAACATTATATAATGTTCGGTTCTTTCTTGAAAATAGTTACGAACGGTATTAAGGGTTGTGTATGTCTACACAAACACTAAAAAAATAGATATCGTTCTTGGGTGTGTGAGCCGAACGCTAAACAATGTACGGTTTATTTTCGAACACTGGCTGAAAGTGATTATTTAGTGAAAGAATGATTTTTTGATAAAAAAAAAATTCGTAATAAAAAGGTGATTTTTTGTAAAGTTGTAGCAGCGTAAAGTGAAACTGTGTACATATTTAGTAAAGTTATTATTCAACCTTATTGTGGTTGGCGAATTTTAAATACGGCTGCGACTGTTGGTAATAGATTAAAGGAAATAAGTTCACGTTGTCTTTAATATATTACCAAATTCGCCAGGTGATTAAGAAAGAAAGTGGTTTATTTTTTTATTACAAAAGGCTTATATTTTAGTAAAAAAATTAACTTGTGTGTTTTAGTGAAAAGTGTGGGTGCTCCAGTAGGCTAGTGGACAGTGTGCAAGTCTATCAGTGTGAAGATTGCATGTTGGATACCGCCAAAGGCTGGCCTGTTTGTAAGTAAGTGGCTTTATTTTTTTACTGATTGTGACTTTATAATGAAAAAGTTATTTTGGTGAAAAAGCTACTTTTTGGTAAAAAGTTAGTTATATAAAGGAGACATTTTGGTATAAGTGTTTGTTAGTGATTAAGTGATCTTTTAGTAAAAGATATCAAACTTACCATTTCATTAAGTGTAACTGTTAACTGATAGTAAACACAAAGAAAAGGTGCTAATGCTGATAATATAACATGACTAAAATTATTATGGTTTACTGTAATTCTTCCAATTTCTCCACAAATACTTAAAACACCGCGGCCTTCTAAAAATTTTAAGTTTCTTTTAAATTCCTGTTAAAAAGAAAAGATTATATTTTATTTTAAATAATAATACAAATCATATTTAGCCTTATTACGGTTATCGTAAAAAACTTAAGCTACGGTCACACTTATTAAATATTTGATCAAATAAGCGTAACCCCTACTTTTGTTAATAGTTAGTGAGATTTAAAATGGTCTTAATATTACAAAATAAACTAATTATACTACTAGACATAGCAAAAAACAGTTTTTTGTAAGATGTGGTATTTTAATCAAAATAAATATTGATATTAAGCGAAATGATTTTTTATTTTGGTTGTTGGTTCCGTTTTTTTTCGTCAAATATTTGATAAGTCTGCCCGTAGCTTAAGTCGTTTTCTGTTGTAGATTAAAGAACACAGGTTGTGTGTTATTTTCATCTATTACAAAATACGACTTGAGGCCCAACCATAATGTGCTTAAGTTGGCTTAAGCAAATGTAAGATGTAAATCATATGAGGCAAACCATATTGAACTTAAGGAAACTTTTTGTTAAATTTTATGAAACTGTCATTTGCTTAAGCAAAGTGCGAAACTGATCGCACATTTCGTACGGAATCAAATGTTTGTTGATTTTATTTTTGTTTTTTTTTTTTAATACATTTCAGAGTATTCTTGTTAATTTTTGACAGTACGTTAAGCAAGGCTATGCATATTATGGTTGGGCCTTTAGTTGGGCTGTTTTCCTAAACGCCTGTTGCATTGTAGTAATACATGGCAATGCATTTAGTTCTGAAATGCAACTTTGTAGTTGTCACTGCGCAGAGAAAAGCAAATAAAGCAGTTAAAATAATGTAGATGCCAAGGTCTATCCAATAGGTCTGCTTAAGAAGCCAGATGTTTATTTGGTTTTTTCCTCAACGATATCAAAAGTTGTTTACATTTTCCTTATACGTGTATATTTTTGTTTACTTTTTTGGTTTTTTGCCACACATACATGCATACAAAACACATTTTTCCTTTTGTTTTGCCTATGTAGTAGTAAGATTTTGACAACGGCGAGGAATTTTACACAAACAAAATGCCTGTTGTTTTTTGTATTGTTATATTGTTATTATTATTATTATTTATTTATTAGTAGTATTTGAAATACTTTATATAACATTTCATGTTCGGTTTACAATTTAAATCTATAAACTCTGGTTTAAATTAAATATTTCTTATAAAATTTACAGTTTTTCTTCTAAATACATTTGGATTTATTTCATTTTTAATATTATTCGGCATCGTGTTGTAGAGATTTAATCCCTTATAAAAGAGAGATCTTTTCATCGTATTGTTATCTGCTCGTTGTAATCGGAAATCTTGAGCGTTCCTTAGGCTATATGGTTGAACCTCTCCTACGTACCTTATTTGTTCAATTAAATAATCAGGAGCATCTCCCATTTTCATTTTTTGAATAAAATTAATTGTGTTTAGCTCTAGTCTTTGTTGTATGTTAAGCCATTTAAGTGTATCTAACATATGTTTTATTGAGGTAAATCGATTGTATTTAAGTATTGAGCGCATGGCTTTATTTTGCATCTTTTGCAGTCTTGTTATTTGCTGTTCTGTGCAGCATGTATACAACACAGTTGATCCAAATTCAAAATGTGGTTTAATCATTACATTATAAACGTTTATTGCCGTTATAACTGATATTTTGTTTCTTATACGTTTGAAGAACCCGATTTTTTTTCCAATTTTTTTACATATATATTCAATATGTTCTTTTAATTTTAAGTCTTTGTCTATTAGAAAACCCAGATATTTTATATTATTTACTTTTTCTATTGTTACATCATTTATTTTAAACGTTAAGTTAGTGTTCATATTTATTTCCATTATTTTAGTCTTATTTTCGTTTAATTTTAATTTGTTCATTTTTAACCATTTATTTATATTGTCCATATCATTCGTTAAGTTAGTATAACATATTTCCTCCGTTGCCGCTTCTGTAAAAATCAGCGTATCGTCTGCATATAACACAATTTCGCATTTTTCCAAAACTTTTTCCATATCGTTAATATATATAATAAATAAAAGCGCACCTAGAATTGAGCCCTGTGGTACTCCAAAATTATTTTCGGTAGCATTTGATAATTTTTCATTAACCTTTGTAAATTGCCTGCGATTAGTTAGATATTAGATTAAACCATTCTAATTCATTGTCTTGAATTCCGTATTTATATAGTTTTTGTAATAGAATGTCCCTGTCTATTGTTTCAAATGCTCTTTTAAAGTCCAAGAATATCGCCATTATTTTATTATTTTTCTTCATGAATTTCCACCTATTTATCACATAGTTGACTGCTGTTTCACATGAATACTTTCTCCTGAAGCCTGACTGATATTTTGATAGTAGTTTGTGTTGTTCCATATAGTTTTCTAATTGATTCTTAACAATCTTTTCAATAATTTTTTCGAAAGTTTTCAACGTATTTATTGGACGATATTCTTCACATTTGATTGTTTTTTTAACTTTTTCAATGGGTGTAATCATAGATAATTTCCAGTTATTGGGAAATATTCCAGTTTCTAGTGATTTGTTTATAATATTCAGCATAATATTGCCGGTAGTGTTCCAATTATCTAAGATTATATTGCTTGTTATTTTATTATAGTCAGGTTTTTTCTTAATATTCTTACATATAATTTTAAGTTCTTCTAAAGATATTGCACGGAATTTGAATTTTAAATCTATCACAGGTATTTTGTTTTCATATTGCACATAACTAATGGAATTTCTAATTTCCTTTATACTATTAACGAAATATTTATTTAAATGTTCGGCTATTTGAAAATTATCTTTATATTCTACATTATCTATTATCACAGTTTTTATCACATTTCTGGGTTTTCTTAGTACTAGTTCTTTTATTTTGCTCCACATTTCTTTTTGATCATTTGCGTTATTTATTTTGTTATTTATGTATTTATTTTTTTCATTTTCAATTCTAGTTTTATATTTATTTCTTATTGTTTTATAGTTATTCCACGCTTCATTCGTGTTTTCAATTATTGCACTTTGATATTTAAAAATCTTTTCCCTTTTTATCGTCCTGAGATCGTTGTTAAACCATTTGTTAATTCTATTTTCATTTATTTTTGTTTTAACACTAAATCTTCGTATTGTATTTTCAAAAACATTATCAAAGTTGTGGACATTATCGTTTAATCCTTTTTGATCATCATATTGTAATATTGCACTAATTTCGTGTTTGAATCTTTCTTTATTATATTTTAAAATGTTTATTTCTTTAGTTTTATTGTCTCGTTCTATACATTCGCACTGAATAAAAATGTCAATAGATTCGTGATCAGCTATTTTATTATTTATATTTCCCTTTGCTGAAATCATTCCACTGTTTGTTATAATATAGTCTATTAAAGTTTTTGAATTTTGTGTTATTCTAGTAAATTCGTTCAATACATGTTTGAGGCAATTATCATTAAGAATACTTATTAATTTCCCCGTATAGAAATCGTTATTCCAGTCAATATTAAAATCTCCAGCTATTAAAATATCACAGTTTGTTTCGCACATTTCTTCTATAAAATCTTGAAATATATCACAAAATTCTGACTTTGAACTACTTGGTGATCTATATACTGCTATAATTATAATTGATATTTTTTCATATTTTGCCATATATGCGCTAATCCAGTATCTTGAGTCTTTAATACTGTCTTTGAGTTTATCAATCTTCCAATGTTTTTTAAAATATATTATTATTCCACCAGTTTTGGACGAGTTTGACAATGTACTATAATGGTCGTAATGTTCTAGTTCAATTTCACTATCGTCTATTTCTGTAGTTTGATGTGTTTCTGTCAGTATTATGAAATCAGGTTTATTTGTTTCAGCTATTATTTCCAATTGCTTGAAGTTATTTGTTAAGCCTTGTATGTTAGTATATAACCCATGTATCTGCTTTGATTGTTAGGCGGATAATCCTATCCTTCTCTTTTTTAAATTCAGTTTATTCTGATACACCGGACACGCCCGGCTACCAGTGACGTGATTTTCATCAAGACCTAAATTTAATCTTTTATTTTCTTTTATGCAGTTCACACATTTCACTATTGTTTCCTTATTACAGTCTTTACTTCTGTGGTTTCCATGGCATTTGTGGCATACATCTTCATTTTTGCAGTCCGACGATTTATGGTTATATCCTTGACATTTAAAACATTGCATTATATTTGTACCATCGAATACCCTACATCTATCCCATCCAACATTAAGTTTTTGACTTGCTATTACTTTCGGATATGATTCATCGTCTATTTTTAATTTTGCGTTAAATATTGTTCTACTATATCTTTTAGTTTCAAATATTTTAATAACATCTATTTCACTATTTTTCATTATTTCGTTTTGTATTTTTAATTTTTCTATTAATTCTTTTTCTGGCATTTTAAAATTTAGGTCTGTTATTACTATTTTCATATCAGTATCTTTTGGTACTTTTACTTCGTAGTCTTCACTAATTTCATTTTGTATTGCCTCTTTTATTTTTTCACGTTCTTCGACATTTTGACTTTGAATCACTAATGTACCGTTTTTTCTATTTTCAACATTTGTAATTTTGAAATTAATTGGATTAACTTTTTTGTTTAGTTCAGCTTTTGTTTTTTCTACACTTTGTTTTTCTTTTGGTTTTATAATTAAGGGGACATTTTTTGATACATCTGGCATCAATACATTAGCTGTTAAAGTTTGCGCGTAAGACATTTTTGTTGTTTTTACATTTGTTTCCTTTATAACCTTCTTTATTTCATTACACATTTTTACATTGTTTTTTTCAATTGTATCATACATATCTTTGTTTTTGTTTTCTACTTGATTTATATTTCCATATAAGTTTTTAACTTCTTGAACATTCTTTTCGCATAGTTTTTGAATATTATCTATTTTTTTAAATCGTTCATCATACCGTCTTTCAATAGCTTCCAATAATGCTTTAATTTCATTTTCATTTTGTTTAAGTGAACTTTCAAATTCATTTTTATATTCAACTAATGTTTGTTTATTTTTATCGACACTGTTTTGGACTTCTCTTATAACAAGGTCTACATTTTGGATGTATTGCATACAATCATTGCATATAAATCTTACAAAATTGTTTTCATCTAAAATATTTGCCGAATATTGGTCAATACCGGCACATTTTTTTGTATAGTGATACACTTTATCACACACTCCATTGCATCTAATGCCACTTTCACCTCTTATTGCTGATTTGCATTTACTGCATTCAGTCATAGCTAAATTTTTTAAACAATTTTTCAAGTAAAATAACTTATATTTGGTTGTTTCTTTGTTTTCCACTT
Organism: Pollenia griseotomentosa; assembly: GCA_963931875.1. Lineage (NCBI taxonomy): Eukaryota > Metazoa > Arthropoda > Insecta > Diptera > Polleniidae > Pollenia > Pollenia griseotomentosa. The sequence goes on from OZ007560.1 coordinate 210,543,234, forward strand.
TATAAATATTAATTTTATGTTTTTCAATAGTCACTATCTATTTTTTTAAACACTTTAATATTATTTTTTATTAATTAAATCAGAGCTTTGATATTTTGCTTGTTTATTGTAACAGTGTTGCCACATTGTTGTTGTAATAGTAAGCAGACCTATTGGATAGGCCTTGGTAGATGCAAACCATATTAATACACAATACAACGAAGGTAAACATATAAGTACACAATGCATCAACACGGTATTGATACATTGTGCACACACGTTTAGGAAAACAGCCTTGTTTACAAGGTCGATAACTGTAATTAGGCTGATTATGGCAAAAACGCATTATTAAAGAGATTATCAATCTATTTTTTATTTATTTCAATGATAATTATAATAGACCCTACAAGAAGTGAACGAAATCAAGTTTTCTGTCATTTCTCTCTATCATTTTCTTAACACCAACGTGAAAAAAGTGACAACTCGCTCATTCTCCTCTTGTAGGGGAGTAACCTCGGGTATTGTGGAATGTGTTAATGTTATTAAGCAACGCTCCCTGTATGTTAACATAGCTTATATAAAAATATAAACATTGCGGCTTTGGCTATGCAAATGGTCGCACTGTTAGTTTTTTGACGGGCTGTAAGTGAAAACAAGTGTTGTCGACTTTTTTTGTGTGCATATTTAAACCGTTATTTTGCTCTAAATACATACTGATATTTTTTTACAATGTTTACAAACTGTTAATTGAACAATACTTTTAATTGGTTAGCATGGAAATTTAATAAGTTTTTTAATATTTAAAAGATTTGTTTTAAAAAATTTGACAATCGGCTAATGTGGAATAACTGAAGGGTATTGTGGAACCAATTCCATGAATTAAAATAAAAAAATTATATGCTTAATTGATTTGGTTTTGTTATTACTTTTTTGTTTCTGGTAATATATGAAATATATTACCCGCCAGGGGGTTTGACATTTCCCTCTCAATTTTTCAAATCACTGTTTTTGAGGTACCTCAGATTTTTCATTTATTTTTTTTAGTATTTAGAAAATATAATTTTTGTGAAGAACATAGTTAGACATTCGAATTAAAAACATATTCCAACTAGTCCAGTGAAGAGTTTGCTTATACTTTTTAAAAAATGGCAACACAAAAATAGGGGTTCCACAATACCCGAAGTTACTCTAAATAAAATGAATAGAATTTTAAACTCGATAAAAAAGAAAAATAATCAGACATACCTCCTTTTCCCGTTTTGATTCTATGATAAATTCATGCTTAAAAATTTCATCTAATTCATCTACACGTTGAGATAATTTAACAACTAATTCTTCATATGTTGAGTTGGCAAGATTCGGTTGTTCATTTTGCAATTGTAAAGCAGCAACAATTAAATAGCCAGGACGTGCTAACCAAAATAAACATGGATTTATATAAAGTTGCAAGGTCATGCTGGGTACAGCCACCGCCATAGTACATGGTAATAAGCTATGAGCTTTTAAACGTTTCAAATCTATTTCTTGAGCCAAAAGATCAACTGGAACCTGAGTAACTTCGAGACGACCTTGTTTAAAATGCAAAATATTAGAATGAATCTCAACGGTTTCCATGATTTCATGCTTAATGCAATTCATATCTGTTGCCACATGAGCACCTAAACCTTCAAACATTTCTTTAAGCAAAACAATACCGCGTGAAAGTTCATCCAAATTAACAGATATTCCATTATAATATTGACTTGCATAATACAAACAAACTAAATTAAATGTTGATATAACAATGCGACGTTGTTGTTGATAAATAATCTATTGTGTTAAGAATAAAAAATTGTGTTAGGAATAAAAAAATATGGTAAATAATATTATTTAGCAGACAATTAACATATCGTTACCTTCAGTTGTAAAGGAGTTAAGTACACATGTTTTGTAAATTCAGATTTTGATGAATGGTAATAGAGTAAACGAAAATATATAGTTTGCAGAAGAAAAAATAAAAATACCATTTTACACTTTGGTTTTATTTCTTATTTTGCAATGGTGCATAAAAGTGCTAAGTCCATTAATGTGAAAGAAAGAGTGGCAAGTTCCTTTTAAATATGAAACTTTAGAAAAAAATATGAACACTTGTTGTTTGTAAACTTTTAAAGAGTTAAAATTAGATTAAACAAAATAAAGCAAAACTGAACTTATACTCTTTTCACACTCGGCAAGTTACTTGCGCAAGTCTCTTGGGCAACTCTTGGTTTGTAGACGTTAGCGGTAAGGTCGGAATAAAGAAAAAAAAAATTTACAGACTGTTGTTGTCGGCAAGTAACTTGCGCAACTAACTTGCCAAGTCTGAAAGGGGTCTTACAGATTTAAAATCTATTGAGAACTTAACATTTAAAAAGTTTTTTTTCTCGTAAAATTTGTTACTAGGACTTAGCTCTTTTACGTCTGAAGTTAACGATATTTATTTTAAAAAGTGTTTACCTCTGATGCAAGACTCTTAACTAAATCCATTTCACTTTTATTTAACTTTTGCAAATGAGCTCCAATTACTGCTCTTTTCATACGATTTGTGTTACAGCTTTCACCCATAAAATCTCTTACAGATATGGGTTCTCCAAAGTCTAAATACATTTTACCAAAACGTTCATCAATAATTTTTAAGGCTTTAAAAAATCCCTTTGTAGATTCTTTTGGTTTGGGTACTCCTAACAATTCGTAAACAAATAATTGTTCCTCCAAAACACGTTCATAGGAAACACTAACAGGTACTATTGTAATATCAGACACTTCGCCTGTAAAATATGGCAATAAAGCCATAGATAATAAACCAACTTTCGGTACTAAAGCCTTAAAATTGCGACTGCGTGTGCCTTCGATAAAAAACTCAACGCCTATATGATAAGCTGCCACGAGGGCATACATGTATTCACGAAATACATCCCAATAAAGTTCATCGTTTGAAAATGAACGGCGCAAAAAGAAGGCACCAGTTTTTCGCAACATGGTACCCATGGCAAACATTGAATGAAAATCTAGTAAAAGTATAGTTCTTTAAAGTTAAAACTTTTTTTATTAATTATTGATATGAATATTCATTTACCCATTCCTGCTGCAATTCCCGGAATTTCAATGTCATAATGAAAACATATATACGACATCAATATAAAATCCATGTAACTGCGATGGCTGGGCAGATATAATACAGGATTTTTGCCCAAACCTTGTTTAACCTTTTCCATGCTAGCCTTATTCACAAAAATACCCTTACATATACGTTTTCCAATAGCTGTTATAGCTATGCCACACCAACGTATTATCGCCATATTACGATCCAAACCAATTTCATTTAATATATCATAAACTTGCTTTTCAATTTCCTTGGTTGAGACATTTTGCTTGTGTGCGTAATATTCTACAAGTTGTTGGATTTTTTCACTCTTCAAGACATGGCTTTTCAATTGCGAGGGATTTAAATAGTTTTCTAGTTTTAACGCTACTAGCGGATCATACTTTTTGGTCATATTAGGTTCATTTCCAGGAGCCAAAATATTTTCAAAATCATTTATGTAATTCTCATTTATTTTGGCCATTTTGTATTTACTTCTGCGTTAGTGTTTAAAACTGAAAAAGAGATACATATGTATTTGGTTTTTTTATTAAGTGCCGGTTCACACACGTCAAGACTTGACGAGTCAAACTTGACGTGTGTGAACCGACACTAAAGGGTTAGTTTTTCAGAATGGTAATATGTAAAACTAAGTTATGCGTAAACTACTTAGTTTTAATTTATAAATTACACTGTGCTAGAATTTTACACTTTTTTACCTAATTCGGGTACGCTAAATCCAATGATGCCAACCTTTTTTAGGTTTATTTTGGACAATTTTAAATTTGGCCCCTGCAGCTCCTAGGGCGCCCCTTTTTGTTTGTTAAAAAATTTCGAAATGTTGCTAAAAAATTATATTATTTTTGGAAAATAAAGGATTATGTTTTAAAAACGACTGCGCATTTTAGAAAAAATTTTAACTTTACTTAAAGGTTATTTCAATAAACTAAATCGTTTTTGAGTTACGTGAATATATGTTGTGCAATCTCCTCCATTTTCTAAATAACGTTATATCTCGAAAGCCATAGCTTACCTAAAAAACGGTTAGCACCACTGCATTCAGCATAACCGAATTAGGTTAAAACACCTGGTAAGCTAGCACATTAAAATTGTATTAATATTAACATTAATATCATAAATTTGTGTAAAAAAACTGCCTACCTGTATAAATAGATTAAGCTTCGTTCACAATCAAAGAAACATTTTCACTTGGTGTTCATTATAGAGCAACAATTTCTTTTGCACACACACACATATTGCATTAAGAAACCGTTTGCAAATATTAGCCACAACAATATTATGCATTTATTATTATTTTTTACAACATTATGTTAAAATTTTCATTCAAAACTAAATAAAATTATTTTAAGCGTCAGAAACAATTTCATACAAATTATTGCTGAAGTTCTAGTTGACTCAACTTAAGTTACATTTTTAAAAAAAATTAGTTACATTTTTGTTTTAAAAATGAAAGGAAAATATATGAAATATTTTAGGAAGAAAAAAGATAGAAGAAAAAATGAAATTGTTTCTCTGATTGTGAACGAAGCTTTAAACTCAATATTAATTTAATTTTACTTGATTTAAATTAAAGAATTGTACCTCCTTTTTGTGGCAACGGTATTTTCAAAACCTGCACCCATGTTCTGTAACTTTAGTGAGAACTTCTCGCATCGAAAAGGTGGTAAACAAAATATTCCATCGCATCTCGGAAAGTGAGAAAAAATGTGTCTGTAACTCATGTAGAAAACTTCCAAAAGAGATTTCGTCGTTACGTTATTAATGTCATGCTTACCCTTATCGTGGTTGGCGAATTTTAAATACGCCTGCGACTGTTTTCTAATAGATTACAGAGAATGTGAACTTATATACAACTTACCGATAGCTAAAAGTAGACTTTAAGCGGCCTTAAAAAAGTGTTCCATTATTAAAACTTTACTTTAACCTAAAGTGGGCGATAAAGTAAATTAAGGTTCATCCCACCTGGTAGGTTAAAGTAAAGATGTAATAATGGAACACTTTTAATACAGCCGATAAAATCCTACCTTTAGCTATCGGTAAGTTGTGAAAACGGGCCTTAATCTTTTACCAAACAGTCGCAGGCGCATTTAAAATTCGCCAACCACGATAAGGGTGATTGTATCCGTTCCTAATAAGCACAAACTGGTTTTAAATTGTAAAACACGCTTTTTATATTTGGACAACTATCTATAACGCAAAATTAAGCAGCTCTGTTAAAATGAATTCGCATCGCATAACCTTATAGACATGTAACTATTTCTACCTCCCAAGATAATATTTTTGTCACAATAGCTAGGAAGGCAACATTTGACGCAAATATTTTTAAAATATAAACAGTATTAATTATTTAAAATAAGCCAACTCGGTTTATTATTTCACCTGGCCCCGTACAGGTATCCTCCCGAATCAAAAAAGATAATAAAATTAAGCTCAAATATTTTTTTACATATTTACAAACATAAAAGATTTGTTTGGTTTTATAAATTCCCGAAGTCGAACTATTATTTAAAATAGCTACAATCAGGATTTTGACATACATACATACCATAAAATTTTGGGAACAAGAAGAATCAGTACAACCCAAAATAGCACTTTTACGAGTTATTGAATAGATCAGAAACTTAACTCTTTAATTCTTAAATCTTTATTTTTATTTTATGCTTTCTATACGTTTGTGTTGGAAAGTGAAAACAAAGGAGAAATGCTTGGGTTTGAAAAACAAGTTTGACTATCAAAAGCGAATGAAAAAATAAAACTCAAAGTAAAATTACACACAGATTACACATAAAAATAATTACACATGGGCTACACATGTTGTGTAGCGTATTCTCATATTCCTAAGATAAAACGTAAGAAATTGGATATGAAATCTGAAAATGTAATAATAATGGTTGGATATTGTGGCAGTGGATAAAGATTATGGAGCCCTACTAATCTAAGAATAACCAAAGACAAAACAAACAAAAACACATTCAATTCAGTCAACTCAAATCAAATGAGTTGAATATTTAAATATATTTTTAATGTAAAATTATTTGAATTTTTACTTCTGTTTTGAATTTTTTCTGTACATACATATTGTGTGTGCATGTGTAAGCTAATCTCTTTAATATCACTAAAAAGGTACATAAAAGTAGTTTATGAGTTCTTATCACTTTAATATAAGTAAAATGTTCTTAATTTAGATTATTTCCAGTCATAGTTGGGGGTAATGCACTAAATATTGATTTAAATCAGCAGTGCACTATCACTAAATAAAACTGCAAAAAATTAGTTTGCACTCTTTTTTACCAGCTTTTGTGATGATTATTTTTTTAACAACCACTAAAAAAAATTTGTGACAGTGCAAATTTTTTCACTATCACTAAACGCAGATTGAATGCAAACATCTGCACTCAATTCAAATAGTGCAAAATTTGGACAGGCTATCCAAAAAGCTGCATACAAATATTCACCCTTATTGTGTTTGGCGTATTTAAAATACGCCTACTACTGTTTGGTAATAGATTAAAGAAAATAAGTTCACGTTCTCTTTAATCTATTACCAAACAGTCGTAGGCGTATTTTAAATACGCCAAACACAATAAGGGTGATTGTCTCACTAAAATTTAAAACAATGTTACTTTGTATGTGCATGGCTTTTGATTTCTTTTTAGGATATGCATAAGTAAAAACATTAAACAAAATGAAATTTTGTCAATAACGGAAAAAAACAAGTTTTTAATTTTAAAATTAGTGCAACAATTTAAGTTGCACTCAAATGACTGAAGAAAAAAAAGTTACAATAAGCTGATGATTGTTTTTTTTAAATCAAACTATTTTTATTTTTAGTGCAAAATTTTTTAACATCACATCACTCATGTTTAGTAAGGCTGCAAATTTTCAATTCATCACTCAACATCAACAAAATGATTGCAATATTTTTGCACTATCACTAAGTGTGAGTTGAAACTGCAAAATGAATGCACAACCGCCATCTATGTTTCCAGTAGTATATTTTACTTTTTGGTAAAATACATAGGACTTTTAAAGATGTTTCAAAAAAAAATTGATATACATATAATCTTTTTACAACTTGTAGGTATGTATATTTATTTAATGTTTTTTAAATAAATTTTTGCAATATTTTTAAAATATAATAAAAAAAAATTACTTTTGCCCGGTGAATGTACGTTTCGAAATGCGAGTTTATTTATATACCGCTATAATATTATACAATGATTTACAAATATTTCAATTAGAATAATTTTGAAACAGTAATAATAAGAATTATAAATTAAAATAAAATTTATATAAGAAAATATTTACAAAAAATTGTATCGCCAAACGTTTACAATTTAGCGAAAACAATCGCCACCCGTTTACAATTTAGCCAAAACAATCGCCAAACGTTAATTTCCATCGCCAAAAAGATTAATTGCCACATTTGACGGCCCTGCGACTCTTTGGTAATAGAATAAAGGAAATAAGTTAACGTTCTCTTTAATCTTTTACCAAAAAGTGAATAACTTGTGTCCAAGACCTTCTGAAAATATTCCATTAAAAAGAACACTTAGCAAATGCTTAATTCTAAAACTTAATGTTTGAGACAACTTATTTTTTATTTATTAAGGTAAATGTATTTTGTGAAAATGTATTTTGAGACTAAAAGTATTTAAAATACAAAATATAAAATACTTGAGCGACAGGTATTTAAAATACATTGTGAGAATGCATTTAAAATACAAATACAAAATACGTCTTTGTATTTTAAATACAAGTATCATCGTAGTCTATTAATTCATTTTTTTAGGTAAGTACACCCTGACCACTCTATATTCCTCTTATAATCATAAATATATGTATATATATATATATATATACCTATATATATATATATATATATATATATATATATATATATGTATATATATGGGGGATTTCATGTCAAGTGACCCAATTTTTAAATCGATGTGTTCCCGGTTTTTTCGGGGTTTAGCGAATCCCGAATTCCGGGATTTAAATTTTTTAATCCCTGGATTTTCGGGATTTTGTCAATCCCGAAATTGTTAACTTAATTTTATTGTTTCACCTTTTTTTATAAAAAGAAATTCATTATGACATTCCCCATGAGAGGATAGGGAACACAATATTGATCTTTAATATTTATTTGATTAATTTTGTTAATACTGTCATTGAAAACGTAAGAAAATAGTTTAACTTTGTTCTTCTTTTCAAGCGTGTCCAATAATTATAAAGAAATTGCTGATAATAATTAAAAAAGAAAATTTATTAAAGAAAAAAATGTTTTTGAAATGCACAAAACATTTCACTGGTGCACCAAATTTAAACTTTACTTTTTATAGGGTTAAGATTATTAAAGTGTTTTCCAAAAGTTGACATCAAACCTACGGTAATTAATGGAGCGATTTCACAATATTAAGTAATGTATTTTATACACTACATAATCCCTACCACTGATGGGATTTGTGGTACAATTGTACCAAATTTGGTACAATCGAAACAATTCAATTCAATATTTTTGTACAATTAAAAAAAGTTTTATCACTTCTTTGAGGTGGATTAATTTTTCTTTTCAATAATAAAATTTTTCTTAACATACATCCAGCCCAGACCAGAACTACTAAAAATTGCATTATTTTTAATTGGCGTTTATGATGTTATACTAACATATTAAGCACATACATACATACATAAGTATATCGCTGTAGGAAGCCTGCGATCAAGTGTCTCCAAATTCCACTATTGTTTTTGTGACACTGTCTTTACTTTTGTCTGCCTTTGACAAAAAAGACAAATTTTTTATTCCTTTTTATTTTGTATTTTCCCCCCACAATAGTGGAAATATTGGTTCTAGGTCCACCTTTAAGTATACCGATTGACTCAATATCACTGTCTGAGTCGTTTTAACGATGTCCCTCAGTCCGGGTGGATGCAGGCTGACTGGTTTTTTGCCCATTTAATCTTGTGCTCAAAGCAAAGGTCTCAATTTTGATGAAATTTTGTACATTGCTTTCAGTTTATAAGTACGAAGCCTACTGGAAATGGTGAAAATCGGTTCGTAATTTCACATAGCCACCATACAAACTACTTTACGAAATAGGGTTTGTGACTATAAACTCTATTATTATGTTGGTATTTAGATTTAATTTGGACAAAACTTATTTTATTGCAATCTAAATCATCTTACAAAATTTTAATAATATCAGTCCATATTTGACGATACTACTCTCGGAAAGCTTTTAATGTCATAACTTCATTATAAATGCTGGTATTGACATAAAAATCATAAATGTTGTGCTAGTAGGTCCAATATTAACCATAGGGGCCATATAAGCGCCCTTCCTAAAATACGTAAGGGCAAATAAATCTCATAGAGATGAAGATGTCTAAATAATATTCAAACAAAGAACTTTCACATGAATCTTAAACTCCTAACATATTTTTGTTCTGGATGGTCCATGATTGCCCATGGTTCCGAAATAGAGTCTTTAAATACTGTGCTGTGGGGTATCAAATGGTCGGGCTTGCCCGATTATAGTTTTTTACTTATTTTGTTTTTAATTTTATTGAATAAAAAGAGATGAATTACTTTGTATGATTTTTTATTCTACACCGAAGTTTTGGTACAATTTATGTCAATTTGGGTATAAAAATGCGTTTTTTTTTTAAATAAGATTTTAATGATTAACTAAAAAAATTGATTGTGTTAGTTAATTTCGAATTTAAATTTCAATTATTTGTTTTAATTTATTTAATGAAATTTTAATAGAATCTTACAAATAAATCAACTACTATGTTGCGTTATTCAATTAGAATATTAATTATTTTTTTTATTTAGCTTGAATGAACTGAGGTAATTGAATCAAATATAGCTTTTATGGTAATTATTTTTTTATTGAATCAAAATTTAATGAAATTTTAATAGAATCTTACAAATAAATCAACTACTGTGTTGCGTTATTCAATTAGAATATTAATTATTTTTTTTATTTAGCTTGAATGAACTGAGGTAATTGAATCAAATATAGCTTTTATGGTAATTATTTTTTTATTGAATCAAGTAACACATTGTTTAAAATCGTACGTTGTTTTTTTTTATCATATTTTTAATTAAATAAGTCATTAAATAAGAAAAGTCACAATATTAAATTTTTACAAATTTAAGTAATATTAAACTTTAAAAGAATAAATTAATTATAAAACCTTCGTTTGTAAACTTCTATTAAAGACGTTTTTTTTTAAATAAATATCTATAAAAAACATTTATCTCTTTATTTTTAATAATCCCGAAATCCTGTAAAATCCCGGGATTTGATTTTTTGTAATCCCGATTCCCGGGATTTGCGAAAACCAGTCCCGATTGGCATCCCTACATGTAACTTATTACCTATTGGTGTTAGCAAAATTTGTCCCAAGTAGCTTAGTTAGCTATTTGATCAACCTTTTTTAAAAATATTTTTTTGTTTTTTTAAATTTAAAACTTTTTTTTTATTTTTTTTTTAGCGGGAATGTTTTTTTTGCTTAAAAGGAAGCTTATGTCTTTTCCTTTACGGTAGTTTTGGTCGCCTTTTGGGATGCGAATGGCATGTATGTACATATGTACTTGCTTAAATATTTAGGATTTTGCTTATGCAATTTTTATTTGCCTTAAAAGTCGCTTTTTTACTACTTTTTACTTTTACATTTAAAAAAACGAATTTATTTAAATTATGACATCAATTAAAAAAAAACATCATTTGTATGTAAATAGAAAAAGCAAACAAACAATAACGAATAATTTTATCAAATCTATACCGTTAACAACAACACCAACTAAATCACACCACTAACCAAGGCGAATTCTTTTTACAGGTGGCGTTGAAAACTCAGCTGAGCTAGTTTTTATCATTCTTAAGGAGTTTATGCTAGAGAGCTGCGCTGAATGTTTTAAGTTATGTGTTCTAATTATTTCACAATGAAATTAAGAAACGATAAATCACAGCAAAAGCATCGAGTTCAATAGAATACATAACAAAAAAACGTAAAATTATATATTAAACAATATTAGACTTTAATAAATTTTTCAAGCGAGACCTTAACTCTGTTTTATAAAATTAATTAAAATATTTATTTCGATATTTCGATTTCCGTTGGAAATTTCTTCAGGAAATTTTTAAAATAGAATAAAATTACAAAATTGTGTTTGACAATAAATGGAAAAATAAATTTTTAAAATTTCAATTAACAAAATTATCATAATACATTTAAAAATTCCATTCTACAAACTTTAAACAAAAAGACAAACAAACAAACAAAAAGGAAAAAACAAAATTTTAAATATATTCAAAGCCTAAAACCTATTCTAATATCCCTTTCCGTCAAAACTATTTAATAAAAAGGTCGAAGAGAATAAGGATTATAATATGTATATTAAACAATAATAATAAGAAATAATTGTATGTATTTATAGCAGTTTAAAGAGAAAACACTTTTTTATAAGCATTTGGTAATAATTTAACTGTGTTAGTTGGAAAAACCGACAAGCGGGTAGCAGGGCTGCCAGGTACTTTTTGTCCTTGTCCCAAAAAAAATTAAAAAAATATCCCCAAAAATCCCCAGATTCCCAAATCTCCAAAAAACAAAACCTTAAAAAATTAATATTTTTTGTTTGTTTTTTTTTCTGACCAAATTTAAAATTTTTTTTAAAAAAAGGTAAGAAAAATGTTAATAAGAAATCCCCAAAAATCCCCAAATAAAAATTTTTAGTCAAAAAAATCATTTTATTTTGTTTGTAGAGACTGGTTTCTGTATGTTTTCTTAAATCCTTTTTATGCGATTCCAGTGAGGAATTACAAGCAGAACAATATGCTGTTTTTGAAGACGAATGAGCCAGTTTATAAGAATTTTGAGCTTGTTCAATCGGTTAAAGTCATCGTTATAATCAACAATAAAAATACATATATCCAAATTTATTTAGTACTTCGATCCATCATATTGTATTGTATATAATGCATCATAACTACTAACCAATAGCTTAGCATTTTTTTCCCAATCTTTATTATATGATTTTTCATATTTACTTATTTTTGGGGAATACATTCATATTTGCTTCAAAATTGTCTTTAAAAAATCAAAAATTTTATGTGTTTTCAAAGATTTTAGATTCTATTTTAAAATTCTTTTTTTTAAACACTCACTCAAGAAAAATAACAAGTTTATAAAGTACCTTTTACACACTTAATAGAAATGATAATGTTATTTAGGACCCATTACACTATATAAGAGTAAGATAAAAGTTTTGCTATTTTTATTTATATACATATAATAAGAAAGTGTAAAATCCCCAAAAAAATCCCCGAAATCTTTTTTGAAATCCCCAAAAAAATCCCCAATCCCCAAATGACTTTCCTTGTCCTTTTTGTTCACATGAAATCCCCAACTTTGGGGATAAATCCCCAAGTCTGACAACCCTGGCGGGTAGACCTAATTCGAGTACGCTGAATCCAGTAACCGAAAAAACGGTTAGCTCTTGTATTCGAGATATACCGTTATTTCGAAAATATAGGATGTTGCACAACATGTATTAGCGTACCTCAAAAACGGGTTAGTTAATTGAATAAACTAAAAAATTCCGAATTAAAATTACCTTTAAATAAAGTTATAACTTTTCTTAATCATTTGGGGCTAGTTTTGTTTGGAATTTTATTTTTTATAACTGTTTTTTTTATTAGCTGCATTGAACAATTTTTTTATGCCGTTTTAAAAACGAAATTTTGCTTAAAAATTGTTTTTTTTTTTTACCAAAAAAAATGTTATTTCTTAAACGACTGAGCAGATTAAAAAAATGTTGTCTTTTTCAGAATTTCGTTCTTTTTGGGTGATTTAATAAACTAAACAGTTTTTGAGGTACGCGAATATTTGTTGTGCAACCTACTCCATTTTCGAAATAACTGTATGGTGCCTATTATGAACTAAATTCGATTTTCGACAGCAGTCGAATCAGCTGACCTAACGAATTTTCATTTGGTATTGCGGCGCACATTCGATAAAAATTTACTATTGTGGTTTAGTTTATTCACTGTAGTAAATCTTCTATTAGCTGCCACTAAAAATAAACATTTTTGTTTAAAAATTTAAAAAATAAAATTAAAGTTAAACGTGACCACGACATTTTATGGTTGTTTAGTCTGAATTTACACGTATCATCTTTTGATGTTCAACTTCTTTTCAATTCCCTTTTAAAGATGCCAATATAATCACACGCAGCAATCGGTTTCAACTTTTTTTTTTCAAAACAACAAAAATTTTATTAACAGAGAATCAAAGAGAAAAAGAAAAGAAAAAAATACATGCAGCCATCGTTGTGCATATACCAACGAATAAAAACACAAAGCGTACTGACAGAGTACAGGCATCTCTGTACCAACCCACTTTCTTCTTTCTTCTCTCACCTAAAAACATAAGAGTTGAGCATCAAAAGATGAAACGTGTGAAAGCAGACTTACAAACAATTTAGCTTCTGTGGGCTTTTATCCCACTTTTTAGCAAGCTGAACTTTGCTGCAAATCATTTTGTCAAAAAAGAATTTCCATAAGCACGGAAAAAAAGGAATTGGTGAAATCAAAGAATTACAATTCTTTGGGCAAAAATTCTTAATATCATATAAACTTTTCTCTGATATTTCGAATTAAAATAAAAAATCAAAGAACATCATTCTTTGATTTGAACAATTGAGATTATATGATTTTTCGAATTAGCAGTTTCATTGATTCTACAAAAGTTTTCTATGAAATGAGGAAAAAAATAGTTATTTCTTAAATAATTTAAAATATAGATAAAATGTGTTGTTTCAACAAATTAGTAAATGTACATGGAACTCAATATAGAAAGAAAGAATCAAAGAAACAATTCATTGATCTTCCTCATTGCATATAAAGAATTACTCAAATCAACAAATTCATTCTTTAATTTTTACAATTGTGATATTATTGTCCCGTTATTAAGCTTTTGGTAGTGGAATTGAATTGGCGTTGGCGTTCATATTCGTATATGTAAATGATCAGTTGAAGTGAAACACTTATCGAGTTCGGTCAAGTTAATTTTTTTTAAAGGTTTTTGAAAAAAAATTGTGTGTTGATTTGCTTAGTAAATTCGGTATAAAAAGTTATTAATACTACAATTGTGAAAAACAGTGATATTGTGCGATCCAAAAATATTGGAGAATCATTTTTTTTGATGAATTATACAATTGCCACATTATATGAGGAGCCGCAGAACAAAACGTACTTTTTTTGCATTTTTTGACAAATTATTTTTTTTAAATTTTTGTAATATTTGGGTTGAAATCAACAAAAAAAATCTAATAAGCATATTTGAAAAATGGATTCTTAAAAAATTGGTGCATAACTAAACGTATTTTTTTTCACCATAGCTTTTGTTACTTTTTCTTTGTCACTTTTGATTCAATGAAAGATGTAATTCCTGTATCAATGAAACTACCAAAAAAAAAAGACCTAAACAGATGTCAAACCAGCATAAACTCTACTTTTTGACTCTCTTTGTATTATTTTGTTTTCATAACATTTCTTATTAAAATACAATTTCCGAAAAATTTTAAATAAACAAAAAAGTACGGTTTGTTCTGCGGCTCCTCATATATCAGTGTTCTTCTGATAAAAATTCCCGTAATTTACACTACTTATGAATATAAAAAAAACTATGGACCAAAGAAACAATTCATTGATCTTCCTCCTTGCACATAAAGAATTATTCAAATCAACAAATTCATTCTTTGAATTGTAATATAGGCTAAAATTCTAAAAATCAAAGAAAAAATTAGTTAAATTGAATAACTCCTTAGGTGCCATTAGAAAAATCAAAGAAAAAATCAATCAATCAAAGAAAAAATCAGTTAAATTGAATAACTCCTTAGGTGCCATTAGAAAAATCAAAGAAAAAATCAATCAATCAAAGAAAAAATTAGTTAAATTGAATAACTCCTTAGGTGCCATTAGAAAAATCAAAGAATTTTTTCTTAGTTATTACAAAATTAATATATCATTTAAATTAGTGATTTCTCTAAAATATAAATTTAAAAAAAAATCGTTTAAAGCGAAAAAAATGAGTTCACAAGATATATTTACGCAGAATAACGACAACATCGAAATTATAACCTTACCAGGCAACCAGGTCGAGTCGATTGAAACCAATATTGTATTGGTTCCTGAAGAACAACAACTTTTAATTTACTGGGGATGTGAAGAACTTTTATCGGACTTTATTGAAAAAGGCATCGATGTAGAATGTTTCAAAGAAATGACTGAACTTGATATTCAAAATTTAATACCAAGTGCAAAATACGGGCTTCGTATTAAATTTTGGAGTCGTCTTTTAAATTGGCGAAAAGAAAACGTAAGAAAATGTTTAATCTTGGTTTGTATAAGCGTGCTTTATATTAATAATCTGTAATGTATTTAGGGATTTCCCTTGATTGCTCTATCTGATACACTATCTATGGGTTCCAGTGTACCTACTTGGATATCTTCATCAAGTTTTAGTGATAATTTGGAGTCGTCACCAACATCTTCCCTTCAAAGTTTATTTGAAATTCAGCCAACTGACATTACTTTAAGCGTCAATAAAACTAAGGTGAGAATTTCAGAATAATTTTTGTCTTTTAATAATTAGTACCTTTCATGTTTAAGACTTTGGAACAAATTTTGCAAACTACAATTGTTGGAAAATCTATATTGGACATTTCAAAGAAAAACGAAACATTGTCATTTAAATCTCGCAATGATTTATGCGAACTAATAGCTCATTTTTGGATCATCAATGACTTTCAACATGTGTTGTCTTCACAATATTGTCGTGAACTTGTGGACTCTATCTTGAAATTATTTCCAATAGAAGATAAGGTAAATTATATATGTTGTATAGAATATTTGTACTTCATTTAAGTTTTACTTAATGATAATAGAATTTTTTTCCTATAAGAGCAAGTTAATATTACTCTTTAAAACATTTTTCGATACTTACTACACTACACTACACTAATATATTCAAACAATTAATACCTCTATTTATTAGGAATACTATATAAGTACAAATAAAAAGCGGAAGGGAAAACTGGCAGAAAAGTATTATAGTTTATTGAGGAAGTACAGGGAAAAAGGAGTTATTGAAAGTCGATATCAGTTGAAACGACAAAAAAAAAATAACATTAACAACAGCGAAAATATTGAAAACCCGGAAAAAGACCAGGAAACTGAAGATACTGAAATTTTTGACAATCAAATTGGCAATCAACTATGGCTTAAAAGTAATAAACAACTTGAAGCTCTTGTTGTAGTAAAGTGGCGAAGCACATTTGATTTGCGTTTAAAACATATCCGAGACGAAAAAGATATATTCTTCGAATGGCCAATACTAAAACAGCAAATTGGAATATC
The DNA here is from genome assembly GCA_963931875.1 of Pollenia griseotomentosa. Classification (NCBI taxonomy): domain Eukaryota; kingdom Metazoa; phylum Arthropoda; class Insecta; order Diptera; family Polleniidae; genus Pollenia; species Pollenia griseotomentosa. The sequence continues at coordinate 210,559,767 of OZ007560.1, forward strand.
CCTGGTAAGATTTTATTTGTTTATATTATGTATTTATAATTATTTCAACTAAGAAGACAATTGCATAATTATATAATTTTGTAAATACTTTATTACAGATTGAAGTTGATTTTGATAAATTGTATCCCAATAAGAGTCAACTTTTGTTTTCGAAGTGGGATGAATTCAAAACTAAAATCAAGAATATTTACAAAAAAAATATTAAGGACAGTACTTCAAAATCTTATTTTAATCTTGTGGTTACTGGAACAAATATTGGTAAGAAATTAAATGAATCAACAATAAATACCAATATCATATATATAGATATATATATCTAATAATATTTACTTTTATTTCTAAGACTCTGAAGATTATCTTTTGTGCATATTGTTGAATTCTATTCTTATTCCAACTGGTATACACACTAAAAAAGATGGAAAAAAAATTTCTGGAAGCCTTCAATATTAGAAGGTCAGGAATTCATGGCAATTCAAGTTCAGGTAATTAAATTATTTTTGCATTTCATAAAAAGATTCTAAATATTAATATTATCTTAGACCGAAAATGACATTGGAAATATTGTGAAGCAACATAGAGAAAAGTTGAAGGAAAAAGGATTGACAAACCAACCCTTACTAATCGTCGTTGGAGAACTTACAAAACTGGAAAAATTTTATGTTAACCTGCAGGATTATTTCTATGAATGTGACAGTTTTAAGAAGAGTTTATCCGTTATTATTCAAATTTTCTATGTCCTAAATTTGAAATTTCCATGTCCTTGCCAGCAAGCGTATGAATTTTTCATGTTATATTTTTATGACATAACACTGAAGACAAGAATATCTAATAAACTTATTCAACTTTTGGCTGAACTAAAAATATAAACATGTTCTCATGCTTTGTTTGCCGTAAAAAAATATCAGAGGTAAAAATATATATAACACACTTAAAATTATTTCACAAATTATCATCTCATAGTTCATTTTTCCAATGTACAATTTGTCCGCAGTCCTTTCAAAATATTTATGCATTTCGTCGACATTTAATAAGACACTCAGAAAAAAAATATTTAGAGCAAAATGAAGTTCCTTTTGAACATAATAAAAATCAAGTATTTACTGATGAATCAAACTCTGAGCCAGATTTAAGCATTGAAACAAATTTATCTCATGTTATTTTCGAATTTATTTTAAAATTGTATGGAAATATGTCACTTAATCGAAAAACTGTTGTTGAGATAATTAAAAATTGTGAAGATATATTTATGCTTTTTCAAAATAGTATTGATACATTGACTGACGCCTCTATTATTAAAAATAAGTTCAAAATTTTTAAGAACCAATTTTCAGAACTCAATACAGAATACAAATTTTTAAAAATGTTAAAAAATAAAAATTTGTTCACAGACCCCGAGGAATTCTTAATAAATAGTTGCGTAACAGTCGAAAACATTAATGTAAAGCCATCTAAAGGCGTTTTGTTACCTATCAAGGATAATATAATAAATTTTATGCAAGTTAATAACAATTTAACATATATGATTAACAAAACTAAAGAGCTTGAGAATAGCTCTAAAATCTCTAATATTATTAATGGTTCTGTGTGGAAAGAAAAGATCAAACTTTTTAAAAACGAATTATGTATACCCTACTTATTATACCAGGACGATTTTGAGCTCGACAATCCTCTAGGATCAAAAGCTGGCGTTGATAAAATTTCAGCATTTTATATGAGTTTTCCCTTGTTATCTGATTCTGAAATATCTAAACTACACAATATTCTCTCTTGCTATATAAAATCGTCGGATTCTTCATATGGAAATGAGGCTAACTTAATGCCATTGGTTACAAAATTAAAAGAACTAGAAGAAAGTGGAATAAATGTTCCTTCTAAAAACGGGACGGTTCATGTACATTTAATATTAGCAGCAATAACAGCAGATAATTTAGGTCTCAATTCTATTTTGGGCTTTACTAAATCATTTTCTGCAAATCATTTTTCAGAATTTGTACTTGTAATAAATCTGTAACTCAAAAACTAGTCATGGAAGATTGTACTAAGTTTAGAACTATTGAAAACTATAATGAGGCTCTTCTTTCAAATGATATTCCAACCACAGGTATCAAGGAAAATTGCGTTTTTAATATCATAAAATCTTTCAATGTTATTGATAATGTTACTTGTGATATGATGCACGATATTCTAGAAGGCATAGCACATTATGAGTTATGTGATATTCTAAACTATTTTATTATCGAAAAAAAATATTTCAGTTTATCTGTTCTCAATTCTAGAAAATATGCTTTTGATTATGGTCCCACAGATAGTAAAAATAAAACGGTAGATGTAAAAATAAAGCATATAACAAACAAACGCTTACGTATGTCAGCTTCAGAAATGAAAACTTTTTTGCATTTTTTGCCTTTTATAATTGGGGACTTTGTACCAATAAATGATAAAGTTTGGGGATTACTCAGATTACTCATAAGATTAGTAGAAAATGCGTCTTTACCTAACTTTACAATTGAAACTTTAGTTGAATTCAGAGCCTTAATAGCTGAACACCACCAGTTATATTTAAATATTTTTGATGGCCACTTAATGCCGAAACACCACTTCATAACGCATTACATAAGTGCGATAAAAAAATTAGGTCCCATGAAAAAATTATGGACCATGAGATTTGAAGCAAAACACAAAGAAAATAAGACTTATGCTGGTACAACTACTTCGCGAAAAAATATATTGCTAAGCTTAGCTATAAAATCTAACTACCACTTTGCTCATACAATTTATTCTAAAATACAAAATGAAATCGATCAAAATACAATTTGTAGCTCTGGTAATTTTATTAATTTTACAGATAATTATGCTTGGCCGTACATTCGAGACAAAACAAAAGACCCACACATTTTTACGAACATATTTTCTGTGCAAGAAATTTCAATTAACTGCACATGTTACAAAGTGGGAAATATTCTCCCAACTTTAAGTAGTCAAAATGAAATATCGGTATTTCAAATTAAATACATACTTATAGAAAAAAATAACACAAAACAATTATTAGTTTGTCAGGAGTTCCAAAATCTTCAAATAGATTCGCATTTAGACTGTTACGTTGTTGACCTTAAAAATAATAGCAATACTGATGTATATGAAATAATTGATGTGTGTGATGTAAATTTTCCTCCTTTACATTTAATAATGTTACCTAATAAAAAAACCGTTATAAAATTAAAGATACCTTTTAATTAACATAATGTATTTGTTCTTCATTTGAACTATAATTTTTGACTTTTATGATAAGAAATAATCGTAATTTAATGTAAATTTTTCATATTGTTTACTAACTTTTTTTTAAGTATATCATTTTATATTCTTACTATACACAAACACATATAATAATAAAAAATATGACTATGTATATTATCTAAAATAAATTAAAATACTTACTTATAAGCAAATGATAAGATGCAACTACTTGTAATTACTTATAGATTCAAATAAATAAATTTAAAAACGATATATAAAAATATTTTTTTTTTCAATTTATTTTACTGGTTTTTTTAAGTGGCAGGTTCTATTAAACAGTGAAACAATTGGTTAAATTGGACAATATTTTCTATGATTTCAAGAATATAATTTTTGTATAATCAGAGAATAAATTATTTGAATCAAGGAATTTTCCAATCGTCGTTCATAGAATAAATTTTATAATTTGAAGAATTTTTTCTTCAATTTTACGAATTAAAAAGTGGTAAAATCAGCGAAACAATTATATAATATATCAAATTTCAATTTAATTAATTATATGATATACCAAATCTTTTCTTTAAATTAACTAATGAATTAGGTATTTCAACCAATTTTAAATAGTTAAAATCAAAGAAAAAATTCTACAAACCAAAGAATCACCTCAAAAAATTATATAAATCAACTAATTTTTTAGTTATTTATTGTATTCGTTTTATCATATTTTTTCTCTGAAACAAAGAAAACATTTGCAGGATCAACGAAAGTTTCTTTCTCATAAACAACGAATTATAATTAGTTATATCATATAATTTCACTCTATGACCAAAAATCATAGTAAAAATTCACTGAAATCAAGTCCGAAATTCCATGAAATCAACGAATCTGTTTTTTCAGTGAGGAAAACGGGCCATTCCAATAGCTGTTAACGACGTTGGACTTGCATAAAATGAACAAAACGGATTAAGAATGTTGTATTTGGTATACAAACACAAGCAAATTTAAAAATATTTAGTCTGAATTTACACGTTTCATCTTTTAATGCTCAACTTCTTTTAAATTCCCTTGGCCTTTTTAAAACGGCCCATACACTTGCAATATTATTTTATATGGTATTCGCCACATTATTTCAATTTTGTCCTATATAATGCAATAAGTCGCACAATGGTTTCATTTATTCAATAAAAAGGTGAACATAACCTATAGGAATAACATAAACAGCATTGTACAATGTTGCCAACACACTTCACTTTCTTTTCGTTGTGCAATAAAAATCAAGAGTCTTTTGATTGTTGTCAATATATTGTGGCACCTTCGAATATCACATGCACATTAGCGATATAATTGTACAATACGTTAAAATGAACAATTTTATTGCAAGTGTATGAGCCGCTTAAGCCAGTATAATAACACGCAGCAATCGGTTTCAACTTTTTTCGGTTCAAAACAACAATAATTTTATTAACAGCGAATCAAGGAGAAAAAGAAAAGAAAAAAATTACATGCAGCCATCGTTGTGCATATACCAACAAATAAAAACACAAAGTGTACTGACCGAGTGCAGGCATCTCCGTACTAACCCCCTTTCTTCTGTCTTCTCTCACCTAAAAACATAAGAGTTGAGCATTAAAAGATGAAACGTGTGAAAGCAGACTCAAGGTATATTTATAGCAGGTAGCCGCGAGATTACAACAATTGTACAATAAAACAAACAACAGGTCTTTTTATTGTTGTTATGTGGTACGAACTGTCAAATAGCAAAGGGGTTGATAAGAGACAAAAGATAAAGACAAAAAACTTGTTTACTTGTTTTCTATACAACATTTGACAGTTCGTACCACAAAACAAGCAAATAAAAAATAAACAGCTGGCTTTCCGAGACCACCTGCTATAAATATACCTTGAGCAGACTTACATTTTCAATAAGTTTTTTTTAATTTATTTGCACCGTCGAACAGCGTTGCCACGACCAAAAAAAATTTGTAACCAAAATGTAAAAATAAAGTAACCAAAAGGGAAAAAATGTAACCAAAATTATTAGGTATCAAAAGTGCTATTTTGTTTGCGCTTCAGTTTAAAAATTGTTTGTCTAAAGAAGAAATAGTGTTTGTTTGTATCTTGTAGGCTCATAAACCGCTGGGCCGATTTTTTTTTAAGTTTTGACAGGGGTGGAAAGAACAATAGACTATATAATTTTTTGAAATTTTTAGTGAAAGTGGCACATCCTACTCAAAGTTAAAACTTTTTTTTGTTAATTTTAAAAACTTTTTGAGCTAGAGCTTTCAAACTTTTTTAAAAAGAGCTCTTACAAGTAAAACGTTCAAAGTCTTGCTGTAAAATTGAGCTTTTATATATAAATGCTTTTTGCCCGGTGGAAAATATAATCATATTATATATACGAGATGGGATCGGAAGGGCTTTTGATCTTATTGTTTATCTAGAAAAGTGTTTTAGTTAGACCTATGAAAAATTAAGAGCAGATAAGGCCATCTACACTTCAAAGTATATAAATTATTTGGTAAAAGTTGATAGTCTTTTGAAAGTTCAAGCTTCTAAAAGAATAATTTTTAAGTAGAATAAAAAAAAGTATTGGTTTTAGTTGCACAAATACCACACACAATTTTAAGGGTCAGTTCTTGTTCCAAAACAAAAAATTGGTTATTTTTCTGCTGTAAAAAGGTAACCAAAATGGAATAAAAGTACACAAGTACACATTGGAAAATAAAGTAACCAATTTTGGTTAAAAGTAACCAAAACGGCAACGCTGCCGTCGAAAGCAAATTTGTTTTCGTTGAAAAATTCGATGCACAACAAAATGTTTGAAAGTACTGTCAACTCATAATACACAATGTACATTCGATGGTCGATGTTCGATAGCCAGCAAAAATCACTTGTCGAATGTAACTCATAATAGGGGCCTACACAGAAAAAAACACTTGGGATAAATAAAATTTTTCATAATTACTTTAAGTACGAGTAGTACTCAAAAATTGAAGAACTAATAACACTAAAACGTACTTAAAACAATCCTAAATGGGATTACTTTTAAAAATCAATCCCGGAATTTCTTGAAATAAAAATAAAATTCCTAAAATCAAGTAAAAAAAAAAATTTAACACCATATGTTTACTTGACCCCACCTTCTAGTGAATTCGCCTTGATATCAGCTTTAATAATGGTGAAAGAAAACATAAAGGGGTTGCAACATACGATCCACCTAAATCGATGATTACTAGTAGTGCGAATTTGTTTTTAAGAAATATGAACATCTTTTTTATTTTCAGGAAATTTATATGAACGTTGATATAATCGCCTAAACTCGTATATTTATTTTTACAAAAATGAATTTGTTTTGATAACATTCAAAGATAATTATATATAATTAATTTACTGCTCTTCAGACCACCATCTCGTAGTTGGTAGTCTCCGTCTAAGGGTAGCCGCTATTCGTAAGCCACCATCCACTGAACGTAAATATGACGTACAAAAACTTAAAAACGTTCAAAATCTTCACAACTACGTGGAAGATCTAAAAGGAGGATTGGTTAAATAAAGGCAAAACAAAATACAGCAAGAACACGAGGTGAAAAGACATCGCTAGGGGAAGCGTACAGGCGACACGATTTGCTAGTCAAGCGAAGTGCTAGAAATGACAAAAGACGATGGCACGAGTCACTAGCTTGTGATGCCCAAAAAGCATCTGAAGAACATAGATTCAAGGATCTATATGCAATCACTAAAAAACTCACTGGTAAAAATTTCGTGAATACAAAACCACTTAAGAACAGCGAGGGAGTATTTTCAACATCTAGGAATGAACAATTGGAAATATGGAGACAGCATTACTCGTGTATGCTTTCAAACCCACCACATAATCTTTCGAATATTTGCTCATGTCCATCCCACACAGTCAGGCAGGATATATCAACTGAATGTCCTGATATTCTCGAAGTGTTTAACGCTATGAACGCTTTAAAGGCAAACAAGGCACCCGGTGTTGATAATATAGCCCCCGAAATGCTTAAAGCTGATCCCTAATTAACAGCTAACATTCTGCTACCCCTCATCGAGAACTTTTGGTTATCATTTGAACTCGACGCAAATCTTAAGGAAGGTATAATTGTGAACATCCCTAAAAAAGGCGACCTTACCGACTGCAGGAACTGGAGAGGTATCACAATCCTTAGTGCAGTTAATAAAATTATAGCGCATATAATCAATAAAAGAATCTCGGATGCTATAATGGATGATTTTAGACCAGAGCAGGCTGGATTTCGTCCACAAAAATCTTGCGTTGACCACATCATAATTGAGCAGTCCGCAAAGTGGCAGTCCCCCCTCTACATGGTCTTTATCGATTTTGAAAGAGCTTTCGACACCTTAAGCCATAATGCAATATGGAGCGCCCTTGCGTGTAAAGCTGGGATCACACGATTGCCGCAAATGCACCAATATAACACAATTTTGATTGTGCTTTATTGACGCACAATAATAAAATTGCACCAATCAACTGTGAGTTGTTCGCCAAGATCATGTGATTTGAAGCCTCTTGACTATTTCTTGTGGGGTTATGTGAAGTCGTTGGTCTATGTGGACAAGCCAAACACGATTGAAGCCTTAAGCTGAAGGTCCACACCATGCGTTTATGCGTCTGTCCTTTTTATGCATCTGACAAAAAAGTAGAATCAGTGTAATTGTAAATGACAAGTTACACAGCAAATCGCATAGAATGCATAATTCAAGGTATATTTATAGCAGGTAGCCGCGAGATTACAACAATTGTACAATAAAACAAACAACAGGGCTTTTTATTGTTGTTATATGATACGAACGGTCAAAAAGCAAAGGGGTTGATAAGAGACAAAAAAGACAAAAGATAAAGACAAAAAACTTGTTTACTATACAACATTTGACAGTTCGTATCACGAAACTAGCAAATAAAAAATAAACAGCTGGCTTTCCGAGACTACCTGCTATAAATATACCTTGGCATAATTGTATCTACGCATGAAAGTAGGTTTATGTTATGTTGATACGACGATATAAACAGAGCTGCCGTTTTTGGTTATTTCTAACCAAAATTGGTTATATTTTTTTCAATGTGGAGATGTGAATATTTTTTTCATTTTGGTTACTTTTTTCTAAAACAATAATAATTACGAGCGAATATGTTTTTCTTGGTACAATTATTTACGAGCTCGAATAATTTGTACTGTGTACTACAATTTTTTCATTATTTGTTACCAATAAACGGAAGTTTTTTAAAATCCATTTCAAAACAGCAACCAAATAATTATTTTAAGATTTTTGCTAAGAAAATATTGCCATTTGTGATTTTTATATTAAAAACGCCATGATCTGAAATCGTAAACAAATGAAGTTTTAATCAATGGAGATTTTCAATTATTTTTTTTTAAATGAGCGTAGTTTTTCTTGATTTTAAGAGAAGTAAAGATAATTAGTACTTAAAGTAGGAAGTGCATGAAATCATCCGGAATCGATTTTAGAAAATTATTGAAAAATTACACGTTTCAGTGTTTTTAAAAACTTGAAAATAAGTTTAAGGTTTTAAATTTAGGTTATTTCCAGAATTATATTTACATATATACATACTAGCTGGCCGTCCCGGCTTCGCTCGGTAGCTGATTACTAATGATCGATGGAGCCGTTTTCTGATTTTAGGTAAATCGAAAAAAGTGGGCGGGGAAATATTTTCTTTCCTTAAACCATGGCGAACATTTTAAAGAAAAAATCGTCCAAATCGGTCAAGCCGTTCTCAAGTTATGCGATCAGCAACACTTGAAAATACACGTAGGAATTTTAAAGATTTTTTAAAATTACATTAATTTATCAATATAATTTAAAAATTTATGGAATTTTCTTTAAGAAATGGCTGTAAGTTTAAAGAAATTTTAAATTTTACTGTTTATAACTTGTCGGTATGTATATTTATTTAATGTTATACCTTTATATATACCTTTTCCCCATTGAATGTACGTTACGAAAGGCGAAAGGCAGCTATATTTTACAATGATTTACAAAATATTTGATATATGATTAAGAAATCGCCACATTTGACAGTCCTGCCAATAACAGCTAAAAAGCGGAAAACTATTATCCATTTTTGTTATTTACAACAGGCATATTAAAAATTATTATTTATTTTTTTTTATATATTCCTCTAACTGCCCCTGGAGCGTAGGGCGCCAACAAATAAAAAAATTTTTTTACGAAAAAAGTCTCAAATAAATAAAATCTTTAAATTATGTTTCACGTTATTTTTTTAATATGTAAAAGAATTACATTTCTTGTTTTGTTTTCTTGATTTATAATTATTGTTTTACTATAAAGTGCAAATAACCTTTGTGTTACAATGTATTAAAATGATTTTAATGATTTTCTGAATTAATAAAAAGCATTATAAATTTGGTTATATTTTTTTTACAGTTGGTAACTTTTTCAAAAATTTTGGTTGTTAAAATTGTATTCGTTGTGGCAGCACTGATATAATTGATATAAACCACTCGTTTCGCTCTCTGAAACTAGTTTGCCAAACATGCTGTGCATACGATTCATTCTTGTTTCATTTTGACGTTTTTTTTGTGTTGTTAGTGTGATTTTTTTTAAAGTAGATAAAAAAGTAAAAAAAAACTTGAAAATATAATATTTAATACTTTTATTAATATTATTAGGTTATAATTATCACTTTATTTTATTAAACATCAGTTTTTTTCTTTGTTAAACTAACGATATGATAGTACATTTTTCCTGTTTCGCAGCCTGTTTCAAAATGAAACGACCTGTTTCGCTCTCAAAATTTTGTATGGGGAAACAAGTCGTTTCAATCATGTTTGGGGCGTGAAACAGGAATAAGAGAGCCAAACACGAATATTGCTGTCCGTGTGAACATGGTATTACTTTCTACTTTTGTATTCGTCGCATGTGTGGTGAAAAAAAGTCAGCTGTTATTGATGGCCATGGATGACAAATACGTTCGCCAAGATAGCAACGATTAATAGCAACGCCGGATATAAAATCAAGGGGAATTTGAGGGCTTTAAAGTAAACAATTTTGGGATTCTAGTGGCAATGAAAGTTAGCAACGATTTTAAAAATTTTTTAAAAAGAAAATTTATCATCGATTTTATTAAAATACTCCTAGCCATTCCAGAGAAAAGTGGGTTCATCCAAAATGGTCAGTAAAAATCGTTGCTGATTTATGCCAGCCAAACTAGGCAGTGCCAAGGCATTAGCTCAATGGAATATGGAAAAATACCACTTAAGGATTAAAAAAAACCAAATTTTAAAACAATCGTCAGAGCCGTTCCAGAGAAAGTGGATGAACCCACTTTTCTCTGGAACGGCTCTGACGATCTTTTTAAAAATAGATTTTTTTTAATCCTTAAGTGGTATTTTTCCATATTCCATTGAGCTTATGCCTTGGCACTGCCTAGTTTGGCTGGCATAAATCAGCAACGATTTTTACTGACCATTTTGGATGAACCCACTTTTCTCTGGAACGGCTCTGACGATTGTTTTAAAATTTGGTTTTTTTTAATCTTTAAGTGGTATTTTTCCATATTCCATTGAGTTTGTGCCTTGGCACTGCCTAGTTTGGCTGGCATAAATCAGCAACGATTTTTACTGACCATTTTGGATGAACCCACTTTTCTCTGGAACGGCTCTGACGATCTTTTTAAAAATAGATTTTTTTTAATCTTTAAGTGGTATTTTTCCATATTCCATTGAGCTTATGCCTTGGCACTGCCTAGTTTGGCTGGCATAAATCAGCAACGATTTCTACTGACCATTTGGGATGAACCCACTTTTCTCTGGAACGGCTCTGACGATCTTTTTAAAAATAGATTTTTTTTAATCTTTAAGTGGTATTTTTCCATATTCCATTGAGCTTATGCCTTGGCACTGCCTAGTTTGGCTGGCATAAATCAGCAACGATTTCTACTGACCATTTGGGATGAACCCACTTTTCTCTGGAACGGCTCTGACGATTGTTTTAAAATTTGGTTTTTTTTAATCTTTAAGTGGTATTTTTCCATATTCCATTGAGCTTATGCCTTGGCACTGCCTAGTTTGGCTGGCATAAATCAGCAACGATTTTTACTGACCATTTTGGATGAACCCACTTTTCTCTGGAACGGCTCTGACGATCTTTTTAAAAATAGATTTTTTTTAATCTTTAAGTGGTATTTTTCCATATTCCATTGAGCTTATGCCTTGGCACTGCCTAGTTTGGCTGGCATAAATCAGCAACGATTTCTACTGACCATTTGGGATGAACCCACTTTTCTCTGGAACGGCTCTGACGATCTTTTTAAAAATAGATTTTTTTTAATCTTTAAGTGGTATTTTTCCATATTCCATTGAGCTTATGCCTTGGCACTGCCTAGTTTGGCTGGCATAAATCAGCAACGATTTCTACTGACCATTTGGGATGAACCCACTTTTCTCTGGAACGGCTCTGGCGATTGTTTTAAAATTTGGTTTTTTTTAATCTTTAAGTGGTATTTTTCCATATTCCATTGAGTTTATGCCTTGGCACTGCCTAGTTTGGCTGGCATAAATCAGCAACGATTTCTACTGACCATTTGGGATGAACCCACTTTTCTCTGGAACGGCTCTGACGATCTTTTTAAAAATAGATTTTTTTTAATCTTTAAGTGGTATTTTTCCATATTCCATTGAGCTTATGCCTTGGCACTGCCTAGTTTGGCTGGCATAAATCAACAACGATTTTTACTGACCATTTTGGATGAACCCACTTTTCTCTGGAACGGCTCTGACGATCTTTTTAAACATAGATTTTTTTTAATCTTTAAGTGGTATTTTTCCATATTCCATTGAGCTTATGCCTTGGCACTGCCTAGTTTGGCTGCCATAAATCAGCAACGATTTTTACTGACCATTTTGGATGAACCCACTTTTCTCTGGAACGGCTCTGACGATCTTTTTAAAAATAGATTTTTTTTAATCTTTAAGTGGTATTTTTCCATATTCCATTGAGCTTATGCCTTGGCACTGCCTAGTTTGGCTGGCATAAATCAGCAACGATTTCTACTGACCATTTGGGATGAACCCACTTTTCTCTGGAACGGCTCTGACGATCTTTTTAAAAATAGATTTTTTTTAATCTTTAAGTGGTATTTTTCCATATTCCATTGAGCTTATGCCTTGGCACTGCCTAGTTTGGCTGGCATAAATCAGCAACGATTTCTACTGACCATTTGGGATGAACCCACTTTTCTCTGGAACGGCTCTGGCGATTGTTTTAAAATTTGGTTTTTTTTAATCTTTAAGTGGTATTTTTCCATATTCCATTGAGTTTATGCCTTGGCACTGCCTAGTTTGGCTGGCATAAATCAGCAACGATTTCTACTGACCATTTGGGATGAACCCACTTTTCTCTGGAACGGCTCTGACGATCTTTTTAAAAATAGATTTTTTTTAATCTTTAAGTGGTATTTTTCCATATTCCATTGAGCTTATGCCTTGGCACTGCCTAGTTTGGCTGGCATAAATCAACAACGATTTTTACTGACCATTTTGGATGAACCCACTTTTCTCTGGAACGGCTCTGACGATCTTTTTAAACATAGATTTTTTTTAATCTTTAAGTGGTATTTTTCCATATTCCATTGAGCTTATGCCTTGGCACTGCCTAGTTTGGCTGCCATAAATCAGCAACGATTTCTACTGACCATTTTGGATGAACCCACTTTTCTCTGGAACGGCTCGGATAATTTTTTGTTGATGGTTGATGGTTTTTAATCTATATCTATATAAATATTTCTAAAATCATTTCCAAAAGATTCCTTCATATGCATTTCCGGCGTTGCCACTAAATCCCTTGATTTTTAATTTCCGCCGTTGCTAACTTTCGTTGCTATCTTGGCGGACGTATGACAAATCATATTTTATTTTCAATGTTATCGATAAATATGTTTGGGTGGTGGGTTTTTTAATAAAAGAAAAAGCTTTCGTTATAAAGATTGTATAAACTTTAAAGAATAAAATACATTAAAATTAATTTTTAGCACAATTTTACAGCGAAAAAAATTTGCCATTCTAGTTATCGATTACTTTTATGTTCTGAGTGTCATCTTTGTTGTGTTTATTATATTTTTTGAACAAATGCCATAAACTGGAAACTTATTGATACCGTGAAAAATCACGAATATTTTTATAATAAAAGCTTACTCCTCTATGAATTCTTTTAATAAATTCTATTAAAATATCACTAACACTCTCCATTATTGGCAAAATTGTTTCTAATGGATAAACGTATTAGCACAACAGCTGATAAAAAAAAGCAAATTTGGCGCATAAAACTTGAATTTAGAAACGCATAAAATGCACAAAAAGTATCATACGCATCTACGCATGAACGCATGGTGTGGATCTTCAGCTTTAGAGTATAACATAACACGAGTTATTCATGGAATACAGGCCGAAATGCTCGAAAAATTGGTGCAAAAGTGGACCTTACGAATGGACCATTTGAACCGGAGCCGCGGGCAACATTTACATGGTTATTTTTAAAAAGTAAATGGCAAATTTTGAGTATATGATGCAAATTTGAGTGTTTTATTAGATTTTTAAAAAAAACTACGCTTAAAAAATCACCCATTACATATGGGGGATTTCATGTCAAGTGACCGAATTTTTAAGTCGATGTCTTCCGATTTGGATAATAATTTCTAACTCTAGACGATGGTTTTTCAATTTTTAGCATATGCAGTATTCTTTATCATCCATGTAACTTATTACCTATTGGTGTTAGCAAAATTTGTCCCAAGTAGCTTCGATAGCTATTTTTAAAAAAAAATTTTAAAATTTTTTTTTTTAATTTTTTTTCAGCATGAATGTTTTTTTTTTTTTTTTTTTTTGCTCAAAAGAAAGCTTATGTCTTTTTCTTTAAGTTAGTTCTGGTCTTTTAGGAAACAATTCAAAATAGTGCTGCATATGCTAAAAATATAAAAACCCTCGCACAATACTTTGATGTAGAACAAAATTGTGCAAAAATAGAAGGAAATGACCCAGACTAATAATATTTTGCATGGAGGTATATATGATAATAATAAACAAAATTTTAAGTTTTGAAAAAATTCCGTCAATGGATTCATGTACCTCCCATATTTCCTTTTAAAAAAAAATCAATTCGGCAACATTTTTTATGTTGAATTGTTGAAAATAACCAAATCTATCTAAATATAATGTTAAAATTGATGTACTTAAGGCTCAACCATAATGTTCTTAAGTTGGCTTAAGCAAATGTACGAATACATGTAAATCATATGAGGCTACCCATATTGAACTTAAGGAAACTTTTTGTAAAATTTTATGAAACTGTCATTTGCTTAAGCAAAGTGCGAAACTGAACGCACATTCCGTACGGAATCAAATGTTTGTTTTTATTTTTGTTTTTTTAAATACATTTGAGAAACTTTTTGTTAATTTTTGACAGTAGGTTAAGTAAGGCTATGCATATTATGGTTAAGCCTTTAATTTTTTATAAATTCTAGCAAGGATTTTTCAATGATACAAACAATTTAAATATTTCATAATTAAAATATTTCATACAAAAATATAAAAAACAAGTACAATTTGGTGTTCCGGAAAAAGCACAAAAACTAACACTTAAACTCAAAATGTGGCAAATTTTTTTCTATAAGGGCAACGAAGCATATATTCTTTAAAAAACTAAAAAAAACTGTGCACTCAGTTTTTTTAAATTTAAAGTAAATATTGACGATTTTCATATTTTTTGCAAAAACAACCTGCATTTTTATACGGCTTTATAATAATGTCTAATAACGGTAGAGATTTTTTTGAAGGTAATTTCTTTAGAACGTTAATTTTTAAAAACAGTACAAAGAAAATAGGATAATTTTATCGTACAGAAAAATAGTTATAGCTTTTAATCTAAAGTACTAAATTATAAAAAATAATAAATAATAAATGCGTTTTGGGCCCCTACAAAATATATATCTCTAAGTTAGAACTAAAATGTGGTTAGTTTCTCTTTTGATTCCCAATGGCGGACACTTGGTGTATTCACTCAGTTTTTTTATTTGTCCATCAAACAATTTTTTTACTTTCTTTTTTAAGATTCATCCAGAGCATTACTAATACATTCTTTAAGTAAAGTGTTTTTTACGAAATACTAAATTAAAAATAAATTTTTAATAATTTTTTTCCTAGTACATGAATTGAGTTTAATTTTTCTTGTAATTTTTTTTTTTAAAATTAGGACAAGTTTAGCGACCTGTAGCAGCGGCGAAACGCATTTAACATAAAAAAGGTTCTTCCTCCATGTAATTTATTTAGATACGAATACAGTACAGTAATTTTTTTAAACATTGGAACAACATTGTTTCACCTTATTTTTGAATATGGAACAAAGTACTGTGCCTTGTCTAGAGTAAGATATTATTTTTTTATACATAAGCCACTCGCATCCCAAAAAGCGAGCAAAACTACCTTAAAGGAAAAGACATAATCTTTCTTTTGAGCAAAAAAAAAAAAATATTCCAAATAAAAAAAAAATAAAAGAAACAACATAAATAAAAAAAGTTTTAAATTTAAAAAATTGTTTTTAAAAAAATTGATCAAATAGCTATCGAAGCTACTTTGGACAAATTTTGCTAACACCAATAGGTAATAAGTTACATGGATGAGAAAGAACACCTGTATGGCCAAAATGTCAAACTTTGACCCCCTTTATCTCAGAAACTTTTTGACCGATCTTGTTGAAAATTTGTGTCTAAACTACTAAGACTAACCTTAGTGCAAATTTCATCCAAATCGGAAGACATCAATTTAAAAATTGGGTCACTTGACATGAAATCCCCTATATATATGTTGTGATGACCCGCCCCCCGCCCCCCCGCCCCCCATACCTATTTTGGCCTTTTTGGAAATGTACGAAAAATGTCCTGTTTTCAATTTATCCCTTTTTAGCCCATTTTTCATTAGTCTTTATACGTTGTGTCCCAAAAGTTGGCATCACTGCTTTGGTCTTTGTCTACCAGTATGACCATTTTGGTATTTTTGCAGCCAAATTTAGCATTAAAATGTTGATTTAGCTTTAAAATTTTTATTTAGCATTTGTTTAGCTTTTTTATTTAGCAATTTTTGAAAAATTTGTAGAAATATTTTTATAAAACTTATTTTAACATTTAGAAGGCATGGATTAGACATTTTGTAGACATATAACTACATACAAAAAAGGGACAGCCGCTTCTCTAGTACAGTAGACGCTCGCAAATTAGAACCGCTTTGTTTTTGAGGCAATTCTAATTTCTGAATTATTCTAATTTCTGGACGTTTTTATTTCGAATAAAAAATAAAAATTACTTTAATTTTTTTCAATTCAATTTTATTTGATTGACATTAAATGTATTTTTTAAAATTAAAAATACCGTGTCGTTTCTTATATTTGGAAAACTATCCATTGCTTCCACGGAATGCATTTTCATCTTTATAGGGATATTCCTCTCTAAATATTTTTTTTGCTT
The DNA here is from genome assembly GCA_963931875.1 of Pollenia griseotomentosa. Classification (NCBI taxonomy): domain Eukaryota; kingdom Metazoa; phylum Arthropoda; class Insecta; order Diptera; family Polleniidae; genus Pollenia; species Pollenia griseotomentosa. The sequence continues at coordinate 210,576,535 of OZ007560.1, forward strand.
TCTCTTTAAACCACTCATACAGACGACTTACCATATTTGGGTATTCAGCGCTGTGCAAAGATTTATTGCTTGCTTCCTGATATGTGTTGTGATATGTGATATGCATTTTATATTGCTGTTCTATGTGATTTGATATAGCTGATTGAAGATGTCGTAACATTAATATTCCCTTCAAACCCTTTGTCAAGCTTTTCTAATATTTTGACCTTCGTTTCCAATGATAGTGTTTTTTTTACGTTTATTTGACATTTCGAATGATACACTTTCACTTTTTAATAGAGACTTCCAAAATATGTACACATGTTTCGAATTTCACAAATAAACTAGCCACAAATATATATAAATGCGACAAAAAAACAACAAATAAGGAAACACATCTAAAATTTGGTAATTCCCCTTTTTAGTTTTACATGTTCAAACAGAATAAAAATATATTGCGGATTTCTTGTGTTCAAATAACAAAAAAAAAAAAAAACGCTCTGAAATTAGAACTATAAATTCGAATTTTAGAACGTTTAATGTATTGCAAACACTGATTCTAATTTCTGGACGTTCGAATTACTGAAAGCTCTAATTTGTGAGCGTCTACTGTACATATAACTTCTGTAAATGTACCTTAGACGGTGCATTAGGCTAAGGTACCCTCCAGTGCACCGAAAATCATTTTAAAACAAGTGAGAAAATATAGTTGCTCAAGCTGTAAATGTTGTAGGAATGTTTCGGGCATATTACATAATTTTATTTTATTGAAAAGTAAAATTAAAACACAGAAAAAATACTTTTAGAATCAAAGAAAATAAACTAAGTTTGTCTGTTGGTTACGCTTTTTTCGTCAAATGTTTGCTATATGTGAACATACCTTAAGCAATACTACTTCATGAGATATATACGAACAACAATAAAAACACTTACCCAAAGTACACCCAATCCTGTTTTAACACGGTATTATTTACATTAATATTTAAGGGGTTTTTTAGTAGCACTTATTTTTATATTTTATTTTCTATTGATATTTGAACGTGGTTAGTGCAACGCAAAGGTAATTTATAGTAAAAAAAATATCATATACAATTCATAACTCTTTTTTATAAGTACATATAAGGATTAAAATTTATACGAACAAATGACTTAATATGACACGATCTTACGCCAAAAATTGATGGATTCGATTGCGTTGGTGTGGGCTTTCCATATCAAACTTACTTACATAAAACCTACAAAATCATTTCATAATACAAGGATTTTGTTAATTAAGAACTGAATCTTGTTTTTAAGGTTATTTGGGACGCTGAATCCAAATCTGCACTTAGTTTTTCTATCAGCTCGACTTTTCGAGATATACCGTTACGGCCAAAATTAAGGCACTTCCGCTACATATATTGGAAAAAATTGAAAATGGGTCACCATATTCATTAAAAAAAAAAATTTTAAATTCGTCAGCAATATTATCTTAGGGCCGTGCTTACATTGGTTTTAAATTTGACCCGTAGTTTCAGAGATATCTTTGAATTTAAAAAAAATATGCATAAAAAATAAAAATTCAGCGTCCCACATATTCAATTCTTAACCAACACAAAAAAATGTCAATTTTGTTCCGCTGTGTAATCACTGACACTACTTTATGTTGATTTGTGTTTTTTATACACTCAGGTCTCGTTTTATGCGTTTTATGCGTTTCAAAAAAAATCGCATAAATTGAATTCGCATAAAACGATACTCTAGCTTTATATAAAAACTAATGATTCGTTCCAAAATTCTGAAAAACCGCATAAATTCAAATTTTAATTAAAAAAATCAAAACAAAATCGCATAAATAAAAATCGACAAATATGTATATGTGAAGCGGACAATCCCATAAAAATATTTTGTTGGAAGTCCTTTATATTTGATACAACTTAGTTCTAGTAGATATGAATAGGTGTGCGAAATATTTTTTTTCTATGATGTTTATTTGTGGAATTACGGGGTGGTAAAGTGTTGCCGTTTAAAAAAAAAATGGGGAATGTAAGATGAGATAAACCCACTGTTTATTGTTGATGTGTTTTGTTTAAGCTTTGATATTATTACAAGTAGAACTGTTGCTATAAGTCTTATACGCTTAACAGTTTTATTTGGTTTAATATCTTTAGTTTTTCTAAAATCTTTATGGATGAAGTTTCCTGATGATCTGGCCTAAGCAACCAGTGAAATGCGCATAGGAATAGCTTATCCCATCAACAATAAATTTCAAGTGTTTTTATCAATAATAAAAACTGGGAATTAAGCACGAATAACAAAATCTTTTGAAATTAAAATTTTGTATTCCCAAAAATTTAATTTAGTTTTTTTAAATTATTATTTCAAACTAAAACCTAATCAAACGAAAAAAAATTTTAGGTGATTCTTATAGCAAATCGATTGATCTTTAAATAAAAAAAATTAAATTGAAAAAAAAATATTTCATCTGCAAAACCGGAAATGACCAATTTAAATCAAAATTTTTCTAACTTAGTTCTATTTTTTTTTTTTTTTTATCGAAATTGCTCTTTAGTGTTCTTATCATATTGTAAAAGTTTTATTATGGGACCTCTATTAGTTCAAAAGGTATGCAAATTTCTTTACACTCGTAAATGTGGTTATTACAATGTTGTACCGTAAAAGACAGGAAAGAACGAGTTTAAATTGAAATTTTTTTAACTTCCACCTAATTTTTATTCTATTTTAACCGAAATTAGCCTTCGTTGTAAAACTAATATGTGCTCCTAACAAGTTTAAAAACTCTAATACATACGTATCGATTATATCAGTGATTAAATTTAAATTTAAAAATCGCATAAATTTGAATTCGCCTAAAAAAAATCTGTTTGAAATATTCCAAAAACGGTCGTCCGGGTCTTGATGGTCCTTCCTCCAAGTCTTCTTCCAAAAAAACTTGACGAGGCTTTACCTTGAAATAATCTTTTATCATCCAACCAATATTTAAAGATTGACTCGAAAACATTCTTTGTTGTGTTTGTATGCATCCACTTCTTCGATAGTTTGCTAAGAAAATTTTGAGCTGATTGCTTTACTTCATGCTTATGGTCATCATCTTCATCATTTTCTATACCACTTTTCATGAAAATGTAATGTATGACAGCGTAATTGGTTTTTCTTCTGGTCTTTAGTGATAGACATTGCAACCTAAAGATACGATAGAAAGTGTTTAGGCAAAAATAGGCAGCTAATTTCTTAAACATTTAACAATGCACATGTTAAAGATGATAAAAACACAAAAATAGCAGCGACAGCTGGTGAAAGTCACATTTAAAACACTATCACAATTTACAATACATATTAAGTTCCACAATTAATGAATACATTTTAATTTGCATACATATTTTTCTAAACCGAAGGCTAAATCAGCGGAACATTTCAAATTTAAAAAATATATACCTCTATTGTATAAATTAAACCAATAAGTATTACAGGAAACTTTTTCACTTTATTTTATAAGCTCTTGTTACAAAATATATTTTAATTTTATTTAGTACGAAAATTACTTTATATTTTGTAACCGTACACTAATTCTGTAACTTACTGTAACTTTATTTTTAAGTAAATTTGAGTGAGTTTATTATAAACAGCGTTGCCGTTTTGGTTACTTTTAACCAAAATTGGTTACTTTTTTTCTCAATGTGTACTTGTGGACATTTTTTCCATTTTGGTTACTTTTTTTCAACCTTAAAAATTGTGTGTGGTATTTGTGCATCTAAAACCAATACTATTTTTATCTACTTTAAAATTTTAATTTTTGAAACTTAAACAGACTTTGAAGTGTAGATGACCATTATCTGCTACTCTTAGGCCCGTTTTCACAACTTACCGATAGCTCAAGGTAGGACTTAATCGGTCGTATAAAAAGTGTTCCATGTTACAACTTTACTTTAACCTACCTGGTAGGATGAACCTTAATTTACTTTATCGCCCACTATAGGTTAATGTAAAGTTTTAATAATGGAACAATTTGTATAAGGCCGGTTAAAGTCTACTTTTAGCTATCGGTAAGTTGTGAAAACGGGACTTAGTGCTTCATAGGTCTAAATGAAACACTTTTCTAGTAAACGATAAAGTCAAAGACCCTTCCGATCCCATTCCGTTTAATATGATTATATTCCACCGGGCAAAAAGCATTTATATATAAAAGATATACCGCAGAATTTAGCTCAATTTTGCACTTTGATACCATAAAACACAGCAAGACTTTAAAAGTTTTACTTGTAAGAGCTCTTCATATAAAAAGGTTAAAAGCTATAGCTCATAAAGTTTTTTAAATTGACGAAAATAAATTAAACTGAAGTGCGAACAAAGTCCTTTTTATACAAAATAATTTTGGTTACTTTCTTTCGCTTTTGCTTACTTTATTTTTACATTTTGGTTACAATTTTGAGGTTAAGTTAATAACTACAAAAAAAAACACTCATTTGCTCTCATAATTTTATCATCAAATCAAAGCAAAAGAGAATTATAGAAAATTTACGATAAAAGATCTTACGGTATTCAAGTTAAGTTTTTAATAATTGAATTGATGCGTAATACAAGCTACATATGTACAATGTAAAAAATATATACATTTTAGCATGAGAAATTAATTCCCAAATATTATATACATTTACCTTTTTATAAAATCCGTTAATTTGTTATCTACTTAAATTTTGTACTAGTTAAAGTTAAACAGGAGTAACAGTAACGTTGCAAAAAAGCTGATTCATTTTGTTGTATGTAACCCTGCCTTTACACATGCAAGTAATTACTTGCAAGTATACGTATTATCAGCGAAAATGTCAAATAAGAAGGTCTTGCAAGTACAGTAAAATCCTGATAAATCGTAATTCCCGCTAATTCGTAATAAACTGTCGGTCCCTTGAAAAAATCTCGTTAATTCGTAAAATTTCCATACATTTTGGTCCCCTCGCTAATTCAATTCAATTTATTGCAGGTAATATAAAAGCCTCATTAGGCCAATAAACTATATTACAAAGAAATATACCTGAATTAATACGTAAAATATTTAAATTAGAATATAACTAAAATCCCTAGGTCCCAAACCAAAATAAAAATCAATGTACATATATATGTACAGTGTACATTGTACACATATACATATATATATATACAAAGGTAGAATTAAATAAAAAAATATAAAAAGACAATATAAAAAGACAATTGATCCCAAAATATATGTAAGCAACATCACGTTTTAAATGAAATACAATGAATTGTTCACTATAAGTTCGGAAGAACAGCCAACATTTTCACACGAAAGTCGTTATTTGAGTGTAAAAACACACGAAGCTCAATGGTTAATGTGTTCCAACAACGTGCAATTCTTACAATAAAAGACCTTTCAAATAAAGCATTGTTAATTCTGTTGAATGGGAAAAAAGAAATTTGGAATAAAGTTGCGTGGGAAACCCGCTTTTTATAATTTTATAGAAAAACACCAAGTTACGTAAAGTTATTACATTACCGAAAGAACAGCCCATAAAGCGTTTAACATATTCAGATATGTGATCATTTCTACGAACACCATAAACGTACCGTACAATCGTGTTAGCGATGCGACCTAACTTAGAGGTTACATAATTCATTGAACCAGAAAAAACTTCAAGACCATATAAGATCTGTGGCATTAAAACTGCATGAGCCAAACGCAATTTAATACGTTGTGGCAAATAAATATTCGTAGAGTAAAGTTGACGCAATAAACTTGAAACTTTCCAGCTAATGTTATCAATATGAGCCTCAAAATTTAGACATTTATCTAAATAAATGCCTAGACATTTCAACCGATCCACGAAGTTCACGTAACTGCTGTTCATTGATACCAAAAGCAAGAGCTTTAGTCTTTGACGAATTTATGGATAGGCAATTTTCATTAGACCAATATAGAAAACGTTGAAGAATATCATTGATGTTTAAACATAAATTATTAATTTCCGCTCTTCTGCCATTAAACAAAAGTAATACGTCATCAGCGAACAAAAATGACTTACATATATCGTTACTTTAATATAGAAAAGCCCTAACTAACATTTTCCTTACTTTACAGGAGAAGGAAAAAACTTTAAAAAAATTGTAGTATTGTAGTTGCGATTCTTTTTAAACGCAGTTTTTTATTAAATTGTTTAAAGAAATTAATAAAAAACTGCGTTTAAAAAAAATCGCGACTACAAGACTATAATTTTTATTAAGTTTTTTCCTTCTTCTGTAAAGTAAGGAAAACGTTAGTTAGGGCTTTTCTGTATTAAAGTAACGATATGGTTATCAATATAACTGGATAAGTCATTAACGTATAACGTGAAGAGAATGGGTCCCTTGGGAGCCTTGGGGAACACCAGATGTCAGATGAAGTAGATTAGAATATATATTGTTAACATCAACGAACTGAACACGATCTGTCAAGTACGAATAAATCAACTTACAAGCCGTTGCGGAAAAATTAAATATTTCTCTTAATTTTCTTATCAAAATTCGGAAGTTAACAGAACTAAATCCTTTAGTCAAGTCAAGCGATACTAAGGTCGCTACCTTATTATCATTCAAATGACATCTGATATCATCAGTTAGGTTAAGTAAAAGAGATGTAGTACTATGACCACGACGAAAAGCATATTGCGAAGAAACCATACTACTGCGAACAAATGACAATATCTGATCCTTCATAATATGTTCAACCGCTTTTGACAGAGCAGGAAGAATTGAAATTGGCCTCAAGTCCTCTATAAACATAACTTTTATGTAACCCCACGTTTCCACATGCAAGTAATTACTTGCAAGTAGTGTATACGTATTAATATCGAAAATCAGAAGAAATGTCAAAAAAAACACAACAATTTTTTTGATTGGCTACACAGCACAGTGCAAGTTAATTTTTAAAATGTCGTCAACAAGTAAACTTCTAGCAAAAATTGCCGTATTAAACGAATTAAAAAAATTAAAAAGCGAATGTGAAAAAAAATGTGGAAAAATAAGGTTTTGGGTTTCTGTTTTCTGTACATCTTGATGAAAAAATTATGTTTATTTTATAAAATATGTGACTACAGTATTGCCGTAGTGGCGATATCATAATGTTACAGATAAAATATTTTGATTAACAATTTTTTTTTTCAAAATGCTTAAAATTCATAATTAAAATTACCATTTAGATGCGTTGTTGTATAGTTGTGCTTTTTTTTTAGTTATTTTTTATAAATACACAGAAAATCCGCTATAAACATAACTTTTATTTTACTAAGTACTAGAAGATTGATACAAAAGTCATCCACGGCAACACTGTTTCTTCATTTGTCATTTTACTTGCGACAAGTGTCAAAAATTTACTTGCAAGCAAATTCTGTTGCAAGTTGAGCTGCAAGTACGAAAAATGTGATGGTGTTAGTAAAAAAGTGTGAGTGTATTGAGTTTTTCGAACTTGTACTTGCATGTGGAAACGCTAGGTTACTACGTACTAGTTAATGGATACAAAACTCATCCACGGTAACACTGTTTTTCCATTTTGCTTGCGACAAGTGTCAAAAATTTACTTGCAAGCAGGGCTGCCAGATTTGACGATTTATCGTCATTTTGACGATTTTTTGTTCCGGAATTAGTAAAGTGCCGATTTGCTGATTTTTTTCTAAAAAGTGACGATTTTTTTCAGTGTTCAAAGTCTGAATAAAACATAAAATTTTCTGACACGTTCGTTTTTTAATCTTGGAATGTTTAACAGCCGTACCTTAACAAGAGCGGAAGGCGGAAAGTTTTCTTTCGCTTAGCTTTTACGCTGATATGCCATACCTTAGCCAGAGCGTCAACGTTGTGTCGCGAACAGTAGTGATAGTTTTCTTGTTTAATAAAACTGACAAATTATAAAAAAGGAGATAAAAACGTTAGATTGATAAAAAAATAGCTAAATTTCCATTATAAATTGACAATAGCGGCAAACTTCAATATTAAACGAGCTATCAAAATCGGGTTTTCCAATTGCAAAGCGTTGAGGCCGCTCTATTCAAAAACTAGAAAACGCGTGCCGCTTTTGTTTAGGTACCGCTGTAGTATCAAGTCTTAAGAAAATCTTTAAATGATTATTTTCAGAGTACAAAATCCACAATGTTACACTTTGCTTATCTTTCGTCAAACCATCATCGTATGAACCTTTTACGACTCTCTGTATAGATCATATTTTCAACAATTATACGGCGAACATTTCACGAGTTGTAGGATAATATCTACATGAGTCTCATACGATCCTTGTCGTGAAAGACTCGATAGATAATCTTTACCCACGTCTTAAACGATTCCCACAATGATTGAAGAATCGTCTTTCGCTGTGCTATGGAAGAATCTTAGTCGTGTCACAGCTTTTCCCGTGTGAGGAATCTTCTACGATTAAAAATTTGCGGTCATCGACGATCAAAGATGCTCTTCATGAGACTCCCAGTATCTCTTACAAGATTGAAAATGCTAGCTTGGGTATGAAGTAATTATGTTTTTGTTTGAATGTTTTTTTTTTATTAAAATCGAACAAAAATTGTTTAATAAAAACTAAATTTTAAGTTGTCCGATTTTTTTGAGGATTTTTCGAAACGTGAAAGACGATTTTTTTATTTTTTCTCAGGAAATTGACGATTTCCTCACACATTTATATGGCAGCACTGCTTGCAAGCAAGGCGAATTAACTACAGGTGGTGTCGAAACGGCATCTGATTTTGACAGTTCGGGCTTATTTGTTTTGATTTGTTAGTGTTTTGCTAATAATGGTTGACATTTCGAGCTAATGGCACTAACAATGCAATGCAAAAAACCCTATGTTATTTCTGTTGTTTTTGGATTGTTGTAGTTCCGACACCACCTGTAGTTGAATTCGCCTTGCTTGCAAGCAAATTCTCTTGCAAGTTGGGCTGCAAGCACTGTTGCCAATTTAGAGATTTTCCCGCTAAATCTAGCGGTTTTGAAACCTCAATCGCGGGAAAAAATAGGTTTTAGCGGTAAGCGGGAAATCTAGAGATTTTCAAACATCTCTCAACGGCTCATTATACCCACACCACAATAGTGGAGAGGGTATTATGCATTTGTGCTGATGTGTGTAAGCCTTAAAATAGTGGTCCTAGACCCACCTTAAAGTATAACGATCTACTCAGAACCACTTTCTGAGTCGAACTAACGATGTCTGCCCGGCTGGCTGGCAGGCTGGCAGGCTGTCCACCTAACCTTGTGCGCAAAGTACAGGTCGCAACTTTGGAGATAATCCAAATCGCCAAATCGTAGGACCACGAGGGAAGATAGGGGGAAATTTCTTCCTCTCAGAAACTATCAAACCGATTTTAATGAAATTTAAAACATAGGTAGATCCATATCTATATGGACACATAAGCTATACAGTTTTTCAAAAATAGGACCACAAGGGGATGTAGGGGGCAATTTCTGCCTCTCACAAACTTTCAAACCGATTTTAATGAAGTTTTTAAACATAGAGAAATCCATATTTATATGGACACATAAGCATGATGTGTTTTTAAGTATTGTGGTGCTGGTCGGGCTTGACCGACTATACTTTCTTACTTGTTTTCGCTATAAAACCCTTTCTTAAATTTTAAATATACAGACAGATTTTATACTTTTTCTTATTATTTTGTTTTTCTGTCTAATAACTTCTAGTTTATGTTCATGGTTTTACTTGCTTTTGCAGTTTTAGTGAACTGAAGATTGTATGTCACATTTTTTTTTTCGATTTTCAGTTAGTTTTTTGGAAGGGCAACTTTAAGCTTGCTAAAAATTTTGAAACAAAGGGTAAAGTATTGATCTAAATTGTTTTAATAGATCGCAAGCAATATATTTAACTAACTTTCATCAAACTAACTTTATCTAATTACTTAAAACGGCAAAAATTTGCCAAAAGTAGCGTAAATGTTATAAACTTTTTTGCGTTTTTATAAAGAAATTGTTATACCTTCTGTGATTAGGGTATACTAAGTTTGTCATTCCGGGTAAAACGGTTTCAATATTCATCTAAGACCCCATAAAGTATATATATTCTGGGCCCTTGAGTAATTCTAAGTCGATTTAGCAATGTCCGTCTGTCTATCCGTCTGTTGAAATCACACTCACTTTCGAACAACTCAAAAGAAAAGATAAATATTGGTATCATATTGTTTCTAGTTTTTCTATAGTAATATCGATTCAGTAGGAAAAGAGTTATGAATACAAATGTGAAACAACCACCCTAAAAATAATTGTATTACTAGTGGCGGATTGCACATATTGATATAAGATTTCTTATATGACTAAAAATCATACTGTTAAATTTCGTGGAGATCGGACCAATATTAGCGTTAGGCCAAATATACAGCCCACTCCCAAAAAACAGCTATATATGACTAGAAATCACACTGTAAATTTTCGTAATTATCAGTCCCTCATTTACCATAGGCCCCATATACAGCCCATTCTCAGAAAACAGCAACAGAAAACAAGTACGCCTAAACCCGTAACAAATAATGCTATTGTAATTTTGTTACAGTTTATATGAATAGAAATCACACTCTCAACTTTTATGAAGATCAGACCATAATTTACCAAAGGCCCCATAAAAAGCTCACTCTCGAAAAAACTTTAGTACGCCTAAAACGGTAACAAATATCGCTATTATAATACATTTTGGTCTGCCACAGTTTTATATGACAATAAATGACACCGTCAACTTTCGTGCCGATCGGTCGATAACTTACCATTGTCCCCATATAAAGCCTTCTCTCCGAAAAAACTTTAGTACGCGAAAACCGTAACGCTCTCAATCTGTGTTCTATTATAATAAACTTTGGTCAGCCATAGATTTATAAGACTATAAATTACTTGTAGGGTATCAAAGATTCGGCACAACCGAATACATCACTATAATTTTTTTTGGGAATAAAATAGCTAGCGAAGTTGGAAACCTTAGTATGTAACGTAATTTGAGAGTTGGTATACCTTTGAAAAAGCAATATATCTAGATTTATATAAAACTTTTGAAAATGTTTAGCTTTTAGCGGTATTTTTAAAATAATTCCCGCTAATTTAAATATTTAGCGGTTTCTAGCGGTTTTGAAGTCCGATTTGGCGGGAAGTGTTCGAAAAAAGTTGGCAACAGTGGCTGCAAGTAAGAAAAATGTGATGGTGTTAGTAAAAATTGTGCATTGAGTTTTTCGAACTTGCACTTGCAAGTGTAAACCCTAGGTAAAGCAATTAGAACGATTATAGTTAACAGTAACCCTGCCTTTACACATGCAAGTAGTGTTTACGTATTATCAACGAAAATGTCGAAGAAAAAGCCGAAAGTCTTGCAAGTAGCTTGAGTGTTTACACAGTGAGTTGTAAGTTCATTTTTCAAATGTTCTCGAAGCGAAAACATCTTATTAAAAAAGGTTTGTTTTTCGGTTAAAAAACATTACCATGTTGAAAACATTAGTTATTTTTGCAATTTCGGCTTTTTTTTAAATTATTTTGCCATTTTAAGATAATTTTTAATTTGTCCAAGCAATTTGTTTTTTAATTTTGTTTTTTCTTTTTAGAAGCTTGCTTTCCCTCAACAATAAATTGCAGTGTATTTATCAAATATGAAAAATTGGGAATTTAGCACGTCATACAGAAATCTTATTAATAATGAAAAAACTGATATAATCATTTTTTGCAAAAATCGTTATTATTTTCTTTGATGTGCAACTTTTTTTATTAATACTAAAAAAATCAATCATTTTTGTTTTGTAACAACTCTGGTTAAAAAAATCGTTCAACGTTATGGTAGTATTTTGTCTTTCCCTTGTATATTATCATCCCAACACTTTCGTCCGGCTGGCTGTCCATGTAACCTTGTTCGCAAAGTACAGGAAATTTAATGAAATTTGGTACATAGATTCTAATCGACACAAGGGTGAATCGGTCCATTATTTCATATAGCCCTCAAACAAGCTGCTTTCCGAAATAGGGTCTTTGTGCCCACTATTAAACCAATTTTAATGAAATTCAAAACATGTAGATAGATCCATATTTATATGGACACATAAGGTATGCATTTTTTAAAAAATAGGACCGTGAGGGGAGATAAGGGTAGGGTTGCCATCCGTCCTCTTTTCCCCGGACACCGTCCTCTTTTTTTGGGTATCCGGGGCAGTCCTACTTCTTTTTCATCAAGTGTCCGGGGTTGTCCGGCTTTTTACACCTTCATTGTAAACTTGTTCCTGGATTTAAATCACAGTTCACAAAATTCATTAAAAAAAAAGATTTAGGTGATCGGGTTTTTTTTAAGATAGGTATGATTTAATTTTTGGGGACGTAACGTGACAAAAAGAATACTTTTCTTTGAATGTGCCCAAAATGGAGCTTCCAAAAAAATGGAACAAATAAGCAAAAGCAACATTATCAATGTCGTTATTTTGTTCAAATAAATACTTGTTGCTAAATGATTATATTAAAATTTTATTTTAAGATTCTTTTTGGAAAGAAAAAAAAAAATCATATCTTAAAAAAGCACATCCCTCAAAGTTTTAGGATTCTTAAAAAACAGTTTTATATAAAAAAAAATCAGCAAAAATAAGGGTTTTGACTTAGTCCATTTTTAAAATTTGATATATTGCATATACATTTTTTTCAATATATTTATTGTAGCCTCAAGTATTCTCTTTAAACTGACAAAAATCATCTTCGAATGTAAAGTAGTTTTCGAGATATTAAAAGAATAAACTCAACACATTCGGCTTATTCGGCGATATTATGACAATTTGAATGACATAACTTTTGAAAAAAAAATTAAAAAATTGTTTTTCGTTGATATGTGTTCTTTATGGGATCAAATAAACCAAATTGCCAAATTGCATTCAAATCGAAAGGGGTCGAGTCCCACTCTTGGTTGACTTGTCATGGAATTACCCAAATTAAGTTTTTGTGTGCCGTCGTTAGTTTTATTAATATTAAGTTGTTTAAAAAGTGTCCTCTTTTTTCGAACAAATGTCCTACATTTTGTATTCTGACGTCCTCTTTTTCTCAAAATAGAAATGGCAAGCCTAGATAAGGGGCAATTTCTGCCTATCAGAAACTATCAAACTGATTTTAATGAAATTTAACACAGAGATAGATAGATCCCTATTCATATAGTCATACACTCTCAAAAATTTGTTTCTAAATGGGTATAATATGGTCGGGCTTGACCGGCTATACTTTCTTACTTGATTGTTATGTTACTCTGTCTTAACGGTCTGTATTCTAACGATCAAATTCCTCAGTTACACAGTCATACAATACTCTTTCTGTAACGTCTTTTTACCACCATAGTTTGTAAAGTCTTATTTCTTTTTTTAAATATATGTATTTTATTTTTTTATAATATAAAAGAAAGTGGCGTTAGTTACTACGTTTATAACTAAAGAACGGCTGGACCGATTTCGATGATTCGTACCAATTCGGAATGGTCTCTGACCAAGTAAGAAGAATAGCAAAAATAGGTGGCGCCATTGAAAATTACTCAGTATGAATTAAATCGTAAACTCTGCATTTGACGATGCTATGATCTTTAGCAAAGTTGTTTAGCATGAGCCGGCGAAGGTTTATAAGTTGATATGACCAATGTCAGACAGGATTTCACCAGTATTTAATTTAATTTTTTATAATTTGGAAAATCCCGAGCAACGCCGGGACCAAACAACTAGTTTTATATAAAGTAAGGTCTGTTTGTTCCCCATGTCTTTGTTTTTGGTATAGTAACGTTTTTTTTTCTTTTTTTTTGCTTTGCTTTGCTTTGCTATAGTTTTAGGTATTAAGAATTTATTTATTTATTTATTCATTTGTTATACAAGTAGCCACTTGGACAATAACAATTATATTACAAGTATTTTATTATCTTTGAGATCTTCATTACATTCTTACGCTCCCACAAACATATGTTCAATAAATAAGAATAATAATAATATAAGATTTTAATAACCCTTATTATCAGCATAAAGTCAAATATTACCAAATTACGAAAGAAAATCAAGAAGTTTGCGCTTAAAAGTTATTACAGACGTTGTAAAAGAACGCAAATTTCTCTGTATATATTGGAATTAAAGTGATTTGCGGCACCATATATTGTTAATTTCTGCAAATTTTGGATTTTTACATGAAGTTGTAACAAAATTGGAAACAAAAAAATCTTTCATTGGTTTCCTAAGTGAATGTAGTTATGGACACCGTAAGAAAAATGTCCGGTTTTCCAAAGGATATAGGAGGCAAAGTTATTAAAAAATTTAAATCAGTTTTATTAAAATATTAAGAATTTTCGGTACTAAACGATTTAAGAGTCCAATTTTATAAAATAAACTTCAGAGCAAATATTCAATATTAAATCTGCTCCCTTAATATCTGTAGAAAGATCTTTTTCTATATACAATAACGAAATGACTCCAAATAGACACCGTTTTCTTTTCGAAAATTTATCGCATCAATTTATAAATTACTGTAACAACGTATTAAACGAATAAAATGGAATATAAACAATTGACTTAAATTGCTTATTTTTTAATTTTAACAGGTTAATTTCATGTTTTAAAACGCTTTTTTAAGAGCTTAAACTGTTTTTTAGTGGTTTTTTTTTTTGTCCTACATATAAGCTTCATATGATTGTATAATCGATTTTTGGGTTTTTTATGCCCTTAAGCTTTTTTAGGGCTCAGGTTTAGTATTACTAAAACTGTATTTAAGAACAACTTAAATTTAAAAAAAAAATCACTAAATACGTATTTAAAAACGAAGAGAAAAACTGTCAGTTAGAGAAAGAAATTTCACAAGTTGCTGATGTTTTTAATTATTGAGCCACTAAAGTAACAATAAATCAACGATGTGGTTCATTTTTGTTGTACATGTACTATCGCCTTCAACCTATAAATCAATTTGCATTGCCACTCACTATACAAACAAATTATTATTTATAAGTAAATAAAAACTTTTGCCATCGAAAACAAAACAATAAAAGAGAATTAAATAAGTAATTACAAAGGTTATGCATAGAGGTAAACAAATTTATAATTAAATGTACAACGGCCGTTAAGTTAATTTTTTCCCTCTTTAAATACTTTATAGGTTAAAAATATTTGAACAAAAATATAGTTTATTCTTAATTCATTAACTAATTTTTAGCCCATTTATGTTCTCAATATTTATTGTTTATTTTCATTTCGGAAAAGAATCTATTCTATACATATATAAGAGGTATAAATTAATATACACGACGACTTTCTTTTTCTTTCAATTTACAAATTGATTTTTCTCACCGGTTAGAATAAATTACAAAAGCTTAACTTATTAACAGTATGTATTTATTATTTTTGTTATATTTTAGGATACATAACAAGAATTTAAACTTTATTAGTAAACAACAGATCTTTTTATATTTACCTGATGTTATTTTTTAATTAATTTTCTACATGAACTTTTATAAATTTTCTTTTTTATTTTAGCTATAATTTGTGACTTTAGTGTAATAACAGCGGCACCACAGAGTACTAATACAACTCAGGGATGGAAAATGGCTTTTATGATTTTGTACCAACTATGTAAACAAAATGTACTTTTTAGAGAATGACGGTACCATTTTATAATTTTTATTAAACACAAAAATGTGTATGAAAATTCATAAGTACAGAAAAAAACATAAAAATAATAAATATAACATACATACTTATGTATATACATTTAGGCCCGTTTTCACAACTAATCGATAGCTAAAGGTAGAATTTTGTCCGCCGTATAAAAAGTGCTCCATTATAAAAACTTTATTTTGTCCTAAAGTCAGCGATAAGTTAAGTTTAGGTTAAAGTAAAGTTGTAAAATTGGAACACTTTATATACGACCGATACAATCCTACTTTTAGCCATCGGTAAGTTGTGAAGAGTTTAATATATTACATTACCCTTTGCAGTTTTAGATATCAGTTACATACATAAAAAAAATTATCAATTAGGCTTAAGTTCATTAAATTTAATTTTCATTAAATTATTTTCATGAAGAAAGGAATTTTACAACATGAAAATTAATTAAAATTGTTATTGATAATCTTTCATTCTTGACCGTGGCGGGGGCTCGAACCCGGGCCGGCAGGTTACCATGACATGTTTCGATCGCAACCACTCGATCTTCTCAAATGGATTTGCCGTTTTACACTCGCAGCCATCGAAGGCTGCTGACGTCAATAGTCAAACATCAATCCTTAAACCAAATTGTATTTTAACCTTTGGTAGATCGAAGTTTGCTTTTTTGAATGATTATCTATTTTTAATTGATTTTACATGTTCTTCCTTACTTCTGTTTTTTCGTACTTTTGTCAAGAATTTTTCTTGAAGTCCAAAGTACATTTTTTGTTTTTTCACTTTTGTCTTTCTTTTTCTTGTTGACCTTTTTCAGCACAACTTGAAGGACAAATGAACACATAGAGCTCGTGCCTTTAGCTTTTAACAATAATTAGTATTGTGGTTATTTTGTTGAACTATTTATGGTTTTCAATCCAAATTTTTAATATTTTCAATTAGGCTTAAGTTCATTAAATTTAATTTTCATTAAATTATTTTCATGAAGAAAGGAATTTTACAACATGAAAATTAATTAAAATTGTTATTGATAATCTTTCATTCTTGACCGTGGCGGGGGCTCGAACCCGGGCCGGCAGGTTACCATGACATGTTTCGATCGCAACCACTCGATCTTCTCAAATGGATTTGCCGTTTTACACTCGCAGCCATCGAAGGCTGCTGACGTCAATAGTCAAACATCAATCCTTAAACCAAATTGTATTTTAACCTTTGGTAGATCGAAGTTTGCTTTTTTGAATGATTATCTATTTTTAATTGATTTTACATGTTCTTCCTTACTTCTGTTTTTTCGTACTTTTGTCAAGAATTTTTCTTGAAGTCCAAAGTACATTTTTTGTTTTTTCACTTTTGTCTTTCTTTTTCTTGTTGACCTTTTTCAGCACAACTTGAAGGACAAATGAACACATAGAGCTCGTGCCTTTAGCTTTTAACAATAATTAGTATTGTGGTTATTTTGTTGAACTATTTATGGTTTTCAATCCAAATTTTTAATATTTTCAATTAGGCTTAAGTTCATTAAATTTAATTTTCATTAAATTATTTTCATGAAGAAAGGAATTTTACAACATGAAAATTAATTAAAATTGTTATTGATAATCTTTCATTCTTGACCGTGGCGGGGGCTCGAACCCGGGCCGGCAGGTTACCATGACATGTTTCGATCGCAACCACTCGATCTTCTCAAATGGATTTGCCGTTTTACACTCGCAGCCATCGAAGGCTGCTGACGTCAATAGTCAAACATCAATCCTTAAACCAAATTGTATTTTAACCTTTGGTAGATCGAAGTTTGCTTTTTTTGAATGATTATCTATATAGGATTGATGTTTGACTATTGACGTCAGCAGCCTTCGATGGCTGCGAGTGTAAAACGGCAAATCCATTTGAGAAGATCGAGTGGTTGCGATCGAAACATGTCATGGTAACCTGCCGGCCCGGGTTCGAGCCCCCGCCACGGTCAAGAATGAAAGATTATCAATAACAATTTTAATTAATTTTCATGTTGTAAAATTCCTTTCTTCATGAAAATAATTTAATGAAAATTAAATTTAATGAACTTAAGCCTAATTGAAAATATTAAAAATTTGGATTGAAAACCATAAATAGTTCAACAAAATAACCACAATACTAATTATTGTTAAAAGCTAAAGGCACGAGCTCTATGTGTTCATTTGTCCTTCAAGTTGTGCTGAAAAAGGTCAACAAGAAAAAGAAAGACAAAAGTGAAAAAACAAAAAATGTACTTTGGACTTCAAGAAAAATTCTTGACAAAAGTACGAAAAAACAGAAGTAAGGAAGAACATGTAAAATCAATTAAAAATAGATAATCATTCAAAAAAGCAAACTTCGATCTACCAAAGGTTAAAATACAATTTGGTTTAAGGATTGATGTTTGACTATTGACGTCAGCAGCCTTCGATGGCTGCGAGTGTAAAACGGCAAATCCATTTGAGAAGATCGAGTGGTTGCGATCGAAACATGTCATGGTAACCTGCCGGCCCGGGTTCGAGCCCCCGCCACGGTCAAGAATGAAAGATTATCAATAACAATTTTAATTAATTTTCATGTTGTAAAATTCCTTTCTTCATGAAAATAATTTAATGAAAATTAAATTTAATGAACTTAAGCCTAATTGAAAATATTAAAAATTTGGATTGAAAACCATAAATAGTTCAACAAAATAACCACAATACTAAAAAAATTATTTATAAAATTTTTGAGATAAATTTGCCGTTATTTTAAAATTAAAGCAGCACGAATTTGTTGACTTAAAAAGATAGATATGTAGAAGGCAATAAGAGCCGCTTCCAAGAGGGTATTTTGTGCAGTTAGAATTTCTTTATTCTTTATTGACTTCAATAAATATTTTGTTTGTATCAACACTGTGTTAATTTTTTTCAATTAAATACATTGTTTGGAAAAAATTAAAATTTAATAAATGTGTTCATTGAAACAATATTTTTTTTTCATTGACTAAAAACCAAATAATGTTGTCATATAACTAAAGCTACGGTCAGACTTATCAAATATTTGACGAAAAAAACGGGACCAACAACCAAACTAAAAAATCATTTCGCTTAATATCAATATTTATTTTAATTAAAATACCACATCTTACAAAAAATTGTTTTTGCTATGTCTAGTAGTATAATTAGTTTATTTTGTAATATTAAGACCATTTTAAATCTCACTAACTATTAACAAAAGTAGGGGTTACGCTTATTTGATCAAATATTTAATAAGTGTGACCGTAGCTTAAGTTGAGATGGGTAAATTGTACCAAGTAAGCCGCAATAGCACCACGGTACAGACAAGGTCCTAAATGCACTAAAAATGTAAAATTGCACCATGACTTCCATCCCTGATACAACTGCTCATACCAGTGACGTTAACTTTATTTTTTCATTACCGTACGGCCCATGGTGAAATAATAAAGGTGGCAACACTACGGCAGATGACGATTTTTTGCTCTTGCACAAGCTATATTTACACAAGGTAGACTCATTTGGGATTGCAGACATGTTAATCTATAACTTAATGGCCGCACGATCAAGTTTTGCCTTTCAATTCCCTTCAATTTGCAATACACTCTCACTTTTTTACTAACACACTCACACTTATTAAATTGACCAAGATATTGCTTTCAATTTCACCTTTACATTTGTTTGGCAATTTTACTTTCAATTTAACAGCTGATTACATGATAGGGTGTGTGTGAAACGGTAGCAAAGTACTCATGGAAGTCAAATTTTGACACTATTGAGGTGAATAAAATTTCACTAGCCCTGGGGGCTATATATAAATTTTGACATTAGTGTAGAAATTTTTGACAACCACAAAATTATTTTTTTTTATCAAATTTGTTTAAACAATATAACAAATAATATGGAAAAAGGACCAGCGGCAAAAAAATTCAAAAGAATTATACAACATGTAAGTATTTACATATGTATAAGCTTTTTTGCCCACACTTTTTGTAAAAATTGTTAATATAAATGAACGAATTCATCAAATAGTTGTGACGATCTCATTTCCAACAGAATTTAGTTGATTATTGGTAAAAACTTGATTAATTTATTCATTTTCACAAAACTACTAGTAATTGTTTTTTTCTTTATGTCAAAATTTTACGTTGTCAAAAATGTTACAATTTCACACAGCACAAATATGAAAATTTTCTACCACAAACAATTTTCATTTCACCATAGAACTTTGCTACCGTTTCACACACACCCTTAGTCAAGGTAAATATATAGCAGGTAGTCTCGGAAAGCCAGCTGTTTATTTTTTATTTGCTTGTTTTGTGGTACGAACTGTCAAATGTTGTATAGTAAACATGTAAACAAGTTTTTTGTCTCTATCTTTTGTCTTTTTTGTCTCTTATCAACCTCTTTGCCTTTTGACAGTTCGTACCACATAACAACAATAAAAAGCCCTGTTGTTTGTTTTATTGTACAATTGTTGTAATCTCGCGGCTACCTGCTATAAATATACCTTGCCCTTAGTGCTTATAAATTGTTTTTTTTACGACATCTTGAAAGTAAATTGCAAGGCGAATTCAACTACAGGTGGTGTCGCAACTACAACAATCCAAAAACAACAGAAACAACATAGGGGTTTTTACATTGCATTGTTAGTGCCATTAGCTCGAAATGTCAACCATTTTTAGCAAAACACTAGCGAATCAAAACATATAAGCTCGAACTGTCAAAATCAGATGCCGTTTCGAGACCACCTGTAGTTGAATTCGCCTTGGTAAATTGCTTACAAATTAAGTGCAGCCCAAGGTCTATCCAATAGGTCTGCTTAAGAAGCCAGATGTTTATTTGGTTTTTTCCTCAACGATATCAGAAGTTGTTTACATTTTCCTTATACGTGTATATTTTTGTTTACTTTTTTGGTTTTTTGCCACACATACATGCACACAAAACACATTTTTCCTTTTGTTTTGCCTATGTAGTAGTAAGATTTTGACAACGGCGAGGAATTTTACACAAACAAAATGCCTGTTGTTTTTTGTATTGTTGTATTGTTGTAATAGTAAGCAGACCTATTGGATAGGCCTTGGTGCAGCCTACGTCACAGCTTTCAATTTTTATAAATTTTGACAAGCAGTTAAATGTTAATATAATTTAAAATTAAAATAATTAAAAATATCCCATATATTTGGTGTATCTAAATAATATTCAGCGCAAATAACTCTTATATGAACCTTAACTTTATAGCATTACTTTATTCTCGTGAGCCTAGAATAAAGTTTATTTTAATGCATTCACCATGCTTGGCCTAAATCATTTGCGAAGGCAGCTCTCGAAGAAAAAGAAAGAAAACGTTTTTTGGTAGTGAAGTTGCAATGTGTAAAAACAGGCCGCTACTATCAACAAGAATTGCGTAATCAAAAGAAAAAGGGTTGCTTTCGAATAAAAAGATAAAAAAAACACAATATTTTCTGTCTCGTGACGCCTCTGTGTGCTCTGTGGTCCATGCTTGCATTACATTGGACCAGTCCATGGAGTAGTCCATTTTATCAAAATATTATTTGCAGGGAAAGGACTGTCATTGTTCTTGTAGGGTTTTTGACTTTTTTAATCAAATTACCATTTATTAAGTTAATGTATATTTTACATGTGAAATAAAACAAAATATACACATGAAATGCAATACATACAAAAAAATATTTTAGGATATAATTTAGGAGTTTTTAGTGGGAAGCAAGGTGTGTGTGTGTAAATATACCTTGGGTGGGAAGTTTTGTTGATAAAATTTGGAAATATGTATTTGACAACACTGCTCGTGTAAAAGTTCAAAATTCGTTTAGTGCAACTAGACAAAAATAAATAAATAAATTAAATCCATACGAATTATGCAAGATCTGCGTTACTAACCAGTTTTCTAGCACAAATTATATTTTCTAGTGACGTTGACAGTAGGTACCCTCTACTGTATAAAGCAGTTCCATTAGTAAGCAAAAATGGCAAAAAAGTGTAATAAATTTTTGGACGCGTTATTGTTATTAGTTCATGTTATAGTCGATTATATTTTGGAATTTGTTTTGGGCTGGTATTTAGGTCCTCATCGGAGATGTAGTCCTCCAGAAGATAAAAAACAAGATTCGATTGTTTCAAAGAGTGCAGTGGAATTAGCATTATTAATAAAAAAACGAAAATTAAAGGCTTATGATGTGGTGAAAGCTTATTGCGATCGTATTAAGACTGTTAACCCTGAAATAAATGCTGTGGTTGATGGCCCATTTGCAGAGGCTTTAGAGCAGGCAGAAAAAATCGATCGCAAACTTGATAATAATGAAATAAGCGAAGAAGATTTACAAATGAAACCATTTTTGGGCGTGCCGTTTACTACCAAAGATAGTACATCAGTGGCCGGAAAAATGCATACATTGGGTTTGATATCGCGCAAAAATGAACGTTCAACAGAAGATGCCGAATGTGTTCGTCTGATGAAGGAGAGTGGTGCCATAATTATAGCTACTAGCAATATTCCAGAAGTAAACAAATGGATCGAATCCCGCAATATGTTAATTGGTCAAACTAACAACCCTTATGACCTGAGACGCTCAGTAGGTGGTTCTTCTGGTGGAGAAGCTGCTTTATTAAGTGCTTGCTGTACCGGCTTTGGTTTGGGCACCGATATAGGTGGTTCCATACGTATACCTGCATTTAATTGTGGTGTTTTTGGCCACAAACCATCGACAAATTTGGTGAATATGCGCGGTTGTACATTTCGTACAGGAAAGGAAATAAGGACAATGGTAGCAGCTGGACCCATGAGTCGCTATGCTACAGATTTAATGCCTATTCTGAAAGTTTTAACTGGCTCTCAAATGTCTGAAAGCTTAAAACTTTTCCAAAGTGTAGATTTAAAAAAGTTGCGCTATTTTTACATACCTTCAAATAATATGAAGCAATGCAATCCCGTTAATCGTGAAACCCAAATGCGCATGTACAAAGTACGTAGACATTTTCAAAATCTCACAGGTCAAGAAGTCAAATTAGCCGAATTGCCAAAGTTGGAAATAACTGGTAAAATGTGGCGTTATTGGATGACAAAGGAACCAGCCAATTTTAATAAACTTCTAGGTAATGGAATGGATCTAAATCCGTTTGTAGAATTGTTTAAAAAAGTTATTGGTAAAAGTGAGTTTACTATGGCCGCAATATATTCTTTGGTTGATGCTCTTTTGCCCAAAGAAAAGGAACGCTTAATTCAAGAGGCAACCACACAATGTAAACAAGCTTTGCAGGAATTGTTGGGCGATGATGGTGTTTTATTTTTCCATAGTTCTCCACGTACTGCACCATTCCATTACTATCCATTAATTAAATTAATGGACTTTAGTTACTTTTCAATATTTAACGTATTGCAAGTACCGGTAACACAAGTGCCTTTGGGTTTAGATGTAAATGGTCTTCCATTGGGAATCCAAGTTGTTGCCAATAATATGAATGATCGTTATTGCTTGGCTGTGGCAGAAGAGTTGGAACGTGGTTTTGGTGGTTGGGTACCGCCATACTTCACTAGTAAGAAATGAGCATGTTTTTTAATGCTCACACACTCAAAAATTTATTTAATACATTATACTTTGTTTTGAACAAAGTATATGTTTTAAACATTAAACTTTGTATAGAAAAGTTAAAAAAATATAATTTTTCTAGTTAGTAAAGGTAAAGGTATTGTATTTTTTTATATATTTGTATAAATGCATAATAAATTTCAAAGCGGTGTTTTATTTAACCCAGAATTTTTTAATTGTAATCTGTTTTTATCTGTATATGTATATTAGGCTGCCAGTTATTTTTCAAAGTTAGAATTTGTTTCACTCCAAGCCCCAGATTGGTTCGAATTGCTAAAAAAAATATTTGCAAAATACCTGATTTTTGACTTTGATTGTCAATAATTCGTCAATATTTATTTTACAAAAAAAGTAAAAGTTATAGTTTGATCCAGAACGAACAACTTTTGCTCCCAAATTGTTTTTGTATCTCTAATTGGACCATGACAAAAACCAAAGCCATAATAAAAAAAAAATATAGTTACCACAAATCACAGATTACTAAATCTGTAATCTATGCCACAAAAAAAATTAAAATGCCAACGTAGCAAAAGTTGTTACTCTGAATTTGATCTATAACTTGTACTAACTATTTTTTTTTTGTAAAATAAATATTTTTTATTTATTTATTTTTATTTATTATTTAATCAGGCCATATACGATTAATATAGTTATTTACAACTTTGTAATGACATATGATAATATACAAGATTTCTTAAACTAACTTATATACTATTAATCTTATTAGAGAATCAATGTACAAATCTGAATTTAAATGTATTAGTTATCAAAATGGCTCATTAATAATTATTAATAATATTAATATTAATAAAATATTTTATTATATTAATAAAATTAATAATAATAAAATATTAACGAAGTTATTGACAATTAAAATCAAAAATCAGATATTTTGAAAATTTTGGGGGGTCATGGGCACCATATCCCCTTCTGGGGCTTGGCGTGAAACCGATTTTTTCAAAAAAAAATTTCCATTATACATACATAGTTATATAAACAAGTTATTAAAATTTAACAACCGTTAAACCGATTGATACCAAACTTGGGCAATAAATTAGTTTGGTACGGAACCAGGTTTCTCTGAAGTTTAATCCCGAAAGGTGTCACTGTTATCGTGATATTTCATGTTATGGTACGATTTGGCTGAAATTCACAAAATGTATTTATTAAACAAAAAAAAGTTTCCTGATAAAAATATAAAAACAGGGGGGCTTATGGTGGAATGGTAAAAATGCCAAAAAAAATTGCACGTGAAAACACAACTCTGCAAAAATCAGCAGGCGTTTCGAGCAAACCTACTAATTGGACCATGGTAAGCACTACTTGCAAGTAATTACTTGCATGTGGAAACGTAGGGATAAATACGTTTTCCCATGCCTTTAACATAAGCTGAAATATTACTGTAATTCTGCCGACGTTATTGCCAAATTGCAGAGATATTTATCTTAATGCTATGTTCATACGACGATATAAACCACATTTCGCTCTATGAAACTAGTTTGCCAAATATGCTGTTCATACGATTCATTCTTGTTTCATTTTGACATTTTTTTTTTGTTGTTAGTGTGATTTTTTTTTAAATAGATACCAAAAGTAAATAAAACTTAAAAATATATTATTTAATACTTTTATTAATATTATTATGTTATAATTATCATTTTATTTTATTAAACATCAATTTTTATTTAGTTTTTTTCTTTGTTTTGATTTTTTTGAGAGCTAGTACAGATAAACTAACGATAAATGTTACCAAATTTGGAGGTGATAGTACATTTTTCCTGTTTCGCAGCCTGTTCCAAATTAAACGACCTGTTTCGCTCTCAAAATTTTGTATGGGGTAACAAGTCGTTTCAATCATGTTAACATGGCGTTTACATTTGCCAGTACTGGCAAGCCAGTTGCAATTCATTCAAACTTTTTCACTAATACATAAACGCTTTTACAGCTATTTTGTTTTTGCATTGTTTTGCCAACTAATGTATATGCTTACTGTCTTGCCAGTACTGACAAATGTAAACGCTGTGTTAGGGTGTGAAACAGGAATAAGAGAGCGAAACACGAATATTGCTGTCTGTGTGAACATGGTATTAGTGTAGACCTGGGGTTAATGGTTATACAGAAAGTATACTATAGTACAAATTGAAAAAAAGTACTGCTAAAATAGTATGTCTGGCAAGCCTATGTACATTTTACTTACATTTTCTAGCAGAGTTTATTTATATTTAATTAAATTTAAATTGCATTGTAATTAAGTTTTGCAATATTTTTAATAAATAATGTTTTTGCAAATACAAAATTATGTTTCGTCAACATACTAAGCAACTGCAGTTTTTTGTACGTCAAGTAATTTCTATAATACCCAGGCATTTTAGCACCAAACATTCTAAAAGCGTGCATGGATCTTTAAAAACTTCTAAAGATGATGAAGTAGTGTTTCCAGCGGAACTAGGAGCTAGCTTTTTTGCCAAAAATGTAGGCAAGTACTTTAAACTTACTATACCCGCGCATTGGTCTGTGAGACCGAAGAAACACTTGCTGTTAGTTAAAAAGATGAAAGTCAATATTATAATTGAAATTATACATATTTATTGCATGGCAAATCTTTTTCATTATATTTTGCTAGGAAAAGCTAGTTTCAAGGTTTCAAACTTGTGGTCTGTGAGACCGCACGCGGGTATAGATTTGAGAAAAATTAACGCAAAGGTTAAAAATATGGCTTATAATTAAAGGTTCAACATATTTAAAGTGGTATGCCATCTTGAATAAACATCCGGAATTGAAATCTTTAAAATCTAAGGATGTTATTAACACTATGAATATTTTACGAAAGTTCAACTTTTCCTTGGATGATGTATTAACAAAACCCATGATCCTGTATACAAATGAACTAACACTGGAGAATAGATACAGTGTTTTAAAAGAATGTGGTTTTGAAATCATAACTATATCGTTGTTATCTAAATATGTGGCTGCCATGAATAGAAGTGTAGCCACTTTAAAGTCTTTAGGCCATATTCCATATAATCTGAATGTCGTAGAGCGTTTACAACAATGTTTTACCGACTTGGATGTCAAACTTTATACGAATTATGCTTGTCATGAAAGCTTAGAATTGAAAATCTTAAGGCAGCACATTTTAAATCATTATTTGCAACAACGACTCGACATGTCTACATCAGAAATCGAAACACTATGGAAGGTATATAGCCGCCTAAAACATAGAAGTTTTTATTCGGTTCAGCGAATGGTTAAAGTTCTGCACGAACTTAATTTTCCTAAAAAACGTATAATCAAAAATGGTTTTATGCTGTATGGTGATGCGGATAATGTACGTAGAATTATCAAGGAAATTCCTACCATTGATGGTCAAGATATTAAGGATATATTGTTTAAAAGACCAAAAATAATGATGTCTTCCTGTGATGCTTTGTTAGCAACTTTAAACCATATAAAATCTTTTGGTATAGGCGAAGATGCCGTACTTAGATGTTTAGAAGTGCTTACCTTGGGCCCGGATACAGTGTTAGAGCGTCTTAATGATTTGAATGAAATTGAAGAATTTCAGGTGTTAAATACAAATCCTAGAGTTTTGAGATTGGTTCATTATCAAAATAAGGCGAGACTGAGATTGGATTATTTAAATCAATTAAAGGTCAGGTGTGCCTCATTACACATACTATCTTGTAGTTCGGAGGCTTTTGCAAAGTAAGTAAATTTGTAGTTGTAAACAAAAAATATGTAGATTGAAGATATAAGTTGAAATCAGCCATGGGTTTTTAAAACGGGTCATTAGGACTACTTTTTTAAATTGTAAACTTAGCTAAACATCTGAAAAATTAAAAAATAGAACAGAATTAAAAAAGGAACTTTCTATGTGTTTTACATCGTTATGGTCGTAAATATTAATTTATATCCGCGATAAAATCCTAATATAGTACTTATTCATATAAAAAAAAGGTGTTCCTCAATCACGCCCTAACGTCTAAAACCGATGTTGATAAAATTTGAACCAAGATAGAGTGTTATAGCGAAATTGTTAGAAGCAGGGAAACCACAAATATGCAATTGCATGTTTATCCATGTGTTATCAATCGAGGCGGAAACCAACTGTTTTAAAGCTTTTTATGAATTTTGGCATCGATTTGTTAGTGCCTATTTTAAACTTTGGAGCATATTTTAGTTTAAAGAGCATTTCTACGGCATATTTTTAAGTTATAGCTCATATTACACCTTTTTGAAGCATATATTGATACATGTTTAATATGTTTTAAGGCTAGAAATTTACAGCAATAGAAATTTGACCTTATTCTACATTTTATTATGCGTTTTTTTTTTTAAATCTCAGTTTCCGATATCCTGACATAAGGTTACAAATTTCTCTATAGTTTTAAGACTTTTTCAGTATCAGGTTCGTACAGAAGAATTTGTTTTGTAACTCTATAGTCTTCGTCACAATTTATAATTTCATCGTCACTTAAAGGAATATCCTCGAAGAATTCTTCCAAATCATTGGAATTTAATTCATCAAATCCCTCTCCTCCGATTTGGTGTGCCAATGCTTTGATATCGTTACATATTGTTAATGTTTCAACTTCTGATTTATTTTCAACACACTCAGGACAAGTCGCTTTTTAGCAAGCGGTAATGATTCGTTCTAAATTTTATTGACTATAAATTTATACGCACGTTTAATGTAATATTTTTTCAATGTAGAAAAAATTCCTTTGCATAATGGTTGTTGAACACTTGTAGTAATGGGTGGACAAAACAACCTTCACTTTAGGATCACACAAAAAGCAAAACTTGAAATTTAGAATTTTTACTTCATATAAAATACTACTTCGGTAACAAACCAATCTTTAAAACATTCTGTAAAATCGATTTAAAATTCGCGTAACTTAAAATCCGCATAAAAATAAACCGCAACAGACCTAAGTGTATAAAACAACAAATTTGAATTAATGGTAATGTTAATAACAAATAAATAATGTTAAACTTTGCTATCAAGCGTTGTTAGCAAATTTTTGCGAATATTCGCTAATTTAGCAATTCTTACCGAATTTTTGCCATTCCTTACAGTTGTAGGACCTTTAATCAATTTTATGGCTTGTTTGAAATATTAAAAATTTTCGCTATTTTTGCATTTTTGCATTTTTATTTCCAAAGTTTTGTTTTTTTTTTACCTATTTAGCGATTTCAAATAATTTAGGGTTTGTTTTAAAGTTTGCAATTTTTCGCGAATTTGAGCCATGTTCGCGATAGAAGCATTTGTTAAAGTAAGTTTTCTGATTCTTTACAGCTTTAACGATTTATAATAAATAAGTATGTAGTAGACCTTGCAATCATGCCGCTGTTAACAAATTTCAGCTAATTTAGTTTTTTACCGAATTTTTGCCATAGTTTTAGACTCTTTTATTCAATTTTATGGCTTTTTCGAAATAATAAAAATTTTTCGCGAATTTTCACTGTTTTAGTGTTTATTTAAAAGTTTGCAATTTTTCCTGACTATTGAAGTAAATGAGCGATATGTAGGGTTTTTTCCCGGGATTTCCCGTCCCGGGAATTCCCGGGAATTTCCATTATTTTATTTCCCGTTTTCCCGGGATTTTTCTTGCGGGATCCCGGGAAATAAAAAATTCTTCATTATTTCAGAAAATAGCTATTTATACTTTGAAATTTAGTTTTCTATTCTCTAAAAATTAGCATCTGTGAATGGGTTGTGGATTGGATCAATTGTAAGAAGTGAGTACATGCATTTAAATCAATGTCTCCTGATGCAATAAATCTACTAAAAGCAGAATGGGCAGTGCAACAGTTAATAATTGATAATTATTACATTTAGTGAAGTGAAGAGTTAATAAAGTACATTAATTCAAAATAAGATGCAGGCAGTAAAGTTTGATTGTTCATGAACAAGTCTTAAAAATAGGATTTACCTAAACATATCGCTCCTTTATTGCAACATAGTCATATCTACAAAAACAAACGATCTTGGCAAAATGCGATTAAAGTTTTCAAAATGTACCGATTTAAAGATATATTTCGGTTCAGTTTGAGATTTAATACGTGAAGGTATCAAGGAAAACTTTGCTAAAGTTACTTAAAATTTTGAGATATGACTATGATGCAATGAAGGAGCGATATGTTTATTAGGTGATAAACACAAATTTTCAATTTCAATTTGTGTTGGCTTATATTACCCGTGAAGTGCGGAGAAACCGAAATAAAATAACATTTTGGAAACTCGTGTAAAATACTACAACATACAACTTGAAAAACATATTGTCCTAAAGATTACAAATGGACCTATTGAAATGAAAAGGTTTGGAAGAAGCAGTCCGGTTGATGCTATTTTTGCATCAACCTTGACATACATTTGACTGATAAAGACGTTGTTTATAAAAAAGAAAAAATTGCTTCTGATTGTGAATCCGAAGCATGCTACAACGGTGCACTTTTAACTATTTGTCCAACCTAGGTAAAAAATGAACGAAATTTTTTCGGAAACATGATTATTAGTAAATAAAATCAGGAATATAATTTTTGACGACTTACAAAGCGCTTTGGAGTGTGTCAGAAAGTTATTTCCTAAGCCATTAAAAAATGTTATATATATCTTTAAAGTATTTTATCTATTTTATTAATTAACTTTTTGATTTCATATCTTGAGTACCTCAATTTTTATTTTTTTTTTATTATTGTTTTATGAATTATCCAGAGCATAATAATACTGAATAAAAGCATAATAATAGGGAATAAAGGCGTGCGGTAATAATAATTTAAGTTCCTATTTCAATCTTCAATTCATTTTTTAGTATTGAACCATTTCTTTTATTTTCTTTGTAAACAATTGCCTTACGTTTTTTTTATAAAAGTTTTTTTTCATTAATTAATACCAAAATTTACTTTGTATTATTTATATGGAGCGGGATCCCGGGATCCCGGGAAATTTAAAAAAATTTCCCGCTTTCCCGGGAATCGAAAAAGTCCGGGAAAAAAAAAACTCTAGCGATATGTCAACGCAAGTTGATATTAATTACTTTTCTAAAGATTTGAGTTGTGCTGAATCTGAATCTGTACTCAGAATTTCTATAACACATAAGTTTTCGCGATATCTTCTGAGTTTTAATTCTTAGAGTCGCAGCGCACTTAATGATTTATGTCACAACTAAAACTTTACAATATAGAACTCGGAATTACTCGCTTCACGTTTGAAAGAAAGAGGATTTTTGGACACATAGACACGCGTTTTTTACTATCGCAATCGCTCCAAGTTATATGAAACAACAGAAGCCATAACGACAGTCTGTTCGTTTCAGTTGTGCTTGGCGACCTTGGCGAAAAAAATCAAAAAGCCAGCAAAAAAAGTCTTAAGCTACGGTCAGACTTATCAAATATTTGACGAAAAAACGGGACCAACAACCAAACTAAAAAATCATTTCGCTTAATATCAATATTTATTTTGATTAAAATACCACATCTTACAAAAAACTGTTTTTTGCTATGTCTAGTAGTATAATTAGTTTATTTTGTAATATTAAGACCATTTTAAATCTCACTAACTATTAACAAAAGTAGGGGTTACGCTTATTATATAAAATGTTTTGTTTGTTAATTTCTTCGTCAATGTAAAAAAGTAATATTATAGAACATTAAAATATAATGTTTGTATACAGTACCACTACAATTGTTGTTTTTTAACGAAGAACAAAACACTATATAATGTTTGGTTTTTTCTTGAAAATAGTTAAGAACGGTGTTAAGGGTTGTGTTCGTCTACAGAAACACTAAAATAATAGATATCGTTCCTGGGTGTGTGGGCCGAACGCTAAAAAATATTCTGTTTAAAAAGAGACTTAGAAAAAGCGACGTAGTAAGTCCTTGTTTCAATTGGCTGTTACAATGTATTTTCTTAAGTTCGTTAATAATAGCTGCACATGTCGCTAATTTTCTGCAACGTCCGTCATATCACAAAAAAATTAAATTTTAGAGTTAGTGTGCAGAATTGTTCGTTATATTTTGTTTTATATTGTGTATAAAACCCATCATTATATCTTTATACTTCCCCTTTTGAAGAGAATGTGTCGTTATTTTTTCTAAGTGGTGCGAGCAAATGAAAGACTTTAAACACTTTTAACAATGAGCGATGGATGGATGTGTTAGTTTTTTTACGAAAGTTTATTTTAAAACAATAAAAAATTTCGTTTTATTTACAAAAATAGAACTACGAAGATATCGTTGCTTTTGTAAAATTAAAAAAATGCTAGGATAAAGTTTTTTTCGTATTACATACGAAAGTTTCTTTCATAAAATGTTGCACGGATTATTTTTAGTATAGAAAGAGATTCATTATTAAATAACACTGTAAATTGATTTAATTTTTGTTTAGATTTGCTCGTGATGGCTCTGATCGTACCAAAGGACGTGACATTGTTGTATATTTAGCCAATATAATAAATGAGCCTGAACCGGATGTTCGCAATTTACTGTCCAGACATCCTAATTGGTGTCACATACCTGCATTTCAAGTAAAACAATGTTATGAATTTTTATTAAATAAAAAATTTACTAAAAGCGATATTTATAATAATATACATCTGCTGCTATATCCAACGTAAGTTTAGATTAAAAAAGATTATCAGCCCAATTATGAATAATTCCCCGGGAGTTTTCTCCCTTCGCCATTTTCCCTAGGTTTCCCTATGTAAATTCAATTATAAAAATAGGAAAAACGAAAAAAAAACTCCCGGGAAATTTGTATTAATAATTGGGCTGTATAATAAATTAATAAATAAATAATTCATAATAAATTATTCATGTTTTTTTCATTTAAGAAACCGAATTGATGAAAAATTGCAGCAGATACGAACGCCAGAGTTTTTAGAAGATTTACAAATAGATAGAAGTCTTGAGAATCTTAATAATAATGAAATACTCACTTTGATTTTATATTTAATTGAAAGTGAATTTCATTTTACTGGTGATGGTATTTGGACAGAACAGCATACCCAGCATGTGGAAAACTTTAATAATTTATTACCAGATTTTCCAGAAAGTTTAAATAAAATATACAAATATGGCACTAAGCCCGCAGGAACAACGGGTAAAATAATATCAACTGCTAATGAAAGTTCTATTAAGGAATATATTGTAAATCATTGATCACTAATATGTATGATTTTATTTAGTTTTAATGTTGTTCTCAATTTTGTTTGAATTAAAATTGAAATCAAAGTCAATATAAGTATACAATATTTTTATTTTTTTTTTTAATTATGCAGTTGGATCGTCCTGACTATTAAGAAAATCCGTATTTTGATGCTGTATGGTAATAGCAGAGTGTTTAATAGAACAGTTTTTTAATTTTTCTAATATTTCTTTGTAAGCCGGTGATATGGGCTTTTGAACCACTTCATGGTAGGTATATTCACTGTCCTCGTTTAGCTAAACAATTTGAAGACATTTTAATAAACTTAAAATAAATTTAATAAAAAAAATAACAGAGGTAGATATTTTAAAAGTTTAGCCATTCCACCTGATTCTTTTTTGGCATGCTAAAGCCGAGTTTGACCTCAGTTTTCTCCCATTATGTCACATTTATCAGATAACAGTACATAGTGTTTTTCGCTGTATACTTCTCCTTCAGTCGCCTTCCAGTGTCAAAGTTTGGTTAAATTCAAATTAATTAAAGAAATAATTTGAAAGGCTGCTTAAATTACGCGTCGAATAGTGGTTGATTGATTTTGATCGGATTAAAAATGCCTGTGTTAGGCCGAGGCCACGCAATGAGCGGCTAAGCGTCAAGCGGCTGAGCGATGAGCGTCAAAAAATTAAAACATATGAAATACTATTGAAGTGGCCACGAAATGAGCGGCATGCGAGCGAAATTTTTGAGCGGCTAAGCGTCGTCGCTCAGGAATAAAACTTGTTCTAATTTTTAGTTGTTTTCTGAGCGTCAAAAAATAAACATGGCAAAAGTGAATGTGGAGGTTACAATTTCATCTGTACAAAGCAGACCGCTATTATGGCAAGACAGGTTACCAAATTTTAAAAATAAAAATATAACCGAAAATTAATTTTTTGGTTTTGTCAATCTAGTGTTATCTGCTTGCAACAGCAAATCAATGGATTTCACATTTGGGTAGATTTGTATATATATGGTTAATGATGAACACCAAGGCCTGTTCGTCGATTTCGATTAATATATATATATTATAATTTGTTTTTGTTTTAAATGGAAGTTAAGCGAACGAAGTCTTCGCCCGAAATCGACGAACAGGCCGCAAATTGTTTTTTTTAACGCATTAAATTCATATGAATACGATTTTCGCGTAATAACATTAAACAATCCACTCTTTACAATAGCATTTTAACAAATAACCGCTCAGAAATGACGCTCAGTAATAAGCCACTTGCCGCTCAAACTTGACGCTCAGACGCTTGACGCTTAGCCGCTCATTGCGTGGCCTCGGCCTTATAGTGGATCAAAGATAACATTTTATGAAAGTTTTAACGTTTTCAACCAATTTGTATTTTTATAATTAGGTGTATATACTTGAATAAATACATTTTTGAATATTTATTGTATCCATTAATAATCTTCAGGATTTTGCTTTGTAGTATATATTTTATTGGCCTTGATAAGCTTTTGTATATTACTTATATTAAAAAAATAAATAAATAATGTAATTTCGGAAGACTTTTTGTAAAACAATTAATAATAAAATCCATAGTCTTCTTACTTTTTAGTTTAGTTTTGATTTTGATTAAAAAAATTTTAGACCATATCGTTCCGAAATCGGATAAAAATTCAAAATCCTATAATATTAAAGTGCGAAAATGAGTAAATATGAAGAATTTGAAAAAGTTTTTTTTTTTTCGTAAGATTCACAATATGGCAAACATGTTCTAGAAATCGAAATTAAGTAGATTTAAAATCGAATAATTTTAAAAAGGACCCTGTAATAAAAGTTCATAAAAATATTACTTTTTTTCTACTTCATTCTTTGAGTACCAGTTATTTTTACAATAACGACGTTCGTTCGATTTTAATTTCACTTCATTTCGATTTTTAGAACATGCCTTAGTTTTTATTCACTATAACTTAGACACATTTCATCCGATCAAAGTCAATCAAGCACTATTTGATGCCTTTCAAATTACATATTTATTTAATTCATTTTTATGTAACTAGACTGAAAGGCTGCTGAAAGAGATGTATACAGGGAAAACCACAAACGTACCGTCATCTCTTTATTCCCATAAGAATCAGTAGGAATGGTTTTTAAAAAAAAAACTTTTAATGTCGACCAGTGTAATTAATTAATTTATTGTTACTTACATTTAAACTGTAAGACATATCTGAATCGAAACCTCTTAAATCACCACACACCACAAACGGTATTAGTTCTTTATTTACATTTGATTCGGTAGCATTTTGTATAATTTGAACATCATCGACCATTGGATTAATCATTTGTGGTATATATCCTTCGGGACATTGATAATTTTGACAAACTACAAATGCCTCAATGCTGGAATTACGTGAACTAGCCGGTTTAGCAATTGATACCTTTTCGAAAAAGATTCTCAGTTGTGAATATAATAAACTAGTGTCCTTGCCTCTAAATATTTTTGCAACAAAATTTCCACCCGGCATAAGCACATGCGTTGTTATACTCAGAGCTGCTAGCAACAATTGACTTTGGATGTATTCATCGATATCGTGCAGACCAGTTACATCTGGTGCACCATCACATATAACTAGTTGGGCTTTTTGATCCTCTCCGCCGAAATGCTTAATAATTGACTGAGCCGTACTCAGTTTTGTAATGTCACCTTGCAGTTGAATCACTCCATTTAAGGGAGCCATAGCTTGCAAGTCTACAGCTATTATTTTAACCTCTTCATTATCACTTCGATTTTCGTATAGACGTTTTGACAGAACTTGTGACCAGCTTCCAGGAGCAGCACACAAATCAACGGCTCGAGTAACGCCTGAAAACAAGCCAATTTTTTAAAACTATACATATCGCTCTTGATCAACAAGTGGGTTTACCTCAAAATTTTTATTTTTACGCTTTTTGGAAAAAAAAATCAACACGTAATATTAATCTCTACCCGGTGTAAAAATATCATGCTATTTTTTCTATTTCATATGTCTTTAATATTAAATTAAAAAGAGTTTTCTTCTACTGAACATTTTTAAATTAATACCCTCTTGTTAGTCGAGTGCGCTATGGAAATACATATATTATTATATCTTATGGCAAAACTGCAGTTTTCGGGGCACACTAAAAAAATTGAACCTCTTTTGGAATAAAAAATACAATATTTAAAGTTAAAGGCTGAGGACCGGGGGTACCCATAGATCAAAAAAAACCTCCCTGCTAACTTATGGGTATGTGTGGGTACTGAAATTAAAGGTAATTGTGCATGAAAAACGAAAATAATTAAATTTAGGGTAGGCGAGACTTCTAGGCACCCTCTGGTGCAAAAAAGTACCCCCTACTTACATATATCTAGGTATGAGTAATTAAATAAATGAAAAATGGTTTTTTTTTTCTTCTGTGGTATACAAACACCGGCGTTCTACCTGGCACAGGGATTTTCTCCTCTATGATATAACAAATACCGGCTTCGCTAACTTAAGCTTCTTTGCATAGCCGGTCTTTGGCCGGGCGCAAGGATTTTTCCTCTTTGGTATAACACCGGCTTTGCTAACTAAAGCTTCTCTGCATCACGCGATTTTTTCTAAAAAATTTTTAAATTTTTTTGTTAAATTATTTAAAAAAAAATTAAGATTTAGAAATGACGTATTTTATTATTATTTAACCAAGAGAAAAAAAATAATAAACGAATACAAAAATAAAATACATATTTGCAATCGTGAGCAAATTACCTTTAATTTGAGTACCCACACGGGCCTAGCACCCGTACATTTAAAATTCGGTTTTTTCTAAATCAGGTGGCATTTTTCTTTTTTTTTAATTTTGTGTAAACTGCAGTTTAACCTATCTTATTTACTAAGTCAAATTAAACATATTTTTTGCATATCCCTTGGAATAAGGAACTAGCAGCCATGTTCTGGAAATCGAATTTGAGTGAAATTGAAATAAAACAAATTTTGAAAACTATCCTTTGTTAAAAGTTCATACAAATATTTTCTTTTATATATACCATACTTTTAGGACCACTTTTCTTTACCAGAACTACTTTTGTAATCAGGAAAAGCTACGTTTATATTAAAAAAATTTGAATTCCAAATCTCCACCGATTTCCATTTCACGTGACTTCGATTTCCAGAACATGACTGTAGATTAACGGCCTAATTTATAAAAAATAAAACCGGTTAATAAAGGGTTAATAAAATGGATTTTCATACAAAATCCATTTAATAAGCCCTTTATTAACATGTTTTATTTTTTATAAATTAGGCTGTAAATCTACTAGATTTGTATTACTTGAGGATAATTTCCTTTCTAATTGTTGCACGCTATAAACTAAGGTAATGTAGAAAACAAAAAATAATTGTTCTTGTACTCGCCTTTTAAAATATGGAATTTTTCATCAATTTGCAGCAATTTGAAAGCACTACGTGCACGCCAACCTTCTTCTTTAGCTAAACGATAATAAATATCGCGTTTATCTTTCGATGTTTTACCCATTTTTAGCAAACTGTTTACAAAATAAATTATTTAGTAAATAATTTAATTTAGTAACATGTGTTGCCAACTTTTGATGTTTATAAAATGCATTGTTGCCATGAGACAACAAGGTAAAACTGCTAAATTACCTCGAAAAAAATTTCTAGTGTTCTACATCTAAAAAAGTGCTAGATTTATTTTCTTAAATTTTTTTATTAAAAAAATTAGAAAACTAGTTACAATTTTTCATTAAATGTAAAAATACAGATTAACATTTTAAATTTTTTAAGTTTTTGTTTTAAAATTGTATTTACACAGAAAAATTTTAATGCTTATATGACAACATTTTTAAGAATATCTTCTATATACAAATCAGCATAGTCAAATTTTGTTTTTCAACCGATTTGAACCAATACACCGTTTTAAAGGTATTTACTCACAGAAGTGCACATATTTTATAAAAATCTGTAGTGGTAAAAAGGGTAAATTCGGTAAACTCATATCTCTAAAACTAAAAGAGATAAAAAAAAATTTAATAATTATCGTTGCTAGAGTGATTAGAAAAACAAGTAAGAGTGCTATATGCGGCTATGCCGAATCTTATATACCCTTCACCATGGTTTGGAAAGAACAGAAGTTTATATATTTATCTGAATAAATATATATATATATATATATATATATATATATATATATGTATGCACAGGGCATATTATGCGAACAGAAAAAATCATAACTTTTTTTGATGAAATATTACACATTGCAATATTTTCGAAATATAAATTCAATATTTTTCTTCTAAACTTTTTAGAAGTCGTTTAAAAATCGATTTTTTGGGGCAGCGCACATATGACGAACAGCTGCATACGTTG
Organism: Pollenia griseotomentosa; assembly: GCA_963931875.1. Lineage (NCBI taxonomy): Eukaryota > Metazoa > Arthropoda > Insecta > Diptera > Polleniidae > Pollenia > Pollenia griseotomentosa. The sequence goes on from OZ007560.1 coordinate 210,614,237, forward strand.
CGTTTAATTGCCGAGACTGTCTGCAAAATATATTCCTTGTATATGACATTTTTTGTTGCCATGTTTCCACATTATTATTCCCAAATTCTTATAGGGGATTAATTTCAATTAGTGCTGTCAAAACGTTTTTCATAATATTTCAATAATTTTTTTTCAAAAAGTGTATTTTTTAGCGATTTATTACTTAATATTCTTATTATTTAAAAAATTAAGCTATTTTCTTATAATATTTTCCTTTATTTCAAAAAGGGAGGTTTTTAGCGATTTATAACTTAATATACTTTCTATTTAAAATATTGAGCAATTTTTTATTGTGTTTGTTTTATAATAATACAATAATTTTAATTCAAGATGTGTGGTTTTAAGCGATTTATAACCAAATATACTTTCTAATTAAAATATTGAGCAATTTTTTATTGTGTTTGTGTTACAATATTCTAATAATATTTTTCAATAAGGGTGGTTTTAGCAGTTTATAACTTAATAAGCTTTCTATTTAAAATATTGAGTAATTTTTTATTGTGTTTGTTTTACAATATTCTAATAAGATTTTTCAAAAAGGGTGGTTTTAGCGGTTTATAACTTAATATACTTTCTATTTAAAATATTGAGCAATTTTTTATTGTGTTTGTTTTATAATATTTCAACAATTTTAATTCAAGAAGGGTGGTTTTTAGCGATTTATAACCAAATATACTTTCTAATTAAAATATTGAGCAATTTTTTATTGTGTTTGTGTTACAATATTCTAATAATATTTTTCAATAAGGGTGGTTTTAGCAGTTTATAACTTAATAAGCTTTCTATTTAAAATATTGAGTAATTTTTTATTGTGTTTGTTTTACAATATTCTAATAAGATTTTTCAAAAAGGGTGGTTTTAGCGGTTTATAACTTAATATACTTTCTATTTAAAATATTGAACTATTTTTAATTGTGTTTGTTTTATAATATTTCAATAATGTTATTTAAAAAAGTGTGGTTTTGAGCGACTTATAACTAAATATACTTTCTATTGAAAATATTAGGCAATTTTTTATTGTGTTTGTTTCATAATATTTCAACAATTTTAATTCAAGAAGGGTGGTTTTTAGCGATTTATAACCAAATATACTTTCTAATTAAAATATTGAGCAATTTTTTATTGTGTTTGTGTTACAATATTCCAATAATATTTTTCAATAAGGGTGGTTTTAGCAGTTTATAACTTAATAAGCTTTCTATTTAAAATATTGAGTAATTTTTTATTGTGTTTGTTTTACAATATTCTAATAAGATTTTTCAAAAAGGGTGGTTTTAGCGGTTTATAACTTAATATACTTTCTATTTAAAATATTGAGCAATTTTTTATTGTGTTTGTTTTATAATATTTCAACAATTTTAATTCAAGAAGGGTGGTTTTTAGCGATTTATAACCAAATATACTTTCTAATTAAAATATTGAGCAATTTTTTATTGTGTTTGTGTTACAATATTCTAATAATATTTTTCAATAAGGGTGGTTTTAGCAGTTTATAACTTAATAAGCTTTCTATTTAAAATATTGAGTAATTTTTTATTGTGTTTGTTTTACAATATTCTAATAAGATTTTTCAAAAAGGGTGGTTTTAGCGGTTTATAACTTAATATACTTTCTATTTAAAATATTGAACTATTTTTAATTGTGTTTGTTTTATAATATTTCAACAATTTTAATTCAAGAAGGGTGGTTTTTAGCGATTTATAACCAAATATACTTTCTAATTAAAATATTGAGCAATTTTTTATTGTGTTTGTGTTACAATATTCTAATAATATTTTTCAATAAGGGTGGTTTTAGCAGTTTATAACTTAATAAGCTTTCTATTTAAAATATTGAGTAATTTTTTATTGTGTTTGTTTTACAATATTCTAATAAGATTTTTCAAAAAGGGTGGTTTTAGCGGTTTATAACTTAATATACTTTCTATTTAAAATATTGAACTATTTTTAATTGTGTTTGTTTTATAATATTTCAATAATGTTATTTAAAAAAGTGTGGTTTTGAGCGACTTATAACTAAATATACTTTCTATTGAAAATATTAGGCAATTTTTTATTGTGTTTATTTCATAATATTTCAACAATTTTAATTCAAGAAGGGTGGTTTTTAGCGATTTATAACCAAATATACTTTCTAATTAAAATATTGAGCAATTTTTTATTGTGTTTGTGTTACAATATTCCAATAATATTTTTCAATAAGGGTGGTTTTAGCAGTTTATAACTTAATAAGCTTTCTATTTAAAATATTGAGTAATTTTTTATTGTGTTTGTTTTACAATATTCTAATAAGATTTTTCAAAAAGGGTGGTTTTAGCGGTTTATAACTTAATATACTTTCTATTTAAAATATTGAGCAATTTTTTATTGTGTTTGTTTTATAATATTTCAACAATTTTAATTCAAGAAGGGTGGTTTTTAGCGATTTATAACCAAATATACTTTCTAATTAAAATATTGAGCAATTTTTTATTGTGTTTGTGTTACAATATTCTAATAATATTTTTCAATAAGGGTGGTTTTAGCAGTTTATAACTTAATAAGCTTTCTATTTAAAATATTGAGTAATTTTTTATTGTGTTTGTTTTACAATATTCTAAAAAGATTTTTCAAAAAGGGTGGTTTTAGCGGTTTATAACTTAATATACTTTCTATTTAAAATATTGAGCAATTTTTTATTGTGTTTGTTTTATAATATTTCAACAATTTTAATTCAAGAAGGGTGGTTTTTAGCGATTTATAACCAAATATACTTTCTAATTAAAATATTGAGCAATTTTTTATTGTGTTTGTGTTACAATATTCTAATAATATTTTTCAATAAGGGTTGTTTTAGCAGTTTATAACTTAATAAGCTTTCTATTTAAAATATTGAGTAATTTTTTATTGTGTTTGTTTTACAATATTCTAATAATATTTTTCAATAAGGGTGGTTTTAGCAGTTTATAACTTAATAAACTTTCAACTTAAAATATTGAGCAATTTTTATTGTGTTTGTTTTATAATATTTCAATAATTTTAATTCAAGAAGGGTGGTTTTAAGCGATTTATAACTGAATATACATTCTATTTAAAATATTGAGCAATTTTTTATTGTGTTTGTTTTATGATATTTCAATCATTTTAATTCAAGAAAAGTGGTTCTTAGCGATTTATAACCAAATATACTTTCTATTTAAAATATTGAGCAATTTTTTATTGTGTTTGTGTTACAATATTCTAATAATATTCGTCAATAAGGGTGGTTTTAGCGGTTTATAACTTAATATATTTTCTATTTAAAATATTGAGCTATTTTTAATTGTGTTTGTTTTATAATTTTTCAATAATTTTTTTTTTTTAAACGGTGGTTTTGAGCGATTTATAACTAAATATACTTTCTTTTTAAAATATTGAGCAATTTTTTATTGTGTTTGTTTTATAATATCTCAATAATTTTAATTCAAGGAGGGTGGTTTTAAGCGATTTATAACCAAATATACTTTCTATTTAAAATATTCAGCAAATTTTTATTGTGGTTGTGTTACAATATTCTAATAATATTTTTACAAAAGGGTGGTTTTAGCAGTTTATAACTTAATAAACTTTCAACTTAAAATATTGAGCAATTTTTATTGTGTTTGTTTTATAATATTTCAATAATTTTAATTCAAGAAGGGTGGTTTTTAGCGATTTATAACTTAATATACTTTATTTTTAAAATATTTAGCAATTTTTTATTGTGTTTGTTTTATAATATTTCAATAATTTTAATTCAAGAAGGGTAGTTTTAAGCGATTTATAACTAAATATACTCTCTATTTAAAATATTGAGCAATTTTTTATTGTGCTTGTGTTACAATATTGTAATAATATTTTTCAAGAAGGGTGGTTTTAGCGGTTTATAACTTAATATATTTTCTATTTAAAATATTGAGCTATTTTTAATTGTGTTTGTTTTATAATATTAAATTAATTTCAATAAGTAAATTTCAAAAAGTAAATTTCAATAATTTTTTTTTTAAAACGGTGGTTTTGAGCGATTTATAACTAAATATACTTTGTTTTTAAAATATTGAGCAATGTTTATTGTGTTTGTTTTATAATATTTCAATAATTTTAATTCAAGGAGGGTGGTTTTAAGCGATTTATAACTAAATATACTTTCTATTTAAAATATTCAGCAATTTTTTATTGTGTTTGTTTTATAATATTTCAATAATTTTAATTCAAGAAGGGTGGTTTTTAGCGATTTATAACTAAATATACTTTCTATTTAAAATATTAAGCAATCTTTTATTGTGTTTGTTTTATAATATTTCAACAATTTTAATTCAAGAAGGGTGGTTTTTAGCGATTTATAACCAAATATACTTTCTAATTAAAATATTGAGCAATTTTTTATTGTGTTTGTTTTACAATATTCTAATAAGATTTTTCAAAAAGGGTGGTTTTAGCGGTTTATAACTTAATATACCTTCTATTTAAAATATTGAGCAATTTTCTATTGTGTTTGTTTTATAATAATTCAATAAATTTAATTCAAGAAGGGTGGTTTTTAGCGATTTATAACTAAATATACTTTCTATTCAAAATATTGAGCAATTTTTTATTGTGTTTGGTTTTATAATATTTCAATAATTTTAATTCAAGAAGGGTGGTTTTTAGCGATTTATAACTAAATATACTCTCTATTTAAAATATTGAGCAATTTTTTATTGTGTTTGTTTTATGATATTTCAATCATTTTAATTCAAGAAGGGTGGTTCTTAGCGATTTATAACCAAATATACTTTCTATTTAAAATATTGAGCAATTTTTTATTGTGTTTGTGTTACAATATTCTAATAATATTCGTCAATAAGGGTGGTTTTAGCGGTTTATAACTTAATATATTTTCTATTTAAAATATTGAGCTATTTTTAATTGTGTTTGTTTTATAATTTTTCAATAATTTTTTTTTTTTAAACGGTGGTTTTGAGCGATTTATAAATAAATATACTTTCTTTTTAAAATATTGAGCAATTTTTTATTGTGTTTGTTTTATAATATCTCAATAATTTTAATTCAAGGAGGGTGGTTTTAAGCGATTAATAACTAAATATACTCTCTATTTAAAATATTGAGCAATTTTTTATTGTGTTTGTTTTATAATAATTCAATAATTTTAATTCAAGAAGGGTGGTTTTTAGCGATTTATAACCAGATATACTTTCTATTTAAAATATTGAGCAATTTTTTATTGTGTTTGTTTTATAATATTTCAACAATTTTAATTCAAGAAGGGTGGTTTTTAGCGATTTATAACCAAATATACTTTCTAATTAAAATATTGAGCAATTTTTTATTGTGTTTGTTTTACAATATTCTAATAAGATTTTTCAAAAAGGGTGGTTTTAGCGGTTTATAACTTAATATACTTTCTATTTAAAATATTGAGCAATTTTTTATTGTGTTTGTTTTATAATATTTCAACAATTTTAATTCAAGAAGGGTGGTTTTTAGCGATTTATAACCAAATATACTTTCTAATTAAAATATTGAGCAATTTTTTATTGTGTTTGTGTTACAATATTCTTATAATATTTTTTCAAAAGGGTGGTCTTAGCAGTTTATAACTTAATAAACTTTCAACTTAAAATATTGAGCAATTTTTTATTGTGTTTGTTTTAAAATATTCTAATAGTATTTTTCAAAAAGGGTGGTTTTAGCGGTTTATAATATTGAGCTATTTTTAATTGTGTTTGTTTTATAATATTTCAATAATGTTATTTAAAAAAGGGTGGTTTTGAGCGATTTATAACTAAATATACTTTCTATTTAAAATATTGAGCAATTTTTATTGTGTTTGTTTTATAATATTTCAATAATTTTAATTCAAGAAGGGTGGTTTTAAGCGATTTATAACCAAATATACTTCCTATGTTAATAAAACAAGCTCGAGGCCACCACATAGGATTGGAAATTTAAAGGCCGAACAAAGATAATTTTTTATTGTGTTTGTTTTACAGTATTCTAATAATATTTTTCAAAAAGGGTGGTTTTAGCGGTTTATAACTTAATATACTTTCTATTTAAAATATTGAGCTATTTTTAATTGTGTTTGTTTTATAATATTTCAGTAATTTTATTTAAAAAAGGGTGCTTTTGAGCGATTTATAACTACATATACTTTCTTTTTAAAATATTGAGCAATTTTTTATTGTGTTTGTTTTATAATATTTGAATAATTTTAATTCAAGAAGGGTGGTTCTTAGCGATTTATAACCAAATATACTTTCTATTTAAAATATTGAGCAATTTTTTATTGTGTTTGTGTTACAATATTCTAATAATATTTTTCAAAAAGGGTAGTTTTAGCAGTTTCTAACTTAATAAACTTTCTATTTAAAATATTGAGCAATTTTTAATTGTGCTTGTTTTGCAATATTCACAATACCACAATACTAATTATTCTAATAATATTTTTCAAAAAGTGTGGTTTTAGCTGTTTATAACTTAATATATATCTAAACTGACTTATTATTTAAAAAATTGAGCAATTTTTTATTGTGTTTGTGTTACAATATTCTAAAAAAATTTTTCAAAAAGGGTGGTTTTAGCGGTTTATAACTTAATATATATCTAAACTGACTTATTATTTAAAAAATTGAGCAATTTTTTATTGTGTTTGTTTTATAATATTTTAATAATTTTATTTAAAAAAGGGTGGTTTTTAGCGATTTATAGCTAAATTAACTTATTATTTAAAAAATTGAGAAATATTATAAAACAAACACAATAAAAAAATAGCTCAATATTTTAAATAGAGAGTATATTAAGTTATAAACCGCTAAAACCACCCTTTTTGAAAAATATTATTAGAATATTATAACACAAAAACAATAAAAAATTTGTCAATATATGTTTAAAAGAAAGTATATTTATTTTAAAATCACTAAAAACTACTCTTCCTGAAATAAAATTATTAAAATATTATAAAACAAACACAATCAAAATTGTGAATTGCCTATAAATCGCAAAAAACCACCCTTTTTATATAAAATTATTGAAATATTTTGAGACAAAGACAATTTGAAATAGCTCAATTTTTTAAATAATAAGTTAATTTAGCTATAAATCGCTAAAAATCACACTTTTTAAAATAAAATGATTTTTTCCTGTAAAATTTTATTAAAAATCGCTGGATTTGACGAGAAAATAGCTAAATTGGCAGCAGTGTAGAAAGAAACACGCAGAGTTGTACTTGACCAGCGTTACCATTTGTCATGTCATACCTTTCTTAAAAGTATTTTTGGACGTAAAAATATTTAAAATTTTTATAAAGATTTTGATAAATAATAATAATCTAAGATTTGCAGTATATTAGATGAAAAGATTTAGTGAAGTGTTAATGCAATAAAGCAATCTTAGATAGAATCTGTCCTTTATTACTGTAAAGATGGTTAATTTTGTTTACTCCTTAAATACTTCATACCTTAAAGATCCCAAATACGTATATTTCTTTAGGTGCTAAAGTATCTAAAGATGATGAAATCGATTTTAGAGTTAACTGTTCAAAGTCTTATGTTGAATTATGTAATGTTCTGTTCAAAAGTTCGATTTTGATAACGACCTTATGAAACGCGTTGTAGTTTTATTTTTTACTACTTTAAGCACTTTTTATTCAATAATGAATTATTTATAAAAAATGTACCAATGGTTTTCTTATACAACCGTAACATACTCTTCGTCACGGAAACAAACTAGAATTTTGTTTTCTTGTCTTCGTCATAATCTTAGCTATAAATAAAATAAGCCTTAAAAACTGAATTTAGTGCGTTTAAGGTGGTGGTTTTTAGCGATTTATAACTAAACTACTTTCTACTTTCTATTTAAAATATTGAGCAATTTTTTATTTTGTTTGTGTTACAATATTCTAATAATATTTTTCAAAAAGGGTAGTTTTAGCTGTTTATAACTTAATATATTTTCTATTGAAAATATTGAGCAATTTTTTATTGTGTTTGTTTTATAATATTTTAATAATTTTAATTCAAGAAGGGTGGTTTTTAGCGATTTATAACTAAATATACTTTCTATTTAAAATATTGAGCAATTTTTTATTGTGTTTGTTTTATAATATTTTAATAATTTTAATTCAAGAAGGGTGGTTTTTAGCGATTTATAACTAAATATACTTTCTATTTAAAATATCGAGCAAATTTTTATTGTGTTTGTTTTATAATATTTCAATAATTTTAATTCAAGAAGAATATACTTTCTAATTAAAATATTGAGCAATTTTTTTATTGTGTTTGTGTTACAATATTCTAATAATATTTTTCAATAAGGGTGGTTTTAGCAGTTTATAACTTAATTAGCTTTCTATTTAAAATATTGAGTAATTTTTTATTGTGTTTGTTTTACAATATTCTTATAATATTTTTCAAAAAGGGTGGTTTTAGCGGTTTATAACTTAATATACTTTCTATTTCAAATATTGAGCAATTTTTTATTGTGTTTGTGTTACAATATTCTAGTAATATTTTTAAGCGGTTTATAACTTAATTGAGCTATTTTTATTGGGTTTGTTTTTTAATATTTTAATAATTTTATTTTTGAAATAATATTTTTGAAATATTATAAACAAACACAATACAAAATAGCAAAATTTTTGAAACAAAAAGTGAATTACCTAAAAACCGCAAAAACCACCCTTCTTGAATTAAATTTATTGAATTATTATAAAACAAACACAATAAAAAATTGCTCAATATTTTGAATAGAAAGTATATTTAGTTATAAATCGCTAAAAACCACCCTTCTTGAATTAAAATTATTGAAATATTATAAAACAAACACAATAAAAAATTGCTCAATATTTTAAATAGAAAGTATATCTGGTTATAAATCGCTAAAAACCACCCTTCTTGAATTTAAATTATTGAATTATTATAAAACAAACACAATAAAAAATTGCTCAATATTTTAAATAGAGAGTATATTTAGTTATAAATCGCTTAAAACCACCTTTCTTGAATTAAAATTATTGAAACATTGTAACACAAACACAATAAAAAATTGCTCAATATTTTAAATAGAGAGTATATTTAGTTATAAATCGCTTAAATCCACCCTTCTTGAATTAAAATTAGTGAAATATTATAAAACAAACACAATAAAAAATTGCTCAATATTTTAAATAGAAAGTATTATTAGTTATATATCGCTAAAAACGACCCATTTTGAAATATTGAAAAACAAACACAATCAAAAATAAATCAATAATTTAAATAGAAAGTATATTTAGTTATAAATCGCTAAAAACAACCCTTCTTGAATTAAATTTATTGAAATATTATAAAACAAACACAATAAAAAATTGCTCAATATTTTGAATAGAAAGTATATTTAGTTATAAATCGCTAAAAACCACCCTTCTTGAATTAAATTTATTGAATTATTATAAAACAAACACAATAAAAAATTGCTCAATATTTTAAATAGAAAGTATATCTGGTTATAAATCGCTAAAAACCACCTTTCTTGAATTAAAATTATTGAATTATTATAAAACAAACACAATAAAAAATTGCTCAATATTTTAAATAGAGAGTATATTTAGTTATAAATCGCTAAAAACCACCCTTCTTGAATTAAAATTATTGAAATATTATAAAACAAACACAATAAAAAATTGCTCAATATTTTAAATAAAAAGTATATCTGGTTATAAATCGCTAAAAACCACCCTTCTTGAATTAAAATTATTGAATTATTATAAAACAAACACAATAAAAAATTGCTCAATATTTTAAATAGAGAGTATATTTAGTTATTAATCGCTTAAAACCACCCTTCTTGAATTAAAATTATTGAAATATTGTAACACAAACACAATAAAAAATTGCTCAATATTTTAAATAGAGAGTATATTTAGTAATAAATCGCTTAAATCCACCCTTCTTGAATTAAAATTAGTGAAATATTATAAAACAAACACAATAAAAAATTGCTCAATATTTTAAATAGAAAGTATATTTAGTTATAAATCGCTAAAAACAACCCTTCTTGAATTAAATTTATTGAAATATCATAAAACAAACACAACAAAAAATTGCCCAATATTTGAAATAGAAAGTATATTTAGTTATAAATCGCTAAAAACCACCTTTCTTGAATTAAATTTATTGAAATATCATAAAACAAACACAACAAAAAATTTCCCAATATTTGAAATAGAAAGTATATTTAGTTATAAATCGCTAAAAACCACCCATTTTGAAATATTGAAAAACAAACACAATCAAAAATAGCTCAATAATTTAAATAGAAAGTATATTTAGTTATAAATCGCTAAAAACCACCCTTCTTGAATTAAATTTATTGAAATATCATAAAACAAACACAACAAAAAATTGCCCAATATTTGAAATAGAAAGTATATTTAGTTATAAGTCGCTAAAAACCACCCTTCTTGAATTAAATTTATTGAAATATCATAAAACAAACACAACAAAAAATTGCCCAATATTTGAAACAGAAAGTATATTTAGTTATAAATCGCTAAAAACCACCCATTTTGAAATATTGAAAAACAAACACAATTAAAAATAGCTCAATAATTTAAATAGAAAGTATATTTAGTTATAAATCGCTAAAAACAACCCTTCTTGAATTAAATTTATTGAAATATCATAAAACAAACACAACAAAAAATTGCCCAATATTTATAATAGAAAGTATATTTAGTTATAAATCGCTAAAAACCACCCTTCTTGAATTAAATTTATTGAAATATCATAAAACAAACACAACAAAAAATTGCCCAATATTTGAAATAGAAAGTATATTTAGTTATAAATCGCTAAAAACCACCCATTTTGAAATATTGCAAAACAAACACAATCAAAAATAGCTCAATAACTTAAATAGAAAGTATATTTAGTTATAAATCGCTAAAAACCACCCTTCTTGAATTAAATTTATTGAAATATCATAAAACAAACACAACAAAAAATTGACCAATATTTGAAATAGAAAGTATATTTAGTTATAAATCGCTAAAAACCACCCTTCTTGAATTAAATTTATTGAAATATCATAAAACAAACACAACAAAAAATTGCCCAATATTTGAAATAGAAAGTATATTTAGTTATAAATCGCTAAAAACAACCCTTCTTGAATTAAATTTATTGAAATATCATAAACAAACACAACAAAAAATTGCCCAATATTTGAAATAGAAAGTATATTTAGTTATAAATCGCTAAAAACCACCCTTCTTGAATTAAATTTATTGAAATATCATAAAACAAACACAACAAAAAATTGCCCAATATTTGAAATAGAAAGTATATTTAGTTATAAATCGCTAAAAACAACCCTTCTTGAATTAAATTTATTGAAATATCATAAACAAACACAACAAAAAATTGCCCAATATTTGAAATAGAAAGTATATTTAGTTATAAATCGCTAAAAACCACCCTTCTTGAATTAAATTTATTGAAATATCATAAAACAAACACAACAAAAAATTGCCCAATATTTGAAATAGAAAGTATATTTAGTTATAAGTCGCTAAAATCCACCCCTCTTGAATTAAAATTATTGAAATATTATAAAACAAACACAATAAAAAATTGATCAATATTTTAAATAGAAAGTATATCTGGTTATAAATCGCTAAAAACCACCTTTCTTGAATTAAAATTATTGAATTATTATAAAACAAACACAATAAAAAATTGCTCAATATTTTAAATAGAGAGTATGTTTAGTTATAAATCGCTTAAAACCACCCTTCTTGAGTTAAAATTATTGAAATATTATAAAACAAACACAATAAAAAATTGCTCAATATTTTAAATAGAAAGTATATCTGGTTATAAATCGCTAAAAACCACCCTTCTTGAATTAAATTTATTGAATTATTATAAAACAAACACAATAAAAAATTGCTCAATATTTTAAATAGAGAGTATATTTAGTTATAAATCGCTTAAATCCACCCTTCTTGAATTAAAATTAGTGAAATATTATAAAACAAACACAATAAAAAATTGCTCAATATTTTAAATAGAAAGTATATTTAGTTATAAATCGCTAACAACCACCCTTCTTGAATTAAATTTATTGAAATATCATAAAACAAACACAACAAAAAATTGCCCAATATTTGAAATAGAAAGTATATTTAGTTATAAATCGCTAAAAACCACCCATTTTGAAATATTGCAAAACAAACACAATCAAAAATAGCTCAATAATTTAAATAGAAAGTATATTTAGTTATAAATCGCTAAAAACCACCCTTCTTGAATTAAATTTATTAAAATATCATAAAACAAACACAACAAAAAATTGCCCAATATTTGAAATAGAAAGTATATTTAGTTATAAATCGCTAAAAACCACCCTTCTTGAATTAAATTTATTGAAATATCATAAAACAAACACAACAAAAAATTGCCCAATATTTGAAATAGAAAGTATATTTAGTTATAAATCGCTAAAAACCACCCATTTTGAAATATTGAAAAACAAACACAACAAAAAATTGCCCAATATTTTGAATAGAAAGTATATTTAGTTAAAAATCGCTAAAAACCACCATTCTTGAATTAAAATTATTGAAATATTATAAAACAAACACAATAACCAATTGCTCAATATTTTAAATAGAAAGTATATCTGGTTATAAATCGCTAAAAACCACCCTTCTTGAATTAAAATTATTGAATTATTATAAAACAAACACAATAAAAAATTGCTCAATATTTTAAATAGAGAGTATATTTAGTTATAAGTCGCTTAAATCCACCCTTCTTGAATTAAAATTAGTGAAATATTATAAAACAAACACAATCAAAAATAGCTCAATAATTTAAATGGAAAGTATATTTAGTTATAAATCGCTTAAAACCACCCTTCTTGAATTAAAATTATTGAAATATTATAAAACAAACACAATAAAAAATTGCTCAATATTTGAAATTAAAAGTATATTTAGTTATAAATCGCTAAAAACCACCCTTCTTGAATTTAAATTATTGAATTATTATAAAACAAACACAATTAAAAATAGCTCAATATATTTAATAGAAAGTATATTTGGTTATAAATCGCTAAAAACCACCCTTCTTGAATTAAATTTATTGAATTATTATAAAACAAACACAATAAAAAATTGCTCAATATTTTAAATAGAAAGTATATATAGTTATAAATTGCTAAAAACAATTCTTCTTTAATTAAAGTTATTGAAATATTATAAAACAAACACAACAAAAAGTTGCTCAATATTTTAAATAGAAAGTTTATTTAGTTAAAAATCGCAAAAAACCTACCTTTTTGAAATATATCAAAACAAACAATAAAAACAGCTCAATATTTTAAATAGAAAGTATATTTAGTTATAAATCGCTAAAAACCACCCTTCTTGAATTAAAATTATTGAAATATTATAAAACAAACACATTAAAAAATTGCTCAATATTTGAAATAGAAAGTATATTTAGTTATTAATCGCTAAAAACCACACTTCTTGAATTACATTTAAGGAATTATTGTAAAACAAATACAATTAAACCCTTCTTGAATTAAAATTATTAAAATTTTATAAAACAAACACAATAAAAAATTGCTCAATATTTGAAATTGAAAGTATATTTAGTTATAAATCGCTAAAAACCACCCATTTTGCAATATTGCAAAACAGATACAATCAAAAATAGCTCAATATTTTAAATAGAAAGTATATTTAGTTATAAATCGCTAAAAACCGCCCTTCTTGAATTAAAATTATTGAAATATTATAAAACATACACAATAAAGAATTGCTCAATATTTTAAATAGAAAGTATATTTCGTTATAAATCGCTAAAAATCACCCTTCTTGAATTAAAATTATTGAAATATTATAAAACATACACAATAAAAAATTGCTCAATATTTGAAATTGAAAGTATATTTAGTTATAAATCGCTAAAAACTACCCTTCTTGAATTTAAATTATTGAATTATTATAAAACAAACACAATTAAAAATAGCTCAATATTTTAAATAGAAAGTATATTTAGTTATAAATTGCTAAAAACAATTCTTCTTGAATTAAAGTTATTGAAATATTATAAAACAAACACAACAAAAAGTTGCTCAATATTTTAAATAGAAAGTTTATTTAGTTAAAAATCGCAAAAAACCTACCTTTTTGAAATATATCAAAACAAACAATAAAATCAGCTCAATATTTTAAATAGAAAGTATATTTAGTTATAAATCGCTAAAAACCACCCTTCTTGAATTAAAATTATTGAAATATTATAAAACAAACACATTAAAAAATTGCTCAATATTTGAAATAGAAAGTATATTTAGTTATTAATCGCTAAAAACCACACTTCTTGAATTACATTTAAGGAATTATTGTAAAACAAATACAATTAAACCCTTCTTGAATTAAAATTATTAAAATTTTATAAAACAAACACAATAAAAAATTGCTCAATATTTGAAATTGAAAGTATATTTAGCAGGGCTGTGGAGTCGGAGTCGGAGTCGGAGTTGAGGAGTCGGAGTTGAGGTTTTTGTGCCGGAGTCGGAGTCGGAGTCGAAGTACCCACAAAAACTAGCGACTCCGACTCCGACTTTTTTGCATTAAAATTTTTCTAATATTTTTTAAAATAAAAAATTTTAATGACCAATTTCTCCAATTCTTTTTAAATATCAATTCATATTTTAATATAATTTTTCTAATAATTTTATTTTTATTTGACATAAAAAAAACAAATTTTAAACATAAATTGATATTTAAATAAATTAGTGGAATTGGCCATAAGAGGGTCTGCTTTTTGAAATTGTGAAGTCAGAAAATAAGGACCAGTATACTTTTAATATGAGTAGGTGAGTTTCAAAAATTAAAAAATTGAGATAACATCTTATTTCGACAATTTATAAGAATAGTTATATAGATTGTATCGAAGCATGTCCTTTTCTATGTTTTAATGTGACCTCAAATTTCTGTAACAAAAACCAGCGGGTTCACTATTTGAATTTCGCCAAGATATCGTTAATGAAATAAAGCCGAATTAAGGAATTTAAAAATTAAATTTGTAAAGATGTAGTTTTTTAATTATCGTATATTAACAAATATTTTTGTAGCCATGTTCATGAATATGACTTGAAATCAGCTGTAGCTCCTGTGGTGAAAGCATTAAGTGAACTAAATTTCAAGTTCCAACCTTCAAGGTGAATTATAATAGAATAAAAGGAAAATGAACTCGGAAAAATACATGACATTGTTCCAGATATAATTCCCATCAATGTGGGGGTTAACCCGAAAAATGACTTGAGAATACTTTTATCTACTCACTTTAGGGAAAATTGGAGAGATAATAAAGACTTGCAATTTCAAATTTCGGTCTTGGACAATAATAATATTGAATTAGGAACGGAAAAATGCAATAGCGAGTACACTGAAGAAAAAGATTTAAATTTAGTTGTCTAAAAATTCACATTTTTTTTAACTCTGCAGGTGGGAGATAAACTACATTAAGCCACATTTTGAAAGCTTTACAGCAGACCGCGAAAACATGTTGATAATCGCAAATGATGTTTATGTTATAAAAATGTGCATTTGTACGAATATTTTATATGATCCTAACATTTTTTTTATGTCGTTGATATACTTAAAAAATTACGTCATAAGAGGCTCGTTACCTTCTATGGTACTGTTCCATGCCTTGAGACAAACAGCACCAAGTCCAACAACAAAAGGGGTGCTATTTCCCAAAAATAATAAAAGGCTAACAACATTTTTTTACATTACGTTTCTCTTCAAAATGTGTTATATAAATTGTAGAACTAACAACTGAAGGCGCATCTGCATGTTTTAATAAACTATATTAAATTTTCCTGAGAATGATTTGACTTAATAAATAAAACAAGACCAAAATGGCAGTGTCTGAATTTATGTATGTATATTAAAAACAATAGACCTCACTTCACAATTTACAAAAAAGGACTGTCCTTTGCCTCTATTAATATTGTGGTAAACAACAGAAAGTACACTTGATGCCTTAACGTCTAAGCCAATTGGACTTGGTGCTGTTTTCAACTTTTCTATCTCGAAAGCTACATTAGATAGGACTAATGGAAATTCACACATCTATAAATTCCAACAGTATAAAAAACGTTATTTGAAAAAGATGTGAATTGGTGTAGTTTATCTCTCCCCTACAGAACTATTTTTACATTTTGTAGCACTGTTTGCATAATTTTAATAAATTTATATAACCTTTAAAATATACTAAAGTTCAATGATCCCATACGGATTGAAGCAAAACTCGTTTCTTTCGAAAGTTCGTAACAAAACTCGTTCGCTCCAAAATTAAATCCATTATTTTTCTATATTTCAGTTGGTTTAAAGTTCTCAACTGTTGTCATAAATGTCATAACACATTAGAATTAAAATAGGTTCAACTCATTTAGTCTATTAAATCGGGCGCTATATGTTTTTTGCATTTTTTCCAAAATCCAAATAAAATGTTTTGCAGCTTTCCTACTCATATAGTAGGTTAAAGCTCAATGCGCGGCACGTTAGAATTAAAATATCGATTTGAAATTTTTACAGAATCATTTTGTTGCTATATTTAACCATTTAACAGCTACTAAATTAAAAAAGAGTTTAAAGTCAAATAAAAACTAGTCTCTTAAATAATGCTAGGTTAGAGTAGGAGTCGGAGTCGGAGTTGGAGTCGGAGTCGGAGTCGGAGTCGGAGTCGTACTTAAAAAATTTCACCAAAAGGAGTCGGAGTCGGAGTTATAACTTTTTCTTAACGACTCCACAGCCCTGATATTTAGTTATAAATCGCTAAAAACCACCCATTTTGCAATATTGCAAAACAGATACAATCAAAAATAGCTCAATGTTTTAAATAGAAAGTATATTTAGTTATAAATCGTTAAAAACCGCCCTTCTTGAATTAAAATTATTGAAATATTATAAAACATACACAATAAAGAATTGCTCAATATTTTAAATAGAAAGTATATTTCGTTATAAATCGCTAAAAACCACCCTTCTTGAATTAAAATTATTGAAATATTATAAAACATACACAATAAAAAATTGCTCAATATATTTAATAGAAAGTATATTTGGTTATAAATCGCTAAAAACCACCCTTCTTGAATTAAATTTATTGAATTATTATAAAACAAACACAATAAAAAATTGCTCAATATTTTAAATAGAAAGTATATTTAGTTATAAATTGCTAAAAACAATCCTTCTTGAATTAAAGTTATTGAAATATTATAAAACAAACACAACAAAAAGTTGCTCAATATTTTAAATAGAAAGTTTATTTAGTTATAAATCGCTAACAACCACCTTTCTTGAATTAAAATTATTGAAATATTATAATCAAACACAACAAAAAATTGCTCAATATTTTAAATAGAAAGTATATTTAGTTATAAATAGCTAACAACCACCATTCTTGAATTAAAATTATTGAAATATTATAATAAAACACAACAAAAAATTGCTCAATATTTTAAATAGAAAGTTTATTAAGTTATAAACTGCTAAAACTACCCTTTTTGAAAAATATTATTAGAATATTGTAACACAAACAAAATAAAAAATTGCTCAATATTTTAAATAGAAAGTACATTTAGTTATAAATCGCTAAAAACCACACTTTTTGAAATATTGAAAAACAAACACAACAAAAAAATAGTTTAATATTTTAAGTAGAAAGTATATTTATAAATAAATCGCTAAAAACCACACTATTTTGAAATAAAATTATTGAAATATTATAAAACAAACACAATAAAAAAAATAGCTCAATATTTTAAATAGAAAGTATATTTAGCTATAAATCGATAAAACCACCCTTTTTGAAATATTATAAAACAAACACAATAAAAACTAGAAAGTATATTAATTTATAAAAAGCTAAAATCAAAATTTTTTACAATGGCAACGCTGATCAAATGCAATTCTCTGTGTCCTCGAAATCACATGTATATATTTTTTACGGAGTAAAAAACGGGAAAGTATATAAGAGTACTTGGCAATACTACGCAACAAAATTTGTTAAAAAATACAAAAATATCGCATTTAAACCGTATATATAGAAGTTTTAATAGTAATTGCTCGATATATAACCACAGTGCAATCAAATAAAGTAAAAAAAACGGAACCAAAAAAATATTTAAAAATTTTTGGCAAAATTGACGTGTCCGGTGAATATGCTCTAGGCATGTGATCATTTGGCGGACTGTTCGCTAAGTATGCAACTGTCCGCTATTTATCTGCTAGCTTCAAACTCTGTTCGCTAAATAAGCGCTGTGCATATATATATATATATATATATATATATATATATATATATATATATATATATACATATGTACATGTATATTTATTTATTTATTAATATCAATATATATATATATATATCGTTTAGTTTTATTTAATTATTTGCACATGTTTGCGTGGTATTAAATACTTATATTAAAAGTTTAATTAATATATAGCAAGTTTAGTTTTGATCGAATTTTAGTATTTGGTAATAACTCGGCCATTTTGTAACCGATTTGACACATTTTTACACCGACGTCTTAAAAAATAAAATTACCATTTACTTTGGTGATAAAACTTGGAGTCGAGAAGTTCTATGGTTCCGAAAATAGGTGTTTAAAAAAAAAAACTATATTTTTGACATTACTTTTTTTTTTACCGAGTTTCCGAGTTTTTCAGCAAATATGTTCTAAAGATTTCCGATATTTTGATATCTTAAACGTATGAATAGGTCATATTACAGCTCTAAAATTTTAGTTTTTATAAAAATTTAATGTTTTTTAGTCCTTTTTTTGAGTATTTTGCTCATAACTTAACCATTTTTAACCTATTACCATTAAATTGGGTTATAGGTATATATGTATATATACGTACATATATGTACGTATATATGTATATATACGTACATATATGTGCATACATATATTTAAACAAACTTAATTATAAAAATAATAAATAAAAACAAACTTAATTATAAAAAAGAGTAATTTTTGGGATTTCAGTATTTTGGTTATAACTCAGCCATTTTTTAGCCGATTTGACAGATTTATATACCGACGTGCTTAAGAATAAATTTACCAGTTAGTTGGGTTATAAATCTTGGACTCGGGAAGACCTATAGTTCCCGAAAGTGGGGATTTTAAAAAAAATTTAATTTTGGTCATAACTTTTTGTATCTGAGCCGATTTTCCCGAAATTTTCAGAAAATATTTTTTACTAAAGATTTCCGATCTTTTGATATAAAAAGGATAACCATAGGTCATATGACAGTGGAAAAAATCAGGTTTTTTTAAAATTGTTGATATTTTTGGAACGGGAGGTACTACGCCCACTTCTCCAATCCCGCCCACATTTTGTGGGATGCTGTGTACTGATAACCTTAATGTGTGTACCTAATTTGGAAACTTTGGCTCTTGCCGTTCTCCAGATATACTGAAAAATTTTGGATTTTTGGTCTACACTCTAAGCCGACGATATGTATGTTTTCGTCATATTTGCATGAGCGGATTCTGGAAGCTCTCGCCTTCCTATACGAAGGTTTAGGTCGAACGAGGTTTTGTGGTTGAAGCTCCAAAAATTGTGTGATACCCTGGCATTATAACTTAAATAGTTCGCCAAAAACTTTTATTTCTAAGCAAAATAAAAAAAAAGATATTTTTATCATAAAAATTTAAATTTTGTAAGTTCAATACAATAAGTTCTTTGTTGGAAATAAGCCGCAAAGAGTTGAAATTTTGACTCTGTTTCTCCATTTTATTTTGATATTTCTTTCCACATTTGGAATTGATAATAATCCCTTGTTAGATTTTAATATTTCAATGTCAGCAAGATCTCTAAATTCTGAATTTTTGTTTAAAAAAGTTGGTATTATTAGGAAACATTTATTAGGGTTTTATTCTAATATTTTTAGCTTTTCTAAAATCTTAGGAAAAGGTTTTCTGATGAGCTGGCCTAAGCAACCAGTGAAATGCGCATAGAAGCTAGCTTTCCTTCAACAATAAATTTCAGTGTACATATTTATCAAATATGAAAAATTGGGAATTTAGCACGTCATACAGAAATCAAGGTATATTTATAGCAAGGTATATTTATAGCAGGTAGTCTCGGAAAGCCAGCTGTTTATTTTTTATTTACTTGTTTTGTGGTACGAACTGTCAAATGTTGTATAGTAAACATGTAAACAAGTTTTTTGTCTCTATCTTTTGTCTTTTTTGTCTCTTATCAACCATGGTGAAATAAACAGGTGGCAGCACTACGCCAGATGACGATTTTTTGCTCTTGCATTGTTTGTCTAGGTTTATGTCAAAGTTTTGTTTATGTTTACAAAAAGTCCACGTTTTGTGCTGTGATTTTTGTTTTTTATTAAAGTTTTTGATAATTTTGATAAGATATTGACCATAATTAAATAAAAATTGCCTAAAAATTTATTTATTTCATCACGTTCAACGGCGCGCTTTGATTTTTGTTTAATGTATTTTTTGACGTAAACGGTTATGTAATTTCCATTTTTGTTGTAATGTTGTATTTGTTGCCGTAACGATGCCACCTGCTTATTCCACCATGTTATCAACCCCTTTGCCTTTTGACAGTTCGTACCACATAACAACAATAAAAAGCCCTGTTGTTTGTTTTATTGTACAATTGTTGTAATCTCGCGGCTACCTGCTATAAATATACCTTGATTTATAGCAGGTAGTCTCGGAAAGCCAGCTGTTTATTTTTTTATTTGCTTGTTTTGTAATACGAACTGTAAAATGTTGTATATTGAACAAGTAAACAAGTTTTTTGCCTCTTATTAACCCTTTCGCTGTTTGACAGTTCGTATTACATAACAATAAAAAGCCCTGTTGTTTGTTTTATTGTACAATTGTAGTAATCTCGCGGCTACCTGCTATAAATATACCTTGACAGAAATCTTTTTAATAGTAAAATTTGTATTCCAAAAAAAATAATTTGATAATATACTTGCATGTGCCCGTGCAAAAAACTGAGCTGGCAAATTTGTTTTTTTTTGTTGTTTTCTTTCGAAAACAATAAAATGAAGCAATTTTTTTTTAATTTTGTTTTTTCTTTTTACCTACATAGAACTACAATTCGATTCGGAAAAAAGCCAACCAATTGTAGGGGGATGTAAGAAAAGATAAACTCACTGTTTATTGTTGGTGTTTTGTTTAAGTTTTGATATTGCTACAAGTAAGTCTTTGAGTGTTTAAAATTCTTATTCGCTTTAGGGTTTTATTCGTATAATATTTTAAGCTTTTCTAAAATCTAAGGAAAAGGTTTTCTGATGAGCTGGCCTAAGCAGCCAGTGAAATGCGCATAGAAGCTAGTTTTCCCTCAACTATAAATTTCAGTGTGTTTATCAAATATGAAAAATTGGGAATTTAGCACGTCATACAGAAATCTTATTAATAGTAAATTTTGTATTCCCAAAAAATAGCTTTGATTTTACTAATAGTTAGCTACTATTATTATTTCCATTGATTACATTTTGTGGACAACATTTACTAAACCATTTTAAAGATTAATTTTCAAAGTGGAATTTTGTTTTTAAAACTTCGCAAATATAACTGAAATTATAATAAGTTGACATATGAAATTACTAAAACTGGGAAAATTTCTTAATTGTACTAATTTGTACTTTAAATAGTACCAAGAAAGTACAATTGTACCAACTTTGCCAACCCAATAGAACTAGAAGAAGAACAACACGTGTGTATTTGTTTTCAAATTTGTTCACACAAAAAATCACAAAAGTTCGCCATGTCCTTGTTAAGAATCAGGTAATTTGAAAAAAAAAACAATCTCGAAAAATTAAAAAAGAAAACTTTATTTAATGTATTATAGAAAACCTAAAACCCGTAAAGGTAAAAAGGTTTTATTGGCTAGAGAGCCCCAATTGGTAGAGGGGCCGCGATCGATGCTGTTTTTAGATGGTCGTAAATGTGGTGGGGAAATAAAATCTTGTATGAAAGATTTACAACAGTTAAAGAAACCTTTAATTAAAGTACTAAATAGAAACAATGACATTACACCCTTCGATGATCCATCTTCCTTAGAATTGTAAGTATTCTATAAATAAATTTGAAATGAAACTATAATAAATAAGGTTCCATGCCTACAGCTTGACACAAAAAAACGACTGTGCCATGTTTGCCTTTGGATCCACATCAAAAAAACGTCCTAATAACTTCATATTGGGAAGAATTTTTGAAAATGAAATTCTTGATATGGTGGAATTAGGAATAAAGCAATATCATGCCATGTCTGAATTTAAAACTGAAAAGATTGGGACTTGTGTGAAACCATGTTTGGTTTTTAATGGTCCAAAATGGTCTCAAACCGAAGAATTGCGACGTTTAAAAAATTTGCTTATTGATACCTTCCAAAAAGATAAAGTTGAAGCTATACGTCTGCAGGGTATTGAGCATGTCATAAGCTTTACGTGCACTGAAGATATGAACATTCTTATGAGATCATTTAAAATACAATTAAAAAAATCCGGGCAGAAAACCCCACGTATTGAATTAATAGAAATTGGTCCATCAGCTGATTTTTCAATAAGACGTACAAAAATTGCCTCTGAAAATTTATATAAACAGGCTCGTAAACAACCAAAACAACTTAAAGTTACCAAAAAGAAGAATATTACACAGGATAATCTGGGTAATACACATGGTCGTGTGCATTTGGGAAATCAAAATCTGGGCAAAATACAGACAAGACGTGTTAAGGGTCTAAAAAAATCGGCAGAAGAAAAGAAGGCGGATCGTCAAAAGAAAAAAGAAATGATGAAAGCTGCTGCCAAGGAATTATTAACAAATAACGAATAGATTTTTTTTTATAATTATAGTACTATACCTATACAAGATTATATATCGATTAGATTTAAAAAAAAATAAAACAAATATTTAATTAAGACATAACGAAGTATGAACTTTACGTCAAAAATAAAACATATATTAATATATAATGCATAGGTATATCGTATAAGGAGCGTATATACTAATGGATGGCTTCTACAATATTGCGTATACGCCTTGAACGTGATTCCACTAATGCATCTTCCAAGGAATGTATCATATACGTTAAAGTATTTAAATCCGTTTGTACAAGCAAATCCTTACGATTTCTTTTTTCATCTTCATGTATTGTAGTATTTGAATCATCTGTATCCAATAAATCACGATTTTCATTCTTTGGTTCGGTATGCAAATATAACTTCATTGTCACAATAACTTGAGACTGTTTCATGACGGCTCGTGAAGCTAATTTAACTTCTAGACGCCATTCTATATTAACCAAACGATAAGCTCGTATATTAGCTGTTTTTATTGAGCCTTCTATAAAATTCCGTTTACTTGTCACGAATTGCGTTAAAATACCTACAGTTTCCTCCTTAAAACCAGCTAAAGCTAGAGGCTGTTTCACTTCGTTTTCATCAGCTTTTGCTTTTGTAGCTTCAATAAGTAGTGAAATTAATGCTTCCACGGCTAGTTGGACATCTTTGCTTTGAAATTGTTTATCATATTTATCAGCTATAGCTTGATATATATCTAGCTGTTTTTCCGGTCCATTAGCCAGGTAATCAAATGCTATTTTGCACAATGTTATTACATCAGCAGATTCGCATTTTGTTAAAGGATTTAAATGAGATTTTTGTAAACTTTTTATTGCAAATGGCATTTTTGCTTGAATAATGCAAGGCGAATTAACTACAGGTGGTGTCGAAACGGCATCTGATTTTGACAGCTCGAGATCAATTGTTTTGTTTTGATTTGCTAAGCCTCGCACAGACGGTGGTCAGATCTTACAATGTTGTCATTAAAATTGACTAAAAATGTCTTGCAACTCTGTGAACATTGTACGCTAGTTTCATGTGGCAGATGTGTTAAATTAATGAATCCGACAATGACACCATTGTCAGAAAAATTACAACATTGTAAGATCGACCATCGTCTGTACCAAGGCCTATCCAATAGGTCTGCTTACTTCTACAACAATGCAACATTACAAAAAATAACAGGCATTTTGTTTGTGTAAAATTCCCCGCCGTTGTCAAAAACTTACTACTACATAGGGAAAACAAAAGGAAAAATGTTATTTGTGTGCATGGATGTGTGGCAAAAAACCAAAAACGTAAACAAAAATATATATGTATAAGGAAAATGTAAACAACTTTTGACATCGTTGAGGAATAAACCAAATAAACATCTGGCTTCTTGCGCAGACCTATTGGATAGACGAAGGTATATTTATAGCAGGTAGCCGTGAGATTACAACAATTGTACAATAAAACAAACAACAGGGCTTTTTATTGTTTTTATGTGGTACGAACTGTCAAAAGGCAAAGGGGTTGATAAGAGACAAGGCGAATTTACACAAGGTAAACTCATCTCGTCAGCCGTTCATCAGCTGTATCCACGGCGAATTAAAAAAACACTGAAACGTCAAAATATTGTTTTGATTCTGTACTGAAATTTGACAACAAGAGGGAAAATTTCATAAACAAAATACATGGGGCTTTTTGTAGTTGTAGAGTTGCACTTACCTTGTGTAAATTCGCCTTGATAAGAGACAAAACAGACAAAAGATAGAGACAAAAAACTTGTTTACATGTTTACTATACAGCATTTGACAGTTCGTACCACAAAACAAGCAAATTAAAAAATAAACAGCTGGCTTTCCGAGACTACCTGCTATAAATATACCTTGGGATAGACCTTGGTCTGTACGAAGCTTTAGTGGTTGACATTTCGAGCTAAAAGCACTAACAATGCATTGCAAAAAACCCTATGTTGTTTCCAAGGTATATTTACACAAGGTAGACTCATTTGGGAGTGTAGACATGCTGCTCTATAAAAGGAACCGAGTTGTCAAAATTGTATTCATATAAAACAAAAACAATTTAACGCACATATGTACACATTTTGGCTCATATACACGAAATTTGACGTTTGGGTTCCAACTCGGGGTAAACAGCTGACAAACATATGGACCAACGAGTTTACCTTGTGTAAATATACCTTGGTTGTTTCTGTTGTTTTTGGATTCTTGTAGTTCCGACACCACCTGTAGTTGAATTCGCCTTGGTTAGTACACATTGGAAAAAGTGTACTTGTGTACTTTTTTTCCATTTTGGGTACTTTTTATCAGCACAAAAATAACCAATTTTTTTGTTTTGGAACAAGAACTACCTGACCCTTTTTTATATATATTTTTTTCATTTACTTAAAAATAATTTTTTTGAAGCTTAAGCTTCAACAGACTATCAACTTAACCATATAAGGTATATACTTTTAGGTGTAGATGGTCATTATCTGATACTCTTAATGGTTCATAGGTCTAACTGAAACACTTTTCTAGATAAGCGATAAGGTCAAAGGTCCTTCCGATCTAGACTTGCCAACTGGCCAGTTTTCGCCGGGACAGTCCAGTTTTAGAGTGGAATGTCCCGTGTCCCGTCGATACTCTGAACTGGACGCCATTTGTCCCGTTTTTCTTTAACTAACTTTTTTATAACCTGCCACAACAAATCAATAAAATCGAGAGCTTTAGTACATACTTATTTTAGTACTACAATTTTTTTTTAGCAGAACTGGATTTTTTTAATTCATAAGTGTTCATCCATATTATGAAACATTTGCTGCAAAAACTTTTTTCAATTCTCTTTTGTAACTGCATTCGTGTCCAACGAATAAAAATTTTGTTTTAAAGCATTGAGTAATTTTCTATGCCTTCTGTCTTTCTTTCGATAACAAACTCACAAAAACTGCTTGTACATGAAAAAAATTACACATTTCACTTCGTCTTTCCCATTTCATCAACAAACTCAAATGTTTCATAATATGGATTGGGACTTAGCAACACAGGAACATTTTGATTCCCTTTTGTCATTTGCCATTTGTCAAATGAAAACCGTGATGTTTCCAAACTAATTTGGAAATTTGTTGCCTGTGATCAAGATTCGGAAGTACAGAAAGACGAGAAACAATTATGCGAGGCATACCTATATTTTATTCACTATATTATGAGCATTTGATCATGACATATAAAACATTTACAAAGTGACTACATCCAACCTACAGAAGTTTTTGATATCTATATATAGTAAAAATGAAATGTCGTCTGTTGCTGATCGCATAACTTGAGAACGGGCTTGACCGATTTGGACGATTTTTTCTTTAAAATCAAAAAACGGCTCCATCGATTTGACAAATTTTTCTTTCAAATGGTCGTATTAATCCATTTAAAGTTTTCATCAAAAGAAAAATTTACCACGCCTACTTTTACGCCCACTTTTTCTATTTATTTGACCGATTTGGACGATTTTTTCTTTAAAATGGTCGCCATGGTCCAACTTAGGTTTTTAAGGAAAGAAAATATTTCCCCGCCCACTTTTTTCGATTTACCTAAAATCAGAAAACGGCTCCATCGATCATTAGTAATGAGC
This sequence comes from Pollenia griseotomentosa, assembly GCA_963931875.1. Lineage (NCBI taxonomy): Eukaryota > Metazoa > Arthropoda > Insecta > Diptera > Polleniidae > Pollenia > Pollenia griseotomentosa. The sequence continues at coordinate 210,640,773 of OZ007560.1, forward strand.
TACCGAGCGAAGCCGGGACGGCCAGCTAGTTTTTTATAAAATAAAATTAGAATTTTCAAATAGATTGGAAAACCTTTTTTTTTGGATTTAAAGCCAATCAAATGTTGTTGCAAGTAGATCGCAATAAAAAAGAATATTTTACTTAAGAATGCGTCTCAGTTTATAAAAAATTCTAGATTATTTAAATAAGTGGTTTGTTATTCAACTGAAGCTTTTTTTTTATAAATGTAAAAAGTTTAATTTGGATAATGAGTTAATATATGATGAAATGGTTGAAGTTACTCAAAAATTGGAAAAAGCGATAGACAAGGATGCTTTATTTTCTGAAATATGTTTTCTAAATAGTATTTTGTCATAACTGAATATTACTATTGAACAAAATAGTGCATCAACTTATATGACCGAAATCCCCCATTCAAATAAAATTATTCAAAAATGGTTAACATTTTTTGATAATGGGTAAAGTCCAAATTTGTTTATCATAGTGCAATATATTTTTATTGTACCACCTAGTAATTGCTATGTAGAGCGTGTTTTCAGCGTCACGAAAAATTAATGGCATGATACGCGCTCTAGGATGCTTGTTATAGCTGAGTTGGTGGTTCATTTCAATTTAGCTTAAGATGTGCTGAGTTTATTGAATTTATTACTTTAAATTAAGATTTAATAAAAGTTTAGCAGCTGATCAAAGATATAAATTTAAAACTAAATACTGAAATAATTATCCTTTTTAAAATTCTATTTTATGTTACTATTGTTATTAACTATGTATATTATATTTATTTACGTGTTTGTTTTGGTAAATTTTTATAAGTCTAGATTTTACACAATTTGGATTAATGTGTTATTTTTGATTTTACAAATTAAATAGTATAATAATTATACATAAACGGATTTGGTTGAATTTTTCTATGATATTTTAATGGTGTCCCGTTTTGACAATTTTAAAAGGTGGTAAGCCTATTCCGATCCCATCCCGAGTAATATGATTGTATTTCCACCGGGCAAAAAGCATCTTTAAAAAAAGATCTACTGCATATTTAAGCTCAATTTTGCACTTTGATACCATAACCGCAGCGAGACTTAAAAAGTTTTACATGTAGGGTCTCTTCATATAAAAAGGTTAAATGCTCTAGCTCATAAAAATTTTAAAATTGACTATACAGTTTTACTTGATTACTTATAATTAGAGTTTCTAGTTAAGATTTTGTTTTATTTGGGATTTTAACTATCAATTTATAAAAAAAATATTTATATATTTCTTTTTTTTTAACATATGAATTTATTGTTATTAATTTAATTTATATATTAATATCCATATATTTATTTTTAATATGTATATAATATTTTTCTTATAAGCATTGGTTTTTTGTGAGTAGATTGATTTTTTTTTTAGTAGAAGCTTGTAACCGACTAAGGCCAAAGGGCTAGGTTATTGAAAATTAAGAAATAAATAAAAAAAGAAAATAAGTGTCAATTTTAAATAGCCTATTGTTCTTTCCAGACCATCGTAGTGTACTGTCAAAACATTTAAAAAATCGATCCAGCGGTTTATTAGCCTACAAGATACAAACAAACACAATTTCTTCTGTAGACATATTTTTAAACTGAAGTGCGAATAAAATAGGACTTTCACGAAAGAAGTTTATTTTCCAAAGAAATCAATTTCGTTTCTTAAAACAAGATAATTCAAAATCCAAAAATAATTTCATGATTCTAACTTATTTTATTCGTATTTAGTAAAATTTTTTTAAATAAAGAAACATTTTCTCATGATCAAAAAATTCACGATTTTGGTATATGATCAAAAATTTCTTAAAACAAAAAATACAAAAGAAAGATATTTCTGAAATCAAGCTGCATTTACTAAGTATTAGTCTGGTTTTCTTGATTTTTAAATAGAATCGAATTTCTTGCAACAAGATATAAGTGCTAGGGATTTCTTTAAATTTTTCAGAAAAAGCTCAAGTAAACTTGGTTAAATTCAATTCATTTTCATTTGAATCGATATGTTAAGCATATCACTAAAAAGTTTCTTATTTTTAAATGCTTCACGTTTTAATTAAAAACAAGTTAGAGTGCTATATTCGGCTGTGCCGAATCTTTGATACCCTCCACCGACAGTTCGAATGTTTAAGGAGTAATATCTGAATGATGTCTTTTTATTATTATTATCTTAAACTGTGACGATTTGTTATTAATTATGGTTTTAGGAGACTAAACTGTTTTCCGGGAGTAGGGCATATATGGGGCCTAGGGTAAATTATGTACCGATCTTCACGAAATTTCACAGTATAATTTATAGTCCTATAAAATTGTGACGAGCCAAAATTTGTTATGATTGCATTATTTTTTACGGTTTTAGGCGTACTAAACTGTTTTCCGGGAGTAGTGTTTATATGGGGCTTAGGGTAAATTATGGACCGACCTTCGCGAAATTTTACAGTGTAATTTCTAGTCGAATAAAACGGACTTGTGCAAAATCTTATGTCATTCCGTGCATTTTTGCATCATTTATGTTAGTTTTTGTAACAAAATTATCAAGTTTTTGAAGGTGGTGGTTCCACATTTTGATTCATAGCTCTGGTCCTACTGAACCGATATTGCTGAAATTCAATCCCAAACTGCTTAGGATAACTACAAGCAATTTGACACCTAGTTTGTTTATTTCTTTTGAGTTTTTCGAAAGTGAGCGTGTTTTCAACAGACGGACAGACAGACGGACATGGCTAAATCGACTTAGAATTACTCAAGCAGCCAGAATATATATACTTTATGGGGTCTAATTGTGGTGGAGGGTATAAAAAGAATTGGTAAAATTGGCCATAAGCAACGAAAACTTGATTTAAGTAACTATAGAATTAAAATAAATTTTTTTTAGCTGTACTTAAGTAAATTTTACTTCACTTCGAGTCATAACCACTTGCTTAAACCAAGCCACATTTATGTTTGCGATAAAAAATGTTTGGCTTGGACGAGAATGGTGCAAATTTTTTTTGGTTCATGCCATATTTTCTGGTGATTTAGTAAATAATTCTTTCCGTGTTTAATACAAAATAATATTGGTTACTTTTTTTCGCTTTTGGTTACTTTATTTTTACATTTTGGTTACAAATTTTATTTGGTCGTGGCAACGCTGTTCGTATCCCCAAAAAATAGTATGGCATTTTTAAAAATTCACAAAAAAATAAGTTCATTTAATAGTAGCTAAATTAGATAAATTAACAATAAAAATAATTTAAAAATTTCTACAATATGGATCTCGATAGTCCGGATGTTGAAAAGGAATTTCCCGGTTTGTACGCCTCTGAGGTCGTAGAAGGTGGAAAATCCAAGAAAAATAAAGACGAAAGTGATTGTAAGTACCCACACATACAACAAAATTAGAAACAATTGTTTGTGGAATTCTTAATTTAAAACAAAAAATAGATAGTGAAGGCGACCATGATAAGGTCAGTAAAAAGGATTTATTGATCGGAAGACGCAAGGACAAGAAAGACAAAAGCAAAGATCGAGGTTATGCTGCTTTGGAAGGCGAGAGTTCGCCGGAAGAAGAAATAGATGCCAAGTAAAAAAATTATTTAAAATTTTTTTAACTTATAAGACTTTATTTTGCTTTAGAAGTCCCTCCAAATCCAAAAAATCTAAAGCCTTTAAATTCACCTCATCCAAATCTAAAGATAAGCGCGAAAAGTCGCGGGACAAAGAAAAACTCGACAAGGAGCTTAAAGAAGAGGAAAAACTGAAGGAAAGAGATAAAACTGATAAGGATAAACATGGTGAAAAGGAAAAGGACAAAGAGAAAGACAAGGAAAAGGAGCACAAGAGAAAAGATAAGGACAGGAAAGAAAAAGACAAAAAAGACAAATATAAAGATAAAGATAAGGAAAAGGAGCGCAAGGATAAAAAGGATAAGGCCAAACAACAATCAAGCATTAGTTCAGAAGAAGTACTTGAAGTGGGTTCTCCTGTCTTTGGTGTATCCGTTAGTTTAGCTACGGAGCGTAGCCGATGTCATGATGGCATTGAATTGCCATTGGTAGTACGAGATTGTATAGACTATTTGCAAGAATATGGCCTAAAAAGTGATCAAATATATCGTGTGGATCCAATGAAGTCCAGACTTTTACACTTTAAACGTTTGTATAATAACCGTGAGCGACAACCAGAAACAGATATTTTAGATTTACCTACTGCTTGTGGTTTATTGAAGTTATTTTTAAAGTAAGTACCTATTCTGTATTATTTATTAATTGTTAAAATTTATTTTTTTTAAATTTTTTCTCTTATTTTGGAGCATTATTTTGTGATTTTAAAAATCCATATTATTGCAAATTAAAAAAAATACTTAGTCTAAACTTTTATTTTTCTATAGTTTTTTTTTACTTTAGCAATTTTGTTCAGAGTTACGAATTTAACTTTTTTTAGCTAAATTATTTCTGTTTTAATGATTTTCGAAACAAAATTGATTAAACAACTTTTTTTGTGAAATTTTGCGATTATATATCTGTAGTCATATGCAAGGGTTGCTTAAGTCGACATTAGGACACATTGACAAATTAGAAAAAAATTCTTTAATTTTTTTTTTTCTATTTTAAACGTCGCGACATAAAAAGAAGTACTTGTGCCATTACAACTTGTGCTCTTATAAAAAAAAAAAAATTAAAATAAATAAAAAATTTCATTTAAAATCATGCATTATTTTATACAATACAATAGCTGCTTTTATGGAATGAATTAGAAAGTTGATTGGGTGCTGAAGTGTTTGCATTTAGATTTATTTTAAAGTGTGATTAGTTTCGCATTTTGCTTAAGCAAATTGAAGCAATTGAACAATATTGTACAATATTGTACGCTTTTGTTGTACAAATAATATAGAAAACAAAACTTTTCCTAGCATTTTTTTCCGATTCGATAGCATTTGGGTAGCTCTATGTTTAGTGCAAAATATGGATTTCATCGAGTTTAAGTTTTTATAATAATAGTTATAAACATGTGGTCACGAACGTATGCAAAATAGAAGTCAACATTGGCTGACAGTAGTTAAATGTAAAAATCTTCGTAATGGAACGGAATATTCAAAGGTGATTAATTTATTTTAAAAGTGTATTAATGTAGGTCTCCATCCAGTATTTATAAAAAAATACCTTTCTTGGTTTTTTGTTCAATTTTTTTATTATTACCACCATGCAGTTTCCCATAAATATCTTCAAATTTCCTTAACAAACAACTTAATACTTAATTTACAATTGATTGTAATAGATAGATTATGAAGAAAGAGTGTAAACATAACATATTTTTTGCATGTAAAATAAGTATATAAAAATGTCTTTAGAAGTAGAAAATATAAGAAAATATAAAATTTTCCAGTTTCCAGTGTAATTTCCTCAAGTTTATAACAACATAGACTTTTTTTCATAATAATAAACAATAAAAGACGATGATTATCAACATTTTATTTTTTCATCCTGGTAGACCATTCTGGGGAAATGCCCATATTTGGATCATTCGTTTTTTGAAAATATTAATAAGATTCAATACAAAAGTTATTTTTTTTGTAAATCATAAGCAATTTTGTAATTTTTACGAAAAAACAGGACTACAAACAAATTCAATATATTTATTAATATTTAAGGGAACTACCAGAACCCATTTTAACCACAGATTTAATGGCTAGATTCGAGGAAGTTGCCTCTCACCCTCAAGTCACAAAACAACAAGAAGAACTCGAACAACTTTTAGAACAATTGCCCAGCTGTCATAAAGTCTTATTATCATGGTTACTGATACATTTTGATTCGGTCATACAACAAGAGAAAAACAATAAAATGAATGCCCAATCTTTGGCCATGTTACTGAGTCCACCATTACAAATGTCACATCGTTTGTTGGTGACATTGTTATGTCATTGTTCAACACTTTTTGCAGACATTAAACTTATCAAGTAAGTAAAATTTTAAATGGAATTTGTATTAAAATGTTAGTTTTATTTTATTGTTTATTAGTACAATTTAAGAAAAAATTTGCTTTGTTAACGAAATATTTCAAAACAAATAATTTAATATAATATTAAATAAAAATTTCAAGTTTAGGAAGCACGACCACGGTGTATATTATTTATACTGATTAATTTTCATCAAATATTAAATTGTTTGTTCTAAAATTGATATGCACCTGCAATAATCTTATTCATTACCAAGTTTTCATAGTTTATCATAATATAAACTCTGAGAATTATGTATCTAAAAATAAAATAAAGATAAAATCTCATTCTAAGATAACAAAAAACTTAGAAAAAGATTTAACAAAACAGTTTATTTATTTCTTAAATGTCCCTTATAATTTAAGAAAGATATTAAATTAAAAATGTCAAGATCAAATAACAAAAAACATCGTTTTGCGGGAATTGTTAATTTTATAATAAAGTTACATAAATCTTTAAAAACTAAATTATATTTGTTATAAAATAACACATCTTTGTTGCAGATATGTACCACCCTTAACCTCATCCAGTCCTAAACTACCCGATACTCCCGAGGAAATACAAAACGAGTTGTGCAAACAGGAAAGTCTATTGAATCAAATACATTCAGAAATGAATGCTGGTTTCGTTTCAAAAAAAAGAGAAGAACAATTGTGGGAAGTCCAAAGAATAATAACACAACTTAAGCGTAAATTGAAAACCTTTGAAAAGAAACAAGAAAAATCCCAGGAGGAACTTGAAGCTAGTACCACAAGTTTGGGAAGTGATGTTACAGATTTTACCGGTAAAATTCCAAAAATTTTTAAAAATGAAGATGAATCTAAAGCACTACAAGCTGTAACAAAGGAAAACGAACAAATAACTACACAAGATTTTGGAAATGAAATAAAAGATGAAGTAAACACCACCACTTCGCCTTCATGTTCCACTAACCTTAAACAATCTGATGGTTTATATATAGATGAAGAAAGTGGATTGTTAATGGTGGCTCAAACTCATCCTGATTACGCTACCCTATTACGTTTGCAATTGGAAAATCAAGAACTAATAGCTTGGAAAACACAACTTCAAGCTCGCATAAGTTCAGAACGAGCAGAAATTTTACGCCTAAAACAATTGCACCAGCAAATGATAAATAAAATGCCACAGCAAAAAGGTGCCAGTAATAATCAAGATGTGCCACCTCCTCCCGAAGGGGACTATGAATGTATTGTTGAACATTTTATAAGAGAAAATGCTCTCTTGGAACATAAAAAACAAATGTTGGCTAAAGAAATTTTTGAAGAAAACAAACAATGCATTGCTTATCAAGTGGAATTAGCTATGCAGAAATTTTAATGATACATACATAATTATAAATATATATTATATATAATAATAAACAAAAATAGTATTAATCTTATTTATCTATAGTCATTACTGTATTATATTTATCATATCGCAACATTTTGACTAAACTTAATGAACAAATAAATTTAAATCATTACAGTAGTACATTTTATTTATTTTTTATTATAATTGTATGTATTGGGTTTATTGTTATGTCCTATGGTTCCTATAAGAAAAGGTCCCATTAACAAGTAACAAGAAGTCGAGCACGCACTAATCACTAGTGTGTGCCCATTTTCAAAAACGGGCAGTTATAAAAACACTTTTATTACTGAGAAATAAATAAAAATCAAGAGATAACTTTTATTTTCTAATCAAAAAATAAAACTGAAAAATAATTTTTACTTTCTAAGGAATAAATAAAACTCAGAAAATAATCAATAAAGTAGTGTTTTAAGGAAATTAAAAAAAAAAATAAAAATTAATGTATCTAAGTTTAGTCCAAGTAAAACAAGGATTATCTTGGTGTATTCCTTAAAGGCCCCATCCATTATACAATATTATTGTATAGGTATGTATATGCTATTCGCCATATCATTTCCATTTTGCCCTATATTATGCAATAAGTGGCACAATGGTTTCAAATTAAATATGGCTCAACTTTCAAAAGGTAAACCTATAGTAAAAACTTATAATTATGCAATACGATAAATTGAACAATTTTATGGCAAGTGTGTAGGTCGCTTTATTATGCACGTAGCAATTCTCTTTTAATTGGATTTTTTTAGTTTAAATTTGAACCATAATCGTTATTTGGCGGCATGAAATAGCCCCCCACGAAATAAGTCCCCAAAGCGAAAATGAAATAACTCCCCAATTTTTGGGGTCTTATTTCATATGAAATAAACCCCCAATTTTAAAATGAAATAAAACCCCAACGAAATTAAGTAACTCCCTAAATCGAAATGAAAGAAATCCCCAAAAAACGGGGAGTTATTTCATTTGAAATAAGTCCCCAATTCTTGAAATGAAATAAATCCCCAAAAACTGATTTTTTAATATAGATCATTTTTTGATCTACAACGTATAACAATTTGCTATGTTTTCTGTAACCACTTATTGTTTCAAAATTTATTTTTAATATTTTTTTTTTTTCTTATTAATGCACCTTACACCGCGAAATTATTTCAAAACTTAATGTCTAGTAACTATTATTTTTAATGAATGGTCTTGACCATTATATAACGGGACATTATTTGCATTTTTGACAGCTTTGGAATAAATTATAAAATGAAATAAGTCCCCAAAATATTTTTAGGGACTTATTTCATTTCAGATTTTTGGGGAGTTATTTCATATGAAATAACTCCCAAATAATAAAAAAATGAAATAAGTCCACAAAAAAATGAAATAAATCCCCAAAAAACGTTGTTGTTGCCTCCCATATACTTTTTTGGGGAGTTATTTCATTTTCGTTTTGGGGACTTATTTCGTGGGGGGCTTTTTCATGCCGCCTCGTTATTTGCAGTGCCTGAAAAATTCTTACAAGTGTACCATAAATTTTTAAACTAAATTTCTTAATTTTATTCTCAATACCAAATAATGATTCATTCTTCAATTAAATTTTTATAATATTGAAATAGTTTGAAAAAACTTTTACTGCCATATTCAAAAAATAAGTTTGAAAAGTGTTTTAATGCAAAATTTCCATACAAATTTTTCATAAAAGGCATATTTCTAGTTTACCAACGCAGCTCCAAATAAAATAAAAAGTGCCTAGGGTGATGTAAAATTAAAAAAAAAAAAAATATATAAAATGAAAAAAGTGGTGCAAACGCATAGTTTTCGAGTTATCGACCTCACAAGTTTTCATATATACTTTTACATTTCTCAACGTATATGGCATTTTAAAGCTTTTGAAAAGATCTTTGTTTATAAACAAAAATTATTTAAAATTTCTTAACCCATTAAGAAGCGGGGATGAGTTTACGAAAATACAAGAGTTTTTAGTAAGCAAAATAATTACTATGGAAAAAAGTTTTAGTTAGCGAAGCCGGCGTTTGTAAGGCCATGGAGGAGAAAATGCTTGCGCATTAATTACTGACCGTTTTATTAGATGGACATTTTACTTAATTATTTAAAAAAAAAAATCATTTGTTTATAGTATGTGCATTTGTTTTTGTATTTAATATGTATTTACAAATGTATAATGAAACTGATATAGTATATATATTTTTTTTCCTATTTTTTTAATGTTTTTTGCACAGGTGGGATCTTTTGTTTTCTGTGTTTTCTTTTTTTATTTGTTTGGGAACCGAAAAAACTAAACCGCTTTGAGGATTAATTTAAATCAAATAATTTTTTATCTATTTTATTATATACTAGCATATACCCGCTACTTCGTTAGCGTCTCCTTTTTCTTCGTGAACATATTTTTATGCCAAAGTTTATTTTTCTAGGTTTAAACTTGCTTAAATTCTAGCATTTAACCCGCTACTTTAGTAGAACCAAAAAGCTAAAGAAAAATATCAAATTTCCCGTATTTCCTTTTTTGGGTACTATATTTTTCCCCCATTAAAGTATCAAACATTTCAGTATTGTAGTTGCAGCCCATAATTTAGTACGAATATGTCAATGAATGGAGGAAAATGTTTTGTAAAAAAAAGTAGTAAAAATAGTTACGATTTTCGCCCCTTAAATGTTCGAGTTTCGAAAAAGTACCAAATTCGTATTTTTTTGATAAGTTTCGAATGTGGTATTAACTTTGTTTCTATGTTTATTGGTTCAAAAGATAGATGGGGTGGCAAAAAAGTACTAAAATTCAGATTTTACCCGTTTACTCCCTAATAGGGCCGAATTTCAAAAAAGTACCAGCCACCTGTCCGCTTATTTTTCTAAAGAACAACGATAAGTATTACATTTATTTTGCATCTCTTTTAGTTTTGGAGATATAAGGTTACCGAATTTTCCCCTTTTTACCTGACCAATCGCTAGTCCAAATTTCAAGTTTCTAGGGTCAGCAGTTTGGGCTGGGCGATGATGAATTAGTCAGTCACTCACGCAACTCTTTTATATATATAGATAGATTTTCAAAATAATTTTTTATTCAACATTTTTTTATTTTCAGACAAACTGCTTTTTAATATTTATATAATTTTTTTATATTTAATTGACCAAGAGTGGCTTTTTATATTACATATAATCATGGTAGAATAAGTACAAGGTATAGTCATTAGAAATTTTGTTCTCAATTTCAAAACCCATATAACGTCAAACAAAAGAAAATATGGAAAAAAATTAAAAACAAGCGTCAAAAATCAAATAAATTAATATGACATTACATGGGTTAATAATGAAAACTCTCCCTAATGAACATACCTGGTACTTATTATACTATGCATTTAATGAAGTAAACAAATAAATAAAATCAATAAATCGACTTTACTTTTTTATGAATACGGCAGTTCATTTTTAAAGACTATGGTTTGAAAATTGAACTTTAATCTTAGAATATTGAACTCCCTAGACTTAATAGCACTTAACACCATCTGGTTGTGAGTAATAAACCGACAACAATAAAAGGTTTAAATCTTGACTATGACATTTCCTTTGCACATTAATTTTCATAACATTTATGATTTGACATTCTCTTTTCAATGCATATTCTTGCCGAAAAGGCTAGAATAAAAATTATTGAGAACACAAGTGCGAACATTTTTAGTTGAGTGCGTTACCGCTAGTGTGCTAAATCGGACAGACATTTTTAAGTTAAGAGAAAAATAATAAAAAACAATATGTTGAAGCAAGTGTCCAAACAATTGGCTATCCAATCCATGAGGAGTTTCTCCACCAGCAGACAGGTATTACATTGTATTAGTTGAATTATTTATTAACAATTCCTCGTTGTCATAAAACCATTAGAAAGAAACATTTGATATTAAGATGACATTGTAGTTGCTACTGTGCCCCATGTACTGTTGGTGTTTACGTAATTTTTATAATGCACAGTGATTTTTATTATTTTTTTATAATCGAAAGTTATTGCATTTTTTCATATTTCATACATACATACATATGTATGTATGTATATATATACATAGTATTTGATTCTTTATTATAAAATATTTTTATTTTTTTATAATTATTTTTTAAAATATTAGAACAACTACAAAGTTACTGTCTGTGGTGCCTCTGGTGGTATTGGTCAACCTTTGTCTTTGTTGTTAAAACAAAATGCTCTGGTCACCGATTTGGCTTTGTATGATATTGTACACACTCCTGGTGTAGCTGCCGATTTGTCCCACATTGATACCAAAAGCAAAACTAACGGCTTTATGGGCGCCGATCAAATGGGTCAAGCCTTAAAAAGTAAGTACAATACTCTGCTCTTTAAATCGTTTAATACGTGTTACAAAAATTGTTTTTGTTACACATAAAATGGAATATTTAGTGTGTGTTTAAGTATATGTATGTATGGATTACGTTAAATTTTTAAGGTTATGTTTATTTAGAGGATTGCTAACATTGTTATTTGCTAAAACATTATTAAGTTAACAAATTAACATGATTAGATTCGAATAAGGTTATATTTATTTTATTTATGTACATAGGTATATTAAATTAATTAAAAGAAAAACTTTTGACATACATACATGAATATGAATAGTGTTTTATATATCGATGGTTTAATATAAAAAAGGCCTAACTCGATTTTATGGTTTGTTTACAGGGGAAAAAAAAATTAATAAAATCCGTAAAATTTTAGATAAAAAAATTTATAATGCAATATTTAAATCATTAGCTACCTGAATAATCAAAAAAGTGTTTTTAAAACTTTTTTATATTTAGCCATCTATATGTAAATTGAATTAATAACCTACCTATTATATTTATGAAAGAAAATACTATAGGTAGGTATGTATGTAGGTATTTTAGGAAAAAATTCAAAATAGTGCCGCATAGGTATATGCTAAAAATTTGAAAACCCTCGTCTTGAGTTTGAAATTATCTTTTTTTTTTATAGGAAGTTTTAAATTTAAAAAATTTAAAAAAAAAAAACAAAAAAATTTTTTTCGAAAGATTGATCAAATAGCTCTCGAAGCTACTTGGGACCAATTTTGCTAACACCAATAGGTAACAAGTAAGAAAGTATAGTCAGTCAAGCCCGACCATATGATACCCAGCACCACAGTACTTAAAAACACATCATGCTTATGTGTCCATATAAATATGGATTTCTCTATGTTTAAAAACTTCAATTGCCCCCTACATCCCCTTGTGGTCCTATTTTTGAAAAACTGTAAAGCTTATGTGTCCATATAGATATGGATCTACCTATGTTTTAAATTTCATTAAAATCAGTTTGAGAGGCAAAAATTGCCCCTTTCTCCCCTTGTGGTCCTATATTTTTTAAAACTGTATAGCTTATGTGTCCATATAGATATGGATCTATCTATGTTTTAAATTTCATTAAAATCGGTTTGAGAGACAAAAATTGCCCTTATCACCCCTTGTGGTCCTATTTTTTTAAAACTGTTTAGCTTATGTGTCCATATAGATATGGATCTATCCATGTTTTAAATTTCATTAAAATCGGTTTGATAGTTTCTGAGAGGAAGAAATTTCCCCCTATCTACCCTCGTGGTCCTAAGATTTGGCCCATTTTCAATAGGCTTGGTCCTTGTGCCAATAAGAACCTATGACCCAAATTTTATCAAGTTATCTCCAAAGTTGCGACCTGTACTTTGCGCACAAGGTTACATGGACAGCCAGCCTGCCAGCCAGCCGGACGGACATCGTTAGTTCGACTCAGAAAGTGATTCTGAGTAGATCGGTATACTTTAAGGTGGGTCTAGGACCACTATTTTAAGGCGTTACACACATCAGCACAAATGCATAATACCCTCTCCACTATTGTGGTGTGGGTATAATAAGTTACAAGGATGAAAAAGAACACCTGTATGGCCAAAATGTCAAATTTTGACCCCCTCCAACTCAGAAACGTTTTGACCGATCTTGTTGAAAATTTGTGTCTAAACTACTATCCACTAGGACTAACCTTGGTGCAAATTTCGGAAGACATCGTAATCCATATGTAAATCAATTCTTTTTTTTTTAGCTTTTTGTTTATTTCTAAGTATTTCACCCAAATTTGAAAAACCCCATTTCTTGATTTTTTTTTTAACGTTTGATTTAAAAAGAAAACAATTGATACAATTGTTTGTCAAAGATTTGTTCAATAAGAAATTAAAATACATTTTTGAAATACTATGAGTTCTCAACAGGGGCCTGATTCTGGCAGTCGTGATCGAGTACTTTTTCGATTCGAAAGCAATTTAATATCTACATAATTATTTCAGTCATTACTGAACGAATCGGAATAATTTTTTCAGTGTTGTAAAGCATTAATTTAAGTTTCACATTATTGAGAAAATAATTTCGATTCGTTCCGTATCGACTTAAAGAATTAGAAATTAAATGCTTTCGAATCACGACTGCCAGAATTAGGCCCCAGGATTTTTGATTAATAAACATTGAGATTAATTACAGTCAGGGCTATAGCTACAATATTTTTTAACTGTCCTACATTTTGTATAAAATCACCAAAATCGTATGAGAATAAATCAAGTTCTAAGCTTTTATTTAATTTATTATTTAATAAAAAAATTGTTCGATTAATCGAAATTAATTAATCGATTTATTCATTATTCGAAAATCGCCATTTTTAAATTATTCGAACAAGAGTTTAGTTTTGTTTGATCGATTAATCAAATTATTCAATCAATCAACACAAAGTTCAATCATCAAAATATAGAGTGATTTCTGGTGTTATAAAACCTTATAAAGACCAAATTTATATATATGTTTGTTCCTTTTACTCCTTTGGGGAGCATAGGGCCGAAAAAAGTACTAACTCCGACTCCGACTCCAAACACTGAAATTTTTTAAGTACTCCGACTCACGACTTCATGCTAAATGTATATGAGACTCAGTGATGTTAACGTACGGCCTTCTAAAAATTACCGTACGAAAACATTAATGTGCTGTTTCCAAATGACAGGCGATTGATTATGTAGTAAAATTTATATGACAAGCACTCAATCCATCTCCTGTCATTTGGAAACATTTATTATTGGCGTATTTAAATTAATACTCTCTAAATTATTAGATTTAAATAGTTCTTTATTAATACGATGAAAAATGAGAAGTAAAGAAAAAATATAACATTTATACAACTAAAGAAAACCAGAGATAGTTTGTTAAAATTATGAAATATAAAAACAAGTATAAATATTTAAAGTACAAAACATTTATATTCTACATCCCTTCTCGATTTAACTTTAAATCAATCCAATTAATTGACGAAAATATTTAAGTTTTGTAGATTGTAGAGGTTTGGTACATCAGCTTCCATTTGATCCGTTGGACAATAAATATATTTAATTATATTCTTTTTAACTACGTCACAAACAAAATTATATTTTGTTTCAATATGTTTTGTTCTTCTACTGAATTTTTCATTTTGAGTTAATTTTAAGCAACTTTGGTTATCAACGTATATAATTACCGCATCATCTGTTAAAATTTCAAAATCATTCATTAACCCTCGTAACCAAACAGCTTCTGTTGATGATAAAGACACACATTCTTGCTTTCTAGAAACCCACGATATACACGATCCTTTATATTTAAAAAGAAAACCACTATTAGATTTGCGATCAATTTGGCACTGAGCCCAATCAGCATCTTCAAATCCATATAAAACTTTATTATTGTTGCATCTCAAATTCAATTTTAGATGCTTTGTTCCATTCAAATACATAATTAATCGCTTTAATTCTGTCCAATCTCTATATGTCAGTTGACTAACTTTACGGCTCAAAATTGAAACTGCAATCGATATATCTGGACGTGTATTTATGCTTAAATATAATAAGCTACCAATCAATTTATGATATTTTTCATTAGATGGCATTAAGTCACTTTCAGTAATATCTTTTAAATATCCGATGTCCATTGGTATTATTGAAAATTTTCCATCCATAACTCCAGCATCTTCAACGATTTTATTTATTTATTTTTCTTGACTAATAGTAAAATAATTATCAACTCCCTTTTCAATTTTAATTCCCAAATAAAAATTGACATCACCCATGTCAGATATTTCAAAATTTGATTTTAAAATTGTTTTTACAAATTCCTGATGATAAGCACATTTTAAGACTGCTTTAGACCATATATACTTTTCTTAAGCTTACAGAATTTATTGTTTTCCAATTCGAATCCAATTGGTTGTTTCATATATACTTCATTATTAAGTTCTCCATAAAGAAAAGCTGTTTTAATATCATACTGTTTGACTATCATTTGTTTCTCACCAAAACGTACGAAATGTTGTTTTATTACCGGAGCAAAAATTTCATCATAATCTACTCCAAATTTTTGACTAAAGCCCTGAGCAACAAGCCTTGCTTTATATTTTGTAACATTTATATTAGAATCGGTTTTTATTTTAAAAACCCACTTACACCCTATTGGTTTACGACCTTCAGGGATGTCTGTCAAAACCCATGTATTATTTTCTGCTAATGAGTTTATTTCATCTCTCATTGCATTCATCCACTGATCTTTATCTTTCCTCTTCAAAATTTCATTAAATGTTCTTGGTTCTTTTAAATCTTATGCTACAATCACTTGAAATCTTTCTGGTATCTTACCCTTTGTTGATCTTGTTGACCTTCTCAATGTTTGTGTTGGTTGCGCTATCAATTCCCCTTCTATATTATCTGACATTTGGTCAATATCAGGCCTGTTTGCTCTTTGATTCGTTTCCGTATCAAAATACTCCTCTTCATCGTTGTCATCTTCATATTGCTGGACTATATTCTCATTTTGAATTATATCTTGATTACACGAATTACTATTTTTATTCTCAAACGAAAACAGATCTATGTAAACTAAGCTCTTTTTGTTTAACAATTTATTATTTTAAGATTTTCCCAAAAAAAATTTTATAGTCACGACTTATTGTAATCTTATTTGTATTTTTATCCAAAAATCGTAAGTATCTTGCCCTTTTATCTAACTTCTTTCTTTTCTCTTTTGGAATGTGGACTAAAGATAAAGATCCAAAAATTTCTAACTTAAACGGTTCCATTTGCTTACCTTCCCAAACTTCAATTGGTATTTTATTTGTGGATCTCGTTATCAAATTATTTTGAATAAAAGCTGCTGTAAGAACAGCCTCACCCCAATAACATTTTCCAAGTTATGCATCTAATAGCATACACCGAACCATTTCAACTAAATACCTGTTACGCCGCTCTGCCACTCCATTTTGTTCAGGCGTATAAGGGGTGGTAAATTGTTGCTGTATTCCCTTATTTTTACAAAAATTTGCAACAATTGATCCTGTATATTCACCTCCACGATCTGATATAACAACTTTGGGCAGGGACCGTAAATAACAGTTATCCGGAAAATTTTAACATAAAAACTCTTCATGTTAGCGCCAACGGAGACTTATAGTGTCATATACCAATAGATTCGAACTGACGAGCTCTTTCAGAATCTGTAGTGATCTTAAAAAAAAGAGTTTTATGTTTTCCTTCAAAAATAAAACTCATTTTAGGAGTTTTATTTTTTCCATCAAAAATAAAACTCATTTTAGGAGTTTTATTTTTTCGTCTAAAATAAAACTTATCTGAGGAGTTTTATTTTTTCCGTCTAAAATAAAACTCAATTCAGGAGTTTTATTTTTTCCGTCTAAAATAAAACTTATCTGTGGAGTTTTATTTTATCCGTCGAAAATAAAACTCATTTTAGGAGTTTTATTTTTTCCGTCTAAAATAAAACTTATCTGTGGAGTTTTATTTTATCCGTCTAAAGTAAAACTCATTTGAGGACTTTTATTTTTTCCGTATAAAGTAAAACTCATTTTACGAGTATTTTTGTGTCTTAAATAAAACTCATTTCGCCTTCATAAACCAAACGTGACACCACGAAGAAAAACACTGCAAACAGCTGGCCTTGTGAGCCCACCCCCTTACTGCATCATAATTAAAACCATGGCAGAATAAATACAAGGAATAGTCATTATAAAATTTGTTCTCAATTTTAAAACCCATAATATTACAACAAGCGTATATGACAACTCTCCGCAGTTAACATACCTTGTACTTATTTCACTATGAGTAAAACATAACTAAATTCAAAAAAAGAAACAAAAGTTGCCAAATTAACGAAAATATAGCGGACCAATCTGCTGGTGTTTGATAATTGAAAATTTATTTGCTTGAAAATATTTTTAAATGCCAAAAACAAATTAATTAATTGAAAAAAATCAGATTTTTGCAACGAACTTAGTGCAAAATAAATTGTATTAATATGCAAAATTTTTTCTGACGGAAAAAATAAAACTCAAACGAGACGGAAAAAATAAAACTCCTGAAATGAGTTTTATTTTTTGACGGAAAAAATAAAACTCCTAAAATGATTTTTATTTTAGACGGAAAAAATAAAACTCCTAAAATGAGTTTTACTTCAGACGAAAAAAATAAAACTCCTAAAATGAGTTTTATTTTAGACGGAAAAAATAAAACTCCAAAAATGAGTTTTATTTTAGACAGAAAAAATAAAACTCCTAAATGAGTTTTATTTTTTGATGCCAAAATAAAACTCCATTTTTAAGAGTTTATTCGACCTTTTATCTTTACGTTGAAAAATAACTGTTAAAGATTGAGTTTTTTTTTAATTCTTAAAATAACTGTTAAAAAATAACTTTTTTGATATCACTTATAACCGTTACGGTCCCTGACTTTGGGATATCTTGCGAAATTAGTATAAATCATGACTGCCGTGAGTACATTTTAATATTTCAGACCGAAAGAAATACAACCAATCATGTTCAAAGCTACCAATTTTCAATAATTGAGCATTTTGTTTCATAACAACGCGCCCCACACTTTTCTTTAAGGGATGTGTGAGTTTTTTTCAATTTTGATTTAAAAGTTTATGTTGTTTGAAATGTTGTTATTTTTTGACTTTTAGTCGATTTTTTTAGTATTCATATTTATTCTGTGTTCACAACTGATCAATATATTAAGGTAAAGAAAAGCGTTTCTTAAATTTTTTTTTTTTTTTTATTTATTTTTTACTTTTTAGTAACGAATAGCTTTAATTAATGCATTACAATTTCCATGGTAAATAAGAAAATTTTTTTACATGTTTTGTATTTTATATTCATATTTATTTATTTATTTATTTCATTTTAATAAAAACTAACCAAGCCCTCTGGGCCATATAATAAAAAAAAAAATTTATATTCATATAATAAAACTTTACACACGTGGATTAGTATCTGCCCCCCCTAGATTTAATCCTAGCTACGCCCATGTGTTCGTGTATTATCATCGGAAATATGTATGCCTGCAAAGTTTCATCCATTTGCATTGAGTAGAAGGCATTCAAAAAATCATTTTATCAAAAAAAAAATTTTTGCCCCTCCCCCTAGATTTTATCCTGGTGAATGCCTGGAAAGTTTTATCCATTTGCATTAAGTATAAGGCAGTCAAAAAAGCATTTTACAAAAAAAAAAAAAAAATTTTTGCCCCCCCCCCCTAGATTTTATCCTGGCTACGCCCATGTTTTCGTGTATTGTCATCGGAAATATGTATGCCTGCAAAGTTTCATCCATTTGCATTGATTAGAAGGCAGTCAAAAAAGCATTTTACCAAAAGAAAAAATTTTGCCCCCCCCCCTAGATTTTATCCTGGCTACGCCCATGGATTCATGTATTGTCATCGGGAATATGTATGCCTGGAAAGTTTCATCCATCTGCATTGAGTAAAAGGCGGTTAAATTAACGTTACAAGATTTGATTTTCCGAAATGAAGCTAAAAAAAAGGTTTTAACCCCCCTCCCCTAGATTTTATCCTGGCTACGCCCATGGATTCATGTATTGTCATCGGGAATATGTATGCCTGCAAAGTTTCATCCATTTGCATTGAGTGTAAGGCGGTTAAATTAACGCTACAAGATTTGATTTTCCGAAGTGAAGCTAAGGAAAAGGTTTTAACAAATTTTACCCGCTCCCCTAGATTTTATCCTGGCTACACCCATGTATTCGTGTACTGTCATCGGAAATATGTATGCCTGCAAAGTTTCATCCATTTGCATTGAGTAAAAGACGTTAAAAAAACCATTTTACTAAAAACAAAAAAAATTTAATATACGAAAGAAATGTTCTTGTCGACATTGTGGGCCAGGCAGTTATTCTAAAAATCATGATTTTTTGAACATGATTCAACCCACCGTATGACATTTGTAGCAAATTCATTTTGCAAAATAAAAGAAAATTTATTGTTTATTTACGAAAAAAGATTGTAAGGAATTTGGGAATTTATTTCTCATGGTGAGTAACATTTATTACATAAATTTTCATATTAATCGAATGTGTATTCTATGTCAAATTACAATTTATAAAACTTTCAATACTTTAATAGTCTTATTCCTTCAATATTTTCTATGCACTAACAGAATTTTTGTTTGTATATTTCTGTTACGAAAATAGAAATAGTTATAAGATACAAAGAAAGTTATAAGATACAAAGAATGCTGACGAAGGCCGTTGCTGGCTAGAAAATGCATTACATTCTGCTGGTATCTAATAGTTGTATAAATTTTCTGTACAATTTACTTCATTGCTAGCCAAAGGATAGCTCAAGTAAGCCTCGTAACAGAAATATAAAAACGAAAATTCTGATAGTGCATAGAAAATATTCCTGAAAAATATTGAAGGAATAAGACTATTAAAGTATAAAATCTTTTGAGGATAGCAATTTGACTTAGAATACACATTCGAATATGTAATATGAAAATTTATATAATGAATGTTACTCACCATGAAAAATAAAAATTCTTAGATTCTATTTGTTAAAATAATTAAGTTAAATACATAAAATTTACAATAGGCACTTTCCAGTTATAAGATACAAAGAATGCTGACGAAGGCAGAAGCGGGCCTTCATTGCTAGCCAAAGGACAGCTAAAGTAAGCCTCGTAACAGAAATATACAAACGAAAATTCTGATAGTGCATAGAAAATATTCCTGGAAAATATTGAAGCAATAAGACTATTAAAGTATTGAAAGCTTTATAGATTTTAATTTGACATAGAATACACATTCGATTAATACTCTGTTTCTTTCTCTCAGGATCCCAATTTGCACAAAAAAGCGTTCCCGTACTTTAAATTTGTGTAAATGAGAGCGGGTTTGAGAGATTAAAATTCTTCTTCTTGCACGAAGCAGCCCACACTTTTTCTTCGTGCAAATTGAATATGAAAATTTTTTGTAAGGAATTTTTATTTTTCGTATTTACATATGTATTTATTTTAATTTTGTCCTAATAAAACATTTAAACGAAAGTGCACCATTTTCCAACAGCTGTTTTTAAAAGCAAAATATAACACTTAAAATTAAAGTCATAATTCACATAAAATATAAGATAAATGGTATTGAAAATCTAAAGTACATTGATAAGCATTAAAAATGGATGAGCTAGTACATACATATGTATACATATTTACAACAATACGCATATGTATTTTGTCCAAATTTTTAAATTCATAACAAAAAATCTTATTTTTTTAAACAAAGATGCCGATGTGGTTGTTATTCCTGCTGGTGTACCCCGCAAACCTGGCATGACTCGTGATGATCTATTCAATGTCAACGCTGGTATTATAAAGGATATTGCCAATTCCATTGCCAAAAACTGCCCCAAGGCTATGGTAGCCATTATTACCAATCCAGTTAACACCTGTGTACCAATTGCTGCCGAAATTTTGAAAAAGGTTTGTTTTCTTTGAATTTCTTAAAACTTTGGATGGTTTAATTATCTCTTAACTATTACTTATATTTTTAGGCTGGCGTCTACGATCCCAAACGTCTTTTCGGTGTTTCTACCTTAGATGTTGTACGTGCTCGTGCTTTCATTGGTGAAGCATTGGGTGTTGATCCTCAAAAAGTCAATATTCCCGTAATTGGTGGTCATTCCGGTGTTACCATTATGCCCATTTTGTCCCAGTGTCAACCTGCCTTCAAGGGTGATCAATCTACCATTGAGAAATTGACCGTACGTATCCAAGAAGCTGGTACTGAAGTTGTTAAGGCAAAGGCTGGTGCTGGTTCTGCCACTTTGTCTATGGCCTATGCTGGTGCCCGGTTTGCTGGCTCATTGCTTAGGGGTTTGAATGGCGAAAGCAATGTCGTTGAATGCTCCTACGTTCAATCTACAGTCACTGAAGCCACTTTCTTTGCCACTCCTTTAGTTTTAGGGAAACAAGGTTTGCAAGAAAACTTAGGCTTGCCTAAATTGAATGATTTTGAGAAAAAATTGTTGGAAGCTGCCATTCCTGAACTTAAGAAGAATATCCAAAAGGGCATCGATTTCGCTAATGCTTAAGTCATTTTCATACCTCAATTCTTAGGAATTTTTTTGTAACTGTTATTCATATCCATTATGCGTCAATTGGCATCACGCACTAAGGTAAACCCACTACTACCAATACCAACATCCATCTAGGCACCTTAAGAAATCTGTTTTAGAGTTTGGTTTGATTTATTAAATCGGTCTTTATTCTGATGTACATTAACTAATAATTAATAGTAAGGACTTACGAAGAATAAAAATGTTTGCAACTTTTCCAAAGAAATTATAATATTTAAGAATAAATTAAAAATAAGTTCTGCGATTAAAAAGCAAGAAATAATTGGAGTTTACTTAAAACAATTGTGTATTTATAATAAGAAAAACAAAATAAAAAAATAACATCAATAAATTTATAAAAATTTATATAGAAATTAAAATTTTATTTTAACTTAGTGGAAATTAACCAAATATTTATAAATCGTTTGTCACTAATACTTGAGAATTGAAACATTAAATTAAAACAATCCTGAGCATCAATTTGGAATAAGACAAAGGTATAGCATGTGAATGTCTTTAGAAAATTATTTGAAGAAAAGAAAACTGCTTTGTAGTTTTCTTAGTCGCAATTTACACTATGGACATTTCTTGCCGGACAGAAAAAGTTTGCTGGCGAGAGAGGCAAGAAGTAAAGAGTGTCAAGCATACAGCGTCGCCCCCTTACCGTCAAACTTTTTCTGACCGGCAAGAAATGTCCATAGTGTAAATTGCGACTTAGATATCCAACAATTGTTTGACAGGGTCTGGCACAATATAATTAAAAATTAAATTACATACTTTTTCTAGCAAATTTTATTCAACAACCCTCGTAAACTATAAACGAATATTAAATTTTAAAAACGTTTATTAAGTCAAATTTTCATAGAAATTTGTTTTGTAAACCTTTTTTAAATGAAATATATTTGTATGAATACGGCAGTTAATAAATAATTGGGGTATTCACAAGGTGTGCTATCATGTTATATTGTCATAATGTTCTAACATTTTACAATGGTTTAAAAATATTGTTGTTGCTTTGTTAACAAAAAGTGTCTTAATTAATAGAACTTTGCTTGCTATTTTTATTGTGCTGTCGTAATTAATCAGAAGAGACCTGCGCTGAGCGGCTGAGCTGAGCCGAGCCGAATTTGTTTTTGTAGCCGTCGCCGTTGATGGTATAGTTTTATCCGGCTAATATCCAAATTTAACCTGCGGCTAGCAATTTTTGAAACAAGACACATGCGGCGTCAAATTATATCGGCTTAGGACTCTGATGTTTGGTAAACAAACAAAATAAAATTTATTTGTGATATGTAGGGTTGCCATCCGTCCTCTTTTCCCCGGACACCGTCCTCTTTTTTTGGGTATCCGGGGCAGTCCTACTTCTTTTTCATCAAGTGTCCGGGGTTGTCCGGCTTTTGACACCTTCATTGTAAATTTGTTCCTGGATTTAAATCACAGTTCACAAAATTCAAAAAAAAAAGATTTAGGTGCTCGGGTTTTTTTTAAGATAGGTATGATTTAATTTTTGGGGACGTAACGTGACAAAAAGAGTACTTTTCTTTGAATGTGCCCAAAATGAAGCTCCCAAAAAAATGCAACAAATAAGCAAAAGCAACCTTATCAATGTCGCTACTTTTGTTCAAATAAATACTTATTGCTCAAATGATTATATTAAAATTTTATTTTAAGATTCTTTTTGGAAAGAAAAAAAATCATATCTTAAAAAAAGCACATCCCTCAAAGTTTTAGGATTTTTAAAAAACAGTTTGAAGTATTATATATAAAAAAAAATCAGCCAAAAAATAGGGTTTTGACTTAGTCCATTTTTAAAATTTGATATTTTGCATATACATTTTTTTCAAACACATTCTGCTTATTCGGCGATATTATGACAATTTGAATATGACATAACTTTTGAAAAAAAAATTAAAAAATTGTTTTTCGTTGATATGTGTTCTTTATGGGATTAAATAAACCCTCTCGCCAAATGGCATTCAAATCAAAAGGGGTCGAGTCCCACTCTTGGTCGACTTGACATGGAATTACCGAAATTAAGTTTTTGTGTGCCGTCGTTAATTTTATTAATATTAAGTTGTTTAGAAAGTGTCCTCTTTTTTCGAACAAATGTCCTACATTTTTTATGCTGGCGTCCTCTTTTTCTCATAATAGAAATGGCAAGCCTAGTGATATGCGTCTAAAATATGGAAAATAGTCAGATAAGATCTTATTTAATTTATTAATTAATGGATTAGAATTTAAAAATATTTTCATGTTAGGTAAATATTTATTTTTTATATTTGTTTTAAATCAGCTGATTTAAATTCAAAATAGCACACTAAATTATGAGGGGTTGTTCACAACAGTCGTATTTTTTCATGTTATTATTTTAAGACTTATGACTTTATGACACCTTGTGAATCCCCAAAATATTTAAGAAACAACATTTTATCAATTATCCTTATTGTGGTTGGCGAACTTTAAATGCCTGCGACTGTTTTGGTAATAGATTAAAGAGAACGTGAAATTATTTCCTTTGATCTATTACCAAACAGTCGCAGGCGTATCTTAAATTTGCCAACCACGATAAGGGTGAATATTTTCGTCGACTAACATGAAATGAACACGTAAAAATTGACGTCAACATTTAAATATAATAAACACTTAAAAGCTTTGCTGGTTAATTTGTCCATTTTCCCAACTATATATTGAAAATAAATTAAAGCTTTATCAATCTATTTTAAAACCAGTACATATAAACATATGGTCTGTGGTGGATTTACGCATTACGAAAAGAAAAAAATGGTTTGGACAAAATGAACTGCCGTGGTCAGAACTTTAGGCGCGAATTAAAATAATTAATCCTTTAGCAGATTACGTGCCTTGCGCTGCCTATGCTTTAATTTGAGTAGGCACTTGTGCAGCCGGGTCTACATATACCCAAAGCAGTAAATTTATTTTTCACCTTACAAGAACATTACAGTTTTTTTTACAATCAGCCAAATTATGAATACAAATTCCACGGGAGTTTTTTCCTTTTTCCCATTTTTAAAATTTAAGTGGGAAAAGGGAAAAACACCCGGGGAAGTTTTTATTAATAATTGGATTGAATGTCTACACATCTTTGAGATACATATCTTAGTGCAAAGGACAAAATTAAGACTCAACAGTCTCTCGCAAACTCTCTGGTCTGCTCGACATGATGCATGTTATGCTTTATAGAGAGTGGATTGCAATAACTGATGTATTAAACTTTACTGCAGTAAACAAGGGCGAGATAAAGACTACGTTTTGCAACTAAATTTACAGCATCTAGAAACAGGTAGTCACCGACCGATTTATCGGCTTCGGCATTGGCCAAAAATTGCTAATTGGCCGAAAATCGGTGTTCGACATTAATTTGGCCGATTTTTGTCGAAGGCCGAACTTTTTAATACCATTATATGTAAATGTTTCAAAATCATTCACAAATAATCAACTAAAACATTTTATTAAAAATTCTATTGTGGGTAATTATATTATTTCTAAAAAAGGTAAACAAGCAAGCAATATCTGAAGAAAAAAAAGAAGAAAACAAATTAAAGTTTCTATGTATGTATATGGGAAATGAAAGACTTAATTCCTCACATGGCAGTAGAAGAAAATAATGAAAAAATTCTCGAAAAGGAACAATTTTTAGAAATAACAAGTTAGAGTGCTATATTCGGCTGTGCCGAATCTTTGATACCCTCCACCGACATTCGAACTGTCGCGACAGTTCGAATGTTTAAGGAGTAATATCTGTATGATGTCTTTTTATTATTATTATCTTAAACTGTGACGATTTGTTATTAATTATGGTTTTAGGAGACTAAACTGTTTTCCGGGAGTAGGGCATATATGGGGCCTAGGGTAAAATATGTACCGATCTTCACGAAATTTCACAGTATCATTTATAGTCCTATAAAATTGTGACGAGCCAAAATTTGTTATGATTGCATTATTTTTTACGGTTTTAGGCGTACTAAACTGTTTTCCGGGAGTAGTGTTTATATGGGGCTTAGGGTAAATTATGGACCGACCTTCGCGAATAAAACTGACTTGTGCAAAATCTTATGTCATTCCGTGCATTTTTGCATCATTTATGTTAGTTTTTGTAACAAAATTATCAAGTTTTTGAAGGTGGTGGTTCCACATTTTGATTCATAGCTCTGGTCCTACTGAACCGATTTTGCTGAAATTCAATCCCAAACTGCTTAGGATAACTACAAGCAATTTGACACCTAGTTTGTTTATTTCTTTTGAGTTTTTCGAAAGTGAGCGTGTTTTCAACAGACGGACAGACAGACGGACATGGCTAAATCGACTTAGAATTACTCAAGCAGCCAGAATATATATACTTTATGGGGTCTGAGATGAATAATAAAAAAGTTTCACACGGAATGACAAACTTAGTATACCCTCTTCACAACTAATTGTGGTGGAGGGTATAAAAATGGGGTTTTCTGGTTAATAAATTAATTTATCTAAAAAATTTTCAATTTATTTTGGATAAGTTAAGTTCGGCTTCGGCCGAATTTAGGCATTTAGGCCGAATTTCGGCATCGGCTTCGGTCGGACCCTAGAAACAGGTATTCTAGCTATAGTTTGTAATTTTGAATAGTTTTAATGCTGCTAATAGAATACTTTGGGATCTCCCGTTGATTTGTCATCTGTTATCCAAATGAACGGTTGTCCAGCTTCATTTCTTCAGGATATGAGAAACAATATTCTGAATTTGAAGGAAAAGGTAAAGCGCTATTTGGATTTTAAGATTATTATCAATATGATGACCGTCGCAAAAAACAAGAAAATTACAGTCAGATGTATCAGGTGTTAATAAAAGAGCACCATTTTCTGGACAAAAAACTTTTCATAAAAATATTTACTATTTATATACATACATACTATCATTTTGGCCACTATGCATTTACTTTTTTGATAACTTATCTTTAAAATATAAAGAAATGTGTTAAAAAAAAATAAAGCAAATAAACTCTTCGAAAAGTATCCTGATGATATAGAAGAGACATTAGCAAATGAATGCATTCATTAACATTGTCAACCCAAAAAACATACATTGGCAAATACAGAAGATATGCGCTCAACACAAAATATATCCGATATGTTTAATTCATGGAATCTTCAAGCTGTTTACCCCAATGTACATACATACATACACTAGTGGCATAAACTAAAGCAACTCAGAAGTATATATTTTATCGTTGTTTTGCATTAATTATGCCTGAAAAATTATGTAATGCATATAATTTTAATGCTAAATAGACAGAGTAAAAACTTAAGAAATGTATATAACGGTCTTCTTCCACGTTTTTTTATAACAAAAATTTCCTAAAAATTTTAAGCTGGCAAAAACTAAAGCTATGTTCACACTTAACAAATATTAGTCGTCCCACGCGTTATCACTATTTCTATCATGTGTTTGTTTTTACAAAAAGTTTTTTGAACAAAAAAAATATAAAGGTTTATTAATTACAATTGGTTAATAAAATGGTTAATAAAACTAGTGGTCACGCTTTTTTCGATATTTTTCGTAAAATATTTGTTAAATGTGAACATACCTTTAGAGGCAAATAAACAAGGCATTACAGAACTACATATTTATTTATTTAAATCAAATGAATCAACAGTTTGCTTTATTTTAATAAAGGATTCTTTATAAATGAATGAAAAATCTAAATCAATTTGTAAACAACTCAATAAAAATTTTATCAAGATGCCGGCCGGCTATTTTAAATGAAAATAGACATTAATTTATATAAGAATAATATTATTATAGAACTAAAGTATGGGACTAGAGTTTGTTCTCGAGATATTCAGTTGTTTTCCATTCCCGGTTTTATTCCGCAATTAATTCCCGGGACATTTTGAACAAAAACTTTTTTTTAATTTTAGTAAATCCATGTGTGTCTCGTGTCTTAAGTTGTTTTATACAATTATGGAAATATCCTCAAACTGTAATAGGATAAATTTTACAACAATATCATTAAGTTTGACGGTTTAAGGAGTAGTAAAGTGTTTTCCGAGAGTAAGTTTATATGGGGCGTATGATAAATTAAGACTTGATCATCACGAAATGTAGTGGTGAGATTTTGAATAAATCTATGTTGGACTCATGTCTTTAGTTGTTTTATCCAACTTAATTTCATCACAATATCAATATTTGTTGCGGTTTAAGGCTTATTGAGCTGATTTCCGATAGTGGTCTTTATATGGGGCCTAAGTTAATTTGTGGACTAATCTTCACGAAATTTGGTGACATGTAAAAGGAATTTGTTCAAATTAAATGACAATCAGTGCATGATGCCACCAATTTATATTAGTTTTTGTAATTTTTTTAGGGGGGTGTTCCACATTTGGATTCATAACTATTTTTCTACTAAGCCGATTCTGCTGGATTTCAATTCCAAACTGTTAAGGATAAATTAAAACAATTTGATTAAAAGATAAAATAAAATTACATGAAAAACTATATTTTAATATGAACTGATATTTAAATATTTAAAATTGATGAGATTGGCCAAAAGCAACGAAAACTTGATTTAAGTAACTATAGAAAGAATTAAAATATTTTTTTTAGCTGTATTTAAGTAAATTTTAGTTTGCTTTGGTTCATAACTTTAAGCTTAAACCAAGCCACACATATGTTAACAATAAGAAATTATTGGCTTGGACGACGGGAATGGTGCAAAATTTTCTTGGTTAAAGCCACATTTTCTGGTGATTTAGTAAATAATTCTTTCCGTGTATGTATATTGATCGCTCTGATCAAAAATAACCTTTCAAGTGTCTTAAAATAATTTTAATCTTAAATTTTTCCATTTTTGTTAAATACAAGATAATTAAGCATACTTGTTAGTAAGAAATATTAGTTTCATTGGCAAATATGTGTATTAAATAAATAAATAAAAAATTTTGGGCGGGAAGCCCGGGGTACTGGGAATATTTTATTTATTTTCCGCTTTCTCGGGATTAAAAAAAGTGCGGGAAAAACCCTAGTAACCACCGATTCAATATTATTATTGTAATTGTTCTTTAGTATATGGACATGTGGTTTGAATGTTAATATTTTATAACATAATCAAATTTAATCAACGTCATAACAACTAACTATTGTACGTACTACAAGATAATTATTGTTGATATTTTGTTACTGTTGTAAAAGAGACAAAGAGAGAGTGAGAAAAGTGTATTATTTAGTATATAGCCTTATGATCCACCATAACAAACGACCTTGAACAAACTCACTTAATTACAAACAATTAAAATTAAAAAAAAAAAAAATCAGAAGAAAGAAAAATATCATTAATTAAATGTTGATGTTTATAAATTTGTTTGAACGAATTAATAAATTATTGAACTAACTTTGATTGAATAGAACATTATTGTCGCTGGTTATTTTCAGCAGACATTATAAAAACTTACATATAATAGGGAATATAATTATAGGACTTTATATGAGCAGAATTTTTTTCAAAATTTTTAATATGCAATACAAACATTTGGATAATAAAGAAAGTTAGTTAAAAACACCGTAACGAGTGGCAGATACAACTTAAAGGTATTATATTCAATGTTTAGGAGTATGGAAGTTATGAATCGAGAGATATGTATAGCAGTGAATGTTAGAAGGTAGTAAAAAACGTTCTGGGAATTGGCTAATACACAGAAAGAAAAAATATGGTTCGGCATGGTTACGGTAACTACACTATGTTTATTGCAAAAATATATTGTTGTCGTAAACAAAAAATTTTTATTTTTATTTAATGACAGCAATATTTTAGTTACTGTAAACATTTCAATGTTTATTGCAATTATAAATTTGAGTATGGTTCACGGAAAAATAATTATTTTTTTAGCAAATAAATACATAATGCTATTTTGAAAACATATTTTATTATTTACAAAAATTAAATGGTATTTAATAACCAGTACATGATAACTATCTATTAGTGTAGTCATAGTATGCTTAAGATGCAAACAAAATATCTGTACTCTAAATAATATTTTGTTGTCACCATTTGTAAAATAATTTGCATCCGTTCTGTCGTTTGTTTTATATCGAATTATTTGTTAGTGTAAACAAAGTGGTAAAAAAATTAAAAAAACATTACCCATTAAAAAAGACAGGTACAGTCATAAGACGTAACTGTTGGGCAAACGTTGAGTGTAAGCAATTTGTACATTAAAAAAAAATTTTAAGTGTCACAAAATAAAATAGCATTGCTAAAAAAATTAATTTATTTTTTTATTATTGTGAAAGTGCGAAAATATTGGTGCAAAAATATTGACCATTTTTGTTTTATGTTTTTTAAGAGGAAAAGAATGAAAATTCTATGAAATATACATAAATAATAATTTTTATTGTAGCAACGATATTGTGATAACCTACGATAATAACTGTAATTATTTCAGAATATCGTGCATTTAACAAACGGTTGACAGATATTTTGTATAGAACTAAAATACGAATATTATTACATATTATATGTTTGTTTGTTATTTCAAACTTCACAGTTGAATGTTCAAAGATGAAACAAAAGGTTCTGGTGTACAATCCATTTAAGAGTGCCTCGGTAGGCTAGCTGGTAGCGAGCTAGTCTATCAACGCCGAGGTTGCGGGTTCGATTCCCGCCAGAGACTCTGGTTTCTTTCCTGCAGACAAGCATAGCGCTTCGCAGGATTAGCTTAGGAAAATTTAAAAAAAAAAAAAAATTAAGTGTAAACTCTAAATAATAACTTTCTTTTGTTATAAGCCTACAGATGTTAACAAATCTCATCGAAATCGAATAGATTTAACAGTATTTATGATCCAAAACCGGTGTAGTTTGTTTTCGAAATACATAGTAGTTGCAATATAAAAATTCTAGAAATTTGAAGTGGAACTTTAGCTTATTTTATTCAAGGGAATCGGTTCATGATTCTGGATTTATAAAATAATTGGAATTTATTTAATTCAATTTACGAATCAGTTAAAAAAAGTTTGTTTGTTTGATATTAAACCCAAAGTGATGGCCGACGAAATAGTGTCCAAATGTTTGGGTAAGGTACAATTTGAAATAAATTTCTTTAATAAAAAAACCTAAAAGTTTAGATTTTTGACGTATGCCACCGCATGTGTCCCCAGTTCTAACAAATCTGATTAGCAATGATTAAACTTAAAATAAATGCATGGGCAAAAAACTGGAATAATTTGCTTTCAAATAGAAAAATTTCCACCCATTCTTCCGAATTTGAAGAAATTTATGGGTAAAAATTATGCAGAAATTTGTTTTCAAAATACTTATTGCAATTTAAAAGATAATAATAAAGAATAAGTCTCAATTTTTTTTGGGGATTTATATCATTACAGACTTTTGGGGAGTTATTTCATATGAAATAAGCCCCCAATACAAAAATGAAATACGTCCTCAAAAAACGTTGTTTATTTTTTATTCGTGGGGACTTATTTCTTGGCGCCATAAGCTCTTGCAAACTCAAATGAACGATTGGGCATACAATAGATAAGTTGGGTGTAAAATCTCCTGCATATTCTTTTTATGAACATATCTGTGGCATTTTGATAAAACATCTTAAGTCGAGATAAGATAGCAAAAGAGTTAAAAAAAACTCGGTAAAAAACTCATTTTTTTAAATAATAAAATAAAAAGAAATAAAAGAAAATTTTTCGTTCTTAAAAAATTTAAAAACTTTTAAAAATTTTTTGATATTGAAATTAAACCAGATGTTCAATTATTTCTCTAAACATTTCGTCCCCATAACTACTTGAACGGTGGAGGTATAGAGACGGTCTTAAGAATCAACATTTATTTACCCGACCTAATACAAAATCGACTCCTGCAATGTTATTTAAAAATAGGGTTTATTGCACTTACGGTTATTTTTAATGATCTTATTGTTTTCGAAATGAGCTGATAACATGAGCGAAAAATTGGCTTGAATTGCAAATAAAGTTTGTTTGGTATTCAAAATTTTCAAGCGAAAAGAAAAACTGTTTCTGGTCATTCTATAACGAAAACGAGCTGTCATGTAAGAACAGTTACTTTTACTTAGCCTAAAACTATTTCCTTGGCTGTATTACTTAATGTTTAGTTTTCAGAAAAAATATATACATAAATCGATATAAATAAATATTTATGTAAAACTTTGTGAGCTAAGAAATTGTGTAGGAGGAGCAGGAGTAAGTACATACATAGTTAGATGATTGAAGATCATCAATGAAAATCTTAACAATCAATTAAGTAGATTTCGTTTGTATCTCTTTTTTATTTTGTAGGAGTATTGATATCAATTACTGCCCCAGACAATTATACGACATAACAATAAATGTTGGAATGGATGGTTATTTTAGTTGCTGGTATACCCCGAAATGACTAAGCTACTAGATCAAGTGGTCAGATACAGTATAAAAATTACTCACTGGACGAAATGAATTTAGTGTGGCGTTGAGTCTGGATTTTTTTTACAAAAATTTACAATTGTCAACAATTAATTTTAAATATTTATGTGGCTGTGATTTCTTTTTTTCGTGATCTTAGTTTTGTTTTTTTATTTTTGTTTAATTGTTAACATGTGAAATTTTAAGTTTAAATAATATAGTTTAAGTTTATTTTTAAATATAAAATCAAGGTGAGCAATAGAATATTATAATAAAATAGAATAAAAGTTGTAATAAACGTTAAAACTAACGAAATAAACATTTTATAAAGTTACATATTTAATAACTATAAGAAATATTTGGATTAAAACTGATACGTATTAAAGGCTAGTTTTCACTATCTCACAAGTCTTAGTATTCCATAATACATTGTGAGATAGAAATCGTATGAGTTTTGTTGCGACTGTCAAAAAATCTAATTTAACATGACAGTTTGTGTTCACACCATCACACAAAGTAGAAACACTCACACATGAAATAAAATGCAACCCTGATCCAATGAAAAGTATTATTGTTTAGAAATCTTTCAAAAAACGATGACGTCGTATGGGATGTCAAACTTTTTTCATAATACTTGTCATTTACGTGACACATCGCATTCACACTATCACACTTTGTCATATTACTTGAATTTTTGAGATGTATTAATACAAAGTATAATAGTGTAATCTAGCCTTAAGACGCACTAGTTAAAAAAACCTGAAAAATAAGTATGTACCAATTTGTATACCTTTTTTTATAGATTGTGCAACATTTTTTATTAAATCACGTTCTGACTGATTTGCATATGCGTTTATTTTATAAAAAAAAACCTTTTGAAAAAACACATTTAGAAATCATGTTTTATAGCGATGTGTGATAAGAAGGGATGCGATTTCCATGCAAATGCATGTTGTTTGCAGATAGTCCAAGATCGATGTCGACCAATTATCTTTCCGAATCATTAAATTTTCGTTAAAATGGCATCGATTTGTTTTTGCATATTTGCGTGAAAATGTATATTTTTGCATATTTTGGTTTTAAATGCATATTTTTGCATATTTTAAAATTTTTAAATTTCGATATTATAAAATATATTTCTACAAAAAATTTCCAAATACACAAAAAAGTCTTCCAAAAAAATTTCAAGATCAATAAATAAATTTTTTTTGGAAAAAGATTTTCAAAAGTTAGACAGAAGATACTTTTATTTTTAACCGGCGCAGCCCCTTACATGTTATAATATTTTATCCAAAACGGTTCACATGTTACTTGCTTGGCATGTGGGTGGCACTGAGGTGTAGAGGAAATTAGAAGCCAATTCGATAGTATTGATTTATTGGTTTCATACGTGAAAGTATATTTTTAAAGACTCCTTTACGAGTTGCAATTTTTAATGAAATGTATCCCTTGGTTCCCTTACCACCGAAGTCATTATTAACCTGGCTGGATGCTGAAGAATACTATTCAAAAAATTTTGAGAAATTTAAAAATGTTTTTGAAGAACTTGTTGCTACCGGGGCTTATGCAATTAAAAAGGTAAAAGAAATATTAAATTTAAATAACATTAAAAGTCAATTAGCATTCGTATTTTTCAACTACGGATAAATTGGTGTAACAATAACTAAATTTGAGGAATATTGTTCACTTAAGACAACTCAAGTCAAATTAACTGATATGCAGAAAGTAAAATTAACAATGTGGAAGGAAGAATAGCCCTACCAATTTAAAACAAATCCAAATGTTTTGCAAAAAAAATAAGGAATTTAAAAATATAAAACAAATTTCAACTATTTTTGATCTGGAATCAAATGTGGGATTTGAATTAGAAAATTAATATTCTCCAAATGAATTGGCATCCTTCAAGTATCCTTCGGTTGACGTTGGGAGATCATTTTCCATGTACAAACGTTTTTTGAAAAAGTATTTACTTGCTTATGCAAACAAAGATTTTATTTAATTATTTAAACTAAGTTTTAAAAAATATAAGACTGAACTTTTTAGTTTTATTTTATTTTGTTTTTATTAAAAATATTAAAAAAACGCCTTTTTATGAAAATGTTCAAAATTTAAGTGCATATTTTTTATTTTTTTAAGGCATATTTTTGAGTTTTTAGTGTATATTTTATGCGCATATTTTTGATTTTTTAGTGCATGAAAATCTCATCCCTAGTGATAAGCAATGCTATGCTATTGAATAAAAGATCCTTTAAATTGGTCATACTTTAATTGAAGGGCCATGAAGCACAAACAAATTCAGGTCCCCGCTGACTATATTGCCATATGTAAAGTTAAAAACCCATTCCCTTATCTTCCCCAAATAAAAGTCTATTGGAGATCTGACTGTCTTCCACAGTCAGAATCTTCCATTTCCGAACCCATTCTCGCCAACTTATCGGCCATTTTAATTGAAGCACCCATTTAGCCACATTGACTCCCATTAAACCATACGTAAGAATGGGTCCCACCAACAATACACATTGGTCATCCCACTACTGACGGCCTAAGTCCACAGCTCTTATCAAGCGATGATCCGCAAGCATAGTAACCATTGAGAACCCTCTAAAATACTTTATTCTTCGTTTAGTACATATAAGTAATAAGTATTATATACAAATAAAAACAAGTGAAGGAAAAAGTGCTAAGTCCACATTAAAAGTATAAAATATTTAAGAGAAAAGGTGCTTAGTCGCAAAAACCTTTGTTAAACAAATATCCATAAATTTTAAGCGGCTAATACACTTGCAATAAAATAGTTTAATTTTCGTGTACAGTTATATCGCCAATGTGGGTGGGATAGTCGAAGGTGGAACAATATATTGGCAAGTATCAAAATCCTTTTGATTTTTATTGCGCAACGAAAACAAGTGCATTATACTATGAAATGTGTGGACAACAATGTACGATGTTGTTTTGCTTTAAAGGTTTTGTTTTTAATAAGAGTTGCGCTATTTTTTAATTGAAACCATTGTACGACCTATTGAATAATATAGGGCAACATAGAAATAATATGGCGAATAACATATGGGCAAATCCCAGAAACAGTCCACCAACCAAAAATTTTTCAAATTAATTTTTTTTTAATGGAATATAAGACTAGATGTATATTTTCATTTTTATATTAAAAAATATGTATTTTGATGATCATTAATACAATAATTTTTACCAAATCCTACCCCATCCCTGATTTCTTAATGTTATACATGAATTTAACATTATTTTGGGTGCTTTATGTGCTTAAAATAGCACTTACGCAGACTCATCAAAATTAAAATTTCGTTAAAAAAAATTTATATTCATTTTTACATTCATAAATAATCACACAATTAGTTTAAGAAATGCAATTCATAAAAATATATAACAAAAAAATGTACTTTACAAAAGTACGGAAAAACAGAAGTAAGGAAAAACATGTAAAATCAATTAAAATGGGTAATCATTCAAAAAAGGAAATTTCGATCTACCAAAGGTTAAAATACAATTTGGTTTAAGGATTAATGTTTGACTATTGACGTCAGCAGTCGTCGATAGCTGCGAGTGTAAGACGGCAAATCTCTCTGAGGAGATCGAGTGGTTGCGATCGAAACATGTCAGGGTAACCTGCCGGCCAGGGTTCGAGCCCGGCTACAGTCAACAATGAAAAATTATCAATAACAAAAGCGAAAGCTCAGACAAAAAATACGTAATTTGCACCGACAGTCGTTCAGTATTTGACGCCGCTTTTAATCAAACAAATAAAAATGAATTAATTATTACAATACAACAAAAAATTATGAAAATTACTAATAAAATTAAGTTAATATGGATTCCAAGCCACATCGGTATCAAAGGAAACGAGGCAGCAGATCTAGCTGCAAAATCAGTTTACCTACAACCGACGTATTTATATATTCCAAAATCAAAACAATTCTTAGCCAGATGCGCCAACACAAAACTCAATACGGCTTTAAAACGCAAATGGAACACATACAATCACCCCTACAAGACCTTCAACCCTACAAATCAGCCTTTAGTCCTGCCAACATCAACCACCTGCTTACAAAATAAATGTTTCACCAGACTTCGTCTCACGCATACACGTCTTACGCATGAACATTTTATAAAAAAAACGGCACAACCAATATGCTCCTTCTGCAGCTCATCACCCTTAACTGTTTTTCACATCTTAGTAGACTGTCCAGTCCTCTTTGACTTGCGTGTATCAATTTTTAACTCCTCAAACATAGTAGATTTTTTGAAAATACCATCTTATGATAATATTAACAAAATCTTTGAATTCTTAAAAAAAACTTCCCTACAAAACCAAATTTAATAATATAACCGATATTATCATCCTAAATACAAACATACACATGTAAATAATAACCCTGTTAAGAATTACCAAGCCGATAGCCTTTGTTGCTAGTGCTTTTAGCTTTTAAGATTTATTGTAATTTTAATTATAATAAATATGTAAATAAATAAATAAATAAAATATCAATAACAATTTTAATTAATTTTCATGTTGTAAAATTCCTTTCTTCATAAAAATAATTTAATGAAAATTAAATTTGATGAACTTTAGCCTAATTAAAAATAGTTTGTTTTGTTAAAATAAATACAATTGGGTTTATTATTTACTACTGAAAAACTGTAGCGTATGTTGTGAGGCGTACGTCACAAAGGGTTCACGGCTTTTGTCAATAAATCACAACATTTTTTGTCTGCGAATAAGTGATTTTAGAATTCTCTTATATTCAGCATTCTTTTAGGAATTATATTTTGTATACCTTATGCAGCAAAATTCGCTAAAAATTAGGAAAACACACTTCAACTTTTAAAGTTACTTCCACTTTTTGTGGCGTGCGTCTCAAAACTTTGTGATCAATTATTTCGCAACAAATACCTGCTAAGAAATTATGATATATGCAATTCGTAAGTACAGATTAATGTTACTAAATACAATATATGTTGCAGCTATCTCTTTTGAAGGACCAAAAAATGTTTATATATCAATCAGAAAACGCGTGCAAATGTAGCGTTCGTCACGCAGGATTTGCCCATATACAATAATATTGTTAATACATGGGGCGCTTTAGTTCTCCAAAAATATTGAGAACTAAAGATGTTAGCAATTGTTTTCCTTCTCCTGTAAAATTTATTAAATAGAACTTGGCTCCTTTACGAGTAAAGGTAACGGATTGTTGTTGTTGTTGATTGTAACTGTATGTGTTCTATATGAATTCAAAAATACTGTATACTACCCTACAAAAATTTTTGGACGATTGCTTGTTTGGCGATGATTACGCGATCCTTCTCAGGGAATACGAATCGCTAACCATCGCCTACGCCTTACAACTAAGCGATGAATATGCGAGCGCACACAAGTAGCGGCAATCATCAGTGTTTTTTTATAACTTCCAATAGAATTTTTTTTGTCTTGTTGTTTTGTTAAGGTAACGGGAAAATAAATATTTGGTTCACGATGTTCACGCGAATCGCGGTACACGAATCGCGTGGTTGACACATGCGAACGTTTTCGCGATTCGCCAGAGGATCGCATTTAGCTTCCACGCGATGCATCGCAGCGATGTTAGACAACTTGAAGGCGATTCGCGGGCGATGATTCGGCGATGAAAATTGTATTCGTACGTATAAGTGAGTGTGAGCGAGTGTAAGTAATGCACTATTCAAAATAACAAATAACAACTTTGATACGCAAATCTTGAAAAAGATATTTCAAAATATTTCAATATACATTAAAAAAAATGTTCCATGTTTTTTTTTTGTAAAAAAAATTTGCGTTTGTAAATTTACATTGAAACAACGATAAAAGAAACTAAAATTTGTTTTCGTTTTCAAAATGAATTCCCCTTTTGCGCATCGTATCGACTTTTGCATCGCAATACAGAATAACATAGCGTTTACATTTGCCAGTACTGGCAAGACAGTAGCAATACATGCAAACTTTTTTACTAATACATGCACACTTTTCCAACTGTCTTGTCTACTGTCTAGCAGACAGTAAAATTGGACAGTGATTTGACATTTTCAAACAATAATATGAAGTTTTATTAGCAAAAGAAAAAACAAATTTAAAAAATAAATATATTTTGCTTTGATTTTTTATGTTTTAGTTAAGTGTTATGTTTTGTACAAAATATAGTTATTTTAGCCTGTTTTTAAGTTTGTTAAGTTCATGTAAAACACGTTTAGCTGAACTTTCACTGCAACATTCACGTTTCACATATATTTCAAAGTGAACTGTCTTAACTACTGTCTGGACGCCTACGTCACGAAGACAGTTAGCAGTGTTTTTGGCAACTAATATGTATTTTCTTACTGTCTTGCCAGTACTGTCAAATGTAAACGCTATGTAAGCCCCGTGACCCTTGCAATCAAAATTCTATCCATTCTATACACCTTACTTGGAGGCCACACGATCAAGTTTTGCCTTTCAATTTGCAATACATTCTCACTTTTTTACTAACACACTTACACTTTTTTAATTGACCACGAGATTGCTTTCAATTTCACCTTCCCATTTGTTTGACAATTTTACTTTCAATTTAACAGCTGATTACATGTTTGACTTTATAAATTGTTTTCTTGATGACATCTTGAAAGTAAATTGCTTGCAAATTGAGTGCAGTCTACGTCACAGCTTTCAATTTATGCAAATTTTGACAAGCAGTATATGTAAAAGACTATCAAGAACAACTTGATCGTGTGGCCGCAAGGTTATAAGAAAATATTGGACTTCTTTGTGAAATCTTCTAAATTTCCTCAATTTCTGAATATATAAGACTATTTATGACGGCTCGAAGTCAAGCTTACAAGATTGCAGAGTAAGATTAGTCTTACTACGTAAAATTAAGGATCCAATTTTCAAAAGTATTTGGTAACATATTATCACTTCAAATATTATAAAAAAAATATATCCCAACATACATATTTATATCAAAAATTTTTTAAACTCTTACAACAAATTTCAACATACTTATGAACATACATATACATTATTAACAATAAATATTTGTAATAGACAAAAAAATATTATTCATATTACATATTTAAAATAATTATAACTTTTTCGTAGATCACATTTCTTTTTCAATTACATATTTATTTTCAACTCTTAATGGCATCGGCACCGTCTTAACAAAAAATTTATGTATAGAATACGATCTTTCTTTTTTAAGAAAAAAAAAAAACTTAAAAAATGAAAATCAAACATTTGTTCTACATAAAAAATAATTCAAGTGAAAAAAACATCATCATAAAAAAAGAATAAATTCCAAAACATGTAGACTTCGTCAAACATTATGGGATGCGGGACATTTTAAATTGATTTTAATGAAGCTTAATTGATTGTAACTGTATGTGTTCTATATGTATTCAAAAATACTGTATACTATTCGTACGTATAAGTGAGTGTGAGCGAGTGTAAGTAATGCACTATTCAAAATAACAAATAACAACTTTGATACGCAAATCTTGAAAAAAATATTATTTCAAAATATTTCAATATATTAAAAAATTTTCAATGTATTTAAAAAAATTCTGAATTTTAGGGAATTAAAAAACATTTTTCGCCGTAGGATATAAAAATTACGAAATGAATTAGGGATGGAAAATAGCGCTGTACGTAAAATGAATGCAGTGTTACCACTTTGTGGGAAATTTCCCGAAATTGGTGTAATTTTTACCTCCGTGGGTAGAGCGTGGGTGGAAATTCGTTCATTTTAAAACAAATAATATAATGATTAGATTATATTGAAAAAATTTTTAAGACAATTTAATGCAATTTTGTTCATACGTTTTTTGAAAATTTTGAGAATCAGTCCATAATTTCACATAGCTCCCATACGAATTTTTTCCCCAATATAGTCTTTGTGCCCATAATCCATCTTTTTATGTTGGCACTTGGACAAAATTTGGTCCAAATGTATATTATTTCAACTTAGGAAATTATTTTTGGAATCAGTCCATATGTGACCGTGGCTCCCACGCAAATACTACTCACGAAAATAGCTTGTAATGTTATAACTTTCTTATAAATATTTGAATGTATTGATAAAAAAAAACAGCTACTCTGTCATGAATAAATTTTTTCCTGGTAGGTAAAGCATTGAACGTAGGTCATATATAAACCACCTCCCTTAAGAATTCTTATATTATTAGTCTTAATCTTATAACATAATTTTGTTTTAAAAGGTCCATAATTGCATATGGGACCTAACAAAGGAACTCTCTTAAACATTTTTCTGTTAATACTGTGGTGTAGGGGATCAAATGTTCGGAATTGACCGACTATACTTTTAAATTTGCTCTTTTTTTTGTAAAAGTTTTTTTTTATCATTAAAAAGATTTTGTTTGTTGTGCTTAATTTTCATTCTTGATAAATACACTGAAATTTAATGTTGGAGAGCAAACTAGTTCCTATGCGTATTTCACTGATTGGGTAGGCCAGATCATCAGAAAAGCTAAAGATATTATGCAAATAAAACTGTATAGTGAATGAGAATTACAAACACCCAAGTTTTATCTTTCATATTATAACTAAACGTCAATTTGATATCAGGTGTAATCCAATTTAATTTTGGTAATTTTGTGTCATCTCAAGTGTAGTTTTGAACTTTAGTAGTCGTAACACTTGTAAAATGTGTTTTAACTTAACATAACGTACGCTCCCATGAGAAAGAAGTGTAATCACTCACAGCGTAAATTTTAAATATTCACGCTCTTAAACATTATTTAAATTTATATGGAAATTAGTTTCTAAAGTTTCTTAGGAAAGTAATTGTTAGTGCTATTTAACGAACTGAATACCATCCTTCAGAATAGAAGAGATCAGGGGCAGAAAACTGGCTTAAAAAACATGGCTGCAATTTTTTAATCAAATTGAGTTTCACAAATGTTAAAGAAGAAAGTCAATCAACAAATTTGTTCGAAATTTATCCCATTTTAATAGAATTTCAAATATATGTATTACATACGGGCCTGTTCTGAAAATCGAGTGATTTCAAATCACATGTGTGATTTTGTTGTGTTCTGAAAGTCATACCGTTTTTGCGCTTCTCGGTGTGCTTTCGGCAATTGAAGATCACACCAAAACACACAAAAACGGGACACTAAAATATCACACGTGTGATTTTAGTAGGCACATGTGATTTGAGTAAAAGTGATTTGCAGAACAGGCCTGATAGTTTTTTTTTATTTTATTAGGAGTTAAAAATACAATTACAAATTAAATTCTGTAGTCTGTAGTGAAACAGACCACAATCTCTGGCGAATAAAAACCAGTAACCCCCGTACTGACAGTCTAGCACACTACCGACTAGCCTACGGGCACCCAACATAATAGTTTCAAATAAAACACTTGCCCTACGTTACATAACTGTTTCTAAAGTTACAGTGAGAGGCGCAAACGAAATTTTCACGCTCGCTATAGAGTTGATTTGTAAACTGGTTTATGAAAAAAAAAATGTTTTTGATAAACTTTGAGTTTTGCCTGTTTATATATTTATTTATTAACCCCCGTATTCATAAAAGTTAATTAAATTTTTTTTTTTTTTTTTTTTTTTTTTTAATTCATTATTTATTGATGCTTTTGAGTTATTATGTACAGAGTTATGAGATTTTACTTAAGAGTATTACAACAATTAAAAATCTAAATAATTGAATATAGATACATACTAATAATAAATATCACAGTAATTAGGGAAAATAAGTCCAAAAAACCCTACAACAATCATAGCAGTTATAAGAATCTTTAATAACAAACACTAATAAAGTCTTTCCTTAAGGCGCATATAGACGACATGTTTTTGTCATCTGACATGTCAAATTTTCAAGACACATGTAATTGTGCATGTCTGTCAAAATCGCTGTTTTACATAAGCTTTATAATATTCGGTCACAAACGTACATGTAATTTGCTTCTGACATTGTCTCTGTTTTTTTCGCATTGTTATTGCAGAAACCAAAGTAGTGCTCGGTTTCAAAATAACTTGCTGCCGCCATGAAAAGTTTTATTTGCGCCGTAAAATAGTTCAGCCATCTTAACATTTTTTTCTTTTAATTCAAAGATACCAATTTAGGATTTTATAATAAAACGGTTTTTATATATATATTCACATAAACATATTCAAACATATCTCGGTATTGTAAAAAATTAACTTCAGCCGGCTAATAATTCCGTCAATAGTGGACGCCGCTGCCGGTTTCTTGCCGGCATAGCTTTCTGATGTCAGATGGTTTGTCAGAAGAAAATAGAGCACGCTCTAATTGAAATTTTGTCAGATGACTTTGCGTCTGACTTTTACAGAAGCAAAGTTAAAAAGGTAACACACGACATGTATGTGTTTTGCAGTGGAAAATTTGACATGTCAGATCACAAAAACATGTCGTGTACGGTCGCCTTTAGTTAATTAAATTCAACAAACGTTTATTAAGTAAAATTTTGAAAGTATTTATTTATGTACCTATTCTCTACTATATCATATTTTTTTAATCACATACATATATGAACACATATGTATATGGTATATAGAAACCAATTTACATAATAACAGGTGTTTTTTAGATGCATGAGAACTTTTGATATCGATAACAATGGTTCGACAACTGTGTAGACATTTCTGTTCAGTAAGGTTTGGCAAATCATCATGAATCGTTTAACTCTAGAACAACGCTTCCAAATTGTGGAAATTTACTTTGAATAAAATAAATCTGTTCCTGAAGTGGATAGAGCACTTTGCCCATTTTACAAAGCCCATTTCTGGTTAAATGGCTACGTCAATAAGCAAACTTGCAGTATTTGGAGCGAAGACAATCCTCAAGCCGTCAACGAATCACAACTACATCCATTAAAATTAAACGTTTGATGCGGTTTACACGCTCTTTCGAAATGAACAAGGAGTTGCCGACACCGTGAATGGCGAATAGGGCTTTTTATGTCATTAGTTTATGCCGACAAACCAGCAAGTTTGGAAGCATTGGAAGCCATTATTCAATCCAAAAATAAAAGCATACAGCCATATTTATCAGAAAAAGTTGTCAAAAATTGAACTGATCGAATGTACAAATGTAACTCGCAGCAGCCGCGGCGGAAATATGCCGAAAATTATATTTAGAAAATAAATGCTATGAAACTATTGTCAGATTATAATAAAAAAATTATAACAAATTTGTGCTGATGTGTGTAACGCCTTAAAATAGTGGTCCTAGACCCACCTTAAAGTATACCGATCTACTCAGAATCACTTTCTGAATCGAACTAACGATGTCCGTCCGGCTGGCTGGCTGGCTGTCCATGTAACCTTGTGCGCAAAGTACAGGTCGCAACTTTGGAGATAACTTGATAAAATTTGGGTCATAGGTTCTTATTGGCACAAGGACCAAGCCTATTGAAAATGGGCCAAATCGTAGGACCACGAGGGAAGATAGGGGGAAATTTCTTCCTCTCAGAAACTATCAAACCGATTTTAATGAAATTTAAAACATGGATAGATTCATATCTATATGGACACATAAGCTATACAGTTTTTCAAAAATAGGACCACAAGGGGATGTAGGGGGCAATTTCTGCCTCTCACAAACTTTCAAACCGATTTTAATGAAGTTTTTAAACATAGAGAAATCCATATTTATATGGACACATAAGCATGATGTGTTGTTAAGTACTGTGGTGCTGGGTATCATATGGTCGGGCTTGACTGACTATACTTTCTTACTTGTTTTCTATGCGAACGTTAATGTGTGACATCGTGGGCCTGGCTGGATATTTCTGTCTTGTATTGTCATATGGCACAATTTTTTAGTAAACTACTTTCAGAATTTTACGCAGCAATGTTACATTAAAATGTCTTTGGTTTGATTCCAAAATCTTGTGTATTTTTTTTTTTTGTTTAAGCCAAAATCTGGTTCAATACGTGACATTTCGAACGAAAAATTTGTTCCATAATAATTTAACTGAATAATGATTTAAAAAAAAAAAATTACCATTAATCCAAATAACATATTTCTCTTTGAACTCTTCCTTAGATTACAGACCATGTAAGAAAATTTTTTGGAATAATTTTCATCAAATATCACCTCTTTTAAGGAAGATAATATTAAAGAAAACATGCAATAAAACAGTCTCACAAATAAGAAATTACGTTTGCACAACTTTGCAGTCTGATTGTTTATCTAAGTAAACAAATTTATGGGTAAATTTATAAAATTAGTAAAATCTAAATATTTCTCTATAACAATATCGTAAAATAATCAGCTTTTAATAACTTTTAAATTTTCGGTCACGGTGGACCTTTTGACGGAAATGCCCATATACCCTCTTACCTTCGGCGAAGGGTATAAAAAGCATGTACCAAATTTTATAAAATTTTCTGTAAATTTGCGAACTGTACTTCACGCACAAAATTTACAGGGATAACCGACCAGCTAGCCTGCCAAATGGTGGGTCATCGCTTGATCAATTAAGAAAGTGTTCTGAATCGATTAGTATACTAAAATATGGGTCTAGACTATTTCTATGTATTACACACATCAGCACAAACGCATACAATTGCTATTTCCTAATTTTTCGCTATGTATACAATTTGACAGTTCGGGCTAACA
Source organism: Pollenia griseotomentosa (assembly GCA_963931875.1). Classification (NCBI taxonomy): domain Eukaryota; kingdom Metazoa; phylum Arthropoda; class Insecta; order Diptera; family Polleniidae; genus Pollenia; species Pollenia griseotomentosa. The sequence goes on from OZ007560.1 coordinate 210,685,612, forward strand.
GTTGAAGTATACAGATAGATATTTAAAACCGAAAAGCCATCTGATATCTAGAATTTGTTTCCGCTACAAAAGGTAGAATTAGCGCTATAAACTTAAAAATGCTTCAACAATGCCTTTTTACCTAGAATATGCAAAAAATTCTGCAAAGGGTAAAATATGCACTAACAAGTCGATGTCAAATTCATAAAAACCTCTTAAACGGATAAATATTTTGTTTTTGAGTGTTTTGAGTGGTGACGTATTTTTATTTTGTAAAAACATTTCAAGTTTTTATATTAAAAATTAAAATTTATTTTTTGTGAAAAATAAAAATAATTTAGTTATGCTTTTGAAATATAATTTCTTTATCAAAAGAAAATATCTAAAAACTAATAAATATTTCTTAAAATCCACTTTCGCCTTGATTAACCTTAAACCTCCTTTTTACCCATATCATTAACAAAAATTAAAAAAAAAAAACAGTTTGACATACAGAACCTTTAAACTTTCTGTCTTGATCTTTGATATATCCTTGAGATGTTAAAAAGTCAATATTATTTTCCGTATGTATCCTTATTTAAAGATCTAATATCGTAATTATATAAAATTATAGGGGCAATAAAATGCAAAATATTAAAGAATAAATAAGTATTGTCGATAAAATAATTTTACTTTTGTTGGGAAAAAATTAATTTTTCCAAATAAAATAAACATCCCATTTTACCACCACCAAACATTTACTAAATGCAATTCTTTTCCATTATTATCCCATTGAAGGCTTGCGTGTGAGTTAAAATTTTATTTGACCCGCATTACCGAACCTGTGACTTTTAAAAAACTAAATACGAGTAGATTTGTATATGTTGTTGTTCCTGTTGTTGGTGTTTTCTTTTAATAAAAATATTTGACAACTAACCGCTTTCAATGGTGCTTATATCGAATGTTACACGGTTTTTGAAAAAAAAAACAGAGTATTTGATGGAAAAAATTAATGAAGTTTTTCTTTTGTCCAGGGTGCTTAAAGGAATTTGATGAGAAATATTTTTGCATTTATTTGCTGATGAATGAATGAAAAAATGCGGGATTTATAAAAAGAAAATTGTTATAAAAAGATTAGTTGGGTTTTTTGTTAAATATTTGGAGTAAATATTTTTCAAAAACTTGTGACATTAAATAAATGATATGCAGTCAATGTTAAAACGTTAATCGTAAAAACGCTTTTATTGCCATAAAATATAAAAGTTACTTAAAGGACTTTAGGGTTCCTTATTTCTTGAAAATGTACCAGTACGCCTTAAGTTCTTCTTTAGTTTTTAAGAATTCCTTAAATTTTTTTTTATGAAATTCTGTGTTGCCAGAAATTTTATTTAAAAATATTTCCTACACGCCAAAAAAACTTTTTCATTTAAAAAAAGTCTTTTGCATTTTTCAGAATAATCTTTAGGCATTTCAAATTTTTATAACTTGAAAAAAATTCAACAAGAATTCCCAAAAATTGCAAGACGGGAAATGTCGGGTATTTTTTCACTTAAATTTATAGTTTTGTTCGTTTAATGGTACCAATTCACGGTTTATCTTGAAACGCCGCTAATATGGCAAAACTTTAAAAGCGATATTAACAATTTTTGAACGAGGACGCGATAATTGATATCAAAAGGTGGCCAACATTAAAGAATGTGTAGTATAACAGTTAAATTTCCCAGAAAGTTTAAAAAACGAATTCAAATATCTGTCATAAATTACAGTTGAACTTCCCTATAATGAATCTGCATGGGACCGGAAAATCACTTCATTATATTTATTTATTTATTAAATTTCAGTAACCTAGCCTATGGGACATAATCGGCTTACAAAACCAACTGGAATTTTAGTTTGAATAACACTTCCACGATTTGAGCTTGGCTTCATCAATATTCTTCAAAATACAGGTTTAAACAAACTAGCGTGTAGTGCTCAATTGCTTGTTTCTACAATTTTAGTGCTGGAAAATGTTACTTTTATAACTAATCACATTTTTTTTTAAATAAATGCTACTACGACATTTTCTTTCACGGAGCACGAGCGACTGCCGCAACATTGCTATCACAGATAAGATAATTATTTCTTTTGTTCTTATTTTCATCTTTGATAATCGCCTACCAGAAAGTTTTTTGAAATAATTCATTATATGGAGACAAAAATGTATGAGAGTTAAATTGTATTTAAAAAATTTGTTTCTTCTAAAGAAAATTTTAGGTATGGAAATCCGTTATGAAGAGATTGTGATGAACATTGTTTATTTATTGTGGTAATTAAGTGTTACCTTTATCAGGATTCGAAACACTTCCTAAACGTACTTGAAATGAAAACAACCCTGTAAAAAAAAAACCGCGCCGATCAAATTTAACAGGGTCGAGAAAAAGTAGCGTGGGATTACATCATTAATTAAGTGGCAGTGAAATGGTGTTGTTCGGTAGTGCAGCGGATAACTTGGAAAAAATTTAAAATTAATTTATTTATAATAGTTTTAAATTTTAATTAAAAAAAAAAAGAGGAAAACATCGATGAAATAAGGTGGACCGTAAACAGGACGTGATTTGCTGAAAAAAAAAGTTAAACGTAAGTAGTGCACCAAGTTAAAAAAATAACAAGGGGTCCAGTATCTGTGCAACCAGCAATTTGACCTAGTCGGATGGTAAAAGGCTGTCCAAAAAGGAAGGCACGGCACGCGGTATAGCGTAAACGGGTTCACCACAACCTAAAACTTTTACCGCCAAGCGAACCGCGCATGTGCTTGACAATTAGAACGCAACCAAACAACGTGCCAACCTTAAACGTTTACTTAATTATTAGCCATCAACTCTTAAACGTCTTTGTTAATCACGTTCACCAACAAACGACAACCGCTTAAAGCACCATCGTCACCTAAAAACCACTTGGCCTCAGCACAACCAAAAACCACGTTCTGTACATAACCACCAATAACCACCAGTACAACAAAATCAACTCCACAACTCAAAAACCACGTTTCCTCGTCCACCACTAGCACTACAACAACAACCCTGCAACATAAACCATTTCACATATTTTCGTTGTATTTTATCACCACTGGGACATAGCATCTCGTTACAGCGAGAAAAAACAAACAGGTTTTCTGCAAGAAACCCTACTCTACACCAATGTGCATCGTAACAAAAAGGACCACATTACTCTGTCTCAAGTACAACACCTGTACATAGTTTCAACCGAAGGCGGGTAACAACAACAAAAAAAAAAACAACTTAACAACTCTACATAGTGGAAAAATCGTTTCTACATCCGAGGACAACTTTACACCAGCGTGAATTGCTACAACCGAGGACAACGTTACGCCCAAAAACACCATAATCTTGTTTCAATTAAAGAAGCTGTACAAACGTCGTATAACTACCACATTCCCAGAACTGGTAAAGAAAATCTCCAGGACAACAGGTAACACTTAAATTGGCCCAATGTCACCGAACTTTTTTTTTATTATTAGATTTTAGAGTTTGAGTTGAAGAAAAAAAATATAATAATTTTTAAAATTTTGAAGCGAATGTACGTTAATAAAACTGAATTTTTCCTATGCAAACAAAAAAGAAATTCATTTGGAAATCTATTAGAAGATAAAAAAAAAAACACAAAAAGTTGAATATTTAAATTAAAATAAGACAACTAAACTAAAACCAAACTCTTTAAACAAAAAATGAAAACTTTGACTTAAAAAAAATTTAAGTAATTAGAAGAAAAAATTTGTAAATAACAAAACTGAATGCGAATTGAAATAAGTAACCTAAAAAAATTTAAAGGTTCATCACTAGTTACATTTTTGAATACTTGTATCAAATCCGATATCCGTGAAAAAAATTTTTTTAATTTAAATATTCAAAGTTAGATTTAAATACTTCAACTCAACTCCGATTTAGAATTCGTTGAATTTAAACGTAAATACCTGAAACAAATGTGAAATTTAAAATTTGAAAAAAAAAGAAAATAGAAAATACATCTCAACTAAACCTTAACTGGAATACATAAAAGTCAGATTTCAGGGTATAAAACGAATCGAAATAGTTAGGGTAATTGAGCTAGCTACACAAACGTCGAATTTAAAAATCTAAAACGTGATTTTTTTTAACATTCAAAAAAAAAAAAACAAAATTGAATAATTGAACGAAAGCTTAGATAGTCGTGCTAAATATTTAAGTAAGCAAAAAAAATAAAGTTTGAATAACTGAGCGAAACTTTAACTGTACATTTTCAACTTTAATACAAATTCAATATATCAATATATAAAAATATAAATTTTTTTTTCTCCAAGATTTAAACTAAACTTTTCACGACTTAAGCTAAACTAAAATAAAACAAAAACGGATAAATAAATCTTTTGCATCATATTTGAATAATAAATCAAAATTGCTTTTGCTATTTAAACTACCTTTGAATACGACTACCTAAAATTTCAGTTTAATTATTCAAAGTAAACTCGAATATGTAAACTGAACTTGATGAAATTGTATATATGTAAAAATCTATATTTAAATGCCTATAACTAACTTTAACCCTTATACCAAAAATGAACAAAGTTGATTAAATCCGATTTCGAGTAGAAATTTTCTATTTATTTATAACAAATTTAGTTTACTAAATAATAATGAATTGAATATAGGAAAATGTAAATATTAATGATAGAAAAACAATATAAAATTTGACAACCAAAAAAAAATAACCAGAACAAAAATATACCCAGCAAACAATTTGGGGTGGAAAAGAAAATAAGCCCAACAAACAATTTAAAATTAAAAAAAGAAATAAACTAAAAGTTTGATTTAAATATTTGAACTAAATTCAAATATTTAATCTAAATTTAAATATTTGAACTAAGTTTAAATATTTGAACTTAATTTCAGCGAAATTTAAATCTAGCCAGTTGCTGTGGATTTAAACTTCTAGAATTAAATGGTTTCAGGGCACATGTACTTTAATATCTAAACTCTAATTAGATATTTAAATAAATAAGGATGGGAATTTAAAACTATTAGATTGACAACGTGAACACCGGACGTAACGAATGAACATTCGAATAAATAGTATAGAAATAACAATTACCTTAAGATACCTTAACGTAAATAAGATTACTAATTATAGATTAAAACTTAAATATCTAAATTAATGTATTGAAACTTGCCAGATAGACTTGAATAACCAAAATGAATTAACAAAAAACTTAGAAATCTAGATTAGCTTACTTGTAACGTAAATACCTAACTTACTAAACGTAGTTATATAGAATTTAGTAATGAATTTATATAAACCAACATTTAACTAACTATATAATAAGTTAAGAAATAAAAATAATAACTTAATAAGGTAATAAGTAGAATACTAAAAAAAAATAAGTTAATAAATAGAACAATAAATACATAAGACAATAAGTAAATAAGTTAATGGATAAGTGAATGAATATGTCGATAAGCGACTAACATAATACCTACAGGACTAGAAGAAGAAACAAATGAAATATTAAATAAATGACACTTAACTACGTGCGTACAATTTCCAGCGGGAACTTGGAAACCTTTTTAAATATCCAAATATTCAAAGTCTATTGTATCTTCACTTGCACACCTTTGTAGCACTCCTGCTGCAAGACAAAAAGGAATCAAAACGTGTTAAAACAATTCTGGCTCAAACTTACCGAATGATTGTGAATTCCGTTTACCAACTTTGTTTTTATTTTAACTTACCTTCCGAATTAACACCAAAGTGGGTTGAAAGATTCCTAATAACAAAACTTTGAATATTTAGCTATTTACCTAAACAAAAAAATTGTAAATGAAATAAAGAGATAAACAAATACTTACGTATATTTGACAAGGGAAATAAGATAGGGTGACCCATCTAGTAATTTTAAGTGGAAAAAAAAAGAAAATAATAGAATCCAAAATCTGGTCGAAGTTGCCATTTGGTTTTGTTTTGAATCGCTTGAAATATTTTTGTTGTCAAAGTTGCCATTTGGTTTTGTTTTGAATCGCTTGAAATATTTTTGTTGTCAAAGTTGCCATTTGGTTTTTTTTAAATACCCTGATAATTATTTATTTAAAACAATGATTGACCTTTAAAAGCTTGATTATCCAAACTTAACATAAAGAAAGAAAACAAATGTAAATAAGCAAATTAAACATAACAAGAATTTATTAAAAATCGTTTCTTCTTACTTTTAAATTGCAAAAACAAATCAAGTCTCCATATTGATACTATTAAATTCTGTAGGTTGATATAATTGGAAAATATTTTAATCAATAAACCAATAACAAATTCAAAAAAAATCAGTTATTTAGTAAACCTGTAAACCTGTATTTATGAATATTACTTATCATGTAATAATTATTAAACATAAGTAGAATAGAAGGGTAAATAAATATACAATGTACACTTTTTTTATCGAAATAACAGAAAACAAATAATAATGTTTTAATTTCTTAAAATTTGGTTGAAAAGGTAACAAAAGTACGGCGAAGTGGTAAGTTATGCTTTGGGGCATTACTCCAAACATTTATTTTTTTTTCAGGCGATGAGTAGTGCCACGGATGACAGTAACATGTCATATGGGGTGGGCAGCCTGTCCAGGACAATGACATCCGGTCCTGAAGACTCGAGACAATCATGTCGAAAACTGCGGTAATGTTTTCAATTTTATCAATCAACGGTCGTTTTCGTTCATTGTTTTTATGTTTTCCATCGCTTCGATTTTTATTAAACAGCTTTTTTTCATCTATCCTCGGCACGAATTAAATTGTGTATGTGTGAGTAGATGGACACGAACCCCCCATTTCCGGCGAGCTTCAGCCCAAACACCAGCGTGCCATTGTCCATCGCGAAGCGAAGTTGAGTTTTTGATTTATTTCAAACATTTCTCAAAACAAAATTTTTTCCCTCACCCACATCACACAAAATGGCGCCCAACGTGGGGCTACCTCGAAAGTTAGTTAACCCTTTGGGTTAAAGTAATTTAGCCTAAAGGTGTTTTAATTCATCTTTGCTGGCTTCCACACCTTTGAACATTTCCGGATAAAATGTTTAATCCAATAACTTTTTTTTCTTTTCATATTTTTGACGATTGTCCCGGAAGGTGTCAAGTACACACCATTCCTGCGTTGCGACGGCATCGTATGGAGGAGTTAGGTATTGGGATCTCGGTTTTCTGACCTTATGACTGACGACCTATGTCCTGGAAGGTGTTAAGTAAACACCAAGCCTGAGTTGCAATGGCTTCAACATAGGAGACGAGACTGAGGGAGTCGAATGGATCGAATCAACTCGAGTCCATAATGAAAAACTTGATACGGCGGCTATATAGCTAGGTGATCGTATGTTTTCATTATTGGATGAGAGGGGAGGAAAATCCAGGAGATTCACTCTATGTCGTTTTGTCTTGTGTTTTCGTTTGCAGTTGATTGATGATAGAAGACTTGTTGGCAACAACACTTAACGCTTATACGTAGAATTTTTTTTTGACATGATTGATTCTTAAACATTTTTTTTCATACTTCAACATCGTATGAGTTTTGAAGTTCTCAATTCAGAGAACAAAATACGCAATGATTTTAAACTCGAGTATAAAAACATCACACACATTTCGCCACTACACGTTTTGTTACCAAATTTCAACCAAAACATATTTTGTATATATTAAATTAAATATTTGAAAACTAATTAACATTAATCATTTGTAGCTGATAATTTAGAGTAATATTGTTTGGTCATATTTGAACTCTTATACTAGACTTATAATCTACTAACATTACTTAAATTTATTTACAACTAGAAAATAATTTCTCGATTATTCGTATACATTGGAACGTATCTTTTTCTTTAATACAATTACTATTTAAATGAATTTACTTATAAATACATTTACCTTGATAATTATTACCATAAAATTTTTTTTAAAAATTTAAATTTTTTTGACGGATGATAATAATCAATGATTATTTCTACGGTATTTTTACATTTACATTTTTTGATATTTTTTGATAACTTCGAATTTGAAGATATAACATTTTCTTACAGCTTAATTTTTTTTTCGTCATTTAAATTGTTAAATTATACAGCAATCGCAAGTATACATACATGTGAAGTTTGTTTACATAATTACAATTGATATTTCCTTTATATAGAAATTTATAAGGATATCTTGGCTTTTACATTTTTCATATATGATAATAATCAACGATAATTATTATAAAAGTTTTTATATAGATTTTCGTCCTTTTTTTTGACCTTGACTTAATGCATTTAAAATTTAAAGACAAACTCCGTATTCATAAAGGATTATTGAATTTAACAAACGTTTATTGAGGAAAATTTACGTGCAAAAATTTTGTTTCGTAAGCTGTTGTTAAGTTAAATATTTCTTTTATAAATTCCGGCCGCGATATTTCCTTTTAATCTTTTTCGGTTTCTCGATATTGAGATTTCAAGGTTGTATAATAATTGCAATTTCACGTACACTCGGATTTTTCTCTAAGGACAATTGATGCTTTGTATACAAATAAATTTGTGAAGATCTTTTGTCACTTATATCTTGATTTATACTTTTTTTTTGGAATTACATTTTCTTGGGAATTTTATTTATAAATTACAATTTAAGGGAATAACTTTTTCTTGAATTTTATTTGTTGTGGGATATTGGGATTGGGAAATTACGTGATAATTTCTTAAGAATTTACATTTTAATATTTTTTATTGAATTTTTATTGATTGAGGACCATTGGTTTCTTGACTTCAGGTTGTAGTTTATCCACGGGTAATATTGGTAGTAATTGTTTTTGCTTTCGTTGCTAGACTATTATAGTTGAAAGTTTTTTTTATCTGCGAACGGTTTTGGCTAAGGATGAATACTAGGCAACTCCGATCATCTAGTAGAAACCAGGCAAGCAATAGCGACGACATTCCAACCACGACGACAACCACAGTTACCAATCGAAACACAGCACCTATTGTTTCTACAAACGCGGTAACTCCGTTAATGTCGATTAGATTCCCACCCGGATTTGGACCACAAACCCATTCATCTCCTGATAGTTTTAGTACAATTCGTACACCGACCTACAGCAGCATAACTGCCAGGGAAATAAGTGGTCAGACAGGTAATCAGGGTACTCGTGATTTTGAGTTAGGCAACATGAATCGGAATAATTTAGCCCCTGTTGGCGAGGAGGTCGACCCTGAAATGGTTATTACCGAAGAAGGATTGACGCTGAGGGAATATGTCAGTGCTTCGGTGGGAGCTGCGCAGGCTGCGATTATGGGGGAAGTTCACAACATGCAACTTATGCTACCTCAGTTGATAAGAGAGTCTTTGCGTTCCGAACGCGGCATTTCGTCGGAGAACCAGACTATCCGTGGCAATGGACCTTCTGACCCACAGCATGCCTATCGAACTCCTTTTTATAATAACAATAATAGCAGACCACCGCAAGCACCACATTTTGCACATAATGACCCTCAAATGTTCAGACAACAACGCCCGCGTCAACCCAACCTAGCCCAACCAGTATTTAATAACGTTCCTCAGAATTTTGACGAACAATACCCAGGTTTTGGAAACTCACCTTCGTTCCATGGTTTTAAACCAATAACTCCTAACCAATTGGAAAAATGGGGAATAAGGTACGATGGTACGAACAAATCGTTAACAGTTGAAGATTTTGTATTTCGGGTAGAGGCATTGAAACACGATTATAACTGTTCGTGGGAAGTTTTAATGAAGGGTTTTCACCACTTGGTCACGGGGGAGGCAAGCAACTGGTTCTGGTCTTTTAGAATGAAGCATCCGATATGTGACTGGCAGACTTTTAAACACCACCTGATAAAAAAATTTCGAAATTTCGAAAGCGATTTTGAAATTCAAAGGAAAATTATGGAGCGTAGGCAAGCGCCAAATGAGTCTGCGGATGCGTTTATAACCGAGATTGTCAAACTTAAAAACCAAATGAGGGTAAGCGTACTAGAGAGCGAATTAGTAAAAATTGTTAAAGACAACCTGAAAGATGGATTGGCTCAACTGGTTTTCCCTATTAGGATTGACAGTCTGGATCAGCTACTGGAGGAGTGCAAAAGGGCAGAAAGGAATATTGCCAAGCGATCTTCGACCCGTATGCCTTTAGGTCATTCTCGACGTGTGTATGAGATGGACTTGTTTGAGCACGAGCAGATAGATGAGCAGGCACAACAGGTTGAGGCACTTCAAAGGGATAATTTGCCAGCGAAACAGCTCACGTGTTGGAACTGTAAAGCACCTGGCCACTCTTTTATTGAATGTCCCGTAGTACAACGCAATGTCTTCTGCTACAAATGTGGGTTCGAGGACGTAACCAGCCCGAATTGCCCCAGATGTGCGGGAAACAGCAAATCGAACATGCGGAAAACTGGGCCGGCGTGTTCAAACCTAACTCCCTCCCAGTAAAAGATAATTTTTTAAATTTCATGCTTACTCAACAAGACCAACCCAACGAAATGTTTAACGTCAACCCAGACAAAGCCCAACAACCAGTTGAGAAAAATGCCATGACCGAAACTAAAGGTACAAATGTAGGTTTACAAACCGTCAATAACTCAAGGCCACACGGTCTCAATCCAGGCCTATCGTATGAACAGCGCCTAGAAAACTACAACCGAATTCGTTCCGAAATTTTTACAGACTATTTACCCATAGTTAGCAATAGAATCCGAAAGACCAGAGAAAGATACGCCTCAAGGAAAGAAGAGAGAAAAGTAATAGCATCAACAGTGATAGGTAGCGAGGGCGATATTAGACCCTATATGACAGTCGAGATTAACGATTCTCAATATCAAGGCCTGTTAGATAGCGGAGCCTCTGTGAGTTGTCTTGGCCGAAACTGTATTGAGAACGCAAAGCAAATGGATGCGAAAATAATCGATTTTAAATCTTCTGTGCGTACAGCGGATGGAAAACAACATTTAATTGTTGGCAAAATTTTCGTAAAAATTCAGTATGGGAATAAATTTGTGGAAATGATGTTATATCTAGTGCCAAACTTAAGTCAAGAACTGATTTTAGGGTATGATTTTTGGAAAAAAGTAGGTCTAAAGGTTTCATTTGAAAATAGTATAGTAGACGAAATTTCTCTCACAGATTCGGAAGAGTCCAAGATGCACCAATTAACTTCACGTCAACGAAAGATTTTAGAAAATGTGAAATCATCGTTTCGGTGTTACACACAGTATGGTCTGGGAAGAACGGGAATTGAAAAACACACAATCGACACTGAAGATGCACCGGCCAAAAAGATGAGACACTACCCCGTGAGTCCAGCAGTGCAAAAACTAATATATGCTGAACTCGACAGGATGATCGAACTGGACGTAATCGAAGTAGCCACAGGAGCAGAGTGGAACAACCGTATGACCTTGGTCATTAAGCCCAACAAGAACAGGCTTTGCCTCGACGCCCGGGAGCTAAATAAGGTTACGAGGAAGGATGCGTATCCTCTGCCCAATATAGATGGATTATTGGCAAGGTTGGGAGATACACACTTTATCTCATCAATCGACCTTAAGGATGCCTTCTGGCAAATCCCTCTGGATGAGGAAAGCAGACCAAAGACAGCGTTCACAGTTCCGGGCAGGCCTCAGTATCAATTCAAAATGATGCCTTTTGGACTGTGCAACGCTGCCCAGAGGCTTTGTCGTTTGATGGATAAAGTCGTGCCATCCGAGTTAAAGGACAGAGTATTTATATATTTGGACGATTTGTTGGTGGTGTCATCAAACTTCGAGGATCATATGGACATGCTTCGTGTCGTGGGTCAGAAATTAACGAAAGCTGGTCTAACAATTAACATGCAGAAATCAAAATTTTGTTACCGCGAGTTGAAATACTTGGGTTACATAGTTGGCGGGGGAAAACTAAAACCAGATGAAGAAAAAGTTAAGGCTATTTTGGATATAGGTCCTCCGAAAAACCAAAAAGACGTGCGAAGATTTTTAGGCACAGTAGGGTGGTACCGCCGTTTTATCAACGATTTTTCCACTCTTACGGCACCTTTAACAGATACCCTAAAAAAATCTCCGAAATTTCATTTTACACCTGAGGCAACAAAATCTTTTGAGGAGCTCAAGCTTAGGTTAGTTACCAGTCCAGTTTTGTCTAGCCCAGATTTCGAAAGGCCATTCTATGTCCAATGCGACGCGTCTAACGTAGGAATAGGGGCAGTCCTGTTTCAAAAAGACGATGAAGAGGGCGAACACCCTATAGAGTATTTTTCAAGGAAACTGAACCAGGCCCAAAAGAACTATTCTACGACGGAGAAAGAGTGTCTCGCAGTAGTTCTGGCCATAGAAAAATTTCGCCAGTATATCGAGTTGATGGACTTCACGGTCATCACAGACCATTCCAGTCTGAAGTGGCTGATGCGTCAGCAAGATTTAAACGGGAGACTTGCTCGATGGAGTTTAAAGCTGCAAGGTTTTAAATTTAATATCGAGCACAGAAAAGGAACAAAAAACGTTGTCCCCGATATGCTTTCGCGTCAAGACATGGAGGAAGTGGTGTTGAACAGTTGCCCGTTGATTGATTTTAGTTCTGAAGCGTTCAAAAATAAAGATTACCTAGCTTTGATAGATACTATAGAGCAAAATAAAGACCGATTACCCGATTTGAAAGTGGAGGATGACGTTGTATACAAAAAAGTTAAATTCAACAGAGACGACCTAGACAGTGAAGCAGAATGCTGGAAAATATGGGTGCCGAGTGAATTAACCCACAGTCTGATTTGTAAATCTCATGTTGATAACACCTCACATGGAGGCATAGCGAAAACTTTATATAATATTCGTGAGTATTTTTATTGGCCTTCTATGGTGAAGCAGATTAGGGATTTTGTTAGAGAGTGTGATACTTGTAAGGAGATAAAACACCCAAAACAAATTTTACGGCCACCCATGGGAAATGAAGTCAGGACTCAGAGGCCGTTCCAGAAAATATATATTGACTTCTTAGGACCTTACACCCGAACAAAATCCGGTAACACATTTATTTTCATCGTACTAGATCATAAAACAAAATTCGTTTTATTAAAAGCCCTGTCGAAAGCCACTACCAAAGCGGTAATTAAGTTTTTACGAGACGAAGTATTTTATAAATTTGGAGTGCCTGAATCCCTACACTCGGATAACGGTAAACAGTTTACCTCTGAATCGTTCAAAGATTTCTTGGAAATATTTGGTGTAAGACATATTCGCACCCCCATATACTCGCCTCAATCGAACGCTAGTGAGAGGGTAAACCAGACTATACTTAGCTCTATTCGAAGTTTCTTGGACCATGATCAAACTAAGTGGGACGAGAATTTATCTAGAATTGAATGTTCCCTAAGATCGACTATTCACTCTTCTACGGGTGTTACCCCATATTTTTCGTTAACCGGTTACAACATGATTACTCACGCCGACGCTTATGTAATCCTGAGAAAATTAAAATCTACGGAAGAAGGCGAAATGCTAGTTCTACCAAAATCCTCACAAATGCAACTGATACATCAGAAAGTAAGTGAGAAGCTGCACGATGCCTATCTGAAAAACGTAAAATCATATAACCTTAAAAGTAGAAACATAAAATATAGCCCTGGTCAGGAGGTCTATAGAAAGAATTTCGTACAGAGCAAATTTTCCAAGGGTATCAATGCAAAGCTTTGTAGGCCCTGGCTGAAATGTAGGATAAGAAGAGCTATAGGTAATAGCCAGTACGAAGTCGAGAATCTCAGAGGACAGTTGATAGGGGTTATACACGCGCAGCATTTAAAACAATAGGGGAATTGCCCGAATCACTGGTTTCCCAACCCTTTTCACTCCCCAGGATACTTGAAAAGCGTCGGCTTTGTGATGAACATTGTTTATTTATTGTGGTAATTAAGTGTTACCTTTATCAGGATTCGAAACACTTCCTAAACGTACTTGAAATGAAAACAACCCTGTAAAAAAAAAACCGCGCCGATCAAATTTAACAGGGTCGAGAAAAAGTAGCGTGGGATTACATCATTAATTAAGTGGCAGTGAAATGGTGTTGTTCGGTAGTGCAGCGGATAACTTGGAAAAAATTTAAAATTAATTTATTTATAATAGTTTTAAATTTTAATTAAAAAAAAAAAGAGGAAAACATCGATGAAATAAGGTGGACCGTAAACAGGACGTGATTTGCTGAAAAAAAAAGTTAAACGTAAGTAGTGCACCAAGTTAAAAAAATAACAAGGGGTCCAGTATCTGTGCAACCAGCAATTTGACCTAGTCGGATGGTAAAAGGCTGTCCAAAAAGGAAGGCACGGCACGCGGTATAGCGTAAACGGGTTCACCACAACCTAAAACTTTTACCGCCAAGCGAACCGCGCATGTGCTTGACAATTAGAACGCAACCAAACAACGTGCCAACCTTAAACGTTTACTTAATTGTTAGCCATCAACTCTTAAACGTCTTTGTTAATCACGTTCACCAACAAACGACAACCGCTTAAAGCACCATCGTCACCTAAAAACCACTTGGCCTCAGCACAACCAAAAACCACGTTCTGTACATAACCACCAATAACCACCAGTACAACAAAATCAACTCCACAACTCAAAAACCACGTTTCCTCGTCCACCACTAGCACTACAACAACAACCCTGCAACATAAACCATTTCACATATTTTCGTTGTATTTTATCACCACTGGGACATAGCATCTCGTTACAGCGAGAAAAAACAAACAGGTTTTCTGCAAGAAACCCTACTCTACACCAATGTGCATCGTAACAAAAAGGACCACATTACTCTGTCTCAAGTACAACACCTGTACATAGTTTCAACCGAAGGCGGGTAACAACAACAAAAAAAAAACAACTTAACAACTCTACATAGTGGAAAAATCGTTTCTACATCCGAGGACAACTTTACACCAGCGTGAATTGCTACAACCGAGGACAACGTTACGCCCAAAAACACCATAATCTTGTTTCAATTAAAGAAGCTGTACAAACGTCGTATAACTACCACATTCCCAGAACTGGTAAAGAAAATCTCCAGGACAACAGGTAACACTTAAATTGGCCCAATGTCACCGAACTTTTTTTTTATTATTAGATTTTAGAGTTTGAGTTGAAGAAAAAAAATATAATAATTTTTAAAATTTTGAAGCGAATGTACGTTAATAAAACTGAATTTTTCCTATGCAAACAAAAAAGAAATTCATTTGGAAATCTATTAGAAGATAAAAAAAAAAACACAAAAAGTTGAATATTTAAATTAAAATAAGACAACTAAACTAAAACCAAACTCTTTAAACAAAAAATGAAAACTTTGACTTAAAAAAAATTTAAGTAATTAGAAGAAAAAATTTGTAAATAACAAAACTGAATGCGAATTGAAATAAGTAACCTAAAAAAATTTAAAGGTTCATCACTAGTTACATTTTTGAATACTTGTATCAAATCCGATATCCGTGAAAAAAATTTTTTTAATTTAAATATTCAAAGTTAGATTTAAATACTTCAACTCAACTCCGATTTAGAATTCGTTGAATTTAAACGTAAATACCTGAAACAAATGTGAAATTTAAAATTTGAAAAAAAAAGAAAATAGAAAATACATCTCAACTAAACCTTAACTGGAATACATAAAAGTCAGATTTCAGGGTATAAAACGAATCGAAATAGTTAGGGTAATTGAGCTAGCTACACAAACGTCGAATTTAAAAATCTAAAACGTGATTTTTTTTAACATTCAAAAAAAAAAAAACAAAATTGAATAATTGAACGAAAGCTTAGATAGTCGTGCTAAATATTTAAGTAAGCAAAAAAAATAAAGTTTGAATAACTGAGCGAAACTTTAACTGTACATTTTCAACTTTAATACAAATTCAATATATCAATATATAAAAATATAAATTTTTTTTTCTCCAAGATTTAAACTAAACTTTTCACGACTTAAGCTAAACTAAAATAAAACAAAAACGGATAAATAAATCTTTTGCATCATATTTGAATAATAAATCAAAATTGCTTTTGCTATTTAAACTACCTTTGAATACGACTACCTAAAATTTCAGTTTAATTATTCAAAGTAAACTCGAATATGTAAACTGAACTTGATGAAATTGTATATATGTAAAAATCTATATTTAAATGCCTATAACTAACTTTAACCCTTATACCAAAAATGAACAAAGTTGATTAAATCCGATTTCGAGTAGAAATTTTCTATTTATTTATAACAAATTTAGTTTACTAAATAATAATGAATTGAATATAGGAAAATGTAAATATTAATGATAGAAAAACAATATAAAATTTGACAACCAAAAAAAAATAACCAGAACAAAAATATACCCAGCAAACAATTTGGGGTGGAAAAGAAAATAAGCCCAACAAACAATTTAAAATTAAAAAAAGAAATAAACTAAAAGTTTGATTTAAATATTTGAACTAAATTCAAATATTTAATCTAAATTTAAATATTTGAACTAAGTTTAAATATTTGAACTTAATTTCAGCGAAATTTAAATCTAGCCAGTTGCTGTGGATTTAAACTTCTAGAATTAAATGGTTTCAGGGCACATGTACTTTAATATCTAAACTCTAATTAGATATTTAAATAAATAAGGATGGGAATTTAAAACTATTAGATTGACAACGTGAACACCGGACGTAACGAATGAACATTCGAATAAATAGTATAGAAATAACAATTACCTTAAGATACCTTAACGTAAATAAGATTACTAATTATAGATTAAAACTTAAATATCTAAATTAATGTATTGAAACTTGCCAGATAGACTTGAATAACCAAAATGAATTAACAAAAAACTTAGAAATCTAGATTAGCTTACTTGTAACGTAAATACCTAACTTACTAAACGTAGTTATATAGAATTTAGTAATGAATTTATATAAACCAACATTTAACTAACTATATAATAAGTTAAGAAATAAAAATAATAACTTAATAAGGTAATAAGTAGAATACTAAAAAAAAATAAGTTAATAAATAGAACAATAAATACATAAGACAATAAGTAAATAAGTTAATGGATAAGTGAATGAATATGTCGATAAGCGACTAACATAATACCTACAGGACTAGAAGAAGAAACAAATGAAATATTAAATAAATGACACTTAACTACGTGCGTACAATTTCCAGCGGGAACTTGGAAACCTTTTTAAATATCCAAATATTCAAAGTCTATTGTATCTTCACTTGCACACCTTTGTAGCACTCCTGCTGCAAGACAAAAAGGAATCAAAACGTGTTAAAACAATTCTGGCTCAAACTTACCGAATGATTGTGAATTCCGTTTACCAACTTTGTTTTTATTTTAACTTACCTTCCGAATTAACACCAAAGTGGGTTGAAAGATTCCTAATAACAAAACTTTGAATATTTAGCTATTTACCTAAACAAAAAAATTGTAAATGAAATAAAGAGATAAACAAATACTTACGTATATTTGACAAGGGAAATAAGATAGGGTGACCCATCTAGTAATTTTAAGTGGAAAAAAAAAGAAAATAATAGAATCCAAAATCTGGTCGAAGTTGCCATTTGGTTTTGTTTTGAATCGCTTGAAATATTTTTGTTGTCAAAGTTGCCATTTGGTTTTGTTTTGAATCGCTTGAAATATTTTTGTTGTCAAAGTTGCCATTTGGTTTTTTTTAAATACCCTGATAATTATTTATTTAAAACAATGATTGACCTTTAAAAGCTTGATTATCCAAACTTAACATAAAGAAAGAAAACAAATGTAAATAAGCAAATTAAACATAACAAGAATTTATTAAAAATCGTTTCTTCTTACTTTTAAATTGCAAAAACAAATCAAGTCTCCATATTGATACTATTAAATTCTGTAGGTTGATATAATTGGAAAATATTTTAATCAATAAACCAATAACAAATTCAAAAAAAATCAGTTATTTAGTAAACCTGTAAACCTGTATTTATGAATATTACTTATCATGTAATAATTATTAAACATAAGTAGAATAGAAGGGTAAATAAATATACAATGTACACTTTTTTTATCGAAATAACAGAAAACAAATAATAATGTTTTAATTTCTTAAAATTTGGTTGAAAAGGTAACAAAAGTACGGCGAAGTGGTAAGTTATGCTTTGGGGCATTACTCCA
The DNA here is from genome assembly GCA_963931875.1 of Pollenia griseotomentosa. Classification (NCBI taxonomy): domain Eukaryota; kingdom Metazoa; phylum Arthropoda; class Insecta; order Diptera; family Polleniidae; genus Pollenia; species Pollenia griseotomentosa. The sequence goes on from OZ007560.1 coordinate 210,703,779, forward strand.
AACATTTATTTTTTTTTCAGGCGATGAGTAGTGCCACGGATGACAGTAACATGTCATATGGGGTGGGCAGCCTGTCCAGGACAATGACATCCGGTCCTGAAGACTCGAGACAATCATGTCGAAAACTGCGGTAATGTTTTCAATTTTATCAATCAACGGTCGTTTTCGTTCATTGTTTTTATGTTTTCCATCGCTTCGATTTTTATTAAACAGCTTTTTTTCATCTATCCTCGGCACGAATTAAATTGTGTATGTGTGAGTAGATGGACACGAACCCCCCATTTCCGGCGAGCTTCAGCCCAAACACCAGCGTGCCATTGTCCATCGCGAAGCGAAGTTGAGTTTTTGATTTATTTCAAACATTTCTCAAAACAAAATTTTTTCCCTCACCCACATCACAAGATCAAATTACATTAAAATTTAAATGATAAAGCAGTGTTTTTGAAATTAATGCAAAATATGAAGCGCTTCATTGTATATAAGTTTATTATAGAGAAGTTATGAAGAGATCAAATTACACTTGAATTTAAATAAAAAAGCAGTGTTTTTGAAAATAATTCAAAATATGAAGCGCTTCATTGTATATAAATTTACTATAGAGAAGTTCAACTTTAATTACAATTTTATTCTTAAATCTAGGGTGAGGCGAACAACAAGACTGCATTAATTAAGATTTGACGTCGATGGCATGAACTAAATTATAACTCTTATGTCTGGACAGATGCCAAATAATACCAACCACTAAAATTTTCCCGAAATCTTCCGGTAATGGACCTTATATATGGAAACTTTAGTTGATTATACATATATGTACCGCTACAAAATATTTTTTTACCGTTACAGATGCTTGTACAGATTTTTGTTTTGATAAAAAAAATTTAACAGTATACATTTAAACTAAACTGATTAATTTAAATTTTTACTACGAATTCGGGCAGTATTTACATTTGTAGTAAATATGTGTACTTTTATATGTTTTTTTTTTTTATTCGTGTATGCTTTTTTATATTAAAGCCATATTTGGCGATTTTTAGCGAATTTTTTACGTAAAATCTAAAAAAATAATATGTTGGCGATTTTTTTTTGCTATTTTTGATATACTACTTGGCGATGAAGGTGAAAAAGAATCTGACAGCCCTGACTTTATTCAGTAACTACTATAACGGCCAATTTCACCAAGTTCAGTTTAAACTAACTTTTGCTTAAGCTTCCAGTTAACAATATGTTTTTGACAGTTTTAACTGATAGTTATAACTGAACTTGGTGAAATTGGCCGTTAGATGTGTAGTAAATAAATTTCGATTAGGAGCTAGAGGACAAGTCTGCAGGTCTAACATGCAGTAAAAACCAGATGAATACAAATATCTTTTAATGTATGACTCTCGCTTACGTCGGATTTTTACCTTTCGCATTTTACGAATTTTTAGATATTTGGTAGTATTTGGACTATAAAAACAAAAGCAGCAAATTTCCGCCAGGAAAAGCAAATCAAAGAATACTTAAAAAAGAATCCTAACTAAATGACTGCAGCGGTAATATGAAAATTATAAGTCGAACATGTTTCTATTAGTTACCAACAGTGATCACATTTTTTTTTTATTTCTTAACATTGTTGCGGGTACATAATATAAAATTTTAGTACCAATCAAATATAATCTTATATGATTTCAAAATCAAAAAAAAAATAAAAAACCAAACTGTACTCTTCTATTCAAAACGTGGAAATGATTTCGAAATAAATTTAAACAAACATTATATCAAGTTACAAAACTGTATATTAAGGTGGCTCCCATTTCAATATAAAAACAAGTTAGAATGCTATATGCAGTTCTGCCGAATCTTTGATACCCTCCACCGATAGTTAAGCTATTTTAGGAGTAAGCTCGATATATGAATTAATAACCAATTCTTTAAAAAGTTTTATACTTTATTTCTAGTCATATAAAACCTTATTTGAACTAGTTCATGGCAGTTTTAGCCAAACTTAAATGATTTTCAGGAGGAGAATTTATATTGGACGCATTATAAATTTTGGATTAATCATCACAAAATTATGTGGAGTGATTTCTGGTAGTAAAAAACCTAAATTAGACAGACGAAATTCCATTGCAGTAGTGAAATTTGTTTAAGAGTTTTATAAGTTTTATAGTAATTTTCATATAATTTATTTTCTTTTAATAAATAAATTGTTTGGCGGTAAAACCTACCAATTGTTTTGACAATGCTTCATTTTATGCAAACGGCTAGTCTAATCGTTTAGCGTTTGTCACGTAATCGCTTTTGAAGGTGGGTTCGCTGGTTTTTTGTAAATAAAATCATCAGAATCAATGACACATTCGATTTTTAATTTTTGGTTTGATAGGGCCGTTTGCGTTTTAGGTAACGATATGTGGTCATGGTAAATTATGGACCGATCTTCACGAAATTTGACCTTTGTGGTTTTTTTGTCTAAAAAGACAGACCGAATTTAGTTACAATAGCATTGTCCGTTTCGGTTTAAGGCATACTTAACGGTTTTCCGAGAGTATGCTTCTTATCAGGCCTATGGCAAATTATGGACGGATCTTCACGAAATTTAATAGTATCACTTTAAGTTATACACAACGAATTTGTGCAAAATCTTATGTACATCCGTGCATTCCCTCACTATTAATGTTAGTTTTTGTAACAAAATTATCAATTTTTTAAGGGTGGTTGTTCCACGTTTAAATTTATAACTCTTGTCATACCCAACCGATTTTGCTGGATTTCAATCCTAAGCTGCTTAGGATAACTAGAAACAGTTTGACACCAACATTATTATTTTCTTAAGAGTTGCTCGAAAGTGAACATGTTTTCGACAGACGGTCATGGCTAAATCGAGTTAGAAATACTTAAGGACCCATAATGAATGTATATATTTAAGGGTTCTTAGATCAATATTTAAAAGTTTCATACGGATGGACAAACTGATGGGTCGATTACGGATGATGACTAAATTGAAGTTAAGTTACCAGCAGCGAAATCAGACAACGCCACTCATGCTAAAATATATATTTTAAATTTATTTTAAATATACAGGGGTGTTCTGCAAGTCGAAAACGCAAAACGCAAGATTTTAAAACGTCGTTTTTTTAATAAAACTTCCGTGATAAAAGAGTTTTATGACAAATATTATTAAACAGAATTTTATAACAAAAATTATAAAAATTAGATTAAAAGTGTATAAAAAACAATTTCTTGCGTTTTGCGTTTTCGATTTCCAGAACACCCATGATATATTTTATATAGGTATTTATAATATATTTTAAGATGAGCGTTGCCTAATTTTGCTGCTGGCAACTAAACTTAAGTAGTGTTGCTATCCGTAATCGACCCATTAGTATACCCTCTTCACAACAATGTAGTTGTGGAGCGTTAAAAATCTTGCGTTATTAGAATTCCAAAGATATTCTAATATCAACAATTTTGTTTTGTAAAAGTAGGTGTGGTTAAATGTCTTGCTTTGCTTTAAGAATTTACTAACTGAAAATAAGGACGGCCCTAATACTAATACATGTGAATCTTAGCAAAAAAAAAAAAATTACCAAGCATTTAGTGAAATAATTTTATGGAAACGAATCATAGATTTATTTCAATTTATAACGCACATGTGACTGTGTACACTATTCTTGTAACTTCTTTTAGCACAGAAAGAAGACAAGAACCTACGAAGTACTTGCTCATATATTTACTTTGTAATTTCTAGCTGTTATCACCGTCAACATCATCATCATTCCCATTATGAATATTGACTAAAATCGCTTGAAAAATAAAACTATTTTAAGTTTTCTGCTCTAACATCAAGAACGTCATAAGGGGTCGCTCGTTTTTGTATATTTTTTTTTCAACGGGATCACTTCAAATGACTGCTTAAGTGGAGGGGAAAAATAAACGCAAATAACTACTGACGGCTGGACACACAAATTCTACTGTTGGCTATTTTGTGGGTTGTTTTGTGAATATTTATTTGTTTTTGTTATTTTCATGTTGGAAAACAACTACATTTATATACATCTGCACAGTGGGACCGAATGAAAAAAATTGTTTTTAATTGCTGATATTAATGGAGAATTATTCAGCCAGAGAATTATATGCAAACTTGTAAAATGTATATTCAGAAAACATTCTCCCTAATAACTTAAATGTACTATAAAATTTGATATCTTATATTTTCACAAATAAAATAAATCTCACAAGCCCAAAAAAGGTGCACGGAAATTTTTGGGATTCTGTACCTGCAGTTCCAATGGCTAATAGTATTCGGTGCGTCGCTTATGAAACCGAAAATTTTGAACTATTGCAAAAAGTATTGTACTAAACCTTGAAAATGGCCAAGGCGTTTTCTGCGATATGCGCTTCATATTTGTAACCTTTAAAACGTGAATTGCGATAATGGTCCAAAATTAGCACAAATTTTTGCCTGAGTCAATAACGATTTGCAAGTGGCGAAATACAGAGGATTAGTCGCAGTCCATGAATCGGGCTACGAACTTCTATTCCATCCGCCATGTTGAACGGTATTGACTATCAATTTATTAATACTATTCACCAACTTAGAGAAATGGCTCTGTTAATAGATAAATAGCTCCATAACTTGTGTCTCTTACCAACATTCTACGACTCCAGCATTTAAAGTTACCAAAAGTTTTGAATTTTTGACACGTTGTTAAGGTGCACCAAGTAGCATTTATTCGTAAGAATGGGAACTTAATGTAGAAAATAATTTTGTCATGTTTAAAGTATTAGTGATTATGGTTGTTAATTCGTGTTAAGCTCTATCTCATAACTTTTTATCACAAATAGTTTACTAAATAGTATCGTTGCCATGAATTCGCTTTCGCTATGAAAACTTTTTACAACATTTTTTTATTAATTTTTTGATTAGGATTAACTGGGATTCTGTCAAATTATGTTCAGTAAACAAAAATAATTCGTAGTTTTATATTTTGAGCGTGCTGAAATCGAATCTGACTAATAATTCGTCAGAAATGAGGTGGCTATGCTTTAGAAGGGAATTGCGTTCCAAGTCATATGCTATTAATTTACACCAAATCGGACAAATGCGGCGAAATATTAGTTATTTTCATAATATATTTCTTATTTTATTTGTAATATATCTGGCTTTTTGATAAATGACAAAAATGTAAAACTTTTGTCCTTATAAAATTTTTTTTTATACATTTCTGAAAACAAAAAGTAGTTAAAAATATAAAAACAGTTAAAAATATAAAAAAAATGTTTTTTGGATGATTTAGTTGAAATTTTATTCGTAATCATTTGTAAATATTGTTCTCAACCATTGGATCGAAATCGGAGAAATCATTATCCAGTTATGATGAAATACATATATTAGCATCACCAGCCCATAATAAAAAACTAGACGTGATAGAAAAAGAATTAACGCGGATTTGAATTTAAAACCTTTTTATTCAATATATTTTACCAACTTTTAGGCACTTTTTTAAAAGAAACATACTTGTACGTTCACGAGACTAAATAAGTCAGGGAAATCAAAAACCTTACTATATAATTTTAATAAAAACAAGTAAGAGTGCTATATTCGGCTGTGCCGAATCTTATATACCCTTTACCATTTTGCGAGCAGAATACAGAGCAACTAGATAAAAACTAAATAATTTTTACATTAAATTTAAAAAGCGAAAACTGGAAAATATTTTTTTAAAATTGTTTTTATTAAAAAAAAATTTTTTATTGATTCGAACCAGGGGACTCACAAATCTGAACCGATTTTTCCGGTATATAAGGCGTATCCATAGGTCATATGACAGCCCAAAAATTCAAGTATTTATACAATTTTTCATGTTTTCTGTACGGGTGGCACTACGCCCACTTCTTCAATCCCGCCCACATTGGGGATGGAGGGGCTGTGTATTGATAACATAAATGTTTGTACCTAATTTAGAAACTTTGGCTCTTGCCGTTCTCCAGATATGCAAAAATAAATAAAAAAACAACAACAAGGGATTTTTGGGAAAAATTTGAGGCAGTCGTGGTTTTTTGGTCATATCTCAGCCATTTGTGGACCGATCTTGCTGAATAGCAAGAAATGGTGGACTATATGTGACATAAATGTAAAAAAACTAGTCTTGGGCTTAATCGTTCATTTGGGTGACCGGTCATTATCGTTCAGTTAAAAAAAATGAACTCGTTCGTTCTTTTCGTTCACTCGGTCTTTTGTGTCAGTCGGTCTTTTGTGTCAGTTGGCATTTTGTGTCACTTGGTCTTTTGTGGCTTTCGTTCAGTCATTCACAATTGATTGAATACGGCAATGTGTTAAAAGAAACAAGTATAGCATACTTGTATGATGCTACACTCAAAATATTATGTAGGTTAATTCAAAAGAATATTAAGTTTGAATAACTGAAAATTTAATAAGAAATGGGAAAATCATTTCAAATAAAGGAATTTTAGGGCTATTTTTTAATGTTTATTTTAAAACGGAGAAATTCTTTAAAAATGAATTAATTTTTCTGTTACTTTAAATTTAAAATATACAAACTACAAAAAATACATTCAAAGTTTTTTTCAGTTAATTTTAACTCAATTTAAATTACATACTAAGAAAGCTAAAACAGTATTTTTACCTGTCATTATTACCTACCAAATCAGTGAAACATTTTTGTTTTTTATTTATGTGCACATGTATGTGCGTATGTAATACTGGGTACACACAATGCAATGCATTTACGCAATCTAGCAAATTAAATTCATTTTCATTCATTCCAGATTGCATCAACATCAAAACGTATTGATATTTTGAGATTGCATTGATGTAGATTGCATGTAGATTGCACTGTGTGTACCCAGCATAAATAATAAAATAAGAAAGATTATCAAGAACAATTTTAATTGATTTTCATGTTGTAAAATTCCTTTCTTCATAAAAATAATTTAATGAAAATTAAATTTAATGAACTTAAGCCTAATTAAAAATATTAAAAATTTGGATTAAAAACCATAAATAGTTCAACAAAATAACCACAATACTAATTATTGTTAAAGCTAAGGCACGAGCTCTATATGTTCATTTGTCCTTCAAGTTGTGCTGAAAAAGGTCAACAAGAAAAGGAAAGACAAAAGGAAGAAAAACAAAAAAAAATGTACTCTGGACTTCAAGAAGAATTCTTGACAAAAGTACGAAAAAACAGAAGTAAAGAAAAAAACATGTAAAATCAATTAAAATGGATAATCATTCAAAAAAGCAAACTTCGATCTACCAAAGGTTAAAATACAATTTGGTTTAAGGATTGATGTTTGACTATTGACGTCAGCAGCCGTCGATGGCTGCGAGTGTAAAACGGCAAATCCATCTGAGGAGATCGAGTGGTTGCGATCGAAACATGTCATGGTAACCTGCCGGCCTGGGTTCGAGCCCCGGCCACGGTCAATAATGAAAGATTATCAATAACAATTTTAATTAATTTTCATGTTGTAAAATTCCTTTCTTCATAAAAATAATTTAATGAAAATTAAATTTAATGAACTTAAGCCTAATTAAAATTATTAAAAATTTGGATTAAAAACCATAAATAGTTCAACAAAATAACAACAATACTAATTATTGTTAAAGCTAAGGCACGAGCTCTATGTATTCATTTGTCCTTCAAGTTGTACTGAAAAAGGTCAACAAGAAAAGGAAAGACAAAAATGAAACAACAAAAAAATGTACTTTGGACTTCAAGAAAAATTCTTGACAAAAGTACGAGAAAACAGAAGTAAGGAAGAACATGTAAAATCAATTGAAAATGGATAATCATTCAAAAAAGCAAACTTCGGTCTACCAAAGGTTAAAATACAATTTGGTTTAAGGATTGATGTTTGACTATTGACGTCAGCAGCCGTCGATGGCTGCGAGTGTAAAACGGCAAATCCATCTGAGGAGATCGAGTGGTTGCGATCGAAACATGTCATGGTAACCTGCCGGCCTGGGTTCGAGCCCCGGCCACGGTCAAGAATGAAAGATTATCAAGAACAATTTTAATTGATTTTCATGTTGTAAAATTCCTTTCTTCATAAAAATAATTTAATGAAAATTAAATTTAATAAACTTAAGCCTAATTAAAAATATTAAAAATTTGGATTAAAAATAATAAAATAATTTAAAATAACTTTGCAGTTAAGCATTTCAGTTTTATTTTATGCATAAAAAATAACTGAACATATTTGTTTTTGGAACAACATGAAGAAACAGTTAAAGAAATAGTTTAATTATAAAATAACAAAATTTTCATTAATTTTAAACTTTACGGAAAATGATTTTAGTAAATTACACTCAGTTACTGTACAAATTTTTGAGTGTACCCAAGAATAGAAAACAATAAACGCAAGTCAAATTCGCAGTGGTTTTTCGTTTACTAAACAACTGATTAAAAAGAAACAATACTTTTATAGTGTTTATGTTATACCAATATACTATACTTGTTTCTTCTAACACATTGCCAGTGGCAATCTGCCACATTGTTTTAAAAATTTCATAGTACAATCTGGGCTGCCATATGTAGTGATTTCTCGCTAAACGTGGCGATTTCAATACTTTTTTGGTGTTCTTAATTTCTATTTGCTTAGGTAACTTTATTTACCTGGGGTTTAGACGTGAAAGTACTTTTGTGCAAGTAGACTATAGGTATTATCAACGAAAAATTTAAGAAACAGCCGATTGGCTGAAAGTACAAATATTATGTGTGTGTTAGAAAAAAAGTGTGAGTGTATTGCAACTTTCAAGAAATTTACTTTCATGTGTAAGTGCTAGGTTAACAACATTTTTTGCGAGGGCTTATTCAAAGTAAGACGTTGTAATAAGTCCGAAGTTTTTTCATATATGTCGTTACCTAACTACAGCAAATGTTGAGCGCAATTTTTCAAAAATTTAAACAAAAATAATGTAAGAAAATAATTAAAAATTTTAAATTTATGTGGTATTTTAAGTACAGAAGACTTTTAAAAATAAACAAAAAATAACAGCGATTGCACAAACTTTTAGCTATCAAAAGAATATTACAAAAACAATGAACAAATAGCAGATGTGATTATTATTATTCATATGAGTTATTTTTTCAAAAGATATGATAATATGAATTTTAATTTTTGTTTTTATTTTATAAAAATTAGAAGTAAAAACCCTTTAAAAAAAATTACTTAAAAACTTTTACTGCCTGTTTTTAGAACTTATACAGGTCTGTCACAGAAATCAATTCCGATCGAAAGTGATTTCGTTTTGTATGAAGCAAAATACGAAATCACTTCGACTTTCGATCAGAATTGATTTCTGTGACAGGCCTGATATTGTCATTAATCAATTTATATGATATAAAAGCATGTTGCTTGTCCATACATTTTAAATATGAAAGCTTGTCGCGAGATTTAAGTACTCCTATTTACTTCATTTGAGAATTTTAATAGTTAAAATCAATCACATCAAGTGTCAATTCCACCAAGTTCAGTTATAATTAACTGTCAAAAACATATTGTTAACTGGTAGTTAAAGTAAAAGTTAGTTGTAACTGAACTTGGTGAAATTGGGCGCAAGTTATTTAATTTACTTGTTTTTCTACACAAGTAAATCTCGCGACAAGCTTTAAATCATATAAATTGCGTAACGACGTTATAAGATGATAGTAAAAGTTTTCAAGTAAAGTTATATTTTTTTCTTTTTAGAGCATTTAAATAAAAGATTGTTTTTCAAATATTTTTTACTTTTAATTTATTCCAAAACTCGCATTCCTATTCTCAGTATGTCCTTTCAGTTAATACCCATATTGAAGGCAAGCATTAAAAACTTAGTCCGTCATATTGGATTTAGAGATTTAGAGTCACTTAATTTTTAGACTTATTCTCAGCAAGCCCTCCTATTTGATACTCATATTGTAGGAACGCATTAAAAATAATAAGTCCACCATCTTGGGTGTTTTACCATGTTGGATTTAGAATAACTTTACACAGTTAACCATGCATTGCCATCCAAACTGAACGTGTTTACAAAAGTCATCTTAATCGGTTCGAGGTATCTGCTTTAAAATTGAGTTGCAACATTTCACCCACAATTATATGTACATTGCAAGTTAAATAAAAGCTTTTAAAATTCATAAGTTATTTCTTATAAACTATTTTTTTTATATTTTACAGTCTTATTCATAAACGAATGCTTAAGTAATGTATACATTAAAAATAGGTTTTCCATTCTAATTTCGTGCTCTAAAACTTGACTAAGCCTTAATAAATAGAGCTGTCGAATATTGAATTTGGTTATTTATTTAAAGGTCTTATTTGAAAAATAAATGAAATAAATATGTATAAAATTTTCTGCGCAAATGAAAAAATTTGCATTTGGCGGGTTTTATATTAAGAACAACTGGCAACGCTCATGTAAATTGTAGAAAAATTGTGAACAGCAGCCAGGGTTGTCGGATTTATTTTGATCTTTTTTTGCTAAATTGATTGTCCAAAATCGCCAAAGCCTTTTTTGCGTTTTTGACAATATAAAATATATTTAAAAAATTTTTAAAAATACTTTCTATTAATTCTAAAAACTAAATGTCTTCATGATTGCTAAAATATGCCAAACATGGGAAAAAGTCGCCATGATATATATTCTGTTTAATTAAAGTAAAATGATTGGTGAAAACAAAAAAGGTACAATAGTTTACAATAGTCTAATTAAAGCAGCAAAACGTTTTTTTTGTGGTTAGTATTAAAGAAATATTGGATATATATCTTAAACGCTATACACTTCACCGGAAAGGCAATTCTAACAGTTTTTTTTAACAATGTATATGATTCAGTTTATTCAACATATCGTGTGAAGGTACAAAAGTGATATTTACATACATATATATAATTTATAACTCGTAATAACGTGTCAAGAAGTTTGTATTGCACTCTATTTTAAACGCAAATTTAAGTGGTTAATTTTTAAAAAGAACTTTTTCAACACAGACATTAGCAGTTGGAATTATGTGCACATAAAGACAGTAAAAGCAAGTTCTTTAAAATGGTACGTACCGGACGTATCCTTATAGCTATAAACTTTTTTCAAAAACTGATTTAAATTAGATGGAATACCATCATTGAAATAGTCTTTCCAAATAACGAACGTTAAAGCAACTCGAACGTGATAAAGCTCTTATCACATTAAAATCGAGATAATTAACCATACATTGAAGTGATTTGTTAATCACTTCAGATTGACATGATTACAACTAAATCACTTCATTAATCACATAGAATTCTCTGAACATACCTCAAACTAAGTATAATGTAGAATCGGCCAACATGAACGTGTACCACCGGCCACGATTTCTGCTTAATGTTTTATTTTTGTCCTTAAATATTTTATAAATTTTCACAATTTCATCATTAATATGTTTAAAATAATCTTTTGATAACTTTATTAAAGTACTTTTATCCATTTTTAATACTTTTGAGAAATATAAATTTGATTGTTGGGGTTTTTTCTTAATCATCAGTCATCTAAATCATCTCAAATGTAATAACATTTTGCTTAATCGCCATATATTTTTAAAGCCGCCAAAAAAATCGCCATATCGCCGAATTAAAAATTAGCTCGCCAAGAAACTTGACAACCCTAATCGCATTATGAAAATGTAAATGAAATAAGTATATTTTTCTAGCATCACATATACACAACAATAGTATTGTTGTTTCTTTTCAACCAGTTGTTCGGTAAGCAAGTGACCGACTGACAAAAAAGACCCAAGTGAGCGATTGAACGGAATTGAACGATGAAACTGAACGGCCGTTCATCGTTCATCTGACTGATCCGTTCAATTGAACTAGTTCGTTCATGACCGACACAACTCTAAAAAAAACCTAGCCGCTATCATGTCTGGGATCTCCGGAAAAAACATATCAAACAAAAGACGGACGGACGGATATCGTTAAATCAACTTCTCTCCTCATAAGGACCCAAAATATATATACTTTATAGGGTCTAAGATCAATATTGCAGAAATTACAAACGGAACGACAAACTTAAATATACCCTTTTCCACATGTGGTGGCAGCAATGCGACAAAGTTTTTTGTCTTTTTTCTTTTTTTTTTTACTTGTCTTAGTTGGTGTGGGTTACATCATAAGAAAGCACGGAATTATGTGCAACGAAGTTCGTTTCAGTCTTTTTTATCTAACTCTTTATGGGTATTTTGTATTTAACCTAGGGTTTCTAATTTCCCGGACTTTTTCTATTCCCGGGAAACGAATCACAAAAATCTTATTCCCGGGAATTCCGGGATTCTTTGAATAAAACAATGATTTCATTTATTGAGTTCAAGACAAAAGTTTTTACTTTTTTAAAGAATATACACATACATATACAACAGTCTAAAAAAATTAGCTTTAATAATTCCACAGAAAACCAAAACAAACCCAAATAAATTGTTACACACAAAAAAAAAAATATTGTGATGCCAAATAATTTGAGCATTTGACGATTATGCTGTTGGGGTAAACAAAAATTTGTTGTCGTAAATGAAAACCTTTTGTCGCAAGAAAATTTCCAACAAAATTTTTTTTACCGCAACAACATGAAAGTATTTGAAGTTTTTCAACAGCAAAATTATTTGTTGCAAATGAAATATCTTTTGTCGTTAAAGGTTTTCCTCTGAAATAAAAGCACATTGAAAATTGCTGTTGACGTTATTTCTGCATTTGCAGGAAATAACAATTTTTGTTGCCATAAAATATTTATTTTTTAAATCAAATAATATTACTGTTGTCGTAAAAAAAATTGTATTTGAACAATGAATTTACACTTTGGGACAAAAGAAACAGACTTGTTGCTACAAATGCAAAATCTTGTTGGGCACAATCCGAATGTAAATTCTATTTAAATCAAAATCCATTTCTTTTGGCACTACAGTCTTTTTTTTTTGTATGTACGTTCATATGTAAAGGGTGTTTTTTTAAGCCCGATAGAACTTGAAATTGTAAAAAATAACACAAAAAATTAAATTGTAATCAAAATTTTTTTTTATTCGAAAGATCAATACGTGACATTAACATTTGAAAATAATTTCGGGCATATGGGCACCGCGGCTGTTCTTGACGAAGCGCATTCTGGACGTCCAATTTTGGGCCACTTTTTCGAGCACTGCTGGCCGTATGTCACGAATAACACGAACAATGCTGGCCTCCAAGGCGTCAATTGTTGCTGGTTTATCAGCATAAACCAGTGACTTCACGTAGCCCCACAGGAAATAATCGAGAGGTGTCAAATCGCACGACCTTGGAGGCCAATTGACAGGTCCATTTCTCGAAATCAACTTATCGCCAAATTTTGATTTCAATAAGTCGATGGTTGCGTTCGCCGTATGGCACGTAGCGCCATCCTGTTGAAACCACATCTCCTCCGGATCAATGTCATGCATATTTTCAAACAAAAAATCATTGATCATGGTGCGGTAACGATCTCCATTGACCGTAACGCGAGCTCCGGCCTCATTTTTAAAGAAATAAGGTCCGATGATGCCACCAGCGTAAAAACCGCACCAAACGGTGCATTTTTCTGGATGTAATGGAGTCTGTAGGGTCTCTTGTGGATTGGTCTCGCTCCATATGCGGCAATTTTGCTTATTAACAAACCCGTTAAGCCAAAAATGCGCCTCATCGCTGAACACAATGAAAGCGATGAGGCGCAATATAAGTTGCGCGAATCGACGACTGATTTTCAAAGTAAATTTGGATAATTTCGTAGCGTTGTTCAAGCGTGAGTCTATTCATGATGATTTGTCAGAGTATACTGAAACGATAAAAAAAAATATTTTATCAAAATTGAATTTTTTGTGTTACTTTTTACAATTTAAAGTTCTATCTAGCTTAAAAAAAAACACCCTTTACATGCATTCTACTCGTTGGCTTTATAGTAGAAGCGCATCATACAAAGATTATAAATTTGTTGGCCTGTTACCCGTGACTTCGTAGACGTCAAATTCTTTTTTAAAGATATTTTCAGGCTTTTGTATTTTCTTTGCATTTATTTTTTTAGAATTTGTAGATGGTCCATCATCTGGTGTTGGTGATGGTGTATCGTGTATCGTGTACATTTAAATTTTCTACTTCAAGAAGCTTTTTAGACATTTCATCAGCAATTAAAAAGACCGTTGATTTATTGGCGTAGGGAAAATAGTTCGATTTGTAGGCAGTTTTTTGTAATTTTAGTATAGAATATATTTTTATTGCTCGTTTTTGATTTTTACGATGCTAACAAATTAAAATTTCAAAAAATTTAATTTGAAATTTCCGAAAATTCCCGAAAATAATTTCCCGGGATTAATTTAAAAAAACTGTCCCGGGATTCCCGGGAATTTTTTCCCGCGTAGAAACTCTAATTGAACCGCATGCATCTTCTGCAACCAAGGGTTAAGCGGTTGTTTTGTTTGGTTTGGGTTGTCTCATAAAAACTAATGTTCTGTTGTCGTATTAGTCAAAAAACTATTTTGTCTTTAAATTTTTCGTTTTCATACCCCCCTACCTCCTTGCTATGTTTTACTCCATTAATAGAAAACTAAACGTTCCTAAAGTTGTAAAACCTTTTGTACTAAAAGTTGTTTGAATTAATAAATTAACGAAACCTGTGGCAGCTAAAGACGATAGCTTAGCTGCAGATTTTAATTAATTAAGAAAATATATGTGCTGCATTTAATAAATAAAATTTAAATGAAATATAAATGAAAACTTATGAACCTATATTTTGCCCTCGAACAAAGTAGAGCCGTCGTGTTTTGATATAAGAAATATAAGTAAAGTCTAACTACCACTTATTTCAAACCAATCTGTCTATTATCTTACATGATTTTGATACTTTTTACAAACTGAGTTTACTTTGAGCCCCACAGTACATCAGGACAGTTTGTTGTTGCCCATTCAAATAAGGGGACACTCTATAAAGATGCCCAACCAAACAACAAAACATTGTACGGTTGTTAAAAGTAACAAACAAATAAAAAAAATCCAACAGAACAAAAAAAAATATATATTTTTTTCAAGAAGACAACAAAACTATTTGTTATTTTATGCGGGATTTTAAATTGATCTTAACGAAGCTTAATTGGTTGTCTGTGGAGTAGTGAATATCCATATACAGTCCCTAAACACATACAAACACATATATGAATACTACAAGCCTGGGTATGTGAGCAATATCTTGGTTGAATTAGAATGGCTCTGACTATTATAAAATGTGCAAGTGATACTTAAAATCAGCCATTAAATACGCCATGTTTGAATATTTTTCATTTTTTTTGTATGACGATAAAAGTTTTTAAAACACTCTGATCGTCGTCGCTATAAAAATACATTTATTTCAAATTATTCAGTACTTTTACTGTCACCGAGTTCAATCGTTGATTGTTTGTACAAAAAAAAAAAAAAAAAAAAAAAAAAAAAAAAAAAAAAAAAAAAAAATACAAGTGAAAAATAGAGGAAAACTGAAATAGATTGTCCAAAGATCATTTGAAAAATAACAAATAAAAATTTAAAAACAACACAAGTTTTACGTATGTACTTATGTTTTTAAGATTCATATAGTTGTATGTCATAGGAAATAGAAAAAAAGATTCTTTTAACAAGTGTTTAAATAAAGTTACACAAGACACCATCCCTACACTCATGCAACTACCTTTAACTATACATTCATTAATTTTAAGCAATATTGAGATTTGAATATTCAAAAATTGTTGTTTAAAGACCCCATTTTCACTCAGCAAGTTTAATTGCAGAAATTTTAAGTTTATAAAAAACCGTGAGTAAGAAAAATTTCATTTCCATTTTGTTTTCTGGATTTTCTTTTATAAACTTAATACTTGCGAAAGGAATTTGCTGTGTTTAAATTGAATTTAAAACGAATTGATTTATTGTTGAGATAGTTAACTATGAGAGTATTACACATTTTTCAGTTGAAAATTGTGGGAAAAGAGGAAATCCATAGACGGGGATAACATCTATAATGTATAATAATGGTACTTAGATAGATCAGTGATGCCAACTTTTTAACTCCTTTTTAGTAAAAAAAATGGCTAAAAAAATAAATAAGATTAATAAAAAACTTACAAAATTTATTTATTAAACTGAAATTGCACATAAGAGATTATTTTGTTTGTTCATATTTATTATTCTATTTTTAGAAACAATAAAATGAACATAAAAAATCTTTGAAAAACAAAAAACTTAAATTACACGGTGCTACAGTGAAAATATACTTGGGAAGCGACCTAGAGTAAGTTGAAGGCCTTGTTGAGTAGATCTCAAAGCAGTTTTAAAATGTTCTGAAACACCCTCAAATGTCGGAGTTATTCCGAAAAAAACATTTTCTGGTAGGTTCGAGTACTTATTTTTTAAACGGTTTTAGAAAGAAGAGAAAGAAAAATGTATCTTTCATTATACTTGGTGACTGGTACAATTTTTTTTTGTATGGAGGTCTGTTGATCAATATTTGTAAAAGCTAAATTTTTCACTTTTGAAAAACCTTAATAACTTTTTTATTTTTAACACGATTTTATTTAATAAAAGCTTGTTTAACTCAAAACTAAATTAGCTTTAATGAAATATGTATATACATAAGGATATGTTGCTAAGCAAACTAATTTAAAAAAATGGCACCAAAGTTGAAAAACCTAGAAAAACTAAAATTAAAATCAGATAAGATAAATAATACCACTACAAAAATTGTATACACATACCAAAGGGTGTATATATTTCTGAAACCGTTTAAAAAATAAATATCGGCTAAAAATCAACTGAGTTACGTGTTCATAAGTACTCGAACCTACCAGAAAATGGACTTTTTTCGGAATAATTCTGAAATTTGAGGGTGTTTCCGAACTTTTTAAAATTGATTTATGATCTACTCAATAAGGTCTATAACCTACACTAGGTCGTTATTGATAAAATTAATTTTTTTTATTGTAAAAATCATTTGCGTTAACTTATTCGGAAATGTTCAACGTTACAACACAACTTATGCAGCATGAGGAAATTTGGCTAAATAAAAATTCCTTCTGAATTTAATTAATCTTGTGAAATCTTGAATCTTTTATGAAAGTCTGTCCGACACAAAGAAAGGAAAAGAAGAAAAGAAAGAGAGAGAAAGAGCGATTTAACTATTCAATAATTTTATTAAACGGAACGGTGACAAGTAAGGTTTATGACTTACAGCCGTACCTAAAGAAAAGCAGCACGCGTTTTCTAGTTTTCAAAAATTGTCATTGGAAAATCCGATTTTGACAGCGCGTTTAATAGTGAAGTAGGCCGCTATTGTTTAAATAAATAATGACAATTAAGATATTTCTTATCCATCTCCAATTATCTCCATTTATTAATTCTATTAGGTGGGTTTTACTAAATAAGAGAGTTAACACTACTGTTCGTGACCCAACGTTGACGCTCTGGTTTAGGTATGGCATGTCAGCGTAAAGGTTAAGCGGAGGAAAACGTTCCGCCTTCCGCTCTTGTTTAGGTACAGCTGTTAGGAAGTCGAAAGGATTTCCGCAAAAGAAAAAAAATTAAGAAAGAAATTTCCAGAATACGCTTGCGTTGTCCCGTTTACCAATCAAACATCTTGTTATTGTTGGCAAACTGCTTGTGTAGTTTATTTGGCTCTTTACACACGATTTGGCCTTAAGCCACAATCACCACGTAATCCCTAAAAGCGGTCACCCCGAACAACAAGTTTGAAGTTTAAGTGGCTTTCGGAAACCGTGCAACCAGATTCGGCTCTGATCAGCCGTGATCTTTGGAGATGTGCAGTTTCAAGCCCCATGCAAGTTAAAGGTATTTAGCTGCACCAAGTTCCCCTGAGAAAGCAACACCAATAAGTGAGTACTCCAATAAGTATACACACCTACCCAGTAAAAACTTATGCATACTCGAAAGCAGTAAAGTAAAGAAGAATTTTCTATGTAGCGCTTACACTTCTTTTTAAATATTACATGGATTTTATTTGACATTATTTACGTGACTACAGTAATTGCAAAAATATTAACCATGGAAACCCCGTTTTATAAATCTAAAATATTTTTTATGAAATGGGGTTAAACGAATAAATGGCTTCAATGTATCATTGAAGCAGTAAGAATTGAAGCAGTAAAAACGAATAAATAGCTGTTGTCTTTTAGTATTCAGCAGCGCATTAAAAAATTTAAGGATTGTATGCCTGATCTTTCAGCAGTTATTCTTTTAAACATAAAAAAGCGGTTAAATTTTTTGCTGGGGTACCCTAAAAGAAAGTATGCAGAAATGTTATTTTTGAAACCGATGCGTTGGATGAATCTCACTGGGCTATCGAACACGGTAACTTTTTATAGTTGCACCCGCTCTAACCAACACATGCACTGAATCAATGTCAGAATATCACAGCCACCAAGTTAATTGTAAATTAATAAATAGTGACTAATACCAAAAATCTAAATTATTTTGCTAGATATAAAAGCAAATGATTTCAAATAACATAAACGTATTAATCTAATAGCCAAAAAATCAAAACTTCAATACAAAATATTTAAGATGGTACAATTTTTAATTTTGCCCAAAAGATTTAATTTTTTTTTTTTGTAAATAAAGTTATTTCAAAGCCCCTATTAAAAATCTAAAGTCATCCATTAAAACTTTAAAGGTATTTGTTTCAAAAGCCCATATTTCACACGCGCGCACGACAAAAGTGAGAAAAGCATTACCCTGCTTTAACCAAGGAAATATATTTTAATTTTGTCCAGAAAACACAAAACAATACTGAGTACCAGCATAACATAACAGAAACAAAAGTTGTGATCAATGCGACAGGAATAAAAGCGTGACACGCGCTAATAAAACTGATCGCAAATAAATAACTGAGAAGAAAAAGTCACCCCCGAATACTTGTGAAAGGTAAAGAAGAATCCTTGACAGACTATGTTAAGTAGAATGCATAATTTTCTTTGACCTTTTAGACAAAATTAAGGTGGTGGAAATATCAATGCATTCAAATGTTTTGAAACTATAGAGTTTGAATGTGTTGGCTCAACACGTGTCCCACATGAGAACAAATGCCAGTAAGAAGTAGTGTTGAAATATTTTAATGTTCTAAACAAAGGGAACAACTATTTTGTTGTAATGGCAAATGATCAATGCTTTGATGCTTTTTTTTAAAGAGTTATATTAAATTAATTATAATATTATACCAAAAAATCTTCTATAGGAAATTCAAGCTTAGAATTCCATTAACAAAGTGTTAGATAAATAAAAAACATCTGACAGAAATACTTTTATAACGTGCGTTGTGAAACTTTCCAGCGCTAAAGTTTTTAAACGCACGGTACCCGTCGACAAATTAACGCGTGTTATGTATATAACTCTACCTTAAAGAAATCATTCGATGAACACATCTGACCAATTTCTTAGTTACCAATCAAGTTTCATGACCGAATTCAGCTAATTTATACAGTTTGGTTCATACTTCTTTTAAGGAAGAATTAGTGCAATTGCAATAGGAATGACGTAAATTTGACATGTAAATTACATATGAATCGTATGGAAATATTAAATTGCGTTTTGGTTGCAGGATTAATATAAATAACGCACACTAAATTATAAACTAGCTTGTACATTGAAGTCAAAAAAGTTTAATGGAGGTAACGTAACATTTGTTAAGTTGGTTTTTTAAACAGTGTAAAGCTATGCTCACATTATCCGTATTTGTCATGAGGAATGTCACTTTTCTACGCACATGTCATTTTATGGGAATGTCAACATTTGAGTTTTACATAAGGTTTATAATTTACTTGTTCACATGTTGGTATGTAACGCAAAATTTTCCCTCCATTTTCAATAATAAATTTGTGTATTTTTTATTTTGTGTATTATTTATTTACTTTTATAATTGACATTTATTAAAATTTCAATTAATTTTTGCTACCTCAAAAAATTTTATTAATAAAAAACAACAGATTTCAGATGCTTTGTCACTTGAAAAAAGAACTCATTCTAAATCAAAAATGTCATATGTACTGTACACATAGCAATAACACATGAAATTGTTTGGAAGGGTTCAGATGATATGTACAAATTTAACATGTGAAAAAGTGACAATCCACATGACAAATACAAATAATATGAACATAGCTTAAGTCTACAATTTTTTGAATTTTTTGTTATAGTTCTGTTCGAAAAAACAACTTTTTGAAATATGTACACCAATGCGACGGTTTGCGTCGCTTCGTTTTGCGTCGTTTCAAAGTTTCGTCTTTTTAAAATTTCTGTAATTTCGAAGTTGCGTGTTTTTTGTTTCGGTTTGCATCGCTTGACTTCGAAGTTGCGTCGTAAGTGCTTCGATTTGCATCGTTAATGTACAAAGCAGAAAAGGGGGATTTCCCGTTTAAGTCGAATGCAAATAGTATGTGAAGTACATAGTACTAGTAGTTTCAAATTATTGCTGAAGTGAAGTTAAATCTAAATATTTTGCAACAATGAGCCAAATAAGCAAATAAGAAAGCGAATAAGTTAAGAACAAAAACTGGACATTTTGGACTAGCTCCTTTTATAATAAAATCCATTTGTTGTTCCAAAGAGGTTGATAAAATTAAAAAATTTGCTGAAATCGCAACTTCGTTACAACAAAAACAGGTTACAAAAATGAGAAGCCCTTAAGGAAAAAATGGAACAACTTCTTATTGTTTGGATTGAAGATCAAAACCAGCGAAGAAATCTCGTGAGTCAAATGGTAATTAAAAAGAAAGCTTTATCTTTATTTGAAGATCTAAAACAAGATTATCGGTTACCAAGTCTTAATTTATTTTTTCAGCAAAAATTATGAATCTATGAACCCACTAATTAAAAATTAATAAAAATGTATAGAAAATCGTGCTTCGATTTGCGCGTAACTTACAGAGATTTGTAGGAGATTGATAATGGATTAGGGAGGCATTTTAAAAAACAAACAAAATTGCGGCTTTACAGAATTTTTATTTTTTTAACACAGTGGGGTTTGCTAGCGGACTACTCACATACTATTTCTTATATTAATTAATCTTGTAATCCGGTATTACGATCTTAATCTTTTTTTAAACTTTTCAACAAAATCTGTTTTACTGACATCTTTAATGCTTTCCTTAGTTAGCACTGTCAATCAAATCTAAGCTTTCATTTATAGAAAGTCCTTTTGTTTGTAATTTCAAGAGACTTGATCAGACGCATTGAAAGTGCTCTTTTATGTACACTTAGTCACTTTTTACATCCGATTTTTGTAAAATTCACTTAGCATTTCGAATATTTTTTGGCTCATATTCGCTAAGCTTATTTAAAAATTTCTTCTAGGTTGCAAAAAAAAAAAGTTTTTTTAGGGCAAGCTGGACCAAAAATGGCTTTTTAACAAAATAATTACGAAAATGGCAAAGACAAAAAATGGCATATGCCATAAAAACTTGCCCTGGTAAAAAGTAAATGGCGTGAAATCTAAGCTACATTCATGAATTAACGTGTAAACAGTAGGTTATCTAAGCAAACAAAATACTATTTTTCAAACAATTTTTAAAAGTGTTACCATCATGACTTTCGAAGAACATTTTGTTTAAAAATATTGTTGCTTGGCCCATATACGTACCCCTTGCTTCGTAGCTGAAGCTATCTTTTTCTTCCACTGCAAATCAGTCTTTGTTTAGTAGTAACCACACTTAGGGACATCCGCCAGCATCACGAACTGCAAATACTAGTCGAGGGCCTACCTTACTCCCTAGGAGCTACTGATTACTGATACTTTGCACTAACCACAGAGAGCATATTCCAGTCAGTTTATTTTAAATCTATTTACACAAATGAAATATAAAAGCAAGTTATGGACTTTAAATCGGGTGAGGTAAAACTTTTTGTCCGCTGCCTTTGATAGAGTTTTTACTGGTACAGAAACGTGATGAGGCATATTTTGAACGTTTCACGTTTTCTGCAAAGCTTTTATATGATGTTGTACGAAGTTTAAACCACTAATAATGAGAAAAAAAAACTCCTATCTAACCCCGCCAATTCCAAAGCATCAACCTTTCAACCTTTTCAAGCGTTTAAACGTATTTGTACAAGTGGCTTGAGAGAGTTTTCGTCATAACCTTCCATAAAGATGTGGCGATTTTCTGCATCACTTTTTAATGGAGCACAAATTTTCGCAAAAAATCCGTTTTGGTTCAATTTTTTTTTTATTATAAAACAAAAAAAAAAAAAAAACTATGTTGTAACAAACAATTTATGTTCCTTCAAAATTTTGTATACAAACTTGGCCGGCACGAATCTGTTTTTAGATTAACTAAACCTAGTTTGAGATCTCAAAAACCCAGTCTTAGTAACATTATTGGTTGGCGCATATGTCAAAAAGTAATGTAAATTTTTGTGAATGTTCATCAACGAACTTAGAAGTTAACAGTATTTTATTGAAACTGAAAGTTATTGTTTTGTGCCGCATACGCCACTTTCCTAAATTAATTTCTAAAAAGTAGCTTTTTGTGCTGCATATATTTACTTACAGCTGTTTATTGAGCTGTTGACATTCTGTTTTGATTTTGCTTTAACTTTTTTTTCTTCTTACGGCAATGAAGCAAAGCAAGAGTGAACTTTATTTTGTACGTTTTTGTATTCACAGCGTCCTCCAAACAGTGTCTTGTAGAGCAAAACAATATTTAATAAGCTTTGGAGCAAAAATAATGCTTAATATCTCAGAAACCATAAAAAATTTCGTGAAACAGGTTTTGGATTGAGAAAGAGGGTATTGAAAATATATATGTACATATGTTTACCTTATACCTAACTCAATTTTTAAAAAAATGGTCGGTAGGTCAAACCAATAATGAGCTGACGAAATGTGTTTGTTTGTTACTTCACACGTACGGGATATGAGGAATAATGTTTTTTGAGAGTTTCCAATCTAGTCAATCGTTTATGGTTAAAACAAACTTATGTACTAACAAACAAAAAGTACTATTCACAACTTTTCACCGATATTACAGATTTGAATACTGACGTATTTTTAAAGAAATTTATAAAATTTTTTAGACTTTACTCTTTCATTTTACGTCTTTTTTATGAAATATTTTCTGCAAAAAAATTGGTGACGTTTTAATATATAAAATGAATGCATATGTCATACTGGAGGCCCAAAAAATTTTGTTTTTATGTTGTTTTTTGCTAAAATTTTAATTTTTTTGTTTATAACTTGACTATTTATAGTATAGTCCGATTTAATTTTTTTGTTTTCGCAAAAGAATTCTAAAGTATTTTCCGATATCCACAAATATAATATACCATTTCGGATAGAAATATTTCTCATTGCTTATTGGTCAAAAAAACGCGTAAACAGAATTTACTGATTTTTCATTGACACTGACGAAACAGTAGTTTAATGGAAGTAGTGGTTAATTCCGGGAACTATAGAGATTGGAATAGTAAGTTCTTTGATCATAATTATATTGTGTTTAATTTCTATCAATAAAATTAATGTTTTAAATCTAATATTTTTGCAATGTAAAAATAGGGTTTTTGATAAGAAAGTGTGGTCGGAAAAGCTACTTCGAGTTATAATTTTATTTTCTATGGATGGATACTTAAAATTTCACACATTATATTTATGTTTCCATTATAATAAATAACAGTTATGTATATTATTTCAGCAAAAGAAATAATTTTTAATAACTAATAATAACACAGGTCTACTCAAATACACAATAAAAAAAAAAAACATCACCCGAAAGCCTTCGTGAAAACATTTCATTCAAGGATATTTTCCCAGGATCTGTAAAATATGCTGGCATGTTAACGTAGACATGCGACAAAATGTTGCTTATTAACATTTGCAAGAATACAGGAAGTACAATTGTTTCTAGGATTTTGTTCACTTCAAACACAAGACTCTCACAGGCCAGCATACCGAAAAAGTTTTCACACAACATTATACACAAGCACACGAGCTGCATACACTTTTACCCATCACTTACTCACTCATTCTATCAATCATTTATCTCTTTCTCTTGCACTGTTTAAGCAAAGTACAGAAATACGATTCGTGGTTGTTTAACAGCACGCACACACAACAACATAACGGTTTCACTGTAAACTCAGCGGGTAAGCGGCCATTACTGAATTCTGATTGGTGGAAATTAATAGGAAAACATAAACGAGCTAAATTGGGTATAAAAAGACAATCATCACCGTTTGCGGATTCAATTAAGGGCCTCGTGTTCAACGTAGAACAACGTCGCACACATATTGTTGATAACTTTGAAATAATCATAAAAAGCAACAACTAATAAAACAAGTGTTTTTGCAAAATAATAAAAAAAAAGATTTTTTCTATGAAAAAAGAAATAAAAACTTAAATCATTTACAGGAATTTTATTATTCTGTAAAACAAAAAATAGCAGAGGATTTTAGAGTAATTGTGAAAAATTTATTTGCGTTTGAATTTAATGCAATTAATTAATTTACATAAAAACACACACAACTTGTGCGCCAATATCATCAATTTAATTAATTAAATTTGATTTAATTTTTACGCGCGCTTCTATTGATTAAACAGTATGATCGGATTAAGTTACAAAACGAAAGACATTTAAATTAAACCAAAACAAAAATTAATTAAATACTTAAATAAACGTGAGAATTTTTCAATTAAGTTTGAAATAAAAAAAAACAGTTTCTATTTTAATTAAAAAAATAGAAATATATTTAATTTTTTTTAAAAAAAATGGAGCATTCAGCATTTGAAGATGGAATATTTAGTGATTTTGCGGGACCATTAAGTCCTTTAGATGGTAAACCTTTGACACCAACTTCGGCGGCCATGACTACAGTATCGCATGGCATACACTCAGTAATGTTAAGTTTAACTCCGGGAGCTAGTGTTTTGCATCAAAGCAATAATGCGGACTTATGTTCTCAACGTTTGCCCGACTGTCAAACTTTACTTTCGGCCGGCTCACCAAAAATTGATCCTTATAAATCCTCTACTCCTGATTATGAATCTAAAATGGAATATGTTGCAAAAATGGGCTGCTATTCACCAACTCAAAAATATGAATATCTAAGTGCAGCTACAAATGGGAGTACTCATAAGTTAGAACATCATCAGCAATATTCGCCACCGCCATCAACAACCAATGGGTTGCAGCAACATCATCATAAACTACAAATGTCCTCGCATCATCACCATCATCACCAGCAACAACAACATCAGCATCATCAACATCAAAGTCATCATTCACCTAGTGCCATGTTAAATGAATATCATCATCATGCCTCCTTGCATAGCAATGGCAAATTGGAATATGATCCCCAATTACACCATCAACAACAACATCAACATATTGCTCACATATATGGCAGCCCACACCACAATCCTCATCATGGACATGAACTAATTAACCCCAATGCCCCAAATGAGCAACATAATATGTCATTATCCTCCAATGGTTTAATCACCACCAGTACTGCATCTTTAGCGAGTAATGGCAATACCGACGGGGGTCTTTTACAACCCTCCCTAGGAGGTAATGGAGTTGGTGGTCCTTCAGTCATTTCTACAACTAATTCAAACACGAATAGTCTGTCTTCATCATCATCAACTAATAACCTTAACCCATCACCCACTGGTGGTAGTGCAGGTCTAACAAATGGCATGAAACTTAATAATAAAGGTAAACATGATGACATTTGTTCGCCCCCTAATGGTGATGTTGGCACAAATGGAGCCAACTCTGTAGTTAATAATTCCTCAGTATCAAATAGTAATAATAACAACAACAATAATACACCACCAGCTGTCAAGAAAAACGATAAAAAGAAGGGCGATCCAAATGGCATAAAGAAGAAAAAAACGAGGTAAGATTTTTTAGAAATTTGTAAGACTTCCTTGGTTTTTTTATTAAGAAAAATTTTTAGTGTTTAATTATTTTTAAAAAATTACAATTCCAAGGCTGGAAATGAAAAATCAAATACGATTTTAAAAATCTTTGCACAGACATTTTTGATTTGTTGGTCAATTTTAAAATTAATTTTTTTTTTATATTTTCATTAATTTTAAAGAATTTTGCGATTTTCTGCCCCTAAGTTGTAGATTCTTATTGCCGTTTTAATAAAAACTTATACCGTAGTCTCGATTTAAAATGCAAAACATTAAAAATTTAAAATGCAAAACATTAAAAAAAAAAGGTTTTTAAATCTATTTTACCAATCCAGGTTTTAGAGCTTGTTAGAGTAAACATCCATTTTATACATATTTTTTGTTGTCCTGAGGAATTTTTTTATATCTGAACCCAAACTTTATGGTCTTATTGTTTCGCCAATATAATAAATTTTTAATTAAACTAAAAAAAATATATAT
The DNA here is from genome assembly GCA_963931875.1 of Pollenia griseotomentosa. Lineage (NCBI taxonomy): Eukaryota > Metazoa > Arthropoda > Insecta > Diptera > Polleniidae > Pollenia > Pollenia griseotomentosa. The sequence goes on from OZ007560.1 coordinate 210,730,159, forward strand.
ATATATAAAACAATGGGTTTTTATAAAAAATTAATGTAGATAATCCAGTGTTAGTTTGCCTGTGATATTAATTGGAGGAATCTAAATCAACGTTAATCAACACATGCAATACGTCAAAATTTACCTATTAGTTTGGTACTTAATCAGTCAGACAGATAGATTCGACAGCAGTCCGAACTTTGCCATAAGTACAAGTATTTCTTAACAAACATTTTAAGATAAGTTTCATCGATACGCGTATAAACCATTCATTAAGTGAACTTTAAAGGCATCCGACATCCGGATGTCTCTGGAGCTACCTGCTCCGTTATCTTCTAACTTTAAGCTCCAGACAAATTTGCTCCACTTTTGTAACCACCGCTCAATGTGTCTTAGCAACAATTCCATTGTTTAACCGCCGAGAGAAAAAAGGCCAAAGCAAATGTTGTTGTAGTGTAATTTAGTCACTGTGATTAAAGTCCAGTTCATCGATTTCGAACAAAGTCTTCGTTCGCTTAACTTACATGTAAAACACAAACAATATTTAATAATTTGTTTTTGTTTTAGATGTTAGATAAGCGAACGAAATTTTCGTTCAGTAATAGATGATCAGGCAATAAGACCATTCATTCTATCAGAAAAAGAGTGATCTAGGGTTAATACTATTTCTGCAGAAAAAAACAAAACGTGCTTAGGTCTTCTTTTCTTGTTGTTGTTTTAAGTTTTGGAGAATTTTGAAAATTTACTGCTATTATAATGTAATCATCGCTTCTCTGCGGTTATAGTTTTTTTTTAAGTTTTTATTCCAAATGTTATTGCACATTGAAAAAGATAAGCAAAACGACATTTCGACATTCCTATGGTACAAGGGTGGAACAAAGTGCCAGCGTTCTAATTTCGGACCAATATTTTCCATTAATCGAATTTCTTCTTGTACCGACCGGCTCCAATGGACCGGCGGTTAAATTGAATTTCAGTTCTTGATATATCTCCGTTTGGTCTTCTTTGAACATGACCAATCCAGTTCCATTTGTGTCGGAAAATTTGAATTTCAGCAGTTCGTTGCCACAGATCTTCATTGGAAATAACGATAAGCCATAAACTTCTTAGTATTTTGCGCAAAGAACGGTTAATGAAAACTTGGAGTGAGACCGTATTTCCTGCGTGGAAGCGTTTCAAGATTCGCGCCCGTATAGTAGAGTGGATTTAACATTTAAAGAAAAAAGAAGAAGTTTTACTTTTTGCAGTACTCCAAAGGCTTGCTTTTAAGACATATGCACGTATGCCTCAATTGTTGCTCACGATACTGCCCAGATAACAAAAGGATTGAACATTTTAAAGTTCGATGCCATCTTTGACAAAATTATTGACATTATCCAAATTAATTCGTAATATCTTAGTTTTATATATATTTATACGAAGTCTAACTTCCGAGGCTAGTTCCTGCACCCACTCTCATTTACAGATATCGGCGTTCCTTACTTCTTTTCGTGGAGCACTCGGCACGTAAAATTGTCGTAAAGAGCTTAAATAAGATTTATTATATCCACTTAAACACCTTTGTACTTAAGCGCCTGCCATATCGCCTAATGGTGCAGCGTATCGAAAGCCTTCGCAAAATCTATGAACACAGGGGAACAGTGGGGAACGCTATTCAACGAATTGTTCTACGATAATTCGAAGACTGTGACGTGATGGATACAGGATAAACCCGCCTGCTCGTACCTTATTCAGTTGTAAGAACTGTGATAGACGAGGGTGAATTATTTTGCTATAACTTCCTAATAAATTGTACAAAATAATTGAAAATTTGTCCACATGTTCTTTAAAACGTGAAGATCTCAAGGGCGCCATTAACAAAAATTTAGCTGTAGATTTAATGTTAACATTTAACTTCAATCAAAATCCATTAGCCCCAATTAAACCTACATACAACATTAGGACTTTTGAAGAGAAAACCACTTAATATTATACATTAAACAAAAATTAAGTACATAAAATTGTTTCCGAATCCAAATTTTTTCCTAATATAAATCAGGAAAGCATTACAAATTTATCAGTTAAAATCAAGGTTGGATACCGAAACAATTTAGGTACTAAATTTTCTTTATTTCAATATCGGTATCGGTATTTTAATTATCAGGGGTGTTCTGGAAATCGAAAGCGCAAAACGCTTGAATTTGGAAGTTGTTTTTAATATACTTTTAATAAAATTTGTATAATTTTTGCTATAAAATACTGTTATATAGAGAAATATTTGTATAATATTTCTCCTAAAATTCTTTTATTACATAAATCATATTAAAAAACGACGTTTAAAATTCTTGCGTTTTTCGTTTTCGATTTCCAGAACACCCCTGCATATCGGTATCGGTATACCTATTACAATTAAATAACCAAACAAAAAAAAAAATATTAAAAAAAAAAGGAAAAATATCCCAGTGGTAACTAGAATGAGTAAAGAGGCCTAATAGAAGGCTTTATTTAGCAGTCATAGGCCCTTCTCGCCGCATTCGATACTTATTTTTTTTACACAGGTTGTCATTGGGAGCAAGCTCTCCACACTGCCTTTAATATTAACTTCGATCCCTTTCCAAAGAAGGGAGTAAGGAAAGTCACTAAAAATAAAAAGTAAATCAAACTGAACAGCTTCCTTTCTCCCTTCTCAAAGAAGGGAGTAGCTAATGTGTACTGAATATTTTTGAAGGTCTTTTAAAAAGAAGTTTATACCTTCTGGGTATTTATATACGGCCCTTATTACGGTTCACAACTAGAGTTTTTTTTTCCCGGACTTTTTCGATTCCCGGGAAAGCGGGAAATTTTTTCAAATTTCCCGGGATCCCGGGATCCCGCTCCATATAAATAATACAAAGTAAATTTTGTTATTAATTAATGAAAAAAACTTTTATAAAAAAAACGTAAGGGAACTCACGCCTTTATTTCCTATTATTATGCTTTTATTCAGTATTATTATGCTCTGGATACAAGATAAAAATATAACATAAACATAACAATTTAATTCATAAAACAATAATAAAAACAAAATAAAAATTGAGGTACTCAAGATATAAGATCAAAAAGTTAATTAATAAAATAGATAAAATACTTTAAAGAAATATATAACATTTTTTAATGGCTTAGGAAATAACTTTCTGACACACTCAAAGCGCTTTGTAAGTCGTCAAAAATTATATTCTTGATTTTATTTACTAATACCATGTTTCCGAAAAATTTCGTTCATTTTTTACCGAGGTTGGACAAATAGTTAAATAGTTGTAGCATGCTTCGGATTCACAATCAGAAGCAATTTTTTCTTTTTTATTATCAACGTTTATATCAGTCAAATGTATGTCAAGGTTGATGCAAAAATAGCATCAACCGGACTGCTTCTTACAAACCTTTTCGGTTCAATAGGTCCATTTGTAATCTTTAGGACAATGTGTTTTTCAAGTTGTATGTTATTGTATCTTACACGAGTTTCCAAAATGTTATTTTATTTCGGTTTCCCCGCATTTCACGGGTATATAAACCAACACAAATTGAAATTGGGAATTTGTGTTTAATAAACATATCGCTACTTCATTGCATCATAGTCATATCTCAAAATTTGAAGTAACTTTAGCAAAGTTTTCCTTCATATTTGGCTATGAACCGAAGTTAAAGCCAAATATATCTTTAAATCGGTACATTTTGAAAACTTTAATTGCATTTTGCCAAGATCGTTTGTTTTTGTAGATATGACTTTGTTGCAATTAAGGAGCGATATGTTTAGGTATCTCCTATTTTTAAGACTTGTTCATGGACAATGAAACTTTACTACCTGCATCTTATTTTGAATTAATGTACTTTATTAACTCATCACTTCACTAAATGTAGTAATTATCAACTGTTGCACTGCCTATTCTGCTTTTAGTAGATTTATTCCATCAGGAGACCTTGATTTAAATACATGTACTCACTTCTTGTAATTGATCTAATCCACAACCCATCCACAGATGCTAATTTTTAAAGAATAGGAAACTAAATTTCAAAGTATAAATAGCTATTATGAGGAATTTTTTATTTCCCGGGATCCCGCAAAAAAAATCCCGGGAAAACGGGAAATAAAATAATTGAAATTCCCGGGAATTCACAACTCAACTCAATTGAGTTGTAATTTTTTAATTTTTGTATTATGGTTTACAACTTTGCTGCGTTGCGGTAACAAAAATTACAACTGATCACAACCAGTTGTCTTAATTACAACTCAACTGAGTTGAGTTGTGAACCGTAATAGGGGCCTACATATATGCCTGAGGCATTTTGACAAAACCTCTTAAGTCAAATTTGAAAAGTTGACAAAACTGTTGTTAATCACACAAATTTTTATTCAAAAAACATTTTCGTTTACCTTTTTTATAATTTTGTATTATCAACGAAATTTTTCTTTAATTTTTGGTTCATTTTATTATTTAATAAAAATGATTTTTTCGCCGAGTTTTTTTAAAAACTTTTTTGCTATCTTATCTCGATTAAGTATTGTCAAAATGCCACAGCTATATGTGTATGTATTTTATTATTCATATATATATATTATTTATTGATTTCAATTAAAAACGTTATTATCACCATAACAATACAAACTTAAATCAGTAAAGCGCCAAATACACTTGTCAAATGCTTGTCATGTTGGCAAATTCACTCGAGTACGTCTGCTGGATGTAATATTAACCATCATACCTAAATTTTTTGAATTTTCATCCAGCATCGTCTGTGTCACACATAGAAACACATTTTCACTAATGAGTAGTGCTAAGCATTTTGATAAGTGTATTTGGCTCTTCAGAAAGCTGATCGAATGTTTTTATACTTGAACTTTTGTATTTCAAACTGTCAAACAACACACCTAAAAATTTCCTTTAAATGTTGTTGGAGAACTCATGTTACTTTCTATGATTTTATCATAGTAACTTGCTATTAGTAAGTATCAAAACAATAAAATAAAATAAAACAGTTCTGCAACCATAGAGCGTCAAGTTAGCAAACATATTTTCATTATCACAAATGTTGAAACTTTTAATTTTTTTTTTCTATTTAAAAAATTAATTTTAAATACCGAAACGATTGAACCGGTATAATACCGGTATTAAGGAAAACGGTATTCATATACCGGTATTTTATGCAAAAAACTAATTTCGGTATCGGTATCAATACCGGTATTCAATTTAAACGGTATTGGTATCGAAATCGGTATCGGTTGCCAACCTTGGTTTAAATCCAAGGATTTAAATTATTACCACATTTACCGACAATATTTCTTTATTTTGCGTTATTTAAATTTATCAAAATTTTTATTGTTTACTTATGTTCGCATTTTCTTATCACTCCAGGACCACTTTTACTGCCTACCAATTGGAAGAATTAGAACGTGCCTTCGAAAGAGCTCCGTATCCCGATGTCTTTGCTCGTGAAGAATTAGCCATTAAACTAAATCTGAGTGAATCAAGAGTACAAGTCTGGTTTCAAAATCGCCGTGCAAAGTGGCGTAAACATGAGCCTCCACGTAAAACCGGTTACATTAAGACAAGTACTCCGCCCAATTCCACTTTAAATACAACTTTAGCAGCGCCCTTTGCTACATTTCCACAAACAACAACAGTAACGCCGCCCGGTAGCATGGATAGCTGGACTAGTTATCAGCCACCTTATGAACTAAGTCCACAATTTAGTCTATTATCACCGGCAGCTAGTCCCTACGGTACGTACACTAGTCAATATGGTACATATGTCCACGAATCACAAATCTTTCCAATGCGTCACTTTGAATATGGTTCACCGCCTCGAGTAGAAATGTCTTCAGCTGGAGCAGCAGAAGATCCACAAAAACTTCATGCACACGACGGCACCTCGTATTTGGGTCAACCTGCAATGATGGGTGAGGAAAATGGAAACTCGGCACATATGCAGGATGTCAATTCAGTGCAATTGGTACACCAACAAAATGGTTCAGAACCTAAATACATAAGTGTAGGGCCAAATGTACAGCAAGCTTTAAACCCCTTAGAGGTCAATGGTCCTAGTGTTTGTCATTTAAGCCATGATCCTCAACAACAAACCGGCCAACAGCAGCAACAACAACATGACAATGGGGTAACAGTACTGAAGCAACATAATTATACAAATGTTGGCACACCGACGACCGGTACAGATGATGAATCAGGGTTACAAATAAAAAGTGAAGAAACTTCACCTCCACATCATCAACAACAGCAGCAGCCACAACAAAATAGTGGGGTAACTCACAGTTATGTATTGCCCCCTTTTTTGCATTAAAAGAAATGCTTGCACAACATAAAAAACCGTTAAGTGTAACGGAAATTCATAAAAGATGGCAGCAGCGCAAACAACAGGAAACGAATTTTAAGTTTCAACATTTTCGGCGGCCATTTTGAAGCGACAACTGTTCGAAAACAACAGTTGATGTGAAAGTTTTAAGACATAAAGAAACTTTAGCTTTTTTTAAATCAAGAAATTCTGAATGTGCAAAGCATTTCTCTTGTTATTTAGTTTTTTTTTTTTGTTTTTATTATATTTTAGTTTTAATTGTTTTACAGTGCTAACAACAAAATCCAAAGTCTTGTCCAAAGTCTAGAGTAAGAAATCTTTTTTTGTAAACTAAGATGTAAATTAACCAAAAAGAATTGCATTCCAAGTGCCTTAAATTAGAATTAGTCCATAAAAGCCTACAAGAGGTTTATACATTTATTATTCTTAAGTTAGTTGGCGTAAAACAAATTAATTATTAAAAACTTTTAGCTCTGTTTTAGCTTCTGTAAATCTAAAGAAGTTTAAGTTTTATAATTTGTAACTGATTCTAAAAAACGTAAATGATTCATTAGATATTTTATTAAATTCCTACACTTATAAGCAAACTTTTTGTTATAAGCTTTATTGGTTCCTCAATTCAAACCAAAAACATACTTTTCAAAATCTGAAATTTAACTTTTTAATTCCCTTTAAACGCCTTTATACTTTTAAGTTCTCAAAGTTCCATTGCTAGTTTTGTAAGTTTTTATAAGTGTAAATTTTGTATTTAACCCATAAATAACAATGCATTCTAAATGTGCCTTTAAATTATTATTTATTAACCATTTAAAGTTAAACATTTTGTAAAAAACCAATAAAATTAAACTGTTGTGTTTTCTTGTGACAATAATTAGATTTATTTTTTAGACATTTGTCTGTTAAAAATTTTGGACCAAAAATATTCTCTTATTGAATTATTTATGAATTTTTAAAAATTTCAAATTATAATAATTAAAATTTATTTTTATTGTTGCAAACTTTGTAAAGTAATCATATTTTTGTAATTAATAATAACAACTAGTTGTAACTTAATTCTTTTTTTTTATAAAATATTCATAAAATAAGTGAACTAAATATAACAATATTAAAAAAAAAAAATATAAAAAACTATACAAAATTTTAAAAGAACAAGTCTCACGCTAAGATTAAATAACTCAACAAATTTTCAAATCATAATTTTATAAAAGTCGCATTATGTCATTTTTATTCCATGCCATTGATATATAGTAAAAATGAATGAATGAATACTTTTGGTTTCATCTCAATTTCCAGATAAACAGCCATATCTTAAATTACGATTTTACCACAAATTTATTTATTAATTCTTTTCCTGTTTTAATGGTTTGTAATGGTTTTTGTTGGAATGACTGGCTTTCCTTTTTTACTGGGATTTAGCGATATCACTAGCAAGGCTCCAATAGTAATCTGTGAGCATAATAGGCTTCCATATATATGGAAGCCTACTATTCGAGAAAATGTGGGGTCAGATTAAATGCGAGTGAAGAAAATGCAATTTTTATGGCATAAAGCATCCCATTTTATACTAGTCCAACAAAACTATTTTTCGGGAAAATCATCTTATTTCTTGTTACCAAGGAAATTCTTTTTGACACCCGTGAAAGCGTTTCGTGCTTGCTTTTTATATCGCTTTTTTTCAATATGAATCTTTCTTAAGAATCACTAGGTAAATGGGAGTCGTTGTGGACGTCAATTTTAGGTCTTTGTCAAATCACATTACGTTGAAGACTCATCACCTTGAGGTTAATTTGGTATTTTCTAAAAATGTTTTGTCGATGTCGACTAAATATAGAAAATCTGACAGATTACCTTTAATTATTTTTGTTGTTCGTGTTTGTTTTTAATAATTTTATATTTAAGTAAATTTGTTATAAAAAATTACTTAAGTATATAGTATAGGGTAATTTTTAAGTGGTAAAAACGGGATAAAATTGGTACTTTTTTTTCGCTAAATTGGATATACATAAAGCCTAAATTAACATACAGTGTACTTCCTAGGGGCCTAAAATGAGGAAAAACTCTTACCCTTGATACTCTTTTACATTTGGTACATATCTCTTTTTGAAAAATTCGTATAGAGATAGTGTAGTAGGGCCCAGATTAAAATATAGGGTACTTTTTGCGATTTAAAACAGAAATACAGGTGTGTTCTAGGTTTCAACTCGAAATGAAAACGCAAAACTTTTTGAATCCGCATAATTTATAAATTGATGTTCTCAAATCCGCATGTTTTTGTGTATTTAAAGTTTTTGTTCAAAAAAAATCTATATGTCAAAAACAGCTTTTTATCAGCTGTTCAAAAAAGTTATATTTTGTTTTCTTGATTGTAATAAAAGTTATTCCTAAAATATAAACTTTTTGCATAAATATACCAAGAATCTTTGGTTTATCTTATATACAACTACAAGTGATGTTTTATACAAACAACTTTTGGATACCCAGCGGTAAATATTGAGAGGACCGCATGTGGCAGGCCTTTTTGAAGGCCTCTATACTAATATCCTGCCTTCAGAAATATGCCTTCTAGAAGGTATAAATTTATTTGTGAGAGACCTTCCAAAACATTTTGTACACAGTCGCTACTCTCTTTTTAAAGAAAGGAAGTAGTTCAGTTTAATTTTTTGTTTGTTTTTATTTACCTCTCTTTCTTTGAGAAAGGAACGAAATTGTTATGAAAGGAAGTATGGAAAGGCTTTCTCCATATAACAACCTGTGTAAAAAATAAATAAGTATGGACGAGCAGGGATTGTTTCTGATAAATAAGACCTTCAATTAAGCCTCTATAATCATTCCTGTTTGTATTAATATTTGTGTGAAAATGTATCGTTACCTAAAACGCAAAAGGCCCTATCTAACATTTGGAAAATTTAACAGGAGAAGCAAAAAACTATTAAAACTGTCAATTCATCAATTGCCTTAAACTATTTATAATTGAATTTTCTTGTAAAACCTACCAGTTGTTTCGACATTGACAATATTGCATATTATGCAAACTGTTAGTATGGTTTTAAAGCGCGTAGCATAAACCCTTTTGTAGATAGTTACGTTTGTTTTTTGTTGATAAAATCGCTAATTTTGGGCGAAAGATTCCAAAACTTATTGTGAATATTTGTGTTGATGCAATACATCAGAATCAATGAAAAATTAAATTTTTAGTTTTTGGTTAGTTGTAGACTTGTAGATTTGTAACTTGTAGTTTTATGAAACAGCGCCCTGGTCTTAAAAATTCAAATAAAATTTACGATTTTTAAATGCAGATATACAAAAATAATGTTTATGTAAGAAAAGTATCACGCCCACTTGTCCCTTTTCCACCCCAACCACCCCCCCACCACCATTTTAAACATATTATGTTTAATGTAACCATATTATTGTCGCCTACAACCATATTACGGTTAAATTAGTCTTCCATCAAGCAGCTTCAACCATATTATGGTTGCCTCTAGACATGTTATGGTTAAATATGACAATAATTTGTTTCAAAATTAACACTAAGTTAACCATTATATAGTTGTAGGTGACAATAATATGGTTATATTAAACATAATGTTTAAAATTTTCTTTAAAAATAGTTTTGTTGGAGGTGACCATATTTTAACATGTTTTTTCTCTGGGTGTAGGGGTTTCGGAAAACCAATTTCAACAGACAGACGTACGTCGTTAAATCAACTACGCTCCTCTTAAGGACCCACAATATATACACTTTATAAGGTCTAAGATCAATATTGTGAAATTACAAACGGAAAGGCAAACTTTTATTTACAGCTTAGGGTCTTCGAAAAGCACATTTCGACGGACACACGGATAGACTTACATCGTTAAATCAACTTCCCTATTCATAAGGACTCAGTATAGATACACTTTATAAGGTCTAAGATTAATATTATAGAAATTACAAACAGAATGTTTGGATTTCTTACGTCACGTTAAACAGCCCGGAGTGATTGGGGTTGAAATTAGTTACACGCACATGGGAGTTTGGTCATAATTACTTACTTATTAAACTCAATGTATTTCATTATGTACATACATAAATGAAAAAATATATGTTTTTGATCCAGATTGAATCTTGCCGTCCGACTGATTTGAAATTTAAAACATTTAGAGGAATTCAATGTCTTGAGCTATTGAGAACAGCAAAGAACAAGAAAAGATAAGTGCGGTTTTAAAACTACAATAACTTAAAAAAGTGACGAGTAATTTTGACCCATCCCTCATCATGCCGCATAGAATGATTTTGGTTGCAAAAAAATCAATTTTTCGACAATCACTTTTGAAAAATCTAATGATGGAGTTCTTTAGAGAACGGTTTTACTAATAGAAAAACATATATTATTGATATTCGTTAAAAGTCACATTTTGTTCTAGAAAAGTCTAATGAAGTTAAACAAATATTTTACCACGACAACTGATGAAAATTTTTATGCAACTAACATTTTAATGTCGTTTTTATTGAAATACGGCACCTTCTTTCCAGTTAAAAAAAATCATTTTGATTGCGTATGCAGTTTAGTTGATATTAAGTTGATATTATTGGTATGCTCGTCGAAGAATGCAGAAAAAGCACGTAAAAACGATTGCAGGAAGTATAGATTAATGTTTTCTAGAAAGTGCAATAGAACTTCAATAAATACTGAAGTAGAAACATTTTTTAAAACTAGATGAGGTAGTAAGGGAAATAATAGTTGATGAAAAAAAATTTTGATTATTTTTATTTTATTTGTATATGGGCAGTGGGCGGGGTTGATGTTGATTTAATCTAGCATGCATCTTTTGTTTGTTCTTAAATGTGTCCAATTTTAAGACTTTTGCTTATATAGGAAAAGTTTTATGCGAAAAAATTGATTTGGATTGTATGGAAGGTAGTTGGTGGGTGGCTGAAATTGATGAAACTTGGCGTGTATATTTTGTTTATTCTAGGAAATTGAAATTGAAATTGAAGACTTGTCTAAATAGGAAAAGTTTTATGCGAAAAAATTTATTTGGATTGTGGTGGCTCGTGGGCGTGGCCGATTTTTTTTTTCTTAATTTAGTCAAAAAAAAATGCTTAGTGCCAACTAATGATCTAGAACTAAACCTCATGTTTTTGTTTTGTATGAAGCTATTCCTCTGTGCACTGGGTTAAGTAAAAGTGTGCATCTGACCCCCAGATAAAATTATAGAGTACTTTTTAAGAGGTAAATCGGGGGAATAAATTGGTACTTTTTCTCTTTTTGTTAAATTTTGTATGTGTTTAAGAAAACTAATAATTCCTATAATGTTGTTTGGTACTTTTGGTACTTTTTGACAAAATTGGTATAGATATTGCATATGGACCAATGGACAGAATATGCATATTAAGAGACCCCTTGCTTTTCATATGGTGCTCAAAGCTTTAATGTTTAGGCCTGTTCGTAAGCGCATCACTGCTGTGCGTCATACAACCACTTTACACTGCCAATGCAAGTTTTCTGATGATATTTTATAGCAGGAGCCGTTTTCTACTTTTGCAGCGCAGTGATGTATTTAAGAACATGCCTTCTTTTTATTCTGAATCAGGTGGCATATTTTTTTAAGTGAACTCCACTTTAGCCATTATTTGTGACTAAAAAATTAATTACAAAGTAAAAGAATGAGAATTAAAATAATTTGGGAAATTGAAGAAAATATAAGTTTGTTATACGATCGCGGTGCTACGTCTTTCCAAGAACTAGAGGACGGAAAGAACAGTATTTCGTCTTTTAGCTATTGTATCGAATGTTTATCTCACAGTTTAGTAAAAAAAATTATGAATTTAAATTAAAAAAAAAATATTTTTATTTATGTTCCACATGGTATTCAAATCCACTTTTTAAAAACATTTGAAAATAACGTTTGAAAGCAAGTTGAAAATATATGCATTTCTCAATTTGAAAACAATTTCCCCTTTTTGTTGAGAATGCTATGATTTCCAAATCATTATCAAACGTTTGTCGTTTGAGAAAAGGTTTGATTTCAAATCACTTTCAATTTGAAATCAAACCTCCGTGTTCGTTGGGAAGGCAGATTTAATGCATGAAGTGTCTAAAATTGCTAGTGTTTTTGACATATCGGTTATTCGCCATATTATTTCTATATTGCCCTTTATTATTATTTAATAAGAGGCACAATGGTTTCAATTTAAATATGGCGCGTCTCTTATTAAAAACAAAACATAACCTTCAAAGCAAAACAACATCGAACATTGTTGCCAACATATTTCACAGTATAATGCACTTCTTTTCGTTGCAGGGTTCCCAGTTTTATTTTAAGCCTTTTCTCCAATTTGCGATTTCGCATCCCCAAAAATCCCCAAAATAACTTTTTTCTAATCCCCAAAAATCAGCACATTTTCTTAAAAATAAAATACATATTATGTCAATGGAAAAATATGCATACATTGATTTATTTAAATACGTAAATCTATTTGTGTAATATTATTATAACTAATGTTATTTATTTTTTGAGTTCTACGTATCTATGTACACATGGATAGCATGCAACAAGAGTAACGTAAAAACGCAAAAGAAAAATAATTTTGCGTCAATTTTTATCATTTCAAAAACTAGGGAATCAAAATCTTCTGATTCATCAGCCAGTGCAATTTTGTTTTACATGTTGTTTGTTTAAAAAGTGCATTTTGAGATAATTGAATCAATTTGTCACAGCAAGCTGCATTATTTCATAATGTGTATTTATTCTTATTATTTCTAATAACTTATATTGCATTCTGTTGCAAATATTGATTTTGGTTGTATTCATTACAGAAAAAGACTAGTTCAACAGAAGTAACGCTAGTTGGTACAAAAAGCATATTTAAAACTATTTCAACAAGTTCTTGAAAAAGTTTTAAACCGCAAAAAAGACTAAAATACCCACATCTTGACCAAATCGGTCTTGCCATTGCAAGAATGAAATTTATAATAATATATTATCCCCAAAAATCCCCAGCGAAAAAAGTGCTTTTCCTCTAAAAATCCCGTGGGGATTTTCACGAACTTTTTATCCCCAACTATAAAAAAAAAAATCCCCAATTTGGGGATAAATCCCCAAAACTGGAAACACTGTTTCGTTGTGCAATAAAAATCAAAAGGATTTTGTGTTTGCATTTGAAAATGGAGCAAATCGCGTTTTTTTATCTTTATTTTTTAATGTTTTCGGAATGAGTTAAATTTGTCAAATTTTTTGATCGTATTTTAAAATAAAATCTTTAAAAGTATAAAAAGGTTTTGTTATAGTTTTTTTATGCCCCATACAAATAACTTTATTTTATTTCATAACTAAATACAAAATATATTAGAAAAAGTTACATTTTTTGTATTTTATTTTTTTTTTATATATAAATTTAGCAAACCGTTCCTTTGTATTCCTTGAGATGTCTTTAAATTTACTTTTATACATACAAATTCATATCTTACTTTTGTGTAAAATTATTATAACCCTTTTGTTTTATCTCCTCCCAATTGGTGGCTTCAAAAAATCTATGTTGTTTAATTTTTTCATAATCTAAACGATCTTCGGGCAATTGCTGTAATAATTTTTCCAATAAATCTTTGGCAGCATCAGATATTTCAGCATTTTCTGGATATTGTACAAAACCATACAAATCGATTTGTCCGGGATGAGCAGCTTTAAATGACTGAATTTTGAAGATTTTTTTATTTGTTATTATTATTATTTTTCAACTTTGTAAGTTAACAATAAACAAGCACTTGGGTTTAAACGGGAAAATTGTTCAAAAATAAACATTTTAGATATACATACAATAATTAACGTGAAAAACATGCGATTAGGTGACTATTAAAATGAAAGCGAAAAAATTTTAAATTACTTGTGCAACCACCAAAAAAAAAAAAATGAAAAGAAAAGAAAAATAAAACACCAAAATATATTATTTAGGAATTCAAGATGTTTTGCGCTATTTAAGATTTTTGTAGTACTTATTTTTATGAGTAAATTGTAAATCTTTTTTTAAATTTTTTTTTAAAGCATTAGCAATGTTTTTTTTTTAATAGCAGTTTGTTTTAATAAAATTATTGATTTTATTAAAAAAGTTAGCATTTTTAGATTTTCTAATTAAATTTCATTAATTATTATATTATATATTAATTATATGATCTTTTTCCTAATTTGATGACATTTTAAGGATTTTGCAACTTAGTTTTGGCAAAATCGATAATTTTTCAAAATTATTGAAGAGTAAATTTTTTTTTTAAATCTGTGGTTACTTTATTTTTTTATGTTTTGTATAACATTAGAAGCAAGAATTGTAAAATTCGCCCAAATGTAGAAATCTGGATTTAAATATTGGTTGTTAAAAATCAAAACGAGCGTCAAAATAATTTTTTTTTAAATATTAATTTCCAATAAAACATAAGTAGTATGTGTGTTAAACAAAATTTGATCTATATATCGTTACCTAAAACGCCAACGGTCCTATCTAACAGTTTGAAAATTTAACAGCTGAAGCAAAAAACTATTAAAAATTATAATTGATAAATTACTTTAAACTGTTTATAATTTAATATATGTACATATAAATAAAGTGTTTGCCAGTAAAACAACTGGCAACACAACTGGTAGTTTTGGCAATTGACAATGTTGCATATTACGCAAACGGTTAGTTAAGTCTTATAGCGTTCATCATATATAATGACTTCCAAAGCGAACTTATACAAAGTTTTTATACAGTTTTACTACAGTATTTTAATCATGTACATGTACAAATACCGAACGTTTCGGCGACAATTGGGTCTACGTACCGGAACGACTTGGAGCATCAATTGCAGGATTGTCAACCCGATTGTCAACAAGTATGTATATATTTTCTTTTTTCTTCTGAGGAGCAGTATATACCGGCTAACCTGCTCCGTATTTTATTGGTTCGTGCCGGAATAGAGACAAACCCCGTACCATGGCATTGCTCTGTTTGTCAACAAATCCTGCACACTAACAGACCATCAGTTAAGTGCACAGTTTGTTACCAGTGGTGTCACTTTAGGAAAGAGGACAGCCGTAACTGCAGGAGATTAAGAGCACTACGGCAATGGAGTGAGGACTTCGTTGCATCCTGCTGTACCAACCGGAAGCGAAGCCAACGACGTTCTCATCTCCTCCCTCCCCGCAGCAACAACAACAGCAGACACAACACCAGTAGATGCTTGCGCCATAGATTGCTGCAAATAACCCTGAAGTACGATATTAATGCAGTTTAATTGTACCGGTCTCCTAAATAAGATCACTGAGGTAAGAAGATTTATGCAGCTACACAAAGTCATGATAGCAGCGATCCAAGAGACGAAATTAACACCCAACTGCCGACGGGAAGACGGGATTTTTGGAAATTCGAATGTATAGAGGCTAAAAAGGGTAAAAACGTGTAAATTCGCTAGCCTCATATCTTCTAAAATAGAAGAGATACGAAAAAATTTATTACTTATCGTTGTTTATTAAAAAATAAGCAGACAGGTGTTTGGTTATTTTTGAAAGTCGACCCTTTTGCGGAGTAGACGGCTTAAACCTGTACTTTTTTGTCACCCCATCTATCTTTAAAAACTGGACTTTTTTGTCACCCCATCTATCTTTTAAACCAAAAAACATAGAAATAAAAATTATATCACATTCGTAACTTTTTCAAAATCGTATATATTTTTGGCAATTTTTTTTATTAAATCATGGGCTCTCACTACATTGGGGAGAAAAAATTTATCAAACAGGGGAAATTTGTGATATAAAATTCTTTTCGTTTACCCTTCCGTTCAACATGTAGTACTTTTTGAATTTTGTATAATGTTGAGCTTAGAAACAAAAAATTATTGGTGCAGGGTCCTCAGTGAATGAGAACCTAAAATGCCGGGTGAATGAGAAATTTCGGCATGCTGGCAGATGTCCGTGTTCATTGTAAATAAACAACATAAGCTGCGTTGCAATAGAGGTTAGACCATTCCAGCTTCTAAGCAATTTGAAATGTAAGTCATATATTAAAGCTGCCACCTGTGTACAGCTGTCTACTCTCAGGGGCGTTGGTAGACGCATTTTATTTGGTTGGTGTTTTGAACACCGTGAGGTAAGACTGTAGGTTAGGTACTTTCGTTATCCCATTATATTTCTGTTCTTTTTGGTGTATTTCTCGCAATAAGACAATTTAAAAATTCACTTGACAAAAGCAAATGAAGAACAAATTAAAACATATCAAGAAAATGTTGTAAAATTCTTTATTTCATAAAAATTATTTAATGAAAATTAAATTTGATGAACTTTAGCCTAATTAAAATATCAAAATTTGGATTAAAAACCAACCATAAACAGTTCAATAAAATAACCACAATATTAATTATATCAAGATAATTTCAAAAATTTGGATTTCCCTACATGATTGGAGAAAATATAGCCTAAATATATAATTCAGTTCATAGGCTATATTTAGATTCCCTCAAGAAAAAATGTATTCCTTATATTTGGCTTCTTTTTATATATAATATAACTATTTTAAGTGTAGATCATGTGATGGATGTCTTTTAAGTTTGTTGTAAATTAAATAACAGCTATTTACCAAATATACTTTGCTCTAAGATCATTTAAAAATTGTTTTTCTATAGAAGTAATGTCCATTTTTATGTATATAAAAGCTAGCGGATACGCCCCCCACATAGAAAAAATACAATTCCATTAAAATCTTGTAGATGGTTTCGAATAGGCAGAACTGCCCTCTATCTCCCTTGTGTTTCTAGTTTGTAGATGTTTTATTTTGAAGCCATTAGTGAAAGTATACCTTTCCAACGGATGTATTGTTTAGTTGTTTTCAAGTTATAAAATGTCGAACATAGGACAACTTATTTTTAAATAGTTTTTCAAAATGATCCATGAAAATTAAAGATATATATATATATATATCGTCGGATTAATATGCAAACCTTCTAAATCCACTTTTTAAGTAAATTGAGATTATGATGCCGTGTGGTAAAGAAAGATTCGCCTCTTCGACTAGCATGTAGTTTTTCTTCAATTTGAGTATTGAAGTGTGTTAAGCCAACTATATTTTTTGTTTTCCTATATAGCTGCAAATATGAAATACAAAAAGTTTTTTGTCTCTCCTGTAAAGTGTGCTAAAAGGGAGTTAGAATGTTTGCATATTAAGCCGACGATCTGTAAAACAAAAATAAAGTCACAGCACAAATTAATTAAATAAGATCAAGCAATAGGTATTAATATTTCTTAAACACTTACCAAACCCAAAAATAATTCATATAGAATAACACCATAGCTCCACCAGTCAGAACGGAATGTTAATGGGCGTTCGGGAGCAACAAAATGTTCATTCAAAGCCTTTGGACTTAAAGCTTTATGTATGCAGCTGTCCGATGAAACTCCTTCATTTTGATAGAAATACGTTAAAAGTAATTGACCATTTTCATTTAATAACAAATTGTCCATATGAAGATCACTACAATAAAAATACTGGTGATAAGACGATTGTAAATGAGAGTTTCAAAGTTGAATTTACCTTAAAATAACACTTTTTTCGTGTAAAGCCTGTATAACAACCAGTAATTCTTGTGCCCATATTTTAAGTTGTGTTTTTGGTATTTTTGTATGGAATGAAGTAATTTTACGTGGACTTTTACGTGGAGATCTTTCGGGAGAGTTTAAATCTTTAGTAACTTGTAAAGTATTTGACACTGATTGTAACAACTCTTTTGAATTGTTTACTAATTGATTAACTTCTAAAGTATTGCTGCTGGGTTTGGAAATTGTGTGCGAGTTCACGCTCACATTTGTTTCATTAAAAAGTCGAGTTACTTGCTTTGGATTATTTATGAAATGCACATAATCGATCAATTTACCACCCAAGGCCAGCTTAAGTAGTAAAAATATTTTTTGATCTGATTGAAAAAATGCCAACAAGTCTACCATGTAAGGAACATGTTGTGGCAAAAATACCGTTTGTGTGGGCGAATTGCTAGAGGGTTTCTCAATGCCTTTCATAACATAAGAAGGTTTGAAAGCTTCAGTTATACATGTAACATGTAAAACCTTATTACCCAATAAACTATTTACTTTATATTTTGCCATATGATTCCAAGGCCTTTCTAAATAAAGACCCGAGCAATCTGAGGCGGTATTTCCCGATACGTCAATGGAGAGTTGAAAGTTATTTTTGGGCGACAAGGTTAATGATCGCTGAGAACTCTTCAAAAAGCGTTCATGAATGTCTTCAGCACGAGCTAAATATTTTGAAATTTTAGCTTTTGCAATAAATTTTCTTTCCTCATTGTTATCATCTTTAGAGCCGTACAATAAAATATCGACTCCCTTTTTATAGCGCACATGAGCTTCCATATATTCTAAGTTTGCTTCAGCTTGTACAGCTTGAGAAAACTCTAAAGCAGCTTCGTATATATAATCGCTATCATCGCTTTCTATGGAGGCCATGGGGGTCAAAAAATGTTTTGGATGATTTTTAACATTTGTGGTATATTCCACTTTAAGACTTTCATCATCATCATCATCATCATCATCTTCTTCCTCATCGCACCCTTCCCTTAACACCAAGCCATGAGCAATTTCCTTTTTTAGTTCATTTGCATTTTGTTGCTGTGTTAGTAAACTTTGATCATGATTAATTGCTGACTTTTTCTTATCATTCAATTCTTTTCTGGCAAAATCTACCTGATCTTGCAGTATTTCAAAATTAATATTAAAACCTTTAACGGCTTTATGTACCAATGATTGAATTTTATTTGGAGGCATTGTTTCGTTGAAGAATTGGGCAAAGGCATGACATTTATACAATGCCGAATGTTGGGCGGCATAGTCCAGTAGTTGTAATATATATTCTTTACGTTTTTGTATGACATTCTTGTCGAAACGTTTAAAAAATGAACAATCTATTGGTTCCGGTAAATAACCAGGCAATTGTAAACTTTTGTGGCGTTTTTTAAGATCGCGATGCAAACGTTTGATATCGTGAAAACGGCGCCATACAACAATTTGTGTTAAAGCCTGTGGCACGGAACGAGGAAAAACCTGTCGAGGTAATATACATACATATATAAATAATAATATAATTGAGGCTTTACTGTGTGTAAAATCAGAAAAATATCTTACTATGGAAGTAATTTTATACAATGTATAACCCCCCTTATGGGTTTGGGTGTCAGTAACCGTAAAATTGTGAATCCAGCCTCCTAAATCAGGTGCCATATTGGTATTTTCGTAAAAAGGTTATTTAATTTTTTAAATTGACATTTGTTTGAATTACATTTGTATTTTTAAAATCACTTTTGTTCTTTTTTTAATTGTTTTCTTTTTATATTTATTTTTTTCTTCTGCATCAAATTAGCCAAATAAATAACAAATGCTTCTTCTATTTTCCTTAAAAAGACATTCAGTAGGCAATGAGCCAATTTAGACTAGACTAATTTTTAGTCGCATTAACTTTTGTTCTTTCCAAACTACACTGGATTAATTATTCTGGCATAAAATTGTATACGTACACGCGGCTTTGTATGTGTTGGTATTTTTTTGTTTTTTTTTGACGTTTGGTGTTCGTTTGCTGTAAACATAAAAACATTTCGGGCGCCTAACACCCTCTGTTTTTATATTCATGTTTACAAGACGGTGAACAACTTACGATTAAAATCGCTCTGCAAAAAAGAAAACACTGAACCTGTTTTTTTCAAAAGTGTGTATGTATTGGTTTTGTTCTGCTAATGCGGGGTTGAAGCTGGATTAAAAATTATGCCAACCAAAAACGACTCTCTTCACCTCTTTCGCCTACAAACTGTCGTTTTCTGCCAGAACAATTATTCTAGTGTAAATTGGCTCAATGATATCATTATTAATCAAATTAACGGTACACTGGCTTCGAACAACAACAACAAACGATTTTTCTACATTCGTGTACAACAGTGTTGCCGCACTTGGTAGGTTCCTACCAAATTAGGTAGTTTTGAAATGTGTTGGTAGGTTGGTAGGATTGGTCGTAAATTTGGTAGTTTTTTAAATTTCAGTTTTATTTCAATACATTTTTTTAATTTTCAGTTTTAATTTTGTTCTTTTGTAAAATTTAAATAAGTTTAATTTGAAAAAAAAAATCTTAAATAAAAATCGTTATGTCCACAGCAATCTGCTTTTATATCAATTATCTTGCTGACAACAAGACAACAAGTTAGAAATGAAGAACTGAATTTAGTGATGTTCTTAGTCACTAATAATTTGCCATTTTTACTAATGGATAGTCTGCCAAATTTATTAAGAGAATGTTGCCCGGACTCCGCTATTGCTAAGAAATTACATTGTGCTAGAACAAAATCCACCCAATTAATTGACACAATAGCACAACAAGGTCGCAAAGGTGTAATATCTGCCTTACAAAATAAAAAATTTTCTTTAATTGTCGATGAGACAACTGATGTTTCGTCTAAAAAGTGTGTGGTTTTAGTGGCTAGATATGTGGATAATGGTCGAGTGCGTGATCGATTCATGGCATTATTAGAAGTTGTAAAAGCTGATGCAATGTCTATATACAATTTGATTAAAGAATTTTTTTAATAAACACAACATCCCGTTTTGCAACATGATTGGATTGGCCACGGACGGAGCATCAGTGATGGCAGGAAATATTGGAGGACTCAAAACTTTACTGCAGGCGGAGAAAAATTTTTTCTTTTTGAAGTGCACCTGCCACTCACTGCATTTATGTTCCAGTTATGCTTTTAAAACGATTCCGAATAGTTTGGAGACTCTCTGCAGGAATATATATTCATACTTCTCATATAGCTTCAAAAAGTACTGTGCCATTAAGCCCCACAAGATTTTGGGGATTAGCAATACAAGGTGGTTATCATTGGAAGCAGTAATTGCAAGAATTGTTGAACAATGGGCTAGTCTAAGACTGTATTTTATTTCATGTACGTTAGAAGTAAATGGTATTCGCGCAACTGCTTTAGCTGAAGAAATGAATCAATCAAGTAAGATTTATTTTCTATTTTTATCTTACATTTTGCCTGTAATAAATAATCTCAACAAAGAGTTCCAAAGCGAAAAAAGCAGATTGCCTTATTTATACAGCAGTATTAAAACCACTTTTATTTTAATTTTGTGTAACTTTGTCCAAAAAAAAATATATTAACGAAAATTTAAATTTCGACTATGAAAATAAAAATACACATTTAAAAATTGGGACCATTTTTATCGGAGCAAAAGCAGAAGTTTTTTAAGAGATCATTTTGATAATGATGACATAGTTGCAATTAAAACTAATATAGTGCAGTTTTACATTGCATTTTAAAATCAACTTAAAAAAAGATTTGACTTTGATAGATCTGACTTGCAATTTTTGAAATTAATAACACCACCTAAAACTTTATCTAAAAATGGCAAATCAATTCTGCCTTTGTTATCAAAGTTCGAGCAGTTGGTAGATTGTGATAGCGATAAAATTGTATCTCAGTGGAATTTACTAAGATTTAGTGATCACAACTTGAATGATGAAATAGAGATTGATGTTTTTTGGGGAAAAGTTGGCAAAATTAAAAATGGTCTCAATGAAAATATTTTTAGCGATCTAGTTAAATTTGTTTTCAATTTATTGTCTTTACCGCATAGTTCAGCAGCTGCGGAAAGAAAATTTTCAACGCCAGCGTTAGTAAAAACAAAACTCCGAAACAGACTGGATTTATGTTCATTAAATAATATTATGATGTGCAAGGAAATGATAAATAAAACTGATTCGCAGTATATATGGTCAGCAAAAAGAGACTTTAAAAACTAAAATTTTTTCCAAATATATACTTATGTGTGGTTTTTTACTTCCATTATTACAAATGAATTGTTATTTATTTTTATAAACATACATATTCATAAACATTGTTATGTATAAACTTTTTGTTATGTTTTTTGTTTTTGAATAAATATGTTTCTTTAATATAAATTCCATTGCTTTTAATTAATTTCTTTTTGGTAGGTTGACACGCGATTTGGTAGTTTTTGAAATTAAATTTGGTAGGAAAAAAAATTTGTCAGTGGCAACGCTGGTGTACAAGTCGAATTCACTTGTTCCTGGCAGTGATGCAGGAACTTTTAGAGGTAAAATCAGCAAAAAATCACAATTTTTCAAGATTTAAAAATCTTCAAAACTCCATTTATTTAATTTCAAATAATTTCAAAATATACGCCCATTTTCTGGAATTAGAAATCGATGATAGTTTTAAAAGTAGTTCTACGAAATATCTATAAATTGTCGTCAAAGTATGAGATATAAAAAGGAAATATTTTTTTTTACATTCAACACAGAAAAGTTTAAAAAATTTGTTCGATTTTAATTTCTCTCAAATGCGATTTTCAGAACATGGCTGATAATTTTTGGATATCTTTACATAAAAACTATAAAATGTATTTTAATAGAATCTGGGAATTTATTTCTCATTGTGAGTAACATTTATTATATAAAAATTTTCATATTAATCGAATGTGCATTCTTAGTCAAATTACAATTTATAAAGCTTTCAAGCTTTAATAGAAAATATTCCTGGAAAATATTGAAGGAATAAGACTTTATAAAAGTATAAAAGCTTTTAAATTTAAATATGAATTAGAATACAAAATCGATTAATTTAAATTATAAAATGTTTGTATTGATATATTTTTTTTTATTATATATATTTAGCTGGTGAGGCCTAACTCCATTTGTGAAAATAAAAATGCAAAATTTTTTTATTTAATTTTTCCCGACGTTTCGTGAATTTTATGTTCACTTCTTCAGGGGATTCGTCTATTCATATAAAAGAAAATCATCAACATTTAATAATACAATAAATATACATGTATCGAACTTTATAAAATGAATTATTATATTAATATTTAAATATGAGGAAAAAAGTAATTTTGGAAGAACATGTTTCTAGTACGTTTGTATATTCTCTTTCTTTGTTTAACTAAATTTTTTTGATTGTTCAAAAGTAAACGAAAAAATGATAAGTTGTTTATAATTTCGGATAACAGAGGCAATACCAGATAATAGAGGTAACTTAAATCAATGCAAATAAATTTTTTTTTCTAGTTAATTAATTACGAATAATCAAGGCCCTACTGTAAATAAAAAAAAAACATGCAACCAAAAATCATCGTATAAACGCAAAGCGATTTTAAAAGTTGCTTCAAAAGGGAATCAAGAAAAAAAAACGAAGTCGTAAAAGCCATCATGTGAATGAATTCTACTCTACTAATAAAGAAAAAAATCAATTAAATTAATTATATAATTTTACTTAAGTAATGAGATAAAAAATTTCTATAAAAAAAGTGACACCGCCGAATAGCTGTAATCAGAATGCTAGTGGTAAAGGAGGTCGTACTGATGGTGGCTTCATAGGTCGTGGTGGTGGATTCTAAGGAAACAACATTGGTCATTGAAAGGAGTGGTCGTCCAACAGGTAGCCGCCATGCGGATGGTGGATTTGACCAGGATAATCGTTGAGGATTTGCCGGTGGTAATAAGGGAACAAATAATTTTATTAAAAACCCTGATAACTTTTGAAGTATGTATTTAATTTTTTGGTCACAATTAATTGGTTACACGTACGTTTACCTCCATTTCCAGACCCATGCAAGAAGTGGAACGTCATAAAGCAGCCATAGAAATAACGATACGTGGTACATACTTTTCTCAAGTCTAATTTCCTATGAATTTGATTATAATTTTATTAATAAAATATTTAATTAAAAATGAAAATTAGAAAAAATGTAATGTATTTTATGAAGGTTAGTACTAACCAATTTTTACGTTATGAATAACTAGTTAGTGCTAACCAATATTTACGTTAAGACTAACTAGTTAGTGTTAACCACTATTTAGGTTATCATTGACTAATTAAAAGCAGCAGAGTAAACAGTACAGATATATGTTCCGTAGTCGAGTGGAATTCATTAGTTAGAAAGAGAGGCAAAATCACATGTACACAAGAGTTTCGGTTAGTTTTTTCATTTTGCTCTTAATAAACTAATAGAAACTGTAACCAATATATTGGTCAACACTACCGGTTATATAACTAGTAAAATGACCGGTAGTCTTCTTGTAGGGATCTTTACTGCTTACTCTGCTGCTTTTTATTAGTCAATGATAGCCTAAATAATGGTTAAAGCTAACTAGTTAGTCATAACGTAAATAGTGGTTGGCACTAACTAGTTATTCATAACGATAATATATCAGCACTAACATCTATCTATCTACATATATATATTATATATGTTAAAATCAAACGCTGTGTCTTAGTCTCGCTAAAACTCGAAAACTACTTGACCGTTTTGTATTAATTTTTTTTGTTTTGTTCGTCTAATCACGAGGAAGGTTTAGAAAAAAAGAAAGTTCAGAAAAGCCCAAAAGAAAGGTTAAAAAAATCGAAAAAAGCGAAAATTGTGTGAAAATTGTGGATTAGTCTGCTTAAACTCGATAATTGCTTGACCGATTTCAATGATTCTTGTTTTGTTTTTTTGTCTTATCTGGTTGCGGAATAAGAAAAAAAGCCAAAAATAAAAGTCGACAAATCAAAAAATCTAAAATGTACGTTTTGTATGCAAATTTGACTTAATACCACCGAAAGGAATTGTATTTCTTCAGTTGGTGGCGGACCCATTGTTTGACGGAAACAAACCAAACCCATTTAATCATCCTATTTAAATTAATAAAGCTTATAAAAAATAAATCATAAACAAAATGTTTATGATTGAGCGTCATAATCTCTAAATTAATTAAACTGTTATTGTAAAAAAAATAAATATATTTGTGCCTTATAGGAGGCCAAACCACTTGACCGATGGCCTTGAAATTTCTCAGCATGTAGCTGTGACCCTGGAAGAGACATAAGGCTACATAAAATTGTGACTGGGCAAAGGGGCGATGCCACGCACATACAACCCAAAATTTAAAATCGTGTTATCTGACGTTTAATTAAGAAAGTGGGCATAGCCCCACCCATTTATAAAAAAAGTAAAAATCTTATATCCAATGATATGAAATTTTCACAGAAGGCTATTGTTCTGAATTAATGAGCCCTTGGGTTCAAAAAGGTGTGGTTGGACAAAGGGGCGGTGCCACGCCCATACAACCAAAAATTTCAAATCACTAAATGTCAGTCACTACAACTGAAAATTTTAAATCGTCTTATTTCCAATACCATTTGACGTGGGATGATGATATTTACCACACATGGAGTTGCGATGAACAGAAATACGTTTAATAAAAATTTGCGTCTCTTTATAGAAAAAAATAAAAACCATATCTAATAAACTTCTAAGCCTATCTTCATTAAATTTTGACACCAGTCCTAGGCTATATCTATATAAAGTCCTGATTCACACCCACATTTTTAATTTAGATAATTTCTTCTTCGAAAAAAACTATTATAACAGAAAAGTATAAAGGAACAGATGTACTGTTGCCACGCATTCCGATGATACCAACTGATTTGCCATTCGACTTCAAACGATTGCAGTTTCCTGTTCGGTTAGCGTTTGCGATGACTATAAGCAAAGCCTAAGGTCAATCTCTGCAAGTTTGCGGCTTGAATTTAGCAAATCCATGTTTCTCGCATGGACAACTTTATGTTGCATGCTCGCGTGTTGGAAAACCCACTGATGTATGTATATGCTTTTGCTCCAGATGGAAAAACTGAAAACATTGTATATCGATAAAACAAAAGTGTCTAAACTTGGTACAGTACACAGACTCTCAAAAAAAGGTGGGCCTGGAGAAGTGGGCGTAGCACCGCTCGAACAAAGTCCTTAAAGTTTTTTTATATCTGGAGAACGGCAAGACCTAAAGTTTTCAAATTAGGCACAAGCGTCTTGGTTATCAATGAACAACATCCGACAAAATTTGTTTGGGATTGGTGAAGTGGGCGTGGTACTAAATATATTTTTTTTATATATAAAGAACTATATTGATACCCTTCACCACAGATGGTGAATAGGGTATATATAAGTTTGTAATTTCTATAATAATGATGTTAGATTCATAAAGTATATATATTCTGGGTCCTTATGAGGAGCGAAGTTGATTTAAAGATGTCCGTCTGTCCGTTGAAATGGATTTTCCGAAGACCCCATATATGATGGGGGCCAGGTTATTATACATCTATGTCACATATGGTCCGGAATTGTTTGCTATTGAAATTCAGCAAAATCAGTCCACAAATGGCTGAGATATGAGTAAAAAACTACGACTGCCTCAAATTTTTTCCTTTAAAGGTCCAATTAGACGTGACATTACCATACCAACACTGTATTACCAAAACGACATAAACATACCATACAAACCAATTATGGTTTCTACGGTCATACAGTGGCTATGTAATACAGTGTTGGTAATGTGGTTTTTGTTGTTGTTTTTTTTATACCCTTCACTACAAGTGGTGGATTTTATTTGTAATGTGTTTAATTTTACGCATACACATACACATTAATGCATGTATATGACCCAGCGGGAAAACTCAGAAGACCTTCTTACTTCAGGCCTTTTTAAAGGCCTGCTTAAAAGATTTTTTGATTCAATTACTATTCTTATCTAACTGCTAAAGAAGGCCTCATAGAAGGCCTCCGCTCTTTCGTATAAAAGATAAGATACACCTTCCATACTCGCTTCTATGAGAAGGGAGAAGAGAAGGAGTAACATTTTTTGTATTGTTTTTTTTTTTGCACAAGCAAAAGCAAAATCAATTTTTTTTGGTCCCGTTACCCTTCTTATGTACCTGCTGAAGAAGGGAGAGCGGAAGGCCTTCTCCGCAATGACAACGTGTGTAAAAAAGATATGAGTATGGAATGGAGCAAGAAGGCCTTGTACATCTAAAAGAAGGGGTACAGAGGCCTTCTAGAAGGCCTCCCTACTCCTTCTTTTTCCCGCTGGGGATATGCCGCTCACATAAAGAAACAAACTCATAGACTCAATAGTTGCTAAGTTGCTAAGTTCTCTCCTGAGACTGATGATATTGCGAGTTCGAATCCCAAAAAGATATTTTTTTTTAATTTAATTTTTTTATGTTCTAAAAAACGATTTTAAGATTATAAAACGAATTTCAAACATCAACTTTGGCAAAAGAGGAAAGGGCTTAGGTACATATATAAATTTGTTGTTTTTTTATATTCTTTGACATGGCGAAATGAAAAGTGTGCGTTACTCAATTAATATTTATTTATACCTATCTAAAGAACGTTATTTATGTATTAAACTTTTTGTTCTTATCTCATCATGGTGAAGGGTATATAAGATTCGGCATAGTCGAATATAGCACTCTAACCCTTCGTTTCCACATGCAAGTGCAAGTTCAAAAAACTCAATACACTCAAACATTTTCACTAACATTCACACGTTTCGTTGATAATACGTATACACTACTTGCAAGTAATTACTTGCATGTGGAAACGTAGGATTACTTGTTTTATATTACTTTCTGTAATATAAAATCTATTTCTGAATTGTATTCTCAAATTTTTGATTCCAAATATTGTTCAACTAGCATTTATATTTTAAAATTTTAAAATATTTAAACAGGAAATAAGAAAAAAAATCTATATTTTTTTAAGTACTGAAAACTATATTAACGGTCTTAAATCGTTTCGTTTTCTAAATCGATTTCTATTACATACCTGATTATTTTATATATCGCACACTTAATCATTAACATCCACAAACAAAATAAAATAAATTAAATTTTCTTTATTTGTGGATCTTAATTTGATTTAAAATTTAAATTACGTTTTTGAAGCCCGTTTTTTGCCTCTCCTGAGAATTTTTTGAATTTTGAGTTGTGACTGTTTATGATTTATTGTGCGATATATAAATGTTTTTATTTGATTTTGGGTGCGGTCATAGTTAAAAACATATCTAAAAAAGTCTTCATTTATGTATTTTTAAGGAGAAGTCGTTGCGAAAATTAAGGATAATAAGCAATTACTTTGCGATATTGATTAATTATATTTTCAATAATAATTATTAATTGGCATTACTTACAAAACACAACTCTGGGAAGTAAATCCGGCATTAAAATATGCGTTGCCAATTGTTTCACATTCTTAAAAGCTGCAAAGCTACAAAAAAGAATGATACAAATATATAAATGTCAAATTCAAAAACCATGTATGTAACATTTGCATGTGTTAAAAAAAGACGACCGCATTGTTAGCATTTTAGGTGCGGCCATATTGATTGTAGCAAGCGACAAAGAACGAAAAACTAGTGTGACAACGATTCTATACAAATCGAAAAAAGCAGCGGCGGCGTAAAGACGACGGCGATCATCAATTATTTGAAAAGTGTGTATATATTCAATAATTAATAAAAAATAATAAGTAAATAAATAAAACAAGCAAATAAAAATAATGCAAAAATAAATTGGCATAGGACTTGAAGTGTTTAAGAGTTTTAAATTTGAAAAACAAATAAAACAAACAAATTCTTTCTCTTCTTCTCTGACCAGGATTTACACAGCGACGACCATACCCTGCGTACACCCAACGACATTGAAAAAATACAACAAAAAAAAAAAAAAAAAAGAAGCGGCGCTTGTCAGAGAATTTACACAAAATAGAAAAACGTAGTAGAGAAAAAGTCGAGCAAAAAGCTTAAAACAGAAAGAAAAAATTCGGATCGAAGGCGACGAACAATTTTTTTTGAAATCACACAAAAAAAGCACAACGACGCCGGGGTTAAACGAAATTTTTTTAATTTTAAATTAAAAAAATCTCAAAAAGGATTTTTTATAAAACAAGTTTTATTATATTCTACTCTACACAAATTAAATATTTTGCACAATGTCTGAACGTGAAAATAATGTTTACAAGGCTAAATTAGCCGAACAAGCGGAACGCTATGATGGTGAGTAATACAGAAAAAAAAAATTTATAGACCTCAATAGTATTTTTTTTTTTTGAAAAGGTGTAAAAATCGCTTTAGTAAATTTTGGGAACTTTTAGCCCTCTGGAACACTTTTTGGATTAGTAAAAGGGGGCAAGAGTTACAATTAAAAAAAAAAAAATTTTATGACTAAAAAGTGTGTATGCATGTGCTTTAAATTTTAGGGCTGTTTGCTGTGTCTGCTGTTAAACTAAAGTTTTGGTGCGTCAGCAGCACCAGTAGCCAAGACATGGGCCTAAAAAACCGATGAGTAAATTTTTCGTATAAATCGCTATATTTAAGCAAAAAAACCAGTATTTTACCGGCTTTGATTTTTGGCGTGTTTTTGAAATTTTCTTAAAATATGAAACCGAAAAATTTTAAAATTAGTTTCAGACATAACGTTCTGTTAAAAAAAATCAAGTGTATACATAATTTTCCATGAAGAGTTTCTTAAATTGGGGGTGGGGGTTAAAAACCCAAAAGATGTTTTTATAGGGTGGTGTCGAGAACTTTCTATAAAAATTTCTTTATTCTGCAGGACAAAGGAGATTATTATTTATTAACTAGAAGTGAATTGAATTTTTTTATGCAAAATTTTTTCTATTTCAAATACATTTTGTAAAAAATGTGGTTTTTACTTCTATTAACATCATCGTAATTATCTTCGTCATCATGATGTTTTTTTTCGCTATATCTTCTATTTCACTTGCTTTATTTAGTAGATTTAATATCATGTTTGCGAGAATAGTTCAGCTATATATAAACATAATTCGCATTTTACTTTTTTTCTCTCTTATTGTTGCATTCTCTTTTTCTTCGTTTTCTTAATAATTTCTTTTATTTTTTAATTTTCCTATTCTATTATAATTTTTTTCCATTTCTTTCCATTTTAGAGTTTTATGTTGTTTTTTTGCTTTGTTCATTTTCTTGTTTATTCTTTGTTTCGTATAAGCGCGAAAAATCGATGAATGAATCGATCGTTGTTGCTCTGCGCGTTGACAACCGCAAGAAGGCTTGCCAGACGGTCTTGATTTTTTTTTGTGAACAAGAATTTTCAGTGCGAATATATTGTCGTTTTTTTTTAAAGCCCAACCAAAAAAACACGTTATTTCTTAAAATTTGCTTACAGTTTTTCTTAAACAAAGCTGTATAAAAAGCAAATAAATATTTCATCGTTTCAAAATTTGAAAGTTTACTTTGAACTTTTTAATGGATATGGGTAATTCCAAAGTGTTGAACGTGACAGTCGTACGCATCAAAAATGCAATAACATCTTAAACAACAAATATTTTTACGTTCTCTTAACCCTTAAATTATAGCACTAAGAAAGCACTGCCATCTATGCTAAAGTTTATGGTGGGCGCGATTCTAGGTCAATGATAATTTCAAAAGAAGAAGCGGTTCGAACGTGAAAAAATAGAAGAAGTTTTTGTGGCCATTTATAAAAAGGCGTAATTCAGCGAAACCTGGCACAATTTTTTAGTCAAACTACATTCAGAACTTTACGTAGCAAGGTAACATTTAAATGTCTTTGGTTGGATTCCAAAATCTTCTATTTTTTTTTTCGAACGTGATATTTTTTCCATAATAATTTAAATGAATAATGATTAAAACAAAATAAAAATTTACCGTTAATACAATAACATATTTTTCTTCGAACTCTTAGATTACAGACCATGTAAGAAAATTTTTTTGGAATAATTTTTATCAAATATCACCTCTTTTAAGGAAGATAATATTAATGAAAACATACAATAAAACATTCTCACAAATAAGAAATTACGTTTGCACAACTTTGCAGTCTGATTGTTCATCTAAGTGAACAAGTTTATCGGTAAATTTATAAAATTAGTAAAATCTAAATATATCTCCATAACAATATCGTTAAATAATCAGCTTTTAATAACTTAAATTTTCTGTCACGGTGGACTTTTTGTCGGAAATGCCCATATTTATTTACCCTTATTGTGGCTGATGAATTTGAAATACGCCTGCGACTGTTTGGTTATATATTAAAGAGAACGTGAATTTATTTCCTTCAATCTATTACCAAACAGTACCAAAAATTCGAAAAATATCCAGTTAAAGTTTTGATCGTGTATTTAGTTGGCATTTTTTTGCATTTAAACGTTAATAAATAGGAAATGCGGTTTTTACATTTATAAATATGTAGTAGGTATCAAGTTTATCAAGAAAATTTGCTCATCTTTTTATTAGTAATAATTGAATGAGAGGAGTATTTTTGCCAAATTTTATTTGGCGATACTTTTCTTCAATTGGAAAAAAGTTGAAAAACTAATGAAAAACAAGTTCGAAAATTTGTTTTTATTTTAAATGTAATTTTCTTTGCGAACGTTAACGTTCAAAATCGACAAACAGGCTGTTAGTGAAGACGGTGAGTGTTATTTAAATTTTTTTATTTTCTGCACTTTTATTGGAATTGTTTCAGTATTTAACTAGTTCATTTCCGTAACATTTCGATGTACAATTTTGTAAAAACTGTAATGGGAGTCAAAGTTGAAAATTTTAATATAACTTTTGTAGTATATACAAACATAAGTTTGTATGTATATAAGTTTTGTATATTGAGAAAGATCAATTCAAAAGCTTTAAAAGATAACATAGGCTATATACGTTCAGAAATAAAATAAAAAATTGCATATTCCTATGAAAACTTTTGAGGTCTATAACTCGAAAAATGTGCGTTTGCGTCATTTTCACTTTATATTTTCTTCTTATTTTTCAATTTTCCATTACCATTGGTACTTGTTTATTTGGAGCTGCGTCGGTAAACTAGATTTGTTCCAAAATTTCTTTACTGCAAATTCTAGAATTCTTTGATCAGAAATGAATTTTTTTGTTGTAAACAATCGACAAAAATATATGTGAATGTGAAAAAGAACGAAAGTGCCATTGGGCCAAGGAACATTGAAAAGTTGCAAAAATTGCACAATTGTGTCACTATCTCACAAGTCTTACGTATTCCATAATACATTGTGATATAGAAATCTAATAAGTTTTGTTGCGACTGTCAAAAAATCTAATTTAATGACAGTTTGTGTTCACACCATCACACAAAGTATAAACACTCACACATGAAATAAAATGCAACCCTGATCCAATCAAAAGTATTATTTATTGTTTAGAAATTTTTAAAAAAACGATGAAGTCGTATGGGATGTCAAACTTTTTTTTAATAATACTTGTCATTTTCGTGACACATTGCATTCACACTATCAAACTTTGTCATATTACTTGAGTTTTTGACATGTATTAATACAAAGTATAATAGTGTAAACTAGCCTTAGGGCTCAGTTAGTCTTTACTTTCTGTTCTGTTACGAATCAGCTGATTTGTTTTTGTTATTAAAAACATGTGAAATTGATTAGTTTTTCTGTTCTGTTGCGGTTCAGTTTGTTAAAATTAAAAACTTGTTAAGTAATCGTAAGTGACAGCAAAATAATAATAATATTGAAATAAACTATTTTTTGATTTTAAGAATTCATAAAATTTAATTTCTTCAAATTTATGTATATTAAAGTTATTGAAATAAAACAATGGGCGGTGCAAAACTAATAAATTTTTTATAAATGGCTGATAAGTTGCTACAGAAAAAGTAACTATTACAATTTCGTAACCGAACAGCACGGAACAGAACAGAACAGAACAGAACAGAAAGTAAAGACTAACTGAGCCTTTAAGTAATTAAGCTTTAAAGTTTTTTTTTGGATCTATTTAAATGTATACTTTATATAAAGTTTAGGTCGATATAGCCAATTTGGGGTTATACAGATCTGTATCAACCATGTTCTGGAAATCAAAATCACATGAAACAGAAATCGATAAATATTTTAAATTAATTTTTTTTTTTTTTAATTAACGTGTCTTTTCCTGATTTTAAAAGTATTTCTGGTAAAAGTAAGTGGTCCTCAAAGTATAAGGTATATAAAAGGGAATATTCATTAAACGCAGGATAGATTTTAAAATTTGTTCGATTTCAATTTCACTCGAATTTTAAAAATTGTGTTATATTATTTACCTATAATTTATTGAGCTTGAAGTTTTTCCTTTTTATATAAAAATTTTAAACATTTAATAAAAGTTTTCATATTGGGGGTATTCACGTCACAAGTTGCACCCTTGCGAAAAAGCAAAAGTGCAAAAATATAACAACAACCACACAGACAATTAGTTGTGCGTAAATAATTGTCTTTGTGGTTGTTGTTATGTTTTTGCATTTTTGCTTTTTTGCAAGGGTGCAACTTGTGACGTGAATACCCTTATTAATTCGAATGTGTACTCTAAGTCAAATTACAATTTAAAAAGCTTTCATACTTTAATAGTCTTATTCCATCAATATTTTCCAGGAAAATTTTCTTTGCACTAACAGATTTTTTGTTTGTATACTTCTGTTACGAGGTTTGCTTTAGCTATCTTTTGGCTGGCAATGGTAAAAAATATTTCTGGAAAATATTGAAGAAATACAGAGCTAAAAAAGTATGAAAGCTCTATAAATTACAATACAATTTATAATTTATATACCTATGTAATAAATGTTTTAAATTGTCAACACTTCAAAATCAAGATTTTTTAGTGAATGCCAAGAATTTTGCAAATTTGAATCTGGCAAGCCTTACTACAACCTTCATGAGTTCCTCTATGTGTGTGTAGATAAGTGCATGAGTTTTTTTTAGTGTTGCCATTACGTAAAACATAGCATACTTTTGTATTTTGAGAACTTTTTAATTAACATTAACGTAAAAGGATAACCGGTGCCCATGTTCTGTAACTCTCGCTTCGTGACACTTTTTGATTGAAATTTGAAATGTGTGAAATGCCATATATTGAAACAAACAGCTGTTTTTTTTTCACTAAACTGTGTCTGTAACGTATTCTGACGATTACTAGCTGTCACGAAAGGAAATTACTCGCCAACTTAGAGAAAAAGTGTGGCTGTAACATTTTTGTGAGAAAAGTTCCCGCTTTGAACTGTCAAATAAACTCACGAATAAAAATGGGGCGAGAAAAAAATTCAACACTAAAAAACAATTAAAAATGCAAAATACAAAGAATAATAATAATAAAAATTGGTTTTTGGCACATTTTTTTATTGTTTAATTATTTTGCTTTTAACATTTTTAAAAAATATACGAATGTTTTCGAAGCTCGTTTGCAAACAACAAACATTAAAGTCGCATTTTACACTATTTGGTATAGCCGACGGTTAACTTTTCGCCGCCGTTGTTGAAAAATTTTCCACTTCTCGAGAAACGATGGAATATTTTGTTTCACATCTTTTCGATGCGAGAAGTTCTCACTAAAGTTACAGAACATGGGTAGGGCTTTATATTTTAAAATAAATTGGTATGATTGTCGCATACAAAACAATCGGCCATATTACGATTTTCGATGTCGTAAATGAGAAAAATACGAAAAACTTTCTATGTGTTAAATGATTCGACAAAAATTTTAAAAAGTCTGAATATGTACAATAAACTTACTGTTTTTTATTGTCGTAAAATTTAACTACAGTGGTATCCCGGTTTAACGAAATATATATATTGTCGGGCCCTTTCGTTATATCGAAAAATTCGTTAAATCCCGAAGTTTTTTTAATACATTTTTATTAATAAAACAATAATATTTTAATAAAACAATGTAAATTCGTTTATTTCCATTCATAACACAAACAAAAAATAAATACTTCATATTATTTTCAATTAAATGAGTACATAGTGGAGAACAAAACTAATAATAATGAACTTAAAGAACGTAAAATATATTCAATTTATTTAAAGAATTAATTTAAGAATTAAAAGTTTGCTTTTGGACATTTTGATGTCAACTGTACAAAAACTTCACAAAAATGAAGTAAAATTTGAAACAGAAAACAAACATTTGTTTTGTAAACAAAAGTAACTCTTAACTCGTTGTTTTCAGCTCTTAAAATATAGTAAAAATGTATACAAAAACAAAAGAGAATGGATTCAAATATGTTTGCATTCATTTTATATTGTTTTTTCAAATTTTTTTTTTTGTAAAAATTCGTTACCTATAGAGTACAAAAATTTGCTGTTTGTTCGTAATATAAGGTACTCAATGAAAAAAATATGACTGTACGTTAAATCGCGAATTCGTTAAACTGAGTATACGTTAAACCGGAATACCACTGTAATTGAATATGTTGCGTTTCTGATGATATTTGTAACACCTTAAAATATTGTTCCTAGACCACCCACCTTGTATTACACCGAGCGTCTTAGAATCACTTTGAATCGAACTAACGATGTCCTTCCGGCTGGCTTGCCTCCCAGCTGTCTAATTATAAATAAATAAAGAATTCGAACGTTTAAAAGGTGAAAATCGTACCATTTTTTGTTGTTTTTTACAAACATTTTCTTAATTTATTGACATATATGTACATAAGCACTAAATTACAATATTAAAATTTTTGATACAATGGCGAGAAAAAAGTATAAAAAGTGAAATACGTGAAATTAAATTTCTTTTACTGATCCGTGTTGCGTGTGGTAATTTTTGAATTTTCTATAATATTTACTGCAGAAATTATTGAATAATTTAAATAAGCCAAGAGCTTTAGTTAAGTATTCACCCTTATCATGGTTGGCGTATTTAAAATACGCCTGCGACTGTTTGGTTATAGATTTAAGGAAATAAGTTCACGTTGCCTTTAATCCATTACCAAACAATTGCAGGCGTATTTTAAATTCGCCAAACGATAAGGGTGATTGACTGATCTGGTTAGGTAAGGTTAGAAACGCTGTTGCGAAGTAAATTTCACACCCTCACCTAGAGAACAATATGGTCCACTGTAACGCCTTAGTTCTGATCTTACTGTAGTTTCAACAATTTCGAACATATTCTGAATTTTCTATAATATGAAACTGCTGGTGCAGGGTCTTGAGGTAATAAAAACCTATAACATGATAAATGTTGGTACTTTTTTGTTCATCAACTGGTTTTGGAATTTTCGTTCATATAGGACCTAGAAACATTTAATTAAACATGCAGGTCCTGAGTGAATAAGAATTTCAGCCCAATTATGAATACAAATTCACCGGGAGTTTTTCCCTTTTCCCACTTTTACAATGAGTTTAAATAGGAAAAATGGGAGACGGGAGAATTTTCGCTGTATTCTTCTCTTTCAGTACTCGGCAACGCGCTTTATTCACATTTTCTTTGTTGAAATTTACTAAGCTTTTTGACAAAAAAACAACAATAGTAACAAAATGTTGGCGGCAACATGTTCGTCTGTGTGATCGCAAATGAAAAAACCAAAGAGTATTCCAGATGTCTTTCTTCTTAATGTTCGCTTCTCTAAACTCGGAACTTGCAACCACTTGATTATTATTCAAATTTAGACGGTTTTTTAACCAAAATGGCTGATGGAAATCGATTTTGAAAACGAAACGATTTAAAATCAAAAAATTCATTTTATCTGCCTTTTCATCGTAAAACAGGTAGTAAGTATTTTAAAAAATTGATTTCTAAAGCTAAGGCCCCTATTACGGTTTACAACTCAACTCAGTTGAGTTGTAATTTCTTAATTTTTGTATTATGGTTTACAACTTTGCTATTTTGCGGTGAACAAAAACATAACAAAAATTACAACTGATCACAACCAGTTGTCTTAATTACAACTCAACTGAGTTGAGTTGTAAACCATAATAGGGGCCTAAGTCAAGATGATATGTTGAATCAGCAAATGTATGCTAACACTCATATGCTTAAAAATAATAACAACTGCCTCTATCAGCATATTCAATATGTTAGCTGTCTAGACGATATGTTGAAAATACCAACAGCCGTATTCATAACAAAAAGTTAGCCACAGTTTGTACACAGCGTACAACGAGCTGCTAACTATAATGCCGATTAAGCTTAGCAGCTTGTTGGCACAGAGTTAATTCATAACAAACTTTTCTCCATCTGCTAACTTTTAATAAATCAACTCTGAATTTTAATGATGCTACATTATATTACTCAAAAATGCAGCACGTTTTGCATTAATCATCGCTGGATTTGTCATTTTTTTTCTTTTTTAAACAGCTGTTTTTCAAAAGTTGGCAAACGCTTGGCAGCTCGTTAACAAGAGTTTAGAAAATCGTTAACCAGAGTTTGGTTAGTGCATTATGAATAAACTTTGTGCTAACTTCATGCCAAATTTTCATTATGAATACGGCTGCAAATTTTTTAAATTCATCATATGCCAGCAAATGATATTTCAACATATAAGTTAGCATACAATTTTTGTGTCTACACGATATGTTATATTTCGTATGTTCATATGTATGTTGAGTATTGAGAACATTTGTTTAAAAATTACAAATATATTTGAAAATTCTCTTTTATTATTATTTAATTTAAAATGTTTATAAATTATCTCCTTTAGTGCAAAAATTAATATATTTAGTATATAATTATGTATACTGAATCAGTAAGAGTGCTTTATTTGGCTGGGCCAAATCCACAGATAGTAAGAATACTTCAGGAGTGGATCTAAAAATAATCAATTAACCCTTCCAGTTTTATTATTTGTTGCAGTGCTAGACCTATGGTAAATTATGGGCCGACCAGCAGAATGTTTTTTTATGTTTTCATTTTACACCACCATAGTGTTTGTAACACCTAAAAATATTGGTCCCTATAACCAACATTTAGTGTACCGATCGATCGACTCAATCACTTTCTGAGTCGATACAACGATGTACATCCGCCCGGCTGGCTAAATGTCCATATAAACCTTGTGCGAAAAGTACGGGCCGCAATTTTTGTTTTTTTTGGCTGGGGAGCCATTGAATGGGGGGTTTTTTTTTTTATTATTAGTTATAAGTAAGAGTATGTTTATAACTATGTATTAAAATTGAATTGTATTTCTATTCAGGAATATACATATCTTTGTAATATATGTTAATTGGCCTGGGAGGCTTTTATATATTACTGTGAATGAAATAAATAAATAATTACTTATTGTAATTTAAAATGGTGAGGAACGGTCCAAATTATCTCAAAAATCCCACACAAACTTCTTTCCGGATTAGAGTCTTTGTGCACATAAACCATGTTTTTATGTTGGTATTAAGACTAAATTTTGGACCAAAAACCTTATATTACAACCTAAATCAGTTGTTCCCATTCAAATACCACTCCCAAAAATATTACCAATACCATAACTTCCTTGGTATAGGCTATTAAATGGTCGGACTTGAACGACTTGTTTATCATATAGTACATACTTAATTTGACCAAATTTGAATAAACTATCATGATTTTTATCAGTTTAGCCGTATTAAAGGGATTTTTAGGTCGATCATCACAAAATTCGGTTGCGTAATGTTTAGTATTAAAAACATTAATTCAACCAAATTTAAAAACAGTTAAACAATTTTTTAACCGTTTTAAAGTCCCGCAGTATACGAGACTTAAGTATAGTGAGTTGTATGCCGATTATCACAAAATTGCATCGTGTTATTTCTAGCCATTTAAATCTAAATCGGTCTAAATGTCACCACAATATCGATATTTGTTACGGTTTAAGGCGTATATTTAAATGATTTCCCACAGTCGGCTTTATATGGAGCCTATGGTAAATTATGGGCCGATCTTCTTTAGTTGTGTGATTTCTACATAGTTTTATATTACTATTATAACTATGACAGATTACATTTTACGTATTTTCCGAAAATTGGTTTTACATGGGGTCAATGGTAAATTATGGATCGATTATCACGAAATTTCGTAGTGTATTATTTATTAAAAGAAAACGAATTCTTGCAAAATTAAATATCAATCGGTTTATTATCTCACAAATTTTTGTTAGGGTTTCTAACAGAAATATTAATTTTTGGGTTGGAGGGGTTCTGGTTTAAAAAGGGAAAATTAACTCAGCTAAGTGAAGCCGGTATTCGACATATTAAACTAACCCTTATGTCCAATCAAAGATCGGCAATAAAGAAAGATAGCGAAGCCGGTGTTTGCCATACCATAGAGTAAAGTAATACCTATATTGTAACATTACATAAAGTATATCTGTGGCATTTTGGCAAAACATCTTAAGTCGAGATAAAAAAGCAAAAAAGTTTAAAAAAAACTCGGTGAAAAAATCATTTTGATCAAATAAGAAAATAAACCGAAATTAAAGAAAAATTTGACTTAAGATGTTTTGTCAAAATGCCATAGATATAAATTATTACCACATGAAAGTTGCACTCTTGCGAAAAAGCAAAATTGCAAAAACATTACAACCACATAGAAAATTAATTGTACGAAATAATTGTCTACTATTGGCCACGTTTTAACAATCGCACAATTTAAAATCGCAAACCGGCAGATTTATTTTATAGTGTTCTGAAACTCTTTCGTTAGGCAGGGAAACATTTAGTTTGGTAGCAAATTAAGGGTGGGGAAGAGAGAAAAGTTTTTGTGTTCGGTATTTGACAAAAAAATTTGTTCATATTTTCTTTGTTAACATTTACTTTGCTTTTTTATTAAAAATCAACAAAAGTAACAGAATGGTCCCGGCAACATGTTTGTCTGTGTGACCGCGAATGAAAAATCAAAGGAAAATTCCAGATGTTTTCCTTTAAAATTCGCTCATCTAAACTCGGACATAGTTTCTTAAAAATAATTTATTTCTCTTGAACATACTTTGGCCGCCCGGCTTCGCTCGGTAGCTGGTTACTAAAGAGCGGGCAAAATTTTCTTTATGTACAAACCTAAGTTGGACCATGGCGATCATTTTAAAGAAAAAAATCGTCCAAATCGGTCAAGCCGTTCTTAAGTTATCCGATTAGCAACACACAACATTTCATTTTTATTATATAGATTTATTTATTTTTACATTACCTTTATCCTAGCCTTTAAAGGCCATAATCGGCTTCAAATTTATACTTACAATTGCCCTGCAGGAGATTGAACTAGTACCAAACTGGTAAAAAATAACCAGTACTAGTTCTAAACTGTAAACTTTTCT
This sequence comes from Pollenia griseotomentosa, assembly GCA_963931875.1. Lineage (NCBI taxonomy): Eukaryota > Metazoa > Arthropoda > Insecta > Diptera > Polleniidae > Pollenia > Pollenia griseotomentosa. Next base: position 210,770,379 of record OZ007560.1, read on the forward strand.
ATACCATCTTAATGCTCAAATTAGCATTGAATGTGCTTGGAACTGTACTAGTACTATTGGTTCTAGACGTGTACTAGTTCACTTTGACCACATTAAGTGCTTTTTGCATTAGAATTTTGCATTTTAACATTTTTTTATAATAAAAATGCCATAAATAAATGATTTGAAATTAAATTTAAGAAGCAGGATCAAAATAGAAATATGTACTGGAATTTTAGTTTTGTTACAAAAAATTCTATCAGTCTACAAGTAGTGCCCTTGTACTACATCAAGTACTGGTACTCATATGCACTACTATTTTTATATAAAAACTCTAACCCCGTTAGCACTAGTACTTCTTGTTCTAGTAATTGTACTAGTGGCATTTAGACAATTAACTCTAAATCTTCTTCAGGGTGTAAATAAATTGATATATGAATGTATGTATGCGTATGTATATAAAAATTAAAATATATTTCTAAGTTTTTTAGAAAATCGAAAGAATACATACTAACAACGATCTTAAAAAATTATACAAACTAATACTTAGCAATATTTTTACAGACTGTTAAATGGGTGTTATTTCGAAATTATGTTAAGAAATTTCTTGGAAACCGAAAGTCCAAGTAGTTAATGTTTTTTTTTTTCAAATATATTTGTGCGAAGGAAAGCGTTTTTCGACACCGTGAAATTTGCAGAAAGAATTTGTATCTCTTTAATATGCGATGATTTGTAAGGGTAAACAATTGTATTGATTTATTTTTTTTTTTTGCTAAAACATTCTATTTTAGTTAAAAAAATAAATGAAATCCTTAAGGTTTTATCAATAATGCTTTTTCTTAGGACGTTTTATTTTACATTGTTAAGAAATAATGTCTATCTATTGTTTGCTTTTTCCCAAAAAAAAAAAAACGAATCCTTAGAATTAATTCAATGTAATTCAGCGTATGAATGCATATTGCCTACTCATTAAATTGTTTAGTAACATTTTTGTGGATATTAGTCATTTGTAGATTTAACCAAATTTTGTTGTGTTTTTTTTTTTTGTAAAACCAACCATCCATCCCAGTTTCTCTAAACAGCAATAAATTATTTTTGGCTTAATTTAACTAACCAACCTTTCTATAGCCCTCCCCTACCCCAATCCTCACGATTAGAAATAAAAAAGAGTGAGCTTCTCACAAAAAGAAACCATTTTTTAATATTTAATTTTATTTGTGTTTTAGAGTAAAACAGCCAAACCTAATTGTTTCAATTATGTATATGTATAAACTTTTTTAAATTAGACTTTTAGAAGTTACCACGTTAAAAAGAAGTACATATATAAACCGAAATGGTGGTGTTAGCCTTTTCCATTTAGTTTAGAAAGGTCAGGTAGTACACGTTGGGAGTAAACCCATTTTGTTTTTGGGTTGTAAATAATATTATTAAATTTTAAATTAGAGGTTTAGTGATGTCAGGTGTTTGTTTTATACATACATACATATGTATTTCCAAAATTTGACGTAATGTCATGAAACTTACTTCCAATAATGGTAGATACTTTTTCTTTAATAATATGTATACACTTCAATAAGAGCAAGGTGAAATGAGTATTAATTCACGAAATTCCAAAAATTACTCTTTTTATACCCTCCACCAGAGAGAAATTAAATACGTACTCCAAAAATACATCAACTTCACTATCAGCCCAATTATGAATAAAAATTCCCCGGGAGTGTTCTCCCTTCTCCAATTTTTTTTTAACATAGCTATATTTAAAAAAAACCTTAAAAAAATCAATTTTTCGACAAAAACTCGTCCAAAACCTCAAGAAAATATTTTTTTTAGAAAAACTGCTAACGCCATTGTTTTTAGCGTACAATTTTAACATGAAAAGGTAATATAAAAAAAAAAAATTGAAATTTGGGCGCCTCGAAAATGATTTTTTTATTATATCGTAGTGGATTTTTTTTCCTCATGCCAAAAGATATCGAAAAATCGATTGGTAAATCGACCCACCCTAATGTATATATAGTTGTTTTTTTTTTTACAAAATTCATTATGAAATTGGGGTTTTTTATAACTCATTCCAAAAACTGCATAAAAATTATATCAAAAGTTCGATGCACAATAATTTTACTTCCTGTTTTTGAAAATGAAAATAAAAATTTTCGTTTCAGAACTTATGTAAGTATGTATATTGAAAACAAAAACAAATTTTAGTTGTTTCATTGTCGTTTCAATGTAAATTCCCAAACGGAAATTTTTATAAGTCATATCTAACTAATCGCAGGCAATTTACAAAGGTTAATGAAAAATTATCAAATGCTACCGAAAATAACTTTGGAGTACCACAGGGCTCAATTCTAGGTGCGCTTTTATTTATTATATATATTAACGATATGGAAAAAGTTTTGGAAAAATGCGAAATTGTGTTATATGCAGACGATACGCTGATTTTTACAGAAGCGGCCACGGAGGAAATATGTTATACTAACTTAACGAATGATATGGACAATATAAATAAATGGTTAAAAATGAACAAATTAAAATTAAACGAAAATAAGACTAAAATAATGGAAATAAATATGAACACTAACTTAACGTTTAAAATAAATGATGTAACAATAGAAAAAGTAAATAATATAAAATATCTGGGTTTTCTAATAGACAAAGACTTAAAATTAAAAGAACATATTGAATATATATGTAAAAAAATTGGAAAAAAAATCGGGTTCTTCAAACGTATAAGAAACAAAATATCAGTTATAACGGCAATAAACGTTTATAATGTAATGATTAAACCACATTTTGAATTTGGATCAACTGTGTTGTATACATGCTGCACAGAACAGCAAATAACAAGACTGCAAAAGATGCAAAATAAAGCTATGCGCTCAATACTTAAATACAATCGATTTACCTCAATAAAACATATGTTAGATACACTTAAATGGCTTAACATACAACAAAGACTAGAGCTAAACACAATTAATTTTATTCAAAAAATGAAAATGGGAGATGCTCCTGATTATTTAATTGAACAAATAAGGTACGTAGGAGAGGTTCAACCATATAGCCTAAGGAACGCTCAAGATTTCCGATTACAACGAGCAGATAACAATACGATGAAAAGATCTCTCTTTTATAAGGGATTAAATCTCTACAACACGATGCCGAATAATATTAAAAATGAAATAAATCCAAATGTATTTAGGAGAAAAACTGTAAATTTTATAAGAAATATTTAATTTAAACCAGAGTTTATAGATTTAAATTGTAAACCGAACATGAAATGTTATATAAAGTATTTCAAATACTACTAATAAATAAATAATAATAATAATAATAAAAATATTACATACTTGAAAAAAAAACATGCAAAAAAAGCATAACGGGTTAGAGAAGCAAGAGGGGTAGACAAAAAGACACAATTTCGTTGCATAATATTTAAAGATCCGACTGTAAATGTTTATTTGCGTCACCGTCTTTAAGTTTCATTCTCAAAATTTGTGAAACTCAATTTTATTAAAAAATTACAATCATGTTTTTGAAGCCAGCTTTCTTTCTGCCTCTCTTAAACATTTTTGAATTGTGAGTTGTGCTTGTTAATAGTCTTAAAATATATATATCAAGTAAGTTTTTATGTTTTATATTTACTGTCGTATTCAACAAAATGTTTTAAATTTAATAAATTCTGTTAACGTTTGCTAAATTTAATAATCGTTTGTGAATACAGGAATACAGGTCCTTAAATGGATAGAATGTAAATAAAGAAATCAGTTGATTGCTTTTTCTGAATTATCAAATAGTCGAACTATTCGAAAACCGGTTTATAAAAAATGGCTTATAATCGCTCGCTCTCCCTAGGCCACATGTAATCAGTTTGTGTCGGAAATTTTCTTGTTCTTTACCTTAAACCTCGTTCCAATATCTTTTCCCCTTTTTCTTAAAAATTTAAGACCTAGTGAATCAAACTTTAAGTGTAGGACCGCACATAGCGTTCATAGACGGAAAATCAGTAAAATGCTGATTTTAAAGAAATTTATAATTTTTTTTTTGTATTGAGAAACATGGGCTTTTATGTTTCTTACATCTTCTTCGAGTTTTAATATTTTTTCTTTAATTTTACACTTCAGTAAAATTGAATTATAATTTGCATTGATGACATTGGGAACTTTAAACACAAACGTACTTTTTTCAATTAAAATTGACAGATAAGCCTTTTCCCAGACTTTTTGCAGTTGCCAGTATAATGCAAATATTTACTTAATATAGATTTAAATAATGAAGTGACTGTGCTGTGTTTAAATCCATCTTATCAATTTAAAAAATTTCTTTACAAAGAAAACTATGTATGTATTTTAAAGTTCATTCACACTTCATTAAAAATTTGGCAATATAAGTTGTATCAAATAAATAAAACGTCTGTTAACTGTAACCATTAATATGGTTTGAGTTAAAAACAAGAAAAAGCTACTTTTACTCTAGAAATGTTAGGATACCATAAAAAGAACCATAATCAGCGTTGCCGTTTTGGTTACTTTTAACCAAAACTGGTTACTTTTTTTCTCAATGTGTACTTGTGTACTTTTTTTCCATTTTGGTTACTTTTTTTTTAACACAAAAATAACCAATTTTTTGTTTTGGAGCAAGAACTACCCGCTCCGCTTTTTTGAACTTTAAAAATTGTGTGTGGCATTTGTGCATCTTAAACCAATACTTTTTTCATCTAGTTAAAAATAATTTTTTTAGAAGCTTAAGTTTTAACAGACTATCAAGTGTAAATGGCCATTATCTGCTACTCTTCATGCTTCATATGGCTGACTTAAAAACTTTTCTAGATAAACGAAAAGGTCAAAGGCCCTTCCGATCCGATCCCGTTTAATATGAGTATATTCCACTGGGCAAAAATCATCTATAAATTAAAGATCTACCGCAAAATTGAGCTCAATTTTGCACTTTGATAATATAACACACAGTAAGAGCTCTTCATATAAAAAGAATGAAAGCTATAGCTCATAAAATTTTTAAAAATGACGAAAATAAGTTTAAACTTTGTATAGGAAGTGCCACTTCCACTAAAAATTTCGAAAAATTGTATATCCTATTGTTCTTTCCCGAAATCGGTCCAGCGGCTAATGCGCCTACAAGATACAAACAAACACAATTTCTTCTTAAGACATATTTTTAAACTGAATTGCGAACAAAATAGTACTTTAGATACAAAATAATTTTGGTTACTTTTTTTCGCTTTTGGTTACTTTATTTTTACATTTTGGTTACAAAATTTTTTTGGTCGTGGCAACGCTGACCATAATATGTGCTGCTATACATGATGTGATAGTGATGTGATACTGCCTGCTGATGAAGTTTTTTTTTATGTTAAATATTCTTTTCCTAATATTTGTTTATACTATAGAGTGTAACTAAAACACAATTACTGTATACTACAAGTACTTGGTAGAAGTATCCGAATCTGTGTGTCTTGTACACTGTTGTGTGTGTTGAGGTGGTGGTGGTGGATTTTGTCTTGCTCAAACGCATGGCGAAATATATGTACATATGTATCTTACAGTGGCAACAAAAGTTTTTTCACTGTCTGGCTTTTGTTACTGTTGCTGCTACCACCGATGTTGTTTGCTTGTTGGTTCTCCCATTGTGAAGCTTTGTGAGCCGGTAAAAGAATTGGTCTTTTTCACATTTTTATTCTCTATTGCTGCTATCAAAATGTTGTTGTCGTTTTCATTGTTACTGTTGTTCTTGTTATAGTCTTTATACGATGTCGTATCTGGCCTGGCCAGAGAGTTTAAATATTTAGCTGACTGCCTGCATGGCCTACTCGATATTTTTGCTTAAAAGATATATGTATGCTTCGCTCCCCGATTGTGACGATGAGTTTAATGTAGTGTATACAGAATTCTACATTACATTTCACATGGTAGTAGATTATTTAGCAAAGACGATAACTTTTTTTGTTAAATACAGATGTATGTATGTACATACATATCTAAATTATAATTGTTATTATTTATTTGAAATAAATTAACGGAATAAACTTTAACAACCAAATGGGAGAAGGAAAAAAATTCCGTGGAATTTTCTTTACAATTTTAGGTTAAGAATATACATACTTAGATTTTTTTTGGTATTTTCTTTAAAATATTCGTTTCTTTTTCTGAAAAATAATTATAGTTTTTTTATAATTTTCTTTGTAACAAAAGTAGTTTTATTTGAAACTTGTGTGCGTGTGTGTGTTTTCTGTTTTGCTAAATGGAAATTTTAATAAATTAAAATTCACTTGTATCTACATAAATATTAACAAGACAATATTTCTGTTGATAACCTAGTACTATGTACGTAGATACACACACTTTTTCTTTTATTTTCTAATTTCTTTTGCATTTCTCTGTAGATATAGAAATATATTCTTCTTGAAATAGTTTTGACGTATTTTGTTTGCGCATGTTTTATTTTTCAAACGTAGTACACTGGAGATTTGATTGACGGTTGGTGGAAAAATAGAAAATCCTCATTCATTTACAGGGACCCGAAATAACTGTTATTATTTTTTAAATATCCAATAGGTTATGGAAAAAATAACTGAAAAAAAATTGGTCCTGTAATAATAATTATAAATTACCCAGAAAATTATAGTTCTGCCATAAACATTATGAAAGATTATTATTTTTTTTGGTCTTTGATAACCGTTATGAAAGATTATTAATTTTTTTGGTCTTTGGTAACCATTATGAAAGATTTTTATTCCTTTTGGTCTTCTATAACCATTATAAAAGATTTTTATTTTTTCTGTCTTCTATAACCACGCTACAGTTCGCAAATCTAAGATATTTTTATAAAATTTCGCACACTGACTTATATTTGCACAAGGACGAACTTTTTTTTAATGATTTTGGTAAATAGAAACCAATTATGCCACACAATCATGGTGCTGAGTTTAAATAAAATCGCTCCAGTTTTAGGCATATTTTCCCGATTTTTTTTTTTAATACAAGAAATTTCGCACTAAAATTGTATTTATATACCATTGAGTAGTCAGTGCTGTTGGTGTAGTAGCTAAGATGTGGACTCTAAAACCGATAGGACCCGGATTCGATTCCTTTCTCGAGCGACCAAAAAAAAAACCTTTTTCAAAAAGAAATAATTATTTCTTAACATCCTCAACTATCGGTTGGCTTAATTAAGCGAACTAATGAAAGTAATTTCTGTTCTAAAGCACTTCAAATCTTGCCGTTTGGATTCAGCATTGAACTGTAGGTCTCGTCATGTATTCTAAGAATATGCAACACACCTTATTACGCATGAGTGGAAGCGCAGTGGTATCGCAACGGACATTCAGTGTCTATGTGAGCTGGCGAATAAAGTCGGCTGCCACCTAACCGAAAATACCATTAAGTAGGCTTGTTCGATTATTTTGAACCCAAGTCGACTTCGGAACCATACAAATTTCGGACCCAAATAGGTGTATAATATTATGTGGTCGGTCTTGACCGACTATAACTTTCTTACTTATTATTATTATTGTTTTTTTTTTTCTTACATAGTCATTATAAGTAACCAAATTAACCAATTGAAACGTAACAAACTGTATGAAACTATAGCTTTGAAAATGAAAAAGTGGAACATTTAGAGATATATCTACATATGTATTTCATTAAAAATTTAATTTTACAAACATTAATGAACGCAATGTTCGCTCAGATAAATTGCAGCGTAAGTCACTGAGTATAATTTTCAGAGCAGAAAAAAAAGTTCATCCTTGTGCAAATATAAGTCAGTGTGCGAAATTTTATAAAAATATCTTAAGATTTGCGAACTGTAGCGTGGTTATAGAAGACCGAAAAAAATAAAAATCTTTTGTAATGGTTACGGAAGACCAAAAAAATTAAAATCTTTTATAATGGTTATAGAAGACCAAAAAAAATAAAAGTCTTTTGTAATGGTTACTGAAGACCAAAAAAAATTAAAATTTTTTGTAATAGTTATGAAAGCCCAAAAAAAACAAAAACAAACTATAACGGTTATCAAAGACCAAAAAAATATTGGTTATTTGTAACAATTATTCAGAGAGCAGGTTTTAAAAATTCGTGATTAATTATTATTTCAGGATTTTTTCAAATATTGGTTATAACTGTTATGTCCCTGTTCATTTAACCTTGTTAAAAGTTAACAAATTTCTTTTTATTACCGTTTACTATATAATGGCATTTTTCTCTTTTCATTTGCTTAATTTTATAAATTTAATTCAGGCAATTAAATAAAAACAAAAACTTGTTCATAAACAAATTTATCTACAGACAGTTTGAGTTAACAAGTAACAGATTGTTTAATATGGTGTGTGTTAATTCAAAACACTCAAAACAATTACAATTGAATAGAATTGAACTTGTTTGATGGTTTGAATTTTTGTATGTACTTTGAATTATTTACAAATTATTTATTTCTTTAATACATACATACATACTTACGTACATAGTTTATTATAGACTGGCATTTTAATAAAATCAAATTCATCATATGCTGAGGGTTAAGATATTTAAAATTAAAACAAAAAATAATCAATAGCATCTTTCGGTTTTTTCATTCCCCATGTTTTTATGTTCTACAGTGTTGCCAAAACTTGGTGACGAAAAATGGCTAAATTTACGGAAAAAAATGGCTAAAAAATGGCTAAAAATGGGCTAAAAAATGGCTAAACGTTTTTTTAAAGTAAAAACACATTAAAATTCTATAACAAAACAGAAATAATTCATTTAAAGTTGTTTACGATGAAATTGTAAGTTAAGATCAATTTCTTAAATAAGAATAAACGTAAATTAATATTTTGATAGATATTTTAAAAATTAAATCATCGAAAAATTCGTCGTTATTGCTCATCTCATAGGAATCACTCGTGCCTATTAGTTTTAAATAATTTGAAGGAAAATCATAATCACGACTACATTTACCCAACATTATGAGTCCAGATCTACAATAAAAAACAAGTAAAAAAGTATAGTCGGTCAACCCTGACTAGATGATACCGTACACCACATTATAACCTATGAACCAAATTTTATTAAATTATCTTTAAATTTGCGACCTGTACTTTGCGCACAAGGTGTGCATGGACAGCCAGCCAACCAGCGGACAAGCATCGTTAATTCGACTCAGAAAGTGATTCAGAGTCAATCGGTATACGTAAAGGTTGGCTAAAGCTATGTTCACACCTTTTAAATATTTGACGTCCTACACGTGACCACCACTAGTTTTCTTAAAGAATTGTTTGCTTTTGCAAAACGTTTGGCTAGGGCAAACATTATTTAACAGTTTCTAAATTACATTATACAATGATCATTTTAAAATTAAAGTTTTGTAAATAAATAGAAATTGTTAAAAATAAAGCTTAAGTTTGATCAATTTACTGGCAACGCTTTTTTTGGATTTTATTGTCAAATATTTGTAAGGTCTGAACATACCTTAAGTATCAATATTTTAAGGTGTTTCAAACATCACCACAAACGCATAGTACCCTCTCCACTGTTTGGTGTTGGTAAAAATATTTTATTGTTACAGTAAAATTCTTTACCTAATTAAAAAAATCGAATTAACGGTTGCTAAATGTAACCTATTTCTCAAATTACTTTTAACGATGTTTACTTGGCAAAATACCCTCTCTACTTCAGCATTAGACCATGGAAGTGAGAGCAACTTTATAGTAAATTCTGAAATTTCTAAAAAAATTTTGTTGCTGCCTGCATCTCTTTACTGAAATACTTGCAACCAGAAAGAAACACCAATGTTTGTGGTGATCCATTTTATAAATTTAGTATTGGAATACTGTTCCTTAATTTTGAAACATGTTTCATCATCATCGTTTATAGCGATTTTCAACATTTGTAAAAGTTGTGATTTAAATTAAAGGCGTTTCAATTGTTAAACATGCTTGTTTTACTTTTATAAATTTTTATAATAAAATAAAAATTATTCCTTTAAAAGAAAAACGGCAAAAAAATTTTATGGCTAAACAATTTGAAAAATGGCTAAAAAAAATGGCTTATGGCTAAACTCATTTTTTAATGGCTAAACAGGGTGAAAAATGGCTAAATCTAGCCACTAAATGGCTAAATTGGCAACACTGATAGATAAACAATCAGACTGCAAAGTTGTGCAAACGTAATTTCTTATTTGTGAGAATGTTTTATTGCATGTTTTCTTTAATATTATCTTCCTTAAAAGAGGTGATATTTGATGAAAATTATTCCAAACAAATTTTCTTACATGGTCTGTAATCTAAGGAAGAGTTCGAAGAGAAATATGTTATTCGGATTAACGATAAATTTTTATTTTTTTTTAATCATTATTCAGTTAAATTATTATGGAAAAAATATCACGTTCGAAATGTCACGTATCGAACCAGATTTTGGGTTAAACAAAAAAAACAAATAGAAGATTTTGGAATCCAACCAAAGACATTTAAATGTTACCTTGCTACGTAAAGTTCTGAAAGTAGTTTGACTAAAAAATTGTGCCAGGTTTCGCTGAATTACGCCTTTTTATACATGGCCACAAAAACTACTTCTATTTTTTTCACGTTCGAACCTGTTTAAAATGTTATTGCATTTTTGATGTGTACGACTGTCACGATCAACACTTTGGAATTACCCATATGTCCCTTACCAAAATCATTAGGACGCCTTCAATATGTGCTGTGGCTTCATTATGTTTCCAAAATCGTTCGATATGCTCCACAACTGTTAACAAAGATAGTTAGTTTTTGTTAATTTTAATTTGCTGAATAAAAAGAAAAGTTAACACAGTTTTTGGATTGGGAAACAGAAGCATACCAAGATAGTTTTTATTTCCAAAACTTTTGACCAAAAGCTTTCAACATCTAAATTTTGAAAATTTGCGGAGTAAAATACTTTTTAGTATAAACAAATCATTTTCTTATATAAACGGCCATGCTCTTGAAATAAAAATAGAACAAAATTGAAATCATAGGATAGGGCTACTAATAATTTGACTTATATAAAACGGAAGAAACGAAACAGAATCGTATTGAAAATTTGTTCGATTTCAATTTCACTCGAATTCGATTTCCAGAACATTGCTGATTCATATTGTGAATATGGGCATTTCCGCCAAATGGTCCACCGTGACCGAAAATTTAAAAGTTATTAAAATCTGATTATTTTACGATATTGTTATGGAGAAATATTTAGATTTTACTAATTTTATAAGTTAACCCATAAATTTGTTCACTTAGATGAACAATCAGACTGCAAAGTTGTGCAAACGTAATTTCTTATTTGTGAGTATGTTTTATTGTATATTTTCTTTAATATTATCTTCCTTAAAAGAGGTGATATTTGATGAAAATTATTCCAAAAAAAATTTCTTACATGGTCTGTAATCTAAGGAAGAGTTCGAAGAGAAATATGTTATTCGAATTAACGGTAAATTTTTATTTTGTATTAATCATTATTCAGTTGAATTATTGTGGAAAAAATTTCACGTTCGAATTGTTACGTATCGAACCAGATTTTGGCTTAAACAAAAAATAGTACAGACGATTTTGGAACCAAACCAAAGACATTTTAATGTTACATTGCTATGTAAAATTCTGAAAGTAGTTTGACTAAAAAATTGTGCCAGGTTACGCTGAATTACAACTTTTTATACATGGCCACAAAAACTACTTCTATTTTTTTCACGTTCGAACCGCTACTTCTTTTGCCATTATCTTTGACCTAGAATCGCGCCCCCCATAAACTTTAGCATAGATAATAGTGCTTTCTTAGTGCTATAATTTAAGGGTTAAAAGAACGTAAAAATATTTGTTGTTTAAAATGTTGTTGCATTTTTGATGCGTACGACGGTCACGTTCAACACTTTGGAATTACCCATATATAAAATTTTTAGGCGAAGTTACATAAAAATTTTATGATCCAAAAATAGTTTAAGAAAATAATTTTGTTCCATTTTTGGATAATTGCACAGAAATCAGCAACGCTGTTTAAAAGTAATTAGTGTCCAACAATTTTTTTTTACAATATATATTTCATATGATTTCAAAAAATCCTTAAGTTACAAAAAGTTCAAAATCGAGTTATTTATTGATTGATATTTCAACAACCAACATAAAAGATATTATCTGTTTTTTTTTTCTAAAAAATGTTTTGAAAAATTAAAGTTATCTTTCAATGTAGAAGATTCATATTTTCTTCAGTAAAGTTACCTTGGGTTTTTTTGGAACCGTGTGACGATATGTATGTTTCTTGGCAAGAAAAGTTGGCATGGCATTTTAATCCTACATAATTCTGGAAAAATTTAAACTTTTTATCTATCCGTCAACTATTAAAGATATTTTGATCCATGATACATACATACAACTTGGTAATCTTTATTTACTTAAAATCTTTCACAAGTGAAATTTAAAACTTCTACACAAATTGAACTCGAGTAGCTTAATCATAAATAATTTGGAATCTTTTTTTTTTTTTTGTTTTTTTTTTAAAGAATAAATAAAATAAAAAACATTTTAGTGGTGTTATTTTGTAGTCATATTATGTTTTTACTACACACTTTTTTATTTGCAAAACTTTGTTTTAACTCGTTTTGCTCTTAATTTTCTTGTTCTAAGATTTTATTTCACACATTAATATATTTCTATTAATGTTTGTTTGTATATGAGTCATAAAAATGTGTGTGTAATTGTGTTCAGTTCACCTTGTTAAATGACTAAACAAACCCCTTTTAGTTTTAAAGAAATTAATATAATAAAATCACTCACTAACAACATGAGACTTATATTCTATTAAATATATATTTTTTTTTGTTATCAGTCCAGTCAGATTGTTTGAAAATAATAAAAAACAATTGCAAAAAATACAAATAGCTTCGTCACAAAAAATAATGCGTTTTATACACAAAACAAGAAAATACAAATCTTGTAACTTTTATGGTTATAACAAAAAACGATGAATGTCATCATCTCTTCATATTGTAGTAAATACCTGATGTTTCTACATATGTTTCATATGCACTTGTGTGTGTCTGTTTGTCTAACTAACTGACTGACTATATTGTTTTATTCCTTACAAGGTAATTCCATTACTTACATACAAACTATTTTTTGTTAAATGTTTGTCATATTAAAATATCTATGAAGAGTAATATTAAAACATATCTGCAATTGCTTCATTCTCTACAACTGAGGTTTATTGCATTTAAAACGTCGTCTTATACAGCATTTTTGAAATTTTTTGCTATTTATTCTTTATAATTCACATTCATATTTTTATATGAACGTACATACATAAATTCAAGTGGTTTTACTAATTTTATTTATTTCTTTTTTTATTCTTTTTACGCAGAAATGGTTGAGGCCATGAAAAAAGTTGCCTCAATGGATGTTGAATTAACCGTTGAAGAACGTAATCTCTTATCGGTAGCATATAAAAATGTAATTGGAGCACGTCGTGCCTCATGGCGTATAATTACCTCGATTGAACAGAAAGAAGAGAATAAGGGTGCCGAAGAGAAACTGGAAATGATCAAAACTTATCGTGGTCAAGTTGAAAAAGAACTACGCGATATCTGTTCTGACATTTTAAATGTACTCGAGAAACATCTCATTCCATGTGCCACCACAGGCGAAAGTAAAGTATTTTATTATAAGATGAAGGGTGATTACCATCGTTATTTGGCTGAGTTTGCTACCGGTTCAGATCGTAAAGATGCTGCTGAAAATTCATTGATTGCCTATAAGGCAGCTAGTGATATTGCCATGAACGATCTGCCACCAACACATCCCATTCGTTTAGGTTTGGCGCTTAACTTTTCGGTAAGTAATTGGTTAATATTCGTAAGTTTAGATTTTCGTTAAACCAAAAAAATTTTTCACTATATTTTTTTTACCAAAAATGTACCTTTTTTTATTGAAAATTTAAAGACAAGTAATTTTTTCTCTTTAAGTATTTTTTTTCTAAACATTTTTTTTTTACCAAAAATAAACTGTTAGCATATAAAAAAAAGTCAAGTTTTTGCTGAAAAAATTTTTTTCTTAAATGTAAATATTTTCCCAAATGGAACTTTTCCACCAAAATACAGATTTTATTGAAAATTAGCTTTTTCGCAAAAAGAAATTTCTTTTACTAGTATGTATTATAGTTTTGTTTTGTAACATTTATTTTCTTTGACAATTTTTCTGATTTTTTTTTATTTTATTTTTTTGCAGGTATTCTATTATGAAATTTTGAACTCACCCGATCGTGCATGCCGCTTAGCGAAAGCAGCTTTCGACGATGCCATTGCCGAACTGGATACATTAAGTGAAGAAAGCTACAAAGACTCCACACTCATTATGCAACTGCTGAGGGATAACCTTACATTATGGACGTCTGATATGCAAGCAGATGGCAAGTTCTTTCTAGTTACGAATACTTTAAATAATTTCTAACTATATCTTTTTTATCCTTTAGGTGATGGTGAACAAAAAGAGCAAATCCAAGATGTTGAAGATCAGGATGTGTCGTAATTTAAGTAACAACCCCCATTAAAACAAAAAAAAAAATCCCCTATAAAATTACTATTTGCATTTCTTATTTCTAAAACAAACAAAAAACAAAACAAACTGTTTCTCCAGTTATATTACTACACCACAAAACAAAACACATCCACAACCACCAAAACAATCTTCTTACAAAACAAACAAACCAACAAATTTTTGTTCATTCATACACGCAAACCGTTCGTTCTCTATTAGTTCATAATATGAAAAATCACAAACAGCAGCATGTTTTTCTTTTTATTTTTTTTTGTGTTTTTTTTATTCTTTTTTTTTTTTTTTTGGTAGTAATTATTACAATAAAATGTAATTAATCTCTAATTTTTGTTCAAAATTTTTTTTAGAGATTTAGTTTTTTCCCCCAAACGCCCTTTTCTCACATGTAATTCTCAGACTCATTGTGGATTTAAGTAATTAAAAAAAACAGCTCGTTGTTATCCTTTCGCTCTCGTGTATAATGTTCGTTTTCTCTGAATAAAACAAATTTCTACTTTTGCTACCCCTCCTTCCATGCCCATTTAAATGTGTGAATTTTTTTGCATTAATACATAATAAATATTAAAAATAAATATATATATTAAAGCAAAACAACAACAACAACAAAAATACATCAAAAAAATAATAAACAACAAAAAATAAAATTAAACAAAAACAAGAAAACTATTATTATTTTTTCTTTCTAAATAAGAAGTCAATATTATTTTTACACAAAATCTAAAATAAAAAAAAAACTCGAAACAAAATCAGTCATACAATTTACATACAAATTTTTTATTTCTCCTTTTCGATTAAGTAAATGCTACGAAACACAATAAAATTACAATAAAAAGAAAATTAATAAAAGAAAAACAAAATAAAAATTAATATAAACTCTTACTTTTAAGTATAAGAAAGAAACAAGCTAGGCAGGCAAAAAGCAGTTTTTCTTTATTGATTTGAATAAAGATTGATAGACCAGAAGTAATAATTATTTCGATAGTATATATAAAATATGTAATGTTAAAAGAAAAAAAAACCCACAGGAAAGTACATAAAATTAGTTAAATTCTCTTGCTACCTTCTGAGGGTAAACAACAACCAACCACAAAAACAAAAACAAAAGAAGTTCTTAATCAAACGAAATTCAATATAAGTATGTATTCAAATACTAGCAAAAAAGTACATAATATTCCAATCATATCTAAATAATATAAAGTAGTTTTTACAAATAACTTTATTACAAGATTATTAAGACAAAAAATAATGGCCCTAGCAAATAAAATTTTACATGCATTACGAATAGCAATGTTTGTTGAATACTCGTGTACACATATACGTATAGTGATAGTCTAAAAAATAAACAACTCAGAAACTTTTTCATGAAACAAATTTTCCAATTCAAAATAATTAATTTTTTGTAAGGCGGCATAGCAGGGTAAAACATTCAAGCAGCATCAAACCGAATGTAATGAAAAAGTTTATTCAAATTTTAATTTTCTTTTTGGTTTTTTTTTTTAGCCAGGAGTTCAAAGGAGAGGAGAATGTTAGCTTTTAAACGAATGGTTTATTTTAAGTGTTCAGTAAACAAGACTAAAGGGTCGATTACGGATGGCAACACAACTTCAGCAGCGAAATTGGGCAACACCACTTTTTTTGTATATTTTAACATGAGTGGCGTTGCCTTATTTTTCGCTGTTGGCAACACAACTCAAGTTCAATTTCCATCCGTAATCGACCCATAAATGTTAAATTATTTTTTAAAACATTCCATTATAACTGTATATTTTGAGTTTTTCTTACATAGAAAAATTTCTGTATTGAAAATTTCGAAATCAAGGTTTCTTAAAAGAATCTTCGAAAACAGTTAACAGAAACAGAAAGCTTTTGTATAATACGTTTTATGTTACTTATTTTAAAATACATATGTAGTTTAAAATATTTCAAAACGAAGTTTAAACAATTTTTTGATGTAAAGGCTTCCTTAAAAAAAACTTTTTCAATAAAGTTTTCTCGTAAAAAAATTTCGTAGAGATGTTAAATTTTTTGTAAGAAGGTTTATTGACAGAAGTTTTTCTTATTAAAAACATTTTAAGAAAAAATTTCATTTAAAAAAACCCGTTTCAAAAAGGTGTTTTTAATAGAATTTTTTTTCAAAAGTTCTTTCAATGCGAGATATTTCAAAAAGAAGATCTCTTAATAGAAAACTTTTTTGTTAGAAAAATTTTCAAAGAAAACATGTTCAAAAAAGAGTTTTCTTAATAGAAGGAGGTTTTCTCAATAGAAAAGTACTTAGTTTTATTAAAACAAAACTTTCGGGTGTGTTCTAGAATCTGAATCCACTCGAAAGTGGATTGCTTCCACATTTTTGGTATTCTGCATTTCACATCCACATGCTTTTATTCCACATGCTTTTATTCGTTTTCAATTAGAGTAGTAGGAGGTTGGTGAAAGTGATATACATATAAATACGTGACATTTTTAAAAAAATGTTTTTACTTTAAAATGTTCTTTATCCAAATTATTCAAAAATATGTATATTATTACCTAAAACGCAAATTGCCCTAACAAAACCCAAAATTTTAAATCGACTTTTTAATTGATTTTGATGTAATTATAGCTTATTTTTTTAACACTTTTTATATCATTTTCGGACAATTTGTTTTTGTAATAGTTTTTCGGCATTTTTTCGCGAATTTAATTATGGTCGCGATAAAAGCGATTTGTTGCTGTAAGTTTTCTGATTCTTTACAGCTTTAACGATTTATAATAAATAGTAGACTTTGCTATCATGCCGCTGTTAGCAAATTTTTGTGAATTTCCGCTAATATAGCAATTTTTATCGAATTTTTGCCATTCCTTATAATTTTAGAGACTTTTAATCAATTTTATGGCTTGTTTGAAATATTAAAAATTTTCGCAATTTTTTTTTTGTTATGTTCCGACATTTTGTTTTTTTTTAACCCATTTAGAGATTTCAAAAAAATTTTGAGTGTTTGTTTAAAAGTTTGCAATTTTTCACGAATTTTAGCAATGTTCAAGATAGAAGCGATTGTTTCCTGTGATTTTTTACAGTTTTCACGATTTTCAATAAATATAAGACTGCTATCATGCTGCGGTTAGTAAATTTGCGATCTTTAGTTGAAATAAAGTTTTTACCAACAAAAACTTCGAATACACAAAAACATGCGAATTTGAGAACACCAATTTATTAATTATGAGGATTCAAAAAGTTTTTCGTTTTAAATTCGAGTCGAAACCTAGAACATACCTGTTTGAAAATAATTTTTTTCGATAAAAAACTACACAGGTAAGGCCAAATGAAAACTTTACGAAGAGAATTTTTCTGAGAAAACTTACGATGATCGTGAGAAAACTTTACTAGGAGACGTTATTAGTAAGAAAACCGACAGTTATTTCAATAAAAGATTTTTAAAGATACAATTTTTCGGTAGAAAATTTGCCAAAACTAAATAATATTAATAGAAAGATTTTTTAAGTTAGTTTTTTAGCGTCTATAAATTCGTAAGGACACATTTCCTTTGACTCCTTGTACACATATTAAACTGGAGTACACAAGTATGTATATACATACAATAATTTATACAAAAACATGGGTTTGTCGTAGTCTTAATTATTTTCTTTAGCTCTTTCGATTTTTATATATATACATCCCAATTATGAATAAAAATTCCCCGGGAGTTTTCTCCCTTCTCTCATTTTTCCTATGTTAATTCAATTGTAAAAGTAGGAAAAGGGAAACAACTGCCGGGGAATTTTTATTCATGATTGGGCTGATAGAGATTTTAAACATTTATCATCACCAGTTTTTATAATAAAGATCATCTCAAATTCCTTTTAAATGGCCCATTCAAGGGTTTCCACGTTATTTTAGGGGAAACACTTTTGTATAACTTTTATTTCTTATGCTATTAATAGTTTTGAAATGGAATTCAGTGAAAACAAATCTATATACAATATATTTTTGCCATTTATTAAAGAAAGAATTAAATAAAAAAAGCTTTTGTGTAGGAAAGTGTTTATATACATACATATATAAATAACTATAAATACCTAGTTACAAAAAAAATTGTAGTGTATATTAAAATTACAGAATAGTTAAACCACTATAGACATACACTTACCACCTATAAAACCCCCTTTTCCCCCACTTCCTTAAACACATCAATTATTCATTTATCCATTATCTTTTATCAGAATTTAATAGAAAAAAAACAGGATTTTCGTTAACCATAAACGTTTTACACACTATGAATTCATCATACTCTCTCTAGCTCTCTCACTCACTCATGAAAATTTAAATAAATAAACAACACAAAAAAACGAATTATGAGAATATAATACAGCAGCGTATCACAACACTTTCATCATAAGAATATATATTTAAATACAAAAAATAAAAATTCTTTTCCAATAAAAAAAAACTTAAAAAACGAAGTCTTATTGTTATCGTTGTGCTAATGGTGAAGTTACAGGTGAAAGGAGTGAAGTTACAAACACTGGAACAGGGGGCTACTGTGTATTTCGATTCGAAAGAAATAGGCCCCTATTATGGTTTACAACTCAACTCAGTTGAGTTGTAATTAAGACAACTGGTTGTGATCAGTTGTAATTTTTGTTATGTTTTTGTTCACCGCAAAATAGCAAAGTTGTAAACCATAATACAAAAATTAAGAAATTACAACTCAACTGAGATGATCGAACGGAAGTTGTATATACCTTATCGAAAAAAAATTTCCCTTTTGAAACGGCACCACATTTACGAACAATAAAAACTCCTTTCAAAATTTCTACTCTGTGTTACGAAAAGAAGCTTCAGTAATAGAAACGTTAGGAAATTGCTTGAAAGCTATTTTGTTAGTGACAAAGTGAAGGAAAAATAAGAAATGTACATAAGTATTAAAATTATTCAATCTATATCTATATATAAATCGGCTAAGGCAAAACAGTTAAGAACACTTTTCTCCTCTGTATGTCAACCGATTTGAAAAAAACGCACACCATTTGAAAGATATTTACTTACAGAAGTGCACAATATATATTTTATTAAAATCTGTTCAATATTTTGGGAGTAATAAGCGTTCAAATTAGCTACATACTAACACATATGTACAAAATACAAAATTTGTTTTTTTCAATTATCAAATAATAAAAAAATAGGGTGCTCGATTATTCGACATTTTTAAGAAACCGATTTTCGGGAAATTAAATTTCTTTATTTTACTTTTCCGTGCTGCATGTGGTGATTTATTTAACTTAGAAACATAATATTATAGGTGCAGGGTCCTGAGTGAATTAAAACCTATAAGATGAAAAATGAATAAGAACATGTAAGGGAAGCTTTTTGGTAATTTTTCGTTCAACATCTGGTTTTTTGATAATTTTCGTTAATATTAGACATAGAAAAAAAAAATAAAATGCAATGTCCTGAGTGGAATACAATTTACAAAGGAGATTTTATGATACTTTTTTGTTTTGCAATTGATATTTTCTGATATTTTTTTAAAGTAGAAGATAGAATATGAACCAGAGATTGGTCCCTTTGCCAAATCGATCTACTATGATGGAAAAAATGAATGCTCAAAACATGTAAATTCGTATATACTTAGATGTAGTATCTTCATATGAACCTTAAAATTTATGGTCGAATTTTGACCATTAGGCGAACACTTGTACATATAAATCGGCTAAGGCAAAACAGTTTAGAACACTTTCCTCCTCTATATGTCAACCGATTTGAACAAAATATACACCATTTGGAAGATATTTACTTACAGAAGTGCACGATATATATTTTATTAAGATCTGTTCAATATTTTCGGAGTAATAAGCTTTCAAATTAGCTACTAACACATATGTACAAAATACAAAATTTGTTTTTTTCAATTATCAAATAATAAAAAATAGGGTGCTAGATTATTCGACATTTTTAAGAAACCGGTTTTCGGGAAATTTAATTTCTTGTCTGGTGATTTATTTAACTTAGAAACATAATATTATAGGTGCAGGGTCCTGAGTGATTTAAAACCTATAATATGAAAAATGAATAAGAACATGTAAGGGGAGCTTTTTGGTACTTTTTCGTTCAACATCTGGTTTTTTGATTAATTTTCGTTAATATTAGACATAAAAAAAGGCAATGTCCTGAGTGGAATACAATTTACCAAGGAGATTTTATGATACTTTATTGATTTTCAATTGATATTTTCTGATATTTTTTATAGTAGAAGATAGAATATGAACCAGAGGTCCCTTGCCAAATCGGTCCACTATGATGAAAAAAATGAATGCTCAAAACATGTAAATTCATATATACCTGGATGTAGTATCTTCATATGAACCTTAAAATTTATGGTCGGATTTTGACCATTAGGCGAACACTCGTATAAATAAAAGTGTAAAACAAACAAATTAAACCTAATATGTAGTGCTAGACTTGATATAAAATAATTGTTTGTTGAAATTAGTCATTGGACTTCTCTAAGGGGCTTAGCCTATGGACATTACCTTCAAAGTAGGACTCCGAGTAACTGGAAAATTTTTTGTGTATATAGGAATAAAGTAAAAGGTGTTATTCGAAAGTTAAAAAGAGGTGCACATGAAGACTTTTTAAGGATTTCAGTAGGGAAAGTATGTGGCGTTTTTTTGAGAAGAAATGGATGTCTCGATTCACGAGAACATGAGGCTTGTTCTGAGACTGATGATTTGAATAATTATTTTCTTAAATGCCAAAATCAGAATCCAAGTGTTTTCAGTAATGCCGGCAGATTTTCTGAGTCGGTGTTTTCCTTTAAATGAATTAACTCCGATTCTTTGTACACTGCATTACTAAGAATTAAATCGACTGCCGTGGGTCATGATATGTTATCAGTAAGATTTTTAAAGATTATTTTTCCGTATATTTCCTCGCATTTGTTTCACCTTATTAATACGATTATAGCAACACAACTTTTCCTCATAATTGGAAAATTGACATAGTCGTGCCTATCAAGAAGGCCAGTCGTCCTGTTTTAATAACTTGCGTCCTATATCAATACTTTCCGTTCTTTCTTAAGTAGTTGAGCATATTTTTAAAGACCAAATGATTGAATTTCTGGATCAGAGATCGTTAATTCACTCGGCACAGTCGGGATTTCGAAAAGGTTATAACACAACTTCGCTGCTATTGTTTTTGACAGATTCTATTAGACAGTTTTTAGATAGAACCGAGCTAAAACGAAAGTGATGGGATTTGTTATTTTTGTCGACAAAATTAAATAAATAGGGTCGTTATTGATAACTTGTTAAATTTTTCTATGTGTATGAATACCACATATTCTATGCTGTTTGGAAGTCTTTTCGGGCGCAGGTAATTATGTACTGGAGAAATTTAAGGTTATTTTTAACAGAATTATTCGTTATGTTTTTGGTTTGAGATTTCGGGATCATGTAAATCGGCATTCGCTTACCTTTCTACGGACATATTTTCAAAATTTTATTGCCATTAGAATATTATTATTTTTCTATAAATGTATTGTTAATGGTAACCCAGATTATATTGGACAAGGAATCCAAATTATTTTTCCTATTAGACGTTTGAACACTTTTGGACAATCATATCAGATTCAGGTTTCAAAAATCTGGAATACTTTGCCAAGAGATCTAAGAACATTTTCTTATTCGCTGCACTTATTTAAATCTAAGTTGCTGTAATTTGCAGAGCTAAATAACTTGTAAATTCACAAAAACGAATAATTTCCAATATGTTGGAATTTTCTATCTGCGTAATATGGAAACAGAATATATAGCATTATGCCCTTGTTATATAATGTACTAGCATATAGCCGCTACTTCGTTAGCGTCTCCTTTTACTTCGTGGACATATTTTTATGCCAAATTTTATTTTTCTAGGTTTAAAAGCTAAAGACAAATATCAAATTTCCCGTATTTCCGTTTTTGGGTACTATATTTTTCCCCCATTGAATTATCAAAAATTTCAGTATTGTAGTGACAGCCCATAAGTTAGTACGAATATGTCAATGAATGGAGGAAAATATTTTCTAAAAAAAGTACCAAAAATAGTTACGATTTTCACCCCTTAAATGTTCGAATTTCGAAAAGTACCAAATTCGTATACGTATTTTTTTGATAAGTTTCGAATGTGGTATTAACTTTGTTTCTATGTTTATTGGTTCAAAAGATAGATGGGGTGGCAAAAAAGTACTAAAATTCAGATTTTACCCGCTTACTCCCTAATAGGGCCGAATTTCAAAAAAGTACCAGACACCTGTCCGCTTATTTTTCTATTAATTTTTTTCTTTTCGTAAATCATCACTTTATTTAATTTAAATTTTCCAATTTCAAATATTTTAGCATTTCATTACTGTCAATCTGCGCCATCTTTCATTTTTGTTGCCAGTATTGCTCCATTTTCATTTAGCTTTCGTATCGAAATTTTTTTCGCATCGCAAAACAGAGTAGTCCGCCAGTTCTCTTGAAATATTCGTGCATTGTATCGAGGGTCAAACATTGTAGATAAACAATATGTTTAATTATTTTCTAAAGCCTCCAATATTTTAGTTACAGCTAATGCTAAGTTAGCCGCTAAACTTTATATGAAACAATTTTATTACTCTGTTTTAATTTTATGCTCTGCTTTTTATTGGGTAATTCCTTTTAGATGCTATGCAAAAAATAAGTATTTCCGATATATCGGAAAATCTGAAGTATCGCCGATATATCGGTATACGTTACCTCCCTAATTTCTAAAAATGGTCCTACCAACTTAATAATGAGCTGACGAATTTAAGTGTTTTTATTTCAAACGTATTTAGTAAATATATGTATAAGGCGTACACAAATTGAGGTATCGCTTTAATTTTATTAAAAAAAGGAATTTTTTTGAGATATTTAATTCATTACAGTTTGTTACAAATAGGTTCGTTTTAAAAATTAAAAATACTGGCTCGGCAGGCATCCATCCAATCTTTTATTAATATTTTTAATCACGTTTTTAAATAAACTGTTGTCAATGATTGATATCTGCTCGATAGCGTTGTTTTTAAGCTATTGAACTGTTCTGTGATTATTGTTTTACACTTTCGATTTCAAACCCCCCCCCCCCACAAAAAATTGTCTAAAGTTGTCAAATCGCCGGATCTTCTTTCAAAAGATCCATTGTTTTTCTTGCTGTGTGGCAAGAAGTGGCACCACCCTGTTGAAACCACTAAATTATCAATTTTCTAAATTATAAATTTCCGGCCACAAAAAGCTTCGGTTCATCTTCCTGTTGCGATTTCCATATTGACCGATGAAATCTAAAATTTGGTTTATTTACTTTCTGACTAACATTTCTTTTAATAACATTTGAGTCATCGCAAAATTTCCTGCCGACTAAAACAGTGTCAACCGTACTAGACGTCGTAAAAAATACCAAGCTATTTCAAGCTATTGCCCCGGTAGGCTAGCTGGTAGTGAGCTAGTCTATCAGCGCCGGGGTTGCGGGTTCGATTCCCACCAGAGACTGGTTTATTTCCTGCAGACAAGCCAAGCTTTGCGGGGATTAGCTTAGGGAATTAAAAAAATAGTTATCGATTGTTGTCAAAAACAACTAAGAAAATACATTTATTGTTCCACTACCGTCGACTTGTGTCGTCGTTGGAGACTATTATATTAAGAAGATTTTTTATTGCATTAAAAAAAAAAATTGCATCGAAAAAGTGTTTCTGATAAGAATTTCGTGGTATATATTCATTCTCTCTTTATGGAACCAATTGCAAATTGTTTGTTTAAAACTTCAGAAGTTAAGACACACAAATCATTAAAAATAACACTGCAGATAGACTTCGAATGCTTTAATATAACAGTAATTTTTAATTTCGCCGATCTCATTCATCGTCCCAAATTTGTTTAAACTAATTTATAAAATATTTGTTTGAGTACACTAATCTGTTTGTTTTTGATAAAAACAAAAATCGTTTACATAAAACTAATAAATGGCTCTTTTCAAAAATTAACATTATATGCGAATTTATATGCATTCTTAACTATTATATGACAAAAAATATATTAATGATAAAATATTCAAATAAATGCACTAAAAAATCGATGACAATTTTCAGCCTAAATTGTGATTCGGAAAATTTATTCACTTAGTATTTTCCTTTGGAGGAAAAACATGAATTTGCATGTATTTTCACGTCCTACTCATATCTATAAACAAGTGAACACACTATGTATGTATGTAAAGGTTTACAAAGAAATTTGAAATGTTAATAATATAATATTATGCTTATAAAATAGTTTATAATTATGTTATAATAGTTTTTTTTGGGGTTAGAAATACAAACACATCAAATGCAAAATAAATTTAAAAAATTAAAGCGTATTGCGTGAATTTGGCCTTAAAAATAATTTATCTGTTTTAGAACATTTGGTTAAACAATTAAAAATTTAATCTCATTTAATATGCATACGTAAGAGTAATTCCTTTAAACTGTTGGCATCTTTAGATTTGGTATCTTTCAGTAATTTATATTGATCTTCTATTGATTTTAAAATGCGTGGCTATAAAAAAAGTGTTATTAGTGTATTAGTTAACAAAAAAAAAAAAAAAAAAAAACTGAACTTACCAAGTATTTAGGTTCTAAATGAGATTCATGTTTTGTAGCCAAAAACCACAGATTAAGGGCCAATTGAGTAGTTTTCTCTCTCGATAAGTCCGCATAACGTACTATGCGCAAAAACAATTCTAAGGATAAAGTGGCCTGTAGTTTAAATTGTTGACAGGATCCCAAAATACTTAACTGGTTTAAAATTTCCTCCACTACAAACCTGCAAATATTATTAACTTCTGCCAGAAATTTTGGATCATGACCATACAATTCATCATTGGAAACAACTACAATTAATTTTAAAGAATAAGAATAATTTCATTATAAAAATATATAAGTAGCCAAAATTCACCTTCCGGTATGTGATAGGGAAACTCCTCCAGATTCTGTACATACAACATATCCAAAGCATTCAAATAAATTTTTGTCGGCCCAGCCGTATTAATAGCAAATTGGTATTTTTGTACAACATCTAACATTAAATTAAAAAGATATAAAACTCCCCTTTCTGGACTATCAGGCACTAAAACTAATGTAGCCAACATATTACTAAGATATGAAACCAAATACGAGTCCATACTTTTGGCTTTTCCATCGATTTCTATAGAGTTTGGTAGTTGAGTTACTAAGTTTAAAGCTTCTTCGAAGCAAGCATCCGCTTGTCCTAAACATTGATTTACTAAGGCCACTTGACCGCTTAACAGATACAAGTCCATTTGTTGCTGCACCGACGTAATGCTGGGTATAGTGATGAAACAGAACGCTATACAGGCCTTAACAAAACCTTGTGTTTTACGGGAATGTTTATTTTGAACAATTTGACATGTCTCCATTGCCAGTTTATTGACACTTTGAACGAGAGTATTGAAGACAGCATCTAGATTGGAAAATGAACCACGGGTTTCTACATAAAAACTCAATTGTTTTTCGAAATCTCGGCCGTAATAAACTTTTCTTATAAAGTGACAGATTAATTGTGAAATTTGTCGTCGTTCATCTTCAACGGTGAGGGCACTGGAAAAGAAGTTTTATTAATGAAAACTTTAACAGGATAAAACCATTTTGGTGAAAGAGTTACTTTTTTCTTGGTAAAAATGCGAATTTGTTGTTAATAGAGTTATACTTACTTAACTGAATCATTTAGTATTTTACCAACATACATTAAGGCATTTATGACAACTGCATCGTTAGTAAATTCTTTGCCATTGCGTTTATAAATATCTAAAATATATTTACAAGCTTCAACTTTAGTTGATTCTTTTTGGAATAAATCTAAAAATGGCAAAAAGTTTTCCTGCAACAAAATTGTATGTAAAAATAATATTTAACAATAACATTAAACCACGACTATGTATTATACCTGCACCAAAAGCAGTTCAATGTTTTTCTGATGCTGTAAGATTTTATCCAATATATTGCGTAATTGTTGTTGATGTTTATCGCCAAATTTTGTATTGACAACCCGAAAATGTATTTCGCCCAAAAAACGATTAAGTTCAGTAACCTGTAATGAACTATGGTAAAAACACTAGGTAAAATAAAAATGTCTGATAAATTACTGGAAAATTTGATGCCACAAATTGTGTCCAAGACTCAACACATGTTATATATTCACTTGGATCCGTAAATGTATTTATAGTTATAAATGATTCTTGAAGAAAGGCATTACGTTGCTCAAATAAAGGATTACAGCTACTCATGCTAGAACCCAGGGCCTTAAAAAGTTGAGATTTTGATATTCCTTCTGTGTTAGAAGAAGTCAAAACATTAACGAATTCAAAAGCATTCGAAGCAATAAATTCAGGTTGAAATGCTTGTAAAATGGCTATTAATACTGTGCCGCTAAATAAGAAAGTGTTTGTTTAATTTCAATTTATTAAAGCATGTTTTGATAAGATTAAAAGCCTCACTTGTTTTTCAAATTTTGAACATCTTTTAAAATATCGTCCGTATACAGATTATTTTTGTGAACAAGTGCCTGTAGTATAAAATTTAAAGCAGGTCCATACAGACTTAAATAAACTGACATATCAACTCTTTGGCGATTTAATTCGGAACGTATTGAGCCACTAAATGCCTTTGTTAGAAAGTAAAGTACAAACTTAATGTTTAACATTTTCTTTAATAAATTATTTTACCGTTTGATAAACCGACAGAAAATCTTTAAAATTATTTAGTATATAAGTTTTACTGGGTGTTACTAAAACTCCCACACGCACTAAATAGCAGCGGGCATAGGTAGCAACTAAAGGATCTCCAATACCACGTATCATTTGGGTTAAACGTTGTAAGGCATCATCATAACTAAAACAAAAACAGTTTATTTTTGACTATATGTATATTAAGAAAAATATCAAGTCATTACTTTATTACTTACTTTTCATTTAAGAATTCATAACACTTCAGAATAGCTATTTCCACATATAATCTAGGAAGCAGTTCTCTTATAGATGCTATTTTAAAAAACCAGTTATGGCAAGTATCTCGGGCACTAGCAGCATTAGCAGCACGCATGGATCTAAAACACAACTAGCGTTATAAATATTTTAACATCTCAAATTTTCTTACTCTGGGCCTGACAAAGTCTTCTGTTTTAATCTATCATATACTAATTTTCCAAAAATATCCAAAATATCTGTGATCAACACAAATTGACTGGGATAAAATGGCAATACTGAGGTGTCTGCCAAAATTTTAGAACATTGAATGGCAATTTTTAAAGCTTTTACTCTTTGATCATTATTCCAAGATCGCACCAATTCATGATTGAGTTGTTCAATACGTTGTATATATTCTTGTTGAGTCAAATCCATCATGTGACGCATGGAGCCATCCTCAAAATCATCTAATTGTTCTAAACGAAATTTTACCTTATCGGATACCACGGTTTGGACTTTAACTGGTTAAAATAAAGGTATAGGTACGCGAGTCCTGGTAATAGCATTAAAATTTACTTACTTGCATCTGTTCCAGGTAGAGCTTGTGCTGAGGTGGTTAAAAAACTTGTGGATATTGAAAGTTTTTCTGATGTTGTGAATTTATTTAATATGGTCAAACGCTTTGAATTCCAATTTAATGACTCATCGGCCAGAATATCTTTTTCACGTTTATTGGCTTTGATTTTTTTGTATGACTCCTGAATTTGAAAGTTTAAGAAAAATTTGTGTCATCTCATTTACAAAATTTAAGTTTTTGTGATAAGTCTTTAGAGTGCTTTTTGTGAAAAAGTGGCTTTTAGTTAAATATTCGGCCTTATTATTAGAGTCGTTGTAATGGTTGAAGTTATAGTCGTTTAAAATTGTTGTCGGTGTAAATTAAAATGTACGACAATAACAATGTAAGACACATAGAAAGTTTGTCGTATTTGTGTCGTTTGCGGCAATAATAATACCAATTTAACAAAAATACCAAAAAAAAAAAACGGCTGGTTTTTGACTACGGCAACGACACTCATAATAGGGCTGATTCTACTCGAACCTTTTTTACTGAAAAAAATACATAAAGTCAAGCAAAACTACGCTCATTTTAAATTCCAGAACGTGGCCGATAGTTAATTGACTTTTTTAAAGTGAAGTGATTTTTTTGCGAAAAAGCGATTTTTTTACAAAAAAGTAATTTTTCAATAAAAAAGTGGATTAAAAGGAACTTTTTAATAAAAAGGTTAGATACCTTTGAGAGGAAAAATTACATTTAAGTGAGAAAGTGACTTTTTAGTGAAAGTCACATTTTACTGAAAAATCACGGTTTAGTGATTCATATTTTGCCATAAAAGTACGTAATATGTATTAGGCATATATGTAACTAAATTTTACGAAAAATTTGTCTTACCACATACAAGGTGGCAAATATTGTACAAGCAATGAGTATCATTTTTTTAGGTGACTTGGGGTTAACCAAACGCGTTTTCTAAAAAAGACAGTTTTTTTTTTAAATATTTTTATTTTGAAACACAAATGTTTTCAATTTTTATATGAAATTAGTCTTAAGTTTTAAGTATGTGATGATTTACACAATAGCAAAATGTCAGGCTCAATTTTAATTGCACGTTCCAGAATTGCTGATTTTCGTAGTGTGACAAAATTATTTTTGTAGAAAGTATGATCAGAAAACCAGACTTCGCTCTAAGCATCACATACAAAAATACAAATAGAAAATTATTGCAATCGATATTCCGGAATAAGTATAAAAGACAAAAGTGGCAGAATAGCTCTTAAATTCTAACGAGAATAACTGAGTGCTGGAATTGCTCTAAGTTTTGTATAGCGAAAACATTAAGGGTATTCACGTCACAAGTTGCACCCTTGCAAAAAAGCAAAAGTGCAACTTGTGACGTGAATACCCCCAATTTATTTTTTTTTAAATCTTTTAAAGCTTGGACCAATTCATATACACTGCCGCTCACCTGAATACGACATTTTGTAGTTTATAATTGTTGTATTTCATAATTTACTGCCTATTTCACGATGTCACTCGAACGTTTACGTTCGCACAAATAACATATAAAACAAAAACAAATTTTTGAATTTTTGTGCGAACGTAAACGTTCGAGTGACATCGTGAAATAGGCAGTTATATTACATTAGTTCGTATAGAACCGAAAGAAGATTTTTAAAACATACCATTACATAGTTAAGCAACTTTTTAATTTTGTGTTAAAAATACTTCATTTTTTTTGGCTCATCTGAATACGACACTTTTTGAATTACTTATGTTTTTTAACAAAGTAGGCAGTGAAAAGTTTATTTTGATGAATTTTAACCTAATGTAAACTTTGGTTATCAAAATTGTTCAAAATGGGAAGAAAGAAAGCTTTATCAAATGAGGAAATCGGAAAAATAAAAGCATATAAGGAATGTGGTCTCAATACTAGCCAAATAGCGAATAAAATCAGTCGAACTCGCTGTGTGGTCAATAATTATCAGTTACGGAAAAAATATGAAAGGCGGTACTTATACCGTTGTTTCGGCAGCAGATAAAAGATTAATCATAATAAGTTCCTCAAACTCCCAGGATTCTGCAGCAAAAATCAAGGAAAAAACCAGTGTTAAGGCTAGCTTAGCAACTGCAAAGCGGTTGATAAAAAATCTTATAATCTTAAACGATTGAAAATCAAAAAGAAACCACCTCTTAACCCAGCTAGAAAAGAAACTAGATTACTTTTTGGTCGGAATCATATGACGTGGGCAAAACAGGGGAGGAGATTTATTTGCACCGTCATCATAGTTGTGCTGGCAGCGTGATGGTTTGGGGAGCAATATCATACCATGGAACTGTGGAATTACAATTTTTGAGCTCAAAAATGAATGCTAATTCGTACAAACCTGTTTTTTAAAAAGCATTTCCTCAATTTTCCAATATTTAAGCCCATTATCATGGACATATCAACATGATAATGCACCTATTCATACTGCAAATGCTGTAAAGAAGTGGATAAAGAGCAAAAACAATATGAAACCAAACATGACATAAAGCCATTTAGGAAGCTTGGAATACTATTTCTTTGGATTATATAAAAAGTCTTTTAATAATTATTAAATTATTAAAAAAGTATTAAAATAATAGCCAGATTTTTAGTTATTATTTTGACATTTCTTAATAAAACAACTATTCTTAAAAAAGTATTAAAAAATTTTTAAATCGTATTTGTTATGTAATTGCCTAACTACATAAAGTTGAATATAAAATAGGAACTACATTGCCACAGTTCTTTGTTCGAAACATTTCCATTGCGAAGTCAAACCTTTGATATGAAATGGCTTTATCATTTGACATCAAACACAATTCTCAAACGTATTTCAATTGTTTGATTTTAACATTTTTATTCAAATTGATAATGATTTGAAGTAAACATTTGACACCAAATGTTTTTTCAATTTGATGTCAAATTGGAATCAAATCTTAAATTCAAATCATAACTAAACTTGGCAATACTAAAGCGAAAAATGAAGGTAAACATTAAAAATAGCGATTAAAGTTAAATTTTTACTTCGTGGTTAAATGTGTTTTACAAGTTAACGCTTTATTTCTTGTGAAAAATAATAATTATTTGTGAGTAATTAAAATGATTAATACGAATTAAAAAAATAAAACGGGAAAGTGAAGAAATTATAAGTTTGTTGTATGATTGCGGCTCTAAAATCCTCAAAATAAAAGGGAGCCAAGTATTTCGTCTTTCCAAGAATTAGAGGACGAAAAGAACATTATTTCATCTTTAAGCTATGGTGCCGAATGTTTATCTCACAGTTTATTTAAATAAATAATGAATTTAAATTAAAAAAATAATATATTTTTGTTTATGTTCCACTTTGTAATTTAATCCACATTTGAAAAACATTGAGAATTACGTTTGAAAGCAAGTTGAAAATTATGGCATTTTTTCAATTTGAAAATAATTTCCCCTTTTTGTTGAGAATGCTATGAATTTCAAATGATTTTCAAATCATTATCAAACGTTTTTCGTTTGAGAAAACGTTTGATTTCAAATCACTTTCAATTTGTTGGGTATGTACATACATAGCTAAAAAGCAAGGACCCTAAATACAATAACGAAAAAATATTTCCAATTCGTTCAGTATTGACTGAAATAATTAGATATTAAATTGCTTTCGAATCGAGAAAGTACTCGATCACGAATGCCAGAATCTGGCCCCAGTACTTATTTAGTTAAACAAACAAAAATTTAAATTAGTAATTTAAGTTTTTTAAAGATATTTGATTAACAATACACTAAATTTTTTATATATGTATTTGATTTTAGTAAAATTAAAAAACGATTTTTATGGAAATTATTTAAGTTTTTAGTGCATATTTTTTATTTTTGTAGTGCATATTTTGAATTTTTTAGTGCATATTTTATACGCATATTTTCGATTTTTTAGTGAATAGAAATCTCATCCCTATTCATAACTATTAAAAACAATTAGTAATATATCCATCGAATAGTAATAGTTATGTTTGAGAAATACTTTTATTTGATACCCATAATAGTTTTCTTTAATTTTTAAAAATAAAAATTGGAAATAATGATTATTCTTAATAAATAAAATATAAATTTATTCGTTATAATTATTCGCAATTTTTACCTAATAAAAGTTATAACTATTAAGTCCTTTCTTAAAAGTGATATAAGTGTGGCATATCACTTTTTTGTAACATTCAAAGCAAATTGTAATTAAGTTTGGTGCGGAAACATTTATGCGATTTCGAAAAAATAAAAAAATATAATGGGGGTTCATACATTTTTATGCTCTAATTTATTATGTTATGCCGTTTTTTCTATTTACAAAAATGCTAAAAAGTTATATGCCTAACCCTAATATGAGACCCAGCGTTTAATATGTATGTATTTTAGCAAAATGTGACTTTCAGGTGACTTTTTTAACAAAAAATTTACTTTTGGATAACAAGTTCATAAAAACTTTTTTTACAATAAAATATGTATTCTTTAATAAAGAATGTAAAAGCCATGCCCTCATATTAAAATGTCATATGTTACAGGGCCTTTAAATACAAAGTTATTAGCCCATCAAGCTAATCTTATATTTATAAATTGCTCAAAACTTCTACTTACATACTCCGACGCCATTTGCGACAAAGGATCCATTAATTCCTCCTCTTGTTTAGCAAACTGTGTTAACGGGTCTATACCATCCATAGTTTGCAATAAAGGTTCTGCCAATATGGACATACTGGATGATCTGCTACTTGTATTACTGCCCATACTAGATGGCCTGGTGCCCTTACTATCTACCATTGTAACAGTGGCCAATTTTAGGGGATGTTCATAGGTCTGATAGCCCTGTAATTGATTTTTAGTCACGTCGTATAAACGAGGAACACACACCCTAAAAGAATAATTTTTGTTCAATTTTATTTCTTTGGAAATTTTTATGATTTCTTACCAGTCACTAGCCATTTTTATTAATTTAAATTTTATTTAATTAATTTTTTTAATTAATTTCAATGCAAATTGTATTAAAAATTTTATACAAACGATTAATTAAACCAATAAAACTAAATTTTGTTCAATTTTCAATAATTGTTGTTTACGTTCAGCTGTTTAAACAGCTGGTGCCCAATGTTGCCATGTTCCCGTTTTAAGAAGGTGAAAAAGCGATACTTTATAACTGCAAGGAGTGATAATTTTAAGCTGGCATTGCTGTTTGTAACGTATTGTTATGTTTAAATTAATTGGTTAGTTTTAGTAAAATTTTGTTTTTATGAAAAATGCAAAGGCTTTTTAAATAAAAATATCTGTGGCATAACGGAAATGGCGTATGGCGACATAAGCTAAATTTGTGTTAATGGCACCTTTGCAGTCTCCATGTTCAAAAGTAGCCATGACAAAAGTTTTAATTATTTTGCACAATTTTTTAAGGAAGTTATAGAAAAGCTGTTGTTTTTATACCCTCATCACATGTAGAAAGGGTATACATATGAATATAAGTATGTTATTGTAATTTCTTAAATATTGATCCTTAACCCTATAAAGTATATATGTATGTTTACATATATTCTGGATCCTTAAATGCAGCAAAGTTGATTTAACATACTCCATCTGTCCGTTGAAATGGGGTTTTCGAAGACCCCAGATATGATTGGGGCTACGATGTTTAATATTTAGTCCGGAATTGTTTGCTATTGAAATTCAGCCAAATCGATCTACAAATGGCAGAGATATGAACAAAAGACCAAGACTGCCTCTAATTTTATCCAAAAAACCCTAGTTGTTGTTTTTTAATGTATATCTGAAGAACGGTAAGAGCCCAAGTTTTCAAATTCGGTACAAGCATCTTAGTTATCAATAAATAATATCCTACAAAATGTGAGAGATATTAGAGAAGTGGGTGTGACAAAAAAAAAAAAAAAAAAAAAAGTATGAAAAGGGAGTAGAGAATAGAGCCAAAGAGAACCGTTATAAAAGAGATATTTCTTATAATATATAATATAATAATAATATCTTTATTTTGCATTTTTAATTCATTACAATTCATTTCTTATAGTACATTTAAATTTTCTTATAATCTACAAAGTATATTCCACCCATCATAAACATCTCCATTTAACATATTTATTAACTTATTTTCTTCAATAATAGTTTTTTCAAAATATTTTACTCTGAATTCCTTCAATATTGGACACTTTGCCATAAAATTTTGCACGTCTTCATCTTCTCTCATATTACACAAGGTACACGTTCTATTAGGTATGTTTCTGAGACTGTTTGCGTTTAATGGCAGCACATTACATCTGGTTTTAAGGAATAAAGATATTTTATATCGATTAAACGTAGAATTAATATATTTATCTCCTATGTCATGATTTAGCAATTTAAAAAAGCGTGTATTACTTGATAATGCTTTTGCTTTGTATTCATAATTACTTTTGAACTTAAATTCTTGTAACAATGCTGTACCTCTTCTAATCCATTCTTCTCTATCCATGTTCACATCAATTTGTATATCGAGATCATTGCCTAAATCATTTAGTTGTTTTGCCCAAAAAATATTTTTATTTAATATCATTAACGAAAGTTTGTGTGGTAGTCGGTTAATGCTGTATTGAAAAATTGTATTGAAGATATAGTTCATAATGAGATGGATGATTTGTTGAGAAAACTTTGCCAGGTTGCATTTACACTACATTTAGATAGCGCCAGATGTTTCGTGAACGACATCTTAGATGTCAAAATAACTCCTAAGTAACAATATTCGTTAACAATATTTACTTGTTGTCCTTTGTATATAAAATGTTCTTGCCTTGACAGATATTTCTTATATATAAAGAATATTACTGACAATAAGCCAAATCTGTATATTTTCTAACTGAATTTTTTGGTTCACTTTTAGTTTTGGATTTTTGAGGTTTGCGGGATCGATTTGGCGAGAGGCCAGCCTCGGGCCTAAAGTCAGCTTTTTAGCTTCAGGAGCTTAGGATGTGCGATGATGAATCAGTCCGTAACTTTACAATTTTATATTATATAGATAGATGGAAGATTTTCACACCTTAAACGTTCGAATTTCGAAAAAGTACCAAATCTGTATTTGTATTTTTTATATAATTTTTATTTACCCGTGTACATCCCAAAAAGGCCGTACCTCAAAAAAGTACCAGACACCTGTCCGCTTTTTTATTAAATTAAATTTTAAATTTTTTGTATCTCTTTTAGTTTAAGAGATATGAGGTTAGCGAATTTACCTGTTTATACCGCATATTTTTCTAATAAACAACAATAAGTGTTAATGTTTTGTATCTCTTTTAGTTTAGGATGTATGAGGTATGTGCGATGAAAAATAAATAGATGGGTAAAATCATTTGAAAAAATAACAAACGTAGGTACAATTTTTACCCCTTAAACGTACGAATTTAGAAAAAGTACCATATATGCATTTGTATTTATATAATGTTATATAATTTTTATGTCCATGCGTATCAGTTGGATAAAAAAGTTCCAAAATACATGTTTTACCCGTTTAAAAAAGGAACGGGCACCTGTTTGCTTTTTTATTTTATAAACAACAATAAGTATACAATTAAAAAAAGTACTAATTTAATAAAAAAGCACCAGTTGGAGAACAAAAAGCCCCAAAAAATTCCTCTTACAGAAAGAATCTCATTCACTCAGGAACTTGCACGTTTAATTTTTTATTTCTAGGTCCAATACAAAACAAAAAAGTACCAAAAACTTCCCTCTTAAAGATTCTTATCCACTTAGGACAGTGCATCTTGAATTTAATGTTTCTAGGTCCAATACTTACGGAAATTTAAATACTACCAGTTAAAGAACGAAAAAGTACCAAAAAGTTCCCGTATCCATTCAGGACATTGCATGTTGAATTTTATGTTTTAAGGTCCAATATTAACGATAGTTAAAAAAATACCAGCTGTAGAACCAAAAAGCGAAAGAAAGATATTGAATTTCCGGTATTTTCCCTTTTGGTACTATTTTTTCCCCCATTAAAGTATCACAAATTGTAGTATTGTAGTGGGGGCCAATAATTTAGTACAAATATGTCAATGAAGGGAGAAAAATCTTTTATAAAAAAGTACCAAAAATAGTTACGATTTACCCCTTAGACGTTCGAATTTTTTGATATACTTATTAGTGATGTTACTTATATCAATTTTTAATATTAGCGAATACGAAAATCTGCACCAATATTCGCTTTAAATTATTAATTAATCTTTATAAAAACGGACGTCAGTATTTCAATTCTTCGCGGTTTAGACCTACATATGCTAAATTACACCATGCTAGTTGAAAAAACAGGCAAGCCGGGCACATGGCGTTTTAACATAATTCGGGTACGCTGAATCCAGTGGTGCTAGCCGTTTTTTTAGGTTAGCTCTGGTTTTCGAGATATACCGTTATTTCGAAAATGGAGGAGGCTGCACAACATATGTTTGCGTAACTCAAGAACGCTTTAGCTAATTGAAAAAACTAAAAAACCGAAATTTCGCAATAAAATTTCCTTTAAGAAAAGTAAAACTTTTTTCTAATATGCACAGTCGTTTTAGAAACATAATTTTTTTTTGGACATTTGACCCATCTAGGGGCATCCTGGGCGCTGCAGGGGCCAAATTTAAGAATTTCAACCATACAAATATTACGGTTTAATAAAATTCTTAAATTTGGCTGCTGCAGTGCCAATGATGTCCCTAGATGGGTCAAATGTATGACCAACCCCACTTTATTTTGCAGCTTCGTTTTTTATATGTCTGCAATTAGAAGCCTAGCTGCATTTTCCAATTTTTTATGAATTTAAAAAAAAAAAATTTTGAAATTTTGATAAAAAAAAATTATTTAAAAAAAAAAAATATGTTTATAAAATGACTGTGCATATTACAAAAAAGTTTTACTTTCCTTAAACGATTTCGATTAACTAAACCGTTTTTGAGTTACGCGAATATATGTTGTGCAACTGCCTCCATTTTCGAAATAACGGTATATCTCGAAAACAAGAGCTAACCTAAAAAACGGTTGGCACCATTGGATTCAGCATATTTTTGCAACTAGCACAGTGTTATTAATTAATCTTTATAAAACGGACGTCAGTATTTAAATTCATCGCGGTTTAGACCTACATATGTTAAATTATTGACAGACAAGTAGAATATAAAATTTAATTTAACTAGTTTAAGTAAAATACCATGATTCGTAACATATTATGCCGTAAATAATGGATCAATCATCACAAAATTCTGAAGAGTGATTTGTGATAATTCAAAACCTAAATACGACTAAATTTCAATACAGTAGTGAAATTTGTTTAAGCGTATCATACGTCTTAAAGTCCTTTTGGGAAGGCTGCTTTGTGTTAGGCCTATGGTAGATTATGGATCGATTTTCAGAAAATTTTACAGTGTTAAAGTCTTTTAAGAATGTGACGTACCAAATTTTACTACAGTAGCATTATTTTTTTACGGTTTTAGGCGTACTAAACTCTTTTCCGAGAGAAGCCTTTTTAAGGGCCCTATGATAAATTATGGACTGACCTTCACGAAATTTAACAGTGTGATTTTCAATCATATAAAACCTTGACGTACCAAATGTTATTACAGTAGCATTATAGGCTTTATAATGGCCCTATGATAAATTATGAACCGATCTTCACGAAATTTAACAGTGTGATTTTGAGTCCTATAAAACTTTGATGTACCAAATGTTTTTGCAGTAGCATTATTCTTTACGGTTTGTTTTCCGAGAGTAGGCTTTATATGGGGCCTATGATAAACAATGGGATTTCTATTCTAAATCTAACATGGCGGCACACCCAAGATTGCGGACTAGCTATTTTAAATGCACTCCTACAATATGGGTATCAATTGAAAGGGCTTACCAAGAATAACACGAAAAATAAAGTGTCGTCACTCTAAATTCAAAATGGCGGTCTTCTAAGGCTTGAAACTCAATTTTTAAGCAGATATCTTCAAACGATTGGAGCTGAAATTTTGTATACACATTCAGTTTGGGTGATAATACCATGGTTAGCTGTGTGACGTTATTCTAGATCCAACATGATGGAACACCCAAGATGGCGGACTAATTATTTTTAATGCATTCCTACAGTAAGGGTCTCATATAAAAGGACTTGCTGAAAATACCATTAAAATTTTAAACTAAGTAAATATGAGTACTTAAATCCATACTAAAATACAAAAAATCTGTTGAGTAGGGAAAGATTTATGAATTGTAAGGAGGATACTCCCCGAAAATGGTTGTTTTTCACATATTTTTGTTATACAACAAACATTAGTTATTTTTTGTATCCTGTCGATATTTTGTTAGTCTATCAAATAATTATTAATCTGCATTTCGTGACCAAAAATTTGATTTCATATATTTACGCGATATTCTACCCAAAATAAGCTTATCATTAAGCTTGGCTTCAGTAAGCTATATTAGACTAGGAATTATGCCTAAAATCGTAATAAATAAAAATGCATAAGATTCGTCAATAATTGACAATAGCTCTAATTTAAAGCCAAGTATCAATTCATATTTTAAATAACAAAAATTATCGTAATTTTTGGTGAATGGCATTACAAATTCGTCACAGACGAATATAACATTCTAATTTGTTTTTGTTTATTGGTCTCTGGGATTTCTAACGCTATTAAAACACTTTAATATGTCAAGCAGTAATAAATATTAATTTATTTTGATAAACATTTAAATTTTTTGTTGTTGTACAGAAACGACAATTTTATTTTAATTTATTTAAAATTTACAAAAATATTACACTATTATTAATTTTTGTTACATTTTTATTGAAATGTTTAATTATTATTATTAATTTGTGTACATAATTTGTTTATAAAAGTAAATTCTTAAAAAATAATTTATACAGTCTTAAGATTATACAAAACTTTATTATTAAATGAATTCACATTAAATGAATGCTGATAACTTTTTTTAGCTTTATAATTGCTGGATGCCAAAATTTTGCTTATTATTTTTGTTTGTTTTGCCCTGTTTTCTTTTTGTTTTTGACATTGTATATTTTATTTTTTACAAAAACCAATTGCGTGTGGTTTTTGTAGGAGTTGAACTTGTTGTAGTACCGAGATAACCTGTAAAAAATTCGCCTTGAGTATAATTTTCAAATATTTTTTTCATTACTAAAAATTTTCAAAGTTTTTCTCGACTTAAGGAAATGTAAATTCTATAAATTTTGTTTTTGTTGGCAAATTTAGTTACAAAATTTATTAGCGATTCATATAATTCATTTTAAAAGTTTCACAATTAAGGGTTGTGAATAACCTCGTTCATTTTATTCTCAATATAATACACACATACATATATAATTACAATAAGATAATAATAATAATAACGTATAATAAAGTGACATAGATTTTTTTAGACTTGTATTGGTTATAATTAGTTGTTTAAATTTATTTAATTTTTTCTCTCTTTAATAAAAGTTAATAAATGTAACAACTTTTTGGTTAAATTTTTAAAAAATTTTGCTTAGATAATTTACATAAATTTTGTAGTAAATTTATTTCTAAAACTAAATTTTGTGTTATTGCAGCGGAAATTAAAAAAAATTTTAGTTACAATTTCTAAAATTATTAAGCCACATTTAAACATGGCACAATTACCGTTATTTTGTTATAAACTCAAATCACATACACATAAATTTTATATTTAAGAAATATTGTTTTTCAACACTTAAATTTTTTGAAAGAATATTTTTACAAAGTTATTTATAATGCACAATAGGACAAATTGAAAGTTGGGGTGGTAAAAAAATTTATAAATCTTTGTTAACTTACATTGTTTAATTCTAGCTAGAGGGTTGCCATATTTTTACAGGAAAAAATATTAGCTTTGAAAAAACGCTTTTAAGCTCTTAAAAATTTTATTTGAAAATTTACTAAAACGGTAAACTTACTTCAGTTTTAAAAAGTAGTGGGTGCGCAACACACAAATACTATAATATCTACAATCTGTGTGTTTTAAGTAGCAAACATTTTACATGATTTTCTTTGACAAAATAACAGCCATACCTAAACAAGAGCGGTAGCTCGGCGGCAACGCTTTGCAATTGGAAAATTCGAATATGACAGCGAGTTTAATAGTGAAGTAGATCGCTATTGTTAATAAATATTTAGCTATTTTTAGGTTAATCTAGCGGTTTTATCTACATTTTGTAATTCTATTATGTGGGTTTTATTAAACAAGAAAATTAATGACACAACATTGACAATGTTATTTAGGTCTTCAAATATTTATAACTTTTTTTTTTTCCAGCTTACTAAAATAGCACACTCAATTATAAATGGTTGCTCACAGAAGTCATATGTTTTCGTATTATTATATTAAGACATATGACCCCCCAAAACATGAAATTCACAGCTGATTGAGTGTCAGCTTTCGTTTAAGGCGACCGTACACGACATGTTTTTGTCATCTGACATGTCAAATTTCCCACTGCAAAATACATACATGTCGTGTGTTACCTTTTTAACTTTGCTTCTGTAAAAGTCAGACGCAAAGTCATCTGACAAAATTTCAATTAGAGCGAGCTCTATTTTCTTCTGACAAACCATCTGACATCAGAAAGCTATGCCGGGAAGAAACCGGCAGCGGCGTCCACTATTGACGGAATTATTAGCCGGCTGAAGTTAATTTTTTACAATACCGAGATATGTTTCATCATCTTACCATTGAATAGAATTTATGTGAATATATATATAAAAACCGTTTTATTATAAAATCCTAAATTGGTATCTTTGAATTAAAAGAAAAAAAATGTTAAGATGGCTAAACTATTTTACGGCGCAAATAAAACTTTTCATGGCGGCAGCAAGCTATTTTGAAACCGAGCACTACTTTGGTTTCTGCAATAAGAATGCGAAAAAAAACAGAGACAATGTCAGAAGCAAATTACATGTACGTTTGTGACCGAATATTATAAAGCTTATGTAAAACAGCGATTTTGACAGACATGCACAATTACATGTGACTTGAAAATTTGACATGTCAGATGACAAAAACATGTCGTCTATATGCTCCTTTAGCAATTACGTGTTGCACACGTCGAGTACACGCAGAAAAAAATATGGTAGGAGGTAACCATATTCTAAGAGCAACATGTTTCTGCTTGCAGGTTTATGTATTACAATTTGGTAAAAATTAACAAAAATTTGTTCAAAATTAACCATATTTTGGTCAATATTAACCATAATAATGGTCACAATTACTATATGATAACTTTCAGATAAAAGGTAAGTTTTAATTTCCTTGTAAAACTATCCCATTGTGCATTACTTTTAACTAACAAATATACAATTATTATGTTTATATGTATGTACATGTTTTTTTTTTAAATACCATTATCCATGTTTAAAAAAAAATCCAACAGTGTTTTTAAAATAAATCAACAAATTATTTGATCTAAATACTACAAACATAGCAACAACAAGAAGCAGCTGATTTCCACCATCATCATTATTATCATTATGATCATTTGTTTTTGTTTTTTAACAGCAGCAACCTAATAAATCAAATCGAGAAAAAATTTAAAAAAATTGTTAATTAATTAAATAAATATTTTTGATTTAAAATGGTTAATAAAGTTTCGGTCTTTTTTAAATATTTAATAAATGTTTAAACAAATATAGAAAACCTTTTAAAGCCACACTTTTATTTGGTTACAGTAGAGTGTTAATTTGTTTTTGTTTCAGCTCCAACAACAAATATCTAAATCACACCACTTGCACCGTTGCAAAGGCACTAAAGGTAACTTTCTTGGGAAATTCGGGACCAGGAGAGCCACGTGTCTTTATAACCGGTTTTAGGGGAGTTCTAGGCTTCAATGACAACAGACCAGCAGAGGCGGCCAATTCCTTTAAACGTTGTGAAAATCCATGGGAATGTGATGAACTATCTGAACTACTTGTTATTACAGCAACACCATCGACCACATCGCCATTTAGGGTCTGAGCATTAGGTACTGTATTTACGGTGCTGGCCGGATGTAACCGATATACCTGACCGTTATTTGCAGGATAAAGAAGACTAGCATTATTTACGGTAGATTGTGCAGCATTTGTGTAGCTGAAAAAACAGAGAAAAGGGGAATAATTAATTTAAGGATTTTATTTAAAATATTTATTTTATTTTTACAAAATATATATTTAAGAAATTGGGTTTTGTAAAAATCACATGTTTTGTATGTTTATTTACTGTTTTGTGCTTATAAATATTGTTTTTTAGCCAAAATTTAAAGGGTTTTTTCATAAATTTATTAAATGTGTTAACTTATTAAGGTGCTAAAAATTTAATTGTTTTTTATTCCTCAGTGTTAAGTGTTAAAACAGCCTATACAATTTGTTTTAAGCGGACACCCTATTTCGATAAACAATGTTGATTGTCCGGCAGTATTCCGTAAGGAATAATAAATAATTACTTCTTTTAAGGGGACATTCAAAATGTACGGATACATTTAATTGAATCCTTCGAGGTCCGGCCATGAGAGTTTCCACTATAAACATAATCACCCCTATCGTGAATAATTTTTCCCTCGTAATTTTTCCCTATTTCACATATTTGCGATCATGAAAACATCACATGAAAAAAGGTAATTCAAAGGAGAATAATAACGTAAAAAATGTTCACGGGAATAAATTCCCCTTATCGTGAAAAGTTTTTTTCCTCGTAATTTGTTCACGTTTCCCTTAGATGTTCTCACTTTATTTTTGCTAGGGAACATAACATGTATGTCAGTAGTCCCTCCTATAAATCGAATATTAAGAGCTAGATCAGTTAACAAGGCACAAACCGATATATTGGCCAACAAAATGCAAAACAACAGGTTGATTGCGGGCGGTTTTGTGAAGCTTTCGAAGGACGTGGTGGCAGAATTTTGTAAAATATTTTACTACATAAAATTTAAAAAGTGCAAAAAACTAACGTTGTAATCAACCTATTACCTCCAATACTAATTATTTAGCTTTATTATTTTAACTTTTCTTTAAAATATATACGTGTATATTTTTTAACAAAAATTTCATTGATTTTTAATTTTTTCTAATCTTTCTTCTTTTTTTACATTCACTGGAACTGATAGTGTGAACAATTTTCACATGAGATTCACGATTGCTTTTTGCCCTCGAGGGGAATGAAAATTTCATCGGAACAAAAATTCCACTTGTTATTTACGATAGGGGTGAATACCTAATGACTATTTAATATTGTTTTCTAGTTTGAAAACAAATTTCGAATATCTTTACAAGTTACTAATACCGAAGCAAGTTTTGTGCCAAAAGAGCATAAACATGCTTGTTAAAAGCTTATTTTTTAAGAACTGAAAGACTTTTGTTTAACTAAGTGATCATTTATTTATAAATACGTATCTAAATAAATAATTAGCCAAAAATTCCTCATAAATCGTTTTAATAATAAAAATGTTAAGAAGATTTAAGATAAAAAAAACTTCTTGTTTAAAACCGGCCTACTTAATTTGAAATGTTAAGAGTTATATTCTTAATACATTAAAATACATCTTTATTTCTTATTCTTTCTGTCGATACTGAACGAATCGAAACTATTTTTTCAGTGCTGTAAAGCATTTATTTGAATATTCACAACGACTGCCAGAATTAGCCCGCAAAACACCTATAATACAAATCACAAATGAACGTACAACAAAACCTTATATATTCCAAAAACCAATCATACAACAATTAACCGAATTCAATTTTTATTTTGATATAAGTATAAACCGTAAATTTCAGATTTATGTCTTACAATTAAACAATAGATACAAAACTCAAGATATAAAAACAATAAACAAACATGAAAGATTAATTTAAACTTTGACTTAACTTTATTGAAATCGATTAGTTGAACGACGTTTACCCCAGGCAACAGTTGATGGTAAAATTGCTTCATGTAAACAGCGTTATAACAGAAAACTCAACCTGTGTTCAAAATAAAAATCAGCTAAGACTAAATTTTTGTCTGCATTGATCTGTATCAAAACACCAAGACAATTTAAGAGTGGATCAGGACACCAGGAAAATTTGTCTTAAGCCAGAAAAAATCCTGAATAACCAGGACGTATTGCAGCCTAATACTAGTGTAATAGTATTTTGTCATA
This sequence comes from Pollenia griseotomentosa, assembly GCA_963931875.1. Lineage (NCBI taxonomy): Eukaryota > Metazoa > Arthropoda > Insecta > Diptera > Polleniidae > Pollenia > Pollenia griseotomentosa. The sequence goes on from OZ007560.1 coordinate 210,814,610, forward strand.
CACAGTGCAAAATTTATTTTGATTTCCATAAGCAAATGGTGAAATTTTTTTTTCGAAAGCGCCTTACAAAAAAGCTTTATATTAGAGGTTGTACTAGGACTTTTTTTCTACTGTCCATGTACACCATGTCCGCAAATTACAGGTCGCAATTTCGGAGATAATTCAATGAAATTTGGCACATAGGAACTACTTGTTACAAGGACAAAGCCTATTGAAAATGGTGAGAATCGATTAATGATTTCACATAGCTCCCATATAAACTTCTTTTCGGAATAGAGTCTTTGTGCCCATAAGCCATCTTATTATGTGAGTATAAAAATTAAATTTGGTTCATACTTATTTTATTGCAATTTTAATCATCTCTCCAAATTTCATTGGAATCGGTCCATATTTGATCATAGCTCCCATATAATTACTATTCTCGGAAATAGCTTTTAGTGCATTTCTTATAAATGTTGGTATTGACATAAAAATTGGCAACAATAACTTTTATGACATGAAAAAATGTTGTGCTGGTAGGTTCAAAATTAACCATAGGTTCCATATAAGCTTTCTTCCTAAAATTAACTTAAGGCCAACAAATTTCATATTAATAAAGATATCTAAATAATCTTAACCTCATACATTTTGTTCGGGCAGGCACATTCCTACCCATGGGTCCCTAATACGGTACACTCTCGAAAATTAGTTTTTAAGTATTGTGGTGTAGGGTATCAAATGGTCGGGCTTGGCCGGTTATACTCTCTTACTTGTTTTTATATGTGTTATTCGATATTTAAAAAGAATCTATAAAGATCATGGAAAAATACAGTATTTCGGACATCACATTTCATCACATCATCACAGGCGATTTTATGAACAAAAAAATTGTATAAAATACCGAATCGAAAATTTGAAATTTTGAAGTTACAATAAAGCGTTAATTTCGACAATTTCAATATATTCCAATTCGCTATTGCAAACCTCATTAATGGGTTTTAACTTAGATCCGGTAGAGCCGTTTAAAACATTTTCACTCGTTATTTTTTATCTACTTAAATAATAAAGCCTTAACAAAATGTTAATGATTTTTAGTTTCATATCATTTTCATTGATTTAAGTTGTTTTTTTTATGTTTTCAGTTCTTAAATATTCTTGTTAAATGAACTGCTTGCAACAGCAGCATTCAGACAACAATCACACAAAAAGCCAATAACCTAAGACGTTAAGATCATGTGCTCCTAAGTAGTTGACCTTAAACTTCGTTTCAGTTATAATATTTAAAATTAAATACAAGAAACTGCAACCAATTGTAAAAAAAGCATACAAATAAGCGTTTAGCAGTTGTGAGGACTTGTTGCACAGCTTTAAAAATTAAACAGAAACAAAAAAAAAAAAAAAAAAAATTATAAACATATTTTTTTATTTTTTTTGTAATATTGACGTAAATCAACTTTTCATTTATTTGAAAAGCATAAACAATTTCGTTTGCTTATATCGCTGAAAAGATGAAGGTGAATGTAAAATAAATTGTAAAAAAAATTCACATTGAAAATACTATAGAGACAATAAATTATATATGAGTGATCTCAGAAAATATATAAGGAAGTGAATTAATTGATTGGCAAGTATTTCCTGAAATATTAATAAAATATAACTAGGTGGGTGTGTGATATTTGCCAAGTGAAAAAAATTAGAAAATATTGCACATATATCGCACACGTAGTTCAAAAGTGACCAGGCGCGGATCTAGCCTGAGCCTTAGGGGGGGGGGGAAATTTTTTATGATACAAAAAAAGTAAAAAATTTGTTTTTAAAAGTTTATTAAAAACGATATGTATGTATATATTATATTAAAAAAAAAACTCAACAATAAGGTAAAATAAAATATAAGATCAGTTTAATATAAATTAAAATAAATTAATCTTTTTAAATAAGCAATTGATGCTTTCCTTGTGAGGCAAATTTAGATAGTACAAGATTAGGATCAATTTCAATTTCATGATGAATGTGCATCATGGCTAAACCATTCAGTCTATCTTCTGTCATTGTTGATCTGAGCCATGTTTTTATCCGACGAAGGGTAGAAAATGACCTCTCGCTCGTAGCATTACTGAAGGGCATTGAAACGAAAATTTGAAAAATTTTTCTTAGATTTGGGTAGATATCTTCATCACAGTTTATTAAAGCATCTACAACGTTATCTGATAGATTTTCAGATATTTTCCATGTTTGTTGCCAATGTAACACAGAAAAAATTTTTTAGGCCAGTAAAAGAATTAGTCAAAAATAAAACCAGTTTTTATAAAATATTTAATCAGGTGAATTAAACTTTTAATCAAGTGAATTAAACTTTTAATTGAAATATTGTCAATTAAACATTTTATACACTTGATTAAAAAGTTTAATTCAGCTTATTAAATATTTAACTAAAACTGATTTTATTTTTGCTTAATTCTTTTACTGGCCTAAAAAATTTTTTCTGTGAACAATTGAGCCTCAAGTTTAGATGTTAGTAGTTGTTTATCTATATTATCAAACTTAGTCAGCTCATCAGCTAGTTGTGGTATTAAAAGTTTTGTATCTGTATATGACTTGATTACACTTTGAGGTAAAAGTTTAGGTATGTTTAATACATTTAGGATATCTATTGGGAAACGTGTTTTGAGATCTTCTAAAATAAATTCAATTAAAGGAATGTAACCTACAACTCGGTAGTAATCTTCAACATTTTGGATGCGATTATTTCGTTCAAATCTTGGCTTTTCAATTGGAACTTCGATTTGAACGCAAATAACTTTAACTTTTTCAAAAACTGCTTTAAATTGTTCTTCGGCTTTATTTCTTTTCTCTTCCAGGCACATAATTAAAGTTTTGATAAGGTTTGATCCTTTTTGAAGATCTATATCCTGCTTTTTTAGAATGATACTAAGCGGCTGTGTTACAACAAGTATCTCACTTTGTTGGAAATACGTTAATTTTAATTCAACTTTATTTGTCAATTCCAAAATCGGTATAACTTAACATTTGTTTCACTGTATTCCCAAATATGTATAGCATATTAATATAGTGATTTGGCAACTCTTTTATTTTTTATTTAATTGACACTACATTTTTATTTTCATATACGTTTAATACATTCTTGTGAACAGTCGAGAACTTTCTGTAAAAAGGATTCTTAAAATAAAACTGATTAATTCCTAATATTCAATAAAGGAAATTTGTCTTTAATTTCAAGAGGTTATGGGCCTCCTTTAATTACTTCTGCTGTGTGCATTTTCTTTTTTTTCGTTTTGCTGTTGTGGATTAATTGATTGCTTTATTAAAAATGGCTGACGCAAGACTTCTGATGACGAAATTAAATCGTGACAACTATGAGTTGTGGAAGTACCGGATGCAGTTGCTATTGAAAAAAGAAAAAGTTTGGGACGTCATTGAGGGTGCGATTCCCGAGGCACCTGATGCAAAGTGGAAGGAACGTGATACAGAAGCTTCTATATTAATTGGCTTGGCTGTGGAGGAGTCCGAGATTTTCCGTATTGCGAATAGTGCGAGTGCTAAAGATGCTTGGAGCATTTTAAAATCATACCACGAAAAATCAACTTTAAGCAATAAGGTAAAATTGATGAGAAGCATTTGTGAGTTGAAACTTCAGCCGGAAGGTGATATGGACAAACATATTAATCAAATGAAGCTTCTATTTACGAGATTGCAATCGCTTGGCGAGAAAATGTCTGAATCGTGGATAATTTCAATGCTATTGAGTAGTCTGCCTGATATTTATGACACATTAATTACGGCTCTCGAGGTAAGAGACAAAAAAGATCTAACTATGACCCTGGTTGAAAATAAATTGCTCGAGGAAAATGAAAAACAGAAAAAGCGACAATCTGGTGAAGATACCGTGTTGAAAGCCACCAACAAATTTAGATCTAAAGCAAATAATAAATCTAAAAAGATCGTATGCCATTACTGCCATGGCGTTGGCCACATCCGTAAGGACTGTTGGAAATTCAAGAATAGCAAATCAGACAATGGTCAGAATGCCAAGATTGCTGAAAATTATGACGCTAATTCTTGTTTTGTTTTGAACGTTAAATCAGGAGTCTGGGTAGTTGACTCGGGCGCTACTTGCCATATTTGTAGTGTTAAGGAAGAATTTATAAGTCTTGACTTATCTTGGCGTGAAAAGGTGACTGTTGCTGATGGCGGTGTTGCATTTTCTACTGGTAAAAGTTCTTGTAAGATAAAGCTGGTGAATCGAAAGGGTGGTGAAGTGATCGTTACCGTCGATAATGTTTTGTATATTCCGTCGTTTAAAGGAAGTTTGCTGTCGGTAAAGAAAATGTCTGCTGTTGGTTTTAAAGTTTTGTTTTCTGGCTCAAGTTGCAGAATTCTTGACATGAATAATGTTGAAGTTGGTGTGGCAGATTGCGTTAACAATTTATATCAACTAAAAACTGGAAATCGTGAAGCAGCGTTAACTGCTGTTTGTAATCTTGATCGGTGCCAACATTACTACCACAAGCTTTTTGGCCACAGAGATTTTAATGCAGTAAGGGCTATGCAAACTGGTAAGCTTGAAAATAACTTTGATATAGTTGATTGTAAAATTCGGAAGACATGTGATATATGTGTTAAATGTAAGCTTTCTCGAAAACCATTTCCTAAAAAATCGGAGTCTAAAACTGGGGAAGTCCTTGAGTTGATACATTCTGACATTTGCGGTCCAATGCAAACTGTAACCCCTGGTGGGCGAAAATATTTTTTAACACTAATCGATGATTACAGTCATTATACAGTCGTATACTTACTTAATGAGAAGTCTGAAGTTTTTGAAAAAATTAAAACATATGTTGAAATGGTTAGGACCAAGTTTGGAAGGGTCCCTAAGTGCTTTAGATCGGATAATGGAGCCGAATATAAATCTAAAAGAATGTTGGACTTTCTTCAAAGCTGTGGTATAAGATCCCAATTTACTGTCCCATATTGCCCACAACAAAATGGTGTGGCCGAGAGGAAAAATAGATATCTGGTGGAAATGTCTCGTTGTCTTCTCGAAGAGGCTGGTTTGTCAAAAACTTATTGGGGCGAAGCCATTATGTGTTCAAATTATCTACAAAACAGACTTGTTACCAGTTCGATTACGTGTACTCCATATGAGAGATGGGAAGGTCGTAAACCCAACATTGCTTATTTCGGAATATTTGGTGCTAAAGCATATGTATTAGCTCCTAAGGTGAATAGGAAAAAATTCGACAACAAGTCGGTATTGCTAACGTTCATGGGTTACGACGAGCAGTCGAAAGGATTACGTTTCGTTGATACAAGTACAAATAAGGTCACTATAAGTAGAGATTATAAATTCGTGTCTCCGAACGTCGTAGTGAGGTCGAAAGACAATCGTAATTCAACTACGAACAATGAAAACTTAGCGATCAAAATTTTTCCAACTCGTACTGACGATGTTCCTGATAATTTTGATCAGGGTTCGTACTGCAGTGATCTTGAATATGTTGAGGCCGTGGTAGATCCAAAAGTGAACAATCCAGTTGAAGGACCACATGTTATTGAACCGGTTTTAAGACGTTCAACTAGATCAAACAAGGGTATACCTCCTTGTAAATATTCTGTAAGTTTGGTTAAATCTGATGATATCGTCGAACCTAGAACGTACAAACAGGCCGTAGTATCAGAATGCAAACTTGAATGGGAGTCTGCAATGAAGGAGGAGATGAATTCGCTTAAAAGTAATCAAACGTGGGATTTAGTCCGTGCTCCACCTGATGCGAATATTGTCGGTTGTAAATGGACGTACAAAGTTAAACGAGGACTCGATGGTAAGATTCAACGCTTCAAGGCTCGTTTGGTCGCACAAGGGTTTAATCAAAAGTATGGCTGCGATTATGATGAGGTGTTCGCGCCTGTTGTGCGTCAACCAACTTTTCGCATTTTGTTGTCGGTTGCTGCTGAAAGAAAGATGTATGTTGAACATATGGACATAAAGTGTGCTTTCTTAAATGGCTGTTTGAAGGAGACAATCTACATGAAACAACCGCCTGGTTTTATTGAAGGTGATGGCAATTTGGTGTGCAAACTCAAACGCAGTATATATGGCCTTAAGCAAGCTGCAAACGTATGGAATAAGGCTCTGAACGACGTACTGTATAATAGTGGTTTTATTCAGAGTAAAGCTGATCCATGTTTATACAACAAAGTCATCAATGGGGAAGGTGTTTATGTGCTCGTTTATGTTGATGATTTGGTGGTTGCTGCTACAGATAAACGTGAAATACGAAATGTCTACGACGTGCTAAGTGATAAATTTGAAGTGAGCAATCTTGGTGCCATATCACAATACCTTGGTATGGAAATCGTGAAAACTGAATTTCACTATAAGATACGACAGAAACAGTATATTGAAGAAATGATAGCTAAATTTGGTCTACAGGATGCAAAATGCTCAAAATATCCACTTGACCCGTCCTATGGGAAAAATAGTTCTGAACCATTACTGCGAAATGATGAGTACCAAAGTTTAATGGGTTCATTGTTATATTTATCTGTAAATACACGCCCTGATATTTCTGCAAGCGTAGCAATACTGGCTAGGAAAACGAGTAATCCAACCCATGAGGATTGGAATGAATTGAAGCGTGTGGCAAAATATCTTAAGGGAACATCCGATATGTACTTAAATTTGAACGTTAGTTCTAATAATCGAAACGAACTTATCGGTTATGCAGATGCCAACTGGGCAGAGTGCAGAATTGATAGAAAATCAAACTCTGGTTACATCTTTATGCTGAATGGGGGTGCTGTTAGCTGGGCTTGTAAAAAGCAAACTAGTGTCTCACTGTCAACAACAGAAGCAGAATTTATTGCGTTATCTGAAGCTGCAAAAGAAGCCGTCTGGATCAGAAATGTGCTTTTCGATTTGGGATGTCGGCAAGAATGTCCAACAGTTATGTTTGAGGATAACAGAAGCTGCTTAAATCTAATAAAAGACGAGAAACTAAGCAACCGGTCCAAGCATATTGACACAAAAGTTCATTTTGTGAAAGATTACATCGACAAGAAGATAATCAAATGTGAGTACTGCCCTTCAGAGGAAATGATTGCCGACATGTTAACCAAACCTTTACCAACAACAAAGCTGGAAACCTTCAGGTTGAAATCAAACGTTTACTAATTTGTAATTGAGGAGGAGTGTTGGAAATACGTTAATTTTAATTCAACTTTATTTGTCAATTCCAAAATCGGTATAACTTAACATTTGTTTCACTGTATTCCCAAATATGTATAGCATATTAATATAGTGATTTGGCAACTCTTTTATTTTTTATTTAATTGACACTACATTTTTATTTTCATATACGTTTAATACATTCTTGTGAACAGTCGAGAACTTTCTGTAAAAAGGATTCTTAAAATAAAACTGATTAATTCCTAATATTCAATAAAGGAAATTTGTCTTTAATTTCAAGACACTTAAAATGTTTATTCCGCAAATAAATTCAAAAGTACTAAGTGAGTTCCTTAATAATAAGGCTTTTGATGAAGTAACTCTATCTTTCCACTCAGATATTGTTTCCAAAGCTTCTATTATATGACGTACACTTGTTGCAAAGTGTAAAATTGAGTCGTGTCGGTCCACCCATCTTGTCTCGCATAATGTAGAGAGTTTGGCTCCCAAATACTTTGCTAAAATTGCGTTTCGTTTGGGATGATTATATTTAAAAAATTTTGTCGTTTCTTTAACAAATGACACAACTTTTTGTATTAATAGCACTTTGTTGCTTTTAGAAATTGAGTTGTTTAATTTATGGGAATAGCAAGGCGTTTGTTTTGCATTTGTCGCGGTTTCCAGAATTTTTTTAACAGCTCCATTTTCTGCTGACATCAGAGGACACCCATCTGTTCCAACTCCTACACAATTTTTTGGGTCAAGACCAAAATTTGTCAAAGCTTTAAGGACTATTGATGATAGTGCTTTCGCATCAATTGACACTTCAGCGTCATTATCAACATCCTTGGAGGCCTCTTGAAATGCGTCAACAAAGCCAATAAATTCTTCCCTAACAACTTTTTGTTGAATGTTGAAATATCTTAAAGATAAGGAAATCTGACTTTTCCTCGACAAATCCGTGCTTTCGTCGAAAATTATCGAGTAGAATTTTGATTCATATATATTTCCGAGGATTGTTTCTAATATTAAACTATTACAACATTTAATTATGTTATTTTGTGTAGTTTTTGATATATACGTTGCATTTAAAGGAGATATTTTCAGGTGGTTATCTAAAATTTTATCTCCGGCCTCTATACGAAATCGCAAAAGCGCTCGGAAAATACCTTCAGAGTTTCTATTTTCGGAAGATAACAAAGGACCATCATCTCGATGTCCACGGAGTAATTGAGAGTAAACGTTCTCGGTTTTCAATTTTTTGTTGAAGGACAGATGTATAATCTTGATTAACTACCTCGAGACGAAAGTCTTCGTGTGTCTTTAAAAACAGTTTTCCAGAAGAAACACTATTTTTATGGTAAAGGCATTTAGAGTGATTCTCTAAATAAAATAATAAAAAAATTAAATTTCAATACGGATTAAAAAAAAATGCTGGGATTTCCAAAATTTTTGTACATTTAAAAAAAATATGTAATATTATTGGAAATTCGTGTATTATCGAAATAAGCAAAACATATTTTTATAATTTAGGGGGGGGGGGGGAAATTTCCTTTCCCCCCCCCCCCCCTGAATCCGCGCCTGAAAGTGACTCAACTCAAAAAGCTTAATTTTTCAGAAATCGAAATAAACTGTTTTTGACCTAATTGAAAACCGTTGAAAACAAATCTTTGGACCATTTAGTGGAGATCCCATACAGATTATGATCTTAAATTTTTTTTTTTCAAGTATTTATGCACTAGATAATGAACAATTTTTAGTTGTACCGAATTATTTTAAGTTATGTCACTTTAGCTGGACTCTTTTCAAGTTTTAGCTCTTTTGTCAATTCTAAACGGACACAAGTCTTATTAATATAAAATCTAACAAATATTTATTTTGTCAAAAGTGTCACAATTTCAAATAGAACTATTTAGCACTTAGCAGTAGGGATTTACTACCTTCATATTTTCTGACACAATTCCAAATAAGTCACTTTTATGAATTGCAGCTTTATACCAATTGGAACATAAAGAAATACCAAACGGTTTTTTTTAGCAACATTTTACAACAACAAAATACACTGATATTTTTTATAGATAAAAAAGTGCATTGTACATAGTTTAAGCACATAAGCCCCAAAAATTAAAATTTTAAGTTAATTCACTTTTGAACTAGGTGTGCGATATGAAATATTTAAAACAGACTTTTATTTGTTTAAATATAAACTTCGAAATAATAAATGCTAATTTTCCTTCTAATTTCTTAGCAATCAAACCCAAAGTATATACTTAATCTAACCTATAACTGTAAAGTTTCATTCTAATCTTTGCTTTGGGAATTTTTAATTATATCTTTTAAGAGTTCTTATCTTAATGAAATCTTTTTATATTTTTTTGTTTGTTTAAGAAGAATATTTAAAGTCTTTTACAATGCCATTTCATACTACAGTGGACTCCCGATAATTCGTAATCGCAAAGGACCGGCCATTTCTTACGAATTATAGGGGTTATCGATTTAACGGGGTTAAAATAAAATAAATACGAATTAATGGGGTTTTTTAATTTATTTACTAAAACGATAAAAAAGGCACTGTGTAAACCATAAAACTAAAGACTTCAAGCTCTGGATATTCAGGTAGTTTTTCGCGCTTTAGCTTACTGCCGGAAGATTTTTGCATAATAAATTCTCTTTTTTGAAGGACTGAAGTGAGAGTTGATGGATGAGTTCAAATCGCTTAGCAACGTCTATTATTTTCTCTCTATTGTCAATGGCTGCAAAAATTTGTTGTTTTTGTAACACCGACAGAGTTTTATGCGTGCGCTTTGAAATTTTTTTTTATTATATGTATAACAAATTGATCTTAAGAAAATAAACACACATACAAGCAAAAGCAAAAACCCACGCAAAAAATCATTCCTTCCATGTTTCTGTTATTTTTATTACGAATTATAAGTGGTAGTTAGCAAATAATTACGATTTATAAGAGGTAAAGAAGATTTTTTTTGAAAAAAAAAATTACGAATTATCGAGGGGACCAAAATGTATGGAAATTTTTACGAATTAACGAGATTTTTTCAAGGGACCGACAGTTTATTACGAATCGGAAATTACAATTTATCGGGGTACGAATTATTGGGATTTGACTGTAGTAGTATGCATTTTTAAATGTTAAAAAAATAAATAAATGCATAATTTTATAATTAAAATCTACTTATAAGTAGAGTTAAAAACATGACTGACTATTATAAATTTTATTTAATTATTCAATAATTAATGCGTACCATTAAAGTTTAATTTATACTTGTTATTAAATGATTTGACATTTAAAAGATTAGTTAAAAAATAATTAAATTTTCTTTTGTTTTTTGTTTGCTTTGCAATTATGACAGATCGCTGATATATAGCTTAAACAATATTATTATAATGGGAACAATGGTGCAAACTCAGTATGCAATGACTTTAGTCAACACTATTTACCAAAAAATTCTCAAATCAAACACATTTTATACAGGGTTGCACAGAATGAGCTATGCATGGATGTGGTTCAAATTCTTAATAACTGTTAAAAAATTTAAAAAAAAAACATTTTTTTCCCTTTAGCATTTGGTAAAGAAGGAGGCATGGGTAATTTATTCTAAACAATTTCACAATTTAAAAACAATAGTTTGCCTCTGCCATTTGTTCCCATGAAAAAGCAAAATAATATCCAGACTTGATTCACAATTTGGTAATGACAACAAGATGAAGTCACAACATATACTGCATGTGTCTCAATTGCTTTGGTGAGAGACATATTGGGCAAACGCATTTTCTTTCGCCCACAAGAGATTTTAACTGGTCGACTTCAACACCTCCTGACAGGTTTCTTGAGGGACATTTTAAAGAAAGAGTGTATATTAACAGTCTAAAAACCATATGCCAACTTAAAACCAAAATTTAAAATGAAAACAAGGCCAAACCACCAGAAATTTGGGAAAAGTTTTAGAAAATCTGTTGAAAAGAGCTCGTATGTATGTGTGTGTGTGTGTGAAGCAGAAAATGGCAGCCACTTACAGATATCATTTTTGAAAACTAATTAAAAAAATTTGCCAATATTATTCTGTTAAACTATATAGCTCATTTTGGGCCACCCTGTCTAAAGGAAGTATTCCCGCCACATTTTGTTGCATAAGTTCGCGCGTAGTCGCTAAAGTGAAAGGTTAGATGAATTAACTAATAAATTTGAGCCATTAATAAGAGCGCTTTACACTATAATACTTTGTACTAAGACATGTTGAAAACTCAAGTAATATAAAAAAGTGTGATAGTGTAAATGCAATGTGTTATGAAAATGACAAGTATTATAAAAAAAAAATTGACATCCGATACGACTTCATGGCTTTTGAATTTTTTTTTAACAATATTAGTTTTTATTTGATCAGAGTTGGACTTAAACAAAAGCCAATTTAACGAAATTTTACTTTTTTCTCGAAAAAGGTTATAAGAACTCGTTACGATGACGAACAAATTCATAAACTTTAAATTTGTACCGTTGCGGAGAATAAGCCCATCAAAAACTTTATGAAGTATTAGATTGCTTAAGCAAAAAAATAATAAATACCCTTCTTATGTAAAATTTGCATTTTGTCGCTTACGATATACATAACCGCAATAGGGCTCGATTATTTCAACAGTAATGTTAAATTAGATTTTTTTGACAGTCGCAACAAAACTCCTTAGATTTCTATCTTAGAAAGTAATATGAAACTCATAAATCTTGTGTGTTAGTGAAGAGTACTCTTTAAGGGTACTTTACACTATAACACAAATTTTTCGAATTTTGAGTTAAATAAAACCCTGTCATAATAAGTTGTTATTGTGGTTTGAAAAATGTTTATCACAATAATATCAAGGAAGAATTTTAGACAAACTACGTAAGACTTGTGTAATAGTGTAAAGTACCCTTTAGCAATTTTTGACAAAGACTAATTTTTGTCTCAACACTGACATTTTTGAGAGATTTTTTTCCACAAATAGCTGGCGCCTTAAGCCTAGTACTCTGTTCCAATTTGTGAAAAATGTTCAGCAGCATCTTTTATTTTATACGAAAAATTTGACAGGTATCAATGTTACCCCTTTCGCGAGTTTGAACAATTTGACGTTTTTAGTATCTCAAAGTATGCGACAGTGTTAAAAAATTAAGCAAAACTTAAAGAAAATATGGATGAAAACTGCCAAAGTATGCGAAATTGTTAAAAAATTAAGAAAAACTTAAAGAAAATATGGATGAAAACTGCCATTGGTTTTGTTATTTATGTTTTTCCTTTCTCATTTGATTTAAAGATAACAATTTTTTTCATTTGCTTAAAATTCCACTTGAAATAAGTGCAGCTTATATTATTTCGCAGTTGTAAAAAATGTTGCCAGAACATTTAGTAACGTTTTCACAAATCAGACAAAGTACAACTCTATCAACATTATTTCATAGAAATTCCGCACAAGTTTCTTTCATATGAGATTTGACAATATTTCATGTGAAATGTTGAACAGAGTACCAGTCTTTAAAGTACAGGGTGTCTGGTAGCAAGCTTAAATAAAAAACGTAATAATTGACGCAAAGTTTTATTACGCATTGAACGTTTCTTATTATTTGCAACACTGAGCGCTGTTTTTTTTTGTTAGATTAAATTTTTATTATGACTTTTTTTGCTTAGGGGAACAAGCATGACTTTGAATTATTTTAAGCGATGCTGCAGAACACATATGTATAACATAGATAAGCACTTCTACACCCTGCTAGTACTTAATTCATAGTCATGCCTAATAACTCAAACTAAAAAAGTTATAATGTAAATCCACTCCTTAAGTTATTTAATTGATATTTATAAAATAATATTAGCAAAGCATTTTACTCTATTTTACTAAATTATTGTTAGACTTTTTCCTTTTAACCAAAAAAATTTTCATTAATACGTTCATACAATTTTTATAGCTTTTAAACATGTTAAACAATGTCTTAAACCGAAAACGAAAGAAGTCTGCCAAAATAACACTTTGAAACACATATGGATCGTGTTTCCAGTCATTACAAAAAAAAAAAAGTTCGTTATTATAAAACTATTACAAAATTACGACAACACCCATTTTTAAAACGAAACGATTTTTTTTGGCTTAATGACTACTGCCGGTATGAATATAAAAAGTTTAAGCTGGATTAAATAATAAAAAAATAATGCATTTTAAAGAAAAATGTTAAATATTTTTTAATAAAAAATTTGCTTAATATAGATTATAACTTAGAAGAGAATTTTAAAAGAAAAACAAAAGTATTATAAAAGATTAAAGACAGGATTTTGCTTTTTTTGTGAAATAATTAGGGGTTTATCTAAAAAAAATTTAAAGTAATTGGCATGTCTGGATTTTGTAAGTTATAGTTAGTGTAAATGTAGTTTTTATTAAGAGATTGTGGTACTTTTTTCAGTTAGAGTCTTCTTATGTAACTTACGGCCAATTTCAACAAGTTCAGTTAAAACTAACTATTACTTTAACTTTCAGTTAACAATAGTTTTTTGACAGTTATAACTGATAGCACTGTGCTAGTTGAAAAAACAGACAAGCCGGGCACCTGGGTTTAACCTAATTAGGGTACGCTGAATCCAGTGTAATAATGGAACACTTTTTATACGGCCGATAAACTCTTACCTTTACATTCTTTTTAATCTATTACCAAACACTCGCAGGCGTATTTTAAATTCGCCAAACACGATAAGGGTGAATGGTTGAATTATAAAAAACTTAAAAATATTAATTATGAAACTTAAAAATATTCAAGAAGCAATTCATATGTAATATGAATACAAACTTTGTTTTGCTTTGAAAAAATATTGATAACTTAACTATTCTATAGAAAAGTTATCGATAGCTTTACTATTCTATGAAAAAGCTAACGATTACTTAACAACTCTATAGAAAAGTTATCGAAAAATTAACTATTCTATAGAAAACTTATCGATAAATTAACTATTCTATAAAAAGTAATCGATAACTTCTATAAAATTCAGAATTCTATAGAAAAGTTAGAGATAGCTTAAGTATTGTATAGAAAAGTTATCGATTTAATAACTATTCTATGGAAAAAGTTTCCGTTAACTTAATTATTCTAGAGAAAAGTTATTGATAAGTTAATCACTATTGAATAGAAATGTTATCGATAACTTAACTACTTTATAGACAACTCTGCTGTTCTATAGAAGAGTTTTTGATACCTAAAGTATTCTATAGAAAAACTATAAATATATTAACTATTTCAAAGATAAGTTGTCGATAACTTACATATTCTTTAGAAAATTTATTGATAACTAAAGTCTTCTATAGGAAAGTTATCGCTTACTTAACTTTTCTTTTAATAGTAAATTTACTATTCTATATTTATTTATTTTCTATAGAAAAGATATCAATAAATGTGATATTATATAGAAAAGTTATAGATGAATTTTCGTTTTATAGAAAAATTATCGATAAATTAAATTTTCGTAAGAAAAGTTATCGATTAATATAATTTTCTATAGAAAAGTTATCGATTAATTACATTTTCTATAGAAAAGTTATCGATTAATAAAATTTTCTATAGCAAAGTTATCGATAAATAAAATTGTCTATAGAAAAATGATCCATAAATTAACATTTTATTGAAAAGTTACCGATAAATTAAATTTTCTATAGAAAAGATATTGATTACTAAACTATTCTATTGAAAAGATATCGAAACTATTTATTTACTGTTCTCAGGGCTGGGCAGTATTTGAAATACATGTATTTGAAATACGTATTTAAAATACAAATACGTATTTTGTATTTGTATTTTAAATACATGACGTGCAAGTATTTTGTATTTTGTATTTTAAATACATATCCAGCAAGTATTTTGTATTTTGTATTTTAAATACATACAATAAATATAAGTAGTTTGTATTTTGTATTTTAAATACATAAAAAAATGGGAGTATTTTGTATTTTAAAAACATAGTTTACAAAATATATTCTGTCAGTTTATTGATGGTTAATTCCATTTTAATCTACCAAAATATAAAAAAATATGGTATCACTTTTCATCTTTCGTGAAAAAAGTTTCCGCGCCGAAAGCGTTGAAGTTTTGTATTTATTTTTAATTTTCATCATAAAATCAGTGGATCTTGTCTTCAATAAGTTCGTTTTTGTCTAAAATTATATATAATCTTCAACATTAAACCATTTTTCATAAGTCTAATGCAAAATCAAAAGGGTTTTCATTTCCAAAAATAAAATTTACACATAATATGGAGTTTTAGGAATCGCTTACGGTGCGGAAAATTTTTTTCACCGAATCAGCTTAAAAACAGTTTTTTATTATCAGAACAAAATTCCCCACATGGCGCTGGAGTGGTATTTTGCACTCAAAAAAAAGTTATAAACTTAATGTACATGACGTGGAAGTATTTTGTATTTTGTATTTAAAATACGTACAATAAATGGAAGTATTTTGTATTTTGTATTTTAAATACATACAGGATGTGTGAGTATTTTGTATTTTGTATTTTAAATACATACAGGATGTGTAAGTATTTTGTATTTTGTATTTTAAATACATAACCTGAAAGTATTTTGTATTTTGTATTTTAAATACATGACCAGCAAGTATTTTGTATTTTAAATACCGCAAACCATGTATTTTGCCCAGCACTGACTGTTCTACAGAAAAGTTATCTGTAAATTTACTTTTCTATAGAAAAGTTTACAATAAATTTACTATTTACAGAAAAATATAAATTAATAAATAAATTTAATTTTTTATTGAAAATTTATCGATAAGTTAAATTTTCTATAGTAAAGTTATCGAATAATTAAATTTTCTAAAGAAAACTTATCGATTAATTAAATTTTCTATAGAAAAGTTATAAATAAATTTACTATTCTATAGAAAATGATCGATAACTATAATATTCTATAGAAAAGTTATCACTACATTTACTATTTTAAAAATTTAACGATAAATTTGTGTATTCTTAGAGAGGTTATTGATTACTTCGTTGTTCTTTACAAAATTTTCCAATTCCAATAGTATTAAGGCTAAACAGTCCTAACAAAATTTTTAATGTGTATTAAACCTAACCTAAAAAAATGTCTTAGCAACTCTACTGAGTTCGTTTTTCTTTTCTCAATCGACTACTTACCACGTACTTATCACATATATTTAAAAAAAAGAACCATTTTAATATAAAACATTTTGCAGTTTCTGCTAAAATATAGTTCAAATAAATATTTTTTAAGTTAAATAATGATAATGACTTTGTTGATAGTTAACCACGCCAATTGCACATCATAACCATCAACTCATATCATAAGTAATAAAAAAGAAACGCTGAAAAAGAACTCATTCTTACATCTTAAAAAAAAGTTAAATTTTTTTTTCAGCCAACTTTTTAATAAAGTTAATAAAATGATTCAAAGCATTTAAGCAGACAACCGTTCTCTTTCTTTTTTTATATTTTATTTGCTAATAATAAGATCTTGCTTCAAAATATATTTTTTTCGAAAAGTTTTCTTGGTCGGTTGTAATGATAAATGTTTATGTTGATAGAAAATGTTAACCACCACCAACGAGTCGTTAGATAAAGGTTACAAAAGTTCAGCCAACAACAGCAACAAAAAAAATGTTCATTCATTTCTTTTGCAGCTTAAAAGAATATGTGCTCTTCTAAACTGAAGAAAGAAACAATTTTAAAGATACTTTTTTTTTCCTAAATTCGTTGAAATATTTATGTAGTGTTTGTTGTTGTCGTTTCTTTGAAGAATAAAATGTTATTAAGTTGAAGCTGCTGCTGATCGTCTAAATGTTGCTGCTGCTGCCTCAGATGCCAATAAATTTGTTAAAAATGTATCAAGTTGTGGAAAAGCGCTCACTTAAACCATTTTAACGGTCATTGAGCATTACGACCAAATAGTTAAGACAACTATAGGCCAGGCAGCCAGCCAACCAGCGAGAATCAAAAGAAGAATTATCAAACAATAATAGAAATAGTAAATAAAAAACTACACATAGTACATTCCATTGGATTTAGAAAAAACCTTTATGCTTTAGTTTTTTTTATCTTTGTAATGATTTTAGCATTTAAGAATGAAATAATTTTTATAGTTTCTAACAAAATAAATCTTAAAGATTAGAATTTTCCGAAAATAATTTCCTGCATAATATAAAACTTGAAGAGGTGTTTGTGTTTATTTAAGAAATATTTGAAAAAGTTCAAGTTGATTTTTGTTTCCTTTATAAGAAAAAGCAATAATTCCTCCCTGCGGGAAATTTGTGTCAATTGGTCCAACAGACTGGTCCTGGGATTTGTGAAAATAGAACAAGTACAAAAAGAAAGGACTCATGACCAGTGAAAGAAGAACCAATCCCTTAACTGGTTTATGAAGAAAAAAAAGGTAGAAAAAGTAATGACCCTAGAGGGAAGCAAACTGACACCAAAGTAGTCCCGTGATAGGCCTTTGGTGGTAGAGACCGGTTCTAGTTCTAACACTTTATATGAATAAGACCTATCACTTTTACATGGGGTTGTCATTGGAGGGGGTAAGTTGACACCATATGACCAGTCACACATCAATTCTCAATGAACGTGTTTAGTGTCAGTTACTACAATGTAGTTTTATTTCAATAAAATGTAGTATTTTTTCAATAAAACAAGTCCTAGAATTAAATTGAAGAACAAAAGTTTAGAAAGTCCTTAAAAATGTGTCACACCACCGGTAAAGACTGTACTGTAATTCATTACTTTTTCTACCTTTTTTTTCTTCATAAACCAGTTACATGAACGGTTCTCCTTTCACTGGTCATGAGTACTTTCTTTTTGTACCTGTTCTATTTTCACAACTCCTAGGACCAGTCTGTTGGACCAATTGACACAAATTTTCCGCAGGGGAATTACAGTACAGTCTTCTTAAATTTCGTTCTTGAATTTAATTCTAGGACTTGTTTTATAGAAATAATACTATATTGTTTTGAAATAATGCTACATTTTAGTAATTGACACTAAGCACGTTCATCGAGAATATATCTGTAACTGGTCAGATGGTGTCAACTGACCCCCTCCAATGACAACCCCATGTAAAAGTGATAGGTCTTATTCATATAAAGTGTTAGAACTAGAACCGGTCTCTACCACCAAAGACCTATCACGGGACTATTTTGGTGTCAGTTCGCTTTCCTTTAGGGCTAGTACAGGGTGGATCAAAATAAACAAAGGCGTTTAAATTTGGTATATATTTTTTTTAATAATTTTTTCTATCCTTTTGTTTGCGCAGACTTGAGAAATTGAAAAAGGGAAGGTATGTTATTGAACAAGAAACTAAAATAATTGTTTTGAAAAAATCATTAGGTTATACTATTTAAATCTTACAATAGGCAACGAAGCATATTTTCAGCTGAAAAGCTTCGAATTCTCTTAAGTGTACAGTTTAGTGCCCAATAGGATGCAAACGCTTAAGTGGTTCATATATTTAAGGCAAGTTTGGTTTGGCAATTCATAATGAACAGACTAATGCTGAAGCATCGCTTGCAAATTATTAACAAAAACGTTAACTGTAAAAGTAA
This sequence comes from Pollenia griseotomentosa, assembly GCA_963931875.1. Taxonomy (NCBI): domain Eukaryota; kingdom Metazoa; phylum Arthropoda; class Insecta; order Diptera; family Polleniidae; genus Pollenia; species Pollenia griseotomentosa. Next base: position 210,833,362 of record OZ007560.1, read on the forward strand.
ATACAGAATTTTTAATTAATAAGATTTTGTTTGTTGTACTAAATTCTCAATTTTCTTACTTATTAATACACTGAAATATTACTAGTTGCTTAGGCCAGATCATCAGGATACCTTTAGAAAAGCTAAAGATAATACGCAAATAAAACTGTAGAGTGAATAAGAATTACAAACACTTAAGTCTTATTTGCAAAGCTAAAACAAAATATCAACAATAAACAGTGAGTTTTTCTTTTCTTTCATTCCCCACTACAATTAGTTGGATATTCTCCAACCCATTTTCAACTATGTATAGCAAAGTAAAGTTATCGATATTCTATCTATAGAAAAGTAAAGTTATCGATAAGTTTTTATTAGCAAAGTTATCGAGTACTTTCGATAACTATTCTGTAGAAAAGTAATACTATCGATAACTTTTTATAGAATAGTAAACTTTTCTATAGAACAGGAAAGGTATCGATAACTTTTTTATAGAATATGTAGTAACTTTACTCTTCTATTGAATAGTAATAGATAACTTTACTATTCTATTGGATAGTTATTGATAACTTTTCGATAACTTTTCTATAGGAAAGCTATCGATAATTTTCCGATAGAAAAGTAATTCTATCGACAACTTTTATACAGAATAGTAAAGCTATCGATAACTTTTCTATAGAAAAGTAAGGTTATCGCTAACTATTCTTTAACAAAGTATATATGTATTGAAGTTATTGATAAATTTCCTATAGAATGGTAGAGGAATTGATAACTTTAATAAAAATCGATAACTTTTCTATAGAATATGAAAGTTATAGATAACTTTTTTATAGTACATCAAAGTAATCGATAAGTCTTCTATACAATTGTAAAGTTATCGATAACTCTTCTGTTAAATACTAAAGTTATCATTTTAATTTTCTATAGAATACTAAAGTTATCGATAACTTTTTTTACAATGTTAAAAAAATGTATTACTTCTATAGAAAAGTCAAATCTGTTTTTATATTTTTTTATTTTACAAATGTTTTACTTTATTTTGTGTAAAAGTTAAGTTCTGTTTTCAAATCCGCATTGCTAAGGTCGTCATTTTGTAAGTCTTCGATTGAGGCTTATGTAAATAAGCAGTTTTATTATCGTTGCCTACTGCAAAAATCATTAACGTGCTTTTTTTTCTTTAAATTTTGTTCGTTTTCCTCTTTAAATCATTGATGGTAGTGTTGTAATAACCCATTGACCCAGATAATGTTGGGCTCAAGATGGATGAAAAGCAACAACAAAATGCAATGAGATGTTAATAAAATTGAAAGCGATTTTGTTGAGAGAAACAAAAGAATCTATAAAAATAAATATCGCTTAAAACATTAATCTAAGTGTATGTTTAAAAAAAGATATCTTAAATTATTTAGTTGAATAAGTTAAATAAAAGCGAAATTTTTAAATTTGGTTCATATAACATTTAAATCACTTAAAAAAGTATATTACTGTGAATTAATAAATAAATAGATTACGCATTTATTACGAAATATTGTTTTTTTTTGAACTGTTATATTAAAAAACAAACACGTTTTAGTAAAATTATTTATTTAACAATTTATTTAAGTAAATCTTAATTTAGTATTGTCATTTACTTGGAATCTAAACATTTATACTTTAAGTAGGATTCATTATTTTACTCTTAAATATTTAGCAACCCAAGTACACAATATTTATGTAAATATCAAATAAGTTGACACATTGACAAGTCTCTTGGCAAAAGTGGGTAATAGTTTTATTTATTCATTAAGTCTTTCATCACTACAAAAATATTATTTATTAAAGAGAAGAAACAAATGCAAAAACAAGTACCAATATTGTTTAAATAGTTAATCTTGGTTTCGTCTAATGTTTATTTGAGTATTGAGCTAAAACTGTGTTAACATTTGTCAGTCAATTGTGACCACTTTGCACAATACGTGTGAGTTAAACGTTTATGCCTTAAGTCTTTCGTTTTGTTTGATAAAGATCTAAATTGGCGCTTACAAGTTTACAATTTTACAAATGACATATTATCTGCACCTTATGAATGAGCCATATTAACTTATGTGTGTATGGTTATATTTAAGGTTGTTCTACATTTTGATTTGTAAATTGATGCAATACATAATAGAAAATTATAAACTTTTTATAAATTATTTTTTCGATATATTTTTCAGAAAATGTTCAATTTACAAGATCATTAAATTATTGTTAACAGTTTAGTTTAAAATTTAAATTATTGATAAATATTAAATAACGAAGCACTTAAAAATTAAAAAGTAATCGAAAACTTATTAGTTTATAAAAGTTATAAATTTTTCTATATATAAAACAAAATAATCGAACATTTTCAACAAAAAGGTAAAGCTATGGATAAGTTTGCATTGCAAATGTGATTGATAATTTCAATACTGTAGAATGATTTTGATAATCTATGGAAGTTTTCGACAATTTGGATCTTCTACAAAAAAGTTATTCATAACTTTAAAATTATATATAATATTCTTAAAAAAAGTTTCGTTATCTTTGATCTAAAGACAAGTCATATCTATTATAAAAGTAATAGATAGCATTTACTTTCTGCAGAAAAGTTATCGGTAATTTTAATTTTCTATAAAAAGTTACCATTTACCTTAATTGTATCTATAAAAGTTATCAATAAACTTGATATTATATAAAAAAATTTTCTGCATAAGAACTGGCAATACTTTTTTCAACTCTCTTGAAAAGTTATTGATGACTTGGATATTTTAATAAAAAAATATCGATAACTTTAATATTCAATTAAAAGCTTTCAATACCTTTGATATCGATACCTTTAATTTTTTTTAAGAAGTTTTCGATAACTAAGGTTTTCTATTGGAAACGTTTCATTAGCTTTGGTATTCTATAGAAATGTTTTTTTGATTAGTTTGATAATCTACTAAAAAATTATCGATAGAGTAAATATTTTTTAGAAAAGTTGCCAATAACTTTTATTTTTAGTAAAACTTTGGTCGATAGCTTAAATTTTTAATTGAAAATTTGCAAATATATATAATATATAAAAAGCTAACAATATCGTAAATCGTACATAAAATATTTATGAATTATTTTTCTTATCTAAATAGAGTGAATTTTTATATTTTCATGATAAAATGATAAAATATATTTTTACAAAAAAAAAAAAAAAAAAAAACCAAACATAAACGAAATGGTGGAATGAAAATTAAGTTTTTTTTATTAAAGAAATGTCATTCTTCGTTAATTATTGCAACTAATATATTTATTAATAAAAATGCCACGTAAAATATTTATTTTAATTTATTTAACAAAAAATTACATTTTCTTATAAATAGTTTAACAAATAAATGCTGACTCTACCACAAGAAAATGTTTGTGTGAAATGTAACTTTGAAATCATATATGTTCATATGTATATACACATATTGCAATATTTACGGAAGGATAGTTTTCCACACCACATACTTCTGCATAAAAAATAGCACAATTAAAACAAGTTGAATAATAAAACATCTTTTCAAAATATAAAATTACACATAAAATCAATCTAAATTAAATTTTTTCAGTAAAAAATCTCACATTTTTTTTTTTTAATTTTGCTAGTAAATTTTAACTTAACTCATTTGAACACTTACCTTGATAATCTTAAAAAATAAAAGATTTAAAGCAAAAAAAAAAAAAAATAATCTTGAAAAAATTAACTAAAATTAGTGAAGTTCATATGACCTAAAAATGGCTTATTGTACTGAGTACATTTGCCATGATAATGAAAAAAATGTTATCTTTGCATTTTATATTTACGATATTACGTGCATGAGACTTTGATGTTATACACTTGTAAAGACGTTCACACACATTCTTTTTTTTTTTTTTCAACAAAAAGATTATCAAACTTAATAAATTTAATAGTCATTATTTCCTATTAGAAAAATGTTATACTTTATTGAACACAAAGTACATTTTACACGAATTTATTCTTCAAAAGTTTTAAATCAAATCGGACTCTATCAAACTTAATAAAATTATAAAAAATTGGCATACATACACAATTAACCAAAAGCAAAGCAAAATTATATATATATAATATTTCTAAAAAAACAAAGTTATCAATAACATAAATTTATAAATTTAAATTTAAAGTTATCATTATCTTTTCACTAGAAAAGGTAAATCATCGATAACTTTTTTTTATTAAAATGTAAAGTTGTAGTTAGCTTATATTATAAAAAATTGGCATATTGAAAGGCTAAGAAGAGGGAGACAAGTACATTTCCGCGAGAAATTCCGGCGATTAAAAGCAAAACAAAGTTGCATATAAAATACAGTAGACGCTCGCAAATTAGAACCGCTTTGTTTTTGAGGCAATTCTAATTTCTGAATTATTCTAATTTCTGGACGTTTTTATTTCGAATAAAAAATAAAAATTACTTAAATTTTTTTTAATTCAATTTTATTTGATAAAAACAAGAAAACAAAACGCAATTCACTCCAATACATTAAATGTATTTTTTAAAATTAAAAATACCGACTTATATTTGGAGAACTATCCATTGCTTCCACGGAATGCATTTTCATCTTTATAGGGATATTCCTCTCTAAATATTTTTTTAGCTTTCTCTTTAAACCACTCATACAGACGACTTACCATATTCAGCGTATTCAGTATTCAGCGCTGTGCAAAGATTTATTGCTTGCTTCCTGATATGTGTTGAAAACAGCATTTAATATTGCTGTTCTATGTGATTTGATATAGCTGATTGAAGATGTCGTAACATTAATATTCCCTTCAAACCCGTTGTCAAGCTTTTCTAATATTTTGACCTTCGTTTCCAATGATAAAGTGTTTTTTTTTACGTTTATTTGACATTTCGAATGATACACTTTCACTTTTTAATAGAGACTTCCAAAATATGTACACATGTTTCAAATTTTACAAATAAACTAGCCACAAATATATATAAATACGACAAAAAAACAACAAATAAGGAAACACATCTAAAATTTGGTAATTCCCCTTTTTGTTCAAACAGAATAAAAATAAATTGCGGATTTCTTGTGTTCAAATAACAGAAGAAAAAAAACGCTCTGAAATTAGAGCTATAAATTCGAATTTTAGAGCGTTTAATGTATTGCAAACACTGATTCTAATTTCTGGACGTTCGAATTACTGAAAGCTCTAATTTGTGAGCGTCTACTGTATTTCCATAGAAAAACAAAGTTATCGATAACTTATATTGCAGTTAAAATTAGCTTTTCAATAGAAAAGTGAAGTCATCAATTTTTTTTATAGAAAAGTAAATTTATCGATATCTTATATTTAATAAATTGGTATATTGAAAGGTTTAAAAGAAGGATATAAGTACATTTCCGCGAGAAATTCTGGTGCTTAAACAACTATCAAAACATCCAAAACAAAGTAAGACAAATGTATATGAAGAACATTTCTTTAATTGCAGCTGTCATTAAATTTGCAATAGAAAAGTTAACTTAAAAAAAATAAGTTATCGATAACTTTTTGTTTAGAAAAGATCAATAGCTTTTCTGTAGAAATTAAAGTTATCAATAGCTTTTTTGTATGAAAGTAAATTTATCGATAACTTTTCTGTAAAAAAAGTAAAGTTATCGATAACTTTTCTGAAAAAAAGTAAATTTATCGATAACTTTTCCAAAGAAAAATAAAGTAATCGATTACTTTTCTGAAAGTAAAGAATCGATAATTTTTCTGCAGGTAAGTAACTTTTCTGTAGAAAAGTAAAGTAACCAATAACTTTTCTATCGAAAACTAAAGCAGTCGATATCTTTTCTATAGAGAAGTAAAGCTGTCGATAGCTTTTCTTTAGAGAAGTAAAACCGTCGATAACTTTTCTATATTAAAGTAAAATAATCAATAACTTTTAGAAAAGCATAGATATCAAAAACTGGCCTATTCAAAAGTAAAGTAATCGATAACTTTTCTATGAAAAAGTAAAATAATATAACTTTTATATGGGAAAGTAAAGTAAGCGATAACTTTTCTACGGAAAAGTAAAATTTTCGAAAAGTTTCCTATAGAAAGGAGAGAATAAAGTCTTAATAGAGAAGTTATCGATAACTCAGAATATCTTTTCTTTAAATAACTTTTACAGCACTTGTATAAGAATTTTTTTTATATTATCCAATTTAGTTTTTAACTTATGATATTAATTAATTCGCGTTTAAAATTAGTTTAATAAAAAACTGTATTTAAAAAAATTGGCTACAGTGAAATTAAAATTTTTGTTTATGTTTTACTAAAATATTTAACAAGGTTTTTTTAAAATTTAATAAACTTTAAACAAAAAATATTATATATTACAACATATTGTTTATTGCATATTCACTACACACTGACAGATATTTCCATGAATGTTTGAATGAACATAATAACAAAACACAAAAACAATAGCTAACGGTAATATACCCAATATTCAAAAACAACAACAACCATTTGCAATAATAACAAAGTATACTTCATGAACATGTAATAAGTAGTGGCAAGTGGCATAATTAATGTTTTGTTTTTGTAAAAAAATTACGAACAAAACGAAATATTTTATTGGCACGCAAGACAAATTGCCAACAAACCTGACAAAAGAAAAAATATTTACACAAATAAAAAGTTAAGGATTTCACAACCAAAAGAAATTAAAAAGGAATATATTAAACAGCATCTTAAATCACCAAAAATAAATTGCAATGATTCAGTAAAAAAATTACAATTATAATAATAGTTATCGAAATTCTTTTATTAGCAAAAGCTTATTAAACATTTATTTTTTTTTTAAGATTTTGCCAGTAATATTTTAACAACGCCTCTTTTTATTATTGATATTGCACTAAGTATAAAAAGAAAAAATTACTTTTTTTTTAAAACAATTTACATATTACAAATTTTCGTTTTCAAAAACAGACAGATATCAGCAATAATACCGAAAAAAGAAAAGCCTTAAGCAAAAAACTTTAGACTTTTTAACTTGAGCAAAACATTAATTATTTTATTGAATTATCTTTTTTCTATGTTAACCAAACGTTTGATCACTTTTAGTTATAAGGGATGGTTTCAAAGAAAGATGTAGTCAACAAATTGTCATTAATTTAATGGATCCATAAAGTGCGTTTAAAAAGAAAAACAAACGATTTTTTACTTTTTCAAAATTTATGATAACGTTGATTTTTTTTATTTACATAAGTTATCGAAGTTTTTAATTATTTAATAGTAAATTTTTGTTTTATTTTGATTTTTATAGCCAAGTTTTGATAGTTAAGATTTTATATAGATAATAATCAACTTCGATTATGCGTAAAATTAGTTATATGATGTTTTATTTTTTTTCAAAACTAATCGATAGCTTTGAATTTATAAATAAATTAAAGTCTAAGAAAATTTTTTTTAATAACTTTTACCAATTTACTATTCTATTGAAAAATTTTCGAATGTTCTGACCATTTGTAAAGAATTAATATTTCATTCTGATTTTTATTAAAAAGTTATCGATAACTTTGATATTCTATAGATAATACTTTCGTTGCCATTAGTTTGTATGTGTGTTAAATATTTGTAATTTTTTTCGCTTAAAATCTTCTTTGTTATCAGCATTCAAAATCAGCTTTTTTGTATAATTTCTTGAACCGCACAATTTTGCGCTATTTCTCTGAAGCGCTTGAAAAACATAACTTTTTTTTACTTGGATGCCAAATATCCTTAATTTTCTATAAAAGACTTATTGTTAACTTTGTTTGTTTTTCGAAAAAGTTATCGACACCTTTAATTTTCTATTAAAAAGTTATCAGAAACATACATTTTCTATAAAAAAAATTACAAATAATAATATCGACCACTTTAATTCGATAACTTTTTCTTTATTTTTCTAGACTAGCTTTTATTAATTTTCTTTTCATAGATAAGTTTTATAAAATTTATTGAGAACTCTCATTTTATGCATTAAAGATATCGATACCTCTAAGTTTTGAATAAAAATTTATCGATTCCTCTAATTTTCTATAAAAAATTATCGATAATTATGATTTTTTATAGAAGTTTTACTTAAAGCTTTGACTCTTTATAATAAAATTATTGATAACCTAAATTTTCTAAAGATTAGTTATCGAAAACATTTAGTTTTTATGAAAAAATATCGATAAATTTTTCTGCCAGCAACAAAGTAATCGATAAGTTTGATTTTGTATAAAAAAGATTATATGACTTTAATTTTCTTATAAAAAATTATCGATAGCTCTTGTTTACGATTAAAAAGATATCAATAACTTTGATTAAAGTTATTGCTATGCTTAGTTTTCTATAGAAAAGTAATCGATAACTTTGATTTTTTATAGACTTATTATCGAAAACTTTTAGTTTTTATAGAAAATTGGTCGATTAATTAAAATTATAGCACATAATTTATCGATAGCTTTGATTTTCAATAAAAAAGTAATCGATAACTATGAATTTTGGTTGAAAAGTTATCAATTACGTTGATTAAAATTGATCGATAACTTAAATTTTTTATAAAAAATCTTTTTGATAACATAGATTTTCGATAGAAAAGTTATAGATTACTTTAATTCGATATTTTTTCCTTTAATCTTGTATAGTATTTTTTAATAATTTCGTTTTGTATATAGAAAGTGATTGATAACTTTGACAAAAATTATCGATAACATTGATTATATTCAAGAGCAAATGTTCTTTTTTTCTTAGAGACATATCAACAAAACCTTTTAGTTTCAAAAGAAGTTATTGAAAACGTTTATTTGCCATAGCATAGTTATTGATTATCTAGAAATAAGTTATAGAAGTTCAACAACACATGTGTTTTTTAAAATTTGTTAAAATAGGGCAAAAATTACCGTCATGAAGGGGAGTTAGATGGTTTATGTGGTCCACAATAATATTCGCCGTAAAATCTATTGTCAGACCCTAGTTACTTTGGAAAAAGTTCGAAATCGTTGTACAGTGTAATATTAATTTTATAAAAAAACTATCGATTGTATTGCTTTTCTGTAGAATACAACTGTAATAAGAGTCTATTAGGCCGTATTAAGAATCTGTTGTAAGAACTTTCTTTTTCGTAATAACTCTATAGTCCAATATAAATTAAATTGAATATAAAAAAGCCTAGATATTTAAATAAGTAAATGTAACATAATCAAACAAGGAATTTTTGTCTACTTTCAATGTGTACTTTTTAAATGATTCCTTAAAGAAAAACAGATTTGGTTTTTTTTGGTTTGAATGTTTTTTTTTGCTGTGATTACCGTTATTATTAAAGCATATAATTGAACACACCCAATAAAGTAAAATCATCACAATCACTAGCCAGCATCATCGTTTTCTGTATTTTGTTTTTTTTTTGTTAAGAAAAAGATCTTAACTTAAAAAAGTTTAGCCATGGTCATGCTTTTACTTAAAGAAACTCACAAACAAATGTAACAAAAAAAAAAAAAAAAAAAAAAAAAAAAAATCTAATGCCTTACTGGCTTCTTTTAAATACAAAAAACTGAAAGAATGAATGAAAAATAGAAAAAAGAATCAGCAACAAAAAACATGCACCAATTTCCATTGTACTCACTTGTATGCCTTTTTTGCTTTAAATACTTTCCATAGAGACAAACATTCAAACAGACGTACATACAATTACAAGCCAAGACAGTAGTAAAAGATTTAACATGTTATTGTTGTCCAATGACCAAAAGACTCTGTTACTTCCACCATAAATACATACTAAACGTATGTATTTGGCAATGATGTGAATATCTGCAGTTATAACAACAATTTTATAACAAAACCCAGGAAAACTAAACCAAATAAAAAAAACAAACACCAGAATGAATCAAACATTAAATGCAACAAAAGTTAAAGCTGCAGCTTAAAAGAAAGATAAAAATTATAAAATCTAAGCTCACAGCAGGTTCCCTTTTTTGGTTTAAGTGGATAATACTCTGGATCCTCTATTAAAGCTAGAGTCTGGTTAAAGTTAAATACTAAATATTATTATTAAAAATTGGTCATTTTTGTTCAGCTTATTCCAGTAGAAAAAGAAAGCACTGGTTTGTTTTTAATTTCTTTTTAATAGAAAATCCTTTTCAGTTCTTAATACAATGATCAATATGGAAAAAAATATTAAAAAACATTGATAAATTTGTTTGTTTTTATAGATTTGTTATCGATTAGTTTGTTTGGCTATTAAAGCTTATACATAGCAATTTTATTTAATATAACAAATTATCGATAACCTTGATGTATCATAGAAATGTTTTCGATGACTTTGATATTCTATAGAAAAGTAATGGATGACTTTGATTTTGTATAGAAATTTTCTTTTAGAAAATTTAGCGATGACTTTGATTTTCTTTTAGAAAATTTATCGGTGACTTAGAGTTAATACGAAAAGTTTATTGATGATTTTGATTTGCTGCAAGAGTTTTTCTTTTCCCGGGCTTTTTTTATTTCCCGGGAAAGCGGGATTTATTTTTCAATTTCCCGGGATCCCGGGAATTCCCGCTCAGTACAAATTCATGCAAAATATTATTTAATTTAATTTATTTGAACAAATAATATTTCCTGAGATCAGTTTAATAAGTTTATAAATAATGCATTCAACTTTCAACCTTAAGAACTTCATGTTCAAAAGTAAACATGGGCAAAATTGAAATTATTTTGTAGGATTTATGAGGAAGTTATAGCAAAATGACTTTTTTATTATCTTTTTTAATGTGCAATAACATTAGGAATAATAAAAACTTCCGATCTGTGACATAAGGAATATTTAGGAATAAAAACTTAAAAAACTCTAACTGGAGAAAATTGATGATCATATTAAATTCGGAGGGAATTTCCAAAAGCCAAGTTTAAAATTTTTCTATTATAAAACTAAGCCAATAGACTTAAGCACTTTTTGCAACAGAATTAATTCAAAGCCAACAGCAAATTTCCAGGGATTTGTTTCCCGAAAAAATGTGCAGGATCCCGGGTTTTTGTCCTGGAATGTTTATCGGTGACTTTGATTTTCTTTAGAAAAGTTATGGATAATTTTGATATTTAATAGAAAATTACTTAATGACTTTGGTTTTTTATAAAAAATGATTTTCATTTTTTATAGAAAAGCTATTGATGACTATTATTTTCTCCAGAAAAGTTATCGACAACATTTTTATTCAAAAGAAATGTTGTCAATGATTTAAAGTTATCAACAGTTTTGATTTTTTATAGAGAAGTTATCGATGACTTTGATTTTCTATAGAAACGTTATCGATAACTTCGATGTTATATAGAAAATTCATCGATAACTTTGATGTTCTAAAGAAAAGTTATCGATGACTTTGATGTTCTATGGAAAAATTATCGATGAGTTTGATTTTTTATAGAAAAATTGTCGAAAAGTTATTGATAACAGCTATCGATAATTTTACTTTTGTAGAAAAGGTATAATCCATAACTTTTTTTTTCTAAAAAAATGTAACCCTCAATATATTTTCTATAGAAAAGTTTTCAATACATGTATTAGAGTTGTCAATTTTTCGCCAATCAACTTTGTTCAAATAATTCAAATAATTGTTTTTGTTCGTTCTATCAAACGATTAAATCTAAAAAAATATTCGATTAATCGATGAGAATAACGAATAAAAAATATTATTTTTACAAAAAAATTTCATATATTTTATATAGATACATCCATCCATTCATCTATAACTATGGAAAATCTTCCATTTTCTTCTTTATTTTTTCTTAAATCCGCTTTGACTTCTTCTTTGTTTGATGCGTAAAACTTTTTATCTAAACTCCATATCGTTGTTTTACTTAAACACATCGTAAAACCCTTAATTCTTAAATAATCCGATATTATTTTGGAGCATTTTTAAACGTCTGCATACAATTTCTTCTATAGAACACGCGCTGTCTACCTTTATGTATTTTTCCACTGGAACAAGTACGGCATTTTTTGATGTCTTTGGATTTTTTTCGTTTTCAATGGTAATATTGTGACACTTACGCAAATGGCAAAGATATACATATATAATTTAATAAAAATATAATAGAGGTACAAGCAGCGCGTTAAGATTGTTGAAGGCATTTACGAACATAGACCATCAAATCAAGATGTATTTCGTGCACTTTGTGACAGGTTATGGACATGGAAGTTATGTGATTCCAGCAGAATGGTGGCACTTGCCACACAGCCAACGAAAATATGGCACTTTTGCACGAGAAATTCAATGGCCGTGTTAAAAGAAAAAGTTTACGTCAATAAGCCAAGAACAATTCAAGAGCTAAAGGATAAGTTAATTCGGCACATTAATGATATTAAACCTTAATTATGTCTTAGTCATTAAAAATATAGACCATCAGAAAGAGATATGCCGCTGAAGCTGTGGCGAGCATTTGGCCGATATTTCGTTTCGTACATATTTGTCATAGATCTTTATTTAATATAAAAAAATTTTGCGAAAATTCTCAGAAAACTTTTAGTTTTATTTACAATTAACATCATGCGTTTTAGGTGGACCACCCTTTATAAAATCACTAAAAACGTATAAGAATAAATCAAAATCTAAGCTTTAATTTAATTTATTTTTTAATAAAAAAAATTGTTCGATTAATCGACATTAATTGATCGATTTATTCGTTTTTCGAAAATCGCCATTTTAAAATTATTCAAACAAGAGTTTGATTTGGTTTGATCGATTAATCGAATTATTCTTAATCGGTTGACAACTCTAACATGTATGTATAAAAGTTTTTGCTAACGTTTTCTTTTCTTTTCGAAGAAAATATGTTTTTGCTAACATTTATTTTCTGTAGAAAAATGTTGTTTAACATCAAATATCTCCAAAAAGGCTTTCTTTAAAATATATTTTTAATTTTCAGTTATTCTTATGAATTTGATCGGTTAAATAGCGAAAATGTTTCCTCTATATTGATGGGAAATAAAAATTGTACTCTTTTCAATCAGCCAGTACAAACATTATTTTATGCTTTTAAAATTATAAATTATATAAAAGAAAATAAATTCTCATCAACCGAAAATATTATTTAAAATCTAAAACAAGAAAAACAAAACGTGCTCGAACTGGAATACATCAGTAAAAAAAAAACAATTCAATAAATAACTTCAAAGATTCTGAAATACATGTACATATAAAAAAAGTTTTATACTTCAGCATAACAAAATAAACTACAAACTTAGAAAAAGTAATAGAATAGAATACATTATTTAGAAAAGAACAAAAATAAAAAGCTTAGCAAACTTACGGTTACTATAAAGTGTTAAATTGTTAATAAACCAAAAGCAATTGCCAGGAAAAACTTGGAAAAACTATTAAGTTCAAACGTGATAAAAGAGTTTACAATAATGCGAGAATTTGACTAAAAGTTCGAAATTAACTACACACATACTTATTTTAAACCTTTCTAAACTATAGAACTTTGAACAACGAGAAAAAGTAATTCATTGAGAAATTGAAGTGCAATAAAGCACAGCACGTACTTTTAGATTTAACTCAATACATAAATTTATATTAGAAATTGTACTTAATTAATTTAAAGCAGGAACAAAAGTCTTTGGTTTCTTTTAGAAACATTATTAAAACTTCCATGTATTCTTTTGCATATCCATGTATTTTTCTTTTTATTAACACACCTCCATTTGCAGCAAAAAGATTTTAACTTGCCCAATTTCGAAATATAATCCTACATTTTTCTTTCTAACAAAAAATGTATTTTTGCTTAAATTAAACTTTTCAACTTTTCTAGCGGAAATCATAGATATCACAAAAATTACTCATACGCCCATTTGATCAGTTAGAAAAAAAAAAAAAAAAAAAAAAAAAGTAGGCATTATAAAGAAGTAATTTACACTTAGAGAAACAAGGCAGACAACTTTAAATTTTCCATAAAAAATGATCGACTACTTTAATTTTTCCTTAAAACCTGTAATAAATTTGACTTTTAAATAAAAATATATCGATATTATTTGGGCCAACAACAATTTGAATTTTCCAAAGAAAGCTTATAGATAATTTTTTTAATTGATATTTTTTTTAAAGAAAATAAATCGATATATTTTACAAAAAAGTTACCAATTACTGTCCACAAAAAATAACTTTCTCATAGAAAAGTTAAAGATACTTCTTTTCCACAGAAACGTCTAAATTATTGATAAAATAATCATAAATCATTCTATCAACTTATCGATTACTTTTCTAGAGAAAAGCTTTTCTTTCCATTCAATACTTATTAGTTAATTGTCTGTAATTTCTCATTATATTTTTATCGAATCTTTATATATTAAATTTGAACTAACAATAACACTGTGCAACAAAAAAAAAAAAAAAAAAAAAAAAACCAGCCTCAATAATTGCAACGCGAAATGAAACTAGACTATTGGTAGAGCAAATCTGCCAAAGAGATTAGAAAAGTTAGCTCGGGTTCCTGAAATATCGGCCCCTAAAGTTTTTAAACTTTTAAGAGGAGTACTTCTGAGCTAAAATACTATTTCAGATGTCTAGTTTCATTTCGCGTTGCAAGTATTGAGGCTGGCGGCGATGACCCGTATTTTGTTGCCCTGTGTAATTAATTAAATCTAATTCTAGCTCTTTAATTTATGTCGTGTCAGTGTCGAACGAAAAATTTTTGCATCAATGCAATTGTCTTTTCTATATCCAAGTTTTTCATACTAAAAAGGCTAACACAAGCTATCGTAACTTTGCTTTTACATAGAATAGTTTACAATAACTAGACTATTCTATAGTAATATTAAACTAAACTATTCAAGAGAAAAGTAATCGACCACTTGATAGTTCTATTGAAAAGTTCTCGATAAAACTATCAGGAAAAAGTGGCCTAGCTATTCTATAAGAGCTGTCAATAACATGATTATGCTTTAGAAATAATATTGATACTAAACTATACTTTAGGAAAGTAATCCATAATTTGACTATTCTGTAAAAAAGTTATCGATAAATTGACCGTTTAATGAGAAGGTAATCGATAACTTAGATAGTCTTTTTATAAGTTGTCGATAACTTAACTATACAAGTACTATACAAAAGTTTTTAATGTTTTTATTTTATAAAAAATAACCGATAAATTGCCTATTGTATAGAAAATGTATCAATAAAATGATGAATGATATCGATAGCTTGACTATTCTATTGTCAACTTGACTGTTATCAATAACTTGACTATTTATCGATAATTTGGCTATTTTATGCGAATGTTATTGACTACTCACCAATTATATAGAAAAAAATCGATAATTTTAAGAAACTTTGCCAAAATAACTTAGATAACTTGACTTTTATTTAGAAAGGTTATCGATAAGTTATTTAATTATTAAAAATTGTACAAAATTTGACCATTCTCTTGAAAATTTATCGACAGCTGGCCTAGTTCTTATAATACTCTAATATACTTTAGAAAAGTTATCGATAACTGGATTGGTTACTGACAAGGTTATTAATATTCTACTAATTAGTTATCGATAACTTAACTATAATCAAAAACTTGACTTTTTATCGATAACTTACCAATTCTGTAGAAAAAAATTGATGCTACAAAATATTTGGATAACTTGACTTTTATTAAGAAAGGTTATCGATAAGTTATTTATTAATTTAAAACTATACAAAATTCGAACGTTTTTTAAAAGCGTATCGATAGCTTGCCTATTTCTTTAAATACTCTAATATACTTTTAAAAATTGTTCGATAACTCATCAATATTTTGACTATTTTTTTAAAAAAATTATCGTTAATATGACTTTGTGATTATTTTTTTAAGAAAAGTTTTCGGTCATTTGGCTATTATTTGTCGATATTTGTAATGTTTTGGAAAAGTTATCTATACAGAAATTTTTATAATTTAACCATTTTAGAAAAATTATCGATTACAGTGCAAAGCATTTATTTTGCGAAACTGTTTTTTAGTGAAAAGAAAATTTATAGCGAAAAAACAAAGTTTAGGTTATCGATTATTTATTTATTCCGTAGAAAAGTTGAAAATGACAAGTCGGTTGGTTAACAGTTTGCTTCTAAAAAAAAATATTTGGCAATATTTAAAAGTATATTTAACTAGAATATATTTATTTATCACATTGTGTTTTTAAAAAGAGTTTGCTTCTTAAATCTTTTGTTTTTTATTTAAATTCATATCATCAAATATATTCTCTTAAAAATATTCCCTGTGTATTAAAATTTTTAAATAAAAATTCATAAATCCTTTTCTACATCTAAACCCAACATTTAACAGCATCTAAAAGACATGATTAAAGGGGGAGGCCACATTTGCCCCAACTGCCTGTTACAAGTTCATAAAATGCAAATAAATGAAATACCAGAGAGAAAAATTAAAGGAATAAAATAAAAAATAAGAAAATATAAATATTTAGTTTATTTATGAAAGGCGTGTATAAGATTTTGTATTATTGCCACTATTACCAAAAAAAAAAACTACACATCTACCCAGGCAATTTCTGCAATAAGTATGTTACTGTTTTGCATATCAAACACTTGTTTATAAATATAATAAAAAAAAAACAAACGAAAAAATCTAAAAATCTTTAAAAAATATTTACTATTTATTTTTTTTATATTCAAAATACTTGTATGCAGAGTTTTTTTCTGTCTTGCCAACAGTCAAGACCTTATACTTGTTGCTTGAACTTGATTGCAGTTTTGTGTCGAAACTACCTCTTTTAAATTTTTTTTTGTTTTGCTGGAGAAATATTTTTGTTTACTTCTACATATAATTTTTTTTTACAATGCTCGATTTTTTTTGGTGTTGTATTTTTTTGACGCGTGTGTTGGATAAATTCTTTTTTAATGTGTGTGGGCTGCTTAGTTTTTCTTCAGCTATGCAAAGAAATGCTTAAATAGTTAAAAAGATAAAGGAAAAATTGCAATGTTGGGGTTTTATTGTTCGAAATCATTCTATGTAGGATAAAAACGTGGCAACTTAAAGAGGGCTAAATAGAAAAGAGCATTATTTGTGGTTACTCTTTAAAACTTTTCGATTTGGCGTGAGAATTAGAGCAAGTCAAACTTTTCAAAACCCACTATTTAAAATAACCAAACGAATTAAAAAAAAATGGTTTTTATCAAGCTTAACCTTGAGCACAACACCTACAACATCATATAGCTCTACCAGAAAAAATATCCTCAGATTTACCAAGCAAATCTTTCCTTTTCCCTTTTACATTCTTTCTCAAACATATCAAACACGCCGCTTTTTCTATACTCCCTGCGCAATCACCCGCATTACAGTGTGTGAACCAAAACTTCGATCTTTCTAAAAAAACCGTTCCTTTTACAACCAATTAATGCCGTTAAAACACCTTTCAATTGATCTTTATGGAGTCATGTGTAAGAATTTCATGTTAATTTTTTTTCTTTTAAATCTGTAGAACAAACTTAACTGTCTTTGTACACAAATTCTTTGCTTTAATTCATTTAATCTTTAGATGTTTCACGAAATTTTTCCAAAAAATTTCTTTAGACTACATACAGACGTATGAACATTCTAATAAACACAGATTATATAACCATGATGACGCATGCTCTGTTTTTCTATTCCCAAACTAAATAATACTCACTCAGTTTGTAACATAAATTGCTTATTTTAAAATTTTTTTGTATTGCTTTTAAGCTTGGTTTATGAGTATGCTGCAACGGAGTTGGCTAATTGAAGTAGCAAAATAAAGCAATTTAGTTGGAAAATGGTACTTTTTTGCATGTTTTGTAATAATTTGATTTTTTATAAAAAAATTTATCGATAAGTTAAGTTTTTTCTTGCAAATGTATCGCAACCATAACTATGTATTTTGTAAACAAATTATGGATAACTTAACTTTTCTAAAGAAAAGATATCGATAACTAAACTTTTTTAAAGAAAAGTTATCGAAACTTAAATTTTCTATGTAAACGTTATCGATAACTTTACTTTCCAACAAAAAAGTTAACTTTTATATAAACAAGTTATGGATAACTTAATTTGTCAATAGAAAAATGATTAATAGCTTAACTTTTCTTTAGACAAATTATCGAAAACTAAAATTTTTTATTAAAAATTACTTAACTTTTCTATAAACACTGGAGATAACTGAACTTTTATATAGAAAAGTTATTGATAAATTAATTTTTTAATAGAACGGTTATCGATAGTTTACTTTTTAATATAAATACCTTAATCATTCTATAGAACACTACAGACAACTTAAGTTTTCTGTAGAAACTTATCGATAACTTAACTTTTCAATAATAAAGTTATAAATAACTTTAATTTTCTATGGAAAAGTTAATACACCGATTAGTTGTAGGCAATACTTTTGTAAAAAAGGTATCGATAATTTAACTTTTCTATAAAAAAATTATCGATTTATAAAAAAATTTTCAATAACTTTACTTTTTTATGAAAAAATTTCGATAAATTTACTACTCAAAGACTTTACTTTTCTAAAGACTTACTTTACTTCACTTTTCTATAAAAAAATTATCGATATCGTCACTTTTCTAATAGAAAAGTTATCGACGACTTATTTTTTCTAATAGAAAAGTTACCGATAACATTACTTTTTTAGAGAAAATTATCGAATCGATAATATCGAAAACTTAACTACATATTTTTAGAAAAAATATCTATAATTTAACGCTTAAATAGAAAAGTTATCGATAGCTTAATGTTTCTATAGAAAAGTTATCTGCAACTTACATTTTCTATTTTAAAGTTATCGATAACTTAAATTGTCTATTGAGCAGTTATCGATTAATCCCAAGATGTCCTTAAAAAAAAGGAAACATATTTATAACTCATCGTGTATCATAACAGCAACATAAAGGTATGTTCTAAATATCAATATATTAAAATTTTATTAAATATATTAAATTTGTCGTAGCATAAATTTTTTTTAAATTTTTTTAAGAAAAAAAATGGTGATGATATGTTCTAATCGAAGAAATGATTTTTCGTTAAAAGATTTTAAACATGAAATTCTTTTTGCAAAACTAGTCTCATTCAAGAAATTGTACCACAAATTTCACAATTGTACCAATCTCTTTCAACCCAGCATAATATTTTTTTACATACATTCATTTCTACATATGTATGTAGTATATCTCAACTATACTACTTGAAATTATAGCAAGTGCTTGTATGTGTGTGTATGTTACTAACAACGAGCATAAATGTACGCTATTCTGTTGATTTTCTACTAAATAACATAAACTTACACTTCTAATGTGTTTAACAAACTTGTAAATTTTTCTTTAAATTTATAACAATTGTTAAACACACACAGGAAAAGCATGAAATCCATGTTTGTGTGTATGAAAGGAACGAAACAAAAAATTAAGTTCAAAAAAATGAAACGAAATATAATAAAAATGAAAAGAATCTAAATCTAAAGCGTACTCATATCTCAAACACTTACAGAGTTAGAACTATTGCAGTAACAACAACATGAAGGCTTTACTTAGGCACAAAATCCAAAAGTTAAAAAAGAAATGCCACGAGAAAAACTTTTGAAGTGTAAGTACATACATATGTACATATGTATAAAAACAGTTAAACTTTGACTGGAAAATTCACATGCTGTAAACTAATGTGAAATAAGTATTGTGTGCACAACTCACTGACTGCAACAAGTACTTTTTAAGTGAGGTACTTCTTCTTATTTTTTAAGGGGAAGTACAGCTAAGGAATGGGGGCAGAATTCCTTGATTTCTGGTTAATTTTTTTACTTTGGAAGCTTTAAGTGAGTATTTACATTTTTAAAGCAGAATTACCAACGTTTCATTGATTTTTTTTCTTTTTTTTTGGTGGGAGAAATGTTCTTAGTATATATACGATGATATTTATATTAAAGTATATTTTCTGTTTCTGGTAGTCAAAAATAGACAAACATATGTCTTTTCAGGCTGAACACCTTCAACAAAGGCTCTGGGGCACTTACCTAAAAAGAAACAATAAAAATAAAAAGTAAAACATTAGTAAATTTAAAAAAGACATACATATAAGAATAATAGAATAAAAAATTAGACATTATATTAAATTATCTGAAACATAAAATTTTTTATTGAAAATAGTCTTGTACAGAAAATAGTCTTATACAAAAAATTTGTTATAAAAACTAAGTACAAAAAAGATTTCTATTAAAAAAATAGTCTAAAACAGGAAATTTTTTATAAAAAAAAATCTTATACCAGAAATCTTTTATTAAAAATAATCTAATACAAGTAATTATATTTAGAAAATAAGTTTATGCAAGAAATTGTCTCTAGCAAATAGTCTTATACAAGAAATTTTTTATATAGAAAAAAAGTTTTATACAAGAAATTTTCTACCAAAAAAAAAAAAAAATTATACTTATTATCACATAAAACTTTCTGTTGAAAATTGTATAACACAGAAAATTGTTTATAAAAAAAGTCTTATACAAAAAATTTGTTATATAAAATAAATTTAAGCAAAAAATTTTCTTTAGAGATTATATATAGAAATAATTCAAATGTACTACGAAAAATGGTCTTCACCATAAAATCTTCTGTAGAAACTAGTATAAAACAAGAAATTTTCTACACAAAAATTGTCTTTAATCAGAAATGTTTTATTTAAAATAGTCTTATACAAGTAATTATCTGTAGAAAATAACTATATACAAAAAATTTTCTCTAGAAAAAGTCGCATACAAGAAGTTTTATATAGAAAATAGTTTTATAACATATATTTTTTATTTAAAATAATCTTTTACATTTTTTCTATTGGAAATAATCATTTACAGAAAATTTTTTATAGAAAATAATTTTATACACAAATGTTTTCGTAAGAAAATTATCTAATGTAAGAAAATTTCTAAAGAAATTTTTATAATAACAAATACTCTAAAACAAGGAAATTTGTATATAACATAGTCATAAAAAAGTAATTTTCTATAGATAACGCTCTGTAGATAATAGTCTTATACAAGAGCTTTACCAAAAAAAAAAAAAAAAGATGTTTACAAAAATTTTACACACGAATGCTTTCCAGTCATAATGCAGAGTTAATGTTTGTATCCGTATCGATTTTCATTAGAATTCTTCTCCAGTTTGATGCAACATTTGAGGTTGCTTTTTTTGTGTGTTCTTTTTTTTTTGTGTAATTGTGGCGGGAAAATATGCGAGAAATCATCATCATCATCATCAGAATTAGAATGTGTTTAGAGTGTATGAGTTTTGTGCTTCATTTTCTTCTTGTTGTTATTGCCGTACGTTTTGGCAAGGCTTGGATGGCAAGTTCGCAAAGAGAGACGGGCAAGCAGGCGGACAGAATTAGACATTGACTAGTCATACATACTGGAGTACATTTGGCAAAGTTGTGTATTGTTGCTGTTGTTGTTGGCTTTGTTTGTTTCTATGGCAAGTAGCATACATTAGCCATTTCACTTAGATATGGGATGCTTTAAAGATGCAACCTGAGTTTTTTTTTCGTTTGAGAAAAAAAGCGGAGGTTGCGGAAGCAACCGTGAGTGTCAGTCACTATCACACTTTTTTCTCACTTCATAGTTAGTGTGGCTGCTGTTGTAATTGTTGGTGTTGTTGTTACTGTATTTGTTGCATTTTATTCTTTGTTTGTTGTTAGTTTGTTGCTGTTAAAAGAAATTGTAATTACAGACTTTTGAATTGAGATTAACATGCAACTTTAAGACTTCTTCATACTGTTTGACTATGAGCCTGCCTATAAACTTATGTTTTATTTTTTCTTCTTCTTCAACTTCTAAAGTAAGTTTAAGCCTTAGTTTTAGAGTTAAAATGAAAAAAAAAACAAAAATAAAAACTTAAATGTTTAGAAGTACATAAACTTTTGTAAGCATTTTTAACGTAGGCATCGTCGTCATCAACATGTTGATCATCATCATCACTGGAGCATTAAAGTTTTGCAAGCAGCAGCAAAAAATGAAAGAAAGAAAATCTGTAGCCGAAAGATGTGCCACTAGCAGTAGTTGCGAACTATGAAGTTAAAAAGTTTTCTTTAAGTTTATACAGAAGCGTTATGATGCGACCATAAGATTCTTTTATTTAGAGTTTATCGCTTTACAGAAACATTTATTTGCTTACCCTACAATGAAGATGTGGGGGTTGTTTTCTGGAACCAAATTCAGGACTCATTGTACTCTTTCTTAAACAACAAAATTTTCTAGAGATAATAATTTAAGAATTTTTTATAAAAAAAGTTTTGTATAAGAAACTTTAAAAAAAAAAATAGTTTTATGTAATAATTTTTTCTTAAACAGAAAATTTTCTTAAGAAAATGGTCCAAAAAAAAAAAGCTTATACTGAAAATTTGTTATAGAAAATAGTCTTATACAAAAACTTTTCTAGATAATAGTCTTATACAGAAATTATTTAAAAGAAAGTCTTTACAGAAAATTTTCAAGAAAAAATATCCAGAAAATTTTCTAGAGAAAATTGTCTAATACAAAAAATTTCAATAGGAAATAGTCTAATATTCTTTTTAAACAAAACTTTTATATATAAAACAGTTTCTTACAAAAAGTTTTTGATATAATTATTATAAAGAAAAGTCTTATACAAAAAGTTTCTATAGAAAATAGTGTCTTACAAAAAGTTTTTTTCTAGAAAATTGTCTTCTTAGAAAAATTGTACAGAAAATTTTCTATGGAAAATAGTTTTTAAAAAACATTTTTTTATAAAAAATAATCTTATACAGAAATTTGTTTATAGAAAATATTCTTGTACCGAAAATTTTGCAGAGATAGTAGATTATTAAAGTCAGAATTATTTTATGGAAAATAGCCTTATACAGAACATTTTGCTTAAAAAATAATCTAATACAAAAAATTTTATATAAAAAAATCGAGTTTTACAAAGGCCTTCTTTAAAAAAAGTCTCATACAGAAAGTTTTCTATAAAAAATAGTCTTGTATCTATAAAAAATAGTTTTGTAAAGAATAATATTGTGTACAAAATACTTATACGTCTTATACGTAAATTTTTTTAAGAAAAGTGTTTTTCAGACATTTTCTAATATTCTCTTATACAAAAGTCATAAGTTTTTTTTGATTATTCATCAACCTTTAAATTTTTTTACTGTTTGTTCCCAACTGACCATTTCTTTCTCTTTGGGTAGGGCTCTAAACATAATATTTCTGTCTTACCTAACTAAATCTCGATGAGTTTATTTTGTTGTTTGTTCTTGTAATTTTCAATGTTCTTCAACTAGAGTTATAAATGCATTTGTTGTTAGATTTTTCTTCTGTTGCTGCTAAATTTTTTTTCGGGCTAAAACAATGTTTTGTGCTGCTTAAAATTTATTTACTGAACAGGTCAAATATTTGATTATCTTTTAAAGAAGGAAACTTTGAAAATAACCAAAATGTATTGGGAAAAATAAACATTGTTTTAAGGTGTAAAATACCATAATGGATTGTAAGAGTGTTACTAAATAAGTGGGAAAAAGGAAATTGATGAAATTATTTTATGGGAAAATATGTTTGCTTTTTTTTAAATGAATGAACAAGTTGAGAAAAAAACAAACAAACAAACAACAATTGTAAGAGTAATGTTGTATTGATGTTATACAGTGGGATGTTGAAGTTAAAAATTATTGAATGAAATTGATGAGTAATAAAGGAAGTTTAAAATGCTACTTTTAAATCTGGAGAATAAGTTCCTGTTGGAGATTTGGCTTTTCCAGTTTTTTTCTATACAAAGTTAAATTTTATTTTATTTGAATGAGTTTTTATGCCCAATTATGCTTTTTTTATAAAACAAGTAAGACTGTGCCGAATATACCCTCCACCGGGAATTCGAATATTTCGGGAGTGGGCTTTATATGGGATCTATAAATTTTAAGGCAATCTTACATTCAATTCTTATATTCTGATTATCTATAACTCAGTGTCGTTAATTATGGATTGTTCATCACAAAATTCGGAAGAGTGATTTTTAGTATTAAAAAAACTTATATAAGACCAAATTTCAATACTGTAAAAAAAATTTTTTAGAACTTAATCCTTGTTTAATTGCTTTTAGAAAGGCCGCTTAATATGGCACTTATGGTAAATTGTTGATCGATTATCACAAAATTACATGGTGTTAATTCATATGCTAAATTGGACTTAATTTTACCACAATATATTTAGGACCGATCTTCACGAAACTCGGCAGAGTAATATAAAGTCTTTTGATACTATGACAGACAAAATTTTACTACAATAGTGGGCTTTAAATGGGACCTAAAATAAATTAACGACCGATATTTAAGAAATTTGTAGTGATTTCGTATCTTTTGAAACCATAACCGACCGCAGTTAAGACGTACCAAAGTGTTTGGCAGGAGTGGGCCTTATATGGTCATAAAAATGAAGTTGAAGTTGTGCAAAATTTAATGAGAATCAGTGCATTCTGTCACCAATTGATGTAAGTTTTTGAAACAAAAATATATACATTTTTTTTGGGAGGTTCTTCCACATTTGGGCTTATAAATCTTATACTAAACTGAAAAGAAAAAATAATCCATCAGTACTTAAATCAAGCCGAAGCGGTGCGGTTAGTACTGATTTCCTTTAATCAAGTACAGAATGCTTGATTTAAGTACGGATAATTCAAGTACCCCGTACATAAAATAATCCGAAAACGGGATTGACTTAAGCAAAATTGAGATACAAATTGATCTAAATCTCGGCTTGATTCAAGAATTTGTAAGTTGGTTTAATCCCGAATAAGTATTTGAAATAATGCGAAGGTGAGATTGATTCTAGCCTAAACACTTAAACACAGAGAACCCAGGGAGAAAATAGTACTATTTAGTAACCCGTTTACATATATCGTTACCTAAAACGCAAAAGGCCCTTTCTAACATTTGGACAATTTTACAGGAGAAGCAAATAACTATTAAAACTGTTAGTTGATAAATTGTCTTAAACTGTTTAAAATTAATTTTTCTTCTATTTTTCTTGTGTTGCATATTGTGCAAAATGCTATTTAGTTCTTTTAGCGTTTGTCATATAATCTTTTGTAGATAGCGCCGTTTGTTTTATCGCTTATTTTGGTCGAAAGATTCTAAAATTTGTTGTAGACATTAGTGTTGTCAGAATCAATGAAAAAATCGATTTTTAATTTTTGGTAAGTTAGAGCCTTTAGGTTTTAGGTTACGATATGTTCTTCAACTCTGTTGCTGTATTATGCTTGGTTCACAGAAGAGCTTTCAAGTAACTCTCATTCTACTTTAAAAATTTGATGTATTTAAAAAATAGTTTTAACAAATAGAATTCGGGAATTTTTGCTTCTTATTTTGCTTTTAAAACGTATGTTTTTCTTTTTGTAGTGTTGTTGTTGTTTCTACCCACGCGTATGAACGCATATAGAATGCAAGGGTTTTCGAAAGTTATCCCATTTTGGATTGTTTTAAGTACTTGTTGGTCTTATTCGTACTTAAGGTTTTAAGTACGACTTGTACTAAAATTAAGTAGAAAAAACTTTAATTTAGTTCGAGGTCTTGCATACTGTGTACTGAACCGATTTTGCTGGATTTCAATCCCAAACTGCTTGGGAGAGCTCGAAACACTAGTATTGTTTTTTTCTGTTAAGTCTGTCGAAATTGAGCGTGTTTTCAACAAACCGACAGACAGACATACGGACATGGCTATATCGCCTTAGAATTACTCACGGACTCAGGAAAAATAATAAGAAAGTTTCACAAGGAATGCCAGATTATTATAACCTACCTCATTCACCTCATTCATCTACAATTTATTGTTTGCTTAAGTTTAATCAAGTTTGTTTCTTAAGTCTTTTGTTTAGGTCAACATAACTTATATTGTACAAATAAGCAGAGTGGGTGGTCAATTTATGCAATGCCCTTGCTTGGTCTAAAATTTTATCTCATCTCCTTAAAAACTACAACAATCCAAGGAAAATCCATTATTAAATGAGTTTTGTTTATTATTCATAAAAACATTATTCCCACCATTTCGTATACAGCATCATATGGAAACATCGACACTAAAGATGTTTATAAGCATTTCCTGGACATTCACCACATTACAGTTTTCCAGGTTTGTTTTTCGTACATTGCAATTAACAGTTACAACAAAAATTAACCATGCAAAAAAAATATATCTCTATATGTAAAACATTGTATTAAACCATAAATTATTATAAGTATACAAAATGCTTACTTATAGCAAACTAATGTACGTACATATTTAGCTGGGAAATGCATGCACAAACGTATATATAAGCGAAAAAAAGAAAAACAAATAATCAAAGGCAAATTTTTTATTTTTTAGATTTTCTTTATCAGTTTTAGTCAAGCCGTTTTACTAATTAGAAAAAAGCCTACTGAGAATGTTTGTTGTACATACCACACACACTCATACACAGACACACACACATAAGATAGCTGGTAGGAACAAACACTTAGTGTCGACAAGAGTAACAAATAGCAGTAGCTATTACAACAGCAAGATTAGCAAAAGATTCTTAAAACGAGTAGACATATTGTAACGGGATTATGGTAGCCAAATACTCACACATTCACACTTACGAATTCCCGCACATCTGTGGCCAACAAACAGAACAGATTATTTGATTTCAAACTTAATTTTTAAATCTTTATCAGAACAAAGTATTATAACGAACATTTTTTATTAAAAATATTCTTATACCAAATTTTGTATAGAAATTAGTTTTTTTTTTATATTAAAAATGGCCTTATACAGAAAGTTTTCTTTGGAAAATTGTCTCATACAAGAATTAAGCAAAAAATTTTTATAACACAAATTTTCTTTAGAAAATGGTTTTTTACTAGAAATTTTCTATAGAAAATTGTCTTATACAAGAAAGTTTGAAGTGAAAAATTGTCTTATACAAGAAATTTTCTTTTCAAGGATGTCTGAAGGAAAAAATTTTCTTTAGAAAACTCTCTAGAAAATTTTCTTACAGAAGAAATTTTTATTACAAATTTTCTTACAGAAGTAACTTTCTATAGAAAATTTCTTTTGTATAAAATAGAAAATGAATATTTACAAAAATTTTCTATAGAATATTGTCTTATACAAGAAAGTTTGAAGAGAAAAATTGTCTTATACAAGAAAGTTTGAAGAGAAAAATTGTGTTATACAAGAAATTTTCTTAAGAGAGTTGTGTTAAAGAAAAAATTTCTTTAGAAAACTCTCTTTTACAAGAATTTTTTTTATAGAAAATTGTTCTATAGAAGAAATTTTCCACAGAAAATTCTCTTACAGAAGAAATTTTTTGTTACAAACTTTTTTATAGAAGAAACTTTCTATAGAAAATTTCTTTTGTATAAAATAGAAAATGAATATTTAAAAACAATTTTCTATAGAATATTGTCTTATACAAGAAAGTTTGAAGAGAAAAATTGTCTTATACAAGAAATTTTCTTTAGAAAGTTGTCTTAAAGAAAAAATTTTTTTTACAAAACTGTCTTTTACAAGAATTTTTTTATAGAAAATTTTTCTATAGAAGAAATTTTCAATAGAAAATTCTATTACAGAAGAAATTTTTATTACAAATTTTCTTACAGTAGTAAAATAGAAAATGAATATTTACAAAAAATTTACTATAGAATATTGTCTTATACAAGAAAGTTTGAAGAGAAAAATTGTCTTATACAAGAAATTTTCTTTAGAAAGTTGTCTGGAAGAAAAAATTTTCTTTAAAAAAATGTCTTTTACAAGAATTTTCTTATAGAAAATTGTTCTATAGAGGAAATTTTCTATAGAAAATTCTCTTACGAAAGAAATTTTCTTTTAGAAGAAACTTTCTATAGAAAATTGTTTTACAAAAGACATTTTCTTTAAAATAAGTCTAATACAAAAAATTTACAATTAAAAATAGTATTTTTTTATGAGAAACTTTCTCAACTGGTCTTTAACAAGAAAACTAAAAAAAATCTCTTATACAAAAATTTTTTTATAGAAAATTGTCTTAAAAACAATTTTTCTAAAGAAAATAGTTTTTACAAGGAACTTTCTAAAGAAATTGTCTTATTCAACAAATATTCTTATAAAGGAAATTTTCTTTAACAAACTGTCTTATACATGAAAGTTTCTATAGAAAATTGCCTTATACTAATTATTTTCTATAGAAACTGTTTTATATAGGAAGTTTTTTAAAGAAAATTGGTCATTCAAAAATAATCTTTTTTAGATAATTGTGTTATACAAAAAAGTTTTTAAAGAAATTGTCTTATACAGAAAATTTTATATAGACATTTTCTTATAGAAAAAAAATTTTTTGAGATAATTGTGTTATACATGAAATTTTCAAAAGAAAATTGGCATATATTTACAAGAAATTTTTTTTAGAAAATTGTCTTGCTCAATAGTTTTTCTACAAAAATAGAGTTATACAGGGTGGCAAATAATGAATGTTTTGATTTAATACGTGAATACATTTTTTGTTTTAATTTTTTTTGAATTAACTCGGAAAAACATGGGAAACTTATGATGGAAACACTCAGCACAGATTAAAGCAGTTAAATTTTACTTAGAAAGTCAGCATTCGATTATTCAGACGAAAAAAAGATCATATCGAATAATAAGCGATAAGGCCCATTTTCCCCCAATGGTCGCCTCAATAGAAATTTTGGGCACCAAAATCTAAGAATAATTCTTGAACATCAAATACACTCACTTAGGTGTACAGTATTTTGTGGAATTAATTCAAAAAAGATCAGTGGACAGCTCACACAACTAGTCAAACTATGGTTACATAATAGAAAATAGTATTTTTCATACGAGAAATTTTTTAAAAAAAGTCTTATGTATATAAAGTCGTTAGAAAATCTCTTATACAAACAAAAAATTTTCTACAAATAACTCTCTTATAGAAGAAATTTTCTTTAAAAATTGTCTTACACAAGATATTTTTAACAGGACACATTTTCCATTTTTAGGCATTTTTTATATCCTGTCAATCCTGTGTGTTTGCTGGGAATTTTCTAGCGCATACACTTAATTCTAGAAGAAATAATTAAAACAATTTTAGTATTTTAATAATAGGCCATTTTAATGTTTAGTCGCTTTATACAACCAAAAACAGCAATAAAATTAAACCTAATGAATCGCTGAGAAGAAAATTTATGTGTGTGAAAATTTTTTTAACTACGTAAAAATTTTATGTGGTATTTTTTGCGAAACAAATTGTTTAACGTTTGAGTGTTCATTTTTAAAAGTATGTGGGGTAGTTTTTATTGTGATATTAAAACTGTTAATTTTTAAAATATGTTGTTAAATAACAGCTTGAATATACATTAGCTAAATTGTTTCTAAGTACCCTGAGTTAATACATCGATCAACTATTGCCAACTAATTATAGTCCCATGTTACAAAAGACTAATACAATAAGTGGGCCACGAGAGTTATTTACACTATAATTAAAATATTTTAAT
Source organism: Pollenia griseotomentosa (assembly GCA_963931875.1). NCBI lineage: Eukaryota > Metazoa > Arthropoda > Insecta > Diptera > Polleniidae > Pollenia > Pollenia griseotomentosa. The sequence goes on from OZ007560.1 coordinate 210,862,790, forward strand.
CCTTTCATGCATTTGTTAAATGTGTACAACAACATATTTTAGCGCAAATTTCTCATTACTAATAGTCAATTTTGTATAACAAAATATTATAAACAAATACACAGTAGCACACTTTTCAACTTCAAAATCTTGAACCAATTGAGAACCCAAGAATCTGAAGGCTTATGATGGTAGAAGAAAAAAACTAGCTGGGTTTTAAATTATTAGCTAATGGATTTTTTTAAATTAATTTTTGAAGTTTTCGACTGGGGTGGATTTTAGTAAGTACAATTTTCAAAAACCATGTACTGATTCTTAAGTCTATATCTCGTGAACTATTCGAAATATTGCTTGTCTCTCTTCGGCAAATTTTTAGCTCTTAATCGGATCTAAACATTTTACCTTGAGATAAAATAAAAAACAATAACATTATCTTACTCAAAACAGCAAAGCTGTCAAAAAACGTAAAATTTCGTCATAGATTTTTATTGTTGATGATGGAAAATATAAAGACAATTCAAATATTTCAAAATAGATTCTTAGAAAAAATTGATGATTTTGAACAAAAGGAATGTAAAATCGAGACAACGATTGGAAAATTTTAGTAAAAGGTTAAATTTTTAGATCTGATTAAGAGCAAAATATTGGCCGAAGAGACAAGCAATATTTCGATTAGTTCACGAGAATCAGTTTTTTGAAAATTGTACTAAAATCCACCCCTATTCAAAAACTTTAAAAATGAATTTAAAAAAACCTTAGCTAATAATTCAAAACCCAGCTGGGTTTTTCTTCTACCATCATAAGCTTTCAGATTTTTGGGGTCTCAATTGGTTCAAGATTTTAGTGCTGCACTGTGATATTGTAGGCCTTTACTCTTACTTTGCTTTTAACTGCACATAGGTTAATGCTTTTTGTGTTTCATATTTAACTTTTGGATAGAATAAAGCTGCCCTTAAGGTTAAGATGTTTGGTGCATGAAAGTGTTAAATCCCTATAACTATATTTCTGTGAGCATATGGAAGAGTAGCTTAAGTCGACATAATAAAATATTGAGTTATTATAATTAGAAAAGGTGTTTAATCTTTAATATTTACAAAATTTTTTTTTAACATAAACTTTAAGCTTCTATTAAAGTTGTTTCTAAAACGATAATATATTGACTTAAATCAAAAATGCACGAATAAAACTTCAACAACATATTTAATCAAAAGAGTTGTCTTCAACTCAGAATTTTAAAAAGATGTTATTTTTAATATCATTGAATTTTCAACTGATTGCTTCTTTAAAGGACTCTTTTTTTTAGTTTTTTTCATAACTTTTTTAATAATGGTAACTTTCTGTATCGATCTAATAATCTCCGTCCCTGCGACTGGCTGTCCATGTAAACCTTGTGCGTAAAGTAGAAACTAATTTAAAGAAATTTGGTTCATATGTTTTAATCGTCATAAGAACGGAGCCTATTGGAAATGGTGAGAATAGGTCCATAATATTACATAGCCCATACACAAACTTCTCCCCGGAATAAAATCTTTGTGCCCATTAACCATCTTATTATGCGAGTATTTTTTTTGGTTAGGACCAGCACTCAGGGAATGACCCCTACTAATCCACTGCATTGTGTTGGAACTAGAAAACCCGGTTATGGGAAGGAGAAAAGAGGGAGTAATGCTTTTGAACATTTATTCATGTTGAATATGAGAGGGAAGACTTCAGCGGGAAGGTCATTCCACATACGAACAGTCCGGCCAAAAAACGAATTTTCCCTATAATAAGTTGTACGATTCACCGACTAATCGACCACAAAAGGATAGGCTCTTGAGGAAAAACGTGTATTACGAACAAACGTATGGGTTTCGGGAACCAGATCCCTAATTTCATTAAAGCACATCCCATTGTTGTAACGATAAACAGGCAAAAAAGACCCACATTGCATCAATGCTCAAGGGAGTCAAAAGAATTGGATACACCACTGTCACCAATGAGAACCTTTTCCCTCTTCTGCACGCGGTCGAGAAGCTCCAAAAAAGACTTTAAAGCAACGGCCCGCATATGAGAGTTGTATTCCATACGCGGTCGGATATAGGTGGTATAAAGGCCGCTTTAGCCGACCGAAAATGTAATGAAATGCAATGTTACGTACTGTAAGCTCGTTTGTCCACTTATATAACATGTAAGAACGTGTCAGCTGTTTTTCAAAAACATAAACAAAAAAGCTTTAGTATACATAAAACAACAAACACAATGATGGGAATTAAAAATGTTCAAATGGTGACCGCTTTGCAGGAAAAGTACCAAGTGATATAAAAAAGTATTTAAACTGTTTTTCTTGTATGTATAAATACATAAATAATTTAATATTTAATATTAATATTACAAAACTACAGTAAACAAATATGTATTATAGGATATTTGTACACATGTACTTATATTTTTTTGAAAATGTACATACACACAACAAGGTTTTGATACATTAAAAACCAGACATTTCATCGATTGTGTATATGTATGCAATTGTTTATTTTTACATCTAAACATATATTTGTATGAATGAAAATAAGTATGTATTGTAAATCATTTTGTCAAAAACCCACAGATTTTATTACTTTAAAAAGTACCAAAGAAAAAGAGTAATTTTACCCGCATTCCATTTAAAATACAAGCAGCCCATCACTATCTACAACCTCGTAATGAAATTCTATTTTCAACAGGTTGGCACGTTACGGTTAAGTGACATTACAGTCAGTTAAGCATTTGCTTTGCTTTCCATATAACATAAACGATCAGCTGTTTACATTTACGGTCGGCTAACGGGGCCTTAAGAAGTAAGGACATCAGATGGAGTGAAATATATATCTTACCCCGTCTTAAAAAACCAAGGCACTTGAATGCTTCTTTTGACATCTTGAATATATGTTTTGTCCATCGGTCTTAACATTGTATCTTCATGCCCAGAACATCAAGAGATTATGATTCTTCAATAATTATAACATCCATATACACAGATGAGCCACCTTGATCCGTCGCGCATTTATACGTCAGCATGCAACATGGGTCTTTCGGGCATTAAGATCGACCCTATTGGCACAACCCCATTCCGAGATTATGTCTAGGTCTCCGTCAAGCGTATCATTCATATTCTGACTCATAGCACCAACATCGGATACGCTTGGTCTATAATCAAATGAACACGAATGTCAAAGGTTGCTGTCATCTGCAGTTTGGTCATTTAGAAAAATAAGAAATAGAGTAGTAGAAAGAACGGAGTCTTGCGGCACCCCTGAATAATTCTTGAACTTTTTTGACGTAACCCCATCTATAACAACTCGTATAGTGCTATCTCAGAGGAAGCTCGATAAAAATCGAGAGAAATTATCACTCCTAACGACAAAACTGCTCTATAAATATTGGTATTGATACAAAATTTGTCGATGATTACCACTGTTGCCAACTTTTTTGAACATTTTTTAAAGTTTTATATAAATCTAGATATAGGATGTTTTTCAAAAGTATACGACTCTCAAATTACGTTGCATACTCAGGTTTCCAACTTCTGCAGCTATTTTTATCCCAAAAAAAAATTATAGTTATGCATTCGGCTGTGCCGAATCTTTGATAACCTTCACCTACAGTTAGAAAATTTCCGGAGTGGTCTTTTTATGGGACCTATGGTAAATTATGGGCCGATCTTCACGAAATTTGAAAAAGTAATTTATAGTACATATTATAATTTTATTATAATAGAATACAGATTGAGAGCTTTACGATTTTACGCGTACTAAAGTTATTCCCGAGAGAAGGCTTTACATGCGGCTAATGGTAAGTTATCGACCGATCGGCTCGAAAGTTGACAGTGTAATTTGTTGTCATATAAAACTGTGACAGACTAAAATTTATTACAATAGCATTATTTGTTACCGTTTTAGGCGCACTAAAGTGTTTTTAGAGAGTAGGCTTTTATTAGGCTTATCGTTATTTATGGACCGATCGTTGTGCCGTTTTAAACAATTAAATGCAATTAATTAGGTGAAAGTAAGTGAATTATATTGCATGGGATCTATCGAGACAATTTAGATCAATACTTCCTTACCTTTTGTTTTAAAATTTTTATCAAGCTTAAAGTTGTGAATTGTCACACAACAAAATACTAACCAAAAACCGAAAAAAATATCACATCCAATCTTCGGTTCACTAAAACTTCAAAAGTAAGTAGAACCGTGAACATAAATAAGTGGTTTTTAGCCAGAAAAACAAAAAAAATTAATAAGAAAAAATATAAAATCTGAATATTTAAAATTTGAGAAAGGTTTCTGTAGCAAAAATTAACCACTGGGAGATGTTTGAAAATCGATAGATTGACATTTCAAAAACGCTAGATTTAGCGGGAAAATGTCTAGATTGGCAACAGTGATGATTACTTTTTTAATCAGTAATATGTCATATAAATTTTGAGCTGATATGTTCAGAATTGACCGTATGTCCCTAATAAACTCCCTCCCTAAAATAACTTAAAGTCGGAAAAAATTTCATGTAGATGTAGATATCTCGATAATATTTGGCACCAAGAACAATGGTATGAATCTTAACCTCATAACATAATTTTAGGTCATGGGTCCCAAATAAATACAATTTTGATTTAAATACTGTTATGTAGAGTATCATATGGTTACGCTTGACCGACTATACTTTTTTACTTGTTTTTCTTTTTAAATATTTTATAGCTTGTAAGAATTTTTTTATTGTAATATTCCCAGATATTTTTGGCATATTGAATCAACCAATCATGTCAAATATGTTTAACGTAAAAATGACACAACTCTTAATCAAGTGTACATCCTCAGAAAAAGCAAAGATAAAAATGATCATGTCTATATTTACAAATGATTCTTTTTTAATACTTAATCAATATTTGGTAATAATTTATCTGTTTACACAATCTTAAACATATGTATTTCTTTTATTAATTGAAAATATTGTTTCATTTTGGGAATATTTTAAGTTTTTTTTTGGTTTTCAAGGTCAAGGTTTCCGTATGTTTGTCTTAGATTTTCTTTTCTTTTTATTTTAATTTTAATTTGTTATAAACATATTATTAAATTAAAAGGTAAAAAAAATATTCATATTCTTGTTTACAAATTGTATTTTTAAAGGAATTTTAACAAAAAAAAAAAAAAGAAAAAAAAAAAAAAATTGACATTTTAGTTTTAATTTTGTTAAACAACAACCTTTTTTTCTTCATCCACAAAAACCAAATTTGCATAATAATACAGCCGCCATAAAATTTATACAATAACATCACAAATGATGTTCAGAAAACTTGTTTAAAATAACTAAAATGATGTTATTTGTTTTTGAATTATCAGAAAACGAGTGTCATCAGAGTTAAACAAAAATCAATTATAAAAAAAAAAAAAAAAAAAAAAAAAAACGTTCGTTTTAAAGCATCCATCATAAAAAAAACCAAATGAGGAAAATTAATGTTGTCATGCTTTGTTTTTGGCATTAAATAAATATGAGGTGACATACAGTGGGTAAGAAAAGGATTTTTTTTTGAAATTTGTTCAATAAAAATTCTTCAACGTGCTTTTTATCGCACTGTTTTTTTAACTATAAAAAGTAAAAAAGGTTATCGATAACTTCGAATACGATTTTTTTGGAAATTTGTTCGATAAAAATTCTTCAACGCACTTTTTATCGCACTGTTTTTTTAACTATGAAAAGTAAAAAAGGTTATCGATAACCTTGATTTTCTGAAGAAAAAGTAACAATAATTTGGATTTTCTTAAGAGAGATCATTGAAAACTTTAATTTCTTAAGGTTATCAATAGCTTGGTATACCTATAGAATACCTAAAAAACGAAACTAAGAACTTTACTTTTCTGAAGAAAAGATATCAATAATCGATAACTTTAGTTTTCTTTGGAAAAGTTATTGATTTTTTCTTGCTTCAGAAAATCTAACCAAAACTTCGATTAATTAAGAAAATGTAACGATATTCTAAAGATAGGTGGAAGATTACTTTGATTTTATCAAAAGAAAGATTATCTGAAAAAGTATTATCGACAGCTTTTAATTACTAATCGATAATTTTGATCTTATACCAAGACGTTATCAATTATTTCACTAGCCTAAAGAAATAGAAACTTTGATTTTAATAGAAAAGTTGTCGAAAATTAGGATTTAGTACGGAAAAGTTATCGATACCTTTAAATCCTATAAGCATATTTTTGCATATTAATGTTATCGAAATGTTCTGCATGAAAATTGTTGCTGAGATCTTTTCAGCTGATCCTTATGTACAATGGCCTCCTGTATCCGAAAATCTTCGTTTTCCCTCACCATTTTGAAAGAAGCTTCTCTCCTCTATTTTTTTTATTCATTTTCGATAATTTTGTGTTCAATTAAGAGAGTTATTAAGAATTATTTTAGCAGTTAGATATCTCTGAAGCTCTTTAAATTCCTTCAGTGCATCTCTCGCGATCTTAAAGTCAACATTTTGAACTACAACGTTACGAATAGCGCTGCAAGCTATCAAATGTTTAAAGTGTCAACAAAATACGTAGTTTTAGTAGTCGTTGCGGTTGAAGTTGAAGAGTTAAATTTTGAACTTTGTTGCGCTACAGAGCATTCGTTAGATTCAGCTTCTACTACATCTACTTTATTCTGCCCCAGACCTTATAGTGCACTTCACGCACTTACACTTTAACTTTTTTCCTGGCGTTTATGATCTGCGGGAAGATGCGGAAAATTGTAGTGCTAGCATGTTCACAGAATACTGCTCGTCCATATTACGAGAATCTTTACCTTGAGTGGTACAAGAGGAAAGCAAGCACTTAACGACGTTGAAGATGAAGATTTTGGAGCAGAAATATTTAAAAAAGAACAAAGAATTTGTAAAAAATTTATATATAATGAAATTTTCAAAAAAGGATAAAAAGGGGAGGGGGAGCTTCGAATATAGTAGAAGGTCATTTTACATAAGAATCAGCTGAAGTGGTAACAGGGTTCGATACTTTTTTTTTGAAGATAACAGATTAGTAAAGATAACGATAACTTCTCCTTAGACTAGTAAAATGATCGAGTTTTCTGTAGTTATCGATAAATTTTATGTAGACCAGAATAGTTATCGATAGCTTTTTAATATTACAGTATACTCAACGAAAAGTTTTCTATAGAATAGCAATCTTATTAATTAGATTTCAATGGCCTAGTTCAGTTAACGATAACTTTTCTGTAGACGAGTAAAGCTATGGAAAACTAACGAATCTGTTACCTAAAATTTAACTGAATTTGTTTAAAATTTAAGCATTTCCTTTTAACATAATCAAACCAAAAAAAAAGAACTTTTTTTATTTAAAATACAATGATTACCTCAAAAATTTTAATATGTTGATAAACTGGTTTTCATACCAAAACGACCATAAATTTCAAAATAAAATAAAATTAAAAATGGCAATTATTGCCAAACTCAGGCACAAAAAAAAAATCGTTATAATTTACATCTTTTCAAAAATAAATAAAACCCCAAAACAATAAACGGTCTAAAACATGCTGAGACAGGCTGGGAGACAAAAAGCAAGGTTAGCAACCAATCTTTGCTATTGAGTCTGGGAGTTTTAAAGACAATTATATTGAATAAACTTTTACAAATTAAAAAATTTACAAACTGACTTTTATTTAACATGTTAACATAATTTTGTGTTTGGAAACTGGTGGTTTTCTTAAAGTTTTTAATTCAGATTTTTAAGATGAACTATTGTTAAAGTTACTTTTTGTTTTATGGTTAATTTTTAAATTAAATCAATTAAAATTTTTTATCATATTAGTTAAGAAGTGATAAATAACCAGATAAGTACAAGTTCGTAGCTTAAATCTTTTGTTTTTTAGGTTTTTGTTTAAATTGTCAAGGCTTTTTAGGTGTTTTTAACTGTTTTTTAACGCTAAACTGTTTTATCGTTTATTAGGTTCTGTTCTTAAGTCTTTTGTTAAAAAAAGTAATTTGTTGTAGTTTTCATCATGGCCATGGTCATATATTTCTATTCTTTTTTAGATTTTCATTAAAATGTTTAATTTGAAAAGCCTTATTTGCCAGGTTAAGTAGAAGTTTGTCTCCCTGTCTGTTTGTCCATCTGTTTGTCTATCCGATTGTCTCTCTATCTAAATAAGCTTTAAGTTCAGTGCAGTTTTACAAAGTTAAGTTTACTTCAAATAAATTACCCACAATTTGCATAGAACTGCTGTTGCCGTTTGTGTTACCATTATTGTTTATAGACTTCCTTTAGCTGTTTAAGACGTTTTCTTTAGCGTTTTTTGTGTTTTTTTTTTTTTTTTTTCAAAAAACTCTCCCACAATTGCTGGGTGAATTATAATTTGTAACAATTTTGTTGCCACAAACACTTTGCAAGATGTGTATGCCTGTCTGTCTGTTTCTGTCTGTCTATCGGTTTCTAAACAAATTTTTTAATGTATGCTTTAGCAAACTATAAGAAGTTGTAGTAGACAAAAAAACCAAAGCAAACTTTTGACTATTTTAGCATGTTTACTTGAATGTTAAGTTTAAGTAGATTTTGTTTTGCAGTGTCTTTTTTTTATTATTGTAGTTTTTTTTAAGTTTCTAGTTTAGTACGTGCCTGCCCTAGTGACCAAATGAACCACATTTGTATGCCAAAGCATTTGTCTGCCTACGAAGAACTTCTCTACAAAAATAAATAAACTTTTAACAAATAATAAAAATTTGGTTGTTTGGAACTGCTGTTTTACAAGACTTTAGCGCTGTTGCTGCTACAGTTGCTGTGTTAAATGTTTACAACAGCAGCAATAGCAGCTACAACATCATCATTATCATTATTATCATCAACATATTGCCAGGGTAATAATAAAAGCGTCAACAAAACAAGTGTTAACAGTTTTTACTATATAATTTGATTTTAACTATTCTAAACATGAGATAGAGCATTTTGTTTTAATTTTTTTTTAAACAATTTTCTTTTGTTTTCTGTTTTATTTTTTATGTTTTTAGAAATTACTGTATTTTTATTATTTTCAAAAATGTCTTGCTATAAAAAAATTTTTGTATGCAAAGCACCTTTAATGTGCAATAAATTATTTAGTATTTTTTCTTTTAGTTTTTAGGGTTTAATTTCTTTTTGTTTTTCTGTTTAGAAATTTCAATTTCTTTTCTTTTTTATGCTTCATCTATAATTATTTTTTTTGTTACTATTTTTTTATAAGTGAAGATGTTAAATGATTTGAGTTAGAAAAGAAAGTGTTTGTTTAAGGAAAGTTTTTTTTTTGATTTTTTTTAATATTTATGGCTTAGCAAAATGTATATGCTATAAATCAAGTGCATTAAAATAGACCAGAAAAAAACAAACAGAATTTGTATGGAATATTAAAAATTTTTGGGAAAACTCTATTATTTATTTTGAATCCGGATATGAATTTTAATAACTTTGTGCTTAAAATGGCAACAAATACTGCAAGTCTTAAAACTTTATTTTTTAGCAAAAATTTATTTTCTAAAAATGAAATTTAACTATGACTTTCAGTATAAAGTTTTGTTATAAGGAAAGTGAACAAACCTTAGTTTCACTTTGTAAAAAAAACCACTGCTGTGTGGCAGTAAATGTGCAGGGGTTATCATACCTTAACACTGTTTTACGAAAATACCACTAACTTTTTTCGATAACTTTATTTAGTTCTTTAATTTAGTGTAAGATTCAAGTTACAAATTCAAAAAGTCATAAAGTTGTTTTTAAAATAATTTTTAAATTATTTTGTTTTAAAAAGATGTTTAAAACACGAAAAAAACTCTAGTAATAAACATGCGAAAACTAATAATTAGTAGATATATATAGTATTTCATTTGATTTAGATGACGAAACATTAACCGTCAGCTATTGTTTTTAAACAAAATGTCACAACTTCTGAAAATTAAAAACTTCAGAAAATGCTTAATGATGATATAAGTCTGGGTTCACACTATTAAAGTTTTCTTTCAGAAAGTCTGAGATGATGGGTGAAAGAGAAAAGAATAAAAGCATGTTCTCTTCTTTTCTCACCAATAAACACAGACTATCAGAACCATCAGTTAGTCCATATATTGCTCCACTCTCTTGTTACCTAAGAAAAACACTGAGGAATAAGAGAAATTGAGACTAGTTGCAAATTTTAGGAAGTTGAACGAGATTAGAGGATGTTTTGGACAAACAAGAAAGAGTAAAGTGGCTCTCTACACAAACAATCTACAAAAAAACGAATAAAAGTTAGTGTTATTTTACAATGACGATTTTTTTACGCAATTACTAAAGCCCATATGACACTACATTTTTAATGCATTGTTCAAGTTTTGGTGAACAGTACAAATATAATGTAATAGAAAAATGTACCAAGTGCAAAGAGTTCAGCTGTATTAAGATAAATGGCAAACTGTCAACAATTTTTAGAAAGTTATCGATAAAAAATGAAGTTATGTCAAAAAAAATGTAAAATTGTTTAACTTAAACTTGACATTTCAAGCTTGAAATATTAAAAGTGTTGCTGAATCAGCGGCTTATGGGCAAATTCAGCGATTTACCGCTTTTTGTTTTTAGGTTTCTCATAAACAAAAAGTTGACAACATTTAATAAAATAAACAAAACAGGGATGGCTAAGTTGTTTCAATTGTACTTTTTTGTTGATACTTTTTAAACAGAGATGTATAATACCTTTTTGTGGTATTTTTTATGAACAAAAATTAAAATGATTTCAACTAAAAAAATCTTATAGTACAATTAGGGTAAAAAAGTACAATTTTTAAAGGTTGTTGGTACAATTTTAAAAATTCTCAACGCCATCCCTGAAACAAAACCATAACAAGAGAAAAAAAAACTAAAAAACTTTGTTTACATTTTTTTATAGTTTGCTCTTTCTAACATTTACTGTTTCTTTCTATCAATTCTATTTCAATTAATGAATAAAAAATGTCATAAGGGCTTAACACAGAAAAAATTCTCCAAAATTTTTCACCAATTAAAGCATTAATCAAAAATAAAATCAGTGTTGGTTAAAAATTTAATTAAGTGAATTAAACGTTTAATCAAGTGAATTAAACGTTAAATTAATACTATTAACTGGTTACTATTAATTTGTTTACTGGTGCAAATTTAATTAATTTTTTTAATTTCTAATAATTTTAATTAGGCTTAAGTTCATTAAATTTTATTTTCATTAAATTATTTTTATGAAGAAAGGAATTTTACAACATGAAAATTAATTAAAATTGTTATTGATAATCTTTCATTCTTGACCGTGGCCGGGGCGAAAAAACAGAAGTAAGGAAGAACATGTAAAATCAATTAAAATGGATAATCATTCAAGAAAGCAAATTTCGATCTACCAAAGGTTAAAATACAATTTGGTTTAAGGATTGATGTTTGACTGTTGACGTCAGCAGTCGTCGATGGCTGCGAGTGTAAAACAGCAAATCCATCTGAGGAGATCGAGTGGTTGCGATCGAAACATGTCATGGTAACCTGCCGGCCCGGGTTCGAGCCCCGGCCGCGGTCAAGAATGAAAGATTATCAATAACAATTTTAATTAATTTTCATGTTGTAAAATTCCTTTCTTCATAAAAATAATTTAATGAAAATTAAATTTAATGAACTTAAGCCTAATTAAAATTATTAGAAATTTGGATTAAAAACCATGAATAGTTCGACAAAATAACCACAATACTAATTAATTTTTTTAATTAATATCACAAATTTTTAAATCGAAATCAATTTTTATTTTTTCTATGAAGTAAATTGGATGATTTTAATGATTTTTTACGCCAAATTTTATGAACTTCCACAGCAGACCCAATAGACTCCATCGGACCTTATTTATTCAAAAATAAAGAATATTGGACGTCCAGAACAGCATCGGCTGCCCATGTGCCCAAAATTATTTCGAATAAAAACATTTTTTTTGATTTTGATTTTTTGATCAATTTTATATTGAGAACGGTTTTTTCTTATGCTTTCACATATAGACACTTATTCGCATAACAATGATACCATACTTTAATTAATTTTTATACATCTTGTAAACAAACAAAAATTGGAACAAAAGAAAAAAATATTAATTTAATTATGGGCTTTAGGAATTTTAGCTGAAGTTGAAGACTCAATTCTGTTTGAACACTAAAGTTCGATTTTTTGTTTAATCTTTTACATTTTTTTTAATCGGGTCTAAAAAACACCTTTTTATCACTACACAGAAAAAAAAACACTCGGAATAAATAAAGTTTTTTATACTTATTTTAAGTATGAGTCTTACTTAAAAATGTAGGTACGAGTAACACTAAAACGTACTCAAAACAATCCTAAGTGGGACTACTTTCGAAAATAAATCCCGGAATTTCTTAAAACAGGTATAAAATTCCTTAATGAAGTAAAACTAGGGTTGAACTTTTCGTTGGTTGTGACAATCTGAGAGTAAAATGACAAAGTGAGTGTTTTAATCTCAAATAACTTATTAGTTACATCTCTCAGCATTAATTTTTGTATGCGTTCATACTAGAGTATTCAAACGATTAACCATTGTTCGATTAATCGAAAAATTTTGGGCGATTAACTATTCGAACAGTTTAAAATTGCTTATTTGCGATTAACGAATAATTCGAATAGTTTATGTCGATTAATCGATTAATCGAAAATTTGTTTTTTCACAGTTTCAGTTTTTTTCTTTTATATAAAAAACCTAACCGGAACGTTTTAAATACCCTTTTATTTTTTTCAACTCAGGAACATTTCCTTTGAGTAAACATTTTTTAAAATATAGTGCAAGGACTGAAACCAACGAGTTTGGGAATAATTTATTTTTAAGAATGTTTAGTACAGACTTTTTCCACAATAATTCAGATGAAGAAGAGGATTTTTTTGAGACAAATGAAAACAACCTTCCACCAGACCTTAACAAGACTAATCAAATGTCCAAAAATAAAAAAACAGATTCAAGTGGTATAATGGAAAACTTCCAATTTTTAGAAAATACAAGAAATGAACAAAGAAATTGGATATGCTTTAAAACGCTTTACTTTTAACCTCTCCAACGTCAACAAGTTTCAGCAAAACAAAAGAAAGAAATCGTTTGAAACATAATCATTTAAACTGTTTACTCTTTTTGAAAGATTCTTTTAGAAGATTGGATTAAATTTTTATGCTATCTTTTATTTAAAACATGAAGTACTTTTTGTTAAATTGTTGTTACTTTTTTAATAAAATTTTTATGCTAAAATATATAATTGGTCTTATTTTTTAACTTCTAAACTAGCCAAAATAAAAATTATTCGATTAACCGAATAATATTAAATTGTTCGATTTAATTTTTACCTCGAATAACTGTTCGCGCGATTAATCGATTAATACAAAACATCGATTAAATGAATACCCTAGCGCATACGCTTTTGTTTGTCAAAGTTTATTGTAGACACTACAACAACATCACACAAGTAGGTAAAAACTGATTTGCTTGTTTTGTGTAGAAACAACAGAACTAGAAGAAAAACATACATTATTTTCATATTCATATTCATATTTCATAAAGTAAAATCAAAAGCAAAAGTTCCTATTTACTTTATACTTTTAGTTAAGTATGTACATCAAATTTTAAAAGTAGAACAGATGTCGGGCATGATGCTGGTGTTTTATAATTGAAATTCTGGAAGGTGTAAAACGGGTAAGTAAATCAATCATAATTATATTCTCCTTCTGTCTCTGGTTCTTTGGGGTAAGTGTTTTAGGTAAGAATCAATCTAATTTCACTTTCGGATTATTTCAAGTACGAAGTCGGGATTCAATCAACTTTATAATACTTGAATTAAGTTCATTTTGAGATTGATCAAATCTTAGTTTTACTTTAATCAATCTCATTTTCGGATTATTATAAGAACGAGTTCGAATTAAGTTAATTTCGCACTTGAACAATCCATACTTAAATCATTCGATTCTTGATTCAGGAAAGTACGTACTTACCGTACTATTGATACGGCTTCGAATGATTAAAGTACGAATGGATTAATTTTTCTTTTCAGTGTAGCATTTTTACTTTCGTGTTGTGATTTTTATAAGAGCCTAAAATGCATTCTGACTTGTGTTTTCTTTAAATTATAAATTAAATAAAAAAACCTAATGAAAAAGCTTGATATTAAGCAGTTTAATTACAAGTTTAAAGGAATTCTGGGTTTCGAATATATAAAATTGTGTATGTAAAATTTTTTTCTTTATATAATAAAAAAAATATTCAGATTAAGAAAGCCCTTTAGTGCTACAAAGTCTTTAGATATTTATTTATTTTTTCGTTTTTTAAATCTTAATTTGATTGATCTAAAGATTTAAGCTACAAACTTGCAAAAACTTTTATCTAAAAATTCCCACATTTCTATAAGAAGAAAACTTAAACGAATATTCACATTTTAAAATACAAGTACTCTGCATTTAAAAATTAAAAAAAAAAAAAATACGTTTAAGCTGCTCATTTGTTAACAAAATACTTCATTTCATGAATCTCTTGTCATAACATCAATATTACAATATTAGCAGCTCTACACATATTGAATAAAGCTTAAAAATATGAAAAAAATTTTAAATTATTTTCAAGATGTATACATACACATTTAATTTTTTTTGTAGTACTAGCGGTGAAGTCCTCATGCAGATCATAAACAGTTATTTGTTAAATAATCAAGTAGGAAGATGCCACGTTTGTTGCAGAAACAAACGCGTATGGCAGCGTCTTTTAAAATGCAGATGTTCAGTGTAAAAATTATAGCCTTAATTGCAATATGTCATGATAGTTGGTTGAATTGGTCGACTATCTGTCTGTCTGTTGGCTTGTTTTGTTTATGTATGAAACTGCCCCTTTTGTTATATAATACTGTTAACAATATCATTAAAAAGATTTTAACTTTATACAGAGGCCATTAAAAAATTTCACTTAAAAGCTTCAATAAAACTTGACGTTAAGTAACAGTTAAAGTAAATTATACTGAAATAAGTTTTTGGCAAATAATTGTAAAGTTTATTAAATAGATAATTTTTTTTATACAAAGTGTGAAAAATAAATATTTTTAAATTTTATAATGGTTATTTCATTTTAACGGCAAACTGTGACATTTACATTAATTAAGACTCGTGTAGTCCCAAGTTGTTTATTGCTAAAAACTAATTAATTGGAAATAAATAAATAAGTTAACATATTCCCCTGAAATTCAATAAATAACAAACACAGTGTTACGGTAGCAATAACATGACCCCTATCTCTATGAAAGATCAAAAAAATAATGAAGAAAAAATGGTAAAAAAATACAATTATTGTTAAATTGTTTTTATCCATTGTTTTGCTTCAAACTTTACCACAAAAACTTTTACTTTCGCTTAAAGTACAATGAATTAAACAAAGTAGATCCCAAACAATTAAAATAAAAGAGAAAAAAGTTAAAAGGCAGTTGTTCCCAACTGATGGAATGGTGAATTAATAAAATATTTTAACTCAAGTTGTGGTAAAATAAGGGAACTAACAACTGTTTTAAATAATACTGCACAATGGGATACAAATATTTAAAACCAAGTTAAAGTATGAAAACTTTGAATTTTTGTTCTTGATCTATGTGAGATTTAAATTGTTTAAAATGTCTTGTTTAAGCTTTCGCAATCAAGTCTAAATATATAAAACGTTTCGATACTGCAGCTTTTAAGGTCGAGAGAAAATATAATATAAAACAATTAAAAGTGCTATATTCGGGAGAGTTAGAATAATTAAGAAATGGTCTTTTAAGCGCAATAAAGGCTATTCCGTTACAACGCTTTATATAGATATATGTTATATTAATTGATATCGTCAAAGCACTCTACAACCTGTCGCATCCTGCACGTTTGATCTATCAAAACTATCCCTTATAATTACCCTATAACATTGTCCTGAACTTTATAATGAATCATGTTCCAATCATGAGAAAGAAATACTTGGGGACTTAATAGTCTACAAGAAGATCTGTACAAGCTGAAGCAGTCAAAGCAGGTCTTATAATTAACATTGCCAAAACAAAGCTTATGCGAATGGACACCGCAAACAGCACTGCTCTTTACATCAAAAACCAAGGAGATGCTTGAAGATGTACTGTAGAAGATATCAGGCGGTTCGGGTACAGATGTACACTCAGAAGGAAATAAAAATTAATTTCAATTAACAAATTTTTGATGTTTATTAAGAAATCGATTAAATTTGTATTAGTAAAGCCCTTATGATACTTGCTATTTTTTGTATTGGATTTTTTTAGGATTGACTGAATGAAACAACAAATGCGAGAGAGAACAAGAAATACAATATGTAAACAAACCCTTTTTTCTGATTGACATTTCTCATTTATATTTTTTCTTTGACTAAAACAAAAAAAAAAAAAAAAAAAAAAAAATAGTAAAAGCTTGGGCAGATGAAAATATTTTGTTTTTGATAAATGAAATGAAGCAGGTGCCCTTCATATGGGATTCTAAATCATAAATGTTCAATTAAAGAATATACCCCGATGTAATTCGTAATATTTTTCATTATTTGCATTAAATTTTGTTGTATGTATTAAAAAAAATTGTTTGTGAAACCAAAATAAAATGTAAACAAAACAAACAATATTGCCCACTTTTTGTTCCCACAAAAACCGGTCAAAAAAAGCTAAAAATCGCAAAAAGAAGTTAAAAACCGCTACTTTCGATCAAAAACTAAAAAAATTGGCAACAGTGCTAACATTTAATCTGGAAATGTCAATTTTAAGTTAAAAATTTTTATATTTTTTTTGACAGTCTTAGATTATTTATCGATAACACACGTATATTTGTTTACACTTAGCCAGTTTTCCTATGCAAATATATTTGGACTATTCTCCAATATAGAAAAAATGCAAAAAATAGCAAGTATCATAACACCTTAAACAAATAAATAGTATTAATTTAATATTTTTTGATATTAACAACATTTTCTGCAGTAATGTTTTTGGTATAGGTAAACGTTTAATTCACTTGATAAAATTTTTTAATTAAAACTGATTTTATTTTTGATTAATGGCAACCAGGCGATCAGAAGACTTAATGCCATATGGCGCTCTTCACACATCTAAATTAACGCCAGACTGAAAATCTTTAATGCATGTGTGAAACCGATTCTTTAATTTCAATGTGAGTCATGTAACGGTGCTTCCTCAAACTCGTAACTTAAAAAATACGGTTTTGACTTTTTCATATCAAACAACTGTTATTTTTGTGTTTTAATACTGCAACAACTTATTATTTCAATACAATATACATAGAAGTAATCAATTCTTTAATAATTCCATTTTAACTTCAACCCAAACACCGAAGTATACAAAGATGAAACGTTTTTTTTTCTCCTGAAAAATTGTATTTTTTTTAAGATACAAGGTTGAGAAAGTAAGGCATCGATATACTGTCCAAACCTTTATAAGTCGATGCATCATGAATATTTTCTTGCCGATAACCATCTCAAATGAAAGTTAAAGGAAAAGAAGGAAGTGGAGATGGATTGGCAATACGATAATCTATAAGACAGCCATGGTGTTGAACCCCAAAGAAAGTCGTTGGCAAGGCACACCATCCCACACATGGCTATACGTTAAGTAGAAAAGGAGGCTAGCACGGGAAACAAGAGTTGGCATAAACTTAAACTACTAGCGTCGGATCTAAGTACAAGGAATTTGTAATGGCTCTGTGGTCTTTATAGGATCAACCGCAAATAATTGATAATAAATTATAGACCGATCACCATCAAGTTTTATGATTTTATTTCTTGTCATATTTAACTTAATTGGACCTAATTTCAATAAAATATTTTTTACGTTTCGGTTTTAGGCGTATTGAAGTGATTTCCAGAAAAGGGTTAATATTGGAAATCCCTACAGGGTAAATTTTCGATCGATCGTCCGAAAATTTGGTATACTGATTTCTAGTATTAAAGAAAAAAACTTATTTGGACCCAATTTCAATACGCTGAAACATTTTTAAATCACTTTTCGGATGGTGGCCTTGTGTGTGACAGCACCGATTATCACAAAATTTGGCCAAATTTCACCACAATAAATTTATTGGTTATGGTTTTAGACGCATAAAACTGTTTTCCAAGAGTCGCCTTTTTAAGGAGTGTATGGAAAATTATAGATCAATATTCGTTACGGTTTAAGGGGTACTTAAGGGTTTTTCTGAAAGAGGGATTTATTTATATGAGACCTGCTGTAAATTATGAACCAACCAAAATATAAAATTAATTTGAAATACATATAGGTATATTTTTTTGGGAAAGTTGTTTTACATTTGGCCTCATAAATCTTAACCGATTATGCCGGATTTAAATACCAAACTGTTTACGAGAACTAGAAAGAACTGAAGAATTAACTTTAGTATTAAAACCGAAAAGTGACATTTTTTATACAAAATTTTATTTTCGACAGTAAAAAAAATTTAACGCAAATATCTCTTAATTCTTCACAAAAAAAAACTCCCAATTTGCACTTTAAATTTTGATTAACACAAAAATCTAATTATACGCAAAACGGCTCAATTTTACAAAAGTCATAAAAATTTTCGCACAGAGAGGTTTGCCAAAGTTTGCTATAAATTGGTCTTTTTTGGTACTATTCGATTGTTAAAAGTACCTGCCATTTGGACTATCATCGTAGTGAATCTTAACAGCTGAGTGACAAACTATACAATTTTCAACCGCGCCGGAGTGTAAGAGGCACCATCACACCTAGGTAGCAATGAAAAATTCGGTAAAATTAACACTTGCCTCTTGTTTAGGAGCTGAAACTATCTTAAATAGAAACGGCATACAGGTATGGTCCTCCCTCAGTTCAAGCTCTTCAACAAGTTGTAAAAAATTACCAATTTAGCGGGCTTTTCGGTACTATCATTTCCCGCGACTTTCGATTTAAACCGCAACCATCACGTGATCCCCTAAAAAATCCTGTCAGCGGAAGACAATCTCCCTGAAAGACAGGACGCCTTTCCTTCTACCAATAGTGAGATCGGTGGCATGCCACAAGGTTTTACAGACTTCCGTGGTACCAGATATAATCTCCGGTCAGCTGCGATCTCAAGAGATCTGGATGATTCCTACAAACCCCCGGGGTGTATTATAAACTAATTTGGTACAACTTAGAATGCAAAAAGTATCTAAAATGCAAAAAGTATCTTAAAATTGCCGGCGTAAATCGATGCAGTTGAAAGCAAGAAATTATACACTTCTTTGGGTATATTAGCTTAGAAGAAGTGGATAAACTTGGTCATTTGCTCATGTAGCTGTTAAGGGCTGCACCCAGAGAAACCCCATTTTTCATTATGGTCATCTCCAACAAAACATTTTTTAACGAAAAATTTTAAACATATAATGGTTAATTAAACTATATACTGTTGGCAACCATATTATGGTTAAATTAGATCTTCATCAAGAAGCCAAAACCATATCATGGTTTCCTTCGAACATGTTTTGGTTGATAACAACAAAAATATGTTTACCACTTATAATAGAATGGTTGCTTTTAAAAAAGATAAAAATTCTATTGTTAATTTAAAATTAATTACAGTCATATTTAATTATAACATGTTAAGAGGCAACCATAATATGATTGCCGCTAAAATAAAAAATGTTCGTAAAAAATGGTTTTGTTGAAGGTGACAATACCGAAAAATGTGTTTTCTCTGCAGAAATGCAGGGTTTTTAATTAAAAAGTCTGGAGTTTGAGGGACGTTAAGGAGAAAAAGTACAATTTTAAAAATCCCTACCTTATTAAAGCAATGACACGTTTATTGGCAAAAAAAAACAGAAAGTCTGTTAATTGCCTTGATTTAAAGATGTTATGCCATTTAATTGTTTAAAAATTACAAAACAACGATTTTATTGAAAATTAATTAAATGTTATTAACTTTATTTTTTTAAATTTAAGTGTGATTTTGACGTTTGCTGTTGTTTTCTTTTGTAGATTTCGGGCAGTAATAATACCCAATTTTTGTTTCATGGTAATTATGTGGTTAACTTTACAACAACCATTCGAAAGACAACCATCCATCTATCTTACATTCACTGCTTCAATAAACACTCATCAATATTTATAGTTTTTTTTTTATAATATTTCTTTAAATGCTTGTTTGTCGGCTTAAATAAAAATCAGGCAAACAAAGGAAAACGAAATAGATAAAACTGAAGAAAAATAAAAAAACACAAGGCGTTAAAATATATTTTTCATCGAAACCATAACAACTTATTAAGACAGATAACTAATTTATAGTTTTTTTTTTTAATTTATTAAAAAAATGGTTTGTTTACCCCAACATTTTTTGTATTTTATTCTCTTATGATTTAAAATTTACTTAAAGAAAAAGGTTAGTGTACGAATTTTTTTTTTAATTTCTAATAAATTTTATTATCTTTTTTGTCTGATAGATTTTGCTTTCGGTTACTTTTTTATACTTTTGCTTTTATTTAAACCTAATGATTTTCTTTTTAATTATTTTTTATAATGTTACATAAAGTTAAATTTTAGAAAAAAATAATATTGCAAAAATTTTTTTTTTACACGAAAAGCATCACTTAATATACATAAACATAAAATTATGATGCTTTTTGGTTAACGGTACATTTAAAAATATTTTTTCACTAAGAGTACCATTCTTCAGACTTTCTTAAGTTAGATTTTTATTTAGAAATCGAAGATTTGATAATTAATTGTTAGACCTATTAAAAGGTGAATTTAGTAAATAAATATAAAATTATAAAAAAAAATTCAATGTAATTTAATATTTACTTAAAAAGTACCTTTTTTTCTAAAAAGTATTCAAAAAAGTCCTACTTTTATAAAAAAGACAATGACGCAAATGAAATCCATTTTAAAGGAAAATCTCGTGGTTGTATGTTCAAATATATAAAACAAAATACCTTTGCAAAAATGTCTATTTTATATGAAAAGTTCCATTTTATGCAAAAATTCCCAGTCTAAGAAAGTGGCATTTGAGACAAAAACTCCTATTTATTCACAAAATTGCATTTTGTACATTACACAGAAAAAATGAAAAACCAACTTTAATTTACGTATTTGTTAGAAACTTGTACTATTAATTAAATTCCGTACTGATTTTCCGCCTGCAAACAAATTGATCATATCAATTAACACATTTGTAAGCTTGAGCTTTTCATGCTGTTCTGTTTCAATCAATAGGTTTAATTGAAATATGACCATCAGCAAAAGATACTAAATAAAATATTTTTTTCAACCAAGACAGTTAATTGAAACAATTAAAAAAATGTTTGATACTTCAAAATATTTTTGAAATTTGTGTGTATGTTTTTATATTTGCAAATATACGAACATACATTATAATTTTTATTTTATTCAATTAAGGCAAATCAATTGGAGCAATTAAAAAAACTGTTTGAAACAACATAATTGAATTAATTGAAAAAATTTTGGTGAACAGTTTTTCTGTGTAGATTTATAGCCACGTCACAATTGTAGAGAGGGTATTATGCGTTTGTGTTGGTGTCTGTAACACCCTAAAATATTGGTCGTAGACCAACTTTTTACTATGCGAATCTACTCAGAATAACTTCTTGAACCGATCTAACGATGTCCGTCCGTCCAAATGGCTGTCCATGTAAACCTTGAGCGCAAAGTATAGGTCGCAATTTTGGAAAATACGTTTCAATAGTCATTGGGACGAAGCCTATTAAAAAAGGTGACCATCGGTCTACAATTTCATATACCCCATCAGAAACTTCTTCCCGGAAAAGTCATTGTGCCAGTAAGCAAATCTAAATCATTTTAATAAATTTTATTAGAATCGGTCCATATTTGACAATAGCTCTTAAATAAATACTACCCCAAAAAATAGCCTTTGATGCCATAATTAGCCATAAGTCCCATATAAACCCCCTACTAAAATCTCTTAAAGACAAACAAATCTCATATAAAGGGTGGTCCAACCATAATGCACGCTGTTAATTGTGAGTCACACCTTATCGTCAAGTTTTTTTGTCAAACTCAATTTGACATTTCTTTGCTCTAGTGTTTGACAAATTCAACCATAGAGTTGAAGCTCTTTGCGAAAATGGGCGTTTAAATCAAAATGCATTTCGTGCACTTCCTGATTTTTTTGGTCAGCATAATCGACCATATGTGTCCACAATCGAGAGAATTGTGCGCAAATTTCAGCAGCCCGAGTCTGTAGGAAATGTGAAAACACCTGTGCAAGCTCGACCAGTTTGTTCTACGCCATTGGGCCGTTCTTATTCAAAAATGGAGTCGGCCAAGTGGTTACCGTGAATGATGTGCGCTATCGCGAGATGATATTAGCCTTCTTCAGAAATTGGGGATATAAACCTGGATGATATGAAGTCCCAAACAGGATGATGCCACTTGCCACACAGCCAACGAAACAATCGGTTTTTTGTGCGAGAAACTCAATGACCGTGTGATCTTACGTCGTGGCAATGTTAATTGGCCGCCACAATCATGTGATTTGACACCGTTGGAATTCTTTCATTGGGGATAATTAAAAGAAAAAGTGTACGTCAATAAGCCGAGAATAATTCAAAAGCTAAGGATGAGATTAATCAGCACATTGACGACATTAAACCTCAATTATGTCCCAGAGTCCCTGAAAATATGGACCATCGGATAGAGGTATGCCGCCGAAGCCGTGGCGAGCATTTGGCCGGTTTTTTGTTTCACACATAATTGTTATAGACTCTACTATCATAATAAAAAATATTAAAATAATTCTCTGAAAACTTTTTGTTTTATTTACAATAAATTTCGTGCGCTTAAGTTGGACCATCCTACGAAAAATCCCTTTTTTAAAATAAGTTTTTTATCGCTAAAAATTTAACCATTTTTAACATAATAACTTACGGCCTTAGTTATAAAAAATAAAACAGCTCAATTAAGGATTTATGAAAAGGATTTTGTATGAAAATTTGTTAAATAAACCCCTTATTAACCTGTTTTATTTTCTATAAATAAGGCCGCTAAGATTTTGTGAAAAAAGTTGTTTAATGTGTAGATTACTTAGCAATTTCTGTGGAAATTTTTTATTTATTTTATTTTCTTTTTGATATAACCCTCTTTTGTAGTTGCGGCTTAATAACTTTTGCTTTTATTTAAACTTCATTACTGTTTGTTTCTTAATTTCTTTTTTTTTTGCTACTTGGTACTTATTTTTTTTAAACCAGTATTAATTAAGGTTTTGGGAAGAGTTGTTTTTAATAGTTTTTTGTTGCAGCATCTTTGTTTTTAAATTATATTTTAATGGTATTTCTAAATGAAAACGAAAATTTTTCAGAAATTTTGTTCGGCAAAGTAAAAGTTTTATGTTCATTGTAAAGATTTCTTAAGAAACTTTTTATTTACTAAAGTAAATAGAAATTTTTAAATTAATTGATTTTTAAACTCCATACAAAAGCTTTAGTTCCGTTTAAAATTTTATTGATTGCATGTCAGTTAATCTGTTAATTATCTTTCCGATATTTATTTTATTATGTTGATAATGTGTTACACATAATTAAAGTAATATAAACAATTTTAAAATAAGAAAGAAATATTAGCAATCAATTTTTTAAAGGAAATTGTTGGTAGACACTTATTGAGGAAAAGAGAACATTTTTATTATATTAATTAAAGTAATTTTATAGAAAAAACTATTAACAACATGATTGTTTTATTGAATGCAACAAAAACATTAGAAAAGAAATTTACATTTAGAAAAAGCACCGTTTTAAAACAAAAGATTTAAGAAACGAACGTCTTAAAATCAATAATGAATTAATTAATATTTTGTATTGCGGAAAGGAAATATTAAAACCAATTAAAGCCAGTTTTGCACAAAAATCACATTTTCATCAAAAGCTGTTGGGTGGTTGGTTAACGTGGTGGCACGCCCAAAACTAGGCGTGCTGCAAGAAGAGTCGACAGAGACTCCGTTTTGACACCACACAACTAGTCAAAAAAAGGAACTCCCGATCAAGCAATACTGAGGTGGCTAGATCTAGCCCGTTTCGTTGAGATATTTCAGCAAACTGCTAAGTTTCACTCGCAATATCTAAGAGAGTCCTTGTAGAAGTTAATTTCCAAATAATCAATGTCGTGTTGAATTAAACGCTAGGCAATTACATAGGAGATTAAATACTGTCTGCTAAGTTCCAAGTGCCTTGCAGCTGCGGCAGCATTCATTAAGAGGGAGACCAAGTCTCATAGCGTGCTTACCGATCGTCAAAAACTGTATTTTTTCTATACAAAAAAAAAACTTTTTAGCGCAAAAGAGTATCTCTTACCCAAAAAGTAGAATTTTGAATATAAAAAATCCCGTCTTGCATAAAAATCACATTTTACACAAAAAGTTCTATATATCAAAATACATAGTCAAGTTTTGCACGAAAATCTCTATTTTATAAATAAAAGTTGCATTTAAATGCAATATGTAACATTTGCACGAAAAGTTCTATTTTGCATAAATACTACACAAAAGAGCATACATGGTCACACTGCATTACTTTTTTACTGCAGCAAGCGTTTCAGTAATCAGTAAATGCTTACTGGTAATGAAATATAATTTTCATTACTAGTAAATTTTTACTGATTACTGAAAAAAAAATCTGTATTCAGTAAAGTTTACTGATTACTGGAAGAAAAAATCAGTATGCAGTAAATTTTACTGATTACTGGAAAAAAATTTCAGTATTCAGTAAATTTTACTGGTTACTGAAAAAAAAATTCAGTAATCAGTAAAGTTTACTGAATACTGAAAAAAATTTCAGTAAACAGTAAAGTTTACTAAATACTGAAAAAAATTTCAGTAATCAGTAAATTTTACTGATTACTCAAAATTGAGTCACGAATACATATGGCCTCAGGTATGAGAGTCCCGAGTGTCAACCACTAGGCTAATTTGACCTTGTAAATATTTTGCACAATTGTTAATTTAATATTAGTTTAAGTTAATGTAACTTAACATTTGTGCAAAATATTTACATGGTTAAGTTAAGTTATATGTATGTTATTTACCTTCTCAACAACTTTAAAAAATTCCTCGCTAAAAAGAATTTTATTGACTCCCATTAGTTCTTCGTCTTTTAATAAATCATGGGTGTCAGTTGAAGTTTCACTTAAAAAATTTGAAGAACTAGGTGTATTTTCTTCGCACACATAATCCGGATCATTTACCGAATCATCACTGTTAAAATCAAAAATTTCACTCATTTTTTTTTCAATATTTAATAAATTTAAATATAAAATTCCAAATATTTGCGGAAAGAATTTCTAACCTCTATAATGCACAAGTTGTTTAGTAACAACTTTGACAATTAGTCATGTAATTAACACTGTTAATATAACAGCACAGGTTGATTCACATATTTATATTAACTGATAAATATTGTATAGTCCATAATTTTTTTAATTACAAAGGAATGTACATTAGGTCCGTTCATCTGTTCCTTTGTTTTATATGCATATTGGAATTTCGTTTTATTACCGTTTATTGAGTATGAAAATTCGTACAGTTTTATAATTCTTATTTTTTTTTTGTATGTATAGGTAGTAAAAACCTCCCGATACTGCATTCTTATCAGTAATAAGTAAAATTCAATGATTACTGATTTTTTTCAGTATTCGGTAAAATTTACTGATTACTGTAATTTTTTTCAGTATTCAGTAAACTTTACTGATTACTGAATTTTTTTTTCAGTAATCAGTACAATTTACTGAATACTGAAATTTTTTTTCAGTAATCAGTAAAATTTACTGAATACTGATTTTTTTTTCCAGTAATCAGTAAAATTTACTGAGTACTGATTTTTTTTTTGCAGTAATCAGTAAAAATATACGGGTAATGAAAATTCAAGTGCAGTACCAGTAAAAATACTGAATAAGTACTGGTACTGCAAAGTGCCCATCTATACAAAAGAGCACTTTTTTATACCAAAAGTCCCATTTTATAAAAAACGCTTTATTAAGAAAAACAGTGTTGTACAAACAGTACTATTATTCACTATAACGAAATACTACTCTACAAAAAAGAACTACATATTACGTTTTTAAGTTGCAAATTAACACAAAAAAATTTTTTGTAGAAATTTTTTCCACACAACTGCAATTTACATAAAACATTTTATTTTACATTCTATATGAAAACTTAAATTTTACACAAAAGGAAAATTTTACACAAAACGTTTATTATACAATTTCTTAAAAAAAACTTTAAAAATACCACTTGAACCAAAATGATATTTTTTAACAAAAAAATCGACGAATATAAGCGGGAGAGCGGTTCTACTAGTCTAGCTTTGATTAGACAATTGAAACATCATCCATCCGATGTTACATAATGAGTTTCTATTTAGTAAAATTTTTAAAATTTACCAACATTTCTAAGTCTATTTTACAAATCAAATCAAATCAGTTATTGTACATAAACAACAAACCCCATTTCCTGATTTACATAAAATCTTTAGGTTTATTGTACTATCGGTTCCATAAATATTTTAACAAATCCATAGATATTTTGTTGCTTCAAACAAGCACACATACACACTCGATCATGCATGCTTGTATGCATGCGTGATCGAAAGAGACACCGACTCATTATGACCGACATTTTATTGCTGACAGATCTTGTTAAACATTGATTTTTATTCCCCCTTTTTGTAAAGTTTTTTAAAATTTCGAACGACAAAAATAAAAGACAAACCATCAAACAATTTCAATTGTTTAGATTTGAAGAGCCTTTTTTTTTTTCGTAATTTTTGTTGGAGTTTTATTACTGGAGGGTAAAAAATGAAAGTGAAATTTTTAGTTTTGGAAATATTTTTATTTAACTTCAAAGTTAAGTAACCAAGAGGTTTTTTCTTCAGTTCTTTTTGGTTATTGAAATAATGAGAAAAAATTTCATACTCGTAGATATAAGAAAAGAGTATTGACATTATTATAAGTGCTTGTCTAATCATGATGCCTATATTTTCTTGCTGTTGTTGTTGTTTTGGCCATATTCATAAATTTCATTAAAAAAAATAAACAATCATAATGAATTGTTTGGGAAAGCAAAAATCCACCAACTACTACATAGTTTAATAACAAAATCTTTAAAACGAGTAGAAAAGATCTCAATTAAACGCCAACTCAATTTATGTAAAAATTTATGTTTGTAACAAAATTTTGCTGTATTGAAAATAAATTAATGTTTGGTTTGTATCTAAGATTTTTGATAAGTGCTTTCTGAAGTGTTTTTTTGCTTCTAGAAATTGATTGAAAATGTTAAACTCTTAAAGTAAAGTGCATTTGTTTTTTGTGATATTGTTAACAATTTGTTGAAGAAAAAACTAAAACAATAATAACATCAATGTTATGAAAAAAATTTATCGAATGGATGATGGTGGGAGACGTGTGATATAAGAGTTTGTATTTACATCATTATTTTGATTGAATTATAGTTGTGGTGTTGATGATGGAGGAAAAAAAAAATTCAATTTGGTAAAAGTTTTTTAAACAGGGTGTCACAAAAGAAACAAAGTATTTCGAAAAGCATATAATTTTTTTATTCTAATGTTAATAAGTGCGGCCAATTTCAAGCTCTTCAATTTGCCTTCTTTCTGAGACGCTTTCAATGTTTTTTTTTTCAAAGATTCCCGAAGCTATCTCTCGAGTTTTTTTTTCGTTTATACATACATATTATTTTTTGGTTGATAAGCTCTATGGCTTATTTACGTTCATAATTTCTTTTAAATATCCGTAAGAAAAAAGTGATAAAGGCTAGTTTACACGGTAATACAATGTATTACGACTTTGTAGAATTAAAATAAAAAAAAAAAAAAAAAAAAAACAGAACCAGTTGTAAGTATAGTTCATGTTTACACGGATGGTAAAAGTAAAATCAAAAATAATAACAAAAAAGCAGATGGTTGCAGTTTTACAATTTTTACAAAAACAACATGAAAATTTCCTGAGTTAATTTTAGTTTTTTTTTTTAATTGTATAAAAATGTCACTACCTTCAGTATATGCTGTTAAAATACACCTCTGGTGTGATGAGAATACATAAGTTTCTAAAATGGTTTAGAAAAAAAACATTTACCGACCGCATGTCAGATTTTGTATTCGTATTCTCTCTTACTCAATACATTTTGCTTTTACATGATAAGATTTTTCTCATTTTACATCATTTTTTGCAACGTCGTAATACATTGTATTACCTTGAAAACTAGCCTTAAGCGGATAAATCTGGCGAACACGGCCAATTTAAATCGTTGTATCTTGATATAATGCTTATACCGAAAATGTTGTTTGTCTTACGGTATCGGTTTTTTGTTGTTCGTGAGGTAATTGCTGGTGTCACACCATGTGGCTAAAGTATCGTTCGCAAGGGCGGGTGTTCAGTGTTTTTGTTTTGTTTCCGTTCTTCATGTGGAAGTTTCGCTGTTTCTTGAAATAATGCGTTTGCCTTACGGTATCGGATTTTTGTTGTTCGTAAAGTCGTTGCTGGTGGTACACCATGTGGCCAAAGTGTCACTCGTATGGGCAGGTGTTCGCTGTTTTTGTTTCTTGTGGAAGTTTGATTTATGTGCATGTTAGCTATGGGTTATTAGTCCTACTTGGTAGAAGCTTCGGCTACGAAGCCGATCGGAGTATTAATCTTGTCCTTGGAACTTAATTACAGCTTAACCAGGTGCCGTGGCCCACAGATTGGCAGAAGTATTAGACAGGCTCCGCCCTAAGCCGAGGTGAAAAACATGTCCACATGCGTACATTTAACGTCAGAACTCTTGCATCTTGTGTCAAGATTTTATGGAGGAAGTGCAAGGGGGGGCTCGTCTACGTTTTATTTTCATTTTGAGCAACGTTGGGATCGCAAGGCCAGTACTCACGCTAATATAGAACATATCTGTAACGGTATTTTTCTCTGGGGTAAGTAGGAATGCATCTTTCACATTTCGGCAGATGCAAATTTGGCAGATTTCTTATATGTCACGGCTTAGCAAAGATCCTATCTGGTACCACCGGAATCAGAAACCACTGAGAATACGGTCATATTGTGGTTGATCAAAAGGCTCCTTTGGGAATTAGGTGGTGTCTGTTACTTAAACCTAAAATCTCGGAAAGATACATCTTGAAACGTTGGCTGTAAGAGCTTATTTTCCACCAATTGTGGAAAAGTTTGGCTTGCTGGCGGATCTCCATAGAAACTGTTGATTACCAACAAAAACTGATGTATTTCAGCAGTAGAGCTTAGTTAGCGTCAGCTCATCAGAAAGAGGTGAGTGTATGTTTCTGCTGGATCATGCATTCGAAGTACCATCAGCGTGTTTGTTGTTGAGACAAACACACTCACTCGAGTTCAGTTTGTGCTTTGTTGTGAAACGGACGTGTATTTTCAACCCCGCATACGATTTTAATTTATTATTAATTAAATTTGATTTTGGAATATAAATACTAAGCGAATGGACGCTAGAAAATATATGATATTTTTTATTTAAATTATTTAACATAAAAGTGAACAATTAAAACGAAAATTAAATAAAGATAAATAAAGCAAAAATATATACATATGTACGTATGAATGTTCATACATGTGTATGTATACATATTCTGTGCACAAACATTTTAGTTTAAATTTCTTATTTTTGGCGTTGTTGTAAAATACAATAAATAATAAAAACATTAAAAGCACAGTAAAACGGTGAAAAACAAAAACAATTTCTTGCATGAGTAAAAACAATGTAACAACAATAAAATTAAATGATAGAAATGCTTATGTGACAGTGCATGCCAACGAAAATAATGTTGAAATAAATAAAACAAGACAAAACAATATTAACTACCTAACGGCTAAGCCAATCTTTCGTACTCGTTCCCTCTCACCCTCTTTATTTACACAAACGGTGGATAGTGACTCATTAAAAAAACTAAAACTAGACCTTGAAACAAGTGTTGCCAGGCCAACAAGTATTGCCGCGTCGTCAAAAATAAATTTAGTGGGAAATGATACCATGAACCAAAACTCAAATGCAATGGAAAACCCCCCTGTAAAAAGTTGCCAAAAGCCTCAAGTCCAAGTTGGTATGGACAGGTATATAACAGTCCTCAAGCGGGGTCGCAGCCCTACCTCTTCAGCTGTTGCTTCGGCATCAAAAGTGCCATCTTTTGACAAAATAAATTCCCAAAATCGCTTTGCAATTCTGGAGGATGAATCGTCTGAAGCACCAAACGTCATAAGATCGTCCAAGCCTCCCCCGATATATCTTAGGGAGCATAACTCAAATGATCTAATAAAGAGTTTAATTTCGTTGATTGGTGAAAATTCGTTTTATGTAGCCGCAATAAAGCGAGGTAGCATAAATGAAACGAAAATCCAAGTGAATCATGAAAATGATTTTCGCAAAATTATTAACAAAAGTTTTTATACATACCAACTCAAGAGCAGTAAAGGTCTCCAGGTGGTGATTAAGGGAATTGATTCATGCGTAGACCCAGAGGAAATTAAAACTTTCTTAGAAGAAAAAGGCTTCAAGATTAAACACGTGGTAAATATTAGAAATAGAGACAAAAATCCACAACCACTATTTCGAGTAGAATTAGAGCCCGGCGACATTAAGTTAAAAAAAAACGAAACGCATCCCATTTATAGTTTAAAATATATTCTACACAGAAAAATCACAATTGAGGAGCCGCACAAAAAAAATGGACCTGTTCAGTGCTTAAACTGCCAAGAATTTGGCCATACAAAGGCATACTGCTACTTACCCCCTGTTTGCGTAGTATGTGGTGAGTTACACGGTACAGTTTCTTGCGATAAGTCTAAAACCGACCCCAACGTAAAAAAATGTAGCAACTGTGGCGGTAATCACACTGCCAATTATAGAGGATGCCCTGTATATAATATCGTCAAGCAGACGGTTGGACCGAAAACAAATGCCCCTCAAATGCAGGTTGCAAATCAAGTTATCACAAATGCAATTCAAGCCCCCCAGTCTAGTAATAACAGAACCTCTTATGCTAACGTCGTAAAATCAAAACATGAGCCAATGCAAGGTGCCTCGCCAAGTAATGATGAAACTCCAGTTTCTAATTTAAGTCGTTTAGAAAAAACCATGGAAACATTAGTGCAAACAGTTAATAATTTTACGAACACAATGGGTAATATGATGCAGGAAATTCTAAGAATGCAATCGATGTTATTGCAAGCTGTACTTAACAAGCCATGAACTGTATAAAAATTTGTTTTTGGAACGCAAACGGCATCCGCCAACATAAAAATGAACTAGAATACTTTCTTAAAAATAAACAAATTGATGTCATGATGGTTTCTGAAACTCATTTGACCTCAAAAAATACGTTTAAAATAAATGGATATATACTATATGATACAAAGGACCCTCGAGATAGAGCTTGTGGAGGTTCTGCCATTTTAATAAAAACCAGAGTCAAACACTACCTAATGGGTGATCATCGTGAAGATTATCTCCAAGCAACAAACATTTGCGTTGAAGAATTAAATAGAAACGTAGTAGTCTCATCGTTATACTCCCCACCTAGATATTCAATATCAGAAGGCCAATATTATAAATATTTTAAATCATTAGGACCCTGTTTCCTGGCCGCTGGCGATTATAACGCTAAACATACCTTCTGGGGGTCCCGCCTTATAACACCAAAGGGTCGTGTTCTATTTAATACTATTACTAAAATGGATTTGAATGTGATAGCGAGCGGACAACCAACATATTGGCCTACTGATCAGCAAAAAATACCAGATGTCATCGATTTTGGCGTGGTTAAAAACATCCCCTTAGAAACGATTTATGTTGAAGCTTCCTTAGAATTATCTTCCGACCACACACCAACAATTGTTACTTTAATGAACCCCAATAGAACTGTATCTCCAACTGGTTACTTAGCGACGCCAGCTACACAAATCAATTGGCTAAAATATAAAAAATATCTCAGCACCCATTGCACAGAAAATATTCCGCTTAGTACACCGGAATACGTAGATCGCGCTATTATTAATTTTGACAGTTTTCTGAAGCTAGCTGTACAACATTCCAATATTACCCCAAAAAAAACTAAAAATACTAAAATTTATTCCACAGATGTTGAGCGTCTCCTGTCTGAAAAGAGAAGAGCTCGAAGAGAGTGGCAATTGCACAGATCCCCTCAACTTAAGAGTTTGTTAAAAGAGTGTACAAGAAGGCTAAGAAAGTTACTACAGACACAGAAAACGGATTCTCTGCAAAAATATCTTAAGGAACTTGATGCAACTCAGCAATCAGACTACTCATTATGGCGTGCAGCTAAAAATTTAAAAAGACCAGTTGTCTCTAAGCCACCATTAAGAAACTTGAACGGAAGTTGGGCAAGAAATGATAACGAAAAGGGAAATCTGTTTGTTAATCATTTAAAAAACGTATTTACCCCAAATATATCTCACGATACGGCGGTCGAGTTACCACCTGTTCCTGCTAGAGCAGCTATTCCCCTCAGATTTGAGATAAGAGAAATCGAACAGGCTATTTGTGACTTAAACACTAAGAAGGCACCTGGTATTGATAAAATCAGTAATAAAATGCTTTTAGAGCTACCTCGCACAGCAAAGAAAATTATTCTTTTTATTTTTAATGCTATTTTACGCCTTGAATACTATCCTCAAAAATGGAAGGTTTCCTTAGTTACCATGATACCAAAGCCAGGTAAAGATCATACAAAAGTTGAGTCATATAGGCCTATTAGCTTATTATCAAATATGTCAAAGCTATTTGAGAAATTATTAGTTTCAAAATTAACACCGATTTTAAGTGAAAATAGATGTATTCCAAACCATCAGTTCGGATTTCGAAGAAAACACAGCACAATCGAACAGACTCATCGAATAGTAAATGTCATAAGAAAAGCATTTGAAGAAAAAAAATACTGCTCAGCACTCTTCATCGATGTTTCGCAAGCTTTTGATAAAGTCTGGCATGAAGGCTTATTACATAAATTGAAGCAAAATTTACCAGCAAACACACACAAGCTGCTAGAAAGCTACTTAGTCGGTCGTCAATTTATTATTAAAGAAGGAAATTTCTTAAGTTCACCTCAGCCCATTGGCGCTGGAGTCCCACAAGGCAGCATCCTGGGCCCTCTATTATATTTAATTTATACTTCGGACATGCCAACAAGCAACTACACCCAAACTTCAACATTTGCAGACGATACAGCATTTCTAAGCGTCCACGAAAACCGTTATGAAGCATCTCGTTACTTACAGCATCATATATTTCAACTAGAAATATGGTTAAGACAATGGAGGATAATGGTCAATGAGCAAAAATGCGTGCATATAACATTCACCTTGCGCCGGGAATCTTGCCCCCATATTACAATCAACAATCAAATAATTCCTCAACATTCGCATGTAAAATATCTCGGTATACATCTGGATCGGCGATTAACGTGGAAATGCCATATAGAGGCAAAATTAACTCAAATGAAACTAAAAGCCATTCAAATTCATTGGCTTATTGGTAGAAACTCTGTCCTTAGTCTCGACTGCAAACTTCTTCTTTACAACTCCATCTTAAAGCCAATCTGGTGCTATGGTATTCAGTTATGGGGCACTGCCTCGGCCTCTAATATAGAAAAAATTCAAAGACGCCAAAATAAAATTCTTCGAATAATCACAGCTGCCCCTTGGTATGTAAAAAACTCAAATATTCACAAGGATCTCAATGTTCCATTAGTCAAAACTATGATTACGAAATATGCAGTAAAATACTTAAAAAGGCTCGAATTGCATCCAAACCCACTAGCACGAAATATTTTAAATGATAGCGGCCACACTCGCTTAAGAAGAAGAGACACTGCAGCACTTATCCAATTAGATGAGCGACAAACACCTCGATAAGTGAACAGAACCCGTGATGAAGAAAATTTTTGTCTGGCACTGGCAGGACATAAAATAAAGTATTAGGTTAAGATTTGATTAATTATTGTTAGTTCATATTTAAATGTATGAAGATTCAATAAATAATATTGAGAAAAAAAAAAAAAAAAAAAAAAACACACTCACTCATGGGGGTGTAAGTGGGAGCATTCAGGCCGCCCAGTATTTTTTTAATACGGTGGGGCTTTAGCCAGCATGGTGAGTACTCACGCAAATCCTAAACATTGTATGTATCACTATTGAGCAGCTACGATAATAACTGCATTACCGATTCCATCTTTAAAGAAATATGAACCAATAATCCTTTTGGATGATATTTCACTACAAAACGTACACAGAAGAGGTTGTTACTGCCTAAGATGAATTACTCTTGAATTTTTCGTTTCCCATATTCTGCAATTTTGTTGATTGACGAAGCCGTTTAAGTTAAAATCAGCTCATTATCAGATTGTTAAACACAATCATGATTTTCTCCAAAAAAAAAAAAAAAAAAAAATAAAATCAATAATTTTAGTTACTTGTTTAAAACTCTAGCTTTCCATTTTCAATGAAGTTATACATCATTAATTTTTTTTGGACACCCTGTATTTTATATTTTGCAAAAAAAAAAAAAAAAAAAAAAAATAGAAAATCAATTTGAAGAAAAATTCCTCAAGTGCCTTCAGATAAAGGATTGAAAAAAAAAATATTGTTATGGCAAAAGAATTTTTGTGGTCTCATATGCATGAGCAACAAGTTGTTGAGTTCATTGGGTGCAATAACTCGTCAAAAATTTAGTTGCTGCTGAAATATTTCAAATGACACATACATCCGTACATTGTTATATTTTTTAAAATTAGCTTTCGATAGTTGTTTCTTGTTATATAGAATTATAACTAATTACATTTGTTTGTTTTTGTACGAAAACTATTCATGTTGGCTTATGTTGTTTCATCAGCATGAACTTTTATAGCGTATATCGGCTTCAGTTTACGCTGTTATTGATGAAAACTAAAGTGATTTGACATTCTGTCATATTTAAAATGCCTTGTCTTTATCCGGGTTGATAAAGTTGGTACAACTGTACTTGTTTTTTTTTTTATCACTTAAAGTGAGTTTTTCACTTTAATATTAAGCCAAGAGTAATTGTAAGATAAGTTAATCTTATAATAATGTTATCTAACTTTAAGCCTCTATCATATTTTTGACATAATGATTTAAGCTTTCAGCGTTGCCATATACATTTTTTTTTATGTATAAGTATGAAATTTTTAAACAAATGTCAAAAATTGTCATCAGGTTATTGCTTGTGAAAAAAGTGAAAAATTAAAGGAAGTACTAACATTTTGGTATTGTATTAAAAGATATTGTATTTAAATAACTAAATGAGTTAAATGTATTGTGTACAAAAATTTATTATATTTAGATAACTAAAAAAATAAAGAAGTGAAAAAAAACAAGACCATCAAGTTATATTTTATTGAAAGTGGTGTAATATTTAATAAAACTTTTTTATAGAAACAAGTATACCAGTGAATGTTTTCTCAATTCAAATATTTTACCAAATTCTTTGTCATAAAATAAATTAAAATAATTTTCACGTGCTCTTATCAGGGACCGTAACAGTTATTCCTTTTTTCATAAAAGTCAGATAAAAACAGTTATTTTTTGATTTTTTTTTTTTTTTTTGAAAAAAATGGAAGTAATTTTTGATTTTTAATTTTTTGAACAAAATAACAGTTATAAGTTCATAAGGATAAATATGGTATACTTGAATCAGTTTTTCGACATTTATCTCTATATGCTTTTTTTGTTTTAAAATTCCAATATAACTGTTATTTTCGGTTCCTGGCTCTTATTGCTTTTGGTTTTCTAAAAATTGTTGTATCAAATGTGGAAATATTTAAAAATCTTCAGTATCAATTGCAAAGTCTATTTTAATATTTTTCTGCAATAGAATTCACTTAATGCAACTTAATGGAACAACCAATGGAAGAGGCATAACTTGGGGCTTAACTGAACACCTCGAAAATCTCGATTATGCCGACGACATATGCCTCCCAGCCCACACATTCAGTGATGCAGGTCTACATATTAACATAGAGAAGACCAATGTCTTGCATTTAAGTACCACGAACTACCAAAAGATTCCAATAGACAACGTAGATCTTGAAGATGAAAATATTTTGGCCTAATGCTGTTTCAAACGGAGACCTGTGGGAAAAAGCAGGTGAAATGGTAAATGTAGTTGAATTGGCCATGTTCTCAGGCGCACTAACGACAACGTAGCCAAGATGGTAATTGAATTGAACCCCCAAGGCAGTAGAAGAAGAGGCAGACCCGCTAACACCTGGAGGGGACAAATCTACACTTTCGATTAGTCTCGATTGGAAAGTCTTGGGCCGAAGTGAAGTAGATAGCGCAGAATAAATCACAATGGAAGAAATTTGTTGTGGTCCTTTGTTCCGCCTTTATTTCTTTTCTAAACTGTTCGTACTCTTGAAAGATCTCTCGCAACTTAAAACCACCAATATTGGGCGGTTAAATTAGGAAAGAAATTGACACCATTTTGACACTTTGTAAAAACACTTTGAACTTTGAAATAGACTAAAGGACATTTTAAGATTCGGTTAACATAATGCCTTTCGCAGATATTGTTCCGAGTTAACGGTTTACTAAATTAACTAAGTGTACTTGCCAAAATTATGTTAATTAACTACCTCCTAGGCCAAAACCATGTTAATATAAAAGAATTCCTTCATATAAAGTAATATATCCAGATTCAATTAGCCACTACACGATCAAAATCCTGTCACATGACTAATTTTGTGCCAATTACCTCATCTCTGGAGTAACTTCACTTTACACTTTCTTGTAGGCTTTAAACACAGGATACACGCAGAGAAAACAATTTTTAACCATATAATTGGCAGCGGCAACCATATTATGGTAAAATTAGTCCTCCATTGACAAGATAAAGCCATATTATGGTTGCATCAGAACATGTTATTATTAATAATAACAATAATATCTTCACCACTTAAAATATTTTTTTTTAACAATCATAAGATGTTGCTCTTGGATAAGAGGTAAATGTTATTGTTAATTTAAAGCCATACAATTATTAGAGGCTGAAAAATTATTGTTATTATAAACCATAACATGTTCAGAGGAAACCATAATATTTTTGTGGCCTCTTGATGGATGACTAGTTTAACCATAATATGATAGCCGGTGACATAATATGATTAAAGTAACCACAATGTGTTTAAAAATTTTTTCTTTATAAATTATTTAGTTGGAGGTGACCATATTGAAAAGTCTGTTTTCTCTGCGAGTAATTTTCGAAATTTGGTTAATACCGATTTCATTCGAATTCGATTTCCAAAATATGGCTGATAGATTTAGATTTAAATAGGTTAAAAAGGCTGAATTTAAAAACATTTAAGCTTACCATTTGATAAGTTTTTTTTATTAAAAACTTATTGCTAAAAAATTGTTAACGTTTGCACTAATAAAGATACATACCTGAAAAGAAAAGAGAGAAAGTAGTAATTAAAATATTTGAAAAATATTTGAAAAGATTTATTTTAGCACATGCCAATAATTTACAAGTGGGTAATTTAAGAGACAAAATGGTATCAAGGTTAAAGTAATTATACAAATAATTCCCTTATAACCGCCAAAACATTTAATGAATCATAAATGGTCTAGAAAAACTTGCTAAAATGAGCACTAGGAGCCAAAATTTTGGAAAACACATAATTAATTTTTAAGTTAAATAAACCATTAAGAGCATTTAAAGCCTACTAGTAACGAAATTGAAGCATTTCAAGCCCAAATACTGTTTGAAAATGTCAAGCACCTACAGAAGAGATTAAAATTAAAATACAAATACTTAACTCGAACAGTAAAAAAAAACTAGAGTATTGTAGATGGCCCATTAGTAAAACGGAAATAACCTTGTGTGATATTTTTTACTAACAATTTCATTTAATACAAAATAAATTAAATGTTAAATAAAATATATTATAGAATTTTAAACACCAAAGGCACTTAAGTTGTTTTACCTACAAAAATCTGTTTTTGTTAATGTTAAAATTGTTTAAACTGCCATGAAATTGTTTAGTCAACAAAAAAAATTTGTTAAAAACATTTTTTTTTTCTTCATTTCTTAATGTGTTATTGTTAAATTAGTTAAATAGCAAGTGAGAAAAAAAACTCAACAGATTTATAAGACTCGTGACATGACTTAAGTGCTTGAACGATCTGTTAGATCTCAGCGGGAGAGGTGGCTTAAACAATTACTTACCAAACAAAATATATACATATTTATCTTAAACAAATTTTACTTACATGTTAACAAATTGTTAAATGACATCAAAACAAAATTATAAAAAAACGCCCACATACGAATTTTAATGCAATTTTTTCAGTTAATATAAATGAAATATGACTTGTTATTTGAATATTTGACTGATTTTGCTAATGATTCAGTTGTTGTTTAAGCGGCATTATTAAACTTATTTGTGAGTTTAAACAACTACTTTCAGGTAAGGAATTAAATTATTGAACTCAGTAAATTTTCATTGAAAGTTATGTTAATTTGTAAAAAACTAATAAATAATATTTAAATTAAAAATTTATATTTCCTTTTAAATTTTCATAAAACTCAATCATTTATTAACCATTTATTTCGAATGTGTTTAATGAATCAAATTTTAATTTATAAAGCTTTCTCGCAGAGTGGTAGTGTATGAGACATTCCTTAGTATATGTACATATCTATTGCTTCAATGTTAACCAAAGACTAACTTAAGCAAAAAAGCATTTGAAATATTGAGGGAATAAGACTTTTGCAAAAAAGGGCTTATAAGTAGGGTTTAGGTTGAAGTCGAAACCTTATTTGTTCCCTTATTTATCTTTTGAACCAATAAACATAGAAATAAATACTACACCAATTTTGTAACTTATCGAAAAAAATATAAATATATATTTGGTACTCTTTCGAAATTCGAACGTCTAGGGGGTGAAAATCGTACCGATTTTTGGTAATTTTTTTAACAAAACTTCGTTCTCTATGTATTGACACATACGTATTCAATTATAGGCTCCCATTACAATATTGAAATTTCGTTGGTACGTTTTCGTTCTACAACTGATATTTTTGTATTTTCGTTAATATTGGACCTTGAAACATAAAATTATAAATGCAATGTCCTGAGTGGATTAGAATTTATAAATGGGAACTTTTTGGTACTTTTTTGTTCTTCAAGGGTGTGTGTGAAACGGTAACAAAGTTCTATGGTGAATTAAAATGGTCAAGAATTTCTACGCTAATGCAATTTTTTTCACCTCAACAGTGTCAAAATTTTACTTCCATGAGTACTTTGCTACCATTTCTGGTACTTTTTGAATTTCTATTAATACTGCACCTAGAAACATAAAATTCCACATGCAAAGCCCAGAGTAATTGAGAAGCTATATCAAAAAGGAGACTTTTTGGTACTTTTTTGTTTTTCAATTGGTACTTTCTGATACTTTAATATACTAAATTAATTAATTTTATGTTCTGTCTGTCACGGTTCTTGTTCACATATGTAGGTATTATCGCTCTTCTATTCGAATAAGAACTGCAGTATTCCTTCTCCTAAGCGTTTTAAAAATTTTGAGCTAAAGGATTTGGGTGGAATTTAAGCCAATTGAAATATTGAACCAAATATTTCGTGATCATAGTTTTTGCTAATGGCATATTGAGCTCCTTGTGTATATTCGAGTTTTTAACATACCAGGGCCGGTTGGGATTATTTGAAGGAGTTTTTTCGGTGCCTTTGAATTTATTCAATATTTGAGGCCGGGCATTGCCCCTTAACTGAATACCGTAGCATCAGATTGGCTTTGAGATGAAGTTGTAAAGTAAAAATTCACAATCCAGACTCCGGACAAGATTTCTTTGAATAATCCAATTGATTTGAATTGGTTTAAGTTTAATTTAAGTTAATATTGCCTCTATATGAAATTACAACGTTAAATGTCGATCTACCCCGAGATGTTTTACAAACGAATACTGAGGTATTACCTGGTTATTGATATTAAAATGGGGACTTGGAATGGATTTGGATTGGATTTTGAATGTATTTGGAATGGATTTTTTTAGCCAAATATATTTTGCTATTTATGGATGTCTTACATATTTCCTATAAATATTACTTTGTAATTATTAAATTTTCTTTAAAATTAATTTTCTTTACAAAAATTTGCCAAAAAACTTTTACGCTTTTACGAAATCAAAAAAAGGCAAATTAAAAAAACTATTAAAAAACCATATAGCATGTTGAGCCCTAATCAAGTTAAAGAAAATTTTCTCAAATCTCTGAAATATTGCCCATATTTTTTTGGTTTTTTTAAGCATCATCTTTACAAACTGAAATTAAGATGGGAGACAATGTGTCAGCTGCTTAAATATAAAAACAGACAAGCTAAAAAAAAGTTAACGTGAATCATTCTGTGTGTGTCTTTTCATTTTGGTGGAAAAAAAGAGTGAAAAAACGATGGTACAACCGGCAAAACGTGATCGGACAAATGCCACCTACCGCTAAAAACATACGCATACAAATGTTTTGGTTAAAAATTAAAAAAAAGTATTGTAAAATTACTAACAAGTACAAATAAAAACATATTTACAAACTTCAATATGAAGAGTTCCATAACTAAACGATAACATTTTACCTAAAAGGTTTTTTGGGATTTTTTTTTATTTTATTAGGGATAGACTAGCTTACTAACAACTTGCCTACCGTGGCATCTGTTTAGGAATAACATGTATAGTATGCTGAATAAAAATTAACATAACAAGTATGAAAGTATGGTCAGTCAAGCTCAACTACATAATACCATAGATCACAGTATTTACAGACAAGTTGTTGAGAGTGTACCCTACCTGGGAACCATGGACACGCCCAAAACTAAATTATGTTATGAGCTTAAGATTCAAATAAGTGTTGTCCAAGCCGAGTTATCTTTCAGAAATTCTGAGTTTATTGGTAGGAGGGAAGAGAAGAATAGCCTGTACCAATAAAGTCAGACTTTCTGAAAGAAATCTTTCATAGTGTAAGCCCAGACTAAGTGATCTAAGGAAGGGGGTTTAAATAGGACATATGGTCACATCATTGTATTGCGGTTATTTTTTGTTGTAGATTAAAGAACATAGGCTGTGTGTTACTTTAGTCTATTAAAAAAAAATGGCATAGTCGTATAGGACAACGACAACCGCAATACACTTCTTACATTCTTACATTTCTCTATTCTCACTAATACAACTAAGATATTTAAATATATGTGTTTGCCGAGGTCTGCCCACAGTTTTTTTTTTTGTTACATATACATCAGAACAAAAGCATAATACCCCTCCACCTGTGGTTATATGGGTATAAAAATGGGGATATAGGCAGGGAAACTACTTTTTCAACAACATTGGTAATAAATATCGTTGACAAGAATAAATGATTTGTCATGATCTTATAAAACTATAGCAATTTAACTTTACTTTAAACTAAAGCATCGTTAATTTCAAAACAAAACGATTCCATAGAAGTTCATATTAAAATAAAATGCAACACAGTTAAAAACTCATAATTTTCAAATTCGTTATTATCAGAGAAGACTAAAATGCTTTTTTGCTTTTTTTAAGCTGTTTTTTATAAAACCTGCTGTTTTTTGCTTCTTTTACAATGGTGTTGCTTTTTTTTGGATTTTTTTGTTTCAACTTCCCATTTTTGTATTAAAAACTTCGTATGTTATTACCAAGGCGAATTCCTCTATAAAAGTGAATTCGCCTTCGTTACTACCTTTTTGCAACTCTGTTTTCATTTTAAAAACAATCAACTAAAATCATAGTAGGCTGTTAAAAATAGAAATAAATAAAAAAGTTTAAAAAATGCCGAAAGAGAAAAGTAATAGAAATTTATTATTAAAAATGGTAAAAACATATGAAGGTGTCTTTAAAATTGAAGAAAATTGGCTCTTTTGCAATATATGCTGCTGCAAAATAAATTGTTCGAAAAAGTCTAATGTGGATCAACATATAAGATGTGGGAAACACCAATTGGCGTCTTCTAAGCAAGAGAACCATCCACAGAAACTAATTACGGAATATCCAGTGACTCCAACTGCCACAACATTTCAAAAGGATCTTTGTAAAGCATTGTTAGAATCCAATATACCAATAAAAAAAGTTAGTTCTCCCAGTTTCAAAAATTTCATTGAGAAATATTCTTAAATGTCGGTTCCGTCTGAAACTTGCATCCGCCAGAAATACATACCAGAATTGTATAGGGAATCTATAGAAAAAATGCGTCAAGCAGCCAAAGACAAATATATATGAATTTCTGTAGATGAAACTACGGACAGCGAACAGAGATATGTTGCAAATTTTATTTTTGGAGTCTTAGAAGAATTGAAAGGCAATAAATCTTATTTATTGAACATGCAAGTACTTGAAACGGCAAATGGCGCATCTATTGCAGCATTTTGTAATGATCCGTTACAAATATTGTGCCCAGATGGTAAAGTAGAAAAGAAATCGAGTTTAGATTTGATATTAATTTTCTGTATTTAGGCATAAAATATAACAAAGTGTTACTTGTAGTAACGGATGCAGCTGCATATAAAGGCAATGTATCCGAAAATGCTTCATTTAACATGTTTTGCACATGGTATCCATCGATTAGCTGAATTCATTCGAACAAACTTTTAAAATGTCAATAAATTGATTTCCAATGTTAATAATATTTTCTTAAAGGTAAATATAACTATTAATCAGAGGTGTTCTGGAAATCGAAAACGCAAGAATTTAAAAGTCGTTTTTTTAATATGATTTTTGTAGTAAAAGAATTTTATGACAAATATTTCTCTATTAAACAGAATTCTATAAGAAAATTATATTAAATGGAATAAGAGTGTATTAAAAAGAACTTGAAAGTTCTTGCGTTTTTTTAATATAAACATACATATGTATGTTAAAAATATATGTTACAAAAACAAAATTTTTACAGGCACCGCGAAGAAAACAACTCTTTCTAAAAATAAATCCTAATGTTGCACTTCCACCGTCTCCATGCCCAACTCGTTGGGGTACTTGGTTAGAAGCGGCAATGTACTACGCTGAACATCTTGAAGAAGTTAAAGCCGTTGTTTTAGAACTTGACAGTCAAGATGCCGACTCAATTGTGCAATCCAAAAAAATATTTGAAAACTCCGAACTAAGTTCTCAACTTGCATTTCTAAAATACAATTTTGCAAACATTTTGGTTGCTATAAAAAAATTGCAAACTGCGGGTTTATTAATTTCAGAGAGCACTAATGATTTATCGGCAGTTTTTGACGGACTATGCAAGATCGAGAACCAACAATATAAAAATAAATTTGAGAAAATATTAAAAAGAAATCCCGGATATCAGCAGTTTTTGGAAATAAAATATATTTAAGAGTCTGGACTGTTCCAAATGATGAATATGTAAAAAGTTTGTCCTCTAATGAAATTCTCAAATTTAAATATGCACCGTCAACCTCCGTTGATGTAGAAAGAAGCTTCTCTTTAT
This sequence comes from Pollenia griseotomentosa, assembly GCA_963931875.1. Taxonomy (NCBI): domain Eukaryota; kingdom Metazoa; phylum Arthropoda; class Insecta; order Diptera; family Polleniidae; genus Pollenia; species Pollenia griseotomentosa. Next base: position 210,906,332 of record OZ007560.1, read on the forward strand.
ACAAAACGCTTTTAACAGATCGACGTAGAAAATTAAAATTTGAAAACATAAAAGTCCACATGATAGTATATTGTAATAATTTTGATGATGTGGAAGAATTAGAATAAAACATTTTTTAGTGCTTTTTTTTGCTGTTTTATCAATTTTTTGTTGCTTTTTTTATAATTTCTTTTTGCTGTAAAAGTATTGAATATTGCTTTTTTTTGTCTTCTCTGGTTATTATATAGTTTTGCTATGGAACCCCTCATTTGCAGTTTGTATATACCGAACAATATATTAAGTGTCTTCGGTATTTATTTACTAAGGAAAGGCATAATATTTTGAATGGAAGTGAGTAAACGCTCAAACGTAAAAAGATGTATAAACGGTCATTGAAATGTTGTTGTTTTTGTTGTAGTTGTTTATGATTTTTACCTTTTTGTGATACTAAATTTTGTGGTGATGCTGTTTACAGTTAAGTTTTTAGCTTTTTTTTAGGAAGGGGAGGGGGCTTTATAAAGCCCAAACAAAAAGTAACGAAAAAAAATCACAACAGTTAGCTGAGCAGCTTTCAAGTAAGTACAAGTAACTAGCTGCCTCCCTGCCTGCCTGCCTGCCTGCCCGCCTGCCTGGATGGCTGGTTGATTGAGGCTGGCAAAAGCAGCATATGATTTACTTTCTCCATCAGTTGATATAATTTGAACTTTCGAAGTTGAAATGTTTTGTTTTATTTTTTTCGCTTTTGTTTCGTTTTTGGTGGTGCATGATGTTTTTCTTTTTAAACAAGTACATTATTATTTAAGTTGAGGTAAAGAAATATATAAATAATTTTAGCTTGCTGTTTGGAAAATTGGAGTAAAATTGAAAAAAGTGAATGTTCATATTCCCTAGTTAATTTTTTGGTTGGTTTTTTAATTAAAAATTATTATACATTTTATTTTTGGGAAAGAGTTAAAAAATTACTGGTAGAGACATTGACGAATGATGTGTCATTTATTTGAACACTTTTTTTTGAAAAATTAATATTTTTAAATGAAACTGTTGAGAAAAAAGTTCAGATTTAAAATTTACTATATTAAAAAAATGTAATAATATCAGTAAAAAAAAAAAAAAAAAAAAAATGTGAAAAAAATATTAATTAATACATTTTCTAGTTTTTCAATTTTCAATTAATTTTGTCAATTTTTAGATTGGAGAAAAATTGTAATTTAAGCTTTTTTTGGATTTTTGTAGGCTGATATTTAAGAAATAATATTAGATATACATACATATTTTAAGATTTGTAAAGCATTTTTCATATTTTTTAAAAGCTTGTTTTATGCCCATATTTTCTAATAATAAAAGCATCAAATCCTCAATCAAATATCAAAAATACAAGGCAAGTCTTGCATGTTATGCCATTAAGATTTCATATTTTAGCGTATTTTTGTGAAATTGTATTGCATGTATTTCAATTTTTCCTTGCTTTTGGATTTGGCGTAAACTTTTTCGGGTTTGCCATCAAACACTTCAAAAGAAAACGAGCAACAATTTGTCAATATGAGACTAATTCATTGTTCGATTTTTCTTATTTCGAATTTTTTTATTGAGCTAAGCGATTTTCTTTATTATTTGTATTTTGTTTTATGTTGCCAAATATCTTAGATTTTGCCAGTTTTTGGGCAATTAATAGTTTTTTTTAGATTTTTTTCCGTTTTTTTATTATAATTTTTTTTTTTTTAAATTTAACGATATAGAGCAATTCCATATGAAAGCGATCACCTTTTGGACGACCCCTCTCCGATTTTAAAATAAATAGTCTCAATCGATGTAGCATACAACCTCCAAGGGTTGCATAAAAAAAAGATGGAAGAGGTTCAGCATTCGTCAGCCCATGCACGTATTACTTCCGGCTGGGTCTCGTCGGCTAGTGGGATGGGTCTTGCAGGCTGTTCGAATTGAACAATTAACGTTGTTGTGCACAGAATCTTATTTTATTTGTACGTGCTACTTAAAAAGGGGTTTTCTCGAGAACCAATAGTGAAGTGAAAGAAACAATGGCGTAATTGTGAATGAATTTGACATATTTAGTAGGTGCTGATGTTAAACCTATTTCCCCTCCCAACCGTGATCATGTATTTAAAAGCGGTAACATAGTACATGATCCCAATGATAATCACCCTATCCTAGCCTTCGCCTGAAATCAAAACAAAGTGGTTTACCAATTCATTTTAATTTTATTACATAAATAATTCAAATTCTTCTCATAACGTAGGTTACTTAGCAAATATAAATCTACTTATTCTCAAAACCAAATGCCGGAAATATTTTTTTTTCTTTACATATTTACTAGTTAAACGTTACTTATTAATATTCTATTAATACCCTACTTATGAAACGAACAAAAATATATATTTGGTTTCCCCTCTTTTCTTCCAAAATCACTTCCGAAATGTGTGCGCATAAGGAAAAAAAATTCAGCCAAACAATAGTTAAGGGTGCATCTCGTTCGGATACCAAGGACAAATGTATGTATACACAGGAAAAAATCAGCTTGATTATTAATTACGCTAATGCGTATTCAATCCGTTTTGTCAAAACAAAAATTGTAGTTACCTTTAAGCGGTTAATCACTCATTCAAAATTAGCACACTGATGTTAAAATTTGCTCTACGGCCACATGGGTAAGCTTTTACTTGAAGCTATTTAGTTTTACAAAAAAAAACCTTGTTAAAACATAAGTGCTTATAATTTGTTCCTGTGTATGCATACGTAAATAATATAATGTATTTAATTATATATATAATGTTATGGTACTAGATTTTACGTTATTTAATTTTCATTAACCTTTGTCTACTTAGATGAATGTATTTGTATACAAACTTTAACCACCACCCTCGTAGACTACCTTTAGGTTTTACACATGATCAGTAATCGATGGGGGTTTGGCAATTATTAAATTTTCAAAAAAAAACAAGTGATAAAAATAAATTTACATAAACTTACGGTCATCAGGATCCCACGATGAAAGATCTTTCATGATGTGATACGTTGGTGATGAATAAGTTGTTGTAGTAGTTGAGTCTAGACAGCTGAAATTCGTTTTTGGGTTTTTTTTTTTTTTACTGTGTGACGTATGTCATCTTTTCAAATAGACAAATTTAACAATTAAAATAACACCCCACTATTTTAAATTTTACGTTGGCATCTTCACTTTTTGATTTGGGTTTTGTTACACACGATATTTAGGCTTCTTTGTTTCCCTAACCCGCACACACTTTAGAATTCAAAAATATTTGTTTTTTTTTTTTTTTATAATACTAGCAAAAAAATTAAAATTTTGATAAAAATTTGGTTACGATAAACACAACTTAATGAGTTTAGATAAACTTTACATTTTTTTTCTTAGACACTTAGGTCATTAGGCCAATATTATTTAAATTTAAAGAAACTTTTAATTTTCACATCGACTTTTGAAAAAAACTTTGTATACGATCTGTGATAACTTGTGATATAAAGGAACTGCGATATTAGGTTAATTAGACTTTAAGTGATTCTAGTCCCGTACTTGTGCAGGTGTTTTTTTTTCTTTTATACACAATTTTAAATAATTTTTAAGTAAATTTTAAGTAAATATTTTCATCCTTTTTGTAGAGAAAAAAAAATGTCACTTATTTCAAAATTCTGTAGATTTTTTTCTTTCCATCTGCTTTGCATCAAACACACAAGGCAAGGCTAATATTTTACGGCCGGGCAGATAATATGCCCGCTGGATAAGCCAATGGAAGTACGTGTTTCTTGGTGTTCCAACAGGATTTGATGCTTTCCCTAGATCCCAAGAATTTCTCCGTTGCTGTCTAGCACCAATTAAACGGGAGATTGCCGAACGATTCCCATACATGAAACTCCGAACCTGGTGCTAGATAACAACCCAAAGCTAACGAATAAGGTCTTCTGCAATGCGAAACATAAGAAAAACCATAAGAACCTGTGAAATTCATGTCACTTAATATAACTTACTCCACAATGAGGCTACCAAAAATTTTCCGCAATCGCTGGTCAAAGAAAAAGTCCCAGTTTACTGTATGTTTTGTACAGTTGGTGAACAACAAATTAGGATGCACAATTTAATTTGGAAGCAGGCGCTGCGATTCCTATCACTTCTATGGTTCACCACTACACGTTTTAATACTACGCCGACCGTCCGATGCTACAAAATGGTGTTCACAAAATAGCGTGCTGTTCTCGAAAATACCATTTTTATACGATAAATTGTCTGATGCAATAATGGAAGGATACCGCTAATTCAGCGTATTAATTCCTTTGCACTTGACTTTTGACTGGAATGCAAATAGACCGCCTTTTATAAAACAGAGCTGCTTCACAAAGCACCTGTTTCTGCCCATATGTTCAAAGACAGAGGTGGTAAGTTTAGTAGACTACAGTTTGAGTTGCCAGACAATAATAATATGGTTTAACGCTAAAAAAAAACCTGCTACAAGCGCCCCTACATAACCCCCCTGCCAAAATCACATTTGGGGGCAACAGCAGCACAAATATGATACCGCTTGTAGCAATAAAAATGATCAATAACCTCTCAAGAAAACCATCGTCCTTTAAGTCAGGCCTATTGTCGTATATCCTTGGCGTGGTAGGTGCCAAGAAATTTCCCATTTAGGTGTTCAAGCTCATAATAACAGGATCCCTTTTTCCCCCTGACCCTTGCCTTTAAAAACGGGGGTGCCAATTTGGAATTATACCCCTTTTCGAAACAGCTTGGCTTGAAATTTCGTGCAAACACCTCCTGACCTATCCTATAGCTAACTTCCCGTGACCTTATGTTATACGCCCTTTCGTTGCGCTCCCGCCGTTTCAACATATTTTCAGTAGCTCTACCCCTGATAACATTGAAGGAGTCCTCCCTATTAAATCTAACCGACCTATCTTCCAACATCTCCAAATTACGAAGCAGTTCATATGTATTGCCGCTAGTTATCATGTGTTGTCCGAACGCCATGTAATAAGGTGAAGTACCTATGGAAGCATGCACTGATGAACGCAAGGAACAACTAATGCTGCTGAGGTATTCATCCCAATTGCTCTGGTCGGTTTTGATATATGCCCTGATTGCCGCTAGCACAGAACGATTGACGCGCTCAGATGCATTTGCTTGGGGCGAGTAAATAGCTGTATATACATGGTGAACCCCATAATTTTGAAGAAGTTGATTGAATTGAGTGGACTTGAATTGAGCTCCATTGTCGGAAACAATGATTTCAGGAGTACCGTAGGTGTGAAACAGTTCCTGTTCCATATACTTAACAATTATGTCAGTGGTAAATTTCCTAACAGGTTTCAAAAAGCAAAATTTAGAGAAATGATCCAGCACAATAAAGATCCCAACGTTACCAGACTTCGACCTGGGATAAGGCCCTAAAAAATCTATATACAGTTTTTAAAAAAACCGCCGTGTTTCCGAACTTTTGCCCAATGGTGGACGCATTACAAAATTAGGGTGCTTGGTGCCCTTGCATATTTCGCAAGAGTTGATGTAATTTTTGACATCGTTGACTAAATTTGGCCAGAAGTAAAAACGTCTGATGCGTTCCAATGTTTTATTTATACCCCCGTGTGAAGACAGTGGGCTGTCGTGAGCCCTTTGAAGCACCTCCTCTACCATTTCTTTGGGGATCCAAAGTTTCCACACTAAATCATCTTGCAACTGTTCTCCGGTGCAGTGTTCTGTACGTCGGTATAAGTAATTGTCTACAATTTTCAAATCAGGTGTCTTGTCTATAGTTTTTCTAACGCGTTCAAGTAGTTCGTTGTATGAGGTGCTGTTGAAATGTTGAGATTTCAAGTCTACGAAAACTCCACAATCCCCAAAAGCGGACAGGTTAAAACATTTAAGTTCGGACAGATCGCCAACGTTAGTACGCGAAAGCGCATCAGGAACCACGTTCTGACTTCCTTTTCGATGTTCTATTCTGAATTGAAAGCCCTGCAGTTTCAGAGCCCATCGTGCCAACCGTGAATTCAGGTCTGTTTGGGTCATGAGCCACTTTAAAGAGGCATGATCCGTTATAACAGTAAACTCATGACCTTCCACATATGCCCGAAATTTCTTAATGCTTAGCATTGCTGCTAAACATTCCTGTTCGGTTACAGAGTATTTGCGTTGGGCTTGGTTTAGTTTCTTCGACATAAATGCGATCGGAAACTCTTCGCCCTCCGCAGTTTTCTGAACCAACACACTTCCTATTCCAGTGCTGCTTGCATCACAGTGTATATAGAAAGGCTGCGAAAAGTTTGGACTATGCAGCACTGGGGCGGTTGTCAATATGGACTTTAATTTATCAAAAGCCTCTTGGGCTTCGCTGGTCCACTTAAATTTTCTGTTGGCTTTCAACAAATCCGTTAATGGTGAAGTCAGAGAAGCGTAGTTCATGATGAACTTCCGGTACCAACCGGACATACCCAAAAATCGTCTGATTTGCCTAACAGATCCTGGGGTCGGGAATTCTATGATGGCCGAAATTTTATCCGGATCCGTGCGAATTACACCATTACCCACTACGTGGCCAAGATACCGGACTTCTCGTACGCAAAACTTAGATTTCTCAATATTAATAGTCAAACCTGACGAACTTATTTGTTGCGAGATGATCCTTAAAACCTCTAAATGTCTATCGAAGCTATCCGACACGATCAACAAGTCATCCAGATAAACGAATACTTCGGTCTTTAATTCCGCAGGCACGACCTTATCCATGAGCCTAGACATGGTCTGAGGCGCGTTGCATAGCCCAAAAGGCATGACCTTGAAGTGGTATAAAGGTCGTCCGGGTACAGTAAACGCCGTCTTACCTTTCGATGACTTGTCAAGTGGAATTTGCCAAAAGGCGTCTTTCAGGTCGAGGCTCGTGATGAACTCGGCCTTGGGCAATCTACTTAAAATCCCGTCTATATTCGGCAAAGGATATGCATCCTTAACAGTGACCGAGTTAACCTTGCGGGAGTCCAGGCACAACCGAACCTTCCCGGGCTTTCGAACTAAAACAACTGGAGACGACCACGCACTGTCCGACTCCTCAATCACGTCCATTTCCAACATTCTATCTAATTCGGCGTAGATTAATTTTTCTATGGCAGGGGACACTGGAAAATGCCTTTGTTTGATCGGAGTTGCTTCACCCACGTCAATCACGTGTGAAACGATATTTGTTCGCCCGAGACCTTTCATTCTAAACGATGGAAAAGTATCTATTACCCTTTGTAACCGTTGTTTCTCAATATCCGACAATGAACGTTGTTCCGATGTATCGGGAAAAGGTGGTGAAATTTCGGGTAACCCTAGTTCGGATATGAGGCCTTGAGGTAATAGGTTAAAACATTGCCAAAAATCAATACCCAAATAAAGATCTTGAGCCAGAGTAGGCACTATATATAAGCAGATTGGTCTCGCAACACCCCTGAAAGTAATTTCCGTTTTAACATACCCAACAACTCCTTGCGATTTACCATCAGCTGTTTTTACGAGGGATTTGATTTTCTTATATTTTTCACCAGATTCTAAAAAACTTTTTGCAGCTATCGATCCTAAACAACTTATGGACGCCCCGGTATCTAGTAGTCCGCTAAACGGTTTACTAAACAGCATCACTTCAGCATAGGGCCGTATGTCGTGGGGTCTATCATAAATAGAACTTAAAAGATTTCGTCGATTATTTCTTACGATACGCCAATAGTTCCTCAAACGTTTAATAGAACGACTTTTCTTAGGGGACAGTATAGATTCAGTGAAAAGTTGAGACCTTTTAGCATTATACTCGGCTAAACGAATGTGGAATGGTTTGAAATAGGTGGGTGGATTAGTTATGGTACCATTTTGGGGTATTGCAGGCGGGTTACTAATAATTTTAACGGACAAATCAGGTTTACCCTCGGTTGGGGTATACTCAGTCTTAGAGGACGAAAACGGTAAGATTTTTAATTGGTTTTTAGAAAACGTGTAATGTTCCCTAGATGTATCTGAATTTGGTTGAAATAACCGTTCATTAACAATAATAGTTCCCGGGTTGTTACAAGATTGTAAAACATTCGGTGAGTGTTCTGAATCGAGGGGTTGAGAATTATTCAGTCTTGGCTTGTACTGGAGGAGATCGGAGTCATTGGTTTGCGTGCACTGCTCAGTGCACTGGGCTGGAAGTTTTTTTGCTTACATTTAACACATTTGGGCTTAAATACATTCGGTTGCCCACAACCATAACAGAATACTCGTCTTTCTTCTAAACAGTCATGCCACCGGTGTCCAGTTCCCTCGCAGTTCCAGCACGTCAGAACGATAGCTGATATTTCATCTTGATTAAGAGGATTTTCCTCCTCCTCTACAATCTCATTCACCTGTTTGCGCTGCACGAAAGACGTTGCATAAAGGTGTTTCCTACCAATATTTTGTAAGAAGAATTCCCTTCGTCGGCAAATATCTCGCAATTTCGACACCGACTCAATATTAATATTTAAAATTTCGTGCTGTATTTCAGGCAGCAAGTTGCGCCGCAATATTTCTATTAGAACCTTATCATCTAGCGGGTCGGTCAATCGATCAGAAACCTCAACAATCGCATCATAAAAATCGTCGAAGTTCTCATTCAATTTCTGTTTTCTATCACGTATCATTTCACGTAAGTCTACGTCGGTCCGGGAATCATTAAATTGCCTACGTAAAGCACTACAAAGATCCGGCCAAACTATAACACGAGTCATTTTATGGTACCTCCAAAACCAGCAGCTGGCTTTGGATTCAAACAACATGGAGATATGATCACATAATAGACTAAAGTTACCATTCAAAGTTTGCCTAGTCAAAGCCTCTACTCGGTATATAAAGTTTTCCACCGACATGCCCTTCGAATCGCCAGAGAATTTAATCCGCCAATTGTGGATTGTGTATCCGACTTTCTCTGGTCTCAAATCATAAAAGTTCGATACTTCATTTCGGAACCCATTTAAAGGTCGATTTGCCTGGCCGTTGGGCAATTGACTAGAGGTGGAGTTATTCAAACCCAAAAGCTGTTCTAACGTTTGGTTTTCTAGAGGGGCTACATGATCAAGGGGTGGTGAATTTCCATTATTTTGAGAGTTAGACACTGAAGAAGCTCTTCCGATAAGATTTGAGGCGACGATAGAGGGATTTGATCGGTCAATAATGGATTGAATTCGAGTTTCCATCATAGAATTTAATTGTTGGCTAAGGACACCCAACATTTCCCCCTGTTGTTCTTTTATAGTTTTACTAATTAAACTCTCGATTCCCTGCATGCTATCCTGTGATATTTTATGCTCGCTATTCCCTATGACAGAATCCAAAGTTAAAACAGAACATTCCAGAGTCGGGTCAAAGTTTACTGAACGCTGGGCATTAGACCGAGTTATCAGTGGTGGTGGATATTGAGATGGTTTGGGCGTACCTGCTAAAACAGCGGCTAAACTGATTTTACAGACAGGACACGTGGGGTTTGTTTTGGCATATTTTGTCAAACATGACTTATGGAATCTATGTCCACAAGGTGGCGTGGTCCCGTATTTAGGCTCAGAAATAGCATTCTGACATATCCCGCAGCTTGGTAATGCTATTGCCCCCAAAGAAGTCTCCTCCCCGTCGTCCTGAGGCATTGTTGAGCAAAAATTAAAATAATGATAGACTTCTACTAGCAAAAACGCAACTAATTACAGGTTGAAACTTTTTGAAATCAACAGCAAAAATCTTAAGAGAAAAAACCAATTCAATAAAAAAAAAATCCAATGCTTAAAAAAAACGAGTGCATTAGTTCAAACAAAAAAAATAAATTCCTAAATTAAACAAAAACAAAAAAAAGTTATTTGTTTTTTTTTTTTTTAAATGACTGAGAAAAAGAAACGAACCAAATCGACTATACAATAATAGCTTGCTTGATTTCATGGCAGAATTCTAGGATAAGGCAAAAAAAAAACAAGCCAAAAACACAATTAACGCAATCGTATAGTAATTGAAATATAAGTAAGAAAAAACAGAGGAAGGCAGATAGAGTTAATAGGATACCGTTGGAAATGGCGAAGTTAAGTCGGTAACAGTGAGAGCTTAGCTCAACTAGTCATTCCTAAACTTAACCCATACAATATCAGAAAACAAAGGTATTACCTAAATGCACATACAGTTAAACGGTCTGGGCCTAGCTAAACAAAATCCAAACACCAGTATTTCCAAGAAAAACTAATATGAATAAGCGGTCAAACCTTTTAACAATAGATAGAAGGCGAATAAATAGTCTCAAGTTGGTTAACAGTACGTCCAGAAACATTACTGTTACAGTTCCTACTAAAGAGTATTTTATCGAAGACAAAAGAAAAGAAGGGAGAAAAATAAGGAAAAATAGAAAATAGATGAAAAACAGAAAAATGAAATTAGTTCAGGAGCCACACATACTATAAAAAAATATAAGTTGTTACATCGACCACCAAGTGTGTGGGCCCCACGTTGGGCGCCAAAAAATAATTATCTGTAGCATACAACCTCCAAGGGTTGCATAAAAAAAAGATGGAAGAGGTTCAGCATTCGTCAGCCCATGCACGTATTACTTCCGGCTGGGTCTCGTCGGCTAGTGGGATGGGTCTTGCAGGCTGTTCGAATTGAACAATTAACGTTGTTGTGCACAGAATCTTATTTTATTTGTACGTGCTACTTAAAAAGGGGTTTTCTCGAGAACCAATAGTGAAGTGAAAGAAACAATGGCGTAATTGTGAATGAATTTGACATATTTAGTAGGTGCTGATGTTAAACCTATTTCCCCTCCCAACCGTGATCATGTATTTAAAAGCGGTAACATAGTACATGATCCCAATGATAATCACCCTATCCTAGCCTTCGCCTGAAATCAAAACAAAGTGGTTTACCAATTCATTTTAATTTTATTACATAAATAATTCAAATTCTTCTCATAACGTAGGTTACTTAGCAAATATAAATCTACTTATTCTCAAAACCAAATGCCGGAAATATTTTTTTTTCTTTACATATTTACTAGTTAAACGTTACTTATTAATATTCTATTAATACCCTACTTATGAAACGAACAAAAATATATATTTGGTTTCCCCTCTTTTCTTCCAAAATCACTTCCGAAATGTGTGCGCATAAGGAAAAAAAATTCAGCCAAACAATAGTTAAGGGTGCATCTCGTTCGGATACCAAGGACAAATGTATGTATACACAGGAAAAAATCAGCTTGATTATTAATTACGCTAATGCGTATTCAATCCGTTTTGTCAAAACAAAAATTGTAGTTACCTTTAAGCGGTTAATCACTCATTCAAAATTAGCACACTGATGTTAAAATTTGCTCTACGGCCACATGGGTAAGCTTTTACTTGAAGCTATTTAGTTTTACAAAAAAAAACCTTGTTAAAACATAAGTGCTTATAATTTGTTCCTGTGTATGCATACGTAAATAATATAATGTATTTAATTATATATATAATGTTATGGTACTAGATTTTACGTTATTTAATTTTCATTAACCTTTGTCTACTTAGATGAATGTATTTGTATACAAACTTTAACCACCACCCTCGTAGACTACCTTTAGGTTTTACACATGATCAGTAATCGATGGGGGTTTGGCAATTATTAAATTTTCAAAAAAAAACAAGTGATAAAAATAAATTTACATAAACTTACGGTCATCAGGATCCCACGATGAAAGATCTTTCATGATGTGATACGTTGGTGATGAATAAGTTGTTGTAGTAGTTGAGTCTAGACAGCTGAAATTCGTTTTTGGGTTTTTTTTTTTTTTACTGTGTGACGTATGTCATCTTTTCAAATAGACAAATTTAACAATTAAAATAACACCCCACTATTTTAAATTTTACGTTGGCATCTTCACTTTTTGATTTGGGTTTTGTTACACACGATATTTAGGCTTCTTTGTTTCCCTAACCCGCACACACTTTAGAATTCAAAAATATTTGTTTTTTTTTTTTTTTATAATACTAGCAAAAAAATTAAAATTTTGATAAAAATTTGGTTACGATAAACACAACTTAATGAGTTTAGATAAACTTTACATTTTTTTTCTTAGACACTTAGGTCATTAGGCCAATATTATTTAAATTTAAAGAAACTTTTAATTTTCACATCGACTTTTGAAAAAAACTTTGTATACGATCTGTGATAACTTGTGATATAAAGGAACTGCGATATTAGGTTAATTAGACTTTAAGTGATTCTAGTCCCGTACTTGTGCAGGTGTTTTTTTTTCTTTTATACACAATTTTAAATAATTTTTAAGTAAATTTTAAGTAAATATTTTCATCCTTTTTGTAGAGAAAAAAAAATGTCACTTATTTCAAAATTCTGTAGATTTTTTTCTTTCCATCTGCTTTGCATCAAACACACAAGGCAAGGCTAATATTTTACGGCCGGGCAGATAATATGCCCGCTGGATAAGCCAATGGAAGTACGTGTTTCTTGGTGTTCCAACAGGATTTGATGCTTTCCCTAGATCCCAAGAATTTCTCCGTTGCTGTCTAGCACCAATTAAACGGGAGATTGCCGAACGATTCCCATACATGAAACTCCGAACCTGGTGCTAGATAACAACCCAAAGCTAACGAATAAGGTCTTCTGCAATGCGAAACATAAGAAAAACCATAAGAACCTGTGAAATTCATGTCACTTAATATAACTTACTCCACAATGAGGCTACCAAAAATTTTCCGCAATCGCTGGTCAAAGAAAAAGTCCCAGTTTACTGTATGTTTTGTACAGTTGGTGAACAACAAATTAGGATGCACAATTTAATTTGGAAGCAGGCGCTGCGATTCCTATCACTTCTATGGTTCACCACTACACGTTTTAATACTACGCCGACCGTCCGATGCTACAAAATGGTGTTCACAAAATAGCGTGCTGTTCTCGAAAATACCATTTTTATACGATAAATTGTCTGATGCAATAATGGAAGGATACCGCTAATTCAGCGTATTAATTCCTTTGCACTTGACTTTTGACTGGAATGCAAATAGACCGCCTTTTATAAAACAGAGCTGCTTCACAAAGCACCTGTTTCTGCCCATATGTTCAAAGACAGAGGTGGTAAGTTTAGTAGACTACAGTTTGAGTTGCCAGACAATAATAATATGGTTTAACGCTAAAAAAAAACCTGCTACAAGCGCCCCTACATCGATTGCCCAGCAAAAAATAATGTACCTACATATTTTTTTTTTTATAGTGACTGGTTTAGTGGTGGTGTACACCACTGTCATGTGACAAAATTGAAGAATTCTTCATAAGGGACCTCATTGAAAGTTGTTTTAAAAAAAAACTACCAAAGCGATCGCAACGAGGCAAGTTTGCAAAGGCCATATACTGACCAGATCTTAAATTTTCCACTATTGGTTTTTGTGGATTCAAAGCAAGGAAATTGCCATTAACACAGTTTTATGCACTCAAAAAGAACACGATGCCATGGAGCGACGAATTCAAAACAGATATAATAATGTCAAAACTATAACTGGAACGCAAAAGTTTCATTGCTTCATACCAAATATTTCTGATATGTCAATTAATGCAAAGCGGTACTTTTCGTCTGCCGACGTGCTAAATTTAAAGTTACTTTAATTTTATAATGATGCCAAGACAATTGAAATTTTTAATAAATATTGTAATTAAGTATAAGCAGCAAAATAAGAAAGATTTTTTCTTCATAAATGTATTTTTTTAAAATGTATTTTTAACAAGGTGGTCTCTTAAATGCTTTATTGTTGATTCTTAAAGCAAAAATTATGAGGAATCCAAAAAAAAAAAATTAGCCGGAAAATTTAGGAGCTTCTGTGGAAAATCGGAAAATTTAATTTTCATGGGAAAATTTAAAGGTAAATAAGAAAAATTAGGAAAATTTTATTTTTCAATTAAAGCCTGATTCAATACCTATCCAACGAGCTATCACTCGTTGCGATCGCTTTAGTAGTTTTTTTTTTAAACAACTTTCAATGAGGTCCCTTATGAAGAATTCTTCAATTTTGTCACATGACAGTGGTGTACACCACCACTAAACCAGTCATTATAAAAAAAAAAAAAATATGTAGGTACATTATTTTTTGCTGGGCAATCGATTGAGACTATTTATTTTAAAATCGGAGAGGGGTCGTCCAAAAATTTGCCAATTTTGATCGTTTTCATATGGAATTGCTCTATATGCATGCTATGCAGTTTTGTCTTTTTATTCTAGCGAGCTCGCTTAAATAACTTTGTTTTTTTGTTCTAGCTCTTTTTAAACTTTTTTAGGTGATTTTTTCCATTTGAGTTTTTTTATAAAAAAAATTTAGAAAAAAAAAAAACAACAAAGACATAAATTTACTAATTGTTTAATTTGTTATTTGATTTTAGTTCGTTGTTTTTTTAACAATTTCGCACTTTTTTGAGCTAAGCGATTATCATTTATACTTGCGTTTTGTCAAATACTGGCGAATTTTTTAGATTTTGTCAAACAATTATTTTTATTCTATTTATGAATTTTCAGTTTAAATAAAACATTTTTCAATTTTAACGAAACCTTTTTGAAATTAAACGAAATCGCAAATGCTTTTGTTCTTAACATCTTTATCATTTCTTACAAAAACAAAACGCGTGTTTTATCTATTGTTGGATTGTTATAGTTGCGCGCAGACCTACTAATTGGCCCATGAACTGTATTTGGAATGAAGTTTCATTTATTTTAAATAAGGTTTCCTGTATTTTAAATAAAGTTTCGTTTATTTTGAAAATGGTGTCGTTTCAAAAAGGTTTCGTTTAATTTGAAAAATGTTTTATTTAAACTTTAAATGATATAAAATAACGAAAATACAAACACAACATATTTAAAAAGAGAAAAACCAAGAAATTATTTGTTTGCCAAAAATTTTACGGATTTTACAGATATTTGTAGATTTTTTTGATCAAACCGTTTTTCTTAATTATACGATTTTTCTATTTATAAAACTTTAAGCAACTAAGATAAAAATCTGTATCTTTTTAACACATAAGATACATTTTTTACTTTTTTTAAATTTAAGCCCTTTTACGTTTTTTTTTGCGTTTTTTGTCGGTTTTGTAATCAAAAAGATTGCAAAAAGCGAACGACAAATTGCTGCTTTGCGTTTAAAAGTTTTTTTTTGGTATTTTAATTAATACTTATGACTTGTATTTCATTTTTAAGCATTTAAAATAAAAAAAAACTTAAAAGATATTTTTTGTTATTTTAAGCGGTTATTTTATTTTTTTTTTCAAATGTTTGTAATTTTTCAGCGAAACCAATTGTATGTTAAGTCTTATTGCTTTTCAATTTTTTATATAAGGGTGCGCCTGCAGGCTCGTTACTAGTGATATCAGCCAACATTGTAATTACAGACGCTCTACGCACTAGTCCTTTCGAGGCTCTGAATACTAATTGCACCTTAGTAAGATTGTTTTACACTTAATTCTTATATCCGTCAACATGCAGAAATCTCAGAGATACTAAACCTCATTCCTGATACGATTAGCAGACTACATGTGGGCCCAAATAGAATTTGAAAAGAAATTCACAGTGGCGGTCTGGTGTCTGAAAGTTTGTACATTTTCGCCACTTAATTTAAACGAAAAATACCCTGAACATTCACTTAAACTTAAATATTCATGCTGTAATAAAACCATTGTAAAATAAATGAAAAGAAAACAAAATATTTTTGACACCTTTAAGGAAATTAAAATATTGTTTTATGCATTCATTCATTTAGACAAAAATCATTCAACAGTTTTTTTTTCACTTTTTCAAAAAAAAAAAAAATTATACAAGAGAAATTTCATTAACAAATTCATCTTTTTCTTTTATTAACAGCTCAAACATCAAAGTAGCTTTTTTCTTAAAGCACTCAAATTCCATTTTCTAAAATTTGTCTAGTAAAACAATAAGAAATATTAACAGACACATTTACACGTATTTATTTGTATTTATGTTTGCCTTTACGTTTGGTGGAAAAAGTAAAAAAAAAAAACAAATCTCAATTTTATTGTTACAGCCTATTTTGAGACTAGAAGTGTTACTTACACGCAGTAAAAGTTGCTGAGATGTGAGAAAAATGAAAACAAAATAAATAACAACAACTCGTGTCCAATCAATTATATAAAGACGTTCCGCTGTCACTACTGTCTTTTCATCAAATACAAATGCTGTAACAATTTTTGACAGTGTTGCCAGAAATTCGGAAAAAAATCTTTGTGCAGGTTTTCTTCTTTTTCCAAAATCATGGAAAAAATTGAGCAGATTTTTTAAATTCCTGAAACTTTAGGTACAGGGTAGTGCACAATGTGATGTATGGTTTAAATCTAATTGTAAAGCTAATTTGAGCACTCTAAGTTGAATTTAAAAGAGTTGAATGGACTTAAATTTAGCAATGATCCTTAAAGTATAAAAAATATTGTTTTATGGTACATTAGTATTGATATTTGTCATCGCGAATATCGCGAATAACAGCGCCAACTTTGAAAAAAAGGCTATCGCCATTGAATTCAGCGTACTCGAATTAGCTTTACCACTAGGGTGCCCAGCTTGTTAAAATTTGCGACTTGCACAGTGTTTTATTATTTAATCTTTGTTTTTTTTCAGCATAATGAGCGATAAAGCTCATTATTCACAATTTGACAGCGAGCGATTTCCTATAAAAAGGCTTCGTTAACAAGCAAAGCTGCAGAATTTGGTCTACGTAGAATCTAAAAGCAGTTTATCACTTCTCCAATCCCGCCGGATGTTGTTTTTTGAAAATCAATATGCTTTTATCTAATTTGAAAACTTTGGTTCTTGCCGTTCTCCAGATATACGGAAATCTATAATGTCTTTACACGGGAGATGCCACGCCCACTTTTCCACTCCCGTTTATATTTTAATAGAGGTTGTGTGTTGATAACCGAGATATTTGTACCAAATTTAGACAATGTTTCTTTCACCGTTAATTGGATATAAATAAATCCCTTCGGAAGTTAGTTTGTTTTCAACAGACGGACATGGTCAACATCGATTTAAAATAACACAAGCACTCAGAATATACATATGTACCATTCCTTTTAAAAACAATTTTTTTGAAATCGATCGATTTTCGTCACATACCTCAATATTTTAGCAAAAATACTTAAAATAAGAAAATAATCCATAAATTATGTTGAAATTTTCAATTATCTCACAGATTAATAGAATATAACGATTCCTTTCCGCAAAAAAAAACTTAAGCGACATAATTTTCAATTTTTGTTTTTGTTAATAAATGGTTTTTATTGGCACCACTAATGCAAGTGTCTTCTAAAATATCATGGTCACATAAGGAACCATTACGATTTTATAGCAAAAACAATTTTATCTTAAGCGACAACCTTCTCCTACAAAATTTTGTTTTTGTCGCTTAAGCTTTTTATGCGTTAATGACTCGATATAACCAAATATATTCTCTAAATTTAATTAATAAGGCAAAATTTGGTAATATCATTTCGATTATTAGAAATTCCTTTAGAAGTTCCAAACATAAGCGTTAATTTCCTTAAATTTTATGTTAAGAGATTGATTAATAAATTGGAAAATATGCACTTATTTGCAAAAACCGCTAAATGCTAAAAAAAATTAGCAAAATAAACTGTATGACGTTGGAGAGTTTAAAAATGTAAAAACAATTTTATCTTAAGCGACAACCTTCTCCTATAAAATTTTGTTTTTGTCGCTTAATCCTTTTATGCGTTAATTACTTGATATAACCAAATATAATTTCGATTATTAGAAATTCCTTTAAAAGTTCCAAACATAAGCGTTAATTTCCTTAAATTAAATTTTATGTTAAGAGATTGATTGCTAAATTGGAAAATATGCACTTATTTGCAAAAACAGTCTTAAAAATTGTCCGGATTATAACTTTTATATAACAAACATCAATCTTCATCACACTCTATGATTTTTCATAATTTTAATCAATTTATGTTGAAGTTTTGTTTTGGATATTTCATGGTCAAAAGTAACGAAATCTCCTAAATCCATCATATTTTTGGACCACCAAAAACCCAAATCTATTTTCTTAATATCAAAAAAGAAATAACATAAAAGAGGAGTTATTAATTTTACTGTAAATCACTAAAAACTTTTCGTTTAGACAGTGTACGTGGTAGATGAATGTCTGGATGTCTTTGGCTTTTAAAGTTGAGCTTTTCCAGATGGTTAAATTAAATGCTAAAAAAAATTAGCAAGATAAACTGTATGACGTTGGAGAGTTTTAAAATGTGAAGTGTGTTGTTTAGTTTTGGTTGTTGCTTGAATTAACTTGAAAGCAAGTGTTAGATATTCAAATTTAAAATAAATGTAGATAGTTTCGGGTTTTTTTTCCTAATACGTCCGTTATAGGAGTTCCCAAATTGGAAAAGGAAGAACTTTAAGCTTATGTAGCACTTCCAATAGATCACCAACAAATATTAAGTCGTAAGCCTCAATATGTATATATGTTTTTGGTTCTTAAGTAATTCAACATCGATTTAGTCATGTCTGCATGTCTGTCTCTGTGTTAAAAATGCACTCACTTTTCAAATACACAATGAAGCGAACGTGAGATGTCTGCTATTGAAGTTCAGTTAGATTGGTTCACAAATGGCTGAGATTTGAGCAAAAAAATCACAACGGCCTTCAATTTTAACCATAAATCCTTTGTTTTTGTTGTTGTTGTTTTTTATGTATATCTAGAGAACGTAAAGAGTTAAAATTTCCAAATTAGTAAGAAGCATCTTGGCTATAAATACACAACATCCGACAAAATGTGGGCGAGAACAGAGAAGTGGGCATGACACAAAATAGGTTTATTTATATCTTAGGGACGCTAAGCGAAAAATTATCAACATTTGGAACACAAAGCTGGTTTCAACACACAACCTCTCTTTTTTAAAAAATGGGCGGAATTGGAGAAGTGGGCAAGGCACCTCCAATATAAAGGCATTATAGAATCTGGAGAACGGCAATTATTAAAGTTTCCAAATTAGGGTCACGCATCTGGGTTATTAATACACAACACCCGACAAAATGTGGGAAGGATTGAATAAGTTTGAGTGGCACAAATCGGTAAACGTTACAAGCATTAAAAATCCTCTAAAATAAGATACATTTCTTAAAAGACCCGCAAAGAAACGGTGGGAACATCTGCTCAAAGCAGGCTGAAGAAGTAAATGACCATTGGTGTGGTTGTGGCTAAGTTTTTTTGTAACGCTTTAGCTATTTTTACACTTACATACCACTATTTGTTATAATGTTTGTTTTAATGCAAAGATGAATTTCCCTTTTTTAACACAAGTGTTATTTTTTTGGGGTTGTGGTTGGTTTGTGTTTGTTTTAAATTTTAGAGATTGTTGATGTTTGTATGAATTTTAGTTTTGTTATCTTCAAATAGTGATAATTACGCAAATATATAATGTGCTAATTTGTTGTTTTCTATTTAATTTTTGTTTTTGATCTTGTACATGTTTAAAGATAACAATTAAATAAATGTGCATCTTAATTTAATTAACACATGGTGTTTTTATTTGTATTTGAATTTATGTTCAGGTATTGTGTTCGTAAAACCATGAAACAGTGGTTTGAAATTTAATATTTGTTTAGTTAAAGAAAAAAAAAAAAAAAAATATACGTGTTCGAATTGGATGAATTTACAATAAAAAAAATTTGCTTTGATTTTTTTTTTGCTAAACACGTTTATTGCTTCAGTCTTTTGTTTTGTCTAGCAACATAAAAATTTTAAATTTATCTAATAGCTTCGATAATGTGTTTTCTAAAAGCATGTTTCTTAAGTCTTTTGTTTGCTTTTAATGGGTGTTTTAATTTTTATGTTCGATTTAAATACACATTAAGAAGTTTTTTGTAAAGTCTTTTGTATTTCTTGAAAACAAAATTTATGTTATTGAAATTTTTAAAATTTATTGTTTGTCAACAAATCATAAATTTCCTTGACGAATGTTCAATATTTTAATTATTTCTAGTTAAAGCAAATATTTATGTTCATATTAGAGTTTTTTTTTCCCGGACTTTTTCGATTCCCGGGAAAGCGGGAAATTTTTTTAAATTTCCCGGGATCCCGGGATCCCGCTCCATATAAATAATACAAAGTAAATTTTGGTTTTAATTGATGAAAAAAAACTTTTATAAAAAAAGTAAGGGAACTTGTTTACAAAGAAAGTAAATGAATTGGTTCAATACTAAAAAATTAACTAAAGATTGAAATAGGAACTTGAATTATTATTACCTCACGCCTTTATTCAGTATTATTATGCTTTTATTCAGTATTATTATGCTCTGGATAATTCATAAAACAATAATAAAAACAAATTAAAAATTAAGGTACTCAAGATATGAAATCAAAAAGTTAATTAATAAAATAGATAAAATACTTTAAAGAAATATATAACATTTTTTATTGGCTTAGGAAATAACTTTCTGATACACTCAAAGTGCTTAGTAAGTCGTCAAAAAGTATATTCCTGATTTTATTTACTAATTATCATGTTTCCGAAAAATTTCGTTCATTTTTTACCGTAGTTGGACAAATAGTTAAAAGTGCACCGTTGTAGCATGCTTCGGATTCACAATCAGAAGCAATTTTTTCTTTTTTATAAACAACGTCTATATCAGTCAAATGTATGTCAAGTTTGATGCAAAAATAGCATGAACTGGACTGCTTCTTCCAAACCTCTTAATTTCAATAGGTCCATTTGTAATCTTTAGGACAATGTGTTTTCAAGTTGTATGTTGTAGTATCTTACACGAGTTTCCAAAATGTTATTTTATTTCGGTTTCCCCGCACTTCACGGGTATATAAACCAACACAAATTGAAATTGAAAATTTGTGTTTATCACCTAATAAACATATCGCTCCTTCATTGCATCATAGTCATATCTCAAAATTTTAAGTAACTTTAGCAAAGATTTCTTTCATACCTTCTCGTATTATATCTCAAACTGAACCGAAGTTATACCAAAATATATCTTTAAATCGGTACAGTTTTAAAACTTTAATCGCATTTTGCCAAGATCGTTTGTTTTTGTAGATATGACTATGTTGCAATAAAGGAGCGATATGTTTAGGTATCTCCTGTTTTTAAGACTTGTTCATGGACAATGAAACTTTACTGCCTGCATCGTATTTTGAATTAATGTACTTTATTAACTCTTCACTTCACTAAATGTAATAATTATCAACTGTTGCACTGCCCATTCTGCTTTTAGTAGATTTATTGCATCAGGAGACATTGATTTAAATACATGTACTCACTTCTTGCAATTGATCTAATCCACAACCCATCCACAGATGCTAATTTTTAGAGAATAGAAAACTAAATTTCAAAGTATAAATAGCTATTTTCTGAAATTATGAGGAATTTTTTATTTCCCGGGATCCCGCAAGAAAAATCCCGGGAAAACGGGAAATATAATAATGGGAATTCCCGGGAAAAAACCCTAGTTCATATGTAAATGTTTGTTGTATTAGTTTTTTGTTTTGTTAAGGACATGATTAATAACTCTAAACTTGTTTGTGGTTTGTAAAGAAAAGACTTTGTAACAGGAAGTATATTTAAGAATTTCCCAAATCTTTAATTTTCTAAACCAATAGGAAGGTCGCGATTAATCTATCTACCCCAACGGCATGATTTTAAATGCTTCTAACTTTTTATTTTTATAGCTTTGATGTTGTTTATTTTTTTATGTAAATTATATTATGTCATCATACTCAACTAAAAAAAAAGGGTAAAAATTATTCAAGTCTATCAGTATGTTTTCGGACGATCAGTTATTACAATACAAAGAAAACATCATCAATATTTCAATACTGCAAGAGCTCCCAGCTTGGAGTAGGAACTAAAGATTTGTCTCCTAATTAAGGAGTTAAGTGTAGACATAGTGAAGTTAATCAGATTTAACGACTTGCGTTAACGTTGCTAAGGTCTCTCGATAATCTTAAATTCAGCTTGTTACCGTCAGCTGGTCTGCCCTTTTTTTTTGCAAACAGAAACGGATGAAAAAATGTTTAATATTATCTACTTGATAATATTATTTTAGTTAGCTTTCAAACTTAAGGCTAATTTGTGTAACCAAAATTCAAACTTTGGCTGCTAGCAAATACATATATATTTATTCAGTTGCTAATCAAAGAAAGCTGCTTTTGCCCTTAAGATTGAAGCTCTGGCTTTTAAGACAGTATAACTGGTAGTAATTTTACCGCAACGATAATCTTAAAAGCATGTAGCAATCGTAAGCTGTGACAATTTCCTCCTTTTTAGGAAATAAATCGATTTTATCCGAAAGAACTTGTCCTTAACTTTTCGGCGCAATTGAAAAACATATGGCAACACTTACAATCCATTAGTTTTCAAATAGTTTTCAATTTGTGCAGATGATGAAAAGTTAAAGGTGGCCACACACTAGTGATTTGTGCGAGATCGACGTCTTGTTTTTTTTTTTACTGGAGCTGTGCGCGCACAAATCACAAGTAACTAAAAAATTTTAAATTTCTTGTGATTGGTTCGATGTGTTAGTGTACTTGTTCGTGAACATTATACAATTTTTTCATTTTAGTGTACAACAAAACGTCGAATTGTATCTTTTGCGAAGTTGTTAAGCATACAAAAGTTTTTTGTTTTCTTCTTCGATTTTCATCATTTCTTTTATTTATTTTTTTGTTGTGTAAAAAAATAAATTATCAAAAGTGCTATTGCATCATCCGCTATACAATTCAGGTTGTCTTTTTAAAGTTTAAGATTATTGTGATTTGCTCGTCGTGTGTGGAGAAATGGTACGCTAACAAATCATACGCACAAATAACTAGTGTGAGGTTAGCTTAAAAAAACATTTGAAAATCAAGTTTTTTTTTTAGTTGATTGTTAGAGCTGAATTTGGTATTCTAATTTAGTTTACCCAGTTACGAACCGATGCAAATTTTCTATCTATTGTGCATATTGTTATATTAGTTTTCCGATAAGTAAAATCGCCCGCCTCTTGGGGCTCCTGTTTGTCATTTAAGGAAATTGTTTATTGTACTATTCCCAAAAATCTTGCATTCCGTAAAACATGTAGCTATTTATGTCAAATATTCCATAGAGTGCGTGCTTGCTTTAAACTTCTAATGAGCAAATGGAATTTGGACAGAACTTGGCAGCCACTTTTTTATAGTTTTTACCAGGTCTTGCAATATGCGCTCGAGCGTTGTAAAAATCAATTATTTAGGCTTCATGTCGGGTGGCATATTTTTGGCGGTTTTTTTTAACAAATGCCAGCTTTAACAGAGGTCCCCTAGTTGCAGCTCATTATATATGAAATCCCCCCAGTCGCACTAAATATTCCCCGTTCATGGCCTCTCGGCCTCAACTCGTTCTCTGGCTTTTGAATGTATCCCAATTCTGGTTCATTATTATTTTTCTTAAGTTCGACAATAATTTTAATCGAGTAATTTCCCCAATTTATTATCTTAGAACTTTTTTGGCTGTCCTGAGCGGTCTTTGTACGTACATCAGCTGAATTTTTTTTAATTAAATGAATAAAATCAAGCAAAGCATCCAGATTATGCTGATTTGTAAGCACAAAATTAGACATTTGCGAATCAAACAAATAATTTGTTCTTTGCACTTTTTTGTTCAATCAAAATGTGGGAACAAATATAAGATATTTACCCTAGAAATTGCGATATAAATTGTAAAGGACACAAGCCATAGACAACGACTAGAAATAAAAGCGATAGAGACAGATAAAAAACACCTTCCTGAGCTGTCAAATTAAACCTTACTCATGTCTGAGTAAGAAATTCGTTTACTTTGTTGTTGAACCTTTACACGTAAGGAATTTTAAATATTTTTTTTTTTATTTTGTTAAAGGAGACCTTCTACATAAGTCGTTTCTCTATGACACAAATCATGTCTAAAAGATCTGTAGAGACTCCCGAATTTTTAAGTGTTCCACCATTTATATTGAAACACTTTTTCGATAATCCGGACTCCACTAATCCGGAATATTCGGTAATCCGGACAGAATTTTGCAGCTCATTGCGTATTCTATTATCCGGATTGATTGCAACTCTATAGTCCGGATTGAATAACACCCGTTTTTATTAATTTTTTTTTATTGAAATCACAGCATGTTTTAAAAATACAGTCATTGCGTATTCTATAATCTGGATTGATTGCAACTCTATAGTCCGGATTTAATAACACCCGTTTTTAATTATTTTTTTATTCAAATCACAGCATGCTTTGAAAAATACAGTTAGAATAGTGTGATATGAGTATGTTTGCACATGCGTTTTTAGTTTAGTATTCATGCAAGATGCCTTCACTAAAAAGAGCACACAAGACTTTATCTATTTTAGATAAAGTAAAAATTGTGAAAATTGTATTTTTTTTATTTAAACTGAACTGTACAAATTAATATTTATGTTTTTATTATAATTTTTAATAAATACATACAAGCGGTAATCCGGATAATTCGCTACTCCGGATTATTGTCTGCAATCAATTATCCGGATTATCGAACTTTTACTGTAATTAATAAAAAAATTTGCATTCTCAAAAACTACTTTGATAATAAGCTTGCAAGTGCACGGCATAAAAAACTGAAGTGGCAAATTGCTTCATTTTGATTTTTGTGCGAAAACAATAAAGTAATTTGTTTTTGTTTTTATTTTGTTATTTCTTAACCCACTAACCACTACAATTAATAAGAGGAGAATTCAAAACAATTGTAGTGGCGAATATAAGAAAAGATAAACTCACTGTTTATTGTTGGTATTTTGTTTTAGCTTTGATGTCGTTGCAAATAAGACTTTTTAAGTGGTTGTAATTCTCATTTGCTCTGCAGTTTTGCTTGATAATATCTTTCGGTTTTCTCAAATTTTTGGGAGAATTTTTCCTGATGCTCTGGCCTTAGCAACCAGTGAAATGAGCATAGAAACTAGATTATCCACAAACAATAAATTTCAGTGTTTTAATCAAGAATAACAATATCCAAAAACTACATTGATGAGTTATTAACTACATTTATTTTCAAACCTTATTCAAAAATGTAGTAATTAGCAAGAATTAATAAAAAACTTGCATATATATATATTTCCAAAACATTTTATTAAAGTAACTTTTTAATTGATAAGCCACTCATAAAAGTAGTTAATTTTTTACTTGACCTTAAACTCGACCACATTAACATAGAAAATAATTTTCTTCAAGAAAACAAAAGTAAGTGTTCTTCAGATTTAGTTTCATTGCATAGTAAAATTTAATGTAAATATCTGTAAATAATTTTCTTCTCACTCGAGTTTAACTACTTGCAAATTTTCACCAAAAAAGTAAAAATGTTCCCCTTTCTAAAAACAAATTTCTTTCTACTGACTTTTTTATGATCGTTAAGATTTTAAGACATTTATAATAAAATCCATTTTGTTTTTATGTAGAACACAAGATTTAACATTATTTGTGGTGCATCCATCATATTATTTCTTTATTTGGAAAGGTTACTGAGATCATTAATTTATTTTTTTTAACCAAAATAATTAACATACTTTTTAATTTAATGTCTTTTTCTATTCTCTGAGAAAAATGACATATTTAGCATTTTTTTCTTTCGGCAATTATTAAACAGTTATTTTAAACAAATTTGTATAATTTAAATGTATTTGTTTGTGAACAAGTTTGTAGCTTAAGTCTTTTGTTTTGTTTCCTTAAATCGTTAAGAATTAAGAAAATATGAATTAGAAATTGGGAGAACGTTTAAAATAGAAATAGGGTCACGAGTTGCTTAAAATATTTTGGTTACTAATTTTGTTTAAAATAAAAAACAATATTTTATATAAAACAAGTAAAAATGAATAGTCGGTCAAGCCCGACAAACAAACAAATTTTTACGAGTGTACCCTATTTGGAACCCATGGGCAATCATGGACCCGCCAGAACAAAATTATGTAATTGAGGTTAAGGGTTATATCTTAATCTATTTGAAAATCGTTTGCCTTTAAGTGATTTTCGGAAAGGGGACTATATCGGAACTGTGACTAGTTTTGATCTACCAGCACAACATTTTGTAAAAGTCATTGCCGCCAATTTTTATATCAACACTAACATTTGTAAGGAAGTTGTAGCATTAAAAGATATTTGCGGGAGTAGTTTTTGTATAAGATTACATAAAAATTTGGTAAGACGATTTAGATTGCAATCAAATAAGTTGGGACCAAATTTAGTCCAAGTCCCAACATATTAAAATGATGTGTTTGCACAAAGACTCAATACCGGAAAAAGCTTTTATGGGGGGGTAGGGGGGTATATGCAAAATTTCGTTCCGATTGTTAACAGTCTTGGTCCTGGTGGGAACCTGTATACCTAATTTAATGAAATTATATCTAAAATTCTTAAAAACTGATTCTAAATCTTTCGGTATACTTTAAGGTGTATCCAGGACCAATATTAAAAAGTGTTATTCTGATATTTTAAAAAAAATTGGAATTAATTTTTGAACAAATAAGAATTGAAAATTTTGAAAGGCAACAATTTTAAGTAAAAGTCTTACAATGAAATAATTTTACTTTAAAATTTTGCAACGAAAAATTTTTAGTAAAATATTTTAAAAACAAATTTTGCGAAGCAAAACGTTTTACATAAAAATTTTGGAAATAGGCGGTTTACATTATTAGGGTTGATATCGATGCGGCTTGAAGCTTGCGGGGTAGTAAAAGTAGAATTGAGAATTAAAGCGAGCACTCTGCCACTTTTCTTTTACATATTTCTTTCTCTCGTATGTTTTGTATGAACAGTGTTGCCAGTTAGAATATTTTCAGCATCATCTAAATCGACAGCCAGCTCAGTTAGTTCCGCAATGTCTTCAGTCATTTCTTCCTTGGCTAACTAAGACATTTTGTTTGTAAATAAATTCTTGTCAGTACTGCCTAGTTAGCATATTAGTTCTATATTCACAATACAATTAGGGACTTTATGGCAATACAAGTACGAATGAATAAGTGCCTGCTTAACGATTTTGAACGTCAACGTTCGCATAGAAAATTACGTTTAAAACAAAAATAAATTTTCGAATTTTGTTTTTGTTTTAAATATAATTTTCTATTCGAACGTTAACGGTCGAAATCGCTGAACAGGCTGTAAATAAAAAGCATTAATTTTTTCAATTTTAAAAGTCACCTCGCTGTTGTAGCAAAAAACTCTTTATGTAAATGCGTGTTGATTTAAGAAACGAATCCAAAAGAGAACGTAAGCATTGTCGCATCAATATCACTCTTAATATAAATCGTCTTAAAGGAACAAATTTTAAGTGAAAAAACGTTTTGTAAAAATTGGCGAAAAAAATATCGGTGATAATTTTGCGAAACTAAAAATTGTTTTTAATTGTAAATGTGGAAAAAAAACAAATTTGCAGTAAATATTTTCCGAAAAACCATTTTCAGTAAAGATTGTAAAGAAAATTTTTGCGATAAAACCTTTTAAGTGAAAATTGGTGGAAGAAATAATTTTGTTGTGAAATTTTTGCAAATAAACAATTTTCAGTGAATATTTTGTAAAGAAACAATTTTTAATAAATTTTGCAGAGAAACAATTTTTAGCGAAAATATTGCGAAGAATATTTTTAGTGACAATTTTAAGAAGAAACAATTTTTAGTAAAAATTTCGTTGAATATATTTCGAAAAAATAATAACTGCGAAACAAACTAGTTCGAGAAGAAACAGTGGGCTAATTCTGACAGTCGTAATTGAATACGTTTTCTACTCGACAGCAATTTTATTTGTAATTCTTTTAGTCGATACTAAACGAAACGAGTTTTTTCAGAGTTTTCATAACACTGAAAAAATAATTTCGATTTGTTTAATGAATTTGAAATAAAACTGCTTTCAAATCGAAAAAGTATTCGATCACGACTGCCAGTTCTAAGTAAAAAATTTCAATCACGACTGCCAGTTCCTAGTAAAAAATTTCCTAAAAAACTTATTTTTGTGAAAATTTTGCGTAGAAACAATTTTACAAAAAACATGAAAATTTTTCGAAGAAAATGTTTTTTTTTTTAAAAAACTGGTACTGAAAATAATGTATTACGCTCAATTATATGAAAAATTTATTGGACTTTTTACCATTTTTTTAAATTTAATCAAAAGTGCTGCGCATGTGAAACTTAAAAAAAAACTTATTTTTCAATTTGTGCTTGTCTGGAGAGGAGCATGGTATTAGAAAAAGTACAGTACATTTGCATTTCTTTTTTAATTAAAAAAAAAAAAAATTATGTTTAGGTTGCCGTAGTCCTCGTTCATATTACGAAACATTTGTCCATAAATTTGCTTTAATTTTCCTTTGATACTGCTTCGTGCAGTGTTTTGCAGCATTTTAAGTATTTTTCTTCTTTTTTTTCCACAAATACAAACTCAAAAAGACTGCTCGTGCACAAAATAAAGTGCACATTTCCATTTGTCATTCCAAGTTCATCAGTAAACTTAAATGTTTCATAATATTGACGAAGACTTACATTTTTTTTCTTACTATTTTTTCCTCTCGGCATACCACTGTGTTGTAGGTTGTGGACTATTTTATTATTTATATAAATTTCATACTACAATAATTATTGTGCGTGGCAAAACTCTGAAAGTCCAATGAGTAAACAAAAACATAGTTATGATGATAATCATCATCAACTCTTTTTTTAATCTCTTTGGATTACATGATTATCTTTTTCGTATTTATAACATTATTGAAGTTTATTTATAAGATTTGTTTTGCAAAAAAATTAAATGAGTTTTAAACTTTTTTTTTTTGAAATTTTGTTTTTTAAGAAAGCTGTGTGGTATTTTTTTTTAAATAATTTCCTTTCATAATAAAAGCTTATAACAACATTTAATAGTAAATAGTATTTTGTTTTAATATTACATCATTAATTTTATTATCCAAAGTCAATTACAATGAATATTTACCGCATATATATTCGATGTATGTGTAAATAAACTCTAAATTTTTTTGATTTCCAATACATAAATATTTTCAGCTTCTACAATTTGTGGCTGTTGCAACTTTATATCTTTATCTTCCTCAAAAAATAAAGAGGAAAAAATGGCTGGCAATAGACAAAATACTCCTTTAATGTTGTATAAGAGGAGAAAGATTGCCACTGCCAAAGAAACAAGACAGACAGACAGATAGACAGACGGACGGACAGATAGAAAAAACAACACATATTAACGTAGCGAAAGTCTTTTCATGGATGTGCATAATATTGAAAGAAAAATAACAAAAAAAAAAAAAAAAAAAATATATGCGAAATTATGAAATTTAAAACATTTGCTAAGTTGCTGTAAGTTGTTGTTGTGCCACTGCACTATGGCTATGAATTTTCTCATCGCCACCAAAACCGCCACAATGTTAATGAACTCTGCCGACTCTTTTTCAAATATATATTCCATCATTTTCATTTTCCATTTGATAAAGTTTTTTTTCTTTTTTTTTTCTTAACTTCAGAAAATGATACAGGAAAAAGTTTTTTTTTTCTTCTTTCCATTTCTTCTTATTGTTTTTTCTAATAACTCATCTATTGCAACCGTTAATTTGTAAGATTCATGTAACTAAAAACATGTTGGAATTGCATTTCTGCTATTGAAAATGAAAATTCATTTTCCCAACTTTGCCGCTTCTTCTTAGCACAAGGGAAAGGGAAAAAAACATATTTTTTTTGTATTTATTGGCTATAGATTGATTTGATTGAATAATGATTGGAATTTGATTGAAGTTTAAAGGTTTACAGTTGGTTGCTTGGTTGGGAACAGAGAAAAAAATCGTTGTTTAGATGAATGGAAAGGGGGAAATCGGAAAAGGTCAAAGATAGTATAATAATTTACAAAGTCACAAATGAAAATTTTAAGGGAAAACTCGTAAAAAAAACAAGTAAAAGTGATGTTTTATCAAATAAATGTTTAAGTGAAAAGTTTTCGAAGAAACAATGGCCGAAAAAAATTTTTAATACTATTTTTTAAGAAAATTTTGCTAAGTAGATATTTTGCAAAACTATTTTAAGTGAAAATAATGTGAAGAAAAAATTGTGAGGTGAAAATGTTGCGAGGAAACAATTTTTAAGGAAAATTATGAAGCAACAATTTCTAGTGACATTTTTCGAAACACCAATTTTAAATAAACATTTTTCGAAGATTGGTAAAGTGACCCGAAAAAAATTGAAATAAACATTGAATAGAAATTTTTGTAGTAAAATTTAACAATTTCGAAAAATTAACTGCCTGTTCATCTATTTCCGAACAAAGACTGTGTTCGCCTTACTTACATTTAAATCCAAAACAAATTATAAAATATTGTTTTTGTTTTACATGTAAGTTAAGCGAACGAAGTCTTCGTTCGAAATCGATGAACAGGCCATTAACGAAAACATTCAGTTTTTATTCAATTCAAGTATTAAATGAATTCGATTCAAATAAAAAAATACTGATTTAAAATTTTATATTTAAAATTTATCAATCAGCCATGTTCTAAAAATCGCACGATTAGAAACCAGATTTATTTTATATTGTTCTAAAACTCATGCGTTTTGCTTGCGATCTGCCATAGTTTTAGCATAGTTAGCGAGGTCATGCAAGTGACGCTGGGTTAATTTTTTGCATGGGCAACTGATAATAGTTTTGAGTTAACCCGGTGAAATTTTAGGCTGTTGATACTAGGAGGCGTTGAACTAAGTATCTAGGAGTTTTTCTCCTCTTTGTCTGGTGCATATGGCCTTCTTCGTACATTTATATCTAGGAGTTTTT
Source organism: Pollenia griseotomentosa (assembly GCA_963931875.1). Lineage (NCBI taxonomy): Eukaryota > Metazoa > Arthropoda > Insecta > Diptera > Polleniidae > Pollenia > Pollenia griseotomentosa. The sequence continues at coordinate 210,937,131 of OZ007560.1, forward strand.
TGGACGGGGAACGGGAAGATACTCTAGTAGAGACAAAAAAAGGACTCAGTGCCGACCTTACTTGCAGATCATTACTAAGTAAGAGCCGAGGACTCAAACCATCTGTAGTTTGTTGGCTATACACATCAGTAGGGAGACCCATTCTTATATATCTTAGACATTTAGACAAAACATCTTAAGTTGACATAAGATAGCATAAAAGTTAAAAAAAAAACTCGGTGAAAAATCATTTTTATTAAATAATAAAATAAACCAAAATTTAAAAAAAAAATTTCGTCTATAATACAAAATTTTAAAAACATAAGCAAAAATGTTTTTTGATTGGAAGTTCGTATGATAAACAGCATTTTTTCAACTTTTTAAATTTGACTTAAGATGTTGTGTCAAAATGCCACAGATATAGATGCTGTGTTTGTTGGAGGGCACTGGAACTGAAAAGTCGGAACAATCTTTTATCTTAGGCACAGGGGACACCGTATGTTATTCTACATTTTCCAGCCTATAGAGGAGTATATGATAGGAATGGAGGCCGAAAGTCATCTTAGATTGAGGGAGCTAGGTCCAATGGGAAATTTCACGATAGGTCACTCGCCGGTCTTAGATGAGATTGGCTTTCATGGCTGTTGCATGGGCTAACCCGGATCCACCGACAATGGAGGCACTAGACTTCACTTTGGAAATTGGTCTAAGGTTGCGTTATTGGAACAGTTTGTCGGTTCAGGGCAGTTTATATGATGCATTTGCCTACTTTGAGGGTCTTGATGTTAAAAGTTCATACAGGCTTACTGATAACTGCATTGTATTTTAGGAGGAGATTCTGGGCAATTTAATATTGTTATGATATCGGTATTTTAGAGTATATTCGGATAGCCAGGCTACGCTTAAGGCCTTGTTGAACTATCTCGTGAATTTCACCCTAGGTTAGGATTGGAGGAAAGCTCTTAGGGAAATCTTGGAGAAACAAGTGGTAAGGCTATGCTAGATACCGGGGCATGGCAACGTCACTAGCAACAAAATGGCCGATGAATCCAATGGATGATGCACTGAACTAATTGTGCCTGAAGGAGTAAAACGGATTGTGGAGTATCACGGACGTTGTGACCGATGTTTAAGATGACCGACTCTTATTCACTTCTAAGCAGTAGTAAGGTCTGTGTTTGGACTATGATATTTATTTTCACAGTCTGCTGCGTGATAGGCAGGATGACAGTGATACTGGAATCTGTTACGTTGAATTTGTATGGAATGTGGGAGGACACAGAGAAGATAAGAGACTGTTGAGCATATTCTGTTTCACTGGCCTAGGTTGAAAAAAGCAGGCTGAAATGGATAAATAGTATGTTCAAGGGAGATTAAAGTGAGATTCGTTCTGGGGGCTCGAAGATCTGATAGGATTCGTAATGGGCATTATATGGCTGTATCCCAGATGGGAACTTTTGTGGATATGTATTATGGTCAGACTCTATCTTCTACTATTTCAAACTTCTTATGCTTTTATCATTTTTCTTTTTTTTCACAATAGGCGTCACTGGTCTCTGGTTGAAGGCATCATTTGCACCAGCATTCTGGTGTAAAGCAAAATTTTAACTTTCTTTAACGACCTTAATTATTCGAATAAGAAATTAGACATTCCAAAAGAGTTTGACAAATTAAATGTGCTCTTTTACTTAAATTCAAGACTTTTATCTTGATAATTTTGTTTTTAAACTAAATAAACGATTAAATTTGGTTTTTCTAATTACAAGAAAATTTAAAAAAAAAATTTACAACATGGTAATTTTTTAATAAAAGTTCATTTAATCGAATAAAACCTGCAATAATTGAGAATTCAATGTTGAAAAAAACAGCTATTTTTTTAAAACTAATTTTGATACTTTCTTTAACGCAATGTTTGACCCGTATAATCTAAAAATTATCAAAGACTTAAGGCATTATCGAATAATTGTTCGAATAAAAAACTGAATTTAAAAAAAAAATTTGCAAAAAATTTAATTATACTTTTTGTTGATATTCGTTGAACTTAAGAGCAACTAAAAATTAATGTGTTGTTTCCAGGTGACAAGCAGTTGATTGTGTAGTAAAATTTATATCAAAAGCACTCACTGATAACTCATCTGATTCTAGAGCTGTTATTCATAAGATTTTATATCTTGTTGCTTTAGAAAGGCAATTATTAATAATTAAATACAAATACCAAAAACTTAGTGATTTTTATTAAAGTTTTTCTACACAATCAATTTCCTGTCACCTGGAAACAACACATAAGTTTTTTTCAAGAAATGTGAAAAAGTTTTGTTTCGAATGAAATTAAAAAAAAGTTGCATTAGACTTTAACAAGTTTTTAATTTTAAAATGAGGAATTAGATGGCGTATCTTTTAGACATGGTTTATATCTCTTAAAACATTTAAAACATTGAAAATGTTAAACAAACACTTGTCATTATTCATTATTACTCACTTAAGGGCCAAATAAACCACACAAACGGTTATACGAAAAAATGAAAAATGTATGAGGCATGTTTGCGTGAATATTAAAACATATTGTTCTTGTTGTCAAACTACTTTTGTCGTTTATTTGGCTAACACCCAAGTTAGTTTTTTGTTTCATACATTTTCAAATTTGCTTAAAGTTTTGCATTTCATCTTTAGTTTGCAAAATGCAGCTTCAAATTAACTAAAATATTTTAAACACTTTTGTTCATTAAAATTTCCCTATCAAATTCATCAATAATTACCCTACCAAATCACTTAAAACCATAATTAATTATTAAGAGAAACAAATTAAAATCTAAAAAACAAGCTAAAAACCATTTATCAAATTAACTGCAACATAGTTGCAAGCAAAATCTACCCGTTGATTTCGAAATATTTAAATAACAGACCTTTAACAGTAAAGTGCCAATTTAACAATCAGTTTGTGGCACATCAATAAAATAAAAGAAGCAAAAAAAAAACGCAAAAGAAAAAACAATCTCATTCTTGGGCAAACAAAACGAGACAGAAACGGGAAAGAAAAAAAGATAAATTGACCAACACACTGGCCCAACCAACAATGAGCAATCAATGATGCTAATGGAGTAAACACGCAATTTTTCCAAGACCCACCACCATCAGAAGCAAAAGCCACAGCAAATCAAAAAAAAAAAAAAACCATAAAACATGCTGAAATAGCAAAACTACAAAATGGTACTTCTTCTTTTCTTTTAAGCAAAAAAAAAGAAAAGAAAAAATAACGTTCCTCAATAGAAAAATTGTTTTATTTTCTTTTCCTTAACTTACCGCAAAACTATAATGAAAAATGATTTTATGATATAAAAATAGTTCTTAGCTTTTAGACGTTTGAAAGCCAATAGAATTATTATAGTTAAAGCAAATGCTTTAGTTTTTATTCTCAAATTATAGAGCCGTCAAAGAAAGTAAATGTTTGTGTAAAGTTTTCTTTTTTTCGGTGCAAAAAGCTAGTAATTTTAAAAGCTAAAACCCAAATTGAAATTAATTATTACAAAGTAAGAGTAATGGATTTGGTTTTTGTTGTTTGTTGTTTGACGGTGGCGTGAAATAATTCTTTATGGGATTTTCTCACACACAAAAACCAATTCTGGTCAGAAAACTTTTGAATATATAAGAATTGTGTTTTAAATATTCGTATAATTATTCATTATAATTGTTTGTTGAACATTTTAAAAGCGTTCATATTTTATAACATTAACGAAAAATAATATTTAAAGCACGTTTTCTAAATTAAAACGATTTTTATTCTTTCAGCGATGAAAGCTTATGGCTTTTAGTCGAATAATTGTTTAGTAAATTTGTTAGAATTAACCTGTTTCAGACTATGCGGCATGTCCCTGCAAGAATATTCGTATTTTATTTTGTTGTCCCTACGTATTCGTTCAGACGTAACGTTTTTTTGTAGTAAGCTACAACCTACAATTTGACGTTTGAGTTTTCAAATTTAACTATTCAATTTTAAACATTTTTATAAATCATATTAAAGAGGAACATCATACTATTGCTTGATTTTTCATTTCATGTGACATTTTTACCCCGCAAGCGCGTCTACACACTTCGTCTTCGTCTTCGTCTTCGTCTTCATCTTCAATTTTCTGTTTTATGAAATATTTCTGTGCGACATGTCGCATAGTCTGAATCAGGTAATCAAGTAAAAACTTAAAGTTAAAAATTTTTTTTTTATCAAATTATTTGGATAATTTATTCGATTAATTATTCGAATAATTTTTCGAATAATTATTCGAATATATAAAATAAGCCAAAATAAAGCCGTAATTTTAATACTGAAAATAAAAGACATTTTTTAGGATTTATTCTTTTTATAAAAGTTTTTTTTTTTTTTTTTTGCTTATTAAATCATCATATCGCTAGCTCAATATTAAAATGATGTATTTAAAATCGCAAAAATCAGTCTACTATTTCCAAATAAAGTAACTTAACAAAATTTTGTTAAGCAAGGTGGCCAGGAACTTGTCTCTGGATCAACACTTAAAGTTGTAATCTGTCCCATACGACCCTAAAACACTACTAAATTGAAATAACTAATTTACATACAACCTTGTCATATGGAGACAGCTATATATAAAAATATATGCACTAAAAATAATTATTGTTCACTGGCTCAAAATAACGTTAAAAAAATTTGAAGACTGAAATGATTTTAATGCTTCTTCTTCACTTTGCAAAGTTTTCGCTAAAGTAATGAAATTTAGCACTAAACATCACAAAAATGTTTAATATTTCGACTAACATGCTAAAATGTTTGTCCAAACTGAAAACACCCGAATTAACAACATAAAATATTTGTACAAACGTAAAATTTTTCCTTGTTTGCTTGTTTGTGTCGTTTATTTTGTCCCTTAGAAAAAGTTTATAATTTTTTAAAATTTCATCATTTGCACGTGCTGTTGAACTCTATATTCGTTAATGGTGATTTGGCAAAATAGACAGAAAAAAAGACAGCCATTAGACAGATGCAGCTTCAACAATATCAATTGTTGATGTTTGAAAATTCCTATTAAAATGCACTTTATTCAGCGATTGGTTTTATTATTAAAAGCAGGAGTTAATTGAGCACTCCAAAGGGGCTATATTAATTAGCCTCCAGTCTATTTAAGTTTAAATAAGTGGAACATTTTATATTTCCAGTTAAGAGTCTTGAGCAGGAAACTAATTTTCTTAGTTTAAATAAGACTTCCAATTTAAGTTTATTAATTACTAACAATTAGCTTCACTTAAAGCAAATTTTTCACTTTTAAACATTCAAAACTGAGTTGAAATTTTCTGTTCCTTATTTTTCAAGTGTCATCTGTTTGGCCAGTGCTTAATTCAGTTTTTTCTTTATTTAAAGGTGTCTTCAGCTGGTTTCTTTGTTTTAATTTTTTTTGTTTTTATCATTTTATATATTTCTATAACTTTTTTCAATGTTAAAACCTTAACATTAAAAAAGAATTACAAACAAATTTTTACAAAAATATATAAGAAAGAAAAAAAAAAGACTTGAACCTTGTTTTGTTTTCATTGTTCAATTTGTAGCTGATGTTGGTGGGTTTTTCGTTGTTGTTTTTTCTTCCTCTAAAAACTTAGTCATACTACATATTTAAAGCCATAAGCCGAAATGCAATTTCCTTTTAATAATGTTGCAAAAAGCAGAAAAAACCGAGGCATATTGTTTTGTGGTTGTTGGCACTACTAACATTTGCATGAGGTTGTCTATCTAACAAAGACAAGTGCAGTCAAGCGAAATAAAAATTTAGCGATTTTTTTTTATAGCAATTTTTGTATTTATAATTTTATGCCATAGTTTTTAAATTATGCAGTTTTTCTTTTTTTGGCCCTAACAATAACAACTAATTTTTCATTATGAAAATTGATTGTTTTTAAAGGAAAAAAAGCAGATTTGTAGAAACAGTTTTTAAGGTTAGAAAAATAATAGATAATTTTAATGGGGGGTTTTTTTTTATTAAATATAGAAAATAAAACGTTTTGTTTGAAATTTAAGTAAAGTTTTTTTTGTTTTATTTTTTGATATTTTTCATAATATAATACATAGTTTAAAGTTCGTTGTTAAAGTCTTTTGTTTTTCTTAAATGAAAGACCTTAAAAACTGTGTTGCTTCTGTTGTTGGTCTTTTTAATGCATTTACTCTCACTCTTTCCTTGTTTTATTATAATTTCTTTGTATTAGTTTTTCTCTTTTCTCTAGATGTCGTGTTTATGTTGGCCAGCTGTTTTAGGCCAGATTTAATGCAGCATGACATGATTGTTTACAGTGTTAATTGAAAACGAAAGTGCAAACATTTCATTAGTCATTTTGTCCACAATACAATAAAACACATACACACACACATATATATTTTTTTTCTACTTACTTAATCAAATATAGACTACATTTTATTTAATCCACTACATTTATACTTGGTTGGGTCTTTCTTTAGCTCTAGATATTTCATTTGTGGTTTTGTTTGAAAGAAAAATAGAAATAAAGAAAGAAAAAAAAGACAAGCAAAAAATAGAAAATGTTTCCGTGTTTAATTAAGAAAATTATTGACATTCGGTTTTGTCATGAAAAAGAAGTGCAGTAATGCGTGACAATTAGACCAATGAAAAGAAAAGAAAACAAAATTAATTCAAGCGACCAAAACAAAATATAAAACAAAAAGCCTCCCAAAGCTACAAAAATAAGATCAGAGAGCTTAAGAAGTGAAGTTGCTGATGATGATAATAATTAGCTTACATTATTATGGTAATCAAGTAAAAGTTTCCAAATAGCTAATGATGCATGCCATAGTGGCTAAAATAAATGTTTAGAAACTATAACATTCAGAAAAGAAAAAAGGAAAAATACTTAAATGTGGGGTAAATAAATAAAATTGAGAAAAGATAAGGAAAAAAGTAGAAAACAAAATATAATTGCGATTTAATATCAAGCCAAAGAAAAACCTGCAAGAAGCATTAAGAAATCGTACTTAATTAAAAAAAAAAAAAACAGTGGAATATTTTATGAGCGGACACCGAAGGCAATTTGTCCGTATAAGGCGGGTGTCCTCTCAAACGAACTCAATTCTTTTGTTAAGAAGGCTGCCGGGACTAGGTAAAAATATCCTTGTGGAGGGTAGTGTCCGCATAAGAACTGGGTGCGCTCATTAAGCGAAATTACACTGTATTTAGTATTTTATGCAACTTATTTGCCTATACGAATAAAGTATAGTTTTTGTCCTTTTTTTATAAGTATTTTAAAATTTTAAAGCAAACATGCACAACACAAATTATACAATTAACTAGCTGTTTGGTCCCGGCGCTGCTCGGAATTTCCAAATAAAAATAAAAAAATAAGAACTGGAGAATTTTTTTAATAACTTGACCGCAGGTCGATAGTGCGAGTCAAAACTTTATATCAGGAAACTTGTTTTTGTTTAGTAAATATGTTTTGTGAGTTTCAGCCAAATCGTACCATAAATTAAAAATATTTAAATACCACAACAACAGAGCCACCTATCGGGATTTAACTTAAGAGAAACCTGGTTCCAGAGTTTTTTTTTTGTCCAAGCTTGATGTCAATAGGTCCAGCGGTTCTTGAGTTTTAGGAGTGCATACAGGGCACAAACGTTTTTATATATATAGATAATGCAATTATTCGGTTTTTATTTGAATACTCAGTAATCGGTTTTTTAATAAATTGTCTTTTAATCGCATAAGAATGTAGCAAACATTTTGAACCGTACACAAATAGAAAAATGCATCTTCAAATTGATGTTGCCTTAAGATCAGAATTGTGACATCAATCGAATGACGAACGTCATCATACAATTTTGTCGTATTTTATGCGTCATCTATGCTGTAACTACAGTGACATCAATTCGATGCCGCGCTTTGAGTATTATTAAAATTATTTTCATGCTTTAAAAGTAAGACAAAAAGCAAAAATTCCCATATTTTATTAGTTTAAATTATAAAGTTAAAAACTTCAAATTTTCAAAGTAGAATGCTTACGAAAACCAAATCGGGCTGCTGGTGTTTTATAATTGAGAGTTATTCGTAAACAAATGGCGGAATAAAACAAAAGTAAAACAAACATGTGTAACGGGTTAGTAAATAATAATATTCTCTCACTTTGACTTAAGTCAATCCCAATTATTCAATTTAATGACAGTTTAATAAATTGAGCCCAATGAGTCCTTTCTCCGATGTTGCTAAGTCATTGCACTGATGACATTTTTTGTAATCTGACTCAGATTCGTAATTTCTGTCATGCCGATGTACCATCCTATTGACGAGATAATTAAAATTTGATGACAATTTGGGCAAATGATGTTAAGGCTGTCATAAAACTGTCATGGGGATAAAAACGATGACACTTATTATAGTACTGATGTCAAAATACATCAGGGTTATGAGGCATTTTCTATTAGTGTATTATCAAATTTTAAAGCAAAACTCGAAAAATAAACTTTTAAGATAACTCTGGTTTTAAATAGATTAAGTTATCTGATTATTTATCTATTTTATGGGCAGTAAAAAACAAAAAAAAAAAAAAGAACAAATTCGAATAATTTTTTTTTTTGATAATACTTTAAGCTTTTCGATTATTCGACTTTCAATCGTGAATTAATGTGGCTAAAGCTTAAGAGCCGTTACACTTTAATTTGAAAGCACAAACAAAAACAATAAATTTTGTAATTTTTTTGATTGCTCGGTTTTTTAATCGTATCATTTTTCAATTATACAGTTTTTTAATCTCATTATTGAACAACTGTATTTTAAGAGGCGCATTAAAATTTAAAATATAGTTGTCATTATGTTAAGGATGCTTGATTTGAATGTCTGCTAAGTTTTTTTTAATTTTGTATTAAATTTTTAAATCGAAGTATTTGGTTTTGTGTTTGATGTTTTAACGAATAATTATTTAAATAAATTAAAAAAAAACTAAATATTGGCATTTTTTCGTATTTTTTTTTTGGGGTTTTTTTTAATCATTTTTCTAAAAACTCTTATTTTTTTTATTGTTTTTTCCGATTATTCGGTCAATCGTTTAAAAAAGTTTTCGATTATTTGTTTTAAATATATTCAAATAATTGTGAAAAATTATTTAAAGTTTAGCTTAAATAACTTTAAACTGATCTTAGGAAATTAAATTTTTAATTTTCAATTTTATGTTGTTTGAAATTTTTATTCGATTATCCGGCTGTTTTTGTAAAAACTTTGAAAAAATTAATAAGAAAACCAACAGATTTGTCTAACTTTGATGGATTTTGTTTGAATACGGGGAATTTTCCAGATTTTTTTTTGTTGTTCGGCTTGTTATTCGAAAAGTGTGAAAAATTATTCGATTATTTATTCGAGTATTTTTTTTTTTGAAGGCACTAAAAAATGTTTAAATTTTTAACAAATAAATATTTTGTCCTTATAATTAATTTATCGTTTTCATAGTTGTTAAAAATTAACTGTTTGTCCAATAATACCGATCGTTAACAGTCGTACAGAACTTAAAACAGAAAAAAATATTATTAAAAGTGGGATTTTTTAATAGAAATTTTCTGTGCGACCATTAACATTCGAAATTATGAAAGTAAGTCAAAGAAAATAATCCAAAAAATTTTACGCCATTTTTTTTAATTTAATAGAGAAAACCGTTTTTTGGTTATTTAACTTGTTTGTTAGAATAATTAGTATACGGCAGACTTTTGTCTTTTAGTTCAGAGGCTTTGAACCCGCTTGGTTTTTAACTATTCGGTTTACTAGATTGCGATCTTTCCCATTGGGCAAAACTTAATTTTTTTTTAAGTTTTGCTAAACTTGAAGAAATATGCCAATTTGTCAAATTAATGTTGAGATGTTTTTATTTCGCTAGCTCAGGTTTTTCAAAAAACTTGTATTGCACAATGTTAGTTGTAAGTCACACCTTAACGTCAATGTGATGTGACACCGTTTGACTTCTTTCTTTGGGGATATTTAAAAGAAAAAGTGTACGTCAACAAGCCGAGAACAATTGAAGAGCTAAAGATGAAATTAAGCGCCACATTAACGACATTAAACCTCAATTATGTCTCAAAGTTATTGAAAATATGGACCATCGAATAGAGGTATGCCACTGAAGCCATGGCGAGCATTTGGCCGATATTTTGTTTCACTCATTATTGCCGTAGATCCTTTTAACATATTAAAAATTATTAAGATAATTCTCTGAAAACTTTTTGTTTTATTGACAATTAACATCGTGCGTTTTAGTTGGACCACCCTTTATTAAAAAAAATATAAAAAACACCTTTTTGTTTTTAAATTTTATTATTTATTTATTCCGAAATTTCGACCAACTTCGTCTGTTGCTAATATACTAAGTTTTATTCACTGAATTAAATTTAGTGAATTAAATTTGTTTTTATAAATGTTAATTTAACGAGCATACAAATAACATTTAAAATAAATTTTTTAAATAATTTCAAAAATAAATTCATCATCATCATCTAAAATCCGGTTAAACTAGATAATAAAGACGTCGTTTAATATTTTGCATAATTAAAAAATTCTTATACTTTTTCATAAAAGATTAACTAATATTTTTTATGCATTTAAAAGTTCTTTTTTAAGAAATACTGAATTTTTAAGTTTTTGTTTCGAATGTACGTTTTTCTCAAAGAAACTCACTAACACCTAATTAAAATAAATAGATAAAAACATGTATAAAAATAACCAAAACAAAAAAAGATGAATCGTAAAAGAATGAAATAACAATTTTAAGAGTTACACAATCGAGTTTGTTGCTGAAGTCTTTTGTTTTATATACCAGCAAACGCAGAATTTTGTCTATGTGAAATGTCAAACAATAAGAAAAAAATTAATATAAATAATTTTTTGTTTGGATTTTTGTTTATATAAGAGTTAGAAAGTTTATTCTTTATTTCTTTTAAAAATAAGTTTTAAAATTAGGGGTAATAAACGTTCTCATTTTGATTTACGTCTAAGAGGCGTAACGATGGTTCTTTTATTCTTGAGTTAAAATTTGTTAATAATTTTGTAATGAATTAAAAATATTGTTGGTTCTTTGTATTTTTTTTCGAATAATAAAAAACTACGTTATAAAACTGATGGGTAACCAAAGCAAAGAGTAACAAAATTGTGTGTTTTTTTAATTTTAAAATGCTGGTGAGACTTATGACGGTTTATAAAGGAGCTAAAATGTATACTTAGTTACACATTTAGAACTTGAGGGAATTCACAGTTATTTCCAAGTCAAATATCGGCTTTGTGTTAAGTTATATATTAATATTAAGCTGAATTTAGCTAACGTTAATCAATGTAATTTGAGCTTCAAAATAAATTTTCATCAGGATATAAAAAATAAACAAAAAAAATACAAAGCAAATGAGCTTAAGTTTTCAAGACAAACTCTTGACAAAAAGTACTAAAAACAGAAGTAAGAAAGAAACATGTAAATAAAACTGATAATCAATTACAGCAAATTTCGATTGACTATAGAATGGCAGGCGGCGCAGTGGCGCAAACGATAAAACGGCAAAGAATTCTGATGATGTGAATGTGGTTGTTCTCGAAACATTTAAATGCTGGCAGGTCCAAACCACAGATGCCGTATAAATCTTCTCTCTAAAATTGCTTTAAGACAAACAAATCTCATTTGGATGTAAAGGGTGGACCAAACAAAACGCACGATGTTTATTGTAAATAAAATAAAAAGCTTTCAAAGAATTATTTTAACATTTTGTTTTATTAAAGAAGGATCTATGACAATTATGTGTGAAACAAAATATAGGCCAAATGCTCGCCTGGGCTTCGGTGGCATACCTCTATTCGATAATCCATCTTTTCAATGACTCTGAGATATAATTGAGGCTCAATATCGTTATTGTGCCGAATTATCTCTTTCTTTGGCTCTTGAATCGTTATTGGCTTATTGACGTACACTTTTTCTTTTGAATATCCTCAAAGAAAAAAGTCCAACGGTGTCAAATCACATGATCGTAACGGAAAATTAACATCGCCACGACGTGAGATAACACGACCATTGAATTTTTCGCGCAAAAAAGCCATTGTTTCGTTGGCTGCGTGGCAAGTAAACACATCCTGTTGGAACCACATATCAATTTCTGGCCAGTAGAAGTCCGCTATCATCTCGCGATGATAACGGCCCGATGTCACTGCCAGCCCATAAATCGCACCAAACAGTCACTCTTGGTGGATGCATCGGCAATTCAACAATCTTTCGTGTATTCTCATTTGTCTAAATTTGGCAATTCTGCTTGTAAACGGTCGATTTTGCTGACCAAAAAATCATGAAGTCCACGAAATGCATTTAAATTTAAACTCCCATTTTCGTAAAAGGCTTTAACAATCTTAATGCACTTATTAATTATGTACCTCTCCATGATTGAATTCGTCAAAGACTGAAACAAAGTTATGTCAAATTAAGTTGGTTAACTTGACTCACAATGAACATCGTGCATTATGGTTGATCTACCACATAGATATCTAGATAATATTCGAAATAACATAATTTTGCTGGGATTACTCTTCAAAAGTTGTCTGTATATACTGTGATGTAGGGTATCAAATAGCCGGGCTTGACCGACTATATTTTCTTCCATATTTTTCTTCTTATTTTATATTTTTTGCCACTTTAATTGAATTTTAAAAACACAATAAAGTTCACTGTCCCTTAATTGCAAAAAATTCAGATTTTTAGCTTTTAAAACAAAAAGTTTTTTTTTCTATTCTATTTAATGGGGGAAAAAGTTCAAAAAACTTTAGCACGTCATACAGAAATCGTATTAATGATAAATTTTGTATTCCCTTAAATAACTTTGATAATATACTCGCATGTGCCCGTGCAGAAAACTGAATTGGCAAATTGGTTTTTTTGTTGTTTTCTTACGAAGACAATAGAATGAAACAATTTGTTTTTTAATTTTGTTTTTTCTTTTTACCCACTTATAACTACAATTCGAGTCGGAAAGAACCCAACCAATTGTAGAGGGATGTAAGAAAAGATAAACTCACTGTTTATTGTTGGTGTTTTGTTTAAGCTTTGATATTGTTACTTACAAGTAAGACTTTGAGTGTTTAAAATTCTTATTCGCTTTAGGGTTTTATTTGTATAATATTTTTAGCTTTTCTAAAATCTTAGGAAATGGTTTCCTGATGAGCTGGCCTAAGCAACCAGTGAAATGCGCATAGAAGCTAGCTTTCCCTCAACAATAAATTTCAGTGTATTTATCAAATATGGAAAATTGGGAATTTAGCACGTCATACAGAAATCGTATTAATGATAAATTTTGTATTCCCTTAAATAACTTTGATAATATACTCGCATGTGCCCGTGCAGAAAACTGAATTGGCAAATTGGTTTTTTTGTTGTTTTCTTACGAAGACAATAGAATGAAACAATTTGTTTTTTAATTTTGTTTTTTCTTTTTACCCACTTATAACTACAATTCGAGTCGGAAAGAACCCAACCAATTGTAGAGGGATGTAAGAAAAGATAAACTCACTGTTTATTGTTGGTGTTTTGTTTAAGCTTTGATATTGTTACTTACAAGTAAGACTTTGAGTGTTTAAAATTCTTATTCGCTTTAGGGTTTTATTTGTATAATATTTTTAGCTTTTCTAAAATCTTAGGAAAAGGTTTCCTGATGAGCTGGCCTAAGCAACCAGTGAAATGCGCATAGAAGCTAGCTTTCCCTCAACAATAAATTTCAGTGTATTTATCAAATATGGAAAATTGGGAATTTAGCACGTCATACAGAAATCGTTTAAAATTTGTTTTGCTACTGTTTTTTTTTTATAAGAAAGTGTAACCTATGAATAGTACTTTCCATTAAATTTAACCCCTTATTGTACTAAATATCATTTAGTTCTTGAATATTCTTAATAGACCCTTAAAAACTCAGTTTTTTTTTTATCAAAATTTGTTTTGTTTCTCTTAAATTAAATTTAAGTATTTATTTTGAAATTCTATTCATATTTTATCTGCAATTTTAATGTCACTTAAGCTGAGTTTGCGTCATCTGTATTTTTTGTGAAGTAGACTATAACGTCAACGTTTGGTTGTTAAAAAAAATAAAATTTCATATAATACATTTGTTTCATTTTACATTATTGTAGTGGATTTTGTGCGGATTCTCAACAATATGCAGTTTTAGTTATTTTGCATAAAGCACAACAACAGCAGTCACAACAGCAAAAACGTACAAAAAAAAAAACTTTTCACATGACTAAATATGTAACACCCTCATTTAGAGACAAGGTTTCAGGTCTTCGTGTATGAATTTGTTATTGCCAGTTTTTTTGGGGTGACATCAAGTAGTCACCTTTGAGCTTCGTTTGACACATGTGTGCATTATATTCTTCATATACTTTGCATATACAGGAAACATTATGTTTTTTTTTTCAACATATTTTTTAATTTTATTACATGAGTCATTTGCCAGTGTGTTGTGTTTTTTTTTACATAAAAATTTTTGCAAATTTTTTTATGTTTTAATTTTTCTTTTAAGGGGTTAAACAGATAATGAAATTTCATATGTTTTAAGTTAAAATTTAAGTGGGAAGAAAAATTTTGAGTTTGTAGATGAATATTCAGTGGTTTTGACGTATTTTACATTTGCTAGTAGCTGTTAGGAAATATCGACTTTCGAACCAAAAAGATAATGTTTTTTGTGTTCTATAACGAACAATATAGAATAGTATATTCACTGCCGTTCACCAAGAGTAAGAGTCAATTATGTTAAAAATATAGGTTTACAATAGAGATATGGCCAATAATGGATGATTCTTTTCAATTTTTGTTGTTGTTGTATTATGTGCTGTTTTCACACCCAAGTGATTGAACGTGTAGTAAAATTTTTATGAAAAACTCTAAAAAAACTGAGTGCTTTTCATATAAATTTTTCCAACCCGTTCAATGACTTGTCTTGTGAAAATAGCACATTAAATTTATTTGTGACAATTTTTCAATTTGTTTATGGTTTTGTGCTATTTGATTTTTATTTGACCAAATTTCATAATTGTATCGTTACGATTTAATACACGTTTAAACCAGCAAGTAACTTTACGATGAGAATTTTTTTTATGGGAGAGTAACTATAAAGACGGAAGTTATTTTCTTAAGAGCTATAGTAAATTATGATTATCTCATCATAAAAGTTATCTGAGTGATTTGTAGTCACATAAAACAAATGTTAGCCAAAACTCATGACAAAACTTATAATTCGCTAAAGATATAATTCGATAAAGATTATAATTCGATAAAGATTTCTTAGAGCAAGTCACCTTAAACACATGAAATAAAGATTTTTACAATGTAGCACCCCTAGGGGAAAGGGAACTCACACCAAACTTGTCACGTGACAGTTCTGAAGTGGTAGGGACCGGTTCTAGTTCTAACTCTTTATATGAAGGGGACTTGACACTTTAACACCTTTTTAACACTTTGTAACTGGACACTGAAATATACTATTGGACACATATAATTTCGGTTAATTTAATGCCTCTCGCAGATATTGTCCCGAGTGAACAGGTCGCAAACTAACCAAATGCCTAGCCAAAAATATGTCAATTTACCAACTCCTAGGCCAACAACATGTTAAGAAAGATTCACTTAAAGTTAGAGAAGCAGAAAGAATCTGTCACTAACCGCACAAAATCCAGTCGCATGACTAATTTTTTGTGTCAATAATCTTTCGTGTGGAGTAACTACATTTTAAACATATGATCACCAGTTGAGTGATACGTCTTGTTTTCACCTATAACATTTTGTTACTTTTTGTTATAATATTGTATTCACTGGTCACCGGATAACAGCTGCTTAAAGAACAATTAACACAAATTTTCCGCAGGAGCTTAACTAAGTGTACTGATTACAATTATAACTACACCACAATAGTGGAGTAGGTATTATGTGTTTGTAATGCTGAACATAAAAAAAATATTGGTTGTAGACCTTTTTTATATTCCGATAGACTCAGTATCCCTTTCTGAGTCGATCTAATAAAGTCCGTCCGCCTGTCAGGCTGGCTTTTTGTGAATTTATTTAAAGCTTGTGCGCAAACTGCAGTTTGCAATTTTAAAGATTATTTCATGACATTTGTTACATGAATTTCATTTGTCATAAGGTCGGAACCTACTGATAATGGGGGGAATAGCTTCATAATTTTAATATTATAGCCAACGGCTAGCGTTAAAAGTCGATGATTATCGACTATCTTTGCCCTGCATTGGATAATATGGACGGCAACGACAATACCTCTCATGACACATTAAGCACTCTGCAAACCGATTTAAGGGCATGGTCATTCTACGTAGAGATAATGTGATTTTGTCACCGACATCGTGCGACTTAACCCCGTTTAGGCTTTTCTTGTGGGGGTTTCTTAAGTCGCAGGCCCATACGAGTTATCGACAAGCCGCAAAGCTTCCTTAAGTCAAAATAATCCTTGCCAACGGTCAAATTCAGCCTGAATTATGCTCCGGAGTCATGGAAAATAAGACATTTCGGATGCGCGCCTACCAGCAAAGCCGTGGTGGGCATTTTTAATCCCTTTGTTACTTTAAGGCCACCTTGCATATACTTTTTTTAATTTTTCGATCGGAACAGGCCTAATATACTCATGCACCACTTTTGGTGCTAGAGAGTATAAAAAGTGTCGCTATAAAAGTTCAGATCGATTTAAGAAATTTTAAAATAATTTTATATTTCTTTTGAAAAATTTACTATATCAAAGAATTTCTGACATGCTCTTATATTTTTGAGCTAAATGCAATTTTTTTTTTCTGGTAAAAAGTGTTTAATTTTAGTTAAATATGTGTCACCCAGAAATGATGACAGATGTTACATTTTATAACTAAACTTGACCGACTTTCATTATTTTTATGGACCTTAAAAAAAAAACAGATACAAAACCATTAAGAAATAATCATTAAAGTAGACATAAAAGAAGACAAAAAAAAGCAAACCTGGAAATTGCAAACTATATTTGATAAATTGAAGTATTTTTCAACAAAAAAAGTTTTTTTTTAAACAAAACCAAAATAAACAAAGAATAAAAAATATGTCAGTTGAAAAAAATCAGAGACACATTCACATGATTAAAATTCACATAAGCAAATTAAAAAATTTTTGACTTGATAAATCAATTTATCTTAAAAATTAGATTAAAATCTCAAGGTCAATACAATAAAATATTAAAAACATAAAAAAAAAATTACAATGCCACAAAAAAACCATCAAAAGAATTTTTATTTCTTTAAAACTTTTGAAAAACCAAAAAATCTAGAAAACAATAGACAAAATAAAACCGCAACAAAACAAATTTTAGAAAACCAATAAAAATTAAGTAAACTTCTTAGCAATCTTCTATTTTATATAAACAACTATTAACCATCTTAAAATTTAAATTCAAAACTTTATTTTTAAAATATGTGCATCTGATTCTTACAGCCAGTGTTCGAAAATAAACAGAACATTTTTTAACATACGGATTTTTTGATGTTTTTGTGTATTAAACCCCTAATACCGTTCATATCTAATTTTAAGAAAGTAAGGAACATTATATAGTGTTCTGTTCTTCGTTATAAAGCAGAACAATTGTAGTGGTTCTGTAAACATACACTATATTTTAATTTTCTATAGTGTTTCTTTTCTACATTGATTAAGGAATGAGCCAACAAAAGCTTGTGTGTGTATCGTGTACATGTTTTATTTGTGTAAAATTTTTTGGCTGGCTTTTTGTTCTTGTTTCGTATATGTAGTTTGGTTTTTTTTTTAAATTTGTGGTTTTCTTTACTAGCCAAAAGGGCACTAAGTACAAGAGAAACGAACGAACATTAATGTACTGAACCGAACACAACAAAGTTTGTGGTCTGCAAAAAGAACAGAACGCAATTTAATGTTTTCATATTTCTGTAAAGTTGGATAAGTACAGTATTATTATTATTCGAAGATCACAAGCCGAGAAACAAACTCTTACCAAAATAATATTTATGAAAATAGTTGGTTACGTTAAGAACAATTTAAGTACTTTCTACGATAAATTTCCATACATAATAAATAAGTTTTATTTGGGAGTATTTAAAGTTGTATGGCACGTATAGCTTTCATAAAAAAAGAACCATACTAAGAAATTGTTTGATAAAATGTATATACACTGTTAATTTTAACACAAAAAAGTACTTTTTATAAAAAAATTGTTTACACTTAATGTTATTTTTTATATTGATAGCTAATTTTACACAAAAAATAACTTTTTACGCACTTATTATATAGAAAAATATATATATTTTTTTTTACAAAAACGTAATTTTACACTTTTCCACAAAATTTCACTTTCTCACAAAAAGTTACTTCTTACACAAAGTTAATTTTTACATAAATTTTACATAAAAGTACCAAACTGAGATATGATTTTGAAAATTCATTTTGTTTCATAAAATGTTCCTTTTTTACAAAAAAGTATCAAAAAGCTAATTTTTAACAGCTG
Source organism: Pollenia griseotomentosa (assembly GCA_963931875.1). Classification (NCBI taxonomy): domain Eukaryota; kingdom Metazoa; phylum Arthropoda; class Insecta; order Diptera; family Polleniidae; genus Pollenia; species Pollenia griseotomentosa. Next base: position 210,955,630 of record OZ007560.1, read on the forward strand.
CTTCTTATCCTAGTTTTAGATTAAAACCATGGTTCCAAAAACTGCAGTCGAAACCAGAAACTGTCAAACAAAAAACGAACAGTTGTGTACAACTCTTTACTTTTGAAGTTGGTTGCTGTTTACATTTAATACATCAGAAGTAAAAGCAACAGTTTTTTTTGGCCAATGGCAAATGAAGAAGTGGTAGAAATGGCAGTTTTTCTACTTTGACTGCAGTTTTTAAACGCTGATTAAAACGATACATTAATACAAAAATGTTAATTTTTATACAAACATTTCTTTTAAGTTCTCTAATTTTCTTATAAAGTTTTGTAAACTGCAATTTTTTGTAAAAATAATTTTTATAATTAAGGTACCTTAAAAAGGTACTTTCTTAAACGCTTCTTACTTATTACTTTTGTAAGAAAGATTTCTCTTCCGAAATATTTGTTCATATAAAACACACTTTTGTATTAAAGGTTTTTGTAAAAGGTACTTATTAAAAAAAGTACTTTTTTTGGAAAAGTAATCTTAAAAGGTACTATCTTTGAAAATGTATTTATTTATTTTTTAAGTATTACAAATATTTCCAATTCTGTTATTATTAATTTTTTGAGAAATATTAAGAAAACCTTTAGCTCCTTGTGGAGAAACAGACTAGAGTCTCTGGCGTGAATCGTTCTTAAAATCTTTAAACTGATAAAGTACCTCACTACCAACCAGTCTACCGGCGAATCCTTTGCTAAAATTTATTTTCTTTAAAAAGGAACTTTTCTATAACAGATACATATATAATAAACAGATACTTTCTGACTTAAAGTACTTTCCTATAAAAGGTACTTTCTAATTAGAAGAAAGTTATTGTAAAGGATTTTTGTCAAAAAAAGGAACTTTGTTGGAAAAAAAATCAATTTAATGAATTTTCCAACAAAGAGTTCTTTTTTATTAATTATACTTTTTATAAGAGACACTTGTTCAGGTCATTATTGGTTTGACCAACCGACCGTTTTTAAAAAAAATTGAGTTAAGTATTGGGTATATACATATATGTATTTTGAATACCCCCTTTCTAGATCTAAAACCAGTTGCAAGAAATTTTTTATGGTTTCTGAAATATTAAGCATTAGTTTTGCACCACATTAACTATGTTAAAGTTTATTAAGTATTGTTTTGCTCTACAAAAAGCTGCAAATTCCTTACGTAAAAACGTAAAAAATAAGTTTCACTGCTTCGGTTCATTGCCGTAAGAAAAACACGTAGTTAAAGCGTAAGAAAAAAAAAATGACAACAAGAATAAATTTTATTCTTGCTTGGCCTTTTTGCCGTAAGATAAAAGTAGTAAAAGCAAAAGTAGTAAAAGCAAAAAAAGTTAATAACTCAATACATAGCAGTAAGTATAAATATGCAGCACAAAAAGCTACTTTTTAGAAATAAAAGTAGAAAAGTAGCGTATGCGGCACAAAGCAATAATTTTCAATTTCAATAAAATACTATTAACTTCTAAGTTCGTTCATAAACATTCACAAAAATTTGCGTTTTTCATACTTCTAGTAAACCTTCATTTTCATTTTTCTCTACTACGACTTTTTGGCATATGCCCCAAACCAATAATGAGTTGACGACCTTACTATCAGAAAAATTTTCAAATAATTATTACTTTTCTTAAAGGTATTTTCTTATAAAATATCTTTTCTAAGAAAAAGTAAATTTTTCAAAAGGTACTTTTTAAATCTTATCCTTTCTATAAAGCATTTTCTAATACAGGTTACTTTCTAGTACAAATTGCATTATTATAAGATCTACCCTTCTTCAAGTAATTCGGTTTAAAAAGGAAAAAAATTGTTTTAGAGGAATTATAAAGCAAAAAATCCTAAACATTTCTCGAACATAATTTGTAATAGTTACCCTCGTATATTGTGCATCCTTTGACATTTATTTACAAAATTCATTATCAACTTGTAGCTGAGATATTATCCAGTCGTCTGAATATTAATCAGTTTTATATTTAAAACTTGTTTTATAAAAATATTTTGCTTCTTTAATTCTGTTAAATAAATTTGTTGAAAAAAAAAATAATTTTTTTTTAATAAATAAAATTGTGGCTAGCAAATACAAAATATTGAAAAAAAATAATCATTAAAAAGAGATATTAAAATAAAAGAATTTTTAAAAGGCGAATTCATGTAAAAGTTGGTGTCGATACTACAACAAGTACAACAATAAAAACACAAAATTGTATTTTATTTGTTGCTTTCATTGGTCGGTACTTCAAAAACAAAAGCAACTTTTGACATTTCTCTCTCTAAGTAAGAAAAAAAGTAGCACAACTGTGCTTTCAACGCCTCCTGAAAAATGAATTCGCCTTGAATTTTTGAAAAAAAAAAAAAAAAAATTTAAATATTTGTTTAATATTTTTTTTTTTTTTTTAAATTAAAAACAAATGATGAGGAAATTCTGGTATAATTTTTTTCCTAATCATCAGTTTATTTTTAACCTTTTCGAACTGTAGGGTATAAAATCATTTAAAAAAAAAACAAATCTGCTAATCAAAATTCAAGTCTTAAAGTAGAAGTGATGAAATTAAAATACTAAACCGGAAATCTTAAAGAAGATTATTATTAAAATAATAATTTAAAATTAAGCATGAACAATTTTTTATTTTTTTTTTTAATTTAAGTTATATAAATTTTTAATTATAAAACCAACTTATAATCAAGAATCTTTTTTTTCAAAACTAAAACAGATTTGATGCCCTTAAAAAGTGAAAAAAAGTATTTTAATGTAAAATATAAAAGCAAAAAAAGGGTTTCAGAAGTTTTTTAATTAATCTCAAGAAAAACATTTTAATTGTGCCATTAATTTTGTATTTAATTTTAAAGTTTTTATCTAGTTTTACAAATTTTGTAGTTTTTTTTTTCTAAGCCAAATATATTTTAAAATTGTGGGAGTTTTTTACGGTAGATCGATCCATTTGTTGACCATTATGATGTTGCTTTTTTTAATTTGAATATTTTTTCTATCTTTAGCTGGCATTGAGTCAGATTTTTTGCTTGTTGATTTTGTGAATCATTAAAAAATTGAATTTTTTTAAATATATTTTTGGGCGTGTTTGTTATAGACTTTTGAATGGGTTTTTTGTTAATTGTTTTTTTTTATGTTTTTGAATGAGTATTTATTTTAAACTTCCATCATAATTGTTTCTTTAAACAATTTTGGGAAAATATAATTGAATAATATAAGTACCCTTTTCAAAAGTGTGTAAATTTTGCATTGCATTTTATCAAATGAACTTTTTCAATGATAAATTTTATTGCTAAAAGTATAAATGGGAATACACTATTAACCTTAAATAGAACAAAGAAATGATCGACACTCAGTTGAGAGGAATCATCATCACGTTTTGTGACCCGTGACAACGTTCACGTTAAAGTTAAAGGACTCGACTGTCCATTTCAAAAGCAAGAGGTCTCTAAATATGCATATTCCGGCAACTGGATGATAAGTAATCTGTATAGAAAATTTATCAAAAAAAAAGTACCAAAAGTACCAAGTTTGCCGTTTTTACATCATGAAAAGTACCTTATATTTTAATTTGGGCCATTTGCTATCTCTATATAAAATTTTTCGAAAAGAGAAAATGTACCAAAGGATAAGGAGTACCAAGAGTACCAGCTTTTTCTCATTTTAGGCCCCTAGAATATAAGCTGTATGTTAATGTAGGCCAAAATCTGTATGCATATTAAATTTATCGAAAAGAAAAATAGTACCAATTTTAGCCCGTTTTTACCTCTAAGAAAGTACCCAATAGTTAAATCCTGACCAAATTTATCAAAAATATAAAAAGTACCAAAGTACTGATTTTTTCCCGATTTTCCTCTATATTTGAACTATGCCCTATTCAAATCGATTAAGCAGCCTTCGAGTGATTCAGACCCGGTAGTCTAGCTGGTAGTCAGCTAGTCTATCAGTGCGGGGGTTGCAGGTTCGATTCCCGCCAGAGACTCTGGTCTCCTGCTGAGAAGCGTAGAGCTTTGCGAGATTAGCTTAGAAAAATAAACATATAATCATACAAACATACAAACACAAAGAGAATTAGTAATTTGTTTAAAATATCTAATATAAAAATTTAAGAGCCTAAGATCCAGTAACCACGCTCTTTTATGATTTTGTTGGCCCACAATTTGTAATAATATGCTCATTTGCCTTAACAAGCCAAAAAATCTGAGATAAAACAAAAGACTTAAGAAAAAAAACTTGAAACTCAGACTGTTATTCCTTTTATTGGTAGCAAAAACAAGTAAGAAAGTATAGTAGGTCAAGGCCCACGACCATTTCGTACCCTATTCTATAGTATACACAGAAATATTTTTAGGAGTGATCCCTTTTTGGGATTTACCAAAGCAAAATAAAGTTATGAGGTTAAGATTCATATAAGAGCGCCAAATATTATCTAGATATGATGTTTTGTTCGTTTTAAAGCGATTTTTGAGAGGAAGTTTATATTGGACTTATGAAAAAGGGCTATTTATGTTCTGAATATCTATATTAATCGTTGAAGATATTTTGGAGCCTTTATTACTTAAATAAGCATTCAAATACTTTCAGTTAACAATTACGGTTAAAAATTCATCAAACTCTAAATTAAATTTTTAAAAGGTATTTAAAAAAGCCAAGGTTGGCATCCTAAATGAATTTCGGTATTGGTAAGAAACTATTTGTTTTTTTTTTGTATCGGTATCAGAATTTTAATTAAATCGGTAGCGGTATACCTGTACATATATCGGTTTTACAATTAAATTGATCTAACCAAACAAGAATATCAAAAAAACATAGAAGGAGTCTAAACGATTATATGATTCACTTTTTCTCCATTACCCACTCCCTTTGGGAGCATTTCACTTCCAGAAGGCATCTCCATCTTACACGATTTGTTACAGTTGACTTCGCGTCTTCCTATTTAAAATTTCACTGTCCTTAAATAATGCCATTTTGCCTTCTATCAAATTTGTTAATCACTTCTAGTTCAGCTAAGAAGATGATTGGTCTGCTGTAGCATGTCCTTAATTTTTAAAACTCGAGAACTATGATGAAAACTTTTTGTTCTCTGCCAGCGAGATCGATACTGGGTTGCTTGGTTTTGAAAGCAATCACTTTAACCACTACACTACACCACGCCTCTGCCACCTTCACTGGTTTATTTTTAATTTTTATTTTTTTTTTTTTAAAAAATTTAATTTTTGTAATGTAGAAGCAAATTTTTAACACTTGCGCTAATGGAAAATATATTTGTTGAAAACCAAAACGAATTTCGGTATCGCCTTAAATACCGATTTCGATATCGGTATCAATACCGGTACTCAATTTTAAACGGTATTTAAGCGGTATCGGTATTAATAACGATAGCGGTTGCCAACCTTGAAAAAACGTTACATATTTTTACACTTTAAAAATGATCTCAAGCTGATGATGAGTTTTTTTCATTGCAACAACCTTTTACAATAAACCAATAAAAAAAAAAGAAAAAATAGTTTAAAATTAAAAAAAAAAACAATGTTACCAATTATTAAACATAAACAAAAGATAAAATCTTTAAAATAATTGCACTTTTTCAGTATCGTCTGTGGCAGAGTAGACATTGTGCTAAGTGCCACAGAGAGTGTCGTGTCATGTCATCTGTAGACAATCATTATTAATTAGACAATATTTGTTAGAAATATATACGAGTTGCTCTTTTTCAACAAACATTGCCTGACGCTTATCAATAAAAATGCATCATTGAATGTTGCAACATTTTTTTTATTTCCTTTTTGCTCAAAAACTCTTCAAGTTATAGAAGATATAAATGAAATAAAAAAGAAAATAGTGTTGAAAATTATTTATAACAGTTTTTAGAAATGTTCTGTACAGTTTTTTTTCTTTAGTTTTTAATTTTTTTCAAAGATTAAATATTATTTTAGTCATGCAACCGCATACATTTTTTAACCCTGGTGCAAAAAAAAAAAAAAAAAAGTTGGAAAACTCTTTGAAAAGTGTTAACAAGTATTGAATGTAAAAGTCTAGAATATTGATACAAAACTTTGAGAAGTTACAAATAAAAAAAAATTGTAATTTGTTGAAAATAGGTGTTAGAAAAATATTGCAACAACAAAAAATTTATACTTTATATATAATTTGTTTGAAATAGATAAAGATTTTTATGCTGCTGCTCACTGGCTTTGATTTAACAAAGTGAAAGGTTTTCATGTAAAAAATTTTAAAATATATAATAATTTTTAATTTTATGGTCTTTTATATTTGTTTAAACTCCTTTAAAATGATGATGGTTTATTTTTTTTAAGACGTGTCTTTCATTAATGCAGGGTTTAGAAAGCATAACATTTTTTAAAGTTTTAATTTTAATGACTAAAAATTTGTTTTAAATTAAATTTAAGCGAATAAGATTTTGAGAAAGATACACAAAAGACAATTGTGTTGAAATAAGGAGTTTGTTTTAAGCTGATACAAAAGTTTATTTAAGCTTTTAGGAGTTATTGGAATTTTTAATGATCTTAAGCAATTTGTGTAGAGCATATAAAATGTTTTTTTAAATACCCGCTCCAAAGTCCAGGCTAAGTTTTAGAAGGTGATTTTTTTTAAATTGGATTTTCGGTGTAACATTTTTCAAGTGTAAGAAAAAGCTTTGTGACATATGGCAATGCCAAAAGTGTTTAGTAAGTTTTGCTATTTCACCATGAACAGAATAACATGCGCACAACGCTTGCAAATCTTCGAATTTTATTATGAAAATATTTGATGTGTGAAAAACGTGTTTCGTAAAATGCGCTTATTTTATGGTCTTTATAATCGGAACACCGAACAGGCTAGTTAAGCTGTTGTAACCAAGTTTCGTACTAGTTTGACTTTATTGGACAAAAAAAAAAAAAAAACAACTCGTAAGCGAAGAGTTTGTACCGAGGAGAATGATCGGCCAGTGTCAATGAAGGTCACGATATGTCAATTCGTCACCGTTGCCAACAATTAGGCTTGTGTTGTTCGACCACCAATGTAAGGACTTCGGTATGAAACCATACAAAATACAGCTGCTGCAAGAACTGAAGCCAGGTGACCGGGTGAATGGGCGTTAGAAAAATTGGGAAAGATCAATGTCTTCAGCAAAGAAGCTCATTTTTGGCTTAATGGGTGTAAAGAGCATCCATAGAAGTGTTGCCAGAAGTAGGGGAAAATCCCTACGTGTAGGTATTTTTGATACTAAAATAGAAGCGTAGGGAAAATCGGACAGATTTTTTATAATCTCCAATATGTAGGGATTTTTCGTCATATCGCATTATTAATAAAATAAATGCAGAAAAGAACGTATTTTTAGTAATATTTTCTTGTCCAAAACGGTTACAAATTTGTATTGTCCCTAAAATCGCTTTAAAATATATTTCCAGAGATGTTTGTAATTTAAAAAGTCTATCTAAAAAAACAAAGTATTGGGGTTTCTAAACAATTGTTTGCTGAAATGGGCATCAATGCATAGTGACAAATAAAGAATTTATCTTAGAAAAAAATATGTTTCCTGCATAACTTAGGGTTACCGAAGATGCTAACGAATAGTGGGTACCAATTGTTACAGCTGCTGTAAGTGTCTGAAGAAAGATATATGCATGTACACTGTGGTGCACAATGGCGCATATTCAGAAATCATAACTAAAGTTTTAACTAACAAAACAGAAACTAAAAAATAGTTCATAGATAGTTGTAGATCTTATTAACAATTCATAACTAACGTAGTAACAGCATATTGGCATGTAGAGAAAATTAAATGTCGATAATATTTTGAACGATATATTCTGTAATTAATTAAAAAGCTTATAAAAACTATTAAAAACCCATTTTTTGTTCGTTAAAAAATTAACACAAATTCTAAAAAAGTAATTTTTTGCTACAATAGTATATAAATCTATTAAAAAATTGACTTGTAAAAATAAAAATATTCAAAAGAATTTTATCGACTAAGAACACATCTAAAGTTTATTTTCTATGGATGTTTTTTGGATATATGTAGTAGAAATGCATTTCAAATGGATTGCAACGTGTTTAATACGCCTTAACTGTTTTTTGCCATGTTTTTATTTGATATTATTTGAATATCTCTTATAATTCTTTCCATTTATTTTTTTATAACCACTTTAAAAATGTTATACTTTTAAAATAAATTATGAAATGATATCAATCAGCTGAATGCATTAGTTAGTTGGCATTTAGTTACACCTTTACCTTTTTATGCTGAAAGTAATCATCTGTAAATAGCTTAAATAGGTACTTAAAAAAGTTTATACTTGGTAATAATTTATGAATATGCGCCAATATCATTAGCGCCATTGGTGTATAGAGTGAATATGCCAAACATTTCGCTAGTTACTAATGACAATGGTTCTTTCTTATACCACTATTATTCAATGTTGATAGATTTAATTGAATTTATTAAAAGTAATAAAATTAATATTATTTTTTGGGTTTGTACTTAATTTTTATCAAAGCTTTAATCAACTTATTCGAGTAAAATTTAATTTTTTTTTGGACAAAACATCTTAAGTCGAGATAAGATAGCAAAAAAGTTTTTGAAAAAAACTCGGTGAAAAAAGCATTTTTGTTAAAAAATAAAATAAACCAAAATTAAAGAATTAAAGCGATTCGTTAGCAATTTGTGATTCGGGAATCTGGGCTGCTAACCCTCGTCCCCTAGATTGGTGATAGGGCTGCTATCTACGTGTCCAATCCGACGATGCAACCATGTTTCAGCGGTTATCGCCTACTTTCCTGAGACGTCCTTTCGACCATTCAGGATACATGGTTGTGGCGCCTTCTAACCCTGGCTAGCCTCAAAGCGGATGCTACAAAGCCATTGCCCGGGGGGTACTTGGTCTAAGACCGGAAGTAGTTAGCTGCTTGGACAGTTCAACAAAGGAATCGTCCTGGCCACTCCCAGTGAGTGGCAAATCAGAAACTTTCCACCTCTGCGAAAAGTCCCACCCCCCTATGCTCCAATGGGAGTTAGAGGAACACATATATATATAAAGAATTAAAGAAAATTGGAGCACACCAATGTGACCGCCAAGATGATGCGATTTATCCTCACTAGACTATTTTTTTTTTGGGAATACGTGAAGTCTTTTGTGTACAGCTGCCATTGGTGTGTTACTGGCCGGAATGCTTGAAAAAGTTTACCAAAATTGGAGCTCACGGATGGACCAACTACGGCGTAGTCGCGGGCAACATTTGTATGCAATAATCTTAAAAAATGAAAGAAAATCGCCAAATAAATATTTCATTCACTTTTGCAAATTTCTTGTGTTTTTTTTTTTTTTTTAATTTTTAAAACCCAACCAGTTAAAATATCACTCGATATTTGTTTCGATCGATTCAGTACACCCGAAGCTTCTTGATTTTTTTCAAACTTAAAAAACTTATTAAATATTTATGGCCACACCACCGTAGTGAAGAGGGTATAATGAGTTTGTGTTGATAACACAATACGGTTTAGTATACCGATCGTCTCAGAATCACTGTTTGAGTCCACCTAACAATGTCCTACGGCTTGGCTGGAAAGTTGTCTGGCCAAATAAACTTTGTGACCAAAGTTAAAGTTGCTGTTTTGTAGAATTTTTGATGAAATTTAATTAAATTGTCACAAGGATGACACTTATTATAAATGGGGAGAATCAGTGTTAAAATTGCTTGCTTTAAAAAAGCAAAAGCACTAAAATTTTAGCTTTGCTTAAATTTTTTCCAGCAAATTATAAAACGATAATAGTGGTGGATTTCTGATGGTTACGTAACACTTTGATAGATAAGCAAAAGCAGAAAAAGAGAGAGCAAATAATTTACTTATGGCCAATTTCACCAAGTTCAGTTATTGAGTTATTTAACTTGCAGTTAACAATATGTTTTTAGCATTTATAACTGAACGTTAATTATAACTGAACTGAAATTGGCCGTTAATTTCTTTTTGTGTATGTTATTGGCTAAAGATGTCAGCAAAGTAACCATTTTAGAAAGAATTGCTGTTGCTGTAAGTAATAAGTACTTGTTTTTTGATTTTGCTTAACTTTTCATTACTGCGCTTGAATTCGATTGCATTGCAATTGATTACATTTATTTCATACTATTAGAAAATAATTCGTCAATACTAATTTCGAATATTTTTTTACAGCACGCAACAGCAGTATTCAAGCGCAGCAAAATCAAGAAAAAAAAACCAAAACTTATTACTTACAGCAACAGCAATTATTTTTAAAGTGGTTGCTGTGTGAGCAATTATATTCTCTCACTTTTTCTGCTTCTGCTGTATTTGTTTTATAATGTTAAGTTAAGCAATTCCAAACGCATTAAATTGAGTCAAGCATTTTTAAGCCCTGGTGAGAATCCTTTTCCACATAAAAAATTTACCGAATTATTTTTGCATAACATTCTCACTGTTTACTTTAAAATTTAAAATTGCATAATCTTATTGTTTCTCCCAAAAAATAACTTGAAAAAATTTACTACCTTGTCCTTTGATCCCATAAAATCCATTAAACATTTTTTCTACGATTTTTTTTATTTCTTTTTTTATTTTTGTAAACAAATAATTCGTTTTCATGTATGTTTATGTTGTTTTAACATTTTAGTTACAGTTTTAAAATAATTTTTTTGCTTAAATCATGGTTTAAAAAAAGCAATAAAAAGTTCCATATATTAAATTGTTTAAACGTTTAAATGCTTCTGGGAGGGTCTTAGATATGTTGACTTTAAAAGTTTTTGCGGTCATTTTGCTAAATGTAAAAAAACTTAAAAATTCATGTTTTTTATTTAATTCAATTAAAATAACATGTGTACTACATACATTTTATTGTTGAGGTGTATAACAATTTACATAAAATAAAAGGCGTGTTAAATAATATAACTATGTATATATTTTTTTAACATGACGATTTTTTTTAAAGTTATGTAACAAATACATTATTAAATTTTAATGAGTAAAATGATGAACCAATTGTCGATAAAGAGCCAAAATTGTCAAAATTTTCTTAGAATAAGCAGTAAAAGAATTCAAAACATCTGGGTTATACAAATGAGTTTTAGCTATTTTAGAGTAAAGAGTTCTACTTATAATATTTGCAAAGACTAATGTGAATTCTGGCTGTCTAGGTAGAACTTACAATCAAAACACAGATCAGAAATATAACATTAAGATGGATAGGCCAGGGAAAATTACAAGTGTTTACAACACATTTCAGCACCATATGATACGTTTACGTATTTTTAGTAACTTCCAACGATTGAAGTCGACCGTAACGTTAACGTCTTAAGGCTAGCTTACACGGTAATACAATGCATTACGACTTTGTAGAATCAAAATAATATGAAATTCTCTCAGTATTTAAAAGAAAAAAATAAAAGTCTGTTATAAGTAGAATTTATGTTTATACGGATGGTATAAGTAAAATCAAAAATAATAACAAAAAAGCAGATGGTTGCAGTTTTACAATTTTTACAAAAACAACATGACAATTTCCTGAGTTGATTTTAGTTGTTTTTGTAATTGTATAAAATGCTACCACCTTCAATATACTCTGTTAAAATACACCTCTGGTGTGATGCAAATACATAAGGTCCTAAAATGGTTTAGAAAAAATCATTTACCGACCGCTTGTCAGATTTGGATTTTTCTCTTACTCAATACATTTAGCTTTTACATGATATGATTTTTATCATTCTACATCATGTCGTAATACATTGTATTACCGTGTAAACTAAACTAGCCTTTAGCAACATTAACGTATCATTAACGAGGTCTTAATTCAAGCGTCCTTGAGTTCGAAGAGATAAAAAGGGCTCAAAACTTTTTCTCTTAAATTTATTCAAAAGATTTTTTAATGACTTAAAAATTTTAACAAAAACTTTCTTGAAATATTATCCCTTTTAAATAAGTGGTTGTTCATACTATGCGACATCTCGCACAGAATTATTTCATAAAACCAGGGTTTAAAAAGCTGCATTCGAAACCAAAAACTGCGAAAAAAAAACGAAAATTTGTGTACAAATGTTTGCTTTTTGTTTATATTTAATGAATCAGAAGTAAAAGCAATAGTTTTTTTTGCCAATAACAAATGAAAAAGTGGAAGAAATTACAGTTTTTCTACTCAGACTGCAATTTTTTAAACGCTGCATAAAACAGAAGATTGTGATGCAGGGTGTAGAGATGTTTGCGGGGTTAATAATGTAGTACTGAATGCAAAAATTTGATGTTCCGCTTTAATATGTTTTGCAATTTTTTTAAAATTTATTATTAATTCTCTATTTGCTAAAATTTTTAAAGTTATTAATTAATAAGCTAAATTTAAAATAAGAACTTTTTTATAAAACTCAGCTTAAAAAAAAATATAAATTTAGTTTAAGATAATATAAAAAATCCAATTTCAAATGTTAAAAAATTAAAAATAAGAGAAATAATTATTAGAAACTTTAAAAGAAACGCCTTTATTTTTTAAAGTAATTGACCAGAAGATGTTGAAAGAAAAAATATGTGTTACCCTGTTGTTGTTTAAAAAATAAATAAATGATTGATTAGTTTTTAAGTACATTTGAGTTAAAAGGAAAAATTATCAACTGTTTATAATGATTTTGCTATTTTTAAGATAAAAATAAAAAGAAAAAAAACTTTTCTTTTATATATTTTAAATATTATGAAAGAAATTAACAGAAATTTAATTGCATTATAGAAAAAAGAAACATTTACGGAAACAATTAAGCAAAACAGTTTAAAAATTTCATAGTTTATATAAAAAGGGTGTTATTTTAAGCGGATAGAATATGCAACTGTAAATAATAACACAAAAAAGAAAATCTTAAGCAAAAAAAAAAAAATTATTATTCGAAAGATCAATACATGGCTCAACATCTGAAAATTAAATCGGTCTGCTCTTGACGAAACGTATTCTGAACGCCGACTTTGCGAGCATTTCTGTCCATATGTATCGGATAATACGAACAATGTTTCGTGAATTGTTGGTTGGTTGCCGTATGGCACGTAGCGCCATCCTCTTGATCCCACATCTCGCCTGAATCAATGTCATCTATATTTTTTCAAACAAAAAGGGGGCGGTTACGACCCCTATTAACCGTAATGCGAGCTCCGTCTTAATTTTTGAAGAAATAAGTCCCGATGATGCCACCACCGTGTAAACTGCACCAAATAGTGCATATATCTGGATGTAATGAAGAATGTAGGATCTGTTATGGATTGATCTTACTTCATATCGTAAACTAACATTCAAAAGGGGCTTACTACACAAAAATTACAAATCCACTTTTTCATGGATGTCCATAAAAACCATTGGAATCTTTCGATCAAAATTAGCGGTCTTATTAACAAAAAACAAACGGCCCTATCTACAAAATAATATATGATAAAGGCAAAAAGCCTAACTAACAATTAGCATAATATGCAACATGTCAAAATAACTGGTAGGTTTTACAAGAAAAATAGAAGAAAAGTAATTACAAGCAGTTGGAGGCAATTTTTTATGTCAAGTAGTTTTAAATTCCCCTGTAAAATTGTTAAATCGGGCCTTTTGCGTTTTAGGTAACAATATTCGGATATTTTGATTATTAACAAGACTACATTTGCCTCATCGCTTAACACAATTTTACGAATCAACATTGATGACTGATTTTCAGAGTAAATTTGGTTAATTTGGAGTACAATATGATAGGCTTAAAAATACACCCTCTTTAAAAAGGTGTGCAAAAACCGTATATAAAAATATTAATTTTTAAAATTATTTGAATAAAGCTATGTTCAAACCTATCAAAGCCGGCCTAAACGTAACCACTTTTTTTTATTAAAAAAATTTTTTGCTTTTGCAAAACGTTTGCTGCACTCAAAATATTATGTAGCTAAATTAAACAGAAAATTTATTTTAAAAAATCCAAAAATTTACAGTCGAACTCCCATAACTCGAACTTCTCTAACTCGAATTTTCTCTAACTCTAACTAATTTGATTGGCAGGTTTAAAAGAATAAACTACATACAATTCGTCTTCCGTAACTCGAACTAAATACTTATGTATAAATGAATTCTATAAATCGAAGTGTTTTGTTGATTTTGTTTGTTTATTTCGCTTTCGGTTGCTTGTCTAGCAGATTTGTAAATTTTACTTTGCATTTTTTCGGGGAAATCCCTTTTTGTACATTATGTATGTCTTTTTGTTTGCTAAAATACTAGTTCTATGTTGAAGTGTACTTTGCGCTTTATGATAAATGTTAAAATTATTAGTATGTGCTTATTTCATGTCCAAAAAACAGTTTTGAAAATGTTTGTCGATTGAAGAAAATATAAGCAAATAAAAGAAGTCGAAGGTGGATTCAAGAAAAAGGAAGCAGTCGATAAATATGGCGTCCCAGCTAGTACGGTCTCATAGATTTTTAAAAATATTAATATTATTAATTAATTAACAACTCGTTTGAATGAGTATCTCATCTATTAAGTAAAAATATTAAGATCCAAATATAAAAATATATTGTCATAGCAGTTAATAATTGGTTTACAGCTGCTTGAAGTCAAACCAAGCCGATATTTCACTTCATTGTAACTTGTTTATTATAAATACATTTCAAATAGTGCCTGTTTTAAGCAAAAAATATTTACAAAATGTACACAAGTTTTCAATTGATTCTTTTTTCAACAAGAAAATTCTGTAACTCGAAGTCTCCATAAGTCGAAGTTTTTTTTGGGATAATGGTGATTTGAGTTATGAAAATTCGACTGTATTTTAAAAATGGATCATTTACATTTAAGTTAAAATAAGTGCATTTTACATTAATTTTTTAACTTTTTATTTATTTTATTTATTCCGTAAAATTTAGTAATTCTTACTTTTAAAAAATATATTTTAACCGACAAAAAATCAAAATACAAAGCAACCCAGCAAAAACTTACATTGCAAAGTAATGAGTTAAAAAGCTAATATAACGACTCTGCACTACTTATATATTGGCATTTTAACTCATTATTTTAACACGGTGATGTCATTGGAGGCAAGTACTTACCACCCTCGCTTACAAATTGGGAGTTAAATAAGTCATTACCACATTCGCTTACAAATAGGGACTTAAATTACTTATTACTCCGATGTCACCAAAATTACAACTAACATGTAGTGTTATTCATTGGATGAATACTTTCAATAAAGTAAAAAAAATTTTTTTTTTTATTATTTTTTTTAATTATTTTTTTTTTCTATTTTTTCTTATTTTATTTTTCTTATTTTATTTTTTATTTTTTTTTCTGTCTCTGGCAGGATTCGATCGCGCAACATCGGTGCTGATAGACTAGCTCACTACCAGCTTGTCTACTGGGGCAGTGTAGTTTTTGTATAAAAAAACTATGTTTTTTACTCAATTAAGAGCGCTAATCACCTCATACACAAGCACTTAGGTATCAGATTATATGTCAGCCATTACTAAACTACTTCTATGTAATGCAGATGGTATGAAGTAGTCATTGAAAAGTAAGTTGTTCAGTAATGGCAAGTCATTACCAAGTTTTTGCTGGGAATGTGTATAAGTACGGAAAAACATTATTTTTTTGGTAGTTTGTTTTTTGAATAACAAACAAAAATGTTAAAAAAAAGTTATTCATAAAATATCTATTATTTTATTCAATTTCAACAGTACGAAAAACGAATTTACTGCCAGGCCAACAACGTCGACAAAAACATTTTTTTCTTATATTTATATTGAAAACAATAATAAAAAATTAAAATTTGTTTTTGTTTTCAATATAAGTTATACGAAAGTAATGTTCTTGTCGACATTGTGGGCCAGGCAGTTAATAGCCCACAATCAGTTACTGTAATAATTTAATGAGTGTAGATAAAACATTTTTTTACAGTTTCTAAATTACATTATATAATTATCTCTTACAAATAACATTAATTTATTTTGATCAAATTACTGGTCACGCTTTTTTTGAATTTTTTATTTAAATATTTGTTAGGTCTGAACATACCCTAAGGCATTACTTTAAAAATGTGTCAAACATCGTGTATCTTGTCTTTTACGCACAAACTTACAACAAAAAGTATATAGATACTTTTATTAGTGTCAAAATGATATTGCAAAAATTATCAACGTTGTGCGAATGAGTAACTCTACGATGAGACATGTATGTATAAGTTAATGACATTTACAATACGATTATTTTGTTTATGATGGATGTACAATTTAAATATTTGTATGTGAATGAAGAAGAAAAAAACTTTTACTTTTTTGTGGTTAGAAAAAAAACAACTGTTTTTGTTTGTCATAAACAGTTTTTCCCCTGCTACTTCAACCTATTTGACTTTAAGCAATTTAAATGGAAAAAAAAAATAATTTTTGCAAAATTTTAACACTAGGTACTTTTAAAGCCCAGAAAGTCGTTTTTTTTAAAGAAATGGAATAATAAACTTAGTGGTGGAGGTAACTCTTTCTTAAAATAAGGCTGAGTTCTTAAACATCAAGATACTTTCCAGTCAATATTGAAAATGAATCATCTAGTTAAACAATGAACAATTGGCTTATTGTGTTTGTATCCATAACTATTTTGGTGCACTTTGGGCCACAATAATATATTGTAAAATTTTACACGGTTACATTGTAGAATGCATTTAAAAAAGCATGTTGCTTTGCCACTGGCGTTTTGGAACTCTCCCTAAGTTTGTATAAACTTGACCGAAGGTAATATAAAAGTTTGTCATTCCGTTTATAACTTCCACAATATTGGTCCAAACCCCAATAAAGTAGATGTATTATGGATCCTTATGAGAAGAGAAGTGCAAATCCGGTTGACCGTCCGTCTGCTGAAATGGGTTTTCCGAAGACCCCAATTTGAATGAGGACTTGGTTGGTATATATTTAGCTCAGATATACTCTTATAAATGTTGCTATTGAAATTCAGCCAGATCGTTCCATAAATGGCTACCAAATAAAAAATTTATGTGAGCTTGTAAAAGGCACAGTGAACAACAAAAAAACCGACAAAATTTGATTGCTTGGAAGAAAGCATTAAAATATGAAAGGAACAAATTTTCAGGGTTAAGATCAGCAATTGAAAACAACTGTTATAAAACTTAATATTAATTTTAAGCCTCCTGATTCAAAGATGTTTAAAAGGAAAATAATAAGGGTATTCTGTTCAGTTTTTTTTGGATTCGAAAAATGGAAAGATGGAAAATGTAACTTTTCATAAAAACTAACACAAGGAAAAACTTTGCAATTTAAATAATCTTTAACCAAGTGTAAAAAATCAGATTGTAATATTCGTAAAATTGAATGTGGTTGCCACTCTAATAAAAATGTTTTTTTTTCACAAAAAGCACTTAAATCTACATCTCTTTTTTAAATAATTAACTATGGTTCTTTGAACTCCATTTTAATTACATCAAATATAAATTTTTCTTAAATGTAGTTTTTTAAAGTTTAAAATGAATTCAATACTAAAAAATATTAAAAACAGAACGTAAAAAAATGAAAAAATAAACGGGTGAAAAAATGTACAGATGCAAAAGTTTAGAGTGCTTGGATTTTTCAGATAATAGAAATTTCGAGGTGGATTTAAAAAATTAAATTTAAGGGAAAATTAATAATCCTTCTTTATTTTAAAAACCCACAGCACAGATATATTATAAGCATTTGATTGGCAGGTGGTTTTTCTTTTTTGACACGTCGAATGTGTACAGCTTTACACTTTCAAATTATAATAAAGACCGCTCACTTCAACATGAGTGCAATTTTCCATTTTCCCTTTATGCAATAAAATAAATCTGATCTAAATACCCTTAGGGCCATTATTACAACCTAATGATAAAGTTGCTGATAGTTAACGTGAACAATAGCTATCTTAAACAATAAAGTGACCAATAAGTTTTTTCCATTATTACAACTGTCCGATAAAATAAAAAATGTAATTTATATACTGTGGCAACATTGCAGTATATACCGACTACTTTTGGTTGTTTAAAATACGTAGTGGCAACGACTTAGTTTTGTTTTATTTATTAATTAAAAACAAAAATAAATTTTTGTGCTTTATTTTTGGTTTTAATAGTAAATTGTTTTGTTTTTTGTGTTAAATTGTGTTTTTGAAAAAGTTGAGTAATTTAAGACTATCATTAAAGTTACCATATCTTCAGCAAAAAATATGGCATCTTCAAGTTCTTAAAGTTCACTTGTAAAGTTACCATGATGACAAACCTGATGTTAGCTTAGTTTTAGGTTAATGTTAACTTGTAATAACCAAAAACTATTTATCTGTCAGATAGCATCCTAAAAATAACTATTTGTAAGTTGTAATAATGTCCCTTAATAAATTAAAACGTGTTGCAAATTTTTTGGTCGCATCAATTTTTAAAATATTTGATAAAAGTGGCTTAGAACTTAATAATAACAAAATAAACTCACACGTAAGCTATGCCAAAACTTTTCCAGCTGTGTAGTCCACAAAATATCATAAAAAGGTTTCGATAAAACTCTTTATAGAAAATGCGATCGAATCATATCGTCATGCAAAAATTATCTCCACGAATGTACTTATATCACAAAATAAAAAAATTGAGATAAGACCGTTTTCTGTCTACTCAGTTTTAATATCAATTCCCGCTGGCCACTTTTACATACATGTATTTAGACCACCCCTCACCATTCACACAAATGAGCCTGCGAAGATCGTAGGTCTCTTTTAATAAATGCAGAACACGAACAGGCAAATCTCTTCAACACGGAGTGTAAAAACATCGAATAATTTTACGTTTAAAAAAGAGATAAAGATAAAGAAAGATTTCAAATAATTTAAATAATTAAGTAATTTGACAATAAAGACGTAAAGAAAACAGTTTTGTCGATATGGTCACCTCTAACGAAACTGTTTTGAATGTATAAAATTAAAACATGTTTTGGTTACTCTAACCATATTATTGTGAACGGTTAAAATATGTTAGCATTTTCTGTCTTTTATCTATGCACGATGTTAATTCTAAATAAAACGAAATGTTTTCAGAGAATTATCTTAATATTTTTTATTATTATAGAAGGATGTATCTATGACAATTATGTGTGAAACAAAATATCGGCCAAATGCTGGCCACGGCTTTGGTGGCATACCTCTATCCGATGGTCCATATTTTCAATGACTCTGAGACATAGTTGAGGTTCAATGTCGTTAATGTTTCGAATTAGCTCATCCTTTAGCTTTTTAATTGTTCTTGGCTTATTGACGTACACTTTTTCTTTTAAATATCCCCAAAGAAAGAAGACCAACGGTGTCAAATCATTTAATCGTGGCGGCCAATTAACATCGTCACGACGTGAGATAACATGACCATTGAATTTCTCGCCCAAAAGAGCCATTCTTTCGTTTGCTGTGAGGCAAGTGGCACCATCCTGTAGGAACCACATATCGTCTAGGTTCATATCCCTAATGTCTGGCCACATGAAGTCCGTCATCATCTCGCGATAGCGAACACCATTCACAGTAACTGCTTGGCCGACCTTATTTTGGAAGAAGAACGGCCCGCTGATGCCACCATCCGATAATCCGCAAATGGATGCATCGGCATTCCAACAATCACTTTGCTGAAATCTGCGCACAACTTTTCTGATTATGGACACATTTGGCCAATTACTCTGACCAAAAAAATCACGAAGTGCACGAAATATATTTTGATTTGAACGCCTATTTTCGTTAAAGACTTCAACAATATTAATGCGCTAATTAATTGTGTACCTCTCCATGATTGAATTTGTCAAACACTGAAACAAAGCTATGCCAAATTAAGTTGGGCAAAACACTTGACGTTAAGGTGTGACTCACAATTAACATCGTGCATTATGGTTAGACCACCATTGATATAAAATTGTAACGTTACTGACTGGCCGACTTACTCATCATCGCACAGCTAAAGCTCCTGAAGCTTAAAGTTGGTCTCTTGCCAAATCGATGCTAAGATGGGATTTTTGGTAGGTCGAATGTTTAGATGATAAAATTCCCTAACATCATATCTCCTAAGATAAAAGAGATATAAGAAATTAATACTTATCGTTGTTCATTTAAAAAATAAGCGGACAGATGTCTGATACTTTTTTGAAGTTCTGCCCTTTTGTGAGTAAACTGGTAAATCTTGTATTCTGAAATTTTTTGTCAACTTATCTAAAAACACAAATATAAATTTGGCAATTTTGCGAAATTCGAGCGTTTAGGGAGTGTAACTTAATTTTCACTAAACATTTTTCTCCTTTCATTGATTTATACATACGTATTAAATTGTTGTCACCCACTACAATATTGAAATTTTGATCCCTTAAAGGGGAGAAAAAAGTATCCAAAAGGGGATACTTTTCCATTCTACATTTGGTACTTTTTGAATTTTCTATAACATTAAACTTAGAAACATAAAATTATAGTGGATGAGAACCCATTAGTTGAAAAATGTTGGTACTTTTATAATAAAACCTAAAAACATAAACTTTGGCATATAAATGTGATTACGAATAAAAAAGGAAGACGCTAGCGAGTTATGCTAGTTTTTTTATTAAAATTTAAAAAAATTATTTAAAAAATTTTAATCCCAAAAACTTACAAAAGAAAAATTGCTTTGAATACAAAACTTTTTTTTTATTTTAGCAAAAAATATTCCCATCTTTGGGAGAGCAGCAAAGAAAAATAAGCAAACAATAACACATTGTCCTAAAATTGGAGAGAAAGTGCAAATATGTGCTTGTACTGATAAAAAATAAACTACAAGATGGTACCATGATGATGATGATGATGATTTAGTAACCCCAAATACCCAGTAATCAAAATGATATAAACAATTATTGTAGATAACAATAAAAAGCAGTATTATAATTTAAATCTCAATTTTGGAAAAAACAAGCAAGAGTGCTATATGCCGAATCTTATATACCCTTTACCATGGTACGATAAACACAGAAAGTTATATAAATACTGTTGTTTAGATATAAATAAAATTTTTTTGTGCAACATCCTCTTCTACAATCCGCGTTGTGTATTGATAACCAAGATGCATGTACTTAATTTGGAAACTTTGGCTCTTGCCGTTCTTCAGATAAACAGAAAATGGAATTAAAGACACAACAATAAGAAGGGATTTATGGGAAAATTTAGAGGTTGTCGTGGTGTTTTGTTATATCTGAGCCATTTATGGTCCGATCTGGCTAAATCTTAATAGCAAAATTTTAATAAGCATTTCTGACATAAATAACAACCAACCAAGTCCCCATAATATCTGTTGGCTTCGGAAAACTCATTTCAACAGACGGACGGACAAACGGTCCACCAAATTTGATATACTCTTTTCATAAGGATCCAAAATATATCTACTTTATAGGGTCCAGAATCAATACTGTGGAAGTTACAAGCGAAATCACAAACTTATATGTACCCTTTTATCTTCGGTGAAGGGTATAAAAAGAAATTAATAAACAATTTCATATTCCTGTCTTACTTGAATATCTTTTACAGAAATTAAAAAAGAAGACGAGTTACCAAAAAAAAAAAAAATTATTTTTTCTTTAAAAAAAAACTACCCACGTTTTTCTAAAACAAGTTTTTTTCTATATGGAAAGGAAAAACAAATTAAATCATAATAAAGAAATTATATTCAGATCTTTATAATTTGCTAAACACGTTTTGTTTTGTTTTTTTTTTTTTTTTTTTTGGTAATTCTGTTTTATTTTTTCTTCTTATTCGTTTTTTTTTTTAGCAAAACTAACAATTTAAATTCATTAATAATTTTGTTTACTTTTTTAAGTTCTACTTCGAAACCGAATGACAGTTGAAAGAAGACAATCCAACAGTAATTATAAATTTCAAAACGATTAGACCTTTGACTTTAGCGTTTTGTTTTTTTAATTTTGATTAATATAAATTTACATTTTCAAATGAAAGTTTAACATCATTTTTTACGCTTTAGTAGATGAGAATCTAAATGTTTCTTTGGTTCTCACTTTTTTTTTTTTGTTAATTTTGTAAAATGTTTTTTTGGTTAATTAATGAAAAATGAAAGTTTTTTTAATTTCAGTTTTTTGAAATCGAAACATTTCGTAAAATATAAACAAATGTTTAACTGTCTGTTTAGAACGTCAACGGTCGCATAGAAAATTACATTTAATACAAAAACAAATTTTAGAATTTTGTTTTTATTTAAAATGTAATTTTTAGTTCTCACTAGAGAGCTGCAACAAGCCCACTTACATATCTTTTCAATTCGCGCACACAATGAATAGAATAAGTTGAATATTTTTTTTTAAATTATTTGATAAAATGTTTTGTGTTTTTAAGAACTTTGCACTATGTTTCGTTTTAAAAGGGTGTTTTTAAGCGCAAAAGAACTTTTAAAAGGCTTAATTGTCAAACAAACTGTTATAGTGCACTCACTTTTTGACACAGAAAAAAGTTTTGCACCAGTAAAAGCATTAATCAAAAATAAAATCAGTTTTAATTAAAAATTTAATCAAGAATTAAACTTTAAATCAAGTGTTTTAAACGTTTAATTGACAATATTAATTTGCACCAGTAAATAAATAAATAACATGAATTAAACGTTTAATTCACTTGATTAAACGTTTATTTCACTTGATTAAACGTTTAATTCACTTGATTAAATTTTTAATTAAAACTGATTTTATTTTTGATTAATGCTTTTACTAGTGCAAAATTTTTTTCTGTGTACTCTGGCAAAACATCCTATGCTCCTTGTAGGAGTTTAAAGGAACTAATATATATATACAACACTACCGAATTATACAAATTAACTATGAAAATTAGTCATCGATTCGCGCAAGCTTTAGAAGACTCCGTAATGAAAATATGGATTTTGTTATTAGTTGTGGTAAAAACATGTACCGAAGAAACAATCATAAAATCTTAGATTTAATCCAAAAAGCTTTGGACATTTTTAATCCGATCATATCCCATCAACAACTATTCAACGAATTATTAAGTACCCTTTCAAACAAGATATAACTAATTTTAATTGAACTATTACTTAACGCTGGATGGCGGCGGAAAGAGAAGTATACAGATAAAGACACAAATTAATCGTTATCTGATAAATTTGACGTGATGGGAGAAAACTGACTTTATATTTGGCTTTAGCAAAAAAGATAAGAACCAGTTAGAATGGTTTAAGACTTTTTCAATGTCGACCTGTGTTATTGAAACATTTTTATATCTCTAAATATACAACAAATCTATTAATCTAAAAAAGTTGCAAATCGTTAGCGTTCTCTTACCGGTAAAATCTTTTTGAATTTTTTTGTAAATAAAAATTTCCTTTTTATTTGCTTCCAATATTTCGATCTTCTTTGAAGATCATCATCAGGGACTTATTTTCCTTAAATTCAAGAACAATTAAAATTTTAAAAAATCAAAAATCTTTAAAAAATTATGGAAAGCCTTTTAATATGTACATGCAAAATTTTACAAATCTTAAAAATTTGTGTATACTGAAAACAAAAACAAATTTGAGATTTTTTATTGCTCTTTAAATGTTTAATCCCATAAAATTTAAATCAGTTAAGATAAGCATCATTCAGGTAATTTTTGATACAAATTTGAAATACGCGGTCTCTGTCTCAATTCTTAAAACACAGAAAGAAAAAAATCGTTCTAAATTTAAGTTTTTTTTTCTTACTTTAGTTCGAGTCGTACTCGATAATTAAGGTACGGATAGCACTTAAAAGTACTTAAAACAATCCAAAATGGGATAACTTTCGAAAACCAATATCTATATGTGCATGCGCTTAGTTTATAAAAGTCTGTTGCAGACACAACAACAACACTACAAGAAGAAAAATATAGATTATTTTCACGTTTAAAAAGTAAAATAAGAAGCAATCAGGGTTTAAAAAACTGCAGTCGAAACCAAAAACTGTCGAACAAAAAAAGAAAATTTGTGTACAAGTTTTCGCTTTTTGAGTTGGATTGACAGCGACTGTTTACAAAGCAACATTTTTTTTGGCCAATGACAAATTAAGAAGTGGAAGGAATGGCAATTATTTAAACGCTGGAAGCATTAACTCCCATATTCTATTTTTTTTTAATTTTTTAGTTAAATACATCAAATGTTTAAAGTAGAATGATAAGGGAAACCATATTGGGCATGCTGCTGGTGTCTCATAATTGAAAAATACAACAGAAGTGAAATAAACATTTGTAACGTGTAAGTAAAATAATTATATTCTCTCAGGTTCTGTGGGGGTAAGCGTTTAAGTTAGAATCAATCTAATCTCACCGTCTTAGAAATTCTTGAATCAAAGTAAAGTTTTAGATAAATTTTATCTCACTTTTAATTAAGTCAACCCAGTTTACGTATTATTTTAAGTACGAATTCGGGATAAAATATGGGAAAAGTTAAGTATTTCGCACTTGAATAATCCGTACTTGAATCAAGCGTTCCGTACTTGATTTAAGGAAATCCGTACTAACCGTAATATTGACAACGTTACGGCTTGATTTAAGTACGAATGGATTGATTTGTTTTTTCAGAGTAGATGTTAAAACTTTTTTTTTTTAACAAATTTTCTATTTTTTCAATAAAACAGAAAAGACATTTATAGTTAAGCGTTTCAAATACTTAACTTAACATTATTTTTATTCAAAATTATTTACACATTCGCAAAAAATCGATAAAAACCACAGTCAATCATTGAGAATAATATCAGGTTTTTTTTGTTTTATTCCAAATTCTTATTGGTAAGATACAAATATCAATACAAAAAAGTCCACTAAAAAGCAGATTAAATGTTGAAAATAATGGAAGCTTCTATCGAGAGGCGAGCTGAAATTTATAAATTTAAAATGGGTATACCGTCATTAGTATGGATTAAGTAGAAAAACGGCCTTCACGGAGAATTACAGAATGCGGTCAGATCTGGTCAAAATATGTGATAAACAAGATGGAAATTCGTTTACTTGCTAAAATATTAGCAGAAATCCAGTAATAGGTCAATTTAAAGTTGCTGCAGAGACATATTTGCGTTGTAATTAAAATCATAGATATATCCGAAACAAATAAGGCAAAGTGGTAAGAGTTTGCTGGTGAATACGTTCATAAGTCAAGAGAAATTTGGTACAATGTATTATGAACAGACAATAACATAACATAACATGTTTAGATGCAACCATAATATGGTTGTGGCTTTTTGATGGTGAACTAATTCCACCATAATATGGTTATAGGTGACAATAATATGGTTGTATTGATGCTTAAAATTTTCTTTAATAAAAGTTTTGTTGGAGGTGACCATATTTAAACATGTTTTTTCTCTGCGTCTAGAAATCGAGTTCGTACGGAATTTGATTGCATCTATTCCAGCTAGACTAAAAGCTGCCATTGCCGCTAAGTGAATTGTTACCGGTTTTTTTTATGCTACTTTTAATGCTGTGTAAATTCCTGTCCATATTATGAAACTTTTGCTGCGAAACATTTGAGATTGATAGTGAAAAGAGAAAGGCGTTTGGAAAAGTGTACTTTGTTTCGTGTACAAGCAGTTTTTGTGAGTTTGGTATTGAAAGGAATAATAAGAAAGATGGAAGACATCTAAAATACCTCAATGCTGAAAACCAGAATTTTCATTGTATGGACACGAATACAGTTTCAAAAGAGTACTGAAGCAAGTTTTTGCAGCAAATGTTTCCTAATATGGACAATTTTAAGAATAAAATTTATGTTATTTATTTTGAAAGCTGAAGTATAAATTTCTTTCCTGGTTTTATCAACAAATAGTAAATTTATTGACAAATATTTTTTAACTAGCATTATCTTTGCACTTTAAGAATTGACACAGCTTATACATACAGTGAGCGCCAAAATAAAGTATACATCTTGTTTTCCAATACAAAATGTGTTATGTTAGTTATAAAAAAAAACTTTGCCAAACTTGATCATACTTCAAGCTTGCTGTCTGTCATCTGTAAAAAATGCGTTGCTCCAAAACTTGATGAAAGCATGTTGGACAAAAGAAAAAACGTGATAAAAAGCAGATATAAGAAATTCAACGGAAACAATAAAGTATCTGTAGTAAAGCGTGGTGATAAGGTTGATTGCTTAACTAGGTCCTAAAACAGCTGGTTCAACCCAATAGTCGCTCGATATCAATCCAACTAAATATCTGGGAGCACTTGGACAGACAATTTAAAAAAAAAACATAAGCAACAAACAATCTCTGAAGACAATTCTGCAGGAAGTGTGGCCAAAGCTTACTTTGAAATGGGATAAATCGATGCCCATGAGACTAGAAGCCGCCCTCAAAGCAAAAAGAAGTCACAAAGTATTTTAGCGGTGCTAACGGAGTAACGGAGTTTTTTATTGCACTGGTTTTGTTGTTATTGAAGTGTTTTAAATTGTATATTGTAACAACATTCTCCAAAGTTTTGTAAATGACAATAAACTTCTAAAAATTGTTTATTTTGACGCTCACAGTATACATATATTTTACAATTAAAAAAAAAACATACAATTAAAATTAAAATAAAATAAAAAATTTTAAATTTTTAAAGTTGTCAAATCTCTGCGCAATTTTTGAATTATTGAAAAATGTTCTAATATTGAACACAAAAATAAAAGAATCTCTTAAAAATTTTCTAAATTGTTACCTTTTAAAAAACATCTAATTGCTTTGAAAGATCTCACTAAAACCTTTATTTTTGAGTTTAACTTTTACAAATTCTTATTATATTTCAATACTCTTGCTATAATAAGTTATAGTTCATGTTAGGAGAAAAAATCTCTTGAAAACATTAACCTTAAACTTTTACATAATTCTTTAAGAAAATATTTCTCAAAAAACATTTTTATAGTTTTATTTTTTTGTTTGAAAAAAAAATCATTTAAAATCTTGTGGAAATATTTAAACTTTAATTGCCAATAAACTATAGAAAATTGTATCTACCAAGCAACAAGTGCTTTGGATTTTATACATGGGAAAGAATATTTTCAAGAAAAACCACAGGTTTTTTCTTTCGTTTTTGGTCTCTTTCTAAAAATATTCCAGTGCAACTAATTAACAACTTCCTAAAAACGATTGCATAATTAGCTTTTTAGCCGTGCACAGGTTTGACAAAAACAAAAAAACTTAGTTGACAAAATAGTTAGATTTAAGTAAATCAATTAAGCAAATAATTACTAGAAACTAGAAAAAAAAAAACGATCTTGAGAAAAAAAACCAGCAATTGGACAAACCAATTGACTGTTTTAGAGTTAAGAAAAATGCTGGTTTATGTAAATGCGGCTGCTATTTGTTAACCAACTTTTGCTAATGATTAAAGCAAATTAACTCTTTTTCTGTGTGTTAAATTAGGAATAAATGGTTGTCTGCTTGGCTGGTTTTTTTGTTAAGAATTTCTTAATAATCTCCAAAAAACTAAACTTAAATATTTAAACTATTTTGAGTTAGTTTAATTAACAATTCCTTAAACTCAGTTTCAACTGCCTAAAGCTTAATGTTTAGCAAAAACTTAAAAAAAACCTCATTGAAGAAAAAAAAAAAAAAAATCAAGCTGTGCCGAATCTCTGATACCCTCTACGAAGAATGACAAAAATATTTATTTAGATTATAGGAAATTGGCTTTTGGAAGAGTGATTTTTATGCTTGATATATGAAAAATTAAAAGGAGAATACTACGCGAAGAAAAAAACACAACCAGTTGTTTTCTTTACAACTCAAGTTAGTTGAGTTATGTACCCTAATAGAAGCCATAATCTAAGAACTACTTTTGTAGGTGACTATATTATGGTTAATTCTTACCGTATCACTAAAAATATCACACAAAAGTTGAGTCATCAAATCTATCAACTGTAAACTTTGATGACGACCTTTGTATATCGAACAGGGTTTATGATTGGATGCTGGAACGTTAGAACCCTCAGGAACAGCGAAACCATCACAGCTGGTATGAACTCCAAATACCTGCAAGTGAAGCGTGAAATGTCAAGGCATGGCCTTGCAATACTAGGATTAAGTGAGGTCCGATGGCAATATTCAGGAGATTGTTCGTCCCATAATGGCCAAACAAACACACTATGCTCTGGAAAAGAAATCAGTTCCAACCACGAATCCGAAGTCAGGCTGATGCTAACACAAAATTCTCGAAAGAGTCTTATTGACTCAAAACCTTTGGCGACCTATGCACCAGTGGAAGTAAGAGGAATTTTTATTAGAGAAGCTATTTGTATCAAAATGAACCCTGATTTTAAATGGAAAAAAGAATTTTACTAAACCATTAATTCGATTTTAGAAGTCTGATACAATGTGTGACATAATTTAAAAAATTATCAAAAAAGGAATTGATTAAAGAAATTTAATTGACAAATCAGTACTTAAAAAAAAGGGCTTACAAGTGCCATAAAGGAGGATCAAATTTGCCACTTAATGGGTACAACGGCAACGC
Organism: Pollenia griseotomentosa; assembly: GCA_963931875.1. Classification (NCBI taxonomy): domain Eukaryota; kingdom Metazoa; phylum Arthropoda; class Insecta; order Diptera; family Polleniidae; genus Pollenia; species Pollenia griseotomentosa. Next base: position 210,984,090 of record OZ007560.1, read on the forward strand.
TGTGCATATAAAATTTTCTTGCGACATGAACGTTTTTACTACTTACGAAAGCTGTTACAGCAGTGCTATTTCTAAAAAGGCCAAAAAGTAGCACGCAATAGTTGAAAATGATAGAATAGGGTGATTAAAAATAGGGTAATAAAAGGTATCAAGAGCGTCGAAAAGGGTCAAATTGATACTTTAGTATCACAGCGGTAACGCTGCTAATGTGGTTGAAGCAGAAACGCGACGATATCAGGATTTATAATTAAAGATGTGTTTGCGCAGTAAAAACGTCGAAAAATGGGGTTTTTTAAATTTAAGTGAAGAAAAGCGGATGTGATGGAGAAACTCTGAGTACAGATTCATAACTCAAACCTTTAGAAAAGTATACTCTGGTTCATGGGCTAAAAATTCGTTGCCTGCGTTATTGTAATTTCATATTTGATATATGAAGATTTAATAAATAAACATGAAAATGATTATTAATTTTGATTATAAAATGGAATTTAAAGCAAGTCAAATGAGTGATTGTAACGCATTCAACAACGCTTAAACATAACATATTGTGCTAGCCAACAATATTTTTATTAATCGTGACAATAGTAATACTCAAAAACAAAATGCACGGGCATGTTCAGAAAACGAAATTAAGTGGAATTGAAATCGAACAGGATTTTGATTTCGATTATTTACAAAACGACTGTAGTTTTTCCTGTTTTTAAGAGTTGTTCTTTGAAAAATAATTGGTACTTAAAGTCTAAAGCAGTGATCGAAAATAAACACTAAACATCGCTCCTTAGTGTTCGGTTCGGCAGATTTGTGGAAAACACAAACGCTAATAGTGTTTCTGTAGAAAATCATTCAAAAAAATTACGTTTCCCTGCTTGCAATCTTTCGAACACAAAAATAATACTGTTCTTATCCAACTCAACAAAAAGATGAGAACATTTAATTTCAGCGCTTTTCACTGGTAAAAAACCACAAATTTTTTAACAAAAAGAAAATACACATATGAAAAAAAAACAAAATGTCAGCAAAATAATTTTACACAAACAAAACATATACATAATACACACACAAGCTGTTCGTGCTGCAGTCGTTGCTAACATTTTTTGGTTGTTCATTTCTTTATCAATATAAAAAAAAAAAAACACTATAGAACATTAAAACATAATGTTTGTCTACGGAATCACTGTAATTGTTCTGTTTTTTAACGAAGAACAGAACACTATATAATGCTCAGCTCTTTCTTGAAAATAGTTACGAACGGTATTAAGGGTTTTGTTCGTCTATACAAACACTAAAAAAATAGATATCGTTCCTGGGTGTGTGAGCCGAACGCTAAATAATGTTCTGTTTATTTTCGAACACTTGTCAGAAGTATATAAAGAGGAATATTTTTTATGAACTTTCTTTACAGGATAATTTTCAAAATTTGTTCAATTTTACTTCAAACATTTTTTTTCAGCGTGTACCTTTCGGCCATTAACTTAAAATTGTTTTAACCCTTTTGATTGATCCAATTTTTTAACTTAGTTTAAAGTATTGCAATAATGATTTTCTCTCAAAAAAGTGTTCTTAATTAAAAGGTATTTCCACACACAGAAATCTAAGCAAAAACTTGAAAAAAACTTACTTGTTAACAGCCAGAGTAGAGCAAAAAACGTGGTTTTTGTATAGAAGAAATAAAATTTAAAAAAAACTTGTGTTTCGAAAAAAAAGCTTAAAATAGTTATTCAAACTAAAGCTGCTTAACAAATAGTTTGCAGGCAATAAACCATATTAAAAAACCAACAGCACCCCTCTACAAACTACGAGACATGGCCTATTGGATAAAAGATCGAGTTAAATGTATTTCATTCTAACAGGTGGCGGGAAACTAACGAAAATCAATCATGACAAATTCATTGCTGGCAGTCATGTTAATCAATTGAATTAAATATTATTGCTTATTTAGCAAATATACTAAAACTATTTTAAATATTTAACTTAGAAAGATTAATAATTTGTATATCTTATATCGAGTCATTACCGTAACAAAAGACTAAGCGACAAAAACCAATTTTTACAGGAAAAGGTTTTTACATTTTGTATGAAGATTGTCGCTTAAGATAAAATTGTTTTTGCTATAAAATCGTCACGTCAATGTGACCATGACATTTTAGAAGAAAATTATGTCGATTAAGCTTTCTTGCGGTTGTGTCTCGGTATATAAATCGGCAAAGGCAATACAGCTAAAGAACACTTTCCTCCTCTATTTTTCAACCGATTTGGACAATACACAATTTGAAAGGTATTTACTTTAGTGCTGGGAAACTATCGATAGTCTTAAAATATCGAAAATATCGATAGGAAAAATATCAATATCGATATTATTATATTTTAAAATACAGCTATGAAGACATGTAACAGCTGCTATACGCACACAATTTTTGCTGCAAGTTTTTACTTGCCATTATTAATGCGCGCTGAATTACAGCAATGAATACAAGCAACAAGAATGGCAGGTGGCATGGATTGCTTAGCTGTGATTTTTTATTGCTAATTAAATGCCTTTATATCGAAATTTGTATATGTTTACATAAGGACTGGAATGTCAAATATTTTTGTAAGTAAAAAAAAGCAAATGCAATTGCGAGCATGGGACGAAGCAATGATCGACCATTAGAGGATAAGTCCGCTAGATTGATTACCTTTTGGGTTGAGAATCAAAACCAATTTAGAAAGCTAACTTAAGTTGCAAAAAAATATCTTATAGTCCCAGCTACTTCGGTTCCCTCAGAAAGGTGCTTATCAGCAGCACAATTTTTCAAAACAGTCATCTAAAATAACGTGCGTACATACATACGTCTCATACGTTCAATAATGAGAAAAAAAAAATGAACTGTAGCCTGATTTTGATAATTTAATTTGGAGTAAAAAGTTTCAAAGAGGGGAAAAATATGGGAAATTAAATTTCTTTATTTTGCTTTTCTGTGCTGCATGCGGTACTTTCTGAATTTTCTATAACATTGAACTTAGAAATATAAAATAATAGTTGCCGGGTCCTGAGTGAATGAGAAACTATTATTTAAAAATGTTGTAACTGCTTGCGCTCTACAACTGGTACTTTTTTAATTTTCGTAAATATATTAGACTTAGAAACATAAAATTAAACATGCGAGTTCCTAAGTGAATAAGAATCTGTAAGAGGGACCTTTTTGGTACGTTTTCGTTTTACAACTGGTACTTTCTTAATTTTCTTTAATATTGGAGCCAAAAACATAATATTTAACATGCAAGTTCCTGAGTAAATCAGAATCTGTAAAAGGGAATTTTTGGTACTTTTTCGTTCTTTAAATGGTACTTTTTGAGTTTTTATTATTAATGAGTCTAGAGACATCAAATTAAAAATGCAGAGTTCAGAGTAATTGAGAAACTATAAGAGGAGACTTTTTGGTACTTTTTTTGTTTGTCAATTAGTTATTTCTGATTTTTTTATATTACTGAATTTACAAAATTAAATTAAACATTGAAGGACTGGAGTGAAAGATAACAACTGGACCGGAGGTTGGTCCCTTGCCAATCCAACCCACTAAGACGTAAAAAAAACAAATCTGCGAAACATGTAAATTCTTTTATACTTTAATGTATGTTTTCTTAAAATTTGCATAAATAATTATGGTCAAATTTTGCTCAATAGCAAAATGTCAAAATCAACTTTTCGCGAAAATATATTTTTTATTGTTGAATCTGGTTCTTCGAGTCCTCGAAAGCCTAGTTGTTCTACGACTTCTTAATAAATGACCTTTCCAAAAATTTACCGTTATTTTTCAGTTGCTGAAGGATATCGCCAATTAAAATCTCCAAACCTAAAATATGGCTTTACAGTGTTCTAAATACAATTTTAAACAGAACGGTTCTGTCTTTATTTTTTGTAAGTATACCTTGAAAAACGTTTAAATTCTTTTTGAGTTGGTAACGACATCTTGCGGCGTTTTGCAGCGGTTAACAAGATAATTGTACAATCTTTCCAGAAAGGCATTATTTGGTTGCTAGAGGCAAACGCATGTAATAAGACTAGTACTTAAATTTACTAGCACGTTTGCCGTGCACACATTTCTATTAAAGTTCGACAATGATTAAATATGAAGTATTTGAAAGAGTGATATTTTTCTTTTTTAAAATAGGATTCTTAGCTTTTACTTGATTTTGTTGCATTCTGGCTTAACATTTTTGTAAGTCAAATGGACTTTACATTACAATTAAAAACCTATGAATTTTTTTTAATAATTGCGGTACAAAACATCTTCCGAAATAATTAAAATTCGTGAAAAACGTTTAAACTTTAATAAAATCTATGCTTTGGTCCACTACAACTCAGGCATTTTTATACGATGAAAGCCAATTGTCCACTATTTAATGCCTTTGCAACGAGACATAATTTATATAAATTGAACCGAAATTTTATAGTTAATTAACTAGTAAAATGTTGAAAAACTTTGAAATTGTTATTCAAAGACATTCTGTTTTTTAAGACTTTGTAAATGACAGTTGTCACGTTTTAAATTAAAGTTAACAGTTTTGTAAAGAAAATATTGCATTTATGTAAAAATTTTATTGCTTTGTAATTATTTTCAAATGATTGGCATTAAAGTGTTAAAAATTTGCCAATAAATGTGATTAATAATATTAAACAATTTCTTTGAATATAAACAATAATTTTTTTTGACATTGTGTAAAACGAAAGACTTGGGAAACAAACTTTGTTAAGTCAATGTCTTTTTATAACAAATTTTAAAAATTTGGCAATAATTTCAAACAAAATTGAAAAAAAAAAAATTGGAAATATTGGTTATGTTTTAAAGACATGCATACATTTTAAAAGTGTCAACAATCAATTTTTACATATAAAACAAAAGACTTAGCAAGCAAACTTTATCAAGTAAAAATCTTGTACATACTTAACTTTAAAATTTGGCAGGCATTTCTCACAAAATTGATATTAAGTTTTTTATTTATCGAATATTATTCGCAGATATATTTAAGTAATTGCACATTTTACAAACGTTAACAATCAATTTTTTTACGTAAATACAAAAGACTTGGGAAACAAACTTTATTATGTTATTTCCTTGTAAAAACGAAAAAAATAAGAAAAGAAATTTTAAATTCAAACAAACATTTTTACAAAATTTTAAATGTATTTTAAAAATGCACATTATTATTTAAACTTCTGCAATTAACTGTTTTCTTACAAAAACAAAAGACTTAAAAAAACAAACTTTCTTAATTTTTAAAAATTATTTCAATTTTTTGGAAAATATTGATCACAAAATTACAATTATTTCTACAAACGCTAAAAATCAATTGTGCACGCAGAGAAAAGCATGTTTAATTATGGTCACCTCCAACCAAACTATGTATCTGTAAAGAAAATTTTAAACATATTGTGTTTAATATAACCTTATTATTGTCACCGACAATCATATTATGGTTTAATTAGTCATCCATCAAGAAGTCACAACCATATTATGGCTTGCAAGAGCAACATGCTATGGTTGAAATACAATCATGCTTTTATAAACATATCTTAGATATTTTTGAACATACCATTCTCGGCAACCATAATATTGTTGTGGCTTCTTGATGGTGACAATAATAAGGTTATATTAAACACAATATGTTAAAAATTTTCTTTACAGAAACTGTAACCATACAGGACTACTTTAACCATATTAAGGTTGTCGGTGACAATAATATAGTTATATTAAACATAATATGCTTATAATTTTCTCTTAAAATAGTTTTGTTGGAGGTGACCATATTTAAACACGTTTTTTCTTTGGGTGTGTACATAAGAAATAATATAATTTAGAAACAGACTTTTGTTAAGTAACTGCCAATTTTACGATACCGAAAGAACGCTTTCATTCGCACAAATACATTTGAAGCAAGAAAAAATTTTTGAGAATTTTTTTGTGTTGAATGTAGTTGTGCGAAAGCAAGAGTTCTCTTGCATTTAGTGAAATTGTTTAATTCAGTTTCTAAACATTGGCAAAATTTTCCAACAAAATTGAAACGATTTTTTTTTAAATGGAAAAAGGCTAAAAAAATCAATAGCATAACGTCCTTTTTTCGTAAAACTTGAATTATCAATTGTTTGCTTTAAAAACAAAAGACTCAAGAAACAAACATTGTCTAGCATCTTGTGAATAACGAAAAAAATTGCAAATTGCCGACAAAATTTAAAAACAATATAAAACACTTTAAGTCTTTAAGATTTTATTGTAGTGTACACATAACGATTCATAAATTATCCAAATGCATTATAAAAATATTTTTTTTTTAACGAATTAAAAAAAAAGAAATATTTGAAATGACTTTAAAATTACAAAAAATTACAATAATTTAATTTTTTTTATTTTAGCTGCTTGATTTTACTCTCTTCCAATCATTTTCCAAACCCTGTTTGCTTTAAGTTTTTAATATTTTGTCGCAAAATGTTTGACAAAAACAAATCTTAAAGCTCAGACAGAGTCTTACGTACATACACATTAACAGTTTTCAATTAATTTGCGGTGATTGCAAAAACTTAAAATCTACCAATTTTTTTTGATTTGCAACAAATTTTTTTTGTTTATATCATTTCAAACCAATTGCAATACCTCAATTAGACTAACACACACTAACTAACATGAATTTTCTTGTTGTTTTTATTGTTGGGAGTAGATGGTTGGTGTTTTGTTTTTTGTGTAACTTAGACTTACCGTCTTGTTTGCCTTGGTATAGACTGGGTCCAACAAACTGGTGCCTTATGCGTTTGTAGATTACGCGATGACTTATATGTCAAATCACCACATTCGGATTGCCATACTTGGAGATTACCCTCGGCAGGGTAAAATGTATACAGACTGTTTGTAGATGAGGCAATAACTGGTGATCCACCAGCTGCTGCCACCAAAGCAGCAGCGGCATCACCAACATTGCCTGTATTTAAAAGGGTCGTGGCGGGCGGTAAGGCCACGGCACTAGCTGATAATGTAGCACTTGATATTGGCTGTACGAGTAGCGCCTGTGTTGTAGAGCCGGGCGGCAAAGAAGAGCAACCAACGCCGTTGACTGAATTACCAGGGAATTTATAATGTTGCATGCGTGTAGCAGTGGTACACGCTGAGGTGCTTGTAGTACCAGTACCTTCATGTTTTAGTATCAATGCATTGGAGGGATCATAGTTATGGGATAGCAATTGATGTTGATGTTGCTGCTGTTGCCTGTGTCTTGAAATGGCATCGACCGAGTGTGAACGTATGGCTGAGCCACGTGGAGCAATTAATAACATATTGCGGGAGTTATTGGCATTTACGTTTGTTTTCAGAACGGAAGGTGACATGGCTCTAGTTTTGGCCCGTCTAAAGCCACTATTATTATTGGTCGTGCTATTTCCGCCTGGCGTGTAGCGATGATTGTGTATAGCTGCTGAAGCTACTACGGGTTGTCGTTGCTTTTGATATTGTAAACGTTGCATAGTTTGTGGTGAGCCCATGACTTGAGAGCTGCTGGCTGCCGTTAGGCCTCCAGCATTCAAAGTTACACAAGCTGAGGCCGACGATAATGATGTGGCTGATGATGATGAGGATGATGAAGCAGCAATTGGCGAACAAGATGACGCAGAAGATGAAATACGTGTAGCGGCATTTTGCATAATCATTTGTTGCAAAAACTTGTTGTCGCTGGAACCTCTTCTATCTTTATAGTATTTATCTAATAATTGATGTTGCAACAATTGTTGTTGTTGTTGCTGTTGGTGATGAAGCTGCATGGCAGTCACATTGGGTGGACGACGTATGATTTGTGGTGCTCCCAATGCAGCCAACCTGGTTTTGGATAAATCCATTGTCTTGTTGCCAACAACATGTCCAGCAGTCAACAATGATGAAGATGTATTAGACGATGATGACAAATCAGCATTGGCTGACAAGCCACCAGTAGCTGCAGATGACAATTGTGCCAAAGTAGAACCAACATTATGCTGCTGTTGATGTTGTTGTTGATGTTGTTGCTGGTGTTGTTTACTTCCACTGCTAATGTTACTACAACTATTGCTATTATTACTACCAGTACTACAAGTATTATTATTATTATTGTTATTTAGAGTTGCTGCTGTTGCAGTAGAATTTGCATGTTGATTGTTTTGTACCGTTCCACTTGTTGGATGCTCTGAATCCGTTGAAACACGATCCGGATCACTTTCAAAACCTTCATCAAGGGATCGTGTGGGGCTCAAGATGGGTTTCGAATGTTGTTCCAGTTTTGTTTGCTGTTGTTGATGTTGTTGTTGCTGCTGCATGGACGTCATTATTACATCGATTTGACGTTGGTGCTGCTGTTTTTGCTGTTGTGTTGACATATTTGTAACAAAAATCTAGTAAGCAATTCAGAAATTTTATTCTTTTCAACGATCAAGTTTCGGTCTTTGTTTTTAAGCTAGTTTTTTTTTAGTTAAAAGATTAAATTTACACTTGGCTGGTTGTATAAACTCAATAGACTAAAAAACACCTTTTATATATTTTTTTTTATTTTTATGATTTTTTTAAAACTTTTTTGCTTTTTGTTATTAATTATTAAAAAGGCGTAAAACCGGCAGTTTTGTTATTTTCTTCTTTAAATTTTTTCTTTATTTTCCACTTCTTTTACTACTTTTTGTTGTAAATCACTTTTGCTTCAATTGATGTTTTGTTTTTAAAAAAACTTTTTATTTCTTTAAGCTTGACAAATTTTTTGTAAATAATACCTTTTTACACTTCTTTGTTAAAAATAATTTTTTTTATTTTCTTTTTTTTAGATATGCGGAATTTTTTAATACTTTTTGTAGTAAACATTCATTTATATATTTTTTATATAATTTTATGAAAATTTATTATGAAATATTTTTAATAATTTTTGTATCTTAATAAATTCACCAGTCACTTATTATAATTTTTTTTCTTTGCTCGTAACTTTCATTGTTGAAAGCAAAAAAAGAAGTTAAACAAAAATGTTATTTTGTTTTTTATTTGCAAACTTAGTTAGTTTTTAACGAATATTTTCAAAAAATTTCTCTGTTGATTTTATGTGTGTGTGTGTGTGTATCTATGTGTTAGAATTCGTTCCGTTGCTCACGTCTTTAGCGCACGAAAGTCGTTTTCATACTAAATATTTTCTTTTAGCTCAAGCTCTAAAAGTCTTATGTGTGTGCTGCTTCTTCATCTGCTTTTTTTTTATTTTTTATTTAGTGGTTTTGCGGTCCAGCTAACTGGCACTTGTTTCATCGACAAGTGATGGGTAAGAAAGGTAGAAAAGGCCTTTAGCTAAAAAAGTACCAAAGTTGTAAAAATAAATTCAAACTCTTTTTTTTAAATCTTGAAAATATTTTTGAAAACTTTTAATTTAATATTATGAAAAGATTTTAAATATTTGTTGTCCATAAAATTACACAGTCCTGCTTAATTTGGTAAAAGTTGAAACCCTGGGACTACACCAAAAGAAATTTATATTCTAAAGTAGTCCTAATTTCGTTTCTTGAAACAAGAAAATCCAAAATTTAAAAAAAAAATTCTTGATTTTGAATTATTTTGTTCGTATTTAGTGAAATTTTCTTAAATAAATAAACATTTTGCTTAAACCAAGCCCCACATATTTTTAAATAAATAATTTTTGGCTTGGACGAGAATCATGCAACATTTTCTTGGTTCAAGCCATATTTAGTAAATAATTCTTTCCGTGTAGGTTAGATATTTATTTTGAAGAAAATTGAATATAACGAAAAACGTGTTTTTTATAATTAAGGCGAAGATATTGCGAAAACTTGATGTGATGTAGAAACTCTGAGTACAGATTCGAATTCAGCCAAACCCTTAGAATAGTAAAAGGTGTTTTTTTAAGCTAGATAGAACTTTAAATTGTAAAAAGTAACACAAAAAATTAAATTTTGATGAAATATTTTTTTTTATCGTTTCAGTATACTCTGACAAATCATCATGAATAGACTCACGCTTGAACAACGCTACGAAATTATCCAAATTTACTTTAAAAATCAGTCGTCGATTCGCGCAACTTATAGACGACAATTTATCGCAAAATTAACGGGTTTGTTAATAAGCAAAATTGCCGCATATGGAGCGAGACCAATCCACAAGAGACCCTACAGACTCCATTACATCCAGAAAAATGCACCGTTTGGTGCGGTTTTCACGCTGGTGGCATCATCGGACCTTATTTCTTCAAAAATCAGGCCGGAGCTCGCGTTACGGTCAATGGAGATCGTTACCGCACCATGATCAATGATTTTTTGTTTGAAAATATGGATGACATTGATCCGGAGGAGATGTGGTTTCAACAGGATGGCGCTACGTGCCATACCGCGAACGCAACCATCGACTTATTGAAATCAAAATTTGGCGATAAGTTGATTTCGAGAAATGGACCTGTCAATTGGCCTCCAAGGTCGTGCGATTTGACACCTCTCGATTATTTCCTGTTGGGCTACGTGAAGTCACTGGTTTATGCTGATAAACCAGCAACAATTGACGCCTTGGAGGCCAGCATTGTTCGTGTTATTCGTGACATACGGCCAGCAGTGCTCGAAAAAGTGGCCCAAAATTGGACGTCCATAATGCGCTTCGTCAAGAACAGCCGCGGTGCCCATATGCCCGAAATCATTTTCAAATGTTAATGTCACGTATTGATCTTTCGAATAAAAAAAATTTTGATTACAATTTAATTTTTTGTGTTATTTTTTACAATTTCAAGTTCTATCGGGCTTAAAAAAACACCCACTATATTCTTTTCTATGGGTAAAAAATTTGTTGTAAACATATTGTTGATCTATGTTATTAAATATAAAATTGTGATATACTTAACATAAGTTTTGTTTATTAAAAATGTTTATAACTCTCTAACTGCTTTAAAAACAACAAACTTTTTACTAAATAAACTTTTTACCCCGTTAATGCACATTTTTTCATTTTATCATTTCCTTATATTTCAAAAAATCGTCTACAATCTAAAATATCAAAATCATAGTACTTTTTTAACTACTAAACTTTTTAGTATCTTTGTTTTTTTGGTATCAATTTTTTACCCCATTTTTATATTTTTTCCACTCCAATAACGTGCACATGTAAAATTGCTTTTATCTTTCTTCTGTTGTGTTTATTTTGCCTTCTTTTCTTTAACAACAACAAAAACAAAATTTTATTTGTTATTGCACCTGATCAAAGAGCGTGCTAAAGGTGAGTTTAAAATTGCCAGCTGAGAAATTTTTGTTAAATAGAGAAACACAATGTTAACTTGAGTATTGGTACACTGAAAGAAAAATTGTTGCATAAAATACATTTGCTTTTAAAGCCAGTGTGCGCGTAAATTAAAAAGATGGTATTTCATCAATTTATGTCTTTATTTGTGGCTATTTACTCTCTCTTGATTCAGAAAAATATTTCATTTTCGTTATCTGCTGACCACCTTTTAATGCACTAATAACTCTTATTAATTCATTGTCTGTCCTGCGATTCGAGCTGAGTTAAATTTTAACATATTAACATGTGTACAAGTACTGACTCCTTTGATGACATATCCAGAACATTGGATCTATATCGCAATTGTCAGCGAGAAAACTGCCTTTCGTCCACATAATCTTTCAATAAGCGAACTGCCACAGACAAAAACATTTTGTTGCAATATTAGACGAAAAAATTTGTTTAATATTACTTGGAACAATAATTTAATAAAATATTGTTTACAAATTTCTATTGTTAAAGCGGATGTTTTCAAACTAGCGCTTGATTTGTGAAATTGACAATGAATGAATGGATTACGTTAGAAACGTAAAACATGACGACTGACAATTCGATCGTAAGTTGGGCGCTTAAGAGAACGATAATAAGTGACTAGTTGTCATATTCATAAGTTGTGGATTGAAATCGTGAGCCAGGCTATTAATCATTAAAAAAATTTTAACTTAAAATGAAACATCTAATCACATTCAATAGGATATGATTGACCATTTTTTTAGGAGCTGCCAAATATGGCCCCAAAAAATAAATGAAAATTGACCCCAAATTCGGGGCTATTTTTCATAATGCAATATGACCCCATTTTTTAATGAAAAATTGCCCCAACAAGATGAAAAAAAACCCTAAAAATCAAATGAAATATGACCCTAAATTTGTGGAAATTCTTCATTATGAAAAATCACCTGGAAATTTATAATGAATTTTAACCCCAAAAAAGAAAACAAAGAAAGTTTTGGGTGGAGTTCATGTGCCCGAAACTAAAAATCCCAAATTTAGAATCCCGATTTTTTTCTCTATGATATAGCGTACAATGGCTTCGCTAACTAAAGCTTCTCTATATAGCCGGCCTTCGGGCGTGTGCAAAGATTTCTCTTCTCTATGGTATAACGAATACTGGCTTCGCTCACTAAAGCTTCACTACATAGCCGGCCTTCGGCCGGGTGTAAGGATTTTTTTTTCTATAATAAACACCGTCTTCGCTCAATAAAACATCTCTGTATAACCGGCAAGGATTTTCTCCACTTTGGTATAAGAATTCGGGTTTTTTATACTAATCCCTAGAAACTTTTTCATAAAATTTGTGTAAAAATGTTTGGGGTGATTTTGTATTTCTTAAAATTTGTATTTTTTATTAGTAAACGAAAAATAGCCCCAAAGTAAAATTGTGATTTTATTTGGGGCCATTTTTTATTCCTTGATATTGCGGTCATTTTTCATTCCACTTCAAATGCAAAAACACCCTAACGAAAAAATTAAAAATAACAAAAAAAAAAAACAAAAAAATTGCCCCAAAATTGCGTGTTGTTGTGTCTCATGTAAAATTTTGGGGCCGTTCTTCACTTTCCTTTTGGGGACATATTTCCTGGGTTATTTTGCGCACCGCCAATTTTTTAATGTTGTATTCCAGAAACTCAAACTTCCATGCATAAATCTCTAAAAATATCAGTATGAACACAAATTAATACTAACACTATGGCAGTCATCTTGCGAAAACGTTTTTCTCTTCTCGGGTGAACTTTTATATGGTCTCTTGTTGAAATAAAGTTATGTTTTTATTTACTTAGAGTTATTATAATAATTGAAATAGACCAGAGTTCTTGGCGGGGATCGAACCCGCAGCCCTCGCACTGATAGACTAGCTAACTACCAACTAGCCCACCAAAGCCCATTTGTATGAAAAAAATATTTAGACCACATTTTAGCACCAGTCTTCTTTCCGTGTTGGAACTTAAAGACGATATAAAAATATTGAATTTATATTTCTTATTAATCATAAAAAAACTCTTTAGATTCTTTCTTGTTTTCTCGCTTAGCTCTAACGTGCTAACAATAGACAAGCGAGCGGATCTAGCTAAATTGTCTAAGGATTCAATTAGAATTTGTAATATGAAATGATGGTAGTTGAAATAATTGAATATCTAAGTGCAGAAACAGAACTACCTTGAAACATTCATTTTGAGATAATCAATTAAAACAGGGTAGTTAATTATGGATTATAACAAATGCAAGTTTTATGTCCTTAGCTCGTAGAGGGAAGTACTGACTTTGATCTGAAGTTGTCGAAGATGATTGGTTACTTAGCAATATTCAAGTAAGGTACATGAAGTAAATGTCACTAGTTCAATTTCTGCACTTAGTGATTCAATTGTACTATTACCATTTTTTTAAGTGTATTAAATACACTCTGTTAATAACAGAATCAATTTAAAAACTATCTACATAAAATCAAAAAGAGAGTCCACACTACACGAAAACAATCTCTTTGTTGCTTATTTATCAATGAATATATTTGTTGTGAGTACTCGTATTATTATTATTTTTTTTTTTTTAGTTTCATAGATGGTTTTTATGCTCCAAGACACCTGTTTTGTAGAGGCACTACATAATGGAGATACTATGAGTACGAGCATAACTGCAAAAAGAAACGCTTACTCATGATAATGTTATTGTTGATACCGTAGTTGTAGAAGATTTTTTTTTATTTTTCCAGTTTTGTTTTTCTTTTTTTCTTTTAACTTTTTCACTTGCTTTTATTGTTGTTGCTGTACGACGGCAACAACTACGTACATCTTTGGTTTTGGGGATACTTTCATTGATTTTTAAACCGAAGTTACATTACAACATACTCATGTGTATCTCAAAGATACGGCAAAAATAAAGCAGAGATTATGATGATGAAGAAAAACATTTTTATAACGGTGTTGATGGTAAAGCAAAAAAAAAAAAAGAAACAGAAGTATCGTACGAATAAAAATGAACTATGAACAAAATGGGGGAAAAAGATGTTTGGAAAGAAAGACTTGCAAGAAAGAGGATGATGATGATGTTTGCAAATGATGATGATGATGATTATGATGACGATGGTTATGGGCAGAGAGAGTGGTTGGCTAGCTGGTTAGTGGAAGTGGTGTAAGGCTGGTATAGTGTTGAGGCCTGGTGCCCGTCTATGTGTGTTTGCATTAATATGAGGATAAATTTAGCAGCAGGCTGTTGTCTTGTTGCAAGTGCAGCGGAACTGGCTGTTTTATATGCACACAATTTGATGTTGTTTTTATTGTTTTGATTTTGCTTTTTCTATTTTTTGTTATTATTATTATGATTATTATTGTATTTTTATTTAGTTTGTTGGCTGTTTTCTTTCTTTCAACTTTAACTTCAAGAGTGGCGCTTTAAACTACTATCCATCTAGATGTAATTGTTGTTGCTGCTGTTGCTTTTAATGTTATTGTTGGTGGTTGCTGATGTTGCTACTTATGGTTATTTTAGCGGCATTTGGTATTTTGTTTTTGTTGCCGCTGCTGCTTTCGTTAAAAAAAAAAAGGAAAATGAAATGCAACAATATCGACAACAAAAATGGAAATATTGAAAATAAACACACTATAAAATGTTGATAATTTTTTTGATTTTAAGTCGTTGCAATTTTGCTTGCATAAAAGTATTGATTGCTACAGAGCGTTGTTGTATGCCCTTTAAACGCAGAGTTGTAAGAGTGGTGATTGATTTCCGGGTAAAATGTCTAAGGCGATTTTCTTTCTTTTTCATTTCTTTGTTTTCATAAAGTAAGTGTTAAGTTATAAAATCTGCAAATATCCCATACTATAGTTGGTAATCATATTATTGAAATGTTTTTTTATGAATTTTATTAAAAAGAAAAAGTGGTTGGTTAAGACGGGAAATTAAGAGTTGGTTTCTTGTTGTCCTGTCCGAATCTTTTTAGAAAAATAAGGAAACGTTTAAACTTAAGCGCTTTTTTCAGCTAAATCCTTTCACTAAAACATTTTTATTAAATTTTCTTCAAGCAGAATGAACCAACGGGTTTTACCATTCATACTGACGCCAAAAATATAGTAGTTTCGGAGATCACCAACCGCCTATTGCAGTAACGGAAAAACAAGAGTAGATCGGAACGGAGCAACAGGCTTAAAGCATACATGCCGCATAGACCAAATCTATATTTGAAAGAGTTCAAAAATATACCTATTTGGGTTGTCAAATAAAAGCTGACTGGGATCGTTACAAGGAAATAAAAATTGGAATTAAGAATGCAAAAAGGCAGGAAGTGCTTTTACAGAGATGAAAAAGAATGCTTAACTGTTACGTATTCTCAATATTGCTTTATGGAGCAAAGGCTTATGTGCTGTTTTCACAACAGAAGTCATTGAACGTGTAGTAAAATTTATATGAAAAACACTAAAAAAACTAAGTGCTTTTCATATAAATTTTACTACACGTTTAATTACTTGTGTTGTGAAAACAGCACATTAGGCTTTATCAGTAGCCTAAATGAATAAAATTTAAGCATTCGAAATGTGGTGTTATAGAAGAATGTTAAAAATCAGTTAGACTAATCACATGGCAAAGTTAAAGTCCTAACACTCATGCAAAAAGAGCGAGAAATCCTTGTCGTAAATATTTTTACCATATAATGCGACATCAAGAAAAATATGGACAACTTAAATAAAGAACAGAAGAAAGAATACAAGGAAGAAGAGGTCCAGGAAGGAGAAGGTTTAAAAACATACGCCAATGGTTCCCCCCAATGATCACTCTTTAGTGCAGCTCTGGATAAGGTGAAAATATCAATTATAATAGAAATCGTTCGAAACAGACACATTATGTAAAGAAATAGAAAAAGATAGACCATTTTGTGGTCAGAGGCCCCATAATACCGCAACATATGCAACTGTCCAGCACACCCTATTTTACTCAGTCCAATGGAATAATGGACTAATCCGCTTGAATTAGCACAATTTCTTGATTTGGACTTCAATGTAGAACCCCCAGATTAAAAATGTTTTTATATTAGCTGCTACAACAACCAGTGCTGCCAACTCTTTACGCCCAATATTAGTTTACAGTGAAAACTCCCATTAGCGGACACTCTCTTAAGCGGACACCTCCCATATGCGGACATTTGTCGAATAACGTTGCACCAAATCGATTTTTCAGAGCAAATTTCGCGGACAGCGAAATTGTGCATTATTTGCTCAAAAAACCTCTGAAAAGAGGACAAAAATAATTCAACATAAAACAAAATATTAACAATTGAAATTGAAACCTGAAACTTGACAAAATGTGTCTTGAATGGTTTTCGAAAGTTCGTGCCCAAAATCTCCCTCTATCTGGGCCTGTTATTGAAGAGAAGGTAAAAAATGCGCAATAAAATTGGGCATAGCGAACTTTGTAGCATCGAATGGGTGTCTTCAAATGTGGCGAAAGAGGCATAATATCAGTTTTAAATTAATTTGCGGAAAAGCAGATGCGGTGTCGGAAGAAGACATTAACCAGTTCAACGAAAGATTGAAACTGATCCTTCGTGATTACGAACAAAAAAATGTGTACAATGCGGATAAAAGCAGTCTTTTTTCGAGCTCTACCAAACAAAACGCTCACTTTTAAAAATCAGAAATTCACCGGTGGTAAGCTTTCTAAAGAAAGGTTGACTGTGCTTTTTTGTGCGAATATGATAGGAGAAAAGGAAGTCCCATTGGTTTTGGATTTGGAAATCAAATAAAAAGGCATGGATGAATGGAGAGATTATGACTGAATGGCTACTTCAATTGGATCATAAAATGAGGAAAGAAAAACGAGATGTTGAACTGGAAAACATTAAAGTTATCTGGTTAACTCCAAACACAACATCAATTTGCCAGCCCCTGGACCAAGGCATCATTCGTAGTTTCAAATTGTACTACCGAAGTTTTATAGTAAAGGATATGATAACAGCTTTTGATGAAAATACAGATGTAGCAAAAAAATCAATATCCTTGAATGTATATTTTTCATCTCATCTGCGTTGAATAAGGTGACCACCGAAACAATTCAAAACTGCTTCCGTAAGGCCGGATTCGATGAAAATGCATACAGTTCACGGGATTTTGATGACGAAGATGATACCCCACAAATAGAGTTGCAATCATTGATACAAGGCTGTGGATTAGGCAATGCTGAAGAGTACGTTACCATTGACGAAAATATTATTACATAAGATGATAACATTGTCATTGAATTAGCGAATAGTGAAAGCGAAGTGGAGCCAGAAGAATCTTTAGATGAAGAAAATTGCCTTGAAATATCTTTACAACATTAAGTAATTTGTAAAAATATGAAACAAAAAACTATAAAAGACTTTTTTATTTCAAAATAAGTTCAAATGCGTATTTGTATGTACTTATTTATGTTCCTTTTAGTGCCTTTAAGGCAACTCTTACCATGAATTTTTTAATAAGTAACACATTATTATTTTAATTTATTAAGTTTAGAAGTCTTTTGTTTAATAGTTCTCTACCATTTCCAGCTCTTATTTTAATCGATAAAGCCTTGCCCACGACGATGTATTGGAGATTTGCCAACATTTAAATTCCAAACGACCTAAGCCCTGTTTCTCAAAATTACAAGTTACAAATCTACAAGTAAAATATATTTGAAAAAAAAATCAAAAATTGTAAAATGTTTGCTTTTTTAATGTATTTTACAAGTTACAAATCTACAAGTAAAATACATTAAAAGAAGCAAAAACTTTTAAATTTTTGATTTTTTTTTTTCAAATGTACTTCAATTGTAGATTTGTAACTTGTAGTTTTAAGAAACAGGGCCTTGGGGGATTACGGTATTTGATATCGATCGAAATTATGTACAATAAAATTTAAATAGAAGTTTCGATCGATGTCGAATGACGAAATTTTTACCATGCTCCTTAAGCAACAGCGGCATGTTTAATCAAACGGCAAATTTTAAGTTCTTGGCAAACGAGTGCTAGACTCATACAAGCGGTTAAACGAAATTAATGAAATGTAATATTGCCTAAATTATTAAGACGGAAAAAGTTTGTTTAAAATAAACAAATAGTCAAATTGCTTTAACATCAATGTCATTTTAAAATAAATAAATTTTAAATGAGTAAATAAACGATGTTGATTTAAGGCTTGTTAGATCTAGAAACGTTGTTTTTTATGTGCTCAGCTTGTGCGTAAATTCTTTCCAAAATGGGTTAGTTGAAAAATGTCGAAAGAAACGTAATATTCTGTTTAGAAATTTGACAAAGAGTTAGCTTAATTAGCATGACAATAACCGAAATTGCTGTATTAAAATAGAAACTAACCAGGTTCTGCGAAATATAAAAAAAAACCCATTACTCGTTCTATACATCGTAGAACATTGGAAATAACTGTACTTATTTCACTAAAAAGTAAATCTACGGTCGCACTTGGCAAATATTTGACAAAAAAGTGTTGTATTGCCTCTTTAAATCCAATGAAATAAAAAACTTTACTGTATTTTTTTATAAATTAGACCAATATATTTCGAACATCTTCTGTTCATCTTCAGGATCTATACAACATAAAAGCTAAATAATACAATTTGATCCAGCAATACAAAATATTAATCCATAAAAATATAAATCCCATATTTATTTTGATTATGTTACCAAATCTTACAAAAAATATTAAAATAGTGTCTTGCTATGTCTAGCCGTATAATTAGTTTTATTTTGTGATATTAAGGCCCTGTTAAATCACGCGTACTATTTACAAAAGTAGTGGTTACGCTTATTTGGTCAAAAATTTAATAAGTGTGACCATAGCTTAAAAAATCAAGCACCAATTGCTTGTATATAAAAAAAATCCAATAAGAGCCCTAATTTGTCGTCAAAAGTGAATCATTTAAAATAGGAGGCAATTGTGAAGAAGTTTTAGCGATAGTAAATATTAAAACTATTTTGTTTAAGAAAATTAGACTTTTACTTATTTCTATGTTGGACCTATGCACGCAGAGAAAAAAGATTTTTAAATATGGTCAACTCTATTAAAAAAATTTTTAAAGAAAATTATTAAACATTTCGACCCCGTTTTGCGAAATGATCGTAAGCGCCAAAACGAGAATTTTACAAGAGAAGGTTTTTTTAAAACTTTTTTTTAAATCTATTCGAAAAATCAATAATGTTTGTGTGCACGATGCACAGTGGTTTCCCACATAGGACAAAAATCAAAAGAAAAAATAATGTTTTTTCTAAGCTTCATTGCACTAAATTTGTTGATAACACTTTTAATTTTATGAATCTAACAAATTTTGTTACTTTTTTGCGAGATTTAATGATTGTGTCCATTGAAAGTGGAGGTATGTTTATATTGCATATATTGTGATTGCAAAGTCATAAAAGAAAAGGTTATCTAAAAAGTTATTCGTGATATTGTGGCAGAAGTCTTCAAAACCCTAGCAAACATTAAATTGTAAAGTATTTTCTACCAAATGAAATAATAAAAGCTGGAAAAACATAAGCCCATTAAAAAATCCCTGAATAATACTTTTTGATCTTTTTCAAACACACGTTTTCACGTAGACTTTAGGCCCTAATTATGTAACACACAACGCAACGTTAAATAATAACATTGAAAGCAAAAACAAAGTCCTAAATATTTTGTAATTTTGTTGTTGCTTTCTACAGAAATTCATGTACCGTTTTAAAATTTTCCACCCCACAACGAATAAAGCTAGATTTACACGATTGAAATTTTCTTCAAAATTGCTCTTCAAAATGCTTTAAGCTCGTGTAAACAGCAAAATTTCTTCAAAATTTATTGATCAAAACTTATTGAACAAAACTTTTGAAGATTTTATTGGTGCCGTGTAAATAAGCATCAAAATCGCATCTGGCAATATTGATAACTATAAATAATTTGACAGCATGTTCATTCTTTTGATTCAATTTTTAATATTTTAATTTTATTTTTTATGTATATAGAAACAGGATGTGATTTTAAGTTGCCAAATAAATGAATTGAACTTTTTATTTCGATATATTGGGTTTTTAAGTAATTTTTAATAAATATGCTTGTATTGCCATGGAACTTCTCTAACATTTAAAAAATATACCGTGAATTCTTGTCGAATGCGCTTGGATGCTTCGCTTTGACGACTTTGATTGCTCAGTGGTACTATCGAAGACAGGATATTCTCTGTCCGCACTTCTTGACGCCATCGTCTATCCGTTATAGATCTACTTGGTCGTAGTCTCTTGTTTGTGCATAGGTACCACACTTGCGTTTGTTCAAAAAAATGTGTAATGTACATACTGCGAGAACAACTTTGACAACATTTGGTGGGGAAAGTTCCATTGTTTTTCTGACAACTGATCGGGCTGATCTGGAAAACCTGTAATTGAAAATTTGCACCAACGTCGATGTAAACAAAATTGTAGTTCGCATCCACAAGCGCCATCAAAACAATGCTGTTTTTCTTTTTAAAATTGAAATATGCGCTTCCACAGTGTGCTGGTGCTTTAACATCGATGTGTTTTCCATCTAATGCCCCGATTGAATTGGGAAAATGTCACGTTTTATATATACTTTGGGAAATACTCTCCCATTCCTCCTCTGTTGCTGGCATCTGTACCAATAGATATTGTTTTTAATATGTTTTTTTATTTAGTAAATTAGGTTTTACCTATAAAAATTCCACTTTTAATACTCTATATAATGCAGCGCAAACTTCAGGCACAATATTGCATATCGATGAGCTTGTCCTTTTAAACAAGAACATCAGACTTGCGTAACTGTCCCCAGTCGCTAAAGATCTTAAAGTAATTGCCAGGCGTTCTCCGGGGTATATAGATTCCCGCATATTAGTATTGGCTTTTTCTATTGATGGGGTGACGAGATTAAGCAAATAATCCAAATCGTCTGGTGACATTCGCACAAAGTTTTTGTATAGGTCTGGATCATTCCTTTTCAATCGCTCCCTAGAAGAGACATACATACCACTACCTTCCAAAAGAAAAAAATCGAATCCAATGTTCCTTTTGTTTTCTTCTTTTTTTTTTGCATTATTATCGGCTACTTCTTCCTCCAATATTAAAAACCTTGATGCTATGATGATTGTGTCGTCGTCCGTACTTATTTATTGTTTTTTTTTTTATAATAATAAATTCTTTTTTATAAAATAAATTATTTCACAAAAAAAAAAAACAAAACAGCTGATCCAAGTCAATATTTTCAATATAAAAATATTACCAATAATGTAAATTAGCTTCAACAAATTTTGATCAAATTTTTATCAAATGATTTTGAAATATATTGAAAGAATATTTTGATCAAATTTTTGAAACGTGTAAATAGAACATCAAAATAAATTTTCAAAATTTTGATAGGACTTCAAAATACCTTCAATCGTGTAAATCTTGCTTAAGGCTATTGAAATTTTAAAAGGCAATGTGGATTTCTGTAGAAAGCAACAACAAAATTCCAAAATATTTACGACTTTGTTTTTGCTTTCAATGTAATTCTTTGGCGTTGCGTTGTGTTTTACATGATAAGGACTTTAGTTATTTGGCCCTCATCCGCCCACAACTTCTTATACATACAATTGTAGATTTTGTAACCCTCTTTAAACTAAAAAATATTGTGGCCGCGGGTTTTTGCATATTTTTGCAGATTTTTCTTTTTTGTAAACAGAAATTTTTTTTTTAAGAAATTGTTGTTTTAAACGAAAAGTCAAGTGTTTTGAAGAGAAAACAATTTATTCAACAACGATTAAGGGCCGAAATGGGACTTTTTGTAGGCCAAAAGCTAGTGGTTGCGGAAATACGTACAATGGCAATACAGCACGGAGATTTTTCAAAATGTCGATCTTTCAGCAAAAATATCGATAAGGACGTTCTGCAAAGATGTGCCACAATTCTCCAAGCTATTAATTCTGGATTTAAAATCGATGCCGAAAAGTTTGAGAAATATGCTGTAGAGACAGCCAGAAAACTTCTTGAGGAATATCCCTGGTACTACCTCCCTCCATCTGAACACAAAAATCTGATCCATTGAGCTGAGGTCATGATCAAGCATGCATTGGTGTCAATATGTGAATTATCGGAGGAATCAGCCGAAGTAAAAAAAAAGGATATAAAAGAGCTTAGATTGCAACATACACGAATAAAATCGCGCATTGCTACAAATAAAAATCTTATAAATAGGCGGTTTTTAAGTTTTTTTATTTCTGGAGCCCGAAACTTACCAACAAAGAAAACAAGTAGTTTAAGTCGACGAGTTTTAAATTTGCTTAATATTTGATATATATTAATATCTTATTTTAAGATAATTTCTTATATTACTTAACAATACTGCGTTATATAACTTTGTATAACTTTTTAATTTAGTTTTTTTTTCAGTGTATATTTCGAATAAATTAAAATGGAATAAAAATTTACAAAGATTGCTTTAAACAAACGAATTTTCATATTAAAATACTTTATTTCAAAAATTCTTAAAACTTCTTTAAGGCAATTAACCTTCCAAAGATCAAATGGCTACTGTGGCTACAGTTGTTAATATTAGCTTTTTTAGCTTTGGAGATACCGCCGTTCATATAAGTGAAACCACTGTGCGCTGTTGGATCAATACGTGACATTAAGTAACACAAATTTTGGTATCTTTTCATTGCACAATATTTATAGTGATTAAGATCAAATTTTTTTCATTAAGTAAAAAACTGTATCTATATTGCGACGCGAAATAAAAAGAATCGCAAATCAAGTGATTAATACTTTTTATTTATTTCTTTTATTTAAATTTTTAAACAAAAACACGGTAAATGGCTTAACATTCCTTTTAATAAACTCCACCACCACTAGTGGTGAATGAGGATATACTACGTTTTTCAGTCCGTGTGAAACTTTTTTGTTTTTAATCGCAGACTCCATAAAGTAAATATCTGTGGCATTTTGGCATCTTAAGTCGAGATAAGATAGCAAAAAAGTTTTAAATAAAAACTCGGTTAAAAAATAATTTTTATTAAAACACAAGTTAGATTGCTATATTCAGCTGTGCCGAATCTTTGATACCCTGCACCGACAGTTCAATTATTTTAGGTGTGATATCTACATAATATCTATTTATTATTAATTTATCTTTATAAAAAAAGACATCAGCATTACAATTGGTTGCGGTTTAGACATACATACAGTGTTGCCAGTGGATTTTTTTAAAAAATATCTACACATGCTAAAAAAAATCCGATTTATCCCTACAAGTTGGAAAAATTTCCCCTACAAAAATCCCTACGCATTATTGTCATTAACATAGAAGAAAAAATATTATTTAAAAAAAATAAATTTTATTCGAATATGTATATTAAAGCTTTGACAGAAAATTGGCTAGATTGCCGTTGACAACATCGTCGTCAATGATGTATGCACGACTTGTCCCCTGTCGTTTAGGTTTTCTAAACGACAATGTACAGGAAATCGTCGTCCACGACAGTTTGAGCGACGTTGTCTTATAAGTTGTCTTCTATTTAGGTTTATGTGGTAGAGTATGAGCTATACTGTCTTATGATTTTTTTTGTATAAATGCTACTGACGGCAAAGTTTTCTAGGATGCTATTCAATCGCTTGCTTGGTTTTCTTAAAATTCTCATATTCTTTTTTTTTAATTTTTGATCTAAATACCTATAAAAAATTTACAAATTAACTCTAACCAGTGAAACCGAAAAATGCTGATGAAGTTATTCGCGGGCTGGAAAATGGATTACATGCAGTTTAAACTTCACTGTCAACTTTAGGATTGCTTATAAGAGTCGAATATAAAATATATAAAAGAAATTTAAATTCCAAATTTACTAAAAAACTGTCTGAAATAAATAGCCATATAACAATTTCTGTCGTGGACATCAAAATAGACGAAATTGTCATGCGTGTAGTCGTTCACGACAAAGTAGGCGACACTTGTTCGAAAATTTCGTTGACGATTTGTTCCCGCTGTCCCTCACATGTCGTGCAGGAATTAAAATTGTCATGCATCCGTCTTCGAGGATGTCTTAAAGACGTGGCTAACTGGGAATATTTTAGAAAAAACAAATAGGCTGACTTCCAAAACGTCAATTGCTTTGTATTAGAAAAAAGTATAATGTTTCATAACGCCGCAGTACAATATATATACAATGCAAACCCTTCCAAAACGTCACTGCTAAGTATTAGTAACGCATCAAAAAAGCAATCAGAGCATCGGTTTTAAAGTTGATGCTTTGTGACATTTAACATTTTAATTGCAAGGAATACAGATTTATTTTAAAAGTATTATGCATTGCATCACTTACATTTCAAAACGTTTTAATAAACAAAACACATAGTTGCATTGTTTCGGTACTTTGTCCGTGTACATGGTTGAAATACAGTAGTAAAATTGTGTACGAACTTTGTATTAGTACGTTTTGGAAGTCAGCCATACATCAAACAACTCTGGAAATATATTTTTAAGCGATTTTAGGAAAAAGAAACTTTTTCAACCGTTTAAGACAAGAAAATATCACTAAAAAAAACTTTTTTTCTGCATTTATCCCTACATTTTGGAGAATATAAAAAATTTGTCCGATTTTCCCTACGCTTCTATTTCAGTATCAAAAATACCTATATGTAGGGATTTTCCCCTACTTCTGGCAACACTGCATACATATATTAAATTACTGACCGACAATCAGAAAGTTTTATGTTTTTTTTACCAATTTTTACTAGCTTGAGTAAGATATCATGATTCGTAACAGTTTAAACCGAACTTAAATGATTTTCAGGAGGGGAATTTAATCATCATAAAATTCTGCAGAGTGATTTATGGTATTAAGAACATAAATTTCATTATATTTCAAAACAGCAGTGCAATTAGTTTTATCGTTTACAGTAAATTTCAGAAGGCTGCTTAATATGGGATCTAAGGTAAATTTTTGACCGTATACCACAAAATTCATAACATTTTTTCTGGCCATATGAAACCAAGTTTGAAGACAATAAATATATCTGCTATTGTTTTAGGCGTATTTAATTAATTTACCAGAGTGGGATTTATTTGGGGCCTATAGTTAATTATGGACCGATCATCACGAAACTTCACAGGGTCATTTCTAGTCCTATAAAACTGTGACGTGTCAAATTTTGTTATGATAGCATATCATATCACTTTCGAAAAACTCAAAAAAAAAACAATGTTGGTGGCAAACTGCTTCTAGATATCCTTTGCAGCTTGGCATTGAAATCCAGCAACATCGCTGCAGTAGGATAAGAGTTATGAACTTAAATGTGGAACCACCACCCTAAAAACTTGGTAACTTTGTTACAAAAACGAACATAAATAGTGGTATAATGTACGGATTGATATTTAATTTTGCGCAAATTAATTCTAAATGACTAGAAATCATACTGTCAAATTTCGTGAACATCGGTCAATAATCTACCATAGGATCTATATAAAGCCTGCTCTCGGAAAACTGTAAAAAAATTCTACTGTAAAAAAATTTGGTACATCACAGACTTATAGGACTAGAAATCACTCTTTAAAATTTTGTAAAGATCTGTTCACAATTTTCTATAGAATTCATATGAAGCCTGCTCCCGGAAAACAGTTTAGTACAGTTTAATTATAAAATATGTCCCAGTTTTATAGAACTAGAAATCGCACTGTCAAATTTCGTGTAGAACTGTCCATAATTTCCCATAGGCCCAATATGAAGCCTCAATACGCTATAACAAATTTTATTGGAATATCGAAATTTGTTCTTATTTAGGTTTTTTAATACCAGAAAACACTATAGAATTTCGAGGTGATTGGTCCATAATTTACCAAGGGTCCAATATATATATAGTTCGGCTAAAAATGTTTCGAATCGTGCTATTTTAATCCAATTTGTTCATATTGAGTTTTATATGACTAAAAATAAACGCATACATTTTTCTGATTATCGGTAATAATTTAACATATGAGTAACTGAGATGCAAAACTCGTTCGTTACACCTTCTTCGAATTTTGGGAAAATGCAAAAAACATATAGCGCCGGATTAACTGGACCAAATTAGTTGAACTTTGTTGATTTTGAAGTGTTATGCCATTCTTGCTTAAAAACTCAACAGTTGAAAAATTGAAACCAACTGTAAAATAGAAAAATAATAGATTTAATTTTATAACGAACGAGTTTTGCTACGAATTTCTGAAAGAAACTAGTTTTGCTACGATCCGTATGGGATCGAACTAGTTCTGCAACGCACTTTAGCCCACCAGGAAAATTAATCATTTAACTTTAGTATATTTTGAAAGTTTAATAAATTTATTAAAATTAGGCAAACAGTCCTAAAAAATGTAACAATAGTTCTGTTCGTGGGAGACAAACTACCCCAACTCACATTGTTTTTTAAAATACGTTTTTTATACAGTTGGAATCGAAATTTGTTCCTCTATCGATGTGTAAATTCCCATTAGTCCTATCTAATGTAGTTTTCGAAACAGAAAAGTTAAAAACAACAACAAGTCCAACTTACTTAGACGTTAAGGGCATCAAGTGTACTTAGTTTTGATTACCACTGGATTTGTAGTCAATAAGGAGAATTTGCTTGGGGCAAAGAAGAGTCTTTTTTTGTAATTGTTAAGTGAGATAAATTAAAACACTGCTATTTTGGTTGTATTTTTTATTTAGTAAAATATTTCGACCAACTTTGTTAATCATTCACAAGAAAATAAAATATATTTTTATTTCAACATGCGTTTGCTTCTTTAGTTGTTACTTGTAAAATTTTGTATAACACATTTTGAAGATAAAATTAAGGTAAAAAAATTGTGTAAGCCTTGTATTATTTTTCGGATATAGCAGACCTTTTGTTGTTGGACTTAATGCTGTTGCGTCAAAGGATTGAACAGTACCAATTCCAACATGGGAGGTAAAGAACACCAAGTTCAATTTAATAAGTACACGTATGTTACCTTATATGACGTTATTTTATTAAGGATAATATCGACATAAATAAAACATATTAGAGTCATAATATTTTTCTTCAGTGTACTTGTCATTGTTTTTTCCGTTCCTTAATCAATATTATTATTCTCCAAGTATATAAAATTTTCTCTCCAATTTTCCCTAAGTGGGTAGATAAAATTATTCTCAAATGTTTTTTCGGGTAATTGATAGGAAGTTTATCTGGAACAATGGCATGCATTTTTCCAAGTTCCTTTTCCATGTTTAATTTATTAGCATTCGCTTTGAAGGTTTGAATTTAAAATGTAGTTAATGATTGCTTTCAGCACAGGAGTTACAGCAGATTTCCAGTCGAGTATAAGAACATCCCTACAAAAATTTATTTCAATATACGGTTTATAAAAAGCAAATATGTCAAAGCGAACTTCAAATTTCAAATTTGGATTTTTAAATTCCCTAATTCGACTCTTGGCCCACTTCCACACAAAATGCAAAGAGATAGTTTTGAAAATGTCCGTTGAGTGGAACGAACCAGTTTTGTTACCAACTGCAATTTTATGTCACAAAAAAACATAGAAAAAAACATGATTCGATATAATCTATATATATATTCTTATAAAGTGCTAAAAGATCTGTCCAAATCGATTGTTATCTCAATTTTTTTAATTTTTGAAACGAGCGAGTTTTGCAACTCACCTACTCATATGTAGGTCTAAACCGCGATGAATTTTAGTACTGGCGTTCATTTTTTAAAGATTAATTAATAATTTATAGATCCGATGTCCCACGCCTGAAATATTCTAACTGTCAATGGAGGGTATCAAAGATTCGGCACAGCCGAATATAGCACTCTTAATTGTTTTTTTTATTGAACGAAGACTTCGATCGCTTAACTAACACGTAAAACAAAAACCATATTTTATAATTTGTTTTGGTTTTAAATGTAACTTAAGCGATCGAAGTCTTCGTTCGTAAATAGATGAACAGGCAGTTTATTAATTTTATTTTTATCTTGCAACTTTTTAATGCTTTAGTTTGAAAAACATTTAACGCCCCTTACAGTTGTAAAAATGAAAGGGACAGTTGTATAAAACCCTGCAGCAATTTTGTTTACTATATAAGGTATAAAGGGTATTTTTTAAGAACGCAGATTGATACACGGCATTACCATTTGAAACTGATTTCAAACACATAGGCATCGCGCCTGTCCTTGACGAAACGCATTGCAGACGTACAATTTTGTTCCTCTTTTTCGAGCATTGCTGGCTGCATGTCACGAATAAAATGAACAATGTTGACCTCCAAGACGTCAATTGTTGCTGATTTTTCAGTATAAACCAGTGACTTCACAGCACTACGGAAAACCATCAAGAGGTGGTACATCACACGGCCTTGAAGTCTAATTGACAGTTTATTTTCTCTAAATCAACACATCATCTCATTTGTGAAAAAAGTTACTTCAGTTTAATCACGAAGTCGCCTAAAAGTCGCGAAAATCGATGGCTGATTTTCAAAGTAAATTTGGATAATTTGGTGGCGTTGTTCAAGCATGAATCTATTCATGATGATGCGCCTTAGCAAAAGGTGAAAGCAGTATGACAGTTCGTTTGACAGCTAACCTTTCGTAAGCTCTATGGGGCTAAAAAAAAAACACTCATTATTAAGGAATGGCAATGAGCATTTTGAACAACATTTTAATATATAAACAACCAAATGTGGAACTCATTATTTTAGGAGTTTTAATTTATATTTTATTAATTGTTTTGAGGTCTTTAATGTAATTTTTGTTTATTTATTTAAAATTATAATAAGAATCTTAACAGTTTGACCAATATTGATCTTCTTTCAATGAGTTTGTTGTGTTTTTGCTTTTTTGTAAATGTCTTTTTATTAAATAAAACTTAAATTTTATATCATGTGTAATTTCATTTGAATCGGGTAATTTTGCTTTATCTCAAGTGTAATTTTGAATTTTGCTGGTGGTAACACTGATTTAAGTGCAAATTAGTCCATATTTTGATTTTTCACAAAGAAAAATGTCCAACTTTATTCACATTTCATCAACAACTTTGTGTTCATCCCCAATTTACACATCATCACCGGGCGGAACTAATTCTATACTTTTGTTTCATCAGTCAACATGTAACGAATGATTCGAAGCGGGAAAAATGTAACACAAAACCAAAAGCCAAACAAAAATGTTGGTCAAAGTTGGGCTTTGTGAGTCTTAGGTAAACGTTGCGTTATGTGTACTTTAAACAACATCTGTATTGTATATTTAAAGAAAACTTATTGGCTTTTTCTTTATGTTTTACGAGCTTCATTACAGCTTTTAATTATTTTGAAAAGGGGATTTTTTCAGTTTTTTTTTATTGCTATTGCTTTGATATCAAACTTTAAAACTTAATTATAACTTAAATAAATGTAATGATGCGGTTCAGCGATTTATTTCCAAAGATTAGCGCCAAGTTAAACAAACAAAAACCGTTTATTGTTTTTTTTTTATTATTTTATTTCAAATACTTAAGGAAAAATCTTAACAGTTAAGTCAGTAAAAAAAATAATCATTAACTTAAAAAACGTACAGTACGTATGAAAAAACAGTTTAAAAATAACTGCAACAAGTACTAACAACAATTATTTTTGATGGGTTTTTTGTTGTTTCTTTCTATATTTTCGTAACTGATAACAAAACTAACGTAATAGTTTTACGTATCGTACACACATGTTGTTACCTCCCACCACATGGCACTACTTTCATTTTAAAATTTTACAATTATTTATCTACATCTAAAGCAACTCTAATAAGAATTATACAAAAAAAAAAAACTACACGTATTAAATAGAAAAAGTTAAAATGATATCAAAACTGTTATAATTACCTCATATTAATAATAATAAAAAAAAGAGATCATCTTGTTTAATTTTTCTTGTCTCTAGACTTTAGTTCTAGTTTAAGTTTCTTCATCATCGTAAATCGTCTAGACCACCAGGTAAAAATTGTTAAACAAGAGAAACAAAGTGAGTGCGAGGGAAAAAGAAAACAAGCTTCAACAGTCAGTGTTGCCAGATAAGGAAATTTGTCCCCAAGCTAGAGATTTTTTGCTAAATGTGTGGTAATTATTTATTGCATGTGTGCCAGAAAATACCAGAAATTTCTAGTAGAGAAAAATATAAAAAACGATTTAACATTTTGGTGTAATTAGTTTGTTCTTTAAATGGTGTCTATCACATTTTCAAAATGATATGTACGATTCTACATAAAATATTAATATTCTTTCAAAACTTTTAGTCAGAGTTTCAGTTTATACCTTATCCCCAAAAAAAAACTATTTTCTTATCCCCAAAAACCCCCAGAGATCCTTAAAAATAAAACAATATTATGCCAAAAGAAAAAACATGTATGCATTTATTTATTAATTTAAATCCCTTTGTGTAAGAAAGGGTGTTCCAAAATTAACGCAAGATTTGAATTTGTCGCCATTTGGGCCGTAAAGTGTTGGCAACTCCAAAAAAAATCTACAGCTGACAGTTTAGGGTTAGTAAAAATGGAGCGTTACACGATAGAACAACGTGTCCTCATTTTTGAACAATAAAAAAAAAGCTTGGGGGCTGCAGTTCGATTGAAAGAGATTTTTCCATTTATTCAACCGTTTTATCCGATGACAAATCACATATTTTTGACAATTTGAAGAAACATTTTCTTGTACTATGCAATCAAAACTTAATAAAATAAATGTTTCCTAAATAACATGTTTTTTTACCAGTTTGTGCCATATTTGGTGACATTTTAAACTTGCCCTGATTATAAAGTTTGGTGCTGCTGATTGGATAAGTCGAGGTGGAAATCGATCGAAAATTTGAATAGTAATAATATGGCTTTAAGTTTTATTCTAGATGATCGAAAAGAAGACACAATTATTTTTTCAATAAGGGATAAAACCCCAAATCGGTTAAGAACTATCCTAGTAATAAATAATGCCTCATACCACTAATGTGCCCCTTAAAGATTTTTGAAATTGATTTCTGTAATATATTTTTTTATTCAAAGGGCACAAAATTGTACGATATGGACCTGTCCTCAGGTGATTGCAAAAACGAATAAATTTTTTTAAGGTTTATTTCAAATCTCGAATTGTACAAAATTTTCTTCACAAAATCGAAAAAATTTTGATTAGCACACCCTTTTAGAGTTATACGAATATACGTTGTGCAACCTTCTCAATTTTCAAAACTCTCGAAAACAAAAGCTAACCTAAAAAGTACGGCTAGCATCACTGGATTCAGCGTACTCGAATTAGGTTTACCCGCCGGGTGCCACGATTGTCAGAAAAAAGTATCAAATTCGAGCACAGTGTTGTTAACGGCGAGTTTGAAGAAAAAAAAAAGCCAGGTGTAAATGTTAAAAATTTATGTTTTGGGACATATTACAGCCTAATGCCTTAGTTAGTTAACTTTAAGTTCTTCGACAATATTTTCATAATTTTTTGATCGGCTGTTTCCGAGAAAATTTTCGCCAATTTTCTAGATTATTGTGTTTTCTTTAAATATATATCACTTTCCTGATTTGGGGACCTACAAATATAGCCTCTTTGATTTTTTCCGTCCAGAATTTGGTAAACTTGTTCTTCTAAGAGGAACAAAGGGCCACAACTCCATTACTTTCACGAAATTATTCACCAGGCTACGTTTTATATAGAAAGTAGTGTTTTTCATACGGTATTTCCCGGAATCCCTCATATTTTTCGGGAAAATATCCCGGGAAATTTGTACGAAAATTCCTTGAATTTTTTTATTTTATTATGGTAACTAAACAAATGATATAGGGCCAAATTTAATGTCAAAAATCGGAAAGCTTTTAATTTTTAGCTTTTGGCTATAAAATATAAATTCTTTTAATTATTAAAAATATTTTTTAAAAATCCTAAAAATAAATTTTTTCCGTATCGCTAAAATACGCCAAAAATTCAAAGAAGTTGCCATGATATATATATTGTTCAATATTTATTTAGAACAAAGTAAGACTGATAAGTGAACACAAAGAAGTTACAGTGTTAACTATAAAATAGCTTTTTGTAGTCTACTTAGAGCAACAAAATAAGAAGTTTTTCGCTTAGTATTGAACAAATATTGGATATACATTTGTACGTAGTTCCACCGGCAAGACTCCCTTTTTGCCTTCTTTTTTGGAATACATTGTGAGGGAATTACATTTATTCAACGAAGGAACAAAGAAAGTGCAAATTGTACTATTTACATTCATATAACTTATAACTCGTAAGGCGAGTCTTAGTGGATTCCATTATTTCAACACAGCCACTACTAGTTGTAATTAACAACATATAACGAACAGACAAAGCGAGTTCCTTAAAATGGTACGTACCTGCTGTATCCTTAAAGTTACAAAATGCTGGCCTTAATGGATTTAAACTAGATAATTTTAATTAACAAGAGGTAATCGTTTCCATTGTGTTTCATAAAAATCCAAAGGTATGTTAACACCATAGATGGGGGTAGTGCACTCATTTTGCAGTTTCAACTCACAGTTATATAAATATTGCAATCATTTTGTTGATGTTGAGTGATGATTTGAAAATTTGCAGCTTCACTTAACATGAGTGATAGTGATGTTAAAAAATTTGGCACTCAAAAAAAAAAAAAAAAATACACAGTTTGATTTAAAAAAAGCAATCATCAGTTTATTGCAATTTTTTTTTTCCTTCACTCATTAGAGTGCAACTTAAAATGTTGCACTAAATTCAAAATCAAAAACTGGTTTTTTCATAACTACCGTTATTGACCAAATTTAATTTTGTTTAATGTTCTAAGCTTATGCATATCCTCAAAAAAAATCAAAAACCGTGCACATACAAAGTAACATTTTTTAAATTTTAGTGAGACATTATTTGTATGCAGATTTTTTGAAGTCAATAAATTTAAAAAAAATAAAATTCATTATTGATGGATTAGTTAATAAAATAATTAAACATTTGGAACAAACTTTAGGATTTCTGGGGTACTTAAGACTTTAAATTGGTAACATCTGCGAAAAGTTTTCTGGCAACACGGCCGACAGTCAAGACTGAAACGAGGAAAAAATATGTTCACAACTATTAAAAGACATCATTTATTTTCGTAAAACGTTAACAATGTTAAGAACCGATAAAAAACAAACATAATTCTTAAGTAATACCCTACATTAGGGATAAAAACTTTCATGTCAGATAAAAAAAATATATAATTAAGAAAATATAAACGATTTGTTAATGTTCAAAAAGATTAACGCTTCGACCTCAAACAAAAAAACCAATTTTCTCCCATTTTAATGTTTTAGTTTTTTTTTCTGTTTAGAAAATGCCATTTGGTGGGATACGTCGATACCTTGTTTGGCATGATTGTAATCTATAATAACGTTCAGCTTCGTTATTTCCTTCCCTTGTCTTGTTTTCTTTCCTGTTGGAGCTTACTCTAGACCATGTTTTGTGCTAAGCATAAGCACTTCACGCTTGTCCTTCCATTTTGATATTACAATAGAAGAATTTTCACGCGCAATGATTTCAGATCTTTTCAGCTTAGCCATGGTAACTTCTTTGAGATTTCCTATTCGGTTTTTACGAAGAGTTCCAATAAGGTGAGTTTTACGAGCAAGGAGCATTTAAGCTAAAGAAACCGACGTGTAGAAGTTGTCAGCAGTGTTTAAAAAGCTGCAGTTGAAAACGTAAAAGTCATAACCCTGCAAATAAAATTGGACTAGTTGATCCATTTTAGATAAAATGGACTGCTTACAACATGGTCCAATGTAATGCAAGCATGGATCATGTCATGGTTAAAAAGGAGCTTGTAGTTAAATGACATGTTTTTGTGTTTAAACGACATGTCTTCGTTTCTAAACAATTTCAATACTAATCCTCTTGAGTATACCGTAAAGTAGTTTCAAAACTAATCCACTTGGAGATGTATGAAGATGGATTAGTTTTAATACTACTCCGTTGTAATGCAAAGGTGGGTTATATGATCCAGCCCTAGTAAATCGTTATGTTAAATAGCCCAGAATTTTTCAATACATTTAGGTAGTCCTAGTCTCTTATGGGCTATATGTTACACGCGTGTATGGACTAGTAGTCGTGTTATTTGCAGGGAAGATTTGGCTTTTTCTTCGACTTCTTCATTTTTCATAGGACACAAACAAACTGTTACATTTGCATGCAAACACACACACACACACAACATCTTTTCTGCCTTAACTTCCAAATTTATTAAAAGTCTCAGTCGGCCAAACCAAAAATTTCCGAACATGTCGTCTGCCGAAGAACATTGTTGTGTATAACTTTTCGTTTTTTGTTTGCTTTTGTCCAATAAAAAAGTCGAAGCAAAAGTAATTTTTTTTTGTACAGTTTGACACCATATATGTGGGATTTCCCAGGATTATACTGCCTAAATTGCAGTATTTCTCGCATAGGAAACATTGACTCGTCAACTGACAATATTTCACCCGAGCGCCTAGAAAAACGTGTAAATACCTCGAAAATATCACTGTGACCACCGGTGGGTCACGTGGCACCATGTGCTCTTCTGTAACACTTGAGTGCCGCGTGACCCACCGGTGGTCACATTCTAAAAACAGAAACGTCAAACTAAAGACACAGAACACTTCACTAACGCTTAACGGAAATGTTTTTTTTTTTTTTAAGTATATATGTATAGAATTTATACTCATTTTAATTTATTAATGCTTTAATTAGTGTTTCTTTCAAAAGCAGCTTGTAGTTTTAAGTTTTTTCCACATTTTAACGGCGATTTCGTTAGAATATTAAATAATTAATTATATAGTGTACTTCTTAATTCACCTCGACCATTTCTAATTCATCCCACCTGCATTTCTTCCATAATCTCTAAAGATGTTCTCATATAAATATGTATGCATATAAACTATGATTTTATTTTTAATACTCCTACTTTATGGTGTAATGCGTTACAGCTCATGCGTAGTTTGTGGCATTTATTAACGTTTTTTGTGGTATTCAAACGATAGTTGTTGCAACTTCTTAATAATAAAACAAAGCAAAAGTAGAAAAAAAGATACACGTTATTCTGGATTGTTAAAGATTGCATTTGATTCATTATAAAATGTTATACAATTCTAAGCAAACGCAAAAGAAAAAGAGTGAATATCTAACTAAAGAGTGTTAACAGTAGTAGCCAGTGGCAATAGCGGCGTTTCGGTTCTAGCCAAGACTTGGCTGAATATTTAAAGTATGTGTTTATGTGTGTATGTAAGTTTATTAAAAAGTCAGTTTGTCTGTCTTGTCTTGGCTTGGCTTGTCATAGCTATAAACTTGTTTAATTGGTAGTAGCAGCCAGCAGTTGTTATAGAATCTATAAGTTGTTTTATTCAAACATAGGCACGTATGTATGTATGTATGTATGTATGAATGGAAGTGGTATGTTCATTACTAAGATGGCTTTAATGTCGGTTTTCTGTAGTTGATGATGTTTATGACGGCACGCGTCTTAAGATTTTTTTCTTATACTCTTTTTTATTTACCAATTCGTTGGTTCTCTTAGTACCTTTCCATGTAGTTGTGGGATTTTTTAATTGATTGCATTATTTTGTTTCTTATGTTTATACTAATTTTTTTTTTTTTTTTTTTTTTTGCTTTTTTCTATAATTAATATCAAGAGTTGTTGGAATTTAGAAGCGTATTTCTTTCTTTAATATTTGAATGCATAAAAAATATTGTTATAAAAGAAATTCTTTAATCAAAATAATAGTATTATTAAGATTGCAAATAAGTTTTAATTTAATATCTATTTTTATTTGGGTTTATTCCTTATTATGGTTGGACTAAAGCGTTAATGAGTACTTAAGTTTTGCGAATAGAATATAAGATGTTCATTTAAATCTTATTAAAAAGTTTTAAATAATTTCTATATAACTGCTGATATTAGCTTCTGGCATAAATTTTAATGATGTTCTAATTATTCTATAGAAATTTTTATTAAATCAATATGAAATCAAGGTAAATTTTATTATTACAGAAACAGTTTGTAATAAAAAGTTTGTTTCTTAAGTTTTTTGTTTTGTTAAAAAAAACTAAGCTTAAATACTTTCCAAACAGTTATTAAAGAAACAGAAACCTTTATTTAAGAAAATTAATTTTTAAACTTAATGAAATAAAATCGCTTAAAGTGGAAAACCGGCAAATTGATTGAAAACCAAAAATTGCCAACTACGTAAACTAATAACTTATTGCATAAAAACTATTATATGTTTAAAACAGTTTCAATAATATTAACTAGAGAATAGCTTAAAATCCGAAAAATCGTTCAAAGTTGAGAATCGCGAAATATAGTCGTCCTAAAATTCTTAAAAATAAAATCGTTGAAATAGTAATTACAAAAAGCACCAATGTTACACTCTTAAAGAAAAAAAACAGGAAATTAAAAAAACGAAATAAAATCGCTTAAAGTGGAA
This sequence comes from Pollenia griseotomentosa, assembly GCA_963931875.1. Classification (NCBI taxonomy): domain Eukaryota; kingdom Metazoa; phylum Arthropoda; class Insecta; order Diptera; family Polleniidae; genus Pollenia; species Pollenia griseotomentosa. The sequence goes on from OZ007560.1 coordinate 211,020,798, forward strand.
AACCGGCCAATTGATTGAAAACCAAAAATTGCCAACTACGTAAACTAATAACTTATTGCATAAAAACTATTATATGTTTAAAACAGTTTCAATAATATTAACTAGAGAATAGCTAAAAATCCGAAAATTCGTTTAAAGTTGAGAATCGCGAAATATAGTCGTCCTAAAATTCTTAAAAATAAAATCGTTGAAATAGTAATTACAAAAAGCACCAATGTGACACTCTTAAAGAAAAAAAACAGGAAATTAAAAAAACGAAATAAAATCGCTTAAAGTGGAAAACCGGCCAATTGATTGAAAACCAAAAATTGCCAACTACGTAAACTAATAACTTATTGCATAAAAACTATTATATGTTTAAAACAGTTTCAATAATATTAACTAGAGAATAGCTTAAAATCCGAAAAATCGTTTAAAGTTGAGAATCGCGAAATATAGTCGTCCTAAAATTCTTAAAAATAAAATCGTTGAAATAGTAATTACAAAAAGCACAGGAAATTAAAAAAACGCAGATTAAAAAAATCGCTAAAACTGCAAAAACCACCAAAGTAAAAAATTGAGTTACTTAGACCCCTTTCAGACTCGGCAAGTTAGTTGCGCAAGTTACTTGCCGAAAACAACAAAGTCTGTACACATTTTTTTTCTTTACTCCGACCTAACCGCTAACGTCTACAAACCAAGAGTTGCGCAAGAGACTTGCGCAAGTAACTTGCCGAGTGTGAAAGGGGTCTTACAGCCGGTTTGTCGATTTCGAACGTTAACGTTCGCATAGAAAATTATATTTAAAACAATAACAAAATTCGAAATATTGTTTTTGTTTTAAATGTAATTTTCTATGCGAACGTTAACGTTCGAAATCGACGAACAGCCTGTTAAAAAAAATTCTGAAAACTAAATAAAGTAACAATTTTTAAAAAATTTCTTTAACATAAAACGAAAATATTAAAATTAAAAAACGCAGTTACCTAAAAAATATTATTCAACAATAAAATAAAACAAAAATTTTCAAATATTTTACTTAGTTAGAATTAAGGAAAAAATGTGGATTAAAAAATCGCTTAAATTGCAAAAATCGACCGAGTGAAAAATTTAATTATTAAAAAAATCGCTTAAATTGCAAAAATCGACAGAGTGAAAAATTTAATTATATAAAAAATTTTTTGAAAACAAAATAAACAAACATCAATATGTTATATTTTGAAAAATTTCTCTTTAACAGAAAACGCTTTAATAATAAAATATTTAGCAATGAATCAAAATTTAGAAAAAATTTCACTCAAACTTAAAGAAAAAAAAAGGCAGATTAAAAAATCGCCCGAGTAAAAAATTTAATTATAAAAAAAAATTTCTGAAAACTAAATAAAACTACAAAATAAACAATCGCCAATATGTTAAATATTCAAAAAATTGGTAACAAAAAATGTTCTTTAATAAAAAACGCTTAAATAAAACAATAAACGAAAATATAAGAATCGTAATATGTTTTTAAAAACGCAATATCCAAAAAAATATTCAATAATGAAATAAAACAAAAATTTCACTAAAATTAAAGAAAAAAACACATAATAAAAAATCGCTAAAATTGCAAAAATTGCAAAAATAGCCAGAGTGCAAAATTTAATAATCTAAAAAAAATTTCAGAAAACTAAATAAAATAACAAAATAAACAATCGCCAATATGTTATATTATGAAAAATTTAGCAAAAAAATATTTTCTTTAACAAAAAACGCTTTAATTAAAAATATTTAGCAATGAAATAAAATTTCACTAAATTTGCAAAAATCGCCAGGGTGAAAAATTTAATTATAAAAAAAATTCTGAAAACAAAATAAAATAACAAAATTATCAATCGTCAATATGTTAAATCTTCAAAAAATTGGTAACAAAAAATTTTCTTGAATAAAAAACGCTTAAATAAAACAAAACGAAAATATAAAAATCGTAATTTCTTTTAAAAAACGCAGTATCCTAAAAAATATTCAATAATGAAATAAAACCAAAATTTCACTTAAAATTAAAGAAAAAAACGCAGATTAAAAAATCGCTAAAAATGCAAAATTGGCCAGAATGCAAAAATTTGATTATATATTTAAAAATAATTTTAAAACTAAATAAAATAACAAAACAAAATTTCACTAAACATTAAAGAAAAAAAAAACGCATATAAAAAAACGGTAAAATTGCAAAAATCGCCAGAGTTAAAAATGTAATTGTTTCAACAAATTTTTGAAAACTAAATAAGACAACAAAATAAACAATTGCTAATATGTTAAATTATGAAAAATTTAGTAAAAAAAATTTGGTCTCTAATAGAAAGCGCTTTAATTAAACAAAAATCTTAAAGTCGCAATTTCTTTAAAAAAACGCATTATCCTAAAAACTATTTAACATTGAAATAAAAATTAGAAAAATTTAAATTATAGAAGTGGTCAAATATTCAAAAAGTTTATGCGAAAAATCGTCGAAAGCTAGTTGGTCCTAAAGAATACTAGTTGCCGTTGTACCGCAGATTTTTTTTCGTTACCCCTCTTGGGAGCATATGGTTTCCACAAAGCTCAGCCATTTTACACGATTTGTCGCAGTTGTTTTCGCATCTTCCCATGTAAGATTGCACTGTCCTAGTTCTTGAAGTATCGTGTGTCTCCATTTGGCCTTCCACGGCTTCTGAGCCCAGATGATTTCACTCTAGTGCCATCATTGTTATACTATCAGGATTCTTTCTGATAGTATGGCCGGTCCACCTTCATTTCCTACGTTTTATTTGCTTTAGTATGGGTTCCTAGTTGGTAAGGTTCCAGATATCCGCAATACTGATGTTGTTAGAGCAGAATATTCTACATATGGCTCTGCTTCACTTGTTTATGAATACATGTAGCTTTTGCGTGATGGTGTTCGGTTCTGACTAGGTTTCACATCCGTACGACAGAGTGGACTTTACACATGCATTAAATATTCTAGGCTTGGTTCGTCTGGATATTTGTGAGCTTCTCCAAGGTTGTAGTCTTTCGAATGACGCTCTCGCTTTATTGAGCCTAATATTGACATCTGTTTCGGCGCCGCCATTCGTTGACACTGTACTGCCTAGATAGCTCGAAGCTTTCAACGTAATCATTTGGTTGGCCTTGTAGCATGATGTTATCGGTGCTAAAGTTGTTGTTTCTCATAGCTTTGATTTTCTTGATATTTATCTCAAGTTCAACATTGAGTGCCAATCTTTCCAAATCTTCTACTTTTGCTTGCATATTGTAGATCTTGTGAGAACTCGACAAATATCATCTGCTAGTTATTACACTGAAGTCATTCACGATTCTTTGATATTCCTTGGGAGTATTCCCTAAGGTGTATAAAAAGAGCATTATTTCAAAATGTATAATCTCTCACTGAACTTCAGTAATGTTCTCAAATGGCAACGCAACTGAAATAAAAGTTTATATAAGGTTATAAGGTAAGGCAACTTTAATGGCAACTGGCCATTTTTAAAAATCGGCAGCCGAAAAAATCTCAGGCAAAAAAAATGAAAATAAGGAAATTTATAAAAAAGATATATGATTAGATCGGCACATTATCTTTTTCGATGACCCAGAAGAAGTAGTGAACGTAGCACCTGTTGGGCATTACTTTAGATGCAATCGTAAATCACTGTCTGTATTTATAAAAAATATTCTTGCTTAAGATCATATTTTTGTCTTCTGATGCTGTGACTTATTTCGTAGAGACTTTTAAGACTGAATACATATATAACCATGAGCAATGTCTCCTTTGTTAAAAGTTTTCCCGTCGTTCCAAGTTGGAGCATAGGGTCATCAATAAACTTTGTTTGGCTTCAGTAATCATTTTTAGGTTAGGATGCACTGGTGATTAGCCGTTAGCATCCGAGTCTGGCATCGGAATTGCCGATTGGAGCCTCCAGACATGTTTTTGGGTTTTGGATGGTTTTGAATGGCGTCATTTGCTCGTCGTGACATCGCAAGGATCATAGGCATACTTTGTATTTGTAGGAACCCGAAAGACCTGCCGAGACTCTCCCCCTGTGACCGCTAACTGTCCGCGACTGGCCAGTGGCAGCTAACCCGCATATAAACGGGCCGTACCACTATCCGCAACCTTTGACGCGTACGGTAGCATTTAGCTATGCTTCCCACGGGTGGATAATAAACCACAAAAGATCATAAAAACAATCTTAATTGGACTACTATCCGCGATAGGGCGGATTCAATTTCATTTGTTGGACTAGCAAGTTTATTTAATGTCCTGTGGTAATTTTATCCACTTTGTTAACCAAAATATGAAATATGCAATAAAATTTAATTTAAACAAAACCCAAATTTTTTTTAAGCTTTTGACGCCTTTGTATTCAAAAACCAAAACTATGGTTTTTTATTTCAGTTCCTTTTTTAGATTTGCTTTGAGAGTTGCACTATGGTGCTTTTTGTAATAACTCTTTTTTATGATTTTTTATTAAGAATTACAGGTTTATTATATTTCGCGATTTTCAACTTTAAATGAATTTTCGTATTTTGGCTTTTCTCAGGTTAATATTTTTAAGGTCTTTGCGAAATAAGTCCCAGTGCAATGACTCCCAATGAAATAAATCCCAAAATAAATGGAATAAATCCAAAACGGGAAAAAATTTATATGTTCCGAAAAGTGCAATATTTCCCAAATCAAAAATGTAACAAATCCCAACTTTTAGGCGATATTTCATTATGAAAATGAATAAAATAACTCTCAAATACAATCAATCGAAAAGGAATGAAATAAGACCCAAAAAATTAAAAGAACTCCCTGACAAAATGGATATTATGTATATCTAAAAACGGCAGAATTTATTTTTATTTAATTATTCCTACAAAGTAGTTTTAAACATACATACGTATGTATGTATACTACATTTGGGCTTGCGTCATTTATCCGAAACTTAAAATCCCGAATTTTAAGATCCCGGATTTCAAATTCCCGAATTTTAAAATCCAGAATCGCTAAGTAAAATTTCTCTGCTACAACCGTAAGGTTTTTTATTTATAATTTGGCAACTTAAATCGACACAATCTGTAATATTTATTCGGCAACTGGCAACTCAACTGTAGTTCAGTTGCCATACAAAATCGACTCATAAATGTTTAAATTTTAAATAAAATGTAATGCAAAATCGTCTAAAACCGTTCAAATTGTATAGTTTTACGCTCAAAACTAAATATTGTACACATCAAAAAACATTTTTTTAATTTCCTAAATATTTGTCCATTCCTTAAAGTTTAACCAACCTAACTCATATAACAAAAAAAAAAAAAACGCTTCACTCCAGTTACGAAACATTCAGGAAATGTGCGTCAACAAATTTAACCATAAATTTTCTACGCACTTCCTTTACATGAAACATTTACTGAAGCGTATAAAATTCCTGTTTTTTTTTTAATATTTTCCTAACTATTAAAACTAAATTGTTGCAAAGACCTTGTACAATGTAAAAAAAAAATTAAAGTATTTAAAAAACTTTTTTGAATTTTACTGATTTCCTCAAAGTCAAACTTGCAGAAAAAGAAACAAAACTCGCTTTGAAAATATTTTCCTTGTGTGGTTTTTTTTTTCATTAACATAAATATGTTGGAAATAGTTTGTTTTTTTTTTCTCTTTTTATAAATCCTGATAATAACCAAAATGGCTTAAAGCATTAACAAATATGCCATTATATGATACGGGAATTTCTATTTTTTATTATTAGTTTTTGCTTTTTTTTCATTAAAACTATTTACGTTCACATGCGGCTGGACCAGCTTAAAAATAGTTGTTTTTGTTAAGATGGCATTAAAATGGCATTTTTGCAATAATTATTTGTAAAGTTGAGCCATGAAAAGCAGACAAGTTTTTCTATTCAATATAGCAAAATTATATTATGGGAATTCAAATTTATTCTAAAAATGTGTAAAAGTTAAAAAAAGAAAAATACAAATTGCATAAGAAATTTCTATTTGTATTAAATGAGTAAAGCATTTGGGAGTAGATTTTAATTGTATTTTAAACAATTTTTCCTAAAATTGTTGTTATTTTGGGCCGATATATTTGGCCACCGATATTTGTAAGCGTGAAGGTGAGGATATTTACACGGTATCCATTATCATGCAAGAAGAGACATATCGAAGGCACCGGCTACAATCGAAGAAGTAAAAATAACAGCTGCTAAGATCAAGAACCACAAACAGCTAGTCTTGAAATAATTCCACCCGTTTCTTTATAGACAAGTCCAGCCCTTACAACATATACATATATGGACACCACCTTAAAGAAGCGTGCATGATATATGCACATTCTCTACCGAATGAAAGAAGGCGTAATAATAATAATAATAAAGGAGTGTCCAAAAAAGATCCATTGTATCTCTTGCTGTGTGGCAATTGGCACCATCCTGTTGAAACCAAATTTTCTCTACGTCTAGATCATCAAACCTGTAGCGATTTTTATTGACGGATGATACCTAAAATTTAGACAACCTTTACTACAAAAATAGTGCGATCTGAATTTAGGGCATAACTCTGTTGAACACCATCCAAAAGTTTCGGTATCTTCGGAAAATGAGTGGATTTGGACTAAACCGAGCACGTGTAGACCAAATAAACACTTTGCGCATAACGTTCGAGAATTCTGCAGAGTATAACTCACCACTCTTCCGAAATTTGTGGACGTTTAAAAAAGCATTTAAAACCATCAAGAGAAAGGCAATATAGTCCACACTGGGACATATTGGCTTAAATTCGTTTATAAGCCAATTAAAGCAATACCTTTGATAAAAACAACGGCGTAAGTCAAATTTATACGCTATCACCAATTATTTAATACACGAATACTGAGATATCAAGCGGAACCCAATGGTGCCTAAACAAAGCGTTGCATGAACGTTACATATGGGCATTTCCATTTTGACGTGTCGTGATATTTGTACCACAAAATGTAAAAAAATTAAATGAAGAAGTCAAATTTGTGAAAAAGGTTTTTATGTATACAAAGTAATGAAGTAGCACTATATTCAGAAAAAAAATTACAGCAATCGACGCTAAGGATTTGCAGATATAAGCAAAAATATGTGCTGGCGTGACGTTAAAAAAACGGAAGTGGATTTTGACTTGCATTACAAAAATTAATAAGACTACGAATTAAGCAAGACGGTTTATATAAAACCTTATTTAGTAAACTTTTGACTTATATATATTTATTTTTTAAGCTATAAAATTTAAAAATCTTTGCTCGTTTTAATGTACATATGGTAATTTTCAGCGAAAAGTCTACTTTTTTAATGTAACGCCAGAATGCAAATAAGGTTGCATTTTAGGACCATGTTGTTCAACCATTATCCCTTTTGTTACTAAATGTAGAGCAAGTTGCGCTTTACACCAAAATATAAAAAAGTAAACTATACATATTAAATTTTTCGAGAAACAATTTAAATTATTTCTGGCGTTACGTTACAAAAAGTAGACTTTTCGCTGGAACTGCCCATATGCCTTATGTCAATAACTGCATCCAACAAATATTTTTTTTTTTATATAGTTTTTAATTTTTAAAAATTTGATCAACAACTTTAAACGGCTCTATTGAAAAATAGTGTTTTTTTCGGTTTATGACAATTTTTAAGTAAATGAGCGATATAAAATACAAATTTAAACTGTTTATCCAGTTGGCTTTGAGAAGCACTTTTTAGAAAAATTGTTTACAAAAACTTTATGAAAGCTCTGATTTCATACACACCGTATTGCAAAAAAATATTTATTATCAAAAAGTACCTTATAATGATTCTCCCGATTTTGTGTATGAAAAGAAAGTACGCATTCAATTGAAAGGATATCAAGTTTGTGTCTTAAATCTTTCGATTTATTGGCAGATTTTTATTTATTTATGTTTTATAGTTAACAATCTTCTGCACAATATGAGAGGAAGAAAGTAAGAGAGGGAAAGAGACAGAAGAGAACAAGATCAGACTTTCTTAGCAAAAGGTTTGCTGCTTAAGTCTTTTGTTTTAAATCACTTTTATTGCACAAAAAGTTGAATGTTTTCGTTGCTATTGTTATTTAAACAGTTTACAGTTCAAAATTTTCTTAGCTTTTTTTTTGAAGGCATATATGTTTGTGTATGTATGTGTCACTTTTTCTTATTATGAATGAAATGTAGCAATAAATATTTAAAATTATTTAATTCCTTTATATACCAGACAACAACTGTTTTTTTTTTTGTATTTTAAATTTGTTTTCCATTTTTTAGAGTAGATAAACAATTTCCCTCGTATCTGATTAGTCTGCAGCGTTTTTTGTTTGTTTTTCGAATTGTATACAATAGATTATAGACTAATAAAAATATATATGTACTTATGTACATAAAATCATAAAAAAATTTTATCAACTTGTATAAATAAAATGAATAATAGAAAAAACAGCCATAAAATACACCTTGTCTAGCACTGCCTCAACTTAATGTTGTTGCTTTTGTGGCTTTTGCAGTTTGTAATGTTGCATCCACAAAATAAAACCTAGCGAAAGAAAAGAAAATAGAAAACATTCGTATATACATATAAATATGAAAAAAAAAATAAAATAAAATACAAATAAAACAAACAATTTTTTCACAGGAAAAAATTGTTGACGAAAAAAGAAAGTTTAATTCAATGTTGTTGTTGACTTTTCCACATTTTTGTTTGTTGATGTTGCTGCCGCTGCTGTTAAGGCTGCTACTGACTGGCAGTTTGACTGCCTGACTGGTAAACGCAATTAGGGAAATGTTGGTATTTAGATTTTAATGCTGCGAACACAATTGCAACAAGTGCAAGTACACGTTCACTTCTTTACAATTCAGTTTTAATCAAATACAATACACAACAAATAATCAACGAAACAAATGTCTGAACTACAATACAATAGCTACAATTGTTTTCTACTTGATTTGATGCATTTTGAGATGATTTTAATTTGCTTTTTTTAATGTCACTTCCACTGTGGCTCAGTCTTAATAGAGAAATCTACAAAGATTTATTAAGGCGATAAAATAAACTACGTGTAGGAAAAAAATATGTATATATTTAATTCAAAGTTTTAAATTTAATGTAAATCACTTTGAGACGCATAACTGAAAGATCTGTGATCCTTACGACTATAAAAATGGTAAAAATGTGTTTCTGTAAAATTTTTTGAAATGGCATTCCGAGGAAGAGAAAAGCATGAATTATGGAGTAAATTTCTGCAAAAGACAGATATAAATTAATCTCTAAGATATAGATATTGTCTATAGAAAATATTATTAAATATTGACATATATTTTAACTCTTCTTTCTTTGTTAAGCCTGTCAATCTGAAGTAATTTAACAGACCTTTTGTGCCTGTAGAAGCAAAAGAGCCTTTTTACAGAAGGACAGTGGAAAACTAAAAGATAACGCTATAGCTACTGCAAACCCGACAATTCTTGATACATAGCGATAAGCTAATGTTCGTTAAACTCAACAGGGAGGCAGCTTAATACACCAACAAATGCAATTAAGGGTAAAAGAGCAGAACTTTCTTCACACTTAAATGTTTAGAGTCATGCCCAAAATGACCCCAGGATATATGGCACCAAAATGAAAGTGAAGAACGGCCCCAAACTTTACATGAGGCACAACAACATGTAATTTTGGGGCAATTTTTTTGGGGTTATTTTTCATTTTTTCGTTGGGGTGTTCTTGCATTTTAAGTGGAATGAAAAATTACCCTATTATCAAGGAATGAAAAATGGCCCCAAATAAAATCACAATTTTTACTTTGGGGCTATTTTTCGTTTACTAAAATCACCCCAAACATTTTTACACAAATTTTATTTAAAAGTTTCTAGGGATAGTAAAAAAAACCCACATTCCAATACCAAAGTGGAGAAAATCCTGGCCGGTTATGCAGAGATGCTTTAGTTAGCGAGGCCAGTGTTCAATCTACGATACAGAAGTAAATCCTAGCGCACGGCCGAACCCGACTATAACGTAAAGCGTAAGCAAAGCCAGTGTTTGTTATACCATTGAGGAAAAAATCCTTGCGCATGGCCGAAAGCCCAACCATGCTATCAATCGTACGATTTTTAAACCAAAACTGTATAATTATTCGGTTATTGAAATCGGGATTCTAAATTTGGGATTTTTAGTTTCGGGCATATGAACTCCACCCATAATTTTTAATATAACTTTCTTTGTGTTCTTTTTGGGGGTTAAAATTCATTATAATTTTGAGGTGATTTTTCATAATGAAGAATTTCCACAAATGTTGGCTAAGAAATTATCAATCGTGGCTGGCTTTATCAGCATAGACAATTAGTCTAAAGGTGTCAAATAACACGAACGAGGTGTCCAATTCACAGGTCTATTTCTTGAGATAATTCGGTCACAAAACGTTGCGCCATCTTGTTGGAACCACTTTTCCTCCAAATCCTTTGAAATGACTTGAATCATAAATTATGGCGAATGAAAATGCCATTCACGGTAATGTTGGCACCAGTTTCGGTCGATTCGGCATGTAAACCGGGATGTTATGGAGTCTTACAAGTCTCTTGAGGAATGTGCTCTCTCCAAAAACGAGAATTCTCCTTGTTTACTTACCCGCTAAGCCAGAACGTAGCCTAATCGCTGAAGATGGCTTGACGATAAGAATCTGGTTCAACTCCCAGTTGATTCTCAGCCCATTCACCGCTCACACGACGCAATTGATGGTCCGCTAGCTTTAATTCTTGCACCAATAGTATCTTATTTAGCTTTAGGCCAAGATCTTTTCTTAAAATTTTTCAAGTAGTGGACGGGCAGAGACCAAGTTGCTGGGCACGGCGTAGGATCGATAAATTCGAATCCTCTGTTACACTCCCGTCAAAAGCGGCGATGCTTCTTCTGTACGTTCAGTATGGGCTCGATTTGGATGAATATTTTCCAAAATAACAAATATGGTCATGGAGCAACCGAAAGTATTGCTTTTTAGCTGATCAGATGAACGATTATGCGCACCGCAAATTTGACGAATTCGGCAAGCAGAGCGCAAATTGTGGACATAAATTTCCACGTTTTCTTAACGTAGTACTGGTGCTGCTCTTGCACACTTCATAAGTATGACAGCTGGTTTTACCATTCTTTTCAGGTAAAAGGAAACACACAAGTTAGAATGTCAATTATGTCGTACATCAAAAATCATTAGGTCCAAATTAATATATGAAGAGAAATTTCCCTATCTTCCTATATCTGTCAAAGGGACTTAAAGAATCGCATGGTTGTTGTATTGTGCGCCTCTTAACTTTCGACGGATAGTATTCAAGCTATCAACAAAACCATTGAACGTCCAATAGAAATATTTTTCTTTAACTGTAAAGATATGATAGTTTAGCCCTTATCAAGGTAGTTAGATCCTTTCGACTTAACTGAAGGATGAATATCTTTCGATATCGTAAATATTTAGGATTTTACTGGCTCTGGTATTTTGAAATTTTTTTACTTTTGTGACACAAATTTCAATGCGGTATTTCTGATCAGAGAGAATTATTTTTTGGTGTTGCGTGACCTGAAAAAATATATTTTGTTGCGCAAAACAAGCTCATAAAGAGGAGCTAAACTGAATGTCAACTTTGATATAATTTGTTTTCTTTACCAAACTAGTTCTCGTTTCAAGAAAGACTAACAGTAATCAGAGGTTAGAACTGAAATTTGTTGGAGACGCCAATAATCTTTCAATAAGAACACTCAGAAAAGTTAAAAGCGAATGTCTACTCGTTAGAAAAGAATTGCATATGGATGTGTAATTTGGTGCAAGGTAAAAAAGGTCCTTCAATGGGGCCGGTGTTTCGCCAGAACAGCTTTTTTAATTTTATTTTTCATTTTGTTTTTATTATTTATATTATGTATTTAATTTTTGCTTGAATTTTAAAGGTTTGTAAATGAATTAATCATTTTAAATTACGGTTTACTTAAAAAGTAAAATCTAATGACATACAGCTTCGGAAATTATTTCCCAACTGTTATATTGTCGAAATTTGTTAAGAACCATTTTTGAAATAAGTTTAATTCTAAATTGTTAATGAAAGCAACCGGTTTTGTATTTTTTCGAGTGTGATTTTTATTGTGCAAAAGATTTTTCTTAAACAACCCCAAAAACAATAATTTTAATTTATTGAAATTAAAACTCCTTAAAAAAGATTAAGGAAAAACATTTTGGCTTTAGAATATTAATTGCCAAGGTCAACACTAGTGTCTCACGAGGTACCAAATGCCATGGACGTCATGCCGAACTTATAACTAATAGAAAAAATTTTAGTGAAAGGACGGCATGTATCTTGGTATGGTAAAATTGAGGTCATTAGATCAATCGAGAAATTTGAATGAAATTTCTATATACTAACAATTACTTTTTTGATCAAGATGTGCAGATTTTGTGATTTTTATAGTTTATTTCTAAGAATGACATTCTCTAGATATACCAATTAGCTGTGGGTTAATTTTACAGAGCGATCAGGAATGGAAAAAGTAAAACTTTTTTTTATAAAATGTTACTTTTTATAAAAAAATTTCTTCAAAAAATGTTTAATGGAAGGTTTGTCATACCCCACAGCTGAAAAGAATATTATGTGTTTATGCTCATATTTGTAACGCCAATAATTCTAAGGCAATTAGAGCATGTCCGTCCGTCCAACCATGTAAAGTTTGCTATCAAGATTCTAGATGCGATTTTAGCAATAACTCGAAGAAATTTAGCACACAGACATCTCTTTTGCCTAAAAATAAAGTCTATAATAAATTGTCAAAATAACTTCATTATTTTACGTAAGCCACATACAAATAAACCTCGTAATAAGACTCTATCACTCATAAATCGTTTAAATACTGAAATTGTTGCGTTAACATTTAACTCATAAAATCAAACAATTTTATAAAATTTTACGAAGACAGTTTCATAATGCACTAACACTTTCACATAAGGCTTCATTTTAGAAATCAGAATATTTGCGAATAATCTAAGGTACTTAGAAAAATCAGAACAATCAACTTTCATATGAAAGAAATTATCTTAACAAAGTTTTGTAATGGTAAGTTCGTACGGGACTAAGATTTCAATATAAACTTCATTTCCAAATGTCACTTTTGCTGAAAAAACTTTCCCAAAAAATATTTCAATCGAGATAAAATCCAGTCAAAATATTATTTTACAGCCAAAATCACTCAAGGTTAATCAAAGCCTACTACAAAATTATATTTCGGTTTGTTACAGGAACCACGGAAATAAGTTCAATTCAATAAATAAAAAAGCAACAATTTATACCGCTGGAGGGTATTATATGGTCGCTCTTAGCCGACCATACTTTAATATTAATTGTTTTAACTTGCATTATTGTCTCTCACTTTTTAAAGTCATTAAATTAAAATTAAAACTTCTCCTTAATATTTCTAATGTTTTTCTGACATATCATCCCGCCTTAGAACATGTTTTCTCTAATCTTATCTTTTCTTTTAGCATAATCTTGATAAATAAATCAAATGAAACTAAAACTCAACTTTCTCACAAAAATTAATGTTAAAACTAATTGCAACTTACTTGCATACGAGTAATAACAATGACTTTCTGATTGCCAAGAACAATTGCCACAAACAAATAACATAAGGAAAATGTATATAATCTTTAATATATCATCAACAATGGCAACTGACACTTCCAAGTGCTGCTGTGATACAATTGTGATAAAAATAAAAAAAGAATAAAAAATAAATTTTTTTTAATCGTCTTATGGGCGCAAAAGAAAAAAATAGAGATTTTTTTGTTTGCTATTCATAAGAGGTAACTTGCCACGTTTAATTGTTTACAATGTTGCAAAAAAGATGGTTCGGAATTTTAAGAAATCTTAAAAGAAGTTTTCTTTAAGAAAAAATACACTGCGGATAAAAAGAATAGGAGAAAGGAGTTAAACATTTGTTTTCAGTCATAAGAATTTTAACAAAATTTTGGTCTTCAATATATTATAAATACATGCATATTATCCCGCGATAGAGCATAAGCAAAGCTCTAAATCTCGTAAAATATATAATAGCAGCCAGAGCTCTAGGCAATAAAGTAGAAGCAGATTCCTGGCTGGTTGGGTCATATAGCCAAAACTCAAAAACCCGAGCTTCAAATCACGAATGCGAAATCATAAATTCCAAAATCCCGATTTGAAAAATCCCAAAATTAAAAATACCCAATTGCAAGATCCTGAATTTCAGTATCCCGAATAATTTTTCCGTTTTGATTTTAAAAATCGTGCGATAGAAAGCATAGCTGGCCTTCGGCTGGGCTCATAGATATTCTTCTGCTCAGTTATTTTATTACTTTGTAATAAAACAAGCACCGGCTTCTCAAAATAAATGTTCTAAACTCGGGAATTAATATCGGTATTATTAAATTTAGGATTTCAAAATTCTGCTTTATAGAGTTCGAGATTTTGAAATAACGAATTTTGAAATTTGATATTTAACAAACTTGTTATTTTGACACTTCGGAATTTTTAAACTATCCCCCAGATTCTAGACATAAGCTTTTCGGCATCTGCCATTAGATTTTCTAGAAATTGTCTGGCGGCGATTAAAATCTTTATGCCTCATTTTGTAAAAATTTAATTTATAGTCAATTCTCTTCGCTGTCTAGATTAACCGGTTAATTAGGTACATATATTTTATATAGGGTTTCTAAAAAAAATCTCATTCCTGGGAATCCCGGGATTTTTAGAATAAAACAATGATTTTATTAAATGAGTTCAATACACAGGTTTTACTTTTTTAAAAGAATATACATATGTATATACAACAGTCTAAACAAATAACTTTAATTGAAACCACAGCAAACCAAAACAAAACCAAATAAATTGTAACATTCATATTTACATACGTATTATATACGTATGAAGCAGCTTGGTAAAATTAATTTTCTTTTAAGAAAAAACATTTTTAGTATTATTAAAGCATTTAAAAGCTCATCACAGATTCTATTTCTAATCCTTGTTGATATGTTTATGGCCTGCTACCGATAACGTGCTCTCGCTTTCTACATACGTTGGTATTATACATAGTAAGAAGAGCATCATTCAAAGATTATAAATTTGTTGGCATGTCACCCGTGACTTCATAGATGTCAAATTCTTTTTTAAAATATTTTTAGGCTTTTGTATTTTCTTTACATTTATTAGAATTTGATATAGCCTTTTCAAGGTGTTCTTAAAAGATAGTAGATGGTTCATCTGGTGTATCGTAAACATTTTAATTTTCTACTTCAATAAGCTTTTTAGACATTTCATCAGCAATTAAAGAGACCGTTGATTTATTGGCGTAGGAAAAATAGTCCGATTTGTAGGTAGTTTTTAGTAATTTTAGTAAAGAATATATTTTTATTGCTTGTTTTTTGATTTTAACGATGCTACAAATAAGAATTTCAAAAAATTATGTTTGAAATTCCCGAAAATTCCCGAAAAAAAATTCCCGGGATTAATTTTAAAAAAGTGTCCCGGGATTCCCAGGAATTCTTTCCCGCGTAGAAACTCTAATTTTATAGCTTTAATAATGTGACAGTGATTAAAATGTAGCAAAGACAAACTATTTGACTCAATAGAACTATTTATGAATTGCCTAATTGTATTTATTACTAACTTTTAACTGAAGTAATTGCATAATAAAAATATGGGGTTGAAAATGTGCCCGAGATTTATTATACAATTTTCTTAAAACTTGGTAAAAATTGTTTGCTGACGGAAATATATTTAATGTTTTAATTTAAGTGAATAAAACTCTAAAAATATATTACAGATTAGGTGCCCCGATAGGCTATACAGAAAAATGGTTCACGAATTATAGAATTAATCAAAAATAAAATTAGTTTTAATTAAACATTTAATCAATTTAATTAAACATTTAATCAAGTGAACTAAACGTTTATTTGATACTATTAATTTGTTTACTGATGCAAATTTAATTAATTTTTTTTTAATTTATATCACAAATTTTTTAATTGAAATTAATTTGAATTAACGCCATGCGATGTCAAACTTAGCACAAACGTTGATATGTTACTTTTATCAGAGGATGGTGTCAAGTTTGATAATTTTCTACCATATTTTTCCCACTGTGCATTGTCTTACCATAATAGAATCTTAAGCCGTTGTTTAATTCAGTTGTTCTTTTAGTTTTTTTTTGCTATTTTTCCTATTTCTTTATTACTTTCAAAGCTTTTGTTCTCAGATTTCTAATATGAAGACTCGCTCGTAATAACACATTTCGGAAGCAAACTACCTACTACCGCAAGTAATTGCAAAAAAATCTTTTCATCTTTGCTTCAAAAAAAAAAAAAAAAAAAAAAATGATTAAGTTAAACATGCATTCTTTTTAAAGAAGAACACACTTGCACCAAAAATATAAAAAAAAAAAATAATCTAAAAAAATGATTTTTAGATTAAGATGGTTTTTTTCTCTTATAAAATAATAATTTTTTAATAATCTTTAATTTCTTTTTAACAATAAAACAAATACGTGTATGAAAATTTGAAAAGATTATAAAAGCTTATGTAAGAAGAAATCCTTTTTGCACAAACAAAAAAAAAAAAATATTGTATGAAATAATAAAGTAATTTTCTACACATTTTCCACTTATCAAATGCTCTAACAATAAAAATTACACTTTTAGATTTTTAATGCAGCAATTATAAATGCATTAGATAAAAACGATAATATACTTAAGATTTAAAAATTCTTTTATAATTTCAGATTTAACATTTTAGATGTGAAAAGAAAATTATAGACATTTCTTTTGTTCATTTTAAAACTTATTAAAGAGTTAATTGCCAAAGAAATTTATTTATATAAAAGATTTTTGAATTAAAAAAGTTTTTAGGTTAAGTGATTTAGTATTTGCTGAATGTTTTATTAAATTTCTCATAGTTATATTTTGCGACACTAAATGGAAATATCTAAGATTGGTCTCTTTAGCAACGATATAGTTCCCATAGAGCTGAAGCAAATAATGAAATAAAATTGAGGTTTTTATAAAAGTCTTTGTTCTCACAGAGTTCAAATGCATTCGTAAAACATCAGGGGTATTTTGTTATTCTAAAATACTCCAGCGGAATCAATGTCAAGAGAAAAGCCGAAATGATTATTCATGCTGAAATAGGTTAAAACTAGGGTTTTTTCCCGGGATTTCCCGGGAATTTCCATTATTTCATTTCCCGTTTTCCCGGGATTTTTCTTGCGGGATCCCGGGAAATAAAAAATTCCTCATAATTTCAGAAAATAGCTATTTGTACTTTGAAATTTAGTTTTCTATTCTCTAAAAATTAGCATCTGTGGATGGGTTGTAGATAAGATCAATTGCAAGAAGTGAGTACATGTATTTAAATCAATGTCTCCTGATGCAATAAATCTACTAAAAGCAGAATGGGCAGTGCAACAGATGACTATTATTACATTTAGTGAAGTGAAGCGTTAATAAAGTACATTAATACAAAATAAGATGCAGGCAGTAAAGTTTCATTGTCCATGAACAAGTCTTAAAAATAGGAGATACCTAAACATATCACTCCTTTATTGCAACATAGTCATATCTACAAAAACAAACGATCTTGGCAAAATGCGTTTGAGATATAATACGAGAAGGTATCAAGAAAAACTTTGCTAAAGTTACTTAAAATTTTGAGATATCACTATGATGCAATGAAGGAGCGATATGTTTATTAGGTGATAAACACAAATTTTCAATTTCAATTTGTGTTGGTTTATATACCCGTGAAGTGCGGGGAAACCGAAATAAAATAACATTTTGGAAACTCGTGTAAGATACTACAACATACAACTTGAAAAACACATTTGTAAGAAGCAGTCCGGTTAATGCTATTTTTGCATCAACCTTGACATACATTTGACTGATATAGACGTTGTTTATATAAAAAAAAAGCATGCTACAACGGTGCACTTTTAACTATTTGTCCAACCTCGGTAAAAAATGGACGAAATTTTTGGGAAACATGATAATTAGTAAATAAAATCAGGAATATACATTTTGATGACTTACAAAGCGCTTTGAGTGTCAGAAAGTTATTTCCTAAGCCATTAAAAAATGTTATATATTTCCTTAAAGTATTTTTATCTATTTTATTAATTAACTTTTTGAATTCATATCTTGAGTACCTCAATTTTTATTTTGTTTTTATTATTGTTTTGTGAATTAAATTGTTATGTTGTCCTTTTATCTTGTATCCAGAACATAATAATACTGAATAAAAGCATAATAATAGGGAATAAAGGCGTGAGGTAATAATTATTCAAGTTCCTATTTCAATCTTTAATTAATTTTTTAGTATTGAACCATTTCATTTACTTTCTTTGTAAACAAGTTCCCTTACGTTTTTTATATAAAAGTTTTTTTTCATTAATTAATACCAAAATTTACTTTGTATTATTTATATGGAGCGGGATCCCGGGAAATTTAAAAAAAATTCCCGCTTTCCCGGGAATCCAAAAAGTCCGGGAAAAAAAACTCTAGTTAAAACGAAGGTTTGTTGGGTAAATGAGCTTAATTAGGTTTAATACAAAATCCTTGGTAAGGTTGTCAAAGGGTTGTGATTGCAAAAGCGGAAATTTTCTGCTAAAGATAAATGTAGATAAAGGTTCTTTTATTAGGCCTCGTACTTTGTAAATTGGCCACCCTATGATATGATGAAACTGAAGAAGTCCTGTAGTTAGAACCGTTTGGCAGGCCTAAGTTTATCGAAAAATTAGCTACCTTAAGACCTATAGAAGTTCGTGATCTATTTTATCAACATACAGCTGAGTACTGGTACTTTTTGAGTTTTCGTTGATTTTGGACCTAGAAACATAAAATAAAAGATGTTAGGGCAGCTTTTTGGTACTTTTTCGTTCTACAACTGGCACTTTTTTAATTTTTGTTAGTTTTGGACCTAGAAACGTAAAATTTAACATGCAATGTCCTGAGTAAATGATAGTGTATTCATTTAATCGACCTTTTGCTTTAATCGGTTAATCGCTCGATTAATTAACCGAGGTTTTGGTTTAATCGGTCAATAATCGGTTCATTTTGTTTTTGATCGGTTAACCGATTAATAAAGTTTTTTTCATAAATTAAGTAATTTCAATATATATAAATGCATTAATTATTTGGAGTTTATTAGTAAAAAAGCAATAACATACCAAACATAAAAATTCTTGAACTAAAACGAGCAAACAAAAAAACAATTCATAAATATGTAATATGCATTTTTCAATTAATACATAATTGGGGGATTCACAAGGTGTACTATCAAGTCATATCGTCATAATGTCCTAAATAATATTTTACAATTGCTTAAAATAAATATTGTTGTGTTTCAAACAAAATAAAAATGTTAAAGCTATAAGCGGTAGCCCACAATAGTCATATCGTCGGCTTAATATGCAAACCTGCTAACTTCCTTCAAACAAATTTTACAGGAGAGACAAAAAACTTTTTATTTTTTTTATTTGCAGCTTGATAGAAAATTAAAAATACAATTAGTTTTACACACTTCAAGACTTAGATAGAAAAAAACTACATGCTGGTCGACGAGGCGTATCTTCTCTACCACACGGCATCAAAATCTCAATTGACATAAAAAGTGGATTTAGCCGGTTTGCATATTAATCCTACGATATATATTTCTTGTAATTATTTTAAGACGTAAGACTTTATGACTACCTTGTGAATCCCCCAAATATGTATTTATAAAAAAAAACTGAGATAATTTTACTGGTTATTTCAATGGTTAAAGAATTTCTTATAAAATAATCTTTTAAAAAAGTAATTGGGTTTAAATGTTTAGGAGTTAAGCGATTCTTTTCTTTTGTTTTGACAAAACTTGACTTAGAAAAAATTCTTTCACTTGTTGCTAGGAACACAACTGGGACGAACGACGAATTTTTGGCCGCGAATATTCGTCGCCAAAAATAAAACATATTTGTGTTTATGAAAATACACACAATCATGGCGTCGGCCGAAATTCGTCATACGCGGCGACTTTGCAATAGATTTATTTCTATGAACGACGAACAAATCAGTACCGGGTGACCATGTTTGATAATAGTTTTCAAGTATTTTAGTATAAAGTTACTTTTTTACTAATAATTGTTTTTTATTATTTTATCGCATCTTAAATATATATACAAAGAAGATAACTATAAGAATAGTTTCTAATTGTGTTTTTGTTAATGTTTGTGTTTTTTAAGTAAATTTTTTTTATATGGTCACACTATTTCTCTCTCTTTACACAAACAGCAAAGAACTTTTTCAATTAATAAAGCTGTTAGTTATTCGTCGTTATTGTGTTTCATACGACGAACTTAGTCAGCGAATTTTTACTAAAAAATTCGTCGTGTAGGGCGAAATTCGTCGTGTAGGGCGAAATTCGTCGTTCGTCCCAGTTGTGTTCCTAGCATATCGTAGATGAATATCTAATTTCTCAGTCCTTTTTAAGGATTTCTCTAAACATATAAAATATTCCATTATGCCCTTAGAGTCCTGTTTTAATTTTTAAAAATGTTTAACACTTCTAATTGTTTCAGTTAATTTTGTTAAAATAAAATGATATGAGAAGGTATGAGAAGAATCAAATAACTAAACACATACATATAAAAAGTACGTGAAACAAGAAAAAGGTGTTGGCAATCAAACACGGCGGAAAATGGGTTGAAATGAAGATCACTGAACACCTTTGTTTGTAAAAAAAAATATTTTCTAAACACATACCTTTTGTATATGAGACGAAACAAATAATTAAAAATACATAAAAATATGTTATAATACTACAAAAAATTAAAAATCTTATTACATCGGTTAATCGGTTAATCGGTTAATCGACTGAAATTAACCGGTTTAATCGTTAATCGAAAAAAGCCAATTTGAAATTAACCGATCAGTTAATCGGGTTGTAAGTAATCGGTGATTTTTCGTTTTCTAAGTGGTATTTTTTTAAATTTTCGTTAATGTAGGACCTACAAACATTAAAATAAATTTCCAATGTCCTGAGCGTATGAAAATCTATTAAAAAAAAAAACACTTTGGTACTTTTTTGTTCTTCAACTGGCACTTTTAGAATTTTTGGTTGTATTGGAAATAGAAGCATTTACCAAATCTTCGTCTCCTTCGATATCGACATTCGATATCGATCGAAGTTTCCATTAAAGCTGTATTGTAATTTCGATAAATTTTGAATACCTTTATTTTTGGGAAAGTTATTGGTCTTAAAGTAGTTTTTGGGGAATGGGCTTGTAAGGGAGCTATGATCCAATATACCCCAAAGTTTTTAATAAGATTTAAGCCAACATATAAGTTTTACTTGTTGATGGAATTTTTCGTCGATACGATACGTTAAAAGTAATTTTCTAAAAGCCCATTATTGACATCACAGTACACATTTTTGTTAAAATATTTGTTCTGATATACGGAACTTTTGCAGAATTTTATCCTGATACGAATATACCCAGTAAAATTGTTAAGGTTTCTTGAAGCACGAAAACTACATGAGCGCTGATATATGCGCTGGCTATTACACACTACTAAGAAGCAGCAGAGAAGCGAATACCATTTAAGAGAATTTTTAATTTAATGATTGAAAAACTTCGCATTATCGCTTTTAAGTAAGCAGGTTGTAAGCGAATAATTAAAATCATTATTCCAAAGAAAAAATTCACGAATAATGTTCTAAGTGCTTCTGTTATTCCCTTACATGGCAGCAGGTTGTATTGCAATGATTTTTAAATGTGTTTACGATCATTTCCGAAATATTACCGAACATAGAAATTAAATTTTTTTTATAACGCAACTAGTCATCAAATTGTTTTTTAGCAGACGGGAAAAAAGTATTGCTTCCAAGTGGGAAATTCGCCATATAAAAATCATGCCTCTTGTAAGCAAGTTTGTAAGGGGATATTGTGCTTCTCTCCCTTACAAAATTTCTTATTTATATGTTCCATTTTTTACTGGGTATTTTTGAGATTGATGGCAGAAAAATTGATTTTCGGAGTAGGGCTTGCATTGGAGCTTTTGTCCATTATAGACCTACAACCGCAATATTTTCGATGAGAATTTAGAATTTATGATTTTCTGAAGTACAAATATACAGGAGCTTTAGTCCATAATAAACCTGCAAATAATGCGACTAGTCCATACACGCATGTAAAATGTAGCCCATAAGGGACTAGGACTAGTCCAAAGGTAACCCGAATGTATGGAAAAAACATGGTCTATTTAACATTACGATGTCCTAGGGCAGGACCATATAACCTAGCTTTGCATTACAAAGGAGTAGTCTTAAAATTACTCCATGGTATACTCCAGAGGATTAGCTTTGAAATCGTTTAAAAACGAAAACATTTCGTTAAAAAACGAAGACATGTCCGTTCACTAAAAACTCTTTTTAACAATGACATGGTCCATGCTTGCATTACATTGGACCAGTCCTGGGACTAGTCCATTTGATCAAAATGGATCAGATAGTTCAATATTATTTGCAGAGAAAACATTCACCACATAATTTTTTTAAATGACTTATGTTAACACCTCAAAGCTTTATGAGCTATTGGGTTTTATTTTGAAGGTTTTTACAGGTAGGTGCTTGTTAAAATTATTAACTGATTTCTGCCATTAGTTAACAACTAGTAATGATATATTTCATACAAACATCCTTAGCGCTACAGCTAAAGTTCAGCATTGGCCTTCTAAACAATACTTTTTCATTTATTTCTATATCTCGCCAAATTTGTCCGGGCTTGTACATTAAGCCTTTCCATATCAGCAATGACACCATCTATTCACCGGGTTTTTGGTGGTCCAACTGCTCTCCTGCCTTCTGGCTTGCCAAAACAGATTCTGTTAATGGTGGAGTTTGTATCCACACGCGCTTCATGACCAGTTAATTTTATTCTTTGTGATCATTTTATCGCTGGAGGGATGATTTATTTAGTGCTGCCTGAAGTTAAGCATTCGTTATTATCCTGTATAAATTAATTGTTATTTATTATTCGGTTGTGCCGAATCTTTGATACACTTTACCAAGAATTTGAATTTTTTTTTTGCAAAGGACTTCGAAAAGAATTTGCAATAAAATATAAAACACCCTTCAACAAATCTATTGTCACAATTTATGGTTTTGTAAAATTAATGTGCGCTTAATTTCATAACAGTATTATTATTTGATACGTTTTAAGGCGTATTAGATTGTACTACAAAAATGGACTAAATTACATAATGCCACAAGGCGGTGAAGAATATAAGAAATGGTAAAAAGAAAAAACTTTGCTGACGACTTTCGATTATACATTTTAAATTATAAAAATGTACCATATAAAGTACATATATTCTAGTTTCTTGTGATGAGGAAAGGTAAATAAACGATGTCCGTCTGTACGTCTGTCTGTGGGTCCGTTAAAATGGGTTTTTCGAAAACCCAGATATTATGGGGACTTGTTAGTTTAATGATTATGTCACGTATAGTCCGGAATTGTTTGCTATTGAAATTCAGCCTGATCGGTACACAAATGGCTTAGATATGAGCAAAAAACCAAGACTGCCTCTAATTTTACCCAAAAATCCCTAGTTGTGGTTGTTTTTCTATTTTATTTTTATGTATATCTGGAGAACGGCAGGAGCCAAAATAGGTACAAACATCCTGGTTACAATACAAAACATCCGACAAAATATGGGCGCGATTGGACAAGTTGATTTATTTATATCTAAAGAACGGCTTTTATATACCTTTCTATTAGTATCGCACCATGGTGAAGGGTATATAACATTCGGTATAGCAGAATATAGCACTCTCACCTGTTTTTCTTTTTTTTTTTGGGTATCTTCAGGAATTAAAAACTATCAAAAACTGTGTTGCAATACCACAAATTAAAAAAAAAAAAACTCAATAGTATAGTTAAAATATTTTGTCTCCTTGAACTCCATTATATTTTAATTTTTATGACTCTGCTCTTTAAAATAAATGATATGTTCTTATTTTCAATGAAAACAAGTTTTATTTGTACACAAAGTTTTTTAAAACACATAAATATTTTAATTAGCCTCTCTTGAACAAGTCCATGTAATAAAAAAAAATATTTATTTGAAATTAAATCCACACATATTAAATCCTTGACATAATTTAACTTATCAAACATGTGCCACAATCTAGTACTCAAACCAATAAAACAGAAACATTTGATTACACACTTTTACTATTACGAATTTTTTCATTTTAATTTTTAATGCTTTAAATAACAAACGCTCTTTTATTAAAATAAATATTATTTTTGGCAACCAACCCACAAAATAATTTCGTACATTTTTAAAACAACTTGTAAGTGAAGATGTTAATAAAGGTTGAGACAAGTTGTGTTGTGGTTGGTGTTCAAAATTCCAATTATATCATTGTGTTTTGTTTTTGGGTGTTATTTGGTTATATTTTTTTAATTTTTTTTGGTTTCCATCTTTGTTTGAAGTCGTGTCTAATGTTTAGTAATTGCAAATATTTATTTGGTTTAAAGATTATCATACAATTTTTTTAGAAAAAAATATTTTAAATATTTTAAGTTAAATTTTATGCTACACATGCGTAACTTTTCAAGTTCTTTTAACTAAAAAATTATAATTGAATGACCTTAGCTTTAATTTTTTTTTCACCAAGACTCTTACCCAAGTGAATCAGCTATGTGGTCTTTGGCTTTTTTTTTTTTTTGATGAATAGCAAAAACTGAGAAAAAAAACCGTATCTTTAAGGTGTTGATAATCCATGCAAAAAAAGTGTTCAACGGAAGTAAGAGGTTGTATATTGTGAAGTAACTTTCACACTCAGCAAATATTTCATGACCCATACGTAGCCACTATTTTTATTATACCCTCCACCACAAGTGGTAATTGAGGGTATACTTAGTTTTTCATTCCGTGTAAAACATCAAAAAAGGTTTATATCTAAAACCCCATAAAGTAAATATATTTTGAGCCCTTGAGTTGACATCAGAGTTTTATGAGGAAATGCAATATAGAGGCATAATTAACTCAAATAAAACTTAAAGCAATTCAAATTGATTGTCTTATTGAAAGACTCTCTGTCCTTAGTCTGGATTCTTTACTTCTAACACGGTGCAAGAAAATTCGGGTCATCGCCGCCAGTCGCAATACTTGCAACGCGAAATGAAACTAGACTATTTGTAGAGCAGATCTGCTAAAGGGTTTTAAAAAGTTAGCTCGGGTTCCCGAAATATCGACCACAAAAGTTTTTGAATTTTTTAAAAAGGCGTTGGTTATAAGTCAAAAAAAAAATATACTAAATGTAGTTCTGAGCTTAAATACTATTTCAGATATCTTTAGTAGAATTGTATGACGATTCTTTTCTTAGAATTAATTAACCCTCTAACACTAATTTTAAGGGGTCATTTTTGTCCTTTTTTAACTCTCACACAAAAGTTTACTAAAACGGCATTTTAGAGGGTTAAAATGTTTTTGCATTAAATTTCATTATGGGTCTTCTAAGACCAAAAAATCGTGCAATGTATGTTAAACGGGTTTTCAAAAAATTCTAAAATTTCAAGGCCCGGTATTTCGAAAATCCGTTTTACATACATTGCACGAGCTTTTGGTCTTAAAATTGTGAAATTTGAATTGTGTAAATTATTTTGCTCGCTTTTTGTTTTTTTTTTCGTATGTGTATTTTGTTTTTGAAAAAAATGATTGGTTTTTTTACCAGCCAAAAGAAACGCACAACAGAAACGAACGAACATTAATGAGCCGAAGCAAGCACAATGAAGCTTTTGGTTTTTGTGGAATTATATGTTCTCATCTTTTTGTTGAGTTGGATAAAAACAGTTTTATTTTTCTGTTCGAAAGATGACAAAAAGGAAAACGTTATTTCTACAAATCTACCGATCCGAATACCAAGGAGCGGTATTTAGTGTTTATTTTCGAACACTAATTCTAAGTGATGGTGGCCACACCCGTCTAAGGAGCAGAAATACCGAAGTAGAGGTGGCAAACTATCGATAGTCACAACATTCGATAGCGAAAATATTGACAAATTATCGATAGTATTGATAATATCAAATTCTATGTAGAATTGTTAAATTAAATTTCTTAGTACGTAGCATTTTAAAAAATACAATTTTCAATATAAAAATTGACAGTTGCGGTTATAAAAATTGGAGGTGCAGAGCTAGATATTTTTTTAATAAAAAATGTCTAGTTTTTAATTTTTTAGCAAATAAGTAAATTTTTCAAATGAAAATGTGCAGAAAGTATGTTTAATAAAATAAATTCAGGGTTTAAGGGACTAATTTTCCTTAAATATATTTAAAATTTTGTTAAGCCGCCGAACAAAAACGGTTGCGTATGCGCCGCCAATAAATAAGTTTCGGCTTGGCTCTGCATGATGGTCAAGATTTCCTTTTTTTGAGATGCCAAACAGTTTTTAGTTTATTTAAAGTTTTTACAAGTTTTTCTAAAATATAAAAAGTTTTTCAAGTTTTTTATGAATGCATACAGTTTTTCACGTTTTTTATAAATACACAACTTAAAATTTTCAGTTTTTGGATAAAAATATTATATGATGTTTTAGACAGTTAAACGATTTTATATATCTCACTCCTTATTTACTACAACAGTGTTGTAAGTGCTGGTTCACACTCTTCAAGTTTTATCCATCAAGAATCGAGTTTTAAGGAGAGAGAGAGAAAGGAGAATGCCATTTCTTTTCCTCTCACTCCTAAAAACTCAAGACTTGACTAATAAAACTTGAAGAGTGTGAACCAGCACTAAGTAAAACTAGGTCGTTTTTTTACATTGACAGTTTGTAGTTAACTTTGTAGTGCGGAAAACATTAAAAAAATGGATAAATATTTAACAAAAAATGGTAAGAATATAAAATATTTATGCCTATTTTAAAATAAAATTGCTTATATTGTTTTAGTCCCAAGAAAAGAAAGATCTCCTCAAAGAATTTTATTTTACGTATTGTTACACACGACCTGAGTACTCGTTCGGGCCGCGTGTTCACATATCCACACGCAACCTTAGTATCCTTAAACGTGAATGTGGCATAGTGCCCACGATTTACATTGGGTTTATATACATGGAATGAATCTGTGGCCCCAGTAGCACGTGGATTTGTGCTTGGCCCGAGCGTTTTGCATACCCATAATGCATCAGGGTCGGACAGAATATAAAGGGTTATTTGGTTCAATGAGAACAGGTGGATAGTTTTTTTAACAGTATTTTTATAATTTCTATATTGAAATAAACAATTTTTTACCATACCAAAACAATGTTGACTCTATATCACAACTACTAGAAGGAATGTAATTCCTGTCTCTATCAATATCATCATCATCATCTTCTGAGTCACCAAAATCTGAGAGATCATAGAGATAAACATTCAAAGTTTCATTAATCTTTTTATCATTAAGTTTTTTCGTTGACATCTTTTATTTCTTTTTCAAATTATCTATACTAATTAGTCTAAAATAAAAGTTTTCACTTTCTGTTTTCATATATAATAAACCTAAACCAAAACATAATGCTTTCAGGAAAAAACAAATTGGCCCGAATGAGTTAATATGTATGTATGAAGTTCCTTGTAAGCTATTTTATATTTAATTTTTTTATATCTTTAAATAAAATGAATTCCTATACATTTTGATATTTTCTTTTAAAGATTTGGTACTTTTGAAAAAAAAAGTTTTTTCTGGCGAAAACAAGTTTTTTTTTCTGAGATAACAAGATTTTTTTTTAAATATATGGTAGCGCTGTTGCCAAATAAAACCAAAAAATTATTAATAATTTGCTAAAAACAAATTTCACCGATAGTAACGCTATTGAAAAGAAAACATCGATAGTCCAATGGAAACAGCACTACCGATTATTTGTCTTTTACCGCAGTACTTATGCCCGTAATTTCTACAAGCAGATATCTAGTCGTGTTCGTACCTAACAGTTATTTTAACCTATCAGGTACCACTATTTTGGTAATTTCAGCGATAATCTTACCTACCTGAATAAACAATCAAAAATCGATGGTGCAAAATAAATTATTCTGTAACCAGTAGGTAAGAAATACGTTTTAAAATTTTGAAAATCATAGATACCTTTACACAGCTAGATATCTGTTTGTTAAAATTACGGGCATTATCCGAATAGAAGAGCTCTAAACACCTACATATGTGATCAGAGACCGAGATGGGGAAAATTTTCGGCCGGCACTGGCATGACATAAAATATACAATTAGAATGAGATTTGATTATTTTTTTTTTTCACTTTTTCAAAAAAGTTGACACGTAATATTCAGTCATTCAAAAATGAAAATTAGCAATAACATATTTGGAATGAAATGAGGTTTATATCATTGTAACCGGAGCACAACTTTCGATTTTATTCACAATTTACTGAGAAAACTGAATACCGATTTCCATACCAAACTAACATTTTAAATATGTGTGTGTCATGAACGTTTTTTTCTTTTTGTATGGAAGTCGTATTCAGTTTTCTCAGTAAATTGTGAACAAAATCAAAAGTTGTGCTTCGATTAAAATAAAATAAACCTCATTTCATTCGAAATTATGTTAAGATAAAGATTTTTTGACCAAAACTGTGATTTTTGTCGCATTTTTATTTTTAATTAATTTTTAATGAACAAAAATTTTCTTTTTTTTTCAAAATTTTTTAATCCAAATTTTTAAATATCTTTAATTAGGCTTAAGTTCATCAAATTTAATTTTCATTAAATTATTTTTGTGAAGAAACGAATTTTACAACATGAAAATTAATTAAAATTGTTATTGAAATTCGCTTATTCTTGACCGTGGCCGGGGCTCGAACCGCGACCGGCAGGTTACCGTGACATGTTTCGATCGCAACCACTCGATCTCCTCAGATGGATTTGCCGTTTTACACTCGCAGCCATCGACGACTGCTGACGTCAATAGTCAAACATCAATCCTTAAACCAAATTGTATTTTACCTTTTGATAGATCGAAATTTGCTTTTTTGAATGATTATCCATTTAAATTGATTTTACATGTTATTCCTTACTTCTGTTTTTTCGTACTTTTGTCAAGAATTCTTCTTGAAGTTCAAAGTACATTTTTTTGTTTTTTTCATTTTTGTCTTTCTTTTCCTTTTTTTGGCGAAAATTCTCTGAAACTACAGAGCAAATTTGAAAACAATGGAAGCAAGGCTTAGAGATAATATTGTTGCCGAGTTTCGGATTTTTTTTAACTGAACATGCTCAACTCTTTTTTAAGTTATTTCAAAATATGTAGTGAAAGTGCCTTAATTTTGGACATAGCGGTGTATCTCCATAAATAGAGCTGATAGAGAAAAATGGATATTAGATTCGAAATTAGCGAGCTCAAATTAGTAAAAATTTGCATCAAAGTTCCAGGCCGCACAAAAAAAGTTAAATTTTGTTTCCTTGTGTTATTAATGTAAACAAAAATAACAAGGTAAGTTACGTCACAACTTACACCCTTGCGCAAAAGCAAAAGTGCAAAAACATAACAACAACCACATAAACAATTACACTGCTTTACAAATGTTTAATTTGGAAAAATACCAAGAACGCCACATGCCTAGAAAAAACGAAATAAAAATTAAAAATTTTGAAAAAACGTAAAAAATAGGCAAATTTTGAACTTTGAGGTGCCATAACTCAGCCACTTCTTATCAGATCATATCGACGGAAAAGGCATTCAATTCATTTCCAACGATATGCCATTTATCTCGATCGGACTTTTCGGTTGGGCTCCACAAGGGTTTAAGTGGGACCATACACCGAAAAACACAAAAGTACCGTTATCTAAAAACGGTACTTAGAGAAGAAAAAAATTACAGCGTTTTTCGTGTTCAGGAGGTCCCAATTAACTTATCTAGGCATGTGGCGTTCTTGGGATTTTTTTGCTGTAAACCAGTGTTATTTATGTACAACTAATTGTTTATGTGGTTGTTGTTATGGTTTTGCACTTTTGCTTTTTCGCAAGGGTGCAACTTGCGACGTGAATTACTCTAATATTTCACTCTTTTAAATATATATTATAGATCAACGCCTATGTTTTATAACTCCCAAGTGCAATAAGTCCTAAGAATAAAATTAAATTAGCACTAAAAATTGTTTATACAAATTAAAGTGTAATTCCATAATGATATAGAAGTTTTTTAATTTTTTTCCTGGGAGTTATTTCATAATTATTGATTATAATCAAATAATACCCAAATGAAATAAGTCTCAAAATTATTTAACATAGGAGTCATTTAATTTTATTTTGTTTTCGGTGTTTTTTCATTTGCTGTGGGAGTTATTTAATTTTTTGTAGGAGTTATTTAATTTTCAATTATTTGAAATTTCTTCAAATTTTTTTTGGCAAATAACCTGCTTAGTACACTTATTTGGGTTGGGCTTATATACCCGAAACTTAAAATCCTGAACTCAAAATCCCGAATTTTAAAATCCAGAATCGCTGACTTAAGCTTCTCTCGGCACAGCCTAATATAGCATTTTTCTGTTGCAAAATATATTTAATTTTGTAAACATTTTCTGGATCAAATATCATTCAGCAGTTTATTGAATACAAACAATCTTTTGCGATTTTTTTCGAAAATTAAAATTACTAAATCGATAAAAATTGTTAAAACGTGAGCAAAAATTCATAAATTTAGTGATACCGCTTTTTCGCATTGGTTCGATAAATATTTGTAAAGTGTTAACGTGCCTTAAGTTTTGTAGCATCGTCCGACCGTTCATACATTATGTTACTTGCCTTTTTTTAATAAAGATATGCATTAATTAAGGCAAAAAGAAAGTGATGAAAGTTTAACAAGTTGGCAACAATTTGACCTTATAATAATTTGAATTATGAGTGTTGGTAAAGTCAGTGAACTACTGACTATTGGTTGAAGTTAATGGCAATGGAAATTACTTGGTGCGGTTGCAAACAAAAAATTTTGCAAAAGTAAATGTGTGAAAAATAATATGCATTAAATCGCTACAGAAAAATCTATGTTTTTTATATCTATCATACTTAAAAAAAAATAGAAAACAGCATCAAACTTGTGACTTTAGATTTTCTACTAGTAAAGGGTGGTTAAATTTAAAGGGCCGATGTTGATTTTGAATAAAACACAAACTATTTAGGAAATTATTGTAATTTTATTTTATTATGATATATTGGTATTACTCAATTATGTATGGAACAAAATATCGGCCAAATGGGCGCCGCGACCACGGCGGCACACCTCCATCCGATGGTCCAAATTTTCGATGACCCTGAGGCATAATGGAGGTTCTATGCCGTTAATGTGCCGAATTATCTCATCCTTTAGCTCTTGAATTGTTGCTGGCTTATCGACGTACACCTTTTCTTTCAAATAACCCCAAAGAAAAAAGTCCAACGGTGTCAAATCACATGATCTTGGCGGCCAATTGACATCGCCATTACGTGAGATAACACGGCCATTGAATTTGTTGCGCAAAAGAGCCATTGTTTCGTTAGCTGTGTGGCAAGTGGCACCGTCCTGCTGAAACCACATATCGTCCACATCCATATCTTCCAATTCGGGCCATAAAAAGTTCGTTATCATCTCACGATAGCGAACACCATTCACAGTAACTGCCTGACCGGCCTCATTTTGGAAAAAATACGGCCCGATGATGCCGCCAGCCCATAAACCGCACCAAACAGTCACTCTTTGTGGGTGCATTGGTTTTTCGACAATCACTCTTGGATTCTCATTCGCCCAAATGCGGCAATTCTGTTTATTGACGAATCCAATGAGGTGAAAATGTGCCTCATCAAAAATCACGAAGTGCACGATATGCATTTTGATTTGAACGCCCATTTTCATAATAAGTTTGGATAACTTTAACACGTTGTTGGATTGTGTATCTCTCCATGGTTCAAATTGAGTAAGTCTGAAATAGAGAAATGTCAAATAAAATTCGGAAAAAAACTTGGCGTTTAGGTGTGGTTCACATTCAACATCGGCCCTTACAATTTAACCACCCTTTATATTGATTGTATATTTATGGCTTACTTTCCCTGGAAAAGTGTCCCGCGATCCCATAACAAAATCGAGTACGTCGTTCCAAAGTTACGACAAGATATATGGAGCAGCACTTCAAAAATCTCAAATTTAGAAAAAAAAATTTTTCTTAAAAAAACCTTACCATAGAATTTGAAATAATGATGATTTTTGACGTTTGGTGACTATAGGGAAACAAAAAAATATAGTTGTTATTCTGGGAATTTTCGTTTGTTGCATAGTGATATAAGAGAAATATAAATATTTAAAAAAATTACACAAGTCAACAAAAAGGCTTTGTGTCACTCACTGAGTTTATGTTTTTTTTTTACATAATATAATAAGTTTGCCAAATTTTTCTTTTTGATTCTTTTTTAATTGCACGAAAAACACCATATGGGCAATTCCACGCATAAGTTTACCATCAATGGAAAAAATTAATATCTGATTTTGGTAGTAAAAATACTTAAGTATGGTGGCAACATTATGTTACTTTTAAGTTTTTATATGGCAACAATTTTTTGACATTTTTTTTAAAAAAATAAGAATTTAAAAAAATACATTTTTTAAGTTTTTGAAACATTTATATTTCTTATTTCTAAAAACAGTTTTTTTTAATTATTTTAGTTTCAATGTTGGCTTCTAACTTTTTATTAGTGATTTCGTTTAGGTGGTGTTTATATTCAAAAATAGCATTTTAACGAGTTCATTAATTACAATTTTGTATCTTTCAAATAATTTTAAAGTTCCTATTTTATATATTTATATGATTTCAATTCTAACGTTTCATGTAAAAATACTAACTTTTATACTACACAAAGTAAGTGTAGGGTCGGTCACGTTTTGAGCTGTAGTGTCAGTCACAATTTATTTTCTTAATAAATATTTTTTTAAATAACTTACCGCTTTTATTTCAGAGTTTTATAATAGTTTGTTTCTAGAATTTTCGATAAGAACACAAATTAAAGATATTACGAAAATGCAGAGAAAGATTATAGAAGTTTAAAAACACTCTCAAAAACGACTTCCTTTTGCATGTAGTGTCAGTCACGTTTATATTTTACTAAATAAATGATATTTCAAAATATCAGTGGTTGCCATTTTTTTCTATCGGATAGTTGTTGAAACTGCTACATAGCCATGCTTAAATTGATGCTAAAAAAGTATTACTTATCGTAATATAAGACAAAACAAAACGCCAATTCTGTGATTTTCACGAATAATCGCGTAAGTCGGTTATTACCGAAATTGAGATAATGATGTCAAAGTGCTACATTTTGCATTAGGTTTTTATAAGTATTAAGCTTTTTAGAATATAATGTAGTATTATTAATTTTTTTCTGCTAAAAACAACTTAAGTTAACTGTTTAATAAAATATTTTGCTATTATAACGATTTATGTCGACATACATCGCCAAAAATTGTAAAATTGCTGAATATGTTTCCAAATAAAAAGCATATGTGATGTTATGTTGTTATTCGTGCAAAAAATATGAAAGTATTTTTGGAAAATTTTTCTATTAATAACAACTTATATGTACATGTGCGTTTATTGTTGACTTCTTTAGTTGCAACAACAGCAGATGAGCGGTTGTTTGTAATTTTAAGTCCATATGTTGTGCTATAAGTATCAAAAACTCTGAATATGTCGCCAACTTGTGTGCTAAAAATAACAACGTAAGTCGTCATGTGTGATTAAAATGATAACATTTATTTTCACAAAAAAGAACTTATGTGGAGATATGATGTTATATTGCACACACTTAATGAGTCAATCAAACATATGCATTTTTAATCCTTTTACAGATTGTGATCCTGTGAGGATTTTTTCATGAAAACTATGTATAATACGTAGAAAGTCACTGTTAAGAGGATAGTAAAGAAAAAAGTTTAAAAAAGCATCTACAGAAGCCGCAATTGAAAAAAATAATTGTTTTGCTCTCCTGAAAAGTTTGGTTTTATAACTTACGCGATTATTCGTGAAAACCACAGAATTGTGTCAAATGTAGAGTCAGTCACATATGGAATTGCCCATATTTTATTTTTCCTAAAATTTCTTTGCACTTTATCACTTTTTTTAAATTAAAGTAATATGAAATATGAAAAACTTTACGCATAACTGGTAAATGAATTTCCGGTTCTAAACAAGATCCCAAAATTCCCCGTCGATCTATGGTTTTTGAGAAAATTCGTTTCAAAAAATTGTAGCGAACCAACGTCATACAGTGGGAGAGTGGAAAAAATCTAACTAATTCTCCATTTTCTAAACGGTTATTCCGATTGCAATTAAATTTTAGATTGCAATTAATGACTTGCATTCAAGATTAAATTTTCGATTTCGCATCTATTAACATAGCGGAAGGGCCGTCATAGAACCTTAAGGTAGTGCACCTCGGGTATTACAAAAATTAAAAACGAAAAACAAAAATGAAAAAAATTAAATTTCTGTATGACGTGCTAAATTTCCAATTTTTCATATTTAATAAATATACTGAAATTTATTTATGAGGGAAAGCTAGCTTCTATGCGCATTTCACTGGTTGCTTAGGCCAGATCAAACAAATTAAAATTTGGTATTTTTCCCCTACCTCGGCCCAGTATTTTGCATATAACTTTTTAATTACAAAAGATTTTCTCAATTTTTCCGTAGAATATTTATACATTCAGGTTATTCAGAAAATAAGATTTCATAAAAATCATGAAAAATTTAAGTCATATATTTGAAAAGTACTAGACCAAGATAGGTTAAAATTATGGACTAAATGCATTTTTAATTACATATAATTAATAATTTAATGAACAATCACATCGGCCAAACAACAAAAATATAGATACCAAATTTAAATTTTCGAACTCGGATAATTTCTTAACTAAAAGAGATGTACTATGCATATTGCTAAGTAGCTCGCCTAAAATATTTCATTAATAAAACAATTTTAAAGATCGGGCTGAAATTAAAAATTTTGGATTGTTTCTAGTTTTTGTAATACCCGAGGTGCCCTACTTTGAAAATCTTTGAAGACCCTTTCGATACGTCTATAGATCCCAAATTGAACATTTTATCTCGAATACAAGTCATTATTTGCCATACAAAATTTTACTGCAATCGGACTAACTGTTTGAAAAAATTTAGAATTATTTCCATTTTTTCCAAAATCTGCCACTGTGTGACGTTGGTTCGCTTTAATTTTTTAGAACGAATTTTCTCAAAAAACTTTAGTTACATATGTGACAGCGCATAGAGAAAGGGACCTAAGGGTAAAAAAAATCAATTTTCACTTTTTTTTTTTTTTGGATGTGGACAACATCTGAGCATCGAATGAGACCGATCCCGTGCCCCAAAAGTGTTCCCTCCCAGAGATATGCGCGTTTTATGATTTGATGGTACACCAAAGATACACGTATTTAAATCTTTAAAATGGCTCTCCTGAACAAAACCGGTTTTTACCCTTAGGTCCCTTTCTATTTTGCGCGCCACATATATATTTTTTCTAGGCAATTTCTTAAGTTAAACACCTTTTATCCAATTCCGAAGCTAGAATAAAAACTTTTAAGCACTGTTTGTATGACCCAATATGTTTTTAATAATTGGATAATGGGAATCTTGACACTCGTACTGGTAGGAAAAATATTCCAAAAAAACTAAAAAAAAAATAATTTTTGGGGATTTTTCAGAAGTTGTTTTGGGACTTGTGGGATGCCTTTTGAAATTTTAAAAGGCTTTTTAGTTGGCTTGTGAATCTATTTATTTGTAAAGTTTCTTTTAATAATATTAATTAGTTACGTTTATATTGCATAAACAAAAATGGATATAATTGATAAAAACTCAAAAAAACACATTTTTCGTATTCAAAATATCCTCGTTGAACTTTACAATGGTGACAAATTCAATTATTTTTATAAATTTATAAATAATTCACTTAACTCTGATATATATTATGTCTACCTCCCCATTGTGCATTGTAGTCTTAATGAATGAAAAAAACAAAGTGCACATCTCAGGCGATTGTCGTATTTTTATTGATCCTTGACTTTAGCAGTTTTTTTGCTGTTTGTGTTTAGTTGTGGGTTTCTTTGTTTTCTGGCATTTGTAGTGAAATTTCATGGCTAGCATTTTTGTGGAACATTTCATTAGCGTCCTCCCCTTCATAAGGCCGTACCATTTTCTACAAAGTTGCTGAATATACCTTATACCTTAGATGTAAAGAACACATTGTTTCATATACCGATATGCTGTGCAAAGAGACCAAAAGGGGGAATCAAGTGGAATAACGAAATTTCAATAAATTTTATGCGAACAAGGAACTAAGGAAATCGGAAAAAGTCAACTTTGACTGCAAAAAAAAAAAGAAACATGGTGAAAATTTAACAAGCTTTTGGGAGTTTCTTTAAAAAAGAAGTACAAAAAAGACATGTCTCATGAAAATTGGGTGAACTTATAAATAGGCGCCAAAAGTGGATGTATTCCATCTGGTCTCTGATGCGTATGTTTTGTAGTTTTTGTTACTTTTAGTTTTGTTACTTTCAGTTTATAGCCTGCACAAGTACATATAGTTGATTTAACGATGTCCTTACGTATGTTTTAATGGGTTTTCTGAAGACCCCAGATATGATGGGGAGTAGGTTTTTAAATGTCTATTTTATTTAAACTTACAGGGTGGATAGGATATCTCTTATAATCGGGCTTAGCACACTATGCATTCTTACTTGTTTTTACAATTATTTATTTTTTTAACACAATATTGTTTTATTATGAGTACTAACCAACACTTTGTCCCATTTGTAGGGTACATGTAACCGTAAATTTTTCTTTAGAATTTCAAATCTCTTAACATTTTATGGAAATTGTTATATTCCAGGAAATTTACATGTTAACTGAAAAGGCGCAATGTCTTTCAAACAAAACGTGTGATTTATTTAACCTGTAAAATCTTGTCTTACACAGAAAAAGAGGCTGCAAAACTTACAAAAACAGATTTCTCACATAA
This sequence comes from Pollenia griseotomentosa, assembly GCA_963931875.1. Taxonomy (NCBI): domain Eukaryota; kingdom Metazoa; phylum Arthropoda; class Insecta; order Diptera; family Polleniidae; genus Pollenia; species Pollenia griseotomentosa. The sequence continues at coordinate 211,057,848 of OZ007560.1, forward strand.
ACCACAAAACGAAATGTGTCCTTTATTTAAACATAATCGTACAGTACAAATGACGGAAAGCATATGTCAAACGCCACCTTCATGTAAATCGCATATGCCAAAGAAACAGTCAACCTCATGTCTTATTCCTCTTTAACCCAAGATTTACTTGAAAGCTTTTTTGTAGAAAAAAAACGACGGAAATTTTACCACACACATAAATATTTTTTAATAAAAAGGTATCTATTGGGCTGGTTGTTTTCTAGCGTTATCGATTGAAGTGAAGAAAATCTGTTTGATTTAACAATTTGTCAATTGAATTTTCATCACAAACTATTTCTTGGTTGGTTGTTTGTTATTTTGCTTGTTGGCATAAACAAACATGCTCCTCGTACCTTTTTTACAATAACCAGCCACTATTATCAACATCTTTAGTATTGATGGGACTATGAATTAGAAAAGGAAGAGAAACAAGCGATTCGAAAAAGAAGTCACAGAAATAACACACAATCATGACTATTACGGTCTTTAACTTAAAGGCAATCAATTTAATGTCAGTTTAACAGTTTATAGTCAAACGTGTATGTAGGAATGTGTTTAATGTTGCAATACATGGATATGGAAATGTGGCCGTAGTGTTGACAATTAGTTGGTGTTTATAAGCGATTTAGTTTTAGACTCGATGCTCTTTAAATGGAATGAGTAATGCTATTTGCAACATATAGAATAAACTAATATAGACTACTGAGGTTTGACATTTAAATGCTTAAGAATTTTAGACACCGAAGGATAAATTGCGGCGTTTTAATTATAAGTAAAAAAATTGACGTAAATGTAACTCTTACTTAGGAATTTATTTATTGACACCATACGGCACAGAAAAGAAGAGACATGACAATTTAATTTACCACAAATATTATCTACATAAATTTGACTAATCAGACCATTAACTCATCCAGCCATTTAATTTTTATGGAAATTTGCTTGATACTTGACAATAAATAGGTTCCATATGGCCCACTGTCGGAAGACACTTTTTCTCGCACAGTGAAACTTTAGGACAGACTCAGTCAGAACTATTAAATTTAAAAAAAAAAAAATTTGTGCGAGTATTTAGCCAATAAATCTTATGTCCCATCAGAATTCGTCATTTTACACAAAAATCTGATTTGTGTAAAATTGACAACGGCAGGCAGTCAATAGTCAAACATCTGAAGAGATATCGAAACATGTCAAATCAACCTGACCGTAAAGGAGGGTTCAATTCCCCGGTCAGTCAAGAATGAAAAATTATCAATGAATTTTTATACATTTCATGTTGTAAAATTCATTTTTTCATAAAAATAATTTAAAGAAAATTAAATTTAACCTGATTAAAATATACAAATTTGGATTAAAAACCACAAACAGTTCAATAAAATAACCACAATATTAATTATTGTTAACAGCTAAGGCTGTTACATTTGTCCTTCAAGTTGTGCTGAAAAAGGTCAACAAGAACAAAAAAGACGACAACATGAAAAACAGAAAACTGTACTTTTGACTTCAAGAAGAATTCTTGACAAAAAGTATGAACAACAGAAGTAAGGAAGAACGTGTAAATCAATTAAAATAGATAATCATTGAAAGCAAGCTTCTATTTTTAACATACATATTCTCCTTTTCATTAAAAATTAAAATTTTTTTTAAGAATCTCCTTATCACTAAAAATCACCTTTTTAAGAAAAAAAATCGGGTTTTTTCATAATCAGCCATGACACATTGATAGAAAGTGTATTTGGATAGTTTTTGGCCTTTCAGATACAGAAAACTCCCATTCCGTTCATCAAGACATAAATGGTTTCATTCCGAAAAGTTTTTCGTAATTTTCTGAAGCACCAAAATACGGAATGAATTCCGTTTCCGAACGGAATTGTACTCTGTGACATGGCTGAATATGTCTTGTTTTACAAAAAAAACTCCTTATTCTAAAATTTTTTTTTAATTCTACTCGTATGATTCGAATATTCGTTTCAGGAATAAATTTTTAATCATCTTTGATTATACATACATTTGCTTATAGTTAGTCAAAAGTTTAGGTTGCTTAGTATTTACTAGGAAAACATTTAAACAATCCAAAAAAGTTTTCAAATTTATAAATTCCTTTTCGAACCAAAAAAAAAAAAAAAATAAAATAAAATAAATGTTTGTGCGACAAATGAAAATAAGTGGAAAATGTAAGCAAACAACATGACCATCAATTGCACCATCGATCAAAATCACAATAAAATAAAAAAAAAACCGAATAGTAAAAATCACCGTTGTGGTCACCATCATCATCATCATCATTATGATTTTGATTACCAGGTTGTTTGGTTGGCTTTAATAGCCAAACAGTCTTATCAAACATTTTCCACATACAACACAAGAAGAATAAATACCACGGAGCATATGTTGATTCAAACTAACTGCACTTAAGATTCATGGTCAAGTTAACTTTTTCCTTTAAGCTTTTTGTTTTTTTTGTTGCAAGTTTGCTGCTTAAGTTATTTAAGTTATATTTTAAATATGGCAAAGAAATCAAAATCAAATTGCTTAAGAACTTGACAAATTACCGATTTGGTTAAACAAATTTCTTTTCTTTTGGCAAAGATTTCCGCATTGTTGCAAAATAAAAATTCTTGCAAGATATTTTTCCTTTACCTTTTGTATTTAAGGTTAGTTGTTAGGAAAGCTCACATATATTATGGTTTGCTAAAGTTATGGAGATTTCTATTGTAATAAATATGAATGTTGAATATTCTTACAAATATGTTTATATTTAATTCAATTAGGAAATTCTTTCTCAAAATTAAAAAAAAAAAAAATGCAAATGTTACAGAAAAGGTTATGAAGGAACATTTAGAATGAACCAGAATACATTATTTTTAAAGATATATTCTGAATACAAAACGTCTCAATTACGCATTTATAAATTTATTTTTTTTTAAGTTGAGTGAGGTTTTCAACAAACTCAATCATAAATTTTGGTGATCCATGAACATCAGTGTTACAAATTTTAACGATTTTTCATTTTCTTTAAACTTTTCGAACTGAATAAATAACAAGAGCGCTATATTCGGCTATTATATACCCTTCACTATGGTGCGATAAGAACAGTAAGTTATATTAATACCGTTCCTTAGATATAAACAAATCTATTTTATGCCACGCCCAATTCTCCAATCCCGCCCAAACTTTGTCGGATGTTGTGTATTGATAACCAAAATGGCTCTTGCCGTTCTCCACAAAGAGAGAAAAATCCGGTATAAAAATACCGAAATTGACATCATTCGTTGTCAAAAGTGAGCCAACTACGTTTGTGTTCAATTTGATTACAGATCAATAAAAAAAATTATTTTTTTTGTCACCTTTTGGTCTCATTCTGTCAACAAAATGTTAATATATTATCACCATAATGGTGTCATTCCGACAACATGCTGTTATCATTTTTTAGAACACACCATTGGTATATTGACCACATTCGGTGGTCATTTCGATAACACATTGTTCTGAGTGTAGTAAATAATAACCCATTCTGTACCTCAATTCTGTAACTTTTTTATTTTAACTACCGATATCGTTAAGTAACGAGAAATCTCGGTCACCTTAACCAATTTGTTATTCTCCATTTTAAGTTAACAAATGTATTCGATAAGAAAAAATAACGACAAATATCGGTAAAAATGTAAGAACGTCAAAGTTAAAATTTTTAAAATTAATAAAAAATATAAAATAAATTTGCTTGTAAAAAATTTATTTTAACAAAACATGAATGAAAAAGTGTAAATATTAATTATATTTCTAAACAAATATGTTGGTTTAAAATCTTTTTATACATAGGGAAAAAGTTCGAGGTACCTTAACCACTCTAGCACAACATTCTGCTCTTACTTTTTATACCCACACTACTGTATCTGAAAAGGATATTATGTGTTTGTGCAAATGTGTGTAACACATTTAAATATAGATTCTGAACCCACCTTTTAGTATAACGATTGACTTAAAATCAATTTCAGAATCCATCTAACGAGGTCCGTCCTTCTATCAGGCTGGCTGGTTGTCTGTCTTAGATAACTTTGTGCGCAAATTACAGGTCGAATTTCGGAAATAATTTTATAAAATTTGGCACATATGATTTTATTGCCACAAGGTCGAACGAAGCCTTTTAAAAAGCGGAGAAGCGGTTATTTATTTTTTATAGCCCACATGCAAACTTCTTTCCGGAATAGGGTTTTTTGCCCATTAACCATCTTGTTTTATAGACATTTTGGTTTAATTAGGTATAAAAATATTTTGTTGCAACCTACATAAATCAGCAATATTAGAATACGTCCATATTTGACCACAGCTCCCATACGAATACACTTAAAATAAGTTACCTTAATAATAGCTTATATGTTATCCCATAGTAGTTATATTTAGTAGTAGATATTAAGATAATATTTGGCACAAAAATCTCTTATGTGAATCTTAACCTCACAACATACTCTTTTTGCGGACACATGATCGCCCAAATACTGTTATGTAGGGTCGGGCTTTATCGACTATACTTTTTTCCTTTTTTTGTGTAAAAAATTGGCTTCTTTACTCTATATTTTTAATCTTTCAACAGTATATTTATTATCGTTATTATTTAACAAGAACTTTTTTTGTATCGTTAGCTACCGACATTGTTTGCCGATAAAAATTGTTAAAATTTCATTACAGAATAGTTCTTAACGACAATTATCGTTAGCTAACGAATTTTGACTACTTAACGACAATTTTTTGTCGTTAATAAGTTACAGAATTTCAGTAGTGAACCCAATCAATAAAAATATATGATGCATTTTTATTAATTTATTTCAAATTTTTAAAATAAAAATTTAAAAAATTCACTTGTCTAATTTAAATAAAATGTACAATAAAAATTTTAAAAACACAGGAACTTCTTTGTTATATAGTAGATTTAATATAAATTTTTTCAATTTTTGGCATCTTCATCGTCTTAAATCTTTTCACTTGCATTGTTTGTACATCATTTATATTTTTTCAAGAAGAAATTCTCCTTCATATCCAAGGAACATAATGATTTCGTCACTGTTTAAAAAGTTTTTTTTTCACTTTTTAGTTTTATAATTTTATTTCTCACTCATTTTATTTCACAAAAAAAAATGCACTCTATACTTGCTGCGAAAACAAAAGTTGTTTGTATATACGCTATTAATAATGACAGTGCGATACCTATTTGACAACAGGGTGTTGTCAATATGACAACAGGGTGTTGCCAATTTGACAACAATTGTACGTTTTTTACCTTTCGGCCTAATTTGACAAAATTTTGTTGAAAATTTGACAACAAATGTTGTCAAAATATTGACAACACAATTTATTACCATTGGTTGACAATTTTTTAACGTCTTTTTTCGCTCTGTGCAGATATACAGAAATCTAAAATGTCTTTGTACGGGAACTGCCATGCCTACTTATCCAATACCGCCCACATATTTTCGGATATTCTGTTATGATAACCAGGATGCTTGTACATAATTTGGAAACTAAGGACAGTGCCGTTCTCCAGATATGAATATGAAATCTATAATGTCTTTGTATGGGAGCTGCCACGACACGACCACTTATCCAATTCCGCCCAATTTAAAGAGATTGTATATTGATAACCAAGATGCTTGTACCTAATTTGGAAACTTTTGCTCTTGCCGTTTTCCAGATACTCATAAATCTTTAAGGTCCTTGTACATCAGGTGCCACGCCTATTTCTCTTATCCCGCCCCATTTTTTAGGATGTTGTATATTGGTAACCAAGATGCTTGTACCTAATTTGGAAACTTTGGATCTTGCCGTTTTCCAGATGTACAGAAATCTATAATGTCTTTGTATGGGAAGTGCCACGTCCACTTGTCCAATCCCGCCCACATTTTGTCAGATGTTGTGTTTTGATAATTAAGATGCTTTTACCTAATTTAGAAACTTTGACTACTGCCGTTCTCCAGATATACGTAAAAATAAAATAAAAAACAACAACAAGGAATTATTGTGTAAAATAAGAAGCAGTCGTGGTTTTTTGCTCATATCTCAACCACTTACGGGACCGATACATAAAAATAAAATAAAAAAAACAACTACATAGGGATTTTTGGGTAAAATTAGAGGCAGTCTTGCTTTTATGCTCATATCTCAGCCATTTATGAACCGATCAGGCGAATTTCAATAGCAAATCATTGCAGTATATATGTGATATGAATATATAACTACCAAGTCCCCATCATATCTGGGGTCTATGGAGTCTTAGATCAATAATGTATAAATCACAAACGTACTGACAAACTATAGGGTATAAAAAAGCGCCTGTTTAAGGTAAAATCGATTGTTTAACGACAAATAAAATATTTTTGCTTCAATACAATTGTAGAAATCGTTTATTTCAAAAGACTAAAAATTCGAACCTTACCAAAAAAAAAAAAAACCGCTAATTTTACAACAATCGCTCATTTCACAGATATAATCGCTTTTTAAGAAAACAAGTGATTAAAATGACCAAATTTTCTGTTCTTTTTTTAATTCTATTAATCAAAAATCGCTTATTTTACATAAAATTGCTTTTTTAATCCTATAAAACCTCTTTTATTTTATCAATATTTCTCATGTACAATTATTTTTAAATACAATGTTGCTGCTGTTGCTAATTTCATTTTAATCCAAGCTTATACTTTAAAGCCAGCTTGCACACTTTACATACAATTTCATAATCGTTATTCCATTATGTAAATCTTTTCAAATCATCTTACTAAGTCCATAAACAATAAAGAAATCGTTTAGTTTTTAATTTCAAGACTGCTCATCTTTCAACGCTTCAAAACACACATCCATACATATTTAAATTATTTTATGATCTTTAGATGTCAGTTCAGCAATTTTCTTTTCGTTTTCAGTTCATCAGGCCACATCTTGCGTTTGGGGCACGAACATATTGAAAATGTTGAAATCTAAAGGAAAAATCGAAATGAGTGTAAAGTAACAAGTATTTGCAAAACGTTTACGAGTAGAGATAATGACTGAAAGTGTTCAGTGTTTATTGAGTGTAATTTCTTAGACACGTCCAAATGTGCGTTTTCTTTAATTTTCGTTTTAACAATTTTTGCATTTTATTTTTTGCAACAAAAAAATCATAATATTTAGAGGAATTGCAAAAAAAAATGCAAAAGTGTAATTTTTTTTAAGATCAATCTTATTTAAAATTACAAGTTGTTAAATAAACATTTAAAGAAAGTGAAATTTTTTTATCTTTAAATGTCAACGAAGTTACCAAAAAGTTCAAAAATTCATATAAAAAAGTAAAATTTTATAAAAGAAAATCAGTTTTTATCCCATTGATTTTTTTCCACATCGTTAATGTAATTAAGCAGGATATGTTGATTAAACATTATGTTCAACAATATTATGATCATTATAATAAATGTGGCCCATAAAGTGGAGCAATAACATTTTTCATTTCTGTATTTAATAGACATTTTTATTTTATTTCTGCAGTAACATGTTGGCAATATAATTTATGAAAAATAATTAAGGTTTAATAAACCTTTTCCTTTTGAAAATCATTAGAATTTTCTACATACTTAGTTAGCATAAACATCATTATTAAGAAATTAATTCTGTTCGAAGACAAGTTTTAAACTTAGTTAGTCTTTATGTTAAGAAAAGAGTGAATTCTAAATTTATTGTTTAAAGAAATATAGAAAGTTCTAATACGAATAAGCGTTTCAAAAACAAGCTTTTTTGAAAGAAATGTTAAATTTATATATTTATTTATAACATTTTTAATCAAATATTTCCCAAAACAAAACTTATAAAAAAAAGCTTTTTATATAAAACTTAAATAAGATTTTCTTTGAAAAGTTTTTTCACTTGAAAAAAATTTTTCCAATAAAAAGTTGTCTTTTGCAATAAAAACCATCCCAAAGAGCTTTTTAATGAAAAAGTATTAAATAATTAAATAATTAAATAATTATTAGTATTAAATAACTTTTCAGGAAAATCTTTTTTTCAGAATTAAAAGTAAAGCTTTTTATACAAATATTTTTCATGAAAACTTAACCAAAATTTGATTTTCTTCGAAAACATTTTTCAATGAAATATTCGTTTAAAATAATAAAAAACTTTATTTAAAAAAAATTCTCTTCAAAAAGCTTTTACAAAAAATTTCTATAAAAAGCTTTTCAAAAAAAATAACTTTTCAATAAAAAGCTTTAAAAAAAGTATTTCTGCAAAAAAGTCTTCATTAAAAATCTTATTTAGAGATTCTAAAAATTTATATTTTTTAATTAAATATTTGTTAAAATAAAATAACTTTCTTTCAAAATAGATTTTATTTAAAAACTTTTTGGAAATCTTATTAAGATCTTCTTAAAATGTATAAAAACAGCTTTTAATTAAAAACTGTTTCTCTTTATTTCATTATAAAGCATTTTAATGAAAAAAATAGGTTTTTTAAGATATCAAATAAGAAAATATCCTATAAGGGAACATTTTTTGAAGCAGGAAATTCAAGAAAAAGATATAAAACTATCCAAAAATGAATTTTCCTAACTTTTCTTAACAAAAGATTATTAAAAACGAAGAACATTTTATTTAAAAATAACTTTTTCCAACAAAAGCTTTTTAAAGATGAAAAACATTTTTTTTATAACAAAGTTTTCGACTAGAAGCTTATACATAAAACACTTAAGAATAAATTAAAGCAACCAGTGAAATGCGCATAGAAGCTAGCTTTCCCTCAACAATAAATTTCAGTGTATTTATCAAATATGAAAAATTGGGAATTTAGCACGTCATACAGAAATCGTATTAATGATAAATTTTGTATTCCCGTAAATAACTTTGAAAAAATTTAACCTTTTTCATAAAAAAAAATCCTGTATTTAATCTTTTTATTGAAAAAAGTTTTCAAGTCTTTTTCAAAAAGAAAAGGTTAAATGAAAACGCTTAACATACGCAAAGTGCATCGCAATAAACAGATTTACTACAATATTTTAGAAGAGACATTTCTCAAAAAGTTATTTAACTATTTATCTCCAAATATGTTATCAAAAAGGATTTTTTAATGTTTTTGGAATGAACGCTTCTTTAAAGAAAACTTCACTGAAAATGTTTTTAAAAAAATCACACAACTACGTTAAAAAAAATTCACGCGCAAAAGCTTTAAAAACAAAGTAGATTCCGATTAAGTTTTATTATTAGTATTCCCAAAAACTACTTTTGATAATTAATATTTTTGTTTAAAAAAAGTTTTTTCAGAAAAGTATTTTTTAACAAAAAAATACGAAAAAGTTTTTGAGATGGATTTTTTTAAGCAAAAAAGTATTTTAAAATTGCTTATATAACAAAGGGAAATCTTTAAGAAACAGTTTTCATACGAACATGTTTTAGCTTTAGAGGAAAGGATTTTCCGTAACTAATGCTTTTCTATTAACTCTTAACTAAAATCTTTAAAAGGAAGCTTTTTCAAAGCTTTTCTACGAAAAAGATAAGACAAAACTTTTATGTTTGCTTTTCGGTTCGGATCGAAATTTTCTCCATTTGGCATTTTGGTATTTTGCGTTCCGTTTTATATTCGATTTATTATCAAGTTGTTTATTAACTAACGAAAAGTTCATCGATTTTTGGTTTAATTCATTTAAAAACCTCTGTAACTAAAAAATTTTAATTAAATGAATGGCGATTAATATTTTTTTAATTATTAATTTTCTTTGTACTTAAACTTAAAAGTTTTATTTAATTTTTTGCAGGTCAAAAATAAAAACACCTGAACAATACGAAAAGCTGGCAAATTGATTTAATTTTTTCATAAATAAATATTATATTTTATTTATTTAGAACTGCTTTTTTTTCGTTGCACTAAATTGAACTTTTTAATAAAATGTTTACAAAACTGCTTATTTTGCTGTTCCGATTTCATACGTTTCATAGCAAATCAGTTTTTTGTTGAAATGCCTTTATTGAAGAATCTATTCTTTTCCACACCTGCCCTTGGCAAACACTAATGTTAGCCATCAAATGTTTATATATTCTAATGAAAATTGTTAGAATACAGGGACCTTAAATAAACATTAATGTTTCCTAAAGCTCCCAAACATTTACAAACACAAAAAAATCCCAAGTCAAAACTAAAACCAAAAACTGACAGTCTACCGGCCAGCCCGACCAACTTGCATTTCTGAACATTTATTATTATGAGAAGCAATTAAGGTACATTAGTTAACCAAGTTTTGAGTCGAATTATGCCGCCTTTCATACGAATACTAAACATGATTCCAATTTGTGCATGTAAAATGTATAAGACTAAAAAACAAGCCACAGCAACCGAAATGGGCACATTCAACCAAACTGCAAATATTTGTAAGCCCTTAATTAGCGTTATGCAATTTTAACTACGAAAAACTACAACATTTTGCAAATGCATAAATACACCAGAGATTTATAAAGAGGAAATAAAATAATATCCCGCTTAGAAGTTAAAGAAAGCGGCCTTTTATGACAATAATGACGATGGTTGCATACAACCACCAGCTAGTCGACTAAGCAAAGAACCAACTAATTGCATTATGGACAGCATTCTTAGAAAACAATTTTTAAAGCTGCCAATTGAGTTGTTCACTTAACATCAGATTGTAATATTAAATGTAATTCGCTAAAACACTTACAAATGTTTAATAGTAAAAGCAGTGAGGCGAATAATAGGGAGATAATTTTTTTTTAGGCTAGAGCTGACATAAAAGTGAACTAGAACTAAAGGAGAACTAAGCTTGAGATGAACTAGAATTGGTGGAGAACTTATCATGAGCTGAACTAGAGCCGAACTTGAACTGAACTAGAACTGATCTAGAACTGAACAAGAACTGAACTAGAACTAAACAAAAACTTAACGAGAACTGAACTAAAACTTAACGAGAACTGAACTAAAACTTAACGAGAACTGAACTAAAACTGATCTAGAACGGAAATAGAACTGAACTAAAACTGGACTAGAACTGAAACAGAATTGAACTATAATTAAACTAGAACTGAACTAGAACTGAATTAGAGCTGAACTAGAACTGAACTAGAACTGAACTGAAACTGAACGAGAACTGAAACAGAATTGAACTATAATTAAACTAGAACTGAACTAGAACTGAACTAGAACTGAACTAGAAATGAACTAGAACTGAATTAGAACTGAACTCGAACTGAACTAGAACTGAACTAGGACTGAACTAGAACTGAACTAAAACTGAACTAGAACTGAACTAGAACTGAACTAAAACTGAACTAGAACTTATCTAGAACTTAACAAGAACTAAAGTAGAACTGAGCCAGAACTTTACTATAATTAAGCTGGAAGATAACACCTACATACATGCAGACATGGCAGATTTATTTCTCTTGTTGTTCTTTACTACTTAAAAGAGTCGAAACTTAAGAAGAATTGTGTGTTTTGGTTATTTGTTTGTAAGACTTAAATGAAGCACAGCGTTTATTTGCAACTGCTATTTAAATAAACGCCACTGCATCATCTTTTTTTTATTGAGTTGTTCTCACAATCATAATTTCGCCTTGATGTAACGATTTTGATGATATTTCCCTTTACACCTCTTTGTGGTGCGTGAGGTCTTTTCATATAAATTGGTTTTTCTGCTGTGTTGTTACAATTATATATGGACAATGAAGAAATTTAATGTTTAATGGAAAATAGCAAAAGCACTTTTTTGAATCATACATTAGGAAACTTACAAAAACTTACGTGTATAAAAAACTATGCATAATAATAATTTACTAGAACATTTTTCGTATAAATCTGAGTGTGTATTTGATAAAGACTAACTTTAAACATGAAATCACTGCCATCGCTGAAGTAAATTTTTACTCCAGCATTGGAAGGACATAAACTGCAAAACACATCAGAACAAGATTTGATTTAGTATTGTAAGTTAATATTAAGATATATGAAAAAAAAAAATAAATAATTATGAAACAAAGAAATGTTTTTCGCTAAATTTTAAAATTGTATGCTTTTGGTCAGAAGTGGCTTGGGAGGTAATCCTGCTAGTCGTGATCTGAAAACTCCAATAATTTCTTTAAAACACTGAAAAAATAATTTCAATTCGTTCAGTATCGACTGAAGGAATAACAAAAAAATTGCTTTTGAATCGAAAAAGTAATCGAGCACGATTGGCAGAAAAAGACCCCAGTTATTTAAAAAAATGATTTAAATGTTCAAAGTTATTTACGGGAATAAAAAATTTATCATTAATACAACTTCTGTATGACGTGCTAAATTCCCAATTTTTCATATTTGATAAATACACTGAAATTTCTTGTTGAGGGAAAGCTTGCTTCTATGCGCATTTCACTGGTTGCTTAGGCCAGCTCATGAGGAAACCTTTTCCTAAGATTTTAGAAAAGCTAAAAATATTATACGAATAAAACCCTAAAGCGAATAAGTATTTTAAACACTCAAAGTCTTACTTGTAAGTAACAATATCAAAGCTTAAACAAAACACCAACAATAAACAGTGAGTTTATCTTTTCTTACATCCCCCTACAATGTTGTTTATAGAATTCTAGAGCCAAATAACGACATTCGATATCGATCGAAAAAAAGAACGTTTTTTTGGTTTGTTTTACTATAATTTTTAGCCAAGTCAGCCTAAATAAAACAAAATTTCGATGTTTCCTGAAAAATGAATTTTAGCAAGGAATTCTTTTTTCTAAAGACTATGTACACTCAAAAGAAAAATTAGTCCATCTGTACTCAAATCAACCCGAAGCGGTATTAATAATATCAAGTACAAAAAGAATGATTCAAGTACGGATTTTCAATCGCGAAATACTTAACTTGTCCCTATTCAATCCCGAATTCGTACTTGAAATAATCCGAAAATTCGAAGAGTGTCAATAAGTTTAAAAAAAACGTAATTAGACCAATTTTCAATATATTTGGGCTCATAAATCTTATCTTACTAAGCCGATTGTGCTAGATTTTAATACAAAACTGCTGTCGAGAGTTATAAAAAGTTTGATATCAATATTGTAATTTTCTGTTGAGTCGTTCGAAAGCGAGCGTGCTTAAAACAGACCCAGATACCATATATATATGGGTAGTTTCATGTCAAATCGACCAAGAGTGGGACCCGACCCCTTTTGTAGGATGCTCCTAGATGGGTCTTATGTATGACCATCCCCACTTTATTATTTATTGCGGAATTTCGGTTTTTTTTTTAGTAATTTCAATAAACTAAACGGTTTTTGAGTTACGCGAAGATATGCAGTGCAACCTCCTATATTTTCGAAATAACGGTATATCTTGAAAACAGGAGCTAACTTAAAAAAGCGGTAAGCACGATCTTTTTTTCAGCGTGTCCCAATTAGGTTAAAATGCCAGATGCTCGGCTTGTCTGTTCTTAGCAAATAGGACAGTGTACTTATTGCTCAAAATTACAATACTAAAATTCTATTTTAAGATTATTTTTTTAAAGGTTGCGAAAGAAAAAAAATCGTATTTTAAAAAAGAAAAAAATACACCTCCTTGAAAGTTGCAGGATACTTAAAGAACAGTTTGAGGTATTTTATAAAAAAAATCAGCCAAATAAAAAAATAGGTCAAAAATCTATTATTAGTCCGTTTTTAAAATTTAATATTTTGCAGATATTACATTTTTCAAGGTATGGTTTGTAGTCCCAAGTATTTTCTTTAAAATGACATTAAAATCATCTTCGTATGTAAAGTAGTTTTCGAGATATTGAAGAAATAGTCTTAACACATTCGGCTAATTCGGCGAAATTATGACATTTTGAAAAACAAATTTTAAATTTTTTTTCGTTCATGTATGTTCCCTATAGGATAAAAGGAGCCTTCTCAAAAAATTTTATTAAAATCGAAAGGGGTCGGGTCCCACTCTCGGTCGATTTGACATGGAATTACCCATACACGTTTTTGGGTCTTAGATGAAAATTTCACACGGAATAACAAACTTAGAATACGCTTATTCACCACTAGTGGCCGAGGGTATAAAAAATATGTGACCGCATGTTTTTAAGCCCGAAATTTAATTCTACTTTTAATTGATTTAATTAAATTTTATTTAATTTCTTTTTTAAATTTCAACAAATTACAAAAATATTTTATTCAGTTTTATTAGAATACTCTATAATTTTTTCGTAATACTTTTGTCTATTAATTTATTTTCAAATTCATGGCCAATAAAAATGGAATTAATTTAATGAAAAATATAACAAGAAAATTGTAGACGTATAATTTTCAATACAGCAAGACAAAAACCTCATATTGATTAAGTTAATTTTTTCAAGTTTTTTTTTTATATTTTTAATTTGCTTTTTTTAATTGCATCTGTGCAACTACATGTTGCAAACCATTAAAGCTGTTTTTCTATAACATTAAATGTGTAGCAATCTTTGTCGCCATCACTTTCCTCCGATTTAAAATGAAACACTGACATATGTGTGAGTGTGTATGATATACTAAAATCACTTTGCCAGTGTGTGTTTGTGTTTGATATACTAAAATCACATAAATGACTTTTAATGGCAAACTGGACATTTTTGTCGAATAGATCTTTTTTTTTTAAATTGGTAACAAACTTCCAACCAATATCGAAAGCTAATCAATGCGTCGTTTTGCGTCGTTGTTGTCGTCATCAGCAGCAAGTTGTAAGTAACGGTGTTAAAAGTAAACAGCGTACTCGCAGATACTTACACACATATGTTTTATATACATGTGTATGTATGTGTTGGTGCAACATTTAACAAATGAGAGCGAAAGCTGTCTGGGTAACAAGTATGCAAATAAAATGTATGCAACAATTTTACAACAACAGCAACAGCATTAAAAGTAAAATACTTGTTGTACACTATGTTTTCAATATTATTATTCTATATTGGGGTAACAACAACTATAAACCGAACAAAATTTTATAAAATATATAAAAAAAAAAAAATTAAAAAAGCACGTTTTTCATTGACAAATTATTCCTGCTGGCTTTTATATGAGACAACACCATAAATGCGCTGGTGATGATGACGTTGAAGCAACAAAAACAAAAGTTGCAAAATACTTACTAGACTACTTGCAACTGGTAGAAAGATTTCTGCGAAGATTACAACGTTGTTGTTATTGCTGTTCGCAAAAATATTGAAAGTGCAAGTAAAAGTTTAAAGAGTTTGACGATGATGAAATATGTTTTATATTTTCCAATTTAATATTGTATAATTTATTATGCACTCCTTTTCTGCTTGTGAAATGTAAATATTTCAGCCAAAGTGAATTAAGGAAAATTGTTGCAGTGAAAAGAAAACTCTAGTTTATTTTAAAATACTTTCAAATAAATATTAAAAGATTAAATACCAACCAAACAAAACTAGAGTTTTTTAAACCGACTTATTTTCTAATATTAAAATTTTTATTTTTTTTTGAAAACTAGAAATTTTTTAAGTTTACCGACTTATAATAATTAGTGTTGTGGTTATTTTGTTGAACTGTTGTTTCTGATTTTTTATCCACATTTTGATATTTTAATTAGGCTAAAGTTCATCAAATCTCTATTATATGGATGCGAAACTTGGAACGCTGCCTTCCGAGACATTAACACTTTGCAAGTTTTCGTAAATAAATGTCTCCGAAGAGTTTTACGAATCTTCTGGCTACGAACCACCTCAAACAGCAATCTGTGGGCTGAAACACGTCAAATACCGTTGTGTGTAGAAATACAGAGAAGAAAGTGGAACTGGATTGAACACACACTCCGTAAGCCACTGTCCAGCCTTGCCAGGAATGTTATCGAATCCGCCGGGGAGTCGCAGAGGCCCTATGCTCCTCATAGGATCGAGGGGAATATATATATATATATATAAAGCTCAGCAAACTTAATTTTCATTAAATTATTTTTATGAAGAAAGGAATTTTACAACATGAAATAAATTTAATTTTTTTTTTTGATAATTTTTCATTCTTGACTGCCGCGGGAATCGAACCCAGGCTTTCACGGACAGGTTACCTTACATGTTTAATTGCAACCACTAAATCTCTTTAGAGCGATTTGCCGTTTACCACTCACAGCCATTGACGAATGATGGCATTCAATAGTCAAACATCAATCTATAAACCAAACTTATTTGTAAAAGTAAAAACTTTTTTTTTAATTTAAAACATAAGACTTAACTTCAAGACCAACATTTTAAGCAAAACTTAACTGTTCCATCAAAATATTGTACACAAACTTGGTAATGTGTTTTCAGATTAACTAAACCTAGTTTAACTGAGACCTTAAAAACCCTTCCTTAAGCAACCAGCAACCTTGAATTTCCACAAATTATTTAACTTTAACTTTTTCATACCCACCTCACAAATGGGGTCTACATTGATTTTGCTCATTTAAATGGGTGCGTTGAAATAATCATAGAAAACTAAATAAAATGTGCATGCAAGTATATATAGATTATTTCAGCTAGTCCCCAGAAACAAATTTATTCAAAGTATTGGTCATCGTTAACTACAGCCTTCTTTCAATTCTTTTAAGGCAATACATGGATAGCGGGACAAAAGAACGACTATTTTACAATTAAGCCTTAATGACAAGTACCTTAAAAAATTCTGATTACAACTGTAAAATATTTCATTTAAGTCCCACACATTGAACACTGGAATAATGTATCATCACAATAGATCGCAGATGAGAGCAGCTCTAAGTTGAAATTTGATAAAAAAAAAATATTGCTGAAAATGATTTTTTTTATATAAAAATAACACTAAGTCCTTTCATAACTTCCAAATCTTATATAAAAGTCCTTAAAAAATAACGGTTGTGGGTGTTAAATATTTGGCATTTCCTTCTGAATTTTTGATATTTACCTGGGAGCTTATTCTGGCAGTCGTGATCGAATACTTTTACGATTTGAAATCAATTTTATATCTTATTCTTTCAATCGATACTGACGACTGAAATAATAAGAAATAAAATTGCTTTCGGGTCGATCACGACTGCCAGAATTAGCCCCCTGAAGTTTTCGACTTAGAAAGAAAATGTTAAATAATTTTAAAATAACTGACAGGTCATATTCTTATATACAAATAAATTCATTTATACTAAAAAAAGATTATATGCTTTTCTTTTTTTTCTTTATTCAAAAATATATCACAGAATTTCTTGTAAAACAAAAGATTTAAGCAACAAACCTGGACAAAGGATTTTTATATTCAAAACATTATACCTGCAATTAAATAGAGAGAGAGAGAGAGAGAAATAACTTAATTAATTTGATGCATTTCCCATCTATGTATTTAATAACTTTATATATTAAGAAGTAAGAAAGCTAATTTCGGCTGTGTCGAATCTTAATGTCCTTCACCCTTCAAATCAATCCATCCGTACTCAAATCAATCCGAAGCGGTATTAATAGTACGGTGAGTACGGATTTTCTTAAATCAAGTACAGAAAGATTGATTCAAGTACGGATTTTCAATCGCAAAATACTTAAATTATTTATATTCAATCCCGATTTCGTACTTGAAGTTATCCGAAAATGAGATTGATTTAAGTGGAACTAAGATTGAAACAATCTCAAAATGCGCTTGATTTAAGCATTATCAAGTTGATTTTATCCCGAATTAGAAAGAAAGTTTTTTCTTTAGAAATCTTATGTACATATTTAACCAAAAATATAAACTAAATGAGAAGCAAGAGTTCAAGTTTACTTTCTCACCCTTCGTGGCCATTTCAGTTTAATATCTTTAATAACAATTAAATTTGATTCAGTAATAATAATAACCTTTAAATTGATAACCTTTAAATTTGATAACCTTTAAATTGGATTCAGTTGAAAGGAAATTTTTACTCAATGAACAAATTGTTTTCTTTAAAAAACTGAAAACAAAATTTGTTTGACGAAAAATTTCATCGCTTATAAACATGCAATAAAACTAGGATGGGTAAAGATAAGCTGTATACATCAAAATCTTTAGTAAGGCGAAGGCTAAGAAACAAAACTATACATATTCGGTTTATTTTCTAATATTGTATAGAGTCCCAAATTGATATAAATGTTTTTCTTTCTCTTTATCTTTCGAACGGTATCAAAAAGTAATACAACGTAAAAACTGATTTAGCAGATAAACACTCTAAGCCGATGCTATGTGACATAAATAAAGGGTTTTCCAATAAGGACTTGACAACTTTTTTTTAAAATAAAACGCAAACTATTTGAGATATTTCCAAAACTTTATGATCGACTTGAAATACAATCAAAACATTTATGAATGGAACTTGACTTCGTCATATGGCCACCGTGGGCACGTTGGCAGCGGTCGATTCGTTGGACCTAATTTTCGATGAGTCGGTCACACATTTCGGTCGTAGCGGCCGCTATTTCACGTTCTTTAAGTTCTTCCAACGTCGTCGGCTTGTTGGTATAGACCAATGATTTGACGTAGCCCCAAAGAAAAAAGTCTAGAGGCGTTAAATCGCACGAACGAGGCGGCCAATTGACTGGCCCATTTCTTGAGATAGCACGCTCACCAAACTTACTATTCAATAAATCGATTGTAACGTGTGCTGTGTGACTTGTGGCACCGTCCTGTTGAAACCACATGTCGTCCAAGTCCATGTCTTTCAATTCGGGCCAAAAATAGTTGGTAATCATGGCGCGATAACCATTTACAGTAACGTGACGATCGTTATTGTATATAGCCCAATGAGGACGCCGGCATGCAAACCTCACCAAACAGTTGTTTTTTGTGGATGAAGTGGTGATTCATGAAGCACATTTGGATTTTCACCAAACCAATAACGCATATTTTGCTTATTGACGAACCCATTGAGACAAAAATTAGCTTCGTCACTGAGATGATTTTGCGATGAAATTCGTCATCTTGGCCCATCTTCTCCAGAGCCCAATCGGAGTACGTACGTATACCAACCTAGTCAACATACACACGGACAGACAGACATCGTTAAATCAATTTCGCTATTCACAAGGACCCGAAATATATATACTTTATAAGATCTAAGATCAATATTATACAAATAACAAACGAAATTACAAACATACATATACACTATTCATATGTGATGAAGGGTACGACAACTTCAAAAAATTCTTCGGCAAAACAAAAGACCTAAGCAGCAAACCTGTCCCAAGGGTATTCATAATAATTTCTCTAACAATTATATTCAATCTACATACACACATATATATAATCCTATTTGTGTATTTTTTTTATTTTCTAAACACGATTTTTGTTTCAAATCAATTGTTTAAATTTTTTTTTTATTTTTTTTTAAATTATATGGCCCAAATATGTCATACAATTTCTTTTTTCTACCAATTTGTTGTTAGGTTGCCTTTTTAAAATTTTTTTTTTATTTATTGTTATAAATATAATTGCATTTATACTTAAGTTTTTATACCCAATTTTTCTTTTATTTTTACTTTCATAAGATGTTTTATTAAATGTGTCAACATTCACCTGAACAAATCATGTTCATGATGTGGAGCTGAGATGTGATGTGATGTGATGGGTTGGGAAGTGATTATATTTCTTTAACTTTCATCACTTGTCAGTCATTGAATGAATATATTTTTTTGTTGCTGGTTGAATTGTTATTGTTAAATTCATTCATTCATTAATTTACTTAGATACTGATTGCAGTTGCTTTTATTAAGTTTTTTTATTTTTTATTTTGGAAAAATAAAATAATTTTTTAACTTTTGCTTGCACTAACAGAGTTTAAGGTATTTTAATTGATATTAACCCAAATAATTTTAATGTTTTTATAATATTTGTATGCCCACACCACAATAGTGGAGAGGGTATTATGCATTTGTGCTCAAATTTTTAACACCTAAACGAACGACTCAGAATCACTTTATGAGTCAATCTAACAATGGCAAGTTGGGTGGATATCTATGTAAGCCTTGTGCGCAAAGTACAGCTCGCAATTTTGGAGATAATTTATCTTATACTTATCTTATACCTTATCCGAAAATAGCTCTTAATGCCATAACCAAGTTAAAAAAAATTTGGGTTTTTTGAAGCACTAAAGAGAAAAAGCGCATAATCGAGCGCTTCAATAAGAGAGCTCTTATACAGCAGTAAATGATAAAGAAAAACATATACAAAAAAGCTGCTATTTTAGTGCTGACCATGAGGTAGGTTTTAGAGCGAACAAAATAAAAATATATTCTGGCTTACGAAAATTATTGAAAAAATTTTGTTAGCCCTTAAAAAAGCTCTTTAGTAGTGCTTGGTTTGCATGCTAATAGAAGCGCTTATTGTCAGCAGAAAATAGGCCTCCAAACCGGGAACACCCCATACAAAAATCAGGCATCCAATCAGCAGGTTTGAAGCGATTTGAAGTATGAATTCATACATAAAACCTGCTTCTTTTGGAGCACATTTTTTACTGGGAACTTCCTAATAAATGTTAGTATTTACACAAACATTGGCGACATTGACTTTTACGATAGATTCTATGTCATTAAAAATTATTATTCTGGTGGATCCAAAATTTACCATATTTCCCATATAAACCCCCCTCCTAAAATCACTTAAAGGCGAAAAAATTTCATTAAGATGAAGATTTCTAAATAATATTCGGCACAAGCAACTTTTATATGAATCTTAAACTGTATTACATAATTTCATAATTTCCTTTTTAGTCCTTTTTAGGGCAAAAGTTTGTTTCTATATACTTTGGTGTAGGGTATCAAATGGTCGGACTTGACCGACTATACTTTCTTACTTGTTGTACTTATAGTGGTATATAAAACTACAAAACAGGTAACAGATTAAAGTACACCAATAATATGGAAGTAAAATTGTTTTAAATTTTGCGTAAACCTAAAGTTTTCTTCTTTAAAGCCTCTTCGGTTCGTTCCTATTACATTTCTGGCTTTTAACTTTGAAACCTTAACTTGGCAATACATCTGCTATAGGCGTGTTGTCAACGTTATCGAAATAAGACCTCCTCCTATAAAACTGCAGGTTGACTTCTCAATATTTCCCCCCTTATTCCACTCTGCGTCTCTGTGCTATGTCAAATGTTTGTATAAATTTTTTGAGCTATTTATTTTAAAACAACATTTTATTACTGCTGTACTCGTCTAACTGAATTTTAACAAATAATTAAATCAAAACTTTTATTAACCAATCACATCATTATTCGTAAAATAATTAAATTAAAATGTCTGCACGCATTACCAAAATGTTTTGTATGATAATAATAAAAAGCTTATTTATCAATGTTGATGAATAAATGAAATCAATTAAATCTTCAAAAGCTTAAAATAAGCATTAATTATATAAACATAAACTTTATTTAGATTTTAAGATATTTGATTATATAATAAGATTTGATGTCATCGTTAAACAAAACGATAAATTTTGTTTAAACATAAATATAACAGGTGACGGCTGTTGAGAGAAAATTACTTTTGACAAATAGTTATGGTTATTATATAAACTATAATTAAAATAGTGTTTTAAAAATAGAAGGTTGGCTAGAATGGAAACTTTCTGAAAACAAAAATTTTAGAATTTCCTGCATGAAAATATACAACAACAAAAGTGACACATTTCTTATTAACTCAATCATAGAGTTATTTGTTTTTGATAGCTGAGTTCGGTTTCTTGTCTCTCTTTCTGTTCTAGTCATTTTTCTACTAGTTTTGCTTTATTATACTTATACACTGCCAGTGTTGTCAGCTCTTTATACATGGCTAAATTACTAAACAAAATGTCATACCCACATGATTTAGAAAATAAAATAATGTAAGAAAAGTAAATTTCAAATTTATTTAAAACATGTTTTTGGTTACAGAAGGTTTCTAACAAACTTATTTTCTTCTTTTGTGTAGAAACCACAACAACACAATAAGAGAAAACCATACATTATTTTCATATTTGGAAGGTAAAGTAAGAAGCAAAAACTCCCGAATTCCATTTGGTAAAATTATTTAGTTAAGTATATCAAACTTTTAATGTAGAATGATTACGAAAACTATTTCCCTGCTGGTTTCTTATAATTAAGAGTTATTTTGCAAACAAAGGGGGGAACACAACAAATGTAAAACATAAGTATATGTAAACGGGTAAGTACATAAAATAATAATAAGTGTAAGTGTTGTTTAGGTTGGAATCATAAAATCACACTTTCGGATTATTTTAAGTGCGAATTTGGAATTAAGCCTAAACACAACTTAGAAATTCTTGAATCAAGCACAATTTGAGATTAAATGTTTTCTTACTTTTACTCAAGTCAATCCCGCTTTCGAATTATTTTAAGTACAAGGCACTTGAAATACTTGAAAAAGGCTTTCTGTACTTGATTTAAAGAAATCTACTATTAGCACCAGTGTTCGAAAATAAACAGAAAATTATTCAGCGTTCGGCTCACATACCCAGGAGCGATACTTATTTTTTAAATGTTTGTGTAGACTAACACAACCCTAAATACCGTTCGTAACTGTTTTCAAGAAAAAGCCGAACATTATATAGTGTTCTGTTCTTCGTTAAAAAACAGAACAATTGTAGTGGTACTGTAGACAAACATTATATTTTAATGTTCTATAATGTTACTTTTTTTACACTGATGAAGAAAAAAACAAACAAAAAATTTTAGCAACGACCAAAGCACGAATAGCTTGTTTGTGTATTGTGTAATTTTTTGCTGGCTTTTTGTTCTTTTCGTATTTGTTTGTATTTTGTTTTTGTAAAAAAATTTTGTTTTTTTTTTACCAGCCAAAAGGGCTAAGCACAACTGAAACGAACGAACACTAATGAGCTGAACTGAACACAATGAAGTTTGTGGTTTTTTATTTAAAAAACCGAACGGAATTAAATGTTTGTGCGGCGCATTTGGCAGGATCGTTTTTTATTCTTCTGCGTAGCTCATGTTTTTCTTTTGCCTTTGCATTTATACCTTTTATTTTTGATGGTGCCATGTTGTATTTGATGGTATGTTTAATAATCCTATCAAAAATTTCTTTAATAATTACCATAGATTGCATAACCTCAAATTTACATTGAAAAGGTCATTCCCGTGTTCCTTTTGTCATTACCGTGGTTTATATTGTACCCATGGTAATGACTGCACGGTAATGATGGAAACGTGAGTATTCTTAGATTAAAATGTGGAAATCTTCAAAATTTGTTATAAAATATAATATAAAATAATGAAGACTTAAAAAATGAACAAAGACCCCTTTCAGACTCGGCAAGTTAGTTGCGCAAGTTACTTGCCGACAACAACAAAGTCTGTACAAAATTTTTTTTTCTTTACCCCGACCTTACCGCTAACGTCTACAAACCGAGAGTTGCGCAAGAGACTTGCGCAAGTAACTTGCCGAGTGTGAAAGGGGTCAAACTAATACCACAAATTTGGAAATTATGATATAAATAACGGAAAAATATACTTACCACAAGAATGACAAAATTTCAGGAACATGTGCAAAAAACACTAAACACTTCAACAGCTCTCAAACAACTGACTACATTTTTCACTTCTGTCAATTAACTGTAAAACTAACGGGAATTGTCGTTACATTGACAGTACACAGAAAAAATTAAAAACCAACTTCAATTAACGTATTTGTTAGAAATTTGTACTATTAATTAAATTCTTTACTGATTTTCCGCCTGCAAACAAATTGATCATATCAATTAACACATTTGTAAGTTTGAGCTTTTATTGCTGTTGAGTTTCAATTAATAGGTTTAATTGAAATTAAACGCAAACTTTAAACAAGTTTTTAATTAAATAAATTAAAACGAAAATTCAATGGTTTTTTGTGATTTTTATCTATTAAATCTTTAATTGAATCAATTAAAGTGTGCGATTCTTATCAATTAAATTTTTAATTGATTCGATTTAAGAAGTAATTGAAATTTATCCCCCGTAATTAAATAAAAAAAAAAAACAACTTTATAGAAAATTATTTTATTTATATTAGATTTATTTTTATTTTTTTTTTTTTTTTGAATTCAGTACATATGTAATTTATTAAAAAAATTTTCTTATAAAATTCGTTTTAAAAACAACAGGCAACTTTGGTTTTCAAAACTAACATTACTTCGTCAGCGAAGTACAACCAACGTTTCTTAAAGTTTTTGGCTGTTGGATATTTTAACACAAAATCGATATCGATCTAGAAAAAAGTAAAAGCAAAAAAGACATTTAAAAATATAATACAAATTTTTTAATACGATGTACATATTTACCAAAAGATGACCAGAAGGGTTTGCATATTCTGGCCAAAGTTTGAATATCTCTGCCGTATTTTGAGAACTTGTGATTTGTTGGAAACGTAAAGGGGCACACTTTCGCCAGCAGATGTTGTACTCGTCTTCGGATGAAAAACATTATTTCCTATCAGTATGTACCTATGTCGACATTTGTACAGTAGTTAATAAAAGAAACTATTTTTTTTCATAAACTGTTTGCTCAAAACTATAATTTAATTGTATTTGTACGTGTATACGTAACGGTATATTAAGGTATGCCTAGCAACAATAGTTATCCCTTTATACATACAATACAATGTTATGATGAATACATACCAAGGTACAGACACAAGCCTCTGCCGAAAATTATTTTTCACAAAAAAAAAACACAAAAACACTAAAAAACTATTTTTTATAGATCTTTTTGAAACAAAGCACAACGATGTTCACCGTAGGAGAGCACTTTCAATACTGAATAAAGTGTATGCTGTTGTCATTGCCTTTGATTAAGTATTACATGTGTACATAAATACATATCAAAATATTTTTTTCAGTAAACACAGTTAATTGAATCAATAAAAAAATTGTTTGAAACTTTAATAGAACACAAAACATCTTAATGTGTGTGTGTACATACACACATATGCATGCATATACGCTTATAGGTATACACACAAACATAATAATTTTTATTTTCAATTAAACACAGTTAATTGAATCAATTAAAAAATTGTTTGAAACTTAAATAGAACACAAAACATCTTAATGTTTGTGTGTACATACGCACATATGCATGCATATATGCTTATATACACACAAACATTATAATTTTTATTTTCAATTAAACCAAATTAATTGCAGCAATTAAAAAAATTGTTTGAAACAGCATTACTTGATTTAATTGAAAATATTTTGGTAAAAATTTTTTCTGTGTATACAGCTAACCGAAAAAACGGTTTAAAGCATTTTTTCTTAATAAATAAATTGGCCCACGGGGAATGACGACAAAAATTAGCCACGGACTAAAATGTCTCAAAATCATAAATTTTAAAATAAAATTATATTTATGAAATTAAAATTGACTTGGTTCATCTTGAATAACTTGACGTACTTCATTTATAATATATATTTTGAGATATTAATGAAAAGCTGTGTTTTTTGAACACAAAACGATCGGACGCAAGCCATGGTAATGACGATTTGCACCGTGCGACCTTATTAATTTATAAAAATATCTAAAATATTTTATTTTAATTTTCGCACCTTGTTAAAGGACATTTTGTTTTATTTATTCCTTTTCTCAGAATTTCCTTTTGTTGAATTGGATAAGAACAGTATTATGTTTGTGCTCTAAGATGACAAATAGGGAAACATTATTTTTTTAATAATTTACTACACAAACACTATTAGCGTTTGTGTTTTTCACAAGTCTACCGAACCGAACACTAAGAAGCGACATTTAATGTTTATTTTCGAACACTGATTAGCACCGTTTTGGCATGATTAAGGTATGGGTGAATTGATTTCTCTTTTCAGTGTAGCCTTCGACTTAACGAAGCTCTCTACCTTTTACACCTTAATTACGGATTATATAACTGAAACTGAAATTCCTGATCTGCAACTATTGTCTAGAATTTGCATTTGATGATAAATTTTCGGAACCGCGATAACGATGAATAATTTTTTTTGTCTCTAATTTTAATCGCACTTTAAGTTATTTCGCATCAAAGAAAATCCATTTATTATGATCATTCAAGTAAAAATCATCTATTTCCTAAAGGCTTATTTGAATTTAACAAAAGAATTGTATTTGATCTTAACAAATTTCTTCGGATCTGCAAGTACGAAATTCTCTTTAACGAAATTACAATACAACTAAAATTCGATCAATGAAAGAATGCCGTAATTTAAGCCCAGAATTCAATTTTCTTTTTAATTTTAAAGCATCATATGCCTGCCTTTTAGTTTTAATTTAAAAGTAGATATTTTATAGGAATCGTTTCTCTTTTTAAAATCAAATATTAATGGGTCGATTACGGATAGTAACTCAACCTGAGTTCAAAAAAAAACAAAAATTGTTTTTTATTTTATATTTTAACATGAGCCTTGCCTGATTATGCTGCTGGCAACTCAACTTCAGTTCAGTTGCTTTCCGTAATCGAGCGAGGGTTGCGAACTTCATTTCTGCCGGAGACTCTGGTCTGTTTCACTTTAACGGGCTAAAGTAGTAAGTTACTATTGCTCGATAAATGAGGTTTCCTGTCCGGCTAGAGAAGCTGTCTGTTGTAGAGCTTTCACTGTATTTGATTTTTCAGCCTCGTTAAATTTACAAAGTATTTTAAAATTTTTCCGACATAAATTTATATACCATTATATGTAGTCGCAAAGGACTTAAGGGCTTATTTAACCTTTTTGACTTTAAAATTGTACCTGAAATGCTTAAAGTTTTAATTGCGATAAAATGTGTAATCGACTAGCAAACTATACTACGATTGTCCCTTTTATGTTCATCTAAAATTACACTTAAAAAAAGTTTGTTATTTTCAAATCTTCGCCGTGTGAATAACTCATATATTTCTAAAATCCAAAATGCCAACAATTTTTAGGATCACCTCAAAAATTTTTTAAAAAAAATTTAATTTAATTTAATTTGCGTTAAAAATAAATTTATATGTATTTCATCGGCTGACAATTTTCAATTTTCATTTAATTCATTTGACAATATTTTTTGTTCGTCTTTCATTCCGTCATCAACTTCCAAAACAATATTTAATGACCATTTAAGGCAAAGTTTTGGTTGCCAAATTGACACTGCTTGACTGCCTGTTGTAGAGATAAATCATGCCGGTCGGGTGTTGACGGTGACATGTTGAAAGAATGAAAAGCTAAATAGACATTTAACATGACTTGGTCGTTTACCTTTTTAAGTTAAACCCATGACAAATTCTTTATTTTTTTCAAAAATTAATGCTTTTAACTTTATTTAATTTTTTTTTAACTCAAACAAAAAAAAAACAAATTGTTATCGCTTTATATTGTTCATAAAATGGAATTAAATGTGTTAAAAAAAATTGACACCTGTACAAAAATAAGCAAAAAAAAAAATATTTTGTTGCAAATACGAATTGTTTGTTATCTACGGTCATAAAATTGTTTTATTAACACTTTTAAGACTCGAATATTTCTTTTAGATGTGATGGGATACAATAAAAGACGGTGGGAATATTTAAAGTAATTTTTAACGTCACTTTTTGTTTTTTTTTAAATATATTTTTAATTTCCTGTCTAAAATTAAAAATTTTATTTGATACTGTCAAAAAAGCTTTCAATTTCATTGTTTTTTTTTTTTGGGATTCTTATAATTTTTCTAATTATAAAACAAAATAATTGTATAAAAAGTGAAACGTCAAAATGATCATAATTGACTTTTAAGTTTTAATCGTTTTATTTTGGTAATTAAAGTTTACAGTTTAAATTAATAGACAATTTGTCTTGTAAGAAATTAATGCATGCGACATAAATTCCTTGTATGTGTATATTTTAAACGTTAAAGCAATTTGTAAAAAAATTTGAATGTTAAATTAAATTACAAAAACTTTAAACAATTATTAAATAAATTATAGTAAACTAAACAAAAATCAAAGCAAGACTGTCGTACAAGATAAGACACTTTTCGTCAATTCGCACCTAAAATTTGTTATTTAGAAAAATTTAGAAAAAAAATTTTGTGAATTTTTAAAAATTAAATGTTATTAACTGCAAGTTTACTTATGTTAAATGAAAAGTTTAAAAGTTGTACCATGAATTATCGCCGCAACCATATAAAAGCTTCGACTGTGCTCTGTAAGGTAACCACAACCATATAATGTTTGTTTACAGTTATGTTATGATTACGTAAATCATGTGTATGATAAGCCCAAATAATCTATATAATAATAATGAAATGTTGTGTGTTTCTAATCGCATAACTTGGGAACGGCTTGACCGATTTGGACGATTTTTTCTTTAAAATTATCACCATGGTCCAGCTTAGGTTTGTACGGAAAGAAAATTTTGCCCCGCTTACTTTTACGCCTACTTTTTTCGATTTACCTAAAACCAGAAAACGGCTCCATCGATCATTAGTAATAAGCTACCAAGCGAAGCCGGGTCGGCCAGCTAGTTAATTACAAAATGTTGTTAAATTTAAAATAGATAAATGGTCACAATTAAAATTTACATGATTTTGAGTAGCCATAACGTTATTGTGATGGAAATGTATTGAACTGATTCAAACGTGATATGGTTGCGGCAAAACAGAAGTTAAAAATATCGAATTGCTTGTTTTGTGTAGAAACAATCACAATACCTACTACAAGAAGAAATACATATATAATTTTTATGTTTAAAAAGAAAATAAGTATCTATATACATCAAATTATACATCAAATTTTCAAAGTAGAATGATTGCAAAAACTTATCGAGAATTCTGCTGGTGTATTATTTTTCAGACTTCTTCTGTAAACAAAGGCGGAATACAACAAAATTTAAACAAACATGAATAACGGGCAGTGAATGTCAAAAATCGTAAAAAAAAGAAAATTTTGTTCAGATTTTATTTTTATTTAAAAAAAAAATTTTACTTACATAAAAAAGCTATTAAAAAATTGTAGTAAAAAATCGCCGAAAACTGGGAAAAAAATCGCCAGAATCATAAAAATCTTTTAAATATCCTTAACACCAATGAACTTTGTGACAATAAATTGCCACATTTTATAATGGAAAAAGTTCGAACACTTTAAATATACTTACTCATGTTTAAGGGAATCCTCAAACTTCATACATAAAAATCCCACAAACAAAATTATCAGCCCAATTATGAATACAAATTCCCTTCTCCCATTTTTACAATTGAATTTACATAGGAAAAATGGGAGAAGGGAGAAAGCTCCCAGGAAATTGTTATTCATAATTGGGCTGAATATATTTTTTTTTTAGTATTGACTATAAAGCTGGAGGTCCGCACCACGCGTTTACGTCTTCATGCATTGCATGTTTTTTCATATCTTTCTTGCGTCATACGTTTTAAGTTACATGCAAAGCTTTTTATGTGGCATCACCACAAGTAAAACTAAAATTTTAATTGTTCGAACACTGCTTGAGACGCTTACTAAAGTAGAAAGTAAAACTTCTTTTAAGAAACAATAGTAATACTAAAGTGAAATTTGGCACACATTAGTTGTATGTTACAAAAAATTTTGATGACAGATTTTATTAAGAATACAGATCCCATTTGAAGTCCACTTGCGAAAAATTCTAATTGGAGGGTGAAGTAATTTTCTTTTACTGTTGTTTTTAGAGCCAATTTTCAAACATAATTTGCATTAAGGCCTTCTTGTTTGGCGAACAGCCATGACTTCGAAGGGTGTATATCAATATGCGGGATCAACACATATCCTTGGCCTACTAAAACTAAAGATAAGATTATTTTTCTTTGAAAAAAATCCAATTAAAATTTTGTATTTCCTTTATTGGGAATTTTCTACAATGTATTTTAAATATTTATATCCGAAAAAATATTAAAAATAATTTTTGTAAATTATGCGATATTTTAATCTTATGTATGTATGTATATTAAGAATTTTGACTATAAGACTGATAAGAGTATAAATTGTTCTAATAAATACTTATTTTTTTTTTTTTTTTTTGTAAATTTCATCAATTAATTTTGCTGAGCTGTTTTGTGATAATACAGAAGAGAAAAATAGATTTTTTCCCGTTTAATTTTGAGAGCGCTAAATATAAGCTTTTTTAATAAATGCCTAAAACAGTACAATTAAAAACCAAAAGAAAAATTTGTTTTTATAACAAAAAAGCTTAACCCGGTGCGCTTCGCTTCCTACTTTGAAATAAAATTAGTAAACAATTTTTTTCATACAGGTCTCATGAATTGACAATTTTAGATTTTACAGTAATTTTGACTTAGCTGCACAATCTCCTTTGCACGATTTCTTGTGCAGGTAAATCAAAAATGCAGCTATCTTAAATGTATTTAGCTGCCTTAATGTGCAGGTAGGCAATTGTGGTTACCTGCTTAAAAGTGCAGCTAAAGTAAAGTGTTTGAAAGAGGAGTAAAAACGTTTTTATTAATAAATTGATAATAACAATGACGTTCAAACAACCTGTAGTCATTTGTTATGCATTTTTAAAAAGAACGAGATAGCCTAATTGGTAACAATTAAGTGGGAAACAGAATAGTCGCTGTAGTACAACGTTAAGAATTGCGCTGCAAGCTGTCAAAAGTTAAAAACGGCCATTTTAAAGTAGTGTCAACAGAATACTTCAAATACTACTACAACTACTTTATTCTGTTCCAGACCTAAGAGTTGCTATTCTTTTCATATTATCCTGGCAAAGTTGCTGTAACCACAACCCATATGCATAAATGTATGTATATGCAAACAAAATAAATTAATTATAATGATGCCAACTTGACTTGTTTGCGATTTTTTGTTTTTATAAACAGCTAAAATTGGATATTTATGTAAAAAAGTGGCCACCATATTTTTTCATGTGTGCAGCTAACTTTCATGTTTTATATGAAAATATTTTAAAGCTGCCCTAAAATATGAAAAATGTCTAGGTATACAAAAGGCACGTAAACAAGGATTTTGAAGAATAATTCTAGAAAATATGTGTTTTGGGCAGTTAAGTCAAAGTGCAGCTAACTTAAATTTTATGTATGAAAATAATTTTAAAAAGCCAAAAATTTTGTGCATTTATCTTAAATGTGCAGGTAAAGAAAGTGCACTTAAAAAAGGAATTTGTATGGGATTATAAAGAATAATGCCAAAAATTATTAATTTTGTGCAGTTAAGTCAAAAGTGCACGTATATAAAAGGCAGTTAAGTCAAAACTACTGTATATATTTAACCGTTCTCGAGATATACAGAAATTTATATTGTGCTTATACTTTTTCTACCGTTTACAGTATTTAAATAGTTTTTACCACAAACATGAGTGTTTTTTTAAGAATTTAAGGAAAGCCCTTGAAATTTTTTATTTATTTTTATCATTTTGCTTTTTTTTTTTGTAAGAAAAAATTCTTTTTTATTAAAAATTTTTTTTTATTAGCTATATTAACTACCTTATTGAGAAAAATAAACTGGATTTGAAATCTATTATTTTAAGGAAAATTTGTATAAAAATTTTGTTTTAAAGTATGTTTGTTTAAAATCTATTTTATTTTTTATGAATATGAAAGTAAACATTTTTTTCGAATGCATTTCTCAATTATAAGACAAATTTCAATTTCTAAAGCTTTTTTTCAATAATTAGGACTATTGTAAAAAAAGCTGTATAAATTGAAATTCGACTCATAAAAGCACATTCGAAAAAATATGTTTAATATAATAGAAAAATCTTATCGTTTCAAATTTTCAAAAAATGTTTCAACTACGACTGTCAAAAATGTCTTTACGTATTTTTGGACGTTTCAGAATAAAGTGTTTTTACTCTGTAATACATTTTTAGCTTACGGTGAGTTTTTGGCTTGTCGTTAAACTCAGTATTAAAGTGTTAAAAATTTAGCCAAGCCAAATGTATCAATCTAACTTGTTTTAGTTTTATTTTTTTCGCTATTCAACTATACGAAATTTGTGTATATATCAGGTAACGGATATAAGAAATTGAAAAATAACCACGAAAATGTTTCTTATAGCCATTTACATTATATGATTTTTGTCGCTGCCACTTTCTCCTTGCGACCGAACTTAAATACATTTTTCGTCAAGTGAGAGCACAATGAGAGAACTACGCTCGCTTGTGTAGCCCTTTTAATTCCTCTCGCATCTTGCCCATAAAGTAACAGTCGTACCTAAATAAGAGCGGAAGGCGGAACGTTTTTCTCCGCTTAGCTTTTACGCTGATATGTCATGCCTAAAAAAAAGCGTCAACGTTGTATCACAAACAGTAGTGTTAACTGTCTTGTTTAATAGAACCCACATAATAGACATAAAAAGAAGAGAAAAACCCGATAGATTGACAAATAACAGCTAAATTGCCATTATTTATTAACAATCGCGGCCAACTTCACTATTAAACGCGCTGTCAAAATCCGCGCTATTTAGGGATGCTTCATACAAATTGTATGGACATGAGAAGTTTTGACAGCTAGAAAACGCTTTCCGCTCTTGTTTAGGTACGGCTGTAAGAATCGCAGCGACAAATATCGCACAATGTAAATGCAAATATGTACGCACTTGGTTGAATATTTTGCGGAAGCAAATAGAGTATTCCTTCGCGAATGGTAGTCATATTGCCGCGATAGAAGGGCTTAAGTACTAGGACGTTAAAAGTCATGCTGGTGGTAGTGACGTGAGAACCTAACCTAATACAGTATTGCCGTGTAATAGAAATTTCTTATAAATAATAATTTTTGTACGTATTATTGTTTTTGGTGATTGACAAAACATTTCTTGCATCAGTTCTTTTCTTATAAAATTTTTTTTTTATACAGAATGCTTTTTAAAGTGGCACATATCACTTATTTACTTCAATAGTGTCATAACTCAAAAAAATTTTGGAGTTAGTAATGCAGATGTTTTCTTTATATTGTTTAAAAAGTTCATCTTTAAATCTTTTATATTTTCTCCCGTTTGAAGAAATTGTCTCGTTATTTTTTCCAAGTATTAAAGCAAATTAAAAACCTAAAAAAAGTTTATCTCGAAATGTATTTTTTTTTTTTTGAGTTATGTCACTATTGAAGTAAATGAGCGATGAGTAAAAAGCGTTTTTTATATGAGAGATGTTCTTTTATCCGTAATCTGCTGTAGAAAAAAGTGAGAATTGGTCTTAAATCTCTTCTAATCCCTTTGCAAATGTCCGTCCGAATTTAAGGATTGTAAATGATTTATGTACTAATTCCTAATAGTATCTAATTTAAATCGACATACAACTGACCAATGTTTTTCATCACATACCCCCATAAATATTACATGATTGTTGCTGCTAAGTTCAATAACTTCTTTATTTTTACCAAGAACTTAGTAATTAAAGTTTTCCCTGGAAATTAATTTTTTTATCACAGATAAAACAACATACATTTTCAAAACACTTACTTTATCAAAAAGTTTTTTCCTTAACATTTTTATTATTATCATTATAAATTAACTATTTTTATTGCACTTGAATAACAAGAAAAGTGGCAACATTGAAAATATTTAATCTAAATAACCATCTATTAATAGACTAGGTAACAATTCACGTAGCTCCTTCAAATAACCAGGAAGGTTATAACAACTAGCAGATGCATTCGAATTTTCAATAAATTCTGAAACATTCATTTCTTTTAACTCTTCCTCGGAAGCAGTTTGAAAGACATGATTCAGAGGCAAGAAAGTGGATATCAAAAATAAAGCTGAAATATTAAAATAAAATTATTCGATTTTCTTATTTTTAAAATTAAAAAAATAAAAAACTTACAAAAATGCCTATATTTAAGATTGGCTATTTGAAAATCCGAGTAACGTGGCAACTCTCCTTGATAATTAATTTTCTTTAATACGTTTAAGAATTCACTAAAATAATACTGCATAAATTCATTTCTTCTTAAGCGAAATTCTGGTCGCATCATCATATACTGAGAGTAAATCAAATCTACTGTTAGCGGGGCATAACAGCAAATTTGATAATCCACCATTATCAAATCTTCAGCTTGATTTTTGGAATTAAACTTAAACATCAAGTTCTTCATATGAAAATCTCCATGATTTAAGACGAAAATTTCATTTTTGCTTTTACCCAATTTATGGGCATTATAAAGAGATTTACATGTTTTCATTAGTTCTGGTTGCATGGTCTTGACTTTTTCCAAATATATTTTAAACTCTTCATGTTTGGATAATAAATCGATGAATTTGGGAATTCCTCCTGAAATAAAATCTAAAGAGCCTATAGCAGAATTGCTAAATATACCCTCATCGTATTTGGTAACATATTCATGATCTTCACTTTGGCCCAACATAAAACTGACGGCATGTAGCTTAGCGACTTTACGATAGATCATATGAATTTCTTGTTCGGTAAGGTAACGATTACGCAAAGTGTCATAGCCCAAGACACAAAGATCCTCGAAAATAATTACTTTACGTGGTTCCAAACTGTGATAAATGATTCTGCATGCGAAAGCGAGAATTCTGTTAGTTATCTTTAACAAAATATTTCTCTTTTACTTACTCAGCAGCTAATTTTGTAGGCTCTCCACATTTTGCTAAAATCTTCTCAATTTTCGGCAATGTCTTGGTGTACATAGTAATCTCAGTTTCAAATACTTTCGATTGCTGTAACATTTCCGCTTTCATGCCTTCATCGGGCAAAGTTTTTAAAACAAACGATCTTTGCTTATTATCCAATGAATTAGCAATATTATAGTTTACTTTACATCGAAACATAATACTGGCATAATGATCGCCTTTCATACTAGCAGGGCTAATATCGAGACTGTTTATCTAGCAAATTAGAAAAAGTAAGCACTACATTATTTTTCATTTTCTAAAAAAAAACGTGGTAACTCACTTTGACGTTCTCATTATTTTCATATTTTTGTAGAACCATTTCAAAAAATTGTTGATCAATCCATGACGGGGCTATTAACTCATCTTCATTAAATAAACTCATTTTATTACGTAGAATTTTTTGTCGCCTGTCTTTGTCTAAAGTTCC
The DNA here is from genome assembly GCA_963931875.1 of Pollenia griseotomentosa. Classification (NCBI taxonomy): domain Eukaryota; kingdom Metazoa; phylum Arthropoda; class Insecta; order Diptera; family Polleniidae; genus Pollenia; species Pollenia griseotomentosa. Next base: position 211,092,816 of record OZ007560.1, read on the forward strand.
CACTAAACTGAATTTATAAACGATAATTTTGTTTTGGCAAAAGCTTTTATACTAGACGATCAAATAGTTTAATTTATCTATAAACAAATAACAGATCAATATGTTTTGAACTGCCTGGGTATGATAATAATTTTTACAAGTACTAGTACTAGTAAAAAACTTAAGTGCCTGTGAGTATTAGTATGACGTAACATATTTGTTATCTAAGTCAGACGATAAAAAGCAAATAACGATATTTTTGTATATAGTAGTTACTGAGAAAAATAAAAAAAGGGAATGCGAGAGAAATAATTTTTAATAAAACTAGATTTGATAAATGGATTCAGTGATGCAGCGTGAATACATTTGAAAAACGAGCTAAAAATTGCTAAATTAAAAAAATAGTGCAAAAAAAGGGCCAAAAATATTTTTAGTAAAACAATATAAATTTCAAACAAAAAGTTAAGATATAACTGAAGCTCATACTTCCTTTTATATTTGATCATTGTTTCATAACAATTTGTTCGCGTTTTAAGTACTTAAAAGTTGGCATCACTAAATGGATTCCATTCAAAATTCGTTTTAAAAATCTATTCTTACATAATATCTGTATATTATTTTCCTTTGCATTTACTTGTTTTTACGTATCAAACCTGTAAAAAACTAGAAGATATCCACTAAGGCAACAAATAAGCAATATCTCCCACTTTTCATCTACACTGAAAGAATTTGCTTCACAGATCCAATGGATTTTGACATTAATCCAAATAAAATTACATGAAAATTCAACCTATGTAACGTTTCATTGGATTAATGAAGAATGTTACATAAGCCCCACTTTAATAAAATGTTTCATAAAATCGATAAGAATTTTAATTTGTTTAATGACATAACTTCATTAAATAACTGATTAAATTTGGTCATTTTATGACCATATATATATTTATTTCAGCCATTTCAATGTGCGTTTTGAGTTGTTGTGAATTTTATTTTTTTTCCTGTTTCAAATCATCAAGTTATATTAATTTTATTTCGTTTATATTTTTCTGTTACATCATATTAGGTTCTTTGTGTATAAGCTTACCTTTTAGTAAATTGTATTTAATTCATTTTAGAGTCCGGGACGACCTTCATCTTGCTTCTTTCCATTTTGCTGGCTACGTAAATTTTGTGTATTTAAATTAACAATTAAAGAAAAAAGAATGTGAGAATTGTTTGCTCTTGTTTTTATTTCTCGTTGTATGTGTTTGAACCTATTACTAATATTAAGCTAAATTCAGTGTTTCGTTATCGTTATGAATTTTTTCATTGATGTTATGAAACATTTAAATTTACAATTTTTCTCATATATTTTCATGTCGATCGCTTAAAATGGAATTAAAAATACGTTTTTACAGCTGTTATAGGGAGAAAATATGTTCTAGTTATAAGTATTTTGAAGTTAGAGAACTTTATCTTGTTTTCATTGATTTAGTGAATTTTTTCAAGGAAAATATGAAGTTACACTTTTTTTCATTAACTGAAAAATATATGAATACATTAATTAATAGTTTATTTTAATCTTAAAAACCCTATTGAAATAATGTATAACAATTAGTGGAGTTTTTCTTTTGATATAGATATTAAGTTGTCATTAATTTAATGAAAAATTTTACCAAATTACGAAACTCAATTTCGTAGTGGTAATGAAATTGCTTTATTATTTCTGTGAAATTTCATGCCCGTAATAAAATTATTCATTGGATTAAAGAAAAAAAATTAATGAAATTGATTCATTAGATTTATGAAGCATAATTCTTTTAGTGCAGTAGGATATAATCAATATAATTTTTAATGTGTAACATCGACGATGCTTGGTTTAAAATCAAACAATTAAGATTTTGCCCACAACAACACGTACCACCCAAGCTTGATTTCAAGCAATTTGACAATGTATTGTGCTCTTAAAGATACTATATGTATCTTAAAGGTCGAATTATTATGTACATGTATAGATTGTGATTTATGAAATGTAGAGGAGGATGACCAAGAACTGAAAATTTTATTGAACAATAACCAAAACAGTATACATTTATGCCACTTAAAGCTTTATTTGTAAGAGCCAGGGATGTACAATGAATTTCGATACACGCCACTGTTAGGCGAATACTGCAAGTTCCTTATACAAAAATTTATAATTACTGGCGTAAGAAAAACAAGTAGTTAACGCGAAAGCGAAATAAAATGACAACAAGAAAAAAAATTTACGAGGCAAGATCGTTTAATTGGCGTAAGAGAAAAAAGTAGTAAAAGTAAAATAAAATTTCACAAACTTCTCTGTGTTAAGTATGTGTATGCAGCACAAAAAGCTACTGTTTAAAAATAAATTTAGAAAAGTAGCGTTTTGGGCACAAAACAATAATTTTCACTTTCAATAAAATGCTATTAACAAGGTTTTGTATAAATGTGCTAAATTCCTATTTCATACTATTGATAAACTGAAATTTATTTTTGATGGGATAAGCTATTCCTATGCGCATTTCACTCGTTGCTTAGGCCAGATCGTCAGGAAACTTCGTCCAAAGATTTTAGAAAAACCAAATTTTGATAACTAATATGCATGTGGCAGTGTAAATAAAACTGAACTGGCAAAATAAAATAAAGTAATTTGAATCTGGGAATTTATTTCTCATGGTGAGTAACATTTATTATAGAAAATATTCCTGGAAAATATTGAAGGAATAAAACTTTTAAAGTATAAACGCTTTTAAGGATTGTAATTTGGCTTTGAATGCACATTCGAATAATATGAAAATTTATATAAAGTACATAATTTGTTTTTCTTTACCCACCTACAACTACATTTAGAGTTGACAAAAAATCAACCAATTGTAGTCGCGACTGTAAGAAAAGATAAACTCACTGCTTATTGTTTTTGTTTTTGCTTAAGCTTTGATATTGTTACAGGTAAAACTGGGGCTTATCGGCCATGTTCTGACAATCGCACGATTTGAAATCGCAAAACGCCAGATAAATTGTATGATGTTCTGAAACTCGTGGGTTTTGCTTGCGATCTCTAATAGTTTCTTAAAGTGGCCTTGAGCATACCTTTGTGGTTTGAAGTCGCAAACTTCTCACGATTGCGATTAACAGTACACCAATTATGCAATAACAAGCCAAAATCGCAAATGTTAAGCGTTTTGCGATTGTCAGAACATGCCCGTATAATTCTTATTCGCTTAACAGATTTATTCGTATAATAACATAATTCCTTACGATCTGACCTAAACAACAAGTGAAATGCGCATAGGAATAGCTTATCCCATCAACAATAAATTTCGGTTTATCAACAGTATGAAATGGAAATTTAGCACATTTCAAAGTAAACCTTGTTAACTAATTTTTTGAATCCCAAGAAAAACTTTGAAAATGCTATTAACTTAAAAGTTCGTTCATGAACGTTCACAAAAATTTACATTTTTCTTCAAAACATATGCTGGAAGCAGTGGTGAAATTACAAACCTTCACTGTCGTTTTTCTCCATTACGGCTTTTTGGCGCATGCGCCAAACCAATATTTAGCTGACGAGTTTTTGATCAATCTGTGATGAAAGCTCTTTTAAAACATAAGGCTTAGAGTAATACGAAAACTATTTAATTAAAGGCCATTATTACAGTTTGCCACTATGTATTACAACTTTGCCTTAAACTAAAGTGAGCAATATTTTAAAGGCAAGTTCATCCTACCGGGTAGGTTAAAGTTAAGTTGATATAATAAATAACTTCACTCATAAAATTGTAACAGTAACTGATTGTGGGTTATTAATTTCGTTTTCCGTAATGTTAAAATTAAATAAAAATATAGTTATTTTACGAATAACTTTATTTTTTAATATTTTTGTTTGTTAATTAAAAAACAAACTGCAAAAAAATAATGTTTTTTCGTATTTATACACATTGTTATGTAGTTTGATTTTTTATCGGTTAAAATATATTAAATTTTACTGAATAAATAATATAAATAAAAAGTAAAAAAATTAATGTATAACTCATTTATTTTAAATGAAATGTTAATGATCCGTTTTTTAAATTTAAAATTTAAGTTGTTTAAAATGAATTTTCGTTTGAATTAACTACATAATATTTTGAGTGTTTTAACAACGGCAAGTTGTAATAATGGCCCTTAATTGAACAAAAATATTTAATCCAAATAACCATTCATTAACAAACTAGGTAATAGCCGGCGCATTTCATCTATGAATTCTGGATGCTCATAAGCTTTCGCAGCCATCTCAGGGCCTTCAAAATATTTCGATATATCCACATCTTTTAGATCATCCAATTTTGGTATTACGATGGCGCGCACCATAGGCAAAAATGTCGCCATTAAAAATACAGCTGAAAGTATAAAATTTTTCAAAATTAACAGTTATTATTTCTATCTAAAACTCGTAAAAAAATACTAACAAAAATGTCTATATTTCAGACCAGCTATTTGAAAATCCGAATAACGTGGCATTTCCCCCTGGAAGTTAATTTTCTTTAACATCTCTATAAATGCCTCGAAATAAAACAGCATAAATTCATTTCTTCTTAAACGAAATTCTGGACTCAATAGCATGTACTGGGAATAAGTCAAATCAATATTTATGGGAGCATAAGAACTAGCTTGATAATCCACCATCATCACATCCTCGATTTCTTTTTTCGCATTTAATTTAAACATAAGATTTTTCATATGAAAATCACCGTGATTTAAAACGAATATATTATTTTGATACTGTTTCAATTTATAGGCATAATATAGATCTTTGCAATTTTCCATTATTTCGGGTTGCATTACTTTGATTTTATCAAAATATATTTTAAATTCTTCATACTGTGATAACATTTCAATAAAGTTCTTAATGCCACTAGACATTAAATCCAAGGCCATTATATAGGAGTTACAAAATACAGCCTCTTGGAATTTGGTTATACATTCATGTTGGTCACCGTGGGCCAGCATAAAACTACCGGCATGTAGTTTTGCAAGCTTTTGGTAGACAGTTTTAACTTCATCTTCGGTGAGATACCGTTCACGTAAAGTATTATAGCCTTTTGCGCAAAGATCTTCGAAAATCAGTACTTTTCGTGGTTCCAAAGAATGGTAAATAATTCTGTAGTTAGAAAAAAAAAATTGTTTTTAGTTTTTTGACAAAAGCTTTAAAGCTTTATGATAAAAGCTTTTTAACTGCCTGCTTCACAATTTCCAACGAAAATATTTGAAAAGCCAAGTAGTTTTTTTTATAAATTTGGGAAATAGACAGTAATAATTTCATCTGTTATAAAATTAAGCATGATTAATTGAATATCTTATCTCTCTTTTATACTTACTCTGCTGCTAATTTGATAGGTTCTCCACAGTTGGCGAACACTTTTTCAATTTGTGGTAATGCTTCGGTATAAATACCGATTTCAGTTTCGAATAAATTCGCTTCATTTAACATGTCACGTTTCGGACCTTCTTCTATTGGCATGGTTTTTATAATTATTGACTTTTGTTTTGATTCCTTGTAATTATCTATGTTAAAGGAGATTTTACATCTAAACATAATACTAGCATAATGATCACCTTTCATGCTGGCCGGAGTGATATCAAACTTAGTTATCTTAAAAATATAAACGAATTTAATATTTATTCGAAAAACTACATATTATGTAGGTATGTATATAGTATATGGTATTAACTTACTCTAATACTGTCATTTTTTTCGTATTGGCGTAAAACATTTTCTAAAAATTCCCGATTTATCCATGTTGGAGGTACCAATTCATCTTCATTATAAATGCTCATTTTGTTGTTTAAAAAGTTATTGCTAGTTATAACTACTGTTAAGTCTATGTTGTTAATAATTATAAAAGAACACTTTGATATTGTTTTAGTTTTTATACAAGAAAAAAACGAAAATTATATTACGAGAACTCGTCATACAAGCTTTGGCTGATAAAAGAGCTTAAATAGTGGACGTAATTTCACACAAGAAACTTACTCTTTTATTGTTGGTATATTGGGTTTTTTAACAATGCATTTTAAAAAAGCTTTAAGAGAAAAAATTGACGTTGACGTCATCGTCGCACAGAGAGTTGAAATTGCCTTAAAGTGATGATAATTTCAAAAGCTGAACTTCATCTTTCACAGTCATGTTTGATATTGGGTGAAAATAAACAAAAATCTACATCCCTAACTGCTAAAATTACCGCTTTGAGTAACTACCTCTATTGACAGTGAGCGGTCAACGTCAAATTATTTTTACAAATTTTGCGTGCCGCGAACTATTTTGTTTTAAGTCTTCTAATAGTAAATATATTATAATGGAACCATCAACTTTAGATATTTAAGTACCTTAAAAAAAAATGTTTGTTATGTCAAATGTTTTATAAATAACGGGTGGTCCAGCCAAAACACACGATGATAAATGTAAATAAAACAAAAATTTTTCAGAGAACTATCTCAATATTTATTATTATACTAGAAGGATCCGGTAGTCCATATTTTCAATGACTCTGAGAAATAATGAATGTCCAATGTCGTTAATGTGCCCAATATTCTTATCCTTTAACTCTTGCATTGTTCTAGGCTTATTGACGAACACTTTTTCTTTTAAATATCCACACAGAAAGAAGTCCAACGGTGGCAAATCACATAATCGTGGAGGCGATAACACGACTATTGAATTTCCCGCGCAAAAGAGCAATTGTTTCACCATCCTGTTGGAACCACATATCGTCCAGGTTCATATCCGTCATCATCTCGCGATAGCGCTCACCATTAATTGTAACTGCTTGGCCGACCTTATTTTTAGAAGAAGAACGGCCCGATGACGCCGCCAGCCCAAAAGCCGCACCAAACAGTCACTCTTTGTGGATGCATCGGCTTTTCAACAATCACTTTGCTAAAATTTGCACACAATTTTCCCGATTATGGATACATTTGGTCGATTATACTGACCAAAACATCACGAAGTGCACTAAACTCATTTTGAGTTGAACGCCCTTTTTCGTAAAAGGCTTCACAATCTTAAAGCGCTGCTCAATTGTGTACCTCTCTATGGTTGAATTTATCAAATACTGAAACAAAGAAATGTCAAGTTAAGTTTGGCAAAAAACGTGACGTTAGGGTGTGACTCACAATTATCATCGTGCATTATGGGTTGACCATTTATTTTTAATGTTTTTTGTAAAGTGCTCTATAAATGGGGTATTGCGTTTCAAAAATTTCAGGGTGAGATCGGGCAAGTTTTATTGATTGCTCTTCTAATATGCGATATCAAAAAATAAATCTTGGGATTTACTGAGTTTTTCTACTTATTTAAATTATTGAACTCCAGTTACTAAAAACATACGCTGAAAACGGCTATATATACATATAAAAAAATAAAAAGTGCTCTATTTAGGGCCGTGACAAACAGAAAAAATTTTACAGCTCGAGAAACTTCATTGATATACTTTTCATTCTAGGGCGTGACTCGTACAAATTTGTTTGTTTTGTATTTAAATTCATTTTTTTTATATTCATCTAAGATCACCTTAAGTTAACATATAATGGGTCCTTAAGTATTTATAAATCGATTGAGCCATGTCCGTCCGTCTGTCTGTTGAAAATATGCATAATCGGTTCAGTCGCCAAAGAGTTATGAACACAAATGTCGAACAACCTCTTTAAAAAATTGATATTTTTATGAAAAAAGTAGCATAAATTGGTGTCAGAATGCAAAGATTCTCATCTTATTTTGCACAAATTAATTTTATATGACTTCAGAAAATTTAAAAATATGATTTTATTAAATTTTGTGAAGATCGGTTCATATTTTCCATAGGCCCATTGTAAAGTAAATACTCGGAAAACTCTTTAGTACACCTAAACTAAACTTTGGTATGTCATAGTTTCATACGATTAGAAACCGCTCCAACAAACTTTGTGAAGATCGGTCTATAAATTACCATAGGCCGCATATAAACCCCACTTACGAAAAACACTTTACAACACATAAAACCCTAACGAATGATGTTATTGTAGTAAAACTTGGTCTGTCACAGTTTTTTACGATAAGAATCCACTCCGCCATAATATATCATAGGCCCTATATAAAGCCCCAATACTTAAATACGCCTAATAATATTTCTTAAACAAATCTTGATATTTTATTTAATTTACGCAAAATATTATAATTCTGCGACGACAGGTGTTATAAACATCGGCTTTTATTTTATAGATACTATAAAGAGCCTACTCCTGAAATATTCGAACTCTTGGTGGGGGTATAAAAGAATCAGAACAGCCGAATATAGCACTCTAACTTGTTTTAACTAAAACATAAATTTTTCATAATTACTATTATGGCCAATCTCCCCAACTTCAGTTACATTTAACTTTTACTGCCAACTAAACATATTTCTTTTTTAAATTATAGTAATAGTTAAGTATAACTGAACTTGGTGAAATTGGCCGTTAACGACTTTATTTATTCTTTGGCAAATTACTTGTTTTAGTCCAAATAACCACCCCTTAATAAGACCGGTAAGAAAAGACGCATATCTTCTATAAACTCTTTTTGCCGATAAGCCACAGCGCCCATTTCCGGATTTTCAACATATTTAGCGGTATCGATATCTTTGAGCTCATCTACAGAAGGGACTAAGATCATGCGAACATGAGGCAAAAAGGTAGACATCAAAAATAGAGCTAAAACGATAAAATTCATAAAAAATGAGTTAAAATGCAAAACAGAAAATATATAAATCTTACCAAAATGCCTATATTTTAGACCAGCTATTTGAAAATCTGAATATGTTGGTAATTTTCCCGCAAACTTAAATTTTCTCAACATGCCTATAAACTCTTCAAAATAATAATGCATGAACTCATTGCGTCTTAAACGAAATTCTGGACTCATAATTAAATATTGTGAATAAAAGAGATCAATGGTCGAGGGAGCATAACAGCTCACTTGAAAGTCGACCAACAATAAATCTTCAATTTGCTTATCGGAGTTAAATTTAAACATCATATTTTTCATATGAAAATCTCCATGATTCAAAACATAAATCTCATTTTCGTCCCTTTTCAATTTGAAGGCCTCATATAGATTTTTACATTTTTGCATCATTTCTGGTTCCATTATTTTGACTTTTTCTAAATAAGCTTTTAGTTCTGTATCTTTAGCTAACATGTCCATAAAATTGACAATACCCTCGGACATGAGACCCATTTGCATTATTGCGGAATTACAGAATAAACCCTTTTCAAATTTTGTTACACATTCGGAATCTTCACTACGGCCCAACATAAAACTGGCAGCATGCAATTTGGCCAATTTACGGTAGACCATTTTTAATTCATCTTCGTTTAGGTAACGTCCTTGTACGGTATTATAGCCAGCTTTACAGAGATCTTCGAAAATTAATACTTTATGGGGTTCCAACGAGTGGTAAATGATTCTGTAAAAAAAAAGACGTTAAAAACGTTATTTTTTCATTATAATTGGTTTCTTTTAATTTAGTTTCTTATTATGGCTTGTTTTCCTGGGACTAACCAGGGAAATCGTAAGTAAAATGCAATTACAATATTTTTTTTTGTGCGACCAATGAATGGAGGCAAAAACAATATTTTTATCCGTTTTAGAGATTTTTTTTTTTGGATTTTGGCATAAATTTGTTAGTGTTAAGATATGCAATTTGCAGCACTTTTTTGCATATATATGTCAACAAAGCATTTTTTTAGGTTTATAGTGAATATTCCACCTTTTTGAAGCATATTTTAATACTTCGTCAGCTAATTATTGGTTTGACCTACCGACTATTTTCAAACAAATTGAGTTTAGTATGGGTTACATATATTTCAAATGCCCCCTTTCTGAATCCAAAATCTACAAATCAATAATTTTCAATAAAATATTATTAACTTCTAACTTCATTAATGAAAGTTCACAAAAATTCACAGTTTTCTTCAAAACATATGCCGAAAGCAGTGGTGAAAATACCAATTTTAATGAGTATATTTTCAGAAAACTTCATGTAAACCTTCATTATTGTTCTTCTCTAAAGCGACTTTTTGGCGCTAAACAAATAATGATCTGACGACTTGTTAGTTTGTTTTAAATGTACACATAACTTTTATATTAACAATATCTCAATCTGTTATTGCAAACAGTATTACATCAAAATCGTTACCTGTTCTTAGGGGAGTGCCACAGGGATGGATACTTGGGCCACTACTATTCTCAATATATATAAATGATTTAGATAAAAAATTGTTACACTGTAATGTTCACCTATATGCTGATGATGTACAACTCTATATTAGTAGTCCCTTGACAAATATAAATGATTGTGTTGAGAAAATAAATTATTAAAAAAATATTAGTAGTCCCTTGACAAATATAAATGATTGTGTTGAGCAAATAATTCTTGATTTAAAACGTGTTCACACATGGGCAAATGCAAATGGTTTGTGTATAAACCCCACGAAGTCTAAATGCTTGATAGTAATGAAAAAAACACTGAAACTGTCGCTTGAACCTATGATATTGCTGAACAACCAACGAATTGAAATTGTACAAAAAGCTAAAAATCTTGGCATTATTTTTAACATTACACACACATGGTCTGATCATGTAACTGCTGCTGCTGGGAAAACATATTCAATGCTGCGAACGCTATGGAACACCCAACACATCACACCGTTTAATATTCGAATGTAACTTGCAAAAACGTATATCATGCCAATTTTACTCTATGGATGCGAACTGTTTGCAAGTTGTGACTCAACAAGCCTGGGAAAACTTGAGAAAACTTTCAATGCTGTATTGAGATATGTTTTTAACCTAAGAAAGTATGATCATATTTCCCAATTTAAAAATAAACTTTATGGCGTTTCTCTGAGTAATCTGTTAAAAATTAAAACCCTAATGCTATTACACAAAATAATTTTCAAACCAGTGTATCTTTTTGACAGAATATCCTTTACGCGTTCAAGAAGATCATATGATATAATTCATACTATATAGAAGTCAGGTTTCTGAGCGTAATTTTTACATCAATTTTTACATTTGGAACTCGCTACCACCGACCAATAAATCCATTAGCAACGCCTTGCTCTTTGAGAAAGAATTATATCAATTTTTTACCCCAAATTAATATTGTATCCTTCTTATTATGTTTGTATTTCACTAATTGAAACTTATTTGTTTATTTATATAATTTTTTTTTTCATAACAATATATAATTTTTAATCAATAATGTAATTACAATACAAAAATCCAATACTATAATTATAAGATTAGTATCTTGTTGTATTGGAAATCAAAAAGATAAATAAATAAATAAATAAATATTTTATTCTGGTCGGCCTATTTCTGCCCATGGGCCACTGAGCGTAACACTCGAAAATTTGTATGTAAGTACTGAAACGTAAGCTTGGCAGATTATACATTTTTACTTGTTTATTATACGCAAGACGAATTCACTTTTCAGTTGGCATTGGAAACACGGCTGCGCTGCTTATTTTCTTACTTAGAGAGAGAAATGTCGAAGTTCGTTTGTGTTTTTGACGTATTAACCAACTAAAGCAACAATAAAGATCAATAGGAGCTTTCAAGCACTTTTACAGTAAAATGCAGTACTGGTTAAATTGAAAAGTTAATGTAAAAAAAGCTGTTGCCCAAAAAAGTACGCGAACGGAAAATTTGTTAAAATTTGTAAAATAAGAGGAACAGCTGATGGCAAATAAATGTAGTGCTGTTTACACTTTTGACTACTTAGCTGGTTTTCTTATCGGTACTCTATTAAATACTTTTTATAACAGGAACATTTTAGGAAAATACAAACAATTTATTTTATACAAGCTTTAATATTTGTTTTATATTTATTTTATTTAATTTTGCTAATTTGTGTCCGGTAAAATTCTTTCCAAAGTACATTCATACTTTTTTTTGCTATTGATTACTTAAAAAACAAGTGCAGTAATAAGTACCTAAATACTTTACACTTTAATAACTCCAAAAACTTTAAAAAAAGCAAAATAAAAAATAAGTTTAAAAATTGATATATAGCCATAAAAATGCTTTACAAGCAAATTTAATTAATTAATATTTATTCATTTTGTTTTTAATCACTTTTTTTACACTTTTCAGTTTTGCTATTTAGTAAAATGCAGTAAAGTTTTTTAAAAAATAGTAAAAATTTTTGGTCTCTCGCACGCACCTAATGTTTTTTTTGGATTATATGCAAATAGAATAATATTATTTTTTTAGTGCATAATAAAAAAAAGCCAAAAATATCGTAATAAAAATGGATTCATGAAAATTGAAAATAAAAAAATTTTACATTTTAGAACTAAGTAGTCACTTGCAAAGTCCGCTATGTTAATAAAACGAAATTCGGAAAAAATCGATTAAGACAGTTTTTTAAAAATGAGCTGCCAATCAATAAAGAGAGTTTCGCAGGAGTATTAAATATTCAATACCAGAGGGCTAATTCTGACAGTCGTGATCGAAGTTCAGTATCGACTCAAAAATTTTGAAATAAAATTGCTTTCGAATCAAAAAAGTATTTGATCACGCAAGCCAGAATATGCGCCCAGAAATTGCGCGTAACTTACCAAGTTTTGAAAGAGATTTATAAGGCGATGCATTTAAAAAAAAACAAATTTTTACTTTTTTAACGTAGCGGTGTTTGTAAGTGGACTGCTCAATTAAAAGTTTTTTATTTGTTTATGTATCACTTAAGCTACTTTTACACGACATGTATTTTTCAGTGGTTTAAGAAAACAATAATTTATTTGTATAAAATCAGGTTAATACTTTTGGCTTTTACACGTTTGTTTTTGGTTTTATCTGACATAACCTAAAATCGTTTTCAACAGCAAATTATATACTGATCAATATTTCCATTAATTTCAGTTAATTAAAAATTTATTTAAGTGTATAATTTGTCGCCGCAAACAAATGACTTGCAAAACAGCTGATGTCAAATGGTTTGTCAGTTCAAAATATAACACGCCATAATCAAAAAATGTTACACTGCTGACAATTACAATAGCAAATTTTTTTGCTTTTACATGACAAAAATTCATTTTGCAGTAAGAAATTTGGCAAACACACTGCTAAATACATGTCGTCTTAAGCCACCTTTATTGTTTCTCTTTTGATTTTTGCCTTTTATGTAGACATCTCTATTTTTCTCTTACTTACTCTGCAGCTAATTTTGTGGGTTCTCCGCTTTCGACTAAAATTTTCTCAATTTTTTGTAAAGCTTTTGTATACATGTCGATTTCAGTCTCAAATAAATCTGATTCCTTTAACATTTCACGTTTTGGACCATCTTCAGTAGGCAGTGTTTTCAAAATTACACATTTTTGCCTTGAAGAACTATTGCAGCTATACGAGATATTGCATCTAAACATAATACTGGCATAATGATCACCCTTTAAAGTGGCAGGACTAATATCTACAGTAGTTACCTGTAATACAAATATTAAACATTTTATTAATTTGAAGTTTTTTCCAAATATCTTGAATTTTTTGTAATGAATTATATAGGTACCTTAACATTTTTATTATTTTCATATTGTTGCAAAACTTTTTCGAAAAACTCTTTATTAATCCAGGAGGGGGGTAACAATTCATCTTCATTATAAATGCTCATTTTATTTATTTTGATTTGTATTTAAATTTTTTTTATTATTATTTCAAATGTTTTGTGTTATAAAGTTCACTTGCAACTGAACAGATCTTATACGTTTTAGTTTTCTTTTATACCCTTCACCACTAGTGGTATACTAAGTTTGTCATTCCGTGAGAAACTTTTGCAATGTTCATCTAGGACCCCATAATGTATCGTTTAGTAATTCTAAGCCAGCTTTGCCATATACGTCCGTTAAAATCAAGCTTTCAAACAACTCGAAAAATAAACAAAACACTCAAAGCCAAAATCAATCTATTCGTACTTTAATCAAGCCAAAGCGATGTCAATAGAACGTTAAGTACGAATATTCTTAAATCAAGTAAAAATGCTTGATTCAAGTACGGCTTATTCAAGTGTCAAATACTTAACTTTAGCCGTATGGGTATTTCTACAGAAAAGTCTACTTTTTGTCACATTACGCCGCCAAGCATGTTAAAATTTTTTTTCAACGAAAAATTTATATCCAACATTTTTTATTTTTCGAATTTATTCTATGAGTTAAATTTCAGTTATGTATTTTATAAAGCTTTTTTGTAATAGTCTTATTCCTTCAATTTTTCAGGAATGACTTTATACACTACCAGACTATTATATTGTATCTTCTTGTTACATTTTACCTACGCTATCCTTTGGATAGCAATGAAGTATATTGTATGCACAGAAAAATTTACAATTATTAGACACCAGCAGAATGTAATGCATTTTCTGGCCCGCTACGGCCTTCGTCAGCATTCTTTGTGTCACACTGGATAGTGATACTTTATAAATTGAATGTATTTAACTCAACTATTTTAACAAATAGAAACTGGGAATTATTTCCTTTCGTAGGTTACTTTATATTATATTCAACATTTTTTATTTTTCGAATTTATTCTATGAGTTAAATTTCTTATTCCTTCAATTTTTCAGGAATGACTTTATACACTACCAGACTATTATATTGTATCTTCTTGTTACATTTTACATACGCTATCCTTTGGATAGCAATGAAGTATATTGTATGCACAGAAAAATTTACAATTATTAGACACCAGCAGAATGTAATGCATTTTCTGGCCCGCTACGGCCTTCGTCAGCATTCTTTGTGTCACACTGGATAGTGATACTTTATAAATTGTATGTATTTAACTCAACTATTTTAACAAATAGAAACTGGGAATTATTTCCTTTCGTAGGTTACTTTATATTATATTCAACATTTTTTATTTTTCGAATTTATTCTATGAGTTAAATTTCAGTTATGTATTTTATAAAGCTTTTTTGTAATAGTCTTATTCCTTCAATTTTTCAGGAATGACTTTATACACTACCAGACTATTATATTGTATCTTCTTGTTACATTTTACCTACGCTATCCTTTGGATAGCAATGAAGTATATTGTATGCACAGAAAAATTTACAATTATTAGACACCAGCAGAATATAATGCATTTTCTGGCCCGCTACGGCCTTCGTCAGCATTCTTTGTGTCACACTGGATAGTGATACTTTATAAATTGAATGTATTTAACTCAACTATTTTAACAAATAGAAACTGGGAATTATGCTGACGAAGGCCGTAGCGGGCCAGAAAATGCATTACATTCTGCTGGTGTCTAATAATTGTAAATTTTTCTGTGCATACAATATACTTCATTGCTATCCAAAGGATAGCGTAGGTAAAATGTAACAAGAAGATACAATATAATAGTCTGGTAGTGTATAAAGTCATTCCTGAAAAATTGAAGGAATAAGACTATTACAAAAAAGCTTTATAAAATACATAACTGAAATTTAACTCATAGAATAAATTCGAAAAATAAAAAATGTTGAATATAATATAAAGTAACCTACGAAAGGAAATAATTCCCAGTTACTAAAAATTTATATCCAAATTTTGATATTTTAATTAGGCTAAAGTTCATCAAATTTATTCAAAACCATAAACAGTTTTACAAAATAACCACAATAGTTATTATTGAAAAATTTATATGTTATTCCTTTCTTGTGTTTTGGTGTAAAGCGCAACTAGCTTTTCATTTGGTGAAAAAGAAAGGAAATATTTGTACAACACGGATCTAAAGTACAAGCTTAATTGCTTGGAGGCGTACTTAAAATAATCTAAAAACGGAATTGACTCACACAAGTAAAAGTGAGATAAAATAAATCTCAAAGTGTGCTGCTTGATTCAAGAATTTCTAATATGATTTAATCCCGAATTCGTACTTGAAATAATCGATTCTTAATACTTTTCTCAGGGAACCAGATAGAGAGAGAATACATATTATTATTTATTTTCCCTTTTACAGCCATACCTTATCAAGAACGGACAGCGGAACATATTTTTCTGCTTGGTTTTTACGCTGATATGCCATACGTAAACAATGGCGTCAATGTTGTGTCACGAACAGTAGTGTTAACTTTCTTGTGTAATAAATCCCACATAAAACAAATAAAAATGGAGACACAACCGCTAGATTGACTTGAAAGTAGCTAAATTGCTATTATTTATTAACAATAGCAGCCAACTTCACTACATAATGCGTTGGCAAAATCTAAATTCCAAAGAGTTGACGCCCCGCTATTTGGGTTTGCTTCATAAATTTTTTATGAGCATGATCATTTTTGACAGACAGAAAACGGTTGATGCGCTTATTCAGGTTGGTCTGTAATAAGTTCTCTGAGAATAATACGCTCACTTTGTAATTTAACTTTTGGCAAAATAATTTTTTTCCTTAATATAAAAAATTTGTACTTGGTTTAAGAATTTTATACTAATTTTAAATAATTGCAGGATTAGTTTTCAAAAGTAATCCAATTTTGGATTGTTTCAAATACTTTTTAGTGTTATTCGTACTTAAATTTTAAGTACGACTCATACTTGTAGTGAGTGGGAAAAACTAAAATTTAGTACGATTTTTTTCTTTCTGTGTATTGGTGTTAATTTATTTCTAGTTAACATACGCAGTTTGGGATGGAAATGCAGCACAATTGAGTCAGTAGGAAAATAGTAATGAACCCAATTTTTATTTAAAGCCCACTCTTGAAAAAAACTTTAGTAAGTCTAAAATTATTAAATAAAATTTGATTTGCTAAATTTTTAAAAGATCGGTCCATAGTTAACCATTGGTTTTATATACAGCCCACTCTCGGAAAACACTTTAGTACGTCTAAAAACTTAACGTAATGCAATTGTAATAAAATTTGGTCGGTCATAGTTACTTTATATTAAATACACTCTTTAAAATCACTTTAATACACCCAAAACTGAAACGATCATAGTATTTATTTAATTTAAATTATGTTTAGTTAAGTATTACATGTCTAGAAAAAATTCATGAAATTTTTAAATCTCGGTAGGGGGTATTAAATTTTTGGCTCAGCCGAATAAAGCACTTCTACATAATGTAATATAAGCTTTTACTATATAATTCTCTTACAAATTATTATTTACAAATTATCTATCAAAACATTTTAGTTCTAGTGGACAACAAACAAATATTAAAACTAAAAAGCATTTAATGACAGCTTATTTTTTCACAGTTCTGATAAAAAATTTCTAAAGAGAGAGAAAACATTACACAATACTTTTTTTTTATTTCTTGTTGGGCAAAGTATCTGCAAGCAAAACTAGCAGATACTGTGAGCGTCAAAATAAAGTGTTCAGCTTGTTTTCCAATGTAAGAAGTGTTGTAAGTTGTAAAAAAAAAAGTATAATTTCTACTTTGTCAAATTTGATCAGACTTCAAGCTTACTGTTATCTGTTAAAAATACGTTGCTCCAAAAATTGACGAAAGCAAGTTGGACAAAAAAAAAAACGTGATAAAAGGTAGAAATAAGAAATTCAACGGAAAAAATACAGTATCTATAGTGAAGCGTGATAGTGTTGGCTTTTGTAATACGTCCTTAAACAGATGAATCAGCCCAATAGTCGCTCAATATCAACTCACCTAAACATTTGGGAACATTTGGACAGACAAATTAAAAAAAAACATAAGCAGCAAGCACTCTCTGAAGAAAATTCTGCATGAAAATTCTGCGCTAACTTTAAAATGGGTGGAATCGATGCCATAGAAACTAGAAGTCGTCCTAAAAGCAAAAAGAAATCAAACAAAGTATTAGCCACTTCACTTCTCTTAGTATTTTAAAACTGTACACTTTTTTTGATGCCTTAAAAACGGAGTAAATTGTTTTTTTTTATTGTACTGGTTTTTTTGTTTTTGAAGTATTTCCAATTTTTAATTTTAATTTGTAATAACATTGTCCAAAGTTTTGTAAATGATAAAAAACTTCTAAAAATTTGAATTCTTTTTTACTAAAATAACACTTTTTATATTGGAAAACCAGTTGTACACTATATTTTGACGCTGACAGTATATGTGTATTTCAACTGGCAAATAAGTAGAATTAAAAAAAAAATTTATTTTAACACATTTGCGTGTACTCTAGATTAAGTTAAAACTCCTTATTTATTTTAAACAAAACCCGATTTTTTTACTTTTGGAGCTCTAATATCAACTGTGTTCGGTTAACCCAATTTCAGCAGCTTTTAGCTATATGGTCCCACTAAAACAAAGTATTACTTTGACGCCATGGATATTCTGCTTTGGCGTTGCTTCGGCTGATCGATCGGGCTTAACATACGATTTCTTGCACTTAGAGTAGTCGTAGTGGATCGATTTATTAGTGTCAGTAATGATTCTATGCAAAAACTTCTTCGTTTGATATTCAATTTCCTTGGTTTTGAATTAATCCTGCTGCTTGGAATTGTTTAAGTGGCTTCCAATAACACTGCAAGTTTTTCGTGATTCTATGGATTTCGTACGTAGCGGTTTTGGATTTTTAAAGGAATTCAGAACAGGTGGCGTATCTGTTATCAGATCAAAATTTTTAAGATATACCAAAGAAAATAATAATATTTGGCGATCCTTTTATAAGTGTCAATTGTTCTTAAGCTTAAGAATAAAGTCCTACAGAAATTAAACTTGATAGATTACGAAGCTGTTTGGTTTTAAAAAACGAAAAAACATTTGTTTGCTGACGATGCCAGACTATATCGCTGTTTATCATTTTGACCATTTTTTGTTAAAAAGGCGAAAAGATCACCACAAAAAAGTCGGAAGATAAGATGAGTTTGAAAAGTCATAGACTGCCAAAAAGGGGTAAAATTGCACCCTTA
Source organism: Pollenia griseotomentosa (assembly GCA_963931875.1). Classification (NCBI taxonomy): domain Eukaryota; kingdom Metazoa; phylum Arthropoda; class Insecta; order Diptera; family Polleniidae; genus Pollenia; species Pollenia griseotomentosa. The sequence goes on from OZ007560.1 coordinate 211,111,656, forward strand.
GTCGACGGCAGGTAACCCTGGCTGCCTACTGCGTATTTTGATTCCAAAAGTAAAATTTTTTTGAAAGCAATTTCCGATTCGAAAGTAAAGCCGTACTGCGTATCTCGTTCGTTGTATTTATTAACAAATGGGAAATTTGATTCAAAGTTTGTAGCACTGCTACTAAAATACCAAAATGGACGAAAAAATCCCAAAAAAAAATATATTTAATACTATTCAATGTGTGGAAAATATTAAAATTGTATTTTTTAATAAAAACGGATTGTATTTCAATGTGCATTGAAGAATCCAAAGAAAAAGTCAACCATTACTTTTTATTTGTACATGTAATTTTTTTTTATATATATTTTTAAAATTTAAGGACCACAAATATTAAAACATTTTCAATAATAACATTAGTAAACATTTATGCGGCATTTATGATAGCAAAAAAGTTTTTAAAAAAACATTTTATTTAAAAAATAAAATAAACCAAAATTAAATAAAAATTTTTTTTATACTAAAAAATTTTAAATGCGGAAACAAAATTTTTTTTAATGAAAATTCGTATGACTTACAACACTCTTTTTAACTTTTTAAATTTGACTTAAGATGTTTTGTCAAAACTCACAGATTTATTTTATATAAAATCAAACATTATAAGGCAGGGACCAAAATGTACTAATAAAGTGACCTCACAAGCACAGCTGTTTGCAGTGATTTTCTTCGTGTGTGACGTTTGTCGTCATTTTTTTTTGTTTATTTACTTTTTTTAATAAGGCATTTTGACATTTGCCGTCTCAATTCTAGCAACAAAATGCCTGTTGTTTTCTCTATTGTTTCATTGTTGTAGTACTGAGGTCACTTTGTTAATACATTTTGGCAGGGACTTTTTTTCAAAAAAGTCAAAAAAAAAAAAAAAAGTTAAAAGTTGACCTCTATTTTCTCAGTAAAAATTAAAAGTTTAAATTTGACTTGCATTTATTTAGGTCAAAAGGAGAAAATTAATAACACTACGTGACAGTTTTTTGACCAAATGAATTTGACACCTAATCTTTATGTAAAATTATCCGCTGAATCCGAATAGGAAGGCAGGATTGTAAAAAGTAGAACAGTTTTTGAGAATTCCAAAATAACCGTTATTTGTGTCTTTAAAAAAGATGATTTGACTGAAATTCAAATATCTTCAACAATTTTAAACGGATTATGTATTTAAATTTCTAAAATAACAATGGGTCGTTTGTGAAGATTAGTCAAAAAACGACAGAGTTACAGGGGACAAAAGTTCAAACTTCACAAAAAATTTGATGATTTTGTTCAATTTTGCTCTTTTCAAGTTATTTTTTTAAACCAATGATTTAAAAATCTTAATGTTCTATTATTTCAATATGAACATTTTGCGCCCAACAAGACATATGTAGATTGGTACAAAAATTACAAAGCTACAGAAGATTTAGTAAATTAACCCACATAGAACTCAATAGTTTTAAGCTATTTTTAATATTTATTGTTACTAAAAATTTTGCTTCGTATATTTGAGGCTATCAGCGCAAAAGTGGTGTAACCCCAGACTACTTATTATGAGATAATGAGGATTTAACACTACTCTTGCACTATAGTACTTGGTTGTAACGGCCCGTGCAAAAACTATGTTTCACTCTCCATCTATTTTGGATACAAACAGTTGGCTTACTCGACTATTGCCCTGTAAAGAACAGTGCAAAGAACATATCTTACAGCCGAACCGTAACCAACGTAAATTGTGGGTTACACCACTTTTGAGCTGATAGCCTCATTTATTTGTTGTGTTTTTCTTTGGTTTGATACAATTGGGTTAATTCAATTAATCTTATGTCAATTTGACATTTTTGCACCGGTCTGGATCCTATTGGGAACAAAATGTTCGTATTGAAATAGGCTAACGTCGTAAGTGATAAAACTTAAAAAAAAATTATTGTTTGGTTTAAAAAAAATAACTTAAAAAGAGAAAAATTGCAAGAAATCATCAAATTTATAATGAAGTTTGAAACTTAGTCCACTATAATTCTGCCATTTATTGACTTATCTTCACAAACGACCAATGGTTATTTTAGAAATTGTATAACTTTTCACTAAAAAGAAAGAAATACATAGTCCAAATTTTTGAAGATATTTGCATTGAAGTCACAACATCTTTTTAAAAAAAACAAATAACGGTTATTTTGGAATATCCCAAAAACGTTCTACTTTTGACAATTCTGACTTCATATTCGGATTCAGGGGAAAATTTTACATCAAAATTAGCTGTCAGATTCATTTGATCACGACTTTGTTGAAAATTTGTGACGTAGTGTAATTATACTTTTTATTAAATAATAATTTTTTCGTAATTATTAAAAAAATTAATGCTGCACATATTTCAATGAAAAAAAAAAGAAAACAACATTAATTTCTTGATTGTCTTTATATTATAGATAAGCTTTTAACATCGTTTTATTATTACATTTGACCAAAAGAATATCGGTCAAATGTTAAATTTTATTTTTTACTGAAATCAGTCAAATTTAAACTTTTATTTTTAACTCAAAAAATACCATTTAAAAAATAACAGTTTTTTTGGACTTTTTTAAAAAAGGAAACAAAATAAAAGGATTTTATTCCAAGTCTAACAACCATCACAATGCTTTACTCATATAATGTATAGCCATATTCTTTCTGTCTTACTTTTTGTACTGAAATTTTGATAATAACTGTTATTTTCGATCCCTGTTATTAGGTTTAATTTGTTTGTTTTACACTTTTATTGGTCTTGAACTCTGTCACTAAGAAAATAGCTTTCGAAAAATTTCCTAACATGGGGTATTCACCTAACGATTTTTTGCCATAATAAACGTTAAACTTCATATAAAAAAGCTGACAAAAAGTTTTTTATATAGACTTTGTTAGGTGAAGACCCTATGCAACGCTTTTTGCATAAGCCCCCGTTGCCACATGCAAGTGCAAGTTCGAAAAACTCAATACATTCACTTTCACCAACATTCACACAATTTTTGTACTTTCAGCCAATCGGCTGTTTCCTCGATTTTTCGTTAATAATACGTATACAGTGCACTCGGGAAAACGTCAACTAATTAAAACCGCAGGTGTTGACGTTTTACAAATTGTTGACGTTTACGAATGTAAAATTTTTAAATAAAAACCATATCGATAATGTGCTTTTAAAGGTTTTCATTGATTATAAACTAAAACAAACATAAACAAATTCAAAAAAGTCATTCAACCTGACTAGAACCATAGAAGACAATTAGAACTAAAATAATATATTTTAAATGGGATCATATTTTGAATTTTACATGCACACATATGAATTTAAAAAAAAATCTTATCTTGCTAATGGTTGACTTTGTTACACCATATTGCTTCGCTAAAGTTACCGCACTTGTACCCTTTTCTAATATGTCCAAAATATTTGCCTTTTATTGTAGATTAAGCAATTTCGGTTGTTTTGAGCTCATTTTGTTAATGTGATACTTACGAGAACAAAAAGCAACTGAACATAAATAAAAAGACAATACATAAGTACATACATACAGTTGTAAGTTCTTTTCTACTCTACTTATAAGGGGAATCCCCAATTTCTGATATTATTTTATAAAATAAGTTTGTATGTGTACAAATGTGTGTATTTTAAATGCTGCTAAATTCAAAATTTTGTTTTATTCACAGTTGACGTTTTAGAACTTTGTGGTTGGGTTGACGTTTTAGAGTAGGCAATGTAAAAAAGAAAGGGTTGACGTTTTGGGATGTTGACGTAAGCGAGCGTTGACGTTTTCCCGAGTGCAATGTACACTACTTGCAAGTAATTACTTGCATGTGGAAACGTAGGGTAACGGATGCTTGTTTTCGTAATACAGAGTTTGAGTTTCGAAAGCGATTTTAAGTATTCGTAATAGAGAGTTGCCGTTTCGAAAGGGATTTTATTATTTTCGATTAGGTATAAACAACTTCCGTTCATTCGAAACAAATAGTACGAAAATTGTTATACACAGTACAAATTGTTTGATCTCGTAAATTATTGCTTTTGGATCGAAATACGCGGTAACCCCCTGGTTTGGATCAATGAAAACTTACCTAGTAGAAGGTTTCGAAAATTGGTTTAATATCTTTCTGAGGAGATCTTTTGTGTCGGAATCTATCTATTTATAAAGATGGGAAAGAGGGATAGTTAATTAAACCTTTCTGATCATAGGGAAAAGCGATTATTTCACTAACAGAGAAATCCTAGTCAAATATAATTCTTTTTTACCTAAAAAACGTTGGAGCTTTTTTGTGCTACCAATAATCTATAAATCATGGAAATTTGTTGAGACATACATATATATATAAATAACGAAGTGATATCATTAGGTATCGCTGGGTACTTATAATTTTTATATACTTAAAGGTTATTTTGGCATTTTTTTGTTTAAGTAACCTGTTGATTAAACCGATAAGTAAATAATTTTGTATAATGCTAAAAATACAACTGGGACGAACGACGAATTATTCGCAACGACAAAACATCTTAAGTCGAGATAAGAAGCAGAAAAGTTTAAAAAAAAACTCGGTGAAAAAATCATTTTTATCAAATCGTATGATTAACATCAGTTTTTTCAACTTTTTAAATTTGACTTAAGATGTTTTGTCAAAATGCCACAGATATAATAATGTTTTTAAATATTTTTGACAATACTGCTGAAATAGGATCACGCTATGAATTGATAAATGTAAATAAGCAAATAGCAAAAATTAATTTACAAAGAAATTTAAATACATATTGGTGCTAGTTAAAGATGAAGAAAAACGAATTATCGGTGAATGGAAATCACTAAAAGGAGATGATCCGAAGCTTTTTGTGGCGGAAAATTTATGATTTAGTAGGAGAAACAAGGGATCTTTTGAAAGAAAAGTTCGCATTATTTATCTTAAAGGTTACTAAGATCGTGCAATTTGAAACCTTAAGACTATTTTTTGTGGGGTTTTTTGAAATCGAAAGTCTACAGTAATAATTCCACAACAGTTCAAGAGCTTAAAACAACATTATCGAGCAGATATCAACTATTAACAACAGTTTATTAAAAAATGCCATTGAGAATTTTGGTAAAAGATTGTGAGCCTGCCGAGTCAGTAGGGGGGTCACTTGACCGACATAATTTTTAACCGGAACTTTTTTGTAATAAACTGAAATAAAAATATTTTAATGCCTCAAAAAAAAAATTATTTTTTATTAAAATTAAAATGATACCTCAATTTTGGGACGCCCTTTATAATCTATCGTCTAAGGAATACAAAAATATCCAGAGAAAGGCAGAGATCTAAAAAAAATTGGCTGCTTCTGTATTTTACGCATCTCTTGTATTTAATTTGACGAATTTACACACGAAGTTTTGCTATGCGCAGATCGTCGTGCGTCCCAGTTCTGTTTATACCATAAACTTTATACATAAAAAAAATTTTTGTTCTCTTAAAAATTTGTGAATAAAGCTTTTTTCAGTAAAGCACAAGTTGTTCATATGTAGATAAAATTTATTACTGTCCCTCAGAAAACTTAAACAATAAAATAAAATATTTCAATTATCTAATAATTCGTAATTAATAAAATTTTGAGACATTTTGTTTAGAATAATATAAAAGCAGCTGTTCAATTGTTTTATTTACTTATACGTGATTTAATATTTGAACAGACCGGATAAGAAAATTTTGAATATGTGCGAAAACATGAGTATTTATAATGAAGATGAATTGGTGCCACCCTCTTGGATTAATCAAAAATTCATAGAAAATGTTTTGAAAGAATATGAAAAATCAGAAAATTTGAAAGTGGGTTTATTTTGTAGATATTTATTACTACTCAAACACATATTGAATATAACTTTCTTTTCTTAGATACACGACTTTGATATAGGCCCTGCTAGTTTAAAAGGTGATCATTATGGCAGTATTATGTTTAGATGCAAAGTGTTTTACGAATTGGACAATTCTCCAGATCCAAGAAAAATATGTTTTATTATTAAAACTATTCCCGAAGAGGACTGTGCAAAGCGTGATTTATTAGGAGATGCGGGGGTATTTGAAACTGAAAGTTCTATGTATAAAGAAACTCTACCGAAAATTGAGGAAATTTTAGCTCAACATGGAGAGCCTAGCAAAATGGGAGCCAAGTAAGTAAAAGTAAATTAAATATAACTCAACTCATTGTTACAAAATTTTAGACTTATATACTATTCCTTGGAACCTTACAAAGTCATTATCATGGAAGATCTTTGTGAGGCAGGTTATTCGACCATACGTGGCCGTTATTTAACCGCAGATGAAATGAAATTGGTATATAAAAAAATTGCAAAATTTCATGCTGCCACTTTTATTATGGGCCATAGTGAAGATCATGAAGTCGTTACTAAATATAAACAAGGTATATTTAATAATTCGGCCATTATGAACTTAGACTTAATACGCAATGGTATGGGACATTTTATGCAAATGTTAAAAGAACATAAAGAATTTGCCATCTATGTGGACAAGGTAGAGGCATTGCGATCCCATATGATGAAGGGATGTATGGATCTTTTTAATGCATATAGGTTAAATGCGGGCCAAGGAGATATTTTCGTTTTAAATCATGGAGATTTTCATATGAAAAATTTGATGTTTAAATTCAATGAGCATAATCAAATGGAAGATGTGATAATGGTAGACTATGCAGCTCTATTTTACAGAGTTTATAAGAGTTTTAACACGCTTGAACTATAAAGGAGAATTGCCACGATATTCAGACTTTCAAATTGCCAGTTATAAATATAGATATTTGGGTAAGTTTTAGCTTTTTTATTTATTAATGACTTAAGAGAATTAAAGATGAAACAAATTTTTTTTAGCTTTATTTTTGCTATCCACATTTTTACCTATGTTTGCGGGTGTAGTTATGTCGAAACCGGAAGACTTAAAGGATATAGACTCTTCAAAGTTTTTGGAAAATACTGACATGATGTCTTCGGCCCATAATAATCAAAGTTATATAGATGATATGCGTAATTATTTGCCATTATTATTAAAAGAAGGTTATTTAGATTGATTTGCTAAAAATAAGGCTAATGTGTTCAAGTTTAGAAAAACTTTAAAAAAACGGAAAATATTATAAACGTATATACTTATGTATACATGTTAATATAATAATAAAAATATCTAACATTTGTTCTATTCCTGATTTATAAATTATAAAAAATAAATCGTCAACATATTTTGTCAAGATTTTCGGTTTTATATTTAATTTTTCAACACATATATCCAATAATTTTTCTATAACTACATCCGCTACAATTGGAGAAGCTGGATAAACCTTAGGATGTCCTTTCATTTGAATATATGTATACATGATTATTTAATTGAAAATATCTACATAATTTCTGTTATGAAAAATTTAAGAATACGTAAGAATAAATCTTTTTATATATTCGTACACTGATAGAAAAATGCATCTTCATATTGATGATGCCCTAACATCAGAATTGTGACATCAATGTTACTACAAATGGCATCAATGATGCAAAAAGTAACATCAATCCAATGACTAAAGTCTTCGTACAATTTTGTCACTTTTTACGTGTCATCTATTTTATGACTATAGTGACATCAATTTGATGCCACATTTTGTATATTATTAACTTTATTTTCATGATTACAATGTATTAAAAGAAGCAAAAATCCTATATTCTATTTTTTTAAATTATTTAGTTAAATACAAGAAATTTTTAAAGTAGAATGATAACGAAAACCACATGAGGCATGGTGCTGGTGTCTTTTTATTGAGAGTTCTGCTGGTCTTAAGGTCGTAATTCAACAAACGTGAAACAAACATATGCAACGGGTAAGTAAATAATAATATTCTCTCACTTTGACTTAAATCAATTCTTATGACTATGACTTAATGACAAACTGTCATTAAATTGATGCTAATGTGCCCTTTCTCCGATGTTACCGCGTCATCGCACTGAGGACATGTTCGTCATTTCTGTGATGCCGATGTGTCATCCCATTGACGACATAATTTCATTTTGACCCTGATGACACTTTGGCCAAGTGATGTTAAGGTTGACATCACAATGATGACAAGTGTCATGGGGTCAAAAACGAAGACACTTGTCATAGTACTGATGTCAAAATACATCAGCGTTATGACGCCTTTTCTATCAGTGTATATTCCCTTATTGTATTCCGTTTTTTCCAAATCTATTGGTATGCTTAGAAACGATGAAACTACATTACGAAAAATTAAATTCTCATTATTATCCAATGTAACACTCCAAATTCCATCCTTAAATTGAAGAGAATCCTTAACATATTATTTTGAATTTTCTTAAGATGTCGTGCTAAAAAAAATAAAGCAATTTGGTTTTGTTTTTTTCTTTAACCTCTTACAACTACAATAAATGTTGCGAGAATTCCAACCAATTGCAGTGGGGAATGTAAGAAAAGATAAACTCACTGTTTATTGTTGGTATTTTGTTTAAGCTTTGATATCGTTGCAAATAAGACTTTTTGAGTGTTTGCAATTCACTCTGCAGTTTTCTTTGCTAATAAATTTGGCTTTTCTAAAATTTTTTGGGAGAATATTTCCTGATGATCTGGCCTAAGCAACCAGTTAAATACGCATCGAAACTAGCTTATCCTCCAACAATAAGTCTCAGTGTATTTATCAAGAATAAAAGCACGATAAACAAAATCTTATTAATTAAACAGTTTGTATTCCCAAAAATTACTTTGATACTTTTTCAATTACATTAAATATGTTTGTATTAAATTTTTAGCTAACTGGCTTTACTTTTTATTAAAAAAAAATATCAAAAGCAAAAAAAATTATTTTAAAGTAAATAGTAAATATGCGAAAGATTTTCATTTAGAACAATTTCACAAATGAAACTTTAAAAATGAATTAAAAAAAATCACAGAAAGTAAACTTTCATATTTAACTTAACAATGCTGTTAAAACACTAACATTAGCACTCCACACCTAAGCCTAACACGATTTTAGGGTTAATGTTAGTAAATTTTTGTCTAGTAAAGCCGGGGTTTGAGGCATAGGTAAGAGCTTTTTAATTTTTCGGGAACATTTTTCTGAATGGAAAACCCAGTTATAAGAATTAAATCTTAAGGAAGCCACCAGACGACATCGCCAGAACTGCCTAAGACTAGAACCCAAGGCAAGAGACGTGCTGGCAAACCTGCACATACATAGAGAAGGCAGCTCGAGAAATGTTTCTTGTAGGAATTTCAGGAATAAATATATATACAGCCACACAAAGATGAGCGTTGTATTGGAATGACGGAATTCCTGAAATGTTTCGATGATTTCACTTTAAAAATTAATCAATTATGTCGGTGCATCTATAACCAGAGTTCATTAGCCCAAAATACAAAATATCCTTCTGATCCCACCAAATACAAAGAGCATTACCTTAGCTCAATTTGGCAAATTGCTAGTTGGCTCTATTATAATATCAATGTTAAATTAACATTGCGCAATTTTGCTTAAAAATCATAGTAAATTTCTGCAAAAGTATGGACTTTTTTTAAATGATCATTGTTTCAAATTAATTTTGAGTGAAAAATGTTAAAATAACATTGTTCAATATTGAATCCATAGAATCCTGTTTTACTTGTTTTGTATAGAAATAATAACAATACTTTAAAAAGAAAAACATAATTTTTTTATTTTCATGCTTAAAATAATTTATAAAAATAAAAAAATCAACCGTGTAGAATTTCAGAATGTTATCTGTAGCTAAGAGCACCAAAAAAAGTTATCGATGCGTAGCAAACTGTACATCGTTAAGCTTGTTAATACATTTTTGACTATGACAACAAAGTATTATGATGACTATGAAAACTAATCTAAATACCCTTCACTTAATAAAATTGGCATAAATGTTCGGACATCTTCAACAAAAGCGGGAGTGTAATAAACCAAAGACATCATATCGGGACTTTCAAATATTTTATTAGTATCATGCTCCTTTAATTCATTTATGGGTTTAGCTAAAACACCTACTATCATTGGCAAAAAGGTTGAAAAAAGGAAAATAGCTTAAAAGAAATATTAACTTATAAAATTGAATACCAAAGACAAAACAAACCAAAAACTTACCAAAATGTCTATATTTAATGCCAGCAATTTGAAAATCTGAAAATACCGGGAATTCGCCTTCATACCTGATCTTCTTTAACATTTTTAAAAATTCTTCGAAATAATATTGGCTTAATTCATGTCGTCTTAAACGCAATTCGGAGCTCAGCATCATGTATTGCGAGTAAATTAAATCAATATTCGACGGAGCATAACAACTAATTTGATAGTCTACCATTATTAAATCTTCCAAATGATTTTTCTTGCTAAATTTAAACATTAAATTCTTCATATGGAAATCACCATGATTTAAAACGAAAATATCTCCCTTGCCTTTATTCAGTTTGTATGCAGTGAACAAAGCTTTGCAAAATTTAGCCAGATTTGGTTTAATGGCTTTAATTTTGTCATAATACGTTTTGAATTCTTCGTATTTCGAAAGCATATCAATAAAAAATGTTATACCATTTGCCATTAATTCGTTTTGCATAACCATTGAACTACTAAAGATGCCATCTTGATATTTAGTGACCTCTTCATGGTCTTTACTGTGGCCCAACATGTAGCTGACAGCATGCAATTTGGCAATTTTACGATAGACAGCTTTAATTTCATCTTCAGTGAGATAACGGTCTCGCACAGTATCATAGCCAGCCTCACACAGGTCTTCGAGTACAATGACTTTGTTAGGTTTGAGAGAGTGATAAATTAGTCTGAAATTATTGATAGTTGTATAACAATGTTAAAACAAAAATTTTTATTTGTTTGAAATTGTCCTATAACTTTTTTAATTTATTATTAAAAACTTTCGTGTAAATCGGCATGGTCACACATAAAACTGTCTCATCAAACATCAAACATCAAACTCACATTTTTGGGATTGTGTTAGAAATAAACAAGTAAGAGTGCTATATTCAGCTGTGCCGAGTCTTTAATACACACCACCGACAGTTAGAATATTTCAGGTACGGGCCCTATATAGTTTTATTAATTACACTGTGCTAGTTGAAAAAATAGACAAGCCTGGCACATGGCATTTTAACATAATTCGGGTACGCTGAATCCAATGGTGCTAACCGTTTTTTAGGTTAGCTATTGTTTTCCAGATATACCGTTATTTCGAAAATGGAGGAGGTTGCACAAAATATATTCGCGTAACTCAAAAATAGTTTAGTGTATTAAAATTACAAAAAAAAAAACCGAAATTCAAAATTGCGAAATTTTTGTTTTTTAAATTCATAAAAAATAATGATTAAAATCTGTTACCAACTTTTGATTTTATTCACAAGAGTCGAATAATTTTAATTAAGTAAGAATTTCATAAAACGCAATATTTGTATGGGAGCCCCCCTAAGAAGTGGTGATAAGGGGCAAGTATATCTCGAGCAAAGGTTAAGGGCAAAAAACTAGGATACATTTTATCCCTATAGGGGCAACTCCTGGGCATTTTTGGGACTTTTTCTTCAATATGTTTCAAGTCTGCATTGAACATTTTGTATGGGAGCCCGCTTGAGAAATGGAGATAGCGGGTAGTTATGTTGGAAATAAATTATTGAGATGAAAAATAAAGTGGGGTTGGTAATACATTTGACCCATCTACATAAAAATATGGCAGTTTAATAAAATTTGGCCCTCCAGAAGCTCGTAGTTCAGAAAATATTGCTGCTGTTCGCGATAGTGTGGCTGAAGAGCCGTCCACCTTAACTCGTCGTCGTGCCCAACAATTGCACCTCTCACGCTCGTCGTTGATGAACATTATGAGTAAAGACTTGCATTTACACGCTTACAAGGTGCAATTGACTCAGAATGGTGACAAGAATTGGCAACAGTGGATGATCAATTTTCGAAGAAAATCATCTTCAGTGATGAGCCACATTTTCACCTCGGGGATTCGTCAATAAGCAGAATTGCCGCATTTAGGCGAATGACAATCAAAGAGTAATTGTCGAAAACCCAATGCACCACAAAGAGTGACTCTTTGGTGCGGTTTATGGGCTGGCGGCATCATCGGGCCATATTTTTTCCAAAATGAGGCCGGTCAGGCAGTCACTGTGAATGGTGTTCGCTATCGTTAGATGATAACGAACTTTTTATGGCCCGAATTGGAAGATATGGATGTGGACGATATGTGGTTTCAACAGGACAGTGCCACTTGCCACACAGCTAACGAAACAATGGTCCTTTTGCGCGACAAATTCAATGGCCGTGTTATATCACGTGGTGGCGATGACAATTGGCTGCCAAGATCATGTGATTTGACACCATTGGACTTCTTTCTTTGGGGTTATATGAAAGAAAAGGTGTACGTCGATAAGCCAGCAACAATTCAAGAATAAAGGACGAGATAATTCGGCACATTAACGGCATAGAACCTCAGTTATGCCTCAGCGTCATCGAAAATTTGGACCATTTGGCCGATATTTTGTTCCCTACATAATTAAGCCATACCAATATTGTCATAATAAAAAGAGATGACAATAATTTCCTAAATAATTTGTGTTTTATTCAAAATCAATATCAGCCCTTAAAATTTAACGACCCTTTAGAAGCAATTTGACACCAATATTAATCTTTTCTTTTGGGTTTTTTTTTAAGTGAGCGTGTTATTAAAAGACGGACAGTCAAACAGACATGGCTGATTCAACTTGGAATGACTCAAGGATCCAGAATTTAAATGCTTTATGGGGTCTGAAATAAATAATAAAATAGTTTCACACGGAATGACAAACTTAGTACACCCTCTTCACAACTGGTTGTGGTGGAGGGCATAAAAAAACTTGCAACGACAGCGTGAAAAAAGAGTTAGTAATATTTAAACCAGCAATAGTTATAAATACAAGCACACTTAGTAATTGAAAATTTCCTTATAATGGGATTTCGTTCAAAACCTTTTATTTAAAATTGTCTAATTTTTTTTTTAAATAATACTTTGTCCGAATTAATTGACACCTTTTGATTTAAACATTTTTATTTAATTTGTTCCACTTACTCTGCTGATAATTTTGTTGGCTCTCCACATTCCTCTAAAATTTTCTCTATTTTCGGTAGTGTTTTGCTATACATATCAATTTCAGTTTCAAATAGTCTTGATTGCATTATCATTTCCCTTTTCATATTCTCCTCCTCCGGCAATGTTTTTATAATCATGAATTTGTTAATAATACTCGAGGTTTTGCCAAATCGGTACGAAACTTTGCATCTAAACATAATACTGGCATAATGATCACCTTTTAAACTAGCGGGACTCGTATTAAAATCAACGACCTGTAATAAATTTTATTCAAGCTCTGAATTTAATTATGATCAGCGAAACAGACCTCAATCTCTTCATCGTGCTCGTAGGTGGATATAACCGTTTCCAAAAATTCTTTATTTATCCATGAAGGAGCTACAAGCTCATCATCGTTGTAAATGCTCATGGCGGACTACGCTCTCTTTTTCCTCCGCTTCGTAAAGTTTGATTACTAAATTATAATAAATACTGTAAACATTTTGTAGTTGCATTTTTATATATGGTCACTGATGTGAAAAAAATAGTTGTTTAAGCTTTTAGTGTAAATAATAAAACATTTTCAAACAGTCTCAACTGTTTCGATTAGATTGTGCGAGCCATTGTTAAAAATTATCTATAAATATCACAGATGGGGGTAGTGCACTCATTTTTTAGTTTCAACTTACACTTAGGGCTAAAAAATCAGAGCAAGTTAAACTCTCTTTTTGGTTTAAAATGTGTTTAAACCAACAAATCTATAAATCACTAAACCAATAAACCATCTTTAAACGCATAAAACTGGGCGTTTAAACTACCAATACAGACCATATGAATTTGATAAGATTTATCGTAGTGCTGCCACATGTTAATTTTTTAACAACATATAATACATGTGACACTGATTTATAGTAGTTGAGTTTAAACTACATATAAATTCAAGTTTAGTTCAACTAAACCAGCAATATTGCAATCATTTTGTTGATGTTGAGTGATGAATTGAAAATTTGCAGCCTCACTAAACATGAGTGATAGTGAATTTAAAAAAATTTTGCACTCAAAAAAAATAGTTTAATTTAAAAAAAGCAATCATCAGTTTATTGCAATTTTTTTTTTTCTTCACTCATTTGAGTGCAACTAAAAATGTTGCACTAAATTTCAAATCAAAGACTTGTTTTTTTCATGATTAAAGCCAATAATTAATGTTTTTGGCTTCATTTTTTTTTAAACTTAGTGAGACATTATTTGTATTCAGCTTTTTTGATTGCAGGTAAAAATTTTGCACTATTTGAATTGAGTGCAGATTTTGGCATTCAATCTGCGTTTAGTGATAGTGAAAAAACTTGCAATATCACTAAAAAAAATTTAGTGGTAGTTAAAAAAATAACTATCATCACTAAAGCTGGCAAAAAAAGAGAGCAAACTAATTTTTTTGCCGTTTTGTTTAGTGAAAGTGCACTGCTGATTTAAATCAATATTTAGTGCACTACCCCCAACTATGATAAATATATAAATTGTTCCGAGTCATTTTTCCTATATACAAATGTATGCACAAACTATTTACAAATATTTTACTAGCTTAAAAAAGAACTTATCATTATGAACAAGTAAGAATGCTTTATTCGGCTTTGACGATTCTTTTTTACCCTTTACCAAGAATTAGAGAAGTATACATACATATAGGAAGTTGTAGCTTAGTTAATTATGGACAAACCTTTAGCAGCAAAAGTATGATTAAAATATGATTGACATCTGGAAGTTATTCGTTACAATTTAATACATACTGTCATCATCCACGTAAATGGATTACGCGAGCGGAATCAATATGGAAGATATGTCGAATTATGGGTTGGTAGATAAGCCTATGAAAACTATCGACCGATCTTTACGAAATTTGATAGTGAGATTTCGAATAACATTAAACGTATCCAAAAAAAATCTCATCATTTGAGATCGTTGGGTAATAATAGATGTGCCAGAACAAAATTTTGTTATGAAGTTAAGATTTCTGTAAAAGTTCTAATTTTAAAACTCCAACTTGTCTTAAACTAAAAGAAACAAACTGAATTAAAAAATCTTTTTTTAGAATCTTTTAAGTCGAAACAAAGCATATAAATAAAATTTTTTGTATTTTGCTTGTATTACAAGTCTTGTGGGCCGCCTAAGTTTAAAATTTTAACTTAACTACTATCTGTGCTACATATATCTGCATTTAGGATGTTTAAAGTGAAAAACTTCATCAATATTGATATTAGTTATAATAAAAAGCTAGTGTCCGACCGATTAATCGGCTTTGGTATTGCTAATCTGCCGATAATCGTTGTTCGACATTAAGTTGGCCGATTTTTGCCGAAGGCCCAACTCTTTTATACCATTATATGCAAATGTTACAAAATCATGCACAAATAATCAACTAAAACATTTTATCAAAAATTCGGTTGTGGTAAATTACACTACGTGACAAAATTTCAACAAAGTCGTGACCAAATGAATCTGACAGCTAATCTTTATGTAAAATTCCGCTGAATCTGAATATGAACTCAGAATTGTCAAAAGTAGAACAGTTTTTCAGATATTCCAAAATAACCGTTATTTGTGTTTTTAAAAAAGATGATGTGACTGAAATGCAAATATCTTAAAAAATTTTTAACGAATTATGTATTTCTTTTGGTAAAAGGTCATAAAATTTCTAAAATAACCATGGATTGCCTGTGAAGATTGGTCAAGAAATGACAGAGTTACAGGGGACAAAAGTTCAAGCTTCATTGGAAATTTTATGATTTTGTTCCATTTTGCTCTTTTGAAGTTATTTTTTTTAAACCAATCATTTAAAAATCCTAATGTTTTATTGCATGCGACGTTAGATAATTTTAATATGAACATTTTGCGCCCAACAAGACATAGATTGGTACAAAAATGACAAAGCTACAGAAGATTTTGTAAATTAACTCACATAGAAATTCAAAACTTTCAAGCAACTTTTAATATTTATTGTTAGAAAAAATTAAGCTTTGTATATTTATTTGTTGTGGGTTAATTCAATTAATCTTCTGTAACTTTGTCATTTTTGCACCGATCTGGATCCTATTGGGCACAAAATGTTCGTATTGAAATAGGCTAAAATTTTATTTTTTGGATATTTGCATATCAGTCACATCATCTTTTTTAAAAACACAAATAACGGTTATTTTGGAATATCTCAAAAACTGTTCTACTTTTGACAATTCTGACTTCATATTCGGATTAAGCGGAAAATTTTACATAAGGATTACGTTTCAAATGCATTTGGTCAAAAAATTGTTACGTTGTGTTATTACACAGAAAAAAATATCAAAAGTTGCTTAGATATTAAAGAAAATTTGTTGAAACTTTTCTAATATTTGTAACAATTTTCTTAATTAACATGTTTGCAAATTGTCATTTTAACAATTTGTTTCATTTGTAGAAAATTAATAGAAAAAAATAATTTTGTGTCAAAAAATTAAAAGTATAAAATAAATAAAATCGGGATTTTCGCTCTAAAATCTTTAAAAGAATAAAAGATATGATGATTATTGCGAAATTTAATCATTCTATACGGTAAGTAACGTTATTATCTAAATCATAAATCATAAATTTTTAACCATTCTTTTATAAATTATAGATTTTGAAATATTACTGATAATGGTGCCAAGATTCCGTTTTGTGCTAATGTATGAACCTCCCAGTGTATACAGGTCTTAATTTGTGGGTTAAATAAAGTATAATGTTATTAGTGATGTTATTTAATATTTTGCTAAAAAAAATAATAAAAACAACTTTTAATTGCATCTTTTTTTTTCAACTTAGTTAGCAACAAAATGTTTTGTTAATATGACAAACTCACAATAAAAAATTATATTTAATTGTTAACAAATATTTCATTCAATATTACAAACTCATTGCTAAAAATATTTGTTAAGTTTTAACAATTTTAATTAACAAAATAATTTTTTCTACATATTTACAAATTTAGTTGTTGGTGCCTTTTCAATTAAAAGATTATTGTATTGACGAATATGGTATTCAATATTACAATTGATTTGTCGTAATTTTTTTCTGTGTACGTTTCTAAAAAGGGTAAACAAGCAAGCAATTTTGGAAAAAAAAAAGTAGAAAATAAATTAATGTTTTAATATTGCAATGCTCAATTCCTCACATTGCAGTGTAAGAAAATAATAAAAAAAACTCTCGTAGAAAAAAATTTTCATAAATAAATGGGGTTTTCTGGTTAATAAATTAATTTATCTTAAAAATTTTGAAGTTTTTCTTGTTGTGAATTTGGATAGGTTAAGTTCGGCTTTTATTTGACCGAATTAAGCCAATAAGCCGAATTTTGGCATCGGCTCCAGCATCGGCCTTTTGCTTCGGTCGGACACTATAAAAAGACCTAACTTTCAATAACTTTTAAAAATAATCACTCACAAAAAGCCATATCTAACACAATTTTACAATCGACACATATCAGGGCAACCTGTCTTTGAAAACGTGGGTTCAATTCCCAGTTTAGTGAAGAAAACAAAATTATCAATAAATTTGAATTAATTTCGTTATAAAATTTTTTTCTTCATAAAAATAATTGAATGAAAATTAAATTTGATGAACTTTAGCCTGATCAAAAATATTAAAATTTGGAAAAAATATAAAATTTAAAAAAAAAATTGTTGCAGCATTAAATTGTTTAGAGAATTTAATAAAAAAAAACTGCGTTCATAAAAATTCGCGGCCAAAAAACTATAATTTGTAGTAAGTTTTGTTCCTTCTCCTGTAAAGTAAGGAAACGGTAGTTATGGCTTTTTTATATTAAAGTAACGAAATACATCTCAACCCACTTATGGCGGCGAAATGTTTAGAAATCAATTCCTAATGAGTTATTATTAACTACAAAATACTTTAATAACATAAAAGAACCACAAATATAATCAACGTTCAATCACTTGTATTGTGAAAACCGCACATAAGATTACTATAAATAACAAGCTAGAGTGTTATATTCGGCTGTGTCGAATCTTTGATACCCTCCACCAACAATTTGAATACTTCAGGAGTGATATCTATATGTTGTCTATTTATTATTAATTTATCTTTATAAAAACAGACATCAGCATTTAAATTGTTTGCGGCTTAGACCTTTATTAAATTTTTGACCGACAATCTTGATTCATAACAGTTTAAACCGAACTTAAATGATTTTCAGGAGGGGGATTTTTATTGGAGCCATGGTAAGTTATGAACCAATCATCCCAAAATTCCGCAGGGGTATTTCTGGTATTAAAAAACATAAATTTCAATACAGTGGTGAAATTAGTTTTAGCGTTTACCGTGGATTTCAGAAGGCTGCAAAATATGGGATCTAAGGTAAATTATGGACCGTATATCACAAAATTGCGTGACATTTTTTCTGGCCATATGAAACTAATTTAGAAGCAATTTTACCACAATAAATATATCTGCTACGATTTTAGGCGTATTTTATTAATTTACCAGATTGGGCTTTATTTGGGGCCTATAGTAAGTTATGTACCCATCATCACGGAATTTTTTAGTGCTATTTCTAGTCCTGTAAAACTGTGAAGTATTCAATTGTATTCTGATACCATTATAAATTACGGTTTTAGGCGTACTAAACTGTTTTTCGGTAGTAGGGTTTATATGGGGCCTATGGTAAATTATGTACCGATCTTCACGAAATTTTACAGAGTTATTTCTAGTCCCATAAAACTGTTACGTGCCATCTTTTGCTATGATAGCACTATTAATAACGGTTTTAGGCGTACTAAACTGTTTTCCGGGAGTAGGGTTTATATGGTGCCTAGGGTAAATTATGGACCGATCTTAATAAAGTTTCACAGTGAAATTTCTAGTCCTAAAAAAATGTGACGTGCTAAATTTTGTTATGATAGCGTTATTAATTAGGAGTACTAATTAACTACGGGAGTAGGGTTTATATGGGGCCTAGGGTAAATTATGGACCGATCTTCATGAAATTTCACAGTGTAATTTCCAGTCGAATAAAACGAACATTCCAGTCGAATAAAACGAACATATCATTCCGTTCCGCATTGTTCAATCATTTATGTTAGTTTTTGTAACAAAATTATCAATTTTTTAAAGTGGTGGTTTCACATTTTGATTCATAGCTCTGATCCTACTGAACCGATTTTGCTCGATTTTAATCCCAAACTGCTTAGGATAACAACAAGCAATTTGACATCCAGTTTATTTCTTTTTAGTTTTTCGACAGTGAGCGTGTTTTCGGACAGACGGACAGACGGACATGGCTAAATCGACTTAGAATTACTCAAGGAGCCAGAATATATATACTTTATGGGGTCTGAGGTGAATAATAAAAAAGTTTCACACGGAATGACAAACTAAGTATACCCTCTTTACAACTTATTGTGGTGGAGGGTATACAAATATTTATTTTATTCTTAACCCTTTCATGCACCAAACGTCTTTGTGTCAGCTTTTTTTCAAAATGTAAATGTGAAACCCAAAATGCAATAAGCCTTTGTGCAAGAAGAAAGCAAAGCTGAAGCGACTACAATTTTTTTTTTTAGTAGATATAAAATATTTCCTTTAAAAAAGTCTTGTTGAACACATTCAACAAGTGCATATTAGGGATGAGATGTTGGGGGAGACCGCTCAATATTCGAGCAAATATCTTTTTTCATTCGCTTAAATATTGATTTATCTTATCAATACTATTTATTTATTTTAAAATCTATTAAAAAAAATTTTTAGATTAAGCAATCATAAAGTTATAAAAAGTTTGAATTATTCTATTCAGAAGTTTATTGTTAATTTTAAATTCAAACTAAGCGGTTCGAAACTTTGTTATAAGTTTTGCAACATGAGTCTTTACAATGAGGATGAATTAAGTGCTCCTTCATGGATTAATCAAGATTTTTTGGAAAAAGTTTTAGTGCAATATGAAAATAATGAGTTAGTGGAGGTAAATGAAAACGTTTAAATAAACATAACAAATAAAATTAGTTAAAATACACATAATTAATTTCAAAAGGTAATAAAATTCGACATAAGTCCTGCCAGCATGAAAGGTGATCATTATGCTAGTATTATGTTCAGATGTAGACTCGCCTATAAATTTGACAGGTCTGGCAGTATTTTGGAAAAATCTTTAATTATTAAAACTATACCAGTGGAAGAAGGTCACAAACGGGATATGCTTTTGGAATCGAAGGCATTTGAAACTGAAATTAATATGTATACGAAAACTTTGCCGAAAATTGAGAAAATTTTAGCTGATTGTGGAGAACCTACAAAATTAGCAGCAGAGTAAGTTTAAAAGAAATATCATGAATAAAGACAATAATACCTCTTCAATTTGAAGAAAATTAAAAAAAAAAGAACCAAATTTTTTAAAACTCAAAATAAAACCCTTATACCTGATTTAGGCCAGAATTATATGTAACTGAATATTTGGAAAAAGGGTGTAGAGACGCTTGTGGAGTAAACAATGCCGCACGAAATGTAAAAGCAAGCATCAATTTGATGTTCCTCTTAAATAAGTTTCGAAAGAATGTTTGAAATTAAAAAGTTAAATTTTAATTTAAGATTAAAAAGTCAAATTGTAGCTTGTTGCTTGTTGCTTTGTTTGACGTAATCTCAGAAAAACATACTGTTGCCATAATGCAAAAGTGGTACATTCAACTTACACCACTTAAATCTTTTACTTTGTTATATTATGCTCTGGCCAAAAACGTTTTTTTCAGCTCCATCTGGGGCCTAATTCTGGCACTCGTTATCGAGTACTTTCTTAATTCGAAAGCAATTTTATTTCATTCGATACTGAACGAATCGAAATTATTTTTTCAGTATTATTAAACTCAAGTTAATGCTTTACAATACCGAAAAAATAATTCAGATTCGTTCAGTATTGGCTGAAATAATTAGATATTAAATTGCTTTCGAATCGAGAAAGTACTCGATCACGACTGCCAGAATCAGGCCCCTGTTTTTAAATACTTCAAGGTTTCTTCTGTATTGATAGTTGGTAACCAACAAAAATTGTATTTACTTTTACGCGGATAAGCTCAATTATGACCATATCTAGCCATAAACGCAAAAAAAGCTTAAGCGACAAAAACAAAATTTTACTGGAGAAGGTTTTTTTTATTTTATTTCATAAAAATTTTGTATAAAGATTGTCGCTTGATATAAAATTGTTTTTGCTATAAAATCGTAACAGTACCTTATGTGACCATTATATTTTACCCTACGTTTCCACATGCAAGTACTTACTTCCAAGTAGTGTATACGTATTATCAACGAAAAATCGAGGAAACAGCCGATTGGCTGAAAGTACAAAAATTGTGTGAATGTTGGTGAAAAAGTGTGAGTGTATTGTGTTTTTCAAACTTGCACTTGCACTTGCATGTGGAAACACGGGGGATTAGGAGATGATGCAAGTGTTGCCAGCAAAGTCATTTATTAAAAAAACCAAAATTTAAAATAATGTTTGCTTAGGCTTTTTTTGCGGTAAGGGCTCGATATTTTAAATTAAAGTGTTTCCAAATTTTATAATAAAAGCGATATTTCACAACCGAGTTCATGTTCATTTTTGGTAGGCGACAACCTAAGTAGGCGGGTCAAAAAATGTTTTACTAGAATAACAAAACAAAACAGAAGAGAAATATGAGAAAAATATAAATTTTTTTTGGTGGTTTGGTCCACATTTCGGCTTATGACTCTTTTTCACTGGAGAACAAGGAACATTTTGACACCAAAATTATTTTCTGTTAAGTCTTTTGGAAACGAGCATGCTTCCAACAGACAAACATAGGTAAGACAACTTTAAATTACTCAGAGAACTATGGGGCCTTAGATGAATAAATCCTAGTGTTACGGACGAAATTAGTTGAAAAATTTGCAAAGTTCTTAAATAATTAAAAGAAATGTCATTTAAAAATTTTAGTTATACAGTTAAAATTTCGTATTATTTCAGAATCATCTATCATTCTTTGGAGCCCCACAAGGTTATCATTCTAGAAGATCTTTGTGAGGCTGGTTACAATACTGTACGAGGTCGTTACCTTACTGAAGATGAAGTTGAAGCTGTTTATCGAAAAATTGCCAAATTACATGCTGTCAGCTATATGTTAGGAAAAAGTGAGGACCACAAAGAAGTCACTCAATACCGAACTGGGGCATTTAATATATTCAGTCAAATGGTTAATGAAATGTTAACAAATGGTATAAATAATTTTATCGATATGCTGTCATGCCATGAAGAATTCGAGCAATATTTCGATAAAATTAAAATTATGAAACCAAAAATAAAAGAAGCTTGCATGGAATTATATGATGCCTATAAATTAAATAATGGCCGAGGCGACATATTCGTTTTAAATCATGGCGATTTTCATATGAAAAATCTTATGTTTAAATTCAACAAGAAAACCCATTTGGAAGATTTAGTAATGGTGGACTATCAAATTAGTAGTTTTGCTCCATCTAATATTGATATGATATATTCACAATTTATGATTTTGAGTTCGGAATTGCGTTTGAGACGTAATGAACTTATGTTTTATTATTTTATGGAATTTACACAAGTTTTGGAAAAAATTAACTATCAAGGTGAAATGCCGCAGTTTTCAGATTTCCAAATGTCCAGTATTAAATATCGGCATTATAGTGAGTTTTAAAAAAAAAAATTAAAAAGAATAAGAAATTTATAAATTTTTTTCTAGCGCTTTTTCTCTTGTCGACCATTTTGCCCATGGTGATAGGATTTTTGGCAAAACCCTTGGAAGACTTAAAAGATGCGGATGCTGGCAAATTACTAACCAATCCCGATTTAATATCCATGTTATATCGTGATCCAAAATTTATTGCTGATGTACGCGCTTTATTACCAATTTTGTTAAGAGAAGGTTATTTAGATTGAATTGTTTTTTTTATGGGGTTAATTTTAATTTATAAGTGGTTTATTTGTATCTCAATAAAAAAATAAACAAAACTTATCTTGAATTATTAAAACAATTTCAGAATGAAATAAGACTTACAATTAAAGACAAGTGCATAAATATATTAAAAAGAGTTTTATAAAATATTTATAAAAAAAAAAACTCTCGTAGAATTTGTCACTCTCACTCTAATTTTAATTAATTTATTCAGCCTTATTCCGATTGTCGTTGTCGTAATCGATCAAGTCGTTTTTGGTAAGAGATTAAAGTAACACACAACCAGTTTTCTTTAATCTCTTACAAAAAACGACTTGAACGATTACGACAACGACAACTGGAATAAGGCTGATTAATTGCTCAGCTTACAACAAAAGATAACAAATAATTAATTATATTTATTTGCATTAAATAGTAAAAGTGAATAAAAAGGCAAATTTTAGGTAATTTTTAATATTTAAAAAGTTTATTTAATTTTATGCTTTAACTATCACCGAAGACATAAATTTAACAAGTAAGAAAGTATGGTCAGTCAAGCACGAGCATATGATACCCTACACCACAGTATATAAGAACAAATGTTTGTAAGTTCAAATTTGGGACATATGGGCAATCATGGATTCATATAAAAGTTTTTTGTGCCGAATATTATTTAGTTATCTTCATCTATATAAGATTTGTTTGCTTATAATTAAGTTTTTTTTCTTGAGTATTAGAAACTGTGTAGCCCAAGTGAACTGGTTTAAAATTCGATTACCTTTGAACCTACATATAGGCGTTTCCAGCGAAAAGTCTACTTTTTGTAACGTGACGCCAAAAAGTAAGAATTATTGTTCCTCAAAAAATTTTATATGTAATATTTACTTTTTTATATTTTGCTGTAAAGCGCAAGTAGCTCTACATTTAGTAAGGGATAGGATTTGAACAACATGGGCCTAAAATACAAATTACAAAAAGTAGACTTTTCGCTGAAAATGGCCATATGACAAATTTGAATTAAAATCTAAGAATTCGTTTTTTTTTTTTTAATTTATTTTTATATAAAAACACGAACATAAAAATATATTATGAACAATAAATTATTGAAAAAACATTATTTTTTTTCTTCAATCGAAAATATCTTTTAAACTTTATAATAAAATAAACTCTTTAACGAAAACAAACTTGATAAAAATTAAACATTTTAGAAATAAATTGCGTAAAAAATCTTGATAAATAAAAAAGTAGTTATAAAAATTTTAAATATTCTAATACAATTTATTAATCTCCTAATTAATTAATTTCCTCAATTGTTGCAGTTCCATCTTCTGATTTCGCTATAAGTTTATGCTTTTCAGCAGCTTTCAAACATTCCATAGCCACTTCTCGAGCTTTGGCACGGGAGTCATCAGGAAATTGCGATAGACCACTTAACAACTCCATTACATCGGTTTCAAACAGACGCTTGGCATATTCTTCGCCAGCATTTATTAAATTTAATATCAAGGCCACACCACGGTGTTGTACATCTGGACTAGGATTAGCTATGAGTATATGCAAAATCTCTAACCAAGACTCTACACCGAAGATTTTTCCACAGCATTTCTTCGACATCGAAGTTAACATAACCAAAGCACCTGCACAAGCTTTGGCCGTGTCCTCATCTTCTTCTTCGCACAAAAGGGTCAAGAATTTGACACGATCATTCTCACCTTCAAACATTTTTACTACATCCTCGGACATAGCTAAATTACACAAACATTGGGCCGCAGCTCGAGTAAGCAATTGATGATCCTCCATTAAATAGAATTCTATTTTGGAAACACCTTGTTCTTGAATAATACGCTGGCGTACATCTTCATTCATAGCTGCCAAGTTCGTTAAGGCCATTAGGGCTTCAAAATTTTCTAAAGCAGTAAAGTCTTGAGCCAATAAATTCAATAATGGACGTATGACATCAAAACTTCTCTGTCCGGCAAAGGCTACCTCGGGATTAATGGTAATACCTATACGAGCTAGAGCCTGACAAGCATGCCTTTTACCCTTTTCGGTGCCTTCTAGAGACAATTTTAACAGACACTTTACACCACCATCTTGTACCACTTTGCCACGCAATTCCTGCATATTACACACTGCATTCAGAACTCTTGCTATTAATTCCTTGGAATTATCACTTTCCGTTTTAGACAACGCCACCAAGGCAGTAGTGATGCCCTCATTAACCAATACCACTAGGCGTTTTTGCACAAAATCAGGATCATCCAATTCATGTTCTTCTGGTATGTGGACCTTTGAATATTTAGCTAACTCTACCATTTCGGGTAGGATCTCTTGTTTCTCATAAGCATTACATAAATTAACAAAGGTGGTTACTACACCATACAAACATGATTGATCGCCAGTACGAGCCAATTCAATGAGCGCATGTAAAGCCGCTTTATCATCAATTAATTTCTCTTTCACTTCAGCATCCAATGTCAAATAAGCCAAACCATCGGCCGCCCACTTTCGTATGTCTTTATCTTTGCCTGGCTTAATTAAGAAACGGCGACAGGCTTCGGCTAGCTTTAAATTGGCACCATCAGCAAATGGTCTTATCGCTGCATCTTGACCACCATAACTACCTAATTTACACAGGCCAACCAAAGCACGTACACGTATACCATCGTCCTTTGAATGATAGAGCTTCTTGAGAATATCTACGCCACCAGCACATAACGCTTTAGCTTTATCTTTCTTCGATGAAGCAGCATAAATACATTCGCAAGCAACTTTTTGTTGTAGCACATCATCAGTTGTAGCCATAGCTAAAATCATTTGTAAAATACCTACAAACAAACAAACATTAGCAAAAGACAAATAAAATTAATCATATTACTTTACAAAACATAGAAATAAATTTGCGTTGTTTAATTTACAGATTTTTTGTTTTTTGTTACAAAATATTATTTTCAGGGTTTAAAAAACTGCAGTCGAAACTAAAAACTGTCTAACAAAAAACGAAAATTTGTGTACAACTTTTTGCTTTTTGAGTTGGATTGACAACGATTGTTTAGATTTAATGAATTCGATGTAAAAGCAACAGTTTCTTTTTTGCCAATGGCGCATGAAGAAGTGGAAGAAATGGCAGTTTTTCAAAACCAAAAACTGTCCAACAAAAAACCAAAATTTGTGTATAATTTTTTTTATCAGGTTTGATAGCGACTGTTTACATTAAAAGAATCAGAAGTAAAAGGAACAGTTTTTTTTTGGCCAATGGCAAATGAAGATGTTGAAGAAATGGCAGTTTTTTAACTTTGGCTGCAGTTTTTTAAACGCTGATTATTTTAATTAGGGTTTAAAAAACTGCAGTCAAAACCAAAAACTGTCGAACACACAAAACCAAAATTTGTGAATAATTTTTTGATCTGGTTTGACAGCGACTGTTTACATTTAATGAATCAGAAGTAAAAGGAAAATTTTTTTTTTGCCAATGGCAAATATAGATGTAGAAGAAATGGCAGTTTTTCTACTTTGACTGCAGTTTTAAAAACGCTGATTCTAATAAACGACGTATTTTTTTTAATTTTTAAGATTTTAAATTTTACTTTGTTTAAAAAAAAAAAATTTTTTCTTAATTTTTAGTTTTTTTTAAATCGGAAAAATATTAGATTGTGGCTATTTTTCAAATTGAAATTTTTTTCATTATTTAAATTTTAAACTTATTTTTATTTTATAATTTTTTTTTTAATTGACGTTTTTTTAAGGTTTTTGCAAGTATTTAAAATTGTAGTAATCTTTTGTTTTGCAAATCTGGAGCTTTTTATCTTTTTTTTAAATTTGGTTATTTCTTGCAAGTAGAGTTTACTAATTACATAAGTATATGCAAACTAAAAAGCCGATGGGCTAAAAGTACGAAAAAAGTGTACGTGTGTGTGTGTGTCTGTGCCCAGCGGTAAAACTCAGAAGACCTTCTTACTTCGGGCCTTTTAAAAGGCCTGCTTAAAAATTGTTTTGATTAAATTACTATTCTTATCTAACTGCTAAAGAATGCCTCATATAAGGCCGTGGCTCTTTGGTGTAGAAGATAACATTTTTTATATTGTTTTTCTGCACAAGCAAAAGCAAAATAATTATTTTTTTGATCCCGTCACCATTCATATGTACCTGCTAAAGAAGCGAGAGCGAAAGGCCTTCTCCGCAATGACAACGTGTGTAAAAAAGAGATATGAGTATGGAATGGAGCGGAGCGGACAGGCCTTTTAGCGTTTACCATATAATCGTTTGTAGAGAGGGCCTTTTGTTTTGTGTTAATAAAATCGCAAATTTTGGTCGAAAGATTTAATTTTTTTGTGGACATTTGTGTTGGTGCAATAAATACACTAGAATCAATAAAAGCAGATTTTTAATTTTTGGTTAATTAGGGATTTTTGCGTTTCAGATAACGATTTTCATGTGTAAAGGCCAGGTTATATACAGTATTGTTCGAAACCGAAGCAACTTGTTTTGATAAAGTAATCTAAGCCTTATATTATTATTATAATTATTTTGAAGAAATTTCACATTGAATATTAAAAAAGCTTACTCGAATTGGACTGTGGCAAAATGGAAAACTGTTTTATTTAGCTACAAGACTAAATTCAACTTGTTAAATTAAGATGAAGTATTCCACTCGATAACCAAAGGGAATGGAAAACATGTAATGGTAACATCCACCTTATTGTAAAGCCACAATAACCATGGAAGCGGAAATGTAATGGCGTGGACCCGTTTTTCTAAGAGTGGAGTTAGCACTTTTGTTGAAATACATACAAAAATGGACCTATTCCTTTTTAGGGACTTGTTAGCCAACTACGCTCTTCAATGGGCCAAATGGGAAATGCCACTTTTATTGGTGTTTCATTATGATAATGATTAAAAACACTCGCTAAAACTAATCAGACATTAATTGTCTGGTAATAGGATTCGAGTCTTGGATTGGCCAGCTTAATCACCATCCTCAAATCCCATAGAGAACCTTTTCAGCATTCTGAAGCGCCGATGAGGGCTCGTTGCTTAAAAATAAGCAGGAGTGGAATGTTGAAAATAAATTGGGAATAAATGTCATCAACAATTTTTACAAATCTTATTGATTCTATGTTAAAACGATGAGCGGAGGTCATAAGAAGCAAAGGCTTTTATACGAAGTACTGAAAGTTGCATGAGTTTCTAACAGTTATTCAAAGAGTTGACTTAATTTTAACTTGTTTATTTCTTGCAAGGGAATAAAATTAAATTTTTGTAGTTACTATTAGAAAATAGTTGGATAATATTATAAAAATTGCCTGTGTTATTTATATTAAATCTACCTTAAAATAAAATGTAAGACTCTTATTATAATGTCAAAATAAATTATTTTATTTAGGATTGTGGCTGTTTTATTAGTTTAAAGCGGGATGTCCACACACCAAATAGATTTATCAAATGTACGTATGGCTTAGCACAGCCACATATTAAAGGTTTGCAATCTTTGTTGCAGCAATTCTTGAGCTGGTGGGTGTGAGAGGTGAGAAGATTGGGGAGGGGTACTCAGTTTCATGTACTCTGCAATTCTGTTTTGTTTCGTAAATCTCACACTTTTTAACTTGAAGTTGGCTGCAGGTGTATTTGCATTTATACATATGTATATAAAATACATATAAAAATAACAAGATAAAAATACAAAAATTGCATCCCATTAATTTCAAAAGCTGGACACTAGTGCAACTTCGAAGCAGAATTTAAAAAAGTTGCAAATCTGGACAATAACTCAAAAGTTGTTGTAATAATAAATAAAATTTGTTTTTGTTTTTTTTTGTCGGAAAATATTAAATAAAAAAAGAAAATTGAAGATGTGAAATTAAATTTCTTTTGTGTTCCAAAATTAAATATTTGAAAACAAAATTCAAAAAAATAAAAATACACAACAATAATAATAATTTTGGAATTTTTTTTATTATTTATTCAAAAGAAAACAAAACTCGAAGACAAAATTGTAGGTAAATAAAGCTTGTTTTTATAAATTTACGTTCATAGGTCCTACGTTCTTACGACGTACGACGCAAATTTGTTTCTAACATGGGTCGTTCGACATAAGAACGTAGGATGTAACGCCATAAATGTTTAAAAACACGCTCTATTTACCCAAAATTCCATCGCATTTCAAAAAAACGACACAATTGTATATGACAACCGCAATCTGAATAATTAATTTTTTTGGGTTCAAATAACAATTAAAAAGTATAATACTCTACACGACAGTATTGAGGGACAAATTTTCAAGATCATGGACTCACGGCTTGGTCCTTATGACAATAAGAACCTTCGTACCTATTTTCATCAAATTATTTACAAAATTGCAACCTCTTCAAGGTTTAGACGGACAGCCTGTCAGACCGCCGGACGGACGAATATCGTAAGATCGATACAAAAAGTAATATAAACAAATTTTAAATGATATTTGTTTCCAATTGTAACCAATGCAATCAAATCGTTTCCGATTAAATTTGAATCCAATCAAGTATTACATAAATTGATTTAAAAAAATTGAAAAATCAGAAAATTTATTGTATAATTTTAAATTATTACAACCAATTTTCCGATTTTTAATACAATCAAAAAAATTAGCAATCATTACCGAGAAAGTATGGGATTGCAATTAAGTCGATTGCAATCGTTTACAGCTCTGATGTGTATTACCGTTGTAAATTCTGTGTTAGTTGCTTTCTTTGGTTTGTGTCCTTTTTTATTTTATTGGTTTTTTTTAAATTTTTAAAAAATTTTAAAATTTTAAAAATTTTTAGTGTTTTGCATTATGTACATTAGAGTGGGTCAATTTGTATGCATTAAAAAAAATTCACCAAGCGGTTGTTAAAATCGTAATCTACGACGAATTCTACTAAGGTTTGACAAAGAAACTATGGGTCTAAAATCAAAATCGAGCTCCCGGTTTTTAAAGAGAAACTTCTTTTCGTTTATGTATATTAATATTACAAAGAGGCAGGACGTAATATTCGTAACCGCATAGCCGATCTTTATGAAACTTTTACAGTATGTTTTTAATGTTCTGGAAGGTGCTATAGGCTATATATTTTTTTTAAATTTTAAGTGGGCGGGGCACCTCTTATACAAAGACATTATAGATTTAAGTTTATCTGTACAACGACAAGAGCTAAAGTTTCTAAATTTGGTACGAATATCTTGGTTATCAGTACACAACATCTTACAAAATATTGGCCGGATTGGAAAATTTCAATAAAATTTTAGCATATTTTAACAAAATTTAAAATTCGAAAAGAGCATTTTGTTGTTAAAAGAGGGAAGCTCGATTTGAATTTTAGATCTATGGTTTCTTGGGCAAACCTTCTTAAAATTCGTCGTAGATTACGATTTTGACAACCGCTTGGTCGAGAAATAAATTGACCCACTCTAATGTCATATTAATATTTCATCTGAGTTAAGATTTTTTATGTTGTGCAAATTTCGGTTTTTTTATCTAATTTCATTTCTACTTTTTCGACAAATGACGACATTTTTCACTTTTTGTTTGCGTTTCGGCGTTTTTTTATAAAATGTTTTTTTTTTAGCATTTTTATTTGCCTAATTCGTCCCATTTTTCGGTTTGTTTACCCTTTACGACAGATTGAAAGGGTCGTTATGGGTAGCCAAGTTATGTTTAAATGAGTATTTTCAAAGTCCACAGAAATTATATTATAAAATTTTAAAGCTAGGTACCAATTAGATTTAACAATTAATTTGGCGATGAATATATAGGATTCGGCATAGCCGAACATATCAGTTTTGCTTGTTATTTTTAATTCTCCATATTTTAACAATATTTAACTGTTTTTGATATTTTATACTGATTTTAACGTTTTTTTATTAACCGAATTTTAGTTAGATATAAAACAATAATTCACTAACCTTCTCTGGCTATAATTTGGTTGCCGACATCAAGAGGACCCAATAACAACGAAGTTATAGTAACTATTACTCTCACTTTTGATTCTAAATCGGGAGCCAATAATTTATCCTTAATATATTCATCAATTTGTTCTTGGAAACGTTCTTTAGCCTGATCGTAGTACATGTTCTCATAAATACGTGCCAAGCAAACAGAAGCAATGGTACGTGATGACGGTGTAATTTCCATGGCACTTTCATATTTATATTCCTCTAATTCGGAACAAACATCCAGTAGACGGTAAAGACCTCGCAGTTCTACTAAACGTTCAGCCCACTCAAGAGCAGTGTAGTGAACATTTCTTGTTAACAACTCAATTACTGCATCACGAGCAGGGCCCGATATCGTACGATCTGTTATACTGTACAACAGACAGGAAAGTAGAGTATCGATTTCTTTGTTGTTTTCTTTGCATAAGTCTTTATTTGGCTTGCTATCGGTTTTATTTTCCATACCAGAAAGAGCATTGAGAATTGTTTGTAGACAATATTGCGCTGCCGTGACACGTTCCTCATGTTTATGATCCAAAACATGCATAAACCATGGCACACCCAATTCTGTGAGAACAGCTTTAGTACGTGTCACCGAATGATTGCACAATTCGGCCACAATTCTTACCAAGTTGACATATATATCAGCGTCCTTCTCGATTTTGGTAATGGAGGCAATTTTGGTAATGCATCCCGCTTTGAATAACAAGTCAGCCCCGACTTCATCTTTAGCCAAAACTAACAAGTTATTTGAAGCCGAACGTCTTTTTTCAGAGGGTGTTGCTATGTCGAAACATAATTCCATCATTTGTTTTACTTTGGTAGAAGTTTGAGCATTTTTTGCAGATCGTTCTTGTACTATTAAATGCAAACGTTTTAACATGGGTTGCACAGCTTGATTCGTAGGATCTTCTTTAAATAAATCAGTGGCATCTTTATAAGCTTCCTCATACTTCTTTAAAGCCTCATATGCCTGTGCTCGGCGAAACAAAGCCTTTGGATCTTTAGCAGTCAACTTCAATGATTCATTGCAATCATTCAAGGCAGCTGTAAAATCATCCAATTTCAAATGTGCAGCGGCGCGATTTTTATAAAATACTGGTAATTCCTTGTGTTTATCACCCTTTTTAATGGCCTTAGTATACAATTCAACTGCCTCTTGCCATTTGCCCTCTTTAAAAGCTTGATTGCCTTTGTCTTTATAGGTTAGAGCCTCCGCCCCTGTGTCATCTGTTGCATTCGTTGTAGTCATTTCCAATTATTTTCTATAAATTTATATGATACTTGTATTTTTGAAATTAATATTGGCAAAATATTTAATTATTTAAGTTATTTGGAATTTTGTAGTTTATTAGCCACGTTTTTATTTAAAATTACCAAATTTTCTGTTTAGTTTGTACCTATTTATACTTTTTTCTTAATTCTCAACAGTCGAATTTTCTCGATCACACACGATCAGTATAGAATATTTTGTGTATTATGAAATGAAAATGGATTTTCCGTAATTTTCTTGCACTACACTTTTTGAGTATTTTCTACAAATTTGTTCTTGCAATGTGGGTTGAAAGTAAAATGTTTTTTTTTTTGCTTGCGGTGAAATTTTCTCAAATTCTATTTTTAAACAATTCACTTCTAGTAATCTTATGTGTTGATGGTTTTGTTTTGCTCGTAGTATTCTTTGTTTTTATTATTATTTGACGTTAATCCCGGTGTTTGTAGATGATATAACAGGGTATTCACGAATTTATTTGTATTCAAAACTTAAACAACTTAAGGGCGGCCATCACATAGTTAAACTTATAAACTGGAATTTAAATTTAATACAATGTTTTTCTCTAAGTGCCGGTTCATTAACGTAAAGTTTGACTCGTCAAGTCTTGAGCTTTATGGAGAGAAGGGAAAAGAGAATGCCATTATTTTCCAATCTCTCTAGCTATTAAACTTTTTATTACCATTTACGCATTAATAGGCAAAAGTTTCTTTTCTTGGTGGGGTACAATAAGAGTTTTTTTCCCGGAGTTTTTCGAATCCCGGGAAAGCGGAAAATTTTTTAAAATTTCCCGGTATCCTGGGATCTCGCTCCATACAAATAATACAAGTAAATTTGTTTTTAATTAATGAAAAATACTTTTATAAACAAACTTAAATACTACAAATTATTATTGAAGATTGAAAGCGGAACTTGAATTTTTATTACCTTACGCTTTTATATGTAAATTCCTTATTATTATGCTCTAGATACAAGATAAAAAGATAACATAAACATAACAATTTAATTCATAAAACAATAATAAAAACAAACAATAATTGAGGTACTCAAGATATGAGATTAAAAAGTTAATTCTTAAAATATTTTAATAAAAAAATTAACATTTTTTAACGGCTTTGAAAATAATTTTCTGACACAATCAAAGCGTTTAGTGAGTCGTCAAAGAGTATATTTCTGATTTTATTTACTGATTAACATGCTTCCGAAAAATTTCGTTCATTTTTTTTATCGAGGTTGGACAAATAGTTAAAAGTTCTCCGTTGTTGCATGCCTCTGATGTCAAGGTTGATGTTAAAAACAGCATCATCCGGACTACTTCTTACAAAACTTTTCTTTTCATTAGGTCCAACTGTAATCTTTAGGACAATGGGTGTTTCAAATTGTATGTTGTAGTATCTTACACGAGTTTCCTTATTTTTTTATTTCGGTTTCCCCGCACTTTCCGGGTATATTACCAAGCTCGATTTTTTTTTGTAGATATGTAGAACAATGTTGCAATAAATGAGCGATATGTTTAGGTATCTCTTTAAGACTTGGGAACAAGTCTAGTTTACCAACGCAGCTCTAAATAAAAAAAAAGTACATAGGGTGATAGAAATTTTAAAATAAGAACAAAAAATAAAATGGCAAAATTCTCGGAAACGCATAGTTTCCGAGTTATGGACCTTGGAAGTTTTCATATGAATTTGTGATTTCCCACTCAATTTCTGAACGTATATGGCCAATATTGGTATCATTTGAAAGCTTTTGAACAGATCTTTCTGTAAGTGCAAAATTTTCTTAAAACTTTTTAACTCTTTAGCTCCTAATACAGTTTTTACAAAATATTATATCAAAATGTTACGGAAGTGCACTAGGTAATAAACATTTAATCAAAAAATCCCAGCTTCGCTAAATAAAGCTTCTCCACATAGCCGGTCTTTGACCGGGCGCAAAGGTTTTCTCCTCTATGGTATAATAAACACCGGCTTCGCTATATAAAGCTTCTCCACATAGCCGGCCTTCGGCCGGGCGCAAGGATTTTCTCCTCTATGGTATAACAAACACCGGCTTCGCTAAATAAAGCTTCTCCGCATAGCCGGCCTACGGCCGGCCACAAGGATTTTCTCCTCTGTTATACCATCAAACACCGGCTTCGCTAAATAAAGCTTCTTTGCATAGCCGGCCTTCGGCCGGATGAACAGATTTTCTCCTCTATTGTACAACAAACACCGGCTTCGCTTACTCAGAGAGCGAATATTTTTTTAATTTTTTTTTTTTAATTTCTTAGTGCAGATAGAAATAAGTATGTATGTATAAAAGTTAAGTTAAGTTTATTTTTAAAAAAAGTGAATTAAAAAACAAATTTAAAACATAAATACATATATTGGTTTTTAGGCTTACTAAAAACTTTTGTTTTTTCGTAAATTCATCGCCGCTCCTTAATGGATTAAGAATTTGTAAATAAAATGTTTATATGTAGAAAGATCTATTCAAAAGCTTTCCAATATTGGTCACATAGGTTCAGAAATGTAATGGGAAATCGCAAATTCATATGAAAACTTCAAAGATCCATAACTCGGAAACTATGCGGTTCCGAGAATTTTGCCATTTAATTTTTTCTTCTTATTTTTCAATTTTCTATCACCCTATGTACTTTTTTTTAGACTTAAGCCAAGACTTGTCCATGGACAATGAGAACTTACTGCCTGCATCTTATTTTGAATTTATGTTCTTTAGCAACTCTTCACTTCACTAAATTTATTAATTATCAACTGTTGCACTGCCCATTCTGCTTTAAATAAATTTATTGCAGCAGGAGACATTAATTTACGTATGTACTCACTTGTAAATGATCTAATCGACAACCCATCCACAGATGCTAATTTTTAGAGAAAAGAAAACTAAATTTCAGAGTAAAAATCGCTGTTTTCTGAAACTGTGAGCAATTTTTTTTTTACCCGGGATCCCGCAAAAAAATCCCGGGAAAGCGGAAAATATAATAATTAAAAAAAAAAAACCTTAGGTACAATGAAAAAAGTATTGCTTTAATTTAAGGTTGATATTAATTAATAATAAAGTTAATAATCTTCACCAAAGGTAGGTGGTTAGACTGCATACATATGTATATGATATATGATTATATACATATGATTAATACGCTGATGCAACGCCACAAGATGGATTTAAGCCCAAATTAGTCCTATCAAAAAATACCAATGGCAATATTATCACTATTGTCACTTCGTGCAGCTGTTGACGACTGTGCAGGAATAATAGTGTTATTCCTTCAATATTTTCCAGGAATATTTTTTATGCACTATCAGAATTTTCGTTTGTATAAATTAAATGTTACTTACCATGAGAAATAAGTCTGGCCACCTTTAATTATTTAATTACTCTCTTCATCTTCTTTGTATTGTCATTAACACTAGAAACGTCAAATAAAAAAGAAATTCCCGCACGAAAATTAATTTTTTTTCTTGAAAAAAATTCTTTAATTTTCTTTAAGTTTTAAAGCAAAAATGTTTAATTTTTAAAATAAAACATTAACAACAAGGTTAACTAAACCTTGGATAATAAAAAAAACAAATAAAATTGCCAAAAGTAAACATAATCCTTAAAAAGATCAGGTAGTCCCATAGCTAATCTACGGATATAAGTAAAGACGGGAAATAAAATGTATGTATAAACACCACGTAGGCAAATAAAAATAAGTTTTTATTTTTATTATATCTTAATTACAGACATTGAATTAAAATGTTACCGCTTACACATAGAGACCGCAGTAATTGTATGTACCGCATTAAAGATAACTTGAATAATTGGAGAAGATTAATATTTTCGGATAAGAACTCAAGAAACTTGTTCTTATTTCTCTTATTGAATTTTAGTTTTGCTTTTGTTGAACTGTTTTATGGAATATGGACCAATAGTTTGGGTTAGTACATGTTAGAATATGTATAAAGATGTTGAAAAGATAGACAATATTATGTTATAATAAAAAAGCATTAAATTTGTTATTAAAACTTGTAAAAGCATTTTGCGGTTATTAATTGTTTTTGTTTTCTTTCCCAATTTTAGGTCTTATATCGGACTCATTTCACATGTTCTTTGATTGTACGGGTCTCCTAGCTGGCTTAGCTGCTTCAGTTATAACAAAATGGAAAGCTAATGAACGTTTCTCGTATGGTTATGTGAGAGCAGAGGTATTGGCGGGCTTTGTAAATAGTCTGTTCTTAATATTTGTGGCCTTTTTTATATTGTCGGAAGGTGTTGAACGCTTAATAGAACCACCAGAGGTAAAACATGAGAGACTTTTTGTTGTGTCTGTTTTGGGATTGCTGGTGAACCTTGTTGGCATATACGCCTTTAATCATGGCGGACATGGCCACTCACACGGTGGTGGTGGTCATGGACATTCGCACGGAGGAGGCGGAGGACATGGTCATTCGCATGGTGGCAGTAGTCACTCACATTCCAACAATCATTTGGACTCAAATAGCCATCAGACTATATTGCTAGATGATGGTAAGTGAAGAAAGAAAACGGTTAGGAAAAACAACTCAAAATTGGTTTATGGTTTTTTAAAGCTTGGTCAATTTTGTCTTAATATGAGTGATAGTGTCATTTCGATTAAAATATTTTCTTAATTAATAAGTTATTTGGCAAACTAAATTTAGTTATATTAACAGCAACAAAATATATTTGAAAAAAAATTAAGTACATGTTTTTTGTTGCTTTTAACATAGCTAAAAACCATATAACCTGTTAAACAGCCTTCCGTGAACAACCCAATTTGCTTGCAAATGTTTATTTTTTTACCGTTTTTGTTTAAAGAAAGTATATATACAACCTACTGATAGTTAATGGGTTTTGATTTGGCATATAATTTTTATTTAATTTACATAAAGGGTACTTCCTCCATTTTTCCCGTCCGTAGTCCGTCGGGATTGTGCTTGCCTGCTCCTTATGCTTGAAAACGACAATTATTTTCAAAATAACGTACATCAAATTTCAATAATGGAGTTTTCCTGATATTCAATATTTTTTTTATGTGTTACGCTTTTAACCGCTTTTATCCCTTAAGTGTTCTGCCTATATCCTTCAAGAGAGTTAAAAAATAAGTTGACTTTAAACAACACATTTTTTGACATGTTCTTTTCAAAGAATGTATAGTACAAGAAGTCATGAATGAAGTAAAATAATGCTTATAGAACTCTAAAATAGTCTATATGAGTAGGGATGCAAACGATACATCGATGTTTAGAAAACATCGGTGTTTAGAAAACATCGATGTATCGTTCATAAACATCATTAATATCGATGTTTTGATTTACGATACATCGTCGTCAAAACTAAAAAACATCGACATCGTCCATTCCAAATTCTTCCGTTTTACGTTTTCCAGTACACCGCTGACAAAGTGCGTATGTATGTTCAAGCATGCATACTGTGCATTGCATTACTATCAGAGGTGTGCAGGAAATCAAAAACGTAAAACGCAAGAATTTTAGAAGTCGTTTTTTAAAAAGACTACGTAATAAACGAATTTTATAACAAGTATTATACAAATATATTTCTATTAAACAGAATTTTACAACAAAAATTATAAAAATTAGATTAAAGGTATATTAAAAACTACTTCCAAATTCTTGCGTTTTACGTTTTCGATTTCCAGCACACCCCTGTATATGTATGTATTGGAGGAAACCCCTTTTATACACTAAAGAAATGTTAAAATAATTTTGAAGACTGCAAAAGTGTGAAGGCCCAACTATAATATGACTTAGTTGGCTTAAGCAACTGTGCGAATATATGAAAATCATATTTGTCACACCATATTGTAATTAAGGAAACTTTTTGTAAAATTTTATGAATGTCTTTTGCTTAAGCAAAGTGCGAAACTGATCGCACTTTCTTTTTCTGTTTTTAAATGCATTTGACAGGCTTTTTGTTAATTTTTTGACAGAAGCTTATGTTTATTATAGTTGGGCCTTAAGACTTTCAGTAACAAAGAAGAATTTAAGCAGTCCGTAAGTATTATTGCAAAGTAGTTTTAAACATCGATGTTAAACATCGATATATCGTGTTTTTACCGATGTTTTTTAACATCGATATCTTAAAACATCGATGTTTTTCAGAACGATGTTGCATCCCTATATATGAGGCAATATTAGGGCTCGATATCTCTTAATATGTTTATTCGAGGCATTTTAAAATGATAAAGGATTTAAAAAGAGGGCACATTTAATTTGTTAAATTTATATATGTATATGTTGCTAATTTTTGGTAGAAATGTGGCATGCAGCATATAATTATCTACACGACGCGTCGAAACATGTTGACAATATTCTTAATGATGGGAGACCTTTTGTCTTATTTTCTTCTTATCGCAATCCTCTTTTTATACCCTCCACCATCACATGCGGTAAATGAGGGTATACTAAGTTTGTCATTCCTTGTGAAACTTTTTTAATATACATCTAAGACCCCATAGAGTATATATATTCTGGATCCTTGAGTAATTCTAAGTCGGTTTAGCCAAGTCCGACTGTCTGTCCGTCTGTTGAAAACACGATCACTTTCCAAAAACTTAAATGAAATGAACTTGGAGTCAAATTGCATGTAGTTATCCTAAGCAGTTTGGGGAATCCAGCAAAATCGGTTCACTAGGTTCAGAGCTATGAATCAAAATGTGGAACCACCACCCTAAAAAATCCCCAGAATGGTCTACCAGGATGAAAAAATAAAATGTTGATAATCATCGTCTTTTATTGTTTATTATTATAAAAAAAGTCTATGTTACTGATTTTACTATTTAAGCTCTTGGTCTTTTTATAAAAAATTTTTAAATTATTTATTTTTTCGATATTTCGCTAACCATTGGTTAGCATCTTCAGGAAATTATAATTATTTAACAATAAAAACTAACAATAACAAAATTATTTTGCGTACGTTCGTGACCACATGTTTATATATAAAAGTCTATGTTGTTATAAAAGAATGGCTTCATAGAATATCTCAACTGTTTTACTTGAGGAAATTTCACTGGAAACTGGAAAATTTTATATTTTCTTATATTTTCTACTTTTAAAGACATTTTTATATACTTATTTTACATGAAAAATTATGTTATGTTTACACTCTTTCTTCATAATCTCTCCATTACATTCAAGTTTTTTTGTTAAGGAAATTTAAGGATGTTTATGGGAAAATGCATGGTGATAATAATAAAAAAACATATGGAAAAATTGTACGTTCGCGACCCGTACGTTCGCGACCGGTACATAAGCCAATCAAACAAAAACCAAGAGAGATATTTTATTTTGTAAACACTGGATTAATTAATCACTTTTGAATATTCCGTTCCATTACGCAGATTTTTACATTTCACTACTGTCATCCAAAGTTCACTTCTATTTTGCGTACGTTCGTGACCACATGTTTATAACTATCATTATGGAAACTTAAACTCGATGATATCCAACTTTTGCACTAAACATAGAGCTACCCAAATGCTATCGAATCGGAAAAAAATGCTAGGAAAAGTTTTGTTTTCTATATTATTTGTACAACAAAAGCGTACAATATTGTACAATATTGTTCAATATTAATTTCATGTTTGATTGCTGAATGAAGTGAAGCGTTAAGGCACAACTATAATATGCTTAAGTTGGCCTAAGCAACTGTGCGAATACATGTAA
Organism: Pollenia griseotomentosa; assembly: GCA_963931875.1. Lineage (NCBI taxonomy): Eukaryota > Metazoa > Arthropoda > Insecta > Diptera > Polleniidae > Pollenia > Pollenia griseotomentosa. The sequence goes on from OZ007560.1 coordinate 211,151,596, forward strand.
ATCATCTTTGTCCAGCCATATTATACTTAAGGAAACTTTTTGTTAAGTTTTATGAATCTGTCATTTGCTTAAGCAAAATGCGAAACTAATCACACTTTAAAATAAATCCAAATGCAAACACTTCAGCACCTAATCAACTTTCTAATTCATTCCATAAAAGTAGCTATGTAGCATGGTACCAAATTTATTGTATTGTATAAAATAATGCATGGTTTTAAATGAAATTTTTTATTTATTTTAATTTTTTTTTTTTTTTTTGTATAAGAGCACAAGTTGTAATGGCACAAGTACTTCTTTTTATGTCGAGACGTTTAAAATAGAAAAAAAATTAAAGAATTTTTTTCTAATTTGTCAATGTGTCCTAATGTCGACTTAAGCAACCCTTGCATATGACTACAGATATATAATCGCAAAATTTCACAAAAAAAGTTGTTTAATCAATTTTGTTTCGAAAATCATTAAAACAGAAATAATTTAGCTAAAAAAAAGTTAAATTCGTAACTCTGATCTAATCGCAAAAAAAAATTCTAGGAAAAGTTTTGTTTTTTATATTTTTTGCACACCAAAGCGTACGAACGTACGTTCGCGACCCCAGGAAATGCCCATATGTAACAATAACATTAATCTAGGTGCTTATCTGCTTAAACTACGGTCACACTGATTAACACACACTTATTGTTTATAGTTAGTGAGATCTACTATGGTCTTAATATCACAAAATAAATCTAATTATACTGCTAAACATAGCAAAAAACTATTTTATTTAAGATGTTGTATTAAAATCAAAATTAATATTGGAATTAAAGGAAATTTTATTTTAGTTTGCCTGTTGGTGCCGTTTTTCCGTCAAATATTTGCAAAGTGTGACTAACAAAAGTTTAATTAACTTAATTCTAGATTAATTTATAGATTTAATCGTTGAATAATTCTTGCCAATTTTTATTTTCAAATTTTGTGAAATTATGTTTAATATTTTGACCTACATACATGTTGAACCAATTCCCTTTTATTATTTAAGTACAATAATAAATTCAACAGTAGTTTTATGTATCTTTTTTAATTTCAAAAACTCACATCTTTTATTTCAGGACACGGTCATTCCCACGCTCACGGCGGCCACTCGCATGGCGAAGACGTTGGCGGCAGTAATTCTCAAATCATGCGCGGTGTCTTCCTTCACATTTTAGCGGATACTTTGGGTTCCGTTGGCGTTATTATTTCTGCTGTTTTAATGCATTTATTCGGCTGGATGATAGCCGATCCGATTTGTTCCATTTTCATCTCCGTGCTAATTGTGCTTTCTGTCTTGAGCCTGATCAAAGAATCGATTTTTGTATTAATGCAAAGACAACCTGTTAGTTTAGATCGTTTACTACCTCAGTGTTATCAAAAAGTCACCGGTTTGGCTGGTGTTTATGCCGTACAAGAGCCTCACTTTTGGACTTTATGTTCTGATTTGTTTGTGGGGGCTATTAAGCTAGAAGTATCCCGTAATATTGATCCCAAATATGTAGTCTCACATACACGTATGATTTTCGAATCGATAGGCGTTAAACAAATCTATATACAATTAGATTATGTGTGATAATTTTTTATATTTTTATTTGTAAACTATATTTAAAATAGAATATTTTAAAAAAAGCCTGTTTTTGCAAATAATTTTTAAAACGTTTGATGCATCTATTATTACTATTTCTAACATAACAAATAGGTATTTTGTTCAGTACCGCTTACAAAACTGTTAAAATTTACTTTTTTTTAATCTATACATTTTTAATTAAGAACTAAGTTCATTTTATTATGTTTTATGTTGATTTTAATTTTATTAGTATTAGACTGTTCAATTTAGCGGCTACTTTATACCAACATTTATAAAATAATAATTTAATGTCTAGTAGTTAAATAAACGAACAGTTAATATAATTTTTAGTTTTATATAGTTATTTAATCATTCCAACACCATGTTTTCTCATGTTAACAAAACATTAAACAGAAAATGTTATTTCACTAAAAATTTTTAGTAAATTTACTATTTGCTGTATAATATAGAACAACATTTAACTATCTAAAATGAACAGCCTGTTCAACGATTTCGAACGTTAACGTTCGCATAGAAAATTACATTTAAAACAAAAACAAAATTCTAAAATTTGTTTTGTTTAACGTTCGAAATCGTTGAACAGGCTGGAAATATCAATTCAAAGGACTGTTTTAAGTATATGAACAAAACAAATTTTAGAATTAACCCAAAACCGAAGTGTAGCGACAGTTGTCTAAATATATATATGAAGAAAATAGTTAAAAAAAGAAACATATTTGAATTGTAAATAAATAAATAAATTTTTTAATATAAAAAAGTTAAAATTAGTTTTTTTAAAACTTTTTTGTATACATTAGCAGAATCTCTTTAGCTTTTTAGTTTTCGTTTTTTTAAAATATAAGGCTTGGTTAACAAATAAAACAACAATTTATTTTTTTCTTCTATCTTATTTCTTCCCAAAGTATTTCATATATTTTCCTTTCATTTTATAAACAAAAATGTAACTAGTTTTTTTTTAATTTGAGTCAACACGAACTTCAGCAACAATTTGTGTGAAATTGTTTCTGACGTTTAAGATAATTTTATTTAGTTTTGAATAAAAATGTTAACAAAATGTTTTAAAAAATAATAATAAATAAGTAATATTGTTGTGGGCAAAATTTGCAAACGGTTTCTTAATGCAAAATTTGTGAGTTTGTGAAAAAAATTGTTGCTCTATTATGAACACCAAGTGAAAATGTTTTTGTGATTGTGATCGAAGCTTAAAAGTTCAGGAAATAGTAATTTTAAAAATTTTAAAAAGAATTAAAAGTTTAGAATAGCTTTTATACGAATTTTCTAGTTTGATTTTAAATTTAAAACAAATGTATTATATACTACTAAAAATATTAATGTCTTATTTAAAAAATCCCCTTATTCATGAAAAATAAAACAGGTTTATAAAAGGTTAGTCAAACAAATCATAGAAAATTCATTTCATAAATCTTTTATAAACCTCATTTATTTTTTTTTATGAATAAGGGTATAATATGCAGTTTTTTTTTTAATTTACACTCATGTTTTGTTTTGATTTTTTTATTCATTTAACTTCATAAAATTACACAGGTCTGCACCAAAAATCTCCTTTATTTTATTTGTAATATGACTGGCTTTCCGATAAATTATAAAAATGTAAAATTTTTGCCTTAATAATTTTTAAAAACAAAATATTTTTAGAAAAAGTCTGTGTCCGAAAGCAAAAAGTGAAAACGGATTTGATGTTAGCGCATTAAACTCTGTATAGTGCAGACCAGTGTTATTGGTTTTTATATTTAAAAAAATAATTATTGTAAATAAATGTTATAAAATAACAATTCTTTTTCACTTAAAACATTAGAGTCATTAAATAACAGTTTTTTTTTAATGAATAAAAAAATCAAGAAATTACTTAATATTTAATAATGATCAAAATTTTATAAGGGACTTGATTTCAAGATTCAAAATATCTGTTATTTTCAGTCCCTACCTTAACAAACCCAAACACACCACAATAGTGGAGAGGGTATTATGCATTTGTGCTGATGTGTGTAACGCCTTAAAATATTGGTCCTAGACCCATCTTAAAGTATGCCGATCGACTTAGAATCTGAGTCGAACTAACGATGTCCGTCCGGCTGGCTGGCAGGCAAAGTACAGGTCGCAATTTTGAAGATAATTTAATAAAATTTGGGCATAGGTCCTTATTGGCACATGGACCAAGCCTATTGAAAATGGGCCGAATCGTAGGACCACGAGGGAAGATAGGGGGAAATTTCTGCCTCTCAGAAGCTATCAAACCGATTTTAATGAAATTGAAATTACATATAGAAATTTATTTATATGGACACATGTAAGCTATGTAGTTTTTCAAAAATAAGACTACAAGGGGAGGTAGAGGCAATTTCTGCCTCTCACAAACTTTCAAACCGATTTTAATGAAGCTTATAAACATAGATAAATCCATATTAATATGGACACATAAGCATGATGTGTGTTTTAAATACTGTGTTGTAGGGTATCATATGGTCCGTCTTGACCGACTATACTATCTTACTTGTTTGTTATCTGAAAGAAATATAATAATTGTAATAAACTGCGTGTAGGTTAGGATAGGTTCCTTGGGCAGCCATCAGAAGACGGCTCACTTGGGTCCTCAATTGGTCCCTTTGTGATACCCGGCGCCAATGCCCATCCATTGGAGCAGTTACTCAGATGGTGTCACTGCAAGTTCCAACCACTTCGTCTTCCTAGTGAAGAGAAGGAGCGATTTTAGTTCCATCCCAGACAGATCCCCCAAGCAGGAAAACACCGGTCTCCCCAGGTATTCTTCCCTTATGCCCCGCAGTCCAGGGCAGTGACAGAGGAAGTGAAGCACAGTCTCCTCTTCCTCCTCGTTCTGACAACTCCTACAATAGTCGTTGAATTCCAGACCCATTCTTCCAGCATGGGTCCCCACCGGCCAGTGTCCAGTCAAAACCGATATCACCAACCTAATTTGGTTCCTGCTGAACCCAAGTAGAGAGCCAGTTCTCCGTTTGTCATATCCAGGCCAGAGGATCCTGGATATCAAGCAGGTGGACTCACAGGTCCACCGCATCTGCGCTATTCTATAAGACTCGCGCTCGATGAGTAATTTACAGTGAGCTATTGGAAGACCAACAAATTGATCGATGAATACGTCATCCATGCGACCACCCTGTCTAGCCAGCCCATCTGCCACTAGATTGCCTGGGCCATCCGGCAGACGAAAGGAAACCTTCACATCCAGTTCCTCTATGAAGAAACCTCCGCCAGCCCTCTCACCTTTCCTCGAACCATCGGTATAGACCCCCAGGGTCGGTTCCCGGAAAGTATCCAAGAGCACGTTTCCGTGCGCCACTCGTGTAACAAACCCCGCACCAAAGAACGGTACCGGAGTGCAGTAGTCCACTCCATCAGGGACAATCGTACTTCTGATTATCCTGGCGTGTCCATAGTCACGGGTCGACCAACCGACAGCCGCGTGCAGCCGTGTCGCCGAGCAAAGAGCCAACTGTTTGGCCGCTATATCCACCGGAAGCCAGTTCAAAATCGTGAACAGCGCCTTCGTGGGAGTAGATCGCATAGATCCCGTGATCATCAACGCGACAAGTCTGTATACTTTCTCAAGCATCCCGCGGTGTATGCCCTTTTCCAGTGCAGTCCACCATACAACGACCCCATAGTACAGGGTCGGCTTTACCACTGCCTCAAAGATCCAATTGACACACCTCGGGCTCATACCCCAGTTTCTGCCTATTGCACCCCTGCACGCATATATGGCAACTATTGCCTTCTCCACTCTCATCCGGACATTTAGTCCCCATGACAGCCTGCTATCCAGAACCACGCCCAGATACTTGGCACTGCGAGATATCTGAAGCTCAGTTCCGTTTAACCTCGGAAGCTTAAAGTCCTCGGTCCTATACTTCCTCGTAAAGAGTACCAGTTCCGTCTTAGACGGATTTACACCCAGACCGCATGATGCACTCCAGGTGCTTAGTACCCTCAGGGCAGCCTCCATACACTGGGACATTACGCCCAAATGCTTCCCTGTTATAGCCACTGACACATCATCAGCATACGCCACTGCCTTGATCCTCATATTGTCCAACTTTGTCAACATGGTGTTCATAGTCAGGTTCCACAATAGTGGGGATAGAACTCCCCCCTGGGGAGTACCCCTGTTCACCAGCCTCTGAACACTGGTTTCACCTATTGTAGAGCAAATGACCCTATTCCTCAGTAGATTGTCAACAAATCTACATATGCCAACGTCGATTCCCAGATTCCCCATGGACGTCACAATAGAGTCCGGGTTGACGTTGTTGAAGGCCCCCTCAATATCGAGGAAGGCCACAATAAACTGCGTGTAAAAAAGTTCGCGTTTTCAAACTATAATTTTTAGATTTTTTTCCTTCACCTGTAAAGTAAGGAAACGTTAGTTAGGGCCAATCTATCGGGCATGTTCTGACAATCGCAAAACGCTTTACATTGGCGATTCTAACTTAAAAGCGCAAATTAGGTGCTCTGTAAATCGCAATAACAAGAAGTTTGGCGACATAAAATTACAAAAGGGAACTATAATATTTGTAAGAAACTATGGCAGATCGCAAGCTAAATGCACGAGTTAAGGAACACCATCAAATAAATCTGGCGTTTTGTGATTTCAAATTGTGCGATTGTTAGAACATGGCCGTATATTAAGATATGTAACGATATAACTAATCCACCTCTGGTGAAGGGGTATAATAAGTGAAAGTTTATTTAACAAAAATTATCTTGAATTCGTTTTTAAAGGCTAAACTATCGTGCGCACCATTAAGAAAAAGTAAATAATTTATATATATCCTTGCAATTTTCTTTTTGTATATACGTTTTTTAACGGAACGGAAAAAAATTCAAGTCACAAGTTGTATTAATAACGTATAATTTAAATATTGTTTATTGACTTTATTATTGAAACATTTTCTTGAATGTGCTTATTTTCACATAAGTCGTACGTATTTTGACGAGAATGCATCTCTGATCTAATAATTAATTTAAATTTTTCAAACCACAATAACAGATTCTCATGACAGAGTTACATTTTTTCTCAAAACACGTACGAATTTTGTGATCGTGTAAACTACCCTTTATCAATGAAATTAATTGTATGAACAGAAAATTTTACAATTATTTGACAATATCATCATTACATTCTGCTTTTGTCTAATAACACTGTGCTCGAATTTTACAATTTTTATCTGTCAACCTAGTTAGATGATAAAAATACCTTTCAAACAAGCCCAGGGGCCAGATTCTGGCATTCGTGATCGAGTACTTTCTCGATTCGAAAGCAATTTAATATCTAATTATTTCAGTCAATACTGAACGAATTGGAAATATTTTTTCGTTATTGTAAAGCATTCATTTGAGTTTCACAATACTGAAAAAATAATTTTGATTCGTTCAGTATTGACTGAAATAAAATTGCTTTCGATCGAGAAAGTACTCGATCACGAATGCGAGAATTAGGCCCCTGATTGAGAAATCTACAATAATTCTATCCGATTTTATGACGAATTTAATTAAATTATTCTATGTATATATGGAAAAATATCTATTTTGAAATTTTGGGGGGCTCCAAACCCGACTTAGAGCTATGGTCTCTTGAGCAATATTTCTCAGAATCACCTATAGATTACGTTTTTGCTATACGCTTCATCAAAAAGAAAATTAACCCGCCCTGACATAAATATATATATACATATATATAAATAGATAGATTAGAGATAAAACTGTTAAGGACTTTAAACTTTACTATTCACTTTCGCAAGCACTGCCATATGACAATGAAGGGACTGAGGAACTCTTATTTATACTGTATTTTTTTTATAAAAGTACCTGTGGGCGAGATTGGTGAAGTAGGTACACAAACATAGGTAAGTTATTAATACACAACCTCTCTAAAAATCGATCATGTATACTTGCCAAGTCTGTGCTGGTATCAGTTTTTATTGCCCCCACACCATAATAGTGGAGAGGGTATTATGTATTTGTGCTGAAGGTTGTAACGAATTAACGATGTCCGTCCGGCTGGCTGTTCATGTGCGCAAAGTAAAGGTTACAATTTTGAAGATAATTTGATGAAATTTGGTACATATGCTGTAATTATCAAAAGGACTAAATGGGGCGTATCGGTCCACAATTTAACATAGCCCCTATACAAGCTTCTTTCCAGAAAAGGTGCTTTGTGCCATCTTATTGTTTGTATTTAGATTAAATTTGGTCCAAATTAACCTATCTGCAAAAATTTCAAAATTGAGTTTTTTATGGATTTTTATTCCCTAGGGGACCGTTGCACACTAAAAAAGAAAAAAATAAATCATCAAAAATCACGATAAAAGTTTAATTTTGTTGCATAGTGTAATTTGAACAAACATTAGGTACTTTTTTTCGCTTAAACCAGTAAAAGAAACTATAACTGTTATTATTTAATGTATATAATATTCATATGTACAAAGAAATTGTTATTTATCCATACTAATTAGTTGCTTCCAAAAACATTTCGTGGCTCATCAAAAATAGCCTTCAAAATCGCCAAATTAAAATGTAGGCCGTCAATCGCCACGTTTGGCGAGAACTCGCTGCTCATGGCAGCCCTGATAATAAAAAATAAAAACAACGAAATGCGCCCATGCGGTTGTTGTTTTTACCAAATATGAATTTGCAACAAGTTTATATGAATACACACACATGCAACTTTATTGACTTTAGTAGAATAATTTATCAACGTTTCGATTGTATAATATAAACAATAAACGTAAACAATTAACTGCGAGGATTTGTTAACATGTCTTAATTTTGCCAGACTATTGCAGGTTGAGGTTATGTTATGCGTTCTAGAAATTGCAAGTACACAAAGAAAATGCATGAAAAGGTAGACAAAATAAATAGGTTAAACACTACCCAGCCTTAACCTATTTTAAGAAATAAATAGAAGAAATTGGGGTAGGAGAATGTAGGAAAAAATATGCAGTTCAAAGAACTGCAACATTACAAGATAAATCATACCACCATATTGTTGCTTAGCGAAAAAAAGCAAATAACGTTTGATTTTGTCATGAGTCATCAATAACTACGAGTTATTTTTCTAAAGAAATTAAGACAATTTTTATTTTTGTTGTTGTTGTAATTAAGGTTTCCTTTATTTTATTCGCAATGTGTATATTTTTTTCCTGTTTTGTTAATGTATTGTTTTGAGTATTGTTGAAATTTTTAAACAATGATTTAAGCAAAACTTATACAACATGAAGAAGTTAAAATATGTATTAACTTAATATTTTCCTTTTATTTTAGAAAGAGAACTTACATCCTATCTCAAAAAAATTTTTCGCCATGCTGCTGTTGAATTAAAAAAATTAAATTGAGGTTTAGCTGCACATTTTAAATTATTCTCTTTCTGAAATAAGAAATTTATTAAGGCATTTACAATACTTTTACTTTTTAAATATATAATTTCTACCGTTTATTTAAATATAAGTTTTACATATTTTTTATAAAGTTTAGTCTTCTCTTTTCGACATTATAAAATCTTGGAACCAAATATAAATTAATGTTAAATTTTACGTTAGGAAACAAAAAATCTATGAGAATTTTGTTCAAAACATAGTCCGTTATGTATTAACTTAATATAAAAATTGAAACTAAATATTTAATGCGATTGTAAGTGTAAAAAAAAAAACTTTTAATGATGTTTAGGTTGAATTAGCACTTTTCTTCTTCCAAGCCATGTTTAAAAAACATAAGGACGGGTACACTTTGACCACCAATTTCACGGTACTCACACATGGCAACCATACCATCGCAGTCCATGGATTCACCAGTGAAGAATTGCAAATCCTTGAAACGGCTCAAGATTTCCTTCATTACCTTGTTCATGTTGTTCTTGAATACGTCGATTTGGCCAGGGTCTCTCTTTTCCAATTCAGCCAACACCTTCTTCATGTAGTCTTTCAAGTACAAGGTGAAGCCTTTCTTGTCACCAAAAGCAAAGCATTCTTGCAAACGGTGGTTGAGGACAACATCAACGCCAGTCTCGACAGCTGAATCAGTACCTTCATCAGCTTCTTCGGCTGAGGGATTGAAACCTTCAATTTTGATGTCACCTTCGCTGCGGCTTACAACTTTGCCATAAACCTCGTAAATTACATCATCAACCAATTTCATTTTGTAGGTATCAGCGAACATTTCATCGCCAGTGATGATATCCTTGTAGATTTTCATGATGCGGAGGTTTTTTCGGTACAAAAATTAAAAAATATATTTCACAAAGTAACACACCGAGAGGACACAAATTGCGGGAACCCAGACACGACGTTTGCCACGCGCTCAATTCAACAGCGAAAAGAAAGAAAGCAGCTACAAAATAATAAATTTTAATGGCTACGTCAAAAGAGTGTTGCCAGCAATTGTAGGTTAAAAAAGTAGTAGATATGCTGCATGTGCTTGCGATTAAATGTGTGAACTAAAGTTACATATTTTCAATTAAGCCTTTAATAATTATTTGATCTTTATTATTAAATGGTTTACAAACCGTTTTTGCTTAGTTTTATTTATATTTTTGAAATTTTTTTGTTTCATACCATTTATAACCAACTGTGAATAATGCTTTACCTTGGCGGCTGTCAAACGGTATTTTTGTAATAGACTCTCAATGTTTGTTGTAAAAGATTATAGTGTTGTATTTAAGAAAAGTTTACAGTCATGGAGAATATATTGTAAAAAATAAAAAAAAATAAAAAGATAAAAAAATTTATAAAACCTTAAGCGTCCTATACACTTCCTGTATAAATGTTCTATTTTTCGCATTGTACAAATATATCCCCAATGTGTATGTGATATTCGAAGGTGGCATAATATATTGGCAACAATCAAAAGACTTGATATTTATTGCACAACGAAAAGAAGTGCAATATTCTGTAAAATATGTTCGTTTTTTGATATCTCGTATAGAATCTGAGATATTTAGCATCGACTCTGGTCTACACCCATATTTTTAGGTTCATTAAACATTATATTGCTACATACGACAATTTTTTGCATATGGAGCAAATTTTGCATACAAACATAACAAAATTATTCTTTACTATTGCTTTGCGCCATTCGCATAATGAACAACGTAGGTCAAAATAAACCGTCACAATTTTCCAATGAAAAAAAAAAAGATATTAAAGATTTGCTAATATTCCTTCCATCTGAAGATAAAGAATATTTCAAAAATTTACTGAGAATTTAAGTAAAAATTATTAACATAGTTTTCAGTTTTCGATATTTTTATATTTATATATAACTATTATAGTTTACTCAAAAATGGCTGTCGTTTTAGACTTAAGTACAAAATCTGTTGTTTATTGTACATTTTTTTTAAATCATAGCAGTAGAACTGTTTTTGTGTTATATTGGTAATAAAATATAAATATTGCAAAATTTAAAAACCATAATATATTTTCTTTCCGTATTTTGTTGCATCTGTAGTTCGGCGCTTATAGGAGAGAGTTTTGTAATTATCATCATTATAAAACATACCAACCTGTCCTTATATATCTCTATTAACTATCAACTTCATTGTTTTTGCCAACGACTTAGTTTGCTCCTTGCTTACTTTGCACTACCACTTATCTACAACAGAAATATAATATAACATAAGAAAATTAAACTAAATATCTGCATTAATTTAAATTTTACTCGATTTCGATATGTATTTCAGAACATGGCCTTATTTTTAATTTTGTTAACTGTGAACACTGGGTGATCGGTAAAATGATGATAATAATTAAAATAATGTTGGTGCCTTCGATTCTAATCCAAACGTTGGGTGAGAGATTTTAGCTCCTCAATTTGAAAAAAATCTTTTAAAAATTCCTTACGAAAATTTGGTATTTTAGTAAAAAATACTAGTTTTAAATCCTGAGAAATAATACTATTAAAATTCAACTTGAATTTTTTTAAAAAATTTTAGTTACGAAGATATGAATTCAGATTTTCAGTTAAACCTAGTGTTTTTGTCCCGGGATCCCGCACAGTTTTTGGGAAAAAAAATCCCGGGAAATTTGTGCGGGAATTCCCGGGATTTTTTAAATTTAATTATGACAACTTTACTGCTGATATAATAGAAAATAAATTGGTGTTAAGTCAAAAAACGGATTTGATTTTTTGATTGGCTTTAAGTCATTTTTTCTCTTGTTTGGTTTTAATCACTTTATTCTGGGACAACTGCTTCTAATCGTTTTCATCTCATCTTTGGAAAAAAAGTCTATGAAATACACCAAATAAATATTTTTCAATTTAACATAATGAAAAAGTACAGTTTCTGACTTACGACAGTTTTACCAAACGTCAAAGAGATGCCAATTCATATCCGATAAGTAAGGCAATGTTTAATGCTCTGAAGTTTCAAAAGAATAAGATTAAATATGTAAAGGATTTTTAATTTGTTTAAAGACCCACATTTATTTTGTAAAAACGAAAAAAGTTGTTCCCACTTGAAAAAATTCGATTCGAAGAAAATAATTTTTTTGAAAAAGCAATGACAAGTGGAAGTGCTAAGAAAACTGAAAGTGCCTAGAGATTATATAATGTCCTTTGACTATTAAGGCAAGCATCCGTAGAAAGGAAACGTGTTTTCTCATTGAAATCTTGTTGATAAAAATTAAAAAAAGGCTTTCAAATGATTCTGTAAATGCTTATTCAGAACTTAAATACTATTTAAAAAGAAATATTTTTTAATAATTTAACTTTTTTGTGTTTTATATAAATGCTGTTGTCTTTGAATTAATTCTGTGGCAATAAGTGTTTAAGTCCATTCGTTTAGTTTTATAAGAGGACAATTTAAAACTTTAAAGGTGGCTTTTGGAAATTTACTTCGATTTTAATACAATCACCAGTTCTCTGCAGTTATAGTTTTATAATTTTTTATTCCTAAACACTCCTAATGTCACAGATCGGAAGTTTTTATTATTTCAAATGTTATTGCACATTGAAAAAAAAACCAAAAAGTCATTTTGCTATAACTTCCTCAAAAATCCTACAACATAATTGAAATTTTGAACATATGTACTTTTGAACATGGAAATATTAAGGTGCCATCAAGCACCTTTTCCTATTTGCCACAGAAATAAAAAAAAGTTGAATGCATTTAAAAATTTATTTAAATGATCTAAGACAATGTTATTTGTTCAAATAAATTTAATTGAATAATATTTTGCATCGATTTGTATTGAGCGGGATTTCCGGGGATCCCGGGAAATTGAAAAATAATCCCGCTTTCCCGGGAAATGAAAAAGTCCGGGAAAAGAAAAAAATTCTAGTTAAAAATAAAATATTATCAAAATTTAGTTTTAGTAATTAGTACTAATAAAAACAACGTTATAAGAAGAATATATTATTTATTATATGTACCAAAATTCAAATTAGTACTTATTAAATTAAAATTGTAATATTGATTATGATACGAGTATATATTAGAAGTATAATAATGTTCAAATTTTCAAAACCCCACTAAATACCTATAATTTTGTTAAAATAAATTTAATTTTCTCCATTTTAAACTACAAATTCTTTTTTTCTTTATTTAAATCAATTTTAGTTTATAGCGGCAGTTGTTAATTTAACATTATTCAGGATACACATTACAGAACTTGTGTAAAAATTTTGCCCAAATTTTTGATTGTGTGATAAGGCTCAGTTAGTCTTTACTTTCTGTTTCTGTTCTGTTCCGTGCCGTTCTGTTACGAAATTGTAATAGTTACTTTTTCTGTAGCAACTTATCAGCCATTTATGACAAACTTATTAGTTTTGCACCGTAGATTGTTTTATTTCAATAACTTTAATGCACATAAATTTGAAGAAATTAAATTTTATGAATTCTTAAAATCAAATTAGAATTTATTTCAATATAAATATGTATTTTTTATTATTTATTTTGCTGTCACTTACAATTACTTAACAAGTTTTTGATTTTAACAAACTGAACCGCAACAGAACAGAAAAACTAATCAATTTCACAGGTTTTTTATTAACAAAAACAAATCGGCTGATTCGTAACAGAACAGAAAGTAAAGACTAACTGAGCCTATAATGTGGTTCTTTGTAAAATGTTCTATTATTAGCCAAGGAAAATTGCACGTTTACTTGACAAATTTGTATTCTTGAATGCCGGTCTTAGCATTCAACATGGGTAATAGTTAGGCCAGTAAGATTCTCTATTAAGAGCTAATGATTTTTTAAAAAAAATCAAGTTTTATAGAGTGTACTCCACTGTAGAAACTTAAAACTCAACAAACCATGGTAAAATAACTACAAATAAATTTGAATAGAAAAACCAAGGCCTATCTAATAAGCACAGAATCAAGGCGAATTTACACAAGGTAAACTCATCTCGGTAGCCGTTCATCAGCTGTATCCACGGCGAATTAAAAAAACACTGAAACGTCAAAATATTGTTTTGTTTCTGTACTGAAATTTGACAACAAGAGGTAAAATTTCATAAACAAAATACATGGGGCTTTTTGTAGTTGTAGGGTTGCACTTACCTTGTGTAAATTCGCCTTGCACAGAATAATAAGTCTGCTTACTTCTACAACAATACAAAAAACCAAAAGGCATTTTGCTTGTGTAAAATTCCTCGCCGTTGTCAAAATGTTACTACTACATAGGGAAAACAAAAGGAAAAATGTGTTTTGTGTACATGTATGTGTGGCAAAGAACGTAAACAAAAATATACACGTATAAGGAAAATGTAAACTATTTTTGACATCGTTCAGGAATAAGCAAAATAAACAAAATAAACATCTGGCTTCTTGCGCGACCTATTGGATAGACCTTGAGAAAAACAGTATTACTATGGTGAAATTACTAGAGAGTATTACCATATCAAACTACAAAGTTTAACACCTCATAATAGTAATGCCAAGTTCTTAAAACACGTTTGACATATAACAATAAGAACAAGCTGTGGTAGTAGTATTTTTTGACCAACTTAATTATTTTTGTGGAGTAGAGAAATGTAAGTTTTTATATAATTTCTAAAGCAATAAATATTTTTAATGCTGTTATTTCTAAAACCAGGTATGCCTTAACCCGTTCCCTCGTTCGTTCACCTACCCTGCGCCAGGGCTTACAAATGGTTCAAGCCCAAAGACAGGTAACAATGAAAGTTGTACCTGCTGCCAGTACCATTAAAGAAGAATCTTTTACCGACAAAAATTTACGTTTGGGCCGTGAAATGTCTCCCCACTTGACCATCTACAAACCCCAATTGACCTCTTTGCTGTCATTGACCCATCGTGCCACTGGCATGGTTTTGGGATCAGCCGTCTGGGGTCTTGGTTTAGCCGCGTTGAGCTCACCACAAGATATTGCTAATTATGCAGCTGTAATCGAGGGCTTACATATGAGCACTGGCACCTTGACTGCTTTGAAGTTTTTGATTGCCTATCCCTTGGCCTACCACACCGCTAACGGTATCCGCCATTTGTTATGGGATACTGGTCGTTTCTTGAAGATCAAAGAAGTCTATTCAACTGGTTATGCAATGCTTGGTCTTTCGTTTGTTTTGGCTGGTATTTTAGCTGCTATCTAAGAATTGGTCTGTTTAGTTTAAGACAAACTATTGTCCCGTGCTGTGTTCTATTTCATTGGGGCTCATGACGAAATAAATAAGTTATAAAGTTTTTTTCCATCATGAACAAAAATGTTTTAAATAGTTGGTGTTTATTGTTTGTTATTTAGCAACACGCTAAGCTGTTATGCAATCAGTTGCAAAATTTATATGCACATACCTATGTATACTGAAGCTCTGTGGAACTTTATAGGGGGTTTATTGGAATAATATATTAAGGAATTTACGACCAATCTCACCAAGTTCAGTTACAATTAACTATCAGTTAAAACTGTTAAAACATATTGTTAACTGGAAGTTAAAGTTTTAGTTAATTTTAACTAAACTTGGTGAAATTGGCCGATAGAATTATTATCTAAAAAATTTGAAAAAATTTATTTATTTATTTACAAAGTTTATAATTATAACTAATTATGTACATAAAGAAAGATAAACTTAGATACTAACAACTAAAATCTTTGATCTAATATTTTACTAGTTAAGATGAGATTTTATATATTGCAGTGTCTTTATAGCAATATGACAATTTTCATGTTATGTGGCTCCTTTATTGCAAACTTGACGAAATGCGATTTAAGTTTTCAAAATGTACCTTTATATACTGATTTAATAAAATTAAATTTTGCTATATAAATTTTGCCATAACTTCGGTTCAGTTTAATGTTCTACAAATCAAAATGAAGTGGAATTGAAATCAAACGAGATTTTAACTTCAGATATTTACAAAACTACTGTGGTTTTTCCTGTTTTAAAGAGCTGGGCCCTGTTTCTCAAAATTACAAGTTACAAATCTACAAGTAAAATATATTTGAAACAAAAACAAAAATTGTTGCTTTTTTTTATCGCAGGAATTAAAGAATGCTGTAACTGACAAAACATGAAATGCTCACCAGAGCCAAAAAACCTGTATGAAAGAAAGTAGAAAAAATTCATATCACAAAAACTATACAACTTAGGAACATGATTTTAAAAACGTATTTTTATTTTTTCTCGCTTTATATCGTCGTCCGAAAGTTTAAGTGCTCTATACGCCATTTTGACGATTTTGAGTTAAGGATGCCACCTTAGGTTTTCGACCTCAAATTTTTCAAATCTGCAATCCGCTTTCGGCTATCTCGTCAGGTGGCTGAGATAAATCGTGTCCATTTTGCTCTATATCCTTCAAAACAAAAATGTTTTCTGAAATTTTGCAATATATGCCATTTAGTGGCGTATAGAGCAAAATTTCAATACAAAACATAGAAATTGATTGCTGATGGTCATTTTGCTCTACGTGGAGTTAGTATTGTATAATGCAAATAATTTTTAGTATATTTTCTATAAAAAAGAATTATTAAGAATATATTTTCTCTTACTCTTAATTTATCTTTATAAAAACAGACGTCAGCATTAAAATTGCTGGCGGCTTAGACCTTGATTAAATTATTGACCGACAATAAGAAAGTTTTATGTTTTTTTAAACTATGGGATCTAAGGTAAATTATGGACCGTATATCACAAAATTAATAACATTTTTTCGGGCCATGTGAAAGTTGGAAGAAATTTTACCACAATAAATATATCTGCGAAGGTTTTAGGCGTATTTAATTAATTTACCAGAGTGGGCTCCTATCGAGTAGTTTTTTCAGAAAAAATGTCTGAACCTTAAAAATCGTTTATCTCAAAATTCATTTTTTGCACGTAGAGCACTTAAACTTTCGGACGACGATATATTGGCTGTAAACATTTCCTCTCAAGTATATTATTCCCGGTGATCCTGAGGCTTACAGCAAGCGTATTTTTTTTTTGCGTAAGTGAATTTTTTTTCGTCATACAAATATGGGACGCAGTATTTTTTTCTGTTAAAAATGATACAAAAAAACGTATTTTCGATTTTTTGTCAGTTAAAACGTTCTTTAATTCTTGCGACGATATACGGGTGTGTTCTAGAATCCGAATCCACTTGAAAAGTGGGTTACTTCAGCATTTTTTTGTTTATTTTTAACAAGAAAAAAATTTTGTCCTTAGTTTAAAATGTTCTTTATCCAACTTAATTAAAAATATATCGTTATCTTAAACGAAAAAATGATTTTGATGTATATGTAATACGGGAATGTTCTGACAATTGAAAAATGCTTAACATTGTCGATTTTGACTTGAAATTGTATAATAGGTGTACTGTTAATCGCGATCGCGAGAAGTTTGCTTCAATCCGCAAAAGTATGCTCGAGGACACTTTTGGAAGCTATAAGCAAACGGCACGAGTTTCAGAACATCATAAAATAAATCTGGCGTTTTGCGATTTCAAATCGTGCCGATAGCTAATTTTTAGCGCTTTTTATTTTATTTGTTTTTTTTAACGATTTATAATAAATTGTATACTTTGCTATCATGACGCTCTAATCAATTTTTCGCGTATTTCCGCTTATTTATCAATTTTTACCGAATTCCTTATAGTTTAAGGGACTTTTAATCAATTTTATGGCTTGTAATTTGTTTGCGTATGACTATCTTCTAAAAACAACATTTTACAAGAATATGATATATGGCAATATTTTAGCTCTTCTAGTCAACAACATAAGCCTCCAAAAAAGTTTTTTGCTAAGACTAATATCTTAGAAAATAATTAAGAAAATAACAACAAAATACCAAACATTTTATATACGTTTTATATATATAAAAAGGCGATTTAATGTCAAGTGACACAATATTGAAATCGATGTCTTCCGATTTGTATGAAATTTACACCAAGGTTAGTCCTATTAGATAGTAGTTTACACACAAATTTTCAACAAGATCGGTCAAAATGTTTCAGAGGTAGAGGGGGTCAAAGGTTGCCATACAGGTGTTCTTTCTCATCCATGTAATTTATTACCTATTGGTGTTAGCAAAATTTGTCCCAAGTAGCTTAGATCAGAGTACGAAAACAAACAAAACGAAACGTTTGCTTTCGTTTTGTTTTGTTCTTTGCAGTGAGTAAAACAAAAACCAAACCAAAACAATGAGAATGATTGTGCCATTTTGTTTTGTATTATTTTTGCTCGTGAGCGCAAATTGTACATTAATATAAAAGTACACAGCTGGAAAAGAAAAGAGTAAGAACAATATTGAAACATTCAGAGTAAAAACGTTTGACAAACGTTTGGTAATTGATTTACTCATTATAATATTTAGTCATATATATATATAACTATTATTTCTAAGTGAAATAAAAAGAGAGGTAGGTTTTTTTTGTTTTTATTAATGCTTTTTTGACTTCTATAGTAATTAAAAAAAAAACAAATTAAATTAAATAAAAAGTAATTCAAAGAAAAAAGAAAAAAAAATAAATTTAAAAAAAAGACGAGGCATTGTGGATTTTACTCTTGTTATGCCACTACAAAAACCAAGCAAGAACTAAATCAATTACTCAAAACAAAACGTTTCTCTATCTGTTTTGTACTCAGATGTACGATTGTAACGGTAAATTAAATAATGCAGATGAGTGGAAAGCCAATTGTTTCGTTTTCTCTCTTTGACACTTGAAAAGTTTTTGTTTTGGTTTTGCTCATGTACAATACAATTTAAAAATTTTCAATAGTTTTGTACATTTTGCAAACGTTTGCGAAATGTTTTGTTTGTTTTCATACTCTGGCTTAGATAGCTATTTAATCAATCTTTTTTAAAAATATTTTTTTGTTTTTTTTAAAAAATTTTTTAATATTTTTTTTTAAATTTAAAACTTTTTTTTTATTTTTTTTAGCCAATTGTTAAATTTAAAAAAAAAAATTAAAAAAATTTTTTAAAAAAACAAAAACAATTTTTTTAAAAAGTTTGATCAAAAAGCTATCTAAGCTACTTGGGACAAATTTTGCTTACACCAATAGGTAATTAGTTACATGGATGAGAAAGAACACCTGTATGGCCAAAATGTCAAACTTTGACCCCCTCTAACTCAGAAACTTTTTGACCGATCTTGTTGAAAATTTGTGTCTAAGCTACTATCTAACAGTACTAAAATTAAATGTAAATTTCATTTAAATCGAAAGACATCTATTTCAAAATTGGGTCACTTGACATTAAATCCACCTTTTATATATATAAAATGTATATAAAATGTTTGGTATTTTGTTTTTATTTTCTTAATTATTTTCTAAAATATTGATTTTAGCAAAAAACTTTCTTAGAGGCTTATGTTGTTGACAAGAAGAGCTAAAATATTGTCATATATCATATTCTTGTAAAATGTTGTTTTTAGAAAATAGTCATACGCAAACAAATTACATTTGAATAAATGGCTTGATGGCAAACTTTGTGGGACGGACGCCCCCCCCAAAACACAACTTATCGCTACGAAATTTTTTTGTATTTTTTTTTTACATAAAACTGAACCGATTTAGGGGGGGGGGAGAATATAAGAAATCAAAATAAAAAAAATAACGGCCACCCTAATGTACATATTAAAAATTTTCGCTATTTTTGCAAATTTTTTTTGTTATTTTCCGACATTTTGTTTTTTTAACCCATTTAGCGATTTTAAATAAATTTAGTGTTTGTTTAAAAGTTTGCAATTTTTCGAATTTTAGCCATGTTCGCAATAGAATTGATTTTTTCCTATGATTCTTTACAGCTTTCAAAATTTTTAAGAAATATTACCCTTTGCTATCATGCGGTTAGAAAATAAGCGATCTTTAGTTCAACTAAAGTTTTTTCGAACAAGAACTTCGAATACACAAAAACATGCGAATTTAAGGACACCAATTTATGAATTATATAATATATAATAAATTTATGAATTATAAATAAAATATATAGTAAAAAGTTTTAATGTAATTTCGTTCTATTCGACTTAAAATCATAACGTACAATTTCGTTAAGATCGGGCCATAATTTACCATAGGCCCCATATAAAGCCAGGGGCCTGATTCTGTCAGTCGTGATCGAGTACTTTCTCGATTTAATATCTAGTTATTTAATATCTAATTATTTCAGTCAATACTGAACGAATCGGAATTATTTTTTCAGTGTTGTAAAGCCTTAATTTGAGTTTCACAATTCTGAAAAAATAATTTCGATTCGTTCAGTAACGAATATGCGTTATACGCGCACTTTTATGATGGTGTGTTTTCCCTATATAAAATGTATTTTTTTCCTTATGAAAATTACATCTAGAAAATTTACAGCCGTATTTATAACAAAAAGTTAGCCACAGTTTGTACACTACGTACAACGAGCTGCTAACTAGAATACCGATTAAGCCTAGCAGCTTGTAAGCACAGAGTTTATTTATAACAAGCTTTTGTCCATCTGCTAACTAAAAAAAAATCAACTCTGAATTTTAATGATGCCACATTATATTACTGAAAAATGCAACACGTTTGAATTAATCATCGCTGGTTTTGTCATTTTTTTGTAAATTTTTTTTGTTTTTTCCTCCACATATAACAAATTTAAAAAGTTTTTAAAATAATATAAAATAAAAAAAGAATGAAACATAAAATAAAACAGTAATTAAAATAAAACCAACCAAATTGTTTAACATTAAACAGCTGTTTCTTACAAGTTGGCAAACGTTTGGCAGCTGGTTAAAAAGAGTTTAGCAAATCGTTAGCCAGAGTTTGGTAAGTGTATTATAAATAAACTTTGTGCTAACTTCATGCCAAATTTCCATTATAAATACGGCTGTTAATACGAAGACGTACATAAACGTATGTTATTGTATTGTCCAGCAACGCGGGCAGAGTATTTAGTATTACTTTATAATTATTTAAGTTGTTTGAAAAGATTCCGATCTTTTGTTTTTGAATTTTTTTTGTCAAAATAATTTACAAATTTAATAATGAACAATATGTAACTCTGTGTTATTGTGAGACTCATGGTACAACTACACAAGGTATACTCGTTGGCCCATATGTTTGTCAGCTGTTTACCCCAGTTAAGCCCCAATTGTCAAATTTCGTGTATATGAGCCAAAATTTGTACATGTGTGCGTTAAGCTTCTTACAGACGATGGACAGATCTTACAATATTGGTAAGCAGCGTTGGTTAAATTACATTAAAATTGGCTAAAATGTCTTACAACTGTGTGCACATTGTAAGCTCATTTGTATTTGCAGAAGTGCAAAGTTATTGCATCTGACAATCGCACCATTGTCAGAAAAATATTGCTGTTGGCAACGCCTGCTTACAATATTTTAAGATCTGACCATCGTCTGTACGAAGCTTTAAGGTAGAAGTTTATAAAACACGCGCTTTATCGCTAAAAACTTTAGCGCGTGAATAATTGCAAGTTACACAACGCGCGTTACAAAAGCCATTCCTGTCAGCTGTTTTTTATTTGTTTACTTATTTGTACATTGAAAACGGATTCGAAAATATATCAAGATTTTTTTATTTCATTGCATTTATTCTTTTTATATATATGTATATTGTATGTTTTTTAAGCTCTTCAATAAGTTTTTCTTCCATGATTCACAAATTTGTTAAATAATTCTTTTTACTGTCAGCTGATTACTTGTCAAAAATACACAAAGCGTTAAAAAAGTCAAAGTTAACCAACTTGCATGTATGTAGCTTGTTTTATGAAAATACACTAGTTTAACTTTTTTTTGACAGAAGTCTACAGAGCGCGCGCGCACTAACGCGTGTTATGTACTTCTACCTTTATTGTTTTTGTTTTATATGAAGACAATTTTGACAAGTCGGTTATTTTTGTAGAGCAGCATGTCTACACTCCCAAATGAGTCTACCTTGTGTTAATATAGCTTGGTAAGACTTTTGTCTTGTTACACAGATTAACTTAAATTAATAAATAAATACATAAATAAAAATAGGAGTTTCCTCCGAATTAATCGATCGACCTTAATCGTTGACTAGAAAGCCAAAAACTTTCAGAGTCTGTCCCTGAGTATT
The DNA here is from genome assembly GCA_963931875.1 of Pollenia griseotomentosa. NCBI lineage: Eukaryota > Metazoa > Arthropoda > Insecta > Diptera > Polleniidae > Pollenia > Pollenia griseotomentosa. The sequence continues at coordinate 211,173,705 of OZ007560.1, forward strand.
ACGGTCTCCACCAGGAACCAATCTGAGTTTTAAATGTAATTCATCAGAGTTATACAAACATACATACATATAAGGTACTCAACTAAGTCAAACCCGAGTATTATTTGGTTCTCCATCTGGATTGCTCTTAAAAGATAATGACAATGACGCATTTTTACGAATGAAGTTTTAGGTAAAGGGTACGGGCGAATATAATATTCGTACTGTTTACATGTATACATGCATACATACATATGTAAGTTGTTCTAATTAATTTATCTCTATCCTTTTTCCTGATATCAATTTAGAAACAAAAAAGAAAAACAATTTAAATTTATTACAAAATTCATTGTACATGAGATGGCTGCAAATTATTGTCTGTAGTCTGGTCTATTGTTCTCTCACCTGCAAATAACTTTCAAATATAAATCAAGACAAACAATAAATAAATAAATAGTGAAAGATTTTCTATACTCTATTATCTAAAAAATTTTGTAAAATTATTTTGAATTCAAGTCCGAACATAAACATACATACATATGTATATGCATATCGTTGGTGTCATGAAAAGAGACCCTAAAGCTTCGTATAGACGATGGTCAAATCTTACAATATTGTAAGCAGGCGTTGCCAACAGCAATATTTTTCTTACAATGATGCGATTGTCAGATGGAATGATTTTGCACTTCTGCAAATACAAATGAGCTTACAATGTTCACACAGTTGTAAGACATTTTAGCCAATTTTAATGCAATTTAAGCAAAGCTGCTTACCAATATTGTAAGATCTGACCATCGTCTGTACGAAGCTTAAGTTACAAAATTGCAACTTTATAGGAGAAGGTAAAAACATAATAGAAACTGTGCGGATCATAATGTAAAACTGCTAGCAAAGGGTCTTTTTTAAGACGTACATACGAATAGAACTTCCGGTATGGATAAATGTAAGGCTAAATTGTTTGGTGACTTTTTTCAGTATACTTCGACAAATCAACATGCGAAGACACCAGAACAACGTTTTAAAATCGTAGAAATTTATTTCCAAAACTCGCGCTATGTTCGCAAGCTTATAGAGCACTTCGTTAAGTTTACGGTGCACATAATCGTCCATCGAAGCAGCTAATACGCAATGTTATGGATCGATTCATGACCACATTCACCCTTTTGGATAATATTAATCCAAATCAAGCCCGTACCGTGCAAGCAGAAAAAGCCAACGCCCTCGTAGACGTTAGTGTGATAGAGGACTCGAATTTATCTTGGTCTCCGCTACTAGAAAAATTTCGAGGAAAGATCTTTGCCTACATCCATATAGGATCCAACTGTATTAATTGCGTCAAGTGTTCGGTGAATGAGCTTTAAGCCTTACTTGGAATTTGAACCAGATTTTTATCGTCAAATCATCTCTCCAATTAGGCTTATCCTCATGAGATTCTTGAGACTCCATTACATTCCGAAAAAACTACTTTTTTGTGGGGTTTACATAACGAAGGGGTCAAGGCGATATCCTCTAAATAAAAATACTCTTCGATCGTCCAGGAGTGTAAGGACTGAATAGATAGACTTGGTACCAACAGAAGGGTACACGTCTACTGGGTTCGCGACCACCAGGGTGTAGAAGGTAACGAAGTGGCAGACGAATGGCGAGACGGGGGGTACAATTACCGTACAACAGAGTGATTGACATTCCAGTTCCAATTCGTAATATTAAGATGGATACGGAATCTACTATACGGAAGAAATCTGTAGCGGTTTGGGGAAACACCGAAAGGTGCAGGGTTTCCAGGGTTATGTGGGGGTCCAAAATCGACTAAAATTCTTCTTTCGCTACCGAGAGGAGACTGTATGCTTCTGGTAGGCTCTATAAAGGGTCACTGTTGGACGGCAGTACACGGGCAGTATAATGGCGGGGCGGATAGCATATTATACATTGTCATTTTTTTGATGTATAAAATATTGTGTGCTTATGGGAAGCACAGCTGAGTGCTACCGGACGCGTCACAGGTTGCGGATAGTGGTACGTTCCGCAGATATGTGGAGTAGCTGCCATTGGCAGTAGCGGACAGTCAGCGGTTACAAGGGGAGAGTCTCGGAGGGTCTTTCGAGCTCCCACCAAATCCCGAGTTTGCCTGTGATCCTTGTAACGTCGTGGCGAGCAATTGGCGCCAACCAACAAAACCAATAACATAACCGATCATGGGCGGTATAACCCTAGCATGCCTGGATGTGATGTTGACAGCCCCAACACCAGGATCGGATGTTTTGGCCCAATCAGTCATTCATCTTAAAAAAAAACCTGATTACCGAAACCGTATGTTTAGCGGCCCTATGCTCCTTGCAGGAGTAAAAGGAACAAATATATATATAATGAGACGGTGGAACACATACTCTGCCACTGTCCGGCACTCATACGCTCTAGCCCTTTCAGACCCGACGCCAAACTACTTGGAGTTTTTTCATAATTTTTGGAATATATGATCTCTATATCGTATGAAAATAATGTTTAGGTATTACCATTTTTATATCCTTCAAGGATTTTCAGGACACGCACAATTGATGCATTTCGTTAAAACTATTAGCTAAAACGCATTTTTATTGCATTTAATGATTTAATTTGGTTTGAAACATTTAAATTTATAATTTTTTTCAGTTAAAACATGCCCACTTCCAAACTTGTTAACGATTTTCACTTTTGTAATTGAAAACACAACTTACTTCTGCGGCTCACTATGAAAAAACTGAAATGTGGCGCAAGAATTTCGCAATAATTCAAGTAACGTTAAAGCGAACAGCGGACTACTGTGAGAAACAAACATAAAGAACAATCAGCAGCGCATTCGACATTGGTCAAATAGAAGCGAAAATATTGAGCCCGAACCTCACCCGAACAATCGATGCATCACGGTCTGAAAGGGCTAGAGCGTACTATCTGAAAGATCACTATTCCAAGATTTAGGGGAAATCTCTAGGATTGGACTATTGAGACTCCTAGCATTCGCCAAGAGGGTGTGGAGTACTCTGGGTATCATCACATCGAACTTACCCTTTCAAATAGGGGCTATCGTATAATGTGGTAACGCCAGAGACCAACACGGTCTATGCGGGGTCTTTATGACCGGCCAAATAACCTAACCTTACCTTTCTACATGAGACCAACGATATGAGACTGCATATACGTGTGCTCTAAGAAATCCTTTGTACAAACATACATATCTGCACTTAGAGAAAATTCGTTCGTTTAAATAATAAAGGGTGTTTTTTTAAGCTAGATAGAACTTTAAATTGTAAAAAGTAACACAAAAAATTAAATTTTGATGAAATATTTTTTTTTATCGTTTCAGTATACTCTGACAAATCATCATGAATAGACTCACGCTTGAACAACGCTACGAAATTATCCAAATTTACTTTGAAAATCAGTCGTCGATTCGCGCAACTTATAGACGACTTCGTCATTTTTATTGCGTACATAATTGTCCATCTGAACAAGCCATTCGTCGAACTGTGGATAGATTTCGTGCCACATACTCTCTAGAGGATGCAATAACAGACCCTTCAGACTCCATTACATCCAGAAAAATGCACCGTTTGGTGCGGTTTTCACGCTGGTGGCATCATCGGACCTTATTTCTTCAAAAATGAGGCCGGAGCTCGCGTTACGGTCAATGAAGATCGTTACCGCACCATGATCAATGATTTTTTGTTTGAAAATATGGATGACATTGATCCGGAGGAGATGTGGTTTCAACATGATGGCGCTACGTGCCATACGGCGAACGCAACAATCGACTTATTGAAATCAAAATTTGGCGATAAGTTGATTTCGAGAAATGGACCTGTCAATTGGCCTCCAAGGTCGTGCGATTTGACACCTCTCGATTATTTCCTGTGGGGCTACGTGAAGTCACTGGTTTATGCTGATAAACCAGCAACAATTGACGCCTTGGAGGCCAGCATTGTTCGTGTTATTCGTGACATACGGCCAGCAGTGCTCGAAAAAGTGGCCCAAAATTGGACGTCCAGAATGCGCTTCGTCAAGAACAGCCGCGGTGCCCATATGCCCGAAATCATTTTAAAATGTTAATGTCACGTATTGATCTTTCGAATAAAAAAAAATTTTGATTACAATTTAATTTTTTGTGTTATTTTTTACAATTTCAAGTTCTACCGGGCTTAAAAAAACACCCTTTAAAACGTTTTTTTAATAATACTGCATTGAGTTTATGAAATTTTTAGTAATTTCAATAAACTAAACTGTTTTTGAGTTACGCGAATATATGTTGTGCAACCTCCTCCATTTTCGAAATAACGGTATATCTCAAAAACAATACCTAACCTAAAAAAACGGTGGGCACCATTGGAATCAGCGTACCCGAATTATGCTAAAACGCCATGTGCCCGGCTTGTATAATTTTGCAACTAGCACAGTGTTATTAAAAACCATTAAAACTGTAAAGAATCCGAAAGCTTATAGGAAAAATTGCTTCTATCGGGAACATGGCTAAAATTATTTGTCGTTATTTGCTCTTACAATTTTTTTGTAATATGTATCAAATAAATGTTTGCTCAAATATTACTAAAATGTTTGATTTTTTGTGATCACACTATGTTCACATTGGACAAATATTTGTTTTCCGGTAAATACATTTATTTGCTCAAAATCAGCTGTTATTTTATTTGACATATTTTCACACTGCCTTATTTGATCTGTCTGAACGTAATTTTAGTAACATGAACGAAAACGTTTAACGTATTTAATGAAACATTCTTTATTAAGAAAACGTGTATTTTGTTGTTTTAAATAAAAATACTTTCGTATATATCGCGACCTAAGGACAACGTGGTTCTATCTTACATGTAGTTTAGGTGCAATTAGAACCTTGTTTTCGCGATATATATAATCATATAAATAATGAAGCTTTTTTTATAAAGAATATTTTTGTTTTACTTTTCGTGTTTTTAAAAAGGGGGAAATTTCGTATATTATATGAAACATAATCATAAACCTAATGACATCGTTTCATAAGCTTTTAATTAAAAATTTTTATAAAAGTTATGAAACACCGTGATTAAATGAATGTAACAATTTTATTTTATTAATGTAACTAGGTTATTGTATTTAAGCAACTATTTACGAAAAAAAAAATTATTTCATGTAATCAATGAAATATTGCCGTTGCATCGATTAATAATTTCATTTCATCAATTAATGAGTTTCATAATACAGCTTTAAAATCATTTCATACCTTATATGAAGCATAATGAATGTTCTTTATTGAAGAAAATTTTCATTGGTTTCAACGAAAGAAAATGGCGAAATAATAAAAATAACAAGATATTTGAGTCTTAATACAAAAAATTTAGGAACTCTTTAAATAAAAAAATACACAATGCAAAAAATATGTACTATAAAAAAAAGTTTTTGGATAATAGAAACGATATGCGTGCGACTTGGCAAATCATAAACAAGATAATCGGTAAAAAAAACAAGCAATCTTGATGAAATCGTAATAAAAAACTTCAAAAATGATAGCATAAACGTAATTATAAATAACTTTTCTACGAACTTTAACGATAACGTTAAAAAAATAATACACGATTGTAACATTAAAACAAGCAACTATGTATCTTTCTTACACAAACGAGGAAGAAATTTATAATATTCTTACTGCCCTAAACATCAAAAAAGGTGCCGGTGCAGACTGTATTAGACCGAAAGATCTAAAAATTAATGCAAACATATTAACACCTATACTAACAAAACTTATAAACTCAAGCTTAGAAAACGCCGTCGTGCCAAAACTGCTTAAAACGTCAATAATAAGGCCAATATATAAAAACGGAAGTAAATCGGACTACAACAACTATAGAAGTTATAGCCAGAAGACTTAATGAGTATTTACAAAAGTATAATATCATCAATAAAAATCAATTTGGATTCCAAAAAGGAAAAAACATTAACAAACTTCTTGGAAATTTCTTAAACCACATCAACAAATGTGTTAGTCAACACATGCACTGCTTAGTTTTGTACATCGACTTTAGTAAAGCATTTGACACATTGTCTCATAGCAAGCTTATACAAATGCTAGAAAGAGTTGGGATAAGAGGAAACACACTAAATTGGTTCAAAAATTATCTTGAATGTAGGACATATCAGGTTAAAATTAATAATAATTTAAGTGATGAAATATCATCTGAATATGGATTACCTCAAGGTTCAAAACTTGGACCGGTTCTTTATATTATTTATGCAAATTTTATGATAAATACGCTACAAGAAAGCACAGCATTCGCGTATGCAGATGATACTGCCATTATCGTTGCTGATAAAAATATTTGTAATGCCACAAGAACATTACAAAAGCAATTTGACATTGCAACAAACTGGTGTCATGACAACGGTCTACTTATTAATGCAACAAAGACGAAAGGAATGCATATTAAGCCACCACATCTAAACAATACATCAATACAAATTAAGTTTCATGACAGAGGATGCTTGCACAATAAAAATAGCACCAACGATACATGTAACACATATATTGAAGTAGTCAACTCTTACAAATACCACGGAGTCTATGTAGATAACAGTTTTAAATGGAACTTGCATGTTGAAAACATTCAGAAAAAGCTAAGAAAATCAGCATATGCACTCTACCACTTAAGTAACTGTGCCAACTACAATGTATTAAGACAGGCTTATTTTTCATTATCGGAGTCTTACATTCGGCATGGTATAGCAGCCTGGGGAATTGCAACATACTGCAGAACTTTACAAAATACCCAGAATCAACTCTTGAAAATTCTCTGGAAAAATCAACGGCTCTCATCAAAAACCACCAGGTATATTACAAACAACATCATCAACTCTATCTATCGTCGCTCAAAACAATCAACACAACAACAATACAAATAGCAACAGTTACAACAACAATAATCAGAACAGTAGCTGCAGCAACAACATAAACAACAACTCAAATCAAATCATCAATACAAACAACAATATTCATAATAATATTGTGGTAAACAACACTCATCAACAGCAACGCTCGAATCAAAATAACATCAACCACAACAGAGTTGCCAACAACAGAAATATCAACAATAGAACAACAAGCAAAACCGGAATTGTCAACACCACCAAGGCTAACAACCTGGCCAAGGATGTCAACGTACTAAACGTGAAAAACTTGTACTACACAACGCTAATAAACGAATTTTTCAACGACACAAGATTTCTTCAGCCAATTGATCCCGTGCACAACACAAGGCGTCGAGCGGAAGGAAGGTTCAAAGTAGGACGCTTTCGCAACGAATATGGAAGGAACACCTTAGCCGTAACGCTGCCTACAATTTTCAACACTATACCAACACAAACTTTAAATCTTAAAAACAAATAGACCAGAAACAAAAAAAAAACATTGCATAAGTTTGCAATAAAAAAAAAACAAATGAATTAAAAACAATACTTTAAATTCCTGCAGACAAGCGATAAGGCTTAGCGGGTATAGCATTAATTATTAAGTAAAATATTTATTGATTAATAAAAATGAAAAAAAAAAAAAAATAATAATGACGAAATTCATGTCTGGAATAAAGCTTTTTCTTTAAGTGTATGTACATGTACTATATACATATCGCACGTAATCAACAAGACGGTATTAACTCAAAATTTAAAAATTTAGAGTTGAAGCAAAACTATTATTGTTTTTAATTTTTAAACCAACCTTTTCATTACCAAAAATTAACAAAATATTTTTTCAGCGGCAGATATAAATATTACGTGTCGATTTCTTCCAAAATGTGAAAAATAAAAATTTTGAGTTAATACCCTTTTCTTGATCAAGTGCGATATGTATGTATATTCTCAATAATTTGAATATTTCTTGTAATAAAAAATAACATTTCTCCATTGTGTGTGTTTTTGAGTTTCAATAAAAGATTTTGATGTAATTTTAATATAAAAGAATGAATGAAAAAATAAATGAATTTTGTTGGTTGATATAAAATGAATAGGACGTGAAATCATAGAAATGTAGTCTACAGAAATTTTTTATTACGTAAATTCTTTGTAGAATGAAAAACAAAATTTACAATTCAATTGTGGTAGGTAATTGTCAATATCATGTGTTTGAGTTTAATAAAGAAAAAAATAACAAAAATTAGTTTTGGTACACTGAAAGAATTTTCTTCAGAATACCAATGAATTTTGACATTAATCCCATAAAAATTGCATTAAAAAGGAACCTATGTAGCGCTTCGTTGGATCAATGAAACCTGTTTCATTAAAATGTATTTAATGAAACATTACATTAGATCTTTGAATGTTATTCATTGGATGAATACTTTCAAAAAAAGTAAAAAAAAATTTTTTTTTAAATTTTTTTTTTTTAATCAAAGTTAATTCTTTATTCAACTTTTTTTTTTTAACCAGAGTCGCTGGTGGGAATCGATCCCGCAACCTCGGCGCTGATAGACTTTTTTTTTAATTTTTTTTGTTTAATTTTTTTGATTTTTTTTTTTTTTTTAATGAAAGTTGTTCTTATTCAACTTTTTTTTTTTTTAACCAGAGTCGCTTGGCGGGAATCGATCCCGCAACCTCGGCGCTGATAGACTAGCTCACTACCAGCTAGCCTATAGGGGCAGTGTAGTTTTTGAATAAAAAAAACTATGTTTTTTGCCATTGCTAAATTAAGAGCGTAACAATGAGATTAAATTGTCTTAACATAACAACAATAACAACGTTGATTTTTTTTGCTAACGCATAATAAAAAAAGACGACATAAAGAGAGAACAAGCTTTTTCGTATACGTCATTTGGTTGACAACAGTTTAAAATAAGGGTGTGTTTTTTTTAAAGGAGAACATTTATTTGTTCATTACTTAGTACATATTATATGTATTTAGGTATGTATCATTACTATAATGACATTTTTCATTGTCATAATGAAAATTTAAATTTATGAAGGCATGCTTTTTCGAAATATGTTTATACTTTTAATTATTGAGACTATAGAGTTATTTGAATGTTAAAAATATTTTTTTTTCAATTATTAAAATATGTTGCTTTTATAAAAAAATTTTTGATTTCATAAATTTAATGGCATATTAAATTAGATGTATTAAATAATTTTATCTTACATTTTTTAATTAACAATTAAACATATTTTTAAGGAAACTATAATTTTGTATTAACTTATGAATATAGTTATGTTTGTATATTGTTTTTTATGTTCTCAATTAAAATTTTTTGTTTAACTTGGGCAAACTTTAGTTTTCATTTATCCAATGAAAATTTTTAACGTAATTACGAAATCCAATGAATCGATCTTAACAAAAATACTTCATTATAACTACGAAATTCCATTTGGACAATGAAAATTTTCATTTAACCAGTGAATTTTTTTTTATGAAAACGATTCATTAAATATATGAAGCATTTTTCTTTCAGTGTAGTCTTTGCGAAAGGCGAAATATACCATAGGTATGCATGAATGTTTTCATAAATATTCGAACTAAGAAAATTATGTAGTACAGTTGTATGTATGTGTGCATAGGTGCATATATACATATGTATGTAGGCATATCTAGAAATAAAGATACTCGTATCTTTATACAAGGTACTTATATTTATTTGAATCTGAAGTGCATTTGTTTTCAGGCAAATTGCATACATATCGCTCCTTTATTGCAACATAGTCCTATCTCAAAAAAATCAAACTTGGCAAAATGTGATAAAAGTTTTCAAAATGTACCTTTAAACACAGTTTTAATAAAATATATTTTGCTATAACTTCGGTTCAGTGTAAGATATAATACTGATTTTGGTTTTACATTTAAAGAAGGTATAAAGGAATACTTTTGCTTAAGTAACTTGTAATTTTTGATTTTTTGAGATATGACTATGTTGCAATAAAGGAGCGATATGTATGTAGTTAGTTTTTGGTTTGATATCAAAGACTATACTTACATATAGATTTATATTTATAATTTTATGGATTTTTAATCAATTGTTTATTGAATTTTTATTTTAACAGAATGTTTATTTGGCAAAAAGAAAAAAGTAAATATCGAAATCTTGTAAATTGAATAGTTATCATAAACTTGCATTTACTTTAACTAAGTACACTGTTTCTAATAGAAATTGAATTCAAATACAAACTTAAATGTTCAGAAACAAAAGTATTTAGTTTTGTATTAAGACAAAGAAAAATTGCATTCAGTTAGTCCAACTGATATTAATAACCAGGTTTTATTTACATAATATATATTATATTATATTATATAATATATATTATATTATATTCAAGTATGCATGTAAAAAAGTAAAAAAAATTAAAAATAAAACAAGTAAGAAAGTATAGTCGGTCAAGCCTGCCATATGATACCCTACACCACAGTATGTAAGAACAATCTTTTGCAAGTGTAGCTATTTGGGACCTAGTTTTGAAAAATGCATAGTTCATGTGGCTATATGAATAGGGATCTATCTAAGTTTTAAGTTTCAATAAAATCGGTTTAATAGTTTCTGAGACATGAAACTGGCTTCAAACTTTTATGAAAATCAATTTTAATGTTTCTTAAGCAAAATGTTTTCTTTAGTTTCAGCTCAAATCGAATAGTTTGAGGTACATTCTGACCATAAAAGAGAAGTGCGAGTTGAATAAAAAATCATTTGTACCTGACTGTCTCTATTTTGCTTCAGAAAATGACGAAAAAATGTTTCCGGAATGAAACCATTCTTGTTTTAATGAACGGAATGGGAGTTCTGTCTGTCCTTCTGTGCATCAGTCCGTCTGTTGAAAACACGCTTACTTCCGAAAAACTAAAATGAAAAGAAACATGTTGGTTTCGAAATTTTCTAGTTATCCTTAGCAGTTCGTGATTAAAATCCAGCAAAATTGGTTCAGTAGGATATATATATAGTAGGATATATAATTAAATTTAAAAAAATTACTTGTATATGTTTAAAATTAACAATTAAATTTTGCTTTTCTTACCAAATTTTCAGAGCAAACAATTATACATGGTTAACATATAATATGTTGTGCCAATCAAACATGACTGTAATCAACCATAATATGATTGCGAAGGTCATATAGGAGGCTTATTTAATCAAAATGAATGGTTTCGTTAACAAAAATATGGTTAAAGTAATTTCAATATGATAAACATATTTTTTTTGCGCGTGTGTCTGTATGAAAAATTTAAACCTTAATAAAAGAATACTAATGAAACCCATAGTATAATAAGTATCAGGTATGTTTATTAGTAAGAGTTGCACTATTTTCCCATGTAATGTCAAATGATTTTTTTTGATTTTTGACGCTTGTATTAATTTTTTTCCTTATTTTCTTTTGCTTGAATTTAAAATTGAGAACAAAATTTATATGACAATACCGTGTATTTATTTTACCATGATAAAACCGAAAGTTAAAAATATAACAAGATATATTCAGGTGACAAGCAATTCATTGTGTAGTAAAATTTATATGAAAAGTACTCAAAAAACTGAGTGATTTTCATATAAATTTTTCTTAACAAACAATTGCCTGTCACCTGGAAACAGCACATAACTGAGCTACCTAAACAAGTATATTTAAAATAGAATTTTAATGTTTAAAAAAACGCTTACCGCTTTTATTTAGTTAGCTCAGTTACAAGTGCAAATTTTTCAAAATTACAAAGAAGTAAATAAGTTTTAAATCTACTTACTTTAATATTTAGAATTTTAGATAGATTTAAGAAAGTTTAATATATATTCTCTAAAGCAATTAGTAACTCGTTAAAGTGTTATAAATGGAAAAGAAAATTTTGTATTTTTTTTTTTATGTACACCCAGAGAAAATATATGGTTCGATATGGTCACCGAAAACTCATTCCGTATCTTTGAAGAAAACTCGAATGTTTTATAAACATTTTATTCATACTTATTGCACCACCAAATGGATTAAAAAGGCCAAACAAACTCTAAATCCAAATCCATACAAAACTACTCCTTTTTTCTTTAGAAGTTACCACCACTCAAACGGTATTTCTAAAAAAGATCTGGGGCAACGAACTGGGAAACCTCAATTCGGTTAGGAGAGCCGGTCCATCTAACACCCGGAGACGGTACGGCTAGAAAAGAAAACGCTGGCACTGAAAAGATCTGAATGGAAGAATTTTGTTGTGGCCCTTTGTTCAAGCCTGGAATCATACGAATCAATATACATAAATATATACTATATACGGAAAGAATTATTTACTAAATGCATGATTCTCGTTCAAGCCAAAAATGACTTATTCTTAATATATGTGGCTTGGTTTAAGCAAAATGTTTTTTTATTTAAGAAAATTTTACTAAATACTAAATACTTTTCGATTAAACGATTAATCGATATTAAAAATTAGTACTTGAGTTAATAAACATTCTTTTAAAAATAAAACTTGTCAATGTAGCTCCAAATTGTTGCTTTACTTTCGGGCACTTAGATTTTAAAAGATTCAATATAACTTTGGATTTTTTAAACTTTTCACGGACATTCCATCTCTGCTAAGCTTCTGCAAATAATTTCCTCTGGAGAATCGATCAAAGTATCCTGTTTACAATATTTATACATTGGACCACTTGTAGCCCCTTTGATTTTGTTGGTGGAGAATTTTTTTCAAGTATTATGTTAAAATCACTATGTAAGCGGTAAGTTAGTGAAGTTGTTGAAGAACATTTACGTTAATATATTTTTAGGCACCTGTTACATATAGCATTATTAGATTTATTCTTCGTGCAATATTTTTAAACCAAACTCATTCTAAAGAGAGAAACGCATGAACTACTTTGTTTAAATATACGGTCGTGTTCTGGAAATCGAAATGAAGTGGATTTAAAATCGACAAAATTTTAAAAACGACCCTGTAATGAAAGTTCATAAAAAAAATTCCATTTTATCTACTTAATTCTGTAAGTATCTACTATTTTTGCAAGAACAACACTTAAAACCACGAAAAACTTTGGTCATTTTGTAAAAAGTAATTGAATTTAAGCCTAAGATGTCCTACATGGTCGGGCCAGACAATATTTGACTTTCATAAGCAATATCTTTTTTTGTAGCAAAAGTTTTAAGAAACGAAGGCTATGAATTCTACAAGTAAGTTGTCCTCAATCGAATAAAACACATCATTTGGATCACATTTAGGGCACAAGAACCCACCCGCAAGAAAAAATTCTCTAAGTGCACCTCATGGTCTGGCTGGACCACTGGTATCTTTAAAATACATTACAGAACCAAAATACTAACTCGCAATCCGATTATGCACAAGCGGTACTGTACCCGTCAAGTTCAACTAATTACCGTCCGTTGTGCGTTATTTGCAAAACCACAATCAAAGCTCAGAGAAAAACTCGTTTTTGCTGGGGTAACTGCAACAATGCTATGTGCCTTCAACATTGCAGAGAGACAAAAACGTATATTTGCAATTTTTGTTTAACAAAATAATTTCAATATTTTTCAACTATATTAAAAAAGACAAATTTATTTCAAATTAACACAAAAAAAAGGTACAAAATTTTGTTTAGTTAACTTAATTGGCTAGGGTTTTCAATCGTGATCTGGCCAGACCATAAGATGCACTTAGTGGTATTAAGGCTATAGAATATTGAAGAGTAAAATTATCGTTCGATTTTAATTTCACTTCATTTTGATTTCTAGAAATACCCGATAAATTAATATCTGTGGCATTTTTTTAACTAACTTACATTGAAATATCAAATTTGAATTACATTAATTTTTTTTATATTAAAACTAGTGGCGTCATCTACTGTTTTTGATAGCTACTCTATAACAGGCGCTTAAATTGTCTGTATCTTTTTTTATACCCTTCACCACAGGTGGAAAAAGGTATATATAAGTTTGTCATTCCGTTTGTAATTTCTACAATAGTAGTCTTAGACCATATAAAGTATATATATTCTGGGTCCTTATGAGGAGTGAAGTTGATTTAACGATGTCCGTCCGTCTGACCGTCTAACGTTTGATATGTGTTTTCCGGAGACTCCAGACATGATAGCGGCTAGGTTGTTTTACATTTATGTTACATATAGTTCACCATTTCTTGCTATTGAAATTCAGCAAGATCGGTCCACAAATGGCTGAGATATGACTAAAAAACCACGATCTAATTTTTTCCAAAAATCCCTTGTTGTTGTATTTTAATTACTTTTTTCTGTATATCTGGAGAACGGCAAGAGCCAAAGTTTCCAAGTTAGGTACAAACATTTAGTTTATAAATAGGCGGGATTGGAGAAGTGGGCGTGGTACCTCCCATACAAAAAATATCAAAAATTGTATAAGAATCTGAATTTTTTGACTGTAATATGAACTATGGTTACGCCTTATATATCAAAAGAGCTGAAATTTTTAGTAGAAAATATTTTCTGAAAAACTCGGGAAAATCCGTTCAGATACCAAAAAGTTATGACCGAAATATTAATTTTTTTTTGAAAAATATCCATTTTCGGGAACCATAGATCTTCCCGGGTCCAAGTTTTATAACCAAAATTACTGGCAAATTTCTTCTTTGCATTTGTTTATGTATACTAGCATAATGCTCAATGTGATTTTCGTTATCACCCTTCTTTATTATTTCATCTATTTAACGAAATAATTTTAACAAATAGAAACTAGGAATTTTTGTTTCTTTTTGCTTCTTAAAAACTCGCCAAAAAAGATAAATCTACGGTATGACAACAGTGCCAATACAAAAAGAAACCAAACAAACACACATACATGGTACAAACTATTTTGGTGAATATAGGCCACCTATAAAGGTTTACAACTCAAATATGTAGTTGATTTATTTTTTTGGTATTATGGTTTACAACTTTGCTTTATTGTGGTGAACTAAAACATCAAAAATAATTACAACTCAAGCGTGTTGAGTTGTGAACTGTAAACTGGTCATATTTACTTTTAATGATATTCAAACAACGTTCCTTCATGGTGCAGTTGTCTAGGGGGTTTGCATAGGTTAGAAACTGTGAGTCACTAGTTCGAATCTTTTTTTTCAAAAAGAACATTTTTTTAAATTTTTTTATGTTCTGAAACGATTTAAAAATATTTTATTTATAATGAAGTTTTATGTATTGTATATATGTATGTATATAAAGAAATTATTTAGGTTTTGTCTACTTGCTCTGTTTTCTGCTCGCACAATGGTGAAGGGTATATAAGATTCGGCACAGCCGAATATAGCACTCTTACTTGTTTATTCATAGTTTAGTTTATCTTTTGCTGGACTCTCAACCTTTCGGTTGTATATCTTTTTCTCTCGTTATTTACCTTGTCAAGTATTCGTATGTTGTCAAAATCAGGTTTATGTTTTGTTTGTAAAATGTGTTATGATAATGGAAATATAAATAGTTTTAAAAACCTGGAATCTGCCAAAATTACATTAAGTGACCATATCTATGCCAGTTTCGAGATATCATCAGTTTTGTTGAAGTTTGATTCTTTGTTTTAAGTCTGTATATTATCGTATTAATAAAATCTGAAATAGAGGCTAAAAGTATATGACAAAAACCCATTAGTAAATATTGTGAGCGTCAACATAAAGTTAACAGCTTGTATTTTTTAAAAAGAATTAAGGTTTATTATCATTTACAAAACTTTGTATAATGTTATTATAATATAAAATTAAAAATTTTAAATACTTCAAAAAGAACAAAAACAGTGCAATAAAAAACAAATTTACACCGTTTTTAACGCGTCAACAATAGTGTACAGTTTTAAAATACTAAGAAAAGTGAATTGGGTTATACTTTGTTTGATTTCCTGTAGAATTTTCTTCAGATAGTGCTTGCTGCTTATGTTTTTTTTTTTATTTGTCTGTCCAAATGCTCCCAGATACTAAGTTGAGTTGATATCGAGCGACTATTGGGCTGATCCAGCTGTTTAAGGACTTTTTACAAAAGCCAACCCTATCACGCTTCACTATAGATACTGTATGTTTTCCGTTGAATTTCTTATTTCTACCTTTTATCACGTTTTTTTGCTTTCGTCAAATTTTGGAGCAACTTTTTTTTCACAGATGACAGCAAGCTTGAAGTCAAATCAAATTTGGCAAATAGAAATTTAACTTTTCATAACTTACATAACACTTTTTATATTGGATGGAAATAATGCTGTTTACTTTATTTTGACGTTCACTCTACATATTAAATTTTTACACCTTTTCCACTTGCAATAACGCAGGTCCGTCTTTTATTGACTTAAGCTACTCTTCCTTACGATCACAGATATAAGAAGAAACTAATTTTGTATCCGCACAGATAAGCAAAAAAAAAAAAAAAAAAAAAAAAAAAAAAAAAAAAAAAACATGCATGTTCTGACAATCGCAAAACGCTTTATATTTGCGACTCTGACTTGAACTCGCCTGACAGATGTTCTGTCAATTGCAATCGCAAGAACTATGGCGACTCAAAATTGCAAAAGTATGCTCAAGGGAACTTGAATATACATATTTAAAAACCTCTGGCACAACTCACGAGTTTTAGAAGACTATAAAATAAATCTGGCGTTTTGCGATTTCAAATCGTCAGGACATAGTCGTAAGCTATACAGATTTTGCTCCTATATTTTAAACTGGTTAGTACAGTAGAGTTTAAATAATTATCATAGCCTGAAACATTCACGAAAAGAATTGTTTACTAAATCACAAGAAAATATGGCTCAAAACAAGAAAATTTGTACGATCTCGTCCAAGCCAAAAATAACTTATTCTAAATATATGTGTGGCTTAGTAAAAGCAAAATGTTTAACTATTAAAAGATAGTTTAACTTGCACTGATTTATTAGCCCTAATGATTACCTATGATTATTATGTTGTTATGTTTTGTTGTTATTGTCAAATTTAATTTTGTTGCCCAACTAAAAGTGCTAATTAATCGTCCATTTCTGCATTAAAGTTTTCATTATTATTTTTCCTTCTTTAAATTTTTCCTCTTTTTTTATTATTTTTTTTATTTGCTCAGACAATAAGAACAATTTTAATTAGTAGTCTAAATGAGAAGAGGGCGGATGTGGCACATTATTATTGTTGCTGTTATTGTTATGTTTTTGTTCGTTTTTACTGTTGCTGCTGATACTGTCGATGATGTTGCTGTTGGCGCTAGTGTTTTTATTTGTTTTTATTGTCGTTGTTGTTGTATTATTGCTTGCTGTTATTAAGCCTTTTGTTTTTTGCTCTTAATGTACTTAAAGATATGATGGGTTTTTACTCTTGAACTGAGTGCGACTATAAAATACCAACGAAAGGGTCTCCAGGAAGAATAACTGAGCGAAAGAATAAACGAAGAAACTGGATGTATGAAAAAACTTGTGTGCGCCATGTTTTTATAAAACAAAAGCAGTACGAGAAAAACATAAAAACCTCCAGTGGAACAATGCAACAGTTTGTTTTTCTTGTTGTTTTATATATTCTTTAAGTATGATACAAGGAAAATTACAATGAGTTAAATTACAACAAGTAAGAATTTTCTATAGAAGAACAATGGCTTGACCCTTTAAAAAAATCAGTAGAATTGGGATTTCTTAACGAATTGTTTATTAAAGTTAAGAAAATGGGTTCAGATTTCTAAGGAATATACTATTGTTGGTTATCGTGGTGGTTCATTGCGCATAAAGAGTCAAGTACACAGAAAAACTATCGCCAATTTTTGTACAGTTAAACCATTAATCAAAAATAAAATCAGTTTTAATGTTAAATTACATCAAGTGAATTAAACGTTTACCTTTATCAACTACATTACTGCAGAAAACGTTGTTAAAATCCAATAGTAATTAAGTGCTACTATTAATTTGTTTACTGGTGCAAATTAATTTATGTCAAAAATGTTTTGAATGAAATCAAATTTTATTTTTTTCTGTGTATTGTAGTTTAATATATACTTAAATCAAATTTATCTAAAAAGAGATGATGTTTTTTTTCCAAAAATTTGATTAAGCTTAGTTTTAGTTTTGTAATGTTTTTTCTTTATTTTAGTTTAGCTTGTGTTTAGTAATACATGTTTAGTAAAGTTCGAGTGCATTTTTAGTTCCATTTTAGTTCTAGTTCAGTTCTACGTCTAGTTTAAATCTTGTTCAGTTTTAGTTCGAATCTAGTTCAGTTGTAGTTCAGTTCAAGTTCAGTTTTAGCTCAGTTTTAGTACATTTCGAGTTCAGTTCTAGTTGAGTTTCAGTTCAGTTCTATTTCAGTTCTAATTAAGTTCTGGTTCAGTTCTAATTTAGATCTTGTTCAGCTCTTGTTCAGTTCTAGTTCACTTTTAGTTCAGTTTTAGTACAGTTCTTGTTTAGTTCAAGTTCTGTTCTAGTTCAGTTTTAGTTCATTTCTAGCTGAGTTTCAGTTCAGTTCTATTTCAGTTCTAATATAGTTCTAGTTCAGTTCTAATTCAGATCTAGTTCCAATCTAGTTAAGTTCTAGTTCAGTTTTAGTTCAGTTATAGCCCAGTTTTAAGACAGTTATTGTCCAGTTTTAGTTCCAGTTCTAGTTCTGTTAAAGCTCAGTTTATCTTTAACCATTTATTTACTAATTTAATATTTCTTACCTTTTACCTTTAATAACCACTTTTCGCAAAACTTTTCGTTTAAACTAGAACACAAAAAACCAAAAATTTTAACTTTACTTTTAAGAAATTATTAAAAATTGCATTGCTAATTAAAAATGTTTTATTTTAGGAAATATCTTCCATTCATTTTTATTTTACCTCTTTTAAAAAAAATTTCACCAAATTTTACAAACTTTTAAAATTTGGTTAACCCATGAGTTTCTTCAGTTGCGAAATTTTTTTCAAATAGTTGCTTTGCCATTTCAAAATATGAAAATAATACCACACCATTTCCTGTTTAAACTTAATAATGTGTGTAAATGAGTTTGTGTATTAGTGCCAGTAAAAATGTATGTCAACATCTTGTAAAGAGTACATAAGATTTTAGGTAAAATATTTAGCTAAAATCAATTAAAAATCAAAAAGTTATTTTCTAAACCTTTCTTTCCTCTGCGTCTGTTATCATGTTCATTTTCTATAAATTTGTTTTTTACCACAAAGTGTTTGAGCTTTTTCTTACTTTTATATTTCAAAATTAAAAGTTTATAATAAGAAAGTATATTATAACTACCTTTTCAGTTTTTTGCTTTGGTTGTTGTAAGAAAAAAATTTATTTCATGTTTGGTTTGGTATAAAACTTGACAGGTTATCCCATATTGCAAAAATAGACATAAATGTAAAACTACATGGGACCAACTAAATAAGTTATATGGGATATATTGATTTTAATGCTTATTCAGGCGTTTAGACTAGTCTTAAAATTGTATTAAATTGTAATAAACGTATTTGTTTTAATTATTGTTAAAAAAAATTTATTTAGCTGTTTGAATTTTGAGAACTCTTAGTTGGTGCTTTTATAAACCATAACATTTTCATAAAAGTTTTATGTCTCAAGCTTCAGGCATACTTGTCAAATATTTGAGGAAACAAACTTGATAAATGAAATTTTTTTTTCTTCTACTTCAATATTTTTTACATAGTTCAATTATTTTGTGTGCCCCGATAGACTAGTTAGTTGTGAGCTAGTCTATCAGTGCGAGGGTTGGAGCTTCGATTCCTGCCAGACACTCAAGTCTGTCTAATTGCAATTCTGGCTCTTAAAAATCAACAAATAATTTTATTTATTGATAAAAGGATCGTTTAAATCAAACTTACTCCAAGAAAAGGTAGTGGTTACGCTTATTTCTTCAAACTTTTACTTTGTGTGACAACAGCTTTAGTGTTTTGGAGAAAGTTTATTTTCTTGTTAACTTTCTTTGATGTTTTCTTTAAAAAGAACATGTGTAGTTTTTAATTCTTGACAATATTTTTTAATGGGTATAGTTCACAAATATTTAAGATGAAAAAGTTTAAATATTTTGTAATATATATGTGCCATAGATTCTGTGGCTATAAGGAAAAAGTGCTTGAAAACGATTTTTTATTCTGCAGGAGAACAATTTTAAACATTGAAATAGAATTTTTTAATTTATTTCTATTCTGTTCTTAGTAATTGACCTAAGTAAGCACCTGCTTGGGTCGTCCATTTACATATTTAGGAATATATTCCTTTTAGCTTTGAAGAAGTAAATATATCCCATTTAAAATGTTATTCACGTTAACACCATTTAAGCGCCTTTGCCAAACAACATAATGAAACTTTGAATGGAATAAAACGCGAAAGTCATACAAATTAATAAAAACAAATAATATTGCTATGCCGAATCTTATATTCCCTTAGCCATGGTTGGAAAAGACTAGAAAGTTATATTTGAGCTCAATTTTTTATAGACTATAGCAAACCAAACCCCTTAATTCGGGAGGACACTTGTGAGGTGAAATATAAGACCGATTGGGCTCATTTTCAAAATTTAATAATTCTCTTAACAGGTAAGAGTGCTATATTCGCCTATGGCGAATCCTATATAGCGTTCACCATGGTACAGTAAGAACAGAAAGTTAAGTAAATACCGCCCACTTCTGCAATCCCGCCCACATTTTATCGGATGTTACATATATGCTTGTACCCAATTCGGAATCTTATCTCTTGCCGTTTTTCAGATATACAGAAATCTATATTCTCTTCTTTGTAGGGAGTTGGCACACCTACTTCTCCAATTCCGCCCATATTTAAGAGAGGTTGTGTATTGTCTTACCGTTCCTTGGATATAAATAAATCTATTTTGTGCCACGCCCACGTCTTACTACCCCCCACATTTTGTTGGATATTGTCTATTGATAACCCAGTTGCTTGTTCTTAGTTTGGAGAGTTAAGCTCTTGCCGTTATCCAGATATACAAGAAAAAAACAGCAACAACAATGGATTATGGGTAAAATAAAAGGCGGCCGTAGTTTTTTTCTCATATCTCAGCTATTTGTGGACCGATCAGGCTGAAAAACAATAGCAAAATTTAACAGAGCAATTGTGGTATAAATATATAACAACCTAGTACGCGTCGTGTTTTGGGTCCTCGGAAAACCCATTTCAACAGGCAGATGTTCATCACGAAATAACCTTGTCTTCTCATGAGGACCCATAATAAATATACTTTATAAGGTTTAAGATCAGTATTGTAGAAATTAGAAACTTATATATCGCACATTAAATCATGAACATTCATAATTAAAATTTTATTAAAATCGTTTAATTTTTCATAAGCCAGTCAAATCTATAACGACCACGAAAATTTCGTTTTCGGCACTGGCTTGGTTTTTTGCTTATGTCTCAGCTATTTGTGGACCGATCAGGCTGAATTTCAATAGAAAAATTTAACAGAGCTCACAATTGCTCTGTTAAATTTTTCTAAATATATAACAACCTAGTCCGCGTCGTATTTTGAGTCTTCGGAAAACCCATTTTAGCAGACAGACGGACAGACGTTCATTATTAAAATTACTTTTCGTCTCATAAGGACCCATAGTATGTATACTTAATAGAGTTTAAGATCAATATTGTAGAAATTACAAACTTATATAAAGGGTTATCCATTTTGCGGTTTCAAAAGTAAACGTAAATAAAACACATATAAAATATTTTTTTTCATGACATTTCTTTTTTATTATAAAGTTTGAACGTTGACATTATGTGTGAAACACTATATCATTTAAATGACCACCACGCGAAGTGTTGCAAGCATTGATTCTTTTGAGATAATTTTGGACCACTTTTTGACACATATTGGGCGGTACCTCAGCCATAACTTGACGAATGTTGGTTCTAAAGTGCTCAAGAGTTAAAGGTTTATCTGCATAAACACGGTCTTTCGCGTAGCCTCACAAAAAAAAGTCTAATGGTGTCAAACCGCATGATCTTGGTGGCCAGTTGATGTCGCCACGACGAAAAATTACACGGCCAGGAAATGTCTCTTGCAATAAAGCCATATTCGCTCGAGTTGTGTGGCATGTGGCAACGTCTTGTTGAAACCACTTATTCTCCAAGTCGTATTCTTCAATAGCAGGCAAAAAAAGTCGGTTATCATACGACCATACAGTCCTTATTCCTGAGAACGACGAGGAATCGACACATTCGGGTCTTCGGCAACACTTTCACTTACCGCAGCGATACTTTCAGCGGAACGAACGAAACGATGATGCACTGGCCTTACAATATCTGTAACCGCTCAAGTCTCTTCAAATTTCTTCACAATTTTGCCAATTGCTTGCGTAGTTGGACGATTTTGTAAACCATAATCTCCTCTTAAAGCACGATATGTGGCTGTGCCAGAATCACAATTTTTGTAGTATGCTTGCAACACTTCGCGTGGTGGTCATTTAAATGATATAGTGTTTCACACATAATGTCAGCGTTCAAACTTTATAATAAAAAAGAAACGGATAACACTAAAGTACTCCTAAACTCGTAACGAATTATGATATTGTTGTGAATTTTGTTCCAATTTAGATCTATATGGCTAAAAATATTACCAAGCGGTCCATAATTTACCTTGGGTCTCATATAAAGCAGCTTACCGAAAAACACCTTAAAAAGCTAGAAAATAGTTTTGCTATATATCTTAAAATTTAGTCCAATTGAGTTTGTCTGATCGGTGCATAGCTTACCTTAGATTCAATATAAAAGCCCATTCTGAATATAACTTTAATGTTTCTTTAACTGAAACGAATCGTAATATTTTATTTAAAGTGGTTTATATGGCTAAAAAATCAAAAAAAAATTTCATGAATAGCCTATAAAATACCATAGGTCCCATTTGGAATATGCTTTAATACGCTTAAAAGGGAAAGGAATAATAATACTGTCATATTGGTTTATAATCTATAGATCTCATACTAAGCTCACTATTGACATACAGGCATGTGATGAAAACCGATCGTTTTTAAAATTATCGTTTTAAGCAGGTGTGATGAATTTCGACCGATTTTAAAATCCATTTCTGAAGTAGTCTTAATTTTTCGTTCAAAATTCAGTTCAATTAACGTACATAATAAAGAATTTAAAAGAATATATACAGGAAAAAAGAAGGAAAATGTATTAGAAATCAATTTTTAAAGATACTGAAAACGATATTGTCGTTTTAAGATCGTATTGTTTTCAAAATCATTTTCCATCACATAGCTGATATTCTTACCTTTCAATGAAGGGTATCAAAACTAATTTTTTAATTATTTTTGTTTTAATTGTTTTACTTCTTTAAAAAAAAAGTTAAATAAAAGCCAATAAACCAATTTTGTTAAATACCCCAAACGTATTGTGTGTATGGATGATTGTATTGACTTTTCAAATGTTTTGTGACCAATAATGCAAAGCAACAACAACAACAAAATAACTGAATTAAAACAACTCCATTGTTGCAATAACAACACAAGAGAAATAGCAAAACAAAACAAAACAAACCAAAATTGAACTGAACTATAGAGATGAGAAGGGGCAGTTGTTGCAGCAACTTAATGAATTTTAACAACAATAGGGCTTGTCGAAGTTTACGAGTATTTTGTTATTGTTGTTTGTATTTACTCCTTTTACTCCTGTTGGACAAAAATATGGTTTAAGAAAGAAAAAGAATAGCTTTTAAGCACATTGTTACTTACACTCATTGGTTCTATTCATATATTTTCTCCATTGTCTCGCAAAATTTAAACAAGTGCCCTTAAAATCAACTTAAATGATGTTAAGTTTTTGTTGTCCTGTTTATGTAACTTAAATTTATTTCTTTACCTTTTATAGTCCTCTCTCTCCTTTTCTTTCATTCCCTTTCACTCCCACTCTTTATTGAGATAAACGAGTATAGATTGTTGTTGAAGCACTTAAAATATGAAGAGGTCAGTCTGAAGGGGAAATATTAAAAGTTTTGTTGATTAAACAATTGCAAATATAAACAATTGCACTCACACACATACACACACACAGCAGCACAAACACACTTTTGTAAATTTGTGTTTAAGAAGTTTCGTAAAACAGTAGATAATTAAATAGTCTTATCAAAAAGGGAAGTGGTAAATTTATTTAGCAACTATTTAAGTTTTGCTGTTAAAGCATATTTACATATATAAAAACCATCAAGAACAATATAAATGGAATTTGTTATGCTCTGCTCCATTAAATTTTTTAATTAATCTAATGGTTTCCAATCGATTTCTAATACTTCGAATACAATAAAACTTTAACTTTTTTTGATATTCTTTAATTAGGCTCGAGTTCATCAAATTTAATTTTCATTAAATAATTTTTACTGAGGAAGGAATTTTACAACTTGGAATTTTTATTAAAATTTATTGATAATTTTTCCTTGGCTGAGCTGGGATTTGAACCCGGGTTGATTTTTACATGTTTCAAGAATCACCACATTCTATCTTTAAAAAATCTTTGAGTTCTAACCACTGCACCACTGCGGTGCCCGCCAGCCAACAGTCAAACATCAATCTTTTAACCAGTGGAAGCTCTAATTTTTACATTTGTACTTTAATTTGTACAAATAAAATGTCGACGAAAGTGGACAAAAAACATAATAAACAAATGTATTCAGGGTTTCAAGACAAAGTCTTGACAGAAAGAATACGAAAAAACAGATTAAAGGAGGCAACATGTAATTTGAAATTTAAATGATAATAACAGCAAATTTCGAACCACCAGTACTACTGGTTAAAATATTGATGTTTGACTGTTGGCTGGCGGTCACCGCAGTGGTGCAGTGGTTAGAACTTAAAGATTTTCTGAAGATAGAATATGGGGATTCTTGAAACATGTAAAAATCAACCCGGGTTCAAATCCCAGTTGTAAAATTCAAATGTAAAATTCCTTCCTCAGTAAAAATTATTTAATGAAAATTAAATTTGATGAACTCGAATCCTAATTAAAGTATATCAAAAAATTAAAAATTAACAGTTCAACTAAAAAATCAAAATTGTTCATAAAACTTTAACAATAATATGGTCGGTGAGACTAATATGGTTATATTACACGTAATATGTTTAAAATTTTCTTTAAAAATAGTTTTGGTGGATGTGACCATATTTAAACATTTTTTTTCTGCGTGTGGCTTCGATCACTAAATCTTCTATAAATAGCCGGCCTTCGGCCGGGCGCAAGGATTTCTTCCTCTATGGAATAACAAGCTCCGGCTTCGCTAACTAAAGCATCTCTGCATAACAGGCACGGATTTTCTCTACTTTGGTATAAGAATTCGGGTTTTTGATACTATCCCTAAAAACTTTTACCTATAATTTGTGTAAAAATGTTTGGGGTAATTTTTCATTTCATAAAATTTGCATTTTTTATTAGTAAGTAAAAATTGTGATTTTATTTGGGGCCATATTTTTTAAGGTCATTTTGAGCACCGCCGATTAAAAACTTAATGTTGTTTTGAAGATTATTGGGAATGCTGAATCCAAACCTGCTGTTAGTTTTTTTCTATCAGCTCGACTTTTTGAGATATACGGTTATGTCGAAAATGAAGGCACTTCCGCTATATATATTGAAATTACTTGGAAATGGTTAACCATGTTCAGTTAAAAAAATTACAAAATTCGGCAACGATATTACATTGGTTATTAATTTGCGTAGTAGTTTCAGAGATATCGTTGAAGTTTTGAAAATAGAACAATTTAAAAAAAAAATTTTGTTCTTTTAAAGTCTAAAAAAAATTAAAATGCGAAATCACAGTTTTGGTTTAAAACATTTAGTTAAACATGTTTTGAATTAAATAAGCTTTATTTCATTGAAAATAGTGCACCACCTTTGATTTTATTCACAATTTACTGAGAAAAATAAATTGATAAAATCGCGATTTTCAAACAAAAATAAAATTTTTTTATGTGTGTGTTTGCTGCTGTTCTTTTTGTTGACGATTTTCCTTCACTTAATTGTGATTAAAAACGAAACGCGTTCATCGATTTTTATGATATATGTCTCATTTTGTTTATAGGCTATGTTACTTAACGTTAAAGTAATAAGACTTTAACTTTTTCCCGTATTGGACTTTTCATGATTTTTTAAAATACAAAATTTTTAATATTTTTTTTACGTAAACAACCATTACTCAGCCATTTTTATTTTGTTATTTAGAACAATTTGATTTTTTTTAAAGCTAACAATTAAATATTAAAAATTTTAAATAAATATCGCTTAATGCAGAGTAAAATTATGATTTTTTGAGCTTTTTTTTTGGAAAAAAGACAAAAATACGATTAGTACCTGTAACTTAAATAAGCGAGCTGGTGGAGAAAAACGGAGATAAGGTTTGAAATCAATTCAGTTGAAATTAGTAAAAAAAATTGCATCAAACTTGCTATCAACACAAATAAATTTCCATTTTGTTCCCTTGTGTTATTGCTTAAGGCCTCCATTAGTATCCTTCTTGCGGGAAATTCCTTATGTCTCCCAGGGCAATTGTCTTTGCGGAACTTTCGCTTTTTTGTTGAAAAGATACTTTCGGGGTAACGTACCCAAAGTCGCTGGAAGGAAGATCCTGAAAATTCTCCTAAAGTTCTGAGTTTTCACAACTTTTGGGATACGGGAGGATTGTCCCTAGGTGCTATTGCTACTCAACAGATGCTGCTGGATTTTATTTCAAAAGCAGTGGAGGTTGGACAGTTCCAGCTTCTCAACATGGAGCGAATATTATCTTGCCGGATAATGCACTCAAATTATCACCTGGCTGCGCTGGTTGCTCTCACACTCGTGGGCGGTTGGAAAGCGCATCGTTTGTCACCCAGTGGTTAAGATCCACCATGGAGTTGGCCTCAGAGCATGTATCCATATAAATCTTTTCCACATCTGTGTAAATATAATGTTTTTAAAAAAGTTGTTTCACATTTAGATCCATAACTCTAAACCAATCTCAATATACAATTTCTTAGGAGAACTGAAAACAATTTGATGCAAAAATTATTCTTTTCTGTTATATTATTAAGATTTGAGCCTGATTTTTCAGACGGATACACTAGATAAATCGACATAGAGCTACTCAAGGACCCATAATACTTAATGGGGCCTTAGATGAATATTTAGAAAGTTTCACACGAAATCGAAAACTAAGTATAATATCCCATTCACACCTTTTGTAGAATACGATTAAATCAAAAGTTTCAGTTACTGACACGATCTTTTTTTTACATATTTTAATAAATATTTAATTTATTTTTCTAATCAATAATTTCCAAGATACACCAGGCGTCTTTAAATTAAATCTTTTCTAATAATATTATCTCCACAACGTGTGAATGTCGTTAAACACTTTATTATAATTTTTTGAAATCATTTTGAATTTTCTTGTATTCATAAGCCAAGATAACGAACGACGACTATCTCTCAACCCCTTCACCAAACCTTCGAAACATTTGCACCCTTATTAGAAGTAATAAATAGAAGAACATGATTTTTGCTGTTTTCATTTTCATAATAATTCTTCACATTTAGCAACATGTGCAGCCTACATGTTTTTATTTGTAGGCGATATTGATGCTGCTTTTGATGTTGTTACTTGCTGATACTCAATAAAAATTTTGTAAGAAAAAAAGAAAATCATCAATATTTTCTAATGCCAAATATAATTTGGAAGGAATATATAAAGTAAAATATATATTCTACTAAAACATAATGGGAGAAGTGAATAAAAAAAACAAAAAAGCCAAAAATTGTAGTTAAAGAAACCAGATATACAGCTCTCAGCTTATTGGAATACTAGTTGTAGTACTTACATACATACACACGAAAAGATAAATGGCATACACATATTTAGTTTTAAGGCATAAAATAGAAACATAACCCTAAAAGCAATTTGAAGATTTCTTTTTTGTAGAAATTAATGTCATATTGCCAAATTTTCGTCTAGAAGTGAAAATTTTTCTAAAAGAAAAATTTCTCAAATACTTATAAAATACTTGTATGTGTCAACTTGAAGAAAATATGTACACTCAAACGAAAAATCAATTTATCCGAACTCAATCAATCCGAAGCGGTATTAATATTACGGTGAGTACGGATTTTCTTAAATCAAATAAAGAAAGATTGATTCAAGTACGGATTTTCAATCGCGAAATACTTAACTTATCCATATTCAATTCCGAATTCGTACTTGAAATAATCCGAAAATGCGATTGATTTGAGTAAAACTAAGATTGCTTCAATCCCTTATTCTTACTTGAAATAAACCAAAAGTAAAATTAGAAGCAGAATTTTAATATGATTGATTTACTTACCCGTTTTACACCTTACATGATTTATAAACCACCAGCATCAATTCCGATATGGTTTTTACTTTAAAAACTTAATGTACATATTTAACTAAAAATATAAACTAAATGAGAACTCTTGCTTTTAATTTTGTTTTTTAAACATAAAAATATTATGTTTTCGTTTTGTTTCTACACACAACAAGCAAATCGTTTTTTAACTACTTGTGCGTTGTTGTTGTCGTGTCTACAACAAACTTTGATAAGTTAAATGAGAATAAAAAGCTTCCTTTGTAATTTTACTCTCAGAGTGGCACTACCAACGAAAAGTTGTTTAATCCTTTGTTTTACTTGGCTTAAGAATTTTTAACTTATTTTAAGAAAATCCGGGATTGATTTTTGAATATTATCCCATTTAGGATTGTTTTGAGTACGTTTAAGTGTTATTCGAACTTAAAGTATGTACAAAAAACTTAATTTATCCCGAGTGTTTTTCTGTGTATTAGAATCGAAATGGAACATTTTGTAAAGTACTTTTTTTTAATACTTGTAATTTAAAAAAAAAAGGTTATACAGAAACGCAAACTGTTGTATACTTCATTGAATCTGTATAAGCGATTAGGTTTCCGTTAAAACTGGTGTTCGTCTAGGCTGCGTTGTTACTCTTTAACGTAGTACTGGAAGTTGTTATGGGAAATGTAGTGAACAACAACAACAATAACTTGAGGCCTGAGCGGACTTCTTGTTTATCTAGATTAAGAGGAAGACACACGTATCCATTCTCACGCACATGATAGAAAGTCTAAAGGTGGTAGTGATTGAAGCTGCAAAGGCAGGTCTCAAAACAAATGATTCTAAGACATAAATAATAAAAAAAACGCGCCACTATTTATCCAAAACATCCAACTCCAGGACGAGCGCGACTTTTGCTACCTAGGTAGCATCATTAAACAGCGGGAAGCTTGTGTCAATTGTTCTTAAAGCACTTCACCCGTGACCAGTGACGATTATGTTATAATAAAAAAGAACGAATTTTGATAGGTAAAAACATGACGTATCACTTAACTGGTGATAATCTGTTTAACGTGTAGTTACTCCAGAGGAAAGGTAATTGACACAAAACTAGTCATGTGATTGGATTTTATGCGCGTAGTGGCTCATTTAATCTGGTTCTAATTCTTTATAAGAAGAAAATCTCTGCATTTTATTAAATTGGTTCACTTGGGACAATGTCTGCTCCAGGCATTGCTTTAACCAAAACTCAATGTGTCCATTTAGGTTATTTCAGTGACTGCTTATAAAATGTCAAAAAGGTGCCAACTAAGCCCCCTTCATATGAAGTGTTAGAACTAGAACCGGTCCCTACCACTTTAGAACTGTCACGTGACAAGTTTGGTGTTTGTTATCTTTCCCCTAGGTTACATCGAATGGTGGGTCTTCTGACGATTTCGTCGAGCATTTTGACAACAGTGTATGGAAATCGTGATCAATCACCCCCCCGCACAAAAACTACTATTTTGAATTCTTGTGAAAAATCGGCGCTACTCAGTGAAACATGGCTACGAAAAATCTAAAAAACTTGCAAGTTTTTACCAACAAATGCCTAAGAAAATTATTGAAAATTTTCTGGCTCAACTGGATATCAAACTCGCAGTTCTGGGCACGTACTTTTAAAAGCCAAATGCAATTGCAAATACTAAGGAGATAATGGCGATAAATTGGTTATGCATTGCGTGGACCACCTGAGAATGTTACCCACAATGACTGGAAGACTGAAACCCACAAGGCAGCAAAAGAAGTGGATCGCCAGGGCACCCTTGGCGAATACCGCTAGACTTAGAGTTTTCTCGCGATCAGGCAAAAAATTGAACAAAACCAAGAGCCTTGCATTAAATAGAATTGATTGGAAGAAGTATGATCCTTATAGGAACTAAAAGATCTTTAGCTTTCAACAGATCTAACTATTTTCTGGGTCCAAGGCGACTATATTTTTATACATTTTTGTTACTAAAACTTCTTTTTATTAACAGTAAAGCCTGGTACTCTGTTCAACATTTCACGTGCATTGCTGTCAAAACGCATATGAAAAAAACTTGGGCGGAATATTTATGAAATAATGTTGATAGAGTTGTACTCTGTTCATTTTGTGAAAAAGTTCCGAAATGTTTCTGGCAACATTTCTTTACAACTGCGAAATAATGTAAGCTGCACTTATTTCACGTGGAATTTTAAGCAAAAGCAAAAAAAAAAAAAACTGATTATTTAATAAGAAAAAAAATTTAAATAACACAACCGGTAACAGTTTTTTTATCCATATTTACTTTCTTTTTTATTAAAAAATTATTGTTAGTAAAATACATGTGGGGTTTGTTTACATATGCAAGACAATGTCGTATACTTTGCAGGAATAAAAATGTCAAATTGTACAAACTCGCATAATAGGTAACATTGATACATGTCAAAATTTTCGTATTAAATAATTAATGTTACTCAACATTTTTCACAAATTTGAACAGAGTACTAGGATTAAGTGTGAAAACAGAACTGTGTGGAGACCACATTTTCCATACAATTTGACATAAAAATTTGATGTAGAAAGCCGTCGAGAAATAAAATCTATTTGCTTGCACTTATAGACACTTATTCTCTCAACAATGTTACCATACTTTTTATACATTTTAGAAATAGAGAATGAAAAACGAAAGAAAATAAAAATTTAAAACAATAAAATGAGAGAGAATTTTAAGTTAGTGCCAACGTTTTAATTATGGTCCTTAGCATGGTAGAATAAGTACAAGGTATAGTCGTTACAATTTTTTTTCTCAATGTTGAAACCCATATAACGTCAAACAAAAGAAAATAAGGAAAACAAAAATTAAAACAAGCGTCAAAAATCAAATAAATTAATTTGATATTACATGGGTAAATAATGACAACTCTCCCTAATGAACATATCTGGTACTTATTATACTACGAGCTTTAGGATTTTTGTCTGAAGTTGAAGACTCAATTCTGTTTGAACAATTATATTTATTTACTGAATCAGCCATACAAATTAAAAATTTTCAACTTCAAAATACAATTGACGATTTTTTTTATATCATTATGTTTTCTGGGATATGCTTTTAAAGCTACAGTGGAATTTAGATATAGTACGGCAATGTATGTTTATAAATTTTGTCTAATGTTGAATATCTTACGACCAAATACTAAAGCTACTTGTTTCAGTATAATGTGTTAGAAAATGTGACCAACTGTATGATTTAAAATGTGTTATTAAATGGCTTTCATATATTTAATTAAAATTGAAAAGTTAATTCGAACAAAACCTTTTCCAAACCACGCAATATCAAAAAAAAAAAAAAAAAACGAAAGAAAAATAATCCTCTTCCTCTTTTATTCCTTTTAAATTAATTTCACCTTCAGCTGGTCCCATTTATTACACTTTGCAAATGAACAGCAAAAAAGCGTACGCAAATTTCTCAGAGTGTGTAGAAAATGTATTAAAATTCTAACATATGGCGTTAAAGATGTGAACGTGCTAAGAATCCTTGAATTTTTTTTCTACTTTGTTTTTATTTTTTTATTTCATTTCATTTTCTCCTTTACATATTCGCATCTTTCTTAGCCATTTTTCAAATTTTTTTCTACAACTACAACAGCAGCAACTGCTACTGCGACAGCAACTATTTTACATACAGCTCGTCTTGGACTTAATATTCGTTCTTTCGTTCATTTGTTTAGAGTTTTTGTTGTTTTTGTATTTGCTTTTTTTTGCCTATTTACTGTCAAATTTATGCGTTTTGCTTATAAATTAAATACATTGTATGTTTATTTTCTTCATATAAAAGTTTTTTCTTCTGTGAATTTTATGCATAAATGTGTATTTGCATGTACCCCGTAAAAATTTTTTTTACGAGAATGTGTACTGACGATCTGCACAAGTGGCCTAATTCGTAAACTATAAATGACCGAAAATGCATCGAGAATTAGAAGAAATTTCTATTTTTTCCGACAGAACTCTGATTGAAGTTTCTAGCGAAATTCTAAACGGATCGTGTTGAGTGAAAAGTACATAAAAGATCAGTTTGCAGAATTTGAGAGGAACACTCTGACCGAATATATGCAAATACTTTGACATGTCTTTAAAAGTCTTAGAAACTTGCAAGACCAAAATCCGGAAAAAGACAAATAAATAGGAGAAATAAACATGATATTTCATGGTCAATAGTTTTTTTTTCATTGTGCATCCTTATCAAGTAATTTTTTTAAAATACTCAAAACAAAAAAAAACAGACAGTTCGGTTCACTTTTATATTGTTTACTGCGTAGAGATAATTTGTTTACTGGGTGAAGAGAATAAAGTTAATATTTATGTATTGGGTTCAGAAAAATAGAACAAATGGGCACACACACACAAACTAACATACTACCTATTCTATTATGATGTTAAGTGATAATTTTATAAAGTACTGTTTAAGCTAATTTTTCGGTTTGATTTTAATTTACATATATATTTAAAATCTTTTAATAAAAAAATCGTTTTTTAACTAAGCACTTAAATCCAAACTTAATTTACCAATCTGTTATGTTTAAATTCAAGTTAAGTTTCCATTGTGTATAACTTAATCCTCGTCCAGACTTGCAATTTTTGTTACAGCAATTCTTGAGTTTATTGTTGAGTGCGTTGAGAAGATTAGGGAAGGGGTACTCAGTTTCATGAACTCGGCAATTTTGTTTTGTTTTGTAATTCTCATACTTTTTAACTTAAAGTTGGCTGTGGGTGTATTTGTATTTATATATTAAATATAAGCAGGTGAAGAGGAAAGACAAGATTTAAATACCAAAATTGCAAGACAAGAATTTCATTATCTAGGCACTAATGCCATTTAAGAGCAAAACATTTAAATATTGCAGTAACAAAATTTGCAAGTTTGGACGATGACTTAGTTATGTAAGGAACGTAGGAAAAGATAAATTACTGTTTATTGTTGGTATTTTGTTTAGGCTTTGATATCGTTGAAAAATTTTTTAGTAATTCTCATTCACTCTTAGTTCCCGTATTAAGTAGTTCTTGTCGTTCCTACAAGGAGCATAGGTTCTTACTAAAATTCCTGAATATATCTCTATTTTGTGCTTACACTTTCACTTCACCACAACTCTTGCCTCTGCTCTTTACTTCACCCTCAATTCGGTTCTCCATGTGTGAGCTGCGCGTCCCCTTCTTCTGTTCTGTTTCGGGTTCGTCTTTGGCAGTTCTAGTGATGTCGTTAGTGTACCTTCTAAGGATCACAATCGTTAGGGTTTATTGGTCTCTTCTTCGCCAAAGCGTATGGTTAGATAAAATTCTCATTTTAGGTTTCGCAGCCGTTCAAAAGTGTAGATTTTATATTCGCATTCAAGATTGCAATTTTCGTATACAAGTACAGAGAGGGGGATTTCCAAATAGTTTTAAGATGGCCAAATGTTTGATCCTCCGTTCCTAGATATAATGCTTCTAAGGTGGCAAAATTTTGCTTGCATTAATTACAAATAAATCTCGGGAGGTTGTATTGATATGTACAATTTTTATCCAAATTAAGCTCAATTAAACTTTTTCACCAGATATGTATTTACGTACAATTTTATAGAAATCGGACCACCCGTTTGGAAGCTGCAGATTTATTCCTTTTTTCAATATGTTCCTAATGTACTATCCCAAGCGGAAAGAGAACGAACACCAAACTTGTCGTGTGACAGTTTTAAAGTGGTAGGGACCGTTTCTAGTTCCAACACTTTATATGAAGGGGACTTGTTACTTTCACATGGCGATATCATATGAGGTGGGGTTAATTGGCACCTTTTTGACACTTTGTAAGAGGTCACTGAAATAACCTAAATGGACACATTCTGTTTCGGTTAAAACAATGCCTGTATAAGACATTGTCCCGAGTGAACCAGTTTAATAAGATACATATATCTTTTTCATATAAAAATGAACAAGATTACGCGCATAAAATCCAATCACATGACTAGTTTTGTGTCAATTTCCTTTCCTCTGAAGAAACTACACTTTAAACACATTATCACCAGTTAAGTGATACGTCATGTTTTTACATAGAAAAATTCGTTCCTTTATATTATAATATTGACCTCACTGGTCACAGGATGAGTGCTTTAAGAACAATTGACACAAATTTCCCGCTGGGATGTAACACTTTCTTATTTTGTTTTAGTTATTCATTTTTATATTTTTTTTATCTTAACATATTTTTTCTCTGCATGAGCGTGTGTTAGATATGGTTGTTGGTAATTACGGTTGCCAGATTTGACTATTAACATTTAAGGACATTTTGACAATTTTGTAAATAAAAAAATTCGGATATTTTTTTGGTTAGTCCGTTTTTAAACATGCCATTTTTGGCTTTTTATTCTCTTTATAGAGGTATATTCTCGTATTCCATTAATCAAATAGAATCGAAATTTCAAACATTGTTTAATGTACAATTTCAAAGCAAAAACAAATTAAAAGTATGGCCGTACACGATGATAATAAAGAGTGTATATAACTTCCGATAGGTGTCATGCTAATGAATGGTGCTTGACTTTTTTTTCAGTATACTATGGCAAGTCACCAAGCAAAGATTTACTCCAGAAAAAAGTTTACAAATGGTAACTTTTGTATGGAAGCCTCCTTAAGGAATGGAGATAGCGGGTAGTTATGTTAAAAATAATATTGAAATTACTTAATTTATAAGAAAAACATTATTAATCGGTTAACCGACCAATTACAAAATGAACCGATTAAACCAAAAATTCGGTTAATTAATCGAGCAATTAACCGATTGAAGCAAAAAACCCGATTAAATGAATACCCTAGTTTAGACATAATCGTTTAGTTTATTGGCGCAAAGCTTTTATTCCGGAAAGATGTTTGCATGGGGCTATATGAAATTATATATCGATTCTTATAATTTTAAACAAGCTTCTTCCCTATTGCATTTTAGATACTGGTAGAAAATGTTGTCCAATTATCTTCTCAACTGCGACCTGTAATTTGCGCACAAGGTTTACATGGACAGATACCCAGCCAGCGAGCCAGCTGGACGGATGAACATTGTTTGATATACCCTGAAAGTTATTCTGATCGATAAAACCCCAATATTGTTGTGCAGATAAAAAACCTGATGCTTATAAAATAAATTAAATTTGTAATATATACACTAGCCAACAAGCTTTTGGTCTGGAGCAACCAAAGATTTTTCTTAGGGTCGTTTGGTGGGCTGAATTCGAATCTGTAATTGGTTTTTCTCTATCACGTCAGGAGATACAAAAATATGTTTTTATTTGTTTTTTACAAAAAAATCACTAGTTTATTTAAAAATCAATTTTTTTCAAAAGTGAATGGCGTTATTTGAACGTGGTTGGTATTTTGTTGGTTGGGTTTCACGTATAAAAGTCCAGCAATAGTCTCCAGCATGCTTTTGTCTTAAAATCCTTGATAAATTCTTTCAATTTTCATTAAATCTTGGTGAGCACGCTACCCTTGTTCGCGGCTCTCTGCACTACCTTTTTTTTTTTTGGAAAAAAAATCTAAATGCGAATAAAGAATATGCAAAACATTGTCGGTGTCGACGGTTTCAAGTTTCTGACTGCAAAGCCAAAATAATGTAAATATGCATATTTTAATGATTCTGATATTGCATATCCTTTTTTTCCAACCAAAGCCAAAATAGCTTGAATCAGAAACACACAATCTCCCTGACATGCTTAAACGCTATTATTATGAAGATTTAAAATTAATGTGGGCTTCTGTCAAATCAATAATTAAAAAATTGTAGTGTTAGTATTGACTGTTTTACATTAATGCCATTATGCGATAAAAAATTAACAAGACGTGATAGTCCAATTTTGCCAGATTCGAATTAAGCGCATCCAGATTAGTTAAAAATCATGATTCGTTTCTGCAGTCAATTTTTTTTCCAAATTTGTAGACCAGTGATATTGTTGCCAGATAAATGAACTTTTCATTGTATCCCTAATAATATATTTGTTATTATTGTGACCAATCACAGGCCTGAAAAAATTTGGAAAAAGTCGAAATCCTGGAACGTTTGTTTTTCGCAATATAAATGTTTATAATATCGCGAAAAATAGGGGTTTTTAAACTGTAAGCTGAAATAACCTGATATGGTGGAGATATTCTTAGTACAGATTCGTATTCAGCGCAACTCAGAACCTTGAAAAAGTATATTCTGGTCAATGAGTTTAAAATTTGTTGGCCTATGTACTTTGTATATTTCTCTATTTGCGACGGTTTTATATTTCATTAAAACAAAGTTTCTTAACTTTTCCTACGTAATCTACTTAACAAGATTTTTTAAATAAGAAGAATAATTATGCATCTATTTCATTCTATTTAACGATTTTTTTACCTGGTTTTATCTGGCAACTACGGTAGAAATACATTAATTCATACGTACATACATACCTATTTTATATTTTCATTATATATATATTATGTTAGATATAGGTCAGGCATTTTACAACAAAAACTTAATTTATAATACAACGTACATACAATACAAAGATTCACACACTAATATTTTAATGTTAGGAAAGACCTAAAAATATGCTATAAAATATGGAAGAAAAAACGTTGATTTTGAAAATAGTTTATAAAAATTTTAATGCAAAAATAATCATTTTGTAAATTATTTATATAAACAATTTATAAAAACTATCAATGTTTTCTTTCAGAAACTCTGAGTTTATTGATGGGAGGGGAAGAGAACAAGCTATTATTCTCTTTCATAGTGTGAACCCAGATAAAGCTAATTATGTTTTGGTAAACATTTTTCAATTATAATTTTTTTGTACCTCCCTAATGTATGGACATACACATATATAAATTTATAGCTAAAGTATGTTTTCTTGTTGTTGCAGTTATTGCTATTGTTGTAGTTCTTGTTTTAGTGGCAGTAAATTTGTTTTTTTGTTATTTTGACTTCATAACTGATGAAAGTACACATTAACTTCTTAATACTTTGTATTTAAGTAAATTTTGCCTTCATAATACACACGCACACATTCCTTTAAGAATACATTAAGTTTTGTATGTCTATAAACTTGTTTCATAGAGCATATTATTTAAAACACTCATACACACAAACAGATCTATTAAGACATGTATACTGTAAAAACGTATGTTTAGAAAGTTAATGTTTTTATTTAGTTACCCCTATCAAAAGGATAAAAACATATTTAGTTCAATTTAGAATAAAAATGTCTGTCTAAACTGTCTGAAATGTTACAGGAAAAATTTAAAATAACTTTCGCTAATGTGAAAAGTTTGAGCAGGGCTTAAGTGATTTTTTTTTATATATTAAATAGTTTTTTAAAACCTTTTCTTTAGCTTCACTTCGGAAAATCAAATCTTGTAACGTTAATTTAACCGCCTTATACTCAATGCAAATGGATGAAACTTTGCAGGCATACATATTCCCGATGACAATACACGAATACATGGGCGTAGCCAGGATAAAATCTAGGGGGGGCAAAAATTTTTTTTTTAGTAAAATGCTTTTTTGACAGCCTTTTACTCAAAGCAAATGGATGAAACTTTGCAGGCATACATATTCCCGATAACAATACACGAATTCATGGGGTAGCCAGGATAAAATCAAGGGGGGGCCACAATTTTTTTAAATGCTTTTTATTAGCTTCACTTTGGAAAATCAAATCTTGTAACGTTAATTTAACTGCCTTTTACTCAATGCAGATGGATGAAACTTTGCACGCATACATATTCCCGATGACAATACATGAATCCATGGGCGTAGCCAGGATAAAATCTAGGGGAGGGGGGTTAAAACCTTTTCTTTAGCTTCACTTCGGAAAATCAAATCTTGTAACATTAATTTAACAGCCTTTTACTAAATGCAGATGGATGAAACTTTCCAGACATACATATTCCCGATGACAATACATGAATACATGGGCGCAGCCAGGATAAAATCTAGGGGGGGGGGCAAAATTTTTTTTTTGGTAAAATGCTTTTTTGACTGCCTTCTACTCAATGCAAATGGATAAAACTTTGCAGGCATTCACCAGGATAAAGTCTAGGGGGGGGGCCAAATTTTTTTTTTGATAAAATGCTTTATTGACTGCCTTCTACTCAATGCAAATGCATAAAACTTTGCAGGCATTCATACTCCCGATGGTAATACACGAATACATGGGCGTAGCCAGGAAAAAATCTAGGGGGGCAAAAAATTTTTTTTTTGATAAAATGCTTTTTTGACTGCTTTCTACTCAATGCAAATGGATGAAACTTTGCAGGCATACATATTTCCGATGACAATACACGAATACATGAGCGTAGCTAGGATTAAATCTAGGGGGGCAGAATTTTTTTTTGTGAAATGCTTTTCTTTACATTCACTTCGCAGCATCAAATCTTGCATCCATTTGCGTTAAGTAAAAGGCGGCTAAAAAAAGCACTTTACAAAAAAATTCTGCCCCCCGTAGATTTCATCCTGGCTAAAAAAAAATTTCTAATGAATTCCTTACTTACTGTAGTTTTTACCCCTAAATATTAAAAATATTTTCATTTAAATTTAAAACTATTTTCGTAAATGTAATTGTAAATGTTAATGTAAATTGTAATGTATTAATTAAAGCTATTCGTTACTAAAAAGTAAAAAATAAAAAAAAAAAAAAAAAAAAATTTTAAGAAACGCTTTTCTTTACCTTAATATATTGATCAGTTGTGAACACAGAATAAATATGAATACCAAAAAAATCGACTAAAAGTCAAAAAATAACAACATTTCAAACAACATAAACTTTTAAATCAAAATGGAAAACAACTCACACATCCCTTAAAGAAAAGCGTGGGGCGCCCATACCAACCTAAACTTAAAAAAAAACATGACTGCCGTGAGTACATTTTAATATTTCAGACCGAAAGAAATACAACCAATCATGTTTAAAGCTACCAATTTTCAATAATTGAGCATTTTGTTTCATAACAACGCGCCCCACGCTTTTCTTTAAGGGATGTGTGAGTTTCCATTTTGATTTAAAAGTTTATGTTGTTTGAAATGTTGTTATTTTTTGACTTTTAGTCGATTTTTTTGGTATTCATATTTATTCTGTGTTCACAACTGATCAATATATTAAGGTAAAGAAAAGCGTTTCTTAAAATTTTTTTTTTTTTTTTTTATTTTTTGTTAAAAACTACAATATCGAAACTTAAAAAAAATTGTTGTTTTCTTATTAAAAAAAATATTGTAATAATTAATATTGTACTGCGAACAAGTTAAGTTTGGCAAGTTGTGTGACAATAACGGTATTTTGAGAGGGAACGTTCAAAAGAATTAAATAATCGCTTAATTCTGAAAGCTGACAAAGTCTTAAAAAGGTGAGACCACTTTCAACAAAAATTCTTCTTATGTACACACTTTTAAAGCCTGGTTTTGACAAATAATTAACAATTGCTAAAGTTGTATTCATAAATGAAAACAAATTTATTGAACCTTTAATAACCCATTTATAAAGTCAGAAAATTTATTGTTGATTAACCCTTCTTTAAACCAAAAATAAAATGACATTTTGATAAATGTTTGCATTTTATGATATTTATTTATTATTATTTATTAAATTATTGCAATTAGTTGTTTTTATGTTTAAAACAACGAATAGTTGTTCAAAAACATTAAAAAAAAAAATAAAATAAACAATTCATCTAATATATATAAATTGGCAAATGCAAAACAGTTAAGAACACTTTCCTTTGATTTCAACCGATTTGAACAAAATATACACCATTTTAAAGGTATTTACTAAAAGAAGTGCACAATATATATTTTGTTCATATCTGGTCAATAATTTTAGAGTTATAAGAGCTCAAATTTGCTACTAACACATATACAAAAATTTTGTTGTTTTCAATTATCAACTAACAAAAAATAGAGTGGTCGATTATTCGAAATTTTTTTGAAACCGGTTTTCGATTATTTCGACTTTATAAATCGTATTTATAAATCGGCACAGGCAAAACAGTTAAGAACACGCTCATCCTTGGATTGTCAATCGAACCTCTATGGGGAAAAAGCATCAAAAAGGGGAAATACGGGAAATTAAATTTCTTTCTTTTATAATTATAAGTTTTGATCGGCCTTTATTGATCACTCTAAAAAGTATATATAGTTTCCTATATGTAGGCTTTCAAGGTCATTAATTTAATGTAAATAAAAGATTATTTATTTCATTCTCAATAATATCCGACGTTTCGTTGGTATTCTCTCCAACTTCTTCAGGGATTGAGTTTTTATTAAAATAATAATCTTTTTCGTCAGTTTACATTCTTTATAAATTATATCACAGTATTTTGTATAGGTGGACAACACAACACAAAACTTAAAATATTTAAAAAATAAATGTATCTAAATTTAAAAATTATCACAGAAAATTTGTCCTTTTTTGATCACAGTTGTTATTATTACTTTCTTTTACTCTTATTTTTACTTTTCCGTGCTTCATTTGATAATTTTTATATTTTCTATAATATTAAACTTAGAAACATAATATTATAGGGGCAGGTTACTGAGTGAATGCGAATTTATTAAGCGAAAAATGTTGGTACTTTTTGTTTTTCATCTGGTACATTAAAATTTTTGTTAATATTCGACCTACAAAGATAAAAATTAACATGCATGGTCCTGAGTGAATAAGAATGTCTAAGAGGAAGCTTTTTGTTACTTTTTCGTTCTACATCTAGTACTTTAATTAATTTTCGTTAATATTAGACATAGAAACATAAAATTAAACATGCAGTGTCCTGAGTGGATGACAATCTATTAAGGAGACATTTTGATACTTTTTTATTTTTCAATTGAACTTACAAAATTAAATTAACTCACGTAAAAGATAAAATATGAACCGAAGATTAGTCCCTCGCCAAATCGATCCACTTAGATGGAAAAATTAAATTCTAGAAACATGTAAATTCATATATACTTAGATGAGCTATGTTTTCTTCATATTAACATAAAAATGAATGGTCGAATTTTGACCATTAGGAGAACACTAGTAATAATAATCCAAACAAAAAATTTTATGATACCTTTCGGCAACATTTTGTTTAGAAACTAAAAAATATGTATTTTTATTTGGAAAGAATATTTTTTTAAGATCTTAAATTAAAAAAAAAAATTAATATATAAACAATATCAAGTGAGCCATAGTATAATAAGTACCAGGTATGATCATTAAGGAGAGCTTTCATTATTTACTCATGTAATGTCAAATTAATTTATTTGATTTTTGACGCTTGTTTTAATTTTCTTCCATATTTGCTTTTGTTTGACGTTATATGGGTTTTGAAATTGAGAACAAAATTTCTAATGACTATACCTTGTACTTATTTTACCATGATGTGAACCGAATATAAGTGTCATGCATCACTAGCAATAAAATGGCAACAAAAGGTAAAGAAAGTTACCATACTTAAACACAAAATCGCTTCAAGCAGTTAATAGTAAAAAAGCTGTTAATGTACGTTTATTTTTACAAATTTTTATAAGAGGCTTAAGAGACAAAAAGCGTTTGATAGTTATTACCAGGGCAAGTTTTTTATGGCATATGCCAATTATTTCGTTAAAAAGCAATTTTTGCTCCACCTTGCCACAAAAACTTTTTTTTGCAACCTGGAAGAAATTTTTAAATAAGCTTAGCGAATATGAAGCTCGATCTATTCGAAATGCTAAATGAATGTTACAAAAATCGGACGTAAAAAATGACTAATGGCCTGTTTTTAGAAAACGTAAACAAGTGAGTGAGTGAGAAATGATATTGAAAACAAAAACAAATTTTCGTTTTTTATTATTGTTTTCAATATAATTTCTCACTCACTCACTTGTTTACGTTTTCTAAAAACAGGCAGTTAGTGTACATAAAAGAGCACTTTCAATGCATCTGCTCAAGTCTCTTGAAATTACAAACAAAAGGGCTTTCTATAAATGAAAGCTTAGACTTGATTGACAGTACTAAGGAAAATATTAAAGATGTCAGTAAAAAGGTTTAGTTAAAAAGTTTTAAGGCCCAAATACACTTGTCAAATGTTTGTCCAGCCGGCGAATTCAACGTGTACGTGTGCTGAACGTAATATTCGCCGTCATATCTAAATACTTGATGAGTATTTTGATCAATGTATTTGGGCCTTCACATCGTAATACCAGACTACAAGATAAATTAAAATAAGAAATAGTGTATGCAAATGCCGTTAAAAAATAGAAAGCAGCCATTTCATTTGTTTTTTAATATGCCTCCCTAAACCTTTATCAATCTCGTACAAAACTCCGTAAGTTACGCGCAATTTCTGGTTAATTATTCAATAATCCTGCTAAACTCACTATATGGCTTGGCATTTTAATTTTTGTTTGCAAGTGGACTACTCATATTTTAATGAAAGTGAGACGGATGAATTTATTGACAACCATTCTCTTTTTGAACTAACAGCGTTCTAATATGCTCCAGTTACATCTTGCGATGTTGAAAAATTGTTTTTCATTTATTGAACTGTTTAATGCGATAACAGGAGATTATTTATTTTTGAAAATTTGAACAAACATACTATTGTACTATACACTTAAAAAATGATTACAGTAACTGATTGTGGGTTATTAAATTCGTTTTCCGTACAGTTAAAATTTAATAAAAATATAGTTATTTTATGAATAATTTTATTTTTTAACATTTATGTTTGTTATTCAAAAAACAAACTACCAAAAAATAATGTTTTTCCGTATTTATTTTGCTATTTAGTTTGATTTTTGTCGGTTAAAATATATTTTTTGAAAGTAAAAACTATTCAATTTAAAGGAATATGCAGTTTAATAAATAAAAAAATTTAAAATGAATGTAAAAATCATTTGTTTTAAATGAAATGTAAATGATCCGTTTTTTTTAATGAATTTAAAGTTGTTTAAAATGAATTTTCGTTTGAATTTAACTACATAATATTTTGAGTGTACACAATCAAAACTTAATACAATAAATGTGCCATTATTCGTGCCTTTTTTCGTTCCATTTTTCGTGCCATTTTCAACTTGCCCTGGTTATTACATATTTTAAGCTTAATATACAGCCATGTCACAGAACACAATTCCGTTCGGAAACGGAATTCATTCCGTATTTTGGTGCTTCAGAAAATTAATTACGAAAAAATTTTTCGGAATGAAACCATTTCTATTTTCATGAACGGAATGGGAGTTTTCTGTATCTTAAACGGCAAATAATTATCAAAATATACTTTCTACAAGTAAACAAATATGTTTTCTTTATATATTTTTCAAAAGAAGTATATTTTAAATAATTTTTAGCAATTTATTTTAGAAATATTTAAAACTCTTTCTAAAATCTTTAACAAGAAAACAAAATTTTCGTAATGGATTTATGAAGCATTGCCATATCTCTTTTGTTGTCATATTTTGCCAAAATTTACATACCGGCAACACAATAAACAAAACAAAACTGAAAAGAACAAAGCAAAATTGGAAACAATTACATTTGTTAAACTTTTTTTTTAGCCTACATTTCCCGCATTTTAATTTAAAAATTAAATACGCCCGGCATATTTACTTTTTAAATTTCACAAATTTTAAAGTTGATTACTTTTTTACACATAAATAAAAACTCAAATGTAAATTTTTTTCTACAAAAATTTTGTTAACAACTGTTTTTTGTTTTGCTAAGTGAATTTGTTGCCATATTAAATTGTAATAAATACTGATGTTGCCAAATGGGTAACATAAAAATCGCTTAAACAAAATTTTTCGGATTGATGAAAACGATTGGAATCTAAAGCACCAAAAATGATTTCGAAC
Source organism: Pollenia griseotomentosa (assembly GCA_963931875.1). Lineage (NCBI taxonomy): Eukaryota > Metazoa > Arthropoda > Insecta > Diptera > Polleniidae > Pollenia > Pollenia griseotomentosa. The sequence goes on from OZ007560.1 coordinate 211,217,740, forward strand.
GGAATGGCAAATACGGAATTGACAGCATTCCGAACGGAATCTGTGACACGGCTGATAAGAACTTTTTATGAATATGGCCATAAGTTTTTGAGGTACTGGAAGGCACAGAATGAGCGACATGAATTAAATTGTTTTAACTAATAATTCCCATAATTAATTTATTTGTACTTACTTTTTCAGGCCTGTCATAGAATTCCATTCCGATCGAAAGTGGTTTTAATTCCGTATTTTGCTTCTTCAGAAAACGAAAAACGGAAAATTTTTTCGGAATGAAACCACTTTTGGTTTTCTAAGTGGAATTGATTGTTTCAGTATTTTATAACCGAAAAAACTACTTAAAACTATTTTTAATGGATAAATAAATGTTTTTTATGATATAGATTGAAGAAATAACACACTTTTTTTTACTTTATATTGATTTTATTAAAAACATAATAAATTCTTTACCGTTGCGTTGCCACCTTTTTTCCCTCACAAACCACTTTTTTCTGAACATTGCCATACTTAACACAAAAATCATATGGTTTTTATGTAAAGTTGCCATATCCAATTGTAAAACCAGAGTTGTTATAAACAGCCATGTCACAGAACACAATTCCGATCGAAAGTGGTTCACTCACAATATTATTACAGTAACGGACTGTAGTTTATTTAAGAAATATTCCGTTCAGTCAATTTTAAATAAATAAACATTTAAAATTCCAAGCAAATTTATTTTTAACTGATTTTAACAGTTATTCAAAAAACTAAGTGCATATTAATACGGATTTTCAGTTGCAGTTAATATTGTCCGTTGATTGAGTTAAATTCTTCTTTATGTTAAAGTAAATAAAAATGTAATTTAAAGCAACGAAAAGTTCATTTAATTTTTACTTTCAAAAATTTAGCCGCGAATTCTGTAAAAAGAAATCAATATTCAGTTATCTTATATAAATTAATTGTCAAAAAATTAACTACATATTCCGTAAAAACAAATAAATATGCAGTTATTTTATAAAATTTTACTGTCAAAAATTCAACACCATATTCAGTAAAAACAATTAAATATTCAGTTATTTTATATAATTTTACTACCAAAAATTAATTTTTACTTATCTATAAAAAATGAATTGCTTGTTTTGTGTAAGCAATTCCCATTTTCTATTTGTTAAAATAATTTAGTTAAATACATCAAATTTTAAAAGTAAAATAATTGCGAAGCCATAACGGTCATGCTGCTGGTGTCTTATAATTGAGAGTTCTTCTGTAAACAACGTGGTCAGTACAACAAAAGTAAAACAAACGTGTGTAACTGGGTAAGTAAATAAAAATATTCGCCCTCTCTCGCTTATAAGAAAAACAAGCGGTCAGGTGTCTGTCTGGTATTTTTTAGAAATTCGGCTCTTTTGTGGAGTAAACGAAAATTTAATAAAATAACTGAATATTTAATTGTTTTTACTGAATATGGGGTCAATTTTTTGACAGTAAAATTTTAATAAATAACTGAATATTTAATCGTTTTTACTGAATATGGTGTTGAATTTTTGACAGTAAAATTTTACAAAATAACTGAATATTTATTTGATTTTACGGAATATGGTGTTGAATTTTTGTCAGTAAAAATAAAATGAACTTTTTGTTAAAAATAAATGAAAAATAGGTAGACCGGTTTTTAATTGAACTTTCATTTATTTTATATTACAATTTCAGTTAATTTTACGTACAGAATATTGTGAGTGTTTTAATTCCGTAATTTGAGTCTCTAGAAAACGCAAAACGAAAAATTTCTTCGGAATGAAACCACTTTTCATTTCCAAAGTGGAATTGTAATTTTTAATGTTTTTAAACTGAGAAAAATATATTATTCTGATTTCTATAGACAGATTAAATAGTTAATTTAATTATTATAGTGATATCTAAAGTATTTAATAACATTTTGCTAAAAAAATTAAAAGTTTTGAAAGTAGTTGCAAAAAACAAGAATAATTTTCTGTTTTTCAATCGGAGTATTGCCATATTTTTTTTTTGTGCAAACCACATATTTTTTTGAAGAAAAATTCGTGTTGTGAAGCAAATTAAAGCGGTGGCAACGAAAATAACTAACAAAGCAAAATATAAAAACATATGTTGATATTTCAGTTAAAAAAAGAAAAAGAAGCACATTTAAATTATTTGATTAAAAATGTAAGTACTATATATTTATTGAAATTATTATACATAGTTTAATTAATTTATTTGTTTTTAGGGGTAAACACCGAAATCCTCAACAGGAAAAATTATTTATAGAATTTATGGAAAATAACCAGGACATTGCCAGGGGCTATGTAAAAGGTGATAAAGTGTTAAAAGAGTCGCTGTGGAATAATTTAACGGAAAAGTTAAATTCATCGGGGCCACCAACAAAAGATTGCAGCGGTTGGAAGAAAACCTGGGCTGACTGGAAAGTCTATGTCAAAAATAAATTAAGTCATAATAGAAGAGAAAATCTAAAAACTGGTGGTGGTGAATATAATAAATACGTTTTATCTGATGTAGAGGAATCAGTGGCACGGTTGAGCGGGATTTTTAGATCTGTTGAAGGTATTGTTGGCGCTAGAGACTTTGGTGAATCTGTTTTAAATTTAGTTTTGTACGATGAAGATGAACTCGACTCAGTGCATTCAACTTCTAATAGTGTACGTAAAACAGTTGGAAATAATAATAATGAATCAAATGACAATAATGCCACCATGTCAAAGAGGCAGCTGAGTGCAACACCACCGCCAGACCCGAAGCGTAAACGGCTAAATACACCAACAACTTCAAGTAATTCTGCAAATAATACCTCAAATTTAAACACGCTTTTGGTTGAAGAAAATAACCATTTAAATTCAATTGTAAAGTTAATGGAGGAACAACGACAAGAACTCCGAAGCCAGAATAAAAATATAGAAAAACTTTGCAATATATTTGAAACCTATTTTAATGGCAGAGCCCTACATGATAAGGAAACGCAAAAACTTCTAAAAGAAAAAAACGAACTTAAAATAAAACTGTTAGAAGTAGAAACTCTAAAGTTTGAAATCGAAAGACGTAGATCTGAACACCAATAATTTTAAAACCATAGCCCCAGTCAGTACACAATTTTAAAATTTTTAAATATGAATTAAACAACTCCTTTTTTGCATTTAATGTATTTAATAAATTAATAAAAAAAAAACATGTTTTAATTTAACTGGCTAGCAATATTTTCCCGTATTCGTTGCCCAACTCTGAACATTTCTCTTTCAGATTGCTCTTCTTCGTGTTGTTCATCATTATCTTCGGCATCAATCGACGTTATAACTTCCTCACAATCAACATTGTATCTTCTGCAAATGTTATGGAGGGCACAACAAACGTTAGTAATTTGAGTAGTTTTCAGTGGTGTATATCGCATTGTACCCAGCAAACACCTAAATCGGCTTTTTAATACCCCAATGGTACGTTCCACAATATTACGGGCCGATGCATGTTTTGCATTAAATTTGTGCTGTGTGGTTCCAGCGACTACATTTTTGTATGGGGTTATTAAATATGGCTCCAAACCATAGCCAGAATCGCCTAATAGCCAATAATTTTTATTTCTGGTACAATAATCATTGTAGTAAAAATTTCTTGCTCTACTCATATGCCAAATGTAAGAATCATGGCAAGATCCTGGTCTGCAAGCATCCACTGCTCTCACTTGCATTTTATAATCACATATCTGTAAGTAAATATTTTAGCAAAGTAAAAAATAAATTAATATGCATCTTACAATCAAGGTGTTAATGCTAAACGCTCCCTTTCTGTTTAAGTATAGAGATGCATCTTCAGATGGCTTAAGCAGTTTAACATGCGTCCCATCAATGCATCCTATGACACCCGGGATTTGAAATTTTTGAAAAAAGTATGCTTTTGAATTTTGAATTTCTTCCTCAGTCATTTGAAGTTTTATCCAAAGCGGACAAATTATATTTTCGAGAGTGTTTATAACTTTCCACATCAGTGTTGATACCGTTCTTCTTCCTAGACTGATATCAATATCTTTAGCTGAAATAATTTGTACCGTTAATAGAGCTAAAGAATCTACAATACTTAAATATGTACTTACCTATAACGCCCTGAAATGACCCCGTACCTAAAACTCGAAGTGTGGTTGACAATTGAATGATTGGTGGGATTCCTGACCCTTTTAAGTGTGGACTAATTTTATCCAAAACCATTACAAAAGCCTCCTTACTGAGGCGATAATAACTAATAAAACTAAACAGAAGAACATTTAGTAAAACAAAAATAATTTTAAAATGTTTACATATGGAAGTATTTATTTACACTGCACTTGAATATGAAAGAGGATCAGATGCATCCCTTAACATTTTTCTTTGTAGTTTTTCAACCAAATCTTGACGTCTCTGGTCATTTAACACAGCAACAATTGAAATTCCGGGCATGTTTTAATTAAATTTTGTATTTTCTTTACTTTAATGAGAAAATGTTATGTTAGCACCTTTGTTCTTGTTTATTTTTGTTTTACTTTTTTTCAATAACCATATGTTTTTTGTTTTGCTTTGCACAACGCTACCATACTTAAGTTTAAAAAAATGAGATTTGTGAGTTTGTGGGAATAACCAAAATCGATCGGAATCTGAAGAGCGTAAACAAAAACGATCGAATTTGCAAATACGGAATGAAAACCATTCCGATCGGAATTTGGGACATGCCTGAAAAAAACACATTTAGCAAAATCGATCGGAATCTGAAGAAGCTAAAACTAAATCGATCGGAATTGAACATACGGAATTAAAACCATTCCGATCGGAATTTGTGACATGCCTGTTTATATCCGCACAACAATAGTGGTGAGGGTATTATGCGTTTGTGCTGATGTGTGTTGCATTAAAAATATTTCTCTTCTTCTTTTTTAAATACAGTAAATTATTGAGGAATTTTTGATTAGCTTTGAAAAATATTCTGCTTTTTTGAACAAGTTTTCGATAACTTTTCGTAAAATTTTGTGTGTAATGGCCATTATTTCCTCTCGAATATATTCAAATGTCCCAAAAGAGGATTGTTAGGAGCTTTTAATGCACGAATATCATAGTCAAGCCGTTGCTGGCAGTTTGTCGACTTTAATTCCTGCAAATTCGATATTTATCCGTTGTTGTTGGCGAAGGTATTTTACTTTATGAGGTGACCTAATGCCAACTAATGCCAATATATGTAATTTTGACAATGCCAAAAGTTTTATGGCCAATTTCAACAATTCTATTTAAATATCAATTCATATTAAAATATACAAGTGACGTACATGAATCTCATGTTAACATTCCTTAAGACTGCACAAAGAATACAAACCAACAATGTAAAACTAAATAAAACAAATGTTTCATATTCTGTCTTTTTGGTTTAATAAAAGTTTATTAAGAATCATATTGTTAAATTAAAAAGTCATATATCATAAATTTATATTAATAATCACATTTCATAGATTTATATTTATATTCATATTTCATAACTTTATATTTGTCATAGAATTAAGTAGAATAAGTAACTTCAAAATAAAGTAAATTCAGTTTATTAAATCAACTCCAAATTGAAAGATCGTTTTAATATGTTACTTACATAGTTTTTCATATAATTTTATTTTTATTTGACATGAAAAACGAATTTTTAGCGTATGTAATGAAAATCTATCAATTTCAAAGCGAATGTTTTTAAAAGGTGTGATGAATTTAAAAGGGATTTTAAAATCCATTTCTTAATTATAGTCTTAAATTTTCGTTCAGAATACGCTTCAGTTAACGTATATACATAATATAACATTTAAAAGAATAAAGACTGAAAGTAAAAAGAATATATATTTAAAATCCATTTTAAAAGATACTGAAAATTATATTTTCGGTTTCAAATCGTTTGGTTTTTAAAATCGATTTTTTTCACATACCTGATAAATTGAAATTGAAATAATTTGGTGAAGTTGGCCTTTAGTCTACCACTGCGTATGATTAATATTGAAATATGCCTTTTATCAGGGCTGCCAGATGAATTTGTGAAAAAATCGTAAATTTCCTGGAAAAAAATTAAAACATCGTCTTTCTTGTTTTAAAAAATCGTAAAACAAAGATTGGACAACTTAAAATTTATTTTCTTTTTAACAATTTTTGTTTGATTGTTACTTTTAAGCTAGATTTACACGATTGAAGGAATTTTGAAGTCTTATAAAAATTTTGAAAATTTATTTTGATGTTCTATTTACACGTTTCAAAAATTTGATTAGAATATTCTTTTAATATATTTCAAAATCATTTGAAAAAATTTTTATCAAAATTTGTTGAAGCTTATTTAAACTATTGGTAAACTTTTTATATTGAAAATATTGACTTGGATCAGCTGTTTTGATTTTTTTGTGAAATAATTTTTTATTATAAAAAATAATTTATTATAATAAGAAAAAACAATTAATAAGTATGAACGACGACACAATCATCATAGCATCAACAATTTTAATATTGGAGGAAGAAGTAACTGATAATTATGCAAAAAAAAAGAAGAAAACAAGAGGAACATTGGGTTCGACCTATTCTTTTGGAAGGTTAGGGAGCGATTAAAAAGGAATGATCCAGACCTATACAAAAACTTTGTGCGAATGTCAACAGACGATTTTGATTATTTGCTTAATCTCGTCACCCCATCAATAGAAAAGGCCAATACTAATATGCGGGAATCTATATGCCCGGAGAACGTCTGGCAATTACTTTGAGATTTTTAGCAACTGGGGACAGTTACGCAAGTCTGATGTTCTTGTTTAAAAGATCAAGATCATCGATATGCAATATTGTGTCTGAAGTCTGCGCTGCATTATAAAAAGTATTAAAAGATGAATTTTTATAAGTAAACCCTAATTTACTAAATAAAAAAACATATCAAAAATAATATCTTTTGGTACAGATGCCAGCAACAGAGGAGGAATGGGAGAGTATTTCCCAAAGTATAAATAAAACGTGGAATTTTCCCAATTCAATCGGGACATCGATGTTATAGCAACAGCACACTGTAGAAGCGCATATTTCAATTATAAAAAGAAAAACAGCATTGTTTTTATGGCGCTTGTGGACGCGAACTACAAATTTGTTTACATCGACGTTGGTGCAAAGGGTAGATAGTCCGATGACGGAGTATTCAGTAGATGTTCGCTATCGACTGGATTATGTAATAACACGTTTAATTTGCCGCAACCGAAACCACTGCCCTGTAGAGAAAAACCTATTCCATATGTGATTGTTGCAGATGATGCGTTTCCCTTAAATTCTAATATTATGAAACCATATAGTTTTCGGAATCAAAACACGAAGGAAAGAATTTTCAATTACAGGTTGTCCAGATTTAGGCATATTTCGGAAAACGTGTTTGGATTAATATCAGCCAGATTTTGCGTTGTCAGAAAAACAATGGAACTTTCCCCACCAAATGTTGTCAAAGTTGTTCTCGCAGAATGTGCATAACACATTTTATTGAACAAACGCAAGTGGGGTACCTGTGCACAAACAAGAGACTACGACCAAGTGAATGCGGATGGATCTATAACGGATGAACGATGGCGTGAAGGATTGCGGACAGAGAATATTTTGTCATCGATAGTATCATTGTGCAAGCAAGGTCGTCAAAGCGAAACATCCAAGCTCATTCGACAAAAATTCACGGAATATTTTTTAAATGATAGAGAAGTTCCACGGCAATACAAGCATATTTTTTAAAAATTAATTAAAACCCCAATAAATCGAAATAAAAAGTTCAATTCATTTATTTAGCAACTTAAAATAACATTCTGTTTCTATATACATACATAAAAAATAAAATTAAAATATTAAAAATTGAATCAAAAGAATGAACAGCATTGTAAAATTATTTTTAGTTATCAATATTGCCAGATGCGATTTTGATGCTTATTAACACGGCATCAATAAAATCTTCAAAAGTTTTGTTTAATAAATTTTGAAGAAATTTTGCTGTTTACGCGAGTTTGAAGCATTTTGAAGAGCAATTTTGAAGAAAATTTCAACCATGTAAATCTAGCTTTAGTCGATTTTTATTAAAAAAAAAACAATAAACAAAAACATAATAACTACATATCAAGCCTAGCATTTTCAATCATTTAAGAGCTACTGGGAGTCTCACGAAGAGCGTTTTTGATCGTCGCCGAGCGCATTTTTAATCGCAGAAGAATCCTCACACGCTAGAAATTGTATCACGAGCTGATTTCTTTTTGAGATTTTTTCATAACACAGCGAAATACGCTTACTTTAATCGTTGTGGGAATCGTTTGAGATGTGGGTAAAGATTATCTTACGAGTCTTTCAAGAAGCTTATATATATTTTAATATCATCTATAGTGCGGAAAAGCATGCTATTAAAACTCAATTAGATCGCTCCACAAGTGGCTGAGTTATTAGCGAATGGCCACGATTGCTTTTAATTTTTACCCATAAATTTCTTATTTTTACCTATAAACCTTAACTTTATGATGTCTTCTTTTTCACCTAAAATAATTTAATTAGAATACTGATAGTGAAATTTACAAAATCGCTTCATAAATGGCCGAGTCTTATATACCCTTCACAATGGTTTCAAAAATCTTAACAAAACCCTTAATTCGAGTATGGGAACCAAGTGAAATAATGAAACGACTTGGCTCTTTTTTTTAAATAGACAAAAAATGTGGACCAAATTCGATTCCCCTAGCTCATATGGGTGCTTTTATGCCAAACTCTGGATGAAAATAAAGCAGTTATTTGTCTTTAATAAAGTAGTTATTTGAATTTTATGAACCGATTTTGTTAATTTTCACTATTTCAATATTTTAGAAGCTACAAACGAAATGATAATTTTATATAAAACGAGCTTATAAATTTTGATTCTGATCTCGGTTTACGTACATTAAATAAGTCCCTACCCAGCTAACATAGGATTATACAACTTCTTAAATAATTTGCTGATGATGATTATAACGTTTTTATATATTTTCTGATAAGCTCGTTTCTTAATCTTGACATGTTTAACATGCAAGTTTTAAGAAATTCTTTAACTGATTATTTCCAGAGTACAAAAACAACAATGTTACACTTGGTTTATCTTTCGGCAAACCATCATCGAGTGGACCTCTCTGTATAAATCAAATTTTCCATAAATATACGGCGAGCATATCATGAGTTATAAGTTAATATCTACATGAGTCTCATTGGATTCTTGCCATGGTTTTTGAAAAACTCGTTAGATAAGCTTAACCCACATTTTAAACGATTCTCATAACGATTAAGTTAAGCATATTTACAGTTTGTTACAGTTTCTTTTACGATTTAAAAATGCTCTTGCCGACGATCAAACACGCTCTTCATGAGACTTCCAGTAGCTCTTACACGATACAAAGTACTAGCTGGGTATGAAGTTATTCAGGGGTGTGCTGGAAATCGTAAACGTAAAACGCAAGAATTTTAAAATTCGTTTTTTAATAACATTTCTGTAATAAAAGAATTTTCTGACATATATTATACAAATTAGATTCAAAGTGTATTAAAAACAACTTCCAAATTCTTGCGTTTTACGTTTTCGATTTCCAGCACACCCCTGATTATGTTTTTGTTTTATTTTTATAAAAATCGAACAAAAATTGTTAAAAAAACTTAACTTAAAGTTGTCCGATTTTTTTTAAGATTTTTTAAAACGAGAAAGACGATTTTTTAATTTTTTCTGGCAGCCCTGTAGATAACACTGAACAAACAAAAACAATAACGCTCAAAAATAAACAACCAACAGAAACAAGAAATGTGAATGTATGTGTTTGGCAGACTGTGACCTAGACCCCCCGATCATTTAAGTGTCACTTTCTGAACCGATCTAACTTTGCCCGTACGTATGTCCAGCTGTCACTGCAAGCCACAGAAAAAAAATTAAAAATTGATTTTTCTTAAAAAATTTGTGATATTGATTAAAATATTTATTAAATTTGCACCAATAAAAAAATAATGGTATCAATTAAATATTTTTTTTATTCAATTAGCAACATTTTCTGCAGTATTGTTGTTAATATAAGTATACGTTTAATTCAATTGATTACACTTTAAATAAAAACTGATTATAATTTTGATTAATGATTTAGGTGAAAAAAAACTGGCGAGATTTTTTTTGGATGTAACTTTATGAAATTCGGTACGTTCTAGGCGTCAGAATGACCAAACCTATTTAAAAATGGTGAAAATCGGTCCATAATTCCACATTTCCCCTATACAAACTTCGTTCCGGAATACAGTTTTTCTGCACATTAACCATTTGATTATGTTGATATTTAGACTAAATTTGGCCCAAACATATTTTTTTGCTACCTAAATCATCTAACTAGATTTTATTGAAGTCGATCCATTAGTGAGTTATAACTTTTTTTGGAAAAAATTCTTCATCCCACCACACGTTGGTAATTTAGCATTGATATTAAAGTAAATTTGTTTAGGCCAGTTTGTCCAAACAAGTTTCCGCCCTAAATATTTATTTATTTATTTTTATTTATTTTATTTTATTTTATTTTATTAATGCAATTTATAAAGCTCCTCAAAAATTTTTTTTTTTAATTTCCATACACATTATATATGGTTCATTTATTGTTAATATATGCTTTATATTTTAAATTACATTTTAAGTAACGCGACGAATAAAAGAAAAAAATCCCGATATAATACAAACAACAATAATTAAAACACTTGTATAAAAATTAAGTAGATTTTTTTTGGTACATTGGTGCGTACCAAAAGTAAAAAATAAAATTAGCCTGAAAAGTCTTAAATAAAACTTTTACCTGCAAAGGTATTTTTTCTGAAAATTATCACTGTTTCATATAATATCCGCCAAACAACTCATCTATCACAACATCTATCATTTGACATTAAAATTTAGTTTATTACAAAAACCGCGAAATAGATTCATAATATCGCCATTTTTGTTGCGCCCTTCTTCCGTACATGAAATTATTAGAAAATAATTAAAATTTTTTTTTTTTAATGTTAATTTTAATTTTATAACGCTATATTTTTTCATGGTCTATACGGCTATGCGATGTAGAATTTGATGTTCGCAGAAATTGCAAAAAGTTATAACCCTACACAGAAAAAATTATTTTTCCAATTCAAACAAAAAATTTGTGGAATCAAAACATTTTTTGTCTGAAATCGGTCCTACAAACAAATTCGCATATTCAAACAATTTACTTGCATTTAGTTTATTGAAAAAAAACACTGATTTTTTCAAACAAATATTTTACTGAATTCATATAAATTTCTAACAAATAATTTTGCTGAATCAAACAAAAAAGTTTTTGCACAAGCAATGACGCGCACACAAGTAAGCACTGTAGGAGAAGATGAAGGCAGAGCAGAGCGGCGGCTGGCTTTGAGACACATTTTTTTGTTGGAATAATTTTTGAACCAAGTCTTGTTTATAAACAGCAGACCGACTCGACATGTTTTTCGTCATCATTTTATTTTTGTATTTAATGTAGGTATTTAACTAAACAGTTTTATAAAATTGAATACGGGATTTTGTTGTTCACTCTTTTTTACCAACTTTGAAACCAACCAAAAATTTATTTTGTTTCTTAACTTGGGGTTTACACAGGAAAGTACTTTCTTGCAAGAAGAGTATACGTATTATCATCGAAAAATCAAAGAAACAGCAGATTGGCTGAAAGTACAAAAATTATGTGTGTGTTAGTGAAAAAGTGTGAGTGTATTGCGACTTCCAAAAAATTTACTTTCATGTGTAAATGCTAAAATGTTGTTGTTGTTTCTGTTGTTTGAAAAGAGTGAAACGTTTTTTACCTGCTATTGTTTTTAGTTTTTCTTCTACTACAAACCTCGCCACGCTATTTTATCATCTTTCTTATTGTTGTACTTTTTTAAAGCGTCCAAAAATAGACTAGAATAGTATAGAAAAATAGACAAATAAAAAATGCAAAAATGCAAAAAAAACGACAACATTGAAGAGCGTTAAACATTTCATACAAAATTGATGGTTGCATGTTTATATTAATTACTTTTTGATTTCACTTTTGGTAAATCGGATTTATTTACGAAAAAAAATTTAGGTTTTTTTTACCTATTTTTTTAAAATTTTTTGTTACAATGTTTAATTTTAACGCGTCACTATAAAAGCACCATATTTGACATTAATTTTTTTTGCCTACTGATGCAGAATTTCGTGTACTTTAACCGAGTACTTTTAGTTTTCACGTGACTTTAACTTTTTTTAATTAATCCGTGAAATCACTGCCTTTCGCCCCTGTGTGCGACGCCATATATTTTGGGGCAAACGTTAAGTTTAAAGACTTCTATTGGACTCTTTTGTTTGTAACATATTCCAAACTATACATACAACAAAATTTTTTTTTTTTCGATTATGCCCTTTTTTTTTGCATAAAATGGTTATTGATTGTAATAATTGATCACATTTTTTATAATTTTCCACATAAAATTCCTCCCAGGAATGAAAGAAAAACTTTATGTGCCCCCGGGAATATAAAAAGTCTGGGAAAATAAAAATACAATATTCAATGCGGACAAAAATAATAATAGAATTGAAAAAAAAAAAAAAAACGTTATACAAAATGAAAAATTAAGAAATAACGCTTGCAGTAATGCGAATGTGTGCCTGAACAAAATAATTACGTAATTACAACTAAAATTTCCAGACAGACAAGCACGTACAGTCAAAAAATTATGATGAACAAAGAAAATGCCGAATTAACAGATAGACAAACAAAATTACACACCCCAACACATGTTGACATAAATTACCCAGCGAATACATATAAAACGCTTGGAAACTACCTTCCGTTTCCTCTAATATCATATTATTAATATTATTAATTAATATTATTATTAATGATATCATAATATTATAACAAAACGTTTTTGAAATATTATATTGTTAAATGAATGTTAAACCACTTTGATAGGTGAAAAGGCTTTCAGTCAAGCTTTTGCGTGCCAACAACTAAGTATCAGCTTTATTTTCAATAATGATTGATTTGTTATTAAATCCATTCTCAAACGTATGAACTTTAGAAATGTTTCGATATTCATTTGAGAATCATAAAATTCTTTGCAAAAATGTGAACTTGTTTTTTTAATTGTCAAACAAATTTTAAGAAAAATAGTTTATTTTTAAATTCTTTGAGTTGTGTTAGCTGGGATACTACACACTTATAAATGCTAACAATATTACATTCGTAATTGTGAATTCATTTCTTAAAACTTGTTTGAAAGTATTGTAACTTTTTGTGCTGGTAATTCAAGAAAATATATTTAACTCAGAGTTTTTGCGCAAAAATTTAACAATTTAAACAAAAGTTGTGGAAAATGTGCTATTGTGTGTGTGATTTTTTTGTATTAAAACAATTTCGGCAGTTAATACATTACAAAATATAACACACACGTATGAGCAAATACATACACATTGCATTAAAAAAAATGCAACTCTAACATAACAAATATCATCAGCCTGAATGTACACTACAATTTATTATTCTTGTTGTTAAAGCAGAGTATTTTTCTCTTACCCAACAAACACGGAGGTTTGATTTTAAATTAAATTGAAAGTTATTTGAAATCAAACCTTTTCTCAAACGATAAACGTTTGATAATGATTTGAAAATCATTTGAAAATCATTGCATTCTCAACAAAAAGGGGAAATTATTTTCAAATCGAGATATACTTTTATTTTCAACTTGCTTTCAAACGTTATTCTCAAATGTGGATTTTAATACAATGTGGAGCATTAATAAAAATTTTTTTTTTTTAATATTAATTCATTAATTATTTAAATAAACTGTAACATAAACATTCGGCACCATAACTAAAAGATGAAATAGTGTTCTTTCCGTTATCTACTTCTTGGAAAGATAAAATACTTGGCTTCTTTTTGTTTTGAGGATTGTCATGACGTAGCACCGCGATCGTACAACAATCTTATATTTTCTTCACTTTCCCGTTTAATTTTTATTCACATTCTTTCACTTTGTAATTTTTTACTCACAAATAATTTATATTGTTTAACAAAAAATCAACGATTTTTAAAGGCGAATTTACTTTACGTAATATGTAAGTTTTCTTTAATTGTGCAACACATTTAACTTTAATCGCCGTTTTTTAGTGTTTACATTAATTTTCGCTTCAGTGCTGCCAAGTTATTTTTGATTTGAGAATAACATTTGATAACAATTTGACATCAAATTGATAGAACATTGTATGTCAAATCTTTATATTCAAATCATTATCAATTTGAATTCAAGTGTTGAAATCAAATAATTGAAAAAGTTTTGAAAATGGTTACTGATGTCAAATGATAAATTCATTTTATATCTTCATGTTTGTTGGGCAGTTGTTGATTGTGTTAATGTGTGTGTGGTTAAAAAAGTGCAGTTGTGAGAATTATGGCAGGAGTATAGTTTGAGGCAAAGAGAAATAACTTGTCTCTTATTTTTTTTTGCTTTTCTCATTTGTTTTTTTAACTAGTTTCATTAAGAGCCAAAGAAAGATAGTAAGTTATGTTCAGTGTTAAAGCTATTGCAAAATTTGTTTAATGTAACCAAAGTAAATTGTATAATAAGGAACAAACAAGAATCTAAAGAGATAAAACACGGAAATTAATTACTGCAATTTTGAGAATTTTAGCCCGGTTGTAGACTTAAATTGTTGATGAATGTCTCTTATATATTCAAAGTCAGTTCGAATATGCAAGTAGGAGAAATCGGTCTATAATTTCACCTAGAGGCATTACAAATGCCACTTTGTAATAAGGGTATTGGTACAATAGTGTCCAAATGGCAACCTGCTCAAAATACTTTCTACGTACGTGGTTTATTAAGTTTTAAAAATAAGCAAAACTTGTTGATTATTTCTCCTAGCCTAATAGAAATAATTCCCTACAAAAAAGGATTTGTCCTGGATATCTTATCTTGATTTTATCTAATAGCAGATATAAAAATAGGAAACTTCTGTTAAGGAGATTTGCTGCGAATAAGATCTATTAAAGACGACGATACACAATCCTAATTTGTAAAAAAAAAAAAAAAAAAATAATGGTGTGGCCTAAAAATTACATTAAGTGACAAATTGTTTTTGGTCAAGTCTGTCCGACTTGCAAATGTTTACAACATTTTTCTTAAAATGATAGATAAAGTATCTGACTCATATGATGTGGCATCTTTTTATGTGTTAGTGTGGCATTGACAACCAGTTTTGCGGAATTTTTTTATATCGAATAAAAATGTGTCAGATTTTCGTGTAAATGATTTGTACGATTGTGTAGGCCTAAAAATGTAACAGTACATAAAAAGAGACTCACCAGTTGGCCGAACCCTTTCCAATGTATTTATGATCTTTCTTTAAGTTAATTTTAACTACTGCAAAACCATAATAAAATCGACTTAATGTTAAATACCACTAATGTCACTGTGTCCGTTCGATTGCCTGTTGCCTGTTATCGGAGCCGAAATTGCAAACCGAAAAACAAGAGAGTCAATTTTAGTTTCCAAAAACCCCAAATTTCTTTAATCTTGTAGATTAAATTCTTTCAAAAAGTCCTTAAATTAGTCGGTCACATTTTACTCACATTAAAATAAATAAAATGAGTTCATTTTCATTTATTGCCTTTGTGAGTTTTGTAATGTGTTGACGAAAATAGACAAAAAGACAAATAATTTTCTTTACAATTTCATTTTTGTTTTACAGTACTTTTTTTTTTTTTGGTGGCAATTGACAAAATACAATCAACAACATGTAAATGGCTTTTTATGCATCAGTAAATGTGGATGTGTGTATAAAAATACATAGAAGAAAACAACAATTTTATTGCATATCTTTAGGCATTGCCAAGTGCTAGTAGAGTACATATTTTGAAAAGAATGTATGTGTGCTAGAGTATGTTTATAGTATATGATAGCAAAAAAAGTTGTGTATTAATTAAAGAAATAAAAAAGAAAATAATAAAAAAAAATATTTACCAACATTATTAAACTACTGTTACAATGACATTACCAACAACAATAACAAAAAACCAGCAATATAATATTGCTCGCTTCTCTACTCTTGGCATTTCTTTTTTGTTGTTGATTTTATTTAATTTTTTGTTTTATTTTATTATTTCTCAGTTTTGTTGTTGTTTTCTTGGTAGTTGATGTGTTCTCAGCGTAAATAGAATTTTTTTATACGAACACTGTACGAAATCTATTGGGATTTTTTTTGATCTACAACATTTTTCAGTTATCTGCAGACATTAGTGCATTTTGTTCTTAAGCTTTACCTGTTTCATCTGGAGTCCCGCAAGGGAGTCCCTTGGGTCCATTTTTATTCCTATATTTCATTATTGATTTGCCCTCGAGTATTCAATATTACAAAATATTAATGTATGCAGATGATGCAAAGCTTTTACTTAGCTAAAAAAGCTCAACCATGTCAAGATTCAAGATCGTGATTATTGCTAGAAGCAGAAACAACTTGATAAAACCTAATAAATATATTTAAGAAATTGGAGGAAGCTGCACACACTTCATGCTTCGCGAACTTAACAATAAGCCCCTGGTTAATGATTATATTTTGTTTATATCCGTTAAAATCTTTAAATATCTTGGTATTTACATTAGTGCAGATTAGGATATGACAGTGGATATAAAAGACTTTATTCAATGAGCGAAAGCCAGAATATTGTTAGTTTTGTGTAAGCACAGCAAATACTTTAGTAAGGAACAACCAGAAGGTACCAGAGAAAGAGGACAACAAAAAAAGATAGGAAGACAGTGTTGAAGAAGACTTGAAATTTATGAATTTTGAAAATTATGGGCAGAAAGCCTTGGATAGCAGAACATGGCGAGCGATAGATTTTTTTTTTAAGTTGCCTAAGCTAATCCCTTGAAGCTCTTCGCTTGTCTGCCGGGAGGAAACCAGAGTCTCTGGCGGTAATCGAACCCGCAACTCCGGCGCTGATGGAGTAGCTCACTACCAGCTAGCCTACCGAGACACACAGTTGCAGAAGCTTTGGCCCATAAAGGACTCTAAATTTTGATAAAAAAACAAAAATATATATTAGTAGTATAGTATAGATATCAATGAAAGGTCAACTAAAATCTACAAATTTGTTTTAGAAAACTTTATACAGTGGCTATATCTAGTCACTTAACAAATTTTAGCATTTTCTCTAATTTTGGAAAAAAATGTACAGTTGTTTTCCTCTTTGTGATATAAGACTATAGTCTTGTATACGTATAAAAATCAGTTTTTTGCCTGAAAATTTTTAAATTTTGAGTTAACCGTCTTTAGAGGAACTCCGGCACTGATGGAGTAGCTCACTACCAGCTAGCCTACCGAGACACACAGTTGCAGAAGCTTTGGTCCATAAAGGACTCTAAATGTTGGTAAAAAAAAATATTTAGTAGTATAGTATAGATATCAATGAAAGGTTAACTTAAATCTACAAATTTGTTTTAGAAAACTATATTCAGTGGCTATATCTAGTCACTTAAGAAATTTTAGCATCTTCTCTAATTTTGGAAAAAAATGTACAGTTGTTTTCCTCTTTGTGATATAAGTCTTGTATACATATAAAAATCAGTTTTTTGCCTGAAAATTTTTAAATTTTAAGTTAACCGTCTTTAGAGGAACAAAATCAAATAAAAAAATTAATTGTTCGTAAAAGATAAAGAATTTTATAAATGTAGTAAAATTGCAAAAAAAAAAAGTTTTGCCAATATGACAACATTTTGTTGTTTTGATTAAATTTTGCTAATATGATTTAATGTTGCTAAATGAACTTATTTTTATAATTTTAGTAAATTTTAGTAATTTAACAAAAAATTTATTCACAATTAAGCTAGACTTTCATAATTTGAGTTATTAATTTGATTAAAACTTCGTTAATATGACAAAATTTTGTTGTTTTGAGGAAATTTTATTAATTTGACTAAATATGGTTAACTTTACTTAATTTTTATAGTTTGTTTAAAATTTAACTATTTAACAAAATAATTTATTATATAAAATTTTTTTCGAAAGTGCATCCTTGTGTCAAATTGGAAAAAAAGAAATAATGTGGGAATTCTATTTAACAAAATATTTATTTATAATTTTGCTATACAAAATAAAAATATAAAAAAACAAAAATCTTATTTTTTATTTTATTTATCTACGTATCAGAAAAAGGCCAACAATAAAAACATTCATAGACTTTCATCATTTGACTTAATTGCATTATTTTGACTAAATATGTTAAAAAGTAATAAGATAAAATTCGGTTAATATTACAAAATATTGTTATTTTGATGAAATTTTGTTAATTTGACTAAATATTGTTAACATAAGACAATTTTAATAATTTGATAACATTTCAACAATTTTACGAAATATTTATACAAAATTAGTAATTAATTTCAATTTTATTAATACGACAAAATTTTGTTATTTGGATGAAATTTGGGTAATTTGACTAAATATTGCTAACTTAACTTAATTTTTATAATTTGATTTAATTTTAAAAATTAAACAAAATATTTATTTAATTTCAAAAGATTTTGTTATTCGTGCTTAATTCCCAGTTTTTATTATTGATAAAAACACTTGAAATTTATTGTTGATGGGATAAGCTATTCCTATGCGCATTTCACTGGTTGCTTAGGCCATTTCATTAATATGACAAAATGTTGTTATTTTGATGAAATTAATTAATTTGACTAAATATTATTAAACTTGACTCAATTTTTGTAATTTGATTAAATTTTAATAATTTAACAAAATATTTACTCATCATTTTGCTAGACTTTCAAAATTAGACTTAATTTTTTTATTTTGACTAAATGCATATAAATGTTTTACAGTTTAACGTGATGTGAATTATTTATGTAATGCGGGCTTCACTCGAGATTGTTATTACTTTAAGCTTTAATTAAGCATTGAGAGCAAGCGTAATTGCAATATAAAAATTACGTGTGTGATCATGCGTAACTAAAATTTTTAAACCACTCACGAGGGCTTGAGTAAGCAGTCACGAAGGCTTCATTCATTATATGCAAACAAATTTATTAATTTAAAAAATTTTTAACAAGGTTTCGTTTCATACTATTGATAAACTGAAATTTATTGTTGAAGGGATAAGCTATTCCTATGCGCATTTCACTGGTTGCTTAGGCCAGATCGTCAGGAAACTTCATCCAAAGATTTTAGAAAAACTAAAGATATTACACATATAAAACTGTTAAGCGATTTTTAATTAGTGCTACCTTTTTTATTAAAATGTTATTTAAATTAAATAAAGTTTTTGTTAAACTAAATAAAAAAGTTACTCCTTTTTTGCTTGTAAATAAGAGGTGCAGATTTAACAAAATTTATCACAGTTTTTTTCAGTGTATGTGTTTGTTGGGGTGTGCTTGAAATTACAACTTTTTATAGCTTTAATACTCCTATTTATTTGACTGTACTATATTCGTACACTCATTTATAGCAAATTATGTTGCTAAATTAAAAAAGATTCATACACGTACGAGTGAAGATGGAAACACAATAATGAGCATAAAAAACAACACAAAATAGGAAATTGCGCAAAAATTTATATTTTTGTACTAAAAATATTAAAATGAAGCCAAAAATATTAAATTGCAATTTAATTTTTTTTTCAGTGTAGCCAGTTTTAAACATACTCAGTTGTTATAAATTTCTTTCCTGTTACCTTAGTTTTATCCCGCACTGTACTCCTTTTATGCACATAAACATTTTTGTTATTTACTTGTTTTTATACAACTTTATGCAATTTTCCACCAAAATGTATTTTAGCTATACGAGCATATATAACATTTTCCTTAATAAACGTTTATACTTACATTTTGTACATTTTTTCCTTTAGCGAGTTTGTAGGATTCTTATTTTTGCGTTTCTGTTGTTTTATTTTATGCCATGGTAATATTTTACTACATTCATTTAATACTCGTAACTTGAGGCGTTTATACTTTAACTATAATTGTGATTTTATTATGATTTTAATTAGCATGTTGCAACACAGTCGTAATAGTAAATGTAACAACGTCGTCATTCACTCACATTCACATTCTTGTAGTCTCTTCCGCATCAGCTTTGGCATCATCATCATCATCATTGCCAGTATCCTTGTCGACATTATCAACAGCGTAAAGCGCTAAAAACATTCAACAAAAGCTGCAACTTTAACAGCAGTAGCTACAACAACATGCAGTTGCAAAAACAGCAGTAGGAGCACAACCGCCATCAATTTAACCAAGAGTTAAACATGCAAAACAACAGTTAAAGTTAAATTACTTGTTTTTTCTCTCTTTTTTTTTGGGAAGCATTTTCTTTGTTGTATTTCACAATTAACATAGATAATTTGTTACATTAAAATAAAAAGAAACCAAAATTAAAATAGAAAGCGGCAAAAGCAAAAAGTTGAAAAGGATTGCTTGCTGATCATGCAAGTCGAGAGTTGCAGCATAAATTTGCATATACTTTAGGTTCAGGCAATGATGTTAATTTAAGTACATTATAATTTTTTAAAGATTTTATGTAATTGTTATAATTTTTTATATACAAGAAAAAAAATTTTTGTTTGAATCAAGTTAAATTAATCGATTAATTTAATGTTAAATACATTCAGAATTTTTTTTTAAATTATTTCTTTTTTTTAGCTCTGCAACGCCATTAAAAACGAGTTAAAAAAGAGGCACCATAATAATAGTCTACTGGATTGGTCAGACTGGTATACTTGGTTTTATAACGTCTTTTTTTCTTTGTACTTCGAAGTCTATTCTGACCTTCGTCCACACAAATTCAAAGTCATGTCTTTCCCCCAGGCAATAAATAATATAAAAATATTCTCCAAATGCGAAAGGTGCTTCTAAAAAAGGATAAATCCCACTCCGTGGGAGAAAAGCAAAACAGAAATTTATTCTAAAACATTGCAGGGATGTTTATTGTCTTTTCTGATTTAGTACCTACTTTAACCCAACACCACCAATGTATATTTTTGGGACGAATTTAAGAAAAGTATATTTTAAAAAGTATATTTTAAATATAAAAACCGGCGTTTTTCTTAAATGCAATCCAAAAAAGGTCCATAAGAGGGTAATGGGCTAACTACAAAATGTGCTGTTGAGACTATGAAGGTAACAGTTTAAATTTTCATCTCAAAAGTATTGTATGATCTATATGGTTTATAATAACAATAATAAGTTTACCATAAATAATAGAATGGTTGTTTTTCCACTGTAACAAAAATAGGAAAATCCTTTTGTGAATTTAAAATCATACAATTTTTAGTGGTAAGCAAATTTTGGTTTTTATCAATCATAACATGTTTGGAGGCAACCATAGTATGGTTGTAGCTTTTTGAATGAAGGCTAATTTAACCATAATATGACAATAATATACTCAAGTATGTTTTAACATTTATCGTAAAAAATAGTTTTGTTGAAGGTGACCATATAGAAAAATGTGTTTTTTCTGCGTGTACGCCCACTATAACACTGCAGCCACACCATCAAGTTTTTCTTGATAGTCTTTTACAAATAATGTTTGTCAAAATTTTGATAAATTTAAAGCTGTGAAGAAGGCTGCACTAAATTTTTAAGCAATTTACAGCTTGTTCGTCGATTTCGAACGTTAACGTTCGCATAGAAAATTATATTTAAAACAAAAACCAAATCCGAAAATTTTTTTTGTTTTAAATGTAATTTTCGACGAACAAGCTGTTACTCTCAAGATGCCAAACGAAAAATTTGCTCACTATACTTGTAATCAGCTGGCTAGCAAGTAGTGAGCTAGTCTATCAGCCCCGGGCTTGCGGGTTCGATTCCCGCCAGAGCCTCTGGTTTCTTTCCTGCAGACAAGCGTAGAGCTTCGCGGGGATTAGCTTAGGGAATTTAAAAAATATTAAAAAAAAGGAAAATTGAACGAAAAGTTGCCAAGCAAATGGAAAGTTTAAATTGAAAGCAATCTCGTGGTCACCCAACAAACACGAAGTCAAACCTTTGATATAAAATGAATTTAACATTTGACTTCAAACACAATTTTCAAACGTTTTTCAGTGGTTTGATTTTAACATTTGAGTTCAAATTGATAATGATTTGAATATGTATAAACTTTTGATCTACAATGTTTTATCAATTTATCAAGTTATCCCATGTTATTCTTAAATCAAAAAATATCTTGGCAGCACTAAAGCGAAAATTAATGTAAATACTAAACAATGTGAGTAACAAATTTATTAAAAGTACAAGAAAAAGAATAAAAATAAAACGGGAAAGTGAAGAAAATATAAGATTGTTGTACGATCGCAGAGCTACGTCATGAAAATCCTCAAAACAAAAAGGAGCTAAGTTTTTTTGTCTTTCCAAGAACAAGAGAACTAAAAGAACACTATTTCACCTTTTCGCTATGTTGTCGAATGTTTATCTTACAGTTTAATTAAATAAATAATGAAAAATAAATTTAAAAAAAATATATTTATATATATATTTATATATTTATTAAAATCCACATTTAAAAAACATTTGAGAAATATGTTTAAAAGCAAGTTGAAAATACATAAATGCATTTCTCAATTTGAGATATTTTGTTGAGAATGCTATGATTTTCAAATCATTATCAAACGTTTGTCATTTGAAGAAAGGTTCAGTTGAAAGTGATTTGAACTCAAACCTCCGTGTTTGTCGGATAATTAAAAAAGTGTGAGTATGTTAGTAAAAAAGTGAGAGTGTTTTGCAAATTAAAAGGAATTGAAAGCTAAAACTTGATCGTGTAGCTGCCAAGTAAGTGGGACACCTCAAAGAAATATTAAGATTACATACTTTATACTAATTATAAATTAAATTGGGATAATTTAATTCATATAATGCATATAAAATATATACAATGAAAATTTATAAATAAGACAAAAGGTATACACACATTAAACAATAAAGCGTAAACACTAATTTTATTAACCATTAATTTTTTTTAACAGTTTTTATGGATTGATTATGCTTTATTTAAAAAAAAAAAATTACTGTAAATTGTTATTAATCCTACTTATAGTGTGAGTAGCTGGATATTTTTCTGGGGCTTAAAAAGCCTTTACGTTCGTACACAAAGAACCCAACAAAAAACGATCTTTGTTATTTAACGTTAAAAAATGCGCTTTTCGCAGTACATATTTTTGAGATGTATTTAATAAATACTAGGGTATTCATTCGGTTAACCGTTAGTCGGTTAATCGATTAATTACTACCCGATTAACTGATCGGTTGATTTTTTCGCCAACGATTATACCGGTTAATTATTGTCTATTAACCGATGTAAAAAAATTTTTAATTTTTTGTGGTATTAAACTAATTTTTTTTGTGTTTTAAACTATGGGTGAGTTCCAAAACGTCAGTTGCAAAGCAATTCGGTTTTTTAAATGAATTCTACAATGCCACCATGTAGAATCTTACAATGTTATCTGTACCAAAGTTTACCAAAAAAGTTACAAAAGTACACCAAAAAAGTTGTGTTTAGAAATATTTTTTCATACAATATATTTTCTTCTAGAAATACATTCCTAAAATACAGTACAAACAAATACATTACGGAAATCGGAAATAAACTTTTTTGCAGAATGTTCGGTGGTGAGCTTTGCCAGGATGAGCAACATGATGACCTGACAACAGAAGAAACAACAGAATTAACCGAATCAATTAGAAGTGTTAAGCATTTAAAAAAATTTAAGCAGGACTCTAATTACATAATGGAAGATTAAAATGATTAAAGGAAAATGACTGAGAAATTAGATAATCTGTATTATGCGTTGCTCTCGATTTCTCCAACATCTTCGATAAGTGAAAGAATTTTTTCCAAGTCAAGTTTATCAAAACTAAAAAGAAAAAGAATCGCTCATATCCTAAAAATTTAAACCAATTTATTTTTCTAAAACATTATTTTGTAAGATCTCATTAAACTATTGAAATGATTAAAAAAATGATCTCACAGTTTTTTTTTTAATAAGTACATAATATGTATTAATTAAAATATATGTATTACATAGTTATTAATTATTATTTTGTTTGCTCGTTTTAGTTCAAGAATTGTTATGTTATTGTTTTTTTTTACTAATAAACTCCAAATAATAAATAATTTTTATTTATTGAAATTATTTATTTAGAAAAAACCTTATTAACCGGTTAACCGATTAATAACAAAATTAACCGATTATTAACCGTTAAACAAAAACCTCGATTAATTAATCAAGCGATTAACCGATTAAAGCAAAAGTCCGATTAAATGACTAACCTAATATATACCAATTATATTTTATTTAAGTGCTCGAAGGTTTTGATACAAACTATGATCATTTTTTAATATTTAATTTAATTTTGCCCCAAATAAAATTCTGTGGAAACTTTAATTAAAAATATTTGTATTTCCTATTAGTTTTACAATTGCACAACATTTATATTGCACAAAAATAAAACCGACATTCAAACCAAAATAATTTCGTTTTCCTTAAATATGCAGGAAAAAGTTGGACAAAAATAAATTAATAAGTTCTTCGAATTAAGCAAAGCATTTGCGTGCATTAAATAATACCTTTCACAAGGGGTGAAAAGTATAAGCTTGTCATTTCGTTGGTAATGTCTACAATATTTTCTTTAGACATTTGTGTATCCTACCAGTGTTGCCAAAACTTGGTGACCAAAAATGGCTAAATTTACGGGAAAAAATGGCTAAAAGCTTTTTTTAAATAAAAAACACATTAAAATTCAATAACGAAACAGAAATAATTCATTTAAAGTTGTTTACGATGAAATTGTTAGTTAAGGTCAACTTGATAAATAAGAATAAACGTAAATAAATATTTTGACAGATATTTAAAAAATTAAATCATCGATAAATTCGTTATTGTTCATCTCATAGGAATTAAATAATTTAAACGTAAATCATAATCACGACAATAGTTACCCTACCTTTTGAGTCCAGATCTACAATAAAATACAAGTAAGAAAGTATAGTCGGTACACCCCAACTATAAGTAGGGTATCATATTCAAATTATAACCTTTGTACCAAATTTTATCAAATAATCCAAAATTGCGACCTGTACTTTTTGCACAAGGTTTACATGGACAGCCAGCCAGCCAGCCGGACAAACATCGTTAAATCGACGCAGAAAGTGATTCTGAATCAATCGGTATACGAAAAGGTGGGCTTAGGACCAATATTTTAAGGTGTTGCAAACATCAACACAAGCGCATAGTACCATCTCTACTATTGTGGTGTTGCTATAAATATTTTATTGTTATGGTAAAAATATTTACCTAATTGATAAAATCGAATTAACGGCTGCTAAATGTAACCAACCTATTTCTCAAATTACTTTTAACAATATTTACTTGGCTAAATACCCTCTCTACTTAAGCATTAGACCATGGAAATGAGAGCAACTCTATAGTCAATTCTGAAATTTCTAAAAAATTTTTGTTGCCGCCTGCATCTCTTTATTGAAATCCTTGCAACCAGAAAGAAACATCGACGTTTGTGTTGATCCATTTTATAAATTTAATATTGGAATAGTTTTCTTTTTTTTTGAAAAATTTTTCATAATTATAGTTTATAGCGATTTTCAACATTGTAAAAGTTGCGATTTAATTTAAAGGCGTTTTAATTGTTAAAAATGTTTATTTTTCTTTTATATGTTTTTATAATAAAATAAAAATTATTCTTTTAAAAGAAAAACGACAAAAAAAAATTTTATGGCTAAACAAGTTGAAAAATGGCTAATGGCTAAACTCATTTTTTAATGGCTAAACAGGGTGAAAAATGGCTAAATCTAGCCACTAAATGGCTAAATTGGCAGCACTGTATCCTACATCCTTACATATAGCGGAGTTTATTTGTTGATTAAATATATGATGCGGCCTTAGTAGTTTAATATTTATATACATCACTTATAGTCTGGCATTTAGCTAAACGGGTGTATAAATGGTTGACTGGATTTTATTTTTATCTTGAAATTTCTATTTTTTACAGTAAACTTCTACTTTTTAAATCAATGGCTGAGTGATAGACAAGAAACTCCCGTTTACTTCCTGCGATAATGGTTTTGGCACAATAGCGCCCGGTTTTTTATGTAGCCATATCAATTCATTATTTTACCTGGTCCCCAAACAAGTGCTCTTCCGAAATTATGTCTTTTGTACTATAGGGTAAATACAAAATAAGCTTTTATATATTAAGTTAATGAAATTAAGCTCAATTTGTATGTATATTTATGATTGATTTGGTCTCGTAAACCAACCAAATCGACCTTTTATTTCTCCTAGCGCCCATACAAATGTTCTTATGACAACAAGAAAATAGTTTGATGGCTTAAATTTGACTTACAAATTTGTATATGCAAAGTTTTTTTTAGTATTAAAAAAAAAGCTTAGTAGGTCCATGATTTTACCATTTCTCCGCAAAACTGTTCTCCCAGAATAAGGGTTTCCAGATATATGCGGTAAAAAAAAAGAGCTACCAAGTTAAATTGAAGGTCATATATTATTACTATGTACGGCTTATGCGGCAATTACTGTGGGCCAAACAGGTCCATTATTTTACCTCGCCCCCATGCAGATGTCCTGCAAAATACGATTTTTTACAGTAAATTAACTTTCATGAGTTTATTGGATAAAAAGTAATTTTTGGAAATATAAAATTTTCAATTAACAAGATTTTGTTTATCGATCTTAATCCCCAATTTTTATTCTTGATGAAAACACTGAAATTTATTGTTGATGGGATAAACTATTCCTATGAGCATTTCACTGGTTGCTTAGACCAGATCATCAGGAAACTTCATCCAAAGATTTTAGAAAATCTAAAGATAAAGTATTTAAAATTTAACCATAAAATTAAAAATGTTCAGGCGTTAATATGACGTACAGAATATTTTTGATAACAATTTTACAGTCCTATTTTCGACGAAATATTTTGAGGATTATCCATTTTTGCTAAACACAGATTATGCTGAACTAACATCAAATAAAAAGTGGAAAAAATGATATGTTAATACAAATTTTATGATGAAGTGTCTATAAGATCCGGCAAAGACAAATACAGCCCCCTGTATTATGCGTTTGTGCTGATGTCTTTAACACCCCAGCAAAAACTTAACTTACCAAGTAAGTTAGCAAATAATCTTGGAGAAAATAAACACTACTTATTTTTCGGCTGAATAACTACTTATTTTTGTTCGAGGTGTTCACAGAATTCAGTACTTACAATACACTTACTAGAAGTCAAAAAATATCTAGTTATTATTTAACTACTAGTAAGTTGAATTGTAAGTACTTACAATATACTTACCAGAAGCCAAAAAATCACTAGTTAATAGACCTTATAAGTAATTATTAAGTGCGTTACCAGTAAGTAAATATTCAGTACTGAAAACAACACAAGTAATAAGTAGTTATTGAGCTGATTATTAGTAAGCAAATATTCAGTACTGAAAATAATAGAAGTAATAAGTAGTTGTTGTGGTCATTACTAGTAAGTACTTATTAAAGTTTTCAAAATAATGACAATTGTAATGACAACTACTTACCAGGTAACGTATGAAATAACTACCACCTATTACTAAAAATCAAAAAGTTTTTCCTGGGACATAAAAAAATTGGCTATAGAACTGGCCTTATGCCACCTACGGTAATTTATTTTGCGATTGTATGTGTTGTATGAAATCTACATATCTTAGTAAGAAAACTTAGAAGACCTTCTTACTTCAGGACTTTAACTGCTTAGACATTTTTTTGATTCCATTACTTTTCTTATCTAACTGCTAAAGAATGCCTCATAGAATATAAAAGATAAGATACACCTTCCACACTCGCTTCAAGGAGAAGGGAGTAGAGAAGGAGTAACATTTTTTGTATTGTTTTTTTTTGCACAAGCAAAAGCAAAATAATTATTGATTTTGATTACGTTACCATTCTTATGTACCTGCTAAATAAGCGAAAGCAGAAGGCCTACTCCACAATGACAACGTTTGTAAAAAAGATAGGAGTATGGAACGGAGCGAGCCTTGTTTATCCAAAAAAGGAGTACAGAGGCCTTCTAGAATACATCCGTACTCCTTCTTTTTCCCGCTGGGATGTTGTTGTTGATTTTGTTAAATTCTCTTCAATGTGTGTGTTCATGTACGTAATAAAAGAAAAAACACGCCGCCTTGAATTAACCTATCGCAGCTATTGACCATCTCTTAGGATTAGTTAGTTTAGTATACAGAATCACTCTCTGGTGGATATAACGATGTCCGTTCGACCGGCATAAGGTTTGCCTGTCTGTCCATGTAAGCCTCCTGCGAAAAGTATAGGTCGCGGTTTTTGTTATAGGTACCTATTGAATATTGTTAGAATCGGTCCTTAATTTCATAAGGCCTCCAAACAAAATTCTTTCCAGAATTAAAATTAATTACTTAAATTGTTTCAAAATCGGTTTATATTTGGCCATAGCCTCCATAGCAATCCCAGCAATAGATTAAAATTACAACTTTCATAATACCCAATAAAAAATGACGCTTCCAACGCAGCAGGTTTGTAAGAGAGAAACATAAAAGTATCGATTACCATCCCGGTTGCAGAAAACATGAATTTTATACGGCGTGTTCCCACTTTAAAGCAATAAATTTTTAAAATAGAAAGTGCTTTACTGAGCGCATATAAAAATTCGTGTATGTTACGATCAGCTTTACACATTGAATTTTTTGTTGCTATCGTTATTCTTTAATATATTCCAATGTAGTTGAAATGACGGAAAATAAGAAAATGTTTTCTGCAAACGCCTGGCCCTGGCTGTTCCATGACTGTCCATTGGTCCCAAATATGATACACTGCCAAAATGTTATTGTGTATACTGTGTTGTCGGGCATTATATGAATGAGATTGAGCGACTTAACTTTCTTAATTGATTTTATTTATCAAGAAAATTAAATTGAACCGAATATTTTTAGAGGGGATTAAAGAACTTACGAAAGGGTTATCTGTTAAACGAACTCATACTGGGCTCAGTTTTTGTCATTTATGATTAGTAGGGCAACCAAAAAGAAGCACTAAAAACAGTTTTAAGCTCTTAAAAAAAGCGTTTAAAAACATGAAAATAAGCTGTTAAAATAAAAAAAAAGCAATTTAAGCTTGTTTATTTTCCACCTAATTCGTTTAATACGTTGTTGTAGTAAATAATAAGTTGATGTAATAAATTGTTTGAAAGAAAACTATGTCTGTTTGGAGTCAGCAAGTTCTTGTACATTGAAAAAGTTCTGCCTACGTCCACAGATGTTAAGGGAGCACATTTAAAATTGAGTATTTTCTCTGAAGTATATTTTATACGATTGGACTCATAATTCCGCTTGCCTCCCAAAATATCCCCAATATCAAAAAAAAAAAAAAAAAAAGAATTTGTTATTCGTGCCTAATTCCCAGTTTTTATTCCCGATAAAAACACTCGAAATTTATTGTTGTTGACTCACTGTTTATTGTTGATGTTTTTGTTTAAGCTTTGATATTGTTACAAGTAGAGCTGTTGCTTATGATTCTTATACGCTTAACAGTTTTATTTGGTTTAATATCTTTAGTTTTTCTAAAATCTTTATGGATGAAGTTTCCTGATGAGATCATCATCACCTAAGCAACCAGTGAAATGCGCATAGGAATAGCTTATCCCATCAACAATAAATTTCGAGTGTTTTTATCGGGAATAAAAACTGGGAATTAGGCACGAATAACAAAATCTTTTAAATTCATATTTTGTATTCCCGAGAAATTACTTTTGATAATATCCCCAATATCTTTTAATACCGAAAATCCTTCATTTTTGAATGAAACTGATTTAAATTTTGTATTAACTTTGTCTCCTATATCCCCTGGAACACGGGATATTTTTCTTACGGTCCATAACTATGTTCACTTAGAAAACCAATGAAAGATTTTTTGTTTCCAATTTTGTTACAACTTCGTGAAAAACCCCAAAATTTTCAGAAATAACCAATATTTGATATAATAGCTAAAGTATATTAAAAAAGCAAAAAAATGAGACGTTACTATACCAAAAACAGAGAGAAGGGGAACTAACAGACGTTACTTTATACAAAAACTATACTTAAAAAGAAAGTATGATGGTAAAAGACGTTACAGACTGAGGAATTTGATCGTAAGAGTACAGCTATGGAATTTTCGAGAGAAAAGAACTTAAACAAGCAAATAATTAAATAAGTTGATAAAAAGGCTTAATACCACAAACAAAAACACATAAAAATTATACACAACACTATAAAAAGTACGTTACAGTACCGCTAAGACAGAGTTGCATAAAAATCCAGTAAGAAAGTATAGTCGGTCAAGCCCGTCCGTATGATACTCAACACCACAGTATTTAAAAACAAGTTTCGAGAGTGTATGGCTATATGAATAGGGATCTATCTATGTTTTAAATTTCATTAAAATCGGTTAAATAGTTACAGATGGGCAGAAATTGACTCTATCTCCCCTCGTGGTCCTATTTTTTAAAAAATGCATACACGTGTCCATATAAATATGGATCTATCTCCATATGTCTTAAATTGCATTAAAATTGGTTTGATAGTGGGCACAAAGACCCTCTTCCGGTTAGCAGTTTGTGGGGGGGCTATATTAAATTATGGACCGATTCGCCCTTGTGCCAATTAGAACCCACGTACCAAATTTCATTAAATTATCTCTAAAATTGCGACCTGTACTTTGCGCACGAGGTTACATGGACGGCCGGACAGACATCGTTAGATAGACTCAGAAAGTGATTTGATTTGAGTTGATCGGTATACTTTTAGGTGTTTCTCACATCAGCACAAATGCATAATACCCTCTCGACTCTTTAGTGTAGCTATAATAACATACAGAGATTATATAGGTTTTTGGGATGATATTGTTCAAGGGAAGCACAAAATAACTATTACCATAACGTTGAACAATTTTTTTAACCAGAGTTGTAACAGCACAGAAATGGTAGATTTTTTAGCATTTATAAAAAAAGTTGCACATAAAAAAATAACAATAACGATTTTTGCAAAATTTTATTAAATAATTTTTTTTTTCGTATGAAAAAAGTGAAAAATTATCTTAAAATGTCAAAATAAGTAAAAAAAAAGCCGATATCGCAAAAACAACTAATAAAAAGCCGATATTGCCAAAATAAGCAAAAAAAAAAACCCTAACAAATATAGCTCATTTTCTTTGTTTTTTTATGATCGGAATTTGTGTTCAATCAAAATCTTTCTATCTTGTAAACCAAAAAATAAGCATTTTCTTTTTTTTTTGGTTGCTCTTATCATTAGCATGGCAGGTTTTTAATGCTATTTGTCCCAAAAATATATGCTTTGCATAAAGTTTCATATAACGCAGGTTTTTAGCAAAAGAATTGTTTTCTTGACTCAATCTGCTGCAATTACAAAATCAAAATATATCGGCACTTATTTTTCATATAATTTTTCTTTTAACGAAATTTTTAACAAAAACTAAAAGAAATTATATCGGCTTAAGTCTTTTTTAAAAATTTTGGTCTGTCACAGTTTTATATGAATAGAAATTACACTATCAACTTTCCTGAAGATCGGCTCATAATTTACCATAGATCCCATATAAAGCCCTCTCCGGAATTATTTTAACTGTAAGTGTGGAGAATATCAAAGATTTGGCAGAGCCGAATAGAGCACTGTTACTTGTTTTGATTAAAATTTAATATCCTGTGTTATTTTTAAAAATTTCTACTTCTGTCGGGCCTAAAAAACACCCTTTACATATAAAATTTTAATATATAGTTTTGTCGTTATTTTGACAAAATTCAGAACATGGGTGATAAAATTTATTTCCAGTTTTAAAACTTAAACTTTATTAACCGTTTCCTTTTAACACTTAAAGCTTGAAATTATTGTATAAATCCATTTTAATTGTTCCTACTAATATTTTTTATTAAAATGCTAAAATATTTGCATTTTTTTTTCGGAAGGTTAAACCAACAAAGATTACTGCTTGTCTGTCTATCAAGAAACTGAAAATTGTGCAAACATCATCATAACCTTGTGTCACGTGGTATGTAATCATCTGTGTAAAGAATTTCTTTAAAATGGTTATGATTTTCATATTTGCACAACCATTTTCAACTCTACAACCCAACCACCCAATACGATCTATTCGTTTTGTATTTTTTTTTTCAACTTACAAAAGTAAAACCAAATTATTAAGTAAAATCGCGCATAGTTCTTGTGCTGCTGACATGGCAAATGTCTATGATGTTACGACTTTTTTTACGTGCTGTTTTCTTCCACTTTCTTTCACGAAAGAGAAAAGTACATGTCAACATTGTCATATTCATCACCTCACACTGTGTTGCTTTCAATGATGCCTGCTGGAGCTGTTGCTGTTAACTATAGAGCGACTGTTGGTACGAGGACGAGTGATTGTGTGGCATGAAGCATTTAAAGTTATGAGGCTGTAAAGTGATGAAAAGTGTTTGTATTTTGGGTACATGAATGTTTACTTTGTTTCATGTGTGTGTGTGTGTGTTTTAGGTGCATGAATAAGTGTAAACGTGTGAGCTTGTGTGTTCCATGTCACTGTGTATTTCTGCGATCTGGTGTCGTTGTCATACTCGTTACCATGATTGAAAATCGAATTCATAAATCATAACTTTTATACAGAACAAAAGATGAGCGAAAAAAATCGCATAAAATAAAAATAACGAAAAAAATGTATGCAAAAAAATAGAATGAATCAAATTAAAGTGTTTTATAAGACTGTAACGAAACTTTTTTACCTTCTAAGATAAAATTCGTTTATTTTTATTTATAAAAATTTATCGGTTATAAAAGTTTCTATATATTTAATTATATTTTTATAATTAATAGAGAACTTATCATTGATGTTGAGCTTTTGAGGAAAATATTACTAATGAAAGCTCTTTATTGAATATTATCACTGAATCCTACAGGATCCTTACTTCTGTAAACGTAGTATCAACACACTGAAAACGGAATTGGAACTCTTCACTAGAATGTTAAAAATCGATAGTTTTAGGCATCGACAACCTGGGTGTAGTTCTCGATTGTGAACTATTTTGAGGCCATAACCTACGGACGAGGACCGATCGGGCTATATATATATATATATATCTGCAGAAGAACTGTTAGGAAGAAATGGGGCTCAGTACTTAAACCGATTAATTTCCAGTTGGTGATATTATGGAAGCCTGCCATGGCTTAAAATCGGTACTGTCGACTGCTTGAAAGAGTTTATTGGTAAGTTGCATTAATGATTACAGGATCGCTTCGCTCTACATCGACGACCATGCTGAATTGGCTGGCAATTGACCTTATGGCTTAACAGAAAGCTTTGAGTTATATGGTTCAGGGACTAATATAATGCATTCCGAAACTCTTTTTCAGTGCACAATTCACAATTCATTCTGGCAATAAGCAATGGATGTCCGATTGGTCTTTGGAATCATTCGATAATAAATTAGGCAGTAAGATAAGTGGAGGTTTCTTCATAGCGAAACTGGGTATGGAAGTCCCTTTTATGCTGCCGGATTTAAGCACTGACGTGCAGGCGGAAAAAGATAAAATATACAAATTTGTAAGGGTAAAATATGGAGAAAGACAAATTTATTGTTTAATATTAACAAAAGGTTTTGAAAAAAACTAATGACAAGGAAATCAAATATTTTTTTTAATACATATAATGAAAAATATCAAAGATAACTTGATTAATAATTTACAAAGCATAAAGTAAACAAGTACTTATTTAATTGTATTTTTCAACACCACTGCCCAATTAAATAAATCCAACATTATTTCGAAAATGTTCAAAGCTTGTTTTAGATAAAGACTTTGTAAAGAAATCTGCAATTTGATCTTTGGTTGATTTGTATATAATTTTAATAATTTTTCCTTGAACTAAATCTCGAACGAAATTGTATTTTATGTCTATGTGTTTCATTCTTTGATGTTCCTTTGGTTCTTCTGCAATTTGTATACATGACATGTTATCCTCAAAAATACAAATTGAAGACTCTATTATAATATTCAAATCTTTTAATAATTTCTTGATATAAATAATTTCACATGTTGTAACGCAAAGTGCTACGTATTCCGCTTCAGTAGATGATAAGGAAACGGTGGGTTGCTTTTTAGTAAGCCATGAAACAGTACAGCCAAAAACTTTAATTAGGTAACCACTAACAGATTTTCTATCATCTACGTCATTACCCCAATCTGCATCAGAATAGCCAACCAAAATTGCATCTGTTTTTGCTTCATATGAAAGTTCCATATCAATTGTTTTCTTTAAATATCTAAGAATTCTTTTTAGATGATTCCAATGACAATCGGTTGCACAATTTTGAAAACGACTTAGAAAATTTACACTAACACTAAGGTCAGGTCTTGAGGTGAGCATTAAATACATTAAACATCCAACTAATTCTTTATATGGTTCTTTTGTAAGTATATCTTTAGAGTCTTTTGACAACGATAATTTTGGTTCCATTGGAGTATCAACACCATTACAGTTTTCCATTCCAAAACGTTTAAGTAGATTAAGTATAAACGATTTTTGATTAATTTTTATAACGGAATTTTCAAAATTTCGGATAACCTTGACTCCCAAGTATATATAAATATTTCCTAAATCTTTCATCTCAAATTCTTTGCTTAGTAACGATTTTATTACTTCAATTTCTTTAATATTATTTCCAACAAGTAAAAGGTCATCTACATAAAGCAACAAATATATTATATTATTATTAATTTTCCGCGTGTACAAGCAATAGTCATTTTTGGATCGTTCAAATTTTAGTTTCAAAATATAATTGTTAAATCTCTCGTTCCACATTCGAGGAGCCTGTTTTAGACCATATAATGAACGATTTAACTTACATACCAAATTTGGATCACATTTTAATCCTTCCGGAGGTTTCATGTATATTTCTTCACTCAAAAACCCATTGAGAAATGCTGTTTTCACGTCCATTTGTTGAATAATATATTTCATTTTATTGGCAACAGCAAGTAAAATTCGAAAAGTACTAATTCGAGCAACAGGAGAGTATGTTTCTTGAAAATCAAAACCTTTACATTGTGTAAAGCCTTTTGCTACAACTCGTGCTTTGTATTCGCCGAGATTACCATCACCATCCAATTTTCTCTTGAAAACCCATTTACAGTCCATAACGCGTTTCCCTTCAGGGCGTTTGACCATATCCCACGTATTATTTTTGTGTAACGAATGCAATTCACTTTTTATAGCATCAAACCACTCACTTGAATTATGACAGCTTTTAATATCTTGATATGTTGTAGGGGTATCACACACAAATTGTTCAGCACTTAATGCTAAACCAAAATAATTATAACGTGTTGTAGGTTTTCTTATTCTTTTACTTCTACGCAATTGCACATCTTGTTGATCATCTTCCGAATCATTGATAATAATTTCATCAATTGCATCCTCTGCACCCCCTACTTCATTTTCATTTTGGCTTACTGCTTCCTCAAATTCTTCATCCGAATCGCTATTTTCAGAATGTTCATTTTGTATTGGGCTCACAGTTTCTTTTACTTCATTTGACGGGTTTACAAATTCTATAATTTTTGAGTTTTTATTGCTTATTTTTTCAGAATTTGCGAAAACATTTGCGTTAAAAACGACATCTCTTGACAAAACGATGTTTAGATGAGTTGGACTCCATAATCTATATCCACTGCCACAATATCCAACCATTATTAACTTTTCAGATTTCATATCCAATTTCTTACGTTTTACCTTAGGAATATGAGAATACGCTACACAACCAAAAATTCTAAGGTTTGACAAATTTGGCTTAACTCCAAACCAAATTTTTGCTGGAGTTTTATTGCTAGAAATAGCACTAGTTGGACTTCTATTCGTCAAGTAGTTGGCACAATAAATAGCTTCCGACCACAATGTACTGTCCAAACCACTGTTAGACATTAACGATCTAGCTTTTTCAATCAACGTACGATTCATTCTCTCAGATTTGCCATTTTGCTCAGGAGTATAAGCATTTGTATATTGAATTGAAATTCCAGAATTCTTACAGAAAGTTTTAAAATCAGTTGATGTGTACTCACCACCATTGTCACACCTCAATGAAGCAATTTTATTATTATGAAAATTTTCGGCCATTGACTTGAATATTTTAAAATAATCCAAAGTCTCTGATTTCGTTGCCATCATATAAACTGATGTGAAGTGAGAATAATCATCTATAAATGTGACCATATATCGTTTACCATTCCAAGAAGTAGAATTCATAGGACCGCATACATCACTATGGACAAGTTGCAATATTCTTGAAGATGTCAGTTTTGTATTTGTTTTAAAAGGTTTCCGGGATTGCTTCCCGAATACGCATGGCTCGCAGAAAAACTTTTCACCAACGACATTATCCATACCATCAACAATTCCATTTAGCTTTTTCAAATCTGAAAAATTTATATGGCCTAAACGACGCACATAGGGGTTTTTTGCCAATCTAGCCGGACATTAAGCAAAAAATTTTTTTTAAGAAATGGAAAAATTTAAGTACGCAGCTCGACAGACAACAAAGTTCTGCATCGTATAGTGAATTTTCAAGTCTTTTGCTTGAGATTTGTGGTTTTGGGACACTGTTAAAACCAGGAAAGTTGATTAAATTGCATGCGTGTTCATTGACTTTTTACGGTTTTGGGAGGTTTACAATATATTTTTTTGTAGATAAACGAATAAAGATTTTACATTGAATTTTTTTTTCTGTGAAAGACTATATAAACAGCTAATTATGAAAATTTTTAGAAAAATTTTATTTGAATTTTTTATGATAAAAAAATTAGTACGAAATTAAAAAAAACGATTTTTTTGTTCACTTTTTTGTAAAAAAAAAAATTTAAAAGGTTTTTGAAGGTGAGTTCCGCTGAGTTCTTAAAAATTTTATACATCACGATAAAATTTTAAATCTCTACTTTTAAATTAAAAAAAAAAACGTTGCGCGTTGTTGCGCCATTTTTTTTTATGATTTTTTGAAAATTTCACCTTTTTTCTGTTTTTGCTCATCTTGCATAGGTACATATGATAGAAACCCTTTCGTCAGTCATAAAATGTTTTGGTTGTACGTAGATGGTTTTTATTTAAATTATTACATCTAAGCCTAATATTACCTGTGTAAAAAAAGGGATGTGCGAAACAGTAAGTAACGGGTTTTAACCACCTGTGCGGCCGCTAAAGGACGTTATTTAATAGAGCAAAATAAATGCAACTGTAATGAGTGAGGCATTGTTGCCTATCGGGCTATTATCAGAAGAAGCGTCTGAGGCACGAAATAAACATTTTCGGCTTTACAGGCAGAATTTTGCTAGAAAGTTTTCGAGGGTTCAGTGTAACAAAGATGTTATAAATAGACTTTTGCTCAGTTCTGACCCACTGATTACTAGTATAAGACCAACTCCAAAAAAAAAGTCACTACCCTTTACGAAAGAAGCAATTTCTTTTATGCTTCCACCTGTACTTGGCTCTAAAGAGAATTCAGATTCAGAAGAAGCAGACGAAGAAGAACCATGGCACTCATCATCATCTTAGTGCAAAAGAGAAGTTATTTTAAATAAATTAGTTGTTATTATTTTAAATAAAATTTGCTGTTACTATTATAAATAAGTTATTATTACGAATATATTAATTATTTTCAGATAAATTAAATACTATAAAATATATAAAAGTCACATAAAATCTTAAAAATTAATATGTTTTGGAAATTAGCAAAAAAAAAAATTTTACAGGGTCGTTCCGGGGGGGGGGGGGGGGGTGTTTGGAGGGATATCTCCCCCTACCCATTAAAGTTCAAAAATTTAATTTTTATAGTATTAAGGCGTTAGTAATCTATTTCTTTTAATATTTACATTTTTTTTAAATATTATTTTATGTAACCTCCCTCAAAAGGGGGCGGGGGGCGAAAAGTGTAATTTTACGATCTCATGGGTCTTATTTTAGGTTTTTTAACTTTCGCCGACGTTAAAAGTTGCATTTGCCAAACAAAAGTATGGGAAAAGTTTAAAAAAATTGCATTTTTCAGAGGTTGGATTAGTTCTTCTAGGGGGAACATTTTCCTCCTTGGTCCGATTTTATTTATTTTTTAGGTTTACCTGCCTATGACAATATCACATATTTCTGCCAAGTTTCATCGATCTAGGGGCACTCAATAACTTTTAAGAAGCAATATAAGCTAAAACAAAAAGTAATGTCCGGCTAGATTGGCAAAAAACCCCTATGTGCGACGATGCCACAAGTCAATGATTTCTTGTCTATCAGAAATATTTGCAGATGCACTTTGATTATACTTTACATTAAATTCGTAAAGTTTGCTTTTTCGTTCAGCTTCAAGCACAAGTAAATCACCACTATATACATTAACACTTTTATTCTGAAATACCACCGTCATTCCTGCTTCTTCGATCCGTTTTACGGAGAATAAATTGCATTTTAAATCTTTGCAGAATAACACATTTTTAATTTCAATTCTTAACATATTTCCTTTTACAACTATAAAGCCTCTCACTGTTCCAATTTTGTTAGCTTGAACAGAAATACCATCTTTGGCAACACCTATAACAACCGGATTTTCCAATTCATGTAATTCATCGAAGCACTGTTCATTATTTGACATGTGATCGCTGGCACCGGAATCTACTATCCATTTCATACAGCTAAAGGATTCAACACTACAACAAGTTTCATTTACCATAAAACTTACTTCAGAATTGGATATATTGGCGTTCTTATTACTTTGTTGACCCTTATTGCCTTGTTGATCTCTTTTCCATTTAAAACAGTTTTGCTTTTTGTGTCCAATTTTCCCACAGTAATGGCATTTAAATTTGAACTAAGCTTCCTTTGTTACATTTGCTTTCATTGCCACATTTTCAACTGGACTAGTATTTTTAAAAAGTTCACGCTTACGTTCTTCTTCCATCAATCGATTTTTGACAAAATCTAATTCCAAATGATCTGGGGTTAAGGTTTCAATTGCAGTAACAACGTTGTTATATGCATCTGGCAGTGTAATAAGCAAATGACAAATAATGTCAATCTTTTCCAATTTTGCTCCAGATGATATAAGTTGTCTTACCACCCCATCAAATTTAAGGAAGTAATTATTTAAGTTTTCTCCTTCTTCACATTTCATTGTTAATAACTTCTTTCTTAGGAATAATTGGTTTGAAATGCTTTTCTTTGCAAACACATTTGTAAGTGCCAGCAAAACTTCATAAGAACTCTTGCAGTCCTTAACATATTCCAAATGGGAATCCGCAATCCTTCTTATGATTATAGATTTTGCCTTCTTATCATGCTTCCTCAGTTCCTCCACCTTAGTAGCATTGGCTTCTTGAGCTACTAATACCTCGATATCTTGTTTAACCAACTTAAGTAAGCTATGCTCATATAGAACTGCTTCCAGTCTAAACCTCCAATTATCGAAATTCCGACCCTCAAACAAATTAACGGAAAACATTTCCTCAGCCATGTCTGGGCCCATAACCAGATAAAATATACAAATTTGTAAGGGTAAAATATGGAGAAAGACAAATTTATTGTTTAATATTAACAAAAGGTTTTGAAAAAAACTAATGACAAGGAAATCAAATATTTTTTTTAATACATATAATGAAAAATATCAAAGATAACTTGATTAATAATTTACAAAGCATAAAGTAAACAAGTACTTATTTAATTGTATTTTTCAACAGAAAAAAGGTATTATCGTATGTTTAAAGATATATGAATATTTACAGACAGCAGCTCTAGCAGCTCTGTATGTTGTCTTCACGACATCAGAGTTAACTGCAGAATGCCGGATATCTCTGAACGAGATTTCAAGACATTTTAAGTTAAAGCTGGCGTAGATCCCATCAGACAGTGGATATCGGGGAAACCACTTTGCGGATAATCTAGTCAAACAGGGTTATCTTTTGGACGAATTCTTCTTGGACAACCTAGTTGGCATTTAAATGGCTCGTTTCAGTATTCTTATCAAATGTGTGTCTACAAGGAAAGCACAATTGAAATGGCAGGGTGAAAAAACTTGATCTCTGCCCAGAATTATATTGCCTAGATATAATGCAGGAAGACCGGCATGGATATTCCATCTAAAGTTGGACTAAGGTCAATCGTCCTTTACAGCAAGCAATCGAAATGGTGATGCAGTGCTTGTGTTAGCTACCTATTGAACCTTACCTTTTAGTTAACAGTTCTCTATAGTATAGAGTTTTATATAAAATACTTGTCACTGATGATAATAGATAAGAAGAAGGGCATAAGCATCACCACCCAGAGGATCTTTTATGCAGCCTGTGTATCTCAGCATGTCAGGTTCTGGCTACGTATTAAGTCTATTACCATGCTTGGTGAAAGATCATAAATTTTAGTTGAACTCATCATTTGCCTCCCTAAAAATTTTCGCCTGGAAGCCCCAAAGGCAGAAAAGCAGCACAGAAGATGTTCTGACGTTTCATCACCAACCTCACAAAATCTGCATATCTTGGTTCAAACATTACCTTTTATAAACTGATGGTATTTAAGACCACAGTGCCCCATAAATAGTCCAGCAGGCAACCCAAGCCACCAGACGGAGTCACAAATCTCTTGGAATGTCTTAACCCAGAAGTGGACGTCAATGTGTGAAGGAAATCACTTTCGGACCATGTTTGTATCGTGCCAATTATGGGACGCCGGGGAAAGGCTCAGAGCCTATAAATGGACCTATGTGCCAAGCAGTCAGCCCATTCGATGCCCACATGGCCAGGTACCTAACACAAATTTGCCCTCCTCCTCCGCCGAAAATCCTTAGCACATATGAGGTACGATATCCTCCGCCTAAAGATCGAAGGCTGTATGCCCACAGCCAAGCCCAGGGCCCATAATGCTCACCATAGTATCACCATTTATCTTTTTTAAACCGACCCCTTCACTGATAATAGTTTTCCATAGAAAACTTATCAGAGATTATAGTTTTAAAAGAATTATCGATTTGAAATCGGTCGTTTTTAAAAGATATGATGATTCTGTTGGTTTTTATATTACAAAAGTT
Source organism: Pollenia griseotomentosa (assembly GCA_963931875.1). NCBI lineage: Eukaryota > Metazoa > Arthropoda > Insecta > Diptera > Polleniidae > Pollenia > Pollenia griseotomentosa. The sequence continues at coordinate 211,258,911 of OZ007560.1, forward strand.
AAAACTCAACTCGAATTTATTTTATTTTCATTTTCAAAACAATAAAAAATACAAAATTAACAAACTAAAAAATGAACTATTGATTATTTTAAAATTAATTTTCAAAGTAGAGATATAAACAAGTGTTTATTCACCACATTACTCCTCCTCCAGTGATAACGTCAGATATTAATTCGAACAACTTTACCAGATCGAAGTACTCGAGAGGGTGTTTCAAAAGGTGAAGCAGACGGGTCTTTTGCAGGACCATTTTCAATAAGATAATCCAAAACTATAGCAGGTTTTAATCGATCCACTGATATCGTCTTATTTTTACCATTAACATTAACAACGTATGTTTTTTCATTTTTTGAAACGACTGAGAACTGTCCTTTATAAGGAGGTTGAAGTGGTGGACGAACAGCGTCATCCCGAATAAAAACAAATGATGATTGATGTAATTCTTTGGGTATATATATCTGCGTATCTCCATGTCTTACTATCTTTTTGGCTTTAACATTCTCCATGTTCTCCTTAAGTTGTTTAACCCATTCAGAGTTAATGTTCTTTTGTTCGAACTCAGTAAAAAATTCACCTGGCAATGCCAACTCCTTACCATACACTGATCCAGCAGGTGATACGTTTAGATCATGATTTATAGAAGACCTTAAACCTAACAAAACTATTGGTAAAACATCTAACCAATGTGAATTTGTATGGCACATAATTGCTGATTTAAGCGTCCGATGCCAACGTTCAATTTGTCCATTCGCTTGAGGATGGTAGGGTGTGGTATGCGTTATACGTATTCCCAAAAGTTTACAAAATTCCTTGAATAACGAGGATTCAAATTGACGTCCTTGGTCAGTAATAATTTGGTTAGGTAAACCAAATCGTGATACCCATCCATGGAGGAACGCTTTGGCAACTGATTCTGCCGTAATATCACTCAATGGTATTGCCTCGGGCCAGCGTGTAAATCTATCTATGCACGTCAGGCAATACTTAAATTCACCTGATAAAGGTAGGGGTCCAATGAGGTCTATGCTTACAACCTTAAATCTTTCATCTGGAATAGGAAATTCTCCCAGTACACTTTTAGTATGACGTTGCACTTTGCATTGTTGGCATTTGATGCAAGATTTTGACAAAATGGAAATATCCTTACGCATTCCAGGCCATACAAATCTATCAGAAATTAGCTTGATTGAAGATTTAGATCCAGGATGAGATACGTTGTGTATAGAATCAAAAACTATTTTTCGAAATTTTTTTGTGATGAAGGGTCTAATTTTCCCTGTCGATATATCACAAATAACGTTAATATTAGTATTTGGAATTTCAAACGATTTAAGTACCAAACTTAATGTTGTTGTGGTTTTCAAAGATTCAAGCTCGGAATCTGTCTTCTGGTCCTTGGCTAAAAGTGCATAATCTATAGCAGATGGCATTGAAATTACATCCAGTCTAGATAAGGCATCAGCGGGTATATTATCTTTTCCGGATACATGACGAATGTCAACTGTGGGTTGACCTATATAATCAAGATGCCGTAGTTGTCTTGGTGATGCTTTTTCTGGACACTGCTTGAAAGCGAAAACCAGTGGCTTATGGTCTGTGTAAATACAAAACTGACGTCCTTCAAGGAAATGCTGAAAGTATTTAAGACCAGAGTAAACAGCAAGAAGTTCACGATCATATGCGCTATATCGCTTTTGTGTGTCTGAAAGTTTTTTGGAATAAAATCCTAAAGGTTTCCATGAGCCATTGATACGTTGCTGGAGTACAGCACCCATTCCAACATCGGATGCGTCTACCCATAAAGAAGTTTCTGCAGAATCAATGGGATATGCAAGAAGAGCAGCGTTTGCTAATTGATTTTAGCATTCTTCAAAGGCTGAACGAAGTTCTGGGGTCCATTGGATTATTCTTTTATCGTTTTTCTTTTGACCAGCTTTCAGGGCGTTCAAACTTGCTTGAGCGTTAGCAGCTTTGGGTATAAAGCGACGATAAAAATTTAATGTTCCCAAAAATCGGCTTAGATCGTTTACTGTTTTTGGCAATTTGCACTGTTGAATAGCATCAACACGTTCTGGATTAGGTCTAAGACCATCCTCCGTTATCAAATAACCCAAAAAATTAAGAGAAGACTTTCCAAATTCACATTTGTCACAATTAATTGTAACTCCGTACTCACGTAATCTTGAAAATATTTGCCGTAAATGATCCTCGTGCTCTTCATCATTTTTAGATGCTACAAGAATGTGATCAATATAAGCAAAACAGAAATCTAAACCACGCAAAACTTCGTTAATAAAGCGCTGGAATGTCTGCGCCGCATTACAGAGGCCAAAAGTCATTCTTGTGAATTCAAATAACCCAAACGGAGTTATTATTGCGGTTTTAGGGATGTCACTCTCCTTAACTGGTATTTGAAAATACGCTTTGACTAAGTCAATTTTAGAAAAAAAATTCTTACCGGCAAGCATGTATGAGAAATCGTGGATGTGCGGAACCGGATAACGATCGGGAACTGTTATATTGTTCAGTGCTCTGTAATCCCCGCAGGGACGCCACATGCTGTTACCTTTTTGAACCATATGAAGAGGGCTCGCCCAACAGCTTTTCGAAGGTCGACAAATGCCAAAATCAAGCATGTATTCAAATTCTTGCTTTGCTACTTTCAATTTTTCTGGAGAAAGTCTACGTGGTTTTGCATAGACTCTTGATCCATTCGTTTCAATTTCATGGGCCACAGAATGTTTAACTTGTGGCAATTTTTTACTAGGAACGGTGACGTCAGCGTATTCTAAAAGAATTGATTGAAACTTGCCAGGCTCTTTTGAAACGCTCTTGAGAGTTAAATCTTGCGGAACTGAACAAATGCCGAACGTTTTAAGATTGGTTGTAGAATCGACTAAGCAATTATTCTTCATATCAACTAAAAGCCCATAATGCTTAAGAAAATCTGAACCAATTATTGGGCGTGTTACGTCAGCCACAATAAAAGACCAAAGGAATCTTCGTCTTAGACCAATTTTGCAGTGTATAATTTTATTTCCATATGTTCGAATTTTTGTGTTGTTTGCAGCATAAAGGACAAATGAAGTTGGAGTTTTTGATTTTTCTACGTCTGTAGCAGGATATACGGATAAGTCTGCACCGGTGTCGATAAGGTACCTGAACTTCGACTCAGAATCTTGAATGAACAGGCGACTTATTTGTTGGCAGCCTTCACCCGTCACCATTGATGAGGTGCCTAATTGTTTTCCGATTGTTTGAAAGAACATGGTGAGCGGCATTTTGTCGCTCGAGAACCAAATTTGTGGTGGTACCAGCATAATGGTTGTACAGAAGTTGAACGGGTTCGACTACGGGACGAAGTTTTTGATGCGCTTCTACGGCGGCGATGGTTACCAATAGATAATGATTCTATTTTAGAAATGACATCAGCAATTTTCTTCTCTATTGCATTTATCCGATCATCGCCATTTGTGGAAATTGCGTTGACAATGCTTGCGTCATCTGATTGGTTATGAATTTTATCAGCAATAAGAGACAGCTTATCGACTGTATCATTTCTAACCGATAAAACAGCTTTAGTTGTACTTGGAAGACGTTGAATCCACAATGTTTTGAGTAAATCTTCAGAAACTTTTCCGGATGCCAATGCACGCATTTCTCTTAAAAGAGTGGATGGTTTTTTGTCACCAATGGTTACGTTTTCCAGAAGCTGGCGAAGTCTCCTTTCCTCAGATTCAATAAACTCGTTTAATAATGCCAACTTAAGGGTTTCATATTTGTTTTCAGCTGGCGGCTCTTCAACAATATGACTTACATGGTTCAAGACGCTGCTTTCAATAGAACCAACCAATGTATGGTATTTCGTCACATCTGAAGTTATAGCAGAAGTAACAAATTGTGACTCCAATTGACGAAACCATAGTTTCGGGTTTTGACGACAAAATGGAGGAACGCGTATAGCAACTCGTGAGATTTCGGATGAAATTGAAGAAGCGGCAGATCCAAATTCCTCTGAAGTTGACATCGTTAATAATTTAAAAAATCCTCGGGGTCACCAATGTTGGTTTTTATATTACAAAAGTTAAAACTCAACTCGAATTTATTTTATTTTCATTTTCAAAACAATAAAAAATACAAAATTAACAAACTAAAAAATGAACTATTGATTATTTTAAAATTAATTTTCAAAGTAGAGATATAAACAAGTGTTTATTCACCACAATTCTAACAATTTAAAAATACCTTTCTAAATAACGTCTTAATTTTTGTCAGTTAATTTATATCATATAAATTTGTTAAGGTCGATTAAGAGTCAATTTATATATAATAAAGACAGGAAATTTAATTAACCTTAAAAGATACTGCATATAAATTTAGCGATTTCAATTCGATTCGTTTTCAAAACCGTTTTATATCACGCACCTGTATATCTTCTGATACTTCCACTTTTTTCCTTTTTCGCAAACGGTTACAAAATTCTAAACCAAGTCAATATACCACCGCAGACGTATTATTGATGGGACTATTAAAAACATAAAATGTTCAAAATTATAGCTTAACATGTTTTCAGCGACGAGACACAATATTTTCTCTTAAATTTTTTTCTTTCAGCTGTTATGGAAATTTTCTCGATACTTTTACTTGTTTTTAAAGTATTAGATGTGTCGCACTCGTACAACTTAAAATTATGAACTTGTCGCGTTTCTTTTGTTGTTTTTCTTGTCAAACAGCAAAAACAAAAGAAAAAACTTTCCTGTTTTTACTGGCAGAAAAAAAAACTGTAAAGTTGCACATCATGTTGAAAGTGCTGTTAACGATGATGCCATTGAGAATGTAGTGTATGCATGTTTGTTGAATTGGTTGATGCTACTAAAGCTGATGATGTTCCTGTCATAGAAATTGATTAGAGAAGAAATTCCGATCTTCAAAAAATATATAACTCTGCAAATAACTAGCTGGAACAATATTTAAATCTTCTTAAAATTATTATCGAGCATTTTGTGCATTATTCTTTATTTGTTTTTTTTTTTTGCCTCAAGCCTTCTTCGCTAGTTGGTTTTCTATGTCTTCCTGCTCTTGGTTAAATTTAATGCACCAAACTATGCAGATTTTCATATTTATTCTTTTGAAATGTAAAAAGCTTTAAAGTATGGAAAAGCAAAAAAGAAGTATAAAAAAAACAAATACAATGAGTGAGCATATAAGCGAGTAAGAGTGCGAGTGAGTGACTGACATTGGCACGTGTTGTCAGCAAATTATAATAACATCATTTGATTGTTTTGCAAGGGTAAGTTAAACAGTGGTGTCGGAAGTTTTAACTGACATTTTTTTTTACATTCTTTAAAATAGGAAAAGTTCAAGGCGATATTTAAGGTTTTTCTATTAAAAAAAATATCGCAGATGATAATTTTTTTTAAAAATTATCACATATGATAATTTATTTAATGAAACACTATTGCAAAGATTTTCAATGCGGCTTTGAATTATTGGCTTTAAAAACAAATTTTTTCTGATATAAATTTTCTGTCGAAAATTTTTCTTAAAATAAAAATGTCACTGATGGCAATATTTTTTTTAAAATATCACTGATAACAAGATTCTTTAAAAAGAATTACCAATATACATTGTTTTTTTTTTTTAATGTTTACTAAAAAAAATAATCATTGATGATAATTTTTTATAGAAAAATTATCAAAGTTTATTTGTTTTATAGAAAAAGTATTACTATTTTTCTGACAAGTTTTTACTGATGATGTTTTTTTTTTAAAGAAAATTTGTTAATAATAATATTATTTGTTATGGAAAAATTATCACGGCTAAAATGTCTCTATAGAATAATTATCCCGAATAAATTTTTTCGGGAAAAGTAATTACTGATGGGAGGTTTTTTTTAGAAAAATAAATTTTTTTTCTTTCTACTAATGATATTTTTCTAATGAAAATTTTTAACCATTCATAGTTTATATCACGTGTGATGTTTTTTTAAAAAAATTATCACTGATATAATTTTTCTATAGAAAATTATCACTTATGCTAATTTAACAATAGAAAATTATTACTGATGATAATTTTTCTATAGAAAATGATCACTGCTAATAACTTTTATAAGATAAAGATTAATGATATTTTTTTTTAATTAATTAAAACTGAAAATATTATTGTATAGAAAAAGTATCACAAATGATGCGTTTTAAAAAAAATTAACAATCAATGTTAGTTTTTACAAAATAAATTATCAGGAACGATAATTTTCTTTAGAAAATATCACTGATGATATTTTATTAATTATAAACAATTATATTTTATAGCAAAAATTATCACTGTTAATATGTAATATGTCTCTATGGCGAAAAGTTATTACTGATAGGGGTTTTTTAGAAAAAAAAAAAAAAATTATTTCTGCTGATGATGATTTTTAAAAGAAAAATTTTAACTATTGATATTTTATATTGATTTTGATGTTTTAATAACTAATAATAATAATTAATAATTATAAGATAATATCTTTGATTCTTTTTTCATTAAATTATAACTGATAAAATAATAGAAAAATTATCACAAATGATGTTTTTCTATAGAAAAATTATCACTGATGATATTTCTTTAAAAAATTATGATTGATGTCAGTTTCTCATAAATAAATTATCAGGTGCGATATTTTTCTTTAAAAAATATCACTGATGATATTTTCTATAGTACAATTATCACTGCTAAGGTTTATTTTAATTATTAAAATTTTCATGATTTTTAAAGAAAAATTATTATTAATTCTATGTCCTATATCAAATTTATCACTGGTATATATCTCTAAAGAATAATTATCACTAATGAAAAAATTCTAGAAAAGTCATTATCAATGATGATTTGTTTTATAGAAAAATTACACTAATGAATGTTTTTTTTTACATATACTGGTGATATTTTCCTAAAAAATTATTATCACTGTTGATATTTTTTTATATAGAAAAATTTTTAATGTTAAAAGTTTTATTGATGATGATGTTTCTTTTGTAGAAAATGTATCCTTAATGATATAATCATAAAAATATTATCACTGCTAAAACTATTCTATACAAAATTATCACTGATGATATTTTTTAATAGTTAATTTCTACCAATGATATTCATTTTTTTAATCAATTATAACTGGTTATAATTTTCTATAGAAAAGTTATCACGAAGGATGTTTTTCTATAAAAAATTGTCACTGACAATTTTTCTGTATAGAAAAAATTGAACGGAGAATATCTTTCAATTGAACTATGACTAGTGATGTTATTTATAAGAAATAATTACTGGTGATAGTTAAAAACAAAACAATATTATTGATGTTATTTTTTTCTTAAAAAAAATTATTATTTATTTATTATAAAAAATAATTTTTATTATTATTTTTCCATGGAAAAATTATCATTAGTGATGTTTTTTATAAGCAAATTATCGCTGATAACGTTTTTTAAAAACAAACTTATTTAAAAATGTTAAATAAAGATAATATTATTTTATAAGAAATTATCGCTAATGAATTTTTTTTATGTTATACTGGTGATATCTTCCTAAGAATAAAATTATCACAGTTGCTATTTTTCTATAGAACTTTTTAATAGTAATAGTTTTCTTGATGATGATGTTTCTGTTGTAGAAAACATATCACTAATGATTTTTTTTATAAAAATATTATCACTGATATAATTTTGCACTGATGATATTTTTTAATAGATAAATTTAACCAATGATATTCCTTTTTAAATTCATTATAACTGGTTATAATTTTCTATAGAAAAATTATCACTGACGATTTTTGTGTACAGAAAACTTAAACCTTATAATATTTGCCTATTGAACTATGACTAGTGATAACTGTGTATGACAACAAATTATTACTGGTGATCGTTTTTTTAAATTAATGTTATTTATTCTTAAAAAACAAAAATTATCAGAAACGGTATTTTTCTTTGAAAAATTATAACTGATAACGTTTTTTAAAGCCAGTTTACTTATGTTTTTTTAATCATCACAGAAAATATTTTTCTAGAGAAAAATTATCACAGATAATTTTTTTATAGAAAAATCGCAACTGTTTATATTAATTAGTATATGTAGGTATTATGGCTAAGAACATTTGCCAGTAGAAAAATTAAAACTGCTGATAATTTTTTTTATTAAATTAAAATAAATATTAAGAATGATGATATCTATTTTTCCATAAAGAAATTGTTACTTATGATATTTTTCAATTAATAAAAATTTTTTTTCTAAAGAAAAGTTATCACAGGTAATACTTTTTATAACAACCCTGCGGGAAATTTGTGTCAATTGGTTCAACAGACTGGTCCTGGGATTTGTGAAAATAGAACAAGTACAAAAAGAAAGGAATCATGACTGGTTTATGAAGAACAAAAAGGTAGAAAAATAATGAATTAGAGTACAGTCTTTACCGGTGCTGTGACGCATTTTTTGGTACTTTCTAAAATTTGGTTCTTGAATTTGATTCTAGGACTTGTTTTTGTGATATAATACTACATTGTATTGAAACAATACTACATTTTAGTAACTGACACTAAGCACGTTTATTGAGAATAGATCTGTGACTGGTCAAATGGTGTCAATTGACCCCATCCAATGACAACCCCATGTAAAAGTGATAGGTCTTATTCATATAAAGTGTTAGAACTAGAACCGGTCTCTACCACCAAAGACCTATCACGGAACTACTTTGGTGTCAGTTCGCTTCCCTCTAGGGAATTAAGAGTGCTATAATCGTCTATGCCCTTCACCATGGTGTGATATGAACAAAAAGTTATAAAAACACCGTTCTAAAGATACAACAAAATTTATTTGTGCCACGCCCATCTCTCCAATCCCGCCCACATTTGGTAGGATATTGTAGATGCTTGCACCTAATTTTGAAACTTTGGCTCTTGCTAAATGTCTTTGTACGGGATGTGCCACGCCTATTTCTTAAATTACGCCCATATTTTTAAGAGAGATTGTGCATTTTACCTGCGGTGAAGGGTATATAAATAATTTTCAATTTTAACATCCCACTGTATTTTTATAACAAACAAATTTTTTTATCATCAAAAAAATATTGCGTTACCAGCACTCTTGCGTATCCACGTTTTTATGCGTTTGTTTTTTTATACTTTGTTTTTAGTTCATTAGTATGTTTCGCTTATTTTTATTTCATTAAACGACGACCATGGGACACCTTAAAATATATCTCTGCAACCAATGAACCAAAAACAAATTTTCATACCATATTTTTGCAGTTGAATATTATTTTACAGCAGCTTTTAAGAAGCAAATAAATATGGTAACTGGTGTTCTTTTTTCCAAAAGTGAATATTTTTTTTAACATCCCTTTAATATTATCCCTGCAGTTATCCTTGGTGTTGTTTGTTGGTACGTATCTTAATCAAATGTATACACTTCACTAAATATGTCTTCATATTTAGTTTGGAAAATGATGGCATAGGAAGTTGTAAAAAAAGAAGAGATAGAGAGCGACAGAAGGAAAGTATTCAAAGTGTAAGGTTCAGGTTTTTGTTTGTTTTATTATTGGAGCTGATACTGAAGCTGTTCCTTTAATACACTTGGGTTGCGTTATTTCAATATTTTTTCTTGTTGTTTTTACTTCACTTAGTTGTCATTTGGTTGTTTGTTGCTGTTTTATTATTATTATCATTATTGTTGTTTTGTATGATTGTAGCAGTAGTAGTGGCAGTTTATCAGTGATTGCATTAGGTTAACAAGGAGTCTTGCTGTGCAGTGGCATACAGCCACTGTGACATCTGCATGATTTTAAAGTCTTACTCCGTCCATTTATTCATTTGCCCCTGCATTCGGTCGTTATACAAAACGTAAATGAAAATTTAATTTAAATGTTGCCTCTTTTATTTCCGTTTGTTTTTTTTTTGTTTCTTCATTTACTTGTATTTTTTTTTGTTAAACATTTCTTTGTATTTTTGTATTTCATCTTGTGACTGCTATTCGTTTCGTAATAAAGCATTTCAATGTGATTTAATTTTCACTTTGAGTTATTAAAGATTGTAAAAAGCTTTCCTTTTTGTACTTGCAGCCCTTCCTTTTTCACTAACATCATCATCATCATTCTCCTCAGCAACTTGTGTCTGTTTTTTGAGGGCACAAAGTGAGGCACTTGAATTTTCAATATTTTATAAAGTGTCAGAAAAACAGATTGCAATTGGATTTATAAAAATGGCAAAAGAAAAAAAAAAAAAAACAATTAGAAAACTAGTGAATTTAAATTTTATGGTAAAATTTAATTTAAAAAAAAAGTTTTAAGTGCAAAGAATTGATTATAAATTCCTTTTTGCTTTCTAAAGGTTTTATTTAAATTAAACTGATTTTATGATTTGGTTTTCAACCATAATGCACGATGATATTTGTGAGTTACACCTCAACGTCAAGTTTTTTGCCCAACTTAATTTGACATTTCTTTGTTTCAGTGCTGGACAAATTTTTAGAAGCCTTTACGAAAATGGGCGTTAAAATTAAAATGCATTTCGTGCAATTCGTGATTTTTTGTCAGTAAACTCGACCAAATGTGTTCACAATTGGGAGAATTGTGCGCAAATTTTAGCAAAACGGTTCTGAAGGAAATGTGAAAACACCTGTGCATACTTGCACAGCTCAGTCTATGCTGGCGGTGTCATCGGGCCTTACTTCTTAGAAAATGAGGTCGGCCAAGAAGTAGACGCAAATGGTGTTCACAATCGCGAAATGCTAACGGACTTCTTGAGGATATGGACCTGGACGATATTTGGTTTCAACAGAATTGGGCTACTTGCCACATGCCAACAAAACAAATGGCTCTTTTGCGCAAGAAATTTGTTGTTTTACGACGTGGAGATGTTAGTTGACCGCCAAAAAAAAATTTAAGAGCTAAAGGATGATATAATTCGGTACATTAACTATATTGAAACTCAGTTATGTCTCAGAGTCATTGAAAATACGAACCATCGGATAGAGGTATGCCACCGAAGTCGTGACGAGGATTTGGCCGATATTTTGATTCACATATAGTTGTCATAGATCATTTTATCATAATAATAAAAATTTAGATAATTCTCTGAAAACTTTTTTGCTTTATTTATTTTGGTGCTATATCTATCATGTGCAATCATTTTTTTGGAGGTTTAAATAAAATTCCAGTTTCAATTTCTATTAGTTCATCTTAAGGTCACCAAAAATTTTCCAATTTAATAAATCTTATAGATGTGCTTACCAAAATTTCACTACATATAAAAAACAATTCACCTTCGCCAATATTTTTAATTTTTTTAATTTTAAAAAATATAAATATTTATTACGAAAACTTTTATTATTTGTTGTTTTGTTTGGCTGCAGGTCCACGTAAATTAATAAAAAAAAAAAAATAAAAATTCGTGATATTTTCGTTTTTTTATATTTTTATTATTTTTTATTAGAAAAATAGCACAAAATTCACTGTACTCAATTGTTATTGTATAACTAATTTAGAAATCGCAAGCAAAAAAACCGATTAAGTAACATAAAATCAGTTTAATGGCAAATTTTTCAAAGAAAACAAAAAAAAAAAAAAAAAAAATAATTTGCTCAAGTAGCTTTTATGAATGATAAGATAAAAGTGACAATCTGTCTTTGTCCTATTTCGCTTGATCTAGTGCGATTTGAAGGAACCCTATTTACTGGGAATTACAATAGACTAATTCGAGTTAGATAACACTGACTACACTTTAACCCAGCCAACCATATTAAGTATTTTTATCAAATTTCGTAAAAAAAGATAAAGCGCAATTAAATTAGAAAAGATTTCTATTTTTGGAATTCTGTTGAAAGTTGAAAGTTTTTAAAATTACAAATTTCGTATCTTAAAAAATATACACCATGCGTATGATTATTATTGAATTATTTGCTATCTTTTATATATTTACAGAGTTTATAAACATAAACAACTATTAATATATATTGTTATTTTAACGCTCATAGATAAGGTCTTTGACTTAATATTTAATTAATGTTAAATGACGTCATGTATTTAAATTGCAGTTGTTAAACAATGCAAATGTTAAACAATCATACGCCATAGTGCGTAAAAATTTAATGGCCTATTCAACGGTTTCGAACGAAGACTTCGTTCGCTTAATTTATTTGTAAAATAAAAATAAATATTTTATAATTTTTTTTAGTTTTTAATGTAATTAAAGCGAATGAAGTCTTCGCTCGGAAATAGATGAACATGCCATAATTTTTTTTTTTTTTCATTTTTAATTCAAAAGCTTTTAGATATTTAAAAGAAATTGTTTTATTAAACAAAATAATTTGCAAAGGAAAGTTACAGTTTTATTTCTATGGAAAACTTTATCATTATCTTCTTTTAATTATTAAATAATATTTTATATCATGACCATTTGTTATTTCAAATAACTTTTAGTAATTTTGCCATAAAATGCCCACAAAAGGAAAAATTAAATATACATACATTTATATAACTGCCCTAAAGTATGCAAATAAACTAAGCAGAAAATGTTGAAAAAAACCTTTTTAAAAAACTTTTCATAACCTTGAATTAATAAATGAACTAAAAATAAATTCAGAATTTTCATTTCTTACTTTATTAATGTAATAAATTTATCTTCATTTGAACACAAATTATTTTACCTTTTCAGAGTAATTAAACATTTCTTTCTTTCAATTACTTTTCCCATTAATAATACTCTTATTTATATTTTGCTTTATTAAGTAATTTATAAAACTTTTGTAAAAAAAATTGTTTGTAGGTCAGTAAAATTTACAAACGTAAAAAATTATAATAATAGCTTTAGGCCTTTGGAAGTAAATGCAGAGATTTTGAAATTAACTTTTATTAAAATTAATAAAATAAAAAGAAAACATATAAATTAAATTTGTTAATAACACTTAAAATGTTAGAATCATTATTAGTCAGTAAAACACAAGCTAAGCAAGTCTACGAATACTGTGGAAAGACCACTTTCTGCTATTGTCTATTGCAGGAGATATTTACTGTTCTTAAATGTCTTGTAGCTTTATTAAAAAGAAAATAGCCGACGAAAATCTTGGGATATAAAAAACTGAATAAAAAGAAAAACATAAAAATTTCAATTATCTTAAATGATTAATTAAGTTTAATAGACATGGCAACAGTGGGATAAGGATTTAGAGGAAGAAAAAAAGAATAAGAATAACAAATTTTAGTAAATGTTTATTCATATCATGTTGTAAAAATTCCTCTCTTTAATGGAAATTAAATTCGATGAAATTTAACCTGATTAAAATATCAAAGTTTGGATGAAAACCATAAACAGTTCAATAACAAAACCACAATACTAATTATTGAAACAAAATAATTATTAATCAATAACTTATACACACAGTAAAAAAATACCAATGTTAAATTAACATGGCGAAATGTTGATTGAGAATCATAGTAAATTTCTGCAAAAGGATGCCCTTTATTTAAATTTATCATTATTTCATTTTAATTTTAAATGAAAAATATTAAAATAACCTTAAATCACGTTTATTTAATATTATTCACTGTTAAAATAACATTGTTCAATATTGAATCTATAAAAACCTGTTTTTATGTATCGACTCTATTTAATATTGAAGCAATAAAAAACCTGTTTTACTTGTTTTGTATAGAACAAACACAACACCTTTTTTTTATTTTCATGTTTAAAATATGTTAAAAAAAGAATACAATTCCCGTATTCTTTAAGTTAAAATTATTTAGTTAAATAGTACATCAAGTTTTCAAAGTGGAATGATGACGAAAACCATATCGGGCCGTTCAGCTGATGATTCTAATAACAAAGGGGCATAAAATAAGTGAAACATGTGTTACAGGGGTAAGTGTTTTGAATTATTCTTAAATAAATGCATATGTTGTCTCTGAAGCTTTTTTTGACTGTCATATCACACTCAAACCAATTTGATTCCAAATGAAATTCACGTTCTTTCAACTTGAAATAACTTTCATTCATCGTGATTCGGATTGTTATTTCAATATAAATGACATTTTGCTCTAACTTTACTGCAATGTTAAATTAACATCAATTAACATGGATTATCGCATGAAGCAACATCACCACCGAAAACGGTAAAATCAACTTTGTTTTTGACGATTTTACCTTGATTTTTTTCTATGTGTAGTTGAATATAATGAAATATTTTGAAAGAGATATGATCTCACCAATTGTTCAATTCTTTTAAGCAAAATGTTTTGCCTTGCAGAAAATTTACTTACACTATCACTCAATAATCACAAAATTCTGTTAAGTTATTTCTTGTTTTGAAAGCCCTTAACTATACCAAATTTCTATACAGGGGTGAAATTTGTTTCAGCGTTTTATACATTTTTAAGTGCTTTTGAGAAGGCCGCTTTATATTACTAAATTGATTTTGTTGAAGTTCAATACCAAACTGCTTAGGAGAACTAGAAGAATTTGACACCAAACTTGTTCTTTTCTGTTGAGGCTTTTGAAACAGACGAACAGACAGACAGACGGACATGGCTAAGTTGACTAAGATTTACTCAAGGACCTTGAATATATAACTTTATGGGGTCTTAGATGAATATTAAAAAAGTCTCAGTACATAGTGGTGGAGGGTCTAAAAATATACAAAAGTATACAAAATTCTAAAAAACAAAATATTTCCCCAAAAAGTTATTGCAATATTTTAACCATTAAAGGTTACTTAAAAAGTGTTGTACTCTCTTTTTCATTTCACCCTGTTCATCTCTTAACAGGATGTTTTTATATGTTCGCTCGTATTATTTAACAGTTTATGACTTAATGCCATTTATTTATTGTCAAATTATTGTGTGTATTTTTACAAGCACTGATGGATGGATAAGCCGATATTTAGATAAAAGAAGTACCGAACCATCAACCACTAACTGGGGGATATTTTCTTTATCAGAACTTCCTATTTTTGCCACAAAAATTTCAATTATAATTATGTGAAAATCATAAAAAATATTTAAATTTTTTTTTTACTACTTTTCAAATTAAAATATTTTCATTTATTTTAAAGATAATTTACTGTACTAAAGCATTATGTATATATATATTTTTTATGGATTGTTATTTACACCCAGCATCTGTAGGACTGTGTGTTCATAGGGCTTGGGGGATGGGGTCAGGTTTTTAAGGCATTCAATGAGGCTGTTGCTCTCAAAATAAAAAAAGAAAGAAATTAAGGGTGTTTTGTTAAACATTGTGGCAAATTGTTTATAAATGAAGCGGAAGTAACTTTTGTTGTATATTTTTTTTTTTTTTAAATATTTTTCAATATAAAATACTTTTTTTGTGGTGATATTTTACCCTGAATACAATAACAATATGTTTAGCAGGAAGAGAAAGCGAATGAGCAAAAAAATTAAATGAAATGAAATTTTTGTATCGTTTACATTTTTTAAGGTTTAATTTTGTGTTTTTGCGGGGGACTTGCTTAAATTACAGATTTATTAATGGTTTTAAAATGATGGAAATTTTTGGTAATGTTTTGAAAAAATTTGTCGCTTGATGTTACACAAAATACTCAAAAGTATTGGGTGTATAACGATATTTGGCAATCACATGTGTATAAAATCTTGTGCAGAGGATTACGTGTCGATTTTTTCTCAAAGGTCATCAAATAAAACTTAAGACTTAATTCTCTCTTGTTGATCAAGTGCGATATGTTATCAAAACGATGACAAAAATTCGTATCTTACGATTTTCAATTCATTCAATATATTTATATTGCACCAATGTTTCAATCCCCAATCCCCAAACCCTAAAAATTTCTACTTTTTAAGTTTTACACCCAATGAATGATTTTTGTTAAGGCTTTAATAGAGATACCTAAAATGTAAAAATTATATAAAAACAGGTATTAAAAAGTCCAATACCTTTTAGAATATAAAAATGGTCACTCCATCTGTTATGCCTTTAAAAAAAAAAGTTTATTTTAAAACATCAGCTTTAATTTTTTCCTTTTGCAACAATTTAATAATAAAAAATAAGAAAAAAATTAAGTGCATAGAACAATAAAAATTATGTTTCCTGTGTGATACATTAAAATTAAATATTAATTTTTACAACCTCATAAAAATCATGCAACAACCACAAAAACAAACCGACAGACAAACTCAAATACAAATGTGAGAGTGTCAGTGTGTCTCTATACTCGACAAGGATAAACATAATCCTCAAGTTAGTAAAACTGTAGACAGGTGTATCACATGCACTCACTCATACACACACATATAAGCCAAACACACTTTAACTTACCCATGTTTATTGTCATTGTGTAAAACAAGTATGCTGTTGTGGGGTGAGAGTGTATTTAAGAAAACGTTAGTGTGCTTTTTTCGCTGTTACTACCTTTTTTTTTTACTTTGTGCAAAACTTATGGTGTTACAAGTTAAATAAGGATGCTTTATTTAATTCTTATACACTTGAACACATACAACGCACTTGAGATAAAAAAAAAAAAACAGCAACAAAATTAAACTCACACAAACGAGTGTAAAACAGATGATACTCCAAGTTTTGATGGTGTTTTTTTTTAAATGTGTGAAAGTGTGTCTGTTTTACTTTAACACTGAAATTATGTTTATTTGTAATACACATACAAACGTTGTACAGTATGTGTACATATGTAATATGTTGCCATATCTACAATCATAAATATGTATGTATGCACAAATATTTGTATTAAAGGATAAGAGTTAAAGTTGCCACATTGTTTATAGTTAAAAATGTGTGAAACTATTAAAGACCATTTTACATTATCCCAGAAGTCTTTAGATTTTTGCTCTCACAAGTCCAATGATTTTTAGACTGATTTTCAAAACATCAAATAGAAAACATTTTTCATTAAATGTTGCGTCTACACTTTCACGCAGCTGTTCAGTAAAAAAAACATTTATATATTTCTTTAAAGGGAGTTTGCGTTACAACGAAATGTAGTAAATTTGATTTTTAATATTTCTCAAAATCTAGAGTGTTTACTTTGTACTTTTTTAATATAAGCGAGTTTTTCTTTGCATAACAAAAATAGCGGACTAAATGTTTTTTTCTCAATAGAGAATGAACTCAGTTAAAATGTCGAATTTTCGTTAAAGAGAAAATTACTTAATTTCTGAGCCAGAATTTTTTTTTAGGTTCTAAGAAAGTTCAAAGTCAAAGTTCTTCTGGTTATTATATTTTTGCGGCTGGGGGATAATTTTGGTAGTCGTGATCGAATACTTTTTCGATTCGAAAGCAATTTTATTTATAGTTCGTTCAGTCGAAACTGAACGAATCGAAATTTTTTTAAAGTGTTGTAAAGAATTTATTTAACTGTTCACAACACTAAAAAAATTAATTTTGATTCGTTATGTATCAAATCGAAAAAGTATTCGATCACGACTGCCAGAATTAGCCCCCTAAATTTCTTCTTAAAAAAAAGGAAAATTGCACCTCAAACTTAAATATGGCAACACTTTTTAAAAATTTATACAAATTTTGTACAAACATATGCTTTTAAACATTTACACATTCTTCTTAAACACACATATATCCATACAAACACATATCTATGGACGATATTTAGTTATTTAATATGCATGACACGACAACAGATGATTTTGTTCTACCTTTGTCTCAATGTTAAAGATGAGCAATAATAAAAAACGAAGAAAAAAAAAATAGGAAAAAAACGAAACATTCTAAATGCTTTTGGCAGCAACATGCCCAATACCACAAGGAACCATCAACGTCACTCATATAATCATTTACCTCATCTTTATTTTGCTTCAGAAAAAGAAGTGCAAACGAAAAAAAAACAAAAAAAAAAATAAAACACAAGCTGTTGAAGAAGAAAGCCTAAAAACACCTACACACTCACACCAACAACTTTTATTACGAGTACAAATGTGTTGCTGGTGTAGTTAAATGTTGTTGTTTCTTTAACATTCAACATTCGGTAACCATTAATATGGCATAAAACACGTTTAACACATAATTCTTGGTAAAATTGACAATATTCTAAAATGTTAACGGAAACAGGAAACTCACAATATGTATATAACATACACTCACTATTACTTACACATACAAAAACCTTCACACACACACACACACCCACTTTCAGTAACAGTTATAGGAGGTTTCCACTACTCGAGTTAACTTGTTTTTACAGTGTTCGTTTTTTGGTTTTTAACTTTTTTTGTTTTGTTTTTTTTGAAAATTTTTATTCTTGTTTCCATCTTTTGTGTGAACGCAGACCTAAAAACGTGTTTTATTTTTTTGTAGAGAGATGTGGACAGAAAAAAGAGAAATGTTTTCCTTTTTAATTTTAGTTTTGGTATGTCTGTGTAAAGTACTTTTGCAAAAATAACTACAATATGGCGCCCAACACGTAAAACGGAAGTTAAAACCTCCAACTGTGTGTTTTTTTTTTATTATAAATACTTTATGATTTTTTCGTTGCTTGGGTCTGCTGGCATATTCGCTCTAATAAATTGCTATGTGGCGAGTTTTATATTAAATATTTAGCGATTTTTATAAATCTTTAATGTTTTTTTTTTGGAAAATCATTAAAAATAATGATGCAAAAACGTAAAATCGATTTTGTACGTTATTATTTCGATTTTATTGGCAAGAAAAAAAATTTTTATGTTAATTGGGTTGGTTCAGGGGCTTCAATGACAAAGATTTGGATGGTAAAGTTGAAAAACTCCGTAGGTGTTAAAATAGAGGTCGAATATTATCTTTCAATGGTTGCCTTTTATTATTTTTTTTTGTTGAATTGAGGCTTGCGAGTTGCCAAAAGCTGGAAAGAAATTTATTACGTGAATGGAACTATTGCGAGAAAACTAAGCCCGCAGGCTTAAAACGGTACCAATGAACAAAATCGACGCCGAAACAATATACAATTCTGTGCCATTTTGACAAAAAATCTTAAGTCGAGATAAGATAGCAAAAACGTTTTAAAAAAAAACTCGATGAAAAAATAATTTTTTTTTAAATTATAAAATAAACTAAAATTAAAGAAAAGGTTCGTTTATAATACAAAATTTTATAAACGTAAACCAAAATGTTTTTTGAATGCAAATTCGTATGATTTACAACATTTTTTTCAACTTTTTAAATTCGACTTAAGATGTTTTGTCAAAATGGCACAGAAATGTTAATACGATTTCTGTATGACGTGCTAAATTCCCAATTTTCCATATTTGATAAATACACTGAAATTTATTGTTGAGGGAAAGCTAGCTTCTATGCGCATTTCACTGGTTGAAATGTTTTAACAAAATTTCTTATATTTGCTCAAATCAAAAGGGCGTTTTGTTTTATTAACTAATCAAAACCTAAAAATATTTAATTGCTAGAAAGTAAAACGAAAACATGCAAGCAGTTAAAAGCAAAAACTAAAAACTACTAAAACATATCGTCGGCTAAATATGCAAACCTGATAGCTCCGTTTCAGCACAGGAGAGAGAAAAAACTTTTTACATTTCATATTTTATGCTTGAGAGGAAAAACAAAAATATTTTTGGTTTTCCACACTTCAAGACTCAAATTAAAGAAAAACTACACGATATCAAAATTCCAATTTAATTAAAAAGTGGATTTAGCAGGTTTGCAAATTAAGCCGACGATATATTAATTAGTATGGAAATTTTTCATGTGTAAAGAGGTCTTTTCTTTGGGCCTAAAAATCGCCAAAATGACAATATGTCTTTAAATTTGGCAATAGTAATTAGCGCTTGAAATGGCATCCCGAAGTAAAGATTTTGGGATGATAATGACCAGAGGAAGTAGACAAGATTTACATGAACAACTGCCGTATCTCATAGTGGTAGGAAGAACTGGGTGACAAATTTTCTTTTAATAAACAAATTCGCTCAAAATTTGTTTAAAATAACAGACGGGCTTAAAATTTGTTTTAAATAACCAGGGAAACCAGAAATATGCTCTAAAAAACACGTTTTATGCGCATTAAATATGCTGTAAAAACTTGAAAATATGCCCTGAAATTGTTAAAAATATGCTCCAAAAAATTAAAAAATTGCTAATTTTGCATTAAAAAAAAAAAAAAAAAAATCTAAAATTTTAATCAGTAAAGCCCAAATTCCATAGTTTTTCCAAAAGAATTTTCGATATTTAACCCTATTTGGAAACGATGAGCTGTCATGGGCTCACAAAAAAAAAGTTTTGTTGTGAGGTAAAAATTCATAAAATAATTATTTGTTAATATTGGATATTAACATCCATATGGAATTTTTTGTCTTAATGCGATTTTAGGGACGGTCGTTGAATTGTTTTCTAATGTTTACGTTCAAAAGGTATTTAAAGCTTTTCATAGATGGGAGTTTTGGGCAATTGTGAACTGTTTCGAAAATAATTTAATTTGTAGTAAAATATTTTTGGGCCGAATTTAATCTAAATACCAACACATAACAAGATGTGTCCGTACAAAGAGTCCAATTTGGAAAGTAGTTCTTATGGAGAATATGTAAAGTTATAGAACAATTCTCACTATTTACTTAGACTTCGTTCTTAGTACAATTAAGAAGTGTTTACCAATTGGTTTCAAATTATCATCTACAAGATTGCAACTTGTACTATGCACACAAAATTAACATGGACAAGCAACCAGCCAGACGGCCAAAATTTCGCAAAAAAATTTTTTTTTTGCTGCGATGCTCTTGCAGGCAACTACAAATTTTATTCAAAATATGCGCTAAAATTCTAAAAAAGCTGCAAAAAAGCTCCTTTAACTAAATTATGCAAAAAATGCTGCAAACGGTAAAATATGCACTAACAAATCGATGCCAAAATTCATAAAAAGCTCTAAAACGGATAAATATATTGTTTCTGCCTTTATTGGTCGCACAAGGAAAAACATGCAATTGCATATTTTTGGTTTCCCTGCAAATAACAAATTTTCTGCAAGTTTTTTATGAATAGTAAATTTCTTGGTAATAGCAAATATGTGAAATCCGAACTCACCGTACTATCAATACCTCTTCGGATTGATTTGAGTATGGATGGATTGATTTTACTTTTGAGTGTATTATCCATAATTAGCCATGTGTTCAAAATTTTTACTGGTTCAATTTGGTTCACACATATTTAACTGTAAAATAAATTATCTTACTAATTAAACTAGAATCGGTCTGTGTTCGACCATAGCTCCATTAAAATATCAATAGCAAACCTTCCTTTTAAATTCTGGTACTAACTTAAAATTCGCGACAAGAACTTTTGAGAATGTTGCGCTGGAAGGTCCACCACTACTGACCATTGATCTCATATGACCCCTTAAGGACCAACAAATCATACATTCAACACAAAGAATTTTTTTTTTTATAAATCTTAAGCTTATAACATTATTTTCCTCTGGCAGTCCCATGTTTACTATGGGTCCCATATAGGGTCCCATCTCGAAAATGAGTTTTCAAACACTGTGGGGTAGGGTATCATATGGACTTTACCGACCATACTTTCTTACTTGTTTTTCTAAATGTATTGGAGATGAAACTTAACCCTTTCGGTCCTATTGGGATAATACATCCCAGACAATGTTTGATTGATCCGATTTGTTCTTTAAAGTAAAAAAATCACGTTTGAAACTGTCCCAGTCGAACTTTTCGTGTTAGTTTATCAAAGAAGTAACGGTTGCCAATTTTGAGCACATTATTATAAGATTTGTACATAGTTTCGATACTAGTGGGACATATTGTCCCATTTGTATTAAAAAACCGATTGGGACAATACCCCGAAAAATTCGATTGGGACAATATCTCAGACAATATCTCAGAATAATGAAAGGACTTACGGAAAAACTAATAATGCAAAACATAATAAATTTTTAAGCTTTTTCAATATGTGTAAACAGATTTTTCATGTACATTGTTGTTTCTCAAATAAAAAGTCGGACCGAAAGGGTTAAATCACCAAAAATGCAACTCCCTATAAAACTCCTCCCATATTGTATTTGATTTACTGAATTCACAAAAAAAAAACCTTAATTTATTTGAATGTGTCAATACATGTGCATATAGAAAGTATAGAAAAACTTACATATGAATGTATATTGAAATTGTTGAAAAAATGTGTAAAAAAAATATTAAAAATCAAGTTGGTATTTTGCTATAGATATTGTATATTGAAAGTGCACTTGTCATCAATATGACGTTACATATACAAGTATACATATACTTGGATATATAAAAAATAGAATAGAAAAAATACTAAAATCTAAAAACTCATGCATGTTCAAGTACTTACATAAAATTTTTTTTAAAAAAAATAACATACACGCAAACATTCAGACACAATTCATATACAAATAGCTAGAAATATTGTTTAAAAAGGGGAGGTGTTAAAAAAATGTTTATAAATAATTGCAAAATAGTTTTTGTATTTCAAATAGTTTTTAAAAAAGTTTATTAGAATTATAAAATACATTTTTTTAAATAAATAATTTTTAAGCTTTTTAATTTATCTTTCTTTCAAATAACATTTCTTATTAGTTGACCCTTTGACATGTCAACACTAAAATAGATGTGAGAGAAAAAAAAAAACTAATATATATTTTACTAAACAAGTGTTTTTGCCATAATACTATTACTATCACCGATGATAGTTTATTTTTCCCACATTTAGCACTTGCATTTGAAGAGTGTTATTTTAAGTTGGCGCAAACATAAAAAACACACTGAAAAAAAAAACCAATTTCGTATTAACTATCAACAAATTTAATTGTTCAATTTAATTGTTTCATAATTTCAATGAATCTTTTACAAATAATACAAAACAAGTTGTTTCTTTCAGGGTATTTTTGTACATACACTGAACCAAATCTATAAGGACTTATCAAGTTGTGTTAGACTTTTAACGAGAAAAAGTATAATCAAACTAAATATTTCCTTAACTTTTTAAAAAAAAACACCAAGAAAAGAAAGAACACTAGCCAAAAAGGTTTTGGACTGGAGCAACCAAATATTTTTCCTTGGGTAGCTTGGTGGGCCGAATTCAAATCTGTAATTGGGTTTTCTCCATCACGTCAGGAGATACAAAAAAATGTTTTTATATGTTTTTTACAATAAAAAATCACTATTTTATTTAAAAATCAATGAATTTTCAAAATTGAATGCCGTTATTTGAACGTCGTTTTTATTTTGTTGGTTCGGTTTCACGTATTAGAGTCCAGCAATAGTCTCCCAGCATGCTTTTGTCTTAAAATCCTTGATAAATTCTTTAAACTTACATTAAATCTTGGTGAGCACGCTTCCCTTGTTCGCGCTCACTTAGTTAAAAGACATGGTTTGTTTCTGCAGTCAATATTTTTTTTCCCAAATTTGTAGACCAGGGTTATAGTTCAATATTGTGACGGACAACTCAGTCAGTCAGTATGAATGCAGAAAATACAGAAGTACCATTTGTTGCCACAATCATAATATGGTTAAAGAATCAGTGCCTTTCGTGTCTTTTTGGTTGCTTCGGTAGGCTAGCTGGTAGAGAGCAAGTCTATCAGTGCAGAAGTTGTGGGTTCGATTCCCGCCAGAGACTTTGGTCTCCTGCAGACAAGCGTAGAGCTTCGTGGGATTATCTTAGGGAAAAAACAATCCTTTGTGATTGCATTGACAATAATATTTTTAAAGTAAACATTGTGTGTATGACCATTTTAATGAGTAATTCCTGTTTATTAGTAATCCCTAACCAGACCCCCAGAACACACGAGCAATAAGTTTTTCAATTATTATTGTGGCAACTATCAAATTCTATTGCTAACACAAGATATTAACGTGTGCCCTGCGTAAATATGTGTTTAAATCAGTGTTCGAAAATAAATATTATATACTGTTCTTTAGTTTTCGGTTCGATAGATATATGGAAAAAAAACGCTAATAGTGTTGGTGTAGAAAATCTTAAAAAAAACGTTTTTCTATTTGTGATCTTCGAACACAAAATTAATACTGTATTTGTCCAATTCAACAAAAAGACATTTTACTGCGTTCTGTTTGTTTTTTAAACCACAAATTTCGTTGTGTTCGGGTCGGTACATAAATGTTCTTGCGTTTAAGTTGTGCTTAGCGGCCTTTTTGCTGGTAAAGAAACAAAAAAAATTTTTGTTAAATAAAATGCATAAAAGCGAGCAAAAAAAAAAATTGCATACAAACAAAACATGTACACAATACACACACAAGCTATTCGCGCTGTAGTCGTTGCTTAACTTAATGTTTGCTCATTCCTTCATCAATATAAAAATACACTTAAGAACATCGAAATATAATATATGGTTACACAACCACTACAATTGTTTTGTTTAATAAGGAAGAACCGAACACTATATAATGTTCGTTTTTTTCTTGAACATATGTAGTTATAAAAGGTATTAAGGGTTGTGAATTAATACACAGACACTAAAAAATAGATCCCGTTTCTGAGTGTGTGAGCCGTACGCTAAATAATGTACTGTTTATTTTCTTACACCGTATAGAATGAATACATATTCAGCAGTGAATGTTATACTTCATTGTTGAGCAATTATCTTTTAATACAAGTCAAATTCAATTGCCATTTACTTAAGAGTTGTTTTTTTAAGAAAACACATACAAAAATCAGGAAAAAAAGCTTAAAAATTTATTTTTAAAATACTAAAACTAAATAAAATTATATTATAACTTGCTTTTACAGAACGCAAACGCTGAATATTTTTATTTTTAACGCAATGAGTTTCTTTAGCATATTTTTAAATTTATGTTCAAGATATGACGTGTTTGCCATCTCAAGATATTAGCTTGAACAATGGCGGTTAGACGCAGTTATTATGCCAGCGCACAGAGTGTTGAAATTGAATAAAATTAAGGATTAATTCAAAAGCTGTACTTTATGCTTGGTCTGGGTGAAAGTAAATAAAATTCTACGCCAGAATTTTGTTGGATGTTGAGGATCAATAACCAAGATGCTAATAACTATTTTGGACACTTTGACTCCTGTTGTCCTGCAGATATACAGAAAAACAGAATGACATCTTTAAATCAACTACGCTATTCATGTATGAATTTGCTATGTGTAAAAAAAGCAAAAATAGTCAAGACATTTAAAAAAAATACCAACCAATGGGGACGGGTATAAAACATCAATAACATTGGATTTATGGACTGATCGTCTTTTCGGCTTAATTGTAAAAAGCTAGCGTACAATGGCCAAGTCAAAGAATCACACAAAATGTACCGATCTGGCTGAACTTCAATAGCAAAATTTAACGGAGCAGATGTAACATAAATGTATAACAATCGAAAAACCTATTGCAACAGACAGGTGGACAGACGGACATCGTTAAACCAACTTCGCTACTCATGAGGACCCAGAATAGGGATACGTTATAGAGTCTTAGATCAATATTATTAAATTAATTACAAACGGAATGTAATTTATATACCTTCGGTGAAGGATATAAAAATATTTTCCCTTAATTTTTTTAAAGCCATTTTGTTTATTAACCCTAGGAGGTGCATTGAGCGCTTAGTAATGCAACTAGGTCTGCCCAGACCTACATTGGAATTGTATGAAAATAAATAAGCGGATGTCCAAAATTGTGCGTAAAGCGCATAGCGCGATGTTGCCACGTAACCTACCGGTAACGTAATAACGTGCTGAGTGCATCTCGTTTTGGATCCAACATCTACTTCGATATGCAGGCTGTATCTTTGCGCGTAGTTCAAATATATGCCAAACGTTTTGTCATAAGAACAGTGACCAAATCAAAAGCAGGTTTGTGCAGTCCTGCTTGGTACGTATGCACCATTTCATTTATAATGGTGAATCACACCGAACACAAATACCTAAGCCGCCTGATTTTGTGCTCATTGTGTTCGCCATAGCCGATTTAAGGAAGTCATAGACTGATTCGTCTCTAGCACGTTAAACAAATAAGTTTTACACACTTTTACAAGAAAAAGGTCTTTACTGACCTGGTTCAAACCCCTTCAACCCGATGTGCTCGTGTGTTCTAGGAGTATATGAATCAACAAACAATCAACAATCTAAAAAACAATTTTGTTAATATGATACAATTATTTATTAAGTAAAATGGGTAAACGTTTAAATATTAAAGAAATGAGTTAAATTAAGGTTGTGCTAAAGAGTCATATTAGAAAACTCAAGATTTTCTCTTATTTGAAATTTAGTAAAATTAATAAAATTAATTAATTAAATTGGTATTGTCATTAAATAGCAAAACTAACCTAAAAAATAATTTTTTATCATTTTTTTAACTGGACGAAATAAAACTTTTTAAAAGTACGATAATAATTTTGTCACTTAAACAAATTAGTATAATAGTTTTGTTAATTTGATTTTGCTAATTTAGTCAAACTAGTTTTTCTTTCGTTTTAAAAATTTTTTTTCCCATTTTTTCGTTCAATTTTTTTCAGTGTATGCGTATTTTGTTCATATATACAAGTGTGTGCGAAGCTTCGTCCTCCTGTGTTTGATTTTTGTTATTCATTTTTCAATGGGAAATCTATGGCAATTGAGGTCATGTTTGCACAACTGTTATTGAATAATTTTGAACATGTTTTTTTTTGTTCTCGTTTTTTTTTTAAATATTTTTAAATTAAAAAAAAACCGTTTTTTATATGTATTTTCAATAAGCGTTTTTTTTGTTGCTAGTTTTGTTAAAAAAAAGAACTAAACTAAAATAAAAATTAGTTGTCAGGTTTTACAAAACATATTTTTCTCTCACAACAGACATGTTACATTTTTAACACCTAAATTCAATGGAACATGAAATGCAGCAACAGAAATAAAACAAAAAACCAATATTTTGTTAAACATTTTTTAAACTGCTTCTTGGAACACTTTTATGAAGTGATAGATAATGTTATGTCGAATGTAATTGACATGACCCTTGCATGAAGGGGATATTGGTGTTGGTTGTAAGAAGTGTATTGATTCAAAAAACTTTTTTGTTATTTTTAAAGGCTTGTCTTTAAAAATTTTGTTTTTTTTAAATATTTTCTCTATTAAATATTTATTTAAGGTCAGCCAAGGTCATTCACAAAATCTCAAGTAAAGAAAATATTATTATATCAAAGGGAGAACATACTTTATTCAGCCTTAGCAAATAATAACATTCAGTATCAATAACATTGTTGTCAACTGCAGGAAAAGTTTTAGTCAGTGCACAGTTTTGATCGCAGCTGAGTGAAGTTCTGTTTCTTTATTTTTTTCGTATTTGATTCCTTTATATTCAGAACCTTCGAATGTGCAGTTGAACTGGCAATTGCTGTATTAAGTTCACACTAAGATACGTTACCGCACTTTATATTCGAGACATACCTCTCCTCCGTAAGAAGGCAAACTTTAGGTTCCATAAGAATGGTGGTATTATTTCTTTTTCGTTCTAAATCTGGTACTTTAATTAGTTTTCGTTAATATTAGACATAGAAACATAAAATTAAACATGCTGTGTCCTGAGTGGATGACAATCTATAAAGGAGACTTTTTGATACTTTTTTGTTTTTCAAATGATATTTTCTGATATTTTTTTTATTGAACTTACAAAATTGAATTAACTCACGTAGAAGATTAAATGTCAACCGGAGGTTGGTCCCCACTGGATCCACTAAGACGGAAAAATAAAAGCTCAAAACATGTAAATTCATATATACTTAGATGAACCATGTTTTCTTCATATTTTCATAAAAATTTATGGTCGAATTTTGACCATTAGGCAAACACTAGTATATTCAGATATGTGAAAACAAAAAAGCTGAATTTGTTTCACATCCAAGATCTAGGACGCTCTTAAATGTTATAAACTAAAATTCATTAGTAGAGATCCAGTTTTTGTACCGCAAGGCACTCATTCAGCATAGCTAGGTCAACTTCCGTGCAACATTTCCCCTAAGCTGATTGAGCTAGGATATTAACCATTATGAGAAATTGTTAAGGAGCTGCCTGAACAAGCTTATGTATTTTAAGATAATATGATAGAAGATTTATTTTCCCTTAGAGTGGCTTTAGCAGATGTTATAAGACTAGGACTTAAATAAAAGTGTGATCTTTGAAAGATTAACTCTTATAAATAACATATCCGAACTATTGGTTGGTTAAACGTTCAGAAACAAGTTGATAAGTATGTAGTAGAATAATATTTTCCGAATATCACAAAGAGTACCCAAGAGAGTCAGTATGCTATAACTGCTTACCTGTAACCGATTAATGGCAGTTATATGGGAACCGACCGGATCACTTATCCTTAAGCGAGTACAGCATTCTTCAATTTATAATTAAGAGATGGATCTGTACCTTCTGCCCACTTATCTAGCCAGTCATATAGATAATTTATTTTATAAGTTTATTATAACTTCATCTATTTTGTTTATAATCAGTTAAAGAAAACACCCGTAAAAGTGCTAAGCTATGTTGTGCCGAATCTTATATACCCTTTACCATAGTATTTTCAATGCAGTGGGTGCCATTGTCTTAAACCATTTTTCTGGGATTATATTTGCTTAGATGATATGTGGAGTTAATAGATAAAGTTGCATGGTTTTTAAAACGAATTTTATTAATCTAGCTTGATTTTTAAGGACAATATCGTTCGACAGCCCTAAAATCGGGAAATCGTCCTCCCTGGCCAGGGGGCCAGGAAAATTAATGGACTGGTGAAATAATGGACTATTTCAATATTTAATACTCTTTATATTTATGATATGGTATGTGCGCTTTGGTGCCTAAAACATTATTTTGGGAAGAAAGAAAAACCAAAATTTTTTTATCAAAGATATTTACGGGAATACAAAATTTATCATTAATACGATATCTGTATGACGTGCTAAATTCCCAATTTTTCATATTTGATAAATACACTGAAATTTATTGTTGAGGGAAAGCTACAACTCTGTCATTTATTAAGCGATTTTGACAATTTTTCACTAGTATGATTCTACCAAGTTTTTTTTTAACTTTCTTAGTTACAAAATTTAAAAGCAATTCATTTGCTTCAAATTAAAAAACTAAAGTTGATAGACAATAAGCAGGCTTCAAAAAGTAAAGATTTATTAGTAAAAATTAGCGACTAAGTGGTACAGCTTAGAGGCAGTCGTGGTGTTTTGCTGATCTGAAATCTACTTCGATATAAATCTACTGCGATATAAAACCCCCATGATATCTGGGGTCCTTGGAAAACCTATTTCAACATACACACGGACAGATGAAAGGACGGATAGACGAATGTCGAACAACGCTAAATCAATTTCGCTTTTCATTTAGGACCCAAAAAAACAAAAAAAAAAATTCTCTTAAGTGTCTAAGATCAATATTGTAGAAATTACAAACCGTTAGACAAACTTATTTACCTTTCCACTTGTTGCGAAGGTTATAAAAAAAACAGTGCTAAAACCGATTCAAATGCTCCCAAAAATATTTAATTTTAAAACTTCTCTACAATAAAATATAAAAATTAATTATCAAATATTCTTAATTTTTATTTCGTTATTTAATTAAATTTCCTCAAATTGCACATTAGTTTCACATGTTCGTTCACATTGCAAACTTAACGAACTCAGAAACATTTGAACCAAACTAGCAAATTATCCAAAAGACCTTTACAAGGTCAATTCAAAATAAAACAAATAGTTTTAAACCTTTTAGATAAATCGTCCAAAGAAAATGTAATAAAATTTACTTTCAATACAACAATTATTATTATTACTAACATCCATATTTTCTTAATGTGCCACAAAATGTTAAATGCGATTAAAATAAAAACAAAAATTAAAATAAAAGAGAAAAACTATGTGTAATTACAATTTTATTGCTTATCTTAACTGCTTTTTACAGTGTGTGAGTGTGTGCAAGTAATTGTGTGTGTTAGCATTTTAGTTTGCTTTGCCACCATATGTGGCACATTATGTAGACACCTTTTGCTTTTAGCCCTTTTACAGCAAATACAAACACTTATACACTCAAATGATTACAAACTATTATAATACACATGCATGTATGTGTTGGTGTGTGTTTGTGTTTTTAGTTTGGTGCAACAACTTTGTCTTTAGCTATTAGAAATAGTCATACTAAGTATGAGTAAGCAAAAATGGGAGTGAGTGTTGACTGGGTTTTGCAACCAACTACTTAAAACTGAACATTGTATTTATATAAAGAAGTAGAAAAAATACATACAAACTTTTGAGAGTAAAATTTTTGCAATTAAGTTTTTATTTCCAGATAGAAGGATTTTTTTCTTCTTTTCTATGCTTTTATAATTTCTGCGCTATTAGTAAGAAAAAGAACTATAACTGTAAAAATGGTTTTGGACGGACAAATGCATAATTGAACACTACTAATTGCAGCGTAATTATTGCAGTAAAACAAAGTTGAAAACAGTGGGTTAGTGTGTGTAAAGTATAAGTATGAATGTGTTGGTTGAGGGCGTTTGCTTTTACAAGTCTATTTGTATTTGAGTGTCTATAATCACGTCGTTTTTTAAGAAAGTAGCTTTTTTGTCTAGAACTATGTGTTTATATTTACAGGAATTATAATTTTTTTTAAAGTTAAATATAAAACAGCTTAAAACTTAAATATTTTTTTATTTTGTTCATATGATTCTATAGTATTTTAGTTTTTAAAAGGCATGCGGCAAGTCTTGTATGTAATATTTTGCGTTCTACATGTTGGCCTGAAGTTGGTTGATTCACTTTTGTTCCAGGAGCATCTTTGCTACTTATTAATTTCAGAGTCTGTAAAAGCCACAAATTTATTCTGAAATCAAAACTCTTATACGTTAAAACTTCAATTCTATAACAAAAACTAACGTTTTATCTTCAAAATTTATAAATTAAAAAAATCGCTTAAACTTTTTACGCTATTCATTAAAATTTTAGACTTAAAATTACAAACAGGCTCTTTTTACCCCAGATTATTATCCTCTACTTATGATTTTCTACCGCATTATAGTGAATACTTTGTAAGCAAGACTTAGACTCAGGAGTACTGTTCTTATAAAAATCTTATACCACATTTGTACCTTCGACTACCGTTTTATTCTTAGGATTATTGATTTGTAATCTTAATTTACATATTTTAGTCCCATCTGCACATTGTTTTGCTCAAAACTTCTGCCTTTTACTTTTAAGTTTTCAGTTTTGTACTTCAGCATGTCATTTTGAGACTACTTCAGTAGTATAATAACCATTTCACTATTGTGATGCATAAAAAGCAATACGTGCTTAACATTGGTAGGTCTTATTTGGGCCACGCTGTTTAATATAATTTTGAAACCTTTTAATTTATATTAAGGACTACTATCATATTCTTTAGCTAATCGTCTTACTTCGGGATGTCTTCGTATAACTAACACCATCGAATTATTGTTAAATATACAGTGTTATAACTTATACTCCAAATTTCTGTACTATACTCACGTTTATTATCTTATACTAGAAGACTACCAGGCTAGATTAGACTTAGTCTCGATATCTTTATACTTACTCATTAGCTCCCAATGATCCCTATTGGGAACATGTACAAATAATTAAATAAATAATAATTGAATTAATAAAATTATATTTTTCCAAAATAGCTAACAATCTTAAAAATAAAAGTTGGGCGCTAATGGGTTAAGACTGAAGTGTTGTACATAAGACTGAAGTGTCATACTTAAGACAAAATTCTTTTATACTTAAAACTAAAGTCTTATACTTAAGACTAAAGCCTTAAACTCAGGACCCAAGATTATTACTTAAGACTTAAGGGTTATTTTTATAACTTAAGTTTTATACTAAAGACTAAAGTCTTATACTTATGACTGAAGTCATAAACTTATAACTGAAGTCATATACTTATGACTAAGATCTTTAACCTAAGATAAAGTCGTATACTTAAGACTAAAGTCTTATACTTAAGGCTAAAGCAGTATACTTAATACTAATACCCCCATATTCATAAAAAATATTTTTGATTTATTAAAGGTTTATGGAACAAATTTACCATTATTTTGTATAATACTTTTATATACTTAAAATTATATTCTTTTGAATTTTTGATTAGATTTAACTAAATTATTGTTAATCTTTCGTTTGATATTAATAATTTAAATCTAGCACAACTGCTTCTAATCGTAATCATTTGCTCTCTAGAAAATAAATCAATTACATAAAGCAATTAAATTATTTTAATCTATTTTGTGCCATGACCTCTTCTCCGCCCAGATTTTCTCAGTTGTTGTATATTGCAAAAAAAAAAATATGTTTATATGAAATTTGGAAGCTTTCTGCCCATTTGCGAGTGTAAAAATATAAACAACGTCATGTTAATGGTATTGTGTGTTTTATTATCTGCTTATGGGATGCAAGTTAATGCTACCGAACGCGTCATAGGTTGCGATTAATGGTACGTCCCGTAGATATGCGGGGTAGCTGTTTTTAAGCAGTCGCAGACATTCAGCGGCTAAAAGGGGAAAGCCTTGGAAGTTTTTTTTTTCGAGTTCATACCAAATTTCAAGTTGCCAGTGATCCTTGTAGCGAAGTGGCGGGTCATTAGTGCCTCCAAAAACCCAATATTATAGAGCTAATTAACCTTAATGCATGCTTACAGAAAGTGTAGTAATTGTTTTTTTTTACCGTTTAGCAAACGGGCCCGTCATGTGGGTCTGCTGGCAGCCCCAGCACCAAGATTGGATGCGGAAGGCCAATCAGCTACTCAATTTAAATTAAGCGAAAAGTAAGAAAACCTGGTGAGGCCTTATGCTCCTTATAGGAGTCAAAGGAGCTAATATATAAATTTGCAAACTTTAGCTCTTGCCTCCATTAAAATATATATTGTCTTTGTATGAGAGGTGTCCGCCCACTTAAAATTTAAAAAAATATATGAAGTATAAAGTGTAAAAGTATTCAAAAATCGGCTCAGGGGTAACGGAGATTACAAAGTGCCTCGGTAGGCTAGCTGGTAGCGAGCTAGTCTATCAGCGCCGAGGTTGCGGGTTCGATTCCCGCCAGAGACTCTGGTTTCTTTCCTGCAGACAAGCATAGAGCTTCGCGGGATTAGCTTAGGAAATTAAATAAAAAAAAATAAAATAAAAAAAAAAAAACACACACACATTACCTCTTCTTTATATTAGTATAGATTCAAGTTTAATGCCTATGACTTTAGTTTAATTCTTGATGTTATAGTCTTATAACGGCTGGTTAAATTTAAAGGGCCGATGTTGAATGTGAACCACGCCTTAACGTCAAGTTTTTTTCTGCATTTCATTTGACATTTCTCACTTTCAGACTTACTCAATTTGAACCATGGAAAGATACAGAATCGAGCAATGCGTTAAAATTATTCAGGCTTATTATGAAAATGTGCGTTCAAATCAAAATGCATATCGTGCACTTCGTGATTTTTTCGGTCAATTTAATCGTCCAAATGTGCTTACAATTTCCGCATTTGGGAGAATGATAATCT
This sequence comes from Pollenia griseotomentosa, assembly GCA_963931875.1. Taxonomy (NCBI): domain Eukaryota; kingdom Metazoa; phylum Arthropoda; class Insecta; order Diptera; family Polleniidae; genus Pollenia; species Pollenia griseotomentosa. The sequence goes on from OZ007560.1 coordinate 211,292,387, forward strand.
AAGAGTGATTGTCGAAAAACCAATGCACCCACAAAGAGTGACTGTTTGGTGCGGCTTATGGACTGGCGGGTCAGGCAGTTACTGTGAATGGTGTTCGCTATCGTGAGATGATATGGATGTGGACGATAAGTGGTTTCAACAGGACTGTGCCACTTGCCACACAGCTAACGAAACAATGGCTCTTTTGCGCGACAAATTCAATGGCCGTGTTATCTCCCCTGGTGGCGATGTCAATTGGCCACCAAGATCATGTGATTTGACACCGTTGGACTTCTTTTTTTGGGGTTATTTGAAAGAAAAGGTATACGTCGATAAGCCAGCAACAATTCAAGATCTAAACGATGAGATAATTCAGCACATTAACGGCATAGAACCTCAATTATGCTTCAGCGTCATCAAAAATTTGGAACATCGGATGGAGGTGTGCCACCGAGGTCGCGGCGGCCGTTTGGCCGATATTTTCTTCCTTACATCCATACATCTTCATAATTCATAATAATAATTTGTGTTTTATTCAAAATCAACATCGGCCCTTAAAATTTAACCACCCTTTAGTAATAACAATATATTTCTTATACTATAGTTTTATATTATTACATTACTATTTGCTTGTGGCTTTAAAAATTAACTACAAAATTAAATCTTTATTACTTTCGTTTCCTTAATATAAACACAACAATATAAACAATTAACTACAAGCATATAATTAAATTTTTCATTTTAATTCTTTCTAATAAAATTATAAACAATATCCTTTTTTCATGCATATAACATAAACAACAATCTGTTAAATACTTTTATAGCATTTTAAAATTTAATTATATTCCTTATTTTTGCCCCAGTACAATGCAGTATTTTAAATCTATGTAGCTGCCAAAATGTCAATCTAAAAGTCTTCTATTTATTGCAAACATTTAAATGAAAAAATACTTGAATTAATAAAATTTGTTATGCAGTAGAAGGACTTTTGGCACCGAAGCCCCACCTTTTAAACAAAGTATTAAATTGAACACAAATATTTGATTATTTTTAATCTGAACAAATATTTGCTTATTCGGAAACATTCTTACAAACCGCATGCATGTATTCACTAAATTTTAATTAAATATTAAGCTTATTGTTCTTTACCATAAATTAATGTACTTGTAAATTTTGCTAAATACATTTGTATAAAATATATATATATATTTATTGAAATAATGTACACTAAATCGGTTTATTGGTGAGTTTGAGTGAGAGAGTGTCTTTAATTTATTTTGTTTAAGAAGTTTTCTCAAAATTAATGTATTGATGTGTGTGTTTGTGTGTAAGTTTGCGTGTGCATTTGTGTTTGAATTTACAAAAGCTAGATATTGAAAATTTTAACATTCTGGCATCCATTTTACTTAACAAAACATATTGTAATAGAAATTTGAAAGTTAATGTTTTGTTAATGTAAATTAATGTATGTATGCATGTATATTGTTAGTTTATTTATGTGGGGTAATTCATAAGAAATTTAAAAAGAAAAGATTTGATTAGAAAATTTGAAAGAAAACTTTTGCAATGTACTATCAAAAGCTTATGCTTTCTTAATGTAATTTTATATACACAATTTGTTAGTTCATATAAATGGGATGTTCCATAAGAAAATTTAACAGGAAAAAATAAGCGATATATGTTGCAATTAAATTTGGAAAGTTGTTGTTTTGTCCATGTTAATTTATGTGTTAATTTTCATTATTTATATGGGGTATTCCATAAGAAAATTTTTGAAGAAGAATTCTATAGAAAATATAAGATTTCTAGCTAGGTATCTTTGTAAATAAAAAAAGATTTATATTGACTATTCTAGTATTTTATAATCTATAAAAAATTCGATTAAAGCTTACTACAGACGATGGTCAGATATTACAATATTGAAAGCAGGCGTTGCCGACAGCAATATTTTTCTGACAATGGTGCGATTGTCAGATGCATTAATTTTGCACTTCTGCAAATACAAATAAGCTTACAATGTTCACACAGTTGTAAGATATTTTAGCCAATTTTATTGCAATTTAAGCAACGCTGCTTACCAATATTGTGAGATCTGACCATCGTCTGTACGAAGCTTTAGTAGAATTTTAAAAGTTGTTTTGTTTATATAAATACCATGCGGGAAATTTGTGTCAATTGGTCCAACAGACTAGTCCTGGGATTTGTGAAACAAAAAGGTAGAAAAAGTAATGAATTTCAGTAAAGTGTTCACCGGTGCTGTGACTCATTTTTTGGTATTTTCTTAAATTTGGTTCTTGAATTTAATTCTAGGACTTGTTTTATTGAAATAATACTACATTGTATTGAAATAATACTACATTTTAGTAATTGACACTAAGCACGTTCATTGAGAATAGATCTGTGACGGGTCAAATGGTGTCAATTGACCCCCTCCAATGACAACCCCACGTAAAAGTGATAGGTCTTATTCATATAAAGTGTTAGAACTTGAACCGGTCTCTACCACCAAAGGACCTATCACGGGACTACTTTGGTGTCAGTTCGCTTCCCTCAAAGGTAAATACTCCTACACTCACAATATTCTGTACGTTAAATTAACTGAATTTGTAATATAAAATAAATGAAAATTCAGGTAAAAACGGGTCTGCTTATTTTTCATTTATTTTTAACTTACTTTTAAATTCAACCCCATGCTCCGTTAAAACAAATGAATTTTCAGTTTTTTTATATAAATTAACTACCAAAAAATTAACTGTAAAAACAAAGGAATGTTCAGTTATTTTATTAAATTCAGTAGTTTTCTTTTACTCCACAAAAGAGCCGAATTTCTAAAAAATACCAGACAGACACCTGTCCGCTTGTTTTTCTAATGAGAGAGGGAACATTATTATTAACTTATCCTGTTACACACGCTTGTTTTACTTTTGTTGTACTAACCTTGTTGTTTACAGAAGAACTCTCAATTATAAGACACCAGCAGCATGACCGTTATGGTTTCACAATTATTTTACTTTTAAAACTTGATGTATTTAACTAAATCATTTTAATAAATAGAAAATGGGAATTTGTTACACAAAACAAGCAAATCGTTTTTTAAAGATAAGTAAAAATTTATTTTTTGGTAGTTGATATACATATATAAAATAACTGAAAATATATTTGTTTTAACGGAATATGGGGTTAAATTTTTGACAGTAAAAATTAAATCAACTTCTCGTTATTTTAAATTACATTTTCATTTAATTTAACATACACAAGAATTAAAATTAATCAACGGACAATATTAACTGCAACTGAAAGTCCGTATTAATATGCACTTAGTTTTTTAAATAACTGTTAGAATCAGTTAAAAATAAATTTGCTTGGAATTTTAAACGTTTATTTATTTAAAAATGACTGAACGGAATACTTCTTAAATAAACTACAGTCCGTTACTGTAATAATATTGTGAGTGTAGGGGAAAGGGAACTACATATCACCAAACTTGTCACGTTATAACTTAAACGAAATATGTACCGGTTATAGTTCTAACAATTTATATGAATGGGATTTGTCACTTTAACATGACACGAGGTCATAGGAGGGGGTCAATAGACATATTTTTAACCCTTTGTAACAGGTCATTGAAATAACATAAATGGAAACATTGAATTTCGGTTAATATAATGCCTGTCCCAGATATTGTGCCGACTGAACCATGCTAATATGAGAGATTCATATAAAATAATAGAATCAGATTGAATCAGCCACTTCCACACATTATTACCAGTTAAGTGATATGTCTTGTTTTCATCTATCACAATTCACATTTTATTATAATTTTGTATTCAATGTTTACGGGATAAGTTCTTCAAGAACAATTGACACAGCTTTCCTGCAGGGATCTATTTCAGATTAAATTATATGGCGAATTCCATAAACAAATTAAAAAAGACATGATATTGATAAGTTAAACGTTATGATCGCCAGAAAAAGAGCCATAGTTAGACGAGCTGTGGCTCCATCTTGTTTGAACTACAGTTCTGAATTGTTTGCTATGTCGGGTTTTAAAGAATTTTTAGTCATTGCCCGGTATTGAATGACATTCACATTAACCGTTTTGTCGTCATTTTTGAAAAAATATGGTTTAATGTTCTTTTCTGAAGTTATTCCACACCATACTCTGCATCTATATTTATATGTTCAAGAAGTTTTCTGGGATTTTGGGTGCTTCATATTTTTTTTATTGACGTGACCATTAAGGTCAAAATGGGCCTCATCGCTCATTATTCGATATGATATATGCATCAGAATAATCGAATGCTGACTTTGAAAAAAAAATTTAATAGTTTTGGTTATTTGTTCTGTGCTGAGTCTTTCCATTATAAATTTCCAAAATTTTTCAAAAAAAAAAAAATAAAAAAATTTATTCATTGATTAAATCATAACATTCTTTATGCGCAACCCTGAAATTTTTTTATCTAGGAATATTAAAGTTGCTTTTTGGTACACATACATTAATTAATAGTTTTCATTTATTAACATAGGGAGTTCCATAAGAAAATTTTAAAAAATTAATGAAAAGCGGAAGAGGTCAGACGATAGAGCATTTAAAAACATTGCTTTAATATAAAAATATTAAGTCAATGCTAAATAAATTTATATTTCGGGCATAATAATATGGGGCATTCCATAGGATATTTAAAAATAGGGTTTCGACTTAAAACTCAAGATTTTCTACCAAACGTTTTTAAGTTTTAAATAGTTTGACAAAGAAGAATCTTGTCTCTTTTTATAAATGTAAATTAGTTATAAGTTTAATTTTAAGTATATGGTGTTTTCCATATAAAAAGTAAATTTATTTACAGTTATTATGTATTATGAATAAACATTTAAAAAAAGTAGAACTTGGGAATTTATTTCTCATGGTGAGTAACATTTTATAATATAAAATTTCATAATAATTCGAATGTGTATTCTAACAAACAAAAACTCTAATAGAGCAAAGAAAATATTCCTGGAAAATTTTGAAGGAATAAGACTATTAAAGTATGAAAGCTTTATATATTGTAATTTGACTTGGAATACACATTCGAATTAATAAGACAAATTATAAAAAAAGGTTTATTTTTTAAGCCAGGAACTAAGTAAATTATTATGAATTATTGTTGAATACATAATGTTGATTATTTAAAAAATAAAAATTGAATGTCTTTTTGCATATTTCATCAATTCAATTTAAATATCAATTAATATTTAAATATAGTTTTCCATATATTTTTCTTTAACATGAAAAACGAATTTTTAAAATAAATTGAAATTTATTTATTTATTTCAGTCTATGGAAAAAAAAATTCCTTACAGACTATGCAACTAAACTTAACATAGAAAAATATATTACAAAGTTAAAAAAGTATAAAATTGGAATATATACAAATATAAAATTTATAAAATACTCAAAAGAAATAACTTAAAATCATCTTTTGATGTGCAAAATTCAATATGCGATTTAGATTTATTTTGAAGGCATATATTTAATTTATTAATGTAATGAAATGCTCTCGTTAAAGTGCTATTAAGAGCATAATTAGTACGATGAACTGGATATTTAAATAGAATTGGTGAAATAGCCATTTAAATAACAATTGAACTAGAAATTAAAAGTTTTACTTTAAGATTCTCTTGAGTATAAATTTTTGAAAATACCTAAAATTTAAGTCTCTCTTAAAGAATATCGTTTGGTAAATAACGTATCGGGTATTTACTTCATTAGTGTCATAACTCAAAAAACACGATTCTTTCTGAATTGCTAAAAATTTACCGACCGTTATTAAAATGTACTGTTATGCTTCTTCCTTTAACGCCTTCTTTTAATTACAACAATGTGACATCTTAGTTGTTCAAGGGTTGCCATAAGGTTAAGATTGTATGGTTGTTCAGAATAAGGAATTTATTTTGTGTAAGAAAAATATTTTTGAAATTTTGATATTTAGTTAGGTTTGAGTACATCAAATTAAATTTTCATTAAATTATTTTACTGAAAAAAAGAATTTTGCAACATGAAATTATTTAAAATTTATTGAAAATTTGTATTCTTGGCTAAGCTGGGGGTCAAACTCGGGTTGAATTTACGTTTCGCGAATAACCACAATCTCATTTTCAGAATTCTTTGCAGTTCTACCCTCTGCACTACTGCGGTGCCTGTCAGCCAACAGTTAAACATTAATCAATTTTAGTTATTCAAAATTTTTATACGGTTTCATTGAAAAATAGTAATTTTTAAGTTATGACGCTATTAAAGTAAATGAACGATGTATGGTGTATTCCATACAATATCTTTATTTTTGAAACGAAACTTCAATTAAAGAATGGAAGATTTCCTTGAAAATATCCTAGTGTTTACAAATTTCTAAATGCAATTTGGAAGTTAAAATATAGTTATATTTATATGGGCCATTCCATTGCATTTTTTAGGATAACTTTTATGATTTTAAAATTTTAAAAATTTTAACAAAGAGTTTATTTTGAATGCAATATTTAAGTACAATAAATTTTACAGTAAACCAAATATTTATATTAGTTATTATTATATTTAACATGTACTTAATATAAACTATTAATTTTTCCATATCTGTCTTTGACTAATTTACGTCATTAGCTATAGGTGTATGCCCCCAAAAAAGTTTAAAATGTGTTTATTTATTTTAACCTCAATGCAACATCTTAATAAACCTGCTTCATTAAGAAAATAAGTATTTTCAGCATTTTGATCTCATGCACTCATAATACAAATAAAATTGCTTTTTTTTCTTTCTGAAGAACTATGTTCAGTTTTCTTCCCTTCTTCACAACATATTTAATGTTTGATTTTCCTTTTTCCAGCCATTCAACCATAAAGTTTATCTTAATTATGAGCTTTTGCCGCAATATTTACACTAGAGTTTAACAGACACTGTTTTTTGAATTTTGCTCATCTTCACTATTTGCTTGTATTAGTGAAGCTTTAACTGCATCTGCATTAAATACTGTAACCAAAACAGAAATTGCAAAATGTGTGTATGTATGTATCAGTTAGATTGTCTTATTAATAAAACAGTTTAAAGACAAACATTATAACTATGACTTAGACATTTCACATATAAAAGGTGAAACATAGGTGAATTTTATTTGGCAGCAACAGGGAAACCAAAAATATGTTCTAATAAAATTTTTTATGCGCATTTAATATGCAGTAAAAACTTAAAAATATGCCCTAAAAATTGTTAAAAACATGTACTAAAAAACAAAAATGGCTTATTTGAAAACAAAATATTTAATATTTGCATTAAAAAAAAAACAAGCCAAAAATTATTATTAATTACTACTATAAAAATTATTATGCCGGATATTATCTATATTAAAACATCTCTATGAGATTATTTGTCTTAAAGGGTCGCTACATTTAATAATAACATTAACATTTAAAATTCAGTTTAAGCTATTTACGGACGGAAGCTGTGGTAAAATGTAAACCTATTTAAATAAATTTACTGTAAAATATTTTTCAAACAGCTTATTCCAACTAAGAACATAAGCGAACACAATGGGTTCTATTTTTGAAAGGACTATGTATAGGGCCTATGCGAAATAATATATCAATTTTTACTATTTACCTCCTAGGCTTCGTCCTTAGAACACTTAAAACTTTTTTACCAAATTTTATCAAACTATCTACAAAATTACATCTTTTACACCACAAACGGACGGATAGCAAAAAAAATTTATCACAAATGTATATAATTGCTTTTTACTTAATTTTGGCTTATGTATAAAATTTGACAACTCCGAATAACATTTATCTTTGGTTAACCATTGTGGAGTGTGAATCAAATGACGAAATTAAAGTAACACGTTGGAAATACAGATAGATACTTAAAACCAGTGTTCGAAAATAAACAGTATATTATTAAGCGTTCGGCTTACACACCCGGGAACGATATCTATTTTTTGTAGTGATTGTGTAAACGAATACAACCCTTAATACTATACGTAACTATTTTCAAGAAAGAGCCGAACATTATATATTGTTCTGTTCTTCGTTAAAAAACAAAGCAATTGTAGTGATACTGTAGACAAACATTATATTTTAATGTTCTATAATGTTTCTTTTTTTACATTGATAAAGAAATAAACAAAAAAGTTTTAGCAACGACCGTAACATGAACAGCTTGTGTGTGTATTGTGTATATGTTTTGTTTGTGTCAATATTTTTTGCTGGATTTTTGTTTTTTTTTTCGTATGTGTATTTTGTTTTTATAAAAAATGTTTGGATTTTTTACCAGCCAAAAGGGACAACAAACATCAATGAGCCGAACCGAACACAATTAAATGTTGTCATCTTTTGTTGAGTTTGATAAAAACAATATTATATTTGTGTTCGAAAGATGACTAACAGGGAAAAATTATTATTTTTAATGATTTTTTACACAAACACTATTAGCATTTGTGGTTTTAACAAATCTGCCAAACCGAACACTAATGAACGATATTTCGCGTTTATTTTTAAATACTGCTTAAAACAGAAAACCAAAATTTCCCAAAAAATTTATTGATTAGCTGCGTAGGCACTTGTAGGCATCTAAAAAAATTAAACATGTACAAAAAAGTAAAATATGCGCTTTAAAAAAAAAATGATGCAACAATGGTCTTTTAACTAAAAAAAATGCTTTAAAGGGAAAAATATGCACTAACAAATTGTTGGCAAAATTCATAAAAAGCTTTAAAATGGATAAATATATTTTTTTCTGGCTTCATCAGTCGCACAAGCAAAAAAACATCCAACTGCATATTTACTGTTTTCCTGTTCTTCAATGTATGTGCAAAGAAAATGGACATAAAACAGTGAGAGAGAGAGAGGGAGAGAGAGAGAGAGAATAAACTCAGCTGTAGGGTTGTCAGATGTTTTTACAATTTTGGCCCCCTATTTATGATATTTAACCCCAAAATTCCCCACTAAATACTCTTAAATTTAGTAATAAATTATTTCATGTGTACTGCATTTTATTTGTACATTTTGTTTAATTTGACATTTAAATTATTTCTTTAACTCAATAAATGGTAATTTGATTAACAAAGTCAAGAAGTTCATCGTGCTCAATTTTTTGGATTTAAAAAATTTTATAATTTTTGGGGATGGTTCTAACGTGTCGCATAAAAGTTGCAATACTTTTAAAACGAGTATTTATTCGTTATAAAGATTCTAGCAAGCGTTCAAAAATAAGCACTTAATATCGCTTTTTAGTGTTCGATTCGGAAGAAAACACAAACGCTAATAGTGTTTTTGTAGAAAATCGTTAAAAACAACTAAGAGTGCTATATTCGGCTGTTCCGAATCTTTGATACCCTCCACCGACAGTTCAATTATTTCTACAAGCATAAATTTAATTAAATTTCAATACAGCGGTGAAATTAGTTTTAGCGTTTGCAGTGAATTTCAGAAGGCTGCTAAAATGGATCTAAGTTTTATTATGATACGGTCCATACGGTCACAAAATTGCATAACATTTTTTCTGGCCATATGAAACTAAGTTGGAAGAAATTTTACCACAATAAATATATCTGCTATGGTTTTAGGCGTATTTAATTAATTTACCAGAGTCGGTTTTATATTGGGCCTATAGTAAATTATGGACCGATCATCACGAAATTTATTAGTGTTAGTTCTAGTCCTATAAAACTGTGAAATATTCAATTTGATTCGAATAGCATTATTTATTACGGATTTAGGCGTACTAAACGGTTTTCAGGGAGTTGGGTTTATATGGGGCCCAGGGTAAATTATGGACCGATCATCATGAAATTTTACAGTGTGATTTCCAGTCGAATAAAACGAACTTTTGCAACATCTTATATCATTCCGTGCATTGATCCACCATTTAGTTTTTGTAACAAAATTATCAATTTTTTAAGGTGGTGGTTCCACATTTTGATTCATAGCTCTGATCCTACCAAACCGATTTTGCTGGATTTCAATCCCAAACTGTTTAGGATAACTAAAAGCAATTTGATACCAAGTTTGTTCATTTCTTTTGAGTTTTTCGAAAGTGAGCGTGATTTCAACAGAGGGACATGGTTAAATCGCCTTAGAAATACTGGGGTCTGAGATGAATAATAAAAAAGTTTCACACGAAATGACAAACTTAGTATACCCTATTCACAACTAATTGTTGTGGAGGGTATAAAAATAACGTTTACCTCTTAGTCATCTTTCGAACACAAAAAAAATACTGTTTTTATCAAACGCAACAAAAGATAAGAACATTTAATTTCGTTCGGTTTTTTTTTAATCCACAAACTTTATTGTGTTCGGTTCGGCTCATTAATGTTCGTCCCTTTTGGCTGGTAAACAAATCAAAATTTTTTTACAAAAACAAAATACACATACGAAAAAAAAAACAAAAAGCCAGCAAAATAATTTTACACAAACAAAACATATACACAATATACACACAAGCTGTTCGTGGTGCGGTCGTTGCTAAAACTTTTTTTGTTTGTTCATTTCTTTATCAATTTATAATAAGAAACAATATAGAACATTAAAATATAATGTTTGTCTACAGTATCACTACAATTGCTCTGTTTTTTAACGAAGAACAGAACAATATATAATGTTCGGCTCTTTCTTGAAATTACACAATCACTAAAAAATAGATATCGTTCTTGGGTGTGTGAGCCGAACGCTATGTAATGTATTGTTTATTTTTGAACAAGGATTCTAGCAACTCGTACACAGAATTAAACTATTGATCAAAAATAAAATCAGTTTTTATTAAAAATTTAATCAAGTAAATTAAACTTTTACTTATATAAAAAAACATTTCTATTAAATTACAGTAAAAACATTACATAACTAAATGTGTACTGGTGAAAATTTTATTAATTATAATTAGTATTGTGGTTATTTTGTTGAACTATCTATGGTTTTTAATCCAAATAAAATAAGTACAATTTTAAAATACCATAGTAAAATTATGTACATGTAACCCATAAGGACAACCCAATTTCATCTTAACTATAAAAATAAATCAACCGTTTATGAATGTCAATGTTAAATGAATCGAACTGGAAAAAATTGCAGCTTGTAAAATAGAATTTGAAGTACAAAAATTTAATACTTTGAGTTTTTTTATATCAAGATGCCGCTGCATCAGGGTCATTTATAAATTATGCCAAGTTGGCATTAACAACGTTTTGTGTACCAACAAGTAATGCTTGCGATGAACGGTTTCTGTTCGTCAGTTAAGCTAATTAAATCAAAAATTTGAAATCGAATGCAATACCTAGAAAAAATAAAATTTTTTTTCAATTAAAAAATTTGTAATATTAATTAAAAAATTAATAAATTTTTTTTTTTCATATTTTTAATTAGGCTTAAGTTAATCAAATTTAATTTTCATTAAATTATTTTTATGAAGAAAGGAATTTTACAACATGAAAATTAATTAAAATTGTTATTAATAATCCTTACTTCTGAAAAAACAGAAGTAAGGAAAAACATGTAAAATCAATTAAAATGAATAATCATTCAAAAAATCAAATTTCGATCTACCAAAGGTTTAAATACAATTCGGTTTAAGGATTGATGTTTGACTATTGACGTCAGCAGTCGTCGATGGCTGCGAGTGTAAAACGGCAAATCCATCTGAGGAGATCGAGTGGTTGCGATCGAAACATGTCATGGTAACCTGCCGGCAGCGGTTCGAGCCCCGGCCACGGTCAAAAATGAAGGATTATCAATAACAATTTTAACATTGTTGTAAAATTCCTTTCTTCATAATAATAATTTAATGAAAATTAAATTTGTTGAACTTAAGCCTAATTAAAAATATGAAAAAAAAAAATTTATTAATTTTTTAATTAATATTACAAATTTTTTAATTGAAACAAATTTTTATTTTTTCTAGGTATTGCATTCGATTTCAAATGTTTGATTTAATTAGCTTAACTGACGAACAGAAACCGTTCATCGCAAGCATTACTTGTTGGTACACAAAACGTTGTTAATGCCAACTTGGCATAATTTATAAATGACCCTGATGCAGCGGCATCTTGATATAAAAAAACTCAAAGTATTAAATTTTTGTACTTCAAATTCTATTTTACAAGCTGCAGTTTTTTCCAGTTCGATTCATTTAACATTGACATTCATAAACGGTTGATTTATTTTTATAGTTAAGATGAAATTGGGTTGTCCTTATGGGTTACATGTACATAATTTTACTATGGTATTTTAAAATTGTACTTATTTTCGGTAATTTTTTTTACAAAACATTTTTCTCCATTAATTGACATATGAAGGTATTAAATTAGGGGCTTCAACTATAATATTGAAATTTTTATACTTGGAAACAATGGGGAGGAAAACAAGTACCAAAAAGGAAAATTAGAAAAATTTAATTTCTTTCTTTTATTTCCTTTCCTGTCCTGCATTTGTTAATTTTTTAATTTTTCTTAATACTGAACTTAGAATCAAAAACTATAGGTGCAGAGTAAGTAATTAAAAGATGAAAAATATTGGTACTTTTTTGTTGTTCAAGTGGTACTTTTTGTATCTCTGTTAATATGGACCTAGAAAAATTCAATTTAACATGCATGACCCCGAGTGAATAAAAATATGTAAGGGGGAACTTTTTGGTAATTTTTCATTTTACAACTGGTACTTTTTTAATTTTCGTTAATATTAGATCATGAAACATAAATTTCAACATGCAAAGTCTTGAGTATGTTAGTGATCTTTTTAGTCATATTTGGTTTTTTTTTAATTGGAACCTTTAGATTTTTTTTAATATTATTAAACTTACAAAGTTAAATTTAACATTCAGGACTTGAGTGGAAGATAACATACGAACCAAAGGTGGTAGTCACGCCATATCTATCCACTTTGACTTTTCTTAATATTTATATACTTATGTTCGAATTTCGACCACTGGGTAAACACTAGTAATAATAATATGTTAACTTATTAAAAATAACATTAACCCCTTTAAAAAAAAAACAACATGTTATGGTTGAAATACAAGTTTTTACACAAGTTTTAAATACACAATCAAATATAATTTCCAAAACTTTGATATATATGATTTTAATAAGCATGAGTTTGATATCAAAATACAATTTTTCAGTTTGCTCTCGTATTCTACACTGCTTTTTTTCAACTTTTTATTACACATAACTTGCAAATAAACAAATTCAACAAGTCCTTAAATATTTCGATTGTAAAATGGATTTATTTATATCAAAAACAGTATTTAAATTTAGATTTAAAACTGCAAACAATACTTAATATGATTTTATAAACATTAGAATTAATAAAACATGTATAAATAAATTAATAATATACTACAAATACAAAATAGTCAGTGTTTGGATTGTTTTGATTGCGACTCAAAGGTAAAGATTTGAAATAAATTATTAAATATTTTGTATTCAAAAACATACTCAAAATAACATCTGCATACAAATTCACATTTAAACATTTGTAACTAAATATGTATGTATGTATATTTGATTTTACATGTAGCTACAACAAATAAATATCAGCCACATTACACAACTGCTTCACTTACATTCAATGTAAATTCACTCATTCAAGTTATAATCGATTTTTGGACGAAATTAATAAAATGAAGAAAATGTTCATGGAGTATATTAGAATAAACGTATACATATATACAAATAAATACACAATTAAGATCTGAAATAATGATGCTGTCCAAAAAAGACATGCATGTCTATATCCGGTAAGAAGATTTGCAATTGAATTCATTTTGTTTGAATTCTGTATAATTGTCAATTGTAAAGTCCAAAAAGGGCCATTCACTTGAAAGCAATCTATAACACACAGATAGTGTCCGACCGAACGCACTTTATGAGACCGAACCCGAACTTCGGTAAATTTTGCCAAGTTAGGTCGAACCCGAACCCGAACTTTTTGTTAATAAATCTGAACAGTTGTACTATTTATAATGTATTTATTTAAAACAAAATAAAATTTACACTTTTGGAAAGATGCAACATGAATAGATAAATTGCATTTTATAGTAGTAAAACTATTTTATAGTTAAAAAAAATTAGTAATTACTTTTTTTAAAGACAAAAAATAAAAAAAAAGTTCAAGTTTAATACAGGGGTCTAATCACCGCATTCAACACTATCGTATCGAATAAACTATCAAATTTTTTTGCATACGATAGACACTGACGTATCGAATAAAAACTCGATAAATGTAATGTCGAGTTACTCGATATCGAATGCAATTATTTCAAATTCAATACATTTCATTCGATATCGAGTTTCACGATACCAAAATATATAATTTCGATCAATTTTGCTCGATATCGTATGCGGTGATTAGACCCCAGTATACATTTTAGTACTCAAACCTCTACATTGTATTTTGTGAATTCGTTGGAGTGTTTTTTCTCTAAGTGGCGTTTAATATTGGCGGTAGTTTGTTTGCTTGGCAATAAACTCCCATTGACATTTGTTTGACGCAACATTTGCAGTTAGCGCTTGCTCGAATTTTTTTTAAAAAACCTCCAATTTGGATTGGACGATATTTTTATCTGGAACAATGTATACTATAAAGTTTGGTTTGTGTTTCACCCAAAACCATAGATTAACTTACTATTTGCATAATATAGATAGAGAGTATTTTTTTGAAAATTGAAATTTAACCGTTTTTTTGTTGTTGTATTTTTTAGCGTCTTCTAAAAATTACACATATAAAGACATTTTTATACACTTAATCATTTTATTTAGTCATCGCTGTAGTTTTTCGTCCTAATAATCATAGAGAAAAACAGTTGTATTGTTTTCGAATTATTTTCATAAACAATGATGCCAAATTATAATTTGAAATTATAATAAATATGTAATTTCATAAAAAAGTTCGGTGTTTGGTAAAAATTTCGCCGAACACCGAACTTTGGCCGAACATCATTTTTTGCCGAACTCCGTAACCGAACCCGAACGTTCGGTCGGACACTACACACAGACATATTAACCAAGTTAGCTATGTATTCAGTTACACCAAGTAGTTAAAAGTTACATTTTACATCGATATACTAAAGGGTGGTCCAACCTAGACGCGCGATGTTTATTGTAAATAAAACAAAAAGTTTTCAGAGAATTATCTTAATATTTTTGATTATGATAGAAAGATCTATGACAATTATGCGCGAAACAAAATGTAGCCCAAAATTTGGCCACGGCTTTGGTGGCATACCTTTTTCCGATGGTCCACATTTTAAATGACTCGGAGAGATACATAATTCAGGTTCACTGACGTTAATGTGCCGAATTTTTTCATCTTTCAGCTCTTGAACTGTTGTTGGCTTATGGACGTACAACTTTTCTTTTAAATATATCCAAAGATAGAAGTCCAATGGTGTCAAATCACATGATCGTGGCGGTCAATTAACATCGCCACGACGTAAGATAACACGGCCATGTAGTTTCTTGCGCAAAAGAGCCATTGTTTCGTTGGCAGTGTGGCACCATTCTCTTTGAACCACATATCGTTCAGATCCATATCTTC
This sequence comes from Pollenia griseotomentosa, assembly GCA_963931875.1. Lineage (NCBI taxonomy): Eukaryota > Metazoa > Arthropoda > Insecta > Diptera > Polleniidae > Pollenia > Pollenia griseotomentosa. Next base: position 211,307,922 of record OZ007560.1, read on the forward strand.
AGTTTCTGGCCACAAGAAGTCCGTTACCATCTCGCGATAGCGAACATTATTCACTGTAACTGCTGAGCCGACCTCATTTTCGAAGTACTTCGGATGACGCCGCCAGCCCATAAACCGCAACAAACAGTCACTCTTTGCGGATGGATCGGCTTTTCAACAATCACTCGTGAATTCCCATTTGCCGAAATACGGCAATTCTGCTTGTTTAAGAATCCACTGAGGTAGAAGTGTGCCTCACGAATGGCTCGAAATGCATTTTCTACTATCTTAACTATCTTAACGCGCTGCTCAATTGTGTACCTCTCCATGGTTGAAAATGTCAAACACTGAACTGAAAGAAATGTCAAATTAAGTTGGGCAAAAAACTTTACGTTAAGGTGTGACTCACAATTAACATCGTGCATTGTGTTTGGATCACCCTTTATATAAATAAAACAAGTAAAAGTGCTACATTCGTTTGGGCCAAATCTGTGATATCCTTCACTGAGAAGAATATTTTAGGATTTGCTTTATATCGTATCTATAAATTATGAACCAATCTCATCTTTATAGACTTTGAAAAGACACCAGGCCATATGGAATGCGTTAGAATGTAAGGGAGTGCCGCCAAAAATCATGAACTTTATCAAGGCGATGTATCGTGGTGAAAGTTTGCGCATCAAATACAGCCAAAACTTAAGTGGTAGGATTTTTGTAATGACGGTTGTTAGACAAGGATGCGTACTCAAGGATGCGTACCTCTGCTTTTTAACATCATATTAGATAACATACTAAGTAACGCGACTCCAAGCAACACTGGCATAGCATGGGGTCTTCACGAAACAATTTATGACTTAGATTATGTTGACGACATTTGTCTTTTCGCTAATAGAAGTTCCCAAATGTCATCTAAATTACAACGAACAGGCCTTTTACTTTGTACGGCACAGAAAAAGAATCAGTATCCTCCTTCACTTACCTCGGGAGTATCATCTCTTTCAGTAGTGGTTTTGGTGAAGACATAAAGCACGTTTGAAGCACGTCTAAGGCTAAGCTGCCTACGGTGTTTTCTTCTTGGTTGGACAATAAACTTCTACATCCAGAGACACTAAAATAAAAATCTTTAATGCCAACTTAAGGCCTGTGCTTCTCTACGCATGTGAAACGTGGAATCCATCCAATCGCGAATTGCAAATAATGCAGACGTTTGTGAATAGTTGCCTTTGTAGAATTCTCCAAATATTCTGGGCTAATTCTATCACAAAAAGTGTTTTGTGGGTAAGAACTCATCAGACACCGATTCATGCGGAAATAAAGCGTCCGAAATGGTTCTGGCTGGGACAAACCCTACGGAAATCGCCAGGGAACGGATAGAATGGACACCTCAAAGAAGCCGAAGAAGCGGACGCCAATCAAAAACCCTGCGCAGATTATTGGTGGTGGAAGCAGCGGAGGCTGGTGTATGCTGGAATGAAACTCAATGTATTGCTACAGACAAACCCAGATGGAAGACATTCATTGAGGCCCTATGCTCCTAAAAGGTGTTAGATTATATTATTACTTGTCAACAAAAACATTTGTAAATTATTTAGTTAAGTTACCTTTGAAAAGAAAATAATTTTATAAGGAAAATTTTATGTCAATAAAATAAATTTTATTATTCTACTTTTAAACTTCAATAAAGTTGGTTGTAATTTCTTGGGTTCCAATAAAAGGAACAACGAACCGTTTTATATGGGGCCTATGGTAAATTATGATTCTAGTCTAATAAAATTATGGCAGCCGAATGTGTACCATATAACAGCATTATTTGTTATGGCTTTAGGCGTACTAAAGTGTTTAGATTTATAAGAAGCCAATGGTAAATTATGGCCAGATCTTTACCAAATTTAGAAGTATGTATGTTTTCTAGTCATATAAAATGAATTTGTGCCACATTTAAAGAGAATCGGTGCATTTCACCTGCAATTTATGTAAATTCTCTTTACCTTAAGTATACATTTTTAGGTCTATATCTCTTTTCCTACTGATCTGATTGTACTGGATTTCAAAACCAAACTGCTTAGGAAAATTTTCAACTTCGACTTAATCGCTTTTAATTCGGTAAATATACATACATATCGTTAGCTAAACTGCAAAAAGACGTATCTAACAAAAATATAATTTTACAAGAGAAGCAAAAAACTTTATAAAATGAAAACTACAAACATGTCAGGAAACATGCATTGCTAAGTCATCTATGGAATTCTTCAAACATTATTTAAAGAAAACCATTTCATTATATTTTGTTAAAAAAAAATGGGTAATTACGTAATTTTTCATTTATAAAATAATTACTCATGTAGTTACCAGAGAAAGACAATGGGTATAAAAAAAATTAAAGTACTCTAGCACGTATCGAAAATTTTCAATATCTGTGCGTACTCGTATCTATTTATTCTCATACTTGTGTATATCCCTGCGCATTTGATTTCATTCATGTATGCTATTATACTTATTGTATTTCATACTCGCACATAACCACATACACCCATTGGTATGTATATCATTGACTTCAAACATTTTTTATTTATTAATTTTTTTCATTAGTGTTGCCAGAATTTTTATTGTTATTGCTGAATCACTTATAAATCCTTTTTTTCAAAATCGTTTTAGTAAAATGCATCAAAATTTTATTGAAAAAGAATTGTTGACTTTATAAAAATATTCGAAATATAAAGATCTGCGTTCTTATATAAATAGAAAAAACAATTTTTAAGAAAAGCTGAAAAAATGACAAATTGGATGCAAATTAAAATACGTCGTTTTATTTGAATCGTTCTTAATTTTTTTTTTCTCATTATTTATTTATTGAATCTTCATATATTAAATATGAACTAACAATAATTAATCAAATCTTAACCTAATACGTTATTTTATGTCCTGCCAGAGCCAGACAAAAATTTTCTTCATCAAGGGTTCTGTTCACTTATATAGGTGTTTACCACTCATCTAATTGGATAAGTGCTGCAGTGTCTCTTCTTCTTAAGCGAGTGTGGCCGCTATCATTTAAAATATTTCGTGCTAGTGGGTTCGGATGCAATTCGAGCCTTTTTAAGTATTTTACTGCATATTTCGTAATCATAGTTTTGACTAATGGAACATTGAGATCCTTATGAATATTTGAGTTTTTTACATACCAAGGGGCAGCTGTGATTATTCGAAGAATTTTATTTTGGCGACTTTGAATTTTTTTTATATTAGAGGCCGAGGCAGTGCCCCATAACTGAATACCATAGCACCAGATTGGCTTTAAGATGGAGTTGTAAAGAAGAAGTTTGCAGTCGAGACTAAGGACAGAGTTTCTACCAATAAGCCAATGAATTTGAATGGCTTTTAGTTTCATTTGAGTTAATTTTGCCTCTATATGGCATTTCCACGTTAATCGCCGATCCAGATGTATACCGAGATATTTTACATGCGAATGTTGAGGAATTATTTGATTGTTGATTGTAATATGGGGGCAAGATTCCCGGCGCAAGCTGAATGTTATATGCACGCATTTTTGCTCATTGAACATTATCCTCCATTGTCTTAACCATATTTCTAGTTGAAATATATGATGCTGTAAGTAACGAGATGCTTCATAACGGTTTTCGTGGACGCTAAGAAAAGCTGTATCGTCTGCAAATGTTGAAGTTTGGGTGTAGTTGCTTGTTGGCATGTCCGAAGTATAAATTAAGTATAATAGAGGGCCCAGGATGCTGCCTTGTGGGACTCCAGCGCCAATGGGCTGAGGTGAACTTAAGAAATTTCCTTCGTTAATAAAAAATCGTTCTTAATAAAAACACAAAAAGTTGCCGAATACCAAAAAAAAATATAAATCTAATATTCGGAATTAAGAAATGAGATATCAGGTAAATTCATTCATACATAGTATGACTTTGAGATGTTTATTTGTTGGCAGTTGCATTTTTAAGACGTCTAAAATGTAAAGGCTGAAGTCTTACAGAAGACTACAACATAACGCTATGGTGGAAAAACAACTCCACTAGTTATCCACGGTTATCTATATAAAAATCAAGAATCATATAAATTCCTGCAGCGCACCATCAAAACGAGTTTTCTCTTTAGCTAGAAACATGAAAAAAGAAACAGAATATATTCTAAAATAGTTGATAGCCTTCTTTTTTTAAATTTTTTTTATAAAAGACCCCTTTCGTAGAAAAGATTATATTTTATTATTGTTAATAGAAGCATTATTTTATAATATTAGAAACTATTTATGTTTTAATGTAGCTTTTACATAAATTAATTAATTATTATTTAATCAGTGCTATATTTGTTTTGTTGGTTTTGGAAAATACTTAAAATATAATTATCTTTTCTGCATCAAAAATTTTCAGGTCCTGGCTACACTGCTTGCTTTGCAATAACCATACGAGTTGTTGAAGCTACTTGTCGATACTCATCGATACATGCCTATACTCATACGCAATCATACTAATATCCATACGCATGCCTGTTTGTTCATACTCATACCGGTTGCTATACAAACTTATTTATGTTCATACTTATTGGTATTCACACCTGTCTGTACTCGTGCTCGGTGGAGTATGAATAAGTTAGAAGTATTAAAAATATAACTTTTTGGCTTTCTCTGGTAGTTACGTTCTTTTGTTTTTTGCTAATAAAAGCGTCATTTTTGATCGCAGAAGCGTAAAACTTTGTCAAGACATGTAGTTCAATGGCATTCATAATAACCAATCAAAAACACGATTTTGAATTTTTTGTTAGTTACGTATTTTTGCATTTTAGCTAACAATATGTTTTAACGAAAAAAACAAGTTTAATCTGTGATCATACATCTATTTTTCATATTAAAATTCCAAAATTTCTTAAATCGCCTATAACTTTGTTAATATTAAGTTTTTTGAGAAAATAAGGATAATCGCTCATATTTTTAACAAAAAATCGATTTTTCATTATTATTTTAGAACTAGTGGTGTTATTTTATAGGAATTCCAATGAAAAACTAATTGAAATAAAATATTTAACAAGAAAAACAACAAATTAAATCTCTAACAATCTCAATTTAAAACGACAATATCCTTAAAAAAAAGAAATCTTTAGACAATTTGCTTGCCATTTTGTTATCAGGAAATAAAACAACCCAATTGTTTTTTGTTTCTGTAATGCAAATTAAAAGCTTTTTGCACACAGCAGGTAAATACCGAACATTTCTTTGTTTTATAAAATTTAAATTTTAATTCAACTGTCAAATATCAATGCAAAATGGAGATTTTTTTCTTGTTAGAGAATAAAAGATTTATAACCGCTCACTTCATTTTGTATTTTTGACAAATCCTTATTTATTATTTGTAACTGTTGCAAAGCAAATACGTGTTTGGGTGTATTCAAGAGAGAGAGAGACAGAGAGAAAGGAAGAGAAAGTTAGTAACAAAGAGAAGTGAAACAGGTAACTGCAGGTGTTTTTATGTGTATTTCCTTCACATTTTTAATTTGTTTCTACATATTTATACACACACACTTATGCCCTTGCCTGCATTTTGTTCTTTTATTTAAGACAATTTTATTGAAACTTTTTAATCAAAATTTTTTTTTAATGTTATTGTTCCATTTTACTTCTCTTTTTCTCTTACTTTTTGTCTTATTTACCGAATACTTCAGAGGTTCATTTAAACTGTAGGAGAAGACAAATAGAATTTGAAGTGAAAGCAAAAAAAAAAATAAAGAAGTATAAACAAAATTTTGATTTATTGCTATTTGGGGAATACAACTGAGCAAAACGTTTCTTGTTTATTTACTTCAGTAGCAAATACTTCTTTTCACTTCTCGTTTTTCACTTTTTTTCCCTCTAGAAGCTGAGTTTTAAGTAACATTTTCTAAAAACTTCATTTGAAAAAGTTTGTTTTCTTTTTTTTTTTTAAGAATTTTTGGAAAGTTTTAATAAGGACTTAACAAAACGAATTGATTTTAATTGTATTTAAGTTTATATTTGTTTTGTTTAAAGAAGAAGAAGTTGTCCTTGAAAATGAAAATTGTAAATATATTGAGATTTGCTTGTATGTAAATCGTTAAGTAAGTAATTAATAATACTGGTATTAAAGATCTTTTTATTGCTTATTTAATTTAACATAATAATGATGTTTTATAAATTAGTGTGTACTTAAAACAACTTAAGTTGTAATTTTGATGGAAATAAGAAGCGGTGGATTGAAAATTATTTATAAATATATTAGCACTAATATTTAATTACGTAGTTATTATTATGGCATGTTTACATGGAATAGTATTTAAACTTAGCTTAATTTTCAAAGATTATCCGTATATGATTTCGATTGTGTCCTCTGTCGCGCAATACTTCTCTGTTGGTTAAACGATTAAGACGTTTCCTTCACAATACTGTTGCAGGCCTCCCTCTCTCATGGAAAGCGCGAAATTTTAACATTTGCAAAGTGTGTGTTCTTACCAGCGGTATTTTCCTAATTTTTGGACACCAATACGTACCTGCGCGGTAATGTCCCATAGTTTCGCGTTTCTAATTTTCGGCCACCAAATTTTAAGTATTTTAGTGAAGCATCTATTAACGAATGGCTGCAGGTTTTACAGCAAATATTTGCTTGTTTTTTAAATATTTTTGCACTTTGCAATGATGTAAATACTGACTTTTCTGTAGCTCCACCATTTGAATTTATTCGACTGCCAAGGTATTTGAATTCCTCCACATTTTCAATATCCACGTTATTGATTGCCGTTATTGCTTGTGTCTTTGTGTATAGTCGCCATTACCACGGTGCCATCGGCGTACACAAGTTCAACAAAATTTCCAATCAATTAGCAGTTTATTTTTCTGGCCTCTTCAGATATGATATTCAGGAGCAATTTAAAGACCAAAATGAAGAGCAATGGGGATAACTAACGGCCTTTTTAGCAGACTTTTTTTCAAAGTTGTTTTTAGCCGACTTCTGTTGCCCTGTGGATTTTAGTATAGTGCTTGTTGACATGTCTCATATAAATCATTTTTTAAAGTATGTCTGATCTATTTGGATTTTCTTTCCTTCATGATTTTGGTAATAGGTCGAAATTTATTTTTGCGTATAAGTTACCATTGCATATGGCATTGGGCCACCAAATTTTTTAAATGTTTCGCATGCAGCGATTAGTAAAGGTTTGTAATGTAGAGGTTAAAGGCTTCTGTTGTGTCTCGAGCCGACAATACACTATATTTTATTTTTTTATTTTAGTTTCCGTTAATAATATTGTAGATTCGGGTTGTAGAATAACGAAAAAATATTATAAGTTATTCAAACAAAAAATATTTTTAAATGTTTAATTAATCTATTTTCTTCAAAATCTGTTATGTGCTCCAGAACTCCGCGGATGCTCATCAGACTATTTAAGCCCCTTCGTTTCTTTGGGCTGCCCTGCAGTTTTTAAAATATTGCCCAATTTAGAAACTTGTCCAATATTTTCGATATGGGCAAATCCCACAAACAGTCCACCAACCAGACATTTTTCAAATTAATTTTTGTGTTAATGGAATATAAGACTAGATGTATAACTTCATTTTTATATTAAAAAATATGTTTTTCGATGATCATTAATACAATAATTTTACCAAATCCTACCCCACCCCTGATCTCTTGATGTTATACATGAATTTAACATTATTTTAGGTGCTTTATGTGCTTGAAATAGCACTTACCGCAGACTCATCAATATATAACTTTCGTTAAAAAAAAAAAAAATTGATATTCATTCATACATTTATTAATAATCACAAAATTAGTTTAAGAAATGCAATTCATAAAAATATAATTTTTTTTTTGTTAAAATAAATAAAATTGGGTTTTATATACTATTGGAAATACTGTAGCGTGTGTTGTGTGGCATGCGTCACAAAGGGTTCACGGCTTTTGTCAAAAAATCACAATATTTTTTGGCTGCGAATAAGTGATTTTAGAATTCTCTTATATTCAGCTTTCTTTTAGGAATTTGATTTTGTGTACCTTATGATGCAAAATTCGCTAATAATTAGGAAAATACACTACAACTTTTAAAGTTACCTCCACTTTTTGTAGCGCGCGTCACACAACTTTGTGATCAATTATTTCGCAACAAATACCTGCTAAGAAATTATGATGTATGCCATTCGTAAGTACATATTTGGGTTTCTAATTTCCCGGATATTCCCGGGAAACGAAACAAAAAAAAAAATCTTATTCTCGGGAATCCCGGGATTCTTAGAATAATACAATGATTTCATTAAATGAGTTCAAGACAAAGGTTTTTACTTTTTTAAAAGAATATAACTGTAGCATTTTGACAAAACATCTTTAAGGGCCAACCAGAATGTGAATAACGTGACTTGAGCAACTGAGCAAATACATGTAAATCATATGTGTAAAACCATATTAAACTTAAGCAAACTTTATGTTAAGTTTTATAAAACTGTCATTTGCTTAAACAAGGTGCGAAACTAATCGCTCATTCCGTACGGAATCAATATTTTTTTATTTTCTTTTTGCTATTTTAAATGCATTTGAGAGGCTTTTTGTTTTCTTTTTGACAGTAGCTTAAGTTTGTTTGTGCACATTCTGGTTGGACCTTTAGTCAAATTTAAAAAGCTGAAAAAAATGTAGTTAACCGCACGAATTTTCATTAAAAAAACATTTTTGTTTACTTGTTTAAAATATTGAATTATACACGAAATTTGACTGTAATTTTGTCACCGAGTTTTTTTTTAAAACTTTATTGCTTTCTTGTCTCGACTTAAGATGTTTTGTCAAAATGCCACAGACATATATGTATATACAACAGTCTAAAAAAAATTACCTTTATTAATTCTACAGAAAACCAAAACAAAAGCAAATTAATTGTAATGCTAGGTACAGACAGTGAAATCAACATCTATGCAATCTCACAATATCAAAACGTTTTAATGTTGATGAAATCTCGAATGAATGAAAAATTAATGAAAATGAATTTAATTTGCTACATTGCGTAAATGCATTGCATAGTGTGTACCCAGCATTACATTCATATTTATATACATATGTATGTAGCAACTTGGTAAAATTTGACTTCATAGACGTTAAAATCTTTTTTTAAGATATTTTCAGGCTTTTGTATTTTCTTTTCATTTATTTTTTTAGAATTTGATATACAGGGGTGTGCTGGAAATCGCAAACGCAAAACGCAAGAATTTTAAAAGTCATTTTTTAGTAAGATTTCTGTAATAAAAAAATTTTAGGACAAATATTATACAAACATTTCTCTATTAAACATAATTTTATAACAAAAATTATAAAAATTAGATTGAAAGTGTATTAAAAACAGAATCCAAATTCTTGCGTTTTGCGTTTGCGATTTCCAGCACACCCCCCATAGTATTTTGAAGGTGTTCTTTAAATATAGTAAATGGTTCATCTGGTGTTGGTGATGGTATCGTGTTCATTTTCATTTTCTACTTCAAGAATCTTTTTAGACATTTCATCAGCAATTTAAGTGACCGTTGATTTATTGGCGTAGGAAAAATAGTTCGATATGTAAGTAGTTTTTAGCAATTTTAGTAAAGAATACATTTTTATTGCTCGTTTTTGATTTTAACGATGCTAAGAAATAATAATTTCAAAAAATTAAATTTAAAATTCCCGAAAATTCCCGGAAAAAATTTCCCGGGATTAATTAAAAAAAATGTCCCGGGATTCCCGGGAATTCTTTCCCGCTTAGAAACTCTAGTTCATATTAATGTCACTAAATACTATATATAACTTGAAGCTATCTCTTTTGAAGACCAACAAATGTTTATATATCAATCAGAAAACGCGTGCGATTATAGCGTTCGTTGCGCAGGAATTTCCGATAAAAGATACTGGAAATTTTAATATATTACTGAATAGCTTATCTATCAATGATTGAAATTAAGCTTCCGAAAATACATTATCATTCCTCTTGTTAATTTTTTTTTACTTTTCATTCGATAAAAGTAAATAAGCCGATAATTTGGAAAATAGCTTCTTTTCTAAACCATTTCACATTTTTTTCTCTTTAAGACCAAATTCTAATTTCCTTAAAAAAAAGTACAAACCTTTTCCCATTCGTTAATTACACGAGTAATAAGACAATGTGTTCATTATTATTTTATAGGTATTTAACTTTTTACAAATACAATAGAAGAGAAACGAAATTAATGTTGAATTTTAATGTCTGCTGCAGTTTGTTAATTAAGCCCATAATTATAGAACAGTTGTGTCGGTTTTTATGGCAATTGGAGAATTTAAGCAGCCGCTTACTTTGCAAAAAGTCTGCATGAAATGAAGCATTAAATGTAAGTGGTAAGATTTAATGATTACTTTTGCGGTAATTGCTGATTTAGCAATTAGGAATACATACATATTACTTAGGGTTTCTATTCGGGTGAAATTTCACGTAAATTGCCGAGAAAGGCATTTTAAGAATTTTTTTAAAGGCTTGATATGACGAAACATTTTCCGCAAAGTTTGTTAGCTAAGGACTTTTCGCATCTTCCTGCCAACACATGGAATCCGCGCCGAAAGAGCTGCTCATTTTTAAAGTGAAGCGCTTTCTAATAAGACTGTTCTGCATCGATCGAAGCAAATGGTAAATGGATGGACCAACTTTTGGATTATTAGACAGGTGAGGCATATCTTCCCAACCACTTCAGAACATGTAGCCGAGTGTTGTCATGATGGCATATCACTTTTTAATGTCCGCTCTTTTTACACTTTCTCTTTAATGGTGTTGTTATCATTTGGCCCGATTTAAAAAAGAAACCCTTCTGGTCAAAACTATTCTCGAACAATAATTTGGTGCCATAAATGTATCTTTGGATTTGGTGTTGATTCGGCTGGTTGGACGGGCTTCACATACGATTTCTTGCTCTTCAGCTTGTCGTTATTGTTTATCTTTAGTAATGATTTGGTGCAAAAATTACTTCTTTTTATCGTGCTCAAACAGCATATTGGGCATGCAAAATATTATAAAAACGTGTCTTGGCCCGGAATGTTGCTGTACCCGTTTAGCTTTACTTGGCCAGACCACGATTGAAAACCCCATCCAAATAAGTAAAGTAAACAAATTTTTGTGTTAATAAGTTGCAAAATATTGAAATTATTTTGTTAAACAAAAATTGCAAATATACGTTTTTGTCTCTCTGCAATGTTGAAGGCACATAGCATTGTTGCAGTTACTGCAGCAAAGACGAGTTTTTCTCTGAGCTTTGATTGTGGTTTTACAAATAACGCACAACGGACGGTAATAAGTTGAACTTGACGGGTACGGTACCGCTTGTAGATAATCGGTTTGCAAGTTAGTATTATGGTCCTGTAATTTATTTTAAAGGTACCTGTGGTCCAGCCAGAGGTGCATGCCCTAAATGTTATTCAAATGTTATTCAAATGATTCCAAATTTGTTTTATTCGATTCAGGAAAACTTACTTGTAGAATTCATAACCTTCATTTCTTAAAACTTTTGCTGCAAAAAAGATATTGCATTTGAAAGTCAAATACGGTCTCGCCAGGCCCTGAAAGACATCTAATGGGTAAAGGTTCTGCCGCTTTAAAATGCGAATGAACATGAGGCTTGAGAGGTGCAAAATGATTTTGCAAGTTCTATTTCATAATCTTCCAAATTTTTTAGCGGAGCAGTTTAGAACTTTCTAGACTGATTTCCTTTAGAAAGCTCCTATATATATTTTCCTATTTTAGTACAATTTTAAAAGAAATTTGAGCTAAAAGGTCTCTCTGTTCATTCAACAAGATTTAACGACGATGATACTAATTTTATAATAAATAATTAAAGAAGTAATTTCTTTTGAATTTTAATATCTTAACAGATTCCAAATAACTAATACATACATGCTTTTAAATTTATTTGTATCTAGCAAATTTTATTTCCTCGACGTAAAAAAGCCTTGCAATAAGAAACTCTAATACTACTTTATACATGGAAATAGTCACACTTAACTAGAGCAAAAGCAAAAAAGTACCTGAGTAAATGTGGTGGCAATAAGAAGAAAAACTGCAACTGAAATTACTCAAGTATTAGTTAGCAATCATATATCATAATTGCTATAAGAATGAATGCATGTATGTTTGTATGTGTGTATGTTTAATCGTTCTTAAAATGAGATGGTTGACTGAAGTGTGTTAAAAGTATTTTAGTTTTAATTTTTCCTGGAATTAGAAATATATTGGGGCTAAAATTTCAAATTTTGCAAGAGAATACAAAGGAAAGAAAAGCACTATTAGAGATATAGCAAAGTGTTTTATTTAGAGAAGTCAGAAATGCAAAAATAATTAGAATTAAAAAGCTTTACTCTTCAACAGGAACTAACTTACATTTTCACTTAGTCACCTCTTACAAAAATATTTTAAATAAAAAAAATTTTAAACATAATATATTGGTTACTTAAACCATATTGTTCTCATCGGTAACCATTCCAAAAAGAATTAAAATTATCTAATAACACTTTGCTAACATTTTACATTTTTTTTTTGAGAAAAGCCGGGCACCTGGGCACTTTTAGGTTAGCTCTGGTTTTCGAGATATACCGTTATTTCGAAAATGGCGGAGGTTGCACAACATATAATTGCGTAACTCAAAAATGGCTTAGCTTATTGAAATTACTAAAAAACCAAAATTCCGCAATAAAATTTCCTTAGTCGTTTTAGAAAAATAATTTTTTAGCAACATTTCGGAGTCGTTGTTTGTTAAAAATTTATTAAAAATTGGAAAATGCAGACATATAAAACAAAATTAAAAAAACGGGGTTTCAAACAAAATAAGCCATAAATGATTAAAATCTGTCAACAACTTTTGATTTTATTCACAAAATACGAAAAATTTTAAATTATTTAAGAAAAAAAAAAAATTAATTTGATAATAAACTGGCAAGAGCACGGCTTAAAAAAAGTAAACTCTGGCAGCATGCTTTATTTTTGCGAGAGCAATAAAGCAAGCTGTTTTTGTTTTTCTTAACCTACTTACAACTACAATTAATGTTAAAAGAATTCCAACCAATTGAAGTGGGGAATGTTAGAAAGGATAAACTCACTGTTTATTGTTGTGGTTTTTGTTAAAGCTTTGATATGGTTACAAGTAAGACTTTCGCTTATAATTTCGCTTTTCGCTTAACAGTTTTACTTGTTTAATATCTTTAGTTTTTCTAAAATCTTTGGATGAAGTTTCCTGACGATCTGGTCTAAGCAACCAATGAAATGCGCATAGGAACAGCTTATCCCTTCAACAATAAATTTCAGTGTTTTTATCAAGAATACAAATTTGGAATTAAGCACGACTAACAAAATCTTGTAAATTAAAAATTTTTATTCCCAAAAATTACTTTGTTAATTTAAGAATTTTATAAAACGCAATATTTGTATGGGAGCACCTCTCAGAAGTGGAGATAAAGGGCAAGTGCGTCCAGAGAAAATGTTAAGGACATAAAATAAATTAAGTTCGGTCATACATTTTATCCCCCTAGGGGTGGCTCCTTGGCAGGTGTCGGGATTTTTCTTCATTATATTTCTAGTCCGTATTGAACATTGTGTGGGAGCCCCCTTAGAAATAAATGATTGAGATGAAAAATAAAGTGCGGTTGGTCATACATTCTACCCATCTAGGGGCATCCTAAGCAAAGCAGGGGCTAAATTTAAGAATTAAATTAAGCCGCAATATTTGTATGGGTTCCCCTTAAGTGGTGGAGATAAAGGGCAAGCATGTTTTGAGAAAATGTTAGGCAAAAAAAACCAATACAGATCGGTCGGTCTTACATTTTATTCCCCTAGGGGCGACTCCTTGGCAGTCATCTGGATTTTTCTTTAATATATTTTTAGTCTGTATTGAACATTTTGTATGGCAGCCCCCTTCAGGAATAGAGATAGCGGGTAGGTATGTTAGAAATTAATGATGAAGCTGAACAATAAAGTGGCGTTGGTCAAACATTTCATCCATCTAAGGGCATCCTAGGTGCTGCTTGGGCCCAATTTAAGGATTTCATTATACCGCCATATATGCATAGTTGAAATACTGAAATTTGGCCCCTGCACCGCCTTGGAAGCCCCTAGACGGGTCAAATGTATGACCAACCCCACTTTATTTTTCATCTCAATAATTCTTTAGTTATTTATTTTTATAAACTAAGCCATCTTTAAATTATTCGAATATATATTCTGTGCAACCTCCTCCATTTTCGAAATAACGGTATATCTCGAAAACAAGCGCAAACATAAAAAAACGGTTAGCACAATTGGATTCAGCGTTCCCGAATTATGTTAAAACACCAGGTGCCCGGCTTGTTTATTTTTTTTAACTTGCACAGTGTAATCTTTAATACTCTCCACCAACAACTAACATCTTTTTTAAATCTGACATCACAATTTCTACATTCATATTATTGTCATCGGTGGATAAATTATTTCTTTATCAAGAAGTCAAAACTAAATTATTGTAACCTCCTTACATGTTATAATATGCTTACCACGAATAATGGTAAAGTTGTTTTTTAACCATATCATGCTGCTCTTGAAAAAGAGGAAAATCTTATTGTAAATTTAAAATGATACAAATTTAAATATTAAACAAATTATTGTCATTATTACCCATAACATCTTCGAAGGCAACCATAAGATGGTGCGCAAATGGCGATGATGCACAGGCCTGACCGCACCTGAACCGCTTTCATGATAAGCGATCCAAAAAAATAACACTTCAGAAGACAGATTTAACAGGTTACAGCCTTGCCAGACTGGCAGTTTTGGAACAACTAAATTGACAACGCTGTATGAATTCAAAAAGTTTATTCAACAGTTTGTATCGTACTGATTTCAATTGAAATCATAAAATCAAATTTCCGATTTCAATTGAAATTAAAAAGTTAGCAAACCTCAACGAGAAATTATATTAATGATTGCAATCTTTTACAGATCTTATGTATATTAAGGTATTTTTCGTGATCGGACTTAAAGATGAGGCCCATTGTAAATTATGATCCAATTATCACAAAATTGGGTAAAATGGTTTTTGTTTACTAACAATAAATTTGACCAAATTTCATTACGATGACTTTATTTGTTATCAACAGTCTCAACAAGTGATCAACAGTTACGGAAGGCTGGTAGACTTTTGGGTTCAAAGCCCTTTCTCCCCTGAAATTAAATTGATTTAGATTCCACACTGCTAAAGGGAACTAGAAACAATTTTAAGTCGAAATTTTTCTTTTTTTTAAAGTCGTTGAGAAGTGGGCATTTCGGTGCTCTTTCTAAGGCTAATTTTTCTAAACCTTATTAAGTCTTAGGTGACTACTTCTTGGTATTACACACAGAATGACAAACTTTCTATAGAGCTAACGTGGCGCTACTCGTAGTAGCTAAAAGTTAAACATTTCAAGTATTTACAATAATTTCTAAACTAAGAAGTGGATTATTATGCAGTATGTTTTTTTTTAATTCTCAGGAAGTAACATTTAATTAATAAAATATTTGAGCTTCTTAGTTAAATGGCTTTTTCTTTTCCTTTCACGAAAATTGTGCTTAATAAATTATCATAATAGTACATCGTATTATTTCAAAAAATACATTATTTACTATTTAATGCCATTAAGTAAATATCAACATTATTTACTAGGAAAATATTTTTGAAAAGAATTCTTTTTAATTTAAACTTCATTTTACTTATTATAATTTTCCGCAATCAGTGACATCATTTACGTAAGAAAAATTAGTCATTTAATTATTAACTATTTAATTATTCCTCTTCGAAAGTAAAACAAAACTTTTCATTAAATTTAATTAGCACTTATTAAATGGTTGATTGAATAAAATTAATTGTGCTTTTCTTTAACGAAGAAAAAATAAAACCTAAAAAAATTAAAAAAGGGTAATTTTGTATATCACAT
This sequence comes from Pollenia griseotomentosa, assembly GCA_963931875.1. Lineage (NCBI taxonomy): Eukaryota > Metazoa > Arthropoda > Insecta > Diptera > Polleniidae > Pollenia > Pollenia griseotomentosa. Next base: position 211,323,824 of record OZ007560.1, read on the forward strand.
CACTTTGCGTTGAGAAATTTTTTCATCTAGTTAAAATTAAATTTGTTCATTAAAGGAAATCTGTACTTTTTTTTTTAGAAGTATTAGTATTTATTTACTTTTGGGTGATTTACTTTAACTCTATGACAGTAAGCACTTTACAAAAGCACAAAAATTTATTTTTAAAAAATTTTCTTCTTTTTAATTTCAGGGCTATTTTAGTGTACTAATGAACTATCTAAGATAATTTATGAACACCTGTATTAAGATTTGTTACGCTTTTAGTTAAGCTCAACTCCAAGATTACGTTTTCTATAGGACCTGTGTTAAATTATGGGTCGATTATCATAAAGTTTTGCGGTCTTATTTCTTGTCACATACAACTTAATTGAACCTAATTCTAAAGAAAAATTATGACTCGTTTCGGTTTTAAAGTGATTTTAAGGAGGAACTTTTATATTTTCCCTATGGTAAATTATGGAATAATTATCATAAAATTAGGAGTGATTTCCATCATCATGAATCTATATTAGACCAAAATTAACTTTAAAAGTCTTATTTGTTAAGGTTAAAGGCGTTCTTAAATGTTTTTCTAGAGTGGGCTCTTCACAAAATTTGGAAGTGGGATAACTACCCTGTAATAACTTCTCCTACGAAATAATGTTTTAAGTAATCAGAAAAAAGTAAAAATAGTACTTTCAAATCCCGACAATTCGTACCCCGATAAATCGTTATTCCCGATAATTCGTAATAAACTGTCGGTCCCTTGAAAAGCCTCATTTATTCGTAACATTTCCATACGTTTTGGTCTCCTCCCTAATTCGTAATTTTTTTTTCAAATGAAATCTTCCTTACCTCTTATATTTAAATCGTAATTGTTTACCAACTTCTACTTATATTTCGTAATAAAAACAACAGAAACATGGAAAGAATGATTTTTTGTTTACCGCTATTTTTTTTTGCGTGGGGTTTTGCTTGTGTAACACACAGACCAGTTTGCTACATGAATAATTTTTATATATTGTATTTTTCACAATTTTCTTTTATGTTTTTTTTTTTAAAGTTTTAGTAAATAAATTGGAAAACCCCGTTTTTTGTATATATTTTATTTTAAACCCGTTAAACCGTTAAATCGAAAACCCCTATAATTCGTAAGAAGTTCCTTGCGATTACGAATTTTCGGGATGCTACTGTACTTACAATGATACTGAAAGAACCAATAAATTTTTTAAATATTCGTGTACAAAACTTTCTTATACTAGACCTGCAAAGCTTTAGGCATGGTGGAATTTTAGAAGGGATGTTCCAAAATGGACGCATTTAAAAGTAAGTCATTATTTTTTACCTTCATACATCTGAAAAATAAGTAAGTATAGAAGTAGTTGTAGAGAAAGCTACTAAATAAAGAGTAAAAGAAGCTATTCATTTTGAAAAAGTGAGCGCAGTCTCACCACAAATTCGTTATTCGTTACGGGTTAAGGTGTACTAAGACACCCAGGCTTTTTATGAAGCTTATTGTTAATTATGGACCGATCTCCATGAAACTTTGTAGTATAATTCCTAGTCATATAAATAAAAATTTATGTTCGTTTTTGTAACAGAAATATCAAAATTTTAGGGTGGTTATCTTTACAAAACTGATTGTGCTGGGCTTAAATTTTTTTCTTTAAGCAAATCCCGCGAAGCTCTACGCTTGTCTGCATACTCAAAATATTATGTAGAGTTAAGTTCAAACGAAAATTCATCATTTACATTTCATTTAATATTAATGAATTTTCATTAATTTTTAAATTATTTATTAAACAGCATATTCCGTAAAATTTAATATTTGTTACTTTAAAAAGTTATATTTTAACCGACAAAAAATCAAACTACAAAACATAACAAATAACGGAAAAACATTATTTGTTGGTAGTTTGTTGTTTGAATAACAAACATAAATGTTAAAAAATAAAGTTATTCGTAAAATAATTATATTTTTATTGAATTTTAATAGAACGGAAAACGATTTTAATAACCCACAATCAGTTACTGTAATAATTTTATGAGTGCAGAAGACCAGAGTCTCTAGCGGGTATCGAACCCGCAACCTCCGTACTGATAGACTTACGCACTACCAGCTAGCCTACCGGGCATACTTATTTCAAACTGCTTAGAAGAAAGCGAAACTATTTATGACCCAAATTGTTGTTTTCTGCTGAGTCTTGCGGATGTGAGCGTATTTTCAGCAGACGGACCGAGAGACATCTTAGATTAGATCATAAGTATTGAATGATAAGATTAGATTAGATCACTAGTATTGAATGAGCGTTATATGTCCGACAAAATCCTACCTTCAACTAACGGCAAGTTGTAATAATGGCTTTAAAACGTACATACACACACTCAAAATATTATATAGTTAAATTCAAACGAAAATTAATTTTAAATAACATTAAATTCATTGAAAAAACGGATCATTTACATTTCATTTAAAGCAAATGATTTTAACATTCATTTTTAATTTTTTTATTTATTAAACAGCATATTCCGTAAAATTGAATAGTTTTAACTTTTAAAAAATATATTTTAACTGACAAAAATCAAACTACATAACAAAATAAATATGAAAAAAAATTAAAATTATTACAAATTTGGATTAAAAACCATAAAATAGTTCAACAAAATAACCACAATACTAATTATTGAAAAAAAAATTATATTTTGGTAGTTTGTTTTTTTGAATAACAAATATAAAATTTAAAAAATAAAATTATTCGAAAAATAACTATATTTTTATTCAATTTTAACAGTACGGAAAACGAATTTAATAATCCACAATCAGTTACTTTAATAATTTTATGAGTGCATGTATGTATAAATGCATGTAAAGCCTAATGCCACTGACAATCATATACATATGTATATATATTACAGATAAATATATATTATGTTCATATATAGCAATTCGTTCCTTCTTTTTTTTTTTTTTTGGTTGACCCAAATAAAGAGACATTGGCATTTTTTCCCATTTTTTTTTCTTCTTTAAATTGCTTTTCATTGTTCATTACAAACACCCATTATTATTATTTGCTTTGCTGCTGATACCGCCTTCATAATTACGGGGAGAGAAAAAAGAAAAGAGAAGAAACAATTTCTTTCAACTTTTAAATGGACTACAAAAATAAACTGAAAGGAAGCAAAAATAGACTGACTACTGACTACCCAAATACATATAATGTAAATATGCACAGGATTGCTCATCAACTACGTGGGCATCAGTTTTAATCGTTCTTTTATTGATAATAAAAAAAAGAAAAAAATTTAGAAAAAAAAACCATTAAAAAGTGAGTTGGAAAAACAAGAGGTAAAAAAGATAACAATGGAGGAGGAAAAATACAAAATTTGCAATAATATTTTAAACAGTTGAGGAAATAAGATTTGAGGCATTTTACTGAAAAAATATAAAATTTAAAAAATTCGATTAAAAAACAGATTTTTTTAGGAAACTTAATTTCAATAAAGTTATAAAATTTTTTAAATGCATCTAAACGATAACGTATCAGATTAAATTTCAGAGATCTTATAAATTATATATTTTTTTTCTTTTCAGTTATGAACGCAATTACCTACACTGATAGAAAAGGCGTCATAGCGCTGATGTATTTCGACATCAGTTGTATGAATAGTCTCTTCGTTTTTGACCCCATGACACTTTTCATCATTGTGATGTCAGCCTTAACATTACTTGGTCAAATTGTCATCAGGTTAAATTATGTCATCAATCGGATGACACATCGGCATCACAGAAATGACGAATCGGAGTCAGTTTAATTTAAAATGTCATTAGTGCGATGACTCAGTAGTATCGGAGAAAGGTCTCATAAGCCTCAATTAAATGACAAATTGAGTCATTGAGAGTGTCATTCAAAGTGACATAATATTTTTATTGAGTTAACTGTAACACATGTTTGTTTCACCTTTGTTGTTTGTTTTACGTAGTCATTCTACTTTGAAAATTTAATATATTTAACTAAATAATTTAAAAAAATAGAATAAGGGAATTTTTGCTTCTTATTTTACTTTTTCAACATGAAAATAATGAAAAATAAAACACAAAATGGGCATTGAATTGATGTCGCTGTAGTCATATCGTAGATGACGCAAATATTATGACAAAATTTAATGATCACGTTCGTCATTGGATTGATGCCACTTTTTGGCTCATTAATGCCATTTGTAATAACATTGATGTCACAATTCTGATAATTTCTATGAGTGTATAGGCCACTTTAATTCCTTCTTAAGTCCTCTTAACAGATCTCCCTAACTGTTTTGAAAATCTTCGTGTTGCCAGTAATTTAAACCTTTTAATGAAACCTGTCCTATTATGCCTTAATGAGAATATTAAAAGAGATCCAAAGTGAAAAGAAAAACGAATGGAAATAATAAATTAAAATTTTCTGATATGATGTTTTGAATCAGTTAAAAAACCTAAGAAATTAAAAAAATTTACATATTACAGGGTTATCCATTAAGTGGTGGTCTGGTGGTATGTTGTTCTAATTTAAAAAAAAAAAATTACTGTACTGTATGTATTCGTATCTCAATAAATTATATGTAGGAAGAACCTTTTTTTATGTTAAATGCGTTTCGCCGCTGCTAGAGGTCGCTAAGCTTGTCCTAATTTTTAATAAAATTTTACAAGAAAAATTAAAATTAAATTTATTTTAAAGAAGTACCACAATTTTTAAGTTAGTATTTCGTAAAAAAGACATTCTTCTTTGATATGAGCCCAGACATTTTTTTTAAATTATGTATTAGTAATGCTCTCCCAACAAACACGGAGGTTTGATTTCAAATTGAGAGTGATTTGAAATCAAATTGAAAAATGCCTTTATTTTCAACTTGCTTTCAAACGCAATTCTCAAACGTTTTTCAAATGTGGATTATAACTCAATGTGGACCATAAATAAAAATATTTTATTTTTTTAATTTAATCTCGTTATTTATTTAAATAAACTGTAAGATAAACATTCGGCACCATAGCTAAAATGTTAAATAATTTTCTTTCCGTTCTCTAATTCTTGCAAAGACGAAATAATTGGCACCCTTTTATTTTGAGGATTGTAGCACCGCGATCATACAACAAACTTAAAATTTCTTTACTTTCCCGTTTTATTTTTTTAATTCTTAAATTTAATCATTGTTACTCACAAATAATATTAATTTTTCACAAGAAATAAATCGTTCACTTGTAAAACACATTTAACCTCCAAGCAAAAATTTACTTTTAATCGCCATTTTTAATGTTTACATTTATTTTTCGCTTTAGTAGTGCCAAGTTTAGTTTTGGATAGAATATAAAATTTGATACTGATTTGACGTCAAATTGATAAAACATTTGATGTCAAATGTTTATTTTCAAATCATTATCAATTTGAATCTAAATGTAAAAATCAAACATTTGAAAAGCGTTTTAGAATTGTGTTTGATGTCAAATGATAAAGTCTTTTCATATCAAAGGTTTGACTTCGTGTTTGTTGGGCTGGATGAATTATCAAAAAGTGTGGTCGTAACTAAAATAAGAAAAAAAATTTTTATGGACAAATAAAAAAACTGAGTGAATACTTTTTTCCAATTTCTTTGCCGTTTAAAAAACCAAGTGTCCGCCATTAAGAATTAAAAGAGAAACCAACCACATTTTAGTTTAACTTTTGATCTTTTTTAGAGGCCCAAGACGCATTATTTTTTATAATTTAGTACTTTAGATTAAAAGCTATAAATATTTTGCTGTACGATAAAATTATCCTATTTTCTTTGTACTATGTTTAAAAATTAACGTTCTAAAGAAATTAACTTCAAGAAAATCTCTACCGTTGTTAGACATTATTATAAAGCCGTAAAAAAATGCAGGTTGTTTTTGCCAAAAATATGAAAATCGTCAATATTTACTTTAAATTAAAAAAAAAAAAAAAACTGAGTGCACCGTTTTTTCAGTTATTTTAAAGAATATATGCTCCGTTGCCCTAACTATTGACGAAAAGAAAAAAATTTACCACATTTTGAGTTCTAGTGTAATTTTTTGTGCTTTTTCCAGAACACCAAATTGTACTTGTTTTTTATATTTATGTATTAAATATTTTAATTATGAAATATTTAAATTGCTTGTAAATATCATTGAAAAATCCTTCCTAGAATTTCTAAAAAATTAAGTACATGAATCTTAACATTATATATAGATAGATTTGGTAATTTTCAACAATTCAACATAAAAAGTGTTGCCGAATTAAATTTTTTAAAAAAAGATATATGGGAGGTACATGAATCCGGAATTTTTTCAAAACTTGAAATTGTGTTTTTTATTACTATATTTACCTCTTTGCAAAATATTATTAGTCTGGGTCAAGTCCTTCTATTTTTGCACAATTTTGTTCTACATCAAAGTATTGTGGAGCGGTCTCAGCAATTGGGCTCTATTGCAGTCTTATAACCGACTTTCATCGAAATTCAAATTTTGTGTGTGTTTTACTTTTACTTTACTTTTGTAACCGAAAAATGGATAACCCGTTTTACTTACATTTAAAAAGGTTTCTACAAAAATAATCTATATTTAAAATTCGTTTGATTTTAAATTTATAGAGTTTTTTTTCAATTTATTTATTGAAGAAAATTATTTCTTTCATTTGCAAAATCAAATAAATGTTTGTAAACGTTAATCAATAAACCACTAAAAGTATGTATGTAGACAATAACCTTATATTGTAATTATTTATGCATGTGAATATGTACATGTATGTGTGTGTGTGTTTGTAAGTACAGTACAACTTAATTAAACGGAAACTGATTTAATTGCATATTTAATGACTTACAATGGAGTTGAAAGTTGAAGCCTGTGTATAAGTATTTAATTGTATTCGAGAATGTGCGTAAATGTCTTTTAGATATAAGAAAAATAATGTACATTTTGTTTCCTTTTTGTGTGGATTTGTGTAAATGTGAATGTGTTTGTGAAAAAGTTAAAGTATCTTCTTTAGATCTTTTTTTTTAAGGAAAACAATGGTTATGTAAATAATTGTTAACAATTGCTGATAATGTCAACAGCTGCTATTTATGTATACAAATACATTGATATAAATGTTCATTTATCTGTGACTTTACAGTTGTTGACAAAAGATTAGCTCCCTTAATATTTTTTTTTTATCAAAGTTATTGCCTTTATTTAAAAAATAATGGAATATAAAATATATAAATCGGTTCTTTGTTGTTCCTTTTTATTATAATAATAATCAGGGCAAAAAGTGTGTACCACAGTTTTAACATGAAATTCAGTATTAACAGAGACATTTTTCAGATTGTAGCCTATTTGAAACCCTTGGGCAGTCAAGGACCAACCTGAACAAAATTATGTTTTGAGGTGAAAATTTACTTAAAAGTTTTCTATGCCGTATGCAAATCTAGAGGCTGCCAGCAAAATCACCTTAAGCAAAATCGCCCAAAAATTTATCACCTTCGGCTATGAAGCTTTAATAAGCGAAGACGGATTTTGTTATATTATAGAGGAGAAAACCGCTGCGCCTTACCGAAGGCCGTCTGTGCAGAGAGGCTTTCGTAAGCACAGTCTGTGTTTGTTATACCATAGAGAGGAAAATCCTTTTGTTGAGAAATTCAGAATTTTGGATTCCGGATTTTAAGTTTCGGGCATATGAACCCAACATAAATATGTATGTAGATTTTAAGCTGCTTTGTGAAAAATATTTACAAAAGTTCGGTGATTTTTAATTTTTCTTGGGCCTTTTTCACTATTTTTGGATATAATTTCCATTTTTATTTTTTTTACATTTAGCCCAATTTTTCGTTTGGGAGATTTTTCACTCGTTGCTTTATGCAATTTAGCTTTGGGTGATTTTGCTGGCAGCCAAATCAAGATATCACTATTTATCAGGCATGTTCTAAAAGTACTTTGAAGTCAACGGAAAGGTTTTTTCATCATTGTGATTTTAAGCCGATCAGGTAAGTGGCCGCTATTTTAAAATTACTTGCTTATTTTTTCCACCATTTTAAACAAAGTTAAAACTTTTGTGGTTTTTAGAACAACCTTAAATCACAATTTTGATTTTTTAAAACACAAGTGATTTGAAATCTTGCGAATTTTCAGAACAAGCCTGGATATGAGTTTTTTTGTCTTAAAGTGATTTTAGGGACAGCCGCTAACTTTTTTATTAGCAGTAACATTTAAAAAGAAGTGCGCCTTTTAAAGCTTTTTCCGGGAGTAATATTTGTGTGCTTTTGTCAAATATGAAACGTTGACAATAAGATGTAGTAAGATAATTTTGGGTTATACTTAAACTAAATACGAGCATACGGAAAGAAGTTTGTATGGGGTTACGTGAAATTATAAACCGACTCTTATTATTAATGTATGTTTTTTAACAAATATGCAGACGGAAGGACACCTTGAAACTGTTGCAGAAAGTAATTCTGAGACAATAGATATACCAAAAGACCCATCTGAATTACACGCATCAGTAGGAATGCATATAATCCTACAAAGAGCATCGGGCCTCAAGTATTTCTTAAAGTTTCGTTAATCAATGTTTTTAAGGGCGATAGGGTGATTAGCCTTAATCATACGAGTGTGGTGTTGGGGATGCCAACATAACCTACCAGACAGGCTCCTACGCCGCAAACCAATAAAAGTGTTGGTTAATCCGCCTTCTATCCCCTGTGACCATGCAAATAGGTTCATTCGTCTTCTAGAGGACAAAACGGCCTTTTAGGCCTTTAAGCCGTTTGCTGTACACACGCTGTTTATGTGGCTGGAACTTTCCCGTCTGCTTTCGAAGATAACCATACATACTAGTTGACTCAACTTTAGTTTACACATGATACAAAAGAACCAGCTGCTATTCCTTTGGCTAGATTTTTGGGACCCCTAAGTATTTTATTTCCTCAGTAACCACCATATTGAAAAAATATGGCGATCGTTCCCGACTCTCAACATATGGGGTCCCGATGGAGGATCTTGCAAACCACTTACGAGGTATAACATTTGACAGTTTGGAATAATAGGTATCTTAAATAACAAATTGCTTTGGCTTACAGATGTAGAGTTTAAATGAGAGATGTAGAGGGCAACATTGACTACCCAGTTTTAGATGACGATTGCAAAATTCGTTTATTTAATTACATTAAAAGACAAAAACAAAATTTGTGTTTGCTTTGAATTTAAGTAAGTATTTTGAAATTTGGTATAATTTTACTAATCAAAGTTTTTCTTGGGATTCAAAAAATTAATTAACAAGGTTTCGCCTAAATGTGCTAAATTCCCATTTCATACTATTGATAAACTGAAATTTATTGTTGAAGGGATAAGCTATTCCTATGTGCCTTTCACTGGTTGCTAATGCCAGATCGTCAGGAAACTTCATCCAAAAATTTTAGAAAAACTAAAGATATTATACAATAAAACTGTTAAGCGAATAAGAATTATAAGCCCCAGTTTTACTTGTATCAATATCAAAGCTTAAACAAAAACAACAACAATAAAAAGTGAGTTTATCTTTTCTTAAGAAATCTTTTTAATCCCTTCAACACTAAATTTCAGTTTATCAATAGTATGAAATGGGAATTTAGCACATTTAGACGAAACCTTGTTAATTAATTTTACTAATTTTATTTTAATGGTGGTAGCAAATCGCAACGGGTTATCTAGTGTCAAATAAAAGTGATAGAAAAGTCTTTCCATGCATTTTAAGCGTTGATCCAGTGTTGCCAGAAATAGATCATGTAGGCAATCGAAGTAAGAATTTTTCAAATTAGTTTTTAGCAACACTGATTCAAACCCTAAAATTTGTCGTCGACTGTTCATTAAAAAAAAAAAAACATACATTTACACATTTAGTCACAAATAATCTTGTTACATATTCATAGAGTATCGTTGCTAGCATTAAATATTGAATTGTATTTATATTGTTGGTTTTTTCATTTATTGTGATATTAGTCTTCATCTTCATCTTAAGTTATCCCTCTACTCGTTCATTCAAAATTCAAATGTTAAATATTTTATTAAACAGGTTTTACATTCTGTGTAACGCGTTGTCACAAATACGGAATAAAAGAAAAAAAAAAGGGAAGAAGAATAAAAAGGTAGATGTAGTGTAAGCAAGGCAAGTTTTAATATGCACAGTAAATATTAAAAAAAATAATGTAAATATTCAAATTATTTTACTCGTTTATTTATACTAATACCACAAAACATAGTGAAGAAGGTATTAAGCGCTTGTGCTGATGCTTCTAACACCTTTAAATATTGGTCCTAGACCAAACTTTAAGAATACCGTTCGACTAACGATGTTCGTCCATCCAAACCTTGTGCGCAAATTATAGGTCGCAATTGTGAAGATAATTTGATGAAATTTGGTAAATAGAGTCTAATTGAGGATACAAGGTTTATTGAAAAGGGTAAGAATCGGTCCTTAATTTTACATAGCCCCCATACAAGCTTCTCTTCGGAATAGAAATAGTTCTTACTCCGACTTCGAATCCAACTGATGAAACTTTTTAAGTCAGACTCTAACTCCGACACCTATTCTTACATTGATGCTCTTTTTTTAAAACAGTACCTTTTAAATGGTAAAATATAGCTCGAATACGATTCTGTAAAAATTTCAAATCGATATTTTTAATATTGGCATCGCCAATTTCGAGGAACTTTTATTTTGGAAAATATTAGAAATGAGAAACTGTGAATTTATTTCTCATTTATTTATTACATTTATTTTATAAATTTTCATATTTATCGAATGTGTATTCTAAGTCAAATTACAATGTTAAAAGATTTTTTTTTAAACTTTAATAGTCTTATTCCTTCAAAATTTTCCAGAAATATTTTCTATGCTTTTAAAAGTCCCTGCAGAAGATTAAGAGTTAATTGTCTAAATGCCACTAGTACACAGAAAAAATTCTCGAAAAATTTTCACCAATTAAAGCATTAATCAAAAATATAATCGGTTTTAATTAAAAATTTAATCAAGTGAATTAAACTTTTAATCAAATGAATTAAACGTTTAATTAATACTATTTACTGGTTTAATTGATACTATTAATTTGTTTACTGGTGCAAATTTAATTAATTTTTTAATTAATATCACAAATTTTTTAATTGAAATTTATTTTTATTTTTTTCTGTGTACAATAACTAGAACAAGAAGTACTAGTGCTAACGGGTTTAGAGTTTTTATGTAAAAATACTAGTGCACATGAGTACTAGTACTTGATGTAGTACAAGGGCACTACTTGTCAGTGTTGCCATTTGGATACGAAAGTTAAATTTATGCTATCTTTTGATGACTTCAGGTTCCATGTATAATCCTGACATTTTTCGTATCTTTTGAATCGTTACGCAAAATGTACCGAAATAAAATATTAAAGAATTTTTAGCCAAATAAAACTTATTAAGACTAACCGACTCAATGCTAATACAATAGCAGCTTAATTAATGGTGAAAGAAAACATTAAGTATCTAGTAGTGCGAAGTTGTTCTGAGGATCTTTTTTTATTTTTAGAAACTTTATACGAACTTTTTAATATAATCGTCTTGGTATAAACGCCGTTTATTAATTTTTACAAAAATTTATTTGTTTTGATAACATCCAAACATTATATTAATTTTAAAGTTCGTTTACTGTATTTTTTAAAAAAAATTACATACCTAATATTTATGACTTAAATAAATATAAAAATTAATTTATATGATATCATTATCTTTACAATATTCATTAAATATAAAATAAAAATGTTGTGTTAATAAATATTAAACGTTAACAATGGATTTTCAAATTTTTTTCAAAATGTATTTTTTTGGTAACCAAAATGTATCTTTCTCGAAATTTCACTGGCAACACTGCTACTTTTAGACTGATAGAATTTTTTGTAATAAAACTAAAATTCCAGTACATATTTCTATTTTGATACTGCTTCTTAAATTAGGTTTGAAATCATTTTATCATTTTATGGCAATTTTATTATAAAAAATGTAAAAATACAAAATGCTAATGCAAAAAGCACCCAATGTGGTCCAAGTGTACTAGTACACATCTAGAACCAATAGTACTAGTGATGTTCCAAGCACACTCAATGCTAATTTGAGCATTAAGCTGGTACAGAAAAGTTTACAGTTGAAAACTTGTACTGGTTGTTTTTGTACTAGTTTGGTACTAATTAGGTACTAGTTCAATCTCCTGCAGGGATTGTAATTTGACTTAGAATACACATTCGAATTTATATAAATGTTTATAAAATAAATGTTACTCACCATGAGAAATAGATTCCCAGATTCTATTTGTTAAAATAATTAAGTTAAATACATAAAATTTAGAATAGGCACCATTCAGTTATGAGATACAAAGAATGCTGACGAAGGCCGAAGCGGGCCAGAAAATGCATTACATTCTGCTGGCATCTAACAGTTGTATAAATTTTCTGTACAATTTACTTCATTGCTAGCCAAAAGACAGCTAAAGTAAGCCTCGTAACAGAAATATACAAACGAAAAATTCTGATAGTGCATAGAAAATATTCCTCAAATATTTTGAAGAATAAAACTATTAAAGTATATACAAAAAAGCTTTAAAATTTTTATTTGACTTAGAATACACATTCGAATTAATATAAAAATTTATAATATTAGAAAATTTTTTAAAATTTTTATGCCGAAAAATTTTGGAGTCGGAGTCGCGAGTTTTTGCAGGTACTTCGACTTCGACTCCGACTTTGGTACCAAAACCTCAACTCCAGCACTTCAACTCCGGCTTCCAGCCCTGGTTCCTAGATTTATTTTATTTATTTATTAACTGATCTAGCGCAACAAGATGAAATCTTATAAATTACAGCGCTAGTGATATTATCAATATAATTTCAAATAAAAATGTAAAATATCAAAGTACATAGATAAAAACATTTATAAACAATACAAAAAAGTAAAAAGTAAAGATTATTACAAAAATTAAAGTATAAGGTATTAACCAAGTATTTCTAATAGCTCCTTTTTAAACGTGTTTGCGTTGCTTAAGAGTTGAAAGTGAGTTGGAAGGGCGTTCCAAAGACGGATAGTAAAAACAAAAAACTGTCGTTCCGACATAAGGCTGACAAATCTGTGCTGAATTAATTTGTTTCCACGATTTGATCTGGCAAATTGCAATTTATTATAAAGATAGCTTGGTTCTTTGGATGTAATAATTTTATGCAAAAATAAAAGGCATCTAAATTGCAAAAGATTTTTAAAATTCATTCCATAAATTTTATATGAAAACAATGATATACTTTCACGGCTATTTTTGTTTAAAACATATCTTGCAATATTATTGTAGGTAACATTTAATTTTTGAAAGTCGACACTGTCACAATTTGCAAAAATTTCACATCCGTATAGCAGAACTGGAATCAAATACGTTTTGGCTAACAGCATTCTTATTTTAAAAGGTGTTGAACTTTTTACAGCCCATAAATTTCTCAGCATTCCGTACACTTTTCCAACGACCGAGTTTATATGATTTGACCAAGTTAGTTGACTGTTAAAAGTAACGCCGAGATTTTTTGATGTGCTAACTAGGGCTATAGCATTGTTATTAATTTTTATTTCAATATTATCGTGAATAACTCTAGAATTTTTTGAAGATTTAGACAGAAAAATACATTTCGACTTGAAGTGGTTAAGGACTAATCCATTTTCCATGGCCCAATTATAAATTCTATCTAAATCATCATTTATATTGCAAACACACGATTGCAAATCAGCTAAACTAGCACTACTATAAAGCTGAACATCATCAGCATACATATGTACCTCGCTACTTTTCAGAACGTCTGGTAGATCATTAATGTACAAACAAAACAGAAGAGGTCCAAGGATTGATCCCTGTGGAACACCTCTGACGACTGTGAGAGGATTCGAAAATTTACCAGTATAGTATACAATTTGGGATCTGTTATCGAGATATGATGATATAAGCTTGCAAGCAGAACTAGAAAAGTTGAATAGTTTTTCAAGTTTTTTTACAAGAATACCGTGATCGACAGTGTCAAAAGCTTTACTGTGATCCAATAAAATTAAAAATGATACATTATTACGATCAAGTTTCATCCGGAGAGATTCAACTACATCTGCCAATGCTGTTATACAACTTTTTCCTTTCCTGAAACCAGATTGTTTTTCCGATAAAAGGTTATTGATGTCCAGGTAATCATTTATTTGCTTGGACATTAGTTTTTCCATTACCTTTGATAGAAAAGGAAGGATAGCGATCGGTCGAAAATCATTGTTGGATTTGGGAATGGGAATAATTTTAGAAAGTTTCCATCCTTGAGGAAATACTGATTTTGTAAGAGCCGTATTGAATAAATGTGTCAAAAAAGGTAGAATTTTGGGAATAATTGCTTTCAGAAAGATGGGATTTATGTTGTCCATACCAGTGGCATTTGATTTAACAGCCAACATACTTTCTAAAACCTCAAACTGGTCTACGCAACGGAAATAAAAACAATTTTCTACTGGTACATAACAGAGATTATTATAGACGTTTCCGGAGGGAGGTTGAATATCTATATTAACAAATTTACTATTTAGGGTGTCCACATCAATATCCTCATTGCAAATTGTGGTGCATTTCTGGCCTATACCTATGCTTCGAATTTCCCTCCATTTAGATTTACTATCAACAGCAGACGAGAATTTTCTCTGGTAATAAGAAGATTTTGCTATTTGTATATTTTTAACAACATTTTTCCTTGCACATTTGAAAATATTTTGAAGTACAGGGGTTTTAAACCTTTTCCATCTGCAGTAAGCATCATTACGTTTTTTAATTAAAAGTTTGATATCGTTGTTGAACCAGGGATGCTTATCAGCTTTTATAGATTTAGTCTTCAAAGGAACACACAGGTCGAAAACGTTATTTATGTTATTTTGAATAAAATTTAATTGATCATCGACACTAACTAAAGAGTATATAATGTTCCATTCAACGAAGCTATCTTAATATGTTGGTTTTTAGATTAATTTTGGTCCAAACTTATTTGATTGCAATCTTATTCCTCTTATCAAATGTTATTGTAATCGGTCCACATTTCACCATATATCCCATATACAAATACTATTCCTGAAACAGCCATATTATTTTTATTATTATGTCCTGTGGTTCCTATAAGGAACAAAGGGCCACATAGTGGTTTCTGTAATCGTTGATGTTTAGGATGGGTGACTGATTGGGACTCCACATCCGATCCCAGTGTTGGGGCTGCCAACAGCCTTTGGGCAGGCTAGCCGCCATGCGGCTAAAGAAGCTACGCCATACATCCATAGCTTCCATATTAATGTTGGCATTGACATAACAATTGGCGACAATAACTTTAACGATACCTTTTATGTTGTCACAAAATTTTGTGGTGTGCGGTATCATATGGTAGAGCTTGACAGACTATAATCTCTTACTTGTTTTCTTTTTAGTAAACTGCTGTTTGAGAAAATGATTTTTTCGAGTTTTAATAATTTGGTGTTCATTTGGTGTTCATTTGGTGTTCCCCAAAACCTTTTAATACTGTTAAGAATTTCAATAAAAAAGGTTTAAAAACTTTCCCTACTTTTTAGTATTCTTTTACAAGTGTTCGTTTGGTATAAAAGAAAGAACGAGTAATTGTGTCTTTTAATGTTTACTCGTATTGTGCAATTTTCAAAAGCTAGAACATATAATATATTAAATACCTTGGCAACTTTTGCAAAATGTTGTCATCACTACTACAACAGATGAATTTTTATTTGTGTTTTTATTTTAATGTGTTATTTTAAGTGAGAATTCAAGACAAAATACTGTGGTCTTTTGTGGAATTTCGTTGAGCACATGAAGCCTTCACTAATAAATTGGAAAGTGTATGAAGTCTAGTTACTGTGATAACTTAAAGGAATCTTAAGTGTAGTCATTTATACCCACACCACAATAGTAGAAACGGTCGCTGAATGAAACCTGGGTGCAAGTGTCTCCAAGTCATCAGTTTTGTCGACTATTTTCGGGACATTGTGAACGAAGTGTCTACACTAAACTATGTTTGCCAATATATTTGGCTTTAATACGAAATTTTTTTTATCAATAACAACTAAGGGCCATTATTACAACTTACAAATAGTTAATTTTAGGATGCTATCTGACAGATAAATAGTTTTTGGTTATTACAAGTTAACATTAAACCAAAAAGTGACTGATAAGCTAACATCAGGTTAGTCCTCATGGTAACTTTACAAGTAAACTTTAAGAACTTGAAGATGCCATATTTTCTGCTGAAGATATGTTAACTTCAATGATAGTCTTAAATTACTTAACTTTTTCAAAAAACACAATTTAACACAAAAAACAAAACAATTTACCATTAAAACCAAAAACAAAGCACAAAAATTTACTTTTGTTTTTAATTAATAAATAAAACAAAACTAAGTCGTTGCCACTACGTATTTTAAACAACCAAAAGTAGTCGGTATATACTGCAATGTTGCCACAGTATATAAATTACATTTTTTATTTTATCGGACAGTTGTAATAATGGAAAAAACTTATTGGTCACTTTATCGTTCAAGATAGCTATTGTTCACGTTAACTATCAGCAACTTTATCATTAGGTTGTAATAATGGCCCTAAGAAGTATAATTCCTATAAAAGTTGAAGAAATAATAAAAAAAATTTTGTTATGAATTCATATTCGTACCAAAAGTGTAGACTATATTAATTAAAATGTACTACTGGTTCTTGGTTTCCAATGTCTACATATCGCTACTTTATTGCAACAGTCGTATCTCAAAAAATTAAAAATTTTAAGTAACTAAAGCAAAAGTGTTCCCTTAAACCTTTTTTATATGTAAAAAAAAAATCAGCATTGTATCTCAAACTGAACCGAAGTTATAGCAAAATATATTTTATTAAATCTGTATATAAAGGTGCATTTTGAAAACCTTAATCGCAGTTTGCCAAGTTTGATTTTTTTTGAGATATGACTATGTTCCCAAAAGAACTACATAGTCAATAGTACCAACGTCAGTAGCAGATTTCCAATGACACGCACATGTTAAATGTCTATAGCAAATAACATTGCCTGTGCTAATGTCTTAGACCCACTATTTAGTATACTGATTGCTTTAGAATCACAACATAAATCGATTTTCTTTTATTTTTTAAAATCGGTGCACACTTGAACACAGCTCATATACAAAACACTCGCCAAGAAAGCTAAAAATGCCATCACCTCCTTATAAATCTTGGTATTGATATCAAATTTAGCTACTATGTTACGGCAAAATTTTGTACTGGTATGTCAAAAATGGACCATACGTCCCATATAAACCCCCTCTTCAAAATCGCTTGAAGACGAACAAGTTGATATTTAGAAAATATTCCGTACAAAGAACTCTTTTATTAATCGTAACGTCCTAACATAATTCTATTTTGTGGTTCCATAACTGACCATGTGTTCCAAAATGGGTACACTTACGAAAATTTGTGTTTCTAAAGAGTGGTGCAGGACATCAAATGTTCGGGCTTGACCGACTTTACTTTCTTACTTTCTTGACCGACTATACTTTCTTTAAATTTTAGCCATCAAGTCTTGAACTTTTTGGAGAAAAGGGAAAAGAGAATGCCATGTCTTTTCCTCTATCTCCTCAAAACTCAAAACTTGACAGCTTAAACTTGAAGAGTGTGAACCAGCACTTAATTCTGTTTATTTTTTTTACATTCAATGCATGTTATACAAGTTTCGGAATGATTTTAAAATAAAAATGTATTACATGTTGAAAATTTTTTTTAAACATTTTGTATTGATAGTGTTGGGTAACTTTGACTCTTGTTTACAAAGTACATAACTTTCTAGGGATCTCACTTTTGAATTTTCATAATAATAATGCGCGGTGTTATTCCACCTAACCTGTCTTTCTTTAAAATTTTCTATTTCTACAGACAATATACTGAAGATTCAGTGCAAAGAGCTTAGAACATAGCAAAACTTACCTCATTTTTAAGCTCCACCTCCACTGTAAATCGAAAATTTCATTAAGGGGTTGTGCACATGCTTTTTGAGGATGCACTGGATTTTAAACTTGGCATATCATAATCGAGCATAGTCCAACAAAGTACCACGGAACCAGAAAATTTTCGTATTTTATAGCATCGAGCCCAAACCGAAAAAATAGCTTAGGCAACATCATTTTAAATTTTCGCTTTTTTTTTTAAATAAATAAATTTATTGGCAACACTTGTATCATCTCCGTCATGGCCACATAAGGTTCCGTTACGATTTTAAAGCAAAAACAATTTTAGCTTAAGCGCCAAACTTTACACAAAACTTTTATGAAATATAATAAAAGAAATCTTCTCCTGTAAAATTGTGTTTTTGTCGCTTAAGCTTTTTTTTAACGTAAGGTTTGATATCTTGGCCCTTCTGTGAATCAATTTGTAGCAGGGACCGTAACAGTTATTCCTTTTTTCATAAAAGTCAGATGAAAACAGTTATTTTTTGATTTTTATTTTTTTGAACAAAAATAACTGTTATTTATTGATTTTTATTTTTTCGAGCAAAAATAACAGTTATTTTTTTATTTTTATTTTTTCGAGCAAAAATAACAGTTATTTTTTTATTTTTAATTTTTTGAACATAAATAACAGTTAATTTTTGATTTTTATTTTTTTGTGCAAAAATAAAAGTTATTCTTTAAAGAAATGTACGTGTAATAATAATTTAGTTGACTTTAAATGTTTATATTTTAATGTGCATAAGAAGTCCAAATGATGATTACACATTAAAATAAACATTTAAATTATTATTACACGTACATTTCTTTAAAGAATAACTTTTATTTTTGTTCAAAAAATTAAAAACCAAAAAATAACTGTTATTTTTGCTCGAAAAAATAACAATCAAAAAATAACTGTTATTTTTGTTCAAAAAAATAAAAATCAAAAAAAAAAACTTAATTTTTATCGAAAAAATACAAAATCAAAATTTTTAAAATTAATATATTTTATGATAGACAAGTTCACAAGGATCAATATCGTATACTTGAATCAGTTTTTCCACATTTACTTCTATATGCTTTTTTGTTTTAAAATTCGAATATAACTGTTATTTTCGGTCCCTGCTTTGTAGCGATGTAGAGAAGTTAATATAATTGATGGTGGGATTAGAGGATAGTTTTTACTCTAGACTAAGCAACCTAGTCTCTTATACTGCCACAATCCAATAAACCTAGATACGAAACGTTTGTTAGAGACATCCTTGACTGCAAGATAAAGGCGTTAGTACATACATTTCCACCAGGCGTCAAATGAACACCTTACGGCAGTTTTGGAGCACATTGTTTAATGGGTTATTTAATTTTTGTTTAACCTTACCACCTTTTTCATTCTTCACCCCACTGTGTGCCTTTAATAATTTTTTTTTCTTTTACCAAAATTATAACTTCTTTAATAGTTCATAATAATTTTTGCGTTTTTTTTAACCGTTCAGATCATTTATTTTTAGCTGGTTTTTGATTTATTTTTATAGATTTTGTAGGTTAAAACTTTTGTTCGGCAGAATTTTGAGTTGCAATTTTATGCTGGTGTTTATTGAGGTTTGTGTTTTTTTTTTCGTTTCGAAACATAAAAATCTGTTTTTGATGCCTTAAGTCATTAATTATGGCTGAGTATAAAACTTAATACTCGTACACTTTTTTTGCTTGTTTCATAAAAGCTGACAATTAAACTGTTACTTTGTAAAGGGAAACTTTCATTTTTTTCTTAGATTTTTTTTTTTTATGAAAAAAGAATATCAGTTTTATTTTGGGTTATTTTGTGGCAAACAAATAAAGAAATTTCAATTTGAGCTTTTTGTTTGTTTAATTAAGTATGACATTTAAATTGCTTTAGGGATATTAAGATAAGTATTTATTAAGAGCTTTAGGCTGGGATTTCTTTAAATTTTGCAAAAGTATATAAAATCTATTAAATTACACTTAACGATTTTTATGCGTTGTTGTAATGCAGGGATGTAAATTAAAGTAAGTGTAAAGAAATATTCAATCCTATGTTAATTGGAAATTTAAAGGCCGAATAAAGATAATAACGTTTGTAAAGAAATATTTATATATTCGCTATCTACCCTTTATTTTTCCAGTAGCAGGATTTTAATGAGGGAATAAAAATAAGAGATAATAACTTTTCCTTCTCTTCTGCACTTAAAATAAAATATCCCTACATCGTTTTTCTGATGATGATATTTTTTTTTAATAAATACATTTAAATGGAAGCTTAGCAATTTATGTTAATTCTCCATAATCTCGATTCTCAGAGAGATTTATGTTTTTTAAAACTTTTCAATTAAGAATTTTTTCTATTACCTCTAGGTGGAAAAGATCTATGACAGGTACTTTGCATTATGTTACTAAGATGTTTTCAAATTTCTTATCAAACTTTGATTTTTTGTGTATATTTCTGACGTATACTTTTGTGATGCTTACCTTTGATTTTTAATCAGGGCAAGTGACAAACTGTTTTTTTCTTATTTTTCAACAATTCAAAAAAAAAAAAAAAATTAGTTTCAAAATGTATTTCAAAATTTAAAATACAGTAAGTACTCTATCAGTTTTTCTTTAAAAAATATATGTATATCGAGGGTTTATATTCAAATAATGCTATCTGCAAAATCACAATTTCACCGGAGAGCGAAAAAACTGATTTTTTCGATAAGTCTAAGAGTAATAACTAAACTTTACTTTACAATGCTACTTAAAAACAATGTCTAAATCATACATTTGTTAATGTTTTTTTTTAATTCCAGATATTCGCACTTATGTGTCTGCACTGATAGAAAAATGCATCTTCATATTGATGTTGCCCTAACATCAGAATTGTGACATCAATGTTACTACAAATGGCATCAACGATGCAAAAACTATCATCAATCCAATGACTAACGTCTTCGTACAATTTTGTCATTCTTTACGTGTCAACTATTTTATGACTATAGTGATATCACATTTTGTATATTATTAACATTATTTTCATGATTACAATGTATTATAAGAAGCAAAAATTCCTATATTCTATTTTTTTAAATTATTTAGTTAAACACATCAAATTTGTTACGTAGAATGATTACGAAAACTATATGGGGCATGGTGCTGGTGTCTTATAATTTAACAAATTCAACAAACGTGAAACAAACATATGTAACGGGTAAGTAAATAATAATAATAATGACTTTGCCATAATGACAAACTGTCATTAAATTGATGCTAATGCGTCCTTTCTCCGATGTTACTGCGTCATCGCACTGAGGACATGTTCGTCATTTCTGTAATGCCGATGTGTCATCCCATTGATGACATAATTTCATTTTGACCCTGATGACACTTTAGCCAAGTGATGTTAAGGTTGACATCACAATGATGAAAAGTGTCATGGGGTCAAAAACGAAGACACTTGTCATAGTACTGATGTCAAAATACATCAGCGTTATGACGCCTTTTCTATCAGTGTGATAGCACTATTTACAAATTAAATTATGATCGATTTGAGTATTGAAATAAGCAGATAGCTTTTTTTTTTAACAAAAATTTAAATGAGCTGTAACGAAAACTATTTGAGACTTTAATTTAAGTAACACGAATTTTTATAAAAATAATAAGTCTTTTTTTTAACAAAAAATTAGAAATGCGTAATAACGTTAATAGAACTCGAATAAAGCTAAAATTTTAAACTAACCAATACTGAAAAGCAATAAAGAATTAAACGTTATCCGCATAATTTTTACTGAAGGAAGGAATTTTACAACATGAAATTTTATTAAAATTTATTGATTATTTTCTTGGCTTAACTGGGGCTCGAACCTGGGTTCTAGTAAATCAAATTTTGTTCTACTCTTACAAATTGTAAACAAACAAATCTTAAGCTTAAAAATTCAACTTGCAACAGTGTAATTCAAAATATTAAAGAAGTGTCCGAACAAATTTTACGTTAGAAATTTATATAATTGGTTATTGTTCAATGGGTATCAAATGACTTTCCAGTTGAAATTTTTTTTAGCATAAAGTGAGATATGTTGCTCTGAATGACAACAAAAATCCGTCAATTATCACTAACTGCGCTGCCAAAAAGCGGTAAAATAGAGCAATTCTTTGCATTCTCTTTGGTTGTCTTTCTCAAATAAACTTTTTGATCTTCTTAACCATACGTAGTATGTGTATGAAATAACAGACATAAGCTCTTACCTAACATGCTTAGAACAAATAATTTCCATATAAATATAATTTTGGCATAAATAATTTTTGGTATTATTAAATTTTGGTATTAAAAGTTCACGAAGAACATATGGCGAAGAATAGAGGGACAACGCTCCGGTCTGCTATCCACTTCTCTGACCAAGTGTTCCCTGGAAATATATATTGTAAGCAACCGCTTACAGCCAATGTGAGAAGGCTTACAGTAGTGAGTAACCTATGGCATGCTAGCATAGATGCGTCTCAGGAAGTAGGTGACAACTGATGACAACTAGTGACTGAAGCTCATCTGTATTACACCGTGTAACGGCTCACCGGCCTTGAGGTCTGTTGGCAGCCCCAACACTAGATGGATCGGAGGCTTTAGCCCAATCAGTCAATCCTCCTTTTATTAATTTTGGACCCGCCAGCATAAATATTGGTCCCAATTGCGTACAACGTTAACATGGAAAGCTAGCCAGACGGACGGACAACGGTAGATTGTTCGGAAAGTGATTTTGATTCGATCCATATGCTTAAAGGTGGGTCTCGAAGCAATAATTTAAGCTTGTAACAAACATCAGCACCCCTATTGTGGTGGCAATGATTAATACTATTAATACCATTTTTCGTAGTTCTATATTTTGTTGAAAAATTGTTCTAATTTTCTTTTATTAACATATGTTTTATTCGCTTTCGAAGATCCGAAACAGAGCCTACAAATTGGTTTTAAAAAAACTTCAAACATTCTCCGTATTATACATAAAAGAGCAGCAGTTCACATTAGTTAACCAATACACTAACCTCCGCATTTATAAACGATTTAACAAACGCTTAATTGGGAAATTTTCATAGGAAAGTTGTTTTGTAAACCTTTAAAATTAAAAATATTTTTATGAATACAGGCATAAGTCCATACACCTTTGCTGGGCTTAAAGTATTGGTAAATTGTTAATTTAAACTAATCTGAACTTTAACTTTTTTTGCATAAGACAGCCAATGTTTAAAAAATTCTGTTTTCTACATGTTGTATATAAGTTAATGTGTTGCTCTTAATAAATTTAAAAACTTAAGCTCTGCTATAATTTACATATTTTTACAGTATTTATTATTAAAAAAAACTTTCCTTTTTTTTGGCAAAATTGAAACAACACAAATTTAAAGTTTTCTATTCTGTTTTTTTATTCTTTTTATAAAAGGGAAACAACGCCAGATAAATAAGTATGCAAAAGTTTTTACTCTGAATTTTGATAGCATATGTGGAGGGGGTGGTAAGCAAACATTCACACACCTGTAAAGTTTGACTATTGAGAGCAAAAGTGTTTTTTCAAATGTGTGTATGTTTGTGTATGCTTATCTGTTTCCGTGTATGTTTGTGTTTGAAGTTAAACCTTTTGAAAAAACAACATTTAAACTATTTAGCATACTCGTATGTATGAGTAGAATGATTGCAAGTGTGTATCAGTTACAGTGTGTATTTCAGAACTTCAGATGTATTTAGGTATTTTGATACGGTAAGTGATATTGTTTTTCCTTTTATTTTTACTGCTGCTGTTGTTTTTTTTGAGTGTTTTTTTTAACATTCAAATATATTTAATTTAAATAAACTAAAGTTTTTTTTATAAATAAAAAATAAATAAAAACGAGCACAAACTCTTAAGCTTGAAAGTACAAAATGTAAATTTTTTTTTTAATATGTAAAAAAAAACAAAGTTGCAAATAAAACAAGATGCACATATTTAATGTAAAACAAAAAGGGAAAATAAAACTAACATGGAAATGTTGTTAATTCAATGTGAAGTTTTTTTTTTTGATAAAAGTTAAAAAAATTAACATTGTTTTAAATTTGTTTAGATATGTATGTTAAGTATTTGATGTGGTTTTAAGGGAAAAAGTTAATATTTGATTACCTCTTATTTTGAAGGTCTTTTTTTTGATGTTTTTAAAATTTAACTAATAGTTGAAGTCATATTAGCTAACAATTTTACTAATGTTTTCTAGAAATTAACAGGACGAACTCCGTTAACAAAATCCACTTAGAATAAGAAAGGAAAAAAATATTATTTTATCAATAAAAAATATTTAAGGGAAATTATCTTGTTGCTTGAAAATAGATATGTTATTTCGGTGGCCAGTAGTATAAATATCGATATGACTAAATTAAGCATCTGGCATATGGCCTAACCCCATGGTGTATTTTAACCACTTGGTAAAAAATAATGTGCTTACATATACAGGTAGCAATTTGAATGTAAAATCCGCTTTAGTAGCAGGAGTTATCTAACCTCCGCTGATTTGTATAATAGCAACAGCACCTAGAGAGAACCGTCACAGGGTACCTTTTCCCTCAACAATAAGAAAACTCAGCCTTCTATGTGAAGTTGACCACAGCCACCACGTTCCAAAGGGAAAGCATTCCACACGAAAGAGCATCATCCTGAAAAACAAACAAATCTCATGGGAACAGCCAAAAACTCGAGGTATGGCACTTCCATAACTCAAGCTTTTATTTGCATTTTATTTCAGAGTCTTCACTGGTCCATAGCAAGTCCCTCGATCTAAATCTCTACTAACTAACTACTAAATCTTTATCATTTCATCAATACCAATGCAAATACCCACTAACCATTTCATAAAACATATCTTTCAAAGAATGTATTTTTAGTAGGAAGACACCCCTCCATTAGTGCAAAAACTGCCGTCGACCTCAGCCAATAGTCAGTCCTGTGCCTTGCTCACCTAGGGCTCCTTACCCCCATGGCAACAGATGGATAAGAGTTCTGGTGAGCCTTCGGTCTAAAGAAATCAAGAAAACTTTGAGGACCCTATCTCTTAAATTTTTTGTCGGATCGCAGGTATGACTACACCTGATTGCTTCACGGAGGATGCAACACCAAAATGGCAAATATTATTTTTAATGTTATTTTGAGTTATTATTATTTTATAGGATAATCCCAACTGGCCTCTCCAAGGGTCCAGTACGCCAAAGCGGTTATTTTTAAACAATGCGCCCTTAATATATTTTTTGTGGCCTGGCTATGATGAGTTTAGGACATGCTCTCTACTTAGTTTAAACAGGGTACATATTAGGATAGTGAACTCTGCTATGACTGAACACCGGCCGGTTGAGACTTTTGCAAGGACCCATTTGATCTAGAATTCAATGACTACTGTGCGTTTTGCCATGCCAAGGAGGAAGACGAAGCTGTGTTTTTTTTCTGAATCAATGTCCGGGAATTAAGGACATTGGGGAGAGATACTTGTATGTTTGGATGATCTATCTAAGTTAGATCTAAAATGGCTTCTTCTTTTCATAAAGAAGTCTTTTTATAAAGAAGAGCAGTTGATTGAATGCTGCAGTGACGACTTTTAAGTAGCTGTACTTGGTTTTTAGTATCTATTATAAAGGGACTATTAAAGGAAACAAGTGAGCTGTCTTCTTGATGGCTGTCCAAGAAACCTAACCTTACCTTGTGTATAAACTACGCTAGGGACGATTTCTGTTTCAATTGATCAACTCCTGTTGCTTTTATTATTGGAATATGTAAATAATGTTTAATAAAAAAATTAGAAAAAATGAAATATTCGGCTAGGGCGAATCTTTGATACTCTCTACCGAGATATATTAAAAATAAATCAATATTTAGAAAAGCTGACAACAAAGTATTATAATGCCATACGAATTAAAGTTTATTCCAAAAGCACGCTTTATATGAAATCTGAATAGGTTAAATTATTTGAGCCTACACTCAGGGGACGCCCCCTACTAATGCAGTGCATTGTGTTGGTATTAAGAAAGGGAGAGAGGGACTAGTGTTTGTGGTAATTTAATTTGGATTTTTCCGAATTGTAGCCGACTGGGAAGGCTGGGAGTCGATTCCACATACGGCTAGTTCAATCGAGAAACGAATTTTCTCTGTAATGCATTGCGCGATAAATTATACAGTCAGTGATCTGCTGGAATGGAAAGTACTACGAATATGCACCCGCGTTTAAGGGATGAGGTCGGCTATCTCAGTTGAACCCTTTTCGTGGTAATATCGATAGAATAAATGAAAGAAAACACAAATTCCGACGATGCTCCAATGAGTCAATAGAGCTGGATACCCTACTGTCATTGATGACCTTAAACGCACACCCTTGCATACGGTCCAGAAGCTTCAAGATAGACACACAATTCGGTGGTGTTGTTTCTAGTCTAGTTTCTAGCTAACTATTGAAGACCTAAGTTTACTGCAATAGCATTAATCGTTATGTTTTAAGGCGTACTAAAGTGGTTCTTGAGAGTTGGCTTTTGTATTGGGGCGTATTTTAGATAATGGAACGACCTTTATGATTCGTGCAAAATTTAATAACAACCGCTGCATTTTGCGACTAATTTAGGTTAGTTTGTATCACAAGATCTTAAATTTTTCAGGTTGCTTATAGCGTTTTCCTACTGAACCGATTATGATTTATTTCAATCCCAAAACTGCTTTAAGGGGAACTTGAAACAATTTGACAACAAAATTGTTCGTTTCTGTTGAGTCGTTTGAAAGTAAACGTGTTTTCAATAGACGGACAGACAAACGAACATGGCTAAAACGACTTTGAGTTACTAAAGCACCCAGTTACAACTTTATGAGCTCTTATATGAATATTAAAAAAGTTTCACATGGAATGACAAATTTAGTATACCCTCATTTACTGCTAGTGGTTAAGGGTATGGAAATATAAATATTTATATAAATTACTTAAATATTTTAATTTTAAGATTATATTAAAGATAATTAGTATTGTGGTTATTTTGTTGAACTATTTTATGGTTTTTAATCCAAATTTTTAATAATTTTAATTAGGCTTAAGTTCATTAAATTTAATTTTCATTAAATTATTTTTATGAAGAAAGGAATTTTACAGCATGAAAATTAATTAAAATTGTTATTGATAATCTTTCACTTTTGACTTAAGCCTAATTAAAATTATTAAAAATTTGGATTATATTAAAGTTTTTTTTGATAACAATAAAATAAAATACTTTTAAAATTCCAGCTTTTATTTAAAGTGCTATTTAGGTTCGTAAAATATTCCAAAACACCTCCGCATAATTTTAGCTCTAAGCAACGCTCAGTAACGGTTCCTTTTTAACAATTTTATTATATATTTTATTTGGCTATCAACTGCTGCTACTCAAGCCCAAATACTATAAATTTGCTTAAATTATTATGCATGTGCTTCCGTGCTCCAACAAAAGTAAGCAAGCACCACGACCACTTATTTCACTGGTCAACAACCCAGTGTATGTGCATCCGCTTAAACTTTGCTACGATACCAAATTGTTTTGAGAAATCACTTTTTGTACATTCACATGAAAATGCTTGAGTTTTTCGTGTAAAAAAATGTGCTGTTATTGTTTTTTTGTTTGTTTTTTTTTTTTTTTAGCTCCTGACCAACAAGAATTTAGTAATAAAATATGCGAAGTTCTCTACGGGAATACAAACCAGAGATCACTTGACTATAAACGAGATTAAAAATTCAATTACAACAGTTGGAACCGAATTGTACATGAATTTTTTTTTGTATTTTGTTTTTGTTTTTTTTTTTTTTATTTTAATTTTTGTATTTTTGAGTTTTTTTTTTTTTTTTTTTAAGGAAAACAGCAAGAACAACGAAATTGGAATGGAGTGAATCACAAAAGAGGAAGGAATAAAAAATATTGTCATATATGAAGGACATGTTTTGTAGATAGAGGTATACTAAATTAAAGTATTTGTTAAGGGAAAAAGTGAATAGGGGAAACAGTTTGATAAGAAACGGAAGTTGTCGCAAGAATTGTGATTCTATTAGTCATTGGGTTGCTAGGACGAATTCTAATCGAAATATAATAAATTTTTTGTCTAATGTAAAATTTTCATATATTTTCCCAAAATTGCAAAGAAAGCTTAAAATATTTTGATTTGAATCCTGTTGACTTTTGTATTCAAAAAATATATACTACATAGCGGTAAAAAGAATCAGTAAAGAGGCCTTATTAAGCAGATAAAAGCCCTTCTCGCCGCATTCAATACTTATTTATTTTGTAAACAGTTTGTCATTGGGAGCAAGCCCTTTCACACTTCCTTTAATAAGAACTTTGTTCCCTTTCCAAAGAAGGGGGTAAGGAAGGTCACTAAAAATAAAAAGTAAATGAAACTGAACAACTTTCTTTCTCCCTTCTTAAAGAAGGGAGTAAAGAATGCGCACTGAATATTTTGGAAAAAATGTATATTTTCTAGAAGGCATTCTTCTGAATCAAATCTTTTAGGAAAAAGTATAGAGGTCCTTTCAAGATTTACCGCAGGGTATGTATGTGCAAATTTGAGATACCAGAATTAACTAAGAAATCGGAAACAATAAAAGTTTTTAGAGCAAAAAAAAAAAAAAAAAAAAAAAACGTGAGTGGCTATCCTCTAGATCCAACCCTACAGTTCTCTTTGAACTGGGTGATGTGCAAAGTGTTTACTAGCCGCCCCCATGTGTTAGCGCCACTAATACAAACATGTAATTATTATGAATTATCCTCTTGCTTAGGAGCTATAGCGTAATTTTAGCTGCGGTTCTTTTTATACGGCCGGTGGATTCAGCGTCATCTGTATCCATGGGTGGTATAAATATTGAAAAATCAGACACTCTTGATGTTTCTTGGAACCAACATGTTTTTCAAGTTTCGAAAGAAGCATTAAAGTCTCTTGGTTTATTAAAACGGTGCAAGAACCATATCTAGGCAGATGCTTCAAGGTCTATCCTGAAGCTTTTGGATCAGGTGCAAAGGAGTGCGTTAAAGCTCAGCAATGAAAGTAGGGCATCTAGCTCTATTGACGCATTGAAGCATCTTCGGAATGTGGGTTGTGCGTCATTGTTCTTTCGATATTGCCACCGTAAGTGTTCAGCTGAGATGGGCGAATTCATCCATGAAATGCGAGTTCATGCCCGTAGTACTCGCCTTTCTACTAGTCGTATGTGGAATCGACTCCTGGCAGAAGTCTTCCCAGTCGGCTACAATTTGGATTAATTTAAATTAAATCTAC
Organism: Pollenia griseotomentosa; assembly: GCA_963931875.1. NCBI lineage: Eukaryota > Metazoa > Arthropoda > Insecta > Diptera > Polleniidae > Pollenia > Pollenia griseotomentosa. The sequence goes on from OZ007560.1 coordinate 211,353,101, forward strand.
ACTAACACCAATTCTTCTTTCCTACTTCTCCTAAAGTATTTTCCTAACACCAGCACAATGCATTGCATTAGTGAGGGCATCTCCTGAGTGTTGGCTCAAAGTAAAAAAAGGCTGGGAATATACACATGTCTTCCTCGACACTATCTACGAAAGTAGAACATATCCATAGTTTTAAGAGAATATTTCGATGGTTTTTGGTAAATTATTGAAACAATTTTACCAATCTTTAATTAAAAAAAATACCATTTAAAATTTCTGAACAGGTTTTTAAAATTCCTAAAATATACAAGGAGACTTTGATAAAAACCTTACAAACATATCAAGGCGAATTCATGTAAACGGAGGTGGCGATACTACAATAATTGCAACACCAAAAATATAACAATGTATTTGATTTGTTGTTTTCGTTCGTTGGTCGAGATTTCAAAAACACAAACAACTTTTGACATTCCTCTCTCTCTTAGTAAGAAAAAACAGTAGCACAGCTGTGATTTCAACGCCACCTGAAAAATCAATTCGCCTTGAAACATATGAGGTAGTCTGTGACGTCTATTTCAGAATTTTCTGTTTCAAAACAGAACGAAATAACTTTTTTTAACCACCTTATTCCCAGCCACTGACTCATATACATAAATATTTTAGCACAAATACATACTATTAAATATAAAAATAATGCAAAAAAGTAACTAAAAGTAGTTAAAAAAGTTAATAAAAAAAAAAAAAATAGCAAGAACTACCGAAAAGCAGGAACTAAAAGTTTAAGGTAAAAACACATACAAAACTTTCTCAAAAACAGTGCACAAAAAAGGTATGAAAACAGCAGAGGGACAAAGAGTAGATTTAAAACAACATAAAACAGCAGTATCAAAAACACCAACTAAAGCAATAAAAACAAGGACAAAATCATGCTAAGAAGCATTCAACGATATACTGGACACTTACTGGACGCAATAAAAACTGCAAAGAGACAACAACATTGGCAAACGTCACAGTCAAGCAAAAGGCTGCCAGGATTTCAGGCAGGCAGGCAGGCAGACTGCAAGTAAAAGTAAATGAAACTAAACTTAAAAAAAAAACAAGCCGACCGACCATTCAGTTAGCCAGCATTTAAAACCTACAAACACACAAAAACATTTACATTTATAAATGTATGTGTTTGTGCACATCATGTACATACACACAACTTACACTAACGGAAGCTGATAACAATTTATGTTTCATGCAACGGATACAATTTACAGCCACCCTCCGGGCAAAAGCCGTTGACGCAATGCTAACAACACCTGCAATGCGGGCCAGCTAAAGGATGTAAATGAGTATGATATTTTTATTCGTACTCGTACTCAAATGCTAAGTACTCGAGTACTTGAACCAAAAATTAAAGAGCTTAAAGAAGAAAAAAAAATAAAACAAAAAAAAAAAAAACTTTTCTACACTCAAAAATTTTAAAATTGTTAATAAGTGGGGCATTTTCATATTGACGTGGTGAAGAAGTTTTAAGTGGATTTGTTCTTAAGCTATTTTTAGGATTGCCTAGATGACAAACTGATCAAACTGCGTGTAGAGCATTTGCGAAATAATTTTATTCCCTAATCAATTTGTCTTATGTATACCCCACTTAAATAAAAGGGTTATATTGTAATTTTTTGTGGTGTTTAGAAATATCTGTCAGGTATTCTGTCATGTTAGCAGTTTTTTTTATTAAGGTGTTTAATTTAAAGCAATATTGATAAAAAGAAATGACTAAACGAATGTAAGTCTGTGGCCTCATGGAAAAACTAGGTAGCTCCACTTTTTGCGAAAATTGATATGACACTAAAAATAGAAAGTGTGCTTCATTTACTATCACTCTGTCAGATCGAAAGGGAAAGCGGGATTTATTTTTTACTTTTGTGGGATCCCGGGAATTCCCGCTCTCTACAAATCGATGCAAAATATTACTTAATTTAATTTATTTGAGAAAATAATATTTCCTGAGATCAATTAAATAAGTTTATAAATGCATTAAATTTTTTTATTTCTGTGGCAAAAAGTGCTTAATAACACCTTAAGATCTTCTTGTTCAAAAGTACACATAAGCCAAATTTCAATTATTTTGTTAGATTTTTGAGGAAGTTATAGCAAACTAAGTTTTTGGTTATCTTTTTCAATGTGCAATAACATTTGGAATAATAAATCCTGCCGATCCGTGACATTAGGATTGTTTATGAATAAAAACTTAAAAAACTATAACCGCAGGGAACTGATGATTATATTAATTTCGGATAAAATTTCAAAAGCCCCTTTTAAAGTTTTAAATTGTTCTCCTATAAAACTTAACAAATAGACTTAAGCACTTATTTCCACAGAATTAATTCAAAGCCAACAAACATCATTTATATAAAACCAAAAATAGGATTTTAGTTCAGAATAAGCATTTACAGAATCGTTTGAAAACCTATTTCTAATTATTATTAAAAACGATTTCAATGAGCAAACACGTTTCCTTATCAGTAATGAATTGACATCTCTTTGGCGTTTGGCAAGACTGTCTTAAGTCAGAAACTGTAGTTTTTCATTATTGTGAATGGAAAATTATTTATTTGATGTATTTCATAGACTTTTTTCCAAAGAGCAGATAATAACGATTAGAAGGAGTTGTTCTAGACTAAAGTGATTTAAACCAAACAAAAGAAAATATAATTGAATTAAAGCCAATCAAAAACGAAAAATTCACTTTTTACTTAAAACCTTTTTGCTTATTGGCGAAGATCTATTTCATGACACAACTTATTATATCAGCAGTGAATTAACCATTTTTTTCCCGAAAAATGTGCGGGATCCCGGTATTTTTGTCCCGGGAAATCACGTATGAAAAAAGCAAATGTATATGTATAAGAATAAAAGGAAAAACTATTCTTATTGGAAAAACGGGGTAACTCCAATTTTTCGTAGCAAAACGGGTAAATTAACGTGCTGCGGCAAATAATTAATGGTTTTTCCACAAATGATTAATAAAGTTGCCTTGATTTCGTAAAATACAAAAAATAATTGAAAAGAAAAAGTTTTTTTTAAAAAACTGGAGTTTTCGAAAAAAACAAGGTAGCTGACATTGATTTTCGCTTTTATTGTCTAAAAATGAGTTCAATGGAACCAGAAATCTTTAACGTTATATAAAATTATGTTTTGTTTAATGCGTAAATTAATATTAAAAAATAAGTAAAATATGTTTAAAACTTTAATTTTGTTTTTCTCGTGTTTTCAAAGAATGGAGGATATTTTATTTATTTGCTTAAGTTGGTCTTTTACTTCGAAAAGTTGTCATAACATGAACAAACTTTTTTTTCTTACCCTAATTGAATTATCCTTCTGTAATAAAGCTTTTGACCGAGATGAGTCGCACACCTACATAGTTCAAAAATAACAAAACTCAAAATTAAAATTTTTCGGGTTTATATGCTTTACCTATGCACAAAATTAAATATCAGTGTATTTTGTTGTTGTTAGCTGTTGCTTTTTAGCAGTTTTTTTAACAGTTAAGACTTTCTTTATGTTTCAACTGATATAAAGTTGCATTTCATAAAAGTGACTTATTTTTAGTTGTGTTAGAAAATATAATGGCAGTAGATCCCTACGGCTAAGTGCTAAATAGTCTTAATTGAAATTGTGACACTTTTGATAAAATAAATCTTTGTTGTCAATGTTTGTTGTCATTGGCTGAGGTAGTTCAGTTGTGTCCAGGGTCGACTTACGGAATCCATGTTACCCTTTCGGGGTAACAAATATATTTTAACTTTATCGACTACTTCGTGATTAAATTAAAATACTTTGTTGAACTCATTTAAAATTCATAGCAGCACAGCAAACAGGCAGGAATGTGGCGGGAATGTGGCGGATTCTCCTCGGCTGGTGTATTCGGGTCGGAGTCGGGTGGGAAGTCTGGATCGGGTCGTTACAATACTTCAATTTGTTTTTATGATGAGGTATCTACATATTACAATTTATCCTTATTATACTTAGCTTACTACTAATTTAACTTGGAGAGGACTGACGACCGAAGTCACAGTGCAAAACTGTTGACCGAAGTCATAGTACAAAAACTGTTGACCGAAGTCGCAGTACTAAAACTGTTGACCGAAGTCACAGTAGAAAAACTGTTGACCGAAGTCACAGTACAAAAACGGTTGACCGAAGTCACAGTAACGAAACTGCCAACCGAAGTCGCAGTCCAAGACAACACCTAAATAAAAAGAAGTGTCGGCGACCGTCGTGCAAAAAGCTAGGATTAAGTCGACTTTAAGGCCCAACCATAATGTGCTTAAGTTGGCTTAAGCAAATATACGAGTACATGTAAATCATATTAGGCAAACCATATTAAACTTAAAAAAACTTTTTGTTAAATTTTATGAAACTGTCATTTGCTTAAGCAAAGTGCGAAGCTGATAGCACATTCCGTACGGAATCAAATGTTTGTTGATTTTATTTTTGTTTTTTTAAATACATTTGAGAGACTTTTTGTTAATTTTTTACAGTAGGTTAAGCAAGGCTAAGCATATTATAGTTGGGCTTTTAGTAAATATAGTATTTTAGCTCAGAAGTACATTTTTCTGAGCTAAAATACTATTTCAGATGTCTTCAGTAGAATTGTATAGCGATTCTTTTCTTAGAATATATTAACCCTCTCATTTTTTAACTTCCACACAAAAATATACTAAAACGGCACTTTAGAGGGTTAAAATGTTCCACGAATATTTTCTGCGTCAAATTTCACAAGGGACCAAAAAATTGTGCAATGTATGTAAAACGGGGTTTTGAAAAATTCAAAAATTTCAAGGTCCGAAATTTCGAAAATCCGTCTTATATATATTGCATATATTTGGGAACCCGAGCTAACTTTTCAAAACCCTTTGGCAGATTTGCTCTACTAGTAATCTACTTTCATTTCGCTTTGCAAGTGTTGAGGCTGGCGGCGATGACGCGAATTTTGTTGCACTGTGTTATAAGCGGTCAAAGAAGAGAGCATACTTGCATTGACATAAAAAAATAGCTGAAATATTTTTTATCTTTCTTTATTATTATTATTTTGCCACTGCACTTTCAATTATCTGTTTTGGCACTTAGACTTCGTAAATCTGTTTCGGGATTGCGATTTCCGTCGTTTTGTTCTGTGCCGTGGTAAGATTTGGAATTGACGCTTAGGTAGTCAGCTTTGCCATTGCAACTACATTTGCTTGATCTATCAAATCAGTTTCGGTCGCCTTATTTGTTAATGTGGTTTCGACAAAAACAATTTCATTACTTTAAAACGCCAAAAAGTCTTTAATGCCAAAATGTGATGATTGATCCACAATTTACCATGGGTCCAAAACAAATTACCCTCCTAAAAAATCATTTTAGGACGTCTTAAACAGTCACGAATCATGATATTTTATTCAAATTAGTTTTTTCATTAGGGTGGTATACTAATGTAGTAGAAACAGAGATATCTTGGATTAAAAGAAGATACTTAAGATCAATTACTTTATAAAGCAAGATATTGGTATTCTCTTTCATGTAACACAATTAAAGATCCGACTGTAAATGCGAAAGATAAAAAAAAATATTTCAAAAGGCGACCTCTACGTTTGGCAAAAATTTTGGTGTTGGTATAAAAACTAGAAGTGGTGATCAAAAAAATTAGCGAGCTCCAGCAAAACAAATTTGCTGCCCAATAACATCTGCATATTTCTTCTGTAGCACAGCATTAAAGACCATTGATCGAAATAAATTCCCTAAAATATCTCCTCAAAAACGAAACTCACCTTATGCTACAAGTACTTTTTCAAAAAAGGATTTACTAATGTTTTACAAACACACATGTACATCTTGTTCTTGTTGATGTTATTGTTGGTGCTGTTACATTTCGTACAAAGAAAAAAAAAGGTTTGTTTGTATGCAGATATAGAAAAAATTCTTGTTGTAGTTGTTTTTAAAATTTTCCCATTACAACCACCCAGCATTAGATTCAGAAAAAAATGTCACATGTTTTTTTTTTTTTTAATGTTTTTTTCCAAATACACAGAACATTTTTTCCTTAAAAGTTTTACTGATTTGTTCCTGTTAAAGAAAAAAAAAAAAAAACATCAAACTAGCATGTATTTTGTGTTTAAAAATGTACAAAGATACGAAATTTGCCTTTAAAAATACTAGGTACTCAAAAAGAAAGAAAGAAAAAAGAATACAAAAAGTGAAAAAAGGAATTTTCGGACAACAAGCTCATGATTTACAACTAGAATTTGAGTTGGGGAATAAGATCTTTTTATGCGATTTTCAATAACAAAATTAAAAGTATGTGTGTGAGTGTTTGTAAAATTTTGGGAGATTTAAACAAACCATTTTCAAGGAATTTTTGCACTTTATTCTTTTTCTGAAGATTGATTTAAAGGTTTTCTTACGGTATTTGTTTAACTTTTCATTTGGTTGTTTGGACAGTATGCAGGGTAATTATTAAAACTGCTGAATAACTTTACAGATTTAAACTAAATTAAAAAAAAAAAAAAAGAATTTTGTTTTACTCAGCTTTATTAAAACTTTGATCCCCTTCATCAAGATAAAGGATCTGTAATAATTTGTGATCAAATCTTTATACAATCTGGCATAACAATTTGTTGTCATGTAAATTCAATGTGGATCAACTCTCAGGCAAGTGTGGGTGCTCGTGGAACCAAACTGCAGACGGCCTGGCCAAACATGGCTGTCTCTAGGATGACATGTTCGTCGACGGTCTAATAGGCATTTCAGTGGCTCGCTGAAAGACTCTCATTAGACATGAGTCGTACAGAAGGGCTTATAAGAGATGGCAGGGTGAGCATACCTGCTTAATGGCCAGCACTCTTTGGCCTGGCTACGACGCGGTGAGAACGCTCGTGATACTTGGTTTCGGTAGGGACCAGATAAGGACAGTGATATCAGTCATGACGGTTCGCGGGGTTATAGGGACTCATGCGGGGAGAATGAGTCTTGATTATAATGACTACACGCAGAGAAAAAACATGGTTAATTACGGTCACCTCCAACAAAACTATTTTTAAAGAAAAATTTAAACATATTATGGTTAATATAACTATATTATAGTCACCTACAACCATATTATGGCTAAAATAGAACTCCATCAAGAAGCTACAACCATATTATTGTTGCCACTAAGCATGTTATGGTTAAATATGACAATAATTTGGTTTAAAATTAACAATAGTATTTTCCTCTTTTTCAAGAGCAACATGATATGGTTGAAAACCAACCATGCTATTATAAGTGTTAAACATGTTTTAGTTATTTTTGACCATAACATTTTCGAAGGCAACCATAATGTGGTTGTGGATTCTAGATGGAGGACTAATTCAACCATAATATGGTTGTAGGTGACAATTATATTGTTAAATGCATCATAATATGTTTAAAATTTTCTTTAAAAATAGTTATGTTGGAGTTGACCATATTTAAACATGTTTTTTCTCTGGGTGTACTGTGGAAGTTGTCATGATGAGGATGAGGAGGAGACGGTGTTTTATTTTTTCTGCCAATACCTCGGTCTCAGGGATATTAGGTTTAGGCATTTTGGCTGACTCTTGTCCCTGGATAACGGTATCACAAGGGCACCGCTATAACGAGCTAAAGAAGCCGTCCTCGTGTCGGCTGCCCATTGAACCCGACCTAACCTTACTGTCAGGCAATATTTAAGCGTTTCCGAGAGGGAAAACGTTTAAAGTCTTATAAAGCTAAAATTGACACAGTTTTGTTACAAAGTGATTTTGGTAAGGGTCTTTATTTGAGATCTGTAAAAAATTATGAACTGCCTATCATGAAAGTTGGTAGTTGAATCTTCGTTTTGTTTCGCGTAAATACGTAAAATCACTTTGAAAAATTTAACTAAGCCACTATTGCCATGTTATCCTACACTCGTTTTTAAACCCATCTCTGTCAAAATCTGCCTTGGCACAAAGCTGTGGTGTAATCACGCCATTCAAACTACACAAAACCAACTTTAGCCAGAAATTTTAAAATCTTAAAGTTAGAATAATTAGATTATTTTTTTTGTCGAAACGGAGTCTAATAGCTCAACTTCTTTGTAGTGTGCTAGGTTATAAAAGGAATTTATTTGAGAGAATTTTTTAAATTTTACTTAAAAGAAGTTAATTTAATTCAAATTGTTCAAGATGGCAGCCTCATAAGCAGCTGAAGCATTACCCATCCTCGCTGCAATACACTACGAGACAAAAAATAGTTGCAAGTTTGTAATCTACTCCGACAGTCTCTCAATAATTTTGATGTCAAAAATTTAATGTGCGAATCACCGATAAACGAGCAAATAACAAATAGCTGCAACCAGAATTTAAAAACATCAGAGTTATGTTGGTACCAGTGACCATGACTATGAAAACTCGTGGAATTTTCATACCATCGATACCCTTTTCACGTCTACAAACGCACAAAAATGATCCGAATACTAGTACATTTACATCAACCTAATGGGAAACTACTTAATTAAAGCGCCCTATACTCGACTAATGAAAATTTTTCCATCAACATCTTTCTAAAAGAACTCAAGCACTCCACCTTTAGCACACACTTCAATATAGCCCATATTTTTGACGAGTACCCCAACTACAATTAATCCAGAACACGCATTTTCGGAACGAATACACCAACTTATTTTCTTAGACACATGTGTGATAAATTTATTGGACTCATTTACAAAATTTTAACTACAATAGGCTTACATAACCTTAACTAAAAGTCGAAAGCCTTAGATGCTAGTAACTTTTTCCTCTTTATTAGCTTTTATAATTTAATTATAACTACACTGCGGAACAGCCATTTTGCGGTCTGGAATTTGATTGGAAATATTTACTAATTTGGGGTCGCTGATTTCAAATCTAATCTCCATTTTTCTCTATCAGCTCTACTTTTCGAGATATAGCGTTATGTTCAAAATTGAGGAACTTTCACTACATATATTGGAATAACTTGAAAACGGTTGACCATATTTGGTTTAAAAAAATCCGAAACTCGGCAACAGATTATCTTTACGCCGCACTTACCGGACTGTTCGTATGCGGAATAAACTTTCTGCTGAAGTCTTCGTCTGATTTTCAACATGAATAAATTCAAGTCGAATATTCCCAAGCACTTTTTCCTCTTTCCTCTTTTTTATAACCTATTTTTCTAGTTCCAACACAACCCAATGCATTAGTAGGGGTTATCCCTTCTTTTCCGGAAGAAAGTTTGTATGGGAAATATGTGAAATCATGGACCGTTGCTCAACTTTTTCAAAAGACTTGGTTCTTTTAACAGTTAAAACACAGATAGCAATTTTTGTCAAATTATCACCAAAATTGCGTCCTTTATTTTGCGCACAAGATTAACATGGACAGACAACCAGACTTCCAGCAAGCCGGATGGACGGACGGACATCGTCAGATAGATTAAAAAAATAATTTGAAGTCGATACTTACTATATTAAAAGGTGGGTCAAGGACAAATATTTTTGTGTTTAACAAACATCAGCACAAACGCATAATACCCACTCCCTCCTTCGATAATGAACAGATACTTAATATTTAATTAAAAAAAAATATCAATCATACGCATCGTAAACACTTGTCCTATAAAATTTTTCATTTTATATATTTTCAACTTGTTAAAAAAGGACAAAAAAAAAAAACAATAACACAAAACTAAGAAAAATATTATTAAAAATTATATTCTATAATTCCATTACACTTTTCAAACAAATAAAAACCAAAGAAAAAACCTTAAACTCTTAAGCACTACAATAAAATGATGAGGACATTAGTGACAGCCGTTGCTAGAAATTCAACTTGAGATAATTTCGTTTTTATTCGCATAAGACTGATGAAGAGGATTTTGTGTAAGTATTTCGAAAATCAACAAACCAGCAAAATAGAAATCAAAATAAGTTGAAGGGGAAAATAGTATTAAAAAAAATTGCAAAAAAGATACGAAGAACGAAATACATAGATAAACCGAAACCAAAACTGGAAACATTTAGCTAACAACGTTGATATCTGTTGGATAATGGCTATTTACAATGACAACATCTATAAATGGATGGACACGGATGTTGGAGTATGAATGCTTATAGTTTTGTACAAACAGAACAACGTATGAATCCTTGAAAAAATACAAAAACAAACAAATGAATATACATACATTTACACATTCATACATACTTAAGGCACTATGCTTATATTAAACAGACATTCGTACATATAAAAATATGTGTTTGTCTTATAACCATGTTATTGTTACCAAATAGCTTAAACGTTATTTTTTTTATTGCTTACATTATTGTTGTTGCTTTAATATTTGTTTATTAGGGTTCTCAAATTGCGCTCCTTAACTACGTTTCTAAATCTTAAGTAAAATACAATTTCAAAGAATCCCAGAAAAAATAGAAACTGATAAAAATTTATTAAAAGCACCATTTGAGTATTGGCGATTAAAAGTTAAAAAGGAAAACGTTTGTGAAGAAGAATATTAAAAATTTGGGTTTTGACTAACGTTTAAAAAACTGCAGTCAAAGTAGAAAAACTGCCATTTCTTCCACTTCTTCATTTGTCATTGGCCAAAAAAAAAAGAAACTGTTGCTTCTAATTCTGATTCATTAAATATAAACAGTAGCTGTCAAACCAACTCAAAAAGCGAAAAGATGTTCACAAATTTTCGTTTTTTGTTCGACAGTTTTTGGTTTCGACTGCAGTTTTTTAAACCGTGGCTTTGAGTCAATGAAGATCATTGCCATTGGAAACATGGCTTTTTTAACATTTAATGTAAAGCCCATTTAAACTTGAAATTGTAAAACAAAACTCGAAAAGCTTATCTTTATTTAAAAAAAAATTTTATTAGGGCTATACATAAATACATGGCTTTAACATTTTAAAATAATTTCCGGCATATGTCCGTCCAATTTTTGGCCACATTTTCGAGCATTGCTGGCCGCATGTCATGATTGACACAAACAAGACGTCAATTGTTGCTGGCTTATCAGCATTAACCAAATATTTAAAAAAATAATCGAGAGATGTCAAATTGCACAACCTTCAAGGCCAATGTGGAAACAGTTTTACATGGACACCTGCCATTTGGCCTAATCTCATGGTTTTTTTTAAGTCACAGGCAATGCGCTTACCATTCGTTCCCATGTGTACATGGATACTCAACACACAAGTAGCAATTTTGAGGTTATAATCCGAAAAAAATTATACACTAGCCCCCTTGTAAATGAAACGGAGCTCTCTAACCTCCACTGCTATTTGAAATCCAGCAGCTTGTGTTGAATAGCAGATGCACCTAGAAATACATTTCCTCGGGGCGAACTTTGCCCTTTAGTAGGATTTTCAGAACTTTTCCTCCCCGCAGTGTTGGGTATAAACCACAGCCATCACATGATCCCCAAAAGTGTATTTTCGTCAAAAATGCCGCCTTTTGTTAAACACTTTGGTGAGTACCTCGTAGGGTAGTCAACTAATCGGCCATTTGTATTAACCGATTATTCGAGATAAAAATTTAATCGAATAATAATCGAACAATTTAATATTATTCGGTTAATCGAATCATATGAATTTTGTCTAGTTTAAGTCACAATTAGGTAAAACGCAGCGCAAACGCCAAAAATTATATGGAAAGCATAAACAAAGTCAAAAATATTTTATAATTTTGTTGTTGCTTTCTACAGAAATTCATATTGCATTTTTTATTTCAAAAGGTGCATATCTTATGGCGTTGTAAATTTTAAAACGCAATATGAATTTCTGTGAGATAAACCCACTGTTTATTGTTGATGTGTTTTGTTTAAGCTTTGATATTATTACAAGTAGAACTGTTGCTATAAGTCTTATACGCTTAACAGTTTTATTTGGTTTAATATCTTTAGTTTTTCTAAAATCTTTATGGATGAAGTTTCCTGATGATCTGGCCTAAGCAACCAGTGAAATGCGCATAGGAATAGCTTATCCCATCAACAATAAATTTCAAGTGTTTTTATCAATAATAAAAACTGGGAATTAAGCACGAATAACAAATTCTTTTGAAATTAAAATTTTGTATTCCCAAAAATTGAAATTACTTTTTGATAAGAAAGCAACAACAAAATTATAAAATATTTTTTACTTTGTTTTTGCCTTCAATATTATTTTGGCGTTGCGTCAAACACAATTAGGGCCTAAAAATATAAAAATTATATTTTTACGCATAAAAATAAAATTTACATTATAATAAAATGTATATCATGTAATAAAAGAGGAAAACTTTTTAAATAAAAAATAGCATCAAAATGTATGCTAATCTTCTAAATAATCTTTCAAAAAGAACATACAGTTTAAATGTTTTTGTTCCAAACGATTTCTTTCTTTTGTTATGATGGAGCTTGATTATGAAAATATTCTTTCACTTATTGTTGAAGTTGAAGGGATTGAAAGTAAAACGTTATAAAGCATATCCAATTTCTCTGTTATTTTTCTTGTCTTTTCTAAAAATTGGTAGTCTTCCATTATACCTCCTGAATCTCTTTTTGATTTTTAAACAATTTTAATACTTTTAATAGTCTTGTTAAAGCCCTTATGACACTACATTTTTTATTCATTAATTGATATAGAATTAATAGAAAGAAACAGTAAATGTTAGAAAGAGCCAACTATAATAAATGTAAACAAAGTTTTTTTCTCTTGTTATGGTTTTGTTTCAGGGATGGCGCTAAGAATTTTTAAAATTGTACCAACAACCTTTAAAAATTTTACTTTTTTACCCTGATTGTACTAAAAGATTTTTTTAGTTGAAATTAATTTTATTTATGTTCATAAAAACCACCACAAAAAGGTATTATAAATCTTAGTTTAAAAAGTATCTACAAAAAAGTACAATTGAAACAACTTAGCCATCCCTGTTTTGTTTATCTTTTTAAATGTTGCCAACTTTTTGTTTATGAGAAACCTAAAAACAAAAAGCGGTAAATCGCTGAATTTGCCCATAAACCGCTGATTCAGCAACACTTTTAATATTTCAAGCTTGAAATGTCAATTTTAAGTTAAACAATTTTACATTTTTTTTTGACATAACTTCATTTTTATCGATAACTTTAGTAACATTTTTGACAGTTTGCCATTTATCTTAATACAGCTTTACTCTTTGCACTTGGTAAATTTTTGTATTACATTATATTTGTACTATTCACCAAAACTTGAACAATGCATTAAAAATGTAGTGTCATAAGGGCTTAACGTCTTCTTCATCTAAATCTTTGTGGTAAAAGTCTGTACTAAACATTTTTTAAAACAAATTATTCCCAAACTCTTTGGTTTCAATTTTGTACTACACTATATTTTAAAAAAATGTTACCCGAAGGAAAAGTTCCCGAGTTAAGAAACAATAAAAGGGTATTAAAACGTACGGGCTTATTTTTTTACATAAAAGAAATAACTAATACTGTGAAAAAACAAATTTTCGATTAGTCGATTAATCGACATCAATTATTCAAATTATTCGTTAATCGAAAAAAATTTTAAAATTAAATAAATGTCAAAAAGTAAACGCAGTAAGGCGAGATATCGCTGAAGATTCAGTTTGTACAAAATTGAATTTTTATTGAACTATTTGTTATGATTTAAAAAAATTTAGAAAATATTTAAATATATTTTTTTTAGAATTGATTGAATATGAGAGTAATGAACAATCGAAATTGGGCAGATTTATGTTTGTAAGATTTCACTGTCCTTGTTCTTGGAGTATCGATCCATTGAGTATTGCTATTTTGACTTCTACTAGTTTCGTTGATCGGTTGTTGGTCCAGCTTAAAATATGATTGCTCTGCTGTAGCAGGTCGTCGCCTAGAAACAACGCCCTCCGTCTATTTTTGTGTACTGGTGGTGAACATTGTTTATCTTTAACTCCAACCTTTTTTCCCAGTACGTGGAGGCTGCCTGACATTTGCCATAATGTTATCCTTTTTTCCAGGGGAAGAGGGTGATTAGGGGCTTCTTGTTTGGACTGTTTGGAAGGAGGTTGAAGCCGCTTAAGCTCTAAAAACTCGAAAACCATGATGAAATTTTTTGTCCTCTGCCAGGGATCGAACATGGGGTGCTAGGTTTTGTAGGCAAGCACTTAACACACGATGCCGCCATTAGTCATATCAGATGGGTTAACAATTACCCTGCAGGGAATTTGTGCCAATTGCTCCAACAGACTGGTCCTGGGATTTGTGAAAATAGAAAAAGAAAAAAAACAAAGAACTTATGACCAGTAAAAGGAGAGCCAATCATTTAACTGGTATGTGAAGAACTAAAAAATGGAAAAAGTAATGAATTACAATTGTACCTTAACAAGAGCGGAAGGCGTCAAAGTTGTGCCACAAACAGTAGTGTAACCTTTCTTGTTTAATAATAGGAATAAAAAGAAGAGAAACAAAAAAAACCGCTAGATTGACAATAAATAGCTTAATTGCCATTATTTATTAACAATAGCGGCCAACTTCACTATTAAACGCGCTGTCAAAATCGGATTTTCCAATTGTAAAGCGTTGACCCCGCGCTATTTAGGCATGCTTCATACAAATTGTATGGGCTAGAAAACGCTTTCCGCTCTGTTACAGTACAGTCTTCACCGGTAGTGTGACACATTTTTTTGGGACTTTTTAAAATTTGATTCTTAAATTTAGTTGTTGGACTTGTTTTATTGAAATAATTAAAACTAAGCACGTTCATTGAAAGTAGATGTTTGACTGGTCAAATGGTGTCAATTGACCCCCTCCAATGACAACCCCATGTAAAAGTAATATTTCTTATTTATATAAAGAACTAGTACCGGTCTATACCACCAAAGACCTATCATGGGACTACTTACTTTATTGTCAGTTCGCTTCCCTCTAGGGTTTGGATTCGTCATTTTTTTATTTTTTTGAAATTCGTTTTTGGGAAATTGTATGACGACATCTTTATTCTTAACGATTTTGTAAGCATTTTAGTGTTCGGAATAGGCACCTTTAACCAATTCTGCACCGTTTCTTCAAAAATTAAGCATCATTATTTCTTTTTATAAAAAAACATTTGCTGCTTTTGACAACAAAATTATTTGTTTAGTTTTGGAGGTATAAAAGCATGTGCCAAACGTGTATTGAATTTTATCTTCGACAGTTAGACAAACAGACAGACAGACAGACAATGTAACATCGCTAGGAATATGTGATTAACAAAAATAAATTTATCTTTTTCTTATTATTTATTTATTGAATCTTTATATATTAAATATGTACTAACAACAATTAATCAAATCTCATTCTGAAACGGTTTCTGTTCACATATGTAGGTGTTTAGCGCTCTTCTAATCGGATGGGTCCTGCAGTATTTCGTCTTCTTAAGCGAGTGTGGCCGCCATCATTTAAAATATTTCTAGCCATTGGATTCGTATGCAATTCGAACATTTTTAATTTACTAAATAATTCGTAATCATAGTCTTAACTTATGACACATTGAGATCCTTGTGAATATTTGAGCTTTTAACATACCAGGGAGCAACTGTGATTATTAAAAATAACTTTTAACTGAAATTACTAACTTTTAAAAGCTCTTTAATAAGGTTACTTTTTTTAAGGGGCCAATAAAGTAAAAAAAAAAGAAAATGGAAACCCCTATTCTAAAACAAACAGATACATGTCCGTCAGTTCTTCTGTTTGTAAAACTGCAAGAAGCAAAATGAAAAGACATATAAGCCAAAGTCGATATTATAGAAAAAGAACAAGGAAAAGATATAAAAACATACAGTTTGCAACATCGATTTGTTGTTGCGGCAAGTGACCAAGCAAACAACCAACTAAACGAACATTGAGTTAGACAAACACACACAAACATACAAAAACAAACAAACAAACTAAATGCGATTTGACCACAGTATCTAAAATCCACTTATGTAGAAAAACCGCACCCAAAAGCTTTTTAAAGAGATGTTTATTGTAAGAACAAATGCTTGCAGTTTATTGTATACTTTGTTGCTGCGTTTGTTGTTGTTATTGTTTTTGCTGCTAATATTGTTGTTGCCAATGTTGCTGTTGCTAATGTTGCTTTTGGTGATGCTGCTGTAGTTGTTGCTATTGCTGCTCCTTGTGTTTTTCAATTGCCGCATTTGTGGTAGAAACTTTTATTAGTGTTTGTGAATTTTGATAGAAAGTTGATGTGTATTTTGCAACTTGAATTGCGGTTTTCTGACGTCGCTGTCTAGAAGATATTATTAATCTGCGGTTTTGTTATTTAAATCTATTAGAAAACATTTTGTGTGAATTATGTAAGCAAATACTAGAGGTTTTTAATAAATGCTTTTGAAAGGGAGTTAATCGAATTGTCAATGCTTAAAAGACTTATTACAATTTTTTAAACACAAATTATTTTTTGAAACATTCAAAAATACAAAATATTATTAAAAAGTTATGAAAAAAACTTACATTTAATTTGGTTGAATTAACCAAACTTTTCCATACTAAAACTGTGTTCACATGGAGATAAATGTAATTTTTGATCCTTTCTAGTTCTCTTTCCAGCCTTTATAATATCACCAAGTTGCTTGGATACTTAACTGATATTTAAGCGCTGAAACCCGGAACCACCTGAGAAACCGAGAAAAGCAATCGGCCTTTTCTGTGGGAATTCCAACAATGTGTTTAGATTATTGGCTGATATTCTGGCGCTGTAGCGTTTCGTCCGGACTACTATAATACGTAATCGACGTTTGTTTGTTTTTTTTTTTTTAAATAAAATCGCTAATGTTGGTCGAAAGATTCTGAAATTTTTTGTGGACATTGGTGTTGATGCAATACATCAGATTTTATGAAAAAGTCGATTTTTAGTTTCTTTATAGCAAGGGTCTCTTGCGTTTTAGGTGACGATATTTATTCTAGGTCCTCATATGTAACAAAGTTAATTTAACGATGTACGTCTTTTCGTCTGTCTGTTGAAATAGATTTTCCGAAATTTTATGTTATTTATGCTCCGTTAAAATTTTAAATTCAGCTTGATCGGTGCAAAAATAGATATGAGCCAAGTACCATGTTTACCTCTCATTTTTTTACATATAAATATCAAATTTCTATCAATAAGCCTTAACTTTTAGAAGTCCTCTTAAATCTCTTAAATTTAATCTTTGCACTTTCATCTTAAACAAACTGAGTAGAATATTGGCAATAAAATAACAATTCGGTTGATAATTGACTTACCTATATCAACCCAATAAAAAGTTTTAACATATTCCAAAGCACTAATGGTACATTTATAAAAATAAGCGCACAATAATGCCTTACGCAATACCACATACAGAGATGCAGTAATGTAAAGTCTTGCAAATATACGGGCTTTATAAGTTCCAGTTATTACTGTACATTAGAGCGACTCAAAAAAAAGTGATTTTGTTACCCCTCTGAAAATTAAGCTTGATATGTTTTATGATGATTCCCAAAATATTTTGGTTCTTGCGTTGACCATTAGCAGTGTTGCCAATTTAGCCATTTAGTGGCTAGATTTAGCCATTTTTCACCCTGTTTAGCCATTAAAAAATGAGTTTAGCCATTAGCCATTTTTATAGCCATTTTCAAATTGTTTAGCCATAAAATTTTATTTGTCGTTTTTCTTTTAAAAGAATAATTTTTATTTTATTATAAAAATTTATAAAAGTAAAACAAACATTTTTAACAATTTAAACGCCCTTAATTTAAATCACAACTTTTGCAAATATGGAAAATCGCTATAAACTAAAATCATGAAACATCTTTCAAAATAAAGAGACAGTATTCCAATGTTAAATTTATAAATGGATCAACACAAATAGCGCTGTTTTTTTCTGGTTGCAAGTATTTCAATAAAGAGATGCACTCTCACTTCCATGGTCTAATGCTGAAGTAGAGAGGGTATTTTGCCAAGTAAACATCGTTAAAAGTAATTTAAGAAATAGGTTACATTTAGCAACCGTTAATTCGATTTTTTTAATTAGGTAAATATTTTTACCGTAACAATAAAATGTTTTTACCAACACCACAATAGTAGAGAGCGTACTATGCGTTTATGACGATGTTTGTAACACCTTAAAATATTGATACTTAGCCAACCTTAACGTATACGGATTGGCTCAGAATCACTTTCTGAGTCGAATTAACGATGTTTGTCCGGCTGGCTGGCTGGCTGTCCATGTACACCTTGTGCGCAAAGTGCAGGTCTCAAATTTGCTGATAATTTAATAAAATTTGGTACATAGGTTATAATGTGGTGTAGGGTATCTTCTAGTCGGGGTTGACCGACTATACTTTTTTACTTGTTTTTATTGTAGAAATGGACTCAAAAGGTTGGGTTAATGTTGTCGTGATTATGATTTTCCTTCAAGCTATTTAAAACTAATAGGCACGAGTGATTCCTATGAGATGAACAATAACGACATCGATTTTATCGATGATTTAATTTTTTAAATATTTATCAACATATTAATTTACGTTTATTCTTATTTAAGAAAGTGATCTTAACTTACAATTTCATCATAAACAACTTTAAATGAATTATTTCTGTTTTGTTATTGAATTTTAATGTGTTTTTATTTAAAAAAGCTTTTAGCCATTTTTTAGCACATTTTTAGCCATTTTTTAGCCATTTTTTTCCGTAAATTTAGCAGTTTTTGGTCATCAAGTTTTGGCAACACTGACCATTAGTGAGCTGGACCATTTTGATAAAAGGTCTTTTTTCAGTTTTTCAAATTTGTTTGTACTTTGCTCCAAGACGACATAACATAAAGTTTGTATCATCGAAAAGAGTTTTTGAAACAGCATCCAATGGAATATAAAACTTGACCACTTGCGACCTACTAATTGAGATATTTAACTAAATACATATTTTCGTTTCGGGTTTTCATACAAATTCTACGTATGTGGAAATAACGCTCTGCTTTTCAAATTGAATCTGTTTTAAAAAAATGTTAATTTATTTATTTTATTTTTTTAATTATTCACATATAACACGAAAAACGCGATATATTTTATATTTTTTCACATATAGGCAATATGGGTATCAAATTTTTTAAAATTTAAAAATGAAAAAATTTTATATCCATATTGCCTATATATGAAAAAAGATAAAATATATCGCGTTTTATGTGAATAATTGCAAAAAATAAGATAAACTAACATGAGTTTAAAACAGATTCGTGTATTAAAAGGATACTTTTAATATACGAAATCGTGATAATTTCAGAATAATCTTTTGACAATCTGAAACAACTAAACAACTATTTGAACACTCTGATTTTAGAGAATATAACAACTTGCCATATAATATTAAACAAGTCTCCGGCCTATCGCAGTTTAAAGCTAACTTACAATTTTTTTATCTCAACATATTGATGAGCTTTTGATAAAACGTTAATTTTTATGTTTGAAATACATGCAAAATTTGTAAATTAAAATTTATAATAAATATATTGAAATACTTTTGTTTAAATTTTGCCAACAAGCCTCTATAGTGCCAATCTGGCGCTGAGGTGAAATTGCAATATTGTTATATTTTATGATAAAATTTGAAAAGAAATAAATAAAAAAAAAAGTGAAGGAACTCTTAGTAAGTTTTATAAAAGAAAAATAACATTTCCAGTGCCACGGCATTCCCTTACTACGAAGCAGGTTTGTAAGGGAGTATACTTAAAAATAACTGTAAAACACATTCAGTGTGCAAAGCTTATAGCTTCACTCACTAGTTTTCTATGCGTTGGATAAAGCGCTTTTTGAGTAAAAAATGTATTGCTTTAAGGTGGGAACTCACCATATAAAATTCATGCCTTCCGTAAGCGGGATGGTAAGCGAAACTCTTAAATTTCTCCCTTAGAAACCTGCTTAGTTTGAAGCTCAAATTTTTTTTTGGGAAATAACTACCTTTTTCCTTAGCATAATAGTGCACGTACCATAGAAGGAGCTAGGAGGACCAAATGTGGCTCAAATATTTTTCAAATATGTATAGGAGGTAATCAGTTTTATTACGGTTGTCGTAAGCGACTAAATCGTTTTGTGTAGTAGATTAAAGAACACTGGTTGTGTGTTACTTTAATCTATTACTTTCAGTAGAATTGTAAGTAGTATTTTTGCTTTTTTCTGATTACTCAACAGATTGTTTTGTTAGCGTAGTTTTACTGGGTATGTAGATTGAAAAAGTAGTATGTATTTTTATTAAAAATAGAATAAATTAGAATAATCTTTGCGCGATAATTTTAATATTTAAAAAGTGTACATATCGCTCTTGATCACAAAGAGGTTATAAAGTTTTTATTTTTGTTCTATTGTAAAAATTCTTTTTCATATCGTCGGCTTTATATGTAAACCTCGTAACTCCCTTTCAGCACATTTTACAAGAGAGACAAAAAACTTTTAATATTTAATATTTGTAGCTTGAGAGGAAAACCAAAAATATAGTTGGTTTTACACACTTCAAGACTCAAATTGAAGAAAAACTACATGCTGGTCGACGAAGCGTATCTTTCTCTACCACACGGCATCAAAATGTCAATTTACTTAAAAAGTGGATTAAGCAGGTTTGCATATTAAATTAAATTTTTTAAGCGCCTTAAAAAATATATTCTTATAGCTTTTCTAAAGAAATATTTATATAATTTTTCATTATCTTTTTTGTCATTGTATATTCAGTTTGCTTTTTTTTTTTTGGAAGAAAACTACTTTCTTAGCACATCAAATCCCATCATCAATACAGCTCTAGTGAAAAAGCTTACACTGATGATGTTTTGACCCATAAAAAAGGATTATTCTTATCAATTATTTGTTTAAACTGCTAAAAACATGTGTAATCTTTAACAAACATCAACATCATCTAATATCCTTATGTAAAACTCAAACGAATTTCCTCACAACACACAATACAGTGTTTTGAATTTTTTTTTTAACAAGAGGTTCGTGTATTTTTATTTCTTTCATTATCTTTGCTGTTATTTCTATTCTTGATATTGGGAGAACGAAAAGAGAAACCGAATCGCCGCAACAAGTTTTCAATACTATTACAATAATTTCTTTTTAAGGATTTAACATTTTTGAACACATATGTGTGTATTTACATACATACGTATTTTTTTGAGTTTTTACTGTATTTTTCCGAGATTATGTGTGAACTGGTGGATGACAGAAATAGTATACAGTGGATTGAAGGTTTAAACTGAAAGCTAAAAAACTCTCGAATGCTTGAAATTTTCTTTTCGATTTGCTGTGTTTATATTACCTACGAAAGTCGGACACTGCTTTAAGCTTACAAAGAGTATATATTAAAAATGTACGTATTGCGCTGGCATTTTGCGTAAAATATTAGTTTTTGCTTAACTATTAGTATATTAAAGCCCGTTTTCACAACTAACCGTAACAAAATTTCAATTTGATAGGTTAATGGCTGCCCATAGCTTTCAAATATTGTTCACTCCCGAAAATAATACTTTTAATACTCACAAGTCATGTAGAGCGTTATGTAATGAAAGTTGACCGACTCTACCATCACATTTGTTTTTTATTCGCATATAGATTTTTCCCATCGCAGTCGTTTAGTTTGTCTGTATCACAAGGATTTTCCATTAATATCTGTGTAGCTTGTAATGAAATGCTTTTCATTTGGTTTTTGCTGTTACTTTTTTTTTACAAGCACAAGTTCTATAACGAAAAAATCACAAAGTTTTTCTCAATATTTTTAATAATAAATAAACGGGCTTAACTTTAATACTTTTGCAAAGATTATGTATGAGTATCTCTATGTGTAGCTACATTTCTATATGTATCTGTATACATATACATAAACATTTTAACGCAGAAGGAAAAGCATGGTATAAAGGGGCCTTCGTGTTGGCCTTATTTTCTTTAAAGTCGTGAATATTCAATACGTTCGTGAAATCTACACTTCTGGGGCCTGATACTGGCAGTCGTGATAGAGCACTTTCTCGAACGAATCGGAATTGTTTTTGAAGTTTTGTAAAGTACTAATTTGAGTTTCACAATACTGAAAAAAAAAATTCGATTCGGTCAGTATCGACTGAAATAATAAGAACTAAAATTGCTTTCGAATTGAAAAACTACTCGACCACGACTGCCGGAATAAGGCCCCTGTACGGATGCGAGTCATGCAGCATTAGATGTCAAAGTAATCAAAAAAAAAAAAAAAAAAAAAAAACTGCAGTCAGAGTAGAAAAGTTTCTTCATTTGTTTTGGCCAACAAGAACTGTTGACTTTATTTTTGATTCATTAATGCAAACAGCCCTGTAAAACCCACTCAAAGAACGAAAAGTTGTACACAATTTTTCGTTTTTGTTCGACAGTTTTTGGTTTCGGCTGTAGTTTTTTAAACTCTGGTCTACGACACATCCTGAACATATTCTGACCAACCGCAATCTCCTACCAATCCCTATGGCAGAGACCAAAGAAAAGTTCAGTCAAAATGGAAATTCGTTGAAGGAAATGGAGATGGATTGAGCATTGCCTATGGAAACCGGAGGGCGATATTTAAAAAGCCGCTATTGAATTAAAATCCACACGGAAGCCGATGAGTTGAAAGACCACCGCACACAGGATAAGTTGAAGTCAACTGAAGTTATAAGCAACTGATAAATATCAATGGAGAGAATCTGTTATGACCCTATGATCTTCGATATATCGAAAAGGAACTTATAATAAAAAACGTGTCATTATAAATTTGTGTTTATTAAATTATAAACTATAATCATGATATACTTATAAAGGTTAGCCCAATACCCCAGCTGAATATTATTGACGAGCATTACAATTTGTCACATTTGCTTTACAATTTTGTTTATTGACAAATAAGAGTTTTTATTGTTGTTATCACAAAACCAAGGCGAATTTATACAGGTGACCGCATCGTGATATAAAGTTGTGCAAGAAATCCCTCTTTCTTTGAAAAACACTGTATTTTGTTTTTGTAATTTTTGAATGTCAAAATTATTTGCTGAAAATATAAAAAAGAAAGTATACTATAGGGAAGTATACTGGGCCATTTTTTTCAATTTCATTATCATTCATTATTATTATATGCTGATGATCTAAAAATTTTCCTAAAGGATGATTCGGCAGCTGATGTATTAAATTTACAGAGTGATTTAAATGCGCTAGTTAAATGGTGTAAACTTAATAAGCTAAAATTAAACTTTGAAAAATGCTTTCATGTTTTGTTTTATAAGAAATTCATTCCTATTAAGAATGATTTTAAACATAATAATGTTAATCTAAAAAATGTCGACACCAAACTTGATTTGGGTGTTGTCTTTTTCATGTCCATCCATGTCTTTTGTTCCTAATATTGAGTATATTATTCCTAAAATTTATAAAACGTTAGCTTTTTCAAAAAAGAATTGTTCTGAATTCCATGACCCATACACATTTAAACATATTTATACAACTTTTGTTGGATCAAAGTTAGAATATTCTTCAGTTATCTGGAGTCCAAATGTTTCATTCACATTTCTCGTGTTGAGAGAGTACAACGTGTGTTTATTAAATATGCCTTACGCTCACATACACTATTGCAGTTTGCTCCTTATGAGTCTATATGTCTCCTTATTAGTTTCAGAACTTTAGAATACCGTAGACTCATTTATGATATAATTAATTCAAGGGTTGATTGTCCTGAAGACAATTCAATATACCAGCTAAAAACTTGAGGACAATTGACACATTTAAAGTTACAGTTCATCGTACTAATTATGCTCTTAATGGCACTTTAACGAGAGCATTTCATAATATTAAAAAATTAAAATATGCCTTCAAAAAAAAATCTAAATCGGAGGGGCCCTAAATTTTTCCCTTTTATAAGTTTCGTTTATGAATGTGCCTGCTCTTATGTTTCTACCACATTGAGATATACAGATTTTATCATTACAAGTTTTGTAGTTTTTTTTTCTATTTCTATTTTGTTTGTTATTTCTTATAATTTTTTTTTGTTGCTAAAGTTGTTAACAAGAGTGGCTCCATTCTGGTAATCAATGTTGATATTGACTTTTTATAATAAAAAAATATAAATAGAAGAAAATGAAAATAAATAAATGTAAGAAAATAGTATTAATTCTGAAATAATAAAGATGGAAATGAATAAAGTCGATTAAGAAATATTTGCTATAATAATAAACGGGATTTGAAAATATATTAACTGTAAATATCTTGACCAGTTAGATTTTCTCTTCTTAAGGAAAGATTTTAATTTTTTTAAAAGAAATGATTTTATTACTGGAGAGAACTGGTTGAAATTATTGGTCATTTAAATTTAATAGTAGTTTATCACTGTTAGTCGAGATTAAAAATTAAAAAAAAAAACCTTAATGAATTCCAGGTTTATAACTTAGTTGCTTTAAATATCAGTTGTTTTTTAGCTGCATGAGAACTTTCGATATCGAAAACTATGATTTGACAGCTGAGAATGTAAAACTGTGTTGGTATTTCTGCCAGGTAAGATTTGGCAAGACATTTTGATTTGTTTAAGAATATTACAACGGTTTCGCATTTTGGAAATTTATTTAAAAAGAAAAAACAAAATTGTTCGCGAAGTCCATAGGCCACTTCGTCCTTTTAACGAAAATAATTTCGAGTTAATTGGCAACGTCAATAAGCAACATTGCCGTAGTTGAAGCGAAGACAATCCTCAAGCTGTTAACGAAGCACTATTACATCCATTACAGTTGACAGTTTGTTGCGGTTTACACGCTCTTTGGAAATGAGCAAGAAGCTGCTGTTGAATTTCTGTTTCCCAAAATGAATCAGCTAGACATCAATGCCATTTGTTCCAACAAGACGCCACAACTTGCGATACAGCGCGCTTAACAATTTATTTTAAAGCAAAATCAGTTTAATCGTTCAAGTGATTATAAAAAAGCAAGTTTAATTCCAACAATATTTCCGTCTTGTATTATAAGTTTAACCTCTTAATTGCTCATAAAATTCGATATCAATTTAAATTTAATTATAAAAATGTAATAGAAAAGTCCACAAGAAGAAGAGCCAACGAAACTTTTTTTCTTTCATTGTCCGGCATTTGGGGAGGTCTAACTCAAACTGCGTGATCAGAGAACCCTAAGAGACTTGTTCACTCCAAGTCCTTCGCTGAATCAACCGATTGACTGAGAAATAATGTTAGCTGGTAACACAATAGGAAACTAATTACTAGGCCGACGTGAGCTGCGCTTAATTGCGGCTGCGAATGGAATCTAACCTAACCTAAGCCCACAGTGAATTCAAACTCAATGATAAGCCCCACTTTTCGACCAATATTCTAGAAAAAAAATATATAATTTACTTCTTTCAGATGCTACAGTGTCTGCATGCCACCGGTTGATAAGTTAAAAAGATATTAGGAGGGGGAGCTTTTACCGCTTTTGCCATATTTCACGCCCTAAATAATAAAAAATATAGGCTATAATTCCTTCCAGATGTTACACTATTTGCCTGCCAAGTTTCAAGAAAATTGGTTAATTATTTAAGAGGATATAAGGATTTTACCCCATTTGTCCTATTTCACGCCCTATTACTTATTTCCTTTCTGATGTTACAGTATCTGCATGTCAAATTTTAAGAAAACCGGTTGATTAGTTAAGAAGATAAAGGAAGGAGGAGCTTTTACCCCCTTTGCCCTATTTCCCTTCAAATCACAAATTTAATGAATGTTACGGTGTCTGCATGTCAAATTTTAAGAAAACCGGTTGATTAGATAAGAAGATAAACTACACAGAAATACTACTCACGGCCCATAGACACAAAAAAACTAAATATGGAGCCATCTGTCGGACGAACTTCAAGCTACACAGAAACACTAGAGCATGCAAATACAATTTTTATATATGTAGAGATTTCTTGTTTTTTTAATTGTTTAACCACTCACTAACAAATAATTCGATAGGCATATTTTAAATAAACGATACAACTGATGCAAAATTATTTTACAATGGCGATAACAAAATATTATTAGAGTATAGATATTTTGATGGCATTTTAAGCATATTATGATAACGTATAGAAAGTTATCATGTTTTGGCTATTAACCCTTTCGGGAGGGCTCTCCAATTGCTATGATATATTATGGTTTTTGTAATTATTGTGTTATTTATGCCTTAAATAGACCGCCTGTTACGAAAATGTGGCAAGGTTGCCACGAAGAGACTGGTAGGGGGCTGATTATCCATTGTACCACTAATCAGGACTGGTGGTACACATAGGTACCAAAAATTTTTTGTATAAATGCAAAAAAAAAAAAATGTAAAATATACTAACCCGTTGTAAAGTAGAAGTAAATCGAACTTTATTTAGACCAAATATGTCGTTTTCGCTAACTTTATTCCTAAGTGAAATGTAATAAAATTCATCAACTTATGTGGTTTACGTCCGACTCTGCCAACAAAATCTAAAAACTGAGCACGTGTTTACAATGATATCTAAATAAATAAAATTTATAGCAAAGATAACCTTTGATAAAAGGAAATGGTTTATTTGTAAACCAAGGAAAGTGAGGATTTTAACTTTTAGGAATGTTTAAGCTTTGGTGATACTTATGTGTACCACTCGTACCGAAAGGGTTAAATATCATGAAATAGTGGTGAGTAGTATAATATGTTTGTAAAGTTATCATTTTTTAGTTGTTAGAAAAATGATTATTTTTCGGTCAACAATACTCAAATTTATAATTGTGATAAACATTGAAATGTTTTCAGTAAAGATAATATTGCTGATATTAAATAAAAATAACCATTTTTTTTGTACGACAATAATATATTGTTACAATAAACAAAGTGTTATTTCCGTAACCATGCCCAACCATATTTTTTCTCTGCGTGTGCTTGAATGGCCTATGACAGAAGCAATAGGGGATGACTTTTATGAATATTTTAATATTTAAGCCAATTCTTATTAAAAACACAATATTTTATGAATGTTTTAACTATTAAAATGTTTCTGAATAACAAAAATAACATTTCGTTAATTACATAACGAATCTTGTATTTATATAACGTGCTCTTTGGAGCTTCATGCATCTTATTTGAATATTCACAGAAAAAATTAAAAGTTGTCTCTAATCACCAATTTTATACCAAATTCATAGAATCAAGCAACATATTTGTTGATTTTGCACCTATTACTAAAATGATTATATTGATTACTGTAAAAATTTAATATTTTGAATAATTTTTTTTCAACAAATGACATTTTTAATTTTGATTAAACAAATGATCAAAAAACTTTGCCGTTTCAAACAATGTGTTGATTGATTTTGATAATTACCAACAACAATTTCACAAGTTTAAATTATTTTATTTTAAGGCTCGAATTGCATCCGAACCCACTAGCACGAAATATTTTAAATGATAGCGGACACACTCGCTTAAGAAGAAGAGACACTGCAGCACTTATCCAATTAGATGTGCGATAAGTCCTGCACTGGCAGGACATAAGATAACGTATTAGGTTAAGATTTGATTAATTATTGTTAGTTCATATTTAATATATGAAGATTCAATAAATAAATAATGAGAAAAAAAAAAAAAAATTTTTAAACGAAATAATTTTTTGTTATTTAATTAATTTTTTAATTCAAAATTAATTGTAAAACAACCAAAATGTTAATTAAATCAAAATTATATTTTTATTTTCTTTCAACAAAAAAAAAAAAAAATAATTGATTGAATTAAAACATTAATTAAATTAAAATAGTTTTTAAATAATTTTCTTAATTGATAAAAAACTACTAATAATTTTTTCTGTGTTGCTTGGAAATCAGTGTAAAAAATGTCAATTTAGACAACTTCAACTATTGACCCTCTACGAGATAAGAACATAAAACTTGCATGTGTAGTAATCCAATAATCCATAATTAACTACACTGTTTTAATTGACTATCTCAAAATTAATGTTTTGCAGTAGTTTCCTTTCTGAACTTAGCTATTAAATTAAATTATTGTTTTTTTTAAAATTTTTTAAAATTCCCCTGCTGAATTTTATAATGCTCGGAACATAATTTTGCACGCCACAAAACCGCATCAAATGAAAATAATGTTAGGTCAGATTTAAAAAGATTGGTTTGTAATTTACAGACAAGGGTACACCTAAAATTTTTTAGTCTTGGTTGGGGGTTTCAAAGTTGCGACGTAGCCGAGTATACAACTTTAACGTATTTTTCCTTCAGCTATAAAGTGAATTTTTTTTCATTAAATTAAAAAATTTACAGCTTCCATAAAATTATTTTATGTCTTATACTAACTTGTTTCATAATCAAAGCTAACTACTCTAAATCTTATCAAATTTTCATTTAGTACCACAAAATTCTTTCATGCACATTGTAAATATTAAGAGATTATTAAATTTATAATGAGACATACGAAAAGTAATCAAAAGTGCAACAATGATAACAAACAATTTGAATGTTGAACCAAATAGCATTCATATTAAATGCTAAAAACACATACTTATCAATTACGAAACACACAATTTTGCCATCACTTCTTCAACTACAGGGAGTCTACAAGTGAATTGTTTTACAGAAAGAGAGACAAAAAATAATATTTACAATTATGAGGTTAATACCTTAAATTTCAAATGTCTCTATAAATACTTAAGGCTTAAATGTCTGTATTTGCAACATTTTATTGTAGATAAATTCAAAGAAAAAAAAAAAAAATCAAGAGTTTTCAAAATGCCTTACGACTTATGAGATGTGGGTTTGACTGTCTATGAGAGCGATTGAATGAGTGTGCGAGTGTGTGAGAGTATGTGAGTTTAATGTAGTGTGTGAGTGTATGTGCAGATTAAAGTCGAGAGAAAATTATGTATTTGCTAGTTTTAATTAGTGCCAAAAGTCATTCATTTTAAAATCCTCAAAATGATTCGAAATGTTAGAACTAAAAACCCCTTAATGCATGATGCCAAATGGCAATCATTGTTAAGACTTCTTTACATACATACCTAAAAACGTTCAACTATTAGGGAGGAACTCATTAGTTTGGACAAATTTTAAAGGTCTATGTTGCAAAAGCCATTATATTAGTATAGGACTCATTTCATTAGAAGGTTTAAAGATATTTTTTATAAAGTAAAAAAAAACTATACAAAATCCATTACAACCCTAATATTTACAAATGTTACACAGTATTTGTACATCTATTATTTAAGGTTTATCTTTTTCCAAATTGTAGTTATTCGTATTGTCTTTGTGTTAGTCCATAATATAAGTCTCTTAGTTTTTTTTTTTTTTTTTTTGCTTTAAATTCAATATTTCAATGCATTATAATACTCTAAATCTAAATGCAAATCTTTGCCAGACTTGTACGAAAAATTTATAGATAAATGTACAATACATACATTTACACATACACCATACATACAGGATAGATAGAAATCTAAGCGATTGTGTGTATGTTTAAGTATGTGTTATTATGTCTGTGTATGACATTTTGAGTGTGTGTGTTGGTTGAGGTTGCAACTTTAGTCTACTAATTTTACCATTATCATTTACCAACCATGCAACCGAGAACCTAACTTACTTTTTTTTTGGGAAAAATCTTTTTGTGTTTTTAGCATCACAAATTTTAATAAACTTTAATGTTGCTTAAATATTAAAACAATGAATGATTTTGAGAAATATTTGCCAAAAATAAACTTTTCTATTTAATTAAGAAAAAATAAAAACCAGAAAGAAAATAAAATTTTCATGTTCTGTGACTAATACGGAAAATAAGCAAAATTAAACCATGACTAGATATAAGGTTTATTAATTAAATGACATTTTCTTAGACTTAAACAGTTTGTTTACAAGTTTTATTTGCAGAAAATTTAGCTTAGAATTTGTTTTTCTTTTTTTAAATTGGTGCCCAAGTTCGGGTTTAGAAAATTTGGCAAAAAAATTTTAATTTTTTTTATTTTGCTCTTTACAGAAAATGTTTTCAAAGTTTTTTTTAAAAATTTGCTATTTAACCCAAAATGAGTTTTTTGTAAAAAAAAATTTGCTACCGGCCATTTCTTACGAATCATAGGGGTTTTTAATTTAGCGGGGTTTCCATTTACCGGGATTAAAATAAAATAAATACGAATTAACGGGGTTTTTCAATTTATTTACTAAAACGATTAAAAAAAAAACACAAAAGACAATTGTTAATAATAAAATATATAAAAATTATTCATGTAACAAACTGATCTTAAGAAAATAAACACAGACACAAGCAAAACCCCACGCAAAAAAGAAAAAAAAAAAAAAATAGCGGTAAACAAAAAATCATTCTTTCCATGTTTCTGTTGTTTTTATTACGAATTATAAGTGGTAGTTAGCAAGCAATTACAATTTTTAAGAGGTAAAGAAGAGTTTATATAAACAAAAATTACGAATTAGCGAGGGGACCAAAATTTATGCAAATTTTACGAATTAACGAGATTTTTTCAAGGGACCGACAGTTTATTACGAATTATCGGGAATGACGATTTATCGGGGTACGAATTATCGGGATTTGACTGTAAAAGGATTTTTTTTTAATTTCGGTATTTCTTTTAAAACTTGCTATAATACTTGTATTGGGTGGCGTATAAGTAACTTTGACTCCAGCTTGTTAGAACCACAATTCTGGATTGTTCTCTACCTCGGGTCTTGAACAATTTTCAATTATTGCCCGGTATTGAATGCCATTCACATTAACCTCAACTTACGCGTTGTTTTATTATAAATTATGATCCAATGATCTTTTCTGAAGTAACTTCACACCATACTGTGCATCTAACTAGGTGCATTTGATGTTCAAAATTTGTTTTTGGATTTTTGGTGTCCTATATTTTTATTGGCGTGCCCATTGAGGTGATAATGGGCCTCATCGCTTTAAGTTCGATAAGATCTTTGTTTCTGAATAATCTGTTACTGACTTTTAAAATAAAATTGAACAACTTTGGTTATTTGTTTTTTCAAAGTTAGTTCTGAAAAATAAAATTAAACAAAAAAAAAAAAAAAAAAAAAAAAAAATTCATTAACAGGGAAACCATAAATATGCAATTGCATGTTTTTCCTTGTGCGACCAATGAAGGCGCAAACAATATATTTATCCGTTTTAGACCTCATAATGAATTTTGGCATCGGTTTGTTAGTGCATATTTTTGCATATTTTACCGTTTGCAGCATTTTTGTGCATAATTAAGTTAAACGAGCATTTTTGCCTTTTAAATGATGCCTTCAAGAGCTTTCGCTTTTTTCGAAATTCTAGTTAACAGATGGATTTTCTGTTTTAAATATGTATCTGTATCAGAGATCAGCAATGAGTAGTGAAAAAGTGAGTAGAGCTAAATCATGAATCATCAATTCTTGTACTTATGCGCACTCATACTTATTCCAATGTTATTCAAGCTAATATTCACTCAGAAGTTTTATTTTGCTCATCGTACTCATACTTAGCAACATTTGTTGTGGTTGATTTAGAATCTACTAAACTCAATGTGTATAGGCGAAGCAAAATGCGAGGCTGCCAGATTTGTCCCCGAAATAGCAAAGTGACGATTTGGCAATTACAGTTTGCTAGATTTACATGTATGAAGTGGACGATTTTTCGGCAAATTTATCTGGCAGCGCTGATTATGAAGTTGTGTGTTTGATCTGTTGTGTTAAAACGGTAAATGGATGGGCTGAATGAGTTGAATCATTGCGGGTATTGTAAGTATTTTTCTGAAATTATAAAAAAAACTGAGGTAATTTAACAGTATGTGTATAATGTCGACTTCGCACTCATATTAATTTAAATGATGTCTACGATTCGTTGCTGATCTCTAATCTGTATACCCAAAGTAAATTTTATGCGATGTGTATAATACATAGAAATTTAGACCAATCTTTAAGTATACCGATCGACTCAGAATCACTCTTTAAAGTGATCTAACGATGTCCATCCGTCCGTCCGGCCTGGTTATCTGTCCATGTTTAAATTTTGTAGATAATTTGATCAAATATGGACGAAGTCTACAATTTCACATATTCCCCATAAAAACTTCTTTCCAAATTACACCCTTTGTGTCTGTAAACCTTCTAGCTATGTGGGTATTTAAATCAAATTCACCCCAAAAATATTTTACTGCAACATAAATTATTTTCGAATCGGTTCACATTTGCCCAAAGCTCGCACCCTTAAATAGATTTAACTTCCTTTTAAAAGTGAACATTAATTAATAAGTTAGCGACCGTACCTAAAATTCCTATAAGGCAAAAATTCACATGATTGTAAATATCTAGATTATATTCGGAGCAAACATCTCTTATATAAATTTTAAACTAATATGGGCTTAAGCGATAATATTTTTAGGATTTTTTTTTTTTTTAATTTTGTTATTAAATTGTTGGATATTTTGCCTTCAAACGAGCAGTTTTTTATTTTTTAGTGCATATTTTAAATAATTTTCAGGGCATATTTTTCAGTTTTTACTGCATATTCAATGCGCATAAAACGCGTTTTTTAGAGAATATTTCTGGTTTCCCTGTTCATTAACTTATTAAATCATAACGTTAATTATACGCTACCCTGTATTTAAGAGAGTTTTAGTTTTATAGGAAATTTTGCATTTTAATGGAAATATGTATTGGTAAAAGTTTGTTGCTTAAAGCAAATTTAAGATGGTTGGTTCGATTAAAATGAAATATATTTTGTTCGAAAGCCTATTTTGACTTGAAAAGAGAAGTATACATCAGAAAACACATATTAACCGTTGTTTATAAACTGCCTAAAACTTTTTATTTATTTTTCTTGTAAGTCCTTCCAGTTGTTTATGGCAATTGATAATGTTGAATATTATAGAAAATGTTAGTTAGGTCAAGCCGCTAGTTTTTTGTTAATAAAATGGGTTATTTTGGTCGAAAGATTCCAAAATGTAGACATTTCTGTTGATGCAAAAGGCCCTTACTAGTATTAGTTGAGGCCTTTTGCGTTTTAGGTAACGATATGAAGATTGCGACAAATATGCTTTTAATAGATAACTTTGCGCATTTGTTTATAGGTAATTTTGGGTAAATTTGCTTTTCATAAACATTTGCAAATTTGTTGTTTTTATGAAATGGTGTGGAACCATCCTGTTGGAACCACATTTATATCGTCCAGGTCTATATCCTTGCGATAGCGAACACCATTTACGGTAACTGCTTCGCCGATCTACTGGGCGAACATTTGCAGGCGTTTTCACATTTTCTCCAGACCCGTTTTGCTGAAATTTGCGCACAATTCTTCCGTTTGTGGAAAGATTTGGTGGATTTGGCTGACCAAAATTATCACAAAGTGAATGAAAAGCATTTTGATTTGAACGCCGGTTTTCGTAAATGGCTTCAACAATCTTAACGCGCTGCTCAATTGTGTACCTCTCCATGGTTGAATTTTTAAAACAATGAAACAAAGAAATGTCAAATTAAGTTGGGCAAAAAACTTTACATTAAGGTGTGACTCAAAATCAACATCGGGGATTATGGTATTTTTTTGCGTTATTTTGCTTCTTATTTTACAGAAAATGTCATAAGGACTTTGGCACATTTACAATTTGATAGAAAAGTTTGTCGCAATTTTGCTTTTTAATAAAAATTATTTTTTCGCAACTTTGCTATTTATAGAAAACTAGCTTAACCCGGTGTGCTTTACTACCCCCATAAAAATTAAGTTAGTAAACTTTTTTTAGAACAAAGCATCTTGTACTTAATTTGGATGATTTTACAGTAACCGTTCTACAGAAATTTATACAGAAATTAAAGTGTATTTGTAAGGGAGGTGCCATGCCTACTTTTCTCATTGAACATTCTTTTTAAAGATTTTGTGTATTATTATGTAAGCTTTATTGTCATTGTATGAGATTAATCGCCTATGTTTAGCGCTGGATAAACAGAAAATTATTGTACAAATTTCAGGAAAATCGGTTCAGTAGTTTAGGAGTCTATAGGGAACAAAATTGCATACGCTTTTTCATTTATATATTATTTATTGCCATTCATTTTTATTTTGAAAGGTTAAGTTTATCATAAGTGTGGCTCCTACAAAGCTTGAAGACTTTTATCTTTAGATATTCAATATTTAATGTTTTCGTTCTATGAGTGGTACTGCTCCTCCATCGTCCACCCAGCCCATTTTTATTTTGAAATTTACAGTTTACCATAGTAGTGGCTTTAACCACGTTTGGAGACACTCGCTTTAATAGTTCTTCAGTTACGCGATATTTAATATATGCATCCCATAGGGGGTATTGCTCCTCCTGAGGCTATCATCTTTTGTTTTATTTCTTAATGTGTAGTTTACCATAACAGGGACTCCTACCAAGTTTGGGCATTCTCACTATAACATTAATTAAAATATGCGATATCTAACATTGCCGTCGTATGTTGGCCACCATTTCCCCTGGTGGTAGTATCTTTTTTCCATTTCGGGGCTCAGAAGATTCTACTGCAAAAAGTTCAAGAAAATTGCTGTATCGGCTCTTAAGATATGCGATACTTAACATTGGCATCCTATGGAGGGTAAAACTTCCCCTAATCCTATCGATAGGTAGCCTATTTTATTTTTCGGGCTCACGTGATATAAGCCAATACAAACAAACAGACAAACATTTTTCTTTTCTATACCCTTCACCGAAGGTAAAATGATATATATAACTTTGTCGTTCCGTTTGTAATTTCTTCAATATTGATCTTAGACCCTATTAAGTATATATATTCTTGATCATTATAAGAAGGGAAGTTCAAATCCGGTTGTCGGTCTGTCCATCTGTCTGTCCGTCTGTCTGTTGAAATGGGTTTTTCGAAGCCCCCAGAAAAGATGGGGACTTGGTTGGTGAATATTTCTGGCAGGTATTGTTTCGAATCTTGAGTTTTGAAAAATAATTTTTTTTAAATTTTGATGTTCTAAAAGCGATTTAAAAAAAATATATACCAGCTATGTGCAGTTTTTGTAAATATGTATGTATATGTTAAATTATTTAGTTTTTATCTTACTGCTCTTTATTCTGCTCGCACAATGGTGAAGGGTATATAAGATTCGGCACTGCCGAATATAGCACTCTTACTGGTTATATTTTTAGATGTTGCCACAAAATTTTGTATTTTTAGGAAATTTTAAGCAAATTTGCTATTCAAACAAAATTTTGTGCAAATCTGTGGTTTTCGTGAGTAACCGCGTATGTCTTAAATTTAAAGCCGAAAAAAATTCTAGATCGCGCTATGGGCTAGGTATTAAACTTTTTTAACTTTGTTAAAAAAAAAAATCGAATTAAAATGAAGAAATATAGCATCAACATCTCAAAATCGAAAAAATGCAAAGACGTGGTTATACCTTAAAACCACAGAAATTTGTAAGACCAAATTGACTTTTTTTTTGTTAAATTTGTCCGCTGTTTTAAAAATTTCTTATATTTTCTAAAACATTTAACGGGTTATTCATAAATCCAGAAATTCACATATAAACAAGTAAATCTGAGAATATGTTAATACTTTAAGAAAGTACGCCATCTATGAGCGTATTCATTTATCTGTCTGTCTGACCATTTTTCTATCTTTCGTGGTTATACAAAGTATATTTGCTCTTTCATATCTGTTTGCATTTTGCCCGTTTGTTCTTTATTTTCTTTTCACAAATAACACAGAGATGAACTTTACATTTTATCGAATGAAGTGTATCTGAAGTGTATCCTTCCATGAATTTTGGCATGTGTTTGTTAAGTATTTCTTGATTTCCTTTTATGTTTCTATATACTTTTGGAACCATTTCTAGGAAAAGGGACTTCTTGGAAACGAGTTTATTTCTTTAGCCACTATTATTAGTTAAAATATGTGTGAACGTTTGTGTGTCTGTGTGTGTGTGTGTCTGTATGTATTGGTGAAAAGACAGTTTTAAGATTAAAGATAAAGATTTTTTGTTTGAGAATATGTAGATATTTCTATGTTTTGTATGCAGAGCATATGAATAAATTAGTGTTTTATTTAATTAAATGATTCAATTTTAAAGATCTTTAAGTTATGTTAAATATAAATTTGCATTGGTTGCATATTTTTTTTAAGCAGAAAACCAAATTGCAAAAAATATTTTTTAAATCACAAAAATATTTATTAACTGCCTGGCCCACAATGTCGACAAGAACATTTCATTTGCTTTTTTATATTGAAAGCAATAATAAAAAACTAAAATTTGTTTTTATTTTCAATGTAAATATGCCAAATAGGCAGTAAATTAAATTTTTAACTTATAAATAGATTAAAAAAACGTATTTCTTTACATACCTTTATAAGTCTTTTATAATTTCTTGTTTTTCTCAAACCATAGTACTGATAAAACGATTCAATGTTATAGTGATGAAATCTTAATTTTTGCACTGCAGTGAAAACATGTTAAAGATCTGTCGACGAATGAATCTGCTTTTCTGACAACGTAAACATATGTGCACTAAAGTGCAAGAGTCTGATTGGTTTGCTTTATTGACTGCATCAATCACCGCATTTCATTTGAAATTATCATGCCCAGAGAATAAAGACTCAGATTTTTTCTATGCACTTGGTCATTCATAAAAGCCAGGTTAAAGTGAATGACGTTAAGTGGAATAGTAAAGAATACACCAGTGGCATCAGTACTGAATAAGGACACTTTGATTTTTGTACTTAAAGCTTTCAATGCTATCCTAATTTAAAAATATTTTTTCGGAATGATTTCGTTTTGTAAGTAAGAGTAATGTGAAGTTATTTCTCAGAACTATACAGGTATGCATGCAAATGTGTGTAAAGTTTTTATCAATTAATATCCTGTGATATTAAAGGCATGTGTAAAAATATTTTATAAGTAAAGTGAATTGTAGGAGAAGTGGGTTTTAAAAAAAATCTGGATTAGTAAAAGTGTATATTATAAATAAGAATATATCGCAGTTGATTTTTAAGAGTGAATTCACTAAAAATTAAATTATTTTCCGTAAAAGAATAATTATTTTTAATTTAATATAAAAGTCATATAAAAAAGAATTTTTAAGCCAATTGTTTCATTACCAAAAAGTTGGCAAAA
This sequence comes from Pollenia griseotomentosa, assembly GCA_963931875.1. Taxonomy (NCBI): domain Eukaryota; kingdom Metazoa; phylum Arthropoda; class Insecta; order Diptera; family Polleniidae; genus Pollenia; species Pollenia griseotomentosa. The sequence continues at coordinate 211,390,154 of OZ007560.1, forward strand.
TAGCGTGATATTTTTACAGCGAATAGTGAAAAAAAAAAATTAAAAAAGAAAATTATTCTTTTTATTTCGAATGCAATTTAACGCCTTAAATTCCCACAAAAATGGAAGGTTTCCTTAGCAACCATGATACCAGGGAAGGATCATACAAGTTAAGTCATATAGGCCTATTGGCTTATTATAAAAAATATATCAAATCTTTTTGAGAAATTAACACCGATTTTAAATGAAAATAGTTGTATTCAAAACCATCAATTCTGATTTTGAAGAAAGCACAGCTCAACTAAACAAACTCATCGAATAGTAAATGTCATAATAAAAGCCCTTGAAGAAAAAAAATATTGCTCAGCACTCTTTATTGATGTTTCGCAGCATCCTGGGCCCTCTATTATACTAAATTTATACTTCGGACATGCCAACAAACAACTACACCCAAACCTCAACATTTGCGTTCTAAGCGTGCACGATAACCGTCATGAAGCATCTCTTTACATCTCTTATATTTCAAATAGCAAAAATGAGTACACATTTTAAATATTTTCAATGCGTCGGGAAACATGCCCCCCTATTGAAATCAATAAATAAGTAATACCTCAACATTCGCATGTAAAATATCTCGGTATACATCTAGATCAGCGATGAACGTGGAAATGCCATATAGAGGCAAAATTAACTCAAATGAAACTAAAAGTCATCCAAATTCATTGGCTTATTGGAAGAAACTCAGTCCTTAGTCTCGACTGCAAACTTTTACTTTACAACTCTATCTTAAAGCCAAACTGGTGCTACGCTATTCAGTATGGGTGTTGTGCAGGTTCCAGCTAAAATGTAATTTGTCTAGTTAAAAAACTTTATTTACAAAAATCATATATTAGGAAAATATTGTAAGGAACAAATTTCTAGTTTGCCGACAGTCATTCCAATTAATGAAATAGAGATAGTCCAGTTTTTCAAATATGCGATAAAAATAACGTAAAAAACTTATTTAAATTGATTTTGTTTGTTTGTCATGCCAACTAGCAATACTTTTTGTGCGAGGACTTAAGGTATTTCTGAAAAACTTTATTCACAAGAATCCATTCATATGACCGAAAAAAGGCTACAATTTTAATAAGACAAAATTTTGATGAAAGTTGCAAAATGTTTCAAACATATTTGCTTACAACCAAAGTAAAAGAGTTATTTTAAATTCTTCAAATAACAATACAAAAAAAAATATATATATATGTATGTGGCTAAACAAAAAGTTATCAGCCATGTTCGGGAAATCGAATTCGAGTGAAACCAAAATCGAACAAACTTTCAAAACGATCCAGTGTGTAACATTCATTAAATAATTTCGTTTTATATACTTCATACTATGAGTACAGCTTATCTTCATTAGAACTTATCTTAAAATAAAAAAAAACGACGGAAAATTAAACAAAAATTTAGCTGGAAATTAGTTTGATTTTAATTTCACTCGATCCAAAACATGTCTGTTTATGTATTTTTTTTTTTTGATTTAATTTAATATATACCAAGTCGAATTTATATATATGGTGGCAGCAATACTACATCAAAACAAAAACCAGAGAAACAGCAGATACTTACGGCTCGAAATGTCAACTATTTATAAATAATATAATATGAATATGTTTCTGCTAAAACAATGTTCTATACTGCAATAAGAGGCTTTAAGTCTTGTGTATAGAATTGGAATAAATAAATAAACTAAACTAACCAAAACAAATTGCTTCGAATTGTCAAAGTCAGCAAGTATTTTGCTGCTAATTGTGGTGAATTCACCCTGATTATAATTCCTTGCTTTTTCAAAATATTTATTTATAGTTTCAAAATCCAGGTGAATTTTTTTTATTGTCCAGTTATTTGACTTTTGGTATCTGGCAGCCCTAGTTATCAGATACTGCCTCGACCTTTAATATCGAAAAAATTCAAAGGCGCCAACAGAAATATAAATCACAGCCACTCCCTGCACGCTGAGAAAAAACATATTTAAATATGGTCACCTCCAACAAAGTTCCTTTTAAAAAAAAATTTAAACATATTCCCCTATATTTATAAACGATTATTAAATTTAACAAACGTTTATTAAGGAGAATTTCCATACAAAATTTATTTTGTAAACCTTTATTAAATTTAAATTTTTTTTTTTATAAATACAGGCAATTATGTTTAATTAAACCATATTATTGTTACCGACAACCATATTATGGTTAAATTAGTCCTCCGCCAAGAAGCCAAATATGACAATTATTTGTTTTTAAATTAACAATTAGTATTTTCCTCTTTTCCAAGAGCAACATGCTATGGTTGAAAACCAACTATGCTATTATAAGCGTTACATAGATTTTAGTTTTTTTTTAGCTATAACATGTTCGGAGGCAACCATAAAATGGTTGTGGTTTCTTGATGGAGGTCTAACTCAACCATATTATGATTTCCAGTTGTATAAAATTAATTTGTGTAAAATCTTATATCATTCCGTGCAATATTCCACCATTTATGTTACAAAATGATTAATTTTTTATGGTGGTGGTTCCACATTTTTAATTCATAGCTCTGATCCTACTGAACCAATTTTGCTGGATTTCAATCTCAAACTGCTTAGGATTACTACAAGCAATTTGACACCAAGTTTGTTCGATTATTTTGAATTTTTCGAGCGTGTTTTCAAAAGACGGACATGGCTAAATCGACTTAGAATTACTCGAGATGCCAGAATATATAAACTTTATGGGGTCTTATATATATATATGTTCCTTTAACTCCCATTGCAGCATAGGGCGCCTTAAAACCAATATGGCGCTTAATTTGTCAAACGTTATTGGGGTCTTAAATGAACAATAAAAAAGTTTCACATGGAATGACAAATTCAGCATACCTTCATACACGATTAGTGATGGTTGAGGTTATAAGGGTTTTCAAATTTTAAGTTAATACACCCTTTATGATCAAATGCGTTATTTACGTTTTGCCTTTACAACCTAAAATAATTAAAAATGCTCTTATTTTTCATTTCACTATGTAGGGCGGCTTAATATAATTATAAAAAACAAACAAACAATAACTGTCGCTGCTTTCAGCTCCTACATGACTGCAATGTGCACAGTTTACTTAAACTTTTTAACTATGCAAACAAGATAATGTCACAGTTGAAGGACATTTCTGTAATATTAACGCAAGCTCCTTCATGTCTGCTTGCAAAAGAGTTAAAACTCAGAAAAAATAAAAATGGAACTGGAAAAAAATTTACATAAATATGTTAAAAAAATGCAAAAATCAAAATGACACATTAATTGATAAGTTGCCTGATTGAATTTGAAATATTGAAATTGTATGTTTGCGAATAGTGACATACTTGCATAAGAGTTTGCTCTATTGAGAACTCATACTTGTGCTACAATAATAATATTTCAATTTCAAATGTATGTAAATGCTTGAGAAATGCAAAAAAAAACATAATTTTGTTTTAGCTAGAGTAACAAAAATAAGAAAATTTTCATTACAAAAATATTGTAATTAATTTTCTCTTATAATCCATTTTTTTTTTTTTTTTTTTTTGAATATTAGTCATTTCAAAATCTGATTAATATTAAGCAATTTTTCATAAATTCAACTGCTGCATTTTTGATTCAAAATTCTAGAAACAACCACTAGCATTTGTTCACGTTCAAGTTCGAAGGTCATTTATGAAATCTACAAAAATAATTTATTAATTTTTTTTAATTCAAAATAATTTTTATATTTTTTTTTTTATTTTCAGGTAGTATTTACTAATATAATGACTGATCCATAACAAATGATTTACCTTTTTCTGTAAACAAAAAAATTGTGAAAATTGATTTATTTTCATACTTTTGATTTTCATTATTTATGTCTGCATACTCTGAAATACATCCAATATGCAATTAACCCAACTCACACACTCAGAAATATATACAGTTTCTTACAATATTAATGGGACACATTGCAAAAGTCTTATCTTGGTATGTTTGATACTAAAAACGAAGTCTTCAGTTAATAAGCTTTTGAGGTGTTATGTATCAATGGAAATCGCTGCAGGAAGACGAGCCGAAGATTTTTTTTGTGGCGAAAAATTTATGATTTAGACTTAGAGAATATGTGGTTTCAAAAGTATAGTGCCGCTTGCCACACAGCAAGAGAAACAATGGTTCTTTTAAAAGAAAAGTTCGAAAATCGTGTTATTTTTCGTAGTGGAGTAGTGAATTGGCCACTAAGATCGTGCGATTTGACACCTTAAGACTATTTTTTGGTGAGAATTTCTGAAATCGAAAGTGTACAGCAATAATCCCACAACAGTTCAAGAGCTTAAAAACCACATTATCGAGATGCCAACCATCGACAACCGTTTATTGAAAAACGTGATTAAAAATTTTGGTAAACGGTTAAAAGCTAGCCGCGCAAGCATTTTTTAACGGAATCTACTTGTAATAAATTGAAATTAAAATATTTTAAATCTCAGAAAAAAAACTTTTTTTTTTATTAAAATTTAAATAATGCCTCAATTTTTGGACACCCTATACTTAAATTGATATCAATTAAACTATCCCAGTTACATTCAGAATATAGACGCGCATGAATATTGTATCATTCATAGAATCACAATGAATTCATCTTAGTAATGTTTTACAATTCACTACACATACCTGGAGATGCCAACTAGAATCCGAAATCCCTGAAAACGTCCTAAGCTGGAGAGAAATTAAACATCTTTCATTAAATAGGAACGAATACAAAGACTTCGTTGTGGCTCTTTGTACTTTTTAGGAACCACATTACATTATTCATATTCACTACACATAAAGACCATATTAACAAATTAAATGAATGACAATACACGACCATCAACAACAATACACCATTACATTTACATGAGTTCAAGATCAACTGTCCATTTAACAAAAAAAAAAAAATCAATACACATAAAAAATGGTCCACCAAATTAAAACCACAAAAAACAACATTTTGTCGCTCTGCCTCTTTAGCAGAGCAAATTCGATTGTATCAAGTCAGTAAATAATGCAAGTCAGTATTGCCAGGTTCTGTGCATTGATTTAAAATATGTAACAAAATATGTTTGGACATTGCATATCTTATGTAATTTCATACGCTAATAGTGTTTGTGTAGAAAATCATTAAAAAAATAACGTTTCCCTGTTTGTCATCTTTCGAATACAAAAATAATACCAAACATTTGTGTACAACTTTTCGCTTTTTTAATTTGAAGTAAAAGCCACAGTTTTTTTTTGGCCAATGACAAATGAAGAAGTGAAAGAAATTGCAGTTTTTCTACTTTGACTGCAGTTTTTAAAACGCTATTCGCTATACTTATTACCTATTGGTGTTAGCAAAATTTGTCCCAAGAAGCTTCGATAGCTAGCTATTTGATCAATCTCTTGAAATTTTTTTTTTTGATTTCTTAAAAAATTTTTAAAATTTATTTTTTTTTTAATTTAAAACTTTTCTTATATATTTTTAGCGGGAATTTTTTTTCGCTCAAAAGAAAGCTTATGTCTTTTCCTTTAAGTTCGGAAGACATCGATTTAAAAATTGGGTCTCTTGACATGAAATCACCCATATGTTAATGTAGAACATTTTTGTTTTCGATTGTACAAAAAATTCGACTGTGGGAATATTTTTCAATTACTTTTGCGAATATGTTGCATGAAAAACATGTTGCATTTTTTACCTCACATTTATTATATACACAAATTTGTATATACTACAACTTTCTGAACATACGATACTTGTTATACTTATTTTTTTCTTTCTTCATTTTAAAAATAAATAAGTAAATAAATTTAATATTAAAAAAGTTTAGAATAAAATCAAAGTGGTAACGCTGATATTAATGTTAAAGCAAACAAAAATAAACAGGGAATCCATACTGTGGAGTTGCTTTTTGAGTCATCGTTGTCAGTTCACATTTTTCAACCACCATTTCAATGAAGGTCTATAAAGATGAATAGGGAAACATACGGAGTTTAACATAGAGAGACTCACATGTTAATACATTGACAATCAGAAGAGAGTAATTTAACATAGAGAGACTCACATGTTAATACATTGACAATCAGAAGAGAGTAATTTAGTTCAATTAAATAATGGAATGAATGCACACTTTTCGCTTTTATGGGCAATTACACCAAGTTCAATTGAAACTAACTGTCACTTTAACTTCCAGTTAACAAAATATTTTTGACAGTTATAACTGATAGGTAATTATTTATGAACTTGCTGAAATGGGCCGTTAATGGTATTCATCAGGTTAGGTTTAATGCGCAGCCATCGAGAGACAGCTCACTTGGGTTCTTCATTGGTCCTTTTGTAATACCCAGCGCCAATGCCCATCCTATGTTTAACCAATTCGTCTTCCTAGTAAAGGGAAAAAGCGATCTAAGTTCTATCCTACATATATCCTCCAAGCAGGCAAACACCGGTTCCCCATGGTATTTTTCCCTGATGCCCCGTATCCCAGGGCGTTGACAAAGAAATTGAAGCACAGTCTACTCTTCCTCCTTGTCATGACAACTTCTACAGTAGTCATTGAATTCCAGACCCATTCTCCTGGTCCGCACCGGCCAGTGCCCAGTTACAACTGATACCACTGTTCTAATTTGGTCCCTATTAAACCTTAGTAGATAGCTAGTTCTCCGTTCATCATATCTAGGCCATATCGTCCTGGATATGGAGCAGGTGCACTCAGAGGTTGGACCTGTGACCTGGGGCCTGCGCAATTCTATTAGACTTGCGCTTGATAAGTGACTTACAGTAAGCCATTGGAGGGCCAACGAATTCATCAATGAATGCGTCATCCATGCGACCACCTTTTTTGGCCAGCTCATCTGAAATCTGATTGCTCGTGCATTCATGCAGGTCTTAAATTTAGACCTTCATAAAGTAATTCATATAAAGTATGGTAACTAAGTATTTTTATGAAAGGTCCCGCTTATAGTGTGAGTAGCTGTACACATAAATCATTTGCTTGTAGCTGGCATAAACTTTTAAGCGTACATACTTTATTGCATAAAAAACTTAAATGAAATCGAATTTTTAATTGCTTCAATGGTAAATATGTTTTATTATTTATAATGATTTCTTCGTAATGCAAACAAAACAATGAAAAAAAAGAAAATAATAAAACGAAAAAAAACATAAAGTAAATGAAAACTAAAGCAAGTGAAAAAGTATATTCGGTCAAACCCCACCATTTGATGCCCTACAGCAAAGTATTTGCAGAAAAGATTTCGCGAGACACAATAAGAGACTTCAATAAACTGGAAGCTAGGATAAGTACTGAAAACAAGAATATTAGGGTGTTTAGGAAATCAAAAACGCAAGAATTTTGAAGCTGTTTTTAAAACACTTTTAATCAATTTTTTTTTATAATTTTTGTAATATAATTCTGTTTAATAGAGAAATTTTTGTATAATATTTGTCATAAAAATTCGAAAAATTCAAAAATATCTATGACCGAAGTTTCGAAAATCCGTTTTACATACATTGCACGAACTTTTGGTCTTTGATGCAGAAAATATTCGTCGAACATTTTAACACTCTAAAGTGCCGTTTTAGTATACCTTTGTGGGAAAGTTAAAAGAAAGTACAAAAATTAATGTTAGAGGGTTAAAATATTCTAAGAAAAGAATCGCCATACAATTCTACCGAGACATCTGAAATAGTATTTTAGCTCAGAAGTACATTAAGTATTGTTGAAGCGACTTCAATCTTTTATTTATTTTTCTTTTTTTTTTTTTTGCTTATTTTCTTTCATTTTTAATTTTCTTTGATTTTTATTATTTTTTTATTTTAAATTTCGTTTGCTTAAATTTTAAATATGAATTTTGATTTGTTTAAATTTTGATTTTATTTAATTCTTAAATTATATTATATTTATATTTTTTTTCTCTGAGGGTAGTGTAAACTCCACATTTTCGTTCACTTTTTTTTTTGCTATATTTCTCTCTTGAGTCTGAGTTTTTTTTGGTTTATTGCGAACCTTTGAATATTTTAATAGTTGTAGTAGTTGAACCACCAACGCAGTAAGAGGCTTCAAATAAAAACCTTATTTTGTTGTTGTTGTATTTGTACTTTCAATAAGGCAAGAAGCCAATAAATTTGTTAAACGCTAATTTGGAAAAAAACCCATCGTGTTTTTTTATTATTGTTTAAAGATTATTAAGAGGCTAGGAAGCAAATCTAGCCTACAAGTATATTTTTTTTGACTTTTACCAAAGGCCTTTTCAAAAAATTCAAAAACTTTAGGGGCCGATATTTCGCGAACCCGAGCTAACTTTTCAAAACCTTTTGGTAGATTTGCTCTATCAATAGTCTAGTTTCATATCGCGTTACAAGTATTAAGGCTGGCGGCAATGATCCGAATTTTGTTGCACTGTGTTATCTAGCCGACTAAACATTATTATTATTAACTGTCTAAATTATTTAAAGTCTAGGCTAGAAATTGAACTTGGAATATGGTTACTGCCTTATTTTTAAAAAATTAAACAGGACAATAAAAGGCTTATTAAACAAATTTTCATACAAAATCCGTTTCATAAACCCTTTATTAACCTGTTTTATTTTTTATAAATAAAGCCGTTAGAATTTATAAATATTTATAAAACATTTTCGGTTTAATTTAATTTAAAAAAACCAGGGTAAATATACAGCCAAAATTACTTTGTAATTGATTAAACAAAAATTCAGTTTATATCTTATATACGCGTAAAACTTATGCGGAGCCTTTCGCCCACTTTAAGATAAAATCCTTTGGTAAGTTAAAAAAAAAAACGATATCTCTGCCATTTAATAAATACATATTGCCAATTCATTAATAAGCTCTTTAAAAAAGTTAATAATAACTGGAAATTTTTTTATATTCATTGTTCTACGAATTTTTACAAGGGCGACATAAGAGATAATAATAAAAGCAATTTATTGAAAACTTTCTGAAAATTATCAGCTTGATGAATTTACAATTAAAAACAAATATAAACTTTTACTTTGTAAAATTCAAATATTAATAAGTTTATTGATTCAGGGTTTTTTTCCCTTAACATTTTTTTGCTTTAAAATCAGTTTTCTAGATTTATGAATTTTTTACTAAAAATTTACATTTTGCAAAATTTTTGTTTTTGATTTGTTACCATTTAAATCAATTTATGAAATATTTTTTTTTATTCCTGCTGTTGTGGCTGTTGTTTTAGAAACGGAAATACTTTCATTATTGTCTTATGATTTGCTAAAGTATTACTTAATATGCGCTTTATACTTTCCTTCGTGTATCCGGTTGCTATTTATCATACGAATTGAAGTGCATACAATCAAACACACACAGTATTAATATTACTTTAACTTGTGTATGAATATTGCAGCCAGTTGTAGTGCCACTTAATGTTGATTGCAACAACTGGAACTGTGTTTAGTGTGCTACAACTTACTTAAACTCAAACTAAGCAAATGTTAGCAAAAGCCGTTGGTAGAGCAATTTTAGCAATGCAATAAGGTTTTGAATTTTATTTGTCTCCCCTTTTTTTTGTTCTACCATAACGTTTATTTGTAGTTGTTTGTTGCTGTTGTTGTTCAAGCAATTCATTTAAGTCCATATCGAATGCAATAAACAATTGTATAAAATTTCCATAATGCAAACAAACAAACACACACACAAATACACAGATACCCATCTACCATCAGACGGACTTAGTATTTGTTGGTTAGATACTTGTATACTGATACAAATGTATACAAACAAATACTCATGTAAATACCAATACACACATAGTGATATTTACAAACAATTGTGTATCCCTTTTAGTGCAGTGCTAAAAAATCATTTTTCATTTGTTTTCATTTCCGTTTTTATGAAACATTCTCTGATTTCTTCATTGTTTCCGTTTCGCATTTGCTTGAATTGTTAAATATTGTTTTTTTTTTGTGTTTTTTTACCTTATTTTGAGTTTTTTCTTTTTTGCTTTGCTTTTTTTTTGGATTAAGCTAGAAATCAACAACAGTAACAACAACATCAGTAAGAAACTTAACTAAAATGGCAACAATAGCTACAACAATACTATTACTGTATCATTCATGGGAGAAATGAAAAGAAAAAAAAAAAAAAAATATTTTTGCTGGTGTTTCTTTATTTTAGCTTTTCTTAAAGCCAGTTACATATTTATTTTATACAGATTTGTTAGAAGCTTTATTCTTTGTTAAAGTGGAAATAATTAAAGAGTTAATATATAATAGAGAGTCGACTAGAGCATTGTTAACACTTTAGATGAAGGTTAGGTTCCTTGGACGGCAATCAAGAGACAGCTCACTTGGGCCCTTCAGTGATCCCCGTGTGATACCAAGTGTTCATGCCCATCCTACACCGCACTAGGGTTGCCAGATGGCCTGGAATGGCCTGGATTGTCCAGTTTTTTTTGGGTGTTGTCCAGGTTCCAGCTAAAATGCAATTTATCCAGTTAAAACTTTATTTAATATTGAAAAATTACTTTTTTATTAATTATATTTATTATTTTATAGAACAAAATCCTATACTAAGAAAAAAATGTAAGGCAAAAATTGCTAATTTGCCTACAGACATTCCAATTTATAAGATACGGTCCAGTTTTTCAAAAATGCGATTAAAATAATGTACAAAATTTATATAACTTGATCTCCTTGGCTATGACCGAATAAAGGCTACAGATTTAATAAGACTAAATTTTGATGAAAGTTGCAAAATGTTTCAAACATTTTTGCTTACAACTAAGGTAATAGAGTAACTAAATTCTTCAAATAATAATACAAAAAAAAAAAAAAATATATATAAAAATATGTGGCTAAACAAATAGTTATCAGCCAAGCTTGGGAAATCGAATTCGATTGAAATCAAAATCGAACAAACTTTGAAAACGATCCAGTTTTTAAAGCTCATTAAATAATTTTGTTTTATGTATAAAAAAAAAGAAACGAGGGTAATGTAAACAAAAATTTAACTGAAAATCTCCATTGATTTCAAATTCACTCGATCCATAACATGGCTATTAGTGTACTTTTTTATTTGATGTAAATTGATATAAGCCAAGTCGAATTTATATATACGGTGGAAGCAATACTACAACAACACAAAAACCACAGAAACATTAGATGGTTTTTGCATTGCATTATTAGTGTTTTTATAAATAAAATGTTATGAAAACAAAACAAATTGGTTCGAACTGTCAAAGCCAGCAGGCTTTTTGCTGCCACTTATAGTTAATTCGCTCTGATAATAATTTTGCAATATGATATAAGACTGAATTTTAAGTGTTACGTTTCCTTGCTTTTAAAATTTTTTTTAACATCTGAAGTAAAATGCTACTTTTTTCTTATAGTTAAGTGCATTTTCAAATTTGTGCAGTTATTTTTTCAAAATCCAGGTGAATTTTTTCTATTTCCAGTTATTTGACTTTTGGTATCTGGCAACCCTAGTTGTCACTGAAGAGTTCAATCAATTATTCTTCCCTATAAAGAATAAAAATCAGTTTAGTTGTATCTTCGAAAGAACATTCAAACAGGCAAATACCAGTTTTACCAATTATTTTTTCCTAATATCACGATTTTTAGGACATTGATTTAGAAAATAAAATACAGTTTCGTCTTTCTCCTCGTCATGACAACTTCTGCAGTGGTAATTGCATTTCAAGCCGAGTCTTCGCAGATAAGAGCCCAGTCACAGCTAAAACTCCTGTTTTATTTGGAACAAAAGTACGAAGCCAGTTTTCTATTCATTACACTGCTTTACAAATTTTAAATTTGAAAAATTCCCAGAAAACCACATGCCTAGATAAGTTAATTGGGACCTCCTGAACACGAAAAACGCTGTATTTTTTTTCTAAGTACCTTTTTAGATAACGGTACTTTTGTGTTTTTCGGTGTATGGTCCCACCCTTGTGGAGCCCAATCGAAAAGTCCGATCGAGATAAATAGCATATCGTTGGAAAGGTAATTGAATGCCTTTTCAGTCGATATGCCGCAAAATTCTATCTCATAAGGAAAGTCAACGAATTGATTAATGAATGTGCCATCCAGACGAATAGCAGTTTGCAAGCTCATCTTCTATATGGTTACCCGGACACTTTGAATGGCCAGGTACCCGCATTACCGCTATCTTACAATGCTTCGCAATCTCATTATAAGACATCTGGCATTTTGCAGTAAACTAAGATGTCATATAGACACCTCCTAAGGAAGCTTTGTTATCGGTAAATATGCAAATATCCCTCGATATGCGATAATACCTTAGTTAGTTAGTCGCCCGCCTAATATTAGAGATTTCCGTCTGCAGGATATTACACTCATCCGGCAGATGAAAAGGAACCTTTACATCTAGTCCCGCTATGAAGAAACTCCCGCCAAGTCTATTCCCCTTCCTCGAAACATTCAGTACAGACCCTGAGAGCCAGTGCAAGTAAAGTCATTTCAACCGACAGCCCATAATCGTTTGTCATATGTACTGCGTATTTCGCACCGAAGAAAGGCTCGGGGGTGCAGTAGTCCACCCCGTCAGGGACAATCGAGTGACTGGGTATCCGAGAGTGCCAACACTCTTTTTGAAAGAATGACTTAACGGCTGGCATAGATAATATATATAATAAAAATGTTTGACCGTTTGTATGTTTGTTTGTTGGCTTAAAGACTCCTAAACTATTGAACCGATAGGGGTAGGGGAAGTGGTACCCTCCATAGGATGCCAATATGAAGTATCGCATATTCTAAGAGCCGCTGCACCCATTTTCTTAAACGTTTTGCAGTAGGATTATCTGAGCCCCGAAATCGAAATAAGACGCAAATATTAAATATCGCATATCTTAAGAACTGTTATAGTAAAAATGCTCAAACTTGGTAGGAGTCACTCTTATGGTAAACTACACCTTTAGAAATAAAAAAGAGGATATACTCAGGAGGGAATACCCCCATGGGATGCATATATTGAATATCGCGTAACTGCAGAACTATTATAGCGAGAGTCTGCAAACGTGGTTAAAGTCACTATTATGGTTCACTATCAATTTAAAAAAAAAATTTGGAGGGGTAGACAGAGGAGTAGGTGTACCTTCCATAGAACAAAAACATTAAATACCGCATATCTGAAGACAGGACCCTTCAAGCTTTTAAGGACCCACTCTTATGGTAAGGTGCAGGGGACGCAATAATTTTTAAAATAGCATCCTGTGAGCACCAAAAATAAAATAGAATACTTATTTTTTCGGTTGGGGCTGGGAAGCAGTACCCCCATAAGACGCAACTGTTAAATCAAATTTATGACTTATGAAATTAAGATAGTAAATTAGTCTCCCATCGAATAGATCCACAGAAAAGAGATTTTTGGAAATTAAAATATTTAGAGTGTAAAATAAATAAATATAGGCTCAACATAGGCTTGAAATGTTTGTAAAATTCCAAGTGGGCGTGGCACCTCCTAAAAGACAGCATGAATAACTCCATAATTATCTGGAGAACGGTTACAGAAAAGTTTTCCAATTTAAAACAAATAACGTTGTTAATAATAGAAAACATTTGCCAAAAAGTGGACTGGATTGGAGAAGTGGGAGTGGCTCTTCCATTACAAAGAAAGAGTAAGTAACAGTGATCCGGGGGACGGTTTTGTACAAATATTTGGCTTGCTTATTAATACACCACATTTATCAAAAAGTGAGCTAGATTAGAGAAGTAGGCGTGGCGTGGTACCTCCCATACAAAGACAATTTAGATTTCTTTATATCTGCAGAATGGTCACAGCATGCAAAAGTTTTTAAATTGGCAACAATTAGTTTGCTTTCTTTACAAAATATCTGTCATAAAGATTCCTGGATTGGAGAATTGGACACCTTCAATATAAGCACAATATAGGTTTCTATTTATTAGTAGAACGGTAAATTATTTAATTTGGTATTATTTGCTTCGTTAGCGATACTCAAGATTTGTTTTAAAAAATTTGACTAATTTTATTTCAATAAGGGAAGCGAGGCACACCGGGTAAAGCTAGTATAATATATATAATAATTATATTTTTAATTGATATCATTCGCAACAAATTTCGATCCAGCAAAGTGAAAATACCTTTTGGTTTAAAGATTGACATTTGACTATTGACTGCCAGCCCTCATCAATGGCGGTGAGTGTTTAGTGGCAAAGACCGCTGAGAAGATAGTGTGGTTACTAGGGTATTCATTCGGTTAACCGTTAATCGTTAATTACTACCCGATTAACTGATCGGTTAATTTGAAATTGGCAATTTTCGATTAACGATTAAACCGGTTAATTTCAGTCGATTAACCGATGTAACAAATATTTTTAGTTTTTTGTAGTATTATAATATATTTTTTTGCGTTTTTAATTATTTGTTTCGTCTCATATAAAAAAGGTATATATTTGGAAAATATTTTTTCCTACAATATATTTCCTTCGAGAAATACATTCTTACAATACAGTACAAAAACTGAAACTACGAGTTCGGAAATACATTTTTTTTAGAATGTTCGGTGCTAAGCTTTGCCAGGATGAGTAAGATGATGACCTGACAATAGAAGAAGCTCTCGATTGTAACACAAACAATCTTTAACAAAATTAGCCGAAATAATGGAATAATGGAAGATTTTATATGTTCAGAAAAATCCTGAAAAAGGACAAAGAAACCAAGATATCGCATTCAGCTTTTAAAAATTAAATGTTTCTGCGCATCTACGTCACATCAGCGTATAAGTACAGCTAAAATAAAGAAACACAAGCAAACAAACATGTGTATAAAATGCTAAAGTGACGTCATATGAAACAGTTGAATTTTGTAACCATGTGCAGGGCGTAATCTTGAATCTGTATTATGGGTTGCTTCCGATTTCTCAAACATCTTCGATAAGTGAAAGAATTGTTTCCAAATAAAGTTTTATCAAAACTAAAGAAAAAAATCGCTTAAATTCTAAACATTTAAACCAAATTATTTGTCCAAAAGATTATTTTATAAAATCTCAAACTATTGAAATAGTTAATAAAAAAATCTCACAGTTTTTTTTTTAATAAATACATACAAATATTATGTATAAATTATAAAATGTGGTTTTCATATTATTACTTTTTTGTTTGCTCGTTTTAGTTCAAGAATTATTCTGTTCGTTATGTTATTGTTTTTTTTTTTTTTTTACTAAAAGACTAATAATAAATTGTTTTTGCATTTTTATTTATTGAAATAACTTAATTTATAACAAATCTTTATTAATCGGTTAACCGATCAATAAAAAAATTAAGCGATTATTAACCGACTAAACCAAAACCTCGGTTAATTAATCGAGCGATTAACCGATTAAAGCAAAAGCCCGATTAAATGAATACCCTAGTGGTTACTATCGAAACATGCCAGATCAACCTGCCCGTGAAGGTGCGTTCAATCCCAGCGCAGTCAAGAATGAAAAATTATCAATAAATTTTAATTCATTTCATAATGTAAAAATTCCTTTCGTAATAAAATTATTTAATGAAAAAATTAGTAAAAAAATATAAAAATGGAAAAATACTATTGTGATTTTGCAATACAGCAAATTATAGAATCGGGAAATTTGCCTCATATTTTGAAGAACTAACTTTTTAAGACTCTGATTTAATAGTTCTTCTTCCTGTTTGATAAAGGTCGTTTACTTTAGATTTTTTTTATTCCTTCGCTACTTTACTGTATTCTTTTGTTGTTACACAAAGTTCTCTTAGTTGCTTATTGTCAATGTTGTTTTTGTTTTTCTCAACTTTTACTATGGGGTTTGCAGTGGCAGTTTTGACGTTTGACAAAATGTTAAGTGACAGGTGCAGCAATAGCATAAGTAAAGAGCCAATGCCTGAAAGTCATCTAGAAAATGAATCAAAAAAGCTTTTCCAAAAAAAAAAAAAAAAAAACAAATTTTAAAGGTAGAATTTGAACAGTAAAATAAGAAAAAAAAACTCTAAAAGAGTTAAAGTACACTAAGTTAAACAAACACATGCACACACATTTATGTTACAGAGAACGTAAGTTTTTTTTGTAGTTGTTGTTACTTATTCAAATGGAAGTTTAAGTTAAAATTGGCAAGTGACAGTTGCATCAAAAGTATTTAAAATTGTTTTGTGACAGTGCAGGAGCGTAGAGTATACTGGCAATTTTAAATTGAAAAAAGTGGAATGTAACCTCAACAAAAAAAAAAAAATGAAATTCTTTGGTAAAACGAAATACTTGAAGCAAAAGACAAATAACTCGACTCTCATCTATAAGTCAATACAATGAGTAATGTAAAGTGTTCATGGAAGAAAAGAAAATTTTATCCCAGAAATAATAACTTTAGATATCACTTAAAATTTCTAAGCAAAAGGTTTTTGTTTTTTTTTTTTTTTGGAATTGTATTGCATATCAAACTGTTTGCCATAAATTTTAGATTTCTCATACACACACGCACACACATGTTGTTTGTTGTTTTAAATTACAGGAATGTTTGTATCTACTGAAAATGTCTGTGTGTCGATGTGTATTTCTATATTTTCTTGTGTGGTCTGATAACAATATATTTCTCTTACAATTTCCTTTTATTACAGGTGTCACTTGTATTTCTCTTTTTTTATATAGAATATAAGAATGTACAAGAAACAATACAAGAAGTGAAAGTGTTTTTTTTTTTCCTTAAACCTTACAAAATGTCTAAATCATAGAACTTCTCTTCTGTTCTAATAAAATATCTATTGGTTATTTGTAATTCTATGCGTCTAGAAATTGTAATAAATCTATTGTTAAATAGTTAGTATAAGAAACTAACAATTTGATGTTGTACTCTTTTATCAGGAATGATAGTTATTTTTAAACTTATTATCATAGAAATTCTCTTTTAGGCAATTTTACCCAAATTATTATTGGCATTGTCTTGTTTTTCTAACAAAATAATTTCATAAATATCTATAAAATAAAATCTTTGAGTGTGTGTAATGATTGTGTTGGACTTTTTTAATTGAATTTTAGAAAATTAAAAATATATTTTTTTTCTTGTTTGCATTTGGCAATAGAGTTTAAATGGGTAAAAAAAAGTTAAAGAAACTTTGTGCAGCAATTCTTAAGTTTTCAAATAAGTTCTGTCGCATCTGAGAGACTATATCACTGCCGGTCTGGTTCAGGCGGACTTGCCAAATCGTCTATCTTCGCAAAAGTTGAAAAGACTTAGTTTTTTTATACGAAAATCTTACTAACGTAATTTTTGCAAAAATTTTTTAAATGATTTGTTTATTTTATATTGAATTCAAATTCAATTCTTTGTTTTTTAAATTTAATTATTTAGTTTTTAATATTTATAATCTCTAACACTGCAACTTTGTATAATACAAAATTACTTTACTTGAGTTTGGTTAATTTTAACTTAAATTCAAATTCAAAATTCGTATCGGTATCGATATCGGGGGTATTTTATTTTGAGTATCGGTATCGTATCGGAAAAAAGGCGTATCGTTTCATACCTTTTCTTAAGTTTACAATAATTAACAACGAGAAGCTAAACAATTTGATATTCATTACAAAATACAGTCGGAAACAAAGCTAAGCAAAATAAAGTTTAGAACAATAAAGAAAAAGCCTGAATTAACTAGGATTTTTTTTATACTTTTTCATTTATTTTACTTCTTATTAACTAAACAGTCGCTGGCAAACCAACTCAGAAAGCAAAAAGTTTTACACAACTTTTCGTTTTTTGTTCCCCAGTTTTTGGTTTCGACTGCAGTTTTTAAGCCCTGTTTTATGTAGCATTTTTATAAAATGTTTTCAGCTTTTTTTTAGCTTAATTTTAAAAGTTTGGTGAAAAAGTTTTACGGATTAACTTATATTTTTTTTCATAAATTATTATAAATTTTAACTACAAATAGTCGTACTTGTATGCAAATGTATAATTTTTATCATAAGAAACGTCTTACCTGTTTTAGAAAAATCTTGATGATTAAAAGAATCTAAGAAATGCCCTAATCATGTTGATTGTGGAAATTACAATCCATTTATTTTTTTTAGTATACAAGTTTAAGGAAATTTTACGTTGTAATACAAAAATCTTTTAATGATAAATTTAGTTTTCTTTTAAATGAGTTACATAATTTATTTTGTTCCAAATTTCATACGGCTAATATATTTTCAACAATAATTTTTAAAAAATGTAAACATATTTTAAAACAATATTTAGAATTTTTTGGATTTGTCAAATGCAAGATTTAGCTGTTAAATGATCTCGGCCCTGTTTCTCAAAACCACAAGTTACAGATCTACAACTAAAATATATATGAAACAAAAACAAACATTGTAAAATTGTTGGTTTTTTTAATGTATTTTTTTTGTAGATTTGTAACTTGTAGTTTTGAGAAACAGGGCCCTGGTCACACTATCTATACAATCTCTTACCGTGTAGAATAATTGGCTTTATTCGTAACCCTAATCTACTTAAGTGAACACTTAAGCTGCCAAATAGATACTTAAATTATTTTATACTGCCTGTTTTTAGAAATTAAAAACAAGTGAGCAAGTGAGAAATTATATTGAAAACAACAATAAAAAACGAAAATTTGTTTTGAATAAATGTAATTTCTCACTCACTCACTTGGTTTTATTTTGTAAAAACAGGCAGATAATGTTAGAATACAAATTTAAAAATTTTCAGAACTAGAGCTGTAAAGTTAATAATTTTAAATTCAATCATCAAAATGTCATAATAATGTTAAATACATTTAGTAGTGTGACAGTCTTTTTTCTCCAATTTATTGTTATCGACGCAAACGGGAGACTTTTTTATTCAAATCTAAAATATCGTGTGACACTAAATATTCGCTACGGCGAATATTGACACAGATATTTGTGCTCGTATCCGCGAATATTATTAATTGATATTTGTAGGCATCACTAATGCATACTATATATAAGGGAATGGTAAATCGATTGGAATCAAAATCGATTTTGTGATAAAAAAATTAACCAATTGTTTGCTTGATTCTTTAAATTTGGTAAGAATTTGGTGATAAGAGACAATTTAGAATTTTTTCTGTGTACTGTACCTGTATACTAATAGTTAGGGCAACCAAAAAAAAAACACTAAAAAAAAAGTTTTAAGCTCTTAAAAATAGCGTTTAAAAACATGAAAATAAGCTGCTAAAATTAAAAAATAGCAATTTAGATTTTTGTTTATTTTCCACTTTATTCGTTTAATACGTTGTAACGGTTAATTATAAATTCAAGCAATAAAAGAAAACTATGTCTTCTTGGAGTCAGCAAGTTCTTGTACAAAGAGAAAGTTTTTTCTACGTCTACATATGTTGAGGGAGCATATTTCATATTTTTTTATAACTCATTTTATTTTTTATATTATCTTTGCCTCCTATATCCCCGAATATTTTTCTTACGGTGTCCATAACTACATATATTCACTTGGAAAACCAATGAATGATTTTTTGTTTCAAATTTTGTTACAACTTCGTGTAAAAACCCAAAATTTGCAGAAATTAACAATATTGGGTTCCGCAAGTCACTTTTATTCTAATATATACAGAGAAATTCGTAATAGCTTAAACTATATAAAAAAAGAAAAAAAAAAACGTAACAATACAAAAAACAGAGAGAAGGGGAACTAGCAGACGTTATTTTTTACAAAAACTATATTTAAAAAGATATAAGACGTTACAAACAACGATGGTAAAAAGACGTTACAAAAAGAGTATTATTGTATGAAGTGACTGCGTGACTGAGGAATTTGATCGCTACAATGTTCATATGGAAAAGAAAAGAACTTAAACAAGCAAATAATAAAATACTTTGATAAAAAGGCTTAATACTAAAAACTTAAACGCATAAAAAATAAATACAACAATATACAAAGTACTGCTAAGACAAAGTAACATAAAAATCAGGTAAGAAATTATAGTCGGTCAAGCCTGACCACACGATACCTAACACCACAGTATTTAAAAACAAATTTTCGAGAGTGTATGGCTATATGAATAGGGATCAATCTATGTCTTAAATTTCCCCCTATCTCCCTTTCGTGGTCCTATTTTTTTAAAAAATATATACCTTATGTGTCCATATAAATATAGTTCTATCTACATATGCTTTAAAGTTCAAAGACCCTATTCCGGAAAGCAGGCTATATGAAATTATGGACTGATTCGCCCTTGTGCCAATTAGAACCTATGTACAAAATTTCATTAAATTATCTTCAAAATTGCGACCTGTACTTTGCGTACAAGTTTACATGGACAGGCAGCCAACCAGCCGGACGGACATCGTTAGATGAACTCAGAAAGTGATTCTGAATCGATCGGTTTACTTAACGACCAATATTTTAAGGTGTTACACACATCAAATGCAGAGAGATAAAATTGGTTGTAAGAATGATATTGTACAAGGAAAACACAAAATATTACTTTAACGTCGAACGAAAAAAAAAGAATTACGATTTTTGCAAATATGTATTAAATAAGTTTTTTTTCGTATAGAAAAATGAAATAATATGTATTTTGTTCGACCTTTAATATTTCAAATATTACTAAATTTTCGAGCTTAATGGCTATCCTCTAAAAATTTTACTTTTATGTTACGATCCTTTACTTAGTTCACTTGGAAAAAGAACCAGACCTCAGACTGAGCACGGTTGGCACATAGGATGGCTAATATTTCCAAGGGAACAAGGCCGTAAGGTGGGATTCGTTACATAAATTTAAAAAAAAAATAAAAAAAAAAAAAAAATTTATTTATATTGTAATAGATCAAGTTTGATTTGAATAATATTTTTTTGTTTTTGAATTAAAAATTTTTTAATTTGTCAGTTATTGTTAAATTTTTTATAATTTGTTAAAAAATTTATAAATTAAGAAAAAAAACCCTGAAGAAGGCACTCAAGGAAGTGCCGAAATATTGGTTTTAAAATAAACGTTAAAAGTTTTTTTATAACAAAAAGACCTTAAGCTCGAAAATTTAGTAATATTTGAAAAATGAAATATTATCTTAAAATGGCAAAATAAGTAAAAACAAGCCGATATTTCAAAAATAACTAAAGCTTCGTACAGACGATGGTCAGATCTTACAATGTTGCCATTTTTCTGACAATGGTGCCATTGTCAGATGCATTAATATAACACATCTGCCAAATGAAAATAGCGTACAATGTTTACACAGTTGCAAGACATTTTTTGTCAATTTTAATGAAAACATTGCAAGATCTGACCACCGTCTGTCTGTACGAAGCTTAATAAAAAGTCGATATTGCAAAAATAACCAAAAAAAAAAGCCCTAAGAAATATAGCTCATTTTTCTTGTTTTTTATGATCGGCATTTGTTTTCAATCAAAAACAATGGTGGGCGCTCCATAGCACAATTGTGCTGAGAGATTTCACACGTATTCTTAGCCTCTTTAGTTTTGTTTTTGATGAGACACATTTTCTTATATTTTTTGTATTTTTTTTTCAAGAGAATTTACCCAGCAAACACACGTGTTTTTTTTAAACAAGTTCATTTTCAATGAGACAGCAACGAATGCACATGAAGCGGATGATTACATATTTTCTTATATTTTTTTTCAAGAGAATTTACACACGTGTAAAAAATGCGCTTCAAAAAATAATCAGTTCTTTTTAAGTTTGATATTTCCAATTTTATTTGTTTTTTGGTTTCTAACTCTTCTTTCGTACGGTCAAATGCTAGCAACCATTCTTTTATTTTTCCTAAATAAATGTATTTATATTTATTTAAAAGTTCTTCCCTTTCTTTGCTCCGGTATGCTCCATCAAGCATACATTCTTTTATTTAATTTAGTATTTTTTTATTTTTTTTTTAACTAATTCATTATTAATTAAACCTTTGTTTTACATAAATGAATATGGTTTTTAATTTTTTGAACTATTAAAAAAATGTTTTATTTTACTTTAAATGCGTAAAATATTAAATAAAGAAATATAATGCACCATTATATTTCAAACGCTTGGCTTTGTGTTTGGTGGGTAATTCTGCCATCTCACTAATACTAATAAACATCAATACAAGCACTGTTTTAATTGTGCCCACTTCTGATCAAAAACCTTCTATCTATCACTTAATATTGATAAAGCGTGGCGTATATTTGATAAAAGACTAATATATTAATCATACGTAAAAAAATTCCCCAATACACGCGCTGAAAAGTATGCTATATAAAAGTAACTTTTGCAAAAATTTTGTTTTAGCTATAGGTGGCGTATAATTAACATTAATCATTTTATTAAGTATTTACAATGTTCATTTGTACATATACCAAAAAAGATTACGAATGCAAATTAAAATTAATTTTTTATTAATAAAGAATAAATTATGCAGTAGATAATAATGTTTAAATAAATTAACATAATCACTTTTTACAAAAAATTTAGAAGAATATCTCTGGCAACACCTGCTAATGGCAAACTCCTAAGAAGCAGGGTGTTAAATAAAATATGTATATAACAAAATATAAATTTCGAAAATTAATTACACGTTTTTAAAATTTTTAAGAGGGTGTGTCAAACTTATGTGAAGAAGGAAGTTTTTTTATTTTTTTTAATTTATACTATAAGTCCGAATTCCAAAAAGAGGATGTTTTTCGTTACGCCTTTTCAAATATTGATTAATAAGCTCAAAGACTGAACACAGAAATTATTAATTCTACTTGAGAACTTTCATAACAAAACGAAAATTTGTACAATTGTTTGGATGAGCCAATAAACATACATAAATCCATATTAAATAAAAAGATATACATACGGGTATCTACATATCGCACTTGTTCAACAATATTGTATTAACTCAAAATTTAAAAATTTTCCGTAAAAGCAAAACAATTTTTAATTTTACATTATAGGCATATATAAATCGAATTTTTGAACTAACCATTTCATTACCAATAAGTTGGGAAAATAGCACGATATTTTTACAGTATTTTTTAATGTATTTTAAAATTAGTAAATAAACCTTTCAATTAGCGTTTCTTCAACTTTTTCCTTTGTCATTAACAAAAAAAAAAAAAAATTAATTACACGTTTTTAAAATTTTTAAGAGGGTGTGTCGAACTTATGTGAAGAAGGAAGTTTTTTTATTTATTTTAATTTATACTATAAGTCCGAATTCCAAAAAGAGGATGTTTTTCGTTACGCTCAAAGACTGAACGCAGAAATTATTAATTCTACTTGAGAACTTTCATAACAAAACGAAAATTTGTACAATTGTTTGGATGAGCCAATAAACATACATAAATCCATATTAAATAAAAAGATATACATACGGGTATCTACATATCGCACTTGTTCAACAATATTGTATTAACTCAAAATTTAAAAATTTTCCGTAAAAGCAAAACAATTTTTAATTTTACATTATAGGCATATATAAATCGAATTTTTGAACTAACCATTTCATTACCAATAAGTTGGGAAAATAGCACGATATTTTTACAGTATTTTTTAATGTATTTTAAAACTAGTAAATAAACCTTTCAATTAGCGTTTCTTCAACTTTTTCCTTTGTCATTAACAAAAAAAAAAAAAATTAATTACACGTTTTTAAAATTTTTAAGAGGGTGTGTCAAACTTATGTGAAGAAGGAAGTTTTTTTATTTATTTTAATTTATACTATAAGTCCGAATTCCAAAAAGAGGATGTTTTTCGTTACGCCTTTTCAAATATTGATTAATAAGCTCAAAGACTGAACGCAGAAATTATTAATTCTACTTGAGAACTTTCATAACAAAACGAAAATTTGTACAATTGTTTGGATGAGCCAATAAACATACATAAATCCATATTAAATAAGAAGATATACATACGGGTATCTACATATCGCACTTGTTCAACAATATTGTATTAACTCAAAATTTAAAAATTTTACATAAAAGTAAAACAATTTTAAATTTTACATATGAAAACGAATTTGTAAACCAACCATTTCATTACCAATAAGTCTAGAAAATAGCACGATATTTTTACAGTATTTTTTAATGTATTTTAAAACTAGTAAATAAACCTTTCAATTAGCGTTTCTTCAACTTTTTCCTTTGTCATTAACAAAAAAAAAAAAGCTGTTGCTTTTACTTCTGATTTATTTTATATAAACATTGGTCAAAACCAGCTGTCAAACCAACTTACCGAGCGGAAAAATGTACACAAATTTTCGTTTTCGGTGTGACAGTTTTTGGTTTCGATTGCAGTTTTTTTAACCCGGGTTTCAATAACATCGTTAAGCTATTTATTTCTTAGATATGCGAATGTTTCATATGAATTTTAACCATTTGTTATGATAATAAAAACGTTTTAGTATTAAGAATTAAATTTAATTTAAAATAAACCATTTACAAGTTAGAATAATATCGTTTTGTTATGGAGCTCTCCAAATTAAATATATTAATGTTATATTATCCATCTTCATTAATTTTCACAGCAGCCTTATAACACGAATTATGTTTATTGTATCCTTAACACCCACCATTACGTTCTCTTGACAATTTTTTTTTTTGTTATTTTTCTTCATTTTATTTTTTTAATTTTTTTTTTCTCTAGGCATGAGAATTATGCAAAATATACCCTAAACGTAGTTAAGGTGTAATTAATACTTTTAGAAATTTTTAAAGAAAAAAAAAAAAAAATACTTAAATAAGAGATAAAGCCATAAAGTCTTAGAAACCATAAATTTGCAAGAAAATGAAATTATTGAAGAATAGATGAAAAAAAAACAAAGAAAATTTGTCTTAATTAATAAAGATTTTTAAAAAAGAAATAAAAACGAATGGTCTAAGAAAATTAAAACCTGCAGCTATGGAAACTTAATGTTAGTGTTTAATTTAAATCCTTAAACTCCTAGCAATTAAACTTTTAAGAAAAAAAAAGGTTAGAAAAGGGCGAAAAACTTCTATAAATAATTTAAATCTCCCGTCAAACCCATTAGGAATTCATTATTATAATGCCGAGCCACCCAAAGTGACCAACGTTTAACAACGACGCATTTGATGTATTTGCAACGCAATATAAAGTTTGAACCAGAAATTCGAAACAAAAATGCTACTTTATAATTTTTTTAAAATAAATTGCACTTTATAATATTTTCTATATTCCATTCTAGAAATTGTATAAATAATACACACTACACTTAGTTTCTTTAAATAGTTTCTTTTTTAGTTTTATGTATAAAAGTTGGCTGCACAGTGGAGTAAATTAAATGCAATGGTTACATGTACAACTTACTCAGATTAAAAGAATCATCCCAATACAAAATTTTATCCTTTTGTGAAGCACTAATGGGTCATTTTAAAATTAAAGCGCACAAGTATACACAACGCAATAAGATATACAGAGATACAGTAAAGTAAGCGAAATAACTCTATACAACTTTTATATATAAAAAAAAATAAAATTTCAAGTGCCACGGCATTCCCTATTACGAAGCAGGTTTGTAAGGGAGAATACTTAAAAATAATTGTAACAAATCATTCATTGTGTAAAGCTAATCGTTACATCCAACAATTTTTTATGCGCTGAATAAAGCGCGTTATGTGTCAAAAATGTATTGCTTCAAAGTGGGAACTTGCAAAAAAATAAACTTTATGCCTTCCGTAAGCGATATGGTAAACAAAACATTCACGTTTCTTCCCTACAAAACTACTTCGTTGGAAGCTCCATTATTTATTGGGATTATTTACATGATTTTTATATGCGAAAACTTGGATTTGGTAAAATTCAAGATATTACAATTTTCATACCAACCGCTGCTTAAGTAAAAATAGACTCTAGAATTTTTAAACAAACTGCATGAACTTTGTTTTTTTTTAAATTAATGAAACATTTATAAAATACTGTGGAAAAATAGGACATAAGAACAACCAAATTCCTTTTCTAATTGCGAATGAGGCTTACAAGCTTGAAAACACTTAGAAAAAAAAATATTTTTTTATTTGACACCACTGTGCCTTGTCTTAAAAAAAACATGGTAGATAGCAAACATCTCTATAATAATAGTCCAAACAATTAAGCTCTTTATGTTCTTTGCTACATTTAACTTGTGACTTTAGCGTGCATAAAATTCTTGTTTACTAGTAAGATTTTTATGTTTGTAAGTAAATATTCTTTATGGAAAGATCCTTCTGGGTTTTATATTTTTTTAAAAATGATGTTTTTTTTTTGAACTTGTTTTATACAGTCGAACTTCGCTATAATCAATCTGTGTCAGTTTTTTTAATGTACATTTTTTTTGATAACGAAGCAGTTGGTACCAAATTTAGATACTTTTTGTATTATCCTTTTCCAGATCTTTTGACATTTATGTGTGGCTTACTTTTCCAGCTCAGCTCGCTTATTGACATCTATTTTGTATTGAAAACTAAGCAATTTGTTCCAAATTTGGCAACTTTTACTTTAAACGTTCTCTAAATATACTATAATTAATTATGTCTCTGTTTTGGAGTGCCCCTCCCATTTGACAATTTATAAATTTTTATAGCCTTTCGCATTTTATGTCTCTGTTTTGAAGTGCCACGCCCATTTGTCAATTTATAAATTTTTATAGCCTTTCGCATATTCATTATATCCACACCACAAGAGTAGAGAGAATATTGTTAGTTTGTGCAGATGTTTGTAAAACCTAAAAATATTGCTTAAAATAATATTGTTTAGTTTAAGCTTAAACGCTGGTTTAGTTGAACTAAACTAAAATTTTTATGTAGTTTATGCTCAGCAACTGCAATTCAGTCTGCCATATATTATATGGAGTTAAAAAAATAACATGTGACAGCACTACGATAAATCTTGTCAAATTCATATGGTCTGTATTGGTACTTTAAACGCACAATTTTAAAGATGAGCTTAATATTGGAGTAATAATAAAGGTTCCGAAAAAGGGTGAACTGACAGAATGTCGCAATTGAAAGGGGAATAACCTAATTGCCAATGATTTACAAAGTTCTAGCGAATATCTTTGATAACAGAATATCCTTATCACTAGGGATGCGATTTCCATGCAAGTGCGTGGTTTTTGTCGATAGTCTGAGAACGATGTCGACCAATTATCTTTCCGAATCATTAAATTTGCGTTAAAATGGCATCGATTTATTTTTGCATATTTTGGTGAAAATGCATATTTTTGGTTTTAAGTGCATATTTGTTACATATTTTGACATTTTTGAGTGATTTTTTTTTTAATTTGCATATTATAAAACTATTTCTTAAACAAATTTTTGAATATGTACACCAAAAAAAACTTTCAAAAAAATTTTTAAAATCAATAAATTAATTCTTTTGGAGCTTTGCTTTAAATACAAGATTTTCAAGATTTCGACAAAAAATCCTTCCATTTTAAGCCGATGCTGCACCTTACAAGGTTAAGGTTCTTCCACTTCTTCATTGTTGCTGTCAACCCAACTCAAAAAGCGAAAAATTGAACTTACATTTCCGGTTCTGCTCGACAGTTTTTGGTTTCGACTGCAGTTTTTTAAGCCCTGATTTTATCCAAAACTATTACATGTTACTTGCTTGTCACATGGGTTATACCGCGTTGCAGAGGAAAATAGAAGCCAAATCGATAGCCAACCAACCCCTTCCAACCCTGAATGCTTCAGAATTCTGTTCAAAAAACTTTGAGTTATTTAAGAATGTTGGAAGAGCTTGTTGATACCGATGATTATGCAATTAAAAAATTAAAAGAAATATTAAACTTAAATATCATCAGAAGTCAATAAGCATTTGTATTTTCCTATAACGCATATATGTGTGAAACAATAACTAATTAGAAGGGATTTAGTTCACTTAATACTCAAGTCAAACTAATTGATATTGCAGAAAGTAAAATTAACAATGTGTAAGAAAGAAAGACCCGACAAATTCAAAAAAATTCAAAACGTCTTGCATAAAAAAAATTTGAGGATTTCATAAAATAAAATAAATTTTAAATATTTTTGTGATCTCGAATCAAAGTGGGAGCTGAAAATAAATTTTTTCAAAATGCATTGGCATTCTTAAAGTACAATATATACATATATTCCTCTTAATCCCACTGGAGCATAGGGCGCCTTCAAGTACAAGATAAAGTTTTACTTTTAATAAAACAGTACTTATGTTTTTAAACATACACACATTTGAGTTAGTTACTTAAGATTTTTAAAGATATTGAATAGATTTTGGTAAAATTGAAAAACGATTTTTTATGGAAATTTTTTATTTTTAGTGCAAATTTTGGATTTTTAATGCATATTTTAAGAGCTTATTTTCGATTTTTTAGTGCATAAATATCCGATCCCTACTTACCACTGTTTTCCCAAATTTGTTCTGCGCAGGATGGTTTTGGGGCACATAACTCATGCATTGATAACGTGAACACCCTCCTAATTATTGTCGAACAATCGGTGGAATGGCTATTCCTACATATTGCATATATCAGCCAAACTAGGGAAAACACAATCCATGACAAAGAGCAAGTGAAACACCAATACGTATTCAGATCATTAATCGTAAATGGAGTTGGATTGGCCATGTTCTCAGACCAATGACAAAATTGCCAATATGGCAACTGAATGGAACCCCAAGGCAGTAGAAGAAAAGGTAGATGGAGTGCCCCGGTAGGCTAGCTGGTAGTGGGCTAGTCTATCAGTGCCGGTGTTGCGGGTTCGATTCCCGCCAGAGACTCTGGTGTATTTCCTGCAGACAAGCCAAGAGCTTCGCGGGGATTAGCTTAGGGTTAAAAAAAGATCCTCTTTCACATGAATGAGACAAATCAAAAGGGAAACAAACTCAAATAAAAAGTCCTGGGCGGAAATGAAGCAGATAGCGCAGGAAAGTTTACAATGGAAGAACTTTGCTGTGGCACTTTGTTGCACCTTGGAACCATAGAAATTAATATAATAAAGTAACAAAAATATAAATTTTTACAGAGTTAGATGGTTTGAAATAGTTGCAGTGTTTAACATTCTTTATATTACATAATTGGTCACAAAGTCTGCACTGGACCTGGAAATCAATTCATTATAAAAAAAAAATTATTATATATTTTGAATAAAAAAATATTTAAAACAGATTACACTGCAACGACTATCCTCATCCTTTAAAAGGCAGGCTCAAAGCCTTTTTCATTTAGCACTGCAATTAATTCGTAACCGTTTGACTATACATATTTGCCTTTGGCAATTCTTAAGAAAAATCTTATAATTCGGTGCACTAATTTTGTTAAGCGAATACTAAATAACGCGTTACAATTTTCATCTTAAAGAGAGATAAAACTTATTCTTACTCTATAATTGTGTTGTAACTTCATACGCATGGATTTTTTTTTATTTTACTTGGAGAGCGTTTTTGTTCTGGTCAATCTGCTTCGGTTTTTAGTTTGTAAATTTATTATATGGGAGAAAAATGTGTATGACTCAAATTTATATTTGCAAGAATAAAAAATTTACTTTATCAAAAACTATTTTAAAATGATCAAAATGTCCTCAGATTGGAACGTAAAAATTCACAAAAGGGAATGCTTCATTGTACAGAAGTTCAATATAGAGAAGTTCGACTGTACTATATTTTCGCCATTCACGCGCTAGATAATTTAAATACTTTATGGTATACTGGGAATGAAACTAAGATGAACATTTTAGAAAAGATGAAGTAAGCGGTGGGTGTACTCTACCAGTAGTAGAAAGTGTTACAATAAGAAACAAAAACTTTTAAGTTCCCTAGAGGAGTAAAGTAAAGAAGAAGTAGGTTTTTTCTTTTGTTGTACAATGGATTAAGTACATTGCTGCTGTTTTGCTACAACTTCCACTCAGTCACCACTGTTACGGCGAAAAGACAATAGAGATTAAGGAGCATATAATAACAGGAAATAATTTTGTTATAAAAAAGTTGCACTTACCTTAAGCAAGATGAACAAAATATAGAAATTTTTTTATGGAAAATGTAATGAAAAATATTTTACAACAAGTAAGTAAACATACAATTTTAGGGGGGGTAAAAAATTAAGGAATTATTAAAAAATACCAGCTATAAAAATAAAAAAAGAATGATATTAAATTTTACTGTAAAGATGGGAAGCTAATCTGGAGGAAACATAAATGTTAACAAGGTTTAAAGGTCCGGCATGTCTTTGAGAGAGCATCAGATGAAAACAGCTGATTTTCTCAGCAAGCAATTAACTTTTTGATGAAAACAAGTTACCGTCCAATAAAAAATCAAGCTTTAAACGTAGCAGTTTTCTAAGAAATAAATGCAAAAGTTTCGCTTACCATCTCGCTTACGGAGGGCATGAATTTTGTATTGCAAATTTCTGTTAAAAAAAAAAAATAATTGACTCTTTGATAAAAAAATCACTTTAATAAAAAAACTAATTTTATTTTCTAAGAGTGACTGTTTGGTAAAACAATGTGATTTTTTTTTTTGTGAAAAAGAGACTTTGGTTTTGAGCAATTATATCGCCAATGTGTATATGATATTCGAAGGTGGCACAATATATGGGCAACATTCAAAAGACTTTTGATTTTTATTGCACAACGAAAAGAAGTGCTTTATTATGTGAAATGTGTTGGCATCATTGTACAATGTTGTTTTGTTTCTAATTTTACGGTTTTATTGATTGAAAGTTGAGCCATATTTTAACTGATTGTGTCATATATTGACCTTTATAATGAAATGGAAATAATATGATGCATAAAATAAAAATATAAAATAGTATTGTAAAATAGGTGGAACGCTTTAGTAAAACTGTAGTTTTTTGCTAAAATTATGTTGAAAAAGAACTTATAGTCCTCGTCTATATAATTAAATGTATGCTGCAAAACATTTGAGTTTTATGGTTAAAGGAGAAAGGCGAAAGGAAAAGTGTGAGTTTGTTTTTGAGAGGAGGAAGCAAATAGTGGCAAGGCACCTAAAAAATATTAATAAAAGATAGTTTTTTTTGAGTGACTTTTTCGAGCAAATGTTACTTATTTAACACAAGCCGACTTTTATTTACGTAAATTTTTTTTAAATAGGTGATTCTATTTATAGAAAAGATGATTTTTCTATAAAAATATGGTGACTTTCATAGTGAAGGTCAATTTTATAAGAAAAACATATAAGAGATCTATATTCGAAGGGCCATGGTGAAGAAAGTAATATCTATACCGTTCTTTAGATTTAAATAATAAATAAATTAACACAACATTTTGTATTGTTTTCGAATTTATTTTATGAGCTAAATTTCAGTTATGTATTTTATAAAGTTTTTTTGTAATAGTCCTATTCCTTCAATTTTTAGGAATTCAAATTACACTTCCAGACTATTATCTTGTATCTTCTTGTTACATTTTACCTTAGCTCTCCTTTGAGAGGAGCATAAGAAAAATGTTTGCAAAATAAAATAGATTTTATTTCACGACGACTTTCTACGACAAATTTTTATGTCAAATTTTGTGGAAAATGTTGTCACGACGCAGTTCTGTTTGAACGCATATACTTTACAAGGTGTTAGATCAACATTTTAGTTATTATAAACTAAATGACAAACCTGCATATTTATAGCTTTTTCACCTGTGGTGAAGGGTCTTAAAATAAACTTTGTAGTAAATAGTTGATCTGGTCGATTGGTAACATCTAAAAACATGCAACTTTTCTAGTAAAAAGCTAAATTAAAAGGAAGACAAAAACTAAATATTCTAAAAAAAAGACTTTTTCTTAAATAAGAAAATTTTTCAAAAGCGATATGCCTTTTCACTTCTAGTGTTAAAAAACATTGTAACACAAAGGTCATTTGCACTTTATAGCAAAACAATAATTATAAATCAAGAAAACAAAACAAGAAATGTAATTCTTTTACATATTAAAAAAAAAAATAACGTGAAACTTTATTAAAAGTTTTTTTTTATTTGAGACTTTTATCGTAAAAAAATTTTTTTGTTTTTTGGCGCCCTATGAAAATATAAAAAAAAAATAAATTTAATATTTTTTAATATGCCAGTTATAAATAACAAAAATGGATAATAGTTTCCCGCTTTTTAGCTGTTATTGGCAGGACTGTCAAATGTGGCGATTTCTTAATCCTTTTGTCTATGGAAATTAACGTTTGGCGATATAGCGATTATTTTGGCGAATGCGAAATGCATTTTATGTAAATATTTTCTAATTTACATATATCTAAAATATTATAAAAACTTTTTTCTCTTTTGTGTAAATTTTATTTTAAACTTATAATTCTTATTATAAAAAAATGTTTAAAAATTGTTCTAATATATCAAATATTTTGTAAATCGTTGTAAAATATTACTGCCTTTCGCCTTTCGTAACTTACAGTCAATGGGGAAAAAGTATATGACTGACAGTCAAAAGTTTTTTTTTTACCAAATAATTATCTTAAAAAACATTAAATAAATATACATACCGACAAGTTATAAACAGTAAAATTTCAAAATTCCTTTAAACTTACAGCCATTTCTTAAAGAAAATTCCATAAATTTTAATATTATATTGATAAATCAATGTAATCTTAAAAAATCTTTAAAATTCCTACGTGTATTTTCAAATATGTATATAAATTTACTTCCGGAAAAACTTAAATTCAGAAAATTAAACTTATTTTCAAGTTTTTATAAACACTGAAACGACTTTTGTGTAATTTTTCAGTAATTTTCTAAAATCGATTCCGGATGATTTTATGCACTTCCTACTTTATAGTATGTTCACATTTGGCTTCTTAAACGCGTTTAAGCAGATCTAACGTGATTAAGCTCTAATCCCTTCAAAATCGAGATGATTACCCATACATTGAAGTGATTTGTTAATCACTTCAAATTGACATGATTACAACTAAATCACTTCATAAATCACATAGAATCCACTGAACATACCTCAAATGTAGAATCGCCAACCGTGTACAACCGGCCAAGATTTCTGCTTAATGTTTTTAATTTTTTCCTTAAATAATTCATACATTTTCACAATTTCATCATTAAAATGATTAAAATAATCTTCTAATAACTTTATAAAAGTGTTTTTATCCATTTTTAATACTTTAAAGAAATATAAATTTGTTTATTGTTTTTTGTGTGTTTGTT
This sequence comes from Pollenia griseotomentosa, assembly GCA_963931875.1. Taxonomy (NCBI): domain Eukaryota; kingdom Metazoa; phylum Arthropoda; class Insecta; order Diptera; family Polleniidae; genus Pollenia; species Pollenia griseotomentosa. Next base: position 211,423,219 of record OZ007560.1, read on the forward strand.
GTGTGTTTTTTTTTTAATCATCTGTCATCTTAATCATCTCAAATGTAATGTGAACGGCTTTGATTAGCTAAATCAACATTTTGCTTAAACGCGTTTAAAAACCTAAGTGTGAACTTAGCATTAAGTACTAATTATCTTTACTTCTCTTTAAATCAAGAAAAACTACGGTCATTTAAAAAAAAATAATTGAAAATCTCCATTGATTAAAACTTCATTTGTTTACGATTTCAGATCATGGCGTTTTTAATATAAAAATCACAAATGGCTATATTATCTTAGCAAAAATCTAAAATAAAAAATTATTTGGTTGCTTGTTTGAAAAGGGATTATAAAAAACTTCCGTTCATTTTTAACAAATAATGAAAAAATCGTAGTACACAGTACAAAATATTCGAGCTCGTGAATAATTGTACCAAGAAAAACATATTCGTACGTAATTATTATTGTTTTAGAAAAAAGTGACCAAAATGAAAAAATATTCACATCTCCACATTGAAAAAAAATATAACCAATTTTGGTTAGAAATAACCAAAAACGGCAGCTCTGATAGTAACTATAGATAAATAAGTTTAATTAACAAAATAGCCGTTAGAGGGCGAACTTTCTAGAGCCATCTAGATGTTACTAGTAACATCACTGTCGGACATTCAGTTAACTTTAAATTAACTGAAAGCTAACTATTTCTCAAGTAGTGGTGGTTGACACTTGCACTACTTTTATATGGAATTAACTAACTTTTTTAACATTGCGATGTCCTAGGAAGTAGTCAATTTTCCGACTCTGCATTACTTTCAATTAACTTAAAAGTTAGCTTACCTATCCGTTAACTTAAAGTTAACTTTTTGTAGCTAGCTATAAACTTACTACTTTAAGTTAGCTTTTAGTTAAGTGAGTTTAAGTTAAAGCCGATTGTTACAAACATAATATTTTTGAAAATAATGACAATAAAAAAGTTGTTATAATGCAAAACTATAAGTTATTCTATGTTTCCAATTTTGTGGGTCTTGGAGCCGTTTGTTTGCCAACCGACTTGGCTCTCTCTACTTAAAATATACTTTACAGTGTTTGTATACACTTTGGTTAATGTAAATTTTGCATTGCGTAGTAGTTGGCTTTAAGTTAGTTTATACAGGCTAACTTAAAGTTGATTTTTTTTTGTAGTTAGCAACTCATTTGACGGCAGGGATCTATACGTCTGGGCTAGAGTATAAATAGAATCGCAAGAGATGGCATGAGATCATTCTAAGTTCAAACTTTGTGAAGATAACAGCGCATCACGCGGAGAAAGTTATAGTGAGCTGTGAATAAAAGCTGTATATTACGGTTGTTAAAGTGACTAAGTACTAAATATAGTTGTGTAAATAATAAATAAGTGTGATAAAGTGTAGACAGTGTTTAAAAGTGTTGTGTTTTTATTTAATTTTATTTAAAGTGCAATACAGAATTCGAAACGGTTTATTATAAAGGAAATAAACCAAAACGTTATAGAAAGGCAGTAACGTAACAATATAAACTAAATGAGAACTCTTGCCTTCAATTTTACTTTTTAAATTTATAAATAACGTGTTTTTGTTGTTCCAACACACAACAAGCAAATCGTGTTTTAACTACTTGTGTGGTGTTGTTTTAGTGTCTTTAACAAACTTTGATAAGTTAAATGAGAATAAAACGCTCGCTTTGTTATTTTACTCTCAGAGCGGCACTCCCAACGAAAAGTTTAATCTTTCTTTTACTTGGTTTAAGAATTCTGTACTTATTTTAAAAAATTCCGGGATTGATTTTCGAAAGTAACCCCATTTACGATTGCTTTAGAGTTTTTGAGTACGACTCCTACTTAAAGTAAGTATAAAACACTTAGTGAATCCCGAGTGTTTTTCTTTATGTGTAGAGAAAAGGCAACTTCTCAATTAAAATACTTACTTTTCAGTAACAAATACATCTCTTCAAGGTTAAGCATTCAAGGATGAGTCAAACAACTAATCGGAACGGTGCCATGCTGATAAAGAGGAGTGAAATATTTTTATTTTTAAGGCATTTCAAAATTAATCAGAGGTGTCTTTTTTTTATTTAAGATCTCCTAAAAAGTCTTCTAAGAACATACTTGATACGGTCTTAACGGATAAGTTTTTGACCAATAGACAGGTGGAGAGATGATTGGCAAACATTTTTTTTTTAAATTTTTTTTAACGATATTAAGGCTTGAATAGTTTTTAAAATTATATAAGGCATTCGTGCCTGTTAAAATTGTCACTATAGATAAGTTCAGATAAAAAAGTAGATTTTGCCAAGAGCTATTGAGATAAGGGGACTGACTAACAACAATTTTTAAAATTTATGAATTTTATTAAAAATTTTTTTTCTTATATACATAAATTATTAAATAGTATATAAATATTAAAAAATTAATTTAATACCTTTGAAAATATTACAAAATTTCCCAAGACTTTGCCCAAAAAGGATTTAAGGTTTAAAAATACTCATTGCTGTCTTTCTATTAAAAAAAGGTCTATTTACTTTTTCTATTATACTTTATTTATTTAAGACATTGAATCCCATGGTTTGAGGCCACCCATCGTGCTATTATTTCTTTTGGTTGGTTCTTTTTGTTGTTGTAATTTGTTTATTTGCACGTCATTGTTTGGTTGAACTCCTTTGTCCTAACGCTGAATTTCCTTTAACTTCAGATATTACAAGGTGAAAATGTCTATAAAACCTCATAATTTTACATAATAAATGAACAGAAACATTAAATTCCTCTACTTCAATATTGAAACCTAAATAAACGAAAAAAAAATAAGAACAGAAATTGGGCCAGCCCATTACTAAAACATGAAAACAGTTCTCAACAAATTATAAAAATTATAAAATTTGTATTTTGGAGAAAAAAAAAAATGTGTAAATGCCACATTTTTCAACAACAACTACAACCGAAAGCAACAGGAATAAAAATAAACACAAAAAAAAGATGAAGAAACAAACAACTTTATTATGCAGGACAATGTTACCAAAAAAAAAACAACGATAAATAACGGAACTTAACCAAACATCTACTTCACTTTCACCGCCACCATCCTGCCATTGCGGATAGTACCTAAAAATTAAAAAAACGAATTAACTCTTTTTTTACAAAATGGTGTCCATGCTGACTGAAATTTCTCTTGTTGTTGTCATGTTGTTGTTAGTTATTTTAATACCCACACAAAATAATGGAGAAGTTATTATGTGTTTATGCTGATGTGTGTAACACATAAAAAAATTGGTTCTAGACGCACTTTTTTGTATACCGAGTATCGACTTTAAGCCACTTTTTGAGTTGATCTAACGATGTCCGTCCATCTAGCTGGGTGGTTGTCGGTCCACGTTACCCTGTGCTTAAAGTACAATTCGCAATATTGAAGATGTTTAAATGAAATTTGGTACATACGTTTCAATAGTCATAAGAACGATGTCTATTGAAAAAATGCTGAGAGTCGTTTTATTATTTCACATGGCCCCGATAAAAACTTATTTCCGGAATAGTAATTGTGCCAGTATTAAGCTTAAATTTAGTTCAAAATTATCTTAATGCAACATTAATCGCTTTACCAAAGTTCTTTAAAGTCGGTCAATATTTGGGCATAGTTCCCACTCCCGAAAATGGCTATAGGTGCTACAACTTCCTTGTTGATGTTCGTATTGCTATAAAATTTGGCAACCATAACTTTTATAATAGCTAATATATTATTTTGTACTAGCAGGCTAAAATTGATCATAGTTTCCATATTAAGTCTTCTACAAAATCGCTTGAAATTATTTAAATGATATTCTTATATAAATTTTAACCTCATATAAGACATAATAAAATAAGGAACATTCTTTAATATATGTCTTAATAAACTGTTCTCTAGGGTATAAAATGGTCGGATTTGATCGACTTTATTTTCTTTTTTGTTTTCTTTAATATAATTCCTTGTTAGTGGTTTTTAAAATTTTTCTTTTGTTGTTTTTGGGGGTAAATTATTAAAATTAAAACCTGCGTTAACATGATTTTTTTTAATTATTATCAAGTAAGAGAAACGCGGTTCACCAAAATAAAATTGTTTTGTATATTTTATAAAAAAAAAAATTTATGTTTTAATGAAAAGATGAAAAGAATTTAAAGTATTAAATTAACTTTAAATAAGGCAAACAGTTGTATATGAATTACACCGAACTGTTCGCGGTAAAATAACATAAACGGAAGTACGTCTATAATATAATCAAGCAAACCTAATTGATTAAACACCGTTCAACTGCTAACGAGTCCATCCTAATTTAGTCGTTTTAGCTTTAAGAAAAGTTTTTAAATTAGTTTTTAAATTAAACAGTGGAACAAAAGAAATTTTATATTTATAGAAAATTTCCCAAAAAAAAAAAAAAAAATTTACAATCAAAAAAACATTTTTACTTGGTGTTCATAATAGAGCAACAATTTCTTTTGCAACCACACACATTTTTCATTAAGAAACCGTTTGCAAATTTTAGCCACAACAATATTATGCATTTATTAACCTCCGCTGTTTTTGGAAAAACTATGTTAAGTAACAACAGCATCTAGGGAAGATCGCCAGATAAGCCCGAACTTTTCTATAAGTGATAAAAAAAGCAGCCTTTTAGTAGGATTTTCAGGATTCCCATTCCCGCCAGCTAACTACAACCACCACATGATCCTCAAGATATAACCTGTCAGCGAACAGGCGAAACTTTCTCAAAGGAACATACTAATGGAGGCCTCAGCCAATAGTCAGTCCGATGCCGTGTTACTTGGGGCTACTGACTCATGTTTTACCAGGTAGAATTTCTGGACAGTCGTGATCGCAAGAAGAAGAAAATCTCTTGAGATCTGTTTATTTATGATTTTTGCCGAATCCCAGGTATTGACAAAGATACATAAGAATCTGGAATTTTTATTTCAGAAAATTTAAATTAAAAAAAGCTTCTAAGGACTAAACCAAAACAAAAATGATTTTCACATCCTTGCAACAACAGTGAGATATCCTGACATATTCAATAATGGGAATCTACTCAGCTTAAGCAGATAATACAAAAAGCGTTTTTAGGTTTAAAGGACGGAAAACGGTGTTAATTGTTTAAATAATATACATATGTAACTTTATCGTTGAAGCTAATACCGTTAGGGAAAAACTAATGATGGTGTTATTAGTCATCAGCATATGAAAATATTTAAGGATCTGCAAGTTTTAATTAAGAAACTTTTAAAAAGCTCCATTTTATTGTGAACTGTTTTAATCGCATAAATACAAAAGTTATAAACCCACTTAATCATAGTGCTCTACTTTTGAACGCTATGACGAATCTCCTGATATATATATACCCCCGAAATGCAAAACTTAAGCTCAAGCCATTAATTGCCACCAGAAATGTTATTCCAATCGGACTAACCGTTCTCCAAATACAAAATTATTTTATTTCTTTTTCCAAAATGTCCCACGGTGCGCTTTTTTACCTTTTTGTAATATGCCCGCTCTTTGCCTAATGTCGTTCAGACGTGACGAAGAAGATAACAATTTAAAGATCAAAACACGTTTTCAGAGTATTTTGTTAGCGTAAAATGTGTTTTATATAGTCTCTTCCGTCTAGTTGTGGAAATGGAGTTTATAAAGTATTGTCTTAAAATTTGCTGTTTTTTTGGAAATTGTGCTATAAATTTGCTATTTATAGTAAATTTCGATAAAATCCTTTTATGTACCGAAAATATTGTAAAAGTTTTAATATTGCGAAACTTAACACAGGAAAAGAAATAAAGCAGTTTTTACAGAAATTTTGCTGAAACTTTATTATCTTATATTTCGTTATAAATATAGAAATCTAAAAGTGGCTATTTTTAAAAAATTTTTAATGACTTTAATTGTCATATTTCTTTTTTCGTGTCACTGTTATGTTTTTTTTTACACAAACAACTCCCTTTTTAATAATAAAAAAAAATGGAAAAATAAGAAGAATAAGAAACAACAAGTTTAATTGAATTCTTTTATCACAACTTTCTTTAATGTAAATACACATAAGCGCGCCCTTTTTTCAAAAAAAAAAAAAAAAAACCAAGAAAAAAAGGCTGCATTTTCTACTCAAAAACTTCTATTGAAATTGTTTCCTCTACTTGAATTTTATTTTTTTTTTGTTTCTTTTTTTCCGTTCGTTGTTAAATTAACAGCATCAATAGATTTCCAGAGAAATTTAACTAAAATCTTTTTCATAACAATTTTTTGTTGTTTTATTTTGTTAAAAACAGGGAAAAAAACAAATATTTAAGGAAATCCTTAATTTCTAAATGTTTTTGTTTATTTAACACAACATTTTTTTGTATTTTTTTCCTTTAACTCTAAAGTGGTGGTTTCATTGTTAGAAGTCTCGACGTAGTGGACCACAGATTATTGCGGAAAAAAAAAAAATCAATTGATTTATTTAGGTGAATGAACATTTCTAAATGAGGAAATATGCACTAATCGGATTTCCTTAAAATAGTAAATATTCAAAAAATTTCCTACACATAAACTGTGAAATGATCTTATGACATTTACGATCAGTATTGTCTGGGAAATCATCATAAATATATATTTCTGTTGAACAACGCTACCAAGTTACGCAAATTTTATGTATAAATCAATTTGATTAAATAGGTTTGTTTATAACAAAATGGTCACATATGGGATAAGATCAACACACAACAGAAAAATTTTACCGGAGCTTGCGTTATGGTCAATGGAGGGAGATTGCAACTGCACTGAAAATGATGACGCTACATGCTGTACCGCGACACCAACATTGTATTATTGCAATTAAAATTTGGCGGTAAGTTGATAAGTTGAAATAGCCACTAAATTTGTCCTTCAAGGTCGTGCGAATTTACACATCTTAATTATTTTATGTAGAACAGCGTGAATATACTAGTTTAAGCTGACACTGTTCGTAATTAAAAATACACAGATGAGAAACTTGCTTTTAATCGTGAATAAAAAAAAAATTTCTTCCAATTTTCATGATGAGTTTTAATCCAAATCCGACCAATCGTTATCAAGTTACGATCAAATGTATTCGCATAACCGCCTTATTACTTTTCCCCGAAAGTCGAGCCCATAAAAAACTAGACGTAATAGAAAAAAACTGAAAACGTATTTAAATTAACCGCCTTAATACCTTAATATTTCATATATTTTTTTAATATACAACGATTGTTAAATAGTTATTTTTAACAAATATTCTATGAAAAGTAAATATTCGAAAAATTTCCTATAAAAAGTAAATTTTCGAAAAATTTCCTATAAAAAGTAAATTTTCGAAAAATTTCTTATAATAAGTAAATTTTCGAAAAGTAGCCTATTAAGAGAATATTTTAAAAAAATTTGCTATAAAAAGTAAAAAATGTTCGACAAATTTTCCATAAAAAGTAAATTTTTGAAATATTTACCATAAAAAGTATACTCGAAAAATCTCCTTTAAAAGGTTAATTTTTTGATAAGTTACCAATTTATAAATAGTAATTTTTGAAAAATTTCCTATAAATAGTATATTTTTGAAAATTTCCTATAAAAGTAAATTTAAGACATATTTCCGATTTAAATAGAAAATTTTCGAAAATATTTCTATAAATAGTAAACTTTCGAAAAGTTTCCTAATATAGTAAATGGTTGAAATAATTTCCTATAAATAGTAAAAAATTCGAAAAATTTCCTATAAATAGTAAAAAATTAGAAACATTTTATTTAAATAGTAAAATATTTTTTTTAATAGTAAAAAGTTCGAATATGAATAGTAAATTTTCGAAAAATTTCCTATCAAAACTTTTGAAAAATTTCTTATAAATAGTAAACTTTCGAAAAATTTCCAATAAGAAGTAAATATACGAAAAATTTTCTATTAATAGTAAATTTTCGAAAAATTTCCTATGAATAGTAAATTTTGAAAAAATTCCTTTTAAAAGTATATTGTGGAAAATTTCCTATAAAAAGTAAATATTCGAAAAATTTCTTATAAAAATTAAGTTTTCAATAAATTTCTTATAAAAAGTACATTTTCGAAAAGTAGCCTATTAAGAGAATATTTAAAAAAAAATTTGCTATAAAAAGTAAAAAATGTTCGACAAATTTACCATAAAAAGTAAACTTTCGAAATATTTACCTTAAAAAGTAAATTCGAAAAATCACATTTAAAAGGTTAATTTTTTGATAAGTTATAAAAGTAAATTTTAGAAATATTTCCGATTTAAATAAAAAAATTTTCGAAAATATTTCTATCAATAGTAAACTTTCGAAAAGTTTCCTAATATAGTAAATTTTTGAAATAATTTCCTATAAATAGTAAAAAATTCGAAAAATATCCTATAAATAGTAAAAAATTCGAAACATTTTATTCAAATAGTAAAAAATTCAAAAAATTTTCTTTAATAGTAAAAAGTTCGAATATGAATAGTAAATTTTTGAAAAATTTCCTATAAATAGTAAACTTTCGAAAAATTTCCAATAAGAAGTCAATTTCCGAAAAATTTTCTATTAATAGTAAATTTTCGAAAAATTTCCTATGAATAGTAAATTTTCGAAAAATATCCTATTAAAAGTATATTGTGGAAAATTTCCTATAAAAAGTAAATTTTCGAAAAATTTTCCATAAAAAATAAATTTTTGAAATAGTTACTGTAAAAGAAATTATTTGAAAAATCTCACATAAAAGGTAAATTTTTTGAAAGTTTAATATTTATAAATAGTAAATTTTCAACAAAAATTTCCTATAAATAGTAAAGTTTTGAAAAAATTTCCTATTCAAAGTTTATTTTCGGAAAATTTCCAATAAAAAGTATTTATTTGAAAATTTCCTATAACAGGTAAATAATCGAACAACTTCGTACAAAAAGTAAATTTTTTCAAAATTTCCTATGTAACGCAAATGTTTGCCACAGTTCCCCAAAAAAGGAAAGTTTTGCAAAATATCCAAAAACCGTAAATTCCCGAAAATTTTTAAAAAATCTCAAGTTTTTAAGCGGCCCAAACACTTCTAATATTATTGTATATGATATTAGCCATATTATTTCCATTTTGTCCTATATTATGCAATAAATCTCACAATGGCTTCATTCATTCAATAAAAAGGTGAACATAACCTATAGGAATAACATAAACAACATTGTACAATATTGCCAACACATTTCATTTTCTTTTTGTTGTGCAATAAAAATCAAAAGTTTTTTGATTGTTGCCAATATATTGTGCCACCTTCGAATATCACATACACATTGGCGATATAATTCTACAATACGTAAAATTGAACAATTTTTTTGCAAGTGTATGAGCCGCTTTAGCCAAATTTTCAAATTTTTATAGAAAACTTTTACCAAAACATTCTATAAATAGAGATTTTACGTATAAGTAATAAAATGTCTATTTAAATATTAGTCATACGCACCGGAACAAAAAGCGCAGTTGTGTGAAATAAAAATTTCTTGATATTTTCTTTTTATAAATGAAAATAGAATTTTGCTCTAAAATTGATACGAAAATATCTTTCATTAAATACTGCTTTTTTTTTATTTGTTGTGGTCGGTTATCATATTTAAACAACAACAACATCATTGACTAAAAGAGGCATAAATGTTAACAAAAAATTCAAAAAAAAGCAGAGAAAAAAACTGGAAAATAATAAACAATTCAATGGTTTTTTGCTAAAGTTCTCATACATGGACAGCTTGTTTATGTTAAACTGTTCAGCATGCTGCGTGACAAATTGATTGCTTTTGTGAAAAATTGATTGGCAGCGATTTACGATAAATGCACTCACACAGACATACAATTTAATAGAGTCATGCAAGTACTACGAGAGCATTAAGGAGGCCTTATATAGTGCTGTTCATGTTCTCGAACAAGGTGATTTGTTGTGTTGTCAGATTTTTATTAAGTGTAGCCTTACTAATGTTAAAACATATAGGGAAATATGTTGTCCGCAATTACAAACGCACACAATTTTTGCAAATAAAAAAGAAAATTCCTTCTGTAGTTTATAAAAATTCAAAGTCTGGCCATAAGTTTTTTCAAATATGTTGTTGTTTTTTTAAATAGTTTTTTTTTTTTTTTGTTATTTCTCATTGTTGTGTAGACATAGTTGTTTCTTTGTTAAAAAAAAAGAATAATCTATTTATATTGTAGCTTGCACAATGGGAAATCAAACAAGATGAGTGAATGGTGAAGGAATGTGGAGAACACTGCTAAAAGAACTTTTTGTATAAATTTAGTATATATGTATATTCTTTAACTATAAATACTTTTTCATTAAAAAATAGAAAAATAAACCAAGAAATACTTTCCTTAATAAAAGGAGAAATTCTTTTAGAGAAGATTTTACTTTTTATTAAGTTAACTAGCAGTCTGCAGAATTCATTACTTTGCATTACGAAAAAGTTTGCTATAATTTGGGTTATAAGACAATTAAATTACGGCGCTCAAAATCAAGTTAATAAAACTTTTTCCAGAATCGGTCCACAGTAAGCCATGCTTTTCAAATTCCCAATTTTCTCGAAAAACACTTAAAGACCGAATTAATAAAAGAGAAAATGATTTTAACATACTGGAAATAAAAATAGGTAAAATGAAAAAAATGCAACGAAACGATTATTGTCAATGATACAAAAATAGGAACAAATAAGTTTTATGAGACAAGAAACAAATCCGGACCGAAAATTATAAAGAACGTTTTAATTTCGCTCATTTTCTAGAATATCCCCATATGTTGTCCGAAAGCATAATAGGGAATACCTAAGTACCCCCTGGCGTTGAAGTTCCAAAGTTTATTCCATGCTGTTTATTCTGAGTTCCTGGAGTGGTTATTGTTAAGTATACATCTGTGATAACGAAGTATCATGAAATACTCTGAATTACTATTACATAATATAGAGCAGACGTCGAAAAACTACCATACCTTGCTTTATTTATCTTTTAATCATACACCTTCTTGTGCTCAAAGTTATCTCTAGACCCTCTTTTTGGTAACCGTTAATTAAATGATTTTTTTTACGCGATTTAAAAAGATTTTCTACCAATTAAGTATAACAATAAAATTCGCACTTATACTACTAAAGTTATTCAATGTATGTATATGCCCAACGGTAAAAAGAATGAGAAAAGAGGCCTAATAGACGGTTTTATTAAGCAGACACAAGCCCTCCTCGCCGCATTCCATACTCATATATTTTTTACACAGGTTGTTATTCGGAGGAAGGCCTTCCTCACTCCTTATAGCGGAGTCAATGCCTCTTTTGGCTTCAAAAACGATGATGATCCGATTGTTTCTGTCAATGGTGAACGGTATAGAAACATGATTCGAAATTTTTTCGCACCTCAATTACGTTGTATTAGTCTTGCTGATATGTGGTTCCAAAAGGTCGGAGTCACATGCCACCAAGATCGTGTGATTTAACCCCATTGGACTATTTTCTTTAGTTATGTTAAGTCACCACAAACAATTGAGCAGTTGAAAATCAACATTTAGTGAGTTATCGGCGAAATACGGCCGCAAATGTCACGAAAATTTTTTGAAAATTGGTGTTCCAGATTGCGCCTTCTACGCGCCAGCATAAATCATATTTAAACATTAATTTCATAAAATTTTCTTTTCAATAAAGCCCGTTTTATTGATATTAAAAATATATTTCCTGGTTTTTTTATGATTTAAACTTGTGTTTCTATATAAACACCCTTTACTTGTATTCTTCTTACTTCTTCCTGAGACGCTGATCCAGCCATTCGGGGCACTCTGTTGGTAAGAAACTAAGTTTCAGAGATAACTAGTTACCTTCTACTGACGTTGTTTGAGACGTTGTTTTAACCATCGGGTGTTCAATAGGTCAAAATTCAATATTAACGCGGTCAAAATTGAATTTGAAATAGTTAGGCAAACACATAAAATAACACGTTTCTGCGGAAAAGGCCGTTCTGAGAATCCTAACTAAACCCTACCACCTATCTGGGATACACCCCGTCCGCATACAGGCAGTCGGAACTTGACCATCAAAACTTGCCCTCATTTATGTTGCTTAAAGTAATAAACCAAACCAAAGTTACAACGTTTATATTTTTTTCCTGTGCCAGCTATTGAAGTGAAAATGATGGATTCCGATAACCTAGATATGGTTCTTTATGTTTATTATTGTTTACTTAGCCAGAATGCATAATTCAAATAATTTGGTAATTTCAAACACATGGTGTTTTTTTAAGACGTTTTTTGACGTATTTTTTTAACTTTAATAGTCAATTTGCTGTATTTTTCGATGAGATACAATCATCATTTTTTTATATTAAAGGTCAATTCTTTAACCAAAACAAGGCACAAAAATTGGCTGCAGAAGAGTGCAGCTGACAAAATTGGGGACTTTTTTTTAAACATAGACTTTTTATTAATTTATTTTTTTATTAGTCAGGTAATCGTTGCTTTTCGTTATTGAAAGTACTTTGTTGAAGTTTATACATGTTTATACTATGACAATACAAACGAGGGCATAAACGATTTTAAACAAAGATGTTCTTTATTTAAAGTTGTGTAAAGGACAAATGAGCAAAACGCCACAGAAAGAAAGAGGTTTTTTTTAAAAAATAATGAGTCTTGGTTGAACGGCACCTTTCAACTTCTTATTTAAATCGTTAAATCGACCGGGCGGCTTTCGATATCTTCACGTACTAAGTAAACGAAGCAAGCGTCGAAAAACCGAGGAAATACGGTCAACTATTGGAAATGATGTTATTGTTCACGCTGCACAAACCTCCTTAAGAGTACAAGAAAAAAGAGATACGTCGAAAATCCTGAAAGAAATAACAAATTTTCCTAGTCTAGCGAGAAAGAAAATGAAGGTAGTGCTACTCCCTTGACACCACTACAAGCTTTAGCTTTGTTTGTTGAGGCTGATGTAACAAGACGTCAGTGCGAGATCATCCGAAACCCATATAAGGGTTTTATCCTCCATATTACTTATTGTTACAAGCAAAACAAAAGTGTTATCCACCAAAGGAATGCTTATGGGTTACAGGTACCTGTGTGGAAAGCAGCTTACAGAGCCTTATTAATAACACCGTTACACTGCTATCAATTTTCTTGGAACAAGTGCTTTTGACACTTAACGAAGAAGAAAGAAATTCGGAATTTCGGAAATACCAAGAATGGTAACACCAGTAGAAGATTTTCGAAAATTCCCATTTGGTGGCAGATATAACCGGGATAAACTATGAACTGATTTATAGATTAAAAGTCATGCAGGAGACAATTTCAAGTGAACATAAAATTGATTCACAGAAATACGACTGTTATGCCAAAGACACAGCCCGAAGACTATAAAGATGCTAATACCGGCAGATTCGAACAACAACGATTCAGACACAAATGACGAGCAGCAAGAAGCATTCCTTATATATTAGATGTATAAAATTAGTTTATGTTTATACATATATTTTAATTTAATTAAAACAAATACAGAATTTATTTTAAATAGCACTGTACGTTATTTTTTCCTCTCAGTTGTTTCTTTAAGTTAAATAAATGTTTATGTGCGTTTCATATGACTTTTTTTAATTCAATTTTCAAACAAACCTAACTTAATCATTAAAAAAAGTACTCATATGAGACACATAATACCCCGCAGAAATGATAAAAGTGAACAAATAATTTTGACCACGTAAATATTGAATTTTGACCTATGTGCGGCGATCGTAAATCAAGGGATTCATTCCTGGCCACTCCTAAGTGAGTAGCCATTAATAATTTGTTGCCTTTAGTTGCAATGGTCATTACTAGGGCAACCAAAAAAAAGCAAATGCTTATTTTTTGGTTTACAAGATAGAAAGATTTTGATTGAACACAAATTCCGATCATAAGAAAACAAAGAAAATGAGCTATATTTGTTAGAGCTTTTTTTGCTTATTTTGGCAATATCGGCTTTTTTTTAGTTATTTTTTCGATATCGGCTTTTTTTACTTATTTTGCCATTTTAATATAATTTTTTATTTTTTTCATATGAAAAAAAAACTTATTTAATAAAATTTTGCAAAAATCGTTATTATTATTTTTTTTATGAGAAACTTTTTCTTAGAAAGATTTTGATTGAACACAAATTCCGATCATAAGAAAACAAAGAAAATGAGCTATATTTGTTAGAGCTTTTTTTGCTTATTTTGGCAATATCGGCTTTTTTTTAGTTATTTTTTCGATATCGGCTTTTTTTACTTATTTTGCCATTTTAATATAATTTTTTATTTTTTTCATATGAAAAAAAAAACTTATTTAATAAAATTTTGCAAAAATCGTTATTATTATTTTTTTTATGAGAAACTTTTTTTTTCAAATTTTTCAATATTTTGTGCTTCCCTTGAACAATATCATCCCAAAAACCTATATTATCTCTGAATGTTATTATAGCTACACTAAAGAGTGGAGAGGGTATTTTGCATTTGTGCTGATGTGAGAAACACCATAAAATATTGTTCCTAAAGTATATCGATCAACTCATAATCACTTATTGAGTCGATCTAACGATGTCTGTTCGGCTGGCTGGCTGTCCATGTAACCTCGTGCGCAAAGTGCAGGTCGCAATTTTGAAGATTATTTAATGAAATTTGGTACGTGCGTTCTAATTGGCACAAGGGTGAATCGGTCCATAATATAATATAGCCCCCATACAAGCTGCTAACCGGAAGAGGGTCTTTGTGCCCACTATCAAACCAATTTTAATGCAATTTAAGACATATGGAGATATCTCCATATTTATATGGACACGCAAGGTTTGCATTTTTTAAAAAATAGGACCTCGAGGGGAGATATGGTCAATCTCTGCCCATCAGTAACTATTTAACCGATTTTAATGAAATTTAAAACAAAGATAGATCCTTTTTCATATAGCCATACACTCTCGAAACTTGTTTTTAAATACTGTGATGTTGGGTATCATACGGTCGGGCTAGACCGACTATACTTTCTTACTTGATTTTTATGCAACTCTGTCTTAGCGGTAGTGTAACGTACTTTTTATAGTGTTGTGTATAATTTGTATGTGTTTATGTTTTTAGTATTAAGCCTTTTCATCAACTTATTTTTTTATTTGCTTGTTTAAGTTCATTTCTCTCGAAAATTCCATAGCTGTATTCTTACGATCAAATTCCTCAGTCTGTAAGTTCAACTATGTTGGTAAACATACTTTGTAACGGCTTATGTCTTTTTAAATATAGTTTTTGTATAAAGTAACGTCTGTTAGCTCCCCTTCTCTCTGATTTTGGTATAGTAACGTATTATTTTTTGCTTTTTTAATATAGTTTTAGCTATTAAGAATTTCTCTTTATATCAAATATTGTTAATTTCTGCAAACGAAGTTGTAACAAATTTGGAAACAAAAAATCTTTCATCGGCTTTCTAAGTGAACATAGTTGTGGACCGTAAGAAAAATGTCCCGCGTTCCAGGAGATATAGGAGACAAAGTTAATGCAAAATTTAAATCAGTTTCATTAAAAAATGAAGGATTTTCGGTATTAAAAGATATTGGGGATATTTTAGGAGGCAAGCGGAATTGTGAGTCCAATCGCATAAAATATACTTCAGAGCGAATACTCAATTTTAAATATGCTCTCTTAACATTTGTAGACGTAGGAAGAACTTTTTCTATGTACGAGAACTTGCTGACTCCAAACAGACAAAGTTTTCTTTTAGAAAGTATATTGCATCAACTTATAATTTACTATAACAACGTATTAAACGAATTAAGTGGAAAATAAACAAGTTTAAATTGCTTTTTTTTTAATTTTAACAGCTTATTTTCATGTTTTTAAACGCTTTTTTTAAGAGCTTAAAACTGTTTTTTTAGTGCTTTTTTTTGGTTGCCCTAGTCATTACTATTTTGGGAACAGTCAATAAACGACGAACATTTGTGGTACAACAATTTTTTTCTTAAGGGTCCTTTCTATGCATAACACACAAGAAACTTTTAGAAATTTATATTCAGCCTTATTCCGGTTGTCGTTGTCGTAATCGATCAAGTCGTTTTTTCTAAGAGATCAAAGAACACTGGTTGTGTGTTACTTTAATCTCTCATACTCATATCTATGATATATAGTTTAAGCTTATACAATTTTCATTAAATAAACGCTAAAAAAAAGATATACAACCCGAAATTTTGTTTAGGATTCACAAAACATACCCGGGTATGATTCTGTATACATAAAGTTTAAATTTACTTAACAGTGGGTGAGTGTTACAAGACATTTTCTGTGAATGCATTTTTTCAATAGACAGTAATTTTAACTGCCTTATTTTAATCGAGATTTTTTCGTTTGAAGGTATTTAAAAAATAAAGTCTATATGAAAAACCTATAGAACATCCCCGAGCAAAGAAATTCGAACGATAACCTCGAAAATCTTTAATAAAAATCATGAAAAACTACCTGGAAATAGCGCAGATATGAGAAGCGACACTTACGCAATATAATTTTTGTTATATTTTTTCTAAATAAAGTTTTCTAAAAAGAGATTTAATTTAATTTAAAATAAAAAAAAAGAAGAAAATAATACAAAAGGTCTTTTTTCTTTTTGGCAAATCTGTAACATTTATTTCTCTTTCCTTTTTTCTGAACTGATCTACGTGTCCATTTACATTATACGATTTTTGTCGTTACGATTTCACTGGTCTACAAATTTGGGAAAAATATTGACTGCAGAAACGAAGCATGTTTTTTAATTTATCTGTGTGCGCTGAATTCGAATCTGGCTATCACGTCTTGTTCATTTTTATCGCATAATGGCAATAGTGCAAGACATTCAATACTAACACTTAAATTTTTTAATTATTAATTTGACAGAAGCCCACATTCATTCTGAATCTTCATAAAAGTAGCGTTAAAGCATGTCATGGAGATCGCGTGTTTAAGATTCAAGCTATTTTCTTTGTGTGCGGTGCGGTTTTTGTTGGAAAAAAGGATATGCAATATCAGAGTTATTAAAATATGCATATTTATATTATTTTGGTTTTGCAGTCAAAAACTTGGACAAACCGTGGACACCGACAATGTTTTGTATATTCTTCATTCGCATTTCGATTTTTTCCCAAAAAAAAAAAAAAAAAAAAAAAAAAATACGGAAAATAATTATAAACGTAGGCTTATGTTAGAAATGTTGCAAATTATAAATGTACCGACAATATCGAGAATTAATTTTAAGTCAGATACTGAAAGTTTAGCACAAAATTATAGGCATTTAGTTTATAAAAATATAAACGGAAGTTAAAAGTTTATTTATAATGTATTAGATTAGTTTTTGAATTGGAAAACCTTTTTTTGTATTTAATTGAAAACAGTTTTTTGATTTTTTGTTATATTTATTTAATTTGTTAAAAATTGTTAATTTTGTCAAAAACTCAAGAAAAACCCTGAAGAAGGCACACAACGGAGTGCCGAAATATTGGTTTAATAAATTTAATATATTTTTTTTGTACAAAAAAAGACCTCAAGCTTAATTAAATAATAATAATAAATTTTGTAAATGTCGAATAAAAGTCTATTTATAAAAAAAAAAAAAACTAGGTGCAGTGAGTGCGCACAAAGGAGAGTGCTCACCAAGATTTAATGAAAATTGAAAGATTTTTTCAAGTATTTTAAGACAAAAGCATGCTGTGAGACTATTGCTGGACTCTAATTCGTGAAAACGAACCAATAAAATACAAACGACGTTCAAATAACGCCATTCACTTTTGAAAATTCATTGATTTTTAAATAAAATAGTGATTTTTCTTTGTAAAAAACGAATAAAAACATTTTTTGTATCTCGAAATTACATGTTCTAATTCAGCCCACCAAATTATCCCAGGAAAGGTATTTGGTTGCTCCGATCTAAAACCTTATTGGCTAGTGTTATTGTCGTTTCTTCTTTGAAGTCGGTCTTATACTCGATTCGGTTTTTGTCGTTACAACTTTTTCTGTGCCACCGAACTTTAATAAATTTTTCGTCAAATAAGAGAACAATGAGAGAACAAATAAGCAAACAAAACGAATCGAAGAGTACATTCGCTTGTATACTTCTTATAATTCCTCTCTCCCCTCTCGCCAATAAAGTAAGAATCGCATCAAAAAAAATCGAATAATGTAAATGGGGACTTATTCTTTAAAATTTTGTTTAACCCACCCTTTTTATTTAAATAAATAAAAACTACATTGTGAATTACTCTTCATTTAAATTAATAAATATAACATTTCGGTATGAGTCACATGGCCCGTGATATTTTTCCGTAATAAATTTCACTATGAAATTATTTACAGAAACAAATGATTTCCAGATGGAATTATTATTGTGTTTATTTTAAATTATGCCTTTGCTGTTATTTTGCATGTTGTTGTGACATTGTTATTGTAGTTTTTTTTTTTTGTTAATTTTGCATATGCAGCTGCTGGTGCTGCCGTTGCTGTTTGGTTAGTAGTTATGTAAAGAATGCACTTTGACACAATTTTACAACATGATGCCATCATCATATTGATAATTATGTCCTTTTTAATGAAAAAGAGTGTGAGTGAGTCAAAAAAAAAAAAAAGTTACATCAGGAGAAAAAGAAAACAAATAACACAACGTCAATTTAATGTGGCTGAATTTTTACACACAAATTCATTCGCAAAGTCGCACACACACACACGCATGTTTTGTAGACCAGACCAGATGTTGATGGGACTTTATATCATTTGGTTATATTCTTTTTGTTGCAATATCATATTTTGCTGTTGTTATTTATACATTGTTGTTTTGTTGCTGGTTTTTTTTTTTGTTATTCTTGCTACTGCTGCTGTTGTTGTTTGCCTACCGTGGCACCGTCTATGTTTATTTTTTGTGGCTCGTGTGGTTGAGGTTTTGTTCGTTGTTGTTGCTGTTGTGTGTTTTTGTAAAACTTTAAAATTTTTTTATTTTACATTCATTTAACGCATAAACTTTAGCTTCTTCTTTTAGTGAAACAAAATTTAAACGAAAAATATGTGAAAAAGTTTCTTTTGTTTTTATATTTAAATTTACACTGAACCAGATCGTGCAAGTAATTAAGAGGGTTAAAATGTTCTACGAATATTTTCTGCATCGAATTTTACTAGGGGTCTTCTAAGATCAAAAGTTCGTACAATGTATGAAAAACGGGTTTTCCATAAAAATTCAAAAATTTCAATGACCGAAATTTCGAAAATCCGTTTTACATACATTGCACGAACTTTTGGTCTTTGAAGACTCCAAGTGAAATTTGATCCAGAAAATATTCGTTGAACATTTTAATCCTTCAAAGTTCCGTTTGAGTATACTTTTGTGGGAAAGTTTAAAAAAGGACAAAAATTACCCCTTAAAATGAGTGTTAGAGAGTAAATATATTCCAAGAAAAGAATCGCCATACGATTCTACTGCAGACATCTGAAATTATTTTTTTGCTCAGAAGTACATTTAGTATATTTTTTTTGACTTATACCAAATGTCTTTTCAAAAAATTCAAAAACCTTAGGTGCTCATATTTCGGGAACCCGAGCTAACTTTTCAAAACCCTTTGGAAGATTTGCTCTACCAATATTCTAGTTTCATTTCGCGTTACAATTATTGAGGCTGGTTTTTTTTTGTTGCACAGTGATATTAAAAAGTTTAACTATACCAAACGAACTTCGAAAATCAGTAATCCATTTGCGCAACTTTTAGACGACTTCGTGATTTTTATGGCCTACATTATCGACGATCTAAACGGTTTTGTTATAAACAAAACTTACAGACTGCACTATGTTAAGAAAAGTGCATTAATTGGTGCAGTTAACATGCTGGTGGCATCAACGGACATTAATTCTTCAAAACTGAAGTCGAAGTTTGCAAAATTGGGCTTCTAGAATGCGCATCGTCAAAAACTGCCGCTGTATCCATAAACTCGAAACTATTTCCAAATGTTAATGCCATATCTTTGTGGTACGATAGTGGCCATTTTAGGGAGATCGATTATTCGACTTTTTTCAAAAACCGGTTATCGAATATTCCGAATAGTTGCTAATTTTAAAAAGCCGGTTTTCGGTTAAGCATTTTAAAAACAACCGGTTAACCGGTTTAAATTCGTATACATAAAAATACAAAAATCAAACCAGTTTTTATAATAAAAAGTTAATTTGAATAAAAACAAAACAATTCACGATTGTAAGGAACCAACAAAATACATAGATATGACTAAAGGTAAGTTCAAACCTAACAAATATTTGACAATAAAATCCAAAAAAAAGCGTGACCAGTAAATTGATTAAACTTAAGCTTTATTTCTGAGAATTTTTACTTATTTACTAAGCTTTATGTCCAAGATAATAATTTTACATGTAATTTCGAAACTGTTAAATAAAGTTTGATCTAGCCAAACGTTTTGCAAAAGCAAACCATTCCTTTAGAAAACTAGTGGTTACGTGTAGGACATCAAATATTTAATAGGTGTGAACATAGCTGTACAAATTTTGAAAAACTTTGGTTTTAAAAAATTATAGGAATTTAAGAAATTTGTTATTTGCGATATTCTCCCAAATTTATTTTAAAAGAGTTTTTATTTGTTGGTGGTTAAGCATGTCTATATGAATCAGTAGACTTCAACTACATTTTGTTTCAGCATTATAGAAACGAATAGTAACATGAACGTGATTTTTTTATGAAATATCTGTCAATTCGTCGATCACAATTTAAGACCTTCCATGACATTGTTTGATTCCTTAAATTTTGATTTAAGTTCTTGGTGTTTTAGTTAATAAAACTTTTCCCATTTTCCCAGTTCGTTGATTCCGCTGGTATGTTAAAGTTTTAAGCGGACAAACCGTCCTCGGTAACACGACAGGCTAATATTTCACCAAATCATTTTTGGCAGCATATTTTAGTTAAGTATTATTTGCAGTCTCTTAAGAACTACTTGGAATGGAGTCAGGTTTTACTTTGCGTATATTTATGTCAAGCTTTTAGACTAACTAAAGGTGATTAATAAGTCGTGACGTCGAAGAACCTTTACAACTTATCATTTTATGGCCCTTTAAGCTCCTTTGTCTTTTAAATCAGTTAGAAATATCACCAGAGAAGACATGTTTATACAAATATAAGTATATAATATTTAGAATACTGTCAAATTGCTAATTACTTTTTAAGCGAAACTTTTTTGTATGTAATATTTTGAAATGTTTTTGGTTTTTGTTACAAGAATACACGCTTATATAAGCGATTTGGATTTACATTGCTCATAATGTTTTTTGACTTTTGTTAAATTTTTTTTTGACGTTCTTCATAAAAAGTTAGTTAGTTAGTTTGCCCAATATTCAAAACAAAAAAAAAAACAAAAAAATACTTCAATTACGGGTACATTTATAACAAAAGTAAGGAAAACGTATGTAAATAACACATTACAAAAACAACCGGTTTATTTTATCAAAAAATAACCGGCTTATTCGATATTCGAAAAATGGACATTTTAAGATATTCGACTTGGGCAAAACTTAAATAACCGGTTTAAACCGGTCGAATACTATTCGATTGATCTCCCTAGGCCATACCATATGATCTAGGAAACAGTTTGCCTTTTATTTACTTATTTTTATTTTTTTATTTATTAAATTTTGTAATTAGTATTAGGGTGAAGTGTATACGAGACTCGGCTTAGCCGAATGAATAATTTTTGCTTTAGAGTACTTCGTATTTTAGATTTATCTATTTATTTCAAACTCTCAACAAAACATACATTTCACAACTAAAAACCCAAAATCCTATTACAATCGTTTAAAGGCAAATCGATGATACCCTTAAATGGAACATTAAACGCAAATAAACAGTTCCATTTATTGTACCTTCCCATTATCGAAACTTAAAAAAAAAAAAAAAAAAAAAAAAAACTGCATTCTATGGTAGATTTATAGTACGGATATAAATTGTAGTTTATAACTTTATAGTATTTATCTTTGTGGGTTTATTTGTATTTTCTATAGATTGAAATTGACATTGTCGCAGAGTGTCATAAATAATTGCTTGCCAGCATACATGATGTCCATATTCGGATAACAATGGCCTTTTGATCAGTGTCTATGAAAGCATCAGAGATTTAATTTTTTTTCCATTATGGCTGCAATACAATGGTTTTTTTTCAGTTTTTATTTTTCTTTTATTATTATTTATTCATACAAAATGTTTAAATTTATTTTAAAATTGTATTAAATATGAAAACAAGTTGGTTGCTTTTAATGCAGCTGTATTTACCACAATTAAATGTAGGTTAATGCGTTTAAGGCTGGCAGTTTAACGCTTTTTATACCCTTCACCACAGGTGGAAAAGGGTATATATAAGTTTATCATTCCGTTTGTAATTTCTACAATATTGATCTTAGACCCTATAAAGTATATATATTTTGGGTCCTTATGAGTAGAGAAGTTGATTTAACGATGTCCGCCTGTCCGTCTGACCGTCCGTCCGTTTTACGTTTGATACGTGTTTTCCGGAGACTCCAGACATGTTTTACATTTATGTCACATATATTCCACCATTTCTTGGTATTGAAATTCAGCTAGAGCGGTTCACAAATGGCTGAGATATGACTAAAAAAACCACGACTGCCTCTAATTTTTCCAAAAAAATCCCTTGTGGGTGTTGTATTTTTTTTTATACTTTTTTCTGAATATCTGGAGAACGGCAAGAGCCGTCAAATTAGGTACAAACATTTAAGTTATAAATACACACCATCCCACAAAATGTGGGCGGGATTGGAGAAGTTGGCGTGGTACCTCCCATACAAAAAATATCAAAAATTGTATAAAAACCTGAATTGTTTGACTGCAAATTTTTTTTTTAATATTTTTATGTTCTAAAAACGATTTTAAAAAAATATTTAGCAGTTTTCGCTTTTTAAATTTCATTTGTAATGAAGTTTTAAGTATTGTAAATATGTATGTATATGTAAAAATTATTTAGTTGCTCTGTATTCTGCTCGCACAATGGTGAAGGGTATATAAGATTCGGCACAGCCAAATATAGCAGTCTTACTTGTTTTAAAACACGGTTTTTTTTTCTTGAGATAAATTTTAAATACAGTGTGAATTAAATAATAAAAGTTTTATAATTAATTTTCTTATATTTTCATTTAAAATACAAAGACCGATGAACCTTTATTTTAAATTTCAACTTTATAAATGACCGAGCTTTAGACAAATAACTACATATATTTCCCAAAACAATGACAAGCCATATAAGTTAAAAGGACAAAATTAAGCTCAGATATTTCTATGGACCCAATACAAGTGTCCTCCAAAATTCAGAGTTTTGGTACGATAGGATTCACAACAAGCTAGTTGAGAAAATTTAGCTCAAATATTTTCTATACATAAATAAAATTTTTTAGTTCTGACCTTTTATTTTTCTAGCGCTCATATAAATATTGTGCTGGAATAAGAACTTTGGTACGATAGGTGACATACTTTACCGCATTGTTTTCCAAACGGTGGGTCACGACTCACAGGGTGGTCGAGTAATAACCTCAAGGGGTTGTAAGGTTTCCAATTTCCGTTTTTTCAATTTAAAAAATTTAATTAAAAAGATTTTGTTATTCGCGCTTAATTCCCAGTTTTTATTCTTGATAAAAACACTTGAAATTTATTTTTTATTTGATAAGCTATTCCTATGCGCATTTCACTGGTTGCTTAGGCAAGATCATCAGGAAACTTCATCCATAAAAATTTTAGAAAAACTAAAGATATTAAACCAAATAAAACTGTTAAGCGTAAAGGTATCATAAGCAACAGCTCTACTTGTAACAATATCAAAGTTTAAACAAAAACATCAACAACAAACAGTGAGTTTATCTCTTCTAACATTCCCCACTACAATTGATTGGAATTTTTCCAACATTAATTGTAGTTGTAAGTAGGTTAAGAAAAGACAAAATGCAAAAAAAAAAACAACTTGCAAAAGCATGTTGCCAGGTAGTTTTTTCAGGCCGTGCACTTGTCAGTTTATTATCAAAAAAAAATTTAAATAGAATGCTTGCATTGGACTCTGTACTGATGGTGCACAAGCAATGCCAGGATGCAAATCAGGTCATTAAGCATAAAAATAAATCACCTTGAAAGCAGCTCTTGCATCAAAAAATATGTGTGAGGAATTTAATGACATATATCATATTGTTACAAAAGTTATAAACTATATCAAAAACAGTTCTTCGAATGCGAGATTATTTGAAAGTTGTGAGAAGATGTGGCAGCTTATATATATATCACTCTTGTACTATTGTGAAGTACGTTGGCAATCCCGTTCAAAATTTATTCAAAGAGTGTTTGCACTTGAAGACGAAATTGCGACCTTTCTTGCTGAAAATCACAAAGCTAAGGCATCTTCCTTTCGCAACGATAACTTTATTCTTTAACTTGCTTATTTAGTTGAAATTTAAAAAAATTAAGGCCCGTTTTCACAACTTATCGATAGCTAAAAGTAGACTTTAACCGGCCTTATAAAAAGTGTTCCATCATTAAAACTTTACTTTAACCTAAAGTGAGCGATTAAGTTAATCAAGGTTCATCCTACCTGGTTGGTAAAAGTAAAGTTTTAATAATGGAACACTTTTTATACGGCCGCTAAAATCCTACCTTTAGCTATCGGTAAGTTGTGAAAACGGGCCTAAAGATTTAAAAAAAATCAATGTAAGGGCAACTAATGCATGCTCTTATTGAAAAAGACAAAGTCACGGTATTCATTTAAAAATTGGAGCTTTGGATACCCAGTTAAGAACAGGATATATATGTCATGTTTCCAATTTTTAATGACGCCGGTACCAAAAACCATATTAAGTAAAACAAAAATCTTTTTATAGAGCTTTTGCAAAGTTTACTTAAACATTTTTCACATTATTTAATAGACATTGATTTACAAAGTTTGCATGGAACCAGAATCCATTTTTGAATCACCAACTTGGTGCATTTGAATTGAAAATTTTAGAAAAAAAACCACTGATTGAAATATCTTGCGATACTTTATTGCAACAGGAATTTGATAGTAATACTTTAGTTTAGTTTTGGGTGGAATAAAAAAAAAAAAAAGAGTATACCACTTTGTCGAAGTGCTGTTACCAGATTTCGTATTTATGCGAAACCGTATTTTCTGCTTTAGCAGTCATGAAATCGAAATATCTATATCGTTTAGAATTGGAAAAAGAACTACGAGTAGCTTTTTCAACAATAACGCCAAGATTTGAGAATCTTTGTCCTAACTTTTCCTAGAACTTTTTTTTGCAACTTGATAGCATTTTAGTAGCTGTATGCTTAGCGCAAAAGATGGATTTCATCGATTTTAAGTTTTCATAATGATAGTTACAAACATGTGTTCACGAACGTACTCAAAATGGAAGTCAACTTTGCCTGTGAGTAGTGAAATGTAAAAATCTGCAAAATGGAACGAAATATTCAAAAGTGATTAATTTATTTTAAAAGTGTATTAATGTAGGTCTCCATTCAGTATTTACAAAATAAAATATCTCTCTTGGTTTTTGTTTAATTGGCTTATGTACCGGTCGCGAACGTACGGGTCGCGAACGTTCGATTTTCCCATATGT
The DNA here is from genome assembly GCA_963931875.1 of Pollenia griseotomentosa. NCBI lineage: Eukaryota > Metazoa > Arthropoda > Insecta > Diptera > Polleniidae > Pollenia > Pollenia griseotomentosa. The sequence continues at coordinate 211,448,808 of OZ007560.1, forward strand.
GTTTTTATTATTATCACCATGCATTTTGCCATAATTATCTACAAATTTCCTTAACAAAAAAACTTAATAATCCTTATCAATTCATTGCAATGGAGAGATTATGAAGAAAGAGTGTAAACATAACTTTTTTTGCATGTAAAATAAGTATTTAAAAATGTCTTTAGAAGAAGATTAAAAAGAAATTATAAAATTTTCCAGTTTCCAGCGCAATTTCCTCAAGTAAAACAGCTGAGATATGCTATGAAACCATTCTTTTATAAAAACATATCAACATTTAATTTTTTTATCCTGGTAGACCATTCTGGGGATATGCCCATATTGCCTATTTTCAATGTGCGAAAGAATTCCTTCTTTCGAACAATTATATTTAAAACAAAAACCAATTCTAACAAGTAAGAAAGTATAGTCGTTCAAGCCCGACCATATGATACCCTTCACCACAGTATTTAAGCACACATCATGCTTATGTGTCCATATAAATATGGATTTATCTATGTTTATAAGCTTCATTAAAATCGGTTTGAAAGTTTGTGAGAGGCAGAAATTGCCCCCTACCTCCCCTTGTGGTCCTATTTTTGAAAACCTGTATAGCTTATGTGTCCATATAGATATGGATCTATTTATGAGTAAATTTCATTAAAATCGGTTTGAAAGGCAGAAATTGCCCCTATCTCCCCTCGTGGTCCTATTTGTTAAAAAATACATACGTCTTGTGTCCATATAGATAAGGTTCTATCTATGTTTTAAATTTTATTAAATTCAGTTTGATAGTTTCTGAGAGGAAGAAATTTCCCCCTATCTTCCCTTGTGGTCCTATGTTTCGGCCCATTTTCAATATTTCAAGGTTACATGGACAGCCAGCCAGCCGAACGGACATCGTTAGTTTGACTCAGAAAGTGATTCTAAGTCGATCGGTATACTTTAAGGTGGGTCTAGGACCAATATTTTAATGCGTTACACACATCAGCACAAATGCATAATACCCTCTCCAGTATTGTGGTGTGGGTATAAAGACTTTGTTCTATGAATAAATTACTTTTTCCAACTTGAAAATGTTTCTATATTATTTTATTGTTTTATATAATAAGGGGCCGCTAATTTTTTACTTTTTCTGATGTGGGTCACAGTATCAGAAAGTTTGGAACCGTTGCTATACCGCACTTTGTTTTTTTAATATTGTCGTTAAGGGTGTAGAAGATTCGGCACCTTCGTGTAAATAATTTTTACTTGATTTGCGTAAAATCTCTTCTAAAAATCTAAATAAAAGTAAATTCTTATAAATAAAATGGTTTGTTTATTAAAAAAATATTTAAGTATATTTCATTTCTGAAAATGACTTTTAATAACAAGGACGCATAGTGCGTGGAATTTTATAACAGTCAAACCTGTTTTAGTGCGATTTTTTTTTTGTATGAAAATTACTTCAACTCGAATAAATCGAGTTTGTCAAAAATAACTTTTATACAATCTAACAATAAGATTTTATTTTGATATGCTTATATTTAAATATTCGTATCATTTAAAGTCAATTTCCTAAAATTATTTCTACTCGAATAATTTTTTTTATAAATATTTTTATCGCTATGTGATAGTTGAATTTAAATGTGTACCACCCCCATAATTTAATTGAAGATGTACATAGCAGATAAGAGGTCCTATATAAGGCTCTTTTTAAAAAATTATTCTATTATAAATCTTTGGTAATAGTGGCTAATAGGAAAATCATATTGAAAAGCTTAAGTAGGTCTAAGAAAGCTTTTATATAATTTGCGTTAAAGATATTAAATTTTTTAGTCAAAATTAAAAATTTATCAATAAACCTTAGAATTCCATTGAAAAATAATTCATATCATATTTTAGTGTTCTTTACTGGAAATATTCCTTAGAGCTGTTAAATAACGTAGTAATTTCAACGTTAAGTATTTATTCTTTTAACAATTTACTCTTTTTTAATAAACTAAAATTTGTAATAAATTGTATCACTCCTCCTTCAAAAGAAATTGCAAAACCCCTTTATATTTAATAAAAACAATTTAATTTAGGAATATTAATTCCTGAAATTAATAAATTTAAGCAACAAAAATTAAATTTTCCGCTGTTAAAACTACAAGTAATTGCAACTTTTTATGGTTATTAATGTTCAAAGAAACAAACAAAATTGTCTACAACAAACAGGATATTAAAGACATTACGAGAGACGACAACAATGTTGACAACGCCAAAAAAAAAAAAAAAAAAAAAAAAAATAACGAAACGAAACGAAAAACATAACCAAAACGACAGAGTTAACAATGACAGCAGAAGAAGCAGCAAGTGTAAAAAAAATATAATTTCTTAGCAAACAGAAGGACAAGAGACTCATGCACTCACACTCACAGCAACATACAATCATATACTTTTATTCAAACACACACAAAGTAAAAATCATATAGATAAATGTCACTTACAGTGTGGTTTGAAATCTAATTACATTTCTACTACTTTTTTTTTGGGAAATTTTATTTTTTATTTATTTGTTTTTTGGTTATTTTTTTTCTTTTTTTCGTATTTTGGCATCAGATGTAGCTAATGTTTGCCAAGAGAAGTAGCTAATATCTGTGTGTGTTTGAGTATGTAATACTGTGTTAGTAAGTAACAATTGTATATTCTTGCTGTAACACACACACACACACACACATTTATGTACTTTCTGTATGTGTGTGTGTTTTAATATTTTCGTTAAAACTAATAAAGTAACTAAATAAATTATAATTGGAAAAAGCCAAAAATTAAAATAACAACAAAAATTTTAATTTTTATTGAAATTCTTTTCATAGTTAGATGTTTATACCCACACCACAATAGTGGAGAGGGTATTATGCATTTGTGCTGATGTGTGTAACACCTTAAAATATGGGTCCAGGACCCACCTTAAAGTATACCGATCGACTCAGAATCACTTTCTAAGTCGATCTAAAGATGTCCGTCAGGCTAGCAGGCTGTCTGGCTGGCTGGCTGTCCATGTAACTTTGTGCGCAAAGTGCACGACAGTAAAAGACCACGAGGGGAGATAGGGGCAATTTCTGCCTCTCAGAAACTATCAAACCGATTTTAATGAAATTTAAAACATAGATATATCCATATTTATATGGCAACATAAGCTATGCAGTTTTAAAAAAATAGGACCACAAGAGGAGGTAGGGCGCGATTTCTGCCTCTCACAAACTTTCAAACCGATTTTAATGGAATTTGAAACATAGATAGATTCATATTTATATGGACACATAAGCATGATTCTCCATGGGTCCCGAATAGGGTGCACTCTCGTAAATATGTTTTAAAATACTGTGGTGTAAAGTATTATAAAGTCTGGCTTGACCGACTGTACTTTCTTACTTGTTTTAATTTGTTAGAAAAATTAAAACAATTAAAAAAGTTTAGTTTGGCAAGCCTAACGCAATCCATAACCTACAGAACTGACTAGTCTCTTTGGGTAATTTTGGTCAAATCTAGATCTATTGTAACACCATTTTTTATACCTTAGTATTTTATTATCAATATTATTTTAGGGAATACAATTCTTATTATAAATAAGATTTCTCTATGACGTGCTACAATCCTAATTTTTATTTGTGATAAATACACTGAAATTTATTGTAGAGGGAAATCTAATTTCTATGGGCATTTCACAGTTTGCTAAGGCAAGACCATCAGTAAGTTTTTTTCTCACTAAAGTTACAGAACATGGGTACTGGTGCTTATTTTTTGCAACAGGAATTCAAAGGATTTTACAGACATACGGCATTATTGCCAAAATCTGTCAAAATCTATAGGATAAACACCAAATTTTCTTTTTTTTTCTTAAACGCATTAAATTTGAAAAATTATGAATACGATTTTCGCGTTAAACATTAAACAAACGTCTGTTGACAATGGCATTTAAACAACTAACTGCTCAGAAATGACGCTCAGTAATAAGCCACTTTCCGCACTGCCGCCCACCGCTCTGCAGCTCGCCGCTTGACCGCTCATTGCGTGGCCACGGCCTTAGAAAACAAAGGATTTAAATTCAGAAAAACCAAAATTTTGCATTTTTGTTAAAATTTCCCGAAAAAAAACTTTCTGAGGCGATAGTATACTTAAAGGTAGGTCTTGGTCTAAAATTTTAAGAAGTTTCAAACATCAGCACAAATCCATAATACCACTTTTGTAAGGTGGGTATAAAAAGGTTGGATATATAATTTGGTAGTTAATGATTTGATCTTTTTTTTTAACAAATCTTTGGAAAATTATAATTTTTTTTGACAAAAATTTGTTTTTGAGTGACATTTTTTGGCCAAACTTTTAACTTTTAAAACACATTGGCCTTTTTTTGATTGTATAGGTATTGTGAAAGAAAATCCTGGCAAGACTTGGTGTGGAAAGTATCATAAGTTTTCATCCTTTTAAAGTTCATGTTTTGATTGTCGAATCTATAAATGGTGAAAGCCGTTACCAAGTTTGAAAGTTTAATGTTCTTTGAAATTTTAAATCATTTGTAAAACCTACTTTTGTGTTTGATTTTTTCTCAATTCCATTTACACATTAGGATATAATGTCTGCAAAAGATATTTTTGTAATAATTGTAAAGGAAATTACTTTTTATATATTTTACTACAAATTTTATGTTTGCCCCAAAAATATTAACTTTTTCTTTTGTTTTCCAGCCCGGTCCGTAACATATGTAGAAAATTACTTTTGTGGTTTTTCTTATTATCTTTTTTTTTTATTTGGAAGGGTGTGAATGTGTGTTTTTGCTTCGTTTTGATTCTGGGTTAACAAATATTTTTATTGAAAATAAATGATTTCGCATAAAAAGTAATAAAATTGTGTGTGCTTTCTTAAAATTGTTTCCATTTTTTTTTTATCTAAAAACGTTTATTACATGAAAGAAAAGAAAAAACAAAAGAAAATAGACGAATCCAAATCTCATTTAAGATGGTATTAAAGTCCATTTTATCAAAAGATGCTGAGAAAAAGAAGTTTCGAAGAAATAACCAACTAATGAAATGTTTAAGGAATAGTGTGTTGGAAGTCATATTGATGGCAAAAGTGCATTAAGTGAAAAATAACCAAAAAATACTTTGGATAAAAGAAAATAGATGGTAAAAGATAAACTTAAACTTAAACCAAAAGAAAAAAAACCAACACATCATCCACTAGAAAACAGCATCAAAAACTGTTTAAATATGCATGACATAGACAGTCTTTGTAGTACGGGATATACGAGGGTAGGGAAAATAAAGTTTACGATAGAAATCGAGACTAATGAACTTTAAGAACAGTCTAATACAAAAAGTGTTAAATAAATAGTATCATGTTATAAAAAACATTATATTCAAAAATTTGTTGTAAAAATCGCATTGAAATATATCAGAAAAAATATTCGCCACCAAATAAAATATATCTTAAAATTTTTTATAAACCATTAAACAAAATGATACATTTTGCTCAAAAAAATCTGCTTTCTTGGCATTTAAAAAATTAAGTCATATAAAAAAACACACCCTCCTCGTTTTCATATTAAAACACTGATTATTTTCGTCCTTCTTTTCTACGCTTAATGCTAGTAAAAATAATCGTTATAGCAGTGTAGTTATAGTAACTACCAAAATGGTGATGATGCGTTATAAAACCAACTCATCAAAAACAATTTTAATCAACAAACTGTCATCAAAGGATAGTGGAATTTTTTCTATTCTCTTTTGTTTTTCATTTAATTTCTAATGCTCGTTTGAGTTCAAATGGCTTAAGATCCAAGTAAAGAAACAAAAACATACAAATATTTTTTTTTAATATTCCAAGGGCAGTGACACATTTACTGTTACTTTGCCACCAAATTGTCAGACTCAAAGGAATAAGGTCTGCTTTTGTCAACATTAACTCTGAAAAAGGAATGTGTGTAAAATTTCTAATGTCTTTGTATTTTAAATTGTTAGTAGAGCTCGTTTCAATCTGATTTTATTTTTTTAATAAAAATATTATTTTCTATAAAAAAGATAAGATAAGGCTATTTTTTTTATTGAAAATAGTTTGTAAAGGGTGGTCCAACCATAATGTACAATGTTAATTGTAAGTCACACCTTAACGTCAAGCTTTTCTGGCGAACTTAATTTGACATTTCTTTGTTTCAGTGTTTGGAGATGTACACAATTGAGCAGCGCGTTAGGATTGTTGAAGCCTTTGAATTTTGTATTTATACATTTTTTTTATTTCCTTTTTTTGTTACTTGTAATTTTTAGATTATAGCCCAGAAGATGTTTCTCAATGGAAAAGCAAATATCGGCACAATTAAATAAATAATTATAAAATAAGAATAATAAAAAAAGATCTCGAGCTCAAAAAATAAATGTTCTTTTATTAATATATCATAAAGGTCGAATAAAATGCAATATAAAATTTAATAATCAGAAAATTTTTAATATACCGCAAATCAAATGTTTTTTGAAATAAACTTTACAATAAAAGAATAAAAAGTGGCAACAATAATAACAAAATCGGAAAAGTCGGTGATAAAAAAAATCCCACAAAAAGTCACAGGCCGCTAAAAAGGATCAAATGGGCGAACGGTAACCCTGACATGTATTAAAAGTAGGTTATCCACATTAAATGTCAAGTGGTCGAAATTCGCCCTCGGGCCGAACATAGTTTAAATAAATTTATGAAATCAGCCATTCATATTTTACAAAATACGACGAAATGCGTGATTTTTTACACAAAAACGTGTAGCATAAATTAGTTTACGCTGGGTCTCCACGTAGCAACTTTTTTTTTACTAAGCACAAGAAAAAATGTCGGCAGAACAATGGCCTAATGATTGCTGATTATATTTCTGGAGAATACGTGAAATATATGTAACAATATGTCAGATAAATGACAACTGATTTTTAATTGCTCAAGCAATCATTGCGCAATGGATTGCCACTCATGGCAATATACGGTCCACACGTCGCAAATTTAATGACGCAATAAATAATGCTACTTAATATAAAAATAAAATAAGAAACTGAAAAGAATGTTCGATTTTCCGAATAGTAAAATTTACGCGTTTTTGTAATTTTTTTACTTTTTTTAGGTAAGACAAAGAACTAATTTTTTTTAAACAATTATGTATTGTAAGTGGTTAGCTACAAATATATAAATAAAAGTTCTTACCCACTTCACTCCTCCCTTGTATAACAAGGGGGAAGAAAAAACCTTAATTTTGGCATAATTTTAAAAACTGAAAACTTTCTATAAAATATAAAAAAAAGAAAAAAGTGAAAATGTAGTTCCATTGAAAAACGATTAAACTTTCTGTTATTTGACTTTTAAAAGCAGTGCAGCTGTAGCTGAGAAAATATTCATTGGTCCAAATTTTTTCAAAATTGAGGAAAATCAGAGCACTCAGGGGATGACCCCTACTAATGCATTTCATTGGGTTGGAACTAGGAAGAAGGTTATGGGAAGGAGAGAAGAGGTAGTAGCGCCTGTGAACATTCGACTACAATTTATTCATGTTGACATTGAAAGGGAAGACTTCAGCATTAAGGTTATTTCACATGCGAATTTTTCCTGTAATGCATTGTACGATTTACCGGCCAATTAAACAACAAAAGGATGGTCTCTTGAGGAAAAACGTGTATTACGAACAAACGTACAGGTTTCGGTCTCGGCCAAGCGTATCATTCATGTTCTGACTCATAGCACCAACATCGGACACGCTTGGTCCATAACCAAATGATTACGAATGGCAAAGGTTGCTGTCATTAAGAAAAATAGGAAATATAAATAGTAGGAGAAAGAACGGAGCCATGCGACACCCCTGAAATAGTGCCCCATGTTCGATCAATCGAACACCATATTTCTCAAAAACAAAAATATCTAAAAAAAATTTGGACTTCAGATTCGTGTTTTCTAGTCCCAAATTATCTATCAACCACCAAGTTTTTTATAAAGTTACTCGAAAAAAAATCGCTGGGATCGTTGATTCGAATAAAATTTAATTGGATAAAACCAAGTTTCTTTGGCATTTCTTTAAAAATTTAAAGAAACCCCTTGCATTTGTTTCCTGATGCAAGAAATTAGATTCTATTTAAAAATCAAGAAAACCAGTTTCATATTTAATAAATGCAGCTTGATTTCAGAAATATCTTTCTTATTTTTATTAAAATCAAGAAACTTTTGTATTTTGTTTTAAGAAATTTTGTGATTTAGATTTAGATCATGAGAAAATGTTCAAGAAAATTTTAGTAATTACGAACAAAATAAGTTAAAATCAGGGAACTAATTCTGGCAGTCGTGATCGAGTAATTTCTCGATTCGAACGCAATTTTATCTCAGTTGATACTGAACGAATTAAAATTATTTTTTCAGTGTTGTGAAACTCAAATTAATGCTTTACAACACTGAAAAAATAATTCCAATTCGTTCAGTATTGACTGAAATAATTAGATTTTAAATTGCCTTCGAATCGAGAAATTACTCGATCAGGACTGCCAGAATCAGGCCCCAGGATTTTTTTTTTGGATTTTGGATTTTCTTGTTGTAGAAAACGAAATTAATTACTTCGGAAAATAAACTTCTTTTCGTGGAACTGATGTGTGGCGCTATGGCGACATATTTGCGCAGACATTTAACTTAATTTCAGAATTTTTGTATTTTTCATCATCAAATTTGTTTTATAGACGTTGGAAAAAAATAAATTGTGATATTAAAAATATTCTTATAACAAATATTGAAAGAATTTAAGTTTCAATGAAACTTTGAAGCAAATATGACTATTTCAGAGTTGAATTAACCCATTAATAGCATAATAATATGACATGTTAAAAGTCTGTTTAAAGTAAGAAACATGATTTCATGATTATATAGTATATTCCATTATAGTTTGACGCCGAGCAACGCAGGGATTTAAGAGCTAGTAAGAAATATAAAAAATGTGTATGTTTTAAGCGTTCATATAAGAAACTTATGTCCTGCATTAAATTATAATAATTTGTGAGTCGATTACGGATGCAAAAACAGCTGAAATTGAGTTGCCAGCAGCGATATCATTTTATATTTTAACATGTGCTGCTGGCAACTCAACTTTCAATTTTCATTCCAATTTCAATCCCCTTTTTGGTGCCAACAATTAAATCAATTTGTTTTAGTGTTCAAATGAGCTGTATAGAATTTTTAATATCGTATTTTAATTTCGCTATAAAAAACTTTTCTCAAGAACAAAATTTACCGCACCTAAACAGGCAAAAGTAAACCGTAAAATGTTTACTTTTCAACTCATTTGGGTTGTTCATTGTGTGCATTTTCTAACATTTTCAGTTATATTGTTATGCTCGTACCTTTATTATTAGTAATAAAAATAAATTTTAATGTACTTTTACACACTCAAACTACAACTTCTACTTATTTTACCTACTTTCAATTTTATTAACAGTGCAATATGAAAACGGCTTTAATGTTTCCTAAAACAATTACAGACGGAAATGTACCATAAAAAAGAAGAAATGTGAGGAATATTTAAATATTTTTTGTTTCAAAAATTTTACTTCTATTATTTAAATGACTGTTAGTGTAAGGTTTTCATTCAAGATTTCATTTTTATATCTTGCGTTAAGAGCATTAATTTTTTTTGGTTGTAAAAAGTCTTTTACAATTTCTATAATAGAGATTTGTATGAAATGAAGATTTTTTTTTACGTACAAAAATGCAATTCCGGGAGAACAGTTGGTTTTAGTAAATGAAGAAAATTATTAAAATGAAGAAAAACAAGAACGAGTGCTAAATTCGAATCGTTGAAACCCTCCACCGGCAGTTCGGATATTTCAGTAGTGGGCTTTATAAAATTGGTTGTGGATGATCATCGCAAAATCTTGAAGAGTGATTACCGGTATTAAAAAAAAAATAAATTAGAACAACACTGCAGTGAAATAAGTTAAAGTGTATACAGTAAACTTCAGATGGCTGCTTAATATGGGATCTAAGGTAAATTATGGACTGTATATCACAAAATTGCATAACATTATTTCTGCCCATATGAATCTAAGTTGGAACAAATGTTACCACAATATCTATATCTGCCACGGACTAACGCGTATTTAATTAATTTCCCAGAATTTGTTCTATGGCGGCATGAAATAACCCCCCAAAAAATAATGAAATAACCCCTTAAAGTGTGGGGCCTTATTTCATATGCAATAAACCCCCAATTTTGAAAACGAAATAAACTCCCAACGAAATGAAATAACACCCCAAACAGAAATGAAATAATACCCTTATTTTTGGGGGCTTATTTCATATAAAATAAGACCCCAAAAAGTCTGGAATGAAATAAGACCCCAATATGTATAATACATTATTAATTGTTCAGTTTTGGTTTAAAGAATCATGCGATAGATAGCATGGTTGAGACTTCGGCCAAGCGAAAGGATTTTCTCCTCTATGATATGCCAATTATCGGCTTCGATAACTAAAGCTCTTCTGTATAGCAGGCCTTCGGCCGGGCGCAAAGATTTTCTCCTCTACGGTATAACAAACACTGGCTTCGCTAACTAAATCTTCTCTGCATAGACGGCTTCGGCCCGACGCAAGGATTTTCTCCTCTACGGAATGAAAAGCCATGGCTTCGCTAACTTAATCTTATATGCATAGCCGGCCTCTATGGTATAACAAATACCGGCTTCGCTAATTAAAGATTTTCTGCATAGGCGGAATTAGGCCTAGCGCAAGCCCAAAATTAGGAGCTTTACTTAGCGAAGACGGTGTTTGGTATACCATAGAGCAGAAAACTCTAGCTTCCGGCCGAAGGCCGCCTATACAGAGGAGCTTTTGTTAACGAAGGCGGTATTTGTTCTATCATAGAAGAGAAAGTCCTTGCGCCAAAAAACGTTTCCGTAATAAATTTAAAAATGAAATAATCCCCAAAAAAATATATTGGGGCTTTATGTCCTAATGATTTTTTGGGGAATTATTTCATATAAAATAATCCCCCAATTATGAAAATGAAATAACACCGCAAACAAAAAGAAATTACCTCCCAAAAATCGTTGTTGTTGTGCTCTGTACAAACTTTTGGGGGGTTATTTCATTATTTTTTGGGGGGTTAAAATTTAGGGGGTTATTTCATGCCGCCGTGTTCTTTAAGGCGCCTATAGTAACTTATGGACCGATCATCACGGAATTTATTAGTCCTCTTCCTATAAAACTCTGACATACCAAATTTTATTATGATAGTGTTGTTTATTACGGTTTAAAGGCAGAATGAGTCTTTACTTTCTGTTTCTGTTCCGTTACGTGCCGTTCTGTTACGAGTTGTAATAGTTACTTTTTCTGTAGCAACTTATCAGCCATTTATGACAAATTTATTAGCTTTGCACCGTCCATTATTTTTTTTCAATAACTTTAATTACTTAACAAGTTTTTGATTTTAACATATTGGACCGCAGCAGAACAGAAAAACTAATTCATAACAGAATATAAATTAAAGACGTATTCTGCCTTAAGGCGTACTAAACTGTTTTCCGAAAGTAGGGTTTATATGGATCCTATGGCAAATTATGGCAAATTATCGATCTTCACGAAATTTAACAGTACACTCACAATATTATTACAGTAACGGACTGTAGTTTATTTAAGAAATATTCCGTTCAGTCATTTTTGAATAAATAAACATTTAAAATTCCAAGCAAATTTATTTTTAACTGATTCTAACAGTTATTCAAAAAACTAAGTGCATATTAATACGGATTTTCAGTTGCAGTTAATATTGTCCGTTGATTGAGTTAAATTCTTCTTTATGTTAAAGTAAATAAAAATGTAATTTAAAGCAACGAAAAGTTCATTTAATTTTTACTGTCAAAAATTCTACCGCGAATTCCGTAAAAACAAATCAATATTCAGTTGTCTTATATAAATTAATTGTCAAAAAATTAACTACAAATTCCGTAAAAACAAATAAATATGCAGTTATTTTATAAAATTTTACTGTCAAAAATTCAACACCATATTCAGTAAAAACAATTAAATATTCAGTTATTTTATATAATTTTACTACCAAAAATTAATTTTTACTCATCTATAAAAAATGAATTGCTTGTTTTGTGTAAGCAATTCCCATTTTCTATTTGTAAAAATAATTTAGTTAAATACATCAAATTTTAAAAGTAAAATAATTGCGAAGCCAAATTGGTCATGCTGCTGGTGCCTTATAATTGAGAGTTCTTCTGTAAACAACGTGGTCAGTACAACAAAAGTAAAACAAACGTGTGTAACTGGGTAAGTAAATACAAATATTCTCCCTCTCTCGCTTATAAGAAAAACAAGCGGACAGGTGTCTGTCTGGTATTTTTTAGAAATTCGGCTCTTTTTGTGGAGTAAACGAAAATTTAATAAAATAACTGAATATTTAATTGTTTTTACTGAATATGGGGTCAATTTTTTGACAGTAAAATTTTAATAAATAACTGAATATTTAATCGTTTTTACTGAATATGATGTTGAATTTTTGACAGTAAAATTTTACAAAATAACTGAATATTTATTTGATTTTACGGAATATGGTGTTGAATTTTTGACAGTAAAAATTAAATGAACTTTTTGTTAAAAATAAATGAAAAATAGGTAGACCTGTTTTTAATTGAACTTTCATTTATTTTATATTACAATTTCAGTTAATTTTACGTGCATAATATTGTGAGTGTATGATTTCTAGTCATATAAAACGAATTTGTGCAACATCTTATATAATTCCGTGCATTATTCCACCATTTATGTTAGTTTTTGTAACAAAATTATAAATTTTTTATGGTGGTGGTCGCACATTTTGATTCTTAGGTCCGATCCTACTGAACCGATTTTGCTAGATTTCAATTCCAAACCGCTTAAGATAACTACAAGCAATTTGACACCAAGTTTGTTCTTGTCTATTAAGTTTGTCGAAAGTGATCGTGTTTTCCACAGACGGACAGACAGACAGACATGGCTAATACCCTTTGTACACTTGCATACATTTCGGAGGAACGCAAGGAATATGTTGAAAATGTGAAATACGCGTTCACACTTGAAACATCTAACATCTACTATCAATAACAAATGTCACGATTTCTGAAAATTAAACTTTTACTTTTTTTAAATACTTTTTTTTTACAAAAGTGCCAAAATTTTAAAAGATAACACCAAATTTTAATTCATTTTGCTTAATAATTTTAGCAAAATTAAGCAAAATAAGGCTTGCAAAAAAGGGAAAAATTTGAGAAATGGTAACGCTGCTTTCAAAGCAACTTCCATTTTGTCAGTGATGCCACAATAATAATAGAATTTATTGCCACTTTTCTAGTGATGACACTAAAAGAATCGAAAAATGTAAAAGGTTGTTCCCTTGAGATTATAACATTCTGTAAAGATGTTGAAAAATTTTGATTTTTAGCTCTATGTATTTCTTATACGAAAATTCCAACATCTTCGCAAATTGATGTTAAATGTTTAATGTTGACAAGTGTGAAAAGGCTATAAGTCGACTTAGAAATAATCAAGAAACGGGAATATATATACCTTATGGTGTCTGAGATAAATAAAAAAAAGTTTCACACGGAATAACAAACTAAGTATACCCTCTTCAAAACTAGTTGTGGTGGAGAGTATAAAATCGTGTAGATGTAACCCATAATGTTCGAATTGGAAAATGCAAAGAATAGTTTAATAATTTAATAGCTGAAGTATTTTTCATTAAATATCTTAAAGGAATTTACAAAGTATAAAAAGACATCTCTGAATTTTAGGGATAGGTCTTTATTCAATTTCGTTTGTTTAATTACGAAGATCATAGTAAATGTAGAAGCAAGTGGATGTCGCATAAAAAATCTTATTGCCTTTCTCAGGCTTACGCCAAGCACAAGTCAAGCTTTTTCTTTGACATTTCTTTTAATATAATATTGGATATGTCAAGTACAAATAACACTAAAACGTACATAAAACAATCCTAAATGGGATTACTTTAGAGAATTAATCCCCGGATTTCTTAAAATTGGTACATAATTCTTAAACCCAGAAAAAAAGGATTAAACTTTATGTTGGTAGTGCCACGCTGAGAGTAAAACTACAAAGTGAGCCTTTTAATCTCATTTAACTTAACTAAGTTTGTTGTAGACTACTACAACAATACCACTCAAGTAGTTTAAAAACGATTTGCTTGTTGCGTGTAGAAACAACAAAAACACATTATTTTCTTATTTAAAAAGTAAAATTGAGAACTCTTTTGCTTCTCATTTAGTTTATATTTTCCGTTATGTACATTAAGTTTTTAAAGTAAAAACCATATCGGCAATGATGCTAGTGTTTTATAATCGAATTGAAATTCTGTAAGGTTTAAAACGGGTAAGTTAATCGACTTTATAATACTTGAATCAAGCGCATTCTGAGATTAATTCAATCTTAGTTTTACTTAAATCAATCTCATATTGGGATTATTTCAAGTACGAATTCGGGATTGAATATGGATAAGTTGAGAATTTCACTATTGAAAATCGGTACTTGAATCAATCTTTCTGTACTTGATTCAAGAAAATCCGTACTCACCGTACTATAAATACCGCTTCGGATTGATTTTGGTACGGATGAATTGATTTTTCACAAGTTTTAAGCACGCTACTTCGTTAGCGTCTCCCTTTCTTTCATTGACGTATTTATAACAAAATTTATAATTCTTGGTTTTCACAAAAAAGTACCAACATTTTTTTATCTCATGCACTCAGAACCCTGCACCTATAATTTTATGTTTTTAAGTTCAATATTATAGAAAATTCAAAAAGTACAACATCTAGAATGGAAAAGTAAAAAAAAAACAAAATTTCCCATATTTCCCCTTTTTGGTACTTCTTTCCATTCCCATTGAAGTGGAAGGCCATTATTAAATACGTGTATGTGTCAATGAATAGAGAAAAATTATTTGTAAAAAAAAATCATGAAAAAAGTATCTTTGCTGGCTCTCTATGTAAACCTTGTGTGCCAAATACAGGCGCAATTTTTAAGGTTATTTGGTGAAATTTGGTTCATAGGTTCTAATTGGCACAATGAACAAGCTTATTAAAAATCGGGCGAAACGTTCCATAACTTCACAATGACCCCATACAATCTGCTTTTCGGAATAGGGGCCTTGTGCCCATAAACCCTCTTATTATGTTGGTATTTTGATTAAATTTATTTTACTTGAATCCAAATCATCTCACCAAATTTTATTGGAATCGGTCTATATAAAAACTACTACCCATACAAATACTAGAGCTGGCAAACTATCGTTAGTCGCAACATTCGATATTTTCGATAGTTTGTTGACAAACTATCGATACTTTCCATAGTATCGAATTCTTTGTAGAATTCCTTAATATAATTTTTGAGTAATTACCGTACGTTTCCATGTAGAAATTTAAAGAAATACAATTTTCCAAATTTGGAATAAATTTTAATCTTTTTTAGATTTTTAGCCATTTCCCTTATCACAAGCTTTAATTTGTTCAAATATGTATTAAAATATATAGACTGCAATAATTCAGGTTAATGTCATTTTTATAACAATCTTCAGATCTTTACTAAAAAAGTTGTAATTTTTCAATTTATTTTTGATTGCATATGAAGTTTTCAAAATTTTAAGAATAATAATGTGCACTGGGTAGTATGAAAAAAAAAAAAAAAATTTGTATTGAAAGTAAATCACTTTTTCGAAATTTTTCAAAATAAAGTTAAAATTTTCGTTTGAGAAAATATATTGAAACAACGGTAAAACAACTCAACTTTGTTTTTGCTTTCAATATACATTTCTAAACGAAAATTTTTATTTTAGTTTGAAAAACAGTTAGTTAACATAGAAAACTCTATTAAAGGTAAAATTACTTTAGCATACTTTTCTTATATAAACTCGTATTTGGCGATTTTTGGCGAAACAAAAAATTATTGATAATTTTATTAAAAAAAGAATCCAACGATAGTATCGATAGTCCAATGGAAATGGAACTATCGATAGTACTACTAGATGAACATGTCTAAATACTATTTGGCACAAAGCCAAACATGGGCTTATAACTCAATAGCATAATTTTGTTCTGGCGGGTCCATGATTGCCCATGGGCCCCAAATGTAATACCCTTGCAAAAACTTGTTCTTTTACGCTGTGGTGCAGGGTATATAATGGTCGGTCTTGACCGAATATAATTTCTTCATTGCTTTTAGATAAAATAAGAATGTGATAAAATATTAATTTCTATGTTTATACGCAAAGAAAGCAGGAAACTCTTTAATGAGGCAAAACGTAATGTTGTTTGGGACAATTACAAGTCCGCAGTAAATGGATTCAAATATCTAATCAGGAAGGCCAAGAGACAGTCAGGTACGAAATTCTGCAGCGACGTGGAAAACTCCTCGGAGACAAGTCGTCTACGTATGATCTTATCCTCTAAGCCAGCTGTTCCATCATATATACGAAAGAAGGATGGATCCTGGACCACAAGCAGTCGGGACACCCTTGAGGACCTGATGAAAAACACATTTAGTGGCGCTCGGGATATCTCTAATATTCCGATTACTCGCCATCGTGTGGAATGGGCGGTCAAAAGCTTCTATCCCTTTAAATCTCCAGGCCCGGATGGCATTATCCTAGCGGACCTACAAAAGAACCTGGGGATTTTTATGCCATGGCTTTTGGCAATATTTAGAGGCTGCCTGCGTCTCTCACATGCCCCATCAAGATCGTCTTCATCCCCAAGAGTGGGAAGACGTCTCACACTATGGCTAAATACTTTTGACCAATTAGTCTATTCTCCTTTCTACTGAAAACACTGGAGAGGATTTTGGATATCATCGTTAGGACACAATTCCTTGTCACTGGCTCAGCACGCCTACACGAAGGGAAGGTCCACTGAAACTGCGCTTCACTCAGTGGTGGGCCACATAGAGAGATCCCTGCATTACAAGGAATTTGCTTTAGTTGCATTCTTGGATATTGAGGGCGCTTTCAACAACGTTAGACCTGAATCGACTGAGCGATCATTCAATTTGTTAGCAGTAACTTGCACTTCAGGCGTATCGAATACAACTTGGACGCATAGAACATTTCCAAGGTTGCGACAAGTTTCATCTTATTGCCAGTCAGAGGTGGCACGATGAAACTACCTGTGGGAAAACCAGGAAAATCTGGCCCATCAAAGATGAAAAAAGGACACAGCGGGTATTACAGCTGTCTAGATATCATCTAAGAAACCTTATTGTGGTTATAACTGGCCACAGGCACGCCCAGAGGCTGGGGCTCCCTTATACTTGTATAGAAGTTGCGGCGACGAGGAGGAGGAAGAGTCAACGGAACATCTTCTCTGTAATTGCCCGGCATTCGGAGATTTAAGATTCGAAACGTTTGGTCGAAGAGCCCTTGGGGACAAAACTGGTCTCTCTGATGTTAATGTAAACAGGATCCACTGTTTATTGAATCGACCGGATGGCTGCATGGGAATACTAGCAGCCAGATAACATAGGACCTATGGGAGACGTTGTGACATGGTAACACAACGGGAAGTAATTAATGGACCCACATGAGCTGTGCTTGATCACGGCTGCCAATGGAACCTAACCTAACCATGTTTATTGGTTTTAAAGATAGATGGAGCAACAAGAATTTTCCAAAATACAGGTTTTACCCTTTTACTCTCCGCTTAATTTTTTTTAATGAAAAACGATAAGTTGTGATTTTTTTTTATATATTTTTAGCTTAGGAGCTATGAGGTCCACCAATTTTTTGATTTATTTGAATTATTAAAACTCCCGTCTTAGTGGATTGATTTGGAGAAAGACAAACCTCTGATCCAAATTAAGTTTTAGATTTTAGGTTGTCTGATTATAAGTCTTTCTGTCAGTCAGTCAGTACCGTCAAAACTTATTTATGTTAACTCGAAATTTTTACAGCGGATAGAAATGAATATTACGTGTAAATTTTTTCCAAAAATTAAAAAATACAAATTTTTAGTTAAGACCCTCTTGGTGATCACGCGCGGTATACGAGTATAGATTGAAAATTTTTGGTAAAAGACAAATTTGTTTTATAGAAAATTTATTGTTTAAGACTATTTTGTATAAAAAATTTTCCGTAAAAAACTGTTTTTTAGGAAATAATTTCTGTTAAGGACTATTTTCTATTTAAATATTTCCCTCAAAGACTTTTTTCTACAGAAAATTTGTTCTACACAACTGTTTTCTTTTAAGGTTTTTATATATACTATTTTCGATTAAAAAAATGTCTATATAAGACTTATAATTTTAGCAAATTTTCAGAGTGTAAACATTGTCTAATTAAAATATCCATTATATAAAACTATTTTCTGTAGAAAATTTTCTATTAAAGACTATTTGTTGGAGTGAACTTTTAGTATAATACTTTTTCGATCAAAAGTTTTCTAAATAAAACTATTTATAAGAAATTTTTTTTATGAGAGTCTTCTGTATAGAAAATGTTGTGTCTATGATTATTTTATGTAAATAATGTCTTGTATAATTCATATTAAAATAGACAATTTTCTGTATATGACTTTTTTATAAAAAAATTTCTGATGTATGACGATTTTCTATACAAAAATTTTTTGTATAAACTATTTTTCATAGAATATTTTCTTTCTTTAAGTCAATTTTCTACACAGAAAAAATAATTAGTAGTTTTTTATCAATTAATAAAAAGTAATTAAATTTAATTAATGTGATAAAATGAATCCATTATTTTTGTTTTGTTTAAAGAAAATTAAAAATATAATTTTGATTTAATCAACATTTTAGTTGTTTTGAAATAAATTTTGAATAAAAATAATAATTAAATAAAAAAAAATTATTTCGTTTAAAATGAAATAGTTTAAACTTATGAAATTGTTGTTGGAAATTGTCAAAATCAATCAACACATTGTTTGAAACGGCAAAGTTTTTTTTTTATCATTTTTTTAATTAAAGTAAAAATATCATTTATTAAAAAAAAAAAAATTCTAAATATTAAATTTTTACAATTTTTAGTAATCAATATAATCATTTTGTTAATATGTGCAAAATCAACAAATGGGTTGCTTGATTCTATGAATTTGGTATAAATTTGGTGATTAGAGACAATATTTAATTTTTTCTGTGTATGTAAATTAGTCAGTGTAAGTATATTTTTAATAGTAAATTTGGAATATAAAACTTTTTTCTAAAGATTTTGTGTAGTAAATGCTAAGTAAAAAACTGTTTTCTATAGATTCTATAGATAATTATAAGCATTAGATTTGCCTACCACTTTTCTATTCACAAAAACATTTTATTTGGGTGACTTTTACTTCACTTTTTTTCTGTAGTCTGCCTAGAGCAATATTAAGCGAACAGCTTCTAATAAAATAATCGCATAGCGTACAAATATTCCATTGCCAAGTGTTGAGTTAAACTTTTTATTTTTCAAGCAAGCGCTAGTAAAATTTTTGCAAACAACTGTAAGCAGTTCATAAAAAAAACGTTCAAATATTCACAGTCAGACTAAACAATGTTCTCGCATGTAGAGCACCCAGTCTTGTACTATATGTAGTAGTATGAAAAGCAATAAGTCTCAGTACCAACTAGATAAATAAATAGACAGACAGACAGTCAAACAGCCAAGTGTGCCAGCCAGCCAGCCATCCATTGAGTCAGGCAGCTTTTCCACGGTAAAGAAGTGTGAAATTAAGTAATGAATGTGCTGCAAGCGACATATGAACATAAAAGTAACAAAAAGCACCATCATAGGAGAAAAAAAACTAAGAAAAATTTAGAGAGTGGAAAAAAGTTAAGAAAAGTATCTAAATTTATGTGTATGTAAAAAGTTATGGGAAAAAGTTTTTTGTTGAAGTTTTTTAAACATTCGCTAAAGCGAGATATGAAGTTCAGAGTAAGAAAAATAATTTTTTGTTATTTGATTAGCAGACTATATGGATATACATAGATTATATGACTAAAACAACGATAGGCTGTTGTTGCATTAGTTGTCGAAGTCACACGAATTTTTAGATTAATGCAATGCAACACACTACAAAGCTGTTCAAGAGCTTTATTTACTCTCATTCGGGAATCTTCTATTTTAGACATTTAAAAAGTGCCGTTAACATTTTGTTTATTTTACAAATTCTTGTTAATAAAAAGCAAAATAAACAAATAAAAAAACTATAAGTTTCTAATGAGAGATTTTATTTAGAATTTTAACAAATAAAACCAATTCTATATACCTATGCAATATAGCTTTTAATAACAGCAGTTTTTTTATGAAAGCTAAATAAAAAAATTTCATTAATGCAGTTAACATGTAAGCTACTAATGATAGTTGTTGTTATCTACATATCGTCATATAAACTCCAAAAGACCGACCGGGACAACAAATTAAAAATCTACTTTTTCATTTATTATGATATAAAGGTAAATATGTCAGAGAATTTGTGCGAAAGTGAAAACTTACACATTCCTCAATTTGGGGTTTGGGTTGCTTCTTCCACTTTTATACGTTTTCCTAAATCCGAAAAAAATCAAAACATTTTTTTTTGTTATTAAATATGATATCCCTTTTAAACATATTCTTTGTTAACTTAAAAAAATAAAAGTAATTGTGGGTACTACGAAAATAAGTTAAAAAAATTGTTCTAAACTAAATTGTATTCTTGAAAAATTGCTTAATATCAATACACCCGGCCCAGTCTTCAATAATTGCAGCTATGATAGCAAACAGAGAACAACAGAAACTACACGCAAAGAAAAAACATAGTTGTGGTAAACATATCCTAAGAGCAACATATTATGATAAGATTTATGATTGTAGTCACCATATTACGAGTTTTTTTTAATCATATTTTGACCAAATATATTTGTAATATTACATCATAATATTTTTCCAACTTTTAACTGCAGTCAAAGAAGAAAAACTGCCATTTCATCCAATTCTTCATTTGTCATTGGCCAAAAATAAACTGTTGCTTTTACTTCTAATTCATTAAATGTAAACAGACCCTGCCAAACCAACGCAAAAAGCGAAAAGTTGTACACAAATTTTAATTTTATGTCCGACAGTTTTTGGTTTCGACTGCAGTTTTTAAACCCAATATTTTTCCCCTAATCATATTCTTATCATGTTTATCATATTAAGTTAGGAAGTAATCTTATTATTGTCATGTTAATCATAATAAATTCATTATGTTAATCATAATATATTAATAAGTAATCATATTATTATCATTTTCATCATAATAAGTTAAAAGTTATCATTTTATTTACATGTTAATCATAATAAATTAAGAAGCAATCATATTATTATCATGTTAATCATAATAAATTCATTATGTTAATCATAATATATTAAAAAGTAATCATATTATTATCATTTTAATCATAATAAGTTAAAAGTTATCATTTTATTTACATGTTAATCATAATAAATTAAGATCATATTATTATCATGTTTATCATAATTTAATTAGAAGTAATCATTTTATGATACAACACCATTTTCACAAAAGTAAAAAAAAAATTGAAATTGTTTTGAATCGATTTTTTATTTTGTGGCTCTTTACAATTTTTTTTTAATATAAAAACAATTTTTTTTTTTTTTTTATTGTTTAACCACTCACTAACAAATAGTTCAATAAGCATATTTAAAACAAACGACACATCTGATATAAAATTATTTTATAAATAGCGATAACAAAATATTATTAGAGTAAAGATATTTGGATTGCATGTTAAGCATATTATGAGTACACGTATAGAAAGTTATCATGTTATGGCTTTTAAATGGTTGCAATTAATTTAATATGTTTTCAAAGTTATCATTATTTAGTTGATAGAAAAATCATTATTTTTCGGTCAATTATGCTCAAATTTATAATTGTTATAAGCATTTAAATGTTTACAATAACTATAATAACAAAAATAACAATTTTTTTTGTGCGACAACAATATATTGTTACAGTAAACATAGTGTAGTTGCCGTAACCATGCCTAACCATATATTTTCTCCCTGTGTATGGAAATGCTTTTTTGTTTGTTTATTTTCACATATTTTTCTTGTTGATTTTGTAAGCTGCAAGATATATTTAAAATTCTTAATTTAAACTGGTTTTGACAATTTCTCAATGCACAACTTAAAATTCAACAGGATTCTGTATCATTTGAAATGTTTTTTGAACGTTTCTTTAATATCAGTGCTCTTAAATTATTAGTTATTTGAAGAAGGTAACAAGTTAGAGTGCTATATTCGGCTGTGGCGAATCTTTGATACCCTCCACCGACAGTTCGAGTTCCTAAGGATTAACATATATATGATGTCTATTTATTATTAATTTATCTTTATAAAAACATTCATATTGAAGACATGGTAACCAATCATCCCAAAATTCTGCAGAGTGATTTCTGATATTTAAAAGCATAAATTTCAATACAGAGGTGAAATTAGTTTTAGCGTTTGCAATGAATTATAGAAGGCTGCTAAAATGAATCTAAGTTTTATTATGGACCGTATATCACAAAATTGCAAAACATTTTTTCTGACCATATAAAGCTAAGTAGGCGTATTTAATTATTTTACCAGAGGTGGGCATAATATGGGGCCTATGGTAAATTATGGACCGATCATCACGAAATTTCACAGTGTCATTTCTAGTCCTACAAAACTATGACGTACCAATTTCTATTATGATAGAACTGTTAGGCGTACTAAACTGTTTTCCGGGAGTAGGGTTTATATGGGGCCTACGGTAAATTATGGACCGATCTTCACGAAATTTTAAAGCGTGAATCTAATATCATTCCGTGCATTTTATGTTAGTTTTTGTAACAAAATTATCAATTTTTTTAGGTGGTGGTTCCACATTTTGATTCATAGCTCTGATCCTACTGAACCGATTTTGCTGGATTTCAATCCCAAACTGCTTAGGATAACTACAAGCAATTTGACGCTAAGTTTGTTTATTTCTTTTGAGTTTTCGAAAGTGAGCGTGTTTTCAATAGTCAGACAAACGGGCAGACGGACAGACATGCGGACATGGCTAAATCAGGTAAGAATTACTAAAGGACCCAGAATATATATACTGTATGGGGTCTGAGATGAATAATAAAAAAAGTTTCACACGGAATGACAAACTTAGTATACCCTCTTCACAACTAATTGTGGTGGAGGGTATAAAAACGTTTTCATTTCCACTTTCGTACAAATGTCTGATCAGAGACACACCTGACAATTAATCAAAATACATCATAATTAATCAAAAAGTCGTTTTTGAATTTTCTGTCGCTGCGGCCTTTTGGGTTTTAGGTAACCATATACACATGATTCAGCAAAATCGAAAAACAAAGAAATTAAAAAAAATGCATACGTTTGATTTAATGATTGACTGCAATATTAATTTACAAACATGACGCTTAAAGGCGAGACATTATTATATTTATTTAAAAGTATTTTAAAAGTAGCTAAAGTCGAAAATTGTAGTTTGCAGATTTTTTCTGTTTATCGCGGTATTATCGTTTTTTTTTTTTTTTTTTGCTATAAATCAGTATATCATCGTATTAGTTACAACTTCAATAGAGGCTTACTGCCTGGCCCACAATGTCGAAAAGAAAATTTCTTTCTTATATTTACATTGAAAAAAAAACAAAATTTAATTTTTAATAATTGCTTTCAATATAAATATACTAAATAAATTTTATTTTCGACATAATGAGACAGGCAGTAATGGTTAAAAAAAAAAATTTACACCTTTTCTACTTGTAATAACTTAACTTCGTCTATTATCGACTTAAGCTACTCTTCCATATAACCACAGATAAGTATCTGTGTAAAAATATTACACAAAGTAACGTTATATTATGCAATTTTTTTAAGAAAAATTCATTTTTTTGTAATAAGGTAAATTTTTATAAAAATGGCAATTTTTGGATGACATTTATTATAAAAAACAAGTAGGAAAGTAAAGTCGAACAAGATAGACCATATGCTATCTTACAGCACAGTATTTAGAGAAACATTTTCGACAGTGTACTGATTTTAGCAGTCATGTATCCGCCAGAAGAAGCAATGTTATGAGGTTAAAATTCATATAAGAATTCTCTGCACAAAATTATTTTGATAAATAACTGTACATATATGATACTTTTTCGTCTTTAAGGGATTTTTGGTAGTGGTCAAATTTGAACCCGCCAGCACAATATTTTGCTATGACGAGAAGCTATCGCAGAATTTATCTTCGCCAAACTTTATGATAATACCAATATTTATACTAAATTTATGGCATTTAAGGCTATTTTTGGGAGAGGTGTTTGTATGGGAGCTAGCTGTTGGCCAAATTTAATTAATAATTTGAATTATAACATAAGATGGTTAATGGCAAGAAAGAAATTTATTTGGGGGTTATGTGAAATTATTACGCGGTTATTACCATTTTCAAAATGATTGGTCCTTGTGATATTAAAATATACGTACTAAATGTTTTTAAATTATCTTTAAAATTTTGAGCTACTAATAGTTAGTTAAAATTCCAAAAAGGCGTATATAACAAAAAATTTTAAGTCGAGTTTTTGATTGATTGTTTTGAATGCCATTAAACGACAAAATACAAAGGGACATTACTCCATTACACATTTTTTTTCTAACAAAATATAATTAAACGGATTTCTTTGAAAATTGTTTGAAGAATTCCATGGACGACTTATGAATGCATGTTTTTCGGACATGTTTACAAAGTTTTTTGCTTCTCCTGCAATATAATATATTTTTTAGTAACGCCTTTTTGCATTTTAGCTAACGATATACTTTGTGCACAAGGTTTAGATTGAGAGAAAACCAGCATGCCGACGGAATAACAGATATTTTTATATCGATTAAGAAAATGATCCATCTGTCTACTTTAAAGTTTGTCTTTTTTTAATTTATTAATTACAACAGCAGAAAAGCATTATTTCCATTCCATCGATTGTAGTGTTGGTACTAAAATTCAGATCAAAAGATTGGCAATAGCTTCCATATAAATGCAACTTTCAACATCTTTTGTGTGTAAAAAGTCATATGGAACACATATCGATCCAAAATATGTGCTACAGCTATCCATGTCATATTACGAATATATTTGGTCATAATATGATTCAATAATAATCTTAATATGGTGATTACAATCATTAATCTTATAATAATATGTTGCTTTTAGAATATGTTTATCACGCAAAGAAAAAACATGGTTGTGGTAAACATATTCTAAAAGCAACATATTATTATAAGATTCATGATTGTAGTCACCATATTACGATTATTATTGAATCATAATGACCAAAT
This sequence comes from Pollenia griseotomentosa, assembly GCA_963931875.1. NCBI lineage: Eukaryota > Metazoa > Arthropoda > Insecta > Diptera > Polleniidae > Pollenia > Pollenia griseotomentosa. Next base: position 211,474,132 of record OZ007560.1, read on the forward strand.
ATATTCGTAATATTACATCATAATATATTTCCCTTAGTCATATTATTATCCTGTTAATCATGCTAAGTTAAGAGGTAATTATATTATTGTCATGTTAATTATAATAAAATAAGATGTAATCATATTATTATCTTGCTAACCATAATAAGTTAAGAAGTTATCATATTATTGTCATGTTAATCATAACAAAATTAGAAGTAATCATATTATGATACAGTGGTACTTTACAATTTTGTTTTTAATGTTAATAAAATATCTCTTTTTTTAATTTTTTTAAAATTGTTTTTTTAATTTGTATTTTTTGTTTTAATTGCTGAACCACTCACTAAAAAATAATTCGATAGGCATATTGAATGTTAAACAAACGACATAACTGATGCAAAATTATTTTAAAATGACGATAGCAAAATATTATTAGAGTAAAGATATTTTGATTGCATCTTAAACATATTATGAGTACACGTATTAGAAAGCTATCATCAGGGCAAGTTTAAAACGGCACGAAAAATGATCAAAAATGGCTGGCAAAATGGCATAAAAAAGTATAAAAATTGGCACGAAAAATGACACAAAATGGCAAAACTTGCAAAAATAAACATGTTGTTATTAAGAAACATTTATTTTACTAGGTTTTTTATTAAGTTGTGTAGTACAATAGCATGTTTCTTAAAATTTTCAAAAATAAATAATCTCCTGTTATCGCATAAGCCAGTTTAATAAATGGAAAACACTCTTTCAACATTGCAAGATGTAACTGGAGCATATTTGAACGCTAACAGTTCAGATGAAGACAGGTTGTCAATAAATTCATCCGTCTAAATTTCATTAAAATATGAGTAGCCCACTTACAAACACCGCTAAGTTAAAAAAAAAAATTCTGAGAAAATCGATTAACACAGTTTTTTAAAATTGAAATGCCAAGCCATATAGATAGTTTTGCAGGAGTATTGAATAATAAACCAGAAATTGCGCGTAACGTAAGGAGTTTTGTGCGAGGTTGATAATGGCTTAGGAAGGCATTTTAAAAAACAAATTAATTGGCGCCTTTTACAGAATTTTGTGGACAACGCACATATACTATTTCCTATTTTAATTAATCTTGTAATCTGGTATTATGATCTAAAACTTTTTTTAAACTTTTCAACAAAATCTGTTTTGCTGACATCTTTAAAATTTAGCGCTGTCAATTTAGTCTAAGCTTTCATTTATATAAAACTCTTTTGTTTGTAATTTCAAGAGACTTGAGCAGATGCATTAAAAGTGCTCTTTTATGTACACTTAGTCACTTTTTTCGTCCGAGTTTTGCAACATTCTTTTAGTATTTCGAATAGATTCTGCCTTACATTCGCTAGGCTTATTTAAAAATTTCTTCTACTTGGGTTGCAAAAAAGGCATTTTTGGCAAGCTGAACCAAAATTTACTTTTTCACGAAATAATTGAAGAAATGGCAAAAATGGCAAAAAGTGGCATATGCCATAAAAAACTTGCCCTGGTTATCATGTTATGGCAATTAAATGGTTGCAAGTTATTTAATATGTTTTCAAAGTTATCATTTTTTAGTTGTTAAAAAAGGATTATCGTGTACATGGCTAATTTATTGATGTTGAATTTTATTCGCGAATTTCAATTTCAAATAGCAATAGAAGAAGAAATAGGTATACGGAGTAAAATTTTTCGGCCTGTATTTCAAAGATAATTTTGTGATGATCATATGATGTATTGAATTTTTAAACTGAAAAAAGCTAAATTTATTTTTTTTACAAAATTGCTTTAATTCAGTTTAAAATATAAAAAATTTTTTGATTAAAAATAGTTTTATTTGGGAAATAAAAACGGGTTATTTTACTTAATGGGTTTAACTTTTTACTTTTTATCAGATCTACTCGATTTTAAGTTTATTTTATTCAGCACAAATTTTTTGTGTGTAGGCTTAAATTTTCCATATGAATTAAGCAAATGAAATTAGTAAAATTATTCCATTGCTCTCAAATTTTTTCACTGTTTCGAACACAAATATTATTTACAAAATCATTTTGTTTGTTAATGACGTATAAAGCATAATTGTACGAAAATAAAATTTTTTCTTTTATTCACAAAAACATCTTGTTGTTGTTGTCAAACCACTTCTTTAGTTTATTTGCCTTTTAATGAAAAAAACTTGTTACGTTTCTTCTATTAGTATATCAATTAAGGTTATCAATTAAATACCAAAAAAAAAAAAACAAAGAAAAACAGAACTAAAAATTTAAAAAAAAAAACCAATTTTCGTATTGCTTTTGATTAATAGTATCACACCCATTTCACGTGAGGGCTTTTACGACGTCGTTTTTTCGTCATTTTTTTAAGCCACTTCCAAAAATCCTTTGCGTTCATACGATGATATTTGGTTGCATGTCTTTTTTATGTACAGTAGGGAGGGCATTTATCATCCGTAAATCGATTGATTTAAATTTGTTTCCAACGATTACCTTTATTATCTCGCATTTACTCTTTTAATCGAAATTATAAACAAATTATCCTTTTTATTCTTTTCATTTCATTTTATTTTTATTATTATTATTTTTTTTTTTTACTTCTGAACAATCAAAAAATGTAAACAAACGAAAAAGGGGAAGCATGTTCTGCTAAAATTACTTTTTTCTTCATATTATTAAAATATTTATATTTATATATAATAATAATAGTATATAATAATTATATATTTAAATACATAAAATAAGAAACAAATAAAAAAATTCATAATCCAGAATGCTGCCGGTACCGTCTGTTACAGATAATCGAGGTCTCACTGTATTTTCAATATGACAGTCCAAAGTAGGAAAAAGAACAAAACGTAACAAGAAGTTTAAAGAAAAATATAAGAACGACAAAATACACAAACCGAGTCTTCCTGTATATCCCTTTCTTCTCTACACCGTTCGCCACACAACGAAAGAAACGTCGATAAAGGCCTCGTGTGAAACATAAACTGTGAAGTAGTTTTAAGAAAAAAAATGGACAAAAACAATTTTAAACAATGGAATATTTGTTTTTAATAAAATAAGACACATGTACATACATACATTAGAGCGTACCACCTTTCAAGAAAAAAATGAGCCGTACCGTCTCTAATATAAAGTATTTTTGCAAGAAGGTTTCGAATTTTTTTTTGCCGATCGTAGTGGCAACTTTTTAGTTTTAGATCCTAAAGTATGATATACCAATGTTTTGTCTCGAGAAGACCGATGTTTTGCCCTTAGAGGCCATTGACCTCAAGTATGTCGTTCTATATTTATCTACCAGATCTCTGTTCGTACCACCCTAATGTACAACCGTAATGACAGAAAATTAAAGCTCGCAAGAAACTATTTAACTTTTACTAAGAAAGTAATTCGATAGTTCCAGCAAAAACATTTTTTAATTTTATTATAAAATAACCATTTAAAAATAAAGATAAAAAAAAATTTTGAAAATTTTCATTAGTCTATTTCGACGTGATTCAAGTTGGCTTTAGAAAAATATGACCCATGCGTTGGTCATCGATGACCGCCTTGGAAGATTCATGTACTACAAGAACGGTCGGTATTTTTTGAATGGTACCAAAGCTCTGAAAATAATTAAGTTTAGCAATGAAGAGTATCAAATTAAGTTATTTTCCTTGTGTTAACTTGGTAATTCGATTATTTCGTTGAAACACTGAAATTTCTTTTAATTATTTTTGTATAGTTAAATTTAAGAATGTTTTTGCTGAAACATTTTATATCAGAGGGGGTACGGGGAAATTTTTGCGGTCTTGGCCCCAGACAAAAAAAGCCAAAACAAAGAAAAAAAACTCTTATAGTCTTAATAATTCTCTTTCTATCTGTTAACAACAAGTTTTCTGTTCGGCCATAAGTTCTCTTAAACTGTTATTATCATTATAGTTAGCAGATCAAATATTTTAAATTTTATATATTTTAATCAGCGTTGCCACTTTCTGTATAAAAGTACAAAAACTGTACTATATATTTAAAAATGTTTATACAATTTTTGTATCATAAAATTTTTGTTACGATTTTGTTCTTTTTTTCTATTTGCTGAAAACAAAAACTAAACAGTAAATAAACCAAAAATTTGATAATATGTGGCGCGATTTAGATGTAGATAACTTATTGGTCAAAAGTTTTAAAAACAAATAATTATGCTGGTAAGCTGCTCTTTACAAGTTTAGAAATTGTTATAAAATTTCTTTTAATATAACCATTTTCTAGTAATATTAGTTATTTATTTGTTTGCAAGAAACATTTTTTGGTTTTTTAAAATTACGTAAAAGTGGCTTCTAAAATACATACATGCATACCTATAGCACTTGATTAACAAGAGTGTATTAATTAAAAATATTATTTTTCCCTTTTGGGATATCGATGCGTAATATTCATATCTACCCGCTGTAAAAATATGTTGCTATTTTGTCTTCTTTTTGGTAAAGAAAAGGTTGGTTTAAAAACTTTTTTCATATGCCCTTAATATAAAATTAAAAATTGTTTTGCTTCTATTGAACATTTTACAATTTTAAATAGCCTCTTGTTGATTTGCATATATTTACATTTACATATACTATATGTAAAGTTACTATATGAAAATACATAAATAGTTATAAATACAAACTTATGCATATTTAAACATTAATGTCTATATACACAGGATTGGCCAAAAGTCATCATGGGGCTTAAAAATTAACTAACTTTTTTGTTTATATCTTTTTTTGTTTTTTTTTTTTTAGAATACAAAATATTCAACATGGAAAATGTTTAACACTTAGTGACTAAATGACCCACGTTTTTTTATGGGCTCGTTTTAGAGCATTTTTTATTGCAGCTTTCAAAATTTGTGGCTGTAGCGCTCGAATCTCTGCAACAATGTTGCTTTTGAGTTCAAGGATTGTCTCGGGCTTGTTCACATATACTCGCTCCTTCAAATAACCCTAAAGAACATAGCCGGGAATTAGGCGAATGTTTCAGAGGGCCTAATTCTGGCGTTAAAATGTCGATGATATGCTCTTTGTTCTATTATTCTGGTAGTTTGTTCAGTTGTGAATCTCTCCAGTATTTATTCTCCAGGTGTTATTTATATAATCTGAAGAAAAAAACATGAAAAAATATATAAGCGAAATTTTTTTGATTTTTAAAACCCATGGAGACTTTTGGCCCACCCTGTGTATACTTAAAAGATCAAGTATAAGAATCTCTATTAATAAATTTTAGGAAAAAGTAAGATGTATTGAAAAAAATAAAAAAGTCTTTTGTCGAAATTTGTTGTACTATTTCATTTGGCTTGGTACTATTTTTGCCAAAATTCTGCATAATTTTTTTGTTTCACTGGTGGCAACGCTGATTTTAACACTTCTCTAACCTAGCGGATTTTGATCTGTGTTACCAGAAAACTTCTGGCTCAAATGTCCAACTTTAGTTTTGAGTTCCCCATTTCCAAACATTCCCAATTTCTTCCTAATTATATTTGAATTTGTAAACAATTTGGGACAATAATTGTAAACTTTAATTACACTTATCAATTTATTATTTTTAAAATTAAACTTTTTTTATTTAAAATACTGACATTGTCAATTTTTTTATTTCTTAAGGATGCAACTTAACGATTAAGTACCAAAAATGGGAAGTATTTATTGATTTAAATTTTTTATGAAAAAAATTAAAAAAAAAACCTAACCATAGAATTTTAAATTATGATGATTTTTGCAGTTAGCTGACTATAGCGGATCAAAAAAAAAAGTTGCATAGTGTAATTATTCCCATTTTACTTTATGTTTAATTCCCTAGATTTTCGGGAACAATATTTTATTTTTAAAAATAATTTATCTAAATAAAATGTAATACTCCAACATTTTGCAAAACTGCCCTCTTTCGAAATCTCTCCCAAATTTTTGTTGAAAGCCTCAATTTGGGGGCAAATCCCTGGCAAATCTGGCAACACTGGGCTTGACGTACATATTTGCTGGCGGTATACAAACATACATATATTTTGTTCAAACATAACAAACAAATTAGTTTATGGCTTTGTTGTTGTCTTAAAAGACAGCTGATAATGTTAAATACAAACGTTGTTAACAGAGACGATCGATTTCATAATATATACAAAATTTTTTTAAGCAATAATGAAAATGAGTAGACAAGTTTTATTATTATTTAGTATTCAAGAGATACTTATGGGAAAAAGTACGGTGACTGAATTGTTTGTAGTTTGTGTTTGAAAAAAAAAAAATAAAAAAAAAAAAAAACGAAAAAAACATGCGTTTATGGAATGAACAAAAAAACTTCAGGCTATATTTAGGCCTTTTATTTACTTTGCTATGTGTTCATAATTCAGAGGCATTTAAATTCTTGGGTGTATTGCACTTTAGTGCCAAATCACATTTTATTGTGGGATCTGCCTTAATGAGGAGTCTGGTGGAAAATGGACATGAGGTTACTGTAATAAGTCCATTTCCTTTAAAAAAGCCCCTACAAAATTATCATGATGTACCGGTGCCGTCGGTATTACAAATAATGGAAAGTAAGTGTTAAACTAATGTAATGCTTGTTACTAAGAGGCTTATTTTGTAAATTCCTTTACATTGCGTTAAACAATTTCCACATATAAAATTCTTAAGCTTTTCAAACATTTATATAAAAATAGTGAAGATTATTTGTGAATTTTATTTTGTTTTAATTATATCTATAATAATTAATTTTAATTGTTTTGTGTTTTTCATTACTTTTTTTTTCATGTGCTAAGAGGAAACTAACGAACTATTAGAAACGACAAAACGCAGTTTAGTGGAAAATATTGTGTCATTTCATAATATTGGCTTACAAGTAACTGAGGCTGTTCTTAATGAACCGAGTGTAAAAGCTCTACTGGCCTCAAATCAAACATTTGATGCGGTCATCTGTGAAGTATTTTTATCGGAGGCTTTGTATGGCATAAGTGAACATTTTAAGGCACCGCTTATAGGGTTAGGTACATTCGGTGCTATTGCATGGAATACTGATATGGTGAGTATGAACATATTTATATTATAAAAATGATCAATTATTTGCAAGTATGGTTAGGCAATATTCTTTAACCACTTTAAAAATGTGATAAGGCAACAATTTTAATGTTATTTTGCTTAATAACTTTTGGAAAATTTTATTAATTTTATTATAAAATTTTTAAAAACTTTGGTAACCAAATGAAATAAAAATTTGCTATTAATAGTTAATTTTTTGAAATAGTTTCATTAACCCATTAGAAGTCTCTGTACTTAAATGAGTACAGCTGGCATTTTACAAGTTTCTAAGCAACAACAAAGAATTTTTAATTAATGTACCATTATTTCTGTTCACAACAATAATACCAACAGCAGCTTAAAAAGAATTTGTGTTTCTTTTTAATTTTTCTGTACAAAAGAATAAGTCTGATTTGTATTACAAAAGCAGTGTGAAGGTATGAACACTATTTTAATAATATTGAAAACAATATTGTTTTTTTTTTTGGTAATTTTGAATTATTATAATGAAAATAGTATTAAAATAACTCACAGACAAAAAAAAAAAAAAAAATTCTTACATAAAAAAACAATAAACTTAGAGCAGTATAAATTTGACTGTAATCGTTTGAGTAAACTGACAACATGCATAGGTAAAAAAAATGTTTTTTTGTTAGATTTTTACTATGAGTGGATAACATTTTACATCCCAAAAGTGATTCAAAAGCCTTCAAGAAGCTGTTGAAAGCATATGATGTGGTGAAGAGGTGTTTAGGAAAATATAACGGTTTCAAGCCTATCAAAAGACAAACCTGGTACTACTAAAGTTTTCGTAAATGTTGAAATTATTGACAACGACGTCAGTGACGATAGTGATAATGAACCAAAGAAAACTCGGCAAGACTTTGCAAAGCAAATAATTCATATTTGGCGCAAATACTTTCCATCGCAGAGCTCAACCCCTCAGCAGAACTCGGATATTTGTAAAAGATGAAATAGTGTATGTGAAGAAATATTTAAAAAATCTTTGATCCCAATATCTTTGATCTTATAGCCTTCAATTGTTGAAGTCGAATCGAACTGGCTTTCTTCGAATGAAATGCTTAGCGGTGGCCAAAATATTCCTAAGGACGAGCCAATATTTAAATATTCTGGATACCATCCCGCTAAGCAATTCATTCGAGGAAAGCCCGTTCGATTCGTCTTCAAAAACTGGGTTGCGGCTATTGCTATAAGCTTTTGCTGCCAGTTAGATTTTTACTCCGGAAAATCGCATTTGGAATCTTCTTATCCGTTTTCTTTATGTGTTGTTAAGCATTTGTTGGTGTTTTTTATAGCTTTTTACTAGATACAATCTTTATGTTGATCTTTGATATTTAGAGTAACGTCTGGGTCAATGTTTTCAGATGAATCTCAAGTTGGGGCTGGACACTATCCTAATAAACTACAAAACCATTTGCGGTACATTTTTTGATATTTAAGAGTTAGTTGGCAGAATAAGAAGTGCTTAAAAACACTTTGCACTGAAAAAAATTTTCTGAAAATTTTCATACGTAAGAGGTCAGTGTACTCAGTTAAGTACATCCCAAAAACTCGTTTAAAAAAAATTTTTTTTTTTATTTTTTCCATTTTATGTTTTTTATAATACATACTTATTTTAATCAATAAATAAAGTTGAAATTTAAAAATTATGGCCAGTTTTGGTTTGACCTCTAATGGGTTAAACTTAAAATTTTGACGAAAATTTGGTAGGAAGTCCTACCAATTTTTTTTTTTCAATTCATAACAAAATTTATTTTTTATTTTATATTTTAAATGCCTTATTAATAAAAATATTTTTAATTTAATAAAGGCTTACAAAACAAATTTTCTATGAAAATTTTACTTAATAAAACGTTTGTTAGATTTAATAATCGTTTACGACAACGTGTGTAATAATTTTTTAAATGTCTGCTTTTTACAAGAAATTGTACAAACATTTTCTATTTATATAAATGTATTTTTTTTAACAATTTATTATTAATAGAAAACTTTATAAACATTTGCTACTAACAGGAAATTTTAAAAAAATATGCTATTTATAAGTAACTCTATATAAAAAGCTTTTTATGGCAAATCTTATGAGCTTTTGCTTTTTAAAGGGTAGTAGATTTTAGTCGTGAATTCATTCATTTAGAAATTAGAGCAAGATAAAAAGAAAAGGATTTATCCTTTAATACATTTACAGAAAATTGATTGTAGTTTTTTACATTTTTCGCCAACACAACCATATAACTTTTAAGCACTCGATACTCTTTAGAAAACGACATTTAACTGTCCATAAAAAGTACCAAATTTATTCCGGTTTAACATCATAAAAATTACACTTTATTATAATCTTGGCCTTATGCTATCTCTATAACAAATTTTTCGAGAGGAGAAAAAGTACCAAAGGTTTCAGAGTACCAAAAGTTTCAGCTTTTCCACATTTTAGGCCGTTAGAAAAGTACACTGTATTTTAATATAGGCTATAATCTCAATGCTTGTCAAATTTATCGAAAAGAGAAAAAGTACAAATTTTATCCCCTTAAAAAGTACCAATTTTTCTCTTTAAAAGTACTCCATATTCTATTCTATATTTTATACCAAATTTTTCAAAAAGAGAAAAATACCAAAGTTCCTTTTTTTAGAATTCCCTCTTAAAAAGTATCTGAATCTGCTATACTTCTACCAAGTTTCATCCAAGCCCATTAAGTCTGGACCATATGCCATCTGTATACCAAATTTATCAAAAAGAGAAAACAAGTACCAAAAGTACAAATTCGATCATAAAATATACGCTTTATTTTAATCTGGGCCATACCAAATTTTTTTAAATGAAAAAAAGTACCAAAGGTAAACGAGTACCAATGTTGGCTATAATCTGTATGTATTTTAGATTTTTCGAAAAAAAGAAAGCGTTCCAATTTTATCCCATTTTTACCCATTAAAAAATACAAATTTAAATCCCTTAAAAGGGACCCTTTATTTTAATCCTGATCATATGCAATCTGCATACCAAATTTATCGAAAGGAGAAAAAGTACCAACGCACCAATTTTCCCCCAATTTCTCTCTTAAAAAGTTTCTGAATCTTCTATTCATCTACCAAATTTCATCAAAACCCATTAAGTCTGGACCATATGCAATCTGTATACTAAATTTATCAAAAAGAGAAAAAGTATCATTAATTTCATTTTTACATCATAAAAAGTACGCTTTATTTTAATCTGGGCCATATGTTATCTCTATACATACTTAATTTTTCGAAAAGAAAAAAGTACCAAAGGTTAAAGACTACAAGCAAACTACCTTAATAAAAATAGAAAAAGTACCAAATTTTCCGTCGATATACTTTAAAAAAGTACCCTATATTTGAATCTAAGCTATATGCTATTCGCTTACCAAATTTCATTAAAATTCATTAAGCGGGTTTCTGGTGATTAAGTTACAAACAAACATCTAAACATCCAGACATACAAAACTTTCACATTTATAATATAAGAAGGATTTAGAAGATTAGCTATTTATAGAAAATAATGCAAAACTTATTTATTTTAAAAAATATTTTGGAAAAAAGTTTGCTATTTGTAGAAAATTCTTGTAAAATTTAGCTACAATTTTGCTATTTATACGAAATTTTATATTTTGAAAAAATAAAGAACCAATAGAGGATTTTTGCTATTAATGGAATATTGTCCGAAATATGCCGCTTTGAGAAAATTTTAAAATATATTTGATATATATACGAAAACTTTCTTCTAAAAGCGGAGTTCAATATTAGGCTTGCAAGATATCGTTAGTAAATCTAACTTTTGTTTCGTTTTCTTTTAATATTCGTTTTTTAAACATATCTTGTATTTTTTAGGTTGGTTCTCCATCACCACTTTCCTATGTTCCGAGCACATTTTTACCCTTTACCGATCACATGTCTCTAAAAGAACGTATCATAAATTTGGGCTTCTCTACATTTGAGCGTTTGTTTTTAGATCTCTATTACTTACCCAAACAAGCGGAAATATATAACAAATATTTCCCCGATAATGAGCGCTCAATGTATGATGTGAGGAAAAATGCTGCCTTAGTGCTGCTAAACTCCCATGTTTCTTTGAGTGCGCCCCGGCCCTATGTACCCAATCAAATTGAAGTTGGAGGCATGCATATAAATCGTAAAAGAAGTCCCTTACCCCAGGACATCGACAAATTTATCAATGAATCCCAACATGGTGTGGTATACTTCTCTATGGGTTCAAATATTAAAGCAAAAAATTTGCCCATGGAAACAAGACAGGAGTTACTGAAAGCTTTAAAATCGCTTAAACAAAGAGTGCTATGGAAATTTGAAGATCCTAAGCTGGAAGGAAAGCCGGATAATGTCTTTATAAGTGATTGGTTCCCCCAGGACGATATTTTAGCTCATGAAAATGTTAAGGTGTTTATAACACATGGCGGTCTTTTAAGTACCACAGAAAGTATTTATCATGGCAAGCCTTTCATAGGCATACCCATATTCGGAGACCAATTCTTGAATATGGCCAAAGCTGTTGCCAATGGTTATGGCATAATGTTGGATTATAAGAATTTAACCGCCGAAGCTTTACAACAAGCTGTAGAGACTATGGCGGGGGATCCAAACTATACAAAATTGGTAAAGAACATGTCGAAACGTTATAGAGACCAACCTATGGAACCTTTGCAATTGGCCACGTATTGGGTGGAACATGTTGCTAGACATAAGGGTGCTAAGTATTTGCATTGTGCCGGTTTGGATTTGAATTTTATACAATACCATAATATTGACGCCATGTTAATTTTGTGTAGTGGCCTGGTTCTAATACTAGTCGTGATACTGTGGCTGTTAAAGTGCGCACTTAAACTGGCTTGTGGAAAAAAACCAAAGATGGATAAAAAGAAACAAAAGACAAATTAATTTATGAGATTTCTGTTGTAGTCGATTATAGTTTTTATTGTAAACCTAAATATATTTTCTTTGTAAATTAATTGTTAATTGAAAAACTTGTCTCTAAATAAAATTAGTTAATGTTATTTTTTATACATAAAGTTATACAAAGAAAGTTTTTTTAAAGAAAGCTATACAACGGTAATACATAAAATATTTAAAAAAAAACCTAAAAATAATTTTTTTTATATAAAATATTAAACAAATTTATATAAAATAAAATAATCTTTTTGTTTGAATAATAAAAACAACATTTTAAACAAAATCTTTAAAAAGCTTTAAAAAAAAGCAAACTTTTTGGCAAAAAAGTTAAATCAAAACGCTTTTTTTTTAAGTGTATAAAACAACATTTTAAAAAGAACCTTTAAAAAAGGTTTACAAAAACATTCTTAACAAGTTCTTACTAAAGGGTTAAGTTTATAGAAATAACAAAAAGCTTTTAACTAATTTTATTAGGCTTAAGTTTTTACAAAGTACAAAAAATACTTTTTAAAAAAAAAAGAACTAAAGAGCTTTTACTATTTAATACTCTTGAATGCTTTCTTGTAAAAACCTAAGAAGACACTTTTAAACCATGCTAACAGAATTTTAACAAAAGCTTTTTACTATTTTTGTAAAGCTTTTCTTTTAAATCTTTTACTAAGTTTAAAAAAAATAAATCTTCCTTTAAAAAACCCTAAATAGCTTTCACTATTAAATACTCTTAAATCTTTTTAAGCCATGCTAACAGCTTTTAAACAAAAAGCTTTAAAGTTTAACGGCTAAAAACACTGAATTTTCTCACAAAAGTTTAAAATAAAAACTTATCTCAACAAGCATATTTTTTAAATGTTCTAAACATTGTTTTTGAAAAGCTTGTTTTAAAAACTTTTCAAGTATTGTTTAAGAAGATTTTTTTTACAAAATTATGAAAAATCTAATTAACAATTGGACATGATATTAAGGCTTTGTCTTATAAACTTTTTTTTGGATTTTTATAACAGATTTTTTTTCAAGTTAATCATTTATGGTATTTTCTTTATGAGTAATATTTTGCATTTATTCTGTTTTTTACATTTCATGTTCTTTTCTGAAAAATATGTGTAATTTTAAAAGTGCAACGCATTCTTTTCTCCTGTAAAATAAAAAAAAAATCAATATATTGAACACTAATTTTTTCAAGTGGCATGAGTTCAGCACTTGAATACTGCTGGTTTTAATATTTAATAAAATTTAATAAAATAAATTATTTTTTTAATTTGCCTCTCGTGGTTATCATAAAGTTGTTGTATTTTTTCTACTTAAAAATAAGTTGTATAAAAGAGCTACTTTATTGTTTGATACCGAAACTTGGGTTCTTTTTAATACGTAAAATATAAAACAGTTCTTGAAAATCAGGTTATCATATACAAACGTTGGCATATCGCATGTAACAATTATGATACACAAAAAATAAAACGCCATTAGTAACTTTTATTTAAAGCTTAAAAAGGCAATAGTTAACACATAAAAATTTTTTTTAGTGTATAAAAAGCCATATTAATATTTTTATTAAGAGTTAAAAAATAAACAAACATCCCAAACCAAGCTTTTATGAATGGCTAAAACAAAAATTAGTACACATTTTTCTTTATTTTTAACATGTTTACATATAGCGCTTTCGCTAAAAAGCCCTTAAGTTATTAATTTTTAAAAATTGTGTTTTCTTAAACGATTAAAACACTTTACAAAAAACTTTTAAAGTTCTTTACAGAAACACAATTTTGCGAAGACGATTAAAAATGTTTTCGGCAAAATATTTTTGCACAATTTCATACCAACGAAAAAAAGTGTCTGTCAAACGGTTTAAAATAAAAGAAGAAAGTTGTATACCCTTCACCACAGGTGGAACGGGTGAAGCTACATAAGTTTGTCATTCTCTTTATAATTTCTACAAAAGTGTATCAAACGAACAATGTTACTCAATATACATAAATTTATTTATATACATTTTTTTTCTTAACGCAATATGGTGAAGGGTAGGTATGTATATCAGATCCGTTATATCCCAAAATAGCACTTTCAGCAGAAACAGTAATAAATTCAAATCTTTCAACTTTAAAATTTTTTCTTAAATTGACAAGATTTTTGATTTGTTCTTTTATACATTCCATATCAAGGTACATTTACACAAGGTAGACTCATTTAGGAGAGCATTACAAAAATACCCGATTTGTCAAAATTGTCATCAAATTAAACAAAAGCCATGGTTTGAAAAACTGCAGTCAAAACCAAAAACTGTCGAACAAAATCGAAAATTTGTAAACATCTTTTCGCTTTTTAAGTTGGTTTGATAGCGACTGTTTACATTTAATAAATCTGAAGTAAGAGCAACAGTTTTGTTTTTTGCCAACGACAAATGAAGAAATTACAGTTTTTCTACTTTGACTGCAGATTTTTAAACGCTGACAAAAACAGTTTAACGCACACATGCACATATTTTGGCTCATACATACATTAGAATTTGACAATTCGGTTTTATGTCTGTCCGCTAATGAGTCTACCTTGTGCATATTTTAAAATTTAACGCACCTAAACTTAACAGCTCTACTTTACATTTAACACTCTTTTTTTCCTAAACTCGTTCTCATATTAAATTATTTTAACTCACAAACAAAATATCAAGGTCACGACGCAAAGTGTTATCAGCAGCGTTGCCATTGAAAATTTTCTAAAAGTGTAACCGAAAGGAAATTTTTCAAAAAAGGGCTCAACAAGATTATTGCAAATAAAAAATTGGTAAAGTTTTTTAAAAGCATTATCTACTAATAAAGGGGTCAGAAAAAGGGCATTACAAATAAAATAACACCATTTTTTTTATAAATTAAAAATTAATTCATTTCAGGCAGGTAGTGCTTCAAAAACTTAACTTTATTTATTTATTAATGGCCTTAATAAAACATAACAGGTTTATAAAAGACTTACGAAACGAATTCTCTATGAAAATATAATATGAAAATATAATAATATAATAAACCTTTTATAAATCTGATTTATTTATATATAAATATTCAGGTTAATTAATAAAAAAAAAAAATTAAAGATATGTATATGAGTTGTGTATTATGTTAGGGAACTTGTACTTTTAATTTTATTTTGTACGAAACTATTGAAAAATTAATTACACTACTTACTGTTTCTAAAAAGGGTAAACAAGTAAAACAAAATAGTTATAAATTATACAAAAGGGTAATTTAATAAAAGGTCATAAACGGTTCAAAAGCTTATAAATAAAGGGTAAAATTTATACTTTAGTATCACAGCGGTAACGCTGGTTATCACGTTATTTCAAATATATGGATCATACCAAAAGAGAAATTCCACCATATGAAACTTTTCTTTCAATAACAAAAATCATTTGTTTTTTTTTTTTAATCAGCAAAATTAAACAGCAAGAGAGTTTTTTTTAACAGTTTCTCTTTAACAAGCGTTCTAACAACACGCGTTAAAAAAACGCGCATAAAACTTAAAAAACTGATGAGCGCACATCAGTGTATAAAGTTAAACGAACACGTTCTTATTTATAACAACACCAACAAAATTAATCATATAAATTAAATTGTACAAAATAAATAAAAATGCGGCTTTCTTGTTTCACATTATTTTTACCACTTCTGTTCATCTTCTCAGCGGTACTAGTGGACGCGTACACTTATTTAGGTGTTTTACATACTGGTGCTAAGTCGCATTTTATTGTTGGCTCATCTTTGATGAGAGCTTTGGCTGAAAAGGGCCATGAAGTTTATGTGATCTCACCGTTTCCACAAAAACAACCAATTAAAAATTATCATGACATACCTTTAGAAAGCATGATGAAATTAATGAATGGTGGGTATTAAAATCTAATTAAGAAATAATTTTGTTTGTGCTTTATTTTGAGTTGTTTAAACTTAGATGTTAGTGTTTACATAGTTATTAGCAAAATAGTTATTAAATTTTGAACCTATGTACATACATACTGAAATGTATAATTTGTTTTAATGTGAGATCAGAAATCTAAAGATTGAGATCGTGGTTAAAGAAACTCTAGTTATTTTTAAGTTGACTCACTCCACAAAAGTCAACAGTCACAAATATAAAATTTAACAAATTTAAAATTTCTATTAAAAACAATGCAAAATATGTACATACATACATTTATTGTATAAATTTATTATTTTTATAAATGAATTAATATTGTACATATCGCTTAAATATATAAAAGTTCATTTTGAACATAGGGCGTACATACATATATCTGGCAAAACAAATAGTTATACTTCTTGTATGTGCTTAAAATTAATATCCACATCACCTAAAACCAAAAGAACGTAATAACCAATAAAAAAGTAGATTTTGAATTTTGTTTGTTATTTATGGCTTTCGCTATTTTACTGAAGACTGAATTTTAATCGTTACGTGTTAAAAAAAATTAAATTATATTTAATTTTTTTGAACTATGATATAGTAAGTGTATTTTTAAATTGTCCAGTTTTTTTTTTAAATTCCTTGTGAATTTTTTACATTGTACAGTTATTTGAATTTTAGTTTCGAGCAACCCTACCCCCAGCTCTGATAAAAATGTTTATTTTTTTTGGATTTTATGAATATATAAAAGATCACAATTTCTGGATTTTACATAAATTTTATTGTTGAAAATATAAAATAGCTTTTTTGGAACTAAACGATTTAAATCCGAAACAGCAGCTTAAAAATGCTGTCAAAAATTAACGAAATGCACTTATAAAAAAATAAAAAACATCTGATTTCGTACGGAATGTGCGATCAGTTTTGCACTTTGCTTGAGCAAATTCCAGTTTTTTAAAACTTAAAAGTTTCCTCAGTTCAATATAGTTTGACACATATGGTTAACATGTATTCGCACAAGTGCTTCAGCTACTTCATACACATTATGGCCCGGTTGGATCGGTTGTAATGACTCTCAGTAGCAGGAAAGGAATTTATACAAAGACGACAAATAAAAGAGTTCATGTAGGTTTAAATCTGTTTAAGTTTACTTCAATTGTAGTTTTATTGATAAATGGATTGTATCTTTCATTAAAGCAAAAAATTTAACCACACGAAAAAATGGCAAAAAGTACGTTTTGATAAAAAAAAAAAATTAAAAAAGTACGTTTTGTTTTGCAACAATTTTTTTAAAAAAAATTATGTTAACTACACTTTTTCTAGAAAATTTCAATCCAAGTATTTCAAAATACCAAAAAACCAATTTGTCAAAAAAAATGCAAAAAAGCACACAAAAAAATCTCAAAAATTTTGTACCAATTTAAGCATTTATAAAAAATTAAATCAGTTTAAACTAAAAATTTAATCAAGGGAATTAAACGTTTAAATAAGTGAATTAAACGTTTAATAAAGTTAATTAGACGTTTTTTTGACACTATTAATTTGTTTAAATGATTTTTTAATTAATACCACAAATTTTTTAATTGAAATCATTTTTTGTTTTTTTCTGGGTACTTTATGGGGTCTTGGATGAATATACAAAAAGTTTCATACGGAATGAAAATTTTAATTGTGTAACTTTTTTCTGCCAAAAATCAGAAAATAAAAATATTTTTGCCAAATAAAAACAGCATAACATTTATTTTTCCCAAAATTATCTTCTTGGTAGTGTGTTTATTTCTAGGCTTTCATAAATGCTTAAACGAAAATATTTGCAATTACCACTTTTTGATTTTTAGTTATAGATAATAGTTATTTCATACGTTACCTGGTAAGTAGTTGTCATTACAATTGCCATTATTCTGAAAACTTCAATAAGTACTTACTAGTAATGACCTCAACAACTGCTTATTGCTTCCATTATTTTCACTGCTGAATACTTGCTTACTAATAATCAGCTCAGTAACTACTTATTATTTGTGTTGTTTTCAGTACTTACTGCTAACGTACTAAATAACTACTTATTAGGTCTATTATTATGTACTTACAATTCAACTTACTAGTAGTTAAATAATAACTAGATATTTTTTTACTTCTAGTAAGTGTATTGTAAGTACTGAATTCTGTGGACACCTCGAACAAAAATAAGTAGTTATTCGGCCGAAAAATAAGAAGTGTTTAATTAAAACATTACTTGCTAACTTACCAGGAACGTAAAGTTTTTGCTGGGTTATTCTCAAATATAATTGAATTATCAGACCTGTCACATAAATCAATTCTGATCAAAAGTGGAGTAATTCCGTATTTTGCTTCTCAACCAAATTTAAATTTTTTTTTTCAAAAGTCAAATTAAATTGAAGCGGAATTGGAACTGCAAATTTAAATCCATTTCGATTGCAATGTGTGAAAGGCCTATATATTATTTTCTCACATTTAATAATTACTTAAATTAGCCCTTTATTTAATTTAATCTGAATTTTGTTGTTCACATTAAAACAACATTGTTTTTATATATTTATTTAGAAGATATTAAAAAATTTTGCTATAGTTCTGAGTCTTTAAAGACCTTGAGTTATGCAATTAAAGTTAAGTACTCTACTTACTTATATCTATGCAATCAATAATTTTATACATTTCAGTTTAGCAATCAATCGTAGGTGCAGGTACTGACTGAACTTTGTTATTAATTATATTCTCTTTGGACTTTGTGAACTATAGATAAAAATTTTTATTTTTATTGAGGGTTTCTCATACTCTTTTTTTTTTTGTTATGAACGATATAAAAAAAATGTGTAATCAATGTAATCAATTCGTGACAACCAATGACAACTTTACGCAAAAAGTCGCGCTTTAACAGAAAAATACTAAATCACATTTAATGTTTGGAATAAATTTTAGGCATTAGCTAGCAGCAGAAGTCCCTAAGCATGCCCTTTGCTTTAAGAACAAAGAAAATGCAATAGAAAATATTCAACCAAAGAAGGGATTAAAACGCATTAAACTTCTGCGGAGAAATAAGCAAAATGCTGTTTATTTCAGACATGTTATTATCGGTGGCATGTCATTACGTCCAGTGTCCATGGACACTATGACACTGGACGTTATTATGGTCTTACCAACAAAACTATTTTCAAAGAAACTAATTTAACCATAATATGGTTGTCGGTGACAATGATTTGGTTAAGTTAAACATAATATGGATAAAAAATGTTGTAAAAATTGTTTTGTTGTTTTTTCTCTGGGTGTATATACTAAATATGTATATAACGAAAACACTTTTGGTAGGACAAATACCGGCTGCGCTTACTAAAGCGTGTCGGCATAGTCGGCATTCGGCCGGGCGTCAGTATTTTTTCCTCTATGATAAAACAAGTACCGGCTTCGCTAACTAAAGCTTCTCTGCACAGCCGCTTCTCTGCACAGCTCCTAAAATCTGCCTTATTTCCGATTGAAAATCCTTGCCCCCGGACGAAGGCCTGCTGTGGAGAGAAGCTTTAGTAAGAGAGGCCCGTACTTGTTTTATCATAGAGGAGAAAATCCTTGCGCCTGGCCGAAGGCCGGCTGTGCCAAGACGCTTTAGTAAGCGAAGTCGGTATTTCTTATACCGCAAAAAAGAAAAAAACCTTGCGACCGACTAAAGGCCGGCTGTGAAGAGAAGCTTTAGTTAGCGAAGCTGGTATTTGTTATACCATAGAGGAGATAATCCTTTCGCCCGGCCGAAGGCCGGCTATGCTTGACACTGCTCTAATGGACATTATGACACTTTTATAAGTGTCATAAAGTCCATGGACACTCTGACACTTTTTGGAGTGTGGTGTAGGTATAAAAACAAAATAGTTAGTTTGTGGCCTTTGCGGGCACCATAATATCGTTTTTTTAACCATGCTTCAACCATGTTTATTCCTCCGTTAAGGAACCATCTTATAGCTAAGTATTTCGTTTAAAAAACAAAATCAACTTAAAATGCCATGTATAGAGAAGCTAGTAACATTTTTTAGATAACGCCTTCGTTTCGATTAATGCACCTAGTAAAGACATGTCATCAGCATTTTATTACACAGGCCAACAAATTTAAAACTCATGGACCAAAGTGTATTTTTCCAAAGGTTTTAGTTTAGTTGAGCTGAGTCCGAATCTATACTCAGAATTTCTCTATCACAACTTGTTTTCGATATCTTCGCTAAAAGTTTAAAAACGTTAAAACTGCGCGAATTACTCTATACTTATAAAACCTAATATGTTGTTTTTTTTTTATTTGTTTTTGTTTTAAAAGAAAGTAAAGCGAAGGAAGTCTTCGTTCGGTAACAGATAAATAGGCAGTAAGAAAATCTTAAAAAAATGCAAAAAGTAAATAAAGAAAAAATACCACAAAAAATTAAAAAATTTCGAGAGAAACATGCAAACAGCGTAAATCTGATTTTTTTAAAACGTACGTCCCAATCCATATTTTGCAGGCTTGTGTAATTTGTCGTTAAAATTAAGATATGCAACGGTTTTACTTTCCCGGTGAACGAATAAGCTTTTTTATTCGTTGTAAAATATCAAGTTACATTACTACAATTCCGCTTTGATAGTTAGCTAATGAAAGTTAGTTGTTGGTCCAATTTTTAATATAGTGGAATCAATTAATTTGGTTTTAATTGTCAAAGAAGATTTATGTTGGTGTTTAGATCAAATTTAGTCCCAAAATATGTAGTTGCAGTCTTGGGTCCCATATAGAGCACATTCTCAAAAATTTACCTGTAATTACTAACACCCACAAAATAAATTATTTGCTACTATGGTTAATAAGTAAAAAAAGAAGTTCAAAATTTAGTTGTCTCTACCAAGATCTTTTTTTTCGTTTTCAGATGGCAAAAATAGATATTTAAAAATGTTTATACAAATTAAAAAGAATCTTTAAAAAACAACCTGCCCTTAAAATTTTGTACAGTAGTGTTTTATTAGTGTTAAAATTATCAAAGATAAGTACTACGTGTTTATAAAATAACAGCAGCTTAAAAATGCTGTCAAAAATTAACGAAATGCACTTATAAAAAAATAAAAAACATCTGATTTCGTACGGAATGTGCGATCAGTTTTGCACTTTGCTTGAGCAAATTCCAGTTTTTTAAAACTTAAAAGTTTCCTCAGTTCAATATAGTTTGACACATATGGTTAACATGTATTCGCACAAGTGCTTCAGCTACTTCATACACATTATGGCCCGGTTGGATCGGTTGTAATGACTCTCAGTAGCAGGAAAGGAATTTATACAAAGACGACAAATAAAAGAGTTCATGTAGGTTTAAATCTGTTTAAGTTTACTTCAATTGTAGTTTTATTGAAAAATGGATTGTATCTTTCATTAAAGCAAAAAATTTAACCACACGAAAAAATGGCAAAAAGTACGTTTTGATAAAAAAAAAAAATTAAAAAAGTACGTTTTGTTTTGCAACAATTTTTTTTAAAAAAATTATGTTAACTACACTTTTTCTAGAAAATTTCAATCCAAGTATTTCAAAATACCAAAAAACCAATTTGTCAAAAAAAATGCAAAAAAGCACACAAAAAAATCTCAAAAATTTTGTACCAATTTAAGCATTTATAAAAAATTAAATCAGTTTAAACTAAAAATTTAATCAAGGGAATTAAACGTTTAAATAAGTGAATTAAACGTTTAATAAAGTTAATTAGACGTTTTTTTGACACTATTAATTTGTTTAAATGATTTTTTAATTAATACCACAAATTTTTTAATTGAAATCATTTTTTGTTTTTTTCTGGGTACTTTATGGGGTCTTGGATGAATATACAAAAAGTTTCATACGGAATGAAAATTTTAATTGTGTAACTTTTTTCTGCCAAAAATCAGAAAATAAAAATATTTTTGCCAAATAAAAACAGCATAACATTTATTTTTCCCAAAATTATCTTCTTGGTAGTGTGTTTATTTCTAGGCTTTCATAAATGCTTAAACGAAAATATTTGCAATTACCACTTTTTGATTTTTAGTTATAGATAATAGTTATTTCATACGTTACCTGGTAAGTAGTTGTCATTACAATTGCCATTATTCTGAAAACTTCAATAAGTACTTACTAGTAATGACCTCAACAACTGCTTATTGCTTCCATTATTTTCACTGCTGAATACTTGCTTACTAATAACCAGCTCAGTAACTACTTATTATTTGTGTTGTTTTCAGTACTTACTGCTAACGTACTAAATAACTACTTATTAGGTCTATTATTATGTACTTACAATTCAACTTACTAGTAGTTAAATAATAACTAGATATTTTTTTACTTCTAGTAAGTGTATTGTAAGTACTGAATTCTGTGGACACCTCGAACAAAAATAAGTAGTTATTCGGCCGAAAAATAAGAAGTGTTTAATTAAAACATTACTTGCTAACTTACCAGGAACGTAAAGTTTTTGCTGGGTTATTCTCAAATATAATTGAATTATCAGACCTGTCACATAAATCAATTCTGATCAAAAGTGGAGTAATTCCGTATTTTGCTTCTCAACCAAATTTAAATTTTTTTTTTCAAAAGTCAAATTAAATTGAAGCGGAATTGGAACTGCAAATTTAAATCCATTTCGATTGCAATGTGTGAAAGGCCTATATATTATTTTCTCACATTTAATAATTACTTAAATTAGCCCTTTATTTAATTTAATCTGAATTTTGTTGTTCACATTAAAACAACATTGTTTTTATATATTTATTTAGAAGATATTAAAAAATTTTGCTATAGTTCTGAGTCTTTAAAGACCTTGAGTTATGCAATTAAAGTTAAGTACTCTACTTACTTATATCTATGCAATCAATAATTTTATACATTTCAGTTTAGCAATCAATCGTAGGTGCAGGTACTGACTGAACTTTGTTATTAATTATATTCTCTTTGGACTTTGTGAACTATAGATAAAAATTTTTATTTTTATTGAGGGTTTCTCATACTCTTTTTTTTTTTGTTATGAACGATATAAAAAAAATGTGTAATCAATGTAATCAATTCGTGACAACCAATGACAACTTTACGCAAAAAGTCGCGCTTTAACAGAAAAATACTAAATCACATTTAATGTTTGGAATAAATTTTAGGCATTAGCTAGCAGCAGAAGTCCCTAAGCATGCCCTTTGCTTTAAGAACAAAGAAAATGCAATAGAAAATATTCAACCAAAGAAGGGATTAAAACGCATTAAACTTCTGCGGAGAAATAAGCAAAATGCTGTTTATTTCAGACATGTTATTATCGGTGGCATGTCATTACGTCCAGTGTCCATGGACACTATGACACTGGACGTTATTATGGTCTTACCAACAAAACTATTTTCAAAGAAACTAATTTAACCATAATATGGTTGTCGGTGACAATGATTTGGTTAAGTTAAACATAATATGGATAAAAAATGTTGTAAAAATTGTTTTGTTGTTTTTTCTCTGGGTGTATATACTAAATATGTATATAACGAAAACACTTTTGGTAGGACAAATACCGGCTGCGCTTACTAAAGCGTGTCGGCATAGTCGGCATTCGGCCGGGCGTCAGTATTTTTTCCTCTATGATAAAACAAGTACCGGCTTCGCTAACTAAAGCTTCTCTGCACAGCCGCTTCTCTGCACAGCTCCTAAAATCTGCCTTATTTCCGATTGAAAATCCTTGCCCCCGGACGAAGGCCTGCTGTGGAGAGAAGCTTTAGTAAGAGAGGCCCGTACTTGTTTTATCATAGAGGAGAAAATCCTTGCGCCTGGCCGAAGGCCGGCTGTGCCAAGACGCTTTAGTAAGCGAAGTCGGTATTTCTTATACCGCAAAAAAGAAAAAAACCTTGCGACCGACTAAAGGCCGGCTGTGAAGAGAAGCTTTAGTTAGCGAAGCTGGTATTTGTTATACCATAGAGGAGATAATCCTTTCGCCCGGCCGAAGGCCGGCTATGCTTGACACTGCTCTAATGGACATTATGACACTTTTATAAGTGTCATAAAGTCCATGGACACTCTGACACTTTTTGGAGTGTGGTGTAGGTATAAAAACAAAATAGTTAGTTTGTGGCCTTTGCGGGCACCATAATATCGTTTTTTTAACCATGCTTCAACCATGTTTATTCCTCCGTTAAGGAACCATCTTATAGCTAAGTATTTCGTTTAAAAAACAAAATCAACTTAAAATGCCATGTATAGAGAAGCTAGTAACATTTTTTAGATAACGCCTTCGTTTCGATTAATGCACCTAGTAAAGACATGTCATCAGCATTTTATTACACAGGCCAACAAATTTAAAACTCATGGACCAAAGTGTATTTTTCCAAAGGTTTTAGTTTAGTTGAGCTGAGTCCGAATCTATACTCAGAATT
Organism: Pollenia griseotomentosa; assembly: GCA_963931875.1. Taxonomy (NCBI): domain Eukaryota; kingdom Metazoa; phylum Arthropoda; class Insecta; order Diptera; family Polleniidae; genus Pollenia; species Pollenia griseotomentosa. The sequence continues at coordinate 211,498,341 of OZ007560.1, forward strand.
TCTCTATCACAACTTGTTTTCGATATCTTCGCTAAAAGTTTAAAAACGTTAAAACTGCGCGAATTACTCTATACTTATAAAACCTAATATGTTGTTTTTTTTTTATTTGTTTTTGTTTTAAAAGAAAGTAAAGCGAAGGAAGTCTTCGTTCGGTAACAGATAAATAGGCAGTAAGAAAATCTTAAAAAAATGCAAAAAGTAAATAAAGAAAAAATACCACAAAAAATTAAAAAATTTCGAGAGAAACATGCAAACAGCGTAAATCTGATTTTTTTAAAACGTACGTCCCAATCCATATTTTGCAGGCTTGTGTAATTTGTCGTTAAAATTAAGATATGCAACGGTTTTACTTTCCCGGTGAACGAATAAGCTTTTTTATTCGTTGTAAAATATCAAGTTACATTACTACAATTCCGCTTTGATAGTTAGCTAATGAAAGTTAGTTGTTGGTCCAATTTTTAATATAGTGGAATCAATTAATTTGGTTTTAATTGTCAAAGAAGATTTATGTTGGTGTTTAGATCAAATTTAGTCCCAAAATATGTAGTTGCAGTCTTGGGTCCCATATAGAGCACATTCTCAAAAATTTACCTGTAATTACTAACACCCACAAAATAAATTATTTGCTACTATGGTTAATAAGTAAAAAAAGAAGTTCAAAATTTAGTTGTCTCTACCAAGATCTTTTTTTTCGTTTTCAGATGGCAAAAATAGATATTTAAAAATGTTTATACAAATTAAAAAGAATCTTTAAAAAACAACCTGCCCTTAAAATTTTGTACAGTAGTGTTTTATTAGTGTTAAAATTATCAAAGATAAGTACTACGTGTTTATAAAATAACTATTTTTTAGTATTACTAGTTTAAAATAGAATGACAAGCAAATTTATTTTAAAAGTGCATTTCTTTATCAGATAAATATAACAAAATAATAAGAACCAACATTTTATTTTTAATAGTGACAAAATCAAGCTTGTTTTAAGGAAATTAGAACTAAAACCAAGTAAAAATATGGGCGCTGCGAAATATGGCCCCAGGAAATATGACTCCAAACATAAATGAAAATTGACCCTAAATTTGGGGCTCCTTTTCATTATGCATTATGACCCCATTTTTTTACTGAAAAAATAAAATTAAAAATTACAAATATGATTCTAAATTTGGGGTAATTCTCATTATAAAAAATCACCACAAAATGTTTAATGAATTTTAACCCCAAAAAAGTTATAATTAAAAAGTTATATTTAAAATTTTAAAATCCCAAATTTTAAAATCCTAAGTTTAAAAATCCAGAATTTCATAATCCTGAATTTTAATATCCTGAATAATTATAAGGTTTTGATTTTGAAATCGCATGATAGATTGCATGGTTAGGTCTTCGAGACACAAGGGTTTTTTCCTCTATTCTCCAATTCAATATCTACAACTTTGCTTCAGACACAAAAGAGATATTCCTTACATTATATTGAGATATAACCGTATTCAAATATAGAAAAAGTGATAAAAATACACCTCGAGTAAAAAAAGTTCGTATGCCCATTAAATTATTAATACAGCCAACTTGACAAGACTAATGATGCAGAAGTTCTTATTGTTGGGGCTAGGGATGGGCAAATTGAAAAATTATATCGATATATATCGAATCGATATTTATTATTTAAAAAATATCGATATATCGAACGTTTTTTGCTGAAACTATTACCAAATTAAAAAATTTAATATACCTTTGTACATACATACATACATACATATTTATGAACAAACACAATATATGTAAATACATTGTTACTTTCAAAAGATTAATAGGAACAAAAAATTCAATCAAAACAAAAAATTCAGTTATAACAAAAACAAAAGGGAAGAATACAAGAAAACCATATGAAATCTAAAAAAAAGTATATTACGAAAATTTTTAATGGAAGTAAATAAGTCATGGAAGTACCCAGTAAAAACTTCGCCTACAAAATAATGTGTTGAGTAATCAGAAAAACATAAGAGCACTACTTACAATTCTACTGAAAGAACCAATGAATTTTACAAGGGATGTCCCAAAATGAACGCATTCAAAAGCAAGTCATTATTTTTTTTACTTTAATACATCCAGAAAAAAGTAGTTATAGAAGTTGTTATACATGTAGTTATAGAAGAAAGCTACTAAATAATGAGTTAGAGAAGCTATTCATTTTGAAAAAGTAAGCGAAGTTTTTACTGGGTATCAACTTACCTTAAAATTTTAATTGCCCCTGAAAAAGTACCAACTTTAACTAGAAATGTTTTTGATTGCTTTAGTTAAACCAGTAATCATCAGATATGGACATCAGGAGCACTCTCTGTTTTATGTGCTTTCCTGTCAATCTGCTTCTTGTAACCGGCACTGCTTCTTGTAAATGCTAATCAGTTTAGATCTTCATATTAGTTTAAAAACATATCGCTCATTTGCTGCAAGACCGGCATAACTCAAAAAATGAAATTTTGAAGTTAGAGATGCAGGATTGTTCGCTTTGTTTTTCTTTATATTGTGTATTAAATTTATCTTTATATCTTTTATACTTTCCTAGTTTGAAGAGAATGTGTCTTATTTTTTTCTAAGTGGTTAGAGCAAATCAAAAACTTTAAATGCGTTTATCTCGAAATGGATTTTTTTAAGTTATGACGGTCTTGCAGCAAATGAGCGATATAATGCATGCAGTGATGCCAATTCATAAAAAAACATATTGTTTGAAAAACGGCTAAAATTAAAAGTTTTTAATGAAGACTGACTTTAAAAAATATCGAATTCGATAGTCGTATTTCAACAACGATATATCGATATATCGGTATTTTAAATATATATCGATTATTTTTTATTTAAATATCGATATTTTGATATATCGTTATTTTTTGCCTATTCCTAGTTGGGGCTAATTTCAAGTACAATTCTTAGAATTGAGTCCCAAAATCATTTGTTGTACTGTAATATTTTTGTATGTAACTCTCACACGCAAAGAAAAAACATGGTTGATACAATCACAAACGCAAACTATCATTAATGTTTGCGGTAATGATTGTCTCAAACACGTCTTTAGTAACAATATATGTTCAAAAATAATGTTTATAGCTAATTATTGTCTTAAACATATTATTATGTTCAGAAGAAATACCCAAACGATTATTCAAACCATGCTTCTCTTTTTCCCAACACCATGCAACATGTCTATTTCAACATGTTATATGGTTCTCAGAATAAAACAAAAACATTTAATTCCAAAAATTTATTTTTTATTAAAATATAATAAATTTATGCTAATATTAATAAATAAAATGTAGCATATCGTTACCTAAAACGCAAAAGGCCCTAACTAACAAAAAATAAAAAATCGACTTTTTTATGAAATCTGATGAATTGCACCAACACTAATGTCCACAATCAATTTTGGAGTCTTTCAACCAAAATTAGCGCTTTTATTAACAAAAAACAAACGGCCCTATCTACAAAAGATTATATGAATACACGCTTAAAGACCTTACTAACAGTTTGCATAATATGCAACATTGTCAATTGTCAAAACAACTGGTAGGTTTTACAAGAAAAATAGAAGCAAAATAAATTATAAGCCGTTTTAGGCAATTTATCAATTATCATTTTGAATAGTAATTTGCTTCTCCTGTAAAATTTTCAAAATGTTAGATAGGGCGTTTTGCGTTTTAGGTAACGATATGTATATATAAAAATAAAATTGAATAAATACATTTATAAGAGACATTTAAGAAAAGTAAAATAAAAGAAAGTACAAACATACAAACATTCCTTTACCTGTATCAGTATACTGTAGAACAGAAATTAAAAAAGTTCGGGACTAACGACAAAATTTTGTGTCAAAATATCTATGCCGGTTTCGATGTTGTTGGTTTTTTTGGCTGCAAGACAGACAACGCAATTGAGTGTTTATATATTTTTATAGTTGTGTATATATAAATAACTTACCTGTCTAAATAAACGTATAATAAATTTTTTCTTTCCTTAGTTTTGCAAGGCAACGTTTTAATTATTTTGTAATTCATGTTTCCCGATTGACTGACGCTCGCGGACGGAAAATGACGTAAAAACACACACTGTATACTTTGACAATAAATGTTTGCTCCTTTAGAGAATGTGTTTTTAAGCAAACAAACATGATGTTATTAAACATACCTTTTGTGGGCAACTAATATTATTATTATAATCTTTTAGTTGAAAACATTTCACATAACTTAATATGTTTAGCTAGATCAAAGTAACTTTTAAGGTGTAAAACACCATATAATATTATTGTAGTGATTTTAAAAATGTTAAGGCCAAAAAATATTTTTTCAAGTTATATAAGGACTATAATAAACTTATAAGGGTAAACATATTAAGCAAATATAAACAATAATGGTCGTAGTGACCATTTATTAATCATGTTTTTTCTGCACTCGCCAGCCCAACCGCATAATACTCTTCTCACCTTCGGTAGTGTACTGCGATTACATGTAGGGCGTCAAATATTCGTTAAGTGTGACCTTAACGAATATTTGACTTCTCAAATGCAATAATCGGCCATTCAGAAAGTTATAAAGCATTCGGCATATAATTCGCAACAGATTAAAGTTGTTTACAAAATTTTCATTCCATTTTTACTTTCTACAATATTGAAACTAGACTTTTATAGTATGCATATTGTTGGTCCTTTTGAGAAGCGAATTTGATTTAATGAGTCCATCTGTTGGTTAATAGTCGTTTTCCGAACACGATTGGAACTAGTTTTTAACATTTTGATGTCATATGTTATTGAAATTCCGCTAGATCGATCCACAAATGGCTCAGATATGAGCAAAAATAATATCGTTCAAATTCGCCACTTCGAGTGAAATCTTGTATTGGCGCCAGGTAAGCTAATGAAGCGATTTGGCTAGTTTTTAATATAAAATGAGGTCCTTCTACACGATTTCTTCATAAAAAGAATGAACCAATTTTCCTAATATTTCTATAACAGTATTCTGCAAAGCTTATTTAAGGTGAAAATTAAAAGAAATTCAGATATTTTAAGGAGACCTCAAAAAACTGAAAGCTTATTAGTAAGAATGCGTTTTTCATGCAAATGCATGTTTTTTGTCGATAGTCTAAGATCGATGTTGACCAATTATCTTTCCGAATCAATAAATTTTGCGTTAAAATGGCATCGATTTGTTTTTGCATATTGTTGCATATTTTGGTGAAAATGCATATTTTGGTTTTAAATACATATTTTTGCATATTTTAAAATTTTTGAGTGATATATTTTTTTAAATTTCCAAATTATAACAAAAAGTTCTTCAAAAAAATTTCCAAGTTGTATTTTGAACTCAATTAAATAATTTTTTTGGAGCGCTGCTTAAAATACAAGATTTTCAAGATTTCGTCAAAAGATCCTTCAATTGTTAAAGGCTGTCAATTGGCCTAAAGCAATTAATCCAAGACTGTTACATGTTACTTGCTTGGCACATGGGTTACACCGAGTTGTAATGGAAATTAGAAGTCTATTCGATAATATTGATTTATTGGTTTCATACGGGAAAAAATATTTTTAAAGACTCCTTCACGAGTTGGAATTTTTAATGAAATGTATCCCTTACCACCGGAGCCAGTATTAACAAGATGGCGAACCTAACTAGATGCTTTAGAATACTATTGAAATAACTTTGAGAAATTTTAGAATGTTATTGCAGAACTTGTTGCTACCGATGCTTATGCGATTGAATAAGTAAAAACCATAAAACAAAGTTAATAAGCATTTGTATTTTCCAACTTCGGATATGTTGGTAAAACTATAACTTAATTGGATGGACTTATTTTACTTAATAGTCAACTCAAATTAATTGATATGGCAGAAAGTAAAATTAACAATATGGAAGGAAGAATAGCCAGACAAATAAAAAAAAAAAATCAAAACGTTTTGCAAAAAAATATAATATATCAAAAAATAAAACAAATGTCAACTATATTTGATCTTGAATCAGAAAATTAATAATCTTCAAATGAATTGGCATCCTTCAAGTATTCTTCAACTTCGGTTGACGTTGAGAGATCATTTTCCATGTAGAATAGAACAAAAATATCAATAGAATTTTTTATATTATCTTTTTTTTGTTTTTAATAAAATTAAAAGAACAAACGCTTTGTTATTGAAAATGTTCCAGTTGTTAGTGCATATTTTTTATTTTTTTAATGCATTTTTTGGATTTTAAAGTGCATATTTTATGTGCATATTTGCGATTTTTAAGTGCATGAAAATCTGATCCCTACTTATGAGCAACAATTTAAGATCTGTTGGTAAAAAATAAAAGTCAGTTGCGGGTTTTTGTACATTTGCTGCCATTTGTGGAGCGATTTAGCTGGGATATACAAATGCTTGTAACAATCAGTCGTCATTATATCTAAAGTCTTAGGAAAACGTCACGGGAATTTCCGGGATTTTTCAGTTGTTTTCAAAGCCCGCTTTCCCGGGTCTTAATTGCAGGATTCCCGAAAAATTTGAAAGAAAAACTTTTTTTGAAACTGTATTAATTTCTTGTCTTAGCAAGCTGTAGTGGACTAAATTTTACAACAATATTATTAAGTTTTACAATTTTATTTTTTACTTTATACATTTTTATATTTATTCGAATGTGTATTCAATGGCCAATTTTCAGGATTGATATTAAAACACATTTATGTTTAAAATCGTTTTAAAAACAAAATTCTCTTCTTCACTAAATACTTAAATCAAACTTAATTCACCGATGTGGTACACTTAATTTCAACTTAAGTTTCTATTGTAATATTTTACCAAGGTGGCCTCAATATCACGCAACAACAACAAGAGGCAAAGCAATAACAAACAGCTGTTTTTTGAGAATTCTTGTAAATAATTATACTTATTTATGATATTTTTTTTTATTTAGTAGTGCTACCATTCTTTTATCTTATTTAAATAAGACTTTTCAAATAAAACTCAAAAAATCAATCTGTATTTAAATACGATTTAAGTTTTATGAAAATTAACTTAGTAATGATTTAATTACTATCCTGAAAATTGGGCATAAGTCAAATAAATGTTACTCACCATGAGAAATAAATTCTCAGATTCTATTTTATTTTTTACTTAAAAAGCAAAAACTTATGTATAAATTTAAAATACAGAAAGAACAATTTAAATTATGCTTACAAAAAGAAATCTCTAACAGTGTTATTAACTTGTACAATTGTTTGTTTTCTATATCCCTACAGAAAGAATGAGCAATCTATGGAATGACAATAATAACAACGTTATTAAAAATATGGTCAAATATTTTGAAATGGGCATACAGCTAACTAAAACAGCTTTAGATGAACCTAATGTTCAACAACTAATGGCCAGTAATATTAAATTTGATGCTGTTATATGTGAAGTTTTTCTCTCGGAAGCTTTGTTTGGCTTAAGTGAACATTTTAAAGCTCCTCTTATTGGCATAGGCACGTTTGGTGCGATATCATGGAACACCGATATGGTATGTTTCGAATCAAAATTTAAGCTAAATTCGAAATACATAAAATTTTTTATTATTTTTCAAGGTTGGCTCTCCTTCTCCACCGTCTTATGTACCCAGTGCTATGTTAAAGTTTACCGACCATATGACCTTTACCGAACGTGTAGGAAATTTGGCTTTTATTACATTTGAAAGACTATTCATGGATTTCTATTATTTACCCAGGCAAGCTGCTTTGTATGAACAGTATTTCTCTCATTTAGAAAGAGACATGTATACGGTGCGTAAAAATGCTGCTGTTGTTTTGCTGAATACTCATGTTTCTCTGGGTACTCCCAGACCTTATATGCCCAATCAGATTGAAGTGGGTGGCATGCACATTAATCGCCAGCGTAAACCTTTACCTGAAGATATTGAGAAATTTATTAAAGGAGCTAAGCATGGTGTTGTGTATTTCTCAATGGGCTCTAATTTGAAGAGCAAAGAACTGCCAGCTGAAAAGCGAAAAGAACTAATGACTGCTTTTAAAAGTCTTAAGCAAAGAGTCTTATGGAAATTTGAAGAACCTCAACTAGAAGGTAAACCCGAAAATGTTTTCATTAGTGATTGGTTCCCTCAAGACGATATATTGGCCCATGAAAATGTTAAAGTTTTTATAACTCATGGCGGTCTGTTAAGTACAACCGAAAGTATTTATCATGGTACTCCTGTCATTGGCATACCCATATTTGGTGATCAGTTTCTTAACATGGCCAAAGCCGAGGCTAATGGTTTTGGCATAAGCCTTAACTTTCAGAAATTAAATGCTAAGGATATAGTAGCAGCTGTTGAACGTGTTGTTAATGACAAAACTTTTACTCAACGTATAAAGGATATGTCGGCTAGATATAGAGATCAACCCATGTTGCCTTTGGATTTGGCTACTTTTTGGGTAGAGCATGTAGCCCGTCATAAAGGTGCCAAATATTTGCATTGTGCTGGCTTAGATTTAAGTTTTATTCAGTATCATAACCTTGATGCAATGTTAGTGCTATATGGTGGTGTAATATTCATTTTATTTAGTATTTTGTACTTTTTAAATATGTTATTTAAGGCAGGTCTAAGGAAATTTACTCCTCAGCAGCCGACGAAAAAGAATAAGCAGAAAAAGAAGTAAAGTTGGTATAATAAATACAAATTAAGGCATGGAAAAATTTTTAACGCACTTTTTAATGATACAATTTACAGTACATTAGCGAAGTTCAGTGTTTGGTGCGAATGGTCATGCAACAGTGCAAACGAAAAATATCGTAGCTATTTTTGTTTTTCCAAGAACAAAACACACATAGTTCAATAAGAAGTAAGTTTATAGTGATGAAAAAAAGGCCAAAATTCAATTGGTGTCTATGTTTATGTTATGAAAAGTCACCTATAATCAAGTACAGTGTTGTCCATACGGTTTGTTAAAACAGCTGCTTTATATGGTTGCAGGAGTGTTTATATACTAAAAATTGTAACGATTTTGTAACAATTGCAAGTAGAGACCCTCAAAAGAGAGTAGAAATTGAGAGACATAAAAATTCTTGCAAATTTTTACTGGTAAAATATGTACTTGCAAGAATATTTAAAACTGCTTTTTCATGTGTTTGTTTACAAAACAAACTTTTGAATAATATTCATAATTTTTTTAAATGAAAATTTTTCAATAAAATAAATATATAAATACTAGTTGGCCCGGTAAAAGTTGTTTTGCCATAAAATTAACTTCTTTCAGATGTTACAGTGTCTGCATGCCAAATTTAAAGAAAACCGGTTGATAAGTTAAAAAGATATTGGGAGGGGGAGCTTTTACCGCTTTTGCTATATTTCACGCCCTAAATAATAAAAATATATAGGCTATAATTCCTTCCAGATGTTACACTATTTGCCTGCCAAGTTTTAAGAAAATTGGTTGATTATTTAAGAAGATATAAGGAGGGGGAGCTTTTACCCCGTTTGTCCTATTTCACGCCCTATTACTTATTTCCTTTCTGATGTAACAGTATCTGCATGTCAAATTTTAAGAAAACCGGTTGATTAGTTAGGAAGATATAGGAAGGAGGAGCTTTTACCCCCTTTATCCCTTTTGCCCTATTTCCCTTCAAATCACAAATTTAATGATTAGATGTTACGGTGTCTGCATGTCAAATTTTAAGAAAACCGGTTGATTAGATAAGAAGATAAACTACACAGAAACACAACTCGCGGCCCATAGACACAAAAAACTAAATATTGCGCCATCTTCAAACTACACAGAAACACTACTCACGGCCCATAGAGCATGCATATAAAATTTGGTCCAGTAGTTTTTGAGTTTAGCGATCACGAACATATACGTAATTTATATAAATGTAGAGAAGAGATATATTTTTCTTAAATTTTGGAACAATAACCATGTGGAAATAGCTCAAAACAATTGAATTAAGGATGACAGAATTTTGTAACTTTAAGGCAAAGCGTTTTTTTACGTTTTAATTTTTTTTAGTAAATGGGAGAACAATTTTGTAAATTTTTGATTTACTCTCTCGTTGCAAGTTTCTGCTAGTAAAGTAAATGAACACACCTTATGTCACATCTTATTAAAGATTTTAATTCAAAATTTGGTAAGAGATTTTTGGTTTTTATATCTAGGCAAATCAAATAAGTCGTTCTCGAGTTTTGATTTAATATTTATATAAAACAGCATTTGAGACTAAAAATTAGGGAGTAACAAATACCGATACCGATATATCGGCAAAAACTGAGTATCGACGATATTTTACTGGCGATACGACGATACTTTTTTAATTACAACTAAGAGCAACCACACATTAATAACAAAGAGAATACTAAAAGGTTTTTTTTTTATTCTTAAGCTGGAGGTCCACAACTCGCGTTCTACAAATTTACACTTCTACTTTTTGTAGAGATGCATACACGCATTGAACACTTGGTGTGGACCTGCAGCTAAAGACGTTTTGGTTTGCACCACAGTAGTAAAATGTTCTCTCAATGATAAATCGTGTATGTATTTATTTGTACGTTTCAAGAAGCACAAATAAAACCGTAAAATCGTATTTATTACTTACTTATTTGTTTTGTTCAAATATACAAACACAGAGGGTTCTTGTACATTGGCACACTTTGCTTTTGCAAATTTTTAACTGCTTTCTTTCCAAAAACAAAATTTCGTTTGAGAAATAATAGTAAAAACCACAATAAAATACCAAAATTTGTTTTTGGTTTCATTTTAATTTCTCACACGAGAATTTGTTTTTATTTTCTAAAATCAAGTAATAATTTTTATATCATGTTTTAATTCACAATATTTTTTTGTTTTCAATTTTAATTTAATTTAAATTTAAAGAAAGTAGCAGTCGGTCGCGCATTTACTTTTGGAAGTGTTTGGAGGTCGGCGGTCAAAGTCGATAAGGCCGTCATCGAAGTCAATGATTCGTCTTCAATGTCGATAACACGCACGTTTTCGATAACGGCTGATTGATCTTAAACATATTCTACGAATTTATCAGATTTTTGTTTATTGTGCAGACTAGAACTGTGCATGTGAGTGATTTTAGACTCACGAAAAGCACGCTCACGAATAGAATAGTTTTGGTCACGTAGTTGCACGTACGACTTTTTTAGAAATGCTCACGTGACGCATGCTCATGAGTGGATAATTTTAAGTCACGTAAGTTCATTAACATTTTTTAAGTCAAACGTTTTGCTCACATCAAAAGAAAATGGTGCCACGGAACAGTGTTCCCAGTTTTGGGGATTTATCCCCAAATTGGGGATTTTATTTTGTATTTGGGGATAACAATTTCGTGAAAATCTCCAGGGGATTTTTTGGGGAAAAGCACTTTTTTCGCTGGGGATTTTTGGGGATAATATATTATTATAAATTCCATTTTTGCAATGGCAAAACCGGTTTGGTAAAAATGTGGGTATACATTTAAGTATTTTTTGCGGTTTAAAACCTTTTCAAGAACTTGTCGAAATAGTTTTAAATATGCTTTTTTTACCAACTAGCGTAACTTCTGTTCAACTAATCTTTTTCTAATGAACACAACCAAAATCAATATTTGCAACAGAATGCAATATAAGTTATTAGAATTAATAAGAATTAATACACACTTTAAACTAATGCAGTTTGCTCTGAGAAATTAATTCAATCATTTAAAATGCATTTTTTAAACAAACAACATGTAAAAAAAAAATTGCACTGGTTGATGAATCAGAAGATTTAGATTCCCTAGTTTTTGAAATGATAAAGATTGACGCATAACTAATTTTCTTTTGCGTTTTAACGTTACGTTTTATATACGTAGAACTCAAAGAATAAATAACATTAGTTTTAATATTACACAAATGGATTTATTTAAATAAATCGATGTACATATGCATATTTTTCCATTGTGGGGATTTTTGGAATAAGAAAATAGCTATTTTGGGGATTTTTTGAGATAAAAAATTGGGGATAAGACTTAAAATAAAACAGGGAACCCTGCCCCGGAAGACTAGTTGGTAGTGAGAGAGTATATCAGTATGGGGGTTGCGAGTTCGGTTCTCGCCAGAGATTCTGGTTTGTTTCACTGCAACGGGTGAAGGTCTAAGTTACTATTGCTCGGTTAGTTAAGTTATAATATAAAGTTTTTAATGGTTTTTGTAACTCTTATGGCCATTTTCTCAATGTACCGAAAAACTGTCTGTTACTTAATGTCAACATAAATTTATTAGACCGATAAACTGTCTGTTAACAATTTTGTGTTTCTCAATAAACCGACAAAAAACATTATTTTAAGTTGGCAACACCTCTCAAAATACATGTAAAAGTTGGGAGTCAGCTGATTAAATTTATCTGTACGGCAAATAAAAGGAAAATAAATACTTGGCAGATGAGTGATGGTTAGTTTTGCGACAGAATAGAAGCAAACGAGACATTGAGAAAACCAAATTTCTTTAATGTGCAGTTTTTTGTTAGCAAAAAAGATAATCGTGTAATGAGAAAACGTCCATTAGTAAATTAATACATAATTAATTAAAATAAGTAAGAAAATATAGTTGGTCAAGCTCGAAAATATGATACCCTACACCACAGCATTTATAAACATATATTTGAGACTATTAATACTAACTAATACTAACATTTACAAGATTTTCAAGGAAGTTATGGCATTAATATGTACCGATGCCAATAAAATTTGGTAAGCTGAATGAGATTGCAATAAAGTATGTTAGGACCAAATTTTATCCAAATAGCAACATAATAAGATGGTTTATGGGCACAAAGACCCGATTGCAGATATAAGCTTGTATGGGGGCTATGTTAAATAATTTCCCGATTCTCCCAATTTTAAATAGCATTTAAAATTTCATCAAATCATCTCTCATATTGCGACCTGTACTTTGCGCACAAGGTCTACATAGACATTCAGCAAGCCACCCAGCCAACCATCTAGCTTGCCGAATGGACAGACATCGTTCAATCGACTTAGAAAGTGAAACTCAATTTTTTTTTAATTGTGTTAAAGAGAGACATTTATTCTCTGTTCTGTAAAAGTGAAAATTTTAGTAAATTTGAAATAAAACAGACTATATTTTAAGTATTTGTATGCTATACCCTTTTAAAGAACAAAAAAAAAAACAATTTATAAAAATTATTTCAGGTTTACCAGGTTTGTAAAACAATTCACCCACCTTACATTAAAAATATTTTTCATGCAAATTTTTAAAGTTAAAAAAATGTTCAACGCAAAGTGAAGGTATTTACGAAATAACCCCATTAGCCCTTTGTGCGCGAAAAAAAATATGTACCTTCAATTCAGCTGGAAGGTACCCGGGTACTAGGGTTGCCAGACTGGCTTGATTTGGCTGAATTGTCAAGCTTTTTCAATGAGTGTTAAGAATCAAGAAAAAATATCACTTGTCAAGCTAAACCGAAATTTTAAACATTTTCTATTGAATTTTCAATAAAACAAAGAAAAAATAACGATTATTGATCTTGTAAAGTATATTTGGCCTTAAGTGAAAATGTATTTTTTAAATAAGGGAAAAAAGAGCTATCGGAATTTCTATCCCATGGAATTTTAGACTTTAAATTGTTAGAAGAAGCATATATGGCAGCAGGACTATCTGAATCTAATTTGTTTTTCATTTATGACGTATTTTATTGATTTCATGAATCAATATTCTAGCAAGAAATTTAAAATTTACATATATTATACGAAATATCTGAGGAAGCCGTCCTATCTCATATGGTGAGGGCGTTCTTGTACCTTAGCCGTAATTACTAGAAGATTAAGGTAAGTGTTTGTTTATTACTAGGTCATTTAAAGACCGATTTTATTATTTTCACTACCAGTATTCTACTAAGTTTATTTTATGTGAAGGTTGAAAAATAAAGTTTAAAAATTATGACAAGACTTTAAAAAAATAAAGATTTATGTGTAAAAATTTGATTTTTTCAAATGTACATAGCGTGCATTGTTTACGAAACTATTTCTACCCAGTTTGAATACTCTTACTTAAATCATTAACCTTTTTGGCTCCATGAATCATCACTTAACGACTAGATATACTTTTTTGTTATGACTATGATAATTTGAAAAAAGAAAAAAAAAAGAATTGTAACTATTTTTTTCAGTTAATCGAGTTTTTTTAAATTCAACAAAAAAAATTACGACAAGTCAATTGTCACATTGAATACCATATTTCTCAATACATTTAATTTTTTAATTAAAAAGGCGCCAAGAACAGAATTTGTAAACAAAAATTTTTTATCAATGATATTGTAATACTGAATAATATATTTGTTAACAATCAAATCTTATGTTTTATTACAGGTTTGTCATATTTACAAAATATTAAATTATTATTACATATTATTTATATTATACTTTAATAAATTATTCAAGCTCAAGGTCACTTTTTCATAAAATTAATTAAAATATTTTTATTTTCGATATTTCGATTTCCGTTGGAGATCTTCTTCAGAAAATTTTTTATAATAAAATAAAATTTCAAACAAATTTCTTGAAGAAGATTTCCAACGGAAATCGAGATATCGAAAATAAAAATATTTTAATTAATTTTTAATCCAAATTTTTAATAATTTTAATTAGGCATTAAATTATTCATTAAATTTAATTTTCATTAAATTATTTTTATGAAGAAAGGATTGATGTTTGACTATTGACGTCAGCAGTCGTCGATGGCTGCGAGTGTAAAACGGCAAATCCATCTGAGGAGATCGAGTGGTTGCGATCGAAACATGTCATGGTAACCTGCCGGCCCGGGTTCGAGCCCCCGCCACGGTCAAAAGTGAAAGATTATCAATAACAATTTTAATTAATTTTCATGTTGTAAAATTCCTTTCTTCATAAAAATAATTTAATGAAAATTAAATTTAATGAACTTAAGCCTAATTAAAATTATTAAAAATTTGGATTAAAAACCATAAAATAGTTCAAAAAAAAATAACCACAATACTAATTATTTTAATTAATACTATAAAAAAGTGACCTTAAGCTTGAATAATTTATTAAAGTATTTTATTTTTTTCTGTTAATATTTGAGTTGTCGCAAAATTTAAAATATATTGCACTTAATCAAGAGTAGTTTCCTAAAACAACATTTTTCTTTCTTAAATTTTTGGAAAAAATCTACCCGCTGTAATATTAATTAACTTTATCACTTTTACAAAACATTGAAATATATTTCTCCACAATACCCTGTTGCTAGATTTATTTTTGCATATTCCTCAAGAACGCATTCATTAATCTGTCCGAGACATAGAACTGTCTTAATGCAAAGGTCCTACGTTGTACGGGTTGCAAAATTATGAAAACTTTTTCGCTTTCAAATGCCCAATTTAAAAGATTAATTTCATCCCTTGTTGACAACTATTAGCTTTTATCATTTCAATTTCGGTGACTCTATTTTGGAACAGCTTTAAGAAAAATATAAGACATTAAATTTTACCAAAAATTCATATTCGTGATAGGGAAAAATAAGTTTAAACTGATTCAAATTTATTACTTATAAAGAGGGAAACCAAAAAAAATATGCAGTGGCATGTTTTTCCTTATGCAACCAAAGAAGGCAAAACGAATATATTTATCCGTTTTAGAGCTTTTTATTAATTTTGGCATCGATTTGTTAGTGCATATTTTTGTATATTTTACCGTTTGCAGCATTTTTTGCGTAATTTAGTTAAAATAGCCTTTTTGCAGCATTTTTTAAGGTTTTAGCGCATTTTTGGCCTTTTTGAGGCATATTTTGATACATGCAAAATTTTTAGATGCCTAAAGAGCTTTCGCAGAAATAAAAAAATGGCTTTTCTCTTTTAAATATCTATCTGTATACTCAACGAGTTGCTTCAATATCGCCATACATGTCTTTTTTACGCTTTAATTGGAAGACAAAGCAGGTTGTCATTAAAGATAAATGTAATTTTAAGCTTAAAAATTTTATATATAAGCGAAAATTAAGTAAAGCATTTTGTCGATGTGTGTAATGCATAAAAATCTGAACCAATCTTTTAGTATACCGATAGATTCAGAATCATTTTTTAAACTGATTTAACGATGTCCATCCGTCCGTCTGGCAGGTTGCCGGGTCATGTTAATTTTGTACGCAAAGTGCAAGTTGCAATCTTGTAGATAATTTGATAGTGTTTTTCATACGGGAATTCCCGGGACAAAAATCCCGGAATCCCGCACATTTTAAGGGAAATAAATCCCGGGAAATTTGTGCGGGAATTCCCGGGATTTTTCTTAATTTAATTATGACGACTTTTAGCAGCTAGGCAAAAAGGTCTAAGGCGAAAGAAACTCATATTTTAGCTTTTGATCGGCTTTAATTTATTTTTTTTTTGTCTTTTGTTTGATTTATACAATTTAAATGTACCACAGTTATCATCTGCCCTTAGGAAAAAGTCATAGAAATAATGGAAAGAGGAAGAGTAAAATTGTCCAGAATTTTTAATTTGTTTAAAAACCCAGATTTATTTTTTAAAAACAAAAAAAAATTGTTGGTACTTGCTTCAAAAAAGTTAATGATTTTATATGCAGAGCTGCTGCATAAAAGATTTTTAGGATTTGATTTTGTTAGAGATGATGACCATTGTTATAAATTAAGAAAGTGCTTATTCGATTCGCAGAAAATAATTTTTTAAAAAAGGAATTACAAGTTTTGGAGGAAGTGCTAACAAAACTGAAATTTCCTAGAAATTGCTTTAATGTTCCTTTGATTAAAAAGGCAAACATCCGCAGAAAGGAAATGTGTTTTCTCATTGAAATCTTCTTGATAAAATTTAGAAAAAGGCTTTCAAACGATTCTGTTAATGCTTATTGTAAACTTAAATCCTATTTTTAAAGAAATAATTTAACTTTTTTGGTTTTATATAAATACTATCTATGACTTTGAATTAATTATGTGCCAATATGTGATTAAGTCTATTTGTTAAGTTTTATAAGAGCACGTTTTCCTCTTTGCCACAGAAATTTGAAAAAGTTGAATGCGTTTACAAACTTATTTAATGCTTTTTGTTCAAATAAATAAAATTAAATAATATTTTGCATCGATTTGTATTAAGCGGGATTTCCCGGGATCCCGGGAAATTGAAAAATAAATCCCGCTTTTCCGGGAAATGAAAAAGTCCGAGAAAAGTAAAACTCTATAATTTGATCAAATTTGGAAAATACATTTAAATTGTACTAAAGACGAAATCTATATCGGTCTATAATTTTACATATTCCCCATAAAAACATTTTTCCAAAGTAGATTCTTTGTGTCCGTGAACCTTCTAATCAGGTTGGTATTAATATTAAATTAGCACAAAAAATATTTTACTGCAAATTAAATCTTTTTCGAATCAGTTCACATTTGCCCAAAGCTACCATCTATAAACAGCTTTAAATTCCTTTTAAATGTTAACATTAGTAATAAAGGACGGTCTCTTAAATCCCTTTAAGGCAATAAATCTCATATGGATGTTAATATCTATTTAATATTCGGCACAAATAACTCCTTTATGAATTTTAACCTTTTAACATAACTTTGTTTTTGTGAGCCTATTACTGCCCATCGTTTTCATATAGGGTAACATCTCGAAGACTCGTCTGTTTCGGCTTTACCGATTATAATTGTAGGATTGTTTTTATTAAATGAAACAGTTGTTTTAGGGCATATTTTTAACAATTTTCCGGGAATATTTTCCAGTTTTTACTGCATTTTTAATGCGCATAAAACGCGTTTTTAAGAGCATATTTCTGGTTTCCCTGCTTATAAATTTGTACATAAATATAAAAACTATTTAATTATAATACACTTTATAATAACATAATATATTTATGCATATGTATATACATAACAATTACTGTCAGCATATTTATCTGTTATCAGTTGGCTTTAAGTGGCTTCAAGATTGTTAAATAAATAAATAAATAAATAAATAAATATTTTGTCTACTTTTTGATTGAGAAACGGTTGGTTTGAAAATTCTTTTTCATATGCTTTCGAAGCTTTGTACACAATCAGAGCAACAATTTCGTTTTTTCTTCTATCTTATTTCTTCCCAAAGTATTTCATATATTTTCCTTTCATTTTATAAAAAAAATAAAAAAAAATTTTATTTAGTTTTGAATGATAATTTTAACATAATGTTGTTAAAAATAATATTAAATGCTGTGAGTAAAATTTTCAAACGGTTTCCTAATGCAAAATGTGTGTGGTTGCGAAAAAAATTGTTGCTCAATTGTAAACAAAAAGTAAAAATGTTTCTGGGATTGTGAACCAAGCTTAATACTTAATTAAAAAGTGTTTTGCTGATACGGACATTTTTCTAATTTTGATTTAATTTTTAATTTTTCTTTAAGATGTGAGTTATGCTGTTTTGAACAAAAAATTTTTGAAATCCGGTTGTAAACTCTTTGCCACGTGCTTTTTTCAACTAATAAAAAAACTCAGTTTTTGTAAAAAATTTTTATATTCGTTAAGCTTTAATCGGTTTATAGTTAAATGAATTATGAATAGTTTTGTGATAACAGGTTATCTTCTTAAAAAGCGTTTGTATTTTTTTTTTATAACCACATTAGAATTTTTTGGTCCTATGGGTAAAATTTATGATTCCTGTTACCACAAAATTAGGCATGATTTGTTTACTTTATAATTATTTATTACTAGTTTACCCATTGTGTTTCGCTACCATCATTAAAATAAAATATATATAAATTTCGCGATGTCGAAAGAACGCTTTCTTTCGCAAAAATACATTTCAAACGAAACTGAAGTTTTTGGAAATTGGCTTTGTTTTAAATGTAGTTACAGTAATGAGCAATCTATAATGTATTTGTATGGGAGGTAGCATGCTTACTTCTCCCATCCCGCCCATTTAGAAAGGTTTTGTATTGATAACGGAACAATGTGTACCAAATTTTGACAATTTTTCTCTTACTGCTCTTTAGATATAAATAAAACTATACGGCAAAAACGTTTTATAAACATAGATTTATGTGTATTTATACTTAACTATTTTACGTAATTTTTTTTATCAAACTAAGAGAAACAAAACCATCAAATTAGGGCATAAAGAAATTTAAAAAAACTTCAAAATTTTCCATAAACTTTCTTATTACTATGTCGATATTAAGATGAACCTAAACCAAATTTTATAAAAATCGGTATATATTAAATTATAGCCGCTGTACAAATACCAATGATGTAGCGTTTCAAATGGTCGGGCTCGAACGAATATAATTTTTTTCTTGTTTTGTGTCATTACTTTTGTACCATAGTGTAATGGTTAAATGACAGTATTTTTTTCTTGTTTTGTGTCATTACTTTTGTACCATAGTGTAATGGTTAAATGACAGTACTGGAGCATGAGTATGTAACGAAATTTTTCTTTAAATTGCAAATGTGCATGTAAGTATGTGATCAACAGAATTTTTCCAAAAAGTTTGTAAAAAGGTTAAATAGTAAAACTTGATTTTTTGATTGAAATTAGAAATGGATTTTTGGAAGTTTTTTTTAAAAAATTTTGGCTGTATTTTTCGGAAAACAAAATGGATTTTTTCCGGCACATGTCACGAATTAAAATAAAACGCCTAAAAATAAATAAGCAATATCCAAATATTCTCACATCGTTCGTGATATCATCGCAAGGATCACGTATGTTGAATATATAGGAATGATAAAAGAAATTTTTTCCTATTTGTTCTTAAACGAAATGAAATCTAATTGACTTCAAGTCAGTATCCTGATACTTTGCCTTGGTGCGAAATTTTTAAATGTCTTTAGTAATGGCTCGTTAAGGACAGTATTAAAATATACTACAGACGTTAAAGCAACTTTTTATATATCTTTTACAAACAAAATTAATTTATTTTCTTAATTTTTCTTCACTTTATTAATTGACTTATATTTTAATTTACAACAACATTTAATTAGTTTACTGAAAATCATTAAGACTAAAATTAAAACTAATGTAAGACCTACTAAATACACCGCCACACAGTCCCAACTATTTCTCTGCCAATAGTTTAAATGCTGGGCAGGTGATTTTAAGAACGCTGCTCCCCGATGCCTTAAAACATATTCAGTCCAATAAACAGCCTTTTCCAAAGGATCTATAGGTTGATCACGATAACGCAATGACATTTCTTTAGCCTTCTCTGCATATTTCGGATTTTCTATAAGTTCCTTAATGGTGTCCCTTAAGATAGTGCGGTTAATTTCCTGATATTTTATAGAGATACCAAAACCATCTTGTTTAGCTTTTCTTGCATTAACGTACTGGTCAAATAATACAGGTATTGCTAACACTGGTTTGCTATGATAAATTGACTCTGTAAGACTTAACAGGCCACCATGTGTTATAAACAGCTTGACACGAGGATGAGCCAAAATATCTGCTTGAGGAAACCATTCGCTGATAAAAACATTCGTTGGTCGATTGTTCATTAGAGCAGCATTTTCAAATTTCCACAGGATTTTAAAGGGCAGGGATGAAAAAGCCTTCAAGAATATGTTTCGTATATCAGCAGGAAATTGTTCACTTTTTATATTAGAACCCATAGAGAAATAGATGACATCTTGTGAAGAAGAATTTATAAAATCCAAAATCTCTTTGGAAAGATTCTGGGGCTTATGGTGTATATGAAAACCTCCAACCTCTATCATATTGGTTACATATGATCTAGGAAAACTTAAGCTGAAATGTTGGTTTAGTAGTATCAAGGAAATATTTTGCCTTAATTCTTGAAGGGACCTTCTGGCCTTGGGGAAGAATTCCTTATAAATTCCATCGTGCAAAGGTTTGTGTATGAGTTCACGATGTGCTATCATCATTAAATTATCCCATATATTTTCTAAACGTTCTTTAAAATTCATGTGTTCCGTAAAGCTGCCAGTAAAAAGAGGAGTATAAGCTATAGGTGATATATTGTTCACTAAATCATCGATATAAGGATCAGTGCCGTAAGATGAAACACCTATAATAGGCGCTCCAAAATGATCAGCAAAGCCCAATAAAGCATCTGTTTGCTGAGTTTCTATAATCACTAAATCAAAATGTTCCTCCGGAGATTTAAGTAAGCTTCGAGTACTTTCATTATTTAGGACATCTTTGACAATACTCCAGTAGTACCAGGCATAGCTTATTATTTCCAAAAATTTACTTTTTTTTAGAGTTGTATAGCTAGACCAATCTGAAAGAAATATAAAAAAAAATTACAAATTTGAATTTTTTTGACTGGAACTATTTATTATCCACCTCCCACATGTCTCAAAACTTCTGGCACATTAATATCCCTGTAATTCTTTAGGGGACTTTTCTGTGGAAATGCACTGATTACGGTTAGTTCATGGCCTCTTGCGGCTAAAGTTTTTAGATACGGCTGTACAAGCAAATACTCTGATGGACCAGGAAATGGAAAAATTGCTAATATTTTAGCACTTTCACTTAAATTAAAGCAAACGATTAATTGAAGAAACAAATTTAAACATTTCATGTTAACAAAATAGACTTATTTAGTTACGCTGATGATAAAATACTAAACATAATAGTTTGGTTCTCACATTTTAAATATTTTGTAGTTTCAAAATCTTAATCTGATTGAAAATACAAAAACAATTAAAACAAAATATTTAATGAAATTGATCAAATTTGGAAAATACATTTAAATTGTACTAAAGACGAAATCTATATCGGTCTATAATTTTACATATTCCCCATAAAAACTTTTTCCAAATTAGATTCTTTGTGTCCGTGAACCTTCTAATCATGTTGGTATTAATATTAAATTAGCAAAAAAAATATTTTACTGCAAATTAAATCTTTTTCGAATCAGTTCACATTTGCCCAAAGCTACCATCTATAAACAGCTTTAAATTCCTTTTAAATGTTAACCATTAGTAATTAAGGGACGGTCTCTTAAATCCCTTTAAGGCAAAAAATCTCATATGGATGTTAATGTCTATTTAATATTCGGCACAAATAACTCCTTTATGAATTTTAACTTTTTGACATAACTTTGTTTTTGTGAGCCTATTACTGCCCATCGTTTTCATATAGGGTAACATCTTGAAAACTCGTCTGTTTTGGCTTTACCGATTGTAATTGTAGGATTGTTTTTATTAAATGAAACAGTTGTTTTAGGGCATATTTTTAACAATTTTCCGGGAATATTTTCCAGTTTTTACTGCATTTTTAATGCGCATAAAACGTGTTTTAAGATCATATTTCTGGTTTCCCTGCTTATAAATTTGTACATAAATATTAAAACTATTTAATTATAATACACTTTATAATAATATATTATATTTATACATATGTATATACATAACAATTACTGTCAGCATATTTATTTGTTATCAGTTGGCTTTAAGTGGCTTCAAGATTGTTAAATAAATAAATAAATAAATAATTTTGTCTACTTTTTGATTGAGAAACGGTTGGTTTGAAAATTCTTTTTCATATGCTTTCGAAGCTTTGTTCACAATCAGAGCAACAATTTCATTTTTTCTTCTATCTTATTTCTTCCCAAAGTATTTCATTTTATAAAAAAAAATAAAAAAAAATTTTATTTAGTTTTTAATGATAATTTTAACATAATGTTGTAAAAAATAATATTAAATGCATAATATTGTTGTGGGTAAAATTTTCAAACGGTTTCCTAATGCAAAATGTGTGTGGTTGCGAAAAAAATTGTTGCTCAATTATGTAAAAAAATTAAAAATGTTTCTGGGATTGTGAACCAAGCTTAATACTTAATTAAAAAGTGTTTTGCTGATACGGAAATTTTTCTAATTTTGATTTTATTTTTCATTTTTCTTTAAGATGTGAGTTATGCTGTTTTGAACAAAAATTTTTTTAAATCCGGTTGTAAACTCTTTGCCACGTGCTTTTTTCAACTAATAAAAAAACTCAGTTTTTGTAAAAAATTTTTATACTCGTTAAGCTTTTATCGGTTTATAGTAAAATGAATTATGAATAGTTTTGTGATAACAGGTTATCTTTATGTATTTTCCTTCTTAAAAAGCGTTTGTATTTTTTTTTTATAACCACATTAGAATTTTTTGGTCCTATGGGTAAAATTTATGATTCCTGTTACCACAAAATTAGGCATGATTTGTTTACTTTATAATTATTTATTACTAGTTTACCCATTGTGCTTCGCTACCCTCATTAAAATAAAATAACTCTAAGATTCGCTATGTCGAAAGAACGCTTTCTTTCGCAAAAATACATTTCAAACGAAACTGAAGTTTTTGGAAATTGGCTTTGTTTTAAATGTAGTTACAGTAATGAGCAATCTATAATGTATTTGTATGGGATGTAGCATGCTTACTTCTCCCATCCCGCCCATTTAGAAAGGCTTTGTATTGATAACGGAACAATGTGTACCAAATTTTGACAATTTTCTCTTACTGCTCTTTAGATATAAATAAAACTATACGGCAAAAACGTTTTATATACATAGATTTATGTGTATTTTTATATACAGTTGCTTCCGCTTAATTGAGTTTCTAAAAATGCACGACTTTTGACGCAATTAAACGGGAACTCAATTAAGCAGTACTCGGTTAATTGAGTAGCCGACGCAATTAAAACGAAAATCGCTTAATAAAGCGAAACACCCATGTGTAGATAGAAAATGTAACTCATTTCTTTATTTATTTTATATAACATTAGTTTATTTTTGACTGTAAAACATCCTTGTGATCAACAGCATCTACAAAATGACCTGGATAGTTTTGACAATTGGTGTAAACTTAACTTGATGGAACTAAATTTAAATAAATGTAAACATTTGCAATTCTCCAGAGTAAAAATGTGTGCTTACTCCTACGCTCTTGGTGGCTGTACTTTACAACATGTTAGTGAAATTATGGATTTGGGAATATTGTTAGACAAAAAACTTAACTTTATCCAACATATAACGATGACTGTTAATAAATCCCGCAGCGTTCTGGCTTTTATTAAAAGATGGGCAAAGGAATTCAACGATCCCTTAACCACAAAAAGTCTTTATACTTCGCTCGTCAGACCAATTTTGGAATACGGCAGCATTATTTGGGACCCGATCTATAATATTCATAGTGATCGTATCGAGTCAGTGCAAAAACAATTTCTTATTTTCTGCTTAAGAAGTAAATATAGAGGATGCCTGTTATTACCTTCATATTCAACTAGACTAGCGGAAATAAATTTACCAACGTTAAAAAGCCGGCGAATGATGCTAAATATATCTTTTATGGTCAATCTTATAAATGGTAGCACACATTCTGAATTTTTATTGAGTAACATAACTTTTAATATTCCTCAACGTTCACTTCGTTTTTTCAACCCTCTATATGTCAGAACATGCCGAACAAACTTTGCGATGTCAGATCCAATAAGAAAATTATGCAGCTGTTTCAATGAAATGTATAACTTTATCGACTATTCTCTGAACATTAATATCATAAAAAGAAATATCATATTATATTTAAATCAATAATGTTTATTCTAATCTTTCTTTCTTTGCTTAAATAAATAAATTATTATGTAAATACATTAATACATTAAGATAGTCTGTAAGGAATTTGTCCATAGACTTAAATTAAATAAATAAATAAATAAAAACTAAAACATGAAACAAGACTTTCTTGATTTTTGTGGAGCAAAAACACATTAAGTAGAGGGAAACAATTAACCGAAACATTTGCTCTTGTTTTTCGCAATGTGGTCTTATTTTGCGAAATAATTAAGCAGGTGACGCAATTAAACGGAACTCAACTAAACGGGTATTTTTACGTAGACTGTTATACTGAATGATTTCGTTCCATGGTTTTTAGTACAATAAAACGAGAAACTCAATTAAGCGGGGCTCAATTAACCGAAAACAACTGTACTTAACTATTTTACTCAACATTTTTAATTTTTCGAATTTATTCTATGAGTTAAATTTCAGTTATGTATTTTATAAAGCTTTTTTGTAATAGTTCTATTCCTTAAATTTTTAGGAATGACTTTTTATTTTACGTAATTTTTTTTATCAAACTAAGAGAAACAAAACCATCAAATTAGGGCATAAAGAAATTTAAAAAAAACTTTAAAATTTTCCATAAACTTTCTTATTACTATGTCGATATTAAGATGAACCTAAACCAAATTTTATTAAAATCGGTATATATTAAATTTTAGCCGCTGTACAAAAACCAATGATGTAGCGTTTCAAATGGTCGGGCTCGAACGAATATAATTTTTTTTCTTGTTTTGTGTCATTACTTTTGTACCACGGTGTAATGGTTAAATGACAGCATGAGTATGTAACGAAATTTTTCTTTAAATTGCAAATGTGCATGTGAGTATGTGGTCAACAGAATTTTTCAAAAAAGTTTGCAAAATGGTTAAATAAAACTTGATTTTTTGATTGAAATTAGAAATGGATTTTTGGAAGTTTTTTTAAAAAAATTTTGGCTGCATTTTTCGGAAAACAAAAACAAAATGGATTTTTTCCCGCACATGTCACGAATTAAAATAAAACGCCTAAAAATAAACAAGCAATATCCAAATATTCTCACATCGTTCGTGATATCATCGCAGGGATCACGTATGTTGAATATACAGGAATGATAAAAGAAATTTTTTCCTATTTGTTCTTAAACGAAATGAAATCTAATTGACTTCAAGTCAGTATCCTGATACTTTGCCTTGGTGCGAAATTTTTAAATGTCTTTAGTAATGGCTCGTTAAGGACAGTATTAAAATATACTACAGACGTTAAAGCAACTTTTTATATATCTTTTACAAACAAAATTAATTTATTTTCTTAATTTTTCTTCACTTTATTAATTGACTTATATTTTAATTTACAACAACATTTAATTAGTTTACTGAAAATCATTAAGACTAAAATTAAAACTAATGTAAGACCTACTAAATACACCGCCACACAGTCCCAACTATTTCTCTGCCAATAGTTTAAATGCTGGGAAGGTGATTTTAAGAACGCTGCTCCCCGATGCCTTAAAACATATTCAGTCCAATAAACAGCCTTTTCCAAAGGATCTATTGGTTGATCACGATAACGCAATGACATTTCTTTAGCCTTCTCTGCATATTTCGGATTTTCTATAAGTTCCTTAATGGTGTCCTTTAAGATAGTGCGGTTAATTTCCTGATATTTTATAGAGATACCAAAACCATCTTGTTTAGCTTTTCTTGCATTAACGTACTGGTCAAAGAATACAGGTATTGCTAACACTGGTTTGCTATGATAAATTGACTCTGTAAGACTTAACAGGCCACCGTGTGTTATAAACAGCTTGACACGAGGATGAGCCAAAATATCTGCTTGAGGAAACCATTCGCTGATAAAAACATTCGTTGGTCGATTGTTCATAAGAGCAGGATTTTCAAATTTCCACAGGATTTTAAAGGGCAGGGATGAAAAAGCCTCCAAGAATATTTTTCGTATATCAGCAGGAAATTGTTCACTTTTTATATTAGAACCCATAGAGAAATAGATGACATCTTGTGAAGAAGAATTTATATAATCCAAAATCTCTTTGGAAAGATTCTGGGGCTTATGGTGTATATGAAAACCTCCAACCTCTATCATATTGGTTACATATGATCTAGGAAAACTTAAGCTGAAATGTTGGTTTAGTAGTATCAAGGAAATATTTTGCCTTAATTCTTGAAGGGACCTTCTGGCCTTGGGGAAGAATTCCTTATAAATTCCATCGTGCAAAGGTTTGTGTATGAGTTCACGATGTGCTATCATCATTAAATTATCCCATATATTTTTTAAACGTTCTATAAAATTCATGTGTTCCGTAAAGCTGCCAGTAAGAAGAGGAGTATAAGCTATAGGTGATATATTGTTCACTAAATCATCGATATAAGCATCAGTGCCGTAAGATGAAACACCTATAATAGGCGCTCCAAAATGATCAGCAAAGCCCAATAAAGCATCTGTTTGCAGAGTTTCTATAATCACTAAATCAAAATGTTCCTCCGGAGATTTAAGTAAGCTTCGAGTACTTTCATTATTTAGAACATCTTTGACAATACTCCAGTAGTACCAGGCACAGCTTATTATTTCCAAAAATTTACTTTTTTTTAGAGTTGTATAGCTAGACCAATCTGAAAGAAATATAAAAAAAAATTACAAATTTGAATTTATTTGACTGGAACTATTTATTATCCACCTCCCACATGTCTCAAAACTTCTGGCACATTAATATCCCTGTAATTCTTTAGGGGACTTTTCTGTGGAAATGCACTGATTACGGTTAGTTCATGGCCTCTTGCGGCTAAAGTTTTTAGATACGGCTGTACAAGCAAATACTGTGATGGACCAGGAAATGGAAAAATAGCTAATATTTTAGCACTTTCACTTAAATTAAAGCAAACGATTAATTGAAGAAACAAATTTAAACATTTCATGTTAACAAAATAGACTTATTTAGTTACGCTGATGATAAAATACTAAACATAATAGTTTGGTTCTCACATTTTAAATATTTTGTAGTTTCAAAATCTTAATCTGATTGAAAATACAAAAACAATTAAAACAAAATAGTTAATGAAATTGAAGAAACGGGCGACGATGGAATTTATGCTTATCAAAATTTTGGCAACCAAATTGATAACAATAACGGCTTTATTATATAATATGAGAGCTAAAGTATCCGAACTAAGGTCTAAAATTTTGCCTTAAATTTGATATCTAATGTTTTTAATGGATATATCGCATACTAAATCATAAACAGTGACAGCTCAACATTTATCCAAATTGTTTATTTTTTCATAAGCCAGTTCAAAAATCAAGTCGACGACCACGGAAATTTCGGTTGCGCCACTGTCTTCTTCTGAAACATTTGTGGAACTTAATTTGATTAACAAATTGCAACCATTGTTTTGAAGCCAGTTGTTTGCCTCTCCTGAACATTTTTGAATTTTGAGTTGTGACTGCACCCAGAGAAAAAACATGTTTAAATATGGTCACCTCCAACAAAACTATTTTTAAAGAGAATTTTAAACATATTATGTTTAATTTAACCATAATATTGTCACTGACAACCATATTATGGTTAAATTAGTCCTCCGTCAAGAAGCCACAACCATAATATGGTTGCCTCCGAACATGTTATGGTTAAAAATAACTAATATATGTTTAACAGTTATAATAGCATGGTTGGTTTTCAACCATAGCATGTTGCTCTTTAAAAAGAGGAAAATGCTATTGTTAATTTTTTAACAAATTATTGTCATATTTAACAATAACATGTTTAGAGGCAACCATAATATGGTTGTGGCTTCTTGATGGAGGACTAATTTAACCATAATATGGTTGTCAGTGACAATAATATGGTTGAATTAAACATAATAAGTTTAAAATTTTCTTTAAAAATAGTTTTGTTGGAGGTGACAATATTCAAACATGTTTTTTCTCTGCGTGTGTTTATTCATGCAAAAAAAGTTGTGCCAGTCGCCCCCTTGAATGAAATATATGTCAATGAAGTTTCTTAAAAAGGAAAAACATTTTTATGCCACGCCTCCAAAAAAGGGTACCTACTTATATCCGCCAAAGTATGTGACATTGATTTCATTCTTATGTTGTATGGAAAACAAAAACAAATTTTTGTTATTTTTGTTTTGCACGGAAAATATCACTTTACTTCATCTATAATTTTTTACGCGACTTGAGCTTCTCTTTGTTTTGGCCTTAGCAATTGGTCGAATATCTTTTAGAAATCGCAGCACGATTGGTGATCATTCGTGCGGCCATTGGCAATCGTTTGTGCTGCTGTTATCTCCAGTTGTGCAGCTAATGGCCTACATTCGTTTTTAATTCAGCGGTTTACAGAAGCTGTTTGTCTCGTTCTTTTTTTCTACATAGGTTTTCCCAAAGAATAAAAATTACTGCTGCTTTTTTAGTCCTTTAAATTACGAATGTTGTGCTTTTTTTAAAGTAAAACAAGTTAGAGGGCTATATTCGCTATGCCGAATCTTATATACCCTTCACTATGGTGCGAAAATACAGAAAGTTTTATAAATACCATTCTTTCAGTATACATAATTCAACTTTGTGCCATGCCCACTAATCCTTACCCGTCTATATTTTGTTTGAAGTTGTCAATTGATAACCAAGATGATTTTTTCCTTATGTGGAAACTTTGGCTCCTGCCGTTCTCCAGATATATATAAAAATGAAATTAAAAAAAAAACAGTAAAAACAAGGAATTTTTAGATAAAATTAGAAGAAATCATGGTTTTTGCTCATTTCTCAGCCATTTGTGGACCGATCAGGCTCAATTTGAATAGCAAACAACTCCAGACTATATGCAGTGTTGCCAAAACTTGGTGACCAAAAATGGCTAAATTTACGGAAAAAATGGCTAAAATCTTTTTTAAATAAAAACACATTAAAATTTAAAAAACAAAAATAAATCATTTAAAGTTGTTAACGATGAAATTAATATTTTAATTAATTAATTAATAATTAATATTTTGATAGATATTTAAAAAATTAAATCATCGATAAATTCAACGTCGTTTTTGTTCATCTCATAGGAGTCACTTTTGCCTACTAGTTTTAAATAATTTGAAGGTAAATCAAATTCACGACAATATTTACCCAACACCTTTTGAGTCCAGATCTACAATAAAAAACAAGTAAGAAAGTATAGTCAGCTAACACCAACTATATGATACCCTACACCACATAAGAACCTTTGTGCCAAATTTGATCAAATACTCTCCAAAATTGCGACCTGTACTTTGCGCACAAGGTTTATATGGATAATTGATAGAAACGGTTGCTAAATGTATCTTATTTCTCAAATTTCTTTTAACGATGCTTAATTGGCTATATATCCTCTCTACTTCAGCATTAGACCACGGAAGTGAGAGCAACTTTAAAGTCAATTCTTAAATTTCTAAAGAAACTTTGTTGCCGCCTGCATCTCCTTATTAAAATAATTGCAACCAGAAAAGTTTAAAAGTTTAAAAGTTTAATATTGGAATACTGTTCCTTTATTTTGAAAGATGTTTGTTTCATCATCACAATTTATTGCGATTTTGAACACTTCCAAAAGTTGTGGTTTAAATTAAAGGCGTTTTAATTGCTAAAAATGTTTATTTTACTTTTATAAATTTTTATAATGCTTTTAAAAGAAAAACGGTTAAAAAATTTTATGGCTAAACAAGTTGAAAAATGGCTAATGGCTAAACTCATTTTTTAATGGCCAATTAGGGTGAAAAATGGCTAAATCTAGCCACTACATGGCCAAATTGACAACACTGACTATATGTGATATAAATATATAACTACCAAGTCCCCATCATATCTGGAGTCTTCGGAGACACAATTTCAACGGACAGACGGACGGAAAGATATACGGATAATCAAACAGACGGACATCGTTAGATAAACTTTGCTACTTATAAGGACCCAGAACATATTTACCTAATAGGGGCTTACATCAATATTGTATCAATATTTCAATATTTCCACCACCTGTGGTCAAGAGTATAAAAAAGTCTTCAAAAAGTTTTGTTTCAAAAGCAGTTTGTTTATTTTGCTATTGCTTTTTAAAAGTGTGGGCTATTCAAGTTTTGAAATTTGTTAGCCTTTGGGCTTTAATTTTTTATTTTAGCTATGGAAAAGCTAAAATTTGGCTGCTTTTGCTTAAATGGCGATAGCGTGTAAAACGATGATTAAAACATAATAAAATTTAATACTTAAGCAATAATTTTCTTCTTTCTCTTCTAATAAAATTATAAATTCTAAATGTTGTCGCATGCAGCTTTGTTTGTGTTTTATTTTGTGTATGAACTAAACAAAAAAAAAAAAAAAAAAAAAAAAAAAAAAAAATGAAACATAAAAGCTTTTTTTATTTACTCTTTTAAATGTTTGTTTAGGCTTGATTAATTTCAAATTTACTTTAAAAGGTTGGCCTTTGTCGTAATTACAACTTTTACGCTCACTTTTTGTGCTTTGAAATTAATTAAGTCTAAATTGCTCATGTTTTGTCTTCATTCTTTTTCTAAACTAAGCGATCAAAATAATTTAAATGTGAGATTTATATAATTGGTCAAAGATGGAGAGTGTGAAAGAGAGAGAAAGAGGGATAGAGAGAGAGAGAGAGAGAGAACTAGAGGAAGTGTAAAAAAATATTTTCGATTAATTAAAAGCTGTAAGTGATGGTAGTTGTGTGATAACTTGGTAATGCTTACATCTAAATGCTCAACTATTTATAATATGCATAAGCTGGCTTAAGCTTTTGTTAAAAATTAACAAAATTCTCAAAAACATTTAATAAAACAAAAATTAAATCAAAAAATATTTTATTCCGTACCAAAATGCCAGTTTCATAAAATTAACCAAAAAGTTTTCTAAGGCTATGTTCATACGACGATATAAACCACTCGTTTCGCTCTCTGAAACTAGACTACCAAACATGCTGTTCATACGATTCATTTTTGTTTTATTTTGAATTTTTTGCGTTGTTGTAGTGTGATTGTATTTAAAATAGATACAAAAAAGTAATTAAAAGTTAAAATTATATTATTTAATACTTTTATTAATATTATTATTTTATAATTATCACTTTATTATATTTCACATCAATTTGTATTTTGTTTTTTTTGAGAGCTAGTTCAGATAAACTAACGATAATTGTTATCAAAATTGGAGATGATAGAACATCTTTCCAGTTTCGCTCTCAAAATTTTGTATGGCAAAAAATGTTGTTTCAATCATGTCTGGGGCGCGAAACAGGAATGGGAGAGCGAAACACGAATATTGCTGTCCGTGTGAACATGGTATTAAGTTAAATATGGTTCGACACATATGAATCACATGTATTCGCACAACTGCTTAAGCCAACTTAAGCATATTATAGTTTTGCCTTAAATGTAGCATTACAAATTTTGATTTAGCTCCAAAAATATTATTTAGTATTTGGTATTTTATTTAGTGCTTTTAGCTTTTTTAACTTTATTTCGAACATTTGGAGGAATGGTTATATTTAGGGATTGCTGTTCGGTTTTAACTGAAATCGAAACCGCGGTTTCACCGACCAAAAAACCGCGGTTTTAGCTTTTACTTTAAATATATATTTATGCTAAAAAAAATTGCAAACTATATATAACACTCGTACTTCATTAAAAAAAACTTTATACATTACAGCCTAGAACAATGGCAAGCTATTTCAAAATTCTTTAAATTTAAAATATTTAAGTACTAAGAAGAAGAAATGTTTCTTTTTAATAAAAGTACCTGCAGTGTAACAAATAAAAAAATTGTATTACATAAAAAAAAGAATATATGTGACAATTTCAGTTAAAAGGGACCTATGGATGAAAAAAATCGATTTTTACTTTTCGGTGATTCTTAAAATAGACAACTTCATTACTTTTGTCATAATTAAGCTTTAAAATACACCTTTATTAAGAAAAAAAAAAAATAACTTGTTAACAAATAGAAACTGGGAATTATCTCCTTTCGTAGGTTACTTTATATTATTTTCAACATTTTTTTTTTTATTTTTCGAATTTATTCTATGAGTTACATTTCAGTTATGTATTTTATAAAGCTTTTTTGTAATAGTTCTATTCCTTAAATTTTTAGGAATGACTTTTATACACTAACAGACTATTATATTGTTTTTTCTTGTTACATTTTACCTTAGCTATCCATTGGATAGCACTGAAGTATATTGTATGTACAGCAAAATTTACAAATATTAGACACCAGCAGAATGTAATGCATTTTCTGGCCCGCTACAGCCTTCGTCAGCATTCTTTGTGTCACACTGGATAGTGATACTTTATAAATTGAATGTATTTAACTCGACTATTTTTAACAAATAGAAACTGGAAATTAAATACATTCAATTTATAAAGTATCACTATCCAGTGTGACACAAAGAATGCTGACGAAGGCCGTAGCGGGCCAGAAAATGCATTACATTGTGCTGGTGTCTAATATTTGTAAATTTTTCTGTACATACACAGAAAAAAATAAAAATTGATTTCAATTAAAAAATTTGTGATATTAATTAAAAAATTAATTAAATTTGCACCAGTAAACAAATTAATAGTATCAATTAAACTAGTTAATAATATTAATTAAACGTTTAATTCACTTGATTAAACGCTTAATTCACTTGATTAAATTTTTAATTAAAACTGATTATTTTTTTGATTAATGCTTTAATTGGTGAAAAATTTTGGATAATTTTTTCTGTGTACAATATACTTCATTGCTATCCAATGGATAGCTAAGGTAAAATGTAACAAGAAAATACAATATAATAGTCTGGTAGTGTATAAAAGTCATTCCTAAAAATTTAAGGAATATAACTATGTATTACAAAAAAGCTTTATAAAATACATAACTGAAATGTAACTCATAGAATAAATTCGAAAAATAAAAAAAAAAAAATGTTGAAAATAACTTGTTAACTTAAAAACCGTTTTTCTCCAACACTCATTTTTTTCCCATAGGTCCCTTTTAACTGAAATTGTCACATATGTATCTAGTTTTACTTGGATATATTCAAAACCAAAAACCGAACCGAAACCGACCGGTTTTAATCATTTTAAACCCGAAACCGCGGTTTCACATTTTTACGGTTTTTAGCAAACTCTAGTTTTATTGATTTAACTTATTATACTCATACCACGATAGTAACTCCTTAAACTGTTTTTCCTAGATCCACCTTTAAGTATTCCGATCGACTCAGGAAGTAATTCTGATTCTAATGACGTCCGTTCGGCTGGCTGTTTGTCCATGGAAACCTTGTGTCCAAAGTACAATTGTGGAGACATTTCAATCAAATAGGTACATAGGTTCTAATTAGCACAAGTACCAAGCCTATTGCAAATGGGACCAATCGGTCCTTAAATTCAAATAGCCCCCAAACAAGCTTCTTCCCGGAATAGGGTCTTTGTGCCCATAAACCATTTTATGATATTGGTGCTTAGATCAAATTTGGTTCAAACTTATTTAATTGCAATTGAAATCATATCACCAAATCTTATTGTAATCGGTCCATGTTTGACTATAGCAAACACTACTCTTAAAAATAGATTTTAATGCCATAACCTCCTTATAAATGTTAGTATTTACATAAAAATTGGTGGCAATGGCTTTTACGATGGCTTCCATGCCATGACAAAATGTTGTGCTGGTAAGTCCAAAACAAACCATAAGTTTCATATAAGCCCCCCTTCTTTAATCACTTAAAGGCAAACATATTTTAGTTGAAGATATCTAAATAATATAAGGCACAAAGAAATTTAACATCAATCTTAAACTTAATTACATAGTACTCTTCTGGCGGGTCCATGATTGCCCGTGGGGAGGTTTTACTTGCAAACATTTGTTCTTATATACTGTGGTGTAGGCTATCCTATAGTCGGGCTTTATTGACTATAGTGTCTTACTGTTTTTTTTTCAAAAATAAATTTCGTATAAAAAATGGATTATCTTATCTGTTTTGTAAAAAATATAATATTTAGGAAATCTGTATGTCCGTCTTTTCGATAACTCTAAAGGTAAAGAGCAATGTAGGTGTGAAATTGCCTTTAGTTATCCGAAGCAGTTTAGGATTGAAATACAGCAGAATTGGTTAAGTAGGATTAGAGTTATGAATCCAAATGTGAAACCACAACCCAAAAAAATTTATAATTTTGTTACAAAAATTATCATAAATGATGGTATAATGCACTGATTAATATTAGATTTTTTGCACAAATATGTTCTATATGCCTAGAAATCATATTGTTATTATTTGTAAATTTTGTGAAGATCGGACCATAATTTACCATAGGCCCCATATAGAGCCAACTCTCGGAAAACAGTTTAGTACGCCTAAAACTGCAATAAATAATGCTACTGTAATAAAATTTGGTACGTCACAATCTTATAAAACTAGAAATCACACTATACATTTTTGTGAAGATCGGTTCAGAATTTACCAGAGGTCTAATTGTAAGGCTATAAGCTTCTGTTAAGTTTTAAGGGTCGTGGTGCCTCCCATACAGTGATAATATGAATAACATTACATCTGCAGAACGGTGGCAGTAAAAGTTTTCGAATTCAAAACATAGAATCAAAACACAAAATCTACCAACAAGTGAACTGGATTGGACGACTAGGCGTGGGGGCCCACATAAAAACAATGTAGTTTTATGTATATCTGAAGGACGACAATAGGAAGAGTTTCCAAATTCAGTAAAAAAATCTTGGTAATTAATACACAACATATGACAAAAACTAGGAGGTATTGAAGCAGTGGGCGTGGCACAAAATGTATTTCTTTACAAAAGGATAGCGGTAAAAGAAAAATAATTAATATAATATACAACTTCTCTAAA
The DNA here is from genome assembly GCA_963931875.1 of Pollenia griseotomentosa. Taxonomy (NCBI): domain Eukaryota; kingdom Metazoa; phylum Arthropoda; class Insecta; order Diptera; family Polleniidae; genus Pollenia; species Pollenia griseotomentosa. The sequence continues at coordinate 211,533,708 of OZ007560.1, forward strand.
AAATCAGCGAAATTGAAGAAGTAGGCTTGGCATCTCCCATACAAAGACATTATAGATTTCTGTATATCTGAAGAACGACAAGTGTCAAAGTTTCAAAGTCAGGTACAAGGAGCTTGGTTATCAGTTCATTACATCCGACAAAGGGAGTACGGGATTAAAGATTTATGAGTGGCATCTCCTATAGAAATACAAAAAAGATTTCTGTAGATTTGGAGAATCGTAGCAGTAAAACTAATTTGATGCAGGACATGAATGCATGATATTTGGCAAAAGGTTGAAGAAGTAGGTAAAGCACAAAATGGATTTATTTATGTCTGGAGAACGGAGGAAAAAAATTGTCTTAATTTGATATACATAACTGGGTTGCTAATACACAAAATCCGTCAAAAAGTGTGTATTATTCGATTAGTCTGTGTGAAACATCCCATCCAAAGACATGAGAGGTTTCTGTATGTAGGCAGAAAGTCGACAGCTTCAGTTTAAAAATTCTGGCAGCACTTCCTGGTTATTAATGAACCGGATCTGTCAAAAAGTGGGTGGAATAGGGGAAGTGGTCGTGGCACAAAATAAAATTCTTAATATCTGGAGAACTGTAATAGGTAAAATTTGGAAAATTTGCTTGGTTGTCAATGTCAACATCAGGAAAGAAGTAGGCTGGGTTGAAAAAGTATACATGGCAGCTTCAATATAAACACAATATAGATTCCTGTATATATGAAGAACTGTAACCGCAAAAGTACCTAAATTTAGTACAAATTGTTTCTTAAGGAAGCACGAGAGCTGTTTAAGAAAAATTTTTACTACTTTTATTTCAGCGGTGGTAGCGAAGCGCACCGTGTTAAACTAGTTATATATAAAATATATAAGGTGACCTATTTGCAACATAAAAGTGATTTTTGCCAATTTTTCTAAAAGCTATAGTTTTTTTTAAAGCTTATTATGACCTTTTTTCACCGTTCATTTCTAAATTGGAGCTCGAATGCTAAAACTTTTTATCTCTTAAGGTAAATATATTCACATTCAACAAATATTTGACGAAAAAATCGGAAGTAAGCGTGATCACTAAATTAATCAGTTTTTAACTTTCTGTTTTAAAAATTTTTGTTGATTCATTAAACTTTATTTCGGAAAAAATCGACGTAGAATATAACTAATAAATGGTTAGACGCTGTTTGATCAAGCAAACGTTATACATAATAAAACAATTATTTAATAAAATACTGGTTTCGTGTGGGTCGTCAAATATTTCTTTAGTGTGACCATCGCTTAGGCTAAAACGAAGTAAGTCTACTTTAAATACTGTCAAAGTTAATCGCTTTTTTCTCAGGTTGCCAAAGGTAGAAATAACTCTTTAGTTTATTTAAACAAGTATTCTTTACGCTAATAAATTTTCTAAGACTCTAATTTTTTATTCTCTGTTAAAAATATATTTTGAGTGTGTTTGATTATTCAGTCGCGTGTGTTCATTACTGACAAGTTTAAATTAAACTATTATATCGTTAAAGTTATTAAGTAATTTCTGAATCAAATAAATTATTTGTATTAACTGCAAACGATTACATGAAAATGACGGTGTAATATTGTAAAAAACTTTTTTTGTATGTGTTTAATTTAACAAAATATTTAAACAAATAGTGCATGTTTCGAATATTTTGTTTAATTTGCCGCTTCTTAATTTCATTAACCTCTTAATGGCTGTAAATTGGAAATATAAAAAAGTTTAATATGATTTCATCTTAAATATTTTATAACATGTGTCTGAGTGAAGGTGCACGCTACACCTGCAATAATGTTCATTGATATTCATAGCAATGTGTGTAACATCTTAGTACCAGAAGACATTTTATTTGTTTTAAAACAATTTTAAAAACTATTATGGAAATTTACGAAACCTTTTTTATTTTAACAACTTTTATTAAAAAAATAGGTATCATTTTAAAAAAGTTTACAAAAAAAAAAAAGAAAAAAAAAAAAAAATGATTTCAATTAAAAAAATTGTGTTATTAGTTAAAAAATTAATTAAATTTGCACCAGTTATCAAATTAATAGTATCAATCAAATATTTTTCGATATCAACAACGTATTCTGCAGGAATTTTGTTGATACATTTTTAATTAACTACATTTTTAATTAAGACTGATTAAATTCTTGATTTATGGTTTAATTAAAAAAAAATTGGCAAGAATTTTTTCTGTGTAGAGAAGTGTATTCTGTGTTATTTAAAACAAAAGTATTTTTTTTATTTAAAACTTTTTTTCCAAGCCCTTTACTGTATTCTAGAGTCGTTGCTTACCCAACTTTTTTCTAATTTATAACAATTGTGTGTTTTTGTATTTGAATTGATAAGAAGGCACCATGACTGACAATTTAATAAAATAGTATTTGTTCTCCAGCAAACTGGGAAGGTTATTAACCTTTAAAGTGCGGTTATGCCTTTACGGGCTAATCTAATCTTTTTGAAGAAAGAAATAAAATTTAAGTTCAATATAAACATTTTTTTTATCTGTGTAAAAGAGTAAGACATATTTATTAACTTCTTTTTTACATTTTTTGACCTACATTCTTTGAATTGCACGTTATCTTCAATAAAAAAGGTTAGTTTTAGAATTTTTAAATGTATGTATTTAAAGTCTCCCCATAAACATATTAACATGATAAAGCAGTTTGGCATAGAAAACCAACGGTAGAGTAGCAAACGCGTTAAGTGTTGAAAAACTTTCATTGTCAAACATTTTCCTCATTTTAAGAATTAAGTAAATATTATTGATACATTTTAATTGGGTATAGAGTGAAACCTCCCATAAGCGGACACTCACCGTAGCGTTGAGTTTTCCCGGTAATTAGAGATAACCGTTTATGAATGATTTATTGTTATATTTTCTTTAATTATAATGATAAATTTCATTAAAACAATTGTGGTTGAACAAATTTATTTAGTGTAGACTTTAAATTAGATCGGTTTTATTTGGGCTGTAGATTTTCAAAATGTCTCGATGTGTTGAAATGCGCCAAAGTCGTCTTTAGCAAAATTCTTCAAAATAGGCAATTTGTTTTAATGCTTTAATATTATATATCAATAAAGTAATATTCAGTGTAGGCGCTTTCTTTTACTTTTTAAATTTCGTCAAAGCCATTTGAATGGCCGAACAGTTATTTTTAATTTTTTATAGGTTGCAAGTGGGATATTATCCACGACATTAAAATCTGGAAGATTATAACTACACAGAAAGAAACATAATAACACACGAGATTAATAAGGTTTTTTATACCTACTTTTATCACGAGTTTGTTTAATATAAAGGGTGTTTTTTATAGAGAGATACAAGTTTAAATCATAATAAAACATAGTAATATATTTTTGATATCAATGAAACGGTCTTTATTGGATAGAAAATTTTATGACATTTATGTTTTAATATGATTTAACATGTGACCGCCACGGCTGGCACGTAGAAGGCGCAATCTGGAACACCAATTTTCAACAACTTTTCGCACTCTGACCATCATCATTTTTGAAGACATATGGACTAATGACTCCGCCAGCCCATAAAGCGCACCAAACAGTTTTTTTCTGTGGTTATAATGGTGTTTTGACAAAAGCTTTTGGATTCTCCTCACTCTAAATGCGACAATTCTATTTATTTACGTACCCATTCAACCATAAATGGGCTTCATCGGAAAATAAAATTTTTAATGGAAATTCAAAATCAATATCAATTTGTGCTTTGGCGCATTCGCCAAATTATTTTGACTAAAAATTTCAACAATTCGCACGCATTGCTTTGGTGTAAGTCGATCCATACTGAAATGTCAAAGCAAATTAAACAAAAAGCAACTATCAGCTGTTAAATGGGTGGTCAAATAAAGCAGTGATGCCAACTCAAAGTTGTATCACTCCAAAAAAAAACACCCTTTACGAATAACACTAAAACGTACTTACGACCCAGTGTTGCCAATTTAGCCATTTAGTGGCTAGATTTAGCCATTTTTCACCCTGTTTAGCCATTAAAAAATGAGTTTAGCCATTAGCCATTTTTTTAGCCATTTTTCAACTTGCTTAGCCATAAAATTATTTTTTGCCGTTTTTCTTTTAAAAGAATAATTTTTATTTTATTATAAAAATTTATAAAAGTAAAATAAACATTTTTAACAATTAAGACGCCTTTAAATTAAATCACAACTTTTACAATGTTGAAAATCGCTATAAACTATAATTATGAGAAATCTTTAAAAAAAAAAAGGAAAACTATTCCAATATTAAATTTATAAAATGGATCAACACAAACGTCGGTGTTTCTTTCTGGTTGCAAGGATTTCAATTAAGAGATGCAGGCGGCAACAAAAATTTGTTAGAAATTTCAGAATTGGCTATAAAGTTGCTCTCATTTCCATGGTCTAATGCTTAAGTAGAGAGGGTATTTAGAAAAGTAAATATTGTTAAAAGTAATTTGAGAAATAGATTACAACCGTTAATTCGATTTTATCAATTTGGTAAACATTTTAACCATAACAATAAAATATTTATAGCAACACCACAATAGTAGAGATGGTACTATGCGCTTGTGTTGATGTTTGCAACACCTTAAAATATTGGTCCTAAGCCTACCTTTTCGTATACCGATTGACTCAGAATCACTTTCTGAGTCGAATTAACGATGTTTGTCCGGCTGGCTGTTCATGTAAACCTTGTACAAAAAGTACAGGTCGCAATTTTGGAGATTATTTGATAAAATTTGGTACAAAAGTTCTAATTTGAATATGATACCCTACTTATAGTTGGGGTTGACCGACTATACTTTCTTACTTGTATTTTATTGTAGATCTGGACTCAAAAGGTAGGGTAAATATTGTCGTGATTATGATTTAGGTTTAAATTGTTTAATTCCTATGAGATGAACAATAACGAATTTATCGATGCTTTAATTTTTAAAATATCTATCAAAATATTAATTTACGTTTATTCTTATTTATCAAGTTGATCTTAACTTACAATTTCATCGTAAACAACTTTAAATGAATTATTTCTGTTTTGTTATTGAATTTTAATGTGTTTTATTTAAAAAAGCTTTTAGCCATTTTTTAGCCCATTTTTAGCCATTTTTTAGCCATTTTTTCCGTAAATTTAGCCATTTTTGGTCACCAAGTTTTGGCAACACTGTTACGACCATCACAAATCGGATTACTTTCGAAAATCAATCCCGCAATTTCTTAAAATAAATATAAATATAAAAAAACCAAGTAAAAAAAGATTAGACTTTACGTTGGTAGTGCCACTCTGAAAGTAAAATTACAAAGTGAGCGTTTTAATCTCATTTAACTTATCAAAGTTTATTGCAGACACTACAACAACACCACACAAGTAGTTAAAAACCGATTTGCTTGTTGTATGTAGAAACAACAAAAGCAACAGAATAAGACGAAAACACATTATTTTCATGTTTAAAAAGCAAAATTGTAAGCAAGAGTTCTCATTTAGTTTATATTTTTTTTTTGTTAAAAATGTAAATAACATTTGAAAAGTAGAAAACATGTCGGGCATAATGCTGGTGTTTTATAATTGAAATTCTGTAAGGTGTAAAACGGGTAAGTCAATCAATTATAATAATATTCTCCTTCTGTTTTAGGTTAGAATCAATCTAATTTCACTTTCGGGTATTTCAAGTACGAATTTTGGATTAAATCAACTTAATATAACTTGAATCAAGCGCATTTTGAGATTGATTCAATCATTTTGGATTATTTGATGCACGAATTCGGTATTAAATATGGATAAGTTACGTATTTCGCACTTTAATAATCCGAACTTGAATCAATCTTTCTGTACTTGATTCAAGAAAATTCGTACTCACCGTACTATTGAAACCGTTCGGATTGATTTTTCTTTTCAGTGTAGCTGTTAAGAATCCAACTTTCCGAAAGCCATTTTGTGTTTCTAAAGCAGACAACACGAGCTAAACAAACGACTTCTCCAAATAAACAGCAATTGCTTTGCCATCTTCAAAACATGAGTATGTGCATATGTTCTCTTTGTGTTAACAGGGGAATCACCAATTTAATTAGCATTAACACAAATATTTACAGAGTTGCAAAAAAAAGAACTGCTAATAAAATATAGCTCTTGTGGCTGTTTTTCAATGCATCTGTCCGTTAATGAGAGATATTTTGAAAAATTTTAAAATTTAGTGCATGTGTACGGCCAAAAGAGTGTCCGGCTATGGATTATAGTTTGTATGGAAAATCTAACTACCAGCTTGGAACAGCAAAAATATGGCAGGTAATGGGAGATGCCAGGCAATGGAAGGTCTCCGTTATAGGAGGTTTTACTGTAAATTTTTAAGCATATTATTTTTTTGCATATTAAAACCTGCCCGCTAATCACTTTAAATAACAGTAGGGTATTTATTTCAAAAATTACGTGCACATTTACAAATTTCGATTTTACATGCAATTTAAGAAAAACACAAGGCAATAAATTGTTTTTAGTTAAAGTTTTGTTATTTTGGTGAAGCAAAACATTTACCGAATCTCAGTTATAAACTTAAGATCGCATTGAGAACATCTCTAAAAAGATAAAACGGAAGTAAAAACTATTTTCAAATAAATAAATGTATTAGAATAAAATAGCAAATATGAAACTTGCTATAATACCCTTAAATTTGAGTTTTGTATTTGCAACATTAATAATTTTGAAAAATGCTGAAAGTGCTAAAATATTGGCAATATTTCCGTTTCCCGGTCCTTCACAATACATATTGGTGCAACCGTATTTGAAGGCTTTAGTCAACAAAGGACATGAGTTGACAGTGATCAATGCATTTCCACAGAAGCAGCCACTAAAAAATTATAGAGATGTACCAGTGACGGAGGTGCATGAAAATTATGCAGGTTAATATTTAATTAAAGTATTTGGGTATTTGATGTCTTTCTTAATAATTTAGATTCAGTTTATACAATTTTTAATATTCTGAAAAATTTTGGAAAATTTTCTAAAAAAACTGAAAGGTTTTTAGAATATTTTGTATAAATAGGAAATTTTTAAATTTAAAAGATCTTGTTATTCGTGCTTAATTCCAAGTTTTTATTCTTGATAAAAACACTTGAAATTTATTGTTAATGGGATAAGCTATTCTTATGCGCATTTCACTGGTTGCTTAGGCCAGATCATCAGGAAACTTCATCCATAAAGATTTTGGAAAAACTAAAGATATTAAACCAAATAATACTGTTAAGCGTATGAGAGTCATAAGCAACAGCTCTACTTGTAACAATATTAAAGTTTAAACAAAAACATCAACAATAGACAGTGAGTTCTTCTTCTTACATTCCCCACTACAATTGATTGGAATTCTTCCAACTTTAATTGTAGTTGTAAGTAGGTTAAGAAAAAACAAAATGCAAAAAAACAATTTGCAAAAGCATGTTGCCAGGTAGTTTTTTTAGGCCGTGCACTTGCCAGTGCAAAATTACCTTCTTTATATAGCAAAATTTAAAAAAAATTTCTATAAAATGCCATTTAAAAAAAAAAAAATTTATATAAACTTTATATGTATATAAATTTTTTTTCTTTTCAAACTATATATGTATATAAAATTTTTTTTTAATGGCTAATTTTAAAAAAAGTTTCTATTAAAAATATTTTTTGACAGAAATTGTTCTATAATCGAAAATTTGTTTTAGAATTCTTTATACAAAACACAATTTTCGATATATATTTATAAAAATTAAATTTTTGGACATTTTTCTTTATAAGGTTGTTCTTATTAGGAACTTTTACGAAAATGAGATTTTAAGGCCACCTTTATACGATATCTTTTCAGCCATGTCTTTTTATTCATTATCTTTTGAACATGCAACAAAAAATCTTTTGCATTTTCACAATGTCTTTCCAGACATGTCTGTTTTTATGCCTAATTATCTAATACATATACATATGTATATATAAATATAAAAAACATGAAAACTCGTTTCGTGTCTGTTTGGCAACTCCTCTTCCTTCTCTAGCCCGATTGCCTACAAACAAAACAAACGTGTTTGTTAGACATGTCTGGAAAGACATCGTGTAAAGTTGGCCTTAAAATGTAATTTTCGTAAAAGTTTTTATAAAATGCAAATTTTTGTCAATTCATCAGCTCATTATCAGTTTGACCTAAAAAAAGGAAAAAAATGTTAACAACTCCCAAGTGGGAAAACTCAGAAAATCCAAAAAATTCTTTCGGGTTTATTTTCAAAAAACTTCAGGTAAACCTTGATTGTCATATTTCTCTACTACGACTTTTTTTTTGCATTTGCGCCAAACCAATAATGAGGTGACGAATTGTCTAAACAACAAGTAGGTTTTACAAGAAAAGTAGAAGAAAACTTAATTATAAACAGTTTAAGGCAACTTATCACTTTATAATATTAAATGTGTTTAGCTTCTCCTGTAAAAGTTTCAAAATGTTAGATATGGTCTTTTACGTTTAGGCTGTAATATATAAAAATGAAAAAAGTGCATTTGCTTGTGTGTTTTTTAGATTCCTTGACTACTGAATCATTTCCCCAAAGTTTCACAGAATTTGCATGATTTGTCGGATCCTTTCATATTTTCGAAAAATTTTCTTTAAAAGATTAATTTTTAAATTATTTTTCATTTAGAGAATGTTCTTTTAAAGAAATAAACATTTTCATTAAATTTCTTATAAAAATAAATTGTTTTAAAAGTTTAATTTAAAAACACATATCGCACCGGCTCCTCAAAAGAGAGTCAACCGAAAATTTTAAAATTTTCAATTTATGCAAGAAATCGATGTACAGTGGTCATATCTACCACTGTAAAAATCTTACATCATTTCCTCTACTCTTTCGTCAAAAAAAAGACAGTTGTGTCCCTCTTCTTGATATAAAAGTAGCTTCTCCAGAGTTAAATAAAGTGAAATATTTTGGGTTGTCCCCAAATGTAAGCTGAATTAATATCAGTTTTGTTTTAACTAAAAAAAAAAATATTTTAAGTGGTGCAAGTGTTAATGTCACAAAATTTTCTATTTTGTGTTGTCTCTTTTAAGTTTATTGTGCTGTTTAATTTCGCTTTGTCATGTGGAAATTTAATATTTATGAAATGACACCAACAAATAAATAAACAAATTTCTCATAAATGGGAACAACTAAACAAACTTGTCATATTTCGATAATCTCGCGGACAAAGTTACAATAATAACTACCGTTGTATACTTCTTACTCGTATTTCTTTACAATGTAATAATTGTTTTCAACTTTTATTGTAAATATTAAAAAAAAACCGTTATTTGCCTCTACTGAAATTTTTTTAATTTTGAGTTGACTCTTTAGAGGGAGGAACCATTGCGATATAAATATTTGAAAAACTATATAAAGAAAGTCAATTTTTGGAAAAATTTCTTTAAAAATCTTTATTTTGATGAAATTTTAAGCAATATTTTCCATTAGCACAGAAAGTTTAAGCAAAATTTTATATAATCAACAACTTTTAGACAAAATTTTTATAAATGGCAAATTGTTTAAAAATTTTTAAAAACAGCAAGTTTTTAGAAAAATTTTTCTTAATAATTTTTATTCTTATAGAGTTTTTTTATTACAGAACTTATCGCTGAGGCTAAAGATGTGCGCAACAAATGGGAAGAAATTACGTTTTTTTCCAACTTCTTCCTAAACGTCACCGAAACGGTTATGAAAAATCCTGGTGTTCAACGACTATTGAAAACTGAAAAATTCGATTTAATAATATTGGAAGCGTTACACACCGATACTTGGTATGCTTTTGGCAGACATTTTAATGCGCCCATGATTGGTCTCTCCTCATTTGGCACTGACCCCATTATTGATGAGTTAATGGGCAACATGTCGCCGTTGTCTTATACGCCCTTAGTAACTGCAGGTTTAACTGATCGCATGACTTACCTGGAGCGTTTAAAGAATGTCATTTTAACTTTTATGGAATTAATCCACGTACGAATTCACACTATACCAAAACATAGAGAACTTATTAAATTCTACTTGCCTCATATTAAGGAAGATATCTGGGATTTGAGAACAAATTTCTCATTAATGCTGTTAAATCAACATTTTAGCTTAAATTTTCCCAGACCTTTTGTGCCCAGCATGGTGGAAGTTGGAGGTTTTCAAATACATTACCAAGCTAATCCATTGCCAAGGGAAATGGAGGATTTCATTAATTCATCAAGCGAAGATGTTATTTATTTCTCCATGGGTTCTAATGTTAAATCTAAAGATTTTCCTCTCGAAAAATTGCGAATGATCAATGAAGTTTTCAGCTCCTTACCCTACAAAGTCATGTGGAAATTTGAGGACTCAACTTTACCGGGTAAACCTCAAAATGTCTTCATCAGCTCTTGGTTTCCTCAACCTGATGTGTTGGCTCATCCACGCGTTAAATTGTTTATATCTCATGGTGGCCTACTGAGCACCACTGAGGCGGTGTATCACGGCAAGCCCATGTTGGGCCTGCCGGTATTCTATGACCAACAAATGAATATTAGGAAAGGCATACAAGCAGGCTTTGCTTTAGGTCTCGATTTTCAAACTCTGCCTCGAGATGAGTTTAAGGCAGGCATTTTGGAAATGATAAATAATCCAAAATATATAAATAATGCTAGAGCTACATCTAAAATCTATCATGATCAACCAGTGAAACCTTTAGATTTGGCCATCTTTTGGACGGAATATGTTTTAAGGCACAATGGGGCTGTGCATTTACAAAATGCTGCTCAAAAAATGGTATTCATACAAAAACACAGTATAGACACTGTGGGACTTCTAATAGCTGCTGCTGTTTTATGTGATATTTTGGTGATAATGGCTGTTTGGAAAATTGTAAAATTAGTGTTCCATAAAAGTTCCGAGAAAAAAGAAAAGGTTAATTAATATAAGTGATGTTAAATAAATTTGAAAGATTTATAATGTTAATCAAATACTTTGACGTCTCAATGAGCCATTACTTTGACCATATTTTTGTCACCGGCACCCATATCTTGGTTAACTTAGTACTCTATTTAGAATCTGTAACCAAATAATGCTTTCCTGCGATTATATTATGGTTAAAACAACAGTATGGTTATAACTTCTAATATGGTGTGTTTTTTTAGCTGCATGAAAACTTAAAATTATATTACAAGACACAAATATTATTGGAATAAAATATTTTTATATAATAAGATTTCCGGAATGTTTCCGCCATGGCTACGGGTTACATGGCCCGTTCAGTCAGTCCCAAATTTGACTACTTTGTCCAATTTATCTGGCCATATGGTGTTAATGGTTGCTAGGATGCCATTTCTTCCCCGTCTCTCTAAAACGTCTTGACTTGACGGGTCAAACTTGACGTGTGTGAAATTGCACTAAAGCTTCGAACAGACGGTGGTCAGATCTTACAATAATGTAAGGTCTGGCAATGTGCTGAAAATTAAGTAAAAAAGCAAAAAAGCCACCAATAGTAAACTATCAGTTCAGACGGTTGTAGAAAAACCATGACAATAAATTTAACTAACAAAAATTATCAGTTTATACGGCTGTAAGATAATTGCAAGACTGCCAGATCTGTTTTAATACATTCTCAGAGAATGAAAGCTGCGTTGTTTTTATAGATCGAAAAAGTGAAAAAGCAATAGCAAGGATTTTTACTTTTATTATACCCACACCACAATAGTGGAGAGGGTATTATGCATTTGTGCTGATGTGTATAACGCCTTAAAATATTGGTTCTAGACCCACCTTAAAGTATACCGATCGACTCAGAATCACTTTCTGAGTCGAACTAGCGATGTCCGTCCGGCTGGCTGGCTGGCTGTCCATGTAACTTTGTGCGCAAAGTACAGGTCGCAATTTTGGAGATAATTTGATAAAATTAGGGACATAGGTTCTAATTGGCACAAGGACCAAGCCTATTGAAAACGGGCCGAATCGTAGGACCACGAGGGAAGATAGGGGGAAATTTCTTCTTCTCAACTATCAACTATCAAACCGATTTTAATGAAATTTAAAACATAGATAGATCCTGATCTATATGGACACAAGACGTATGTATTTTTTAAAAAATAGGACCACGAGGGGAGATAGGGGCAATTTCTGCCTCTCAAACCGATTTTAATGAAATTTACTCATAAATTGATCCATATCTATATGGACACATAAGCTATACAGTTTTTCAAAAATAGGACCACAAGGGGAGGTGGGGCAATTACTGCCTCTCACAAACTTTCCAACCAATTTTATGAAGTTTATAAACATAGATAAATCCATATTTATATGGACACATAAGCATGATGTGTTTTTAAATACTGTGGTGTAGGGTATCATATGGTCGGGCTTGACCGACTATACTTTCTTACTTGTTTATTTATTAAAATAACAACAATTAAGAATATAAACTAAATTTTAAAGAACAATATTAACTTTCTTTTGAGATATTAAGCGTGTTTTTATTATTTACAGTTCTGGAGTTATGGCTCCATATGCCAGGTTTTGGCCCAAAATATCGATTTTTCCAAATTTTGAACGACGAGCGCATTGGGTTAGCGTTGCTTAATCGAGCTCAAACTTTGGCTATCTGAATATCTGGAAAGGGGGATCATTTTGTGGGGTTAAGGCCAACATCGATTTTTTGTGGTCACTCTAATGAACAGCCAGCCTGCCAGCCAGCCGGACAAGCATTGTTAATTCGACTCAAAAAGTGATTCTGAGTCATTCGGTATAAGTAAAGGTGGGCTAAGGACCAACATCAGCACAAACGCGTACTATCTCTCCAGTATTGTGGTGTTAGTATAAATATTTTATTGTTATGGTAAAAATATTTACCTAATTAATAAAATCGAATTAACGGTTAGTAAATGTAACTTATTTCTCAAATTACTTTTAACGAAGTTTACTTGGCTACTACTTCAGAAATTTTGGAAATTTCTAAAAAAATTTTGTTGCCGCCTGCATCTCTTTATTAAAATACTTGCAACTATAAAGAAACACCGATGTTTGTGTTGATACATTTTATAAATTTAATATTGGAATACTGTTCCTATATTTTGAAAGATGTTTCATAATCTTAGTTTATAGCGATTTTCAACATTTTTAAAAGTTGTGATTTAAATTAAAGTCGTTTTAATTGTTTAAAATCTTTATTTTATAATAAAATAAAAATTATTCTTTAAAAAAAATGGCAAAAAAATGTATGGCTAAGCCAGTTAAAACTCATTTTTTAATAACTAAACTGGGTGAAAAATGGCTAAATCTAGCCACTAAATGGCTAAAATGGCAACACTGGTGCAGTTGTACTTTTGTAAAAATTTTTATAAATAATAAAAAGTCTTTTTTCTAAATATATATATCAAGAGATGAGCCGGAAAATATAAAATAACAACGTTTTGTTATTGAAGTTGGTAAAAAATCCAAAAGCCCATTTTCCATCCCTGATGTGCATGTATTTGCAGCGTTGCCAATAGAAAAAGGTCACTGACAATGATGCCATTGTCAGACGCATAAACTTCATACATATGACAATAAGAAATAAGCAACGAAGAGTGTTCACACGAATTTTAAACATCTAACAATAATGTTGTCTAACAATGGACGAACAATACTTTTTCTAAAAACGTCAAACAAAAGTTGACAGTTCACAAAGTTGAAAGACATTTTTAGCACATTTTACTGGCAAAATTGTTAGATCTGACCACCATCTGTACGAAGCTTTAGCGCCCGTTTACATTTAGAGATTTTATCGGTGCGGTTCTTAATCATTGTCGAGAGGGGAGAGAAGAATTTAAAGGGGCACTCAAGCGAGTGTACTGTTCGATTCGTTTTTTTTTGCTTATTCGTTCTCTCCTTGTTCTTTTATTTGACAAACAATTTTATATTAGTTCGGTCGAACAATGTAAACGCAAAAACAATTTTAAAGAAGAACCGACAAAAAACGTATAATGTAAATGGCCACCTAAGGCTAGTTTACACTATCACACAAGTCTTACGTGTTCCATAATACTTTGTGAGATAGAAATCTAATGAGTTTTGTTGCGATTGTCAAAAAATCGAATGCCAAATTACAGTTTGTAGTCACACTATCACATGTATGTACATGATTTTATTAAAATTCAACCCTGATCAAATGAAAAGTATTATTGTTTTGAAAAATTTCAAAAAACGATAAAGTCGTATGGCATGTCAAATTGTTTTTCGTAATACTTGTAAATTTCATGACACATTGCATTCACACCATCACACTTTCTCATATTACTTGAGTTTTTGAGATGCATTAATACAAAGTATAATAGTGTAAACAAACCTTTAGCTGTGGGTTTGCAATCAAGTCGAATAAATATAAACTATTGGTTTTAAGTGTATCATATTAGAAAAAGAGTAGCAAGTGCATTGCTGTCTATTTTGTTGGTGTCGAGCAAAAATTTATTATACCATTTTACAAATGCTGCGATGCAAATCCATTTGCACAAGATTGTGAATTAAGCTATTGACTTTAATGACGCTGTATAATTTAAAATATTTTGCACTGTTTTAAAATTAATTCATTGTCATGAATTTAAGGTGTGTTTTTGCTGTTTTTATTAAAGTCATCATTATAAAATACTTGATAGCGAAAGTTTGTATTTTTTGCGGCTGTAAATATAATTGTAAAAATAAATGTAACGAGATAATAAAGAATTTGTTACGATCCAACACGTGATTATACAAATTTATATACTGAAAACAATGACAAGGCAATTTTAGTCAAGTGTTGAATTAGTCTGGTCCAAGGTTTTTAAGCGATCGGGCTGTTACTGATTAGGTTTTATAAGAAATAATAGTAAACACATATTTATAGACCTATTTCTGGAGAGAATGAAGCTTATTTGCTCTCTTTCTTTTTACTTGGGAAATTTTATTTGAACTTCTTGGGATCGGTGGCTATAGCAGAGGAGTGTTTTAAAATAACGTAAAAATTTTACATGAATGATAACATAAGCAAATAAGATTTTGTGTAAGTGAATATATTTATTTAAAAAAATTGTTATATTTATTGTCTAAATTTAACGGAAGATTAGTTATAATTATTAGATCGACTTAAGAGCAAGTAAGGGAAATATAATCGGGAAAAATAAATGACAATGAAGTTTTCTGCAACGCTTTTAAGTTTATTATTTTTTACAACATCCTTTTTAAATCACAGTGAAAGTGCCAAAATCTTAGCGATTTTTCCATTTCCTGGTCCTTCGCAATACATTCTTGTACAACCATATTTAAAAGCTTTAGCTGCTAAAGGACATGAAGTGACTGTAATCAATGCGTTTCCACAAAAACAGCCTATTCCTAAATTTCGGGATGTATTAGTAACGGAAGTTCATCAGAATTACGCGGGTAAATAATTAAATTTAAATACATTTTTATAAGAAATCTTTTGTGCATGGATCAACGATAAAATTTCTTAGCGGTTCTGTTATTTAACACACTTTATATTTCTTTTTATTTTCTTTATAGATATAGTTGAATCTGCTAAGAAAGTACGTAACAAATGGGATGAGCTATCATTTTATGGAGATTTTTTCCTTAATCTTACTGAAACTGTCATAAAAAATCCAGGTGTTCAAAAACTACTTAAAATGGAAAAATTTGATTTGGTCATTGTGGAAGCTCTACATATTGATACTTTATATGCTTTTGCTCGGCATTTTAATGCACCTTTGATTGGTCTTTCTTCGTACGGTACAGATCCTATTATTGACGAGCTTATAGGCAATATGTCACCTCTCTCGTATACGCCTTTAGTGACAGCTGGTTTAACAGATCACATGACATATGGAGAACGTTTAAAAAATGTGGTATTCAGTTTAATAGACTTGTTGCATTTAAGAGTTTACTCTATACCCAAACAAAGGAAAATTATGAAAACCTACTTGCCTCACATCAAAGAGGATATATGGGAATTAAGGACAAATTTTTCATTAATTTTGCTAAATCAGCATTTTAGTTTGAATTTCCCCCGGCCATATGTACCCAATATGGTAGAAGTGGGAGGTTTTCAAATACACTACAAGGCCAAGACGTTACCTAAAGAAATGCTGGATTTTATAAACTCATCAAATGAAGATGTAATATACTTTTCCATGGGCTCAAATGTTAAATCAAAGGACTTCCCTCCCGAAAAGTTGCAAATGATAAATGAGGTTTTTAGCTCTTTACCCTACAAAATCATGTGGAAATTTGAAAAACCCTCTCTACCAGGGAAACCCAAAAACGTTTTTATTAGTCCTTGGTTTCCTCAGCCAGATGTCTTAGCTCATTCTCGCGTTAAGCTTTTCATATCTCACGGTGGCCTTCTCAGTACCTCCGAATCTATATATCATGGGAAACCCATGTTAGGTCTGCCGGTCTTCTACGATCAACAAATGAACATTAAGAAAGGCATACAATCTGGTTTTGCTTTGGGTATAGATTTTCATACTTTACCACGCGAGGAGTTCAGGGCAAAGATTTTGGAAATGATGAATAATCCAAAATACTTTAATAATGCCAGGATAACTTCCAAAATTTACCATGATCAACCCGTACAACCGTTAGATTTGGCCGTTTATTGGACGGAATATGTTCTGAGACATAGAGGAGCTGTGCATTTACAAAATCCTGCTCAAAAAATGAGTTTTATTAAAAAACACAGTGTAGACACTGTGGGGGTTTTAATAACTGTTGCCATATTATGTGATATTTTATTGATAATTGTTGTATGGAAAATTATAAAAATTGTTTTAGAGAAAAAGTCAAAAAAGAAGGAGAAAGATAATTAAAGTGTTACGTTACAAATAAAAAAAAAATATATTTAAACGATTATATATTTTTTTTTTAACAATGTTAACTTTGTGATAATTTAAGTTTAAAATTTTTTGTGTTAAGCCTGGTACTCTGTTCAACATTTCATGTGAAATGCTGTCAAAATGCATATTTTAAAAATTATAAAATTTAATGAAGATAAAAAAAATAAAAAAAGAAAATAGATAATTCACTAAGAAAATACATGTTTCGATATTGTCACGGACAAATCCTTCAGTACGTTTGTGATAAATATTATATTATTTATAGCCATAAACATTTTCTGTAGCTATGTTGTTAATATAAGTAAACATTTGATTCAGGGATGTTAAATGGGGTTTTCAATTTTGTAGCAACTTCCAAAAAATAAATAAAGTGACTTCTTGGATCTTCACGGTACCTTTTTTATAATTAATTAAAACAACAAAAAAAAAAAAAAAAAAAAAAAAAATACATACAATTTCCATTGTACACAAAAACAAAGCTTAACATTAACATTAATTACATGTATGAATAAAATAAGGTACATTAAAGTCTTATAAATATATGAGATCAAAATCAGGTCTTTACGTCATAGCAGCATGAATTTGTCGATCTTAACCAATCCTTTGTTTGTATGAGACTTGGTAATGTTGGCACATGTAGTCTGTTTCTTTCCTTAGTTTTTATTGTGTTTTGAAAAGAAATAACAGTTTCCACATTTGCAGACGAATGTGAAACGGATAAAATTCCAGCAACGACTCTAGAAATGTCAGGAAACATGTGGAGGTTCAAGT
Source organism: Pollenia griseotomentosa (assembly GCA_963931875.1). Classification (NCBI taxonomy): domain Eukaryota; kingdom Metazoa; phylum Arthropoda; class Insecta; order Diptera; family Polleniidae; genus Pollenia; species Pollenia griseotomentosa. Next base: position 211,551,296 of record OZ007560.1, read on the forward strand.
CAGTTTTTAAATTAGCTACTGCCGACCGAAAACAAAAAATGTTTTCAGTTTTTAACGACTGCAGTTGCTCGACATCAGCTAAAGCTCTAAATTGATTATTGATTGAATCAAAATTTGCAATTTCATTCGGGACCACTTTTACTAGAAGAGGTACAATACTACTTAAACACAATACTAATATTTTGTTTCTTGTGTCATCGTCTGTGGTAAAAAGGAAACAAAAGTAGTAACGCAGGTTTTGACTAATGTTTCCTCGTCTGTGGGTACCATAAGTCCTCTTTTACAATGTGGCATGTGACAGGCAGACAGACGAAGTTTGTAGGCAAGAGAGGAAAAAAGTAAGTGTCACGCATAAAGTGTCGCCCCCTTACTAACAACTGCGTCTGTCTGCCTTTCATTTGCCACATTGTAAAAGAGGACTAAGCGCTCTATACATCACAAGGTTCACAGCCAAATAATAAAATATTTTTAACTTTGTAAGTGCTTTCAATGTAGTTTTTGGCGTGCGTTTACATTTTTAATTAAAAATGTCTATTATTATGTTGTTGTTGTTTATGGACCGATTTCGGTTAAATTTCAAACATGAATAAATACTATTATTTTCATTTAACCCTTTCGACCCGGCTTCGAATAGCAATAGTAAAACAAAATTTTTGATTGGAACCGATTATTTAAGCAACATATAACTTATCGGTGAAAGAAAATCGGAAAAACAATAATTTGGGGCTGTCGGGGTTTTGGTACATCGGTGTACCATTCGGGATGTTATGTGGTACAAATAAGTACCAACCGTCCGGTAAAATTAACTTTCGCGCATAATATCATGCAAAAACCATGCTATGCACTTCACTTTGGTAGCGTTGGAACTTACAAAAAACGGTCACGAGGCTTTAAAGACTATAAGGTTCATTTCGCAAACCAGTAAGATTAAATTTGAAGCTGTTAGGGATGTTTAAACTTACAGTGGTACAGAAATGTACCGTCCGGGTCGAAAGGGTTAAGGCCAGAGTAACGTAAACGCATACGTTGCGGATCAGCTGTTCCGTTTTCCTTACCAAGCTTATGTATAAATAGTTGCCCTTAAGTAAACGTGACGTTGCGATGAACCTGATTTTATTAAAATATTTCTCTTTTTACGTATCAGCTGTTGAAGAATGTTATGTTTGTTTATGTTTATTGATAAAGCGAACATTTCTTCAACTTACATGACTTTTTTTTATTTTTATACGAAACTCACAAATAACAAGAGCTAAATTTTTAAGCTATATGATTTTTGACAAACTTTCTATATTCTTTTTAACATATCGGCACGTTGACGTATTTCTTACTAACTTCCAACTTTCGAAGTCCACTGCAAAGTTTACGTGTCCGCAGTATTTATATATAATTAACGAGGTACTTAGTTTGTTAAATTATATCGGCTTAATAGTAATTTATAGCAAAAGGGTTACTACATGAAGCTTTGTACCGGTTTGAAAAAAATCGAATTTATGTTTTTATTTGTTTCTTAGCTATATATCTCAATTTTTGATTCATTCGGAACTTAATTAAAGCTACAATTCCATTTTATAGGTAAAAGATATATGGGAGGTAGGCGTGTCGTTCGAACGATTTGTAATTTTTTAACATATTGGTATTAAGCTTAAAATAAATTTTAGTACCAAGATTCATAAAACTTCGACAAAGCTTCTTAATTATGTTCAATCGGTGTTTAGGGAAGGTGCCAAACAGGCGAACTTTGGCAAATAATTTATTCGACGAAAAGGCACACGCGGTTGACTACGACTTTGGACTTTTTTTTTTTATATATATATTATATATATTATGTCCTGTGGTTCCTAGTAGGAACAAAGAATTAAATCGTTGGGCCAACAAGCAAATAACGTTAGAAAAGCTGCAAGCTAATATTAAAACTTCTGGTACATCGGTCGATTTGAAAAATTATGTTCACGATTCACTTGTAACAGGCCCTCTTTGGCGGTCATTTAAACGATGGACAGTGGTACATTTTTAATAAAGAAGAAAATTATATTGAATTTTTTGTAAACTTAGTCCGATTGGAATCAAGTTTCGGGTGGTAGCTAAGGACTTGTATTCGAGTTTAATTTGTCGATTTCCGATTTATAGACATATTAGGAGAGCCGCCATAAGTTCCCTTTTTTCGGGATTTTTAGTAGTTTTTTTTTGGGAATTGTGGGAGATATTTGAAATTTAAAAAAAGATTTTAGTGAGTTTTCATTAGGCATTAAAAATCTGTTCCAAAAACTCCCACTGTGCGAGGATGTGCGATAAATCGGTTAATCAAAATTTTGATTATTCAGAATGTTAATTCCTTAATTAATCGAATAATCAACATTTCTGATTAATTAAATAACTTTAATAATTGATTAATCAAGTTTGAATCATTTTATTTAAAAATTTTTAAATAGAAAAAACTAAAATGTATTAACAAAGTGACCTCAGTACCAAACAATGAAACAATAGACAAAACAACAGGCATTTTGTTGCTAGAATTGAGACGGCAAATGTCAAAATACCTTATTTAAAAAAATGTAACTAAAAAAAAAAAAAAAAAAAAAATGACGACAAACGTCACACACGAAGAAAATCACTGCTAAAAGCTGTGCTTGTGAGGTCACTTTATTCGTACATTCTGGAAAAAACTAAGCAAAATTTACATCAGTGTTCGGAAATAAACAGAACATTATTTAGCATTCGGCTCACACACCCAGGAACGATATCTATTTTTTTAGTGTTTGTGTGGACGAACGCAACCCTTAATACCGTTTATAACTAATTTTAAGAAAGAGCCGAACATTATATAGTGTTCTGTTCTTCAAACATTATATTTTAATGTTCTATAATGTTTCTTTTTCTACATTGATAGAGAAATGAACAAGCAAAACTTTTATCAATGACCGCAGCAAAAACAGCTTGTTTGTGTAAAATAATTATGCTGGCTTTTATTTTTTTCGTATTTGTATTTTGTTTTTGTAAAAAATTTTTGGTTTTTTTTCCCAGCCAAAAGGGCGCTAAACAAACGAACACTAATCAGCTGAATGAAATATAATGAAATTTGTGGTTTAAAAAAAACCGAACAGAATTAATTGTTTTCATCTTTTTGTTGAGTTGGATAAGAGCAGTATTATTTTTGTGTTTAAAAGATGACAAACAGGGAAACGTTATTTCTTTTTAATGGTTTACTACACAAACACTACCAACGTTTGTGTTTTCTACAAATCTACCGAACCTTAAGCTACGGTCACACTTATTAAATATTTGATTAAATAAGCGTAACCCCTACTTTTGTTAAAAGTTAGTGAGATTTAAAATGGTCTTAATATAACAAAATAAACTAATTATACTACTAGACATAGCAAAAAACAGTTTTTTGTAAGATGTGGTATTTTAATCAAAATAAATATTGATATTAAGCTAAATGATTTTTTAGTTTGGTTGTTAGTCCCGTTTTTTTCGTCAAATATTTGATAAGTCTGACCGTAACTTTACACTAAGGAGCGATATTTAGCGTTTATTTTCGAGCACTGATTTAAATACATATTGTGGTGATTAAGATAAAGTTATACACCTTCAAGAGTTTAAAAAGCCGTGTTATCTTATTTGGGTCCTGCAACATTGCAAAAAAAAAAAAAAAAAAATTAAGCACGAATAACAAAATCTTTTGAATTAAAATTTTGTATTCCCAAAAATTATTTTGATAATAAAATTATTTAATAAATTTAATTATAAAAATTTCTGATTTATCAATTAATCATGAGTTTGATTATTGAAAAATAACAATTAATCGAGTATTCAAGAAGTTTGTTAATCAAAGATTGATTAATTATTATTTTGATAAACTGAGATCTTTGAATAATCGATTACTCGCACATCCCTAGTATCGGTAGTTTTTCCGTTTAAGTACAAAGCCCTTTCCATAGCAAGCACACAACTTTTTTATTGAAAACAAGTAATAGTGCTAGATTCAGCTGTGCCGAATCTTATATACCCTTCACCATTGTGCCAGAAGAATACAGAGTAACTAGACAAAAACTTAATAATTAATACATATTACATTAGTGTGACCGCAAGTTATATGGACAATTTTTTTTTTCGTTTTTTTACTTGGGAAACCCCTTAGATTGATTCCAAATTAGAAAAAAACAATATACATATATAACATTTTAGATCGTTTGCATAGTTATTAGGCGTGCCTTGAGCCCACAAAGTTTGCTAAAAATGCTATTTTTCTCCCTATGGGTGGCTTTAAGTGTTCATAACTTCAGTAATATTTATTTTAGAGAAAAACCTTATTCACAAATATTCTAGGGCTATATCTTATGAACAATGTTGCTCTGTATTAGTTTTCTTTAACATTAATATTTAATCCAGAAAAAACCAAATTAAAAAATAACACCGAAATTTTCACATATCTTCGCATTCTTTGCCTGGTGATTACACTACGTGACAAATTTTCAAAAAAGTCGTGACCAAATGAATCTTACAGCTAATTTTTATCTAAAATTTTCCCCTGAATCTAAATATGAAGTCAGAATTGTCAAAAGTGGAACAGTTTTTGAGATATTCCAAAATAACCGTTATTTGTTTTTTTAAAAAAGATGATGTGACTGAAATGCAAATATCTTTAAAAATTTTGAACGGACTATGTATTTCTTTCTTTTTATTGAGAGGTTATAAAATTACTAAAATAAGAATGGGTTGCTAGAGAAGTTTGGTCAAGAAATGACAGAGTTATAGGGGACAAAATTCAAGCTTCATTGAAAATTTCATGATTCTGTTCAATTTTGCTCTTTTCAAGTTTTTCTTTTTAATCTAATGATTTAAAAATCCTAATGTTTTATTGCATGCGACATTAGATTATTTTAGACATATGTAGGTACAAAAATGACAAAGCTACAGAAGATTTAGTAAATTTACCCACATAGAAGTTCAATAGCTTTAAGCTATTTTTAATATTTAATTTACTAAAAATTTAGTTTCGTATATGCATTTGTTGTGTTTTTCTTTGGTTTGATACAAATCGTAAAGTGGGTTAATTCAATTAATCTTCTGTAACCTTGTAATTTTTTTACCGATCTGGATCCTATTGGACACAAATGTTCGAATTGAATAGGCTAATGTCGTAAGTGATAAAACTTAAAAAAATTTTATTTTTTGGTTTAAAAAACAATAACTTGAAAAGAGCAAAATTGAACAAAATCATAAAATTTTAATGAAGTTTGAAGTTTTGTCCACTAGTTAGTAGTTAGTTAGTTAATTGTTCTTTACTTTGAATTCATTTTAAGTCATCAAAATTGAACATACGACTATGACATGACGTCGTCTGTCGGAAAAGTTTGTTATATATATTACAAATATTGTTTTATATTACATAAAAATTAATAATTAAATTCAGTTATTAATATCTTCCTGTAGCCTATCGCATTTATAATATAGCGGGATAAATATTTAAAATTGTCCTTACCATTAAGAATCAACTCATTTTCTGTTACGATAGTTTTTTTTTAAGTTTTGGAATCTTTTTTGTCCTAATATAGGGCATTTGGCTATAAAATGCAGAATGTTTTCGGTTTCGTTTAGATTACATAAGGAGCATATACGGGGTCTGTTTTGCTGAAACCTTGTACTATTCAACTCAATTAATCACATCTAGCTTTGAATATATAACCTAATTCTGTCATATTTGTGATTTCCAAATAGGATTGCGGCTCTATGTACTTTTGTCCACTATAACTCTTCCATATAATGACTCATCTTCACAAACGACTCATGGTTATTTAAGAAATTTTATAGCCTCTCAATAAAAAGAAAGAAATACATAGTCCGTTCAAAATTTTTAAAGATATTTGCATTTCAGTCACATCATTTTTTTTTTAAAACACAAATAACGGTTATTTTTGAATATCTCAAAAACTGTTCCACTTTTGACAATTCTGACTTCATATTTAGATTCAGGGGAAAATTTTAGATAAAAATTAGCTGTTAGATTCATTTGGTCACGACTTTTTTGAAAATTTGTCACGTAGTGTAATCACCAGGCAAAGAATGCGAAGATATGTGAAAATTTCGGTGTTATTTTATAATTTGGTTTTTTCTGGATTAAATATTAATGTTAAAGAAAACTAATACAGAGCAACATTGTTCATAAGATATAGCCCTAGAATATTTGTGAATAAGGTTTTTCTCTAAAATAAATATTACTGAAGTTATGAACACTTAAAGCCACCCATAGGGAGAAAAATAGCATTTTTAGCAAACTTTGTGGGCTCAAGGCACGCCTAATAACTATGCAAACGATCTAAAATTTTATATATATTGTTTTTTTCTAATTTGGAATCAATCTAAGGGGTTTCCCAAGTGAAAATACGAAAAAAAAATAACGGTCACCCTAATATTACATCCATATTAAAAAAACTAAAAACTTCATTAAAAATTAAATTTAAAAAGCGAAAACTGGTATATATTTTTTTAAATCGTTTTTAAACATAAAAATTAAAAAAAATTTTCCTTGGAAAATCTAAGATTCGAACCTGTGCACTCACAGTTTCTAACTTTAACAAGCCCCTAGATAACTGAACCATGAAGGAACGTTGTTAGAATATTATTAAAATGAAATATGGCCTGTTTTACTCAACTCAGTTGATTTGTAATTAAAGCAATTGGTTGTGCTGAGTTGTATTTTTTTTTTGATGTTTCTATTCACCGCAATATAGCAAAGTTGCAAACCATAATACAAAAATTAAGAAATTACAAATCAACTGATTTGAGTTGTGAACCGTAATAGGGGCCTTTATTCACCATAATCCAAAATTTTCAGCATGTTCTACTAAAAGTTCGATCTTTTGATATATAAAACTTATCCATAGGTCATATTACAGCCCTTAAATTTTAGTTTTTCTAAAAATGTTTATGTTTTAATCCATTTTTGGAGTATATTTCTCATAACATAACCATATTTTAGCCTTTTTTTGGCAGATTTATAAACCGATGTGTTTAAGAAGAATATTACAATTTGTTATGGGTAAAAAAACGCAAAAAAGTCTTAAAAATATATATAAAAAAAATATACAAGGTTACTTTTGTAACTTTTGGTGATGGGTATAAAAAAAAAACAACAACAACATGGGATTTTATGAAAAAATTAGGGGTTTTCGTGGTTTTTTGGTCATATCTCAGCCATCTATGGACTGATCTGGCTGAATTTCAACAGCATGTCTGAGATATATTTATATAACGACCTAGTCCACATTATATTTGGGGTCTTCGGAAAACCCATTCCAACGGACAGACGGACAGAAAGAAAGACGGACATCATTAAATCAACTTCGCTGTTCATAATGACCGAGAATATATATACTTTATAAGGTCTAAGATCAATATTGTAAAAATTACAAACGGAATGGCCTACGGTGAAGGGTATAAAAAAACTAAAATTATCGCTCTTACTGAACAATTATTTACATTACCTGAATTGTTTGGTAGCTATTTTCTTCTTTCAATACAGTTAGCGAGTAGGGTATTATGCATTTGTAAATAAACTTCTGATTTTTAATTATCGGTACGATTGGAAATTGATAAGAGCAATTATATTTCTTCAGTTTTGACTTTTAATGTGAGGCAAAGAGTCTCCTTATCGTAAGATATTTTTTTATCTGTTGATTTTGCGTCTTGCTTGCTAATTTTACGAACATGATTTTCGTGCCCTAATGGGTTAAGCATTAATAAATTTAAGTGAAACAATTTCATTTACAATAGCAAGTTCAAGTCAAACGTACACAAACCTACACAAACGAACCCCTGTGTTAATAAAAAAAAAATGTTGTAATAAAATTTCCGTGTTTTTGATTAAATTGGAGGCAGAGTATCAGTTGCAAACATTAGATCGCAGTAAGAACATCTTTTGGGAAGATAATACGGAACATCAGACATTTTGTTAAAAATTATAAAAATGAAATTTTCTTTAACGCGTTTTAAGTGCATTTTAATATTTTTTATAACATTAATTTTACAATATGTTGAAAGTGCCAAAATTTTAGCAGTATTTCCATTTCCCGGACCATCACAATACATTTTAGTACAGCCTTATTTAAAGGCATTAGCGGCTAAAGGCCATGAAATGACCGTAATCAATGCGTTCCCACAAAAACAACCGATTACTAATTTTCGCGATGTTCTAGTGCCAGAAGTGCATGAAAATTATGCGGGTAAATATAAATTAAAATATTAGTAGGCTATCTAGCATATTAACCCTTACAAATAATGATTTTGTAGTAAAATATTGTCCAGTTTAGTTTTGTAAGACTGAAAAATTTAAAATGTTTTGTGAGGATCGGATTAACATTTACAAAAGGGTCTTATAAAACCAACTCTTGGACAACATTTAAAAAGGTCTTAAGGTTAAACGAAATTTGATACACATAACGTCGGCTGGTTACTGGTTTGCAGCAGGGAACAAAAATGTTTTTTCTAGAAAAACGATAACTAATGTTGGGATTAATTTTAAATATAAACTGCATGATAGATTTTTTTGTATAGGTTTTCTATTGAAACTTAAAGTCGTTTTAACTTTTTGCATAATATATAAAAAGTTATTAAGATTTAAATGAAATAATGCAAACCTTTTTTGTGCCCCAGTTACCATTTACTACACTTATATTTTCAAATGTCTTTCAAATAGGTCAAAGTATTTGTTAAAGCAAACACAAAGTAAAAACCACGTAGTGTGTCATCGTTTGGTAACTGGTTTGCCGCACGGAATAAACATGTTTTATCTACATGCAGCATAACATTTATAAACAATAATATTTCTACTTTTACATTGAAAATTTGCCTTATAGCACAAAAAGTGACGAACGAAGCAAAACAATGTTTACAGAACAGTAAAATTGAAGATATGAGGCAATGTTAAAGCTCGATATCTCTTATTATATTCAAGATATCAAAAAAGGAATTAAAGATTAAAAAAGAGGGCACATTTATTATAAAGAATTGATTTAAAACTAAATTTTTGTAAAAATGTGCCATGCGGCATACCAGAAACCAACCGATTTTACAAAGTTTTGTTCATAATTTATCAATGATCCCATATAAAGATCATTTCCGAAAAATTCTTTTAATCTGTGGAGGGTATTAAAGATTGGACACATTTAACCCTTTGACGACGAAGAATTTTCCGCTGACAATTTTTAAAATTTTATTGCGGATTCTTACTAGGAATGGCAACATTTCACGACTAAGGTGCTGTCAAAATTTTAAAATTTTTAAATATAATGGAACATATGTGTCCCATTCGTCGTCAACGCTTAAAATTTGGAAACAAATGCCTTAGGCCGAGGCCACGCAATGAGCGCCTAAGCGTCAAGCGTCTGAGCGATGAGCGTCAAAGCGTCAAGTTTGAGCGGCAAGTGGCTTATTACTGAGCGTCAGTTCTGAGCGGTTAGTTGTTAAAATGCTATTGTAAAGAGTGGATTGTTTAATGTTATTACGCGAAAATCGTATTCATATGAATTTAATGCGTTTATTAAGAAAAAAAAAACAATTTGCGGCCTGTTCGTCGATTTCGAGCGAAGACTTCGTTCGCTTAACTTACATTTAAAACAAAAACAAATTATAATAACCAATTATAATATATATATGTATATTAATCGAAATCGACGAACAGGCCTTGGTGTTCATCATTAACCATATATATACAAATCTACCCAAATGTGAAATCCATTGATTTGCTGTTGCAAGCAGTTAACACTAGATTGACAAAACCAAAAAATTAATTTTCGGTTATATTTTAATTTTTAAAATTTGGTAATCTGTCTTGCCATAGATAATAGCGGTCGGCTTTGTACAGATGAAATTGTAACCTCCACATTCACTTTTGCCATGTTTATTTTTTGACGCTCAGAAAACAACTAAAAATTAGAACAAGTTTTATTCCTGAGCGACGCCGCTTAGCCGCTCAAAAATTTCGCTCGCTTGCCGCTCATTTCGTGGCCACTTCGATAGTATTTCATATGTTTTAATTTTTTGACGCTCATCGCTCAGCCGCTTGACGCTTAGCCGCTCATTGCGTGGCCTCGGCCTTATGCGTTTCAGTTGCGGATCGTTTGTACAATAATTTGCATGACCATGATTGTTGTTTTATTACCATTGCGAAACACACAAAAGCGATTCAACTGTCCAACGGTTTGCATACCGCGATTTGTGCGTAAATTCGTGTTTATAGTTGCGCTTTGAAAATATAACATTTAATTATTGGTAACTATATATGTTAGTTTATTTCTAAATAAGTGGATTGCTTCACGTAATATAGCAAAAAAAAAAAAACCCAAAAAAAAATTACTAGCAGATTTTAAACCCAAAGGTTAGCGGTACTGAGGAGGTCCCAACTATTTTAGAAGTGTTTAATAAAGTTTGTGAGCTCGTCGGACAAACAGAGTCCAAACAGAAAGGTATTATAGTCTAGAAGAGTTGAAACTATTTTTTTTGAGATGATTATAGTAATGAGTATCCAAAGATTTCCAAAAATAAGATTGTACTGGTCTACAATGTAAATATATTCAGAACCGTTTATTTCCAAGGTTATGACTCAAGACTGTTTTAAAAAATTCCACGAGAATCCGTTAAACGGTCAAAATTGGGGGTGGTATCAAATTAAAATGGACATTACCAAACAAGAATGAAAGGAGAGTCGATAAGCGATGTCTTGTTTGCACAAAAAATGGAGTCTAAAGTCAAACAAACAGAATTTGTTACGCATGCGAAAAACCAATGGGCTTTACTGGGAAAAAAAATAATTTAAAAATTTACTATAACTAAATTTGATTTGGATTTAGTTTATATGAAATATAAAGCACGACAAACAAAATCTTGTTAATTAAAAATTCTCTATTCCCAAAAATTTCTTTGATAATATTTATGGAATCACATAATTTTAAATAAATGTTTAATTTTTTTATGTTTTTACTGAACTGTTAATGATTTCTTTGTTTTTTAATGGTAACAAATTAAAAAAAGGAATAAAAATTCGCCTTTATTTTTGCCTTTGACGACGAGTGGGACATATATGTCTCATCATACTTTCAGATCTATCAAGATAGAACCAATTTCAAATGCGTTAATCTATAAATTTTCATAACGCATTAATGCATATAATACTAAAAGTTTATCCAACAGTAGTAATTAAGGCCCGAGATATTAGCAAACTTAAATGGAAAAAAAATAAATTTGAAATTCTGACTTTAAGAAACCCTTAAGCCCAGTTGATACAACAAAATCTTATCGTTAGCACGAATACTAAGGAAAGGATTTGCTTTTTTTTATCGAACAACGCGAATTAGATCAAAATCCATTCAAAAATGTAGACGAAATGACGAAAAAACTAAATGGGCCTTTGTATCCCATTCATCGTCAAAGGGTTAAACTTTTAGTGGCTTTTAAAAATTTTTATAGAGTTTTAATATAAAAACGATTAATAAAATTAATGTAAATTTTTTCTTGAATCCTTTATAAAATTAAAAAAAAAATTTTTGAATGCAGGCATACATTTTTAATGTTATAAATAGTTAAATTAAAAAAATTATTTTCTCTTTACAGAACTTATCGAATCAGTCAAAATCGAGCGTGGTAAATGGGACGAAATGTCATTTGTAGCAGGATTTTTTCTTAATGTCACTGAAACGGTTATAAAAAATTCTAAAGTCCAAAAATTACTAAAAACCGAGAAATTCGATTTGATTATATTGGAAGCACTACACACAGATGCTTGGTATTCCTTTGGTCAACATTTTAATGCTCCGATGATTGGCCTCTCATCTTTCGGTACGGATCCCATTATTGACGAACTAATGGGCAACATGTCGCCGCTTTCGTATACGCCTTTAGTAACGGCTGGCTTAACAGAACACATGACTTATTCGGAACGTTTAAAGAATGTTATTTTGACATTTCTGGAGTTACTTCATGCACGAGTTTATACCATACCAGAGCAGAGGAGAATTCTGAAAACCTTTATGCCCCACATCAAGGAAGACGTATGGGAATTGAGAACAAATTTCTCGTTAATGTTATTGAATCAACATTTTAGCATAAGCTTTCCGCGGCCTTATGTACCCAATATGGTGGAAGTTGGAGGTTTTCAAATGCAGCACCAGCCCAAGCCCTTGCCGAAGGATATACTCGATTTTCTAAACTCCTCCAACGAAGAAGTTATTTACTTTTCCATGGGCTCTAACATTAAATCGAAAGACTTTCCTCCCGACAAATTGCAAATGATCAATGAAGTCTTTAGTTCTTTACCCTATAAAATTCTATGGAAATTTGAAGACCCTTCTCTGCCGGGAAAACCGAAAAATGTCTTTATAAGTTCTTGGTTTCCCCAACCAGATGTTTTGGCTCATCCACGAGTGAAGCTGTTCATATCTCATGGCGGTTTGCTTAGTACCACTGAGGCTATATATCATGGCAAACCCATGTTAGGTCTTCCAGTATTCTACGATCAAGAAACGAACATTAAGAAAGCCATACAATCGGGCTTTGCGTTGAGCATAAATTTCCATAGTCTGCCACGCAATGAGTTTAAGGCTGGAATTTTGGAAATTATGACAAATCCGAAATATTTAAATAACGCTAAAACTACTTCGAAAATTTATCATGATCAACCTGTGAAACCTCTTGACTTGGCCATATTTTGGACGGAATATGTTTTAAGACATAAGGGTGCTTTACATTTGCAAAATCCCGCCCAGAAAATGAATTTCTACGTCAAACACAGTATAGATACGGTGGGAGTTTTAGTAGCGTCTGCTTTGTTCGCCAGTATTTTAGTGTTAATAGTTTTATGGAAAATTGTTAAATTAGTTTTAGGAATAAATTCGAATAAAAAGGTAAAAATAAATTAAACTTTGCGGAATAAAATAAAAAAAAAAATTATTTTATAGCCCGTTAACACTGCAAAAAAAATCTCGTATTTACAAAATTTTGAGCAAAATCTATTTGTTGTTGGCAACATTCAAAATAATTTTTTTTTTGTATGGTATACCCTCGAAAAATAGTTGGCTATCAAATGTTCGGCCTTGACCGACAATACTTTTTTTACTTGTTTCGTTTTGCTTTTGCTTTCTGTAATTTTTTTAAGTGTAATGGTATTAACCAACTGGGACGAACGACGATTTTCGCATAGTACGACGAATTCGTTGCGTAAATTCGTCAAATGAGACACAATACGTGCGTGAATTCCAGGTATTAATGTGACTTGAATTTTTTTTAATTTATAAAAATAAATACCTTGGACGCTGATTATATAAACATTTTCATCTTTTTTTTAACTAACAATATTTGTTTGTTAACATTTATCAAATCATAGATTGACTATATTTTAACAAAAAAACATAAAAAACTATTAATTGGGTGCGTTCTAGAATCCGAATCCACTCGAAAGTGGATTACTTAAGCATTTTTAGTGCTCTGCATTTCGATTTAAACTCCAATTAGTTTTTGGGTTTGTTTTAAATTTTGTAATTTTTCGCGAATTTCAGCCGTGTTCGCGATTTGCTGCTGTAAGTTGTCTGATTCTTTACAGCTTTAACGATTTATAATAAATATTAGACTTTGCTTTCATGACGCTTTTAGCAAATTTTTGCGAATTTCTGCTAATTTAGCAATTTTTCACGAATTTTTGCCATTCCTAATAGTCTAAGGGACTCTTAATCAATTTTATGGGTTCTTTGAAAAATGAAAATTTTTTGCTATTTTTGCAAACTTTTTTATGTTATTATTGGATATATTGATTTTTTTTAACTGATTTAGGAATTTCAAATCAATTTTTGAGTTTGTTTAAATTTTGCAATTTTTGTGTATATTAGCCAGTTCGCGATATGAGCGGTTTTTATCTGTCAGGGTTGTGATTCTTCACAGCTTTTTAAAAAATATTAGACATTGCTATAATGTTGCTGTTAGCAAATTTCTGGGAATTTCCACTAATTTAGCAATTTTTACCATTCTTTAAAGTTTTAGAGACTTTTAATCAATTAATGGCTTGTTTGAAATATTAAAATTTTTTGAGAATTTTCGCCATTTTTGCAAAAAATAGAAGCAATTTTTCCCTGTAATTCTTTACAGCTTTCACGATTTAGCTGCGCTTAGCTGTTCCTGTCCCAATTTATTCGTCGTTCGTGTGCTTAAGAAATAGAAATAAACCTATCGCAGTGTTCGTTACTCAGGACGAATTTCGGTCTACGCAATGATTGTGTGTACTTTCGTACATATCAATGTGTTCTATTTCTGACGACAAATATTCGTTGCGAATAATTCGTCGTTCGTCCCAGTTGGGTTTCCAGCATAATACGTCTAAAATACTGCTTTTATTCTTATCATACAAAATGATTTGAACTCGTAAAATATTTTTATATTACTACAGGTTTGATTGATAGATAATGGTTTGTATGCTAAAAAATGCCGTAAGTGATATCCCTAATCCTAATAAAAAATTGAGCTTCCAACGAAGCAGGTTTGTAAGGGAGAAACATTAAAGTTTCGCTTACCATTGCGCTTACGGAAGACATGAATTTTATTTTGCGAGTTCCCACTTTGAAGCAATAAACTTTTGACACATAAATCGCATTATTCAGCGCATATAAAAATTGTTGGATGTAACGATCAGCTTTACACACTGAATGTTTTGATACAGTTATTTTTTAGTATTCTCCCTTACAAACCTGCTTCGTAGTAAGGGAATGCGCCGTAGCACTTGAAATGTTATTTTTTTTTTTTTATAAAAGTTGTTGAGAGTTCTTTCACTTACTTTACTGCATTTCTGTATGTCTTATTGCGTAGCGCATAATTGTGCGCTTATTTTTTTTTAAATTTACCTTAAGTGCTTCGCAAAATAATAAAATTTTTTATTGGGATGTTTTAAATTAATTAAAAATTTTTGTTGTATAATTCATGTACTACTTATTATTTCAACATATATTTTGAAAAAATATGAAATTCTTACAAAAATGTATTGAGTTACATTGACAACATTTTAATGTATAATTTATCTATAAATTTAGGGTCGGGATAAGATGTTAGCACCAGCAGAAAGGCAGAAACGATATTTTAGATTACTTTTATGTTTTTAAATGTTTATTACTTTTTTTTCTTCCAAATAACTAAAAAAATAACATTGATTGAAGTGGATTACTTTTTTGTTGTGTTTTAATTTTTTTTAATATAAATTATTTCTTTACTCGAACGATGTTTTTAAGTTTTGTGTAAGGGATATCAGGATCAATTTTTGGAATCGGGTGAGAAATAATAAACTGAGAAGCACTGAAAAAGTTTACCAGCCCTAAGTGCTTAAATTTAGACATCATTCCTCCGCTCCTGAGCATCATGAAAAGCTCAGTCTCTACTTTGTCCATGTTAAATTTTATTCCGATATGAGTTTTCATTTCACTGGTTTTTGAAATTCTCATTCACTCTGCAGTTTTATTTGCTAATATCTTTGGCTTTTCTAAATTTCCTGATGATCTGACCTAAGCACCCAGTGAAATGCGCATAGAAACTAGCTAATCCTCTAACAATAAATTTCAGTGTTTTTATCAAGAATAAAAATTGGGAATTAAGCACGACAAGCGAAATCTAATTAATTAAAAATTATCATAACTTTAAGTTTCCCCCTTTAAAATTTTTAACATTTTTTTTATGTATACTCACTTTTTGTAGACTATTTTTTTCTTAAAAACTCTTTGAAAGCAAATGTAACGCTCAATACACAAAAATGTTAAAAATTCGAAAAATACAATTTTATTTCAGGATTTTTAATAACTAAATTGACAAAGTTAAAAAAGCACAAAATGTAGAATTAAAATGAGAATCACCCATATAACGAATGTTTCATAGCTGTTTGATTGCACGAAGGTTTATGGGTATAATATCTTAAGATGTTCGTTCTAAAGTATATCGGGCAATAAATATATTTCAAAAAGCAAAAGAAAAGTTAAGATAGTTTCATTTATTTTATACAGCGATTTAGCGATTAGATTAAAAATATTGTGGTCTGTTGGCTTAAATTGTTGTCATTAAACATTCCCCATACCACCCGGGTGCCCATTTCGGTTTTATTTGTAAAGTAACTTGTTTCAGTATGAAGATGTTTTTATTGAGCAAATTGTTAAGTTCTTTTAAAAATCTGGGAAAAAAATATGTCTGACAAACAATTGTTCATCATATCGCACTGGTTTCCCTTAAGAGAGTCAACTCAAAATTTTTACTTTTTGGAAGAAATCGATGTACAGTGATCATATCTACGCACTGTAAAATCTTAGTTAAATTTCTCTAGTATTTTGCCAAAAAAAAAAAAAAAAAAAAAAAAAAAAAAAAATTGTATCCCCCTTTGAAGTATAAGAGTAGATATAAGAAGAAAACAGTTTTTTGTCTCTACTAAAAATTTATAAATTTTGAGTTATCCATTTTTATAGAAACCACTGCGATATGTGTAGTACCACATTCGTTGAATTTAAGTTAATTTTAAAGTAATTAACGATTTGTTACCAAGATTTATATATTTTATATATTTTAAGAGGCCTTATGCTAATATTTCGTTGTGTTACAAATTAATTTTCGAACTTTATAAAACCTTATCAATTTTTTTTTACAAAACAAAAAGTCATCGTTTCTATAAATTATCCCGTGCCGCTCATTCGGTACCCTAAAAAGTACTTAAGTCTAACAAATACATCCAATAGCATTTAAATTTGCACGAGTACCAAGATAAGATACACAATTCATAGAATTCAAAATAATGCAACTAATTTGGTTTAGTTCATACTATATATTTTTTTAAAAAAATTTTTAGTTTGTATTGATTAATTTTCTCAAGCACACCACAAAAATCAAGGGGCTAAAAAATGAAATCGTATTCGGTTTTAAAAATATTAGTGATTTGTTGGACAATTTCATCGGTCGTCAATGGCACAAATGGAGCAAAAATACTATCGATATTTGGTTACCCAGGACCTTCACAATACATAATGGCTTCGGCTTTATTAAAGGGTCTGGCTGAACGAGGCCATAAAGTAACGTCCATATCAACATTTCCACAAAAGAATCCCATCAAGAATTTCAGAGATATAGCGGTGATGTCAAATAAAAAGTTATTCGAATGTAAGTTTTATTTAACTTATAAAAGCTTAAATTAATTTATTGCTTTAATTAAGCGTCTATGGTTGAGGCTGTTGGCGAGGAAAAAAAGGAAAAAAGTTATTTTAAGGAAATGTTTGAATTTACCGAAATTGGTGTTCAAATGGTTACAAATGTTTTGGAGGACGCCAAAGTAAAAGATGTTATGAAGAATGAAAAATTCGACTTGATTATTGTGGAAACTTTACTTTGTGATGCTTTATATGGCTTGGGTCAACACTTCAATGCCCCCTTGGTGGGTATTTCTACATTTGGCACCATTAACTTTATCGACGTCTTAGTCAATAACGTTTCGCCCATGTCGTATATTCCTCACATTTCACTACCCTACGGCAATCGTATGAACCTTAAAGAGAGGCTGATCAATGCAGTTACCATTATCGTAGATGATTTCTGTTACAATAATCTAATTTTACCACCTCAGGAAAAGCTTTTCAACAAATATTTCTCCAATTCTAAATTGACATTCGATGAAGTACGTAAAAGTTTTTCTTTGGTATTATTAAATCAACATTTTACTTTGGGCTTTCCTCGGCCATATGTCCCCAATATGATTGAGGTAGGTGGTTTGCATATAAAACAAAAACCGGATCCTTTGCCTCAAGATCTTAAGCAATTTTTGGACAATGCGACCGAAGGAGCCATTTAATTTTCTATGGGCTCTAATTTACAGAGTAAAGATTTTCCCGTAGAAACCTTAAATATCTTTCTAGACACTTTTAGAGAACTGAAAGTTAAAGTTCTTTGGAAATTCGAAGCCGAAACTTTAGCCAATAAGCCCGACAATGTTTTCATTAAAGCCTGGTATCCCCAACCCTCTATACTAGCTCATCCCAATGTTAAGCTTTTCATTTCACATGGTGGTTTCCTAAGCACAACTGAAACTATTTTCCATGGCAAACCAATTTTGGGTATTCCAGTCTTCGCCGATCAGCCGATGAATGTTAAGAATGCTGTAAAAGAAGGCTATGCTTTATCTTTAAAGTTAGATACAATTACCAAGGAATCATTTAAGTCTACCATAATGGAATTGCTAACAAACGATCGGTTTACTAAGAGAGTACAACAATTATCGAAACGCTTTAGAGATAAGCCTCAAACACCTTTAGAAACTGCTATCTATTGGATTGAATATGTTTTGAGGCACGAGGGAGCCGATCACCTACGCAATGCCGGTGTGGAATTGAATTATTGGCAGCAAAATAATGTCGATGTATTTGCTATATTGACATTAAGTTTATTGCTGTTGATAACAATATTGATAACTGTTATACGTTTATTGATTAAATTACTGTGTGGAAATAATAGAACAAAGGGGACTTTGACTAAAAGTAAGGCGAAACTTAGTTAATACATGTAACTAATATGTATGTGTATATGCATATCTAGTACAAATTTAAGCCATTTTTGTTAAGTGAAATAATTTTACTTTGATAAATTTTAATAAAATTTTTAAAAATAAAGTGTTTATTTGGCTGTACCATACAAATATGGCGGTCTAATAAAATTCTTTAATTTGGCCCCTGCAGCGCGTGGGATGCCCCTAGATGGGTAAAACGTATGACCAACCCCACTTTATTATTTATTGCGGAATTTCGGTTTTTTAGTAATTTCAATAAACAAAACCGTTGTTGAGTTAGTTACGCGAATATATGCAGTGCAACCCTCCTACATTTTCGAAATAATGGTATATCTTGAAAACAAGAGCTAATCTAAAAAAACGGTTTGCAATCAAGAAAACAAAAAATGAAAAGAGATAAAAAACATTATCCTATTGCTGTCTGATTACAGGCTTTATTTTAAGACAAAAACTTCATAAGACGTTTTTTTTCTTTCGGTGTGGGTTTGCATCAAACCAGGGTCTTTGACTTAAAAATAAAAAGTTTTGTCTATTGTTGGTGTGTGTTCAGCCTAAATCTGTACCCATGTTCTGTAACTTTAGTGAGAACTTCTCGCATCGAAAAGATAAAATAATCCATCGTTTCTCGAAAAGTCAGAAAAAAGTGTGCCTGTAACTCATGTCGAAAACTATCAAAAGAGATAACGTCGTTACGTTATAAATGTTATAATATTACACTCGAAACCGATGTGAAATTGCAGACGTTGAGAGCGCGACTTTAATGTTTGTTGTTTTTAAATGAGCTTTGAAAAAATTCGTATATTTTACAGAAATGTTAAAAGCAAAATAATTATTCAATAAAAAAGGCGCCAAGAACAAAATATTATTATTATTATTTTATGCATTTTGCATTTTTAATCGTTTTTTAGTGTTAAAATTGTTTCTCGCCCCATTTTTTTCGTGAGTTTATTTGGCAGTTCAAAGTGGGAGCTTTTCTCACAAAAATGTTAAAGGCACACTTTTTCTGTAAATTGGCGAGTAATTTCCCTACGTGACAGCTATTACTCGCCAAAAAAGTTACAGACACAGTTTAGTGAAAAAAACAGGGGCCAAATTACGGCATTCGATATCGATCGAAATTTCAATACAATTTAAATGAGAATTTCAATCGATATCGAATGTCGTAATTTGGCCCCAGCTATTTGTACACGCAGAGAAAAAACATGGTTGAAGTATGGTTAAAAAAATTATATTATGTTCTCCGCAACAGCCTCAAACAAACTGTTGTTGTTTTTAACATTACTTTTATCACGATTAATAAAATTGTGTTTTAATTTAACAATAAAATGTTGAAACTTCCATTATGGTTGGATTCAACAATATAATGTTAAAATAAATTTAAGCTACAATCATAGGTATTGTAATTTATAACAATAATATTTTTGATTTTTACAATAATATATTAAAAACAAACATTTAATGTTTAAATTGTTTTCGTATAAAATTTAATGATTAAAAAGCAACAAAAGAAATTGTTGAACGCCTTTCAATCAGTTTAGTCTGTTTTTTTCAGTCAGCCGGTAAAGTCTTGTGCAAAAATTAAAAAAATTATTTTAAAAAATAAATAAAAAATTTATTATTATAAACATAATAGTTGGACAAAAAGGTGACTTTCATTTTGGTACAGATGTACATACATATGTCCATAGGTAATTATATACATATCTAGATATGAAAAATTAAATAAATTATTATAAATATGAATTATTAAAACAAAAGAAATTTTTTCATTTGTGTCACAAATTTTCAATAAAAATTATTATGTATACATATTTGCATACATAGAGAATTTTTCATTTGTCTTAAAAATTTTTCAATATAAATTATAATGTGTATGTATTCATAAATACAAATGTAAAAAATTTTTCAATTCCCACAATATTTTTTTCATAGATGTCAGATTATTTATAAATATTTCTTCTATTTAAATAAAGAAAAACCGCCGCGATTTAATTTTTTATAAGTGCATAATTTACAATTAAAATTGATATTTTATATATCATATTGAAAATTCTTTAGTTTGCTAATATATAGTATGTAAATACATACATATTTAATATTTACCCTTTTCGGTAAGTTGTTTAACAACTTTTATTTAAATACATTAGAAAAAGAGTAAAATATAATAATTACAATTTAAACTTAAATAACAACATAATGGAAGGCTTTAAATTAATAAAAACATCGTTCCAAACTATTAAGCGAGTTGTTGGTGTCCATTTCAATGGTGAAGACGATTACAATATATTTTTGAACCAAGGTAAGAAAAAGTATTCTTATAAATACATAAGTACTAAAAATTAATAAATTTCTTTATAGTAAAAAAGGTGTACGGAATTAAAGAAGACTTGGAGCTTAATGTGTATTCAAACGATTTTGAAATAAATTCGGACATATTTTCTATCTTTGTGAGTCAGTACATATGCAGTACCGATTTTGTTTTGAACATAAAGTTATTAGGTTAATGCAATTAATTAACATTTTGAAAAAAAAAATTACAAAATAATACATTTTCCTTAGATGCTGAAAATAGTGCTGCAGCTATAAATGCAGAGCCTAATGTGAATTCCAATCATTCATTTTCAAGTACGTCTTGCACACACGAAAATCTAATTGCCTTTCAAGAACAACCATTGGTAAAAACGTTTACATACAGCAGTGATACGGAATTATTGAATTTATCGCAAGATTTCGTGCTGACATAATTTATAAATAAATGACATAATAGATTCTAAAATTAGAGAAGGTCCTTCAAAAACATTATCAAAAAATGTTCAGAATAAATATGAAATTGTGTCTGGTTTACCTCTTAGAGAAATATCATATCTTCAATACAAAGATGTAAATTTTAAACCAGGGATGGTCGTTCACATAGGAATGTATGAAGATGATGTTCCAGTGTTTGGAATTGTACATCATATTTATGTTCTAAATACCTCTTACAACTTTTGCATTCAAAGGCTTTTAAATCATGGATTTGATTCACACTATCATGCTTTTCAGGTTGAATATGAAAACATTTATTTTTCTTTGAACATAAAATTGTTAGAAACTCACTACATTGGCTATGTTTGTATGTCAAAAAATATTAAATTTGTACATTGATGAAAATATGTATATATAATATTATATAATATATAATATCTCAAACTTTTTCATTGTATTTAAAAAATTTAAATCACAAATGTATATATAAATATATTGATGTTAAATTTTTATTATTATATTATAAATTTTATTTATAACCAGATAAAACGTTATTATATGCAAAAGACTGTTTAAAAATAAATATCCATAATATATTAACTTTTTAATTGTTATTAACTTATATGATTATAGTAAATATAGAAAATATTATGGTAAGTAATAAATTAAATTACTAATAATAATAAAGTTAATTTTAACCATATTATAATTACTTTCGACCAAATTATGGTTAATTTTAACCATATCATTATTAAATTCGACCAAATTATGGTTAATTTTGACAAAATTATGATTATTTTTAACCATATTATAATTCATTTCGACCAAATTATGCTCAATTTTAAGCAATTTATGTTCATATTACACAGTAACATGGTTAGTTTTAACCAAGTTATGTCCATATTTAAACATAATATGGTTACTTAAGAACAAATCTGGGGAAACTTTAACAAAATTATGATTACTTTTAATGAAAATATGGTTAATTTCAACCAAGTTATGTTCACACTTAACCATAATATGGTTAATTTGGACCAAATCATGGGTAATGTTGACCAAATTATGATAACTATTAACCAAATTATGGTAAGTTTTAACCGAGTTATATATATATTTAATCATAACATGGTTAATTGTTACCAAGTTATGTTCATAGTTAACCATAAAATAATCAATTTAGACGAAATCATAGGCGATTTTGACAAAATAATGATAACTTTTAACCACATAATGGTTTATTTCAGCCAAATTATGTTCACATATAACCATAATATGGTTAATTAAGACAAAACCATAGGTAATTTTAACCAAACTATGGTTGGATTTGACCAAATTATGTTCAAATTTAACCAAAATATGGTTAGTATGGAGGAAATAATGGCTAATTTTAACCATATTATGGTTAAACTTAACTATAATATGGTTACTTATAAACATTAGCATTGTTAATATCCAACCACAGTATGTTGCTCTTAGAATATGGTTGCCTCCAACCATATTTTTTTTCTACGTGTATCAATGAGTGACATTTTTGTTTCATTTTACACATTTCGATCGAAAAGTTTCTCGACGCGAGAGTTAGAGAACATGGTCATTGGGTTCACACTCTGAAAGTTTTCTTTGAGAAAGTCAGAGTTTATTAATTAGAGTGGAGAAAAGAATAGCATGTTCTCTTCGCTCTCTTACCAATAAACTAAGACTTGCTGAAATAAATCTTTTATAGTGTGATTTCAGATTAAGCTGTTTTTAATATAAACCAATCAAAATTGGCTGAAAAGGCTGGTTCTTTTTTAAAAAAGAAAATTTCGCTTTGAAGCTTTGTATATTTTTGCAAATGTTACTATAAATTAAATTTACCAGAATTCTAAAAACCAAAGCTACAGCTTCTTTGCTGTAGTCATAATTAAATATCTTTAATCTATTTTTTTCTTAGTTTTAATTAGTTGACATTTTATGATATTTTTGTCTTTTCTAGTTTGTTTCATAAATTTTATTGTTTTTTTTCTACAAATATAAATATACACTTAGAGAAAACATATTTTTGAACAAAATAATTTTTAACGAAAAATGTGCAAATATTTATATATGATTGTGGCTTTTTGATAGAGTTCTGACAATTATAAGTTAAAATTTTTAACTATAATATGGTTGACGCTGACAATAACACAATGTGAGTAACCAGTAAGTATAGGTAAGCAGAATTGGGAGGTTCGTATCCCAATAAAAAACGAATTGTTTTTTTAAATTCATTTGTAATTATTTTATTGACAAATTTATAAAATTCATTTCTTTGCAAATAAAAGACGGAAAAATTAAAAATGGTTCTTGTTAACTATTTGCATAAAAACGGCAAGAGTAATTGAATAATAAGTACTAATCGGTACTTGCTGTACAACAGGGCTGTTTAAGTAACAGGGAGCCACCTTTATATCTTTAAATAGTTATTTTTCGCTAAAAATTGATTTATTGGAGGCGATCATATCGAACAATATATTTTCTTTACGTGTACGTTTGCGCTTGTGTAATTTTATATGACTTTCGGCTTTTTTTATTGCTTTTACTGAGGGAATATTGCCTGTATCATACTAACACTCACACATACATACAATGACAAACTCTTATTCATAAATAAGGATATATCTAGCTAAATCAGCAAAATATTCAACAAAATATTGACACAGCCTTTTGAATAATAAAATAAACTATGATTTTATTTAGTTTGATTACATATATTTGAATGTATGTTTATACACATATATTCTATTTATTTCGTATGACAACCATTGGCTATTTACCATATGGTCCATGCAAACATTCATTGATTTTTATGATGATGATAATGATGACTATTTACTCGTATGTTGCTTTAAATAGTTTTGCTCAATATGATTATATAGTGATGTATTTGTTTAGACAGTATTGCCAATAAACGAAAATATTTCATTACATTTTATTACATTTGGGAAAATGTTAATTAAAATGTAAAACTTGAGTGACATTTGTCATAAACTGAAAAATCTTATAGAGGAAATGGAATTTAATAGCTCTAAATTTCAATTTATCTTGCTCAGTAAGCAGTTAGAATAACAAGAAGAAAACCAAACCTGAAGTAGGAAAATATGGCTCTGCACTCTTTATTGATGTTTCTCAAACTTTATTGTCTACAGTTTGGCATGAAGGCTTGATACATTCATTTTAGCTTAATTTACCCGTTAATATACACAATCTGTTAGAAAGTTACTTAAGGCTATTTTGCACTTTCTCACAAGTCTTACGTTTTCCATAAAACTTTGTAAGATAGAAATCTAATGAGGTTTGTTGCGACTTTAAAAAAATCGAATTTAACATAACAGTTTGTGTTCACACCATCACACAAAGTATAAACACTCACACATGAAATAAAATCACTAAACCAAAAATCCAATGAAAATGTACGTTAAGCAAACGAAATTACGTTTATTAAAATATTTTCGTTGGCTTAACGAATTATTCGTTAATATAATGGAAATAATACTTAACGTAATTCGTTTGCTTAACTTAGATTTCCATTGGATTTTTGGTTCAGTGATGCAACCCTGATCCAATGAAAAGTATTATTGTTTAGAAATTTTTCAAAAAACGATAAAATCGTATGGAATGTCAAACTTTTTTTCATAATACTTGTCATGTTCATCACACATGCATTTACACTATCAGACTTTCACATATTACTTTAGTTTTTGACATGTGTTAATACAAAGTATAACACTGTATACTAGCCTTTAGTCCGACGATTGCCGCAGAGTCCTACAAGGAAGTATCTTTGGCCCTCTATTGTATTTAGAAATCACAGCTAATATTCAACTTTTTGTATGTGACACTGCTCTCGATGCTTACAGTGCTTAAAATTTGGTTAAAACAATGGAAAATAAAGGTGCATGAGCAAAAGTGTACACATCTTACATCCACTTTGCACTGGGGGATCATGCTCCCATATTAATAACAATAATCAGCCTTATTGTGTTGTCGTTGTCGTACACGACTGTTTCGTTTTTTTCAGTAGATTAAAGAGGACAGGTTACTTTAATCTTTAAAAAAAAACCATACAACCGTATACGACAACGACGAGCAAAATAAGCCTGATACCTCAACATGTAAAAAAATAGGCGCAAAATTTACTCAAATAAAACTATAAGTCTGAATTTACATGTTTCATCTTTTGATAATCAACTTCTTTTCAATTCCCTTTTAAAGATGCCAATATGATCACACGTAGCAATCGGTTTCAACTTTTTTCGGTTCAAAACAACAACTATTTTATTTACAGCGAATCAAAGAGAAAAAGAAAATAAAAAGTTTACATGCAGTCTTCGTTGTGCATATACCTCTGTACCAACCCCCTTTCTTCTTTCTTCTATCTCCTTAAAACATAAGAGTTAAGCATCAAAAGATGAAACGTGTGAAAGCAGACTAAGAAATTTTAATGTTAAATTGCAGACGTTGAGAACGTCGCACAGTGGCTGAAAATCATTTTTCGTTGGCCAAAAATCTGTAACTTTTGAACCGAAGGAGATATTTTAGTGAAATTTCTTTTAATCGACAGATAGCTTTTTCCACTTTAAATTTCATTAAAATCGGTTGTGTAGTTATTGGGGAATTTAAGGGCAAAGTGGTTTTTTTATTTCTTTTAATTATTTTAAAATTTAATTTTTAGATTTAAATAATAATCATTAACATTTTTTGTAATAATGGGACACTCAAAAAAATTAAATGTTTACACTATAAAAAAAAATTTTTAACATTAAAAAAAATAACAAATTCTTTTGAAATTGAAATTTTGTATTCCCAAAAATTGAAATTACTTTTTGATAATAAACAGGCAAGTGCACGGCCTAAAAAAACACTTAATTGACAACATCTTTTGTAAGTTGTTGTTGTTTTTATTTTGTTTTTCTTAACCTACTTACAACTACAATTAATGTTGAGAGAATTTCAACTAATTGTAGTGGGGAATGTAAGATGAGATAAACCCACTGTTTATTGTTAATGTGTTTTGCTTAAACTTTGATATTATTACAAGTAGAACTGTTGCTATAAGTCTTATACGCTTAACAGTTTTATTTGGTTTAATATCTTTAGTTTTTCTAAAATCTTTATGGATGAAGTTTCCTGATGATCTGGCCTAAGCAACCAGTGAAATGCGCATAGGAATAGCTTATCCCATCAACAATAAATTTCAAGTGTTTTTGTCAATAATAAAAACTGGAAATTAAGCACGAATAACAAATTCTTTTGAAATTAAAAAAAATTAGTAAAATCCACTGGAAATTTTGCTATTATTGCCGAAAAATAAACAATTTTTTGCTTTCAAATTTGTTTACACTTATTTATTCTTATTTATTTATTAAAACATTTCATACATATGTTGATAAAAAAAACCTTTTTGAAATAATAGCAGCAATAGATTTTAATAGCCTTTGTAACAATGTGAGTTTTTGTTTATTATTATTTTTTACTAATACAATGTCTGTCTTAGATCTAATAAATTATAATTATTGTTCATTTAATTGAAAGATTTATGGCAAATATTCCATATTCTGTTCTGTGTTATTTCTGTTCTTTAGTAGTTTTTTGAATACAGGAAGCTATAAGTTTTTCTGATTGTGTAATATTAATAAAAATTTTTTATATATACTACCTGTATTAGTTTCGATCACGATCAATTTTCCCTATATCATAAATTTTTTTTTTTTGAAGACAATAGCACATGACTTCTGTTACTTCTGCAAACATTTTTGCGGTTAAAAAAAAAAAATTGTAAAAAAAACATTTTCAAAAAAAAAATTTTTTTTTGAGTAATTTCATTAAAATTACCTTTCTATGAGTGGTTTTACCTTCTTAATCCCTTTTGATCCGCAAAAGTTCTATTCTACTAAAGTTGAAGTTTGACAAAAATACAGTAGTTTAGGAAATATGTCCTAACATCTCAAATATAAATAACACAATAGTCGCAAACATTACCTTTTTAAAGGTAACAAGACTACCAACCTAGCAAAAAAGCAGGCAGGTCATTATCGCTGATAGTTTTTGTGCAATGATAATTTCTTTCGGATTAAATATTAAAAAAAAACACTTTTTTCTGAATTAAAAAAAAAGTTGTGTTTAACAACATGGCACAGCCACAATTACCAATATTTTGACCTAATTTTTTGGCTACCTTAGTTTTAATATGTTTACTATTAAATAAAAATAAAATTTTTAAAATCGGTGACAAACAAAAATTGGACTTTTGGCCAATGAAATAAAATTTTCAGCCACTGTGTGTCGGCTATACCAAATAAAGTTAAGTGCGACTTAATGTTTGTTGTTTACAAAATAGCTTTGAAAACATTCGTATCATTTTCAAAAAATTTAAAACCAAAATAACTAAACAATGCGTTATTATTTATTGCATATAGCATTTTTATAAATTTTCTTGTGTTCAAATTTAATTAGGGAAATAAATATTAAGACAAAAACATTTTATATCCTCCACACAAAAATTGGTTTTAAAATGAATAAAATATTTTTATTCAATAAGCCTTTTATAAATCTGAAATATAATTGCGAAAAAATTGTTGCCTTATTATGAACACCAAGTGAAAATATTGCTGCCATTGTGAACGAATCTTAAGGGAGTAAATGTATAAAGACATTTTTGATGCAAGTAACACAGAAAAAACTATCAGTAGTTTTTTATCAATTAAAAAATTTTTTTAAAAAGTATTTAAAGTTAATTAAAGTGATAATTGAATGAGTTTTCCTGCATGCACTATTAAGATTTTTAAAATATATATCTCTTTTAAAAGCATTGAAAGAAATAAATACTGCGTATATCAATGTTTTAGGGAGGTTGGTTTACATTGATCCACCCTTTTACTACAAAATCAATTTCGCTGGATTTAAATTCTAAGCTCTAACTGTAGAAGGAAATGTAAGAAAAGATAAACTCACTGTTTATTGTTGGTATTTAAGCTTTTATAACGTTGCAAATAAGACTTTTTAAGAGTTTGTAATTCTAATTCACTCTGGCAGTTTCATTTGCTAATATCCTTGGCTTTTCAATTTTTTTTTTTGGGAGAATGTTTTCTGATGATCTGTCCTAAGCAACCAGTGAATTGCGCATAGAAACTAGCTTATCTTCCAACAATAAATTTTAGTGTTTTTATCAAGAATAAAAATTAGGAACTAAGCACGACAAACAAAATCTTAAAAATTTTGTATTCCCAAAAATTACTTTGATCATAAGTCTATGTTGGCTAAATAAAAAGCTCAAGTATTAACTTTTCCTTGTTATTTTAAAAATAGAGACCTAAAGCTTAACAAAAATTTTAACATGAACAGACATACAAGCTTTAATCAACGTCGAAAGGGATTCTGAATTGAATATTTCTCATTTCTAAGCGGCAGAACGCTTCAAAGAAAATAAAAAACAAAAATAAAATTAAACTAAACTAAATATCCCTGCCACTATACAGTATATTCTTGATAAATTTTCTAAGGATCTATCTGTATGGGCTCAAGAGATTTCTTAAAAAAAATTTGTAATATTTCTTTTGTAAGTTATTTAATAAGTTTTTATTGGGGTCCAATAAATGCTTATTTCAATTTCAAAACCATCAATACCAATTTTTATTTAATTATATCCATCAGTTTTAAAGCTACTTAAACAAAATATCTCAATCTGTTCAGTAAAAAATTATTACCATTAACTTAATGATAATTGCCATAAAATTCGGCACAAAAAGGGATGTTTAAACAATAATTAGAATTTTTTTTTTTTTTTTATAAAATCTCATAAAATCATATAAAATAATTTCAACAAATTTATTTGGCTTTAAGGTTATCCAACAATACCCAGCGGTAAGAAGAATAAGTAAAGAGGCCTAATAGAAGGCCTTATATGGCAGATACAAGCCATCGTGGCCGGATTCCATACTTGTTTATTTTTTACACAGGTTGTCATTGGGAGCAAGCCCTTACACACTCCCTTTAATAACAACTTCGTTACCTTCCCAAAGAAGGAAGTTAGGAAGGTCACTAATAAAAAATAATTAAAACTGAACAACTTCCTTTCTCCCTTCTTAAAGGTCTTCCAGAAAGAATTTTATAACTTCTAGAAGGCATACTTCTGAAGGCAGAATATAATGCGAATTGAATCTTTTAGAAAGGAGTATAGAGGCCTTCAAAAAGGCCTGCTACTTGCGGTCCTTTCAATGTTACCGCATTTAGACATGTACGCATTTAGACATACGAAAACATACATACATATGTACAGGGTGGCTCAAATAAGACCAACCAATGTAAACCACGTATAGCATTTTTTTGTTATATAATTATTTGTGTTTTTCAGGTTATTCACGGAATTCTTAGAAATTTTGTAATGAATGCATACGGTACACAACAACGAATTTAAACTTTCGCAATTTTTTATTTTTGTCAGCGATCAATTGCTTTGCAGCAAACATATCGTAAATATTTTAATTGAACTTCAGTTTTTTACAGTATTCATAATTTGGAAATAAGTCGACCGTTTTGATTAACTAGATGCAGTGATCGCAAGACTGTCCTGGAGGAGGTGTTCATCAAAATATTCGCATTGAAGGCAACGTTAAAGCTGCGCGGCATCTGTCTCAACTCGCCGTAATTTCGGCCAATAAGGCATTTACAGAACAACCTTGCAGAGATTTTAAAGTTTGATTTAAAGATGCATGCAAACAAAATTAAAATTGCTACTGCAAGGACGACTGCCAAAAAGGACATGTTTCTTAATTGGGCCACCCTGTACATACAAAAACCAAAGAAAGTAAATCAAATTTTTTTGTGGCAGTACTAAAATATCTAAGAACTCATAAAAGAACTATCTAACCTTTCAATCATATAAGAAGTTTTTGGAAACTAAAACCCCAAACAAATTAGTCAATTTGTATTGTTTAGGATTTTATTGTTTGAGTTATTTTCCTTTTAATTTTTGTTTTTTTTTTTGTAGTTATTTTTATAAGTTTTCTAAATGTGTGTGTGTATGTTTATTATGTCTATTATTGTTTATTGTTTGTTAAATTAGGGAAATCTAATGAGTCAACAGGGCACATTGGTACGAAACCCGAATCTAGCTGGACAAAATTCATAAATGTTAGCGTAAAAAATGGATTTCTGGATTGCTAAGAACCTGCTCTAAAAGTAGTGATAATTTTTTCTCATTTTCGATCTGAGGTTTTTAGTTGCGTGCCAAGAATACACTCAATCAACTTGTTTGTAAAGCCAAAAGTTAATTTTTTTTGTAAACGGTAACCATGTCTGTTTTTATGTGGTTTTCCGTGACGTTACAATTAGTCACATGAGTTTGCATTACGCAATGTCATGCTTCGTTATGGAAATATATACATACACCTATAATATTATTACAGTAACGGACTGTAGTTTATTTAAAAAGTATTCCGTTCAGTCACTTTTTAATAAACAAACATTTAAAATTCCAAGCAGATTTATTTTTAACTGATTCCAACACATTAATACGAATTTTTAGTTGCCCTTAATATTGTCTGTTGATTAAGTTTAAGTCTTTTGTATGTAAAATTAAATGAAAATATAATTTAAAATAACAAAAAGTTCATTTATTTTCTACTGTCAAAAATTCAACAGCGAATTCCGTAAAAACAAATAAATTTTCAGTTTTTTTTAGATAATTTAACTACAAAAAACTAAATTTTTAGTTATTTTAAAAAAGATTTGGTTGTTTTGTTAAAATTATTTAGTTTAGCACATCAAATTTTTAAAGTAAAAAAATTGCTAAAAACAGTTTTTAAAAAGCTGCTGTTGAGATAGTAAAAGTCATAAGATTGTGCTGTAACTTCGACTTCTTCATTTGTCATTGGACAAACATAAACTGTTGTCTTTACTTCTGATTTATTAAATTAAAACAGTCGCAGTCAAGGCAAAAGCAAAAAACGAAAAGTTGTATACAATAAAGAACATCGGCAATCGACATGTTCGGAAGTGTTTGTAGTTAACGAAGTTGGGTTCGTTGTGTTTGTTTTCCATTTTTTTTTATTTTATGTATTTATTTTATGCTTAACAAACATTTTAATTATTTGAAATTAAATGAAATTGTTGTCATTTAATGGATCAGAAGTAAAAGCAACAGTTTTTTTTTTGTCCAATGAAAAATCAAAAAGCGGATGAAAAAGCCATTTTTTATTTTGACTGCAGTTTTTTAAACCCTGGCTAAAACCATATCGGTCATGCTGTTGGTGTCTTATAATTGTGAGTTCTTCTGTAAACAAATGGGTCAGTACAACAAAAGTGGTTATTTTTGTTGAACTGTTTATGGTTTTTAATCCAAATTTTGATATTTTTTATTAGGCTAAAGCTCATCAAATTTAATTTTCGTTAAATAATTTTTATGAAGAAAGGAATTTTACAACATTAAATTAATTAAAATTTATTGATAATTTTTTTATTCTCGACTGCCGCGGGGCTGGAACAGATATCTTTCATCGAGTTTTTCGAGAACATCTATTCTTGTTTTATTGTTTAAATAATATGGAAATTACTTTTTTTTAATGCAAATTAAACAACATTTAATGTGAAGAATTTCTGTATAACTATTGTATAACTATTGTAAAAATTTACCACAACACAAGTAAGTAATTTAATACGTATTAGAAATGTTTTTTTAATTTCCTAATCGTTTAAGCTTAACTGTACTGTAAATCATAAATGTCTTTTACTTTAAAACATTTCTTTTATTTAGACAACAACGATCAAAAAATATTAACTGCCAGGCCCAAAATGTCGACAAGAACATTTCTTTTGCATATATATATTGAAAACAATAATAAAAAACTAAAATTTGCTTTTGTTTTCGAAATGTTCTTGTCGAGATCGTGGGCCAGGCAGTAAATTGATTACTTATTTACAAAGAAAAATCCTGAATTTAAAGTTCGCAATACCTAAACTTCACTGTTTTTTAAATGATATAGACATTTTTTAATAATTTTACAAATTCAAAAATCACTAAAACATATAAGGTTAAGGCGAATTTGTTAATATCTTTTAAAGAATTAATACTATCGAAGTTTGCAATAGCGAATCTCTTTCGTATTTCCTAAAAAAAATTTAGCTAGAATTTTTTTACTATCTTTTTCGAATTCAGCAGCCCAAAAACCATATAGACTGTCCATCAAATAATTTTGTCCATATAGATTCGTGATTCGTCCCACTGTGCAGGGGCAATATGAAAACCTCAAACTATTTGGCCACACTTATGTTGTTTTTGATAGTAAAATGGCAACCAGAAATGATTTTAATTAATTAGGCTTTTATGAAGCATGCAACCCAGATATACAGATAAACATGCACACACACACACACACACCCACACCCACACCCACTTATAGGCACACTATGGCCTAAACCTACACCCATACAATTGTTAATGTATAAGTATTTAGAAATAAATAAAAAAAACTATACTATTACTATGTTTTATATATGCTAATAAAATGGACAAAGTGAAAAATAAAATCACACACATTAATTTCGTTTTCGCCATGTTTGTTAATACTCCCATCACGGAGTTAAATATCCACACTAAAAACGCATTTATAAAGGGTGTTCTGTATGTAAAACAAAATTCGAGTTAAAGAGAAAAAAACTCATTTGTCCTTAGATCGTTCATCATATATTTATTAAATCATAGAGGAACCAAGTAAGAATTCTACATTAGGCTGTGTCGTCTATAGATAGATATATGAAGCAATAAGCACCGATACCCTTTGGAGCTTTTGTACAGCCAATGTATTCCCAATAAGAGGTTTTACCGACGTATTAAGCTAATTATACTGCCACGTTGGAGCCACGATGTGTGCCCCAAAATAAGTCGATATATAAGTCCCTTAGACGTGGCAGTTACAGAGCAGATTTTCAGGTGAGTCATCAACCATCAAGCAAAATTTGCATTGTTTGGAAAAACCACTACCTAAAATGATCTGATGGTATCCGAGACCACAGTGCCCAATGAAGTACACAGAATTCAGTTTTCTTCTAAGTAAAAGTAGCCTCTAAAAATTGATTTAAACTAAAAATATTTTGAAATTTATATAAAAAATTAATGAAATTCGCACCAGTAACCAAATTAAAAGTACATACACTGAAAGAATTTTCCTCACAATACCAATGAATTTTGACATTAATCCCATGAAAAATAACATTAAAAAGAAACCTATGCAGCGCTTCGTTGGATCAATGAAACCTGTTTCATTAAAATGTATTTAATGAAACATTAAATTAGATCTATGAATATTATTCATTGGATGAATACTTTCAAAAAAGTAAACAAAAAATGTTTTTTATTTAATTTATTTTTTTATTATTATTTTTTTTTTTAATATTAATAATTCCCTTAACTAATCCCGCGAAGCTTTACGCTTGTCTGCAGGAACCAGAGCCTCTGGCGGGAATCGATCCCGCAACCCCGGCGCTGATAGACTAGCTCCCTAGCTAGCCTACCGGGGCAGTGTAGTTTTTGAATAAAAAAACTATGTTTATTGCCATTACTCAATTAGGAGCGTAAATATGAGATTAAATTGTCCATAACAACAATAACAACGTTGATTTTTTTTGCTAACGCATAATAAAAAAAGACCACATAAAGAGAGAAACTGGTTGACAACAGTTTAAAATAAGGGTGTGTTTTTTTTTAAAGGAGAACATTTGTTTGCTCATTACTTATTACATACTATATGTAGGTAGGTATGTAGATATTAAAGAAAACTAAAAACATACATATTTATGAATTGAAAGTTTTTATTTCATTACTATAATGACAATTTTCATTGTCATAATGAAAATTTAAATTTATGAAGGCGTGCTTTTTCAAAATATTTTTATACTTTTAATTATTGAGACAAAAGAGTTATTTGAATATTAAAAATAATTTTTTTTTTCAATTATTGAAATATTTTGCTTTTATAAAAAAATGTTTGATTTCATAAATTTAAAGGCATATTACATTCGATGTATGAAATAATTAAAACTTACAATTTTTAATTACAATTAAACATTTTTTAAGGAAACAATAGTTTTGTATTATTTTATGAATATAGTTATGTTTGTATATTTTGTTTCTTTATGTTCCCAATTAAAATTTTTTGTTTAACTTGGACAAACTTAAGTTTTCATATATCCAATGAAAATTTTTAACGTAATTACGAAATCCAATGAAGCGATTTTAACGAAAACACTTCATTATAACAATGAAATTCCATTTAGACAATGAAAATTTTCATTTAACCAATGAAAATTTATTTATGAAAACGATTCATTAAATATATGAAGCATTTTTCTTTCAGTGCAGAAAGAAAAACACTCGGGATAAATCAAGTTTTTTATGACTACCTTAAGTACGCGGCGTACTCAAAAATTCAAGTACGAATAACACTAAAACGTACTTAAAACAATTAAATATATGTACATAACTTTCGTTAATCAATACCAGAATAAGTGAACTTTTCGTTGGTAGTGCCACTCTGAGAGTAAAATTACAAAGTAAGAATCTTAATCTCATAGAACTTATTAGTCTTATCTCTTGATTTCCAGCAAAATTGCATATTGGGATATTATTTTCATGTTTAATAAGTAAATTGAACTTTTGCTTCTCATTTTTAGTAAAATATGAACATACGATTTTTAAAGTAAACACCATATCGGGCATGATGCTGGTGTTTTATCATTATTTAAGGTAAACAAGTTAGAGTGCTATATTAGGCTGTGCCGAATCTTTTATACCCTCCACCGACAGTTCGAATGTTTAAGGAGTAATATCTGCATGATGTCTTTTTATTATTATTATCTTAAACTGTGACGATTTGTTATTAATTATGGTTTTAGGAGACTAAACTGTTTTCCGGGAGTAGGGCATATATGGGGCCTAGGGTAAATTATGTACCGATCTTCACGAAATTTTACAGTGTCATTTCTAGTCGTATAAAACGGACTTGTGCAAAATCTTATGTCATTCCGTGCATTTTTGCATCATTTATGTTAGTTTTTGTAACAAAATTATCAAGTTTTTGAAGGTGGTGGTTCCACATTTTGATTCATAGCTCTGGTCCTACTGAACCGATTTTGCTGAAATTCAATCCCAAACTGCTTAGGATAACTACAAGCAATTTGACACCTAGTTTGTTTATTTCTTTTGAGTTTTTCGAAAGTGAGCGTGTTTTCAACAGACGGACAGACGGACAGACGGACAGACGGACAGACGGACAGACAGACGGACATGGCTAAATCGACTTAGAATTACTCAAGCAGCCAGAATATATATACTTTATGGGGTCTGAGATGAATAATAAAAAATTTTCACACGGAATGACAAACTTAGTATACCCTCTTCACAACTAATTGTGGTGGAGGGTATAAAAACACACAAGTTTTACAACATAAAACACGAAGTTGTTTAAAATTAATTGAAAAATAAAAATAAAAAAGTTATTTAATATCACAGGTTGTTATTGCTAATGTATCACAGTTGAACTAAAACTAAATTATTGCGATTGTGTAATTTGCATTTGTGCCGTCTTTTTTTATTGGCAATGCCAAATTTTTTGTATTATAAAGTAATCAACAATAAATTTCAAGTGTTTTTATCAAGAATAAGAACTGGGAATTGAGCACGAATAACAAAATCTTTTAAATTAAAGTAATACTTTCTGTTAAATGGATTCTTACTGAAATATTATACCGAACGTACCAACTTTGTCAACATCTAATTGAAAACCGAGCCCGATGTCAAATCCACTATTTGACAAAGTGCAATACAAAAACAATATTGGTTTGATCCATATTATATTAAATTTATATTATTTCGAGTGGCTGCTGTTGTGAAATAATCCCTTCCACTTAATTGTGCTTAATATTGAAAAATTAAATTTGAATGAAAATGTTTTTTTGCAACTTTATAAATAGATAATAGATTTATATACCGAAGTGTTTTGGAAGTTAAACAAATTGAACTGGAGATGAACTGAATTTATGTACTTTAATAATTCCTTTTTTAGCCAACTCGTAAATTCGGGAGGATATTTGAATGGAAGCCAGGTGAAACAATGAAACAATTCCGCTTATATTCAATTTCATCATAAATTAGATTGTATACGTATATGAGCCAAATTTTGTGTTCCTAGTTCATCTGCTATGATCGCTATCATGCCAAAATGCAAATAACAGGTCGATTGCAGATTATAAAAAATTATCAAACCCAACAAATAACAAATTGTAACGCTCAGTTTATTCTAATTTGACCGTTTTGTATGGACTCTATCAATACAATCCCTAAATTGTATGGGGGCTAGGTAAAACTACGGACTGATTAACTCATTTTTTACAATGAAAAACAAAGTTATTTGTCTATAAGGGTTGTCATCGAAACCAATATTGGTTTTGCTAATTGTCAGTTTTGAAAATCAATATTGGTTTCATTTGGTGTCACGAAATCAAGTTGGTTTTGTTAATTTCGAATGTAAATAAAACCAATATCGAAACAGCTGTTGTTTACATTTTTATTATTTTTTATTTTACTTTTTTGCAGAAAATTTACAAAATATTTTATTTTTTCATTAAAATATCAGTAAAAGTGTTTTTTTTTGTGAAAATAATTGATATCAAATAATTAAAAGGTGATAAGTGCTAATAAATAAAATAAAATGGCATCAGCAGTTGTAGCATTTTTGTTATTGGAAGATGATCTTGCATTGCATTTGTTGTTTTTATTTGTGTTATATAATTGTTTTGTAAAAATATGTAATTATAATGCGAATTTATTAAAAATATAAACAAATTTGTTGTTTGATGTTATAAGTTAAAGGATCTCCACTTGGAAAGGATAAAAAAAACACTAAGGCGCAACCAACAGCGCCTGGTAGAAATTAAACTCACTTTTATATATTCAAATATTTTATTAGACAATAACTTTTTATTTACTTTTCACTTTGACAATTCTAATTTCACAAATTAAAGACAATTATTATTTTATAATTTAAAGAGCGAATTAATTACTTTACTAAACCGCGCAACCAAGACTGACTATTTTCTCTGCTGCCTGTTGTCTGCGAACCACCGCTTCACACATCAGTCACGTTGAGCCATCATGTTCAGGTGCCGAAATGCTGTTCCAGCACAATTGCCTTTACCGTGTGAATTGGCTGATCGAGCAAAAATACATTTTGGTAATTTGACTCCTGAGTAGACCGGACGCGCGTGTGGAAGTTGGTAAACAAAATTAATAGCTGATTAGGCTAAATTAATTTTGTTGGCACTGTTGGCCGCATCGTTAACTTATAAATAAGTTAAGTGACCACTGCTGTTGTTGCATATTTGTTGTTAGCAGAAAAAGTGAGAAGAAGACTTTTGCAATTTTGCAGCAGCCCGCTGCCGGAGTCTACCGGAAACATGTAAATAATACTATTTTACTATTTTACCAATTTATCAATTTTATTTACTTCTATCTGTGGAAAAAATTTAACTGTTAAATAAAAATTAAGCTTTTAGCAACTATTTCCAATAAAAAAAACAAGAGCTGTAAGCTGCTTGGTTTATTTCCAATAAAAAACCGATAACATTGGTTTCTGTGACACCTAAAACCGACACTAATTCTAGTTCGAACATAAAACCAATAACATTGGTTTCTATGACACCAAAGCATTTTTTCTTGCCGGTTTTAAAAGTAATGCTGACATTATTGGTTTCTATGACAACCCTGTATAACTTAGTCACTTATAGGCCGATTTTGTTATTTTTTACTTCAAACAAATTATAAGAAGACTTTAAAAGATTACGTGTTATGGCGAACAATTAGAGATGTATGGGCTACAATGAGAGTTGGATGTGGTTTTCGCTCATGTCTCAGCCATTTGTTGACCGATATGGGTGTGTTCCCGTAGAAACCTATTTCGGACAGATTTTGAATTGACTTTCGCTTTTTGTGAAATCTTCTAAAACTTATTAGTAACATGCGACTTGAGACAGAATAAAGTCAGTATGCTTTGATGGGATAACACATACCATTTGCAGTGATGTACACTGATAGAAAAGGCGTCATAACGCTGATGTATTTTGACAGTACTATGACAAGTGTATTCGTTTTTGACCCCATGACACTTGTCATCATTGCGATGTCAACCTTAACATCACTTGGGCAAAGTGTCATCAGGGTCAAAATGAAATTATGTAATCAATGGGATGACACATCAGCATCACAGAAATGTTGAACATTTCCTCAGTGCGATGATGCAGTAACATCGGAGAAAGGACACATTAGCATCAATTTAATGACAGTTTGTCATAAAGTCAAAGTCATTGGAATTGACTTAAGTCAAAGTGAGAGAATATTATTATTTACTTACCGGTTGCAAATGTTTGTTTCACGTTTGTTGAATTACGACCTTTGTTTACAGCAGAACTCTCAATAATAAGAAACCAGCACCATGCCTCATGTGGTTTTCGTAATCATTCTACTTTAAAAATTTCATGTATTTAAATAAATAATTTAAAAAAAAAGAATATAGGAATTTTTGCTTCTTATAATACATTGTAATCATATACAAAATGTGGCACCGAATTGATATCATAAAAGTCATAAAATAGATGACACCTAAAAAATGACAAAATTGTACGAAGACGTTAGTCATTGGATTGATGTTACTTTGTGTATCATTGATGCCATTTGTTGTAACATTGATGTCACAATTCTGATGTTAGGGCATCATCAATATGAAGATGAATTTTTCTATCAGTGCCATGACAGCCATGAATATATTCTTCAAATTAGAAAAGAATCGAGAAGAGTTTTGTCGATGATCGTAAAAAATTAATAACAATCTTAGAACAAAGTACCCACTAATAATTTTACAAAATGTTCAATGACCACCGTAAATCTCAAAATTTTAAGCCTGAAGTGCTTAAGTTCTTAAAAAAAGATTTGTTATACTTTTCCAAGAAATTTTTTTTTTGGTATTTTGAGAAAAAAAGAAGTTGAAAATGTGCATATTTGTTGAGGTTATTTTATTAAATACCGTACAAATAAAATACCTTTTATAACCGTATTTATGGACAGCTATGGCTGAATTTCAATTGCATTTTTTAACGAAGTATATCGTCGACTTTGAGTGTAAACCTGCTAATTAACTTCTAGAAAATTTTACAAGGCAGACAAACAATTTCTTATGTTTTCTATTAGAAGTAAACCTATTTATATTTGGTTTACTTTCTAATATTCTATAAGGTCCCAAATTGACTTAAATGCTTTTCTTAGTCGATACGGCGACTCCTTATCTTTTGAATGTCAAATAAAGTACACATGGACTTCGCTGGTTAACACTCTAAGCCGACAATATGTGGTCTACTGACACCCCATTCAACATACACACGA
Source organism: Pollenia griseotomentosa (assembly GCA_963931875.1). Lineage (NCBI taxonomy): Eukaryota > Metazoa > Arthropoda > Insecta > Diptera > Polleniidae > Pollenia > Pollenia griseotomentosa. The sequence goes on from OZ007560.1 coordinate 211,591,045, forward strand.
ACAGACGGAAAGACGGAGATCGTTTAATTATCTTATTCCTTAAAGGATATACTTTAAAAACCGAACGGCAAACTTATATACTAGCATATAAATATGGATTTCGTTCGTGAAGGAATTCAATATATCGTTACCTTAAATGCAAAAGGTCCTTCCTAAAATTTTGAAAATTTTACAGGAGAAGCAAACAATTATTTATAACAATAAATATTTTGCCTAAAATTTATTTTACTTTAATTTTTCTTGTTAAATCTACCAGTTGTTTTGGCAATTGACAATGTTGCATAATATCACTGTTGCCAATTAAGCATTTTTTACAGTTATTTGGCATGAGAAAAACTGATTTGGCATCTAGCATTATTTAAAAATTTCTAACATTATTTAGTTCTTGTGATATTTTTAATATTTTTTAATTAAGTTTAATACAATTGAAATAGATCGTAAAAAAAAAATATAAATAAGCTGAAATAAAAATTAAAAAAGGAAAACATTTTCAAAAATTTGTAAAACCTTTTCAAATAAGTTTCACAAAGATTGGCTAAAGCACTTAAAGTTAAAAGAAAGAAATGGGTGAACAAAACTTTTTAAATCACTGGAAATGCTACATTCTAAATAAAGTGTATTACAGTAACATGCAGAAACAAGAAAGTACAAAAATGCTACGGGCATAACTAAAAACCATAATTTTTAAAGAATTTGTTACAACTTTCAGCAGAGGTGGTATAAAAATTACGTGCTGTGCACAGTTCAGTTGCACCTGACGATCATCTGACAAACCTTTGTAAAAGGCAATTGACACCGTGCCGAGAAAGCTGAAGGACAAAATGCAGCATATTATAAAAAATATGCTTGGCCCTTACTTAAATGAAGAATTTTCTATTTTTTTTGCATTTTTTTTTTTAACAAAATCTAGCATTTTTCCTCAAATCATATAATCTTTTGTAGATAAAACCGCTTGTTTTTTCTTAATAAAATCGCTAATTTTGGTGGAAAGATTTCAAAATTTGTTATGGACATTTGTGTTGATACAGTACATTACAATCAACTACAAAGCCGACTTTGAATTTTTGGCTAGTTAGTGCCGTTATTGGTAACAATATGATAGCATTTCTTTGCTTTAGTTAACGAAAAACTGATCTGAGTTGGTTTGTTTTAAAACCGTTTAATTTGGGGATAATCGTTATTCTTTTTCAATTTATGACCCTCTTTTTACAAATGTAAGGCAATTTGTGTTAAATGTTGCAAGAATGTTTCCAAACCCTGCTAAGTATTAATGTGTTTTTTTTATTATAACTATTTATTTTATACCAATACTTATTTTGTTTATAGTAAATCAATAAATTGTATTGGTTTTCTTTTATGTTGAAACTTCTTAAAATCTCAGTTATTCCTTTTATTTGGTTATTGTCGCGATGCATTTAATTTTTTCTCATTGTTTTATTTCTTTGTAATTTTATGTGCAATTTACTGAATGTGTGTTTGAGAAAGATACTCTTGGCGTTTATGAAAATGACAATGACACTTTATAACCTGAATTAAAATAAAATTAATTTAAGAGTGAATTTTAATAAAAATATATAAATAAATGCAAAAGATCGTTGTATCCTTCTGGCAATGTAAACTTATGAGGAATGTATGAAAATTTATAGGGTAAAATAAAATTATTTGGTTTAAAATATTGCAATTCACCATTGAGATGGTATTAGTTAAAACTTAAAAAATTTTTAGTAGAAGCAATACAATTTTTCATTAAGTATTAAAAGCATATTAAAAAAAATTTCAAACCAAACGTTTTATTACCAAAAAGGAGACAAAATAGTACTATATGTTTACAGCGGATCGTTTTTTCCATGAATTAATAAAATAAAATTTTTAAGTTAATGCCCTCTTAATGATCTAGTGCGATAATAGACAAAGCGAATTTTTCAAACTATTTCGATGGATGGATGGTCTATTCTTTTGCAGATGACATCAGGATTTGCCATTCATTTTCCTTTGATCATTGACCAAGCCTTACTGAGGTCGAAGCTGTGAGACGGAATATGAATGACACACTCAATCTTGACCTTACGACAATTTCCGAGGGGGGTCTTGCGAATACGATCGATTTTTAATGTTCGTAAGGCTCAGTGTTGCATGTTGACCCACAGACGTCTTGTGGAGTCAGCGTTATCTGGAATGAGGAATCAGACACTCTTGATGTTCTGGGCATGAATATTCAATGTGATGTTCGTTGGAACCAACTTGTCTTTTAAGTGTCGAAAAAGCATTCAAGTGTCTTGGTTTATTAAAACGGTGCAAGAACTTCTTCACTCCGTCTGATCTCTTCACTATTTATACCGCCTATATCCGACCGAAAATGGAATACAACTCCCATATCTGGGCAGGTGCTTCAAGGTCTATCTTGAAGCTTCTGGATCTGGTGCAAAGGAGTGCGTTGAAGCTCATCAATGACAGTATGGTATCCAGCTCTATTGGACTCGTCGCAACATGGGTTGTGCGGCATTGTTCTATCGATATTACCATGGAAGATGTTCAGCTGAGATGGGTAAACTCATCCCTGAGACGCGGGTGCATGCCCGTTGTACTTGCCTTTCCAGCAGATCACATCCGTTTGTTATCGACTGTCCAATGTATCGCACAACGCATTACAGAGAAAATTCGTTTCTTGGTCGAACAAGCTGTATGTGGAATAGACTCCCGGCAGAAGTCTTCCCAGTCGGCTACAATTTGGAAAAATTCAAATTAAATGTCCACAAACACTATTCCCTCTTTCCTTCTCCCAAAAACCTATTTTCTTAATTCCAACACAATGTATTGTATTAGTAGGAGGCATCTCCTGAGTGTTGGCTCACAGTAAAAAAAAAAAAATTAAATTTTTATGTTAATACCCTCTTAATGATCAAGTGCGATAATAGACAAAGCGAATTTTTCAAAATATTTCGATGGATGGTACTGGTGTTAAAACAATTTTCGAAATTTTCTTTGAGTTTGAATTATTAAATATTGACTAGCAAAATAAAACTCAACAATTCTGTGTGAATTATTATAACTTTAAAGACAACCTTTTAATTTGTCCCTAATTTTGCAATTTTTTTTTTTTTGGGTTTTCTTTCATTTCTGATTAGGTCATATAAGCACGAATGTGTGGATTAAGTTGTAATCAGAGTTTGTTCTGGGAATTTCCCTTCCATAAACTATTTAATTGTTTTCAAATCCCGCTTTCCCGGGAACTAATTACATGATTCCCAGAATTTTGAACCAAAACCCTTTTTAAGCATTAATAAATCTATGTTTAACTCGGGTATTTAGTTGTTTTATCCAGGGCTTAAAACACAGCAGTCGAAACCAAAAACTGTCCAACAAAAAACGAAAATTTTTGTAGAACTTTTCGCTTTTTTATTAAAATGACAGCGACTGTTTTAGAAGTAAAAGCAACAGTTTTTTTTTTGGCCAATGGCAAATGAAGAAGTGGAAGAAATGGCAGTTTTTCTACTTTGACTGCAGTTTTTTTAAACGCTGGTTTTAGCCAACAAAATTTTACCACAATTTAAAAATTTATGCGGTTTGAGGCTTATTAGGCTGATTTTTGATAATGGCCTTTTAAAAGGGCCTATGATAAATTATATAATTATCTTTTTAATGTAAATGTAACAGAAATATTATTAAGTATTACAGTTTAAGGCGTAAAGTAAAGTCTTACCGAGAGTGGGTTTAATATGGGGCGTATGATTAATTATAACTCGATCTTCACTAAGTTTAGTGGTGTGTTTTCGAGTAAGTCTATGTTGGACTCGTGTCTTAAGTTGTTTTATCAAACCAAATTTCACCAGAATATTAATATTTGTTGCGGCTAATGGCTCATTTAGCTGATTTCCGAGAAAGGTTTTTACAAAGCGCCTAAAGTAAATTATAGACCGATCTTTACGAAATATGACGACGTATAAAACGAGTTTGTTGAAATTTAATAGCAATAAGTGTATTCCTCCACCAATTTATGTAAGTTTTTGTATGACCATAAAAATGACCCAGAAAAAACATATCATTAGCCCATTATTGGTTTGGCGCATATGCCAAAAGTCGTAGTGGAGAAACACGACAATCAGGGGTTTTCAGGAAACGTCGTTTTTTAATAAGATTTCTGTAACAAAAGAATTTTATGACATATATTATACAACTGCTTCTCTATTAAACAGAATTTTATAACAAAAATTATAAAAATTAGATAAAAATTGTATTAAAAACAACTTCCAAATTCTCGCGTTTTGCGTTTTCGATTTCCAGAACACTCCTGAATTTAGTTTTACATGAAGTTTTCTCAAAATATTTCTCATAAATTGTTTTTGTATTTTCACTAGTACTTCCGGCATACTTTTTAAAGAACAGTGTAAATTTTTGTGAACGTTAATGAACGAGCTAAGAAGCAAATAATATTTTATTTAAAGTGAAAGTTATTGTTTTGTGCCGCACTTTTCTAAATATATTTTTAAAAAGTAGCTTTTTGTGATGCATATGTATACTTACTGCTGTGTATTGAGCTGTTGACGTTTTATTTTGCATTTACTAATTTTTTTTTCTTGCGGCAAAGAATCGAAGATGGAGTGAAATTAATTTTCTTGTTGTCATTTAATTTTTATTTTGCTTAAACTACTTTTTTTTCTTACGGCAATAAAGCAAAGCAAAAGTGAAAATCATTTTGTTTGTTTTCAAATATGGAACTTGCTGCATTCGCCATATATTGGCGTATAGTGCAAATCTAGACTTAATAAGCTTTAAAATTGGAGCAAAATTAATGCTTAATATCTCAGAAAGCATAAAAATTTCGTGAAATAGGTAATGGATTAAGAAAGGGTGTATTCAAAATATTTATACTCAATTTTTTTAAAAATGTTTGGTAGGTTAAAAAAGATTCACATTAAATGCCAAAATCAGTATACCTTCATTCATTATTCCTGATTAGGTATATAAAAACTGTAAAAAAATATGTTTTTACATACGGTAAACTGTCTAAAATTGTCTGGTAAATTTCTCCTCATGCTTAATCTGTTAAATGGCAAAATTGTTTCAGAATTCCTACTTCTTATGTTGTGTTTTCAGTACCTATTCGCCCTTCTACCAATTATATTCCCCTTAGAACTCAATACTTTCGGTTAAATAATGCTAAATTTTGATCCTATCCGCAGACTGAACTCTGAATTAAATATTGCCACCGAGGTCGCGGCGTCCATTTGGCCGACACTTTGTTCCATACATAATTGAACCATAATAATATTATGTTAATAAAAAGAAATGACATTAATTTTCTAAATAATTTGCCTTTTATTCAAAATCAACATTGGCCCTTAAAATCTAACCACCCTTTATTATTTAAAAATATGTAATTATATTTAATACCTATTACATGATAACTTTCTATACGTCTAGTCATAGTACATTTACGATGCAAACAAAATATCTTTACTCTAATAATATTTTATTGACGCCATTCGTCAAAAAATTTTGCATCAGTTCGGCGTTTTTATTTTATCGAATTGTGTGTAAAAAATATACAAAACCGATAAAAGACTAAATTATAAGTTCAAAGAAATTAAAAAAAAATAAAAAATGTTTGCATTAAACAAATTTTTTAAGTGTCACAAAATAGCATTGCTAAATAATGTTTTAATTATTTTTTTTTTTTATTAGCGGAGTACAATATTAGGCTTGCAAAAGAGCAAATGCAAAATCTCGTAGCACTTTAATAAATTCTAACGGAAACTCTGTGTATTTTGTTGTTGGATTTAACAAAAGAGCTACGATATTTTGTAATTGCACTTTTGCAAGACTAATACTGAATTCCGCTATCGTGAAAGTGCGAAAATATTGGTTCAAAAGTATTGACCACTGCTTGTAAGTTTTATGTTTATTTAAGAGGAAAAGAATGAAAATTCAATAAAATATTTCAGTGTTTTTATCAAGAATAAAAATTGGGAATTAAGCACGACAAACAAAATCTTGTTAAATTAAAATTTTGTATTCTCAAAAATTACTTTGATAATAAATAAACAATTACAAATAACTATTATAATTAAGATATCTTCTACGACGTGCTAAATTCCCCATTTTAATTTTTGATAAATACACTGACATTAATTGTTGAGGGAAATCTAGTTTCTATGCGCTTTTCACTGCTTGCTTAGGCCAGATCATCAGGAAATTAGTTTCCAAAGACTTTGAAAAAGCTAAAGATATTATACAAATAAAACTGTAAAACGAATGAGACTTACAAACATTCTAGTCTTAATTGCAAACGATATCAAAGTTTAGACAAAACACCACCAGTAAACAGTGAGTTTATCTTTTCTGACATTCCCCTACAATTGGTTGGCTTAAAAAAAGTTAAAATAGAACTAAATAACAGATCGCACTTGTTCCTCTAAAGAGAGCCAACTCAAAGCTTTTAAAGTTTCACTTTTTGCAAGAAATCGATGGCCACTTTACATCATATCTACGCACTGTAAAAATCTTAGCTCAATTTCTCTAGTATTTTAAAATAAAACAGGTTTTTGTCCCTGCCGATAATTTATAAATTTTAAGTAAACCACCATTCTTCTTTTTAAACTTTTTAATAAAAATTTTTTAATTTCTATACGATTAAATACGTTGACCACATATAATATACCTATAAAATCATCTACATAATATTCTAAAATGGTTAAATAAAAGAGTTTATTTTTAATACATGTTTAAAATATGTTTTTGTGGTCAAACTGTTAAGCCGACATCATCACCATCATAATGATCATCAGCAATTAGTTAATCATATTGAAATTGAAATGAAATTTATAACGCGAATAATATCAATAAACTCAATAAACCACTCAATCATATAAACCTAAACAAATAAAATACTAGTTATAATACATATACAACTTTAAAGAATGTGGTTTACGCAATAAATACCAATAATTATTATTTAAACATTTCAAATATAAACATGTACATTGAACAATATTGTATAACATAAACCACACATACGGTTCTAATTTAAATACTTCCATTTAAAAGATAACAAAGCAAATCCAATCATCTGCTTTTAAACATTTAAATTTGGTTTAAGGACTTTATGCGAATTTAGCTTAATTCAAGTTAAGCAAGATAAGAGCCTTTAGAATGGCAAATTAATGGGTCAAATTTATAAAAATGGGAATATTTAAAGAGAGCATATTTTTTTTTTTAAAGGCAATGACTAAAGAAATTTGAAACAATCTTTTTAAAACTTTAACATCCTTCACATAAACTTTTTTTGAATTCGGTTTCAAATATCTCTTATTTGCTGCAACATCGTCATAACTCGAAAATATTATTTTAACAGAAAATTACTTAAAACCAGTGTTAAAAAATAAACACTTAATATCGCCCCTTAGTGTTCGGGTTGGTTGATTTGTGGAAAACACAAACGCTAATAGTGTTTGTGTAGAAAATTAAAAAAGAAGAAATGCGCATAGGAATAGCTTATCCCTTCAACAATAAATTTCAGTTTATCAATAGTATGAAATGGGAATGTAGCACATTTAAACGAAACCTTGTTAATTTAATTTTTGAATCCCAAGAAAAACTTTGATAAAAAAGAGATTTAATTCCGTTCGGATTTTTTTTTTTAATTCACAAACTTCATTCGGTTCGGCTCAAAAATGTTCGTCCCTTTTTACGGGAAAAAAACCAAACATTTTTTACAAAAACAAAATACACATACGAAAAAAAAAAAACAAAAAGCCAGCAAAATAATTTTACATAAACACAACATATACACAATACACACCTGTTCGTGGTGCGGTCGTTGCTAAAATTTTTTGTTTGTTCATTTCTATATCAATGTAAAAAAGAAACATTATAGAACACTAAAATATAATGTTTGTCTACAGTACCACTTTTTTGAAGAATAACAGAACATTATATAATGTTCGGTTCTTTCTTGAATATAGTTACAAACGGTATTAAGGGTTGTGTTCGTCTACACAATCTCTAAACAAATAGACATCGTTCTTGGGTGTGTAAGCCGAACGCTCAATAATTTCCTTTTTATTTTCGAACACTGCTTTAAACATTTTAAATTTACGCCCAACATTATGGAAAAAGCGAATTGTGTTCTTCTCTTAAGAGTTGAGTGTACAATATCTGCATATGAAAAATTTACTGCTTCATACAAGACACGACTAACTATGCATTAGTGATATTAAGTCAAAATTTGCTATTTTTGTCTAATGACTTTGTTGCAGCAAATAAGCGATATGTTAAACTTCTACGCTACTACTCCCATATGGCTAAAACAAATGCCCATGCTCTGCAACTCTCGCGTCTAGAAGCTTTGAAAATGATGTCGCTTAAGCTTTTTTTGCGGCAAGGGCTCGATAGGCAATAGTTTTTACCAAACTTTTCAGCTTTGACTTCGTAGGGTTCCATATATAATTCACACTAATTACTGGATACTACAGGGTGGCGCAGAATGAGTTATATAGCTTTAATGGTTGATAACTTTTTTATTTTTATTTATAAATTATATTTTTTTTTATAAAATACAGTATATAGTTGGGGAATTTTTTGCAATTAGATTTGAAAAATTATATCCTTTAAGTGATGTCCATTTTCTGCTTCGCACATACGTGCTCTTTTTAGCATGTATTCCATAACTTTTCGCAAAATTTTTGAAATTACTTTTTGATAATAAACAGACAAGTGCACGGTCTAAAAAAACACTTAATTGACAACATCTTTTGTAAGTTGTTGTTTGTTTTTATTTTGTTTTTCTTAACCTACTTACAACTACAGTTAATGTTGAGAGAATTTCAACTAATTGTAGTGGGGAATGTAAGATGAGATAAACCCACTGTTTATTGTTGATGTGTTTTGTTTAAACTTTGATATTGTTACAAGTAGAACTGTTGCTATGAGTCTCATACGCTTAATAGTTTTATTTGGTTTAATATCTTTAGTTTTTCCAAAATCTTTATGGATGAAGTTTCCTGATGATCTGGCCTAAGCAACCAGTGAAATGCGCATAGGAATAGCTTATCCCATCAACAATAAATTTCAAGTGTTTTTATCAATAATAAAAACTGGGAATTAAGCACGAATAACAAAATCTTTTGAAATTATAATTTTTGGGGTCATTATTAAAAAAGAATTATAAATAAAAAAGTTATAAAGAATTCAAACTATTCTGCGCCACCCTGTATAATACTCACGAAAACCAATATTTTTTTTATCAAACCAACAATCACAAGTACGAGTACCATAAAGCCTACAGTACACGGAATGTAAAAAGTCACATGCGCATGTGGTTCTGACGTTATTTTGACGTCACTACAAAGCCACAATAGAAAGTTCGTGATGTGTGATGACGACAAAAAAAATGTGTCCATAACTCATGTTCAAAACTGTCAAAAGAGATTACGTCATAACGTTATGAATGTCATAATATGCCACTCGAAGCCAATGTGAACTTACAGATGTTGAGAACGCTAATCCCACATGCCGTTGATGGCGACTAAAAACTAAAAATTTTCAACGATGGTGGCAAAAATAAAACCGTCGGCTATACCAAATATTGTAAAGTGCGAGTAATACTTTATAAAAATAAGCAACGCAAAATTTCAATTTAAAAATATGACAAGAATAAAAGATATCTTAATGATAAACAATTTTCCACTTACTGAATAAAGTTAAAAATAATTTTTCATCAGGGGGAAAAAACAAAAACATCTGGCAACGCCAAATATTACAGTCTACCGTTTATTCCAAGACTAACTGAGAACAGCAAACTGAGGGAGATAATAGAAGAACAACAAATAATATTTGCACATAAATCAAACAAGACAATACATAATTTATTTACACAAACAAAATCAAAGATTGAGTATAGGGATCAAAGTGATGTTGTTTATCAAATTGAATGTGATGGCGGGGATAATGAGGAGTGTGGAAAAATCTACATTGGTACAACGAAGAGACAGTTAGGCGTGAGAATAGACGAACACAAAGCTGATATAAAAAGAGGAAAATAATCAACTGCACTTGCACAACACTGCATTGAAAACGGACACAAGCCAAACTTTGAAAAAGTTGAATTCTAGATAAAGAGAAAAGGGCAAATAAGAGACACACGTTGCAGAGCCTAAGAATACAACAAAAATCTACAAGTGCAATAAACACAAAAGAAGACAAAGACAATACAAATGCAAACTACACCATTGCAATACATTAGTAATAATAACAACTGTGATCAAAAAAGGACAAATTTTCTGTGATAATTTTTTAAATTCACATACATACATTTATTTTAATATTTTCAGTTTTGTGTTGTGTTGTCCACCTATACAAAATATGTACTGTGATATACTAATTTATAGATGATGTAAACTGACGAAAAATATTATTGTAAGTCTGTGTTCATACGGCTCTTTTCTTATTGAAAAGATTGCTACTTTATAGGCGAGAGGGGCGAGGGGAAAAACGAGTACACAAATGCCTGTACTGTCTTTACGCTTTGCTTTTTCATTCGTTGTTTAATTTTGTTATTGTTTTCAATATCAAAAAAGCACACATGCAGACTCACGACTATACAAAATAAAAAACATGTCGTCAACATGACATGAATCATTTGAACGCCAATTCATGTTCAAAGAAGAAAAAGGAAGAATCTTGTCAATAAGAAAAGAGCCGTATGAACACAAAGTTAATTTGTCAAAAATGAAGATTATAATTTTTGTTATTATTGACTATATTTTTTTCTTTGTATTTTTTACAATGTTGCCAGGTTTTAATAAAAACTCAATCTCTGAAGAAGTTGGAAAGAATACAACGAAACTTCGGATTATATTGAAAATGAAATAAATAATCTTTTATTTACATTCAATTTATGAACTTGAAAGCCTGCATATAGGAAACTATATAAACTATTTAGAGTTATTAAAAAAAGGTCGATCAAAACTTATAGTTATGCGAATTTAATGTTTGTTGCTTACAAAATAACTTTAAAAACATTCAAAAATGTTAAAAGAAAAATAATTAAACACTAAAAAAATCAGCCAGGAACAAAATACTCACCTCTTCTGTGTTATTATTTATTGTATTTTGCATTTGTAATATATTTTTTATTAGTGTTAAAATTTTTCTCACCCCGATTTTATTCGTGGGCTTAGTTGACAGTTCAAAATGAGAAGTTTCTGACAAAAAATTTACAGACACTCTTTTTCTGTAATTTGGCGAAGTAAATTTCTTACGTGACAGCTTTTACTCGCCAAAAATGTTACAGACGCAGTTTAGTGAGAAATACAGTTGTTTGCTTAAATTTATGTAATTTTTGTTTCATATCTCACATTTCAATCGAAAAGTTTCTCGACACGGGAGTTACTGAACATGTAAACTGGTAAAAATAATTGCAACTCTGCAAAATTTTTCACTTACAGAACCGACCTTTTACTTTTCATATAAACGTCACAACTCTATAATGAATATGTCTGAAAGAAAAATGAAATATTCAAAATATTTCTTTTAAATTTTTCCCCTCTTAGATAGTGCTTTCATTGTGTATGATTCTGTTAAATTGTAATAAGTATTATAACATCCACATTTTTTTGCCACAAGAATGCATTTTAATTAAAACTGGCCTTTGCACAGAGCTTTCATCATTCACAGCCATCTTTAGAGCTACAACTGCACAGTCCCAGTTTATGACATAACAGAATTGTACAAGATACGATAGAGAATATATTAATAAAGATGAGATACGCGTAAACTGTATACATACATAAATTTATGCATACCAAGTTATTACAGTATGTACTTTATTCCTACTGTATATTTAATTAAAGCAAAATATTTCAATGGCTTTTGAATAATTTTCATTTGCCACGTTTAATAAGTGACTGACAGAATTTCTATGACAATACAGTTAAATGGATGGGGAGAAGATGAATAAAGGGAAATTATGGGTACTCTTAAATTGAAATATTTTAATTATGCTTACTTTTACAACTACATACAGATATTTGCTAAGATCTTCCAAATAAATTATTAAAAAATAAAAGTCAAGGAAACAACACGAAACACAGTGGCTGGTGTTCGTCGGATTTTTCTTTTTTTAATTAAAAAAAAAAATGTTATTTATAAATATTTGTTAATGAAAATATATAGTTATGTTTAAAAATTCCCAACAAACAGTGATGCCAGGAGAATTTTTCAAAAATTTCCAAGCTTATGAAAAAATATTCCGGTTTTTCCCTACAACCACTTTTCTCTTCTTTAATTTTTCTCTGCACTACGTTTTAAAATTTTTCAACAAACAAAATTTTGTTTTGAATTTGTTAATTTGTAAAATAAAAAAAGAACATACAATCAAAAAGGAACGTAAAAAGTTATATAAAAAACCATCAGTATAACATGTAATCGGAATAAAAGAGAAACCGTAGACTGGGTTCACACTATGAAAGTTTTTTTTTTTTTTGAGAGGGGAAGAGAACATGCTATTGTGCTCTCCCTTCTCATCAATGAACTAAGACTTTCTGAAAGAAAACTTTTATAGTGTGAACACAGACTTAATAAAATCACAACTTGATTAAAACATAATTGTTGTCTATTTAAAGCATAAAATCTTTACTCTTTAAATGATTTGAGAGTTTCGTTGCAAATGATTTAAGAATTGGGTCCACCATGCCATCTACTGCCTCCTGAATTTCATTCCAATGCAGCATGATATATGTATTTCATTGTATGGCTTTAATAGGATGTGTCCTTAACAGTTTAGTATAGGTGAAAGCTCACTAGAGCTTAATACACTGCGATGTCTTGTGTATGCAGCACTGGGGTCTAATCACCACATTCGATATCGAGTAAACTATCGTATTTTCCTGCATATGATAGACACTGACGTATCGAATGAAAACTCGAGTGATGTTATTAATTTGGTTACTCGATATCGAATGCTTTCATCTGAAATTACGGTACATTTTATTCGCTATCGAGTGTCATGATACCAAAATTACAAATTTTAATCAATTTTGTACGAAGCCATTTTTATATGTTCGGTGTTATTAGCGCCGCTTTCTGAAATAATTGTGCTCCCAAGGTAGTATATTTTTGTTATGTTTTCTGTTGTTGGAAAGAAGTTTGCTTGCCTTTAACGGTTCAAGCATTCGTCTTATCTTTGTTGATATACACACTGCTATTGACGCTACTCTATCGTGTAACTCTTAGCTGCGACATGTACTGTGTCGTCTGCATTGTACAAGGTTTTCGTTAAACCTCTTCGGTATTCCCTACTGTTTCACAGTTGCTTCCATCAGTTTTATATTAAGTTCCACCACACTCAAAAAAAAAAACCATCCATATGTCCTAAAAATAAATCCGAAGCGCTATTAATAGTACGGTAAGCACAGATTTCTTGAATCAAGTACAGAAAGCTTGACTCAAGTAAGGATTTTGAATCACGAAATAATTAACCTTTCCTATATTTCCACATTCAATCCCCAATTCGTAAATGAAATAGTCCGAAAATGAGATTGATTTAAGCAAAACTAAGATTGAAGCGATCTCAAAATGTGCTTGGTTCAAGTATTATAAAGTTGATTCAATTCGAACTTGAAATAAACCAAAAGTGAAACTAGAAAGTATTTTATTGACTTACGCGTTTTACACCTTACACAGAATTTCAATTATAAAACATTATCATCATTCCCAATATGGTTTTAACTTAAACACCTTAATGTACATTTTTAACTGAAAATATAAACTAAATGAGAAGCAAGAGTTCTCAATTTTACTTTTTAAATAATGTGCTTTCATCTTGTCCTGTTGTTTTTGTTGTTTCTACACACAACAAGCAAATCGTTTCACTTTTTTTTTTGATGTGGACAACATCTGAGCATCGAGTGCGACCGATCCCATGCCCCAAAAGTGTTCCCTCCCAGAGATATGAGCGTTTTATGATGTGATGGTACACCAAAGATACACGTATTTAAATCTTTAAAATGGCTCTCCTGAACAAAACCGGTTTTTACCCTTAGGTCCCTTTCTATTTTGCGCGTCACATATATATATAACGGCTTTTTGCAATATTATGTTTAATATTGGCCATATAATTGTTAATTTATTATTGGGAATTTTGATCATTATAAACAAATGTACATATTATTTAATAGTAACAAGATTATAGTCACCTTTAAATTTATTTTCATAGTTTTTTTGGGTGGTAGGAAAGTGTTTTCGAATATAAAACGACCTGGCATTGTTTTCTTAGCTGCCTACTCCAGTTGTTTTTTGTTATGCAAATTAGCTTCTGCGTGTTTAACGGTTTTATATTTATTACCATTTTTTAATTTAACGACACTGTGCATTAGCTAAAAAAAAAGTTTAATATTCAATAAAATATTCTCTAATAAAATCTTACGATGACCACTCAAATATCCTTCAAAATCGAATCAAAATCTCCTTATATTATTATTATTTTTAAATTATAGCTACGAAAACAAATTAAAGTCGTCATTTATACTAAATAGAAAATTTTTAATTAGATGACATTAAAATGCCAACAACAATTTTCAATATTTTTTTTTTGTTTTCTCATACCTGCCACCATTAAAAAAAGAACACTTTGTTTTTTATTTTTACGGTTTGGTGACTTACATCATTATTTATGCGTCTCATTGACTTTTCCACTCATTATGGAATTGTTTTGCCACATTAATACATTATCAAAAGTAATGCAAATATTTGTTTAGAGCTTTTAGATTTTTAATTAAAAGTGTTTTACGTTTCGTTCTTTTTTCGGTTTTTGCTTTGCGAATGTAAAATCATTTTATTTAATTAACATCTACAAACTTTGATTACTGCCCACGGATGTGGTAACGAAAAATGTATAGACATACAACATTATAAAAAAACCTTCATCCACCTCCGCTCAATTTATCATTCTACCATAAATACGCCACACGCACTTGTGCATACTGACCCACTTGTAAACACTGGCGCACACTTGCAGATACATGAATTAATGTATGTATTTACAGGGTGTTTTTCTTTTAGCTGCATAAGAACTTAAAATGATGCGACAAGACAAAAAAATTGGTGGAATAAATTTGTTTACCATAATTTGGTTGATAGTTGTCTGGCAATTATTTCGGCACAAGTCCACTGCAGCTACGAGTTAAATGACTTACTCGATATTTCAAATTTTTGACTACTTTTGCAATAAATCTGGCCGCAAGGCGTCTGTGGTGAATATTCACCCTTATCGTGGTTGGCGAATTTAAAATACGCCTGCGACTGTTTGGTAATAGATTAAAGAGAACTCGAACTTATTTCCTTTAATCTATTACCAAACAGTCGCAGGCGTATTTTAAATTTTGCCAACCACGATAAGGGTGATTAGCTTCTAATGCTTTAGAAGTTGCTGTTTTTTGGCATAAATCAATGACTTTAACTTAGCTCCAAAAAAAGTAATCCACCGGCGTTAAATCGCACGAACGAGGGGGTCAGTTAACAGGCCCCTTCTGGAAATAAAGTTGCCACCAAATTGATTTTGCAATAAAGCGATTGTAAAGCGCGCTGTATGACAACTTGCGTCGTCTTGTTGGAACAAAATATCGTTGATGTTTAGCTGATTAATTTTTGGGAACAAAAATTGAGTCAGTATTACTCGATATCGCTCGCTATTAGAGTTTTTTTTCCCGAACTTTTTCGATTTCAAAAGATTTTCCCGCTTTCCCGGGATCCCGCTCCATAAAAATAAACAAAGTAAATTTTGTTATTAATTAATAAAAAAAACTTTTATAAAATAACGTCAGGGAACTTGTTTACAAAGAAAGTTAAAGAAATGGTTCAATACTAAAAAATTAATTGAAGATTGAAATAGGAACTTGAATTATTATCACCTCACGCCTTTATTCCCTATTATTATGCTTTTATTCAGTATTATTATGCTCTGGATACAAGATAAAAAGATAACATAAACAACAATTTAATTCATAAAACAATAATAAAACAAAATAAAAATTAAGGTACTCAAGATATGGGATCAAAAAGTTAATTAATAAAATAGATAAAATATTTTAAAGAAATATATAACATTTTTTAACGCCTTAGGAAATAACTTTCTGACACACTCAAAGCGCTTAGTATATCGTCAAAAAGTATATTCCTGATTTTATTTAATAATTATCATGTTTCCAAAAAATTTCGTTCATTTTTTACCGAGGTTGGACAAATAGTTAAAAGTGCACCGTTGTAGCATGCATTTTGCCAAGATCGTTTGTTTTTGTAGATATGACTATGTTGCAATAAAGGAGCGATATGTTTATGTTTATCCTTTTTTTAAGACTCGTTCATGGACAATGAAACTTTACTGCCTGCATCTTATTTTGAATTAATGTACTTTTTTAACTCTTTACTTCACTAAATGTAATAATTATCAACTGTTGCACTGCCCATTCTGCTTTTAGTAGATTTATTGCATCAGGAGACATTGATTAAAAATATATGTACTCACTTCTTGTCATTGATCTAATCCACAACCCATCCATAGATGCTAATTTTTAGAGAATAGAAAACTAAGTTTCAAAGTATAAATAGCTGTTTCCTGAAATTATGAGGAATTTTTTATTTCCCGGGATCCCGCAAGAAAAATCCCGGGAAAACGGGAAATATAATAATTGGACGGGAAATCCCGGGAAAAACCCCTACTCGCTATTCACAATAACGGCAGCTTCTTGCTAATTTCGAAAGTGCTTGTAAACCGCACAAAACAGTTAATTTTAATCAGTGCTCGAAAATAAACAGAACATTATTTAACGTTCGGCTCACACACCCAGGAACAATATCTTTTGTTTTAGTGTTTGTGTAGACGAATACCGTTCGTTACTGTTTTCAACAAAGAGCCGAGAAAGGAACAAACAAAAAATGTTAGCAACGACCGCAGCACGAACAGCTTGTGTGTGTATTGCGTATGTAGATTTGTGAGTTTTGTTTGTTTAAAATTATTTTGCTGCTTTTTGTTTTTTTTCCGTATGTGTATTTTGCTTTTGTAAAAAATTGTGGGTTTTTTTACCAGTCAAAAGGGCGCTAAGCACAACAGAAACGAACGAAAATTAATGAGCTGACCCGAACACAATGAAGTTTGTTGTTAAAAAAAAAACCGAACGGAATTAAATGTTCTCATCTTTTTGTTAAGTTGGATAAAAACAGTATTACTTTTGTGTGCGAAAGATGACAAACAGGGAAACGTTATTTTTTTCAATGATTTACTATAGAAACACTTTAAGCGTTTGTGTTTTCCACAAATCTACCGAACCGAACACTAAGGAGCAGTATTTAGTGTTGATTTTCGAATGGATGTAATGTTGGTTCGTTAACGGCTTGAGAATTTTCTTTGCTTCAAATAGGGCAATTTTGCTTATTGACGTAGCCAGTTAAAAAATGAACGAATTGCTCTTTGAACTTCATGCTTACAGCGTTAAACGATTCACGATGACTTTCTAAACCTTACTGAACAGTTTACACTCTCAGCTGTCATGTCAAAGTTATCGATATAAAAAATTCGCATGCAGCTAAAAAAACACTCGATGATTTTTAGAAAGTGATTTTCATATATTTTTAAATATTTATATTTGAATGTTGTTGATGATATTATTTCACTCACTCTCTTAAACCATAAAAAAAAATAAAAACAAAAATCTAAAGTCTAATAAAGAAATTTAAATGGAAGTATCCTCAGCGGAATAAACGAAATTAAAGTTTGAAAATGAAAAATTTTTATGTTAAAATTTTAACTGGATTTTATTTCTTTTTATTTTTTACAAAAGATATTATTTTACAAGAAATTTTATATCTTATTTAGAAAAAGGAATTAATATTACTGTCCTTAAAAAATATTTATTAAAACAATAAAAATTCGGCAGAAAATGTTTTGAGATATATGACTTTAGCAGAACACAAATAAGAGTGTTTCAATTTTTTTTTTTATTTATTCATTTATTTCCAATTCTATACACAAGACTCTTATTGCAGTATAGAACATTAGAGTGTTATGCTCGGCTGCTCCGAATCTGTTATAGCCTACATTATTGTATGTAGTAGATAATTGTTTCCAAGCTCGTGTAGTATGGACGCTATTGTTTCAAAATCCGGGAGCATATTTGTATGTGCGCTGGATAAAATTATAGTCAGCGTTGCCGTTTTCGTTATTTCAAACAAAATTAGTTACATTTTTTTTCATTTTGGTTACTTTTTCTCAAAACAAATATTACCATTTTTTTCTTTGTTAGTTTTTTTAGTTTGATAAAACCATTAGTCAGAAAATTATAATAGCTGAAAATAATATCTCCAACTTCTAATGTTTTTTAAAATATCGATATTTGTACCGTGTGTTACAATTTGTAAATAGTGTTCCTCGCCCTTGGCTGATCCATATTTATTTAAATTATTTACCTTCACAATACAACGATTACTAAAAAAATTTTAAAAACTTTAGCTTTAAAAGTTCTTGTAATAAGCTTATTTACCAACTTTTTCTATAGGGTGTTCTTCTCTTTTGGACCTATTCCGCTTATAATACCATAATATAAAGTACAATTAGATAAAAGCTCCAGCTGTAACATTTAACTAAATAAAAAATTTAAAGTAATTTTTTTGGTTTGGAAAGAGAGACAAATTATCCCCTGCTCTTACCGAGAAATCCCTTTAACCTTGTTATATTAAGAAAGTTAATAGCTTGGGCCTCTAGTTTTCTATTGGAGGTTCTACATCTTAAAGATGATCGTCAAACACAAGAAACTACTCCCAAATTCTTTAAGCCCCTCTTGAGCAGAAATTGCAAAACGTTCGCTAGTAAAAGGATTTATTCAAAAGCAAGGAGAGAGGTTTAAAAAGAATTCTGTGTCTTAGGTAACTATCTCCTGTTTTCATAAACAAATTCTTATATACTTACATACATATACACATTTATATTCTAAGCTTTCATTAATTTTCATTATCTCACCATAGTGCCAACTAAAAAAAAAGCAAATTTCAAAACGATGGTGAAAATCGCTTGTTTTGTATCTATAAAAATATGACCATGGAATTGGATGCCTAATTACTTTTTACATTAAACGCAGAATGCAAAACAAGAACCTCAGTAATTTAGGTCTTCTCAAGTTCTTAACAACGAAACTCTTATCCAATTTATTGTTCAATAAAGTTTCATTTAAATTTTGCTGCTTGCCATACACAGCCATCCAAGCACACTGAAAAAGTTTTCAAAGGTAAGTGTTATAAGATCTGATTAGTTGACATTTAATCGAAATGAAAGTCAACAAAAATCGTATAGTAACAACAGCAACAACAACAAAAATTTTGGCAGTTAACAGTGGAGCAAGATAAGATTTAAGTGGTTTCAATTGCTAGAACTTTGTATTTATAATGACTTTTTGATGGGGTGAACAGGCATGACTTTTAATTTTGGAAGGCAAGGAGCTTCTATAAAGAAGGCCCTGTGGAGTAATTTCGCTTTCCTGCACCTGTCGCTTACACAAATCAGGGTCATGGGTGTGTTTCTAAGCCAAAAAGTCTTAAATAAATTAAAATCTAAAATACTTGACTTTTTTTATACCCTTCACAAATAATTGTGAACAGGGTGTACTTAGTCCCTATTTTATTCAAGATATGTAAAACCGAGAGTTAAAATTATTATGTATCAGGCATTAATAAGACCGATAATAACCTATGCATGCCCAGTTTGGTTTAACATTTCGCCATCCTACATGAAAAAAATACGAGTGTTTGAAAGAAAATGCTTAAGAGCTTGTACATCTATATTTAGATCACCACAAAGTAATTTTATGAAATATGTTTCAAATAAAAAATTGTATAATATCGCAAATGTAGTAAGGATTGATAACTTTATTACACATTTAATTAGAAACAATATTTTCAGATGCACATCATATATAGAAAATAACTTAATATTAGTGCCGTACTATGTAAATGAAGAATACATAATTAATACCTTGCAAACAGGATATGTTCCACCGGAGGCCTTTTTGTTCCTCGACAAAGCTAAATAAATACAAGATGAAAACCACCAGTCTTTTACCATAACTTTAGACGCGCCAATATCAAAGCAATTAACTGCTCCCCAACATCAAGTAATAATTTGAGGTATAATACTAGTATTTCGAATATGGGACTTTGCATTTCGCAAAGATCAAAAACCAATAAATTTTGGTGGCTAAATTAATTAATAAATGGGTATGTGTGTACATATCCTTCTTTCTTATTTTAGCCCTTTGACATTTTTTAATAACCTCTTAAAAAAACCTAAGTAATGTTTTTTAAACTTTTCATTACACAAAAAAATTAAGTATTCTTCATTTGAAGTATGTACATCAGTTATGAATTTTGTAAATCATTTGTTACTCCAATTATACTCGAGAGCTCGATTAAGGGACTTTGTATATAAAAAAGTAATATTGTTAACTAGAGTTTATTATAGTTCAAATTTTCAAAATTGTGAATAAATAAACGAAAAAAAAGGGTGTACTAAGTTTGTCTTGCCGCGTGAAACTTCTTTAATATTCATCTAAGACCCTATAAAGTACATATGGGTGTTTCTCTGGTTATGCACGCGACATTTGTACGCGTTTTATTGTGTTTGAATATTAAAAAAATAGAAGTGGGTTGGAATTTTAGAATGAATTCTAGAATCGTTACTTTGTTTGTGATGAGTTCTTTCTAAAAAGTATATACATATAATGGTAAATTGAGCACTGGGTACCCAAATGCCATGCAATCAAAGTTGACTTACTCACGTGACAAAAATAGAAGTGCCTTTTAGGACCGTAAGAAAAAGTGCGAAAGTAAGTGAATTGTAGGAGGTTTTTATTTCGGAAAAAATGTTTTTATAAAGGTTAGTAATGGGCCTTTATAATCATGTTTTGTTCGAAAGCAACTATGCATGGGTTGGCGAAGAAAAAATTAAATTGTAAATTACGCACGTGACACTTTTTACATATATGTTTTTTTATTATTATCACCATGCAGATTCCCATAAATATCTTCAAATTTGCTTAACAAGCAACTTAATACTCAATTTGCAATTGATTGTAATGGAGAGATAATGAAGAAAGAGTGTACACATAACATATTTTTTGCATGTAAAACAAGTACATAAAAATGTCTTTAGAGGTAGAAAATATAAGAAAATATAAAATTTTCCAGTTTCCAGCGCAATTTCCTCAAGTAAAACAGCTGAGATATGCTATGAAACCATTCTTTTATAACAACATAGATTTTTTTATAATAATAAACAATAAAAGACGATGATTATCAACATTTAATTTTTTCATCCTGGTAGACCATTCTGGGGAAATGCCCATATATATTTTTTCTGGGCCCTTGAATAAATTTAAGTCAATTGAGATATGTCCGTCTGTTAAAAAACACGCTCAATTTTGCAAAACTGAAAGGTTAAAAAATAATATAGGTGTCAAATCGTTTCTGGTTATTGAAATCCAGCAAAATCGGTTCAGTAGGTTGAGAGTTGTGAAAGGTGGAATCACCATCCAAGAAAATTGATAATTTTGCACAAACACGAACATCAATATTATAGACTGGAATAGACTGGAAATCATACCACAAAATTTCGTGACGATCGCTCCATAACTTACCATAGGGCCCATATAAAGCCAACACACGAAAAACATTTTTTTTGTACGCCTTAAATTGTAACGAACAACGATATTGGTATAAATTTTGTTCCGTTGCAGTTTTATATCAGTAAGAAACACACAGTAAAATTTCGTTAATATTGGTTTATAATTTTCCATAGGTCCCATTTAAAGCCCACTCACGAAATATTCTACCTGTCGGTGGAGGGTATCAAAGATTTGGTATAGCTGAATATATCCCTCCAACTTGTTTTATATAAAACGAAAAACAAAAAAAAATAATGTATCAATGAAAGGCTTTCTAATGTTGCTGTATACATATATCAATCCCTTTATTTTTATAATTATGGTGAGAATTAATTTAAAAATTTACAAGTTTAACAATTGTTTGCCCTACTGTTCGCTCTGTTTGCAAGTAATCGGCTTGTTTATGTCTAAAAGTTTTTTGTTGCTCATTTTAAAAATTAAATGTTTTTCATTGTGTTGTTTTTTTTTCGTTAAATATATCGATTAAGTTTTATTAACATTTGTCTTTGTCATGATTTAATTAAAAATTCAGGTAATTACTTTTCTTTTCAAGTCATCTTAAAAATTTTTGCTACAGAGACAGAATGATTTCACGGCATCAAAACTCTAAATAAAATGAAAAGGATGATGTTAGAAGGGGAAAAACACTAAAATCTGTTAAAACAGAATAATTTCAAAATACTATTACTAATTTTAACAATTTACCTTTTTGCTGTTTCATACTCAGTAACTACAACAACATTAAATGTTTCGCTATGGTTGTCAATAAGTTGTTAATTGTGTGTGTGTAAAGGAAATTCTTGATAGCCGTTTTGAAATGTGTGTGTTAGTATTTGTGTATACAAAATTTCTTCCAAATGTTTTGTTTTTGTTTTTCAGATTTTAATTAAAATAACTCAACTACCTACAAAATGTCTTTAAAGTGTCATTTTATTAATTATTTTTTTATGTTTGTATGTGTGTTTGTATAAGTAATTAAATTTATGTGCTTAGTCAAGTTTGGAAAATGTTAAGTATTTAAAATGCGTATATCTAGGAATTCGTGTACGTAAATATACATAAAGTACAGGGTTTTAGATTCGTGTTTCTTTCGTGTTTAATTTTTGATTTTTTTTTAATAAACTGGTGTTAAATACAAAGTATTTTTTTTACTTAAGCCGATTTAATTAACCCAGGGAATCATGTAAACATAATAAAAAAAGTTACAAAATATGCGGATATGTTAACAACATATTCTGCCAAATAATGGCCAGAAATTATGACGATTAGTTCTGTAGAAAAAAGAGAAATAGAATTACCTGTTAATAAAAGAATTGCCCGTTAGTTAACAGATAATCTCTCTATAAGAGATCAGTATTTACATTGCCGCGTGTTTTTTGTAGAAAGTTTACAATGATGTAAATATTTCAAAGTTCATAAATTTTGATTTTTTTGCATTTTTTTTTTTTTTTAAACCGGCGATATTTTTGTCAATTGTCAAGTGAGCCAAACAGATATGCACTGGTATTTTTCGTTCTCATTCTAGCCTCTAACAATTATATCGATATGTAGTTTTCGCCGATATTTTATTTATATATACATATATATGTCCTTTTTTTTTAAATAATATGAATACAAAAAAAAATGTAAAATAAAATATTTTAATAAAATGTTCACGGAGAATATTGGGCGTCATTATATATTTTATTTGCGTAACAGATTTTAAGCTGACTTTAAAAGTACAGTCAAACGGACTGAGAAAGTAGTTCTGATTAACAGCCTGTTCAACGATTTCGAACGTTAACGTTCGCATAGAAAATTACATATAAAACAAAAACAAATTGTCGAATTTTGTTTTTGTTTTAAATGTAATTTTCTATGCGAACGTTAACGTTCGTCTGCTTTCACACGTTTCATCTTTTGATGCTCAACTCTTATGTTTTTAGGTGAGAGAAGAAAGAAGAAAGGGGGTTGGTACAGAGATGCCAGTACTCGGTCAGTACGCTTTGTGTTTTTATTCGTTGGTATATGGCTGCATGTAATGTTTTTCTTTTCTTCTTCTCTTTGATTCTCTGTTAATAAAATTGTTGTTGTTTTGAACGGAAAAAAGTTGAAACCGATTGCTGCGTGCGATTTTATTGGCATCTTCAAAAGGGAATTGAAAAGAAGTTGAGCATCAAAAGATGAAACGTGTAAATTCAGACTTCGAAATCGTTGAACAGGCTGTAAAACTTTTGCCACAAGACTCAACCGAGAAGAATAATTGTTATGTAAAATTTAAAATCTGATACCAACATTGTTCTTTTGTTTCTTCATTCATTTTGCTTACACATATATTGTTAGTCCTGGCCTGCCTAATAAATGATTTTCAAGCGCAAAGATTTTCGTACCTTCCTCTACTTTTTCCATCCAGCGGAGTTTTGGTCTTTCCTGTCTGCGCTTTCTCTGAGTAGTTGTCTTCCAACACCTTTATGGCTAGAGCGTTTTTTTTTAATTCAATCGAATTGTCCTAGACAGCGCAATTGCTACATTCATATCGAGATGTAGCTCGTACAGCTCAGGGTTCGTTCAACATCTATACTCTCCATGCATGCCGATGGGCACAAACATTTTATGAAAGTGCTATCTCTCGATTAAACCCAACACTGCGTCATCCGTTATCGGAAAAGCCAATGTTTTGGTAAAAGGTGGTGCGTTAAGATTGTTGAAGCCTTTACGATAATAGGCGTTCTAATCAAAATGCGTTTCGTGCACTTCGTAAGGCACACTTTCACCTCTATGGATTCGTAAACAAGCACAAGGACTTGCTGCACAGCCAATGAAACAATGGTTTTTTTGCGCGAGAAATTTAATGGCCATGTTATCTCACGTCACGACGATTAGCCGATGGTTGACTTTTTTCTTTGGAGATATTTAAAAGAAAAAGTGTACGTCAATAAGCCAAGAATAATTCAAGAGGATGAGACAATTCGGCACATTAACGATATTGCACCTCAATTATGTCTCAGAGTCATTGAAAATATGGAACATCACACAGAGGTATGCCATCGAGGCCTTGGCGAGCATTTGGCCGATGTTTTCTTCCAGACATAATTGTAATAGATTCTGCTATATTAATAAAAAATATTATGATAATTCTCTAAAAAGTGTTTTTATATTTACAATTAACATCGTGCGTTTCAGTTGGACCGCCCTTTAGTAAAGGGTTATCCATTTTGCGGTTACAAAAGTAAACGTAAATAAAACACATTTAAATTATTTTTTTTAATGATTTTCCTTTTTTATTATAAAGTTTGAACGTTGACATTATGTGTGAAACACTATATCATTGAAACGACCACCACGCGAAGTGTTGCAAGCACTGATGCTTTTGAGGTAATTCTGGACCACTTTTTGACACATATTGGGCGGTATCTCAGCCATAACTTGACGAATGTTGGTTCTTAAGTGCTCAAGAGTTAATGGCTTATCTGCATAATCACGGTCTTTCGCGTAGCCGCACAAAAAAAGTCTAATGGTGTCAAATCGCATGATCTTTGTCGCCACGACGAACAATTACACGGCCAGGAAATGTTTCTTGCAATAAAGCCATATTCGCTCGAGTTGTGTGGCATGTGGCACCGTCTTGTTGAAACCACTTATTCTCCAAGTCGTATTCTTCAGTAGCAGGCGAAAAAAAGTCGGTTATCATACGACCATACAGTCCTAATTCCTGAGAACGACGAGGAATCGACACATTCGGGTCTTCGGCAACACTTTCACTTACAGCAGCGATATTTTCAGCGGAACGAGCGAAACGATGATGCACTGGCCTTACAATATCTGTAACCGCTCCATTCTCTTCAAATTTCGTCACAATTTTGCCAATTGCTTGCGTAGTTGAACGATTTTGTAAACCATAATCTCCTCTTAAAGCACGATATGTGGCTGTGCCAGAATCACTATTTATGTAGTATGCTTGCAACACTTCGCGTGGTGGTCATTTAAATGATATAGTGTTTCACACATAATGTCAACTTTAAAACTTTTTAATAAAAAAGAAATATCATGAAAAAAAATATTTTATATGTGTTTTATTTACATTTAC
The DNA here is from genome assembly GCA_963931875.1 of Pollenia griseotomentosa. Lineage (NCBI taxonomy): Eukaryota > Metazoa > Arthropoda > Insecta > Diptera > Polleniidae > Pollenia > Pollenia griseotomentosa. Next base: position 211,616,812 of record OZ007560.1, read on the forward strand.
TTTTGAAACCGCAAAATGGATAACCCTTTATTAGCTTGTTGTAAAATGTTATTTTCTTCTTTTGAGAGAGTTCTCTATTCTTAAGTCGCTTAGAGAGCCTGAAGAAGCATTTCATTGCTGACATGGTTTTTTTGCTTTATGGGGAATCCGAGGCATAACAATTCGTCTACTACCTGGATGTTTCAAATACCTACCAAAATTATTTCGCCCTTCTTTTTGCACGGCATCCTGCTTCTTGCCCGCATTTAACATCAGACTCATTTTGATGGTTTAATTTGTATTAATGCAACAAAATACCAAAAATTGCGCAAAATCGATGGCGGAATTTAGAAGTTGCCTAAGAATTGATCAAACGTTAGTATTTACTACTTGAATTTGCATTTTTTCGTCACGATTGTTCTTTAATTAAACTTAGGTCTCGTATAAAGCCCCCTTTTGGAAAATAATTTAATATGTGTTAAGCTGTCACGAATACTGGTATTAAGGCAATTCTGTATGAATGAAATTTAACACACATCAGTTTTATTTGACAACATGTTGTGATTTCAGATTTCATAAATATTGGTTTCATTATTATCAAAGATCTACTTCTAAAATATTCTAGTTCTTCGTGGAGATTATCAAAGACTTAGAGCCTACTTCAACAATTCTATTGAAATATCAATTTATCTTAAAAATTCGTTTTTCATGTCATATAAAAATAAAATTATATGAAAAACTGTATTTAATTATGAATTGATATTTAAATTGAATTGTGAAATAGGCCCTAAGCAAAGCCGAATGCTAAACTTTAACTGCTTACGAATTAAATATTCATCATACGCTGCATATTTTTTAAGTGTCCTTTAAATTAAACATTTTTGTGTTCCTGTAAATTTCGAACACAATTTCATTTATGTGCCATTGTTTTAATTTTTTTCTTTTTCCTTTAATAACAGGGTAGCCCAGAACACATATGGTTTGAATTCTTAATAACTTTTTTAATTCGAATTTTCTCTTTGTTCTTTTTTCAAGCTTTTCATGAAGAACACTTTGAGGAATTATGAATGACTACGCAATCAAAGAACGTACCAAAACAAATGCATTTTATTTTTTAAACCAACAAACGTTTGTGTTGACACAGCGTGACTATTGTCATCTTTTATATATGCGCATTGCATTCACAACGCCAAAAACAACCCATTTTATTGGAAATTTACATTAAAAAAGATCTGTAAAACCCTTTGTAGTTTTAGAAGTCCACGTAACATGAACACTGCTGGAACTATTGAACATTTACAGGATATTATTTTTTAAAGCTAATACAAATATTCCAAATATTTAGCTAGATATAAAAAAACATTTACAATTGACTTTGCAATTAATTTTATATCAATAAAAACAAGTAAGAGTGCTATATTCGGCTGTGCCGAATCTTTGATACCCTCCACCGACAGTTCACTTATTTCAGGAGTGACATCTACATGCCATCTATTTATTATTAATTTATACTTATAAAAACAGACATCAGCATTAAAATTGGTTGTGATTAAGACCGACAATCAAAAAGTTTTATGCATAACATTTTTTTTTGGCCATATGAAACTAAATTGGAAGAAATTTTACCACAATATCTCTATCTGCTACGGTTTTAGGCGTGTGTAATTATTTAACCAGAGGTGGGCTTTATATGGGGCCTAAAGTAAATTATGGACGGATCTTCACAAAATTTTACAGCGTGACTTCCAGTCGAATAAAACGAACTTTTGCAAAATCTTATATCATTCCTTTCAATGTTCCACTAATTATTTTAGTTTTGTAACAATTATCCATATTTTAGGCTGGTGGTTCCAAATTTTGATTCAAAGCTTTGATCTAACTGAACCGATTTTGCTGGATTTTAATCCCAAACTGTTCAGGATAACTACAAGCAATGTGACACCAAGTTTGTTCATTTTTTTTGAGTTTTTCGAAAGTGAGCGTGTTTTCAAGACGGACATGGCTAAATCGACTTAAAATTACTCAAGGAGCTAGAATATTTAAACTTTATGGGGTTTGAGATATATAATAATAAAGTTTTACACGGACTGACAAACTTAATATACCCTCTTCACAACTAATTGTGGTGGAGGGTATACAAATTTGTGCAAAAACATTTTTTCTACAAATAAAACTGCAATCTAATGTCCCTTTAAGGAAAAATTTTTTTTTTTAAAAAATCTAGAAAAAAATCTTCTCTCTTTACAAAAAAAAAATCAATTAAAAAAAATTGTATTTAAAAGAGTTGAATTGATTTAATTGAACAATCATCCCCAAAGTATAAAAAATTTTAATCGCGAGTACAATCGCTAACTTTGAAAAACGGCTTTCACCATTGAATTCAGAACTCTAGAGTTAGCTTTAACAGCAGTGTGCCTCGATTGTTAAAATGTTCGACTAGCTCAGTGTAGTTATTAAATAAAAAATCAAAAGTTGTTATTGTTGGACCTTCCCAATTTTAAATAAAAAATCAAGGTATATTTACACAAGGGAAACTCGTTGGCTCATATGTTTGTCAGCTGTTTACCCCTAGTTGGAACTCAAACGTCAAATTTCGTGTATATGAGCCAAAATTTGTACATGCGTGAGTTCAATTGTTTTTGTTTTATATGAAGACAATGTCTGCACTCCCAAATGAGCCTACCTTGTAAAAAATAAATAATTTTTCGATGTGATAGTTTTGTGAAATCCAATCAAACAAAATAAAAAAAAAACATGCGATTAAGGGCTTGTTCTTCTAAAAATTCTTTTACTTAGGGCTGAAATTTTGAGGCAAATTGAATATGAAATTTTTCTGCTCGAATAAACAAAAAAAGAGCTATTTTGAAAAATATTGACTTACCCCTTTTTATATTAAGTCCTCAAGCGATATATATCTTTGCCATCTTGGGAGAGAAAAAAAGTAAACTAATTTCCGAATCATTATAAAAGAAACCAAAAAATATTTTTAAACGTGCAAAATTCGGTTTTTGCTCTAAATATAAAGTGTGGCGATTGTGGCCATATTGCAATAAATACTTTTACTTAACACCTTCTTATATAACATTTACTTTTTCCTTCAGCTTTGTATTTCCATTTTATGTACATATTCCTCTTTTTTTGGAGTTTTGTTCCATTTCGTTGATTTAAAGTTTTTACTTATTTTTCTTACATTTCATGTTGTGCTGTCATGTTTTTATATCTATGAATTATGCAAAAATTGTTTACCATATACCCTGCAGAAAACTTGGGATCAAGTGTCTTCAACTCGCAATTTTTATCGCTTATTTTTCTTACTTTATAGTAAAATTCGGTTCCAATGCCTCCACCTGGTCCTACAAGAACAACATAGTCAATAGTTCTAAGGTTAGAAGGGGATTTTCATTGACGCGCAAATGCTTAATGTCAAAAGCTTAAAGCATTGTCTGATCGTTAGTTGGTCCGAAGTACTGGTGAGTGATAATGTGAATCAGTTTAGATTTACTGTTGATATTTCCTGCAGGGTATATACATAGATATGTATGTTTGTATATGTAAATCGAAAAAAAAATCACCTTTCAAGCATTACTAATATCAGCAAATAGTTATAACAGGGAAAACACCAAAACTTTATACGTCTTATCAGGTAACGAATGTAACAGTGGGTGTCTCGTTTTATTCGTATAAAAACTATTTTACTTTGCCATTGAAGATTTGTTGACTGGATTCTTAAAACGTTTTTGCAAATATAAAAATACGGTGCTGTTATTTTGCTTAAATTTTTTTATTTCATCATAAAGCACTTCTTGGAAAACCATTTATTTAGTTGCCAGATATTGCTGTTTGTTGGTTGGTCAACTGTGAGTATGTGTTATAATGAATACGTAGACGTATAAACGTGATTTTATTTAACATGACTTGTGTTGCAGATGTATGAACCTGCATTTACTCGTAAACTATATTTCGTTGGCTGTAATTTTATTTTCGCATTTTTTTGTTTGCCTTTTAAAATTTTCATCTTTTTCTGATTTTTTTTCAAGTTTTGTAATGTTGCAACAATATTTTGATTCTTTGTTACCACCTATTTGATTGCTGTGTGTGTTCGAATGTAGGTGTGTTGTTGTATAGGGTGGCGCATAAGTAACATAATGATTAGTTTATCCTAAAACCTTATTTTTTACTGTGGATCAAAGTGGATGCATTTGGTGTTCAACAATTATTTTTTTATTTTAAGTGCCCCATTTTGTACAGTTTTACTTATTTACGTAGCCACTGAGGTGGAATGAGCCTCATGGCTTATTATTAAACTTTTAATGAACTCGTTGATTTCTACGCACAATTACCGAAAATGATGGATTGAACAATTTTGGTTCTTTATTTCTTGCTGAGTATTTTCACTAAACATTTTACTAGTTTTTAAAAGTCTAAAAATTGTACTCATTTATTTAGTCATAACATTACTTATGCGCTACCCTGTAGGTTATTTTTTACCTCTGTCAAGTTTTGTCATGTTGGTTGCAGCTTCTTTTGCTAGTATGGAGTTTTGTTATAACAGTTGTTAAATGTGAACAATATTTTTGCTTCATTTCCGTTTCCTGCCACAAGCATAAATAGCACATAACAACACACACACACACACATCAAAATACACATGAACCTGCACTTGTTAAGTTTTCAGATAAATGGTGCTACTGTACACTATATACAGCATTTGTTGATGGACATATTGTGTTTACAAAAAACTCATATTCTTCTTTTCCTTTCTTCTCGCACTCGCTCCCGTTCGCTCTCTCATTTACACATGTTTCACCTGTAACATTACTACATATACACAGCTTTTTATCCTTTAACAAATGCTTGCAACACACATAAATAACATCATATTTCCAACACAACATACAAGAAAAACAAGATCATAATGACTTTTCAAATGGTCATGATGATGATGATGGTGATGATCATTATCCTCACTTTTTCTGAACAACAGGCACCTCTGCTCATGCAAACACACAAAATATTATTAAAAATCCAACAGAAATACAAAAATGTGAAAAGTTAATTTATAGAGAGACGAAGAAGAAGGAACAAATCTTGTTTAAAAGTCAACTACACCGACATGAAGAATTTATTTTTTAGTTATTTTTTTAAGGGGGAATTTTTTTGTTTGCTCTATTTGCGCATAACAAGCGTATGTCAGAATTAAGCTCGTATTTACATTTATTCTTAAGTTGTTATACAGAGAAACAAAAACACTTGTCATCCAATTTGAAGTGCTAATCAAATATTCTGGTGTGTGTTTTAGGGTCCTCGGTTTTTTTTTAATTCCCAGGAATCTAGTTATACAATTATTCTATTATTATTTACAGAATTTGCTAAGCCTGTGTTGTCTGGGATTAGGGAAAACAAATCGTAATAGAAATGAACAGCATTGATATCGGAAGAACTCTAATATCTTTCGAAATGATGACTACTATTGCTTTATTCTATACACAAAAAAAAAAAAAATCAATCCATCCGTACTCAAATCAATCCGGAGCGGTATCAATAGTACGGTGAGTACGGATATTCTTGAATCAAGTACAAAAAGATTGATTCAAGTACGAATTATTCAATCCAAAATTCTCACTTTATCCATATTTGATCCCGAATTAGTTCTTGAAGTAATCCGAAAACGAGATTGATTAAGGTAAAAGTAGGATCATATTAATCTCAAAATGCGATTGATTCAAGCATTATAAAGTTGATTTAATCCCCAATTCGTACTTGAAGTAATCCGAAAATGAGATTGTTTTAAGTAAAACTCAGATTGAATCAATCTCAAAATGTGCTTGATTCAAGTTTGATAAAGTTAATTTTATCCCCAATTCGTGCTTTAAAAAAAAACATAATAAAACAAGAAAGAAAAAGTGATTATGATTGATTTACTTACCCGTATTACACCTTACAGAATGATAAAACACCAACATAATGCCCATATGGTTTTCACTTTAAAAATCTTATGTACATATTTAACTAAAAAATTAAACTAAATGAGAAGCAAGATTTCAAATTTTCTTTTTAACCCTTCATGGTTCACAACAGTCTGGCCAGACCTTTGTTTAATGTGTATAAATAATTAAAACATGGGTAAGCCGGAGGGTTAAACATGAAAATAATACATACATATATATGTATGTATGTATATGTTTTCCTTCTTGTTCTGTTGTTTTTGTTGTTACTACAAACAAAAAGCAAATCGTTTTGTTGGAACTTGTGTCGTGTTTTTTTCAATTGTACAACAAATTTTGAAAAACACACACGTACGCACGCATAAAAGAATGCAAAGCTGAGAGATTAGACTTATAAGTTCTCTGAGAACAATACGCTCACTTTATAATTTAACTCTCAGAGTGGCAATACCAACGAAAAGTTCAATCTTTTTTGTACTTGATTTGATAATTTTATACTTATTTTGAGAAATTCCGGGATTGATTTTCGAAAATGATCCAATTTGGATTGTTTTAAGTACGTTTGGGATTGTTTTAAGTACGTTTAACTGTTTTTCGTACTCAATTTTTTTAAGAACGCCTCGTGCTAAAAGTGAGCATAAAAATATCAATTTATCCCGAGTGTTTTCTGAGTTCTGTGTACAACTTGAAATTTTGTTGCCGCCCACTATTTCGGATATTAAAATAATGATATGGAAAAATGCCTGGCTTGATGACTAAATTGTATGTAGTTAAGCAACATAATACCAAATATTAGCACAAAATCGATGGCGGCATGTAGGAATTGTTTAAGAAGGTATACAAAATTAGTTTTTACGACTGGAATTTGTGTTTTTTTATTACGATTGTTCTATAATTAAACTTTGGTCCCATATAAATCCCCCTATTAAAATGAATTTTATATGTTTTAAACGGTAACGAATACTGATATCGCAGCAGAATTTGGCTCAATTTTTACTTGATATAATACCGTACAATTTTGTGAAAACTTTGCTTACAAAAGTTCCAATATAAAGCCAACTCTCTATGAATGAAATTTAGCACACATCAGTTTTATTTGACAACAAATTGTGATTTCAGATTTAATAAATATTGGTTTATTATTATCAAAGATCTACTTCCAAAATATTGTATTTTTTTTTCGTGGAGATTAACAAAGACTTAGAGCCTATTTCAGCAATTCTATTGAAATATCAATTTATATAATATCGTTTTTCTTGTCAAATAAAAATAAAATTATATGAAAAACTGTAATTAAATATGAATTGATATTTAAATAGAATTGTGAAATAGGCCCTAAGCAAAGCCGAATGCTAAACTTTAACTGCTTACGAATTAAATATTCATCATACGCTGCATATTTTTTAAGCGTCCTTTAAATTAAACATTTTTGTGTTTAATATTTTTTCTATTTTCCTGTTAATTTCGAATACAATTTTATTATAATTTAATTTCATTTATGTAACATGGTTTACATTTTTTTTCTTTTTCTTTTAATATACGTTCGTAAATAATCATTTGGCAATCTTAGTTGTTTGAAAATACATAACAACATTTGATGAAGTCCAAACGAATCTTAAACACACATCACAAAAATTTGTTTTGCAAATTGTGTTAATAAATATAATCAGACTGCGCATCAAACAAGCATCGGCAACAGCTGATTTGTATGAGCATTGCAAACTACTAACATATGCGCATCAGATGCAGCGCAGTTATGCGTTTTCGAACAAGCCCGATATTTGACTTTATGGCCTAGCAATAATGCAAAAGTATTTTAAATATTGGCATATTTCGAATTCAGCTTCTAAAACTACACTAAGGTTTGCTAGTTTTTGCTCTGGTCTTAAATTTTTTCAAACATTTTCGACAGCGCTTATCTGGCAATAAGTATCATTTACACACTGTCGGCGATAGGTATAAGAAAAGTGTCGACAAAAAATTAAGGCGGAAATTTGCTTGTACGTGCCCACAGTTTCAAAATACGTTTGAATAAAAATCCTAGCTGCTGATTGGTTTGACATAAAATAATTTTTTATGTAATTTTTTAAGGAATATCATCGAGCATCATCAAGTCATCGAGTCATAACCGCAAAAACAGCTTAAGCGACAAATCAAAATTTTAGAGGAGATGTTTTTTTTTTTTAATTTTTTAATCAACAAAAAAAATGTGTATTCCCAAAAAACTTCTTTGATAATAAACTGGCAGTGCACGGCTAAAAAACTAAACTGGCAACATGTTTAATTTTTTGCGAGAACAATAAAGTAAATTGTTTTTGTTTCGTTTTTTCTTTACCTACTTAACACTACAATTAATGTTAGAAGAATTCCAACCAATTGTAGTGGGGAATGTAAGAAAAAGATAAACTCACTGTTTATTGCTGTTGTTTTTGTTTAAACTTTGATATTGTTACGCGTAAAACTGTTGCTTTTTATTCTTATTCGCTTAACAGTTTTTTTGTTTAATATCTTTAGTTTTTCTAAAGTCTTTGGATGAAGTTTCCTGGCGATCTGGCCTAAGCAACCATTGAGATGCGCATAGGAATAGATTATCCCTTTAACAATAAATTCTAGTGTTTTTATCAAGAATAAAAATTTGCAATTAAGCACGACAAACAAAACCTTGTAAATTGAAAATTTTGTATTCTCAAAAAAACTTCTTTGATAAAAAAAACTCAAGGAAAAACTTTTACACTGAAAGTTGCAATTTAAAAAACCTTAAACCAGGTGTAAAAAAATCAGATTGGAAAATTACAACATTAAAATTTTGAAAGAGTTGGCAGTTCATAAACGTCAAATTGAGAGTGATTGACACTCTAATAAAAATGTTGTTATTTTTTACAATTTTTTTTTTTTTTAATAAACAAACATTCTATTGGGGTTTAAGCCCAAATAGGGTACACATTTCCTTAATTTAAATTTGTCTGTGGTGTCGAGCATTAAATTTTCGCGCTTGACCGACTGCACTTGTTTTTGATATTGTTTTAGCCATACATATTAACCAATTTTTTGGTACACAATTACAAATTATTTTTGTGATTAAGTATATATGTATAACAGTTGGGTATCCTTCAAGTGATTTAAAAAAAAAAAAATTAACATATCAATAAAATTACGACAACGTTTTCAATTTATGCTTAATTGCAACATGCCATACGGCGAACGACACAATTGAATTTTTGAAAACGATATTCGACGGGACAGTTATATCATCGTATCAACGTAAATGACTGCATTTTTTATGCGACTAAGCCCTTTACTCCTTTTTTCTTTGGGGTTACATTAAATCATTGGTCCTTGCTAACATAATAAAAACGTCAGATATTTAATAAGGGATCACTTAGCTAATATATACAAGCGGAGAGGGAAATTATATGGTAAAATTTTCTACTTGTTATACTCTTTGCATGTACTTTCCTATTTTTGCAAATGGAATTGCTCTTACAAATCTGGATATAAAAATCAAATTTAGCCCAAATAACTTTTACTCCTAGTGCTGTTATTCCTACACTTGAAGATAATGTAGGGTTTTTTATATTCGTACTTGCTAGTCTATATTTTCTGAGTTCCTTTTTTTTAATATGACATTTTCCATTAATTAAACAAAATAATATTTTGAAAATTTTTAAAAGAAAAATTATTGAAAATTTATTAAATAAAACTAAAAGATGTAAGTATTCCCTTAAAAAAAATTAGAAAAAAAAACTAAATAACCGTTGATGTGTTTTCCAGGAGCAAATTTTTCTTTCTAAGATCAACTTCACGTCTACTGTTAACATTTATTCCCAGGAAATTAAATTCTCAGCTTTTCGCGTCTTGTAATTTACCTCCGATCAAAATGAAGGTAATCCCAGCACCACCCATAATACCCAAAACATATATGAGCAAAAACGAATCGTTAAAACGCGCTTTATCGCCACATTTATCTGTCTATAAGCCGCAAATTACTTCTATGATGTCAATTACATTGAGAGTAACTGGCTTCAGTTTAGGCATTATGGCCTGGGTGGTCGGTCTTATATCCCTAATATCTGAACAAAATGTTGCCTATTTTATTAATGAACTGAAGAGTCTGGAATTAGATGATTGTTACTGGACAGCTGCTAAGACGGTTGTAGTATTTCCGTTCGCTTTTCACTTTGTAGCCGGGGTGCGTCATTTACTTTTCGATGCTTCAATGTTTTTGGAGAAACCACAATTTCATGCCACTGGATATGCAGCTATTGTAGTAGCGTTTTTATTGGCTGGCTGTTTGGGAATGATGGAAGACATTCGTGACAAAAAAGAGCAAATGAAGATGGAATATAAATTGGATAATAAAAAGAAATAAATATGATTAGATCTATTAATTTCATTTTATTTATTCTCAAAATATGTACGTGTGTTTTGAATTCTGAATAATATATTCGGTGTCATTAATATTGTATATTCTTTTATTTAACTAAAATTATAAGCAAGGCAAATTCATTACTGTGGTAATCTCCTCGGTACTACAGCAAGTTCATGATGAAGTATTGTTTTAACATCTTTTTGCTTTAATGAAATAAAATTTATTTCATAGGCTTAAAGAAAAATACTATCAGAATTAAGGCGAATTCATTACAGGTGAACTTAACAACACTGTTGATAGCTTTTTGTATATCTTTATAATTGTTGGATGACAAAAATTTGCCCTTTATCTTTGTTTCTTCTTTGTTTAGTTTCTGTTTTTGACATTTTGTACAATGATTTTACAAAAAAAAAATTGCTTGTGGTTTTTGAAAGTGCTGGTGCACACTGTTCAAGTTTCAGCCATCAAGTATTGATCTTTTAGGAAAGAAGGAAAGAGAGATTGCCATTTCTTCTCCTCTCCCTCTCCTAAAAACTCACGACTTGGCGGCTGAAACTTGAACAGTGTGCACCAGCACTTTCAAAAACCACAAGCAATTTTTTTTTTGTAAAATCATTGTACAAAATGTCAAAAACAGAAACTAAACAAAGATAAAGGACAAATTTTTGTCATCCAACAATTATAAAGCTATACAAAAATCTATCCACAGTGTTGTTAAGTTCACCTGTAATGAATTCGCCTTAATTCTGAGAGTATTTTTCTTTAAGCCTATGAAATAAATTTTATTTCATTAAAGCAAAAAGATGTTAAAACAATACTTTATCATGCAATTTTCATGTTCTCATCTAACTACAAAATTTGCAAAGAGGCTTTTTTCCTCGGGGGCTCGTTTTCAAATGTTTAACTTAGACGATTAATAAGACATATTTATCCCAGGATTTTTCTCGTGTAGAAGGAGTAACTATTTTGACAACTCTTTCGTCGTCAAAAGTTTTATTAAAATCAGGAAATGCTAGGTCATTTAAAAAAAAAAAAAACTAAACTACAAACCTTAATCAATTTGAATTTCCCTTGATTTCGATTTCTAGAACAGGGTTTAATTTTCTATTATGTTTTTCCTTAACATCATAATAAGATTTTGCGTTAAACTCAGTTAATAAGTTTTAAAGAAGACCAAAAAAAAAAAAAAAGAACACGCCAAATCAAAACTCCATGTTAATTTAATCTTTAATATCTTTGATCATACTTGTCCAACTAACAAATATGAACATGTAGTTTGGTTATCTGCAGTATTAAACTCACATCAACTTATGCTATTTTTTTTCTTGTATAAAAAAAAAATTTATAAAAAAATTTTTACATACACACAAATTATTTGTTTTTCTCAATAAATTGTGATGATGTGCTACAAAGTGGAAAATTAGATTTTTTTATGTGTATGTATGTCGATCTGAATATATTTTTGTATTGCAAACAAGTATGGACACAATTTACACTCATATATAGATGAAAAACTAACATGACAACAACATATTCAAAAAATCTAATAAAAAACAAGTTAGTGTGCTGTGACGAGTCTGTGATACCCTCCACCGACAGTTCAAATATTTCAGGAGTGGAATCTATATTAAATCTATTTCTTATTAATTTATCTTTATAAATGAATGTAAAATGGCTGCGAGTGTAAAACGGCAAATCCATCTGAGGAGATCGAGTGGTTGCGATCGAAACATGTCGTGGTAACCTGCCGGCCGCGGTTCGAGCACCGGCCACGGTCAAGAATGAGAGATTATCAATAACAATTTTAAATTATTTTCATGTTGTAAAATTCCTTTCTTCATAAAAATAATTTAATGAAAATTAAATTTGATGAACTTAAGCCTAATTAAAATATTAAAGATTTGGATTAAAAAGACATCACCATTAAAATTGATTGTGGTTTAGACCTAACGTATGCGGAATGAGATATGGACTGGTTTTCAATCAGCAGTGTAAAAATAAAACAAAATGTAATATAAAAACCAAATAATCAGGTATGTGATGGAAATCGATTTTAAAAACGAAACGATTTGAAACCGAAAAAATCGTTTTCAGAATCTTTTAAAATGGATTTTAAATGCATATTTCTTTAATTTTCAGTCTTTATTCTTTTAAATTTTATATTATATACGTTAACTGAAGTGTATTCTGAACGAAAATTTAAGACTATAATTCAGAAATGGATTTTAAAATCCCTCGAAATTCATCACACCTTTTAAAAACGTTCGCTTTGAAATCGATCGATTTTCATCCCATACCTGAATGAAGAAGTAACGGCACTTTCCCTATAACTATTTCTCTAGAGATCAGTTCAATAAATTGATAATAAGTAGAAAAAAAATGTCATAAAACGAACTAGAAGGTCGTAAATTGACTTGCAAATTTTGTAAAAATAACCCTCATTAAAGGAAATTGGAATTTTTTCGTCACTTTTCTGAAATCTAAATTGAAAAATCTTTTGTTTATAAGGCAGTAAAAGCTTTGGAAAGTAAAAAACCGTTAAATAGAAAACGACAATCCGGTAAACCTTTTTGAAACTCGAGCTGTGTTGAAGGTAGAAATTGCCGGATATACTTCAAAATCTTAACATGCGTTGGCAAATAAATGAAGAGTTAAAATTTAGGAGTACGTAGCACATATCAGAGTAGTCTAATAGGCCAAGAAACCCATTCCAGCAGTCGCAGAAAAGAGTTAGTTATCATCAAACATCTAATACGGGCTTTGTTAAAAATTTCTTTTTGCCGCAGGCTGGACATTAATCTTATCATGGATAATGGGCGCTTCTTTACAATGGCCGCTCATAAATGGACACCAACTAATACTTTTTAGCCGAATTTGAAAAGAAATTTCCATAAAAAGGGATAGGAACCAAGAAATCTAGACTGTTTAATCACTCAAATCAAATGGAATTTATAGAAAATGCATGTGCCGGGTCACTCCAACATAATCGGCAATGAGGTGGCTGATGAGTTGGCGAGACAGGGCGCGGAGATGGAGGATCCTGACCGTGTGGAGGCAGTTAGGCCTCCAATTGGCTTCCTCTTTGGAAGGATCACGGAATGGATTCTGGGTGCGACCAACCGGGCCTGGGGGGGCCGAATGGACTGCCGGGTATCAAGGACATTATGGCCGGTGCTTAGGAAGTCCGATTCGAAATTGCTGCTGGGCAAGAGTAGGGTCTGTGTTAGGACCTTGATAGGGGTTATCACGGGCCACTGTATGATAGGCAGGATGGCGGTGAGAATGGGATCCGACTTGTCGGATGTGTGCGGGTTGTGTGAGGACCCGGAGGAGCTGGAGACGGTTGAGCATATTCTGTGCCACTGTCCCAGGCTCCAGAACAGCAGGCTGAGGTGGCTGGGCAGTAGATTCCTGGGCGAGTTAGGAGACATCTCGGGGTGTGGACTCGAGGGTCTTATAGGATTCGTTATGGGGATGACCTGGCTGCGCGAGAGGAGACGGGGCGCTGTCCGCGCGTAGGGTGAATTTTGGTTTGGTCTTTACTTAATTCTCTATCTATTTTCTGATTCTCGGGCTGTCATTCTCTTTTTCGTCTACCTTTTATTTTTTCACCTTTCTATTCTAATTAAGGCGTCGCAATGGACCATATTGGTCTCTGGGTGAAGGTGTGAAGGAAACTTCACACCAGCCTTTCTACCTACCTACCTACCTATAGAAAATGTACACAAAGGTGATTCAAGATGCTATCCGTAGGGTGCCTCAAAATATGAAAAAAGCCCCTCGATGTGGCTAGATATCTTTTTGTTATATTAAATTAAAATTATTATAAATTATAAATTATATTAAATTATTGACCGACAATAAGAAGCAATTTTAACTAGCTTGAGTAAAATATCATGATTCGTAACAGTTTAAGCCGCACTTATATGATTTTCAGGAGGGGAATTTATATGGAGCCATGGTAAGTTATGGACCAATCATCCCAAAATTCTGCAGATTGATTTCTGGTATTAAAAAACATAAATTTCAATAAATTTCAAAACAGCGATGAAATTAGTATAAGCGTTTACAGTGGATTTCAGAAGGCTGCTAAATATGGTTTCTAAGGTAAATTATGCACCGTATATCACAAAATTGCATGACATTTTTTCTGGTTATTTTACTGCAATATCTATATCTGCTACGGTTTTCGGCGTATTTAATTAATTTACCAGCGTGGGCTTTGTAGTAAATAGTGGACCGATCATCACGAAATTTGTTAGTGTGATTTCTAGTCCTATAAAACTCTATCATGGTAGTATTATTTATAACGGTTTTAGGCGTACTAAACTCTTTTCCGGGAGAAGGGCAAATTATGGATAGATCTTCACCAAATTTTACAGTGTGATTTCCAGTTAAAAAAAACTAATTTTTGCAAAATCTTATGTCATTCTATGCAATATTCCACTATTTATGTTAGTTTTTGTAACAAAATTATCAATTTTTTTAGGGTGGTGGTTCCACATGTTTATTTATAGCCCTGATCCTACTGAATCGATTTTGCTGGATTTCAATCCCAAACTTGTTAGGATAACTACAAGCAATTTGACACCAAGTATTTTTATTTCTTTTGAGTTTTTCGAAAGTGAGCGGACAAGTGGACAGACGGACAGACAGGCGGGCATGGCTCAATCGACTTGGAATTACTCAACGATCCAGAATATATATATTTAATGGGGTCTGAGATGAATAATAAAAAAGTTTCACACGGAATGACAAACTTAGTTTACCCTTTTCACAACTAATTGTAGTGAAGGGTATTAAAACAACTAAAAGTACTAAAATTGGCTGTGCTGAACATTTCACCCTTCAGAGTTAAAATTTTGAAGGTTGGAAAACATCAACACTTCTTAATCTATCTTCTATCTATATCAGTTACCTCCAGCTCATATGGCCAATGGGCAAGCTTTTACAAAAGGGCTTTTATGCTTTTACACCGACACGAGTACAACAAGCAATCACACAACAATGCTTGCCTTTTTTTTTTGTAAAATAACAAAGATCAGTCGATGTTACTTTGCGCAAAATGTACACTAAAAAACATGTACTGAAAAAAGAGCTTTCAAAGCTCTTTAACACAAGCTCAAGTATCGATGTGTGCGTGCTTGGCTGTAATTGATCTATATATATATAAAAATGGTGTAAAAAATGTATAGTAATTCATAAAATAAGAACGGCTGGGCCGATTTCTGCAAAATTGTTTGTCAGTTGTTCGTATTTTTGAGGAGAAGGTTTTTACGGAAGAAAATTTTTGGAAATTTCTTCTGGAAAATTCGGAAAATTGAAAAAATCGAAAATCGAGTTTTTGTATGAAATTTTGTGTGAAATTATGCCTTAATGGCTTTACAAATGAAAAACTTAAAATTGGGGCGAGGCGAAGTTCGCCGGGTCCGCTAGTAGTCATATAAAATTTGTAATTTCATATAATTTTTTATTATTTGTTTGGTTTTTAGTCGTATTACACAGTTTTAATTGGGAACAGTCGGTATATGAGCCATATTATGTCCATGGTCCTACGATTCGGCCCATTTTCAATAGGCTTGAACCTTGTGCCAATAAAAACCTATGCCCCAAATTTTATCAAATTATTTCCAAAATTGCGACCTGTACTTTGCCAGCCAGCCAGGTGGACGGACATCGTTAGTTCGACTCAGAAAGTGATTCTAAGTCGACCGGTATACTTTAAGGACCAATATTTTAAGGTTTTACACACATCAGGAAAAATGCATAATACCCGATCCATTATTGTGGTGTGGGTATAAAAATAGGTACTTAAAGCTTGACAAGATTCAAACAATACAAATATTTCTATTAATTCCACAATAAACAAAAAATCTCTTATTAAATAACAAAATATTTTTTGCAAGTCCTCAGTGCCATTGTAATGAATTAAAAAAGAAATAGCACTTACATTATGTAAAAAAGTTTGTTTTTTCCGACTGCCAAATTTTAATGATAATTTACCACACAGCTTCTAATACTTTTTTTATTGCCAAAATTTGTTTAAAGCAGTTTACCTTTTAATTTAAATTTTAGCTAAGATTCCAAAATGTGCCAAGTTTGAACAATTCATAGCTTTAAGACTGAGTTCTGGATTTTGAATTTTTATTATGTGGTGCATGGCTTTGAATTTCGTAATATAAAGTTTTAATTACCAAACGTAACTTTCTAAACTCCCTCATGCCTACTTTATAAAGCAAAAATGTCATTATAAAAATTAAGTATTAAGAGGTTAGTACAATAGCCAAGTCATTAAATGAACTAGCCTGAATACCTCTTATTTAATGGTGTTGCAACCACAATTTGTTAACAATTCCACCTGATTTTATAACTTAAAACAAAAATCAAAAAGTAGAGTCTCTTTTAAGTTCTCACAACAGTAACAATCACAAATATTTAATGCCATTTAAATGGCTTGAGTTTAAATTGATCATAAAAATCAAATCCTAAATGCCTGTTTAATAATCTGGATAGAACAAAAAAATTTCAAGCAAATCATTCATTTATTTAAAACAATTTAAAGTAAGTAAAAACCATTAGAAGATTTTCCTTAGAAATTGTTTATGGCGATTGGGATTTGACATTTTCCACTGACTTGAATAAATTTTCATTATAATTAGCTCTCAATTACAAACATTATTATTGTTGTTTTAATTAGCTATAGCTAACAATAAATCTTTATTAGTAGTACAATTATTTAGCAATGCCTGTGAGCATGATTTACACAATAGTATCTACTTCTTAAAAAGAAGCCTGTAATAAGAAACTTAACATACTCTGAAGAAAAATTTAAATCAAAAACAACTAAAAAAAATTATCTATTACATTGACTTAGTAGTTAATTATAACTTAACATCTGAATAAAGTAATCGATTATGTTATTCGAATATTCTTTAAATTAACATTTACTCATAGACATTTGTATTTCTTAAAACCGAAGTCTATTGCGTGTAGTATGAGTTATTGGAATATTAAATTGTTAGTCATACGCACTGTTTCCTGAAAAATTTCCAACAAGGAAACTGAAAAAACTTGTGCTACCAATGGTGGCAAAAACGGAATATTTATACGTTTAGAGACTTTAATGAATTTTGGCATTCATTTGTAAGCGCATATTTTTACTGTTCGACAATTTTTTGCGTTTTTTTTTCGCATATTTTAGTAAAAAGAGCTTTTAAGCAAAGTTTTTTAATGACTCTACAATTTTAAAAATCCCCAGAATAAGGTCTTTCGGAAAATGAATTCTTTAGAAGTTAAGATAAGAACAGATATTAAAAGATGTTATAATAATTGCAAAGTAAGTACTAAGTAACAAATGAGTTAGTAATACCTTTTTAACTGAAGTCTAATTTAATTACTTAGACCAACACATAAAACGGATTAAAGTTATTCTTGACACAAAATAAAACAAATAAGAAAGTATAGTCGGTAAAGCCCGACCATATGATACCCAGCACCACAGTACTTTAAAACACATCATGCTTATGTGTCCATAAAAATACGGATTTATCTATGTTTATAAACTTCATTTAAATCGGTTTGAAAGTTTGTGAGAGGCAGAAATTGTACCCTCCCTCCCCTTGTGGTCCTATTTTTGAAAATCTGTATAGTTTGTGCGTCCATATAGATATGGATCTATCTATGTTTTAAATTTCATTAATATCGGGTTGAGAGGCAGAAATTGCCCCTATTTCCCCTTGTGGTCCTATTTTTTTAAAAATGCATACCTTTTGTGTCCATATTAGAGTATCCATTTATTCGACATTTGGTTTTGTTCGAGTAGGGAATTAAACGTTTTTTGAATTTTAAAATTGCTCGATTAATCGAATAAAGGCTATAAATTGTTCGAATTACTCGAATAACTCGAAGAGTTCAAATTATTTTATCTAATGGGAAAAAACAAACATCTCTATTTGAACTCATACTTTTATTTTATTAATAAACAGAAAAAGAGAGTTGAGAGGTTCCAGCTAATTTATTAAGGCCAATTTATTATTTCTTAAAATTAAGTGAAATTGAAATCGATGGAGATTTTTTTAAAAATAACCACAGTTTTTCCTGATTTTAAGAGAAATTCCGTTAAAGATAAGAATTCAATGTTTAATATACAAAACGAATTTTTATAATCTTTTAAAACAGGATCTTGGTTTTTAAATCCCCTTCTAATTTCCTTTATTTTAAAACTCTACTCTATAGGTTTGGTTAATTTATTTTTTAACGTATGACTATTTCACGACAAAAACCAGAAACTGCGTTTTCCAACACGGACAAGTTTGACCCGTCAAGTCTTGAGTTTTTAGGAGAAAGGAAAAGCTCAAGACTTGACGAGTCAAACTTGGCGTGTGTGAACCGGCACTTAGGATTTTAAGACGAAAGTAATGTTATCTCAAACGTTACATCCAGACGATTAGGAGATACGAGGTAATACAAAAATTACAGTAGGGTAATAACAGGTAACCCATTATCTGACAGTACATGGTTTACAATTTTATAACTGCTGATGAATTTTTTTTTACGAATTTGACGTTTATAGTCAGCGCTTAAAAAACTGCAGTCAAAGTATGAAAACTGCCATTTCTTCCACTTCTTCACCTGTCATTGGACAAAAAACATTTGCTTTTACTTCTGATTCATTAAATGTAAGCAGTCGCTATCAAACTCACTAAAAAAGCGAAAAGTTGTATACAAATTTTCGTTTTTGGTTTCGACTGCAGTTTTTAAAACCTTGTTAATAGTGATTAACATGATACGTCACAAACGCACAAATCTAAAAATGGACTAAAATATGTTTTAAAGTATGAGCAGCAATGAAAATAAATGCGAAAGGTAACAACATGTAATTTAGTTTTAAGGTTAGAAATTTAAACAAAATATTTTTACAAGTAGAATTTTTTAAGAAATTAGCTTTAATCGATTAATTGATATAAATTGTTCGATTTATTCGAAATTGGCTATTTTAATTATTCGATCAAATAATGGCGGAAAAATTCCTTGATTAATTATCGAGTTTAATCGAGTGGATACTCTAGTCCATATAGATATGGTTCTATCAATGTTTTATATTTTATTTAAATCGGTTTGATAGTTCCTGAGAAGAAGAAATTTCCCCCTATCTTCCCTCGTGGTCTAGTTTCAGTAGGCTTGGTCCTTGTGCCAATAGGAATCTATGTCCTAAATTTTATCAAAATATCTCCAAAACTGCGACTTGTACTTTGCGCACAAGGTTACATGGACAGCCAGCCGGACGGACATCGTTAGTTAGACCCAGAAAGTGATTCTGAGTCGATCGGTATAATTTAAGGTGGATCTAGGACCAATATTTTAAGGCGCTACACATCAGGACAAATGCATAATACCCTCTCCACTATTGTGGTGTGGGCATAATAATACACGCAAATAAAAAATATGTTTGTTCTAACGAACGAACTTAATTATTCTTCCTAATAAAAATAATATTTGTGATACTGCATTTATTTTATGATTTAATTAGCCCTTTTTATGACTATTGCAACTTATTTGTGTTTGCCAACAGTCATTTTACGGTTTTTACAACAATATATAAAGGGTGGTCAAACCAAAACTCCCGATGTTAATTGTAAATAAAACAAAGAGTTTTTAGAGAATTATCTTAATATTATAATTTTTTTATCATACTATAATAACGTACGAAACAAAATATCGCCCAAATATTCGACAACTTCGGTGGGATACCTCTGTCAGATGGTCCATAATTCCAATGACTCTGAGATATAATTCACTGTCGTTAATGTGCCTATAATTATCTCATTCTTCTCTTTTTTTCTCTTAAATATACCTAAAGAAAGAAGTCCAACGGTGCCCAATCACATAATCGTGACGGCCAATTAACATCGCCACGACGTGAGATAACACGGCCTGTAAATTTCTCGCGCAAAAGAGCCATTGTTTCGTTGGCTGTGTGTCAAGCGCCACCATCCTGTTGGAACTATATCTCATCCAGATCCATATCCATATTATCTCGCGATAGCGAACACCATTCACTCATTTTCGAAGAAATAACGGAGAAACCGCAAGCCCGAAAACTGCACCAAGCCGGTGTTTTCACATATCCTACAGACCCGGTTTGCTGAAATTTGTGCACAATTCTCCCGATTGTTGACATATTTGGTTGATTAGGCTCAACAAATTTAACGCGCTGCTCAATTGTGTACACAAAAAAAAATATTGTGACGGTAAATACGTTTAGCATTTGACGATTATGCTGTTGGGGTAAACAAAAAATTGTTGGAGAAAATGAAATCCTTTTGTCGCAAAAAAGTTTCCAACAATATTTTTTAAACCGCAATAACATGAAAGTATTTGAAGTTTTTTAACAGCAAAATAATTTGTTGCAAATAAAGTAACTTTTGAGATGACAGTTGATTAAAAAATAAAACACAACAAACAAATTTATATATCTTTAAAATAATAAAAATAACTTTAAATACTTTAATAAAGTTATCAGAAGATTATCTGGTTCGTAGCTGGTTGTGCCCCGGTAGGCTAGGTGGTAGTGAGCTAGTCTATTAGCGCCGGGGTTGCTGGTTCGATTCCCGCCAGAGACTCTGGTTTCTTTCCTGCAGACAAGCGTAGAGCTTCGAGGGGATTAGCTTAAGGAATTAAAAAAAAAACAAAAAAAAAAAAAAAATTAAAACATGAGGGTGGCAGATTCTATATTATATTCAGTTTGACGCGTGTTCAGAGGATTCTATGTCATAAATGAAGTGACTTAGTTTTAATCATGTCAATTTGAGGTGTTTAACAAATCACTTAAATGTATGGTTAATCATCTCAATTTTGATGTGATTAGAGTTTTATCACGTTCAAGGTGCTTAAATGTTTTTAAAACCCCAAGTGTGAACATAGTATTAAATAACAATTTTAGTTTAGAAATTTATATGAAAAACAAAAACAAATTTAAGTTTTTTTTGTTGTTTTTTAATATATGTAAATGCACAAGTGAAAATTTTTATTTGGTTTTGAAAAATAGGCAGTAAATTTAATATATTAAAAATAATAACATCAGATTTAGATAAGTTAAACTTTGATTAATCGTTCCAGAGAACTCCATTCCTGTATCGTAGATAATTTCTAATTCTAAGCATTTCCCTTGCAAACTGCAACCGCCTCTTAATTGTTTTTTGAGATATTTGATTTCTTTGTTTAATGCTTCCACGAACTCCCGACTCAATTAGTCTGCTTCTTGTTGTCCGTGTAGATGTTTCTGCATTTACTTGTCCTACAAATAGCTCCATCTTCTGCTGTGGTGGTCCTTTTTGCCCTAGGCTTTCTGTCTAGGATTTAAAACTCTTCTGTCTTCTTGTACAAGTGAACTGCACCAAATACGATAATTACTTTTCAGAAAGCAAACTTTTGTGCTATAGCCAGAATTTACAGTTTTTAATTTTGATAACACTTCTAAAACTACTGACAACTACACAGAAAGAAAAACACTCGGGATAAATCCAGTTTTTTGTGACAACTTTAAGTACGAGTCGTACTCAAAAATTCAAGTACGAATAACACTAAAACGTACTTAAAACAATCTTAAATAAGATTACTTTCGAAATTCAATCCTGGAATTTCTTGAAATAAGTATAATATTCTATTGATTTTCTATACACATTGAAAAAAGGTCTGGCCAGACTCATGTGCACCGCGAAGGGTTAACAAGTAAATTTTAACTATTGCTTCTCACTTAGTTTATATTTTTGGTTAAATAAGTAAAATAACTTTTTCTTTCTGTATTCGAATTAAAACAGTTTTTTAATTCTGAAATCAAGTTTATTTTGAGATTGATTCAATCTTAGTTTTACTTAAATCAATCTCATGTTCGGGTTATTTCAAGTACGAAATCGGGATTGAATATAGATAATTTAAATATTTTGCGATTAAAAATCCGTACTTGAATCAATCTTTCTGTACTTGATTCAAGAAAATCCTTACTCACCGTACTATTAATAGCGCTTCGGATTGATTTGAGTATGCATGGATTGATTTTTCTTTTGAGTGTACAATTAATGTTGGGAGAATTCCAACCAATTGTAGTAGGGAATGTAAGAAAAGATAAACTCACTGTAAATTGTTGTTGTTTTTGTATAAGCTTTGATATTGTTTCAAGTAAAACTGTTGCTAATAATTCTTATTTGCTTAACAGTTTTTTTTTTGTATTAAAACTTAAGTTTTTCTAAAATCTTTGAATGAAGTTTCCTTATGATCTGGCCTAAGCAACTAGTGAAATAGAATAGCTTATCCCATCAACAATAAATTTTAGTGTTTTTATCAAGAATAAAAATTGAGAATTAGACACGACAAACAAAATCTTGTTAATTCAAAATTTTGTACTCACAAAAATTTTTTTGATTACACTCTTAAGGTACGTTCAATACTAATGAAATATTTGACGAAAATATTTGTTCTGATATTTGCTTTAAACTGTGTGAAACAAGAAAATATTTTGTTTCATATTCAAACTTAGCTCAAATATTTGACAATTTTTGTTTATTGAAACCAGTGGACACTAGTCAACTAAAATAAATTAAATCATGTTTGCCATGAGTTCAGACTTAAACAAATATTTGCATCAAATAATTATTTAATGAAAGTGTTTAAAAATAAAAATATATTTCACAAATAGTAAAAATGAGCGCGGAAGCTAATTTATTTTTTTTATTCTGTGGAGCAGCATCTCTTATAGTGTTATAACAGGAGAATGTAAAAGAGAGAAAAACTGGAAGACAATGGAACAAATGGAACATGGCTAAAATTTTTAAAAAATTGCAAACTTGGAGACACCCTAAAATATATTTGAAATCGATAAATCGGTTAAAAAACAAATGTTGCAAAAATAGCGAAAATTCGCGAGCAATTATAATAGTTTAAACAAGCCATAAAATTTATAAAAACTCCCTAAAAGTATAAGGAATGGCAAGAATTATAAAAATTGCTAAATTAGCGGAATTTTGCAAAAATTTGCTAATAGCGTCATGAAAGCACGCATAGTGTAATAATTATTAAAAATCTCTAAAACGGTAAAGAATCCGAAAACTTACATTACATTACATTCTATCGCGAACATGGCTAAAATTATTTGTCGTTGATTGCTTTTACAATTTTTTTTGTAATATCAAATAAATGTTTGCTCAAAATTTACTAAAGTATTTGATTTTTTTTGTTCACACTATGTTCACATTGGACAAATATTTGTTTGCCAGCAAATACTATTGTTGTTATTTTATTTGACACTCAAAAAAATTTTGTGTTCAGACTACGTTAATGAAATATTTGATGTTTGCTACCAAATATTTCATCAGTCTAAACTTACCTTTACTTGTGGCGCACAGATTTCTTTTTACCTATTTTATTGTTTTCCAAATTTGCCAATTACTAAAGAATGAGTTAGAAAATTATACTCAACACCGCACGTTTCTTATTGTGTGGCCAGCCAAAAACAAGGTTTTGGAAAATAATATAAATTTGTATTCTTAAAAGAAACTTTAAACTTCATATGGTTTGCAATAACAACAATGTTAATTGTATACTCTTTTAACAATGGTTCTTATAAGTTTCAGCAAAGGTCTTCACTACATTGCAATTTTTTTTTCTAAAAACTTCGTTTCTAATTATATGGTCATATGTATGTACATGAATTTATCTATTTATTATTGAACACAAAGAACGCTTAAAACAATTTTAGCCTCATAAAATTACTTTGTTTTGGCAGGTTTATATTTCCCTACATGTCACAAAAAAGGAACACTCCCAAAACCTATTTCAAAATACTGTGGTGTAGGGTATCCTATGGTCGGGCTTGGCGGAATATATTTTCTTACTTGTTGAAAATAAAGTGCGTTATTCGGTATCATATTCAACCATATTTTTTCCATGGGTGAATTTTTAATTTTCTAAAGAAGTAATCAGCCTAATAACAAATATTAGCGCTATTTTCTTTTAACAAACTTGCCTAATTAACTTTGTTCAATTCTAAATGAATACAAAACTATTTCAAAGGACTCAAGTTAAAGTTTTCTAAATTAAATTCTCTTTTAACTCTTACAAAAACATTTGATTTTCCCTAAAACTTTGAACAATTTTTAAAAATAACATATTCATTTTGTTTTCCTATTTTCAAAATAATTTGGCAAATATTCAGCGAATTGAAAGCAACAAAAGGAAAAAAATTCAAATTATATATATAGATACATACGTACATATCTGGAAATAACCCTTAAGGAAAATTGATGATGCTCCGAATAAAAGTATTTACGGACACACTCATTTTTAGGAATTTACTTATGTATCTTTTGAAAGGGTAGCCAAAAAATGCCAAATAATTTGGCAAAGGATCTTCATGCTCATTTATGCAAAGTTTTTTTTTTATTTAAAAAAAAAAAATAAGTCATAAACTAGATGAAAATGCTCCAAATCAAATAATAAGAAAAATAAAAATCAAAATCAGCTACAAAATCGAAATCTAAATAATAATAATCGTAAAAATTTAGTAACAAATATATTTATACACACACATACATACTTATGCATGTATGTATGTATAGAAAAAGACGCAATCAACACCCAGCTAAAAAAAATAGTATCCTGTAAAAAACGGATATAAAAATGAAACTGGAAATAAACGAAAAGTTGTCGTAATATTTAAATTACAATTTGAATATTAATAAATCATAAAAAAATGTGCAGAAATTGTCAAAAAAAAAAATCTACATAAACATGCACAAAGGATTTCCTTTGTAAAACTCTAAATCAGAATTCGGATTAGATTTAGAGCCAATAAGGCAAATCGAATAAAGTTTTTTTTTGCATAAAATATAAAGCCAAGTTAAAAGTTTCTAAAATTGAATGTTGTTAAGGTGGCTGTGTAGCAGGAGTAACAAACTGGTCAATATACTTTATTGTGCTATTTTGTTTCTTCTGTTGTCTGCTTATATGTTTTCGTTTCCTGTTTTTATGACTGGAATAAAAAAAAAGAAAGAAAAACAATTCTTCTTCATTTTTATTATTTAGCATATGGCTTATTTAGTATTGTAAATTTTCGTAATAAATTTTATGACCTTGTTGCTGTTACAATATTAAATAAGATCAAAATATATTTTTTTTTCTTAAGCCTTGTATTCTCTCAAAGACATGGTGAAGAGTTTAAAAAAAGACCAAGGCGAATTTTGTGAGCTCCTACAATATTTACTACATATGGATAATATATATGTGGCATATTTTATTACATGGGTCCTTTTTTATAGATTTATTGTGAAAATAACTTATAAAGGGTCTGTTGATAGCAATTAATGATATAAAATTAAGAGGAATTTAAGATCGAACCCATTTTTAAACCACACACACAGATGGTTGAATACGACTAAAATATGGTTTAGTTAACAAACAACTTGCTCGAAATCAACCATAATATAGTTTAAATTAACCATAATTGGTTTAAAATCTACGATATTTTGGTCAATATTGACTATGTTATAGTTACCTGCAAATTTAAACATTGTTTAAATCCAAAAATTTCTAAAATTTGGACAAAAGTGAACATATTATGGTCAGAATTAACAATAATATGGTCAATGTTAACCATATTATGATTATTTAATTCAGCCATTTTTTCATTTGCTTATCAAGTGTCAAATTATAATTTTATTTAGTTTTTTATTTTTGTAACGTTTTATATTTCACTTTAATAAGCAGTTTCTTCTAATAAATTTTCCAGCCTGTGACGATCTTTATTAGCATTATGTCTGTTTTACTGGTTTACACCACTACGTAAATTTATGTACTGTAAACAATAATTGAAATAAAATTATAGGGAATTTTAAGCAAACAAAGCAAGTATGTATGTAATAAAAAAGCATTCAACTATTGGATTGCTCTCTACAACCATCATTTTTAATTAATAAGATTTTGTTTGTCGTGCCTAATTCCAAATTTTTATTCTTGATAAAAATACTGAAATTTATTGTTGGGGGATAAGATTGTTTCTATGCGAATTCCACTGGTTGCTTAGGCCAGATCATTAGGAAACATTCTATCAAAACATTTTTTGAAAATTCTTACATTCCCCACTACAATTAGTTGGAATTCTCACAACATTAATTGTAGTTGTAAGAAGGTTAAGATACAAAATATAAGAACAAAAACAAATTGCTTTATTGTTTTCGCAAGAAAACCAAAATAAAGCAAATTCCAGTTCAGTTTTTTTAAGCCGCGCACTTGAATATTTGTTACCAAAGTGATTTTTGCGAAACATTTTTGTGTCTTTCAGGAATATTATTTTAAATCTAAAATTAAACATACAATGATCTTAAATATGTTTAATTTTATAATCTTAGCTTTATTTTATTAAAACGATATATTGTTAAATTCAATCATATTTAAAGTTTCAAGGGCGTTTAACACTTAAAGAGCTGCTAATACGTTTACTCTTTTACTCCTTTTACAATATTTATTATAATTTTGGATAATATTAATCCAAATCGTGCCCATACTGTGCGTAGAGATGAAGCCATCGCCGCTGTGTCACATAGGACTCGTATTTACCCATCCCACGCCGTATTTAGACGCTCGGTCGCTGCTCGTCTACTACTTGGAACATTTTAAAGAAAGAAGTTTGCCTACATCCATATAATATCCAACTGGTTCAAAAATTAAAGCTAACGAATCAGCATTTGCATCGTGTTTTTGATGAATGGGCTGAGAATCAACTGGAAGTTTAACCAGATTTTTGTTGTCTAATTATCTCTAGCGATGGTGCTCAATACCTCGAACTATTAATTTGATTGAGTCGAACGTTTGGTGACCGAATAATCTCAAAATATTAACCTCTGAATTGGTCACCTCGTTGTGTGATTTGGCACCTTTGTACAACTTTTTGTGAGGTTACGTCGAATCTCTGGTATATGCTGATAGACCAGCATCGGTTGAACATTAAGAAGCCAACATTAGACGCAGTTAAGATGAAGTGAGACCGGGTATGTTTAAAAATGGTGCATAATGGAAATACAGGATGACGTTCATAAAATGTAGTCTCGGTGGCTATACGCCAGAAATAATTTTTAAGCATCAATGGCCAATTTCATCAATTCTATTTAAATATCAATTCATATTTATATATAAAGTTTTTCATATAATTTTATTTTTATTTGACATGAAAAAAGAATTTTAAACATATGTACATAAATTAATATTTAAATTAATTTGTAAAATCGGCCATAAATGCCATGACATTTTCTAGCCAATTAAGACAAAATTTCGGGGTTTCCATTGAATTTGTTGCGTTTTATTTAAAAAAAAAATGTAATTTAAAAAAATGCATAAAAGCGTTAAATGCTTATGATCAGTGTGCATATAACCGATAAATACTACACTAAACTAAGTTTAATTCTTTTTCTCCCCAGAGTTAAAGTTTGTGCCAACTTGTGCATACGAACTTGGTGAAACCCTTGTCAAAAAGCTGTTTTCAAAATTATGGTTTAAGCTTTATAATCTAATTGAGCTCTACAGTAACGGTATTTTTCAGTTGAAGAAGACAGTGACGCAAACGAAATTTTTGTGGTCGTTAGAGATTTGATTTGTGAACTGGTTAATGGTTAAAAAAACAATTTTGATAAATTTTGAGTTGCGACTGTTTATGATTAAATATCAGATATGTTAGTTTTATTTTTAATATATTTTATAGCTAGTCCCGTGCCATAAAATTCTTAGTTCAGAGAATTTTTTATAAGGGGACTTGGTGACACATGGTACTGTAATTTCCGATTTTTAACATCAAACAAACTTAGCATGAAGAAGTATTTTCTTCAAAGTTCATTTCTCTTAACTGTGTTTTCTGAATGCCATGGTATCAAAACTTGTTTTTCTGAAAGGCATTTCAATGCTGCATTTAAGACAGTGTAACGATTTCGTTCCTTTTTGTATAGGATACAAGTTGGTAGTCTAAAGTTTTTTAGTTGTTGCGTCTTTTTAAGTATTATCTTACGAGCCTTGCAGAGTTTCATAAAGACTAGCCCCCATATTCATAAAAAAAATTTGGTTTAAAAAAGATTTATTGAACAAATTTTTATAGAAAATTCGTTTCATAAGCCTTTTATAAACCTGAAATCTTTTTTTAACTATAGGGGTACACTGAAAGAAAAAGGCTTCATATATTTAATGAATCGTTTTCATAAAAAAACATTTCACTGGTTAAATGAAAATTTTCATTGTCCAAATGGAATTTCGTAGTTATAATGAAGTATTTTCGTTAAGATCGATTCATTGGATTTCGTAATTACGTTAAAAATTTTCATTGGATATATGAAAACTAAAGTTTGTCCAAGTTAAATAAAAAATTTTAATTGGGAACATAAAAAAAAATATACAAACATAACTATATTCATAAATTAATACAAAATTATAGTTTCCTTAAAAATATGTTTAATTGTTAATTAAAAAATGTAAGATTTAATTATTTCATACATCTAATATAATATGCAATTAAATTTATGAAATCAAAATTTTTTTTGTAAAAGCAACATATTTCAATAATTGAAAAAAAAAATATTATTTTTAACATTACAATTAAAATTAAAAAATGTAAGATTTAATTATTTCATACATCTAATGTAATATGCCATTAAATTTATGAAATCAAAATTTTTTTTATAAAAGCAACATATTTCAATAATTGAAAAAAAAAATTATTTTTAACATTTCTATAGTCTCAATAATTAAAAGTATAAAAATATTTCGAAAAAGCATGCCTTCATAAACTTAAATTTTTATTATGACAATGAAAAATGTCATTATAGTAATGAAACAAAAACTTTCAATCGATAAATATGTATGTTTTTAGTTTTCCTTAATAAGTACATACCTAAATACATAAAGTATGTAATAAGTAATGAACAAACAAATGTTCACCTTTAAAAAAAACACACCCTTATTTTAAACTGTTGTCAACCAAATGATGTATACGAAAAAGCCTGTTCTCTCTTTATGTGGTCTTTTTTATTATGCGTTATCAAAAAAACAACGTTGTTATTGTACTGTACTGTACTGTACTGGCAAAAAACATGTTTTTTTATTCCAAAACTACACTGTCCCGGTAAGCTAGCTGCTATTGAGCTAGTCTATCAGCGCCGAGGTTGCGGGATCGATTCCCGCCAGCGACTCTGGTTAAAAAAAAAAAGTTGATAAGAACAACTTTGATTAAAAAAAAATAAAAAAAATTTTTTTACTTTATTGAAAGTATTCATCCAATTAATAACATTCATAAATCTAATGTAATGTTTCATTAAATACATTTTAATGAAACAGGTTTCATTGATCCAACGAAGCACTGCAAAGGTTCCTTTTTAATGCAATTTTTCATGGGATTAATGTCAAAATTCATTGGTATTGTGAAGAAAATTCTTTCAGTGTATGATAGAAATATATAGACCTAATGTAATGCAAATGCAGATATTAGAAATAGCGTGTGCCCATTATTTTGTATGAATAATATTTTATAAAATTTCCTACCTTTAGAGCTATACGAACTTTTGATACATTATGCCAAACTATTTACTTCAGGTACTAGGTAAAATGATGGGCAGATTTTCTCGATTAATTCTATCAAGCTAAACTTAAACTTAAAATGCACTTTCCTTAATCTTCTGATTGTATGTTTACCCACAGGTCTTTAAAAAATGTAGTTCTCCATAAATTAATTTAAAATTTGTTGCTTAAAAAACGATGAAAAAGAAAAATATCTCAAGGGGTTAAATAAATTGTAAATACACAGAAAAAATTAAAACTTTTTTCTAATCACCAAATTCATAGAATCAAGCAAACAAATGGTTGATTTTGCACCTATTACCAAAATGATTATATAGATTACTAAAAAATGTATAAATTTCAAAATTGTGAATATTTTTCTTTCAAAAAATTATATTTTTAGTTTTAATTAAAAAAATGATCGAAAAACTTTGCTGTTTCAAACAATGTGCTAATAAAGCTCCGGTTTTGACAATTCCCAGCAACAATTCTACAAGTTTAAATTATTTTATTTTAAACGAAAAAGTCATTTTATTAATATTTTAATTAATAATTTGTTTCAAAACAACTAAAATTTAATTAAATCGAAATTATATTTTGAATTTTCTTTCAACAAAAAAAAAAAAAAAAAAAAAATTGATTCAATTATCACATTAATTAAATTGAAATACTTTTTAAACAATTTTTTTAATTGATAAAACAACTGCTGATATTTTTTTATGTTCTGAATTATATTCTATTTGATAATGTATCGAATACACCTTACTAATATGACCAAATTCTTCAACTCTTTCAAACCTACCCAAAGTAGAGTACCTGCCAAACTTTAACAAAATATTTCACGTAGTTAAAAAAGCTACAATATTAAAGTATTCCATACTGGAATCCTTAAGTTCACTATGCGTATATAAAAAAATTCCTCTGGGAAAGGTTTATTTGGTTTCAATACCCAGCTAAAGAGAGACATAAAATTGACAAAATGAAAAAAAAAACAAAAAAAAAAAATATTTTATTTTCTTTACTTGGTCATAAAAAATAGAATATGTATGAATGTATTTGAAAATATAATTCTATGCTAATTTTTCAAATGGATTTATTATAAATAAAAGAATAAATATGAAAACAAAGAAAATAAGTAACAAGAAGCTAAAAGAAATAAAATTTTGAAAATCGAAACTTGACTTTGAAAATTTGTAGT
This sequence comes from Pollenia griseotomentosa, assembly GCA_963931875.1. Classification (NCBI taxonomy): domain Eukaryota; kingdom Metazoa; phylum Arthropoda; class Insecta; order Diptera; family Polleniidae; genus Pollenia; species Pollenia griseotomentosa. The sequence goes on from OZ007560.1 coordinate 211,647,887, forward strand.
GTACATGATACTGAATTAATTCAACAGATACAAGGTTTCTCTAAATTAAATGTTAGATTTGATATGCATCGATATGCAGCCAGATGTGAGGTTCGTGTTCTTTTCTACCAATCTCCATTTTAGCACAATATATCTATTATCAAAGACTTTTTTTAAGCTAATTAAATCCTTAATGGTCTATTTTGACTAGAAAAGAAAATAAGAAATAAAAAAATCAATGCCCCGCCCCTAACATCTAGTCAATGTTTGAAATTTAACGCAAAGGAATAAGTTGTTATTATGATAAAGAGTGCAAAGTCACCCTGATGTTATAGTGGGCTAGTTCCCCAAAATCATATCCTACCATTGCCTTACACAGAAAAAATTATTTTTCCAATTCAAACAAAAAATTTGTAGAATCAAAACATTTTTTGTCTGAAATCGGTCCTATAAACAAATTCGCATATTCAAACAATTTATTTGCATTTCGTTTATTGAAAAAAACACTGATTTTTTCAAACAAATAATTTTACTGAAAAAAACAAAAAGTTTACTGAAATTCATATAAATTTCTAACATATAATTTTGCTGAATCAAACAAAAAAGTTGTTGCACAAGCAATGACGTGCTCACAAGCAAGCACTGTAGGAGCAGATGAAGGCAGAGCAGAGCGGCGGCTGGCTTTGAGACACATTTTTTGTTGGTATAATTTTTGAAGCAAGTCTTATTTATAAACACACACAATGTTTTTTTTCATCACTCACTGTTGCTGTATCCTTTCCTTGGCTAAAGAAGAAGAAATGTAACCAAAAACGGCAGCAGACCGACTCGATATGTTTTTCGTCATCATTCAATTTTTGTATTTGATGTAGGTATTTAACTAAACAGTTTTAAAAAATTGAATACGGGATTTTATTTTTCATTCTTTTTTACAAACTTTGAAACCAACCAAAAATTTATTTTATTTCTTAAAATGTTGTTGTTGCTTCTATTGTTTAAAAGAGTGACACGTTTTTTACCTGCAATTGTTTTTTTTTTTTACCACAAGCCTCGTCACGCTATTCTATCATCTTTCTTATTGTTGTACTTTTTTAAGGCGTCCAAAAATAGACTGTATGTGTTTTTTGTTGTTGTTCTTATATTTCACATAAAGAAGTGTTGCTTACGGTCAAATAAAAAAATGCAAAAACACGACAACAATAAAGAGCGTTAAATATTTCATACAAAGTTATGAAAACTTGAAACCAATAACGCGTATATTATATTTTTGAATAGTTGTCAACATTTTTGTTGGTTAAATAAAAATCAAACAAAAATATTAATTGAATCAGTAAAAAAATTTGTAGAAATTAAAAAAATTTTCAAACAAGCGTTTGTTTGAAAATCATTTAGCAAAACTTTTTTCTGTGTAGCGGCACGTTTCAATTTGAATCTTGAGCCCTAAAAACACATTTCATTCTATCTACTCATCCCATTAAAGAAAACTACATTCTTGGACTGCAGCATTTGTATAAAATGAATGCATTTGCAGAGGCTATATTCACAAAATAGTAGAACAGTCTAATCATAGTATGAGAAGTCTTACCTCAAACATGGTATTGATCTTTTAAACTAACCATGAGATTTACTCCGTTTTTTCTCGGCTGAATAAAGGGCAGTTGATTTCATGAATTTCTTCGTCTTTATATCGTACCGAGGAGCCTTCGAGTGTTGTTCATCAGGATTGATTCTTCCATAACGTTCCAAACCCCATATATCGATGCCAGGTGAACACATTTATTTTGGTGGACATTATCGGAAACATAAGTGGGTACAGCAACACTATCATAGCTTCCAAATATTTTATCTGTGCTTTCTCAAAAAACTCTCTATGATGAACTGGAGCATCTGTTAATCAGACATTTGCTCCAAATGTATCTTTTTCTTATAAGGACGCTTAGTAAGATCTATCATTAACAAAATAGTGAAATACATGGGTGCACACAATAAGCAAGTAATGGTGTTTTTATTAACTAAAGAAAATATGGGGACATTTTTGAACACACAAGCCGGCAAGACCGTCTGGAGAAGGTCTTTACTATTTTTTTTTTTTTAAACACATTGGCCCATAACTATAGTCATAAACAAAGCATACTTTAAGAGTTCTAAAGTAAAATTTTATTTAAAAATATGCTTTTGATCTACTAAAGACAAGCAAAAGCAAACTTTACACGTTAAAACCGATGTTAATTTTAAAACCAGCTGAAGTTGTTTTTAACTTATTTAACACAAGCGTCAGCTGTTTTTCGCCAAACCAAAAAAGTCCTTGCAAAAAGTTAAAAATGATTATGTTACAAGATATTGGCCGATATTTTGCAATAATTATTGATTTGGAGGAAAACTTTTATGGAAAGAAACACAAAATACATTGTAAAGGCCCTAATTGTGTAAAACTCAACGCCAAAAATTACATTGAAAGCAAAAACGAAGCCAAAATATTTTGTAATTTTGTTGTTGCTTTCAACATAAATTCATATTGCGTGTTAAAAATTTTCAACTCCACAAGATATGCAGTGTTTTATTTATATTTTCATTTTCAATGTCAACTGCTTAGAGTTGCCCATTGCTTATATTTTGTTGTAAGTTGTATGAAACAATTTTCTACATTTAAGGTGGCACCCAGTTAAAGTCGGTTCAATTTAAAACATACTTTAATTTCGACTTTAGTATCAAAATAATTAAAAGAATGTTTCATATTAAAGTTGTTTTTAAAAAGAACCGACTTTAGCGATATGGGCCAATGTTTTTATTTTTTCACATCAAATAAGTTAAAAACTCAAAAAAAACAATGTTACCCAGTAAAAAAATGGAGCTTACTGATAAGCTGTTCTGTAGGGGGAAGAAACACAATACCCCCTTACAATCCTGCTTAAAAGAAGCACGATTTTTTTATGGTGAATTCCCACTTAGAAGCACTACTTTTTTTCCTCTCTGCTAAAAAACATTTTGATGATTGACTGCGTAGTAAAAAAAGTGTAGTTTCTATATTTGGCAATATTTCAGGAATGATCGTACACACATCTTACAATCATTGCAATACAACCTGCTTCCATGTAAGGGAATAACAGAAGCACTTAGAACATTGTTCGTGAATTTATTTTTTTCTAAAATAATGATTTTCGTACATTAGACTGGTACTTATTTTTAAAAATATGCGATTTATATCGCAATGAGGCAGATGCTTAAATTAAAATATTAATTTAAAATTTTAACAGAATGTAAGTGCAATTTTTACAGAAGAATTTTTTCTTTGCTAAAAACAATAATTAAAGATGCTCATGCTTCAAAAATTTTGATCTTAGATAATAAGGACAAGTCTAATGTACATAAAAATGCACATATATTTTATTTATTTTTAATTATCTAGAGTTTTTTTTAAAATTAATTTATTTTTGGTTGACTTTATTCGTTGATATGATTTGATTAAATATTTTTAAGATTGATTTGTTCAGGTCATAGAGAAACGACTAGAGGAGAAACTCTCTAAAAATAAATTAAAAAATTATCCCCCAAAATTCCGAACATGTGAAGTTATAAAAACAGAGTAAATAAATTTCCTACAGTCATACCTAAAGAAGAGCGAAAAGCGTGTTTTAGCTGTCAGATCTCATGACCATACAATTTGTATATAACATACCGAAACAGCGCAAAGCGTTGCAAAGCGTTGCATTGCAATTATAAAATCGAATTTTGACTGAGCGTTAAATATTAAAGTTGGCCGCGATTGTTAAAAAATAATTTAGTTAATTTTAGAGTAATTTGGCGTTATTATCTCGATTTTTTATTTCTGTTATGTGAGTCTTATTAAAAAGAAAGTTAACAATACTGTTTGACAACGTTGACGCTCTTGTTAAGGTATGTAAAGCTAAGCGGACGAAAACGGTTCGCCTTTCGTTCTTGTTTAAGTCTTGGAATGAGGTTTTTTTTTATATCCGAGTTAGGTTTTATCTCTCTCTCTTTCTTTCGGTTCTAGTCGTTTTCTAAGAGTCAGATTGTTAGTAAAAAAAAACTCTTTACACACGAATAAAAATTTGTTATATTTGTTAACCGATTTAATTGCTGAATATTAAAAAAAAAAATACAATCATTTTTTTTTTTTTTAATTTTTAATTTGTGCATTCACGTGTTTTTAAACTTTGTGCATGCATGTGCGTGGTTGCATTTATTTATTTATTTGCTTAGATGGCGTTAGAATATTTTATTAAACTGATTGTTTACACTTTTGGCAGATAATCAAAAAATAATATAGTTTTAAAATGAATAAAAGCCGGTGTGAAATAAATCAAATTATTTATGGTAGTTTTTCGTAATTTTGCGCTACACTATACGCAATAATATGTGATAATTTAGGTGATTATATAATGCTTTTAGTTTGCAGTTTTGTTAAAAATTTTTACTGATTTGTTGCTTTACGTATGACTTTCTTAACTGAGATTTGTAAGTGCATGTGCATTAGTGCTGCCTCAATGTGCAATATTTATTTAATTTTTGTTTTCAGTATATATTTGTTTTTTTCTTAATCTTTAATCTTTAGTCCTGCTCCTGCTAGTGTTGAAAGAAATTTTTTCCTATAACGGATTCTGTTTACGTAAGTATGTACCCAATAAAAATTGAGCTTTATACGAAGCAGGTTTGTAAGGGGAAAATGTAAGAGTTTACCTTATCATCTCGTTTACGGAAGGCCTGAATTGTATATGGCGAGTTGCCACTTTGAAGCAATACATTTTTGACACAAAAAGCGCTTTATTCAACTCATTTAAAAACTGGTGAACGTAGCGTTCGTTCAGCTTTACACACTGAATGTTTTTTACACTTATTTTAAAGCATTCTCTATTTCAAACCTGCTTCTTAATAAGGGAATGACGTAGAACTTGAAATGTTATTTGTTCTTTTATAACACTTGTTTCTTTCTTATTTTCTTTACTTATTTTACTGCATCTCTGTATGTCTTATTGCGATGCGTTTATTTTTTTTAATGTACCATTAGTACTTCGAAAAATGATAAAATTTTTTATTGGATAGGTAATTAAAAATTAAAATAAAATTCGGAAATTTTATAGAACACAAAAAAAAGTGACAGTGTAACTTCTAAACAAAAAGAAAATGAGTGGCAGCGTCTGTTTATAATTTATTATAACAGTAATTTTCCGCAAAAAAGAAGCAAAAAAAGTTCATTATTGGTTCGATCTACCGACCATTTTTCAAAAAATTAATTTTTTTTTAATTGTATTTATATTTTGAATCCAAAACTTTTTAACGAAATTTTTTATAGTTTCGAAGATATCAAGCATTAATTTGACTCCATTTCAACTATTTAAAGCTTTATTAAATATTGTTCTGCTCTACACGCCACTGTTTGGCAAATGCAGCAAATTCCTTATATAAAAACATACAAAATAAATTTCACTCTTGCTTTGCTTCATTGCCGTAGGGGGAAAAAAAGAAGTTTAAGCGAAAGCAAAACAAAATGACAACAAGAAAATAAAATTCAGTCTTGCTTCGCTTCAAGACAAACAAAATTGTTACAGCAAAACAACATATCCACAACTCAAAACACAGCACTAAGTATACGTATGCACAGTGATGCCAGGAGAAATTTCAACAATTCCCTACGTGTCTAAGAAAAAATCTCTTTTTTTCCCTACAACCAAAAAATGTTCCCTTAACTTTTCCCTACGTTAACAATTTATTGTTTTTAGCAACAGGAAAACAAATACACATTTTTTTACATTTTGTAAATATATACTATAAAAAAAAATCATTTATTAAAAACCAAAATAAATATATAAATGCCATATACGAACATATAATAATTCCATTTCAAAAGTAACACTGTGTGACAAACTTAGTTTTTTCTTTTTGGCAGAAACGCCTCTATATATCGTTTTAACTACCCTGCGGGAAATTTGTGTCAATTGGTCCAACAGACTGGTCCTGGGATTTGTGAAAATAGAACAAGTACAAAAAGAAAGGACTCATGACCAGTGAAAGAAGAACCAATCCCTTAACTGGTTTATGAAGAACAAAAAGGTAGAAAAAGTAATGAATTACAGTACAGTCTTCACCGATGCTGTGACACATTTTTTGGGACTTTCTAAAATTTGGTTCTTGAATTTAATTCTAGGACTTGCTGTGTTGAAATAATACTACATTGTATTGAAATAATACTGCATTTTAGTAACTGACACTAAGCACGTTCATTGAGAATAGATCTGTGACTGGTCAAATGGTGTCAATTGACCCCCTCCAATGACAACCCCAAGTAAAAGTGATAGGTCTTATTCATATAAAGTGTTAGAACTAGAACCGGTCTCTACCACCAAAGACCTATCACGGGACTACTTTGGTGTCAGTTCGCTTGCCTCTAGGGTAGAGATAGAACATAGTCAAATTTCGTATTCGATTTTTTATTTCCTAATCTTTTGTCCTTTTTTAAATAATTTTTTTTTAATATAAGTATCTAGCAATTTTTAGCAACCCTTAAACCAAATAAAAGGAAAGGCTATGTAAAATTAAAAAAAATATTTATTTCAGTTCCCCTGAAGTAAGTTTTCATTCAAATTTATTTTAAAAATTCGAAATTTTATTGTTTTTTTCTCTTAGTTTAGTAGGAGTGATTGTTTTTTTACAAATTAATTTCATGCATTAAATATTCGCATACATTTTAGCGAATGTGAGTGCGAAAGCAAATAGCAAAAATAATAGAATAGTTCGGAACTGCGAACGCGAATATTCGTAGGCCCCTTATGGTTTTGGCAATTGTTGAAGATTGCCAGGCTGTTAAGTGCCATAGTATAGGGATTCTGTTAAAAAATAATATTTTATATCAAAAATTTAAATTTTTTAAATGAAAATAAGATGAATATTTGCGTATTTTTAGACAACATATTGAAAATGAGATAACATTTTGAAAATTCCCTACATATGCCTTAAAATTAAAAATCTGTCCTTTTTTCCTACGCTTGAAATTTTTCGATGAAATCTCTACAAAAAGGGAGTATTCCCATCTATTGGCATCACTGCGTATGCAGCACAAAAACCAAATTTTTAAAAATAAACTAAGAAAAGTGGCGTATGCGGCACAACACTATAGCTTTCACTTCCATTAAAATACAAATAACTTCTAATTTCGTTTATGAACCTTCCTAAATATTTACAATTTACTTAAAAACATATGCCAGAAGCTGTCGTAAAAATTAAAAAAAAAAAAAAATCTTTATCGTATATTTTTAGAAAACTTCATTTAAACAATCATTGTCGTTTTTCTTCACTACGACTTTTTGGCATATGCGCCAAACCAATAATGAGCTGACGAAATAATAATAACCAACGCAACAGCTTTAGTTTAACTAGTAGTTAGCGAATAACATCTGATAGTTTAACTAATGGTTAACAGAAAGCTAGAAATAATATTTTATTGGTTAAACAATTGTTAAAAGCTAACTAAAGACTGTTAATTTGGGCTTAAACATTTTAAATTGAATTTTTTTTTTAATATTTCTTAAATTCTTTTTAAAATTCTATTATTTTAATACTTATTCCTTACTTTTGAATATTCACTTAATTTTTTTTTCTAATTCATCATTTAAACTTCATACCGGATGGTTTAAATTAATGAGCAGCGGAAGCATTTTACAAAGTTTACTGAAACGGAAAACCCATGTACTGTACCAAACACACACACCTACACTCTCACATATTCTTTAAGTATACAAACATCACGGTTCGCCCATGAACCCATATGGCTTTTGGTAGCAAATCCGTAAAATCTTTGCACACTTTTAGTATGTGGTTGGAAAAAATATAGAAAACCATAATAACACAATACTCACCTGCAGTGAGTGGTTGTTAAATTAAGAAAGAAAAAACTCCAAAAGTAAAATTTAATAAATTTGAAAAAATCAGGTGAAATATTAGAAAAATCACAGCATATTTAGTGTGAAATTTCTCAGGCTTTTTTCCAACTATAAATTATTTTAATTGATTTTTAGCAATTAGCGACAAATTTTCTGAAATTAAGTTAAAAAGGAAATAAAGACAAAATGTTGCAATGAAAAATTATGTATGAGTAAAGGAAATCACATGTGTGTATCTATGTATTTATTAAAGTAATAAAAAAAAGAATATTTAAGTAAAAACTAATATGTTGTTTCCAGGTGACAAAGACTTGATTGTGTAGTATAATTTATATGAAAAGCAGTAAAAAAAACCGAGTGATTTTCATATAAATTTGTCTACACAATCAATTGCTTGTTTCCAGGAACAGCACATAAATTTTGAATACGAGTTTGAATTTTTATTTCCAGTATGAGCGTAAAAATAAAAGCCATTTTATTTGAGGCAGTTAATTTTTTTAACGGCCGATTATTTTTTCACAAGGAGAAAAACATGAAATTTTTACAACCAAAAAAGTTTTTGGACCAAGATGTCCGGCAGGGTTGTATACTATCGCCATAATTTTTTCTCTTTTTTTTCTGGATGATATAATGAGAGGAACCAACAATGCATCTCCCCAAGGCATCCAGTGGACAGCTTTTTCGAAACTCAATCACCTGGCATGCACAGATGACCTTTGCCTTTTGGATCTTAACATCGAAAGCATCCAAAACAAGCTACAGCACTTTTCGGTCATATAGTCACTACCGTTTTTAGTCACATTAGCAATATAATTTAATATTTGTATGAATAAATGGCATCATCCCTAAAACATCGTTTAATTTTTGTCAACAACTCCCCACTCGGAAAAAAAATTCGGTTTTTTTTTTGGTATCAGGAAAGGAATATTTTTTAATTATTATTTTATTTTTTTTTTACATAGTATGCAATTTTGTTGCAAAACCATAAGGCTGCTGTCGGTGTAACAAATAAATTGTTTATATTCGAATTCGATTATGCCTCATAGTGGTAAATATATTTAGACTTATAATCACATTACCGACATAGTCCACAATATATCTGCAACTTAAGGATGTGACTATAAAAATTTTAGATGTTCTTAAAATAAATGCCCTACGCGGAAAGAATGATTTACTAAAAATGGCTTGAGCCAAGAAAATTTTTTATAGTTCTCATCCAAGCCAAAAATTACACTACGTGACAGTTTTTTGACCAAATGAATTTGACACCTAATCTTTATGTAAAATTTTCCGCTAAATCCGAAGTCAGAATTGTCAAAAGTAGAATAGAACAGTTTTTGAGATATTCCAAAATAACCGTTACTGGTGATTTTATAAAAGATGATGTAACTGAAATGCAAATATCTTCAAACATTTTAAACGGACTATTTTTTTTTTTTTAGTGAAAGGTTATAAAATTTCTAAAATAACCATGGGTTGTTTGTGAAGATGAGTCAATAAATGGCAGAGTAATAGTGGACAAAATTTCAAACGTCATTATAAATTTGATGATTTTTTGCAATAATGCTCTTTTCAAGTTATTTATTTTTTAACCCAAAAAATAAAATTTCTTTAAGTTCACCTAGTATCACTTACACTTAAAACTATTGCATTTCTATGCGGGTTAATTTACTAAATCTTCTGTAGCTTTGTCATTTTTGTACCAGTGTATGTCTTGTTGGGCGCAAAATGTTCATATTAAAATAATCTAATGTCGCATGCAATAAAACATTAGGATTTTTAAGTCATTGGTTTAAAAAAAATAACTTGAAAAGAGCAAAATTGAACAAAATCATCAAATTTTTTATAAAGTTTGAACTTTTGTCCACTGTAACTCTATCATATGTTGGCTAATCTTCACTAGCAATTCATGGTTAATATTGAAATTTTATAACCTTTCACTGAAAAGAAAGAAATACATAATCCGTTTTGAAGATATTTGCATTTCAGTCACATCATCTTTTTTAAAAACACATATAACGGTTATTTTGGAATATCGCTAAAACTGTTCTACTTTTGACCATTTTACATAAAGATTAGCTGTCAGATTCATTTGGTCAAGACTTTGTTGAAATGTTGTCACCAAGTGTTACTTATTATAAATATATGTGTGGCTTGGTTTAAGCAAAATGTTTCTTTATTTGAGAACATTTTACTAAATACAAATGAAATAATTGAAATCAAGAAATTAGAAGCAACAAAAAAAAAAAAAAAAAAAAAACAAGAAGTCGCTTGTCATAGTTGTTCGTTAGTGTTTTTTTTTGCTGTTTAAAAAAAATCACCTAAACTAAATAAACAGCCACCACGTGTATCTTGGGAATTAAAATCATTAAAATATCTTATTCTCCCTTCCGATGAATACAGTGATTTTTTAGGTGTAAAATATATGTAAAAAATTAATTAATATATCAACTAAAAAATTAACTCCCACACGCAAAGAAAAAACATGGTTGTGGTAAACATATTCTAAGAGCAACATATTATGATAAGAATTATGATTGTAGTCACCATATTAAGATTATTATTGAAACATATTATGACTCAATATATTCGTAATATGTCATCATAATATTTTCCCCTTAATCATATTATTATTCTGTTAATCATACTAAGTTAAGAAGTAATCAAATTATTGTCATGTTAATCATAATAACCTAAGAAATTAATCATATTATTGTCATGTTAATCATAATAAGCTAAAAAGTAATCATATTATCGTCATGTTAATCATAATAAATTTAGAAGCAATCATATTATGATACAGCACCTTTCATAGCTGTCATAAAAATACAAAATAAATTTAAATATTTTTGAATCGATTTTTTATTTTGTGGCTTTTTACAATTTTTCTTAATGTTAATCAAATAGCGGAGTTCAATATAAGGCTTGCAAAAGAGCAAATGAAAAATCTGTGGCTTTTATGGGCAACCGCGTGTGTCCATTTTTTTGATTTTAAGATGTTGATGCCGCTTTATATTTTTTTGAAAAAAGATGGATCAATTCCGTTTTGTAACGTAATGACAAAGTTTAAAATGTGCAATACCTAGCCCATAGTTTGATCTAGAATGGGGTTTCGGCTTCCTGAACAATTTGTTTTAAGACATACGCGGTTGCCCATGAAAACCACAGAAATATCGTAGCACTTTTATAAAATATAACGAAATCTCTGTGTATTTTGTTGTTGGATTTTACAAAAAACTATGATATTTTGCATTTGCACTATTACATCACTAATACTTGAATGAACTCCGCTAATATTTTAATTTGTTTAAACTTATTTTTTTTATGGAATTTTATCTTTTAATTGTTTAACCGCTCACAAATAAAAAAAACGACACAACTTCTTCAAAATTATTTTACAAATGGCGCTAACATAATATGATTAGAGTAAAAATAGTTTAATTGCATCTTTAACATAATATGATAAATGTATAGAAAGTTATCATGTTATGGCTATTAAATATCATGATATGGTTGTGAGAAATATAATATGTTTAGAAAGTTATCATAATTAAGTTGTTAGAAAAATAATTATTTTTCGGTCAACAATATTCAAATTCATAATTGCGATAAACATTGATATGTTTACAGTAACTATAATATTGTTGATATTAAATAAAAATAACAATTATTTGTGTACGACAACAATATATTGTTACATTAAACATAGTGTTGTTGCCGTAACCATGCCCAACCATATTTTTTCTCTACGTGCATAGTTATAAAAAATATGACATGTCTTTAAGAGGTTTATTAAAAAAAAATTCTCATAGAAAATCAGTTTCACACTTTTTCAACAATTTAAAAAGATTTTGTTATTGGTGCCTAATTCCCAATTTTTATTCTTGATAAAAACAATGAAATTTAGTGTTGGTGGGATAAGCTGTTCCTATGCGCATTTCACTAGTTGCTTAGGCCAGATCGTCAGGAAACTTCATCCATAAAGATTTTAGAAAAACTAAAGATATTAAACCAAATAAAAATGTTAAGAATTATAAGAATAAGAATAGAATAGAATAAGAATTAGAAGCAACTATTTTAATAACTCCATTTCATTATCTGGGTCTGCAATCACACCTATTGAAATCAGTTTTATAAACCATGTATAAACTTAGGGGCAAATTACGACATTCGATATCGTTTGGAATTTCCATTTAAATTAAATTGTAATTTCGGTTGATATCAAAGCCGTAATTTGTCTCCTAATTTATTTCTTATAATTAAGGCCGTAAAATCTTAATCTAGTTGTTCCCCGCTGACTTTAATTAGCTTAACATTACATAAGCCTTGATTTTATGTTCTTACACGGCAAATTTCAAAAATTTCCATAAAGTATTTTTATTTTGTTTAAGAGAAGTAGGTCCCATATAAAAACCCCTGTCAGAATTTTTGTTTATACGCCTAAAACGGTAAAAAATATTGATATTGTAATAAAATGGTTTCCAATTAATATTATGGTGTACAACCTAACTTAGTTGAGCTGAAACTCAACAACTGCCATGAGTTTAAAATGTTTGATATTTCTTCTAAACACTCTAAAACAGGGTCTTAAACAATAATACAAGAATTGTAACAATCCAACTGAACTAGAGTTTAGTTGCAAATCGTATTCGGGGCATTAGTGTTTTTTAGGTCTAGAAATATTATTTAAAGTTCTAATGCTGCTAAAAATCACCCTTTAGAAGTCTTGTGCTTTTTAAAACTTTTAAATTAAATTGCAAGCTGTTTTACTTTTATATTGAATTTATAAATTATTTAACAAGAGTATTTTTGTATAATAAATATTTTCATATATTATTTAACATCAAAACTACACAGAAAAAAATAAAAATTGATTTCAATTAAAAAATGCGTGATATTAATTAAAAAGTTATTTAAATTTGCACCAGAAAACAAATTAATAGTATAAATTTAACCAGCTTATAGTATTAATTAAACGTTTAATTCACTTGATTAAAAGTTTAATTCACTTGATTACATTTTTAATTAAAACTGTTTATATTTTTGATTAATGCTTTAATTGGTGAACAATTTTGGAGAATTTTTTCTGTGTATCTGAGGCATTCATTTTGATCATCTGCCTTAAATTGTGTGGTTTTCTAATGCATCAATAAAATATTTTATTTGTTAATTTAAATATTTCCTTTAGCTGCGACTTGCGTTTCATTTACTATTTTAGCTAAAAGAGCAAAATTTCACTTTGTCTATTAGAATTTTTAAGGAATTTATTGTTATTGCAGGAAATGTTATTTCCACAGAAATTTTAATAAATCAGCAATTAGTACAAATGATAAACAAGTTCGATAGCACAGAAATAATAAAGATACGACTACGTTAATATTGGGTAACGTGAAGTGCTTTTAAGAAATTCTAAAATGCTTTTGGTTTGGGTTTTCTTAAGTAAATGAATTAAAGACGAAAACTGAATATTGATAGAAGAATGTGATAATGATGTTCTTGAATTGAATTGTAGTAAAATTATGCATTTTGCAAAGTTTAAATTAATATTATGTAAAAACTTGAAACAGCATTACTTCAACAGGATCTTTCCACGATTTGTCAAATAATAACGAAATAATTTTCAAAGTCTTTTAATTTTACACTATGTACTGGCTAGTTTAACCCGGTGCGCTTTGTTGAAATAAAATGAGTAAATTGTTTAAAAAAAAAAAATCCCGTGTATTGATAACGAAACAAATCGCACTAAATTTCGATACTATTATTGCTACCGTTCAGCAGATATATGGGAATCTAAATTGCATTTATTTTGAAGCTGTTATGGAAACTTTTTCAATCCAACTTTTTAAGATATTTTTTCTATACAAAACCAAGAAATATTTTACTTGTAATAAATGTTAAAACGTTTACTTTAACCATTCTTAAGTCATAAAGAAATCGATGTTGTCTTTTTATGGAAGATACCACGCCCACTTCTCCAATCCATCCCACACTTTAAAGATGTTGTTTATGGATAACCAGAGGGTCGATTATTGATACCAACACCAATGAAGCCGCTCACTTTATAATATACAAATTTTTTTTCCTTATTTTATAACACTGTGTGTAATTTTTTAAGTCATGGAAAAATAACCATATACGGACACCACTACGTGACAAAATACCAAAAAAAAAGACCCGTGGGTCCCAGTTTTGCCCAAAGTAATACACTTTTTTTATGGGGCCCCAATAATTTGAGTCCTCGGTGTCATTGCAAAAAAGTGATCATTTTCGCAGGCTCATATCTTGCAAAACGGTTGGAATTTTGATTCACCCTCTGGGTTGTAGCTCTTGCCATAAAGAACAAAAATTGTAAACATAAAATTCGTTTTTTTTTACCTTTTTTTCCTCTGTTCAGGTCCATAAATAGCAAACCGTTCAAAATTCAAGGAAACAATCAACCACAAAAATGTACCTAAGATCTCAATAAACAACTTTCTGTAGTAAATGAACTTCCTAGGAATGATTCTTAACACCGTTTAGGTAGTCGGAAAAGGGAAAAATTTCCCGAAAATTTGATTTTTTTAAGGAAACAATCAACTACAAAAATGTACCTAAGCTCAGCACACGCATCACGCGACGCAGAACACAATATAAAATCGACACGAAGCTTACATCGAGGCATTACGCAGCGGGACGTCAACGTGAGATCAGCGGTGAAAGTTATAGAGAAAGTGCTACAGCATAATTCGCACACAACATTGGCAACTGACAATTTAAATTATAATTGAACATAAGCGGCGTTGCCTGATTTTACTGCTGGCAACTTAACTTCAGTTAAGTCATCATCCGTAATCGACCCACAAGTTAATTGTTTCAAATTTTAAAACTTTTACTCTACACGTTCTCCAGATATAGGTTTATTCATATTGTCTTTGCATGGGAAGTGCCACGCCCACTTTAAAACTTACAAATATTTCAAGCGTATGTTCAACGCCGGGTAAACAATGAAAATCGCTTAAGTGGCTTAGGAGTCTTAACGGAACCAACATACAAACGCTTTTAATTTTTATAAATCGCTCATTTGCTACAACTTCGCACAGTGGCGCCTGTAGAACAAGTGAGGTTGCAAAAATCAAAAATTTCATGTGCCCCTAAAACAAAATTGCATTCACGTTTTTTACAGGCAGTTTTCCAATGATTGCAAATATGCTACTCTGATAACAATCTGATTTTTGGTTCAGAAGATACAGCCCTTCAAAGTTGACTGATTTTCAGTGCTCAAAAAAAAAAACAACTTTTTTGGATAATTTGGTCGGATTTTAGATACAGTATCTCAAAAACAAGATAATGACTCGCCATTCTTGGTGATTCTATTAATAAAAAAAGTGTACTCCTTGCTTTGTGTTTGCTCAGGTAAATCGATATTTACCAGCTATCCATATTTTTCAACTTTGATGGAAAATAAATAAAAAAAAACTATAAATTACTATATATAAATATTTCTCAACTTTGATGGAAAATAAAACAAAACTTTAAATTTCTATATTTGCCATATTTTCAAAATAAGTTCTTTGGCTATTCTTTAACCAGGGCTGCCCGTCCTTGCCCCATTTTTTGCTAGAGGCAAAATGTTGGAAAAAGACATGATTCCAAAAATGTGTTGCATGCATTTTTGGGCAATTTGTGACATACACAACCGAGAAAATCCATTCTTATTGTTATTGTTTCGTTCGTTATTGTTAAGATCCTCTATCGAATTCTGCTCCCTAAATTCAGACTGCCCCAAGTTCGGACACGGAAACTCAAACGATGGAAACACTTCGAAGAGATTTTTTGAAAATGATAAGGTTTTAACTCGAATCACTGGAATAAACAATCAAATCGCTATGAGATTGGGAACGATCTTGAATATTTTAAACTGCAAGGAAAAAGTTGATACTGAATATGTTTCAAAACTGCATCACTTTTAGCAGAATTATATCTACAGAAATAGTTGCCTCCGACAGTACATAAATTATTGTCGCATGGCAAATATATATTCTTCTCATAAAGCGCCAAAAAGAATCAATAGTCATCTCGTCTTTTAATATTGTAACGAACGAGTTTTGCATCTCACCTCTTCAATTGAATATCAGACTTTGCCAATTGGAGAGAAACACAGCAGTCCCTAGATTAATAAAACTTTTTTTTAAATCTTTTCTGAAATAATTTTAAATCATAAAATCCTTTTAAAAGAAACATAAAAAATCAAAAATTTTAAAAAATATTTTATTTTTTTTTTCTCATAAAATTGATTTTTCTACAAATTTCAACTTTGCTTACCCATAAGTAGGCACTTAATAAGCGTAGAACCCTTTTCAAATACTCATTTCATAGGTTGATTAGTTTTTGATTATCTCATTTGGTTCAGAAGTTATGATTTTTGCAACGAAAAACTCAAATGGTGCCACTGTGCGTCGTCATGACTCAAAAAATTACATTTTGGAGTTAGTGATGTAGAGTTCATCTTAATGTTTTTCTTAATACTGTAAAAAAATTTCATCATTATATTTTTTATACTTCGCCTGTTTCGTTGTTTTTTCTAAGTGGTTACTTACAGAAAATTAAAATTTTAAACCCGTTTATTTCGAAATGTTTTTTTTTTTAGTTATGGCAACTTTGCAGCCAATGAATGATGTGTAGGTATATTCTGGATGCTTTTAATTTGATTAGCTTGCTACACCCTTCCATTGATAAAGAGTCGAAGCCTTAAAGTTATTTGAAAGGCCACAAAGCGTATTCAAGGGGTATCAGAAAAAGATTAAAACGGTGCTGTGCCATGCTGATTAGAAGTATGTATAAAAAAGGAGTTAACAATAGAGAAATAGAAAAAAAAAACAGGAGGCGGCTACAACAGAGAAGTAAATAATAAAAAATAAAAATGTCCAAAAACTGCTATTTTAGTGTTGACAACGCAGAAGGTTTTAAACCGAAAAAAACAAAAACATATTATGGTGTACGAAAATGATTGAAAAAGCCCTTAAAAAAACACTTTAGGAGTGCTTTGTTTGCATTTTAAGGGCAGCGCTTATTGTCAACAGAAAATAGACCTCCAAACCGGGAACTCCCCATACAAAAATCAGGCACCCAATCAGCATGTTTGAAGCGATTTGAGGTATGAATTTATACATAAAACCTGCTCCTTTTGAAGCATAGATAACTATTCCGGTAGTGTTGATTATTCATTTAAAAATAATTATCTAAGGGATTATAAAGAATGAGGCAGATAGGCACATTAAAAAAATTGCCTTCAAATTCAAGAGAGGATGAAGGCAATCAAAATTTTAATGACATATTTTTTTTGCAATTTGCACAGATACAAAATATAACGTTTAATCAAGTGAATTATACGTTTATTCAAGTGAATTATACGTTTAATTGATACTATTTTTTTGTCTATTGGTGCAAATTTAATTAATTTTTAAATTAATATTAAAATTTTTTTTAATTGAAATAAATTTGTATTTTTTTCTGTGTAATAAGAACTTGATGTAAATATTTATCTTTTATGATATTATGATGGTGTTGAAAATTAGCCAAAATTCAAGAGAGGATGAAGGCAATCAAAATTTTAATGACATATTTTTTTTGCAATTTGCACAGATACAAAATATAACGTTTAATCAAGTGAATTATACGTTTATTCAAGTGAATTATACGTTTAATTGATACTATTTTTTTGTCTATTGGTGCAAATTTAATTAATTTTTAAATTAATATTAAAATTTTTTTTAATTGAAATAAATTTGTATTTTTTTCTGTGTAATAAGAACTTGATGTAAATATTTATCTTTTATGATATTATGATGGTGTTGAAAATTAGCCAAAATTCAAGAGAGGATGAAGGCAATCAAAATTTTAATGACATATTTTTTTTGCAATTTGCACAGATACAAAATATAACGTTTAATCAAGTGAATTATACGTTTATTCAAGTGAATTATACGTTTAATTGATACTATTTTTTTGTCTATTGGTGCAAATTTAATTAATTTTTAAATTAATATTAAAATTTTTTTTAATTGAAATAAATTTGTATTTTTTTCTGTGTAATAAGAACTTGATGTAAATATTTATCTTTTATGATATTATGATGGTGTTGAAAATTAGCCAAAATTCAAGAGAGGATGAAGGCAATCAAAATTTTAATGACATATTTTTTTTGCAATTTGCACAGATACAAAATATAACGTTTAATCAAGTGAATTATACGTTTATTCAAGTGAATTATACGTTTAATTGATACTATTTTTTTGTTTATTGGTGCAAATTTAATTAATTTTTAAATTAATATTAAAATTTTTTTTAATTGAAATAAATTTTTATTTTTTTTTCTGTGTAATAAGAACTTGATGTAAATATTTATCTTTTATGATATTATGATGGTGTTGAAAATTAGCCAAATCAGAGCATAATTCATAAGACCGCACATAGGATGATAAAAAAAAACTCGAAATGTGCTTTGTATCTAAATAATAGTAAGCCTGGCGGTGGTTCGAATGTATCACGTATAGATTTTTTCTTCTATGTGGTAAGACAGAATCCTCATAAGATGACCAAAAAGAAGAAATTTATCTCAGTTTGTTTTTATGCGTGTGCTTCTTGGGGTGCTATGAAAAGTGTCTATTAAACAAAACTGTTCAATCAACGTAGCAAATTGTTCTTATTTTTTTTATTTACTTTTAAATTCCCTTCTGTTAAAACAAATAACTTAATAAAAATAAAATACTAAATTTAAAATTGCTCCAGACCTTATTGCGTTATTTTTCCTTGAAAAACACACACACACACATCTTTCTTTTTTCGTAATAAATAAATAAAAAGGAAAAAGAATTTATAAACTTTGTTTTAAACTTCATCTAGCAACAAACTTCGCCCCGGCCTTTTCAATCTAATGTTACTTGTTTCTTCAATTTATTTTCATAAATTTCACAAGAAAAAAAAAAAAAAATAAAAAATATGATACATAAATAAAAAGAAAAATATTTTTGCCATGAGTTCATAATATTGTGATTTATATGCCTTTGGGGGCTTAATTGTATACAATGTACAACATTTATAGACGCACTTGTACATACATGATGACCCTACAACATCTTGGGGTATATCAATAGTTACACAGAAGCACATAATGCATACAAACGCAATTTGATACAAACAAACTCTACAACAGTCTAAGATAAGTATTCGGAGCGACATTTATACACATTATATAGTTGCGTTCGTATGGGTATTGTGTTTGCAAAGGTGTAAAGCGTATTGTTGACTTGTCTGTCTTGAAATGCGTGGCTAGAATTGTTTATCAAGTTGCTAAATCTTGCATTGAGTTGACCAAATAACCATGAGGGTGCCACTATTTAGATTTTTCATCTAATACACAAACAAAGTATAATAGCAACAAAAAAAAAAAAAAAAAAATTAAATAAAAGACCCACCAGGCAGCCGTGATATGCAGTAAAGGGTAAAAAGTTTAAGAGATTTAAGATATAAGAGAAATATTTGAATTTAAGTAAAGATACCCGACGTCCTCAACATCATTTTAATTTTCAGATAATCAAAAACCGCAGCTCTAAAAACTACTTATGTTTTTGGATTAAAGCGTATATAGACATTTTATTCTTCTTTTCTCCTTTAGCTCCTAATAGAGCACGGGGTCTTAATATAGACATTTTGATTCATAGAAAACATTTCGAAAAGTAACAACTGAAACAAATAATTTCGCTATTTGCAGAAATTAATGAAAAAATTCTTATAAATAGTGAAGTTTTGCAATCATTTCCTGTAAATTCTGAAATTTGACGAAATTCGCTAAAACAAAGTAAAATTTTTAAAAATGTCGCCAAACCTTTTGTAACTATTAAATCCTCGTTAAATTACTTAAACCAGTTAAATTTCGCAATATTTCCTTTAAAAAGTAAAGTTTTGCAAGATATTCCATAAATATTGAAATGTCCAAAAATTTCCTATTAATAGTCAATTTTACAAAATTTAATATAAATACTATATTTTACAAAATTTCCTTTAAATACTAAAATATTACAAAATTTCCTTTAAAATATTTTTTTTATTATCAAAGTAATAAAAAAATTGTTTTAATTAAAAGATTTCGTAGTCGTGCTTAATTCCCAATTTTTATTCTTGATAAAAGCACTGAAACTTATTGTTGGAGGATAAGCTAGTTTCGATGCGTATTTCACCGGTTGCTTAGGTCAGTTCATTAGGAAACGTTCTTCCAAAAATTTTTAGAAAAGTCAAAGATATTAGCAAATAAAACTGCAGAGTGAATGAGAATTTTATTTTATTTGTATGTTAAAAATGAAAGAAAAAAAAATTAAAAGAAAAAAACAAAAAATGTACTTTGGACTTCAAGAAGAATTCTTTACAAAAAGTACGAAAAAACAGAAGTAAGGAAGAACGTGTAAACCAATTAAAATAGATAATAATTCAAAGCAAATTTCAATCTACCAAAGTTTAAATACTATTTGGCTTAAAGATTGATGTTTGACTATTGACTGCCAGCCGTCGTCAATGGCGGTGAGTGTTAACCGGAAAACCCCTCTGTAGAGATTAAGTGTTTACAATCGGAACATGTCAAGGCAACCTGTCCGTGAAAACCTGGGTTCGGTTCCCAGCTCAGTTAAGAATGAAATATTATCAATAAATTTTAATTAATTTCATCATAGCTGTAAAATGTGAATTAAATAGAAAACTAAATTTTTTAAATTGGATTTATAGTTAATATTTTTAGCTGTAAATAAAATCAATCTATGTTCAAATTTTATTGATATAAATTTTTGATAATTTATTTTTCTTGAATCAATTTTAATTCGAAAGTAATGTATTTAAAATGAAAAACAATTATTGTAAATTGAATTATCTTGTTACGTTAAATCTACAATTTATTAATATTCGTTGAAACAAAATAAAATTTAATATATTTGAATATAAAAAACTTGAATAATATTCATTTTAATTTTATTAAAATGTAAAGAAATCTGATACAAACTAAATGATTTTATTCAAACAAACTATAAACAATTTAAAAATATTTAAATTATAAATTATTGAATACATGATAATCCAAAAAAAAATCTTAAGTTTTTTATTCTAAAAATTTGTTTAACAAATTATTTTATTTTACTATTTTCAAACCAAATTTATTAAACTTGCAAAACATTCTTATCTTAAAGAACAATACAGGAGTACGGAAAAAACAGAAGTAAGGAAGAACATGTAAAATCAATTAAAATGGATAATCATTCAAAAAAGCAAACTTCAATCTACCAAAGGTTAAAATACAATTTGGTTTAAGGATTGATGTTTGACTATTGACGTCAGCAGTCGTCGATGGCTGCGAGTGTAAAACGGCAAATCCATCTGAGGAGATCGAGTGGTTGCGATCGAAACATGTCATGGTAACCTGCCGGCCAGGGTTTGAGCACCGGCCGCGGTCAAGAACTAAAGATTATCAATAACAATTTTAATTAATTTTCATGTTGTAAAATTCCTTTCTTCATAAAAATAATTTGATGAAAATTCAATTTAATGAATTTAATGAATTAAAATTATTAAAAAAATTTGGATTAAAAACCATAAATAGTTCAACAAAATAACCACAATACTAATTATTTTAAAAAAATTTCATAGATTCTCGGATATTTCTTTAAGTTTTTTAAAGATACATCACTATCACAGAGATATGATAATAGTTCAGTTTCAGATGGTGTAATTTTCATTTGCATCTAGAAACAAAGAAAACAAAATTTGAAAAAGAATAAAGAAAACTTCCGGGAAATTTTCTTTTAGACTTTAATCTACTGCAAAAAACGACTCTGGCTTATACGCCAACCGTAATCAGGCTGACTATTTTATAAGGGGACAAAGATTGTTTAAAATTTAATATAAAAGTTTTTTTAAAGCATGTTGAAAGTTTAAGGCCCGTTTTCACAACTTACCGATAGATAAAAGTAGACTTTAACCGGCCTTATAAAAAATGTTCCATTATTAAAAGTTTACTTGAGAAATCTTCTTCACTTGAACTCATTTTTCTTTATTTAATTATCTATTATACAATATTATTTAAAATATTGAAAATATTGAACCCAAGTATTTATAATTTTTTTTCTTAAATAAAATTATTTGGAAGGTTTTTTGTTGAATAAAATTATTTGTAAATTTTTTAATGAATATTGAAAAAAAACGAATATTTTTATTTGAATAAAATCAAAGAAAAATATTTAAAATTTTTTTAAGTAGGTTTTTTTACAAATAATTTTGCTAATTTGTATATTAAATAACAAAATTTCTTATATCTTAATCTTAGGGCCATTATTACAACCTAATTATAAAGTTGCTGATAGTTAACGTGAACAATAGCTATCTTGAACGATAAAATGACCAATAAGTTTTTTCCATTATTACAACTGTCCGATAAAATAAAAAATGTAATTTATATACTGTGGCAACATTGCAGTATATACCGACTACTTTTGGTTGTTTAAAATACGTAGTGGCAACGACTTAGTTTTGTTTTATTTATTAATTAAAAACAAAACTAAATTTTTGTGCTTTATTTTTGGTTTTAATGGTAAATTGTTTTGTTTTTTGTGTTAAATTGTGTTTTTTGAAAAAGTTGAGTAATTTAAGACTATCATTGAAGTTACCATATCTTCAGCAGAAAATATGGCATCTTCAAGTTCTTTAAGTTCACTTGTAAAGTTACCATGAGGACAAACCTGATGTTAGCTTATCAGTCACTTTTTAGGTTAATGTTAACTTGTAATAACCAAAAACTATTTATCTGTCAGATAGCATCCTAAAAATAACTATTTGTAAGTTGTAATAATGGCCCTTAGTCGAATAACATAAAAAAATAAATTTGCAGTATATTTATTTAAATTCATGGAATTGAAATGTGATTAAACTTGGCCATCAAGCAAATAAAACAAAATTTTAAATATTTAATTTTAAATTAACAAAATCGGATTTCAGTTATGTTATAAACGATATCAAATGATTTTTGTTAATTTGTATTTTCCATTTTCTGATAAAATTTAAATTTATTTAGTTTTAACAAATATTTGTAATAAAAATATTCGTAATACGCAGCTATGAATTTCATGTTGTAAAATTCGTTTCTTCATAAAAATAATTGTATGAAAATTAAATTTGATGAACTTGAAGCCTGATTAAAACATCAAAATTTGAATTTAAAACCATAAACAGTTCAACAAAATAACCACAATACTAATTATTGTTTCAAGATTTCGCCAAACTTTTTTAAATATTAACAGCCGTATTCATAAACATTTTAAACATCATTTCAAACCTGTTTTAAGCAAAAATGGTTAAAATTGTATTCATAAGCGAATATTACCTTAAAAATCCTATTTTAAACCTTGTGTAAATAAACGAATTAAAAAATTGGTTCGACTCTTGTTTAAGCCTATTTTAAAGTGACATTTTTGCTTTTTTCTGTGTGTTTATGGTCATTTTGAACCTTTTTGCGAGAAATTTTTATTCAATATTTATAAACACATTAATAATAAAATGAAATTCAAAAATATGTAAGTATATTATTAATATATTTTTCAATTTCACAAATTAAAGCTCAAAAAATTATTAATTGTACAGAATGAACTAGTGATGTGTAAATGATCAAAACAAATAAAATAAAACTCGTTATTTAAATACTTTTCTTGTCAGCAATTAAATCATCATCTAAATTGCACTTTTACTAAAAACTTTTTGAACTTTTATTTTGTTTAATAAAAGAGAAACTATCGTACTATTATTCATTTATAAAAAGCAATTTTTTTTCTCACACACGACAAAAAAAATTGTAGATACGAGTACGAGTATGAAATAATAACCACTGTTTTGCATCATTATGATTCAAATGACCAATAAAAGAGATAGTGTTGCAACCTTGCAATCAAAAAATAGGGTAAAACGTTTATTAGTTAAAATGCTGATTATGAATATAAATTTTTAAAAAACCTTTTTTAGGCTTAAAATGTTTTTTAACTAAAATGTATCAAAAACCTGAATTAAGATTTTATTATGAATACGGCTGTAAGTCATCTAAAAATTTTTTAAAAAATTATATTATTACAAAATTTCCTATAAATACTTATTTTATTTGTATATAAAAATTACGCCAAATTTTCAATAAATATTGACAGATGCATTCTTACGTTATTTGAGAAAGATACAACCCCTTTCATGAAAAGTTGTTATTGCCTTTTCAAAATTTTCAAACAATACTACAATAATCAGGAAAGCATTTTCATAAAAGAATTAAGATGTGGGATAGTTTGTAACGGCTTTAAGTAAGAAGTTTCATAATAGCAATCTAGTCTTATTTAAAACTATTTTTTGAGTTAAGTTAATAAATTTTCAGATAGTATTAAACACTTTTGTTCTCTACTGTTTGTGTTTATTAAAAATGCATATAAACATATGAAAACACTTTGTTTGTGTACATGACCTTTGTTGTCATGTACATATAGATGTATTCCATAGACATATTATTTTCTATTAAGGCAAATATCCCAGCTAACATTTTGTATCACAATAAAATCTCAATTCTCCAAGGAATCAGTTTCAGGAGAAAAATTACCACACATGAGCTTATTTTTCGATCATAAACGATACTCTAGTTGTTAGAAAACGCTGTCCTTCCGATGAATCGACACAAAGAATCATTTGTGATACAATTTTCTGATTGCTCTTTAAGTATATGAATGAATTATATGTGAGTTCTCTTTCAATCGCTCTAGTGGCAAACAAATTTGGCCGACAGGGCTTACAATCCATACCAAATGAATAAATAAATAAATAAATAAATAAATCAGTTATAAATAAGAAAAATTTAGAAATCATTATTTGAACATATGAATGAATCATATTTGAATCGTTTTTTAATGGCTCAAGTGATAAATAAGTTTTTAATCATCAAAAGTGATCTTACAAAACTCATTAAGTAGATTTTAACAAAAAATTATCACCAAAACGCTAACTGGGATGTAGCATCAATATGTATGTATGTGTGTGCATAAATATAATATATAAAATAAAAATTCCAATATACATAATACAAATGTATAAATGTAACCCCATAAGAAAACATAACGCCCGAAAAGTTTGTATTTATAAGCAGAACGAAGTAAAAATGCTTTAAGAATTTTAATATGTATAAAAAATTACATACAACCTTCATATTGAAACACATACTAACATATATCAACAAAATTGTACATAAGAGGGGAGAACTAGTTGCAAAAAAAAAAAAACAGAGTTCTGATTATTGTATTTGTGCATACACTGTATATGAGCAGCACAAAAAATATTAAAAAAGCAGAGTGCGTGCTTAGAAAATTAATTTAAACACAATAAAAAAATATAACAATATCAAACCTCGGTATATGTACGTACACACAGTTACATGTGTGTGCATACAGCGGTATAAATGTAATAAAAAAAAAAAAAATAAAAATGTATCAATATTAATTCCTGTGACTTGGCCTGTTTTACGAAATCTATAAAATCAATAGATAATTTCTTAAACAAAATTTTTAGCAAGGCAACATTAAAGTTCATAATTTAATTATAGAAAGTTTTAAAACCTTATGCAACAATTTAATTGATTATTTTAAAGTGAAATTGATATTTATTGGTATCGAATGTTTTATTAAGAGGCGAAGAACTTAAAATTGACAGCACTGTGTTCTAGGTGATTTGACTGCTTTCTGATGTTTTGAGTTATTTTTGGCTTAGCAATTATTTATAAAGATACGCAAGCCAGTTCAACGGTTGCAGATTATTTAAACTTATTTTAGTAATTGAGTGAAAGATCGCACTGTTACACAGTGGCCAATTTGGCTTCGCTAGCGGCATTTTATTCATAGCTTCCAAAGTAAAGAAGATATCTTCAAAAAATTTTTTTTTTCAATTCAGAAAAAAATGAAACAATTTTTGGAAAAAAAAATTAAATTTTTTTTTTTTATTTTTAATTTTTTTTTTAATTTTAAATTTTTTATTTTTAATTTTTTTTTAATTTTTTATTTTGTTTTTAATTCAATAAACATTTTCCACCATATATTCATATATAAAATAAAAAAAAAATTGTCAACTCAAAGAGAAACCATATTATAAAAGAAATATTAATCAGATTCTTCAGTATCAGATTCAGAAAAATCATCTTCAAAATGATGCATTATAAGCAAGCTTTTAACTTCCTTATCGAAACTAATATTTCTGGAATAGGAAATTGATGGCCGTTGGACAATGAAGATATTAAGGGATCAGAAGAAACAAAAAGAGCGTTAATTATATCTTCCATTGTATTTTTCCTGTAATTTTTTCTGGTATTATTTTCACGGATGTTCCGATAATCTTTATTTCTGGCTTCAAGCGCTTCCTCGGACATCATACCAATTGGAAGCGAAAAATGATTGATTATGTCTGCTCCATGAATTAAAATTCTATGAACAGACGAGGGCATGTAAAACCAAGGGTATAAACTAACAAAAATTTCGGCAGTTTCCATTGCGTAAAGTCTGAATGCCTCCGTGTTTATATCGTATCCACATGCAAGTGCTCGTAAGACGACGCTGAATCTATATATTAAATTTTCGTTTACTCCAGTTATACGAGCGGCTAAATCTGGTTGTTGAAAGAACCTTCTTGCCGTATTTCCGTTGTTGGTATTTCCAGAAACAGCCATTGGTATGTCGACCAACAAATGCATTTCTTCTCGTAGCTTCTGCTGTATATTTGTTTTATTTTGTCCAACAATATCCTTGTCAGCACCACGAGTTTGCCACTTTTTATTGGTATTCTATAGGATATGTGCAAAATACATTCAAAAAACCTTATCCAGACGTGGAGACTGGATAGCCCATATTGAAAGAGGTTCACTTTAATTGGAAAGCTCTTCACCAAATTTAAGTCATTCATATTTTTTGGTGTTGCGTTGCAGATTCCGCATATTTGCGAAGAAGATTCTGAAATGACGCTGAAAGTTTTACCATCAAGCATGGTCATGTGAAATTGGTGATCAATAATCAATGAGTTTACATATGTTGGTACAATATTTAATATTTGGCTCCTAATATTTTCAATTTCCCTGCGACTCAGGTCCGCCGTTTCCTTCTCGCAAAGTATTTTGATTGGTCGACAGTATCGTGTAGAAGAAGGTCGATTGTTTTTCCATAAAACTGTCGGTCCGTTCTGCACTTGCAGTGGTACAATACAAATTGAAAATAAATATTGGTCTCTCATGTTTCCTTCGCAGTCGTTAAATTTTTGCCTATATGTGGAATGGCCGCTGCTGCCATCACAACCCCATTTGTAGACAGCAGTTAAATGGGTGTTATTATTACTTGTAGATGGGATTTTAAAACTTTCAGGGTGTGCTTCCATGATCCTATTTATTGTATGGTCCACAAGACTTTGTAGTGGCACTTCAGCATAATAATCAGTGACTGTAATGTCACTAGGATAGCACTTTTTTTTGGCGAAGCGTAATTTTTCGTAGCATGGATATATATCGGCGTTTTGGTTTCTTGCTGATTTCTTGTTCAAGTTCCAAGTGTATCTGGTATGTCCAAGATCTACAAATAGCGCAAGCGCTTTATCGTCCGAAAATTTTGATGGAAGGGGCTTTGGTTTGTTAATATTTTTTATTACCTTTCCGCTAAAATCCTCATCGCCTTTTACCATTTCTACAACTTTGGAAGCACTGCGCTTTCCAGCTTTATATAAACTGCAGCTTGCAGCTACCAACAATCCTTCACATGACACTTCCTCTGTAAGCCCTGACATCTTATTGACTTGCGTTTTTCTGCAGCACTCGGAAAGCTCTTTTTCCTGTCGTCCAATATTTTCATTTGCTTTTTTTCCCAATAATACCAATGGTGTATCTAGCCATTCTTGGTTAATTTTTTCGAAAAACACCTTACTTCTGCCACAGGCCTTCCACTTTTGGATAAGCCTATTAGCAAAATTTCGCAGTTTCCTTCCTATTTCGCACTGCTCCTTCTGAGTATAGGTAATTTTGCTCAAAACGGTACCAAGAACATAATTTTCCACGGCGAGAAACTTCTTGGTGGGGATCGCTTCTTCATGCCATATTAAAAAAAGGGTGCGTTTTGTCACTGACATTTTGCCTAAAAAGTACAATAAATTGAAGGGTCGCAGGTACTCGCAGTAAATTTTGGACATTTTGGACACACAATGGTTTACACATATAGGAAAATTTACAATTACACTGAATGCAGGTGAATTTTGTAAGTTCTACTCCACGAAAGACAGGTGTACGTTACAATGGGCGAGTTGCTAATACACTTAAACACGATTACGTTTTATAAATAACATAAGTATACACAGATCACAACCACAGTTTTTTTATATAATACATACCTTGGCGTTAGTATATAACAAAACTTTTAATGAAAATAATAAAATTTGCAAGTTTAACACGAATAGCAAAACGATGATCAAAAAGGCGGAAATATTTTGCACAACACTTGCAGAAACAAATGCTGACTTTGACAGCTCACAGCTGTTCATCAGCTGTAAGCTGAGCTTTTAAAAATCGATACAAATCTAGTGAATGTATTTGTTATCGATTGTTAAAAAAAAATTAACGGTTTTTCAAATTTGAAAATTTGAATTAAATGCCGCTAGCGAAGCCAAATGTGCCACTGTGTGTTAGTTTAATTCCTATGTCAATACAGGGAAATGCACTAGTTAGAGCAGCTATTGTCGAAACAACATTGCATCTATAAAAATTCAATGTTTGGTGAGCACTGGCCCATATACAGTGCTTCATATGTGGTCACAAAAATAAAAACGTTATAGCCAACGCTCGCGGTTTGATTTAAAAAAGATTCTCTTAGATAGCTACCACCAACGCACTCCACTTTTCATAACAAGTACCATAACATTTCGGTCCACGATCCACGACTTCACCGAATAACTTTTAAAATGTTCGCTCGTTACCCGTTTGGTGAAAAACTCCCGCAAATGCTTTCGGATTGCGTCATGGATGCGTAAGCAGTGGCAAATTAGTTGCGGAAATCATCATTAATATATATATATATTATGTCCTGTGGTTCCTAGTAGGAACAAAGGGCCGCAAAAAAATCATCATTAATAGGATTCAATTATCAATTCAATTAAGGCAGATAATTTAATATTAAAAACTATTTTCGTAGCTTAGATGCCGACCGCGAAACTTTTCCGTCTTACTTATATTTTAAACAAAATTTCAAAATTTGTTTCGTTTTTAATGAAAGTTCAAACACGTTTATTTTAGTTGAAATTTGTCTAAATCTACCAACACCCTGAACTTGCCGTATACAGTGTAAGCTATTAAACAGCAGGCACACGTGCTAGTAACACTTCTGCTACAAAGACAGGGTGGCCAATAAGAGAATTTCAATTCTCTATAATTATTTTAACCAAGGACTTAATAGTTATAACTTTTATTCGA
The DNA here is from genome assembly GCA_963931875.1 of Pollenia griseotomentosa. NCBI lineage: Eukaryota > Metazoa > Arthropoda > Insecta > Diptera > Polleniidae > Pollenia > Pollenia griseotomentosa. The sequence continues at coordinate 211,677,278 of OZ007560.1, forward strand.
TAAAAATTGCGAATAATTATTACGAATAAATTTATATTTTATTTATTAAGAATAATTATTATTTCAAATTTTTATTTTTTAAAATTGATGATTACTATTATGGGTATCAAATAAAAGTATTTCCCATACATAACTATTGCTATTCGATAGATATATTACTAATAACATAACAGTTTTAACTAATTTTAATATGTATGTATACATGCATAATATCAAGAAAATATTCAAAATAATTGCTATCGTAAATAAAAACAATCAAATTTTTAGAACTAGTTATCTGTAAGAGAAATAAATATTTATCGATCATAAAAGTTATGAGCCAATGTCAAAAGATTTGGATATCATAGTTATGTTTAACAAATATTTATTTTCATTATACATAATAATTATGAGCAATGTTTTTTAGAATATTTCTTAAAAGTGGTCAATTTTTTGGTACCTGAAAAATGAGCATAATTATTATTTAGGATCCTTGATTTTAACATTACTCTACATTAATTAATGGGAAATAAGTGAATTTAAACGTAAGAAATAAGGCCGTGTTTGTGTCGCTAATTCTATTGTTAAGATGTTTTCCATGACTCTTCTTCGAGATTCTCAGAGTAAAATGTGTTTTCTAGATTGAATGTCTCTTGTGGCCTTTTTATCGATTACACGATACTCCAAAGACCCCTACAAGAAAAAAGCTGAAGCGGGTGAATCCGGGGAACGCGCTTATTCAAATCCCTGTTCCCTTAAAAAATTATTTAATAGAAAATATCCTGAATGTGCTGTAATGTATGCGTTGCTGAAAGAGCTGTAGCTCCATTTTGTTAAAATCGTATTTTTGTAAGCCTGACGTTAAGAATGATTCAACAGGATGCACTATACAGCAGCACCGATGTTAACAGCTTTACTAATTAAAAAAAAAATATGGACCAGTAATAATTTTGGATGAAGTCTCAAGTTATATCTAACAACTTAAATGTAACGGATTTCTAAAAAACGTAAATACACAATTACTTTAAAAAAAGTTATTATATCTCTTCCCTCCACTGTTATAAAATTTTAGTTCTTTTCTTATAATTTTTATAGATTTCAAAATATAGGAATCCAGTTTTCAAATTCTCTTCTTTTTCCTTCCTTGCTTCTCTTCACTTTTTCATTCGTTTTTTTCCGTTGACCATCAAACTCAAATATTTCGCAGCAAATGCTTCATCATATGGACGGGCACTAAAAACGTTCAAACCAATATCGCATTTGTTATTAATTAAAAATCTAATTTTTAATTTTATTTAAATTTTCAAAGTTCCGCTTTTGTTTTAAGAAAACTTTTCGAAATTTCACCACATCCAGCATAATTTCACAACTTAAAACTTGTTTAGCCTTTTGTGTTCTAAATTGAACTTCAAAAGTTATTAAATATTTTATATTCCCTTTCATTTAATGTTTTATTTTTTATTTCACAAGAACTGATTACCAAGAAGTCAGTTCTGCTCCCTACGTATACGCAATATAATTAAAATAATTAAATAAAAAGTATACGCAAGTAGTATTTTTCTTCTGTTTTTGTTTAATAGAATTAAATAATTAAATAAAAAGTATACGCAAGTAGTATTTTTCTTCTGTTTTTGTTTTAGAATTTAACTAAAAACTTTGGTTAACTAATGAAGCATTTTTGTTTTTTGCTTACAAAAAAAAAGTTAAACATATTAAGTTTTATTTGCCTTTAACCCAAATGCATCTACAGCACTAACAAAAAGAAAAAAAAAAAATATTTCTAAAGTTTTTACGAACAAGAAAATGCATAAAATTAACTTTAGCAGTTGGAGATAGAAACTGAAACTTTGAAACAATATAAGTCCTGATGAAGTTTAACCTCAATAGTTAATGTTGCAACATCTACTTTTTTTGAAAAAATAAAATTCATTCCTCCTTCATCTTGTTGCCATTTCGCCTTTTGTTATCGAAAAGTTGTAAATCAAATTGTTAAATCATGGTGGTAATGTTGCTTTTGTTTGTCTTTAATTTTGTTAATAGTTTTCTTTGAATTTAGACTAATTAAAGCATGACAAGAAATAGCAAAGAAACAAAAAATCAAAAATTATTCAGGCGTCTAAGGAACTAATGAAAGTTTTTTTTTTTTTTTTTTGTTAATTGTTTCAAAACATTTTTTAAAATTTAAATAAATCTCTCTAATTAATGTTCTCAGTTTGATTAATTGTTAGTAGCATTTGCGTTATTAAAATATACTTTAATTTAATTAAATTCCTTTACGCATTTAATTCTGCTTCTTTTATTTAAACATTTTATATTGTTTACCGTAAATACATTTATTGTCCCTTTTTGCTCATATAAATGCAACTACATTTACAATAACAATAACAGCAAAAATAACACAGAAGAAATAATGTTAATAATCTTATTACTTTTGTTTCTTTGCACGTACAAGAACACCAGCATTTTGCTCTCAAGGCCCTTTAGAGAGTGAAACTCACATGTTAATTTATGTTTGTCTATATGTTAAATTACATTGTACCTACGAGCAACAAACCATTTGCAAATGCAAACAATGATGTATGTAGTCGTATGAAGATGCTGGACAGTGGAACCAGTTGACTGCCTAAAACGGTGGGGTAGAAAATAAAAAGATTGGAGTGAAAAATCGTTAATACAGAGTCTTATAAGTTTTTGTAATGATGTCGTTTTAAAATTTATTTTTAAAATTTAGCAAGGATTTACCTAGCCGTACCCAGTCCTTGATATGACCGAAACTTGTAAAACACAAAAAATATCGAAATATTTTTTTTATTTAATAAATACACTTGTTATACCCAAACCACAATATAAAGTGGAGAGTGTATCGTGCTTTAGTGCTTATATGTGTCACATCTTTAAATATGGGTCCCTGACTTTTAAATATACCGATCAAGTCAATTTTTGAAACAATCTAGCAAAATCCTGCTATCTGGTAGACTCGCAATCACAAGGACCAAAAACATAGGAAAAGGTCCATAATTTCACCTAGCCACCATACAACTGTCGTTCCGGTATAGAGTCATTTTGCCCAAAAACAATTTTATTATGTAAGAACTAAGAGTGCCTCGGTAGGCTAGCTGGTAGTGAGCTAGTCTATCAGCGCCGGGGTTGCGGGTTCGATTCCCACTAAAATCACTGGTTTCTATCCTGCAGATAAGCCTAGAGCTTCGCGGGATTAACTTAGGAAATTAAAAAAAAAATTAAAAAATAACAAAATTAAAAAAAAAAACAAGTTAGAGAGCTATATTCGGCTGTGCCGAATCTTTCATACCCTCCACCGACAGTTCAATTATTTCAGAAGTGATGTCTACATGATATCTATTTATTATTAATTTATCTTAATAAAAACAGACATCAACATTAAAATTGGTTGTGATTTAGACTTATATTAAATTATTGACCGACAATCAGAAAGTTGTATGCTTTTTTTTAAGCAATTTTAACTAGCTTGAGTAAAGTATCACGATTCGTAGCAGTTTAAGCCGCACTTAAATGATTTTCAGGAGGGTAATTTATATTGGAGCCATGGTAAGTTAAAAACCAAACCTCTCAAAATTCTGCAGATTGATTTCTGGTATTAAAAAACATAAATTTCAATAAATTTCAAAACAGCGGTGAAATTAGTGTTAGCGTTTACAGTGAATTTCAGAAGGCTGCTAAATATGGGATCAAAATTAAATTATGCACCGTATATCACAAAATTGCATAACTTTTTTTCTGGCCATTTTACTGCAATATCTATATCTGCTACGGTTTTAGGCGTATTTAATTAATTTACCAGAGTGGGCTTTATATGGGCCCTATAGTAAATTATGGGCGGATCCTCAAGTTTTTTATTAGTGTTATTCTAGTCCTATAAAACTGTGACTTACCAAATTCTATTACGATAGCATTCTTTATTACGGTTTTAATCGTACTAAATTGTTTTCCGGGAGTAGGGTTTGTATAAAGCCTAGGGTTAGTTATGGACCGATCTTCACGAAATTTTACAGAGTAATTTCTAGTCATATAATTCTGTTACGTACCAAATTCTATTATGATAGCGTTATAAATTATGGTTTTACGCGTACTAAACTGTTTTCCGAGAGTAGGATTTATATGGGGCTTAGGGTAAATTATGGACGAAGCTTTATGAAATGTGATTTCCTGTGTGATTTTCTGTCGAATAAAACGAACTTTTGCAAATTCTTTATCATTCCGTGCAATTTTCCGCCATTTATTTTAGCTTTTTAACAAAATTATCAATTCATTAGGAACAAAATTGTGCAATAATAGAAGGAGTTTACCCAGACTAATAATATTTTGCATGAGGGTATAGGCTCCGTGATATAACTCCCAGGTGCAATAACTCCCAATGAATTAAATCCCAAAATAAATGAAATAAGTCTCAAACTGGAAAAAATAAATAAATCCCAAAAAAATGAAATAATTTCCAAGTGTTAACTGAAACAAACCCCAACTTTTGGGAGTTATTTCATAATGAAATAACTCCTAAAGACATTAATGAAATAGCTTCCAAAAACAGCCTACGAAAAGAAATGAAATAAGACCCAAAAAAAATGAAACAACTTCCAAAGAAATTTATTATATATGTATTCGTTTTACTTGAATTGCAAGTTTTTTTAAGGAATTGCAAAAAATTGAAAATGAAATAACTCCCACAAAAAATGAAATAACTCCCACAGCAAATGAAATAACACCGAAGCTCAAAATAAAATGAAATAACTCCCACGTTTATTTTTTCGGGGACTTATTTCATTTGGACTTTATTTCATTATGAAATAACTCCCAGGCAAAAAATGAAATAACTTCCAAAAAACTGAAATTAAACCGAGAGAGCTGGGAGCTATTTCATAATGAAATTACTCCCACATTTGTATGAAAAATTGTTGGGTCTAATTTCATTTTTTTTCTTGGGACTTATTGCACCTGGGAGTTATTGCACAGAGCCGGAGGTATATATGATAATAATAAACAAAATTTTAAGTTTTGAAAAAATTTCGTTGAAGGATTCATGTACGTCCCATATATCCTTTTTAAAAAAAATTAAATTCGGCAACACTTTTTATGTTGAATTGTTGAAAATTACCAAAATTTATGTACTTAATTTTTTATAAATTCTAGCAAGGATTTATGTATTTTAAAATATGATACAAACAATTTAAATATTTCATAATTAAAATATTTCATACAAAATCATAAAAAAAAAGTTCAATTTGGTGTTCCGGAAAATGCACAAAAAATTACACTTTAACTCAAAATGTGGTAAATTTTTGCTTTACATCAATAGTTATGGCAACGGAGCATATATTCTTTAAAAAAAACTGAAAAAACGGTGCACTCAGTTTTTTTAAATTTAAAGTAAATATTGACGATTTTCTTATTTTTTGCAAAAACAATCTGCATTTTTTTTGCGACTTCATAATAATGTCTAATAACGCTAGATATTTTCCTGAAGAAAATAAGATCATTTTATCGTACAGAAAAATATTTATAGCTTTTAATCTAAAGTACTAAATTATAAAAAAATAATAAATGCGTTTTGGGCGTCTAAAAAACATCATATATCTCTAAGTTAGAACTAAAATATGGTTAGTTTCTCTTTTGATTATTAATGGTGGACACTTGGTTTATTAATTGGCAGAGAAAATTGAAAAAAGTATTCACTCAGTTTTTTTTTTGTCCATCAAAAATTTTTTTTACTTTTTTTTTTTAGTTACGGCAGCACTTTTTTAAGATTCATCCATAGCATTACTAATACATACTTTAAATAAAGTATGGGCTCTATTCAAAGAAGAATGTCTTTTTTACCATATACTAACTTAAAAATTGTGATACTTCTTTAAAATAAATTTTAAATAATTTTTTTCCTATTACATGATTTAAGTTTAATTTTTCTTGTATAATTTTATTAATTATTAGGACAAGTTTAGCGACCTCTAGTTGCGGCGAAACGCATTTAACATAAAAAAAGATTCTTCCTGCATGTAATTTATTTAGATAAGAATACAGAACAGTAATTTTTTTCAACATTGGAACAACATTGTTTTACCTTATTTTTCAACATGGAACAAAGTACTGTGTGGTGGTTCCAAATATTGATTCATAGTCTAATCCTACTAAGCCGATTTTGCTGGATTTCAATTCCAAGCTGCTTAGGATAACTACAAGCAATTTGACACCAAGTTTGTTTATTTCTTTTGAGTTTTTCAAAAGTGAGCGTGTTTTCCACAGACGGACAGACATTCGGATATGGCTAAATCGATTTAGAATTACTCAAGAAGCCAGAATATATATACTATATGTGGTCTGAGATGAAAAATAAAAAAGTTTCATACGGAATGACAAACTAAGTGTACACTCTTCACAACTAATTGTTGTGGAGGGTATACAAATAAATTTAGCCCATGCTTATTTTATTGTCATCTAAATCATCTTAGTAATGTTTTCTGGAACGGGCCCATTTTTGACAATAGCTCCCGTACAAATACCAGTCCAAAAATAGCTTTTTATGCTATAAAATTTTCGACAGTGACTTTTACAATAGCTTTTATGCCATATCAAAATTTTCAATTGGCTGAACATTAGTCCTATATAATCCCACAGAAATTTTAAATTAATCTTAACCACATAATATAATTTTATTCTGGCCGGTCCATGATGGCCCATGGTTCCCAAATAGGGTACGCACTCGAATAGGTGTATCTAAATACTTTGGTGTAGGGTATAACAAACTTAACTTTCTTACTTGTTTACTTTAATAAATTTTGAGCTTTGAAAACTGACGCTTATTTAGCTGATCTTTGCGTATAAGTAATATTTTTGTAATGTTATTCATACTCAGCAACAGCAATAGTTGTGAAATAGAAATCCGGTGGTACATTTGTATGGAAAATTATTGAAGTATTATAACAACGATTTGGTGTGGAGATTTATGGAACAAACGATTGATAAGTCAGTAAACAATAGCAAAAAAATGTATTTGTCCCTTTTATGCTTTTTTTAATTTGTTGTCGCTTTTATGCCTCATCAACGAATACATTTGCATGACACTTAGATTTATCAATTGTTTCACATCTCTGTCAAAAAAAAAGTTGCCTAATTCGGCAAATTATATTTGAAGCAGACTACAAGCTTCTATGTGAGGACACTTGCCAGCAAACACAGAAATACACCATATGTCTTGCCTGAATGTAAAATATTATTGCGGCAATAATCGATTTCGTATTGCAAAAGATATTTCCTTCGGGAAGAAACGTGTCCCGATGGCAATACTCCAAGGCAATTCGAAAGCGATTCTGTTAGATGATATGCTAGCAATATTGCCAGATAGCCACTTATAAGAAAATAGGAAGATAACGCCAAAATATTATTAGGATGATGAGAAAAAGATTTTGCATTTGAAAAATATTATTTACATATAAATAAAGATTTTTAATTAAATTGTTTATTATATTAAATATAGTTCTTCGTTTTTGCGTAAAAATTTCGTCCATAAATTTTGCAGTTTGTCTTTTGCTTATTTGCCTTATAGCTGTTGAACTCATTATCGTGAAGATTAGGCCCTTTTTTATATACATACATAAAATGTAAATACATATTAATAAATTATTGACATTTCTTCTGTCTATATTTTGCAGTGTTGCCAATTTAGCCATTAAGTTGCTAGATTTAGCAATTTTAGCCATTAAAAAATGAATTTAGGCATTAGCCATTTTATTTCAGCCATTTTTCAACTTGTTTAGTCGTAAAATTGTTTTGCAGTTTTTTCTTTTAAATTAATAACTTTAATTTTCTTATAGAAATTTTTAAAAGTAAAATAAACCTTTTTAACAATTAATTACAAATTAAAAATCTTGAAAATCGCTAAAATGGATAACGATGAAACATCTTTCAAAATTAAGGAACAGAATTTACTATAAAGTTACTCTCACTTCCATAGAAAAATGCTAAAGTAGAAAGGGTGTTTAGCCCAGTAAACATTGTTTAAAGTAATTTAAGAAATAGATTACATTTAGCAACCGTTTATTCGATTTTATCGATTAGGAAAATATTTTTACCATAACAATAAAATATTTATACCCACAGTCAGGGTTCAAAAAATTGCAGTCGAAACCAAAAACTGTCGAACAAAAAACGCACATTTGTGTACAACATTTCGCTTTTTGAGTTGGTTTGACAGCGACTGTTCACATTTAATGAACTAGAAGTAAAAACAGCAGGTTTTTAATGGCCAATGACAAATGAAGAACAAATTACAGTTTCTCCACTTTGACTGCAGTTTTTTAAACGCTGCCATTACCACAATAGTGGAGATCGTAACGTGCATTTGTGCTGATGTTTATAATACCTTAAAATAAAGCATACCGATCGACTCAGAATCACTTTCTGAGTCCAATTGACTGCAGTTTTTTAAACGCTGCCATTACCACAATAGTGGAGATCGTAACGTGCATTTGTGCTGACGTTTGTAATACCTTAAAATAAAGTATACCGATCGACTCAGAATCACTTTCTGAGTCTCTCCGGCTGGCTGTCCATCTAAACCTTGTGCGAAAAGTGCAGGTCGCAATTTTGGAGATAATTTTATAAAATTTCTAATTTAGTATAGGGTATTATATAGTATAGGTTTGCCCGACTATACATTTTTATTTGTTTTTTATTGTAGATTATGATTTACCTTCAAAATATTTAAAACTAATAGGCACGAGTGATTCCTATGAGATGATCAATATTGGCATTAAATTTATTGATTTTTAAATGCTAAAAACTTAAATTAATTAACTTACAATTTTATTGTAAATAATTTTTAAAGAATTGATTCTGTTCTGTTATAGAATTTTAATGTGTTTTTACTCAAAAAAAAGTTTAGCCATTTTTTTTAGCCATTTTTTAGCCAATTTTTAGACATTTTTTTCCGTAAATTTAGCCATTTATGGTCACCAAGTTTTGGCAACACTGATATTTTGTAACACTTAAAAAAAAAAAACTATAAAAGATAGAAAATAAAAAATTACTTTGATTATTTTCTTCTAGGTAGGAATATCTATGTCCTATATTCTATGTATAGAAAATGTTAGTGCCGTAAGTTTCGAAGGTGATAACGGATATTTATTCAGGGTTTCAAGAAAAAATAAACATTCAAGTCTGAATTTAATCTATGTTCTACAATGATGTCGAAAGCTTTGGTAAATTAGCTTTTTGCTTCAGATATATTTGGTTTATAGGAACTAAAAACTTTTAAAATTTCGTTATTGTGGTAAACTAGAACTGTTATTCTTTGTTTGAGGTTATTCTTCATTCACAGTTTTTTGCCCCGTTACAAAGGACTACAGGCGCATTGTTTTAGCACCGAGAAACCAGAGCAGAAAGCACTCTGCAGCTCGTTTAGCTTAATGGGAGACTTTGCTACTTGAAAAGAGTTGTTAATTCTTGTGTCTAAATTAAAACATGTAAGAGTGCTATATTAGGATATGCCGAATCTTATATACCCTTCACCATCGTGAGGTAAGAACAAAAATTTATATAAATAATGTTCTTTAGATATAAAAAAATATTAATTGAGCCACGCCAACTTTTCATTTCGTCATACCGAAGAATATAAAAATAATAAAAAAAGGTAAATACGTACCTAAGACTGTTTCCTCTTTTGCCAAAGTTGATGTTTGAAATTCGTTTTATAATTTTATAATCTTAAAATCGTTTTTTAAAACATAAAAATATTAAAAAAAAAAAATAAAAAAAAAATAATTTTTCAGACTTGAACTCGCAACCTCATGAGTCTCAGGCGAGAAGTAAGACAACTCGGCTACGAACGCTTTTACTGAAGAAGCTTTAAATTAAAGATTTAATAAGCTGAAAATCCCCGATGAAGTTGGAAAATACCGACGAAACGTAGGATGAAAATATAAATAAATAATCTCTTATTTAAATACAAATGACCTTGAAAGCCTGTTTAGATAAATTCTAAGAAAATAATAACAAATTCGAGAAAAAAGTCGATTCATAAGTAATATTGGAAAATATATTGAGTCTGCTAGTTTGTTTTTTCATTCGAGCGGCATATCATGTGCATACATAAATGTTTATGGGTTTGTGTGCATAAAATTAAACGCATTAAAATAAAACCACAAAACAACAACAACCACAAAAGATTTTTTTGGAAAAATTAGAGGCAGTCGTGGTTTTTTGGTCATATCTCAGCCATGTATTGACCGATCTTGCTGAATTTCAATAGCAAGAAATGCTGGACTATATGTGACATAAATATAAAACAACTTAGCCGATATCATGTCTGAATCTACGGAAAACACCTCTCAAACGTAAGACGGACAGACGGACATCGTTAAATCAACTTCTCTCCTCATAAGAACCAAAAATATATATACTTAATGGGTCTAAGATCAATATTGTAGAAATTACAAACGGAAGAACAAACTTATATATACCCTTTTCCACCTGTGGTGAAGGGTATAAAAATAAGTTTTGACAGTGAAATTTTGATATTTTAATGATGAGGAAAATCAATTTCGATTTGGTGTTGAATAGAAAAATTTAGGCAAAATGAATACAGTTCATTTTTTTCTGTTAAAATTCAGCAAAAATTATCTTATATGGAATCGTTTATTTTAATTAAATTCTGCTTAAAGTACTTTCTTTTTACTTCAATAGATCTTTAGTTTTACAATGGATATCCCCATTTAAAGTCTCTTTTATTTTACCTTTTATCAGCTATTTTGTAAGTGGAAACATAAAGTTAATAAATATTTATTTGCCTGAGCTGAGTTTTTAGCTGAGGATACTACAAACAACGTCCATTCTGGTTAGTCTTGAATCCTACTGACCAATTGGCATGACGTCTGTATTATTTAATTTTGCAGTTATTTGTTTTATAATTTTTTTAGATTTGCGCTTAAGACAACTGAAATTAGTACCTGTGCGAATGACTACGTGAATAAATTTATATAATATAATGTGATTGGGTATGAAATAAAATGCAATAAGGAATTCGTTACATAAAAATATATTGCCAAGTAAAGTTTTTGCTGGTCAAGTCTTTCGAATTTATTCAAAAGCAAGAAGTCTAGATGCGGCATTAAGTCTAGCCGTGAGAGATGGGGCAATTTTTCATATCAGACTTGCTGATACAAGAAGGAAAGTGAGAAAATACAGTAAACACTTCAATACAGCAACAGTGTAATTATGATAGATAGCTTTTTACACGTTTTAAAAGTCAGGATTCAGTAGGTAAAGAACCACGAAAAACTGTTGCTCGTCCTGTGCGCACTGAAGAAGCTATTGATGCTGTAGGACAAATAGTCCACACGGATCCCTCTGAGTACACTTATCGACGTCCTGCTCAATTGGGAATCTCCAGAACATCTCTACGGCGCACAGTGTTCTGTCTCTATATAGTGAATCGACAAAACTAGAGCGGTTATGGTAGAAAGTTTAAATTGCGTATACTGATACTTTGTGTCTAAGTTAAGAAAAATTTTTATATTGACAAAAATCAGTGCAAGGATATACCTACCTCCCATACATCCTGGAATAAAATGTTTAATTTTTGTTATCAGAATGTAGCGCGGATGTAAATTTTGTTGCATTCGGCGCAAGGACATGCCTACCTGCCATATAACCTTTTTAAAAAAGACTAAATTTTAGCTTTATTAATGATTACAATGCACTATAAATTAAAAAAGGTAACGAAAGTAATGTGCTTAAGCTCTGTTGCAAATTTGATTTCATTCGGTGCATGCATACATTTCTATAAAAAAGCGAAAATAAGATAGGGGTAATAAGTATACTATAAGTGAAATTGTAGTATTTTGGGGTTTTTATTAAAGAATTTTTAGTTTTTATCCGATATCGGTTCATTATAGCTTAACATTTTTGTAATCGAATGGACACTAATACAAATTAAAAAAACTCACAAGCTTATTACTAATTGTGGTACAAAGATGTTCAAAAGTGATAATGAATTGTAAAAAAATTTAAAAGCTTTATAAAATCTAAGGTTTGATCCACTATAACTCAGGAACTTATATCGGATTAACCCTTATGTGAGTGACCTGGTACCCTGGTAACTTTTTAAACTTTAATTGCATTTATTTTTTTGTTTCAAGTTTCTTAAGGTCGTGGCACCTCTTGAGAACTCCTATTATTGTGTACTAAATAAATTTGGATAAACATTAGCTTAGTTTATACACTTAAGAGGGTGCTGTGGATCAATTTACATTTTGCACCTTTAACGGAGTGACAGGATACCCGGATACCTTAATGAAAATATTTAAAATAACATTTATTTCTCAGTATTGTTTGATTTTTTGTCATCAGTTTATTAAAATTTTAATTGAAATGAGTTCAAAAGCATGTTGGTTGAATATTTTCTAATCTTTGACATGAATGAAACTAAAAATTTTAAAATAAAAAGACAGTGTTAGTAATTTTGTATATTTCGTTTATTTTGTTTATTGAAATACAAATACTTGAAGAAACCACAAGAAATAGAAATAATATACAAATCTGAAAAAAAATAAATAAAAAAATAAATGTTTATTGAGTTCCTTGGAAACAGGATTCAGACAGATAACGGTTAGTTGAATGTTCGTTACAAATCGGAATGCAACAACTTACGCATGTTTTCCGAGTTTTTTATTTTTGCCTTAGTTTTGCAAATAGAGCAACTGCCCTGCGGGAAATTTGTGTCAATTGGTCCAACAGACTAGTCCTGGGATTTGTGAAAATAGAACAAGTACAAGAAGAAAGGACTCATGACCAGTGAAAAAAGAACCAATCCCTTAACTGGTTTATGAAGAACAAAAAGATAAAAAAAGTAATGAGTTTCAGTACAGTCTTCACCGGTGCTGTGACACATTTTTTTGGTACTTTCTTAAATTTGGTTCTTGAATTAAATTCTAGGACTTGTTTTATTGAAATAATACTACATTGTATTGAAATAATACTACATTTTAGTGACTGACACTAAGTACGTTCATGGAGAATAGACCTGCGACTGGTCCAATGGTGTCAATTGACCCCCTCCAATGACAACCCCATGTAAAAGTGATAGGTCTTATTCATATAAAGTGTCAGAACTAGAACCGGTCTCTAGCACCAAAGACCTATCACGGGACTACTTTGGTGTCAGTTCGCTTCCCTCTGGGGTGCCGACAACTCTGGTATTACTATTACTTACGCGCAAAATTATATCACACATCGTGTTGGATTAAAAATTTTGAATATATCCTTAGGAGTTCCTATATTTAAGCCATGAGCAGGAGACCTTAGTTGCCGCACCACATTTCTATTAATGGATTAGTATTCCGGATAGGAATCAAGGTACCCTCTATCCATCCTTTCAATAAAGTTCAATTGTTTCTTAAAATTGTTCACTCTCGTCAGAATCATATGAATCCTCGTTAGCTTCTATATATCCCATATGTTCTGAATCGCATGCTTCTGATATTTTTTTACAAATATTCACATTTGTTTAATATCTCATTTATTTCGGTTAAATTTAAGCGCGGTTTTTTTTAGAACAAGAAGCCATTGTAAAGAACTTTACCTTCTTCTCGCGCTCACCGAACTTATTTATATATGTATGAAAGCAGTAGCAAGTAGATGAATTTGTCGATCATTCACAAACCCAAAGGGAAATACCCAGATTGGTTTATATATAAGACATTACAAAAACTTATATTTTACATTTCGTAAAATGAATTTTTATATATTTTGTTATATAACATAAAACTATCGAATGTATTGTATTTGGTACCCTAGTACCCTATCACTCTGTAAAAGGTGTTTTTTTTTGTCACTCACATCAGGGTTAAGGAAAATTAGCCGCTATCCGACGCTTAATTTAGTAGTCATTGAAACAAGATGGAACTCATTTCAATTGAAACAGCGTTTGATTTTGGATGACGGCTGAAAAGGAAGTATTTATCGAAGAAATAAGGTGCAAGGACATGCCTATATAAATTTTTTTAAGCTTAGTTCAAGCTAAAGTTATGTTTATAATGCACTTAAAATTCCGAAAATAATGAGTCTTAGTTTTGATGTAAATTTTGTTTCATTTGATGCATCTACCATATGTCTTTTTTCTTAAAAACTAACTATTATCTGCATTTAATATTTTAACTATTTCGTAAATAATAGCTTTTAGCTCCGGTGTAATTTTTGCTTTATTGAGAGTAAACAAATTACTACCTCCCATGTGGCCTTTTCTTAAGGACTTAATTTCATAAATATTTATATTCAAATATAAAAACTTAAAAAATCGTTTTAAAATTTTGTTTTAAATTTTAAAAATTATTTTTATTTTTGAGTTTGTACAAAAAATACTAAATTTCCATTTTCCGACAAAAAATCTTAATTTATTTTTTTAACAGTCGTTAGACCTCCTAACGTAGTATCTAATAAAAAATCACTAATTTTATATATATATATATATTTATAGTATCGTTAAACTTTGTAAAATATTAGGGTGGACCCAAAAATAAATAATGTTTCACTTAAAATTTTTTTCATGTTTTTCTTGTAAAAAAAATAAGTAGTACATAAAAATTTAGCTCTTTTTTTTGTAGTGATAAAGAAACAAAAGATTCATAACTTAATATTTTCTAATTTTGGCAGTATTATATACTTACCTTTTTGTAATTTTTTTTTATAACTTAGGAAATATTAATCAAGAAATTAACACAACGTTTCAATTTCCGGCATGAAATGCTAGGAATTCTTTGCGAATTTTGTTTAACCCATTAACGCCCAAATGAAAAGCGTAAACAATTTTACTGATTCAACTTTTTTTTCTGTGTTAAAACACTATTATTAACATACTATAAAAGAAAAACAAACAAAAATAAATTCAAAGTTGTGTTTTTAAGGATGTACTAAGTTTAGTACAATGGGCGCTTAGGAGTGCTATTTAGCAAAACATCCTCTTTCCATACATAGCGTTTTCAGGCACTTTTCACATGATGTTTTAACTCCATTAGAGCATACAATACATCTAAGTTGGCTTGGTATTTTTTGGGGGTTATGACCATTGTTTT
Source organism: Pollenia griseotomentosa (assembly GCA_963931875.1). Taxonomy (NCBI): domain Eukaryota; kingdom Metazoa; phylum Arthropoda; class Insecta; order Diptera; family Polleniidae; genus Pollenia; species Pollenia griseotomentosa. The sequence goes on from OZ007560.1 coordinate 211,692,352, forward strand.
ATCTTTCTTCTCCTTCACTTCTAGATGACGATGGCCTAGTTTTATTGTTTTTTTTCTCCCTCAAATAGGAGCGTGCTAAATGCCTACGAAACGATAGTTGATCCATACGTTAACCCATAGATCTTGCTATCGATATAATAGAGGAAAAATGGAATATAATTAAAGAATTTACAAAAATTGAAAGGGAACTGTTTTTACGTATTCTTAGATTCTGTATAATAGATAATAGATATTTTCATTTGGATAATAACATATATGTACAACAAAAGGGACTTCCAATGGGATCACCAGCATCACCAATTATAGCGGATATAGTTATGGAGAGTTTATTAGATACTTGTATTGCAAAATTGACTATAAAACCAAAAATAATGACAAAATATGTTGATGATTTATTTTGCATTATTGAAGAATCAGAAATAGAAAATGTTTTGGAAACTTTTAACTCATTTCATCCGGACATAAGATTTACTATTGAGAAAGAGTGTAACTTAAAACTTCCATATTTGGATACTTTGTAAATACGAAAAAGGAATAAATTATTAATGGATTGGTACCAAAAACCAACTTCTTCTGGTAGAATTATAAATAATTTCTCCAAACATCCAAAGAGGGTTATAATTAATACGGCAAAAAATCTTATAGAAAGAATACTGAAAATAAGTGACTTAGAATTTCATAACAGGAATTTAAAAAGAATTAGGGATATTTTGAGGGATAATTGTTTTCCAATGGGACTGATATCAAATTTAATAGGAAAATACAATTACCATAGGGCAAACAACTTGAATATAATTGCAGAACCAAAAATTTACAAATCACTTACATATATTCCTAAAATATCGGAACGTTTAGAAAAGTCAAAAATATTCGACACAAGGACATGTAAAATAGCACATAAATCATATAATACAGTTGGTAAATTATTCACTAGGACTAAGGATAAAGTACACAAGTTAGAAATGTCAAATGTAGTTTATAAAATACCATATAAGGGAAATGATAATGGACAATGCAACAAAGTATATGTAGGTACGACAAAGAACAAACTGAAAACTAGAATTTCGGGTCACAAATCAAATCAAAAGTTTAGAGATATTTCATCACAAAAAGCAGCATTAACAGCCCACTGTGCCAGTTTAAATCACTCTTCGGACTTTGAGAATGTATCAGTTTTAAACACAGAAAAAAATTATAAACGACGTTTAATGCTAGAAATGTTGCAAATCATTAAAGTACCAGAATCGTTAAGAATTAATTTTAAATCGGACACGGAAAATGTAGCACAAAATTATAGACATTTAGTGTATAAAAACAAAACAGGAAATTAAAATTCAAAATTTTTTAGAATGTAATAGATTATTTGTTTAAAAAATTTTTTCTAATTGTAAATAATTTTTCCTATGTGACAATTGTTATTATTTTTTCATTATTTTGTGAACGTTATTTTAATTGTTTAATTATTTCCCTGACGATGATACACATTGCTTTATCGAAATATTGGAACTAATAAATAAATGTTATTTAATTTTTTATATAAAATAAAAAAACCTCAAGCTTAATAAATTATATTGCAATATAATCAGTTTTAATAAAAAATTTAATCAAGTGAATTAAACGTTTAATTAATACTATTAACTATTTTAATTGTTACTAAAATTTGTCTATACTGGTGCAAATGTAATTAATTTTTTAATTAATATCACAAATTTTTTAATTGAAATCAATTTAAATTTTTTCTGTGAAGTAATATGTTTGCGTTAACCGTAACTCAAATCTATTCAGAATGTAACATAAACGTTCAGCACAAAATAATGATTCCCTGCAAAGATGTTTTACAAAAGCTATTTGGATAACATCAGATGGTTTCGATGTAAGATTTCTATTTCATTAAGCTGACCGGAGTATGCATCATTTCTTTCAAAGGTGTGAACTAATAATCTTTTCTGCCAGTTCTGAGCTTAAAAGATTAGCAGTTATTTTGGAGAGTAATAAAAGTATTGCAGTAAATCTAACAAAACTGATTTTATAACCAGTGCTAAAATTTAAGATTTTGTTGAAACAAAGTCATGGATTAACCTACTGTAAAACATTGGTCAAGTTGTTGAATGTAAATTTAAACAATTGTTATTGTTAAGTTTAAATGAAATACTTGTTACTAATAACAACAATAACAATATGCAACTTGTAAAATACAAATTCAAATTTGAAACCAATAAAATAATACACAATTAATACAAACTTGTACAACATGCAAACAAGCACATGCCCACATCAACACATGTACACATCATAGCATACCTATACAAACAGAAACAATAAAAAGACCTACTCATACGCATACAGACATATAAAATTAATATACATACGTAATTAATTGTTAGTTTGTTTGAGAATACAAATTCATATGTGTCCATTAACTTTTAACTTTAAGAATTCCTATTTAGGTTATATTCATATTCCTTAAACAAAAGTTTTATATTATTTGCTTTTAATACAACTTTAGGCAATAATAGTAGCACTTACAAATGTAGTAGCACTTACATTTAACCCTTGTCGACAGGAACAGGTACAATTGTAACTGTTTTTTTTAACAGATTTTTCTCCACAAACAATAGAACTCTGAGATTTCGTGACATCTTTAAATTAAACTATTAAACAAATTCTAAAAATTCATAAATTTGTATATCTGTGGTCAAAAGGAAAAAGTGATAAAGTTGACTTAAGATAAATTCGAGTAAATGGCACCTTTAAGGTCTCCACGTTCAAAAGTTAACATTTTGTCAAGGTCGAGACAATTTAATTTATATAATTTTAGTTTTTTTTTTATTTTATTTTAATTTTGCAGACACACAAAACAAAAAACCAAATGAAAACAAATCCAAAAAAAGCTGATAGCTTTCAATAACTCAGCGTACGTTAAAAGTTGCCCAACTTTATAGCTTTTTTGCGTTAACGGTGATGAACGATATGGGACACATCTAAAAAGAAAACCTGTGTATCAACTAATTTTTCAGTTAAAAAAACGACGTATTTGGTATAAAGGAACAAACAGTTATTTTTATTTTTGTGTTTAATATTTAAGTTCTTCCTTTTTCAGAGTATCTTATGCCATTTTCTGTCAGGGACTTTTATATATTTTAAATAGTTCTATTTGGAATATGAATTTTGCATTAGCAGTTAAATATTGATTAATTAAATAACGATTTTTTTTAAGCTTTATGTACACATTTTAGGCTTTAATGTAAACAAATTTATAACTTCATTCTGAAAAGACTTGCTTCTTTTGATAAATATATAAATGAACCTTTAATGTTGTTAAACATTTTAATCTTTTACCGTTTTACCAGGGTTAAGCTGCATATATTTAGACAAATACACATAAATATTTAATAAATCTAACACACATATAAAAACACACCTACATAAAATGATAATTGTAGATTATTATTTTCCTTATAGTTGGATGTAAGTATCAATTAATAATAAACTTTGATTTATTAGTGTCTAATATAAATAAAAAAGCTACATTGAAATAGAAAGAAAAAATTTAATAATAAAACAAATCTACAAACGGTAATTGCGTTTATATACATACATATAAAATTCGACACCTGAATTTATATTCATATATTTATGCACACATACACTCATATAAAGTTATGTATATGAGTGTGCTCTACATGTTTAAAATATAAACGATAAGGTTTCTCTGTACAGACTGCGCCAAAAGTCACCATGGGGTTAAAATTTGACTGCAAAATTTAGACGTTACCGATGATCTACGGGTTTCAATTCTTTGCAACAATTGCAAATCTTTTCCTTTCTTAATGAGCCGTAGTGAATCGAGCCATTCCTAGCTGGGCATAACGCCTTCTGGTAAATGTTTCTGGTGTTTTGTTAACACTTTCCTCTACACGAAAATATCTTACTGTGCCATGATGAACTTAGCAGCGAATCATTGTTTCAGAGGGCGAAACTCTAACGTTAAAATGATGACGGTGATATGATCTTTGCGTTAAAGTAATTGATCGCTGATTTAAATAATAAAATTCTGGTTCTTTGTTCAGTTGTGAAAGGTTGTATTTCTGTATGTATGTATATAATCTAAAAAATAAAAAAATGATTTATTCTATTTTCTTCGAACTTTTAATTTTATTTCCTCTTATTTTTTAAAATATTTGCTTAAATTTTATAACCCAAAGATCCCTGAAGAAGCTGTTCATTGTGACAGCGAAATATTGGATAAATTATAAATAATTACATTTTGCATAACCTGACCTTGAGCTTGATTAAAAAATAAGAGGAAATAAAAAAATGTATAAACGAAAAAGTTATTAAATTTTTAAACCCCATGGGTAGCTTTTATCACATCCTGTATGTATTTTAATAAAATGTATAACAAATAAAATTTGAAAAAAAAAAAAATTTCTAACTGTTTGGCGGCAAAAGGCACCGTCCATTTCTTACATTTTCTTAAGGCTTAAAAATTGTGTTTTTTTTTTCGTAAATTATAGACTTCTGACAAAATTTAATGAAAACAAGTGCTACAGAAGCTATGAAACCGATTTTTAAGACATCGTTAAAAAATTTAAAGACCAAGTTGAAAAACATTTTGTTCTGTAAGAGATCTGGATCTGTTTGCTTCAAGTGGTAACATGATGTAAGGTTAACAAAAAAAGAAAAAATGATTCAACATCTAACAACTGTCTCTTAGATAAACGAAATAAATATCAGCCTAAAACAACCAAGCGATATATGTTGCATTTTTCAATTACAATCAAACTTTATTCTTAACAATACAAAATTTGTTAAGCAAAATTTTATTGAAAAAAGTACAAAGAACAAAAGTTACTTTTTCTTACTGATTGCAAAGATAAGACTGCAATAAAAAAAAGACAACAACCTCCAATTTCCATTTACTTTTCTGATGTTCTTGTGATTACTTAACCCATTAGAGGTAGGGTTTTTTCCCGGGATTTCCCGTCCCGGGATTTCCCGGGAATTTCAATTATTTTATTTCCCGTTTTCCCGGGATTTTTCTTGCGGGATCCCGGGAAATAAAAAATTCCTCATAATTTTAGAAAATAGCTATTTATACTTTGAAATTTAGTTTTCTATTCTCTAAAAATTAGCATCTGTGGATGAGTTGTGGATTAGATCAATTTCAAGAAGTGAGTACATGTATTTAAATCAATGTCTCCTGATGCAATAAATCTACTCAAAGCAGAATAGGCAGTGCAACAGTTGATAATTTTTACATTTAGTGAAGTGAAGAGTTAATAAAGTACATGAATTTAAAATAAGATGTCTTAAAAATAGGAGATATCTAAACATATCGCTCCTTTATTGCAATATAGTCATATCTACAAAAACGAACGATCTTGGCAAAATGCGATTAAAGTTTTCAAAATGTACCGATTTAAAGATATATTTTGCTATAACCTCGGTTCAGTTTGAGATATAATTCGAGAAGGTATGAAGGAAAACTTTGCTAAAGTTACTTCAAATTTTGAGATATGACTATGATGCAATGAAGGAGCGATATGTTTATTAGGTGATAAACACAAATGTTCAATTTCAATTTGTGTTGGTTTATATACCCGTGAAGTGCGGGGAAACCGAAATAAAATAACATTTTGGAAACTCGTGTAAGATACTACAACATACAACTTGAAAAACACATTGTCCTAAAGATTACAAATGGACCTATTGAAACGAAAAGGTTTGTAAGAAGCAGTCCGGTTGATGCTTTGTTTGCAAAAACATTGACATACATTTGACTGATATAGACGTTGCTTATAAAAAAGAAAAAAATGCTTCCGATTGTGAATCCGAAGCATGCTACAACGGTGCACTTTTAACTATTTGTCCAACCTCGGTAAAAAATGAACGAAATTTTTCGGAAACATGATAATTAGTAAATAAAATCAGGAATATACTTTTTGGAGTCTTACTAAGCGCTTTGAGTTTGTCAGAAAGTTATTTCCTAAGCCGGTAAAAAATGTTTGTATTTCTTTAAAATATTTTATCTATTTTATTAATTAACTTTTTGATCTCATATCTTGAGTACCTTAATTTTAATTTTGTTTTTATTATTGTTTTATGAATTAAATTGTTATGTTTGTGTTATCTTTTTATCTTGTATTCAGAGCATAATAATACTGAATAAAAGCATAATAATAGGGAATAAAGGCGTGAGGTGATAATAATTCAAGTTCCTATTTCAATCTTCAATTAATTTTTTAGTATTGAACCATTTCTTTTACTTTCTTTGTAAACAAGTTCCCTTACGTTTTTTTATAAAAGTTTTTTTTCATTAATTAATAACAAAGTTTACTTTGTATTATTTATATGGAGCGGGATCCCGGGATCCCGGGAAATTTAAAAAAATTTCCCGCTTTCCCGGGAATCGAAAAAGTCCGGGAAAAAAACTCTAATTAGAGGTCAAATGATAACTGGTCATAGTTTTTTAAATTAAGCTTTATTTTTAGAATATAAAAAGTACCTAATAAACATAAAATGTAAAAAAAAATAAAACAAAAAAATTTTAAACTGAGTTTTTGGGGAGTAAAACATGGTTTTTCAATGCAGTGTGTTTTTAAACACTTCCTGAACTGCCAACACGCTCTTAAATATATAGCAAAAAATGCACCATAGCTGGTTGTATAGTTTAGCGAAATAGTGTCCGGCCCCATCTTGAGATAAACCTTTATACATTAACCCAGACGGTACTCCAATTTCTATTATCAACTAAAAGATGGCAGATAATAAAAAAGTTCTAAAAAAACACGATAATTTCCTGCAGGACAATTTAGCTTCTCCAACAGATTTTTAACAACACGTGAACCAAATTGATAAGAAGATTCCACCGCGATTTCCGGAGTACAAATCAAGGAGAAGAAATAGCCTATGGCACTCACCGAAACCAAGTTTTAGTAGCCTTTGGGATCACAAACATGATTATTTATGTATTCCAAAACTAAATTTCAAGTAATATGACCAATTTTTCGAGTTTTAACGGTGTTTTACCAAAATTACTGCGTTTGTATGCGATAAGGTCCCATGGGAGCTACACGAATTTATGGTAATAAATACCTGTAAATAAGTCATATAATTACTGGTTTCTTATAGACCAGATATTGATATCGTGGACGACAAACCTCAATGTGCACCAAGATCAAATAGACCATGCCGGGAGCAGTGCAAACGTCAACAGAAAACTAGGTCATACTGCCAATTATACAAAAATGCTGTTTGTGGGCAGCATTCAAGTACAATTTATAGATGTGATATGTGCAACCAAACATTAGCCCAAAATGAATAATTTTTGCCATTTTGGTTAGTACAACATAAAAATATGTTACACTTTGAATTAATGTTATTAATGCGAGTTAATTTTTTATTCAATAAAATATAATTTAAAGCTATACAAAACGTTAATAATATCAAATATGTTAGTTGTAGGTCCATACGGACCTTGTTGCACACGTATCATTACCGTAGGTATCGCTTATCGGAGGGTTAATACGCTTAAGCTTGATTTTCGTAATTGTAGAATAGCGCCATGTGATAGAAACTTAATAATAATTGCACACGTACTTTAAGAATACCGTCAAATTAGTCGTAAGTAAAAGAGAATTGAAAATAAATCACTTCTTCTTTAACCTTCTACTACAAAACATCATAGTACTATTAATCCTTTGGCATAATTTAGCTTCACACTTGCTCAGGTGCTAAAGTTTTTTTTAGCGATATGGGAGTGTTTCTGTGTCAGAATACATTTATAGTCTGCATAATCTAGGTCTTCAATTGTACCTTGGAGGCTCCATGTAGTACTGGTGTTTTTGATTGTCGCCTGTTTAACTATTTTGTCAAGCGTTAGGTTGAACAATAGAGGCGAGATAACACAGTTCTGACGGACAGACGTCCAACAAGATAAAGAATAACAAATAAAATTTGAAAAACAAAAAAAAAAATTCTAACTGTTTGGCGGCAAAAGGCACCGTCCATTTCTTACATTTTCTAAGGCTTTTTTTTTCGTAAATTATAGACTTCTGAAAAAAAATTAATAAAAACAAGTCCTACAGAAGCTATGAAACCGATGTCTTAGACATTTAGTTCTTGTGAGTGCTCCGACAGCTAGCTTCATTGTACAGCCCTTTAATCAGTTTGATCACTCGGCATAAATATTATAAGCTTCAGCAATTATCTCTTTGGCCTTAGGTAGAATTTTTTTCCGTTTTAATTTTTTGGCGCATTTAAATATTCATAAGGCAGGAATGGGTTAATAAAATAGATAGCCCAATCTCGGAAAACAATTAAGTAAACGTAAAACGGTAACGAATAATGGTAGTGCGATAAAATTTGGTCAGTCATGGTTTTACAAGACTAGAAATCACATTGTCAAAATTTCTGGAGATCTGCCCATAATTCACCTTAGGTCCCAAATAAAGCAAACTATTTAATACTTACAGTACAGTACGGCACGGTATTTAATATTGGGCCCAGTCGTATTTAGCACTGTAACTTGTTTTATGTATTTTTAACTTTATCATATGGAGGCTTTTACAAAAGATGGCGTTTATTTGCAAAAGGTTTGTGTCTTTGATAACTTATATATATATTATTTTGGAGTTTTTTTTTAAGTGTTTATTTAAAGAAAATTCATGTTCTTAAAACTATAAAAAAACAAATAGTAATTATAAAAAAAAACATATTATTATACATAGTCCCATGATCGGGCTCTCAAGTATACTACTTATATATGACAATTTTAATATTTTTTAGAAATTAATATACGAATTTTTTATCTACTTAATATACTTAATAAAAAATTTCAAAAAAAAGTTACTTCTTTATTTATATAATAAAATGTTCTGTCAAGGGGTAAAAGTAGGAAGGGGAGATTTTAGTTAAGCCACCAAAATTTTCTTTTATTTATGTTTGGCAAAATGTTTTTGTCGTCTGAATAAATAGTTGTATCAAACCTAGTATTATCAAGTGTAATTTGATTGCAATTAATGGCTTTGTTATTGGCTCTTCTATATATATGGTAAAATATAGGTGTGCCTAATCCATTTTGGATAAATCCTTTACTGTCGAGGTACTTATTTTGGAGGTTTTACATATGTTATTTATATTTAAAAATTGTACGAAATAGCGAAAGCTTCAAGATTATCAAATTAAGTGCTTACAAAGCAAAACAAATGATTGCTGTCATATTTCCGCACGACCACATACTGCAAAGTGGCAGGAAAGTTTTGTTTTTCATGATTTAGGGTGAGTTTTTGACTTAAAGATTGAATCACGGCAATGACTTTTGACAGATAACACTGCGCTGCGTTAGTATCTGCAGTAAAAAATGAACAAGAGTCTCCCCATCACCTGAGTAAATTATATTGAAAATTGCAGTGAGTTCCCAAATATTTTGTTTGCATTGTCTAGTGAGTAAAAACTGCTTTCGTTCACGGAACAGAACAAAACTCGTCCCTTGCGGCCAGAATCTGTCTATGTTGTATTTTTTTTATTCGTTTGTATTGTTGTCGCACACTCCTTCCTAACGGTGGGCTTATCAAAAAGAAAATTAGAAAAGCGGATACTATGAGTAATCCATAAGAGTACCTGGACTTTTTTTTAGAATTCGGAACAGTCTATAAAATCATTGAGGAAGTTGCTGTTGAGGACTTGAAAGTAGAGGTTTTATCTGTGTTCAAAGCAACAGGTGGGCACAATTTTAAGTTTGCCCCAAGCTAACGAATGATTTTCGAGAAAAAAAACTAATTTTTATACAGTTGGAGGAGCACTATCGGTCAAGAGTAGCTAGTGCAGCTTCCAAAAACATTTAAGAAAAAAAGGAGAAGACACTAGAAATGATTAAGCCACGAAGATTACTTTATACTGTTAACACAAAATCAGAATATGTAGTTGGTTTACGTTAAAAGCAATTTTGTATACACTGGTGAGGAATAGAAAGTTTTAAGTTTTTCCGATGAAGAAAACTATAGTATACAATTTGAGAAAAATTAAGATTTTAGAATATGAATTTGTTCCTTTTATGCAAAATGCGATTCTAAATTTAATTTTAAATTATCCTGTTTTATAACGATGGCCGGGAAGAAGGTCCGACTAAAACAATTTGCAAGGAACAAAACTTGCAATTTGTTCCAAAACTCGCTCCTTGCAATTTAAAATAAGATGCAATCGCTTTATTTTTCAAGTAAAATAGTTTTCCTTTTACAAAAATAAACTATATCCCTTCTCTGCATGGTGATGGAAATTTCCATCATAACATTTACTGAAGAAGAAAACGCACAAAAACTGGTGTACTGTAAATTGGTTGCTGTTGACATCATTTCTCATGACCATCCTATACATTGGATCATAGCGGTAAAAAAAAGAAGAAGCATAACATTGAAATTTATTGGTTATGTCTCGTTACTCCGCTGTTTGTTAAGTTAGAGGAAACTTGCATAATTCGTGGTATTTTTTTAAAAGCTGATTTGAAAATTTTTGTTAAATAAAAGTAGGTATGGGTGGAAAAAACGATTGTTTTTAGTGTCTAAGTAATAATCTGCGCATTTATTTTGATTTTCTTTTATTTAGTACTGAGCTTGACAGGCGAATTTGAAATTTCCATTATTCTGTTTTTTACCTATTTAATACTATTTATTTATAATAAAATTTTTTTAAATATTTTTTCCTTAATTACATCTTTGTGCTAAATTTCACAAAAAAAGAAAAAATCATGCAAAGAAGGGATATGCCAGACCAAAAATATAGCAAAAAGGTATCTGCTAAAAAAAAGTCACATTTAGCTTATCAATTATTTCAGGTGCAAGTAGCGAGTTTAGAAACTCAGCTCCTCATTTATATATTTTTTTTTTTGTTCAAATTACAAATGGATGTTCAATAGACAAAGAATCATTTGTCACCCTTTCTACTTGTACAAAATATAATTGTATTTTGTTTCATTAGCAACAATATCTTCAGTATAAATGGCATTAATTGGCCTCATTGTTATACACGATATCGATATAAGTTTAAGGGTTTTTACTACAAACATACTCATGGGCTTCATCACGAATTCCTTGAAATTATTGCATATAAATCTCAAAGGTACTTAAAATTAAAATAACAACAAAAATTATTCAATTTCTGTCATTCAAGACAATAAAGGTCAATTGTTTTAACTTGATCTTTTAAATATGGATTAAATGAATTATTACTTTTTTTCGATATGAACTCAATTTAATGTAAATGAGCCTTATATTTTTTTTTTGTTCTTTTAGTCTGATGCGAGCCAAGCAATGAATTTAATTAGTAAGACTGTACCCTGCAGGACATTAAGAGTTAATTGTAAAAATACCAGTAGAACAATTACAAGAACAAGATGTACTAGTGCTAATGGTGTTAGAGGTTAAATATATAAAAATACTACACCATTTTTCATTGAAAATGAGAAAATTCCAAATGAAAATGAGATTTTCAATTTGAAATTGAGAAAATTCAAGTTGAAATTGAGAATTAAAATTTGAAATTGAGAAAATTCCAATTGAAATTGAGAATATCAATTTGAAATTGGGAAAATTCCAAATGAAATTGAGAATTTCAATTTGAAATTGAGAAAATTCCAAATGATATTGAGAATTTCAATTTGATATTGAGAAAATTCCAAATGAAATTGGGAAATTTTAATTTGAAATTGAGAAAATTCCAAATAAAATTGATAAATTTTAATTTGAAATTGAGAAAATTCCAATTGAAATTGAGAAATTGAAATTTTTAATTGATAAAATTGAATTATGTATATAATTTTTATTATATTCATACAACATGCATACATAACTTACATAAGGATCGAAAAAAATTAAAATAAATACAAATATACAAAATTATTGACCAACAGGCAGTGTTGGGCAAAATACATGGTTTGCGGTATTTAAAATACAAAATACAAAATACTTGCTGGTCATGTATTTAAAATACAAAATACAAAATACTTTCAGGTTATGTATTTAAAATACAAAATACTAACACATCCTGTATGTATTTAAAATACAAAATACAAAATACTTACACATCCTGTATGTATTCAAAATACAAAATACAGAATACTTCCATTTATTGAACGTATTTCAAATACAAAATACAAAATACTTCCACGTCATGTACATTAAGGTGATAACTTTTTTTGAGTGCAAAATACCACTCCAGCGCCATGTGGGGAATTTTGTTCTGATAATAAAAAACTGTTTTTTAAGCTGATTCGGTGAAAAAAGTTTCCGCACCGTAAGCGATTCGTAAAACTCCATATTATGTGTAAATTATATTTTTGGAAATTGAAACCCTTTTGATTTTGCATTAGACTTATGAAAAATGGTTTAATGTTGAAGATTATATATGAATTTAAACAAAAACGAACTTATTTAAGACAAGAGCCACTGACTTAATGATGAAAATAAAAAATAAAAATAAAACTTCAACGCTTTCGGCGCGGAAACATTTTTCACGAAAAGTGACACCATATTTTTTTATATTTTGATAGATTAAAATGCGATCAACCATCAATAAACTGACAGAATATATTTTGTAAACTATGTTTTTAAAATACAAAATACTCCCATTTTTTTTTGTATTTAAAATACAAAATACAAACTACTTATATATATTGTATGTATTTAAAATACAAAATACAAAATACTTGCTGGATATGTATTTAAAATACAAAATACAAAATACTTGCACGTCATGTATTTAAAATACAAATACAAAATACGTATTTGTATTTTAAATACGTATTTCAAATACATGTATTTCAAATACTGCCCAGCCCTGCCAACAGGCATATCTTCCAGATCCAGAGCAGATTGGTAAAACGTTGTAGTATGTTGTATGGCTCTACTGCAATCTCCAGTAGTTATACATGTCTTAGAAGTATTAATCACCTGTTATAAAAGGGCAAGCCTCTGTTCTCCTACATGGGGGGGAATTACGTTCGGTACATTCATCTTTGTTTTCACCATACTTTTTATTTTTGACCAAATAATATCAATAGGGTTAAGCATCGGTGAATAGGGGCTCAATCGCAGGAGCGTAGCTGGAGAGTTGTCAAAAATAATTTGCAGCCGACTGTGGCATGGAGCATTGTCACATACCAACACGAGTTCTGATAATTCATTCCCCAACTCTTCCTATATACGAAAAACACTTCTGATCCATTCATTTGCGCTGACAGCACTAAATGAACCCCTCCGGGTGTCCATTTGAATAATTCCTGATGTACTAATTGCACCAATTAAGTGTATGTTTGGACCACGGGTTGTAGGGGTCGACTGCACTGCGCGCAGTCCAACTCAAGACCAACCATGTTTTCTACGACAAAATAAGTTAAAGTTGGTCTCGTCTATCCAGACCACTTGTTTTCCAGATCTGACAAAATCGTTAATTTTGCGTACATATGCTGAACGTTTTTCTTTATTAAGTTGACTGTTCATTGATATGGGTTGCATATGAACTGCCTTTATGGAATACATTTTTCCGTGCAAAGTATTTCCCACAGTTGTAATCGAAACTTGTTTATTAAACTGCAGATTTATTTTTTCTACAATTTCACGAAGGGTTAGTTCTGGTCTTTCACCTACCCAAGTTAGAATAGTATTCACTTCTTCATAATCTAAGGACCGTGGCTTTTTACCACCTCTTTGGTTAGGTATTACATATGATTGGGTAATCCATCGATGGGCAGTTGTATAGCAAATATTCAAAGATAAAGCCAGTTCGACCCAGTCCATTCCCTTATTAGCTGCATCGATAATACGATGACGATCCGTATTGGAATAAGTTTTGTACTTTTTTCGTGTAATGCGTTCCGACTCTACGAAGGTTAGTATATAGAAGTTAAAATCATTTTATTGATGTATATAACATTCCATACTTACCTTCTACTTCACTTCTACATATGGGACAATTCAATATAACCCGAGTTATAAATTTTTCATGAAATAAGTGACGACACGGAATCAGTCGTTTTATTTCACCGCGCGCCATGCTTATTAAACATATAACACAGTTGTCTTTAAACTCCATGTTATTCAGTCAAATAAAATATTTACTTTAAATTCTCTGCTGTATTCTGTGACATATGAATGTATGCAATTTCAAAAGCCTACTTTTCCCATGCCGAAAAGAAAATAATTCAAGTTTATAACTATGTAGGTATACACCGATGCTTCACCTTATAAATTGAAATTAATTGCTCAAAAATAAAAAGTACGGTAAAACAAAGATGAATGTACCGAACGTAATTCTCCCCCATGTAGGAGAACAGAGGCTTGTCTTTTTAGAACAGGTGATTAATACTTCTAAGACATGTATAACTACTGGAGATTGCAGTAGAGCCATACAACATACTACAACGTTTTACCAATCTTCTCTGGATCAATAATGGTCAATAATGCTGCGATTTGTATTTATTTTATTTTTTTCCATCCTTATGTGAGTTATGTATGTTTGTTGTATGAATATAATAAAAATTATATACATAATTCAATTTTACCAATTAAAAATTTAAATTTCTCAATTTCATTTGGAATTTTCTCAATTTCAAATTAAAATTTCTCAATTTCATTTGGAATTTTCTCAATTTCATTTGGAATTTTCCCAATTTCAAATTGAAATTCTCAATTTCATTTAGAATTTTCTCAATATTAAATTGAATTTCTCATTTTCAATTGGAATTTTCTCAATTTCAAATTGAAATTCTCAATTTCAATTGGAATTTTCTCAATTTCAAAATGAAATTCTCAATTTCATTTGGAATTTTCTCAATTTCATCTAGAATTTTCTCATTTTAAATGAAAAATGGTGTAGTGCTTATGAGTACCAGTACTTGATGTAGTACAAGGGCACCCTTTGTAGACTGATCGAATTTTTTGTAACAAAACTAAAATTCGAGTACAGATTTGTATTTTGATACTGCTACTTAAAGTTGATTTCAAATCATTTATTTGTGCCATATTTTTATAAAATAAATGTTAAAATGTAAAATGCTTATTTCTTCTATACATTAGAACTAGTAATAAACTAGTTCTTAAGAACCCAATATGGTCCAAGTGCACTAGTACACGTCTAGAACCAATACTACTATTACACGTCTAAAATCAATAGTACTAGTGGTTTTCCGAGCACATTCAATGCTAATTTGAGTATTAAGATGGTATAGAAAAGTTTACAGTTGAGAAATAGAACTGGATATTTTTGTATTAGTTCTATCTCCGGCAGGGTAATAATAGAAATTACAAACACAATGACAAACATACATATCACCCTTTGGTTAATGGTATAAAAACACAATGATATTCCTTCATTAACAATTTAACTTCTTGGTTTGTAATTTGATTTTAAAATTCCCTGCTCATATAACTAAAATTAAATAATTTTCCTTTAAAAAAAAAAATCCTATTAAAATGCATGCAATCATTGCATTTCCAATGGCGGGGTTGTTTTTGGTTTTTAGAAAACGGCAATTTAAAACCATCTGAACTATTTGACTTTTTTGTGTTGTTTTTTTGAACCAAAAACCAAGAAAACTTTTTCGACATACAAAAATGTATTTCAATATGTGCGTGTTAACAAATGAACTTTTTTTTTTGACGCGAACAGCCAGAAACAAAACTACTTAAAGAGAAAAACTGCACTATCAAATTAAGTACTTAAAACATAAAACTTCACTTTTCATAACGATTAACACGTATGCCCTCGAAAATTAACGAAAAAAGGCGAAAAATCTACACGAAAATACACTGCTAAACAAAGAGAGAGAAAGAGAGGAAGAAAGGGGAAAAATTAACAACCAACAACTTTCAAAACAAATTATAAGTTAAAAACAACAGCCAACTAGCTACAACTGTAACAACAAGAAAATCAAAGTGTATAAAAAGTTTAAGTGAAACCCCTCAAGAGCTTAATAAACCTTTAGCTTTTTTTTGGCATTCACAAATACGAAAACTGTAAGTTGAGAAAGATATTTCTAAATTTAAGTAGAGGTCCTCATTGGAAAGGCGTTAGATGGTATTTTGAAAAACTAAGGATACAAAAATGGTGATATTAGATTTTTATACCATCAACCACAATGAGTTGTGAAGAGGGTTACTAAGTTTGTCATTCACACTTTTTCAACAGTTTTAATAACTCCATTTCATTAACTGAGACAACAAGGGTCTGCAATCACACCTTTTTCAATTTCACAATTAAAGGGTTGTGAACAACCTTTCCAGCTGAGAGATCAAGACCGCCGTGTGAAACTTTTTTATTTTTCATCTCAGACTTCATAAAGTGGATTAACTCAAAATTTATAAATTTTTTGTAGAGACAAAAAACTCAATTACACGAGGGCTTTTACGACGTCGTTTTTTCTAGATTGCCTTTTGAAGCAACTTCCAAAATCCCTTTGCGTTTATACCATGATTTTGGGTTGCATGTCTTTTTTTATTTACAGTAGGGCATTGATTATCCGTTATTTGATTAACCGGCCGCATCAATTAACCGGCATTACCTCTGTTATCCAAAATTTTAAACAAATTATCGTTTTCTTCGTTTACTTTTGCACAATCAAAAAAAAAAAAAAAAAAATTAAGTAAGCAAAGAGAATTTCTCAACTTACTGGAAACATGTTCTGCCAAAATAATTTTCAAATATTTAAATATTTACTTAATAATACATTTTACAAAATAAATTTTCATATTAATCTATTGTGTATTCTAAGTCAAACTTTAAAAATGTTTTTCCTTCCATATTTTCCAGGAATATTTTCTATTAAAGTATGCAATCTTTATATATTGCAATTTGACTTAGAACACACATTCGATTAATATGAAAATTTATATAATAAATGTTACTCACCATGAGAAATAAATTCCCAGATTCTATTTGAATACATTTAATATTTATATAAAATAAGAAACACACAAAAAAAAAATTATTATCAAGAATGCTCCCGGTCCCGTCTGTTATCTATAATCGAGGTATTACTGTTTTTCAACCTCACACTTCAAAGTGGGAAAAATAATAAAACGTAACAAGAAAAAGTTTAAAGAGAAATATAAAAAACGACATGAAAAACACAAACCAAGTCTTTTTGTTTACCCTTTCTTTTTCACACCGTTTGCCCACAAAAAAAAAAAAAGACGTCGGAAAAACGACGTCGTAAAAGCCCTCATGTAAATTGAGTGTTACACTAAAAAGGGGAATACAATTGTATTTTTTTTTGGCAAAATATTAGAGAGATTTTTCTAAGTTTTTAGAGTGCGTAGATATGACCACTGTACTTCGATTTCTTGCAAAGAGTGAGAATTGAAAAATTTTGTGTTGACTCTTTTTAAAAGAACCAGTGCGATATATTCTTAGTAATAGTAAGTCGATTTATCTATGTTCGTTTGTCCATCTGTTCATCTGTTAAAAAAACGCTCACTTTTGAACAACTCAAAAGAAAAGAACACTATTGGTGTCAAATGGTTGGCTGGTTTGGTCATGCCATCTTCTGATAAGTTTTTGCACCATTTGTTGGTGTGATTTCTTTAGCTGGGTTTGTATCAGAGGTGCCACGCCTATATTAATCGATGAGTAATTTGAAAATTACTTTAAAAATTTCACGAAATTCGGCTCAGTAGTTCAGGGGTCTATTGAAAACAAATAAACAAACAAACCCGCTATTGTGTCAAAATTATTATTTTGGGAAGAAAAAGGTAGTTATTGGTCTACTAGCTGGATATTTTTAAGCCGATTTTTAAAATTTTCACTGCCAGTATTCTTTTAAGTTTACTTAAGGCGAAAACAAGTTTAAAGATATTAGGGAGTTTTTAAATAATATATTTATGTGTAAAAAATGGAAGTTTTTGGGTAAAACTTGGAAGTAGTCGTAGTTTAAGCTCATACCCCAACCATTTGTGGACCGATCTGGATCGATTTCAATAGGAGAATATTCTAGACAACAGGTAAAATAAATAGTCCGTACAATATCAGTTGTTTTTAGAAAAGCTATTTCAATAGATACAGGGTCAGATGAACAGACAGAAATTGTAAAGTTTATTCCCCACAAATGGGACTAAGGAAATACTTTGTAGGGTCGAAGATTAATCTTTTAGAACTTACAAAGGGAATGACTAACTTATTATAGCCCCTTTCCACCTGTGTAGATGGTTATAAAAAGACGTCCTTGGAGCAAACTGTCATTTATGTTTTTAATGGATTACGCAAAAAATACATTACATAAGAGTCCAAACACAATGTAACGATAATTTATTGCGGTGCGGTTTTCATACGATTTTGAAGTAAAAAACCGCAGTGCGGAACGGCATAAAATTAAAATCTATTTTAGAGTCCAAACACAATGTAACGATAATTTATTGCGGTGCGATTTTTCATACGATTTTGAAGTAAAAAACCGCAGTGCGGAACGGCTTAAAATTAAAATCTATTTTATATTCATTGCGGACTTTCTTTCTCTCTCAACAAGGCGAATTTAATTCGCCTTGTCTCTCAATTTTTGATACTCGTTCTCTTTCTGATGTTGCCATAGTTTTTGAATAATTGGCTATGTTCACAACATTATTGAAAACAAAAAACATGATAAAAATGTATTCACAAATAAATTAATAAAAATTTAAACAAAAAATGACAACTACTTCCGTCGCCGTCTTCCGTTGTATTATGTTTATTTTTCTCTCCCGCAACGAGAAATCGCACCGCACCGCAAACATTGTGTTTAGACCCTTATTTTCATTGCGGACTTTCTTTCTCCTCAACAAGGCGAATTTAATTCGCCTTGTCTTTCAATTTTTGATACTCGTTCTCTTTCTGATGTTGCCATAATTTTAGAATAATTGGCTATGTTCACAACATTATTGAAAACAAACAACATGATAAAAATGTATTCACAAATAAATTAATAAAAAATGACAACTATTTCCGTCGCCGTCTTCCGTTGTATTATGTTTATTTTTCTCTCCCGCAACGAGAAATCACACCGCACCGCAAACATTGTGTTTAGACTCTTATATAGAAAAATATACAACAACGTATCATCGGTTAAAAACTGAGTGAGCTATAATTATTAAAACAAAACAAGATGGATGCACACCAATAAATATTCCGGAATGATGGATATACCGAAAAGTGTATTTTGGACTTTTTAATGATGTAACGCACCAGGTTTTACTAAAGTTACCACCTAAAAAATAACGTAGTTGCTTATTGACAATAATATGGGTGAAGCAACCGTCATTTTTAAAAAAATCTGTTAGAGGTGACCATATAGAAAGAAATATGTTTTCTTTATGTGTGCATACCAAAAATTAATGTATGGTTCTTTTGGTCAACTAATTGTTGACTGAAAATATAAAAAATAATTTTTTCCAAGTATTTTAAATAAAAGTATGAATAACTGCATAAATCAAAAGAACATATTGAAATAATCACTGAATTCTAGTGGTGAGGTAAAATCTGGGAATAGTATTTCGTGTATCAGAGATTGTTCTCAAGACCAAACAATCATATTTTTATACCCACTTCACCATTATCTGTTTGTTTTAATTTGTGTAACACATAAAAATATTGGTCCTTGTAGTATACGAAAATCGCATACATATTGGATTAAAAAAAATTTTTGTATTTTCTAGGATGACGATTTTTGCGGTATAAATAAAAAAATTGGTAGGTATAGTCATTGAATTTTTAGTCAACAATTAAGTTTATTGAGCCAATAAAAAGTTGTCGTCCAAAATAATATTTTTCAACAAAATGTTTACGTGATTTGTAAAAATAAATTGTTGGTAATGTTAAATAGGTCCTCATCCATATTTTGAAACATTCGCTGCAACAACTCTCTTCAATTCTCTTTTGAAACTGCATTCGTGTCCATTTAAAAAAAGATTTTGTTTAACAGCATTGAGTCATTTTCTATGCCTTCTCTCTTTCTTTCAATAACAAACTTACAAAAACTGCTTGAACTTTTCCATTTGTCTTTCCCCTTTCATTAACAAACTCAAATTTTTATAATATGGATTGGGACTAAAGAAACAAAATTTTATCGAAAGTTTTTTATTTATTTATTAATTATAACAGCGTTTAAAAAACTGCAGTCAAAGTAGAAAAACTGTAATTTCTTCCACTTCTTAATTTGTCTCTTGCTTTTAGTTCTGATTCATAAAATGTGAACAGTCGCTGTCAAACCAACTCAAAAAGCGAAAAGTTGTACACAAATTTTCGTTTTTGTTCGAGAGTTTTGCGTTTCGACTGCAGTTTTTTAACCCCTGATATATGATTATGAAAACTTCGCCATTTTTATTCTTTGATAAATATACTAAAATTTATTAGCTAGTTCCTATGCTCATTTTGCTGGTTGCTTAGGCCAGATCATCAGGAAACATTTTCAAAAACTTTGGAAAAACCAATAAAACTGTAAAGCGAATGAGAATTTTAAACATTCAAGTCTTATTTGAAACGCTATAAAAGATTTTAAAAAATGGACAAGAGTTGTAATAATACTCTCTTTACTTTGATTCAAATATTTTTTTTATTGAAAAATAATTATTTTATTATACAATATGTTTTTTTGAGTGCTTTTTCGAAAAGTGTAATTTTGATAAATTTTTTTATTGAATAAAAATAAAAAGTTTGTTGACCTAAAATATTATTTTTTTTAACAAACTGTGCTGTTGAAAATTTTCTTGAAACATTTTTTTTTGTATATAAGAAACGACAGAATCATTTATTGTGTCGATCTAACGATGTCCGTCCGTCGGGCTTTTATTAAATTTGTTACTTATGATTTGATTATTACAAGAACAAAGCGTGTCCATAATTTTATATAGGTCGTAATATGTGCAAAGGAAGCATTTTGCTAAGTCTTTCCAGGTTTGCAAAAACATATATCTTAGCAAAAAAGCTTGCAAAACTTGTCTGTCCTCTTATTTAATAAGGCTTAAAAGTTTGAGCAGGTGTAGTTGGCGGAATTTCATTATTATTATCTTCACAAAGTTTGAACTTAGAATGATCTCATGCCATCTCTTGCGATTCTATTTATACTCTAGATGTTACTAGTAACATCTAGATGGCTCTAGAAAGTTCGCCCTCTAACGGCTATTTTGTTAATTAAACTTATTTAGGCATACTTTTGGGCGTGACAATAAATTAGATAACTAATAACGAAGATTCTAGAATTTACAGTGGGGTTGAAGTACAATTATGCACACCAATTTTAACATTACATCTGTACATTGATTTTTACACTAGAAGTGTGCATAACTTACACAATAACAATTAAAACTAATAAAATTACTAACAAATACTTAATAAATAATCAATACAAAATAACTGATAAATTAATCTAAGTCTTAACTAAAGTTACTTTCGTAACAATATTTTAGAGACTCTAAAATTTAACTCAACTTTAACAAATTTTACCTACCACGAACATACGTGGTAACCTGTTTTTAAT
Organism: Pollenia griseotomentosa; assembly: GCA_963931875.1. NCBI lineage: Eukaryota > Metazoa > Arthropoda > Insecta > Diptera > Polleniidae > Pollenia > Pollenia griseotomentosa. The sequence continues at coordinate 211,713,848 of OZ007560.1, forward strand.
TCACTTTCAATGCTGTGAAAAAATGCAATATAAATGTGCTTGTGTGAGATTATTATTGTGTTAGTGTGTGCGTTTAAGTGGCAGGGTACTAGAAGAAAATGTGTGCACAAAAGTGTTGATAATTAGCTTATAAAACTATATATATGGAAGTATGTTTTTCTATAGTTATTATACAAATACATAATATGTATGTATGTATTTATACAAAAAAGTTTTTCCTTAAGCTATTAACACACATTTTGATCAATGCCCAAAGTAAACTAAAATAACAACAACGACGAAAACAACTAAAGTCATAAAGACTCCGACATTCTAAAATACATTAACATTAATTTTAATACATTTACAACAGCAGTGGCAGCAGCAGTTGCAAAACTGAAAACAAAAATATTTTAACACACCATAAGAAGAAAAAACGCTTACCCTCTCAACACACACACACTGCCACAAGCAGTAGATATCGCTAATTTGATGCAACGTCGTCATAACTCAAAAAATAAAATTTTGGAGTTAGTGAAGCAGAATTGTTCGCTATGTTTTTTTCTTTATATTGTGTATAAAATTAATTTTTATGTCTCTTATACTTTCCCCATGTGAAGAAAATGTTTCGTTATTTTTTCAAGTTATGCAAGCTAATCAAAAACTTTGGACACGTTTATTTCGAAATGTTTGTTTTCGAGTTATGACGATGTTGCAGCAAACGAGCCATATAAACTTCTCCCACTTTTAGTCTGTATGAGATACATTAATGTTAGACTTGATAGCTTTAGAAAAATAACGTAGAAGGCAAAAAGTTTTTTTTTTACTGTTGTTAACACTGGCATTCCTAAACAACATTTTAAGCAAACTCTCTGTTAATAATAGGTTACGTTTCAAAAACAAAAACTACAAAAACAACTACGACAACTATTATTACTTTATACAAAAAAAAAAAAAAAAAAACAACATGTATTGTCTCTAAACCCAAGTGGTCATACATACAGATTACCTTAGTTAAGATAGATACCTACACGTTCTTTTACTCACTTCATACTTAGACTCTCAGAGCAGAGTAAAATTGGTGGTAGAATTGTACTATTTCTAACACTACTAAATCTTGAAAAGTAGAATCCCTGCAGTCGGCGTAGCTAGCGAATGCCTAGCTATTTCCTTAACTACCAATCATTACCATTAACTACCAGCCTAACTACTAGCAATGCACACGACTAACGATTTTAACATGGGGATGACATTGACGGTAGTCAATTGCCTCCATCTGCATAACCTTTTACTAATGATTTCACTAATCACATGTGATGTGCGATTTCACTGACACTGCTTCTATAGAAAAATAGTTAATGTTTTTCTTGTTGAATTCTCTTTGGAAAAAACTGTGCCGTTATAACGGCACAGTTTTTTTCGACACACAAAAAATAAATATAGTGAGAGATTTAAAAGACGAACTCTTGCATTACTTGTGGCAAATGAAGTAGCTAGTCGATTTTTCCTTAGGGAAATACCTAACGATTTTGAGTCAATTTCTACTTTTAAAACTGCAGGGATAGTACTCAAACTTGGATTATTAAAAAATTACGATTTACCAATTATCACACAATTTTATTCAGTTATTTCCGGCAATAAAAAAATTAATTAATTGGACAAAATTTCAGCAAAATATTCGTAACAAATTTTGGTGTGCTAAAGTATTTTTAAGGGTGTGTGGCCTTACATAAAACCTTACATAAAACCAAAGCATTGCAAAATTTATTTGTAGCCCCTTATAATAACCGGGTAACCATTTTTTGGTTTCAAAAGTATAGTGGAGGAGTGGGCGAAGGATCTCATTGTTGACAGTAGTGTGCCCAGTTATTTTTTTCTCAAGAGCCCGTCCTTTTGCGTTTGATTGCCCGGTGCATCATACAACGCATTACAGGGAAGGTTCTTTGACCGGACTGTTCGTCTGTGGCATGACTTTCCTGCGCAAGTCTTCCTTCTCAACGTAAGTAAGTTCAAGTCGAATGTCCACAAGCGATACTTCCACCATCTATCTTCCCATAACTTATTTTTCTAGTTCCAACACAATAAAATGCATTAACACGTTCATCTACTGAGTGCTGGTACAAAAAAAAAAAAAAATATATAGTTAAGTAAAACCCGCATAAAGGTATGATTTCAATGAAACTCTCATTTCATTATTATGCTTGTCGCTTGCTCTCTAGATTGGTTGCAGCAGCCGATCCTTTTGAGGTAGTTTTCGAGCACTTTTTCAAACATTTCGGGCGGTATCACGGCGATTAATTGACGAATTTGGCTTTGAAATGCTCCAACTTTAGGGGATCGACCGCTTAGGCACGGTCTTTGACGTAGCTCCACGAAAAAGTCTAACGGCGTCAAATCGCATGACCATGATGGCCAATTGATGTCGCCAAAACGTGAAATTACACGGTCCTCCCATGCAATAAAGACAAAGTCGGCCGTGTTGTGCGGCTCGTAGCAACGTCTTGTTAAACCACATATCGTCCAGTAGTTCATAGTCTTCAATTCAAATAATGAGCCGTAAGATAGACCCAATTGCTGAGAACGCCGTGAAAAACAAATTCGGATTATCCACCACACTTTCACAAACAGAAGTGGTATTTTCGGCAGTTTGTACATTGCGGTGATGCACAGGCCTGGCCACGTCTGCAATGCTTCCACTCTCTTCAAATTTCTTAATAATATGGCCAATTTCTTGCATAGTTTATTTCGACCACTGCCGTAATGCTCTAAAAGTGACCAGGTTTGAACCACCACTTTTGTAGGAAGTCTTCAACTATTTCTACGTGCTCTGCGGTTATTAAACAATTCATATTCGTAAATGTCAAACCTGTCACTAAATCACTTAGCAAAAGCTAAATCTCGATCGTTAAAATGACTTAGGGAATACAAAATTTAGAAATTTTAGCGATTATACTAATAGCTAAAATTGCGGCGAATTAAATTTTTATGGCATTGCCGAATTTAATAATGCACGTAAAAGAATTGCATTTGCAGCCTTGCCAACACTAAACATATAACACTGTTAAGCTGAAGGTCCACACCATGCGTTCATGCGTAGATGCGTATGATACTCTTTGTGCATTTGATGCGTTTCTAAATGCAAGTTACATGCAATGCGTTTTATGCACCATATTGTTTTTTTTTATCAGCTGTTGTGAGAACATTTTTATTAAATAAAAACAATTTTGGCAAAAATGGAGAGTGTTATTGATATTTTAATAGAATTTCTTTAAAAGAATTCAAAGAGGAGAAAGCTTTTATTATACAAATATTCGTGATTTTCCACGGTATCAATAACTTTCCAGTTTATGGCATTTGTTAAAAAAAAAAAATTAACACAACAAAGATGACACTCAGAACATAAAAGTAATCGATAACTAGAATGGCACACATGCGACGGATACAAAAGTAGAAAGTAAACCTACTTTGATGCGTTCATACGTCTATGCATTCTATGCATTTTGGTGTGTAACTTGTCATATGCAATTACACTGATTCAACTTTTTTGTCAAATGCATAAAAAGGACAGACGCATAAACGCATGGTGTGGACCTTCAGCTTTAGTGTTTGGGCGTACTAAAGTAATTTTAAAAAATCACTTTAATGGACCGATTATCATGAATGTTGTTGGTATAATTTTTCATAACGAAACTATTTCGTGTCAAATTTAATGATAATGGCTACATGCGCCCCCCTATTTTATAATATTTTTAAGTTTTTTATAAAGATAATTTTTTTAAAAGATGTTTGCGCCCATATCTTTCAGTACTTCTAGTTTCAGAGAGTCGCTTGTTCAAGGAAACTTAATATAAATTAATTTACATACTCCTATAAAAATTGCGTTTTGTACAATGCATCGCAAAACAGTACAATTTTAGTCACAACTTTGTCCAATTCCAAAAGTCCTATTGCCATCTCTGTTAAAGAACCATTAGCTTAAGGAAACAGAAGGAAAATTTAAAGGCCAAGTAAATATACAATAAGGAAGGAAAGAAATAAGTTTTACTCATACTTTAACTAATTGTTTATCAAAACTTTCACATACTCCTCTGTACACTAAAACAAAAATTAAGGTTTAATAATATAAAAAAGAGAAGAAATATATACAGCCCAATCATAAATATTTCTAAAGAATTTTTTTCTCACGGAAAATACTTAGATGGAGTTTATTGCTAAGTGTAAAAAATTAGACATTAGGGGAAAAAATCCAAAAGGTGCGCTCCGAAATTGATGTCGGATTAGAAAGTAATCAAAGGAAAACATTAAGCTATATATTCGAGTCATGGACAACGATATGATGTGATTGGACTTTAATTGCGGTGCTATACATTAAAAAAAAGGACTTTATTTCGGGGCATCTTAAAAAATCTTCCTGTTTTGGAAACTTCACTGACGTATCTTTCATTCTAGACGGTGACTGGCACAAATTTTTTTCATCACGGTCGACCAGGTTTAGTGTTTAATGAAATATAGTTATGACTCAAAAAAAAAAAAAAAAAAAAAAATTACTTTGATAAAAAAAAAAAAAAAATAATTAATTTGATTAATATTTAATGAAATAAAAAAGATTCAATAGATTTGTATAACAAAATTTTGTTACCTTCGTAACCTTATTTGTCAAGACATTTTAAAAAATGTTCGTAAGTTTTATCTAAGAAATTTGGTTCAGTGTAAAAATTATAATGTTAGCGCATACACACAGAAACTAATTTGTTGGCCTGCCATAATGTGTTGGCTATATTCTCCTGTTGTTACTGCTGTTGTTGTTTATTATTAACTTAAGTAGGAGTATTTGGCCGGTTGTCGGTTTCTCTATTCTTTGTTTGTTGGTTTGTTTATTTTTTTTTTTAACTTAAATATTTATTTTCGAAATTATGAATTAAATTTTATTGTATATAAAAACAAATTTTTAATCACCCAAGGTTATTGTCAAATAGTTGTATGTAAACATTATAAGTTAGTCATTTGGTTTATTTGTTAATGATAATGTTATTTTTTCAAGCCTTTAAATTTCGTTAAATGTTATTTTAATGGAATTAAAAAAAATATTTATACTTTTAATATTTTTAATTAAAAATTGTTTGTTACAAATTTTAATATATTAAAATATACATATTAATATTTTATATATTAAAAATATGTTTAAATTTTTTAGCTAAAATAAATCCTAAGCAATTATCCCTCGACTAAAAACCGTTCAAATATATTATGTACAAAAGTGTGTATGTCTGTTTTTGAAAAAAAAACCCAAAAATCAGAGTTATAATATGATTCAGACATCAGCACAAACGTTTATTTTGGTTCTAACATTAGTGCCGTAAAACTTAGAAAAAAAATTATTAATATTGTTACGTTACTGCCTTTCAATAACGTTTTGGTTTATTTCCTTTATAATAAACCGTTTCGAGTTCTTTATTGCAACTTTAATAAAATAAATAAAACACAAGCACTTTAAAAACTGTTTTCAATTTACTCAACTCTATTTAGTACTGTCTTTTTAACAACCGTAATTTATAGCTTTTATTCACAACCAACTATAATTTTCTCAGCGTTATACGTTATTGACAAAGTCTGAACTTAGAATGATCTCATTACGCTAGTCGCCGCTAGTATTTATACAGCAATTTGGTTGTCTAGAACATTCGAAATGTTTTTCGAAGGTTCGAGGCTTTACTATTCACCACACTTTAATTTGATTTATGGCAGCACTTATGTTTACATAATTTTACCTCTTATACTGAAGCTTTTTTAACGGTAATTTCTAGGGCTTTCTGCACATTGGGGCTAAAGTGTACTAAATTATAACATTTTTTAATAACAATGTAAACTCATAAAATTACTAATAAATACAAGTTAACTAATAAATACAAGATAACTAATAAATTCAACTCATTCGTAACTAATAATTACAACTAATTCTAAACTAAAGTTACTTTCGTAACAGTATTATAAGACCCAAACTTCTGCCCAAATGCTAGTTATGCTCTTCACGTAGCGTAAAAAGCATACCCATTTCTTTATTATGATATAATAGCAAATTTACATTACAACGAAATCTATTACTTACGAGATTTCGAGCCAAATCTAGTGGTTTTTGACTAGATTTCCCATACAAAACAAAATCTACTTTGTGACTAGATTTCGACGAAATCTACTCAAAATCTAGTAGTACTTAGTTTTGCAACTATGGTTTTTTCCATATAGCACTAAAAAATACTTCCCTGCATAACACAAATATGACATTTTAATTAAAAACAAAACAAAAACTGTTGAAAAAAATAAAAAAAAAAAAAATTGAGAATTTGTAAAAAATAAAAAAGGACAAATAATTGGTAAAAAAAGTGATGTTGATTATAAACTAAAGATAATGCAAATTTTTTAATGCTATTTCTTTTTGTGTTTGTATGTGTTACACAAAAATATTTTAGTCATTGATTTGTTATAAAAACAAAATCTCGCTAATGTCTAAACGCTATAATGTAAACGCACTAGATTTTGAGGAAGATTTCAAATGAAATCTACTAGATTTCGTTGTAATGTAAATGGCCTATAACTTAAGGTATAATCCATCGTTTCCAATTTCTCTGGAAAATTGTTAGATTTCGTTTCAAAAAAAAAAAAAAAAATATTGACGATTTTTCCACGATTATAGCAATTTTTATGTGCCCATTACAGTAAAATTTCCATCTTGACGTTTGTGGAAAATCTAGTGGTCTTTTAGTTGTAAATAACACAAATTGTTTGCAGAGAATTATCATTATGTAAATGATATGTGTCATACTATTAATGTAAAGAAATCATTGCATTAAAAAACAATGTAGTTGCATCACTAACATAATTCATTGCTAAAACATAGAAAATTATTATATTAATGTGGAATTTCACTGTAAATACTTAATGTTTTCATTGCAATTATGAAAACTTACATTAATGTAACATAAGGTTTCATTATATCAATATTTGAGTGTTATAATATTAATTACATAATTTCATTATATATATGAAAATTTCTAACCTAATGAAACAATTTTCATAGCGGGAATGACGCGTTACGTTGGTTCAAAATCAATGACAAAATCGTTGCTGTAATGTAAAAAAATTAACATTTACTAAGCTTTTTCTTTCAGTGTGGGGGTCTCGACTTTGCAGGCTCATAGCTCCTCAGTGCCTTCTAGGTCAGCAGTTGAGGTGTCAATCGTCGCAGATTAACACTATCTTCCTAAATGCACAGTTTCAGCAAAAATTCTTAAGCGGCTTATGAGGTACATTACTAGGAGATACATACTGGCCACACCTGTATCAGGGTATAAGGACTAGGGTTAAACGCAAATCTGAGAAAATAAAAACCTTCTATTATATAATTTTTATTGAAAGGAACCTTTATCTAGATTTGTATAATGCAAAATATTTAGATTTTAGCCATAGATTTTAAACATTTTCTACTACGAGTATATGAGAAATGAATCGGCTTTAAAAGTGGGATTTGACGGGAAGTCTAAAATTATGATCCAACTTAGTGGTGTTCTTAATGCGTACATGAAGCAGTGCGTCCATCAGAGTGTCATTTCATGAAACATTTAAACTGGTGGCATTTTTTGTAAGGACCTATCTAGCATTTTTTTTAGTAGTAGCATCGCACAAAGACATCCGCCAGCAGGCCAAACTATGTAAGCAACATAGTCACTGCTTAGTCACTTTTCCTCATTGCGATTTGAGTTTTATATAGCACCCAGCATATGCTCCCCCTAGAGATCTGACTACTAACTACTAACACTTAAACCTCCAAGAGTGCAATTAAGGAAGAAAGTTTTTAACTTCCGGAAAAAGTTTTTCAGGCCGACGGTTTTAAATCGATCAGAAGAAGTCAGAAGTACCAAGATCTGTTCAATAAGGCGTGTCACTTGAAACTTACACTCAATAGTTTTTTATATTCATATATCCTTAATTTTAAATAAATCTCAATACCTTTTACAGAATGGTAAGGGATAATTAACACTCCAATAGTTTTAATTACTCCATCCAATAATTAAATGCTTCAATTAAAAACATTTGTCAATATTTATTAAAATAATCATCATCTAGACTGCATTATTTTACGACCTCTAATAAAAGAGAAAAAAATAACCTGTTTAACAACATATTCTCTACTTTTAATAGCAACATCTAAACCATTCATTGTTTCTCAAACTTAATCTGTAAACGAAGAAGTACTAAAAGTTTGTGTGGTATAGAAAAAAAAAAAGTTTTCTCAAATCAGCAATTTATTATTTTTTTTCGACTGGTTTTAATGTGAAAATCTTGTTTGAACACTAATGCCGTTTCTCTGCCTTCCCAACAAGCTCTTCTTATTGCATAACTTAATATGATGTGAACTTTTTTTAACCTTCTTCATACACCTTTTTTTTGCTGCATATTATTTCCGCTTGGTCAATTAGATAGTTTACCTATGAAAAACTTTTTACTCTCAACCATTTTTTCCCAACTTCTTAGCCACCTCAACAAAAACAACATTCGACCTTAAAAAAATGCTAGTCGTTGTATTAAAGTGGGGAGGAAAAAGTGTAAAAAATGATGTAAAAACTATGATAGAACAACTAAGAAAGTATAGTCGGTCAAGCCCGACCATTTGATGCTCTACACCACATTATATGGGGATAGATTTTCGAGAGTGCTTCCTATCTTGGACCCATGAGCAATCACGACTTCTCGCATATCAAAATTATTTTATGAGTTCAAGATTCACATGAGAGATATTGTTACGAAAGTAACTTTCGTTAAGAGTTAGTTGCAATTATTGGTTAAGAATTAGTTGTAATTATTGGTTAAGAATTAGTATTAGTATTAGTATTAGTATCATTAGTAATTTTATTAGTTTACATTGTTATTAAAAATTGTTACAATTTAGTACACTTCAATCCAAATGCGCAGAAAGCCCTCGAAATGACCTTAAAAAAAAACTTCAGTATAAGTAGTGAAATTATATAAACATAAGTGCCGCCATAAATCGAATAGACATAAAGAGTGGTGAATAGTAAAGCCTCAAACCTTCGAAAAACATTTCGAATGTTCTAGATGGCCCAATGGCGGCATAGTAAGATCATTCTAAGTTTAAACTGTGTGAAGATAAGAGCGCATCACGCGGAGAAAATTATAGTGAGTTGTGAATAAAAGCTGTAAATTACGGTTGTTAAAGTGACTAAGTACTAAATAGAGCTATGTAAATAATATATAAGTGTTATAAATTGTAAAAAGTGTTTAAAGTGTTGTGTTTTATTTAGTTTTTTTTTTTTTTTTTAAGTGCAATGAAGAAATCGAAACGGTTTATTATAAAGGAAATAAACCAAAACGTTTTTGAAAGGCAGTAACGTAACAATATTTATGCCGAATATTACCTAGGAATTAACACAAAGGTCGTTTTAAACGATTTTGAGAGAGGGTTTATATGGTACATTTGGTCAATACCATATCGTCGCCAAATTTTATATCAATACCAAAATTTATATGAAAGTTATAGCATTTAAAGTTATTTTCGGGAGTGGTATTTGTATGGGAGCTATAGTCAACCGATTTAAAAAAAATTTGGGTTTATGTGCCAATAAAATATGATGAGCCAAAATTATTCATAATTTCAAGCTAGTAATTAAAGATAGTTATTGGGCACAATGAATTTTCCGTAAAGAAGTTTGAATGGAGGCCATGTGAAATTATGGACTGATTCTCAACATTTTCAACGAGCTTTTTCATTATTACATAATAAAATGAAATAATCTTCAAAATTGTTAAATGTATTTTGCGCACAAGGTCACATGGACATACAACCAGTACCCATGTACTGTAACTTTAGTGAGAACTTCTCGCATCGAAAAGATGTGAAACAAAATATTCTATCGTTCCTCGAAAACTGAGAAAATACTGTGTCTAAAACTAGTGTCGAAAGCTATCAAAAGATATAACGTTTTTACGATATAAATGTCATAACATTGCACCCGAAGCCGATGTGACATTGCAGACGTTGAGAAAGTCAGTAACACATATCGTTGACGGCGCCAAAAATTAACTAAAATTGAAAATTTTTTATCGACGAAAATAAAACTGTCGGCTATACCAAATAATGTAAAGGGCGACTTTAATGTTTGTTGTTTGCAAAGGAGCTTTGAAAAAATTCGGACATTTTATTTATAAAATTGAAAAAAGCAAAATATTCAGGCATTCTTAGACTGATCCAGAATGTGATTCTAAATCGATTGGATTACTTAAAGTTAGATCTAGGGGCAATAACTTTGTGTGTTACAAACATCAGCACAAACACATAATACCCTTCCCACTATTGCGGTGTGGGTATGAAAAGGTAAAATAATGTTAAGTTTTCGTAACCTTACTTAATGTTTTTTTTTCATTGTTTTTCAATACCGAATGGTGGAAAAACGGCATTAATATGAAATTGTATTTTAATTACGTTTTAATTACAAAGTCAATGCAATTCATTTCAAACTTCATTACGTTTCATTGGTTTTGGCAAATCGTAATTAATTGATGAGAATTAAAGTAAAACTTTTCAATTTAAATTTTATTTTATTAAACATAGAAATAATGCTTAGAGTTTCCATAGAAAGAAGTAAAAAATTTAATTGTAAAATTTTAAAACCTGAAATGAAAGAGATAGTAAAGAGTAAAGTTATTGAATATCCTGTATTATCTCTTTAGTTGAAAATTTTAAATGGCAATTATACTATTTAAAGTATAAGTTTTGCTTTAGATGGGTTCATTGTGACTCTTGGTAGAGAATATTTTTATACGGTTTCGCAGTCTGAGGCTCTATAGCAATAATTCGAATTCGATTTTAGCTTGAAAAAATAAACAAGTTTAGTCGTTTAACCTTTATGTGCTCGGGATCGAAAACTTACGTGGGCGGTCGGAAGACTACATTTGTAGTAACATTATTTTTGCACTACTTTATCCTTATAAAAAAGAACAAAATGGTTGTATTTATTTTATTGTATTTATATTTTATTTATGTAGGTACATGTAGATATAGAAAAACTCGAACAAAACAATTTTAAGCATTTAAGTTTTATTTATAGAGCAGCATTTTCCAAATACGTAAGTTGTGGAATGTGCATCGCACACCGGTTTCTTACACCAACTGCATATCTTTCGTGTGTTTTTGCGATTTCCAATTTCGCATACCTGACATCGTACAGGATGTTTTGGCAGCTTATCCTCAGATGTATCGGGAAATTGATTAGTAGCTGAAGCGGAAGAAGTTGAATTGGGCGAGTGCCCTAGCGCCATTTCGATAGCGAGGCGTGTTGGAATGTAGCCTATTACCCTTGGAATTTTTGACCGTTCTATAATTGCTGGCATAAACATCTGTTTTGCCAAACTTCTCAAGAACTTTCTGCGTTTATCTGTTTGCTGAATATGGCTATTATTTTCTATATAGATGATATAAGTAGCTAAAGTAGATATATCTAGCAAGTTGAAAAACATTGCCAATGGCCATCGCAATGTTTTGCGTTTTGTAGAATATGCTGACAGCATTTTGTCCATTGCATCGACGCCTCCTTTGCTGACGTTATAGTCAAGTATATACTGCGGCTTATTTTTTTTCTCTGCCACAATATCATTATTCAAAGTTGTACTTGACAATATAACAACTGCCTTTCCCTTTTTTGGCACATAAGATGATAGTGCAAACTTTGAGTCCAAAAACCCAAAAACTGATGAATTTTCTGCACGTTTACGGTTAGCTTTCATTTCGTTGGGTACAAAGGTTTTATTTTGGCGAACTGTACCAAGAATTGCAAGGCCTTTGGACAATAAATATTTACCCAAATTTAACGACAAACAATAATATCAAAATACGCACGTGTGATTCACTTGACTAGCAACACTTTACTAATTTTTGCAATACAAAGAATAAAAAAGCAAAACAATATAAAATCATGAAAGTAACGTACACTTTGTCTTTGCTCTATTGTTTTTGATGAAATGTTATTACTTTGATGCGCTATCAGCATACAAGTGATGCAAAGAATTCTTTTTTTTAGCAAATATAAAGCATACAAAAAATGTGTGCTAATGTAATAAGCAACAAATAAAGCTTATTTGCATACAAACCAAATAGTTACTACAAATGTAGACTACCGGCCACGAGATGATCATTTTAAAAAATATCCCTTTAGCACCTACGAAATAATTTTTTTTACATCATTAACGTTTAAATCTGCTTAAAACAAGATTTTAGGAAGCTACCAAAAACCTCAAATAGTTTTACTGACGTTTTTAATTTTTATTTGCTAATCTATTCAAAATTACTACAAATGTAGACTTCCGAGCACATAAAGGTTAAGTCAAACAACAAAAAAGGTAGGATGTAAATTAATAATTTTGTTAATTGTCTTTGCATCTATTTCCTAAATTCGAGGAAGTAAAAGGAAAAAAATTAATCTACCTAAAAAAAATTGATTTGTTAGTCCTGTTATGAGAAATTTGCTTCGTAGAGCTTCTTTAACACTCTTTTTTTTGAAACTGAACTCGTGTCCGTAGAATGAAACTTTTGTTTTGCAGCTTTTAAAGTATTTTGAATACCATTCCTATTTCTCCTTTTTCCGCCTTTCCTCTCCAAACTCAAATGCTCTACAGCAAATGTTACATAATTAGGACGAGGACTTCGAAACACTAAATCACATTTAATAATGATATAATAATGAAATAATAAGGATACAATCTGTATTTCTAAAGTAATTAGGCCTTAGCATAGTCGAGATATTGTCTTAAAATCTTGTTATTTGGTGCTTTGAAAAATTCTTTATTGCTCAGAGTGATATCACAAGGGTTAATTCGTGGTTAATGTTTTAACCCAAAGAATTGTAACTCAGTACATTTATGCGACGCCAAACAATTAAGCAATGCAAAATGAAACGCAAAACGCACGAAAGCAGACAAACAGGAGTGACATTATTGGCCTTAAAAAGTAATGACAATGACGCGCGAGCTGCTTACCTGCCTCATGGACTTCAAACGGCTGAAGACGGGAATTTGTTCGCACGTACCCACAATTTCAAAATTAGTTTCCGTTAATATGCTAAAAATTGAAAAACCCTCGTCTAGAGTTAGAAATTATTTTTTTTATTCGTGCTTAATTCCCAGTTTTTATTCTTGATAAAAACACTTGAAATTAATTGTTGATGGGATAAGCTATTCCTATGCGCATTTCACTGGTTGCATAGGCCAGATCATCAGGAAACTTCATCCATAAAGATTTTGGAAAAACTAAAGATATTAAACCAAATAAAACTGTTAAGCGTATAAGAATCATAAGCAACAGCTCCACTTGTAACAATATCAAAGTTTAAACAAAAACATCAACAATAAACAGTGAGTTTATCTCTTCTTACATTCCCCACTACATTATTATTTCAATTGTTTTTATCAAGAATAATAACTGGGAATTAAGCACGAATAACAAAATCTTTTAAAATAAAAAAAAAATTAATACGCTACACAGTGCAACACGAAAAAAAATAACCATATACGGACAATAAAAAACCATAAAGGACAAAAAAAAAGACCCGTGTCTCCCAGTTTTGCCCAAAGGCATTCACTTTTTTTTATGGGCCCTTAAAGATTTAGGGCCTCGGTGTCATTTTTGGAAAAAAGTGATCATTTTCTCAGGCTCGTATCTTGCAAACCGCTCAGAATCTTGATTAACCCTCTGAGACAAAGTTGTAGCTCTTGTCATAAAGATAAATAAATTGTGAACATATAAAATTAAAAAAACTTCATCTTCAAGATCAAAATCGCAAAAACTTTAAAAAATTTGATTTTGTTTACCTTTTTTCCCCCTTTCATGTCCATAGCTAGCAAAGCGTTCAAAATTCAAGGAAACAATCAACTACAAAGATGTACTCTAGATCTCAATAAACAACTTTCTGCAACATATGAACTTCCTAGGAAAGATTCTTAACACAGAAACTGCCTGGTCTTGTTGAAAATTTGTGTCTAAGCTACTATCCAATAGGACTAACCTTGGCACATGAAATCCCCCATATGTATATGAATTAACCAATTCATATAAAAAACGACCAGAAAACTGCAGTTTATGTGAACATCATTCAATGCCGGGCTACGATTAAACATTTTTTAAGACTAGAGGTAGAGAGCAATAAACTATGCGAACATTTTGAGGATCGAATAATTTACGTTTTATTAAATTTTAAATTGGCCAACGCGTTTTGACTGATTTCAAAACTTCCAAATTTTTTTTGCGTGATGACTTTTATGCAGATTTTATTCGATTAGGAAATTATACTCTACTTATGTACAAGTATACTTCTTAAACTGATTTACACACATTCGCAATTTTTATTCTAAAGCTTTACCTGTTCCATCCGTAGCGTCACTTTCTTGGGTCCAGTGTTATTCATATTATTGATTAATGAATTTCTATTTTGTATAAGTCTTCGAAGATGTAAGTGTATGCAGATGTTGTAAAGCTTTTCCTTAGCTACCAAACCTTAAGCATGTCGTCTTCTTTACTCCATGATTACCAAGAGAGATTTAACTTATGAATCTGATGTCAAGAAAATATTAACATACGTTATTCTACAGAAGAAGTTAAGTAGTCTGTACTTATACTCTAGATAGGTATCATCTTGAAAGAATGGAGATTCTTCTTTAACTAGGTGTTTTATTTGAACGTAAACAGTGTTTAAATGTATATAGTAGACTGTTAACAAGGTCAAAGCTGGCCTAGGGCTTATAAACATTTTCAGAAAGGAGTTTGATAATCATTAGACAATTATATATGTAATTAAGGCCGTTACACACTATCCCACAAAGTCTTACGTATTTTTCAAAAATGCTTCCCTGATCTAATTATTCCTTGAACAATTTTAAAAAAACAATAACAACTTATCATGACAGGGTTGCATTTTCGTAAATGGGATAGTGTAGAACGGCCTTTAGTGAAATCTTTTCTACAATACGACCAGTATGAGGTACATTCTAAAAATTAAGGATTAGCAACTTACGCTATTAAGGACAGCTCTTGTCACTTAGTTCAAGATATATTTGGCTACTTCTAGTCCCCTTTCTACCACGGAAAGTAATGTAGTCTTTGGTGGACCTCTGCGATGACTTGCTTTGCGGGTTTTATGACAAAGCTGCGCTAGTTGTGGTATTGATCGAACTTAAACCAAATATTATTTCATCTAAAGCATCTGTTCGTAAAAGCTTACAGCTCGCTGATACATCACATCCGTAAAGCAGAATTTGTTTTAATACAGGTATTAACACATTCGCCCGTCAACCTCACATTTATGTGACACAAGAGTTTTCACGGAACTCATGACAGATATAAGTGTCAGATTTTTATTGAAATTTATTTATCTATAATTTCGTAAAAGTTTGTTGAAAGCAGTTTTCTGCGGTTTAGATATTGGCTAAGTAGTTATTTAAAAACATGGCTTTACATTTGGGTACTTACTGTTATGTGATTAAGTTTTATTTTTGTTTTTTTTTTTATAAAAACTTAGTTTAAAAGCGCTTTTATTTTTATGACTAAGGCTATAAATATTTGCAAGGAGGGCCTCGCACCTACCAAACACAAGTTGTATAGATTTCTGTATATCTGGAGAGCGGTAACAGGAAAAGTATGCAAATTAAGAACGAATAGTTTGCTTATCAATACAAGACATCTGTAAATGTTGGGTGGATTGAAGAAATCCGCGTGGCACCCGCAGTACAAAGTTGATGCAGGGTATCCGCCGAGAAGGTATACTACTTTGTTTGTAAGCGGCGTAAATGGTCTTGTGTCAACTGAATATTAAATGAAAACAAATGCAAATCCTTGTGCAAAATTGTGGCCATAGTTGTTCTTTGAAGACCAGGCTCCTGAGCACGGCGTCGAATTGAGGCTTGAGCAGCACTAATGTTTTCAGCCGATCTTGCAGTACGTTGTGGTCCATGCTTCGGCCTATCACCTACAAACCCTCTTTCTTCAAAATCATTCACTACACGATAATTGCACGTTGTTTCTCCCACAAATTTCACGTAACTTGCTCATCGTCAGAGTAATCGATGATTGATTTTGATAAAATGATTTAACGATCGTTTAAAACACGTTGGTTTGTCGAATATTTTTCCAAAATAAATTTGCCACGTGTCTGCTTCACGACTGCCAAGACTAATGTTTTCCAAAAAGGCGGACACCCTGTATGCATTTTTGTGTATCTGGAAAACGGTAACAGAATATATGAAAACTTGGTACAAATAACTTCGTAATAAGAAAAAAACAGTACTTGAAGAGTAAATTCTTAAGACTATTTTGATCACCAGCCAAGGTAATTTGGATTTGAAGATTCAGAAAGTAAATTTATCCCAGGTACTTAATTCTCTAAGCTAATCCCGCGAAGCTTTGCGCTTGTTTGCCATAAAGAAACCAGAGTCTCTGGAAGGAATCGAACCCGCAACCCCGGCGCTGATAGACTACCACACTACAAGCTATCCTTCCTGGGCACATCCTAGTAAACAAAAGCTGCAGATATTTTCGATTATGGTGTTATCGAGGGTAAGGTTGCTGCTGCTATTGCTGTTGTTAAATAAAAAGAAGTAAGATATTTTTGAGATGTGAGCGTTTTAGAATTTATTTTAAAAATCTCTTTATTGTGTTTTGTTGATCGATTTTATTTTTGTGCGAAAGGGATTTTTCTTATCAATGTTTAGATGTTTATATTGACATGCACATTTTATTATATTTAATTATAATAATTTATAATTTAAATTATTTTGTCCTATTTAAGGCAAACCTTCTGAACTTAAAATTTATACATGTGTTATAAAGCATTAAAAAAACTGTTCGAACAATATAATATTCTTACACCATTTAATCTTGTCATTACAATGTTGCCATTGTGCTTTTGTTAAACAATATAATTTTTTTTTTTGTCGTTCGTACCTTTTGTGAACACGTGTAGTCCGGTTCTTTACATTGCGTACGTTTTATTAGTGACCATAAAATTCCGTATCATTGAATTTTATTTATTTTAAAATAAAACTACAAGACTTAATTAAAAACCACAAATATTCTTTGTTTTTTTTTTTATTCATACATAATGTGGTCCGTTGCTTCATAAAACTTTTAAAAATCCATTAACAGAAAATGAGAAAAAAGCAGATAATTGTTAAAAATAATGTTTAATTAACACCACAAGTAGTACTATAGTACATTAATTTGCAGACAAGGCTACAAGGTGTAGTGAAAAAATACAATTAAAAGAGAAAAAAAGTCCTGGTTTAATAATGCAATAAAAATTAATGATATTTATTTGTAATGCAAAAAACTAAGAGGGTCAATGGGGAATATTTTTATTTTTATTTTGTATAAAAAACAATGTAATAAATGTTCTTTTACTGCGTATTCTAATTCATTTACGAACAAACGTTATAATATAATTGAATTGAACATGTTTTTACCATCAAATACACTGGTGTAAAGAAATTTTCTGTTTAAAGTTGTTGCTACATTTAACTTGTGGCAACAACTATTAAAATTTAACTATTTTTCTCATCTACAAAAATCGCATGCGAAAGTGTTTATAGTAGTTTTTGTAATTATATTACAACTTTATTTCACATACACGCTCTTGTACTCATCTTTATACTCATTCATCTTAAAACAGCATGATCCTTTCCTAGCATACTCACAAATACATACAGTTCCAAGCACAGTGGTGTAAGTTAAAGAAAACAATAAAAAATAGAACTTAACATATTTTTTTTTTCATAGATTTGCATGTTTTGTTGTGACTTATAAGTTTTTTTTACGGGGGTCCTGCGTGATCGAAATTGAACGAAATGTTGTTTACAAAAATGCATCATTTACCAAGAGATTTGTTTTATTTCTTTAACTCATCAAAAAAATTATGCACAAAATTGAGCTTTTAATTAATTTTGTGTCGTTTCAATGTGCTTAATTCCCATTTCATACAATTAATAAACTGATGTTTATTGTTGATGGGATAAGCTATTCCTATGCGCATTTCACTGGTTGCTCTGATTTTAGAAAAACTAAAGGTATTATACAAACAAAACTGTTAAGCTAATATAATAAGAAGTATAATGTTTGCAGGCCCAACAAATACGAAATCAAACCTTTGATATGAAATGAATTTATCATTCGACATCAAACACAATTTTTTAAGTTTTTCAATTGTTTGTTTATAACATTTGAATTCAAATTGCTAATGATTTGAATATAACCATTTGACATACAGTGTTTTATCAAATTAATGTCAAGTTATTACCAAATGTTATTGTCAAATCCAAAAAAAAAAAAATAAAATTGGCAGCACTGAAGCGAGAAATAAATGCAAACACTAAAAATTGCGATTAAAGTTAAATGTGTTACACAATTAAAGAAAAGTTTCATACTACGTGAAGTGAATTCGCATTTAAAAAAGAATGTAAATAAAAATAAAACGGAAAAGTGAAGATAATATAAGTTTTTTGTACGATCGCGGTGCATCGTCATGACAATCATCAAAATAAAAAGGAGCCAAGTATTTTGTCTTTTCAAGTATAAGAGGACGGTAAGAACCTATTTCACCTTTACCTAGGGTTTACACTTGCAAGTGCAAGTTCGAAAAACTCAATACACTCACACTTTTTCACTAATACCATAAAATTTTTCGTACTTGCAGCTCAACTTGCAAGGGAATTTTCTTGAAATGAAGAAACAGTGCTGCCGTGGATGACTTTTGTATCAATCTACTAGTACTTAGTAAAATAAAAGTTATGTTTATAGCTGATTTTCTGTGTATTTATACAAAATAACAATTAAAAAAGAGCACAACTATACAACAACGCATCTTAGTGGTAATTGTAAGCATTTCGAAAAAAATTGTTAATCAAAATATTTTCTCAGTAACACGATATCACGACTACGGCAATACTGTAGTCACATATTTTATAAAATAAACATAATTTTTTCATCAAGATGGACCGAAAATTAAGTAAAGAAGAAATTATTAAATTTATTTTGTTATAACATGGTAATGTTTTTAAACCGAAAAACAAACCTTTTTTAATAAGATGTTTTCGCTTCGAGAACATTTGAAAAATGAACTTACAACTCACTGTGTAAACACTCAAGCTACTTGCAAGACTTTCGGCTTTTTCTTCGACATTTTCGTTGATAATTGCATGTGTAAAGGCAGGGTGAAGCTATGGTGGTAAGTGTTTTGTTCACAGTATATTTGAATAAATAATGAATTTAAACTAAAAAAAACAAATAGTTTTATTAATGTGACACATTGTTTTAAGATCCACATTTGGAAAACATTCGAGAATAACGTTTGAAAGCAAGTTAAAAATAAATGCATTTCTCCATTTGAAAATAATTTCCCATTTTTGTTGAGAATGCTATGATTTTCAAATTATTTTCAAATCATTATCAAATGTTTGTCGTTTGAGAAAAGGTTTGATTTCCAATCACTCTCAATTTGAAATCAAACAAACACGGAGGTTGTTGGGGGGAAAAAAAAAATTCGCTTATCCATTATTATCGTATTTTACGAGCTGCCTAAATATGTCAGGACCATTATTAAATTTTTGTCTCGCAATGATTAATTTAGTAAGAGCGAGCAAAGGCCAAAAAAAAAAAACGACATGAAGCTGTAATATTTTTTCAATGCAACGCTGGGCCACATGTGGTATGATTCACTAAGTAGACACTAGATGTTGGGAAGTTTTTTTCCACCCACCTAATAGTTCAGATCCTGTTGCGTTTATCTACGATTTGTCTAGGCAGATGTGGAACTTACCAGAAGAAGATTTACTTCAAAACAGGGCATTCGAAATTGGCTTTATTCTCTTTTGTCCCCAAAATTAATCAGTTCTTTTGGTTAGAAACTCACAATTTGGACAAAAGATGACGAAGAGGTATAGTTCACGATAGACAATTCTTTGAGTAAAATTATATTGTATGTACCAATAAAATAAAGCTCAAAATTTGTTGAAGATTTCGCAGTTCTAACTAGAAAATTTGAAAACATGACAGGTCTTTCTTCACACTGGTTTTGAATTTGTCTATTTTATTATTTTTTTTTTTTTTTATATAAAATAACCAAAAAAAAATTGCATCTTTAAAAAAATCTTTAGCTTTTTTATTTACCTTCACATTTTTGTTTAATTTACACCATTGTGCTCCAACTACGGACTTGCCAACATTTTGCCAAAAGGTGATAATCATTAAAACTTTACATATGTGTGAAAATATTCGTTTTTTTAATGCTAATCGTTTGGAAGCAGATTAAAACTTGGATACTAAAAAAGACAATATAAAAAAACAGAGTGTTAAAGTAAAAGAAAAAGATGAAAGTTTTCTAACATAAAAGTTACAGGTATGAATATTGCAGCTGCAACTTTAAGGTTTTGCATTAAAGATACAAGTAAAAGAAACTGGTAGTAAAGTTAAATAAAAAGAAAAAATAATTAAATTGATGTCAGAAAATTAAAAGAATATATTGAAGTAAAATTTTTAATCCTAAAAAATATTTAATCTCCATAACACTAACAATATGGACCCATTTTCATGTTGAAATGCTAAAAAATATTTTATAAGTTACTTTTCTGCATTCGTATTTCGTGACTTTGATTAAAAATTAATTAATTTTAACCTTAAAGCATTCCTATTTTATTAAAAGGTTAAAACACGTCAAACCATCACGAAAAAATGGAATTTTTGGCATCATCACCTCCGATTTTTTCAATTATTTCAATTATTATTTTATTTCCTGTTTTCCCGGGATTTTTCTTGCGGGATCCCGGGAAATAAAAAATTCCTCATAATTTCAGAAAATAGCTATTTATACTTTGAAATTTAGTTTTCTAATCTCTAAAAATTAGCATCTGTGGATGGGTTGTCGATTAGATCCATTACAAGAAGTGAGTACATGAATTTAAATCAATGTCTCCTGATGCAATAAATCTACTAAAAGCAGAATGGGCAGTGCAACAGTTGATAATTATTACATTTAGTGAAGTGAAGAGTTAATAAAGTACATTAACTCAAAATAAGATGCAGGCAGTAAAGTTTCGTTGTCCATGAACAAGTCTTAAAAATAGGAGATACCTTAACATATCGCTCCTTTATTGCAACATAGTCATATCTACAAAAACAAACGATCTTGGCAAAATGCGATTCAAGTTTTCAAAATGTACCGACTTAAAGATATATTTTGCTATAACTTGAGTTCAGTTTGATATATGACTATGATCCCTGGGGTAAATTTGTGTCAATTGGTCCAACAGACTGGTCCTGGGATTTTTGAAAACAGAACAAGTACAAAAAGAAAGGACTCATGACCAGTGAATGAAGAACCAATCCCTTAAGCCCTTATGACACTACATTTTTTATTCATTAATTGATATAGAATTGATAGAAAGAAACAGTAAATGTAAGAAAGAGCAAACTATATGTATGTTATGTTTTAGTTTCAGGGATGGCGTTGAGAATTTTTAATATTGTACCAACAACCTTTAAAAATTATAGTTTTTTACCCTAATTGTACTAAAAGATTTTTTTTAGTTGAAATTAATTTCAATTATGTTCATAAAAAACACCACAAAAAGGTATTATAAATCTTAGTTAAAAAAGTATCAACAAAAAAGAACAATTGAAACAACTTAGCCTTCCCTGTTTTGTTTATTTTATTAAATGCTGCCAACTTTTTGTTTATGAGAAACCTAAAAACAAAAAGCGGTAAATCGCTGAATTTGCCCATAAACCGCTGATTCAGCAACACTTTTTATATTTCAATATTTTAATTTTTAATATTACTTTTAATATTTTACATTTTTTTTGACATAACTTCATTTTTTATCGATAACTTTAGTAAAATTTTTGACAGTTTGCCATTTATCTAAATACAGCTTAACTCTTTGCACTTGGTAAATTTTTGTATTACATTATATTTGTAATGTTCACAAAAACTTTAACAATGCATTAAAAATGTAGTGTCATAAGGGCTTTAACTGGTTTATGAAGAACAAAAAGGTAGAAAAAGTAATGAATTACAGTACAGTCTTCACCGGTGCTGTGACACATTTTTTGGTACTTTCTAAAATTTGGTTCTTGAATATGATTCTAGGACTTTTTTTATTGAAATAATACTACATTGTATTGAAATAATACTACATTTTAGTAACTGACACTAAGCACGTTCATTGAGAATAGATCTGTGACTGGTCAAATGGTGTCAATTGACCCCATCCAATGACAACCCCATGTAAAACCGGTCCCCTCCATCAAAGACCTATCACGGGACTACTTTGGTGTCAGTTCGCTTCCCTCTAGGGATGCAATGAAGGAGCGATATGTTTATTAGGTGATAAACACAAATTTTCAATTTCAATTTGTGTTGGTTTATATACCCGTGAAGTGTGGGGAAACCGAAATAAAATAACATTTTGGAAACTTGTGTAAGATACTACAACATACAACTTGAAAAACATATTGTCCTAAAGATTACAAATGGACCTATTGAAATGAAAAGGTTTGGAAAAAGCAGTCCGGTTGATGCTATTTTTGCATCAACCTTGACATACATTTGACTGATATAGACGTTGTTTATAAAAAATAAAAAATTGCTTCTAAATGTGAATCCGAAGCATGCTACATCGGTGCACTTTTAACTATTTGTCCAACCTCGGTAAAAAATGAACGAAATTTTTCGGAAACATGATAATTAGTAAATAAAATCAGGAATATACTTTTTGACGACTTACAAAGCGCTTTGAGTGTGTCAGAAAGTTATTTCCTAAGCCGTTAAAAAATGTTATATATTTCTTTAAAGTATTTTATCTATTTTATTAATTTTCTTTTTGATTTCAGATCTTGAGTACCTCAATTTTTATTTTGTTTTTATTATTGTTTTATGAATTATCCAGAGCATAATAATACTGAATAAAAGCATAATAATAGGGAATAAAGGCGTGAGGTAATAATAATTCAAGTTCCTATTTCAATCTTCAATTCATTTTTTAGTATTGAACCATTTCATTTACTTTCTTTGTAAACAAGTTCCCTTACGTTATTTTATAAAAGTTTTTTTCATTAATTAATAACAAAATTTACTTTGTATTATTTATATGGAGCGGGATCCCGGGATCCCGGGAAATTTAAAAAAATTTCCCGCTTTCCCGGGAATCGAAAAAGTGCGGGGAAAAAAAGTCTAGGTCTAATACTTGACATATATTTTTTTAAGAATTTTAAAAAATATACTTTTCCAGATATGGACCTTTGAACACAAGACCCCAAAAAATTACCTATGACCTCTTCTTAAAAAAAAGAACACAATATGCATATCATTTTAAAGGGTGCACTTTCACCTTTAAAATGCTACCAAAAAAAACGAAATTATCTTACATAGCTCAAAAGTGCTATTCCATTTTGAAAGGAGACTTTTGTTATTTTTTTAACATTTGTCACATCTTTTATGTCGTCATATTTTGGAAGCCGAAAGAATCTGGAGTCTGATAATTTATGTCTTGTTAAAGTCCAATAACATACAACATTTGTGTTGAATTTCATTGAAATCGGAGGTGATGATGCCGAATGACATGATGGTTTGACATGGATTCACCTTAAAGTATTTTAGACTACTCAAAAGTATGGGTAGTGGGTCATTAGACCCATTCGCAAATCTTAGTAAATAAAATATTTCTTATTATAAATGTAACAAAGGCAAACAGTTTTTTTGTCTGTTTTTGTTCTCTCTGAGAATGCAAAATATAGTTCAGGTTAGTTTTTCATTGCGTGATAATTGTGAAAAAATATTCGTTTTCTCGGCAAAAACGATATTGCAGCCTAGTTGCAATTTTTGTAAGAGGATCAGTTCGGTGATGAAATTAAAGTTGCTCCATTATTAAATTTAGAAGACAGTGAGAGCTACGTACCAGAATCAAGTTATAGTGGTCGGCTTACTGCTCATAATATTAAGTTGATTATCTAGGACCTTTTTTGACATCCTGGAGACTGCTAAAAGTCCATCTGTGACTTTCAGTTAAGCATACTTTTTCCATAATTTCGGCAGGTATCTTACCTGGAACTGTAACTTGACCATGTAGACGAGAGACTTCAAGTATTTTTGAAAAAAATACCAAATTTGAAAAACTATAACCAAACTAATGTTAATTAAAAAAAAACCTTAAAATTAATTTTAAGTTGCATGGTAATGCAATTCAAAACATACCTGGGTATAAATGTATATATCGAGTCCTTACCGCAAAATAGCTTAAACGACATCATTTACAATTTAAATTTTTTAATAATGTATTAATTGTCATAAAATGTCATGGTCCTCTTACCCTTACCCTTACGATTTTATAGCAAAAACAGTTTTAGCTTAAGCACGAACCTTCATACAAAATTTTAATGAAGTATAATTAGTGTTTTTCAAATGGGAATTCCTGGGACAAAAATCCTGGGATCCCGCACTTTTTTCGGGAATAAATCCCGGGAAATTTGTGCGGGAAATACCGGAATTTTTTTTAAATTTAATTATGGCAACTTTAAGCCGTTAGGAAAAAATGTCTAAGTTTTTGATTGGCTTAAATTAATTTTTTTTCTCTAATCGTTATCATCTGCTCTTAGGAAAAAAGTCTATGAAATATGTACACCAAATAAATATTTTTCAATTTAACATAACGAAGACTACAGCTTTTGACTTAAGACAGTTTTGTCTCTGCATAAAAGATTTTTCGGATAAGATTCTGTAAGAGATGATGACAAAAGTTATTAATAGAGAAAACACTTATTCAATTCGAAGAAAATATTTTTTTAAAACGGAATTACAAGTTTTGAATGAAGTGCTAAGAAAATTGTCTGGAGGTTATATAATGTTTCTTTGACCATAAAGGCAAACATCCTACGGTAATAGTTTTTTAAGTTTTTATTCCTAAGCACTCCTAATGTCACAGATCGGAAGTTTTTATTATTCCAATTATTAGTGCATATTAAAAAAAGATAACCAAAAAGTCATTTTGCTATAACTTTCCCAAAATCCTACAAAATAATTGAAATTTAGCCCATGAAGATCTTCAGGTGTCATTAAGCACTTTTTCCTTTTTGCCACATAAATTTGAGAAAGTTGAACGCATTTATAAACTTATTTAATTGATCTCAGGAAATATTAATTGTTCACTCACAATATTCTGTACGTAAAATTAACTGAAATTGTAATATAAAATAAATGAAAGTTCAATTAAAAACCGGTCTACCTATTTTTCATTTATTTTTAACAAAAAGTTCATTTAATTTTTACTGTCAAAAATTCAACACCATATTCCGTAAAATCAAATAAATATTCAGTTATTTTGTAAAATTTTACTGTCAAAAATTCAACACCATATTCAGTAAAAACGATTAAATATTCAGTTATTTATTAAAATTTTACTGTCAAAAATTGACCCCATATTCAGTAAAAACAATTAAATATTCAGTTATTTTATTAAATTTTCGTTTACTCCACAAAAGAGCCGAATTTCTAAAAAATACCAGACAGATACCTGTCTGCTTGTTTTTCTTATAAGCGAGAGAGGGAGAATATTTTTATTTACTTACCCAGTTACACACGTTTGTTTTACTTTTGTTGTACTGACCACGTTGTTTAAAGAACTCTCAATTATAAGACACCAGCAGCATGACCGATATGGCTTCGCAATTATTTTACTTTTAAAATTTGATGTATTTAACTAAATTATTTTAACAAATAGAAAATGGGAATTGCTTACACAAAACAAGCAATTCATTTTTTATAGTTAAGTGAAAATGAATTTTTGGTAGTAAAATTATATAAAATAACTGAATATTTAATAGTTTTTACTGAATATGGTGTTGAATTTTTGACAGTAAAATTTTATAAAATAACTGCATATTTATTTGTTTTAACGGAACATGTAGTTAATTTTTTGATAATTAATTTATATAAGATAACTGAATATTGAATTTTTGACAGTAAAAATTTAATGAACTTTTCGTTGCTTTAAATTACATTTTTATTTACTTTAACATAAAGAAGAATTTAACTCAATCAACGGACAATATTAACTGCAACTGAAAATCCGTATTAATATGCACTTAGTTTTTTGAATAACTGTTAGAATCAGTTAAAAATAAATTTGCTTGGAATTTTAAATGTTTATTTATTTAAAAATGACTGAACGGAATATTTCTTAAATAAACTACAGTCCGTTACTGTAATAATATTGTGAGTGTTCAAATATATTAAATTAATCGACTTGTATTGAGCGGGAATTTCCATGATCCCGGGAAATTGAAAAATAAATCCCGCTTTCCCGGGAAATGAAAATGTCCGGGAAAAGAAAAACTCTAAGTATAATAAAAAACCTTCTCCTGTAAAATTGCGTTTTTGTCGCTTAAGTTTTTTTTTGGCGGGAAGGGCTCAATATGTCGCTGTTGACATAAAGGTTAATGCAAAATTCCCGGAAAAACTTTTACCACTTACGTTAAACCACCTTTTAGACTATTTCATTTAATTTTCTCCATATTAATTATATATGTGGAATTTGCTGATCTTGTTATACCCTTTAAATGTATTACATCGCAATAAAGTGTAAAAAATCCATCATCAGTATTAAAGCACATTTAAACAAAACTATTTTAAAATTCATAAAAAATTTAAAAATAAATCATATTATGAAATTAATTTGAAATTTTTAGGTTTAATTCCTTATTTTTCCAATGGAATATTTAAAAAAAGATTTCGTTTATTTAAAAAAAATTCCAGTTTTTTTTTGTATCTTAAAATACATTTAGCATTGACTACCCAACGTATTGTGTTTTGTTAAAAGATTCCATGTGGCATTAAATAAATAAAATAAACAGTTTTTGTTAACTTTGCCAAATAATAGTATCTAGAAGACTTGTGCGTTAAAATGTAAAAAAGTGTGTAATGGAGGGATAAAGAAATGCACTCTCCCATGCATTAATTGCTTTAAAGCAGCAATAAAAAAGTTTACCAAACCCTAAAACAAACCTTAAGAGTAGGTGCAAATAGTTTTTAGTGCTTTTTTGTAAGAATAATATTTATACAGGCTGGGCCATAAGTCACTGAACATCTGTTTATAATTCGCTAAATTTTTCACAAAATCTTAAGCGAGTTACAAAGGCTTGCGGCAAACATTCATGTACCATTTATATCTTGCAAGGTAACTGTTATAATTTTTTTTTTCATTCTCCGCAGTAGAGTTCTTTCATTTAAAGCGGAGTGACACTTTTGCGAATCGATGTTTCAGTGTTCTAATTTACGCTCTCCCGAACTCGTTAGAAGTTATCTTAGCTTCGTGCTTCAAGCGGTCTTCTTCTCATAGATAAGTCACTTACAGATCCCAATGCCTGAAAACGAGCGACAAGATTGCCTACTAGATTTCCTGATGATGCATTTCTGGTTAAAAAAAATATTCCAAACATTCTTTGGGCTTGAATTGTTAAATTTTGACTAGCGAAATAAATCTCAACGATTTTCGCTTTTTCTTTAATTGTATATACGGCTACTGAATCTCCCAAACGTTGTTTCTAATACTGAAAAATAACAAAAGAAAAATAAAAAAAAATGATATTTAAACTAAAATGTTCAGTGACTTATGGCCGACGCTGTATATGGGTAATTCCAAAGTGTTGAACGTGACAGTCGTACGCATCAAAAATGCAACCACATTTTAAACAACAAATATTTTTACGTCCTTTAACCCTTAAATTATAGCACTAAGGAAGCACTATTATCTATGCTAAAGTTTATGGGGGCGCGATTCTAGGTCAAAAATAATGGCAAAAGAAGTAGCGGTTCGAACGTGAAAAAAATAGAAGTAGTTTTTGTGGCCATGTATAAAAAGTTGTAATTCAGCGAAACCTGGCACAATTTTTTAGTCAAACTACTTTCAGAATTTTACATAGCAATGTAACATTAAAATGTCTTTGGTTTGGTTCCAAAATCGTCTGTACTATTTTTTGTTTAAGCCAAAATCTGGTTCGATACGTGACAATTCGAACGTGAAATTTTTTCCACAATAATTTAACTGAGTAATGATTAATACAAAATAAAAATTTACCGTTAATTCGAATAACATATTTCTCTTCGAACTCTTCCTTAGATTACAGAACATGAAAGAAATTTTTTTTGGAATAATTTTCATCAAATATCACCTCTTTTAAGGAAGATAATATTAAAGAAAACATGCAATAAAATATTCTCACAAATAAGAAATTACGTTTGCACAACTTTGCAGTCTGATTGTTCATCTTAGTGAACAAATTTATGGGTAAATTTATAAAATTAGTAAAATCTAAATATTTCTTCATAACAATTTCGTAAAATAATCAGATTTTAATAACTTTTAAATTTTCGGTCACGGTGGACCATTTGGCGGAAATGCCCATATGTATTTGCAATCTACATAAAAACACATTTTTGTCTTAACATGTATCTTCATTATTTAAATATTAACTTAATATCATTAATAAAATTTTATTTTTTTTATTAATTTTCATATTAATTCGAATGTGTATTCTAAGTCAAATTACAATTTTAAAAGCTTTTATACTTTAATAGTCTTATTCCTTCAATATTTTCAAGGAATATTTTCTACGCAGTGCTGGACAAACATTTTCCCCATCACGGTTCACATATGAAGGTGCTTAGCGCTCTTCTAATCAGCTGAGTTCTGCGGTATCTCTTCTCTTTAATCAAGTTTGTCATTAAAAATATGACTTTTATAATACATATTTAAAATAATTGATTTGGGTGCAACCCGAGCCTTTTGAAATATTTAATTATTACAAGACGGTAACATTTTATAAATCTTTAATCTAGACAATAGTAGACACAAATTATTTTTCTATGAATCTTAAGCTCATAACATTTTTTTCTGGTAGGTCTATTGGTCGTAAAAGGTTCATGATCGGACTTGACCAACTTTGCATTTTTACTTTTTTCCTCGTACTTTTTTATTACTAACACTCTGCGATAAGTTTAGTTTAAACATTATAATTTTGCAATTAGTTTATTTATTTTTGTAGAAGGTAATAAATATTATGCAAATACATCATCATTTCAGAGAAACCCGTTATTTTCCCATCAATAGTAAATAATTAAAAAAAAAATTTGTATTTACTTTAAATTTTCTGTTAAATACTTTAATAGACGTTTGTAAAATTTAAAAGAATAAAAAGAAATCAAGATAAATGTAATCGTTTACTGACTTTATGTCGCATTCACATTCTGACTTTGACATATCACCTGTCATCGTTTTTTTTACATTTTCTTTTGACATTAACCGTTTACCCTTTAACAATCAGTCGTACACAGAACATTTTAAAATTGCATTAAAGGACGCAGAAAAACATCATTTATTTACGTTGGTTTTTATTAAAATTTGATATGTAAAATAAAAGTAACAATTAAGCAGTTTTAAAAGCACCAGCATGGCTAAAAATTGTAATGCACTTTCAGTTAATGTTAGGGGAATGTAAAAAAATATAAACTCACAGTTTATTGTTGGTATTTTGTTTAAGCTTTGATATTGTTACAAGTAAGACTTTGAGTGTTTAAAATTCTAATTCGCTTTAGGGTTTTATTCGTATGATATTTTTAGCTCTTCTAAAATCTTTGGAAATGCTTTCCGGATGATATGGCCTAGGCAACCAGTGAAATCGCATAGAAGCTAGCTTTCCCTCAACAATAAATTTCAGTGTATTTATCAAATATGAAAAATTGGGAATTTAGCACGTCATACAGAAATCTTATTATTTTGTATTCCCGAAAATAACTTTGTTATTATTTTAAATTTCTTTATAAACCTTTATTTTTGCAGTAACCATGCAGAGCCAACATTGATGATTTTTCTATAGGGTATTTTTTAGGTGCATGCGCACGTTTAATATTGATAACGATGGCTTAACAGTTCAAAATATTAAACTTTGTTGACATTTCAGTAAGGTTTCGTTAATCGTTTAACGCTAGAACAACACTTTTAAATTGTGATAATTTACTATGAAAAAAATCTGTTCGCGAAGTTTACTTCGTCCATTTTGTGTTTCTCATTTCTGGTTAAATAGCCACGTCAAGAATCATAATTGCCGCATTTAGATCGTGCGATTTACACGCTCTTTCAAAATGATCAAGGAGGTGCCATTACAACGAATGGTGACCACTCTCGAGCAATGATGCTAGAATTTTTGTTTCCAAAAATTAATCAGCTAAACATCAAAGACATTTAGTTTTAACAAGATGGCGCAACTTGCCATACAGCACGCTTGACAATCGATTTATTGCAAAGTCAATACCCAATAAAAAATTGAGCTTCCAACGAAGCAGGTTTGTAAAGGAGAAACATAAAGTTTCGCTTACCATTGCGCTTACGGAAGACATGAATTTTATAATGCGAATTCTCACTTTGAAGCATAAATAAATTTTTGACACATAATGCGCATTATTCAGCGCGTATAAAAATTGTTGGATGTAACGATCAGCTTTACACACTGAATGTTTTGATACAGTTATTTTTAAGTATTCTCCCTTACCAGCCTGCTTCGTAGTAAGGGAACTTGAAATGTTACTTTTTTAATAAAAGTTGTTGAGAGTTCTTTCACCTTCTTTACTGCATTTCTGTATGTCTTATTGCGTAGCGCATAATTGTGCGCTTATTATTTAAAGTGTACCATTAGTGCTTCGGAAAATTATACAATTTTAATTGGGAACTATATTTCCAGAAGTGGTACTTTTCACTAGCCCCCTCGTTTGTGGGATTTAATGCCTGTGTATTACTTTTTATGAGCCCATGTTGAGTGATTTGTTAACTCCGACAAACCAGCAACACTTGAATCGACATACACATACAGGCAGCAATTTCGTGTATAGCTCCTGCTTTTTTGAAGCAAGAGGTATCTGCTGAAATAGCAACAGCACCCAGCGAGATCAGTCAACATTAGAAATTTCCCTCAAGGTGGAAAATCAGCCCGTGAAGCTGACTTTCGAAGATCTTACATCCCGGGACTTAAGGTTTTTACCATAACGTTATCCCCGAAGGGTACGCACCAATATTCAAGAGGCTCCTGTCTATTGTGGTCCCAGACAATATCTTTGATCAGCCGCGATCTTAAGAGATCTCTAAATTTTTTAGACTGCCAAATTTCAGAGATTGGGCGCATATGATTTCCCTGGTGGATAAAAAAAGATAAAATATACTTAGAAGGTCTCCTAAGATATTTAAGACCGAGTTTGGGGAGCGAGTTATCCCACGCAACGGTGCTCCCGATAACTTAATTAAATAAATGGTCTACACCAACAAGATTTCCAAGCAAATATCGAACGAGCAATCCTGGAATTTTTGACGATTTGTGCGCTTCCCGGTCGCGCAGTAGAAATATGTCATATTCCATTAATAATGGCAAAGAAAATGCTTTAACTTTAAATCCAAATTGTTGTCGCATTTCATAAAATTATAATAAAAAAAAGCACTTGCTCAGAGACTATTTATACAACTTTTTGTTTGAAGAGTTTTTATTTTAATATTTTTTTGCAGCTAATGAGAAATTGATTAAAATACTATAATGTCATTTTATTCTGGGCAAAAACACGTATTAAAATTGTTTAATATTATTATGTTTCCGGAGGATCAATTCCTACAACACAGAAAAGAAAAGCGTACAAATTTTAGCACTATAACAGCTCTTAGTGTAAACATGATAAAAAGCTAAATTTTGAGAACAAGTTTTCAGTAGGCAACGAACCACGAAGAATTGTTCGAACTAGAAAAGCTGTAGATATTTTTAGAGGAACTGTTCGCAAGGATCAATCTGGATCCACTCGTTGACTTGCTACTCAATTAGAACTATAACATCGCTACGGCTCAATCGAGAATCTGAACTGGGGATGTTTGGTATAGCGTATTTCGCATCATAATACTTCAATATGCCGATCAGTCTGTCAAACCCTATTTATGCCCACCCATACACCAGACGGATGGATAGATTCTCATTGCTCATACTAGCAAGAATGAACAATATTTTTATGCATTGAAAACTTTTGCACTAACGAATAATCCCCTCCTTCTTGTATAAAGTTAAAATATTTAGTATATTTTCAAAATTTTTTGCCAATATAACTAAAATATCGTAAAATTTAACATTCTCTGGGTGCCCTGGTAGGCTAGTTAGTAGCGAGCTAGTCTACAAGTGCGAAAGTTGTAGGATCGACTCCCGCCAGAGTTTCTGGCCTGCTTCACTACAACGAGCTGCATATATGAGTAACTATTGCCTAAGCAATATAATTGTATTTGTAACTCTTAATAAATTAATAAATAAACATTCTTAAATACGCTTAACAGTTTTATTTGGTTTAATATCTTTAGTTTTTCTGAAATCTTTATTGATGAAGTTTCCTGATGATCTGGCCTAAGCAACCAGTGAAATGCGCATAAGAATAGCTTATCCCATCAACAACAAATTTCAAGTGTTTTTATCAAGAATAAAAACTGGGAATTAAGCACAAATAACAAAATCTTTTAAATTACAATATCTAATATTATTCTTATACATACATACGTTCTTATACATACAAAAATATCTAATGTCTTTGTTTGGGAAGTGCCTCGCTAACTGCTCCACTTTGCTACGTCGCTACTCATAAGGACCCACTTGATCAAAAATAAGGTATTAACTCAAAATTTAAAAATGTGAAGAAGAAGCAAAACAAGTTTTAATTTTATAAAGCAATTGAAATTCTCTATTAACTTTTACCGATTTACATTTTCTTATTAGAAATGAATAATAGTGAAAATTTATGAACAGAATTTAAGTTACCTGTCCCTGATTTTCTTCTTGTGCTTCTCAAACAATACAAAACTGATTAGAAATATTTCAAAAAAATGGCAAGAGTCATTCGCCTGTCAAGTTTCTGTACGTATTTTTTTGGAATTTCATAACAAATTGTTCTCACACTATTAAGCATTTTGTGTGTATTTAAGTTTTTGACATGTCGCAAAACCCTTTATTATAGTGAAAAAGGGCCTTAAATGAAATATTTTAATTTTGCCTCCTTTTGTAGTCAGTTTTGTTGATGTGCGTGTGTGTGTTTTGTGTATATGAAATAGCCTTTAGCGTTCAACTGGTTCTGCTGGTTCTCTTTTGTAATTGCATTTTCAATATGTTGTAATAATGACAAAATATTGACTGCATTTGAAGTGTAGTTTTTTTTTTCTTTTTTTGATCTAGCATTATTTTACAATTGACAACATTGTTACAAAAGCTATGCCACTTATCTGTAAATTATGCAAATAAATATATTATTTTCTCTCTGTATACATAATATATTAGGTATATAAATATTTGTTTATATTATCTACATGGTATATAAATTTACAGTAAAACACGTAGATGCACTAACATAAGGATTTTTTTATGTAAATAAAAATCAGGAAGTTATTTTTGTTTTAAAAACTTTGTTAAACGAACTTCATGGTCTTGATAAAATTTAAATCAATATTGTCATAAAAAGTACTTTCTTTATTAAAAAAAAAAAAAAAAATAAATATTTAGTTCAATCTTTATCAATATTTAAGACTTTTTTTGTCAATTTGTTTTTCCTAGTCACCTTCGGCATTTGGTGTAAAAAAATTTTAGTCAGCCTGTGTTTCACACATCCACACGCAGATTTATAGATTGCATAATGAAAATGAACTCCTATAAATTTCAAATTTGTTATTTTTATGCAAAACATTTATTATTTATGTTAAATATGGCGTATTCTATTAAATAAATCATTACGAAATAGCAAAGAATAAAATCAACAACAGCAGGAGCTTAAACAGCGGCGAAACAAAACTTTAATTTAATGCTAATTTTATTTAAGCTTTTTATTGAGGAAATAAAAATTTTTAAAAGCAAATAAAAAATTTAACTTAAAGGGCCTATAAAATGTGCCAGGTTTTTTTTTAAATTTTGTTCCTTTAAAAAAAATAATAAACTTCAGCACGACCCTATTACAAAATAGTGTAATACAGGGTGGCTGATAAAAGCCGCTATCAAAAGAAACCTTGATCTGAATGGCAACGTGAGCAACCAAAATTGTCTTATATGGAGTAGTTCAAACCCAGAAATACCGCATGAGAGTGAATGGCATCCAATTCGCGCCATAGTGTAGTGTGCAGTTTATTCACGCTGTATTGTCGGTTCATACTTCATTGAACAAAACAGAAACAACGCAACGGTCGCTGGACACCGTTACTTGAGAATTTTTCTATTCGAAGTTACGCCGAAAAGGAGTACCTTTCAAGTCTGTGTGGTTTCAGCAAGATGGTATAGCACCTTAGACGGTTATGGCCAAATTACGCAGAACATTTTCTAACAGGTTCATTCCAAGAAACTCAACCTTCCATTGGCCTCCCAGGTAGCCTGACCTCAGGGAGTGCTTTTAAATTCAATTATCTTTAAGACTAATTAAACTTTTTTTAATACAATTCAATGGGCTTTCATATAATTAAATATTAAATAATTTCGATGGATTAAAATTTTTAAACTTTAAAAAAAATATTTCCGATGAGTTCTAGACATTGTTTGTAAGGCTCTCAAAAGATTAGAAGAAGCTGTTAATTCAATTTGAAAAGATAGTGGCAGCGATTCTTGATAACAAAATCATACCACCGCTGCCAAGCGTGTTAACAGATGAAGCTGACGGTGCTGATGAGAACATGGGTGCTCACAACTTGATAAACGATGTTTCACGTTACATTGAAGGCTTTAGATATCAAAATAGCATTATTTTAAATGATGACGAAGAGAGCAGCGATTATAAGCCGTTGGTCGTAAGGTTATATATAAGCCACAGTCAACTACCAGCGAGATTGTAGTGTTTACCTACGTATTCTTTAGACCTTTGGAATCGAGTGATCTGTAAGCCAGACAAGACAGTGTCAAGAAGGTTTTAACTACACAGAAAAAAATTAAGACAAATCAATTGTCATATTGAATACCATATTCGTCAATACAGTTAATTTTTTAATTGAAAAGGCACCAACAACCGAATTTTAAATATAAAAAATACTTTTGTTAATTAATATTGTTCACATTCAACAATTATTTTTAACAATGAGTTTGTAACATTAAATAAAATATTAGTTAGCTATCAAATAAAAAAATTAATAAAAAATTTGTCATTTTACCAAGATGTTTTGTTGCTTATTAATTTTAAAAAAATGTATGGCAATTTAAACAGACAGAGATGTATTAAAAATGCTGATCAAATTAATTTTTTTATTAAAATAAAATAAAAATCTCATTACAAATACATATCTTTAACATAAACGGACTTAGGAGGGGATGCAGAAGAAGGTCTTAACACGTGCTCAAAACGGATTCTTGACACAGTCATAAAATATAATTTGAAAACTAGAATAAATCAAATTAGTTTAAGACCCAGTATTAAACGAGATTAAAACAAAAAAAAATTAATTTTTATAATTTTATATGGAAAATTTTTGACAAAAAATTTTTTTATTTTTTCAACTAAAACAAATCGTTAATATGACAATTTACAAACAATTTAATTAAGAAAATGGTTGAAAATTTTAGAATAGTTTAAAAAAATTTTATTAATTACATACTAAATCATTTTTTTCTGTGTACTCTTAAACCTACTACAAATTTTCTAGAAAATATTTGATGAAAAAGTGATTGGATTGATTACACAAGGGAACTAAATTAAACTATTTGTGTTGATTGCAAGTTTGATGCAATTTTTTTTTTTTACTAATTTAAGATCGCTGATTTCAAATCTTATCTCCGTTTTTCTTCATCAGCTCGTATTTTTAAGGCACAGGTACTAACAATATTTTTGACTTTTTTCCAAAAATTATTTTTAAAGAAGTAATTGTTAGCTTTAAAAAACCACAACGTTTTTGAAAATCACCAAAAAAATGTATGATTAAAATAAAATAAAAACAAATTATGTATTTTAAAAAACAGGAAACAGTTAAAGTGTTATTACTTTTACGTAAACACCCCAAAAAATGTTGAAAAAGATTAGAATATGTTGAATCTCATGCATTAGTTGGCTGACAATGCAAGAAATATTTAAAACAATATTTGCAAATTTTAAGCTTTAATCCGCCATTGTAGTTCGTTAAGTACACCCTTCCTACTTCATTTATTGAAATATTTTTTTTTTAATTTGTTCATAGAAAATAGAAATTTTTTTTAATTATCACTTGTGTTTTTTCGGGTAATGACCTAAAAAATATATTCTGATGGGTAGAGGGCGGTATTGTAATTGTTTTATACCAACGATCCGTTTGTCAATTTGTTTTCAAAAATAAATGCAATTAAAAAATATTTTTTTAAATCAAAAAACAGAATATATTTCCCTTGAGATTTTAAAATAAAATCAGTTATTTTAAACGAATTGGATACGTATACTTAACATCTAATTAAACAATTCTGTGGATGTTGTAAATCATACAAATTTTTATTCAAAAAAACATTTTTGTTTACGTTTTTAAAATATTGTATTATAAACGAAATTTTTCATTAATTTTGGTTAAAATTATATTAAAATGATTTTTTCACGAACTTTATTTTGAAACTTTTTTGCTAACTTATCTCGACTTAAGATGTTTTGTCAAAATCCCACAAAATTATAATATTAATAAAAATTAATAACCAATGAATTAAATTAAAATTCATGGTCAAATTATCCAAAAATAATACATTTTTTACAAAACAACAGCGAAAGATATTATTAACTTATAACTAATTGGAAACGTATACTTAATATTAAATAAAAAATATTATAAAACTAATATTAATCATTCGCTTAAGAACTAAGTAAATGATGTACTATACTGCGCTCTTAAGAAAGAAAGTCACATCTCCATTTTGGTAGTTTTTAGATATTTACCCTCATATTTATAAAAACATTTTAGGCTAATGAAACGAATTTTCTATGAAAATTTGTTCAATAAACTTTTTATTAATCCAAAAATTATTATATGAATATGGGGAATAGTTTTTACGTTTTTTATATATTGCGCCTTAAAATTTAATATTTTTGAAAAATCTCAAAAATGACTTAAAAATCAAATTTTATTATCCTAACAGACAGCGGAATTTTGGTTATAAAGTAGAGAAAATGGACTTATGACTTTTTGCCTAGTATTGTACAAATAAGTTTAAAATTTGGAGTTGCTGTGTTTTTTTTCCTGATAAAAGTGGCGAGACAACAGTTCAACAGTTTTAATTATATATTGTTCAATATTGGGCTGAAAGAAAAATGCTCCATATATTTAATGAATCATTTTCATAGGTAAAATGAAAATTTTCATTGTCTAAATGGAACTTTATAGTTATAATGAAGTATTTTCGTTTCATTGGATTTCGTAATTACGTAAAAGTTAAACAAAAAATTTTAATTGGGAACATAAAAAAACAATATGCAAACATAAATATATTCATATATTAAAACAAAATTATAGTTTCCTTAAAAAAATGTTTATTTGTTAATGAAAAAATGTAAGATTTAATTATTTCATACATCTATTGTCATATGCCATTAAATTTTTGAAATCAAAAGTTTTTTATAAAAGCAACATATTTCAATAATTGAAAAAAAAATTATTTTTAACATTCAAATAACTCTATAGATTAAATTTTCATTATGATAACTTTAAATTTTCATTATGACAATGAAAAATGTCATTACAGTAATGAAACAAAAACTTGCAATCCATAAATATGTATGTTTTTAGTTTTCTTTAATATGTACATACTAAACTACATATAGTATGTAATAAGTAATGAACAAACAAATGTGCTCCTTAAAAAAAACCCACCCATATTTTAAACTGTTGTCAACAAAATGATGTATGTTCTCTCTTTATGTCGTCTTTTTTTATTATGCGTTAGCAAAAAAAAAATCAACTTTGTTTTTGTTGTTATGGACAAGCGTAAAGCTTCGCGGGATTTCCTTAGAGAATTAGTAAAAAAATTAAAGTCTTCATTAAAATAGTGATAAAAAATATTATTTTCAATAAAATTGTGTCATTAAAATCTTATATATATATCATCAAATTAATGAATATTTACATGAATATTATGAAATAAAATCATTGGATCTAATAAAAATATATTTGTCCAACGAATAATATTCATCGATCTAAAGTAATGTTTTATTAAATACATTTTAATGAAACAGGATTCATTGATCCAACGAAGCGCTGCATAGGTTCCTTTTTAATGCAATTTTTAATGGGATTAATGTCAAAATTCATTGGTATTGTGAAGAAAATGTTTTAAGTGTATAATAGCGATGGCATAGCAAGATTTTTTTGGAAACAACAATTTTGCGCTTGATCTTTTGGCGGTGTGAAGAATGGTTCATTATCACAATTTTTTTTAATGGTGTTTTTTTCTGGTGCTTACTTCAATCCTATTTTTTTTTAGCGATGTCGCAGATTTTTTTGGTAAAATCGCATTTTGAATTGAATTTTCAGTTTTTATTATTATTAACGTAAAATTACGCAAATAAAAATTAATGAATTTTTACATACTTTTACATATACAAGAACACGCGAAACTAAAAATAGAAACAATATTGAAAATTACGTATTCTGACCTGCAACTTCAAAATGGTTGCATGAATGAATGTTTTTATGTGTGCACTCGGGTGATT
The DNA here is from genome assembly GCA_963931875.1 of Pollenia griseotomentosa. Classification (NCBI taxonomy): domain Eukaryota; kingdom Metazoa; phylum Arthropoda; class Insecta; order Diptera; family Polleniidae; genus Pollenia; species Pollenia griseotomentosa. The sequence continues at coordinate 211,752,610 of OZ007560.1, forward strand.
TCACAAATGCATAACATATAATTTTATTTCATACAATATCAAAAAAGATCGTCCAGCCTTAATGATTTTTTCTTTTTTTGCTCACTATCCACTCAGTATTACTTTGAGATGATATCCGCAGATCCGAGGAAACAATTCTCTGTTGTCTTAAATTTATTCGAATTTCAAAGAGTCATATTTAAAAAAAAAATTATTGATACTAAGATAAAAAAAAGTCTTTAAATCCAATGCAAATGGTCACTGCGACTTTTTATCATAGTAAGTGTCAGATAAGACTTTTTTTGTCTAGGAAACACAATAGAAGTAGTATATGTGACCATTTTGTTTAATGTCTTTTCAGTACCTAGTAAAAACTTCGCCTACAAAATAATGTGTCAAGTAATCAGGAAAAAGTAAAAATACTACTTCCAATTCTACTGAAAGAACCAATGAATTTTACAAGGGATGTTCCAAAATGAAGGCATCAAATGTAAGTCTTTATTTTTTACCTACATGAATCTTACAAATAAGTAGTTATAGAACTACTTATAATAGTAATATAGAAGAAAGCTACTAAATAATGAGTGAAGGAAGCTATTCATTTTAAAAAAAGTAGGCGAAGTTTTTACTGGGTAATATACAGTTGAAAATAGGTCTTTTCAGCTTAACACAAAAATCCGAAACAAATTCACGGTTCCGAATCTGCCCTTATGTAAATTTGGAATTTTGGCGCTTGTGACTTTCTTTCTTAGAAGGGCAGTGCATACCAAGTTAAAACTTCGGTTACTTTTTTAAAATGAATAGCTTCTTTCTATAACTTGATACATGATCCAATGTAATGCCAACACGGATCATGTTTAGTTAAACGACATGTTTTCATTTTTAATCGACATTAATTCGTTTTTACGACTTTAAAACTAATCCTCTTTTGTATACCATGAAGTAGTTTCAAAACTAATCTACTGAAAGAAAGCGAAGTTATATGGTCCAGTTCTAGGACATCGTAATGTTAAATAGAGCAAGTTTTTTCAATACATTTGGGTCACCTTTGGACTCGTCCGAGTCCCTAATGGGCTATATTTTACATGCGTGTTGGGACTAGCCGTATTATTTGCAGGGATTACTGCTTATTTTCTGGATGTATGTATATATACAAAAATAATAAGGGTCCTCATGATATCGTTTATAAGCCTCGTAATCTGTGCAAACTGTGCATTTTTACGCCCTCTTAAATGAACTGTCAAAAATTGTATGAGAATTCATTTACACAAACTTGGTAAATTTGCCCAACAATTTTGACTCGTAAACTTGCGCTGTTCAATTGTGCATTTATACATACAGATTTTTTAATGCTTTTAACGTCGTTTTCACTGAAAAATCCAAGTGTTTATACATCACAAACAATAAATTCTAGCAATAATTTGAGCAAATTAGTCTTTTTGCTTTCTTTATGCGTTTTTAAAAACAAATTTCACATATTAATCACAAATTTCAACTTTTGATTTGATATTTTTGAATTTTCTTTTTTAGTTTATTTTTTTATAGACATTTCTTACAAACTGACATTAATTGTTTAAAATTACACAAAAATTAAAAAGGTTCTTCATGAAACGAGTCTCGAAAGTTTACCCATTTGCACAAATGGCAATTTTAAGCGATATCATGAGGACCCTTAATGACTTATTTTTGAATGCATTCATTTTGGGACATCCCTTGTAAAATTCATTTGTTCTTTCACTAGAATTGTAAGTATTATTTTTAATTTTTTCTGAATTCTCAACACATTGTTTTGTTGGTGAGATTTTTACTGGTTATTATCGTGTCTCTATGGCCTTATTCCAGGATACTCTTTATCCGTGTACGGAGATCTGGTTTTTAATCCTCAAATTGAAACTTATACCCTTCATTAGTAAACAGCCACTGTAGACAGAACGGTTCGCTGACAGGCCGAACTTTTTGAAGTTATTCGACATTTAGAATATTTAGACAGGGCTACAGTTTCCCGTGACACAAAATCTCTTCAGTTTAATTTTCGTGGTTAATGATTCATGAGCTAATTTAATATTATATGGAAACATCCCAAGATCAACTTTTAGAATGCGCTGCAGCATAGTTCTGAAGATTCCCAATTGAGTAGCACGTCGACGAGTATACTCAGGTGTATCCATGAGGACACTTTCTCGTACATCATGCTGCTTCAGTGCGACTAGGTAGATCCACTGTCCGGAAGCATAATAAAATAAAACCATTTTTATATTTTTTACATTTTGTTCCTTTAACTCACACTGGAGCATAGGGCGCCAGCTGGATAGCATGGTGGCTAATTATGCGCTGTAGCTTCTTCTTGTTAAAACCAAATTTGTCGGTAGTTTTTTACAGCTTATCTTAAGAATTTTCTGCCACATTACCACAATATTTTGTATTATCGAATTGATCCTCAAAGAACATGAATCAAAAATACTTTTAAATCATATTCCACATCAAAGTATACCTTAGGGCGGTTTCTATAGGACTTTACGTTTCTCGATATTCTGCAATTTTCTTTATTAATTCTGAAAGGTTACTCTTCCTTTTTGGCACATTAAGGTTAATCATTGTCGAATCGACGAACTTTTTAAAAAAAAATTCGAGTGGAACGATTACAAAATTAACAAAATTAAAAAAAAAAACTTCCTAAGTTAAGCAATTTATTTAAAAACAAACTAAAATAAAACATAAAAAATAAAAGTTTTTCATCTATTCATCTATTTGATAGGAGCTTTAGCACTTTTTTGTGTTTTAAATTAATTATTTTTTTTAAAGCTTTCGTCATCAGCTAACGTTGGTGAAAAAAGAGCGTAATTTAAATGAGCTTCTTCGATTCGTCGAAGAGTAACCGTGCAGGGTTAAAAAACCATTTAATTGAAAAAGAGCTGTATCGTTCATTATCATATTTTGTATAAAAATTTAATGGTATTGACGTCATGTCGTCGGCTTAATATGCAAACCTGCTAAATCCAATTTTTAAGTAAATTTAGATTTTGATGCCGTGTGGTAGAGAAAGATCTGGCTCATCTACCAGCATGTAGTTTTCTTCAATTTGAGTCTGGAAGTGTGTCAAATCAACTATATTTTTGGTTTCCCTAAATTGGTTTTTTTGTCTCTCCTGTAAAATTTGTTGAAAGGGAGTTAGCAGGTTTGCATGCTAAGCCGACGATATATTAACACTAAATTTTGTAACAGTCTGCAAACCGATGTTATATATACTGACTTAAGTAAGACTTTTGACAAGATCATTTATTGATCTCAAAAGTTGATGTGATTGGGTTTTCTGTTAACTTCGTAAAGTCGATATAACCGTATCTAAAATACAGCAAATAATGTGTTAAGTTCAATAATTCCAATTGAAGACATATAGAAGTCTCGTCTGGAGTTCCACAGGGCAGTCATCTTGTAATTTTTTTATTTGTACTATTTATAAATGATCTCCCAAACGGCTTTAGAAATTGCAATATTTTAACGTATGCAGATGATATTAAACTTTTTCCCGGTATTATTAAAAAATGTGAAGATGCCATATATGTATCTCTAGTTGGATTAAAGCAACAAATAAAGGTTGTAGTTTCTGAACTCTTGATGGTTCCAGAGCGTCCTAATGTTCCATGTTCCGAATCGAATTTAAAGGATTTCATTCGTTGTGGTTTCTGAAACCATGAGATTTTAAGATGAAGGTGTGATTTTTCCCTTAAACTAATCCCGCGAAGTTTTACGCTTGTCCGCCGGAGATCAAAGTCTCTGACAGGAATCGAATCCGCAACCCCGGCGCTGATATACTGGCTCACTGCCAGCCGGTGTAAGCCTCCAGATAAGCTTTATATACTCTCAACTGGTTTTTTGGATTGGCTATTAAGTGGCGCCAACTGACTTGTGACGTGTACCAACTTGGAATTATAAGAATCAATAGATGTATATATAAAAAATAAATGATTTTTCTTGAATTCTATTACGTAAATATTACGTTTTGTAAAAGAAAATCATATTAAAACATCTAATTAAAAGCCATCGTCTCTTTTAGGCTACCCTGTTTTAAAAAAAAAAAAATTCAATATCAATTGATTTACATATGTTAGCAATAATTAATTGCTTGTCAAATGGGTGTTTTGTATGTAAAAGAGCAAATAAGTAAAAGCAATAAAAATTCTATTGAATTTAAATATTTGATTATAATTTTTTAAACGTTTGTGTAAAAATGATAATATTTTTTTTTACTGCAATTAAAATACACAATTAAATTAAAACTTAAACCTTTTTTTTTAAAGAATTTTAATTAAATTTATAATTTGTTTTAACTGGCACAAAAAACGTCATGAAAATCATTCAATTATTATAATGATCACAAGCGCAAAAAGAGACTTGTTGTAATAATTTCACGGTAATAATCACACTGATTATGATGCGAATTATGATGAGTGAGTGTATGTGAGATTAGGTTTTTTTTCTTCTTAATAATGCTTTTGTTGTATCTGTCATGGCTGTTGACGTCTACAATAACATACACACATAAATAGTTACTGTTATCACAATGTGATGGTATCATTATCACATAATAAATGCTGTAATTAAAGTTGTCAACACTTATTTAAATAACATCAGATTTCACTAGAAATCGCTTTGCGTTCCTGGTTTTTTATTTCCTTTCCTCTTTTTGCTATTTATTTTTTCATCAAGTTTGTAAGTAACAATTTTCACAAAATGATATTTGATATTAGCTCATGAAGAGCTTAAAAAAAACAGACATAAAGACATAAAATAAAAGACACATACACCAAAAAATTCGTTAGAGAAGGGTATGCAATATTTTGTATTCAGATATTAGATGATAATTTATGGGAAAAACAAAATGTGGCCAAGTATTAAGACATTCATATAAAATTAAAGAAATTGTGTGTTCCATTAACTCTGAGTCTACAGTCAGCTTTAGTCCAATAGATTTCAGTAGATTTTCTCCTGGCCATCGTATATGAAAAGTTTGATTGATGAATAGAAACTTAAAAAATGGCAGTGGTAGAGCGCAAGGCTATGATTAAACCTTTTGGGGCTTCCGAAAAGAAAAAAAGATTGTTGGTCACATTATTTTGGGCCTTTAAGAAACATAATACGAAAAATATCACAAGGTGTTAGACTAAGCGAAAAAATATATCATTTTCACACTTTTCAAACACAAATTATACCCATCTTCCCCAAAAAAACAGCAGAATATGTGCATAATTGTTGAAAATAAAGGAAAAAAAGGAAGCAGTTAAGTTGAAAGTCACACACTCGACACCTAAACATAAAACTTTAGGCAAAATTTTTTCAAAAAAATCAAATTCTTTCTAAACGCAAACTGATATTTCCTAAAAAAAGGTCGGGCCAGCAGCTACTGTGAATGGCGTTGGCTGTCGCGAGATGATAACGGACTTCTTATGGCAAGAAATTGAGGATATTGACCTGGACGATATGTGGCCCCAACAGGATGGTGCCACCTGCTACAGAGCCAATGTAACAATGGCTCTTATGCGCGAGAAATTCAATGGCGATGTTAATAAGCCGTCACGATCATGTAATTTGACACCTTTTCTTTTTCTTTGGGGATCAATAAGCCAAAAACAATTCAAGAGCTAAGTCATAAGTCATAAGTCATATTATTCGGCACATTTAACACATTGAACCCAAATTATGTCTCAGAGTCATTGAAAATATGGACCGTCAGGTAAAGGTATGCAACCGAAGCCATGGCGAGCTTTTGACCGATATTTTGTTTCAAACTCGATTGTCATAGATCCTTCTAGAATAATTAAAAGTGTTAAGATAATTCTCTAAAAACTTTTTGTTTTATTTATAAATAAAATCGTGCGTTTTAATTATTTATATAATTCTTCTCGTCATATTGAATTGAAAATAAAGACTATGAACTTATAGCAGCTCAACTACAGTGGCTAATCGGTCGAAACTCAAACTTATCCTTAGACAACATAGTTCTCTTATACAAGTCTATCATAAAACCAATATGGACATATGGCATCCAATTACGGGGTACTGCATGCTACAAAGAAGACAGTCTAGGATATTACGGAAAATTGTCTGCGCCCCATGGTATATACGTAATGACATTATCCACAGGGATCTTAACATCGCTACCGTCCAGGAAGAAATTAAAAAGTATTCAGTCAAATACATAGATTAACTAATGGTCCATCCCAACTACCTCGCTCGGGATCACCGGAGGCTGAAAAGATCCGACACTTTGAGCCTAGCAGCCTTTTTTGACACTTGAATGCAATTAATTAGTGGTTACATTGGTAATGGCTAACAAATACAAATAAGAATTTGGATTAAGCTTTGAATACATATTCTAATTTCCGAAAAGAAAGATTCAATAAAAAAAAAAATAAAAAAAAAAAATATATATATAATTCTTCTATCAACAATATGATATCACAATTTTTAACAAAAAAGCTAAAGTTCAATGTACTGCTCACGCTCTTTTTTGGATTTTTTCTTCAGATATTTGTTAGGTCTGAACATATGTATCTTAAGAAATAATTATACTAGAAAAAATTTCCTATGAAAGCAAAATTCTTGAAATTGTGTCCCTAATACCTGCCGACATTTAAAAATGTTCTCATAAAAGCAATTTTTTGTTATAAGTACTTTCCGTGCAAGAAGTAAGAATTGTTATAACAATTTTGCATACCATTGTCCATTGTTTTATAGCGGGGGTTATAAAAACGTTTGTAATTTTCACTTTTCTTTTTTGTGCATAATACCATTTGAAGTGCGAACATGTTAAAAAACTTCCCCAGACAAATTCAACGAAACATAAAACCATCAGACACACATAGACACACTTAAACACTTATAGCATGACAAGTAACAGTTCCTAGTAACAGTGTATACAAATAAAATATCATTATATAAAACAAGCCCGCTTTGCTAGCACATACAACCATACTTCCATTTTTACTCTTACATATTTTCGGCTGTTAGATACGTATAAAATAATAAATGAAAAGCTTTTTTTCTTCGTTGACTTTAGTTACTGATGCTGCTGCTGCTGCTTCTACTTCTGCTGTTTTCATCATTCAAACTGACTTACTCGTTCGGCTGACAAATGAGTGCTAATTTGTTGTGACGTAAATTTCATTGAAACTGCCTTGATTGCCACTTGAGACATCTGTGTAAATGTTTCTTTGCATGTACATATGTATACGTATCCTCTAAAAATATGCTGCACAGAAGAGAAACTACACAGCCACATACACATTTTAAAAGCACATGAAAACAAAATTTGACTGAAAAAAAAAACAATAGAAAAAATAATATTTTAGAAATTTGTTCAAACTTCCACTGGCTGTTTTCTTAAGAACTCTCAAGATGTTAAAGGGGCATGCAAAGAAAAGACTTAGCAAAAGGAAACAAGAAGAAGAGCCACATTTGGCTGTGAAGAATGTAACATACCTTTTACCAAAGTATAGAAAATGGCACCAAAACCTTTAGTCCGGGAGTTGCCAGGTGAAATAATGAAACAAAGTGGCTCATTTTCCATACTTAATACGCCTTATTCTCCTTTCACTTCAAATAAACTTCGTTATTTGGATTCGGAAAACCCATTTCAACATATTACGTTAAATCATATCCACTGCTCATAAACACCCATTATATAAACCTTAAAAGCTCCAAGATCAATATTGAAAAGACAACAAACGGAGGAACAAGCTTATTCAATTATTCGACTTTTTTCCAAACCGGTTTTGAGTTAAGCGTTTGTAAAATAACCGGTTTACCGGGCTTAATCTTATAAATAATAAAACAAAAATCAAATAAGTTATAAATTTAAAAAGTTTGTTTAAATAAAAACGAACCCATTCACAAAGGTAAGGAATCAACAAAAAAAAAGTCGCTCTTCCTTATAAAGAGAGTACTAGCTCAACATTTGGAAATGGTTAGTAGAAGCAAAACTATTTTTAATATTAAAGCAAAGATGCCCAAGGTATTGGTGAGAGTGACGAAATAACACTGGAAGAAAACAATTTGCTATTCATTTTACTTAGTCGTCAACGAGATTGCGACGAAAGCACATGTGTGGCGGGTGTTGTCATTTTTTTCTGTTTCTTTGTTTAACAAAAGGGAAATGTAAAATTAATGAATGTACATATTTTAGTAATACTCTTGATGAATGTATTTATTTTAGTAATACTCTTGATGAATGTATTTATTTTAGTTATACTCTTGATGAATGTATTGAGAGATATACATATATATATATCTATAATACATACATATATAATTTATATATGCGGACATCTTAATGTCTTATGACAAATAAGACATTGCATGTCATCAAAAGCATTTTGTAACATAAAATACTTTTCGGCGGACATCATTTATATATCGCAATAATTCCAATTTATATGTTCACTGACAGCAGTCTCGATTACGATTAAAATGTAAAATAAGACACAAAAGTTCTGCAAGTGTAGTTTGTCTCTCCCACCCAACATGCTGATTTCCTATTGGTTGATTGACGATCAAACAAAAGAGCGTAAGTATACGTGTGAGTTTAATTTGCTGATATCAGCCACTACTGGGCATCTTTGTATTAAAGGCACATGAAAAATAATTTGAAAACCGCCGTTACAGCGGAAGCAATAAATATTACGTGTCGATTTTTTCCAAAAAGCGAAAATAAATAAAAATTTAAAGTTAATAACCTCTTTATGATCAAGTGCGATATGAATTAATGACTTTAAAAGAATATTGATTTTAAAAAATCTGCACAGAAAGAAAAACACTCGGGATAAATCAAGTTTTTAACGATTACTTTAAGTACGAGTAGTACTCAAAAATATAAATAAATGGAATTACCTTTGAAAATCAATCCCGGAATTTCTTGAAATAAGTATAAAACTTTTAAATCAAGTTAAAAAAGATTAAACTTTTCGTTGTGTTTAAGCCTCCGGCTTAAGCATGTTTTGATTTTCCATACACATTGAAAAAAGGTCTGGCCGCACTCATGTGCACCACCAAGGGTTAAAAAGTAAATTTGAACTCTTGCTTCTCATTTAGTTTATATTTTTGGTTAAATATCAATTAAATAAGTTTTTATTCTATGGCAAAAAGGAAAAAGTGCTTATTGGTACCTTAAGATCTGCATGTTCAAAAAAAAATTTCGATTATTTTGTGGGATTTTTGAGGATGTTATAACAAAATGACTTTTTGGTTATCTTTTTTCAAAGTGCAATAACATTTGGAAAGAAAAACTTAAGTTTACTTTCGATCTGTGACATTGGGAGTGTTTACAAATAAAAACTCAAAAAACTTTAACCGCAAATAACTGATGAATATATTTCACTCGGAGTAAAATTCCAAAAGCCATCTTTAAAGTTCAAAATTATTTTCCTATAAAACTAAACAAATAGAGTTAAGCACTTATTGCCACGGAATAATTTCAAAGCCGAAAGCATTTATATAAAACCAAAAAAAAATCTGGGAATTTATTTCTCATGGTGAGTTACATTTATTATATAAATTTTTCATATTATTCGAATGTGTATTCTATGTCAAATACATTCCTCAAAAGCTTTTATACTTTAATAGTCTCATTCCTTCATTATTTCACAGGAATATTTTCTATGCACTATCAGAATTTTTTGTTTGTATATTTCTGTTACGAAGCTTACCTTAGCTATCCTTTGGTTAGCACTGAAGTAAATTGTAAAGAAAATTTATACAACTATTAGATACCAGCAGAATGTAATGCATTTTCTGGCCCGCTACGGCCTTCGTCAGCATTCTTTGTATCTTATAACTGGATAGTGCCTATTTTAAATTTTATGTATTTAACTTAATTATTTTATCAAATAGAATCTGGGAATTTATTTCTCATGGTGAGTTACATTTATTATATAAATTTTTCATATTATTCGAATGTGTATTCTATGTCAAATACATTCCTCAAAAGCTTTTATACTTTAATAGTCTCATTCCTTCATTATTTCACAGGAATATTTTCTATGCACTATCAGAATTTTTTGTTTGTATATTTCTGTTACGAAGCTTACCTTAGCTATCCTTTGGTTAGCAATGAAGTAAATTGTAAAGAAAATTTATACAACTATTAGATACCAGCAGAATGTAATGCATTTTCTGGCCCGCTACGGCCTTCGTCAGCATTCTTTGTATCTTATAACTGGATAGTGCCTATTGTAAATTTTATGTATTTGATAAAATAATTAAGTTAAATACATAAAATTTACAATAGGCACTATCCAGTTATAAGATACAAAGAATGCTGACGAAGGCCGTAGCGGGCCAGAAAATGCATTACATTCTGCTGGTATCTAATAGTTGTATAAATTTTCTTTACAATTTACTTCATTGCTAACCAAAGGATAGCTAAGGTAAGCTTCGTAACAGAAATATACAAACAAAAAATTCTGATAGTGCATAGAAAATATTCCTGTGAAATAATGAAGGAATGAGACTATTAAAGTATAAAAGCTTTTGAGGAATGTATTTGACATAGAATACACATTCGAATAATATGAAAAATTTATATAATAAATGTAACTCACCATGAGAAATAAATTCCCAGATTCTATTTGATAAAATAATTAAGTTAAATACATAAAATTTACAATAGGCACTATCCAGTTATAAGATACAAAGAATGCTGACGAAGGCCGTAGCGGGCCAGAAAATGCATTACATTCTGCTGGTATCTAATAGTTGTATAAATTTTCTTTACAATTTACTTCATTGCTAACCAAAGGATAGCTAAGGTAAGCTTCGTAACAGAAATATACAAACAAAAAATTCTGATAGTGCATAGAAAATATTCCTGTGAAATAATGAAGGAATGAGACTATTAAAGTATAAAAGCTTTTGAGGAATGTATTTGACATAGAATACACATTCGAATAATATGAAAAATTTATATAAAACCAAAAAAATTAAATTATTTCAACAAATTACATATCACAAAATATTTCTTTTAAAATAGGAGTTTAGTTCAGAATAAGCATTTACAGAATCGTTTGGAAGCCTATTTCTAATTTTTATCAATAAGATTTCAATGAGAAAACACGTTGTCTTTCTACAGATGTTTGCTTTATACTCAAAGGAACATTATATAACCCCTAGACAATTTCAGTTTTCTTAGCACTTCCTTCAAAAATTGTAATTCCTCTTTAAAAAAAAATATTTTCTTCCTATCGAATAAGCGTTTTCTATACTAATAACTTTTGTCAACGTCTCATACAGAATCTAATCCGAAAATTGTTTATGCAGCTGCTATGCATATAAATATAAACTGTAGTTTTTTGTTTTGTTAAATTAAAAATTTTTATTTGGTGTATTTTTTAGACTTTTTTCATAAAAGCATATGAAGAAGCTGTTGTGGTAGACTAAAATAGTTTTAACTAAACAAAATAGAAAAAAATTTATTGAAAGCCAATCAAAAACTCAAAATGTGTTTTTTTTTTTTTTTTTTTGACTTAAGACCTTTTTGCCTAAAGGCTAAGGTCCATTTCATGACACAACATATTTACAATTATATCAGCAGTAAAATTGACATAATTAAACTAAAAAAATTCCGGGAATTCCCGCAAAAATTTCCCGGGATTTTTTTTCCCGAAAATTTTGCGGGATCCCGGGAAATCCCGTATGAAAAACACTAAATACGAGTAAGTAAATCAATAATAATAATTTTTTCTTTCTAATTCGGGATAAAATCAACTTTACAATACTTGAATCAAGCGCATTTTGAGATTGATTCAATCTTAGTTTTACTTAAATCAATCTCATTTTCGGATTATTTCAAGTAAGAAATCGAGATTGAATATGGATAAATTAAGTATCTTGCGATTGAAAAGCCGTACTTGAATAAATCTTTCTGTACTTTATTCAAGAAAATCCGTACTCACCTTACTATTAATACCACTTTGGATTGATTTTAGTACGTATGGATTGATTTTTCTTTAGAGTGTAGGTATGTATATTTATGCTTTTTGTAACCATATATACTGTTGTCGTACACAAAAAAATTTTTATTTTTATCAAATATCAGCAATAGTATACTTACTGTAAACATATCAATGCTTGTAGGAATATAACTAAGGGAAAAATATTATGATGTAATATAACGATTATATTTGGTCATAATATGATTCAATAATAATCGTAATATGGTGACTTCAATCATAATTGTTATTACAATATGTTGCTCTTTGAATATGTGTACCACAACAATGTTTTTTCTTTGCGTTGTTGCACGACTGGTAAACAACAAAATATAAAAAAATACAATGTTTTAATATCCTAATATAAATATATGCAGGCATGAGAAAAGTAAGGTGACACGACTAGCTCACAATAGATAGTTCCTTACCCCGGATATTTCGTGCAATCATAGTAAACATGCCTTTACTTTTCTGTTTAAAGAGCTAGGTTTTCGCCTAAACACAACACAAGTTGAGAGTGGTGTTTTCTCTCTAGGTGCATTTTTTCCCTACCCAAATGCTACCGATAATAGCACACCAAAGACAATTAAAGCACCCGACATGTGACATAATTGCCCCTTTAGTAATTTATGTAACACTAATTGTTCATGATATTCAGATTCAAATACATTCCCTTTATTAAGGTATTTAGCAATTCATTTTGTTCTTAATTGTAATTTTTTTGTTTTTTTTTTTAAATAAGAATAAAGTTGATATACAATATGAAAAAAAAGTTAATCTAATATGAAGCGAGGTTACTTTCCGTCATGTAAGTTTTATCACAACTAAAGTAGTTAAGAAATTATGAGAAACAATTAACACCGATAAATAGTCTGGTCATTGATGTATGAAAAGTAAAATATAAGTAATAAATGTAAATACCTGTTTTTATTTCTTTTGTTTAAATTCGTTGCTTGATTTGTTTTCTTTATAGCAATCCCTAAATTATCTGTTTATTACCTCATGATGTCGTAAAATGGCCATTATGCGAGTCATGCTTTGCTATGCTGAAATTTAAATAAAAGAATTACTATGAAGAAACAAAACTCAATTAATAAATATTAGAATAGAACGTCGGTTTAAATTTACCTTTTATAAGTACATACAACATTACCTATCTTTACTTTTCAGTTTGTCCGTCCAAATGGGATCAGGTGTAGGCAATTGTAATTTATATGCTTACATACATAGATATATATATACAGAAAGATATGCATATGTAAGTTGGTTTACCAGTATCAAAATGGAACACAAAAAAACTTATATTATTGTTGAGATAAAATTTATGAATGAAATAAATAACTAATATTTTCCCTGTTGTCTTCTCTAGTCCGCTGAGTTTGTAGACTTTTCAAACTTCTTGCTTTTCTTCCTTATGTTAAAGTGATCTCCTAAAATTACGATGATGAAATGAAGGGGGGGAAGAAAACCGGGATGAATGAAAAGTGGAGCACGTGACACAAGTATTGTTGTTTTTTTTTTCTTTTCTTTTACTCTTTTTAAATTTTTATTAATAATTTCTTCTTTTTTTTTTTTGTTCGATAGTAATTAAAATTACTACAAAAAAACACAGTAGCACAGAATCTGTTAAGAATTGAAAAAAAATGTGGTAGTTAAATAACGAATTTTTAATCCTTTTATTTCTTAATTAAATTTAGGTACCTTTAAAATATTACATACAAATGTATGACGGAGCAAAATTAGGGTGGAAGACCCCTGCCACCATAGTAAAAACTTGATTCCTGTATGTATAAATTTAGTAATTCTATTAGCCATACTATAGAACTTAGCACTTTTTCCCATATTTAATTACCTGCGTGTTATTATAATTTTTGTGTTCGCGACCATTAAAATATTGAATTATCCAAGGATTTCATTCGATTTAAGGCTTTAATGCATAAAACTCTTTTCTTTATTCCCAACGATTGAAGGAATAATTCACGGTATGTATGTATGTATAAGATTTAAAATCTAAAATACCTTTTGCTCGATGTGTATTTGTTCACGTTTTATAACAAATGGACAGGAAATGTGAATGAAAGCCGACTTGTATTTAAGCCGAACTTGCATTCAGATATTCAGAAGCGTTTTCGTAATGTAATGCCAAGTTTTATATGTTAATTAGTGACGCAAGTTTGTAATGAAGAGTAATCTTTTTTTCTGATATATTGAAATACAAAAAAAAATTCTTTCCAACAAAAAAAAAATGTAACAGCGTATATCGGCAGAGGCAAATCAGTTAATATCGCTTTCCACCACTGTATTTCAACCGACTTGAAAAAAAAAATAAACAATTTGAAAGGTATTTTTTACCGAAGTGCAAAATACATATTTTGATTTAAATGTGTAGCATTGCAAGCGTTTAATTTTGCTACTAGTACATATGCAGAATATATAAATACAAAATTTGTTTTTTCCATTTATCAAATATAAAAAAAAAAAAAAAATAGCGTGGTCAATTAGTCGACATTTTTTAGGAACCAGTGCCCATGTTCTGTAACTCTCGCGTCGAGAAACTTTTCGATTGAAATGTGTGAAGTAAAACAAAAATGCCATATATTAAAACAGCTGTTTTTCTCACTTAACTGTGGTGTAACTTTTTTTGGCGAATACTAGCTGTCAAATATTTTTAACTCACGAATAAAAAAGGGGCGAGGAAAAATTTTAATACTACAAAACATTTAAAAAGGCAAAATACAAACAATATTAATAGTAATTTTTTGTTCTTGGCACCTTTTTTATTGTATAATTATTTGTCTTTTAACGTTTTTATAATAGATACGATTTTTTTCAAAGCTCATTTGCAAACAACTTTACATTATTTGGTATAGCCGACGGTTGTATTTTCGCTGCGGTCGGTGAAAAATTTTCCATTTTAGTAAATTTTGGTCGCCGTGAACGATATGTGTTACTGGCGTTCTCAACGTCTACAATGTCACATCGGCTTCGAGTGCAATTTTACGACATCTATTAAGTTACGACGCTATCTCCTTTGAAAGTTTTCGACATGGGTTACAGACACACTTTTTCTGACTTTTCAAGAAACGATGGTATATTTTGTTTTACATCTTTTCTATACTAGAAGTTCTCACTATAGTTACAGAACATGGGTACAGTTTTCGAATATTTCGACTATATAAATCTTATATATAAATCGACACAGGCAATTCAGTTAAGAACACTTTCTTCCTTTGTTTGTCTGCGTAAGAAATAGAAATAAGCCTATCACAGTGTTCGTTACTCAGGACGAATTTCGGTCTACGCAATGATTGTGTGTATTTTCATACATACCAATGTGTTCTGTTTTTGACGACGAATATTCGTTGCGAAAAATTCGTCATTCATCCCACTTGCGTTTCTAATATTTAATTGCAATTCATTGTTCTTATTCATATGAATGAATTCAAAATCAATTCAGTTCAAATGAATTGAACATGAATTGCAATTCACTTTGACAAATTCATTAGAATTGGAAACGAATTGCAATTCATTTCTGCCTAATTCGTTTGAATTGATTCACATTTCATTCAATTCTTTTTTGTTGTGAAAATAATTAATTCAAAATTAAGCTAATTCGTAACGAATTAAAATCAAAAAAGAATGATTCATTTACAGCTCTTGTTAGGGGGAGCTTTTTGGTACTTTTTCGTTCTACCTCTGGTACTTTGATAAATTTTTGCCAATAGTAAACATAGAAACATAAAATTACTTATGCAATGTCCTGAGTGCATAAGAATCTATAAGAGAAAACTTTTTCATACTTTTTTTTCAATTGGTGCGTGCTGAAATTTTTTATATTGAAGTTACAATATTAAATTAAACATTCACCGACTCATGTGGATGATAACACATAAACCGAAGATGGGTCCCTTACGAATCGATCCAATAAGATGGAAATAAAAAATTCTCGAAACATGTAAATACATTTGTACTTAGATGTTCTATGTTTTTTTTTATATTTACATAAAAATTTATGGTCGAATTTCGACCATTAGGCAAACACTAACTACTTAAAAACTATTTTATCAAAATATTTTTCTAGACATCGTTTGTTTCTTTTGCAAAAAAAATTGTATGTATTTATAAAAGATTCGTTTCCGTACTCAAAATAGAAATCCCATTGTTTCAAAAAATCGTTATCGAATTCGAAAATTTTATTCTGTTTGCTAACACTGGAATTTTGCGAGAAGAAGTCTAGTTTTGGATATTTTCCTTAAGCTAAAAATCATAAAGTAATGTTTGAAATGAAAAAAACTGTTTCTAAAACTGAACCCTTCAAAATTATTCTTTTTAAGCTCTTCTATACAGATATTTTTGTTTTATTTATGATGATTTATTAGCTGTGAATAAAATACGTTAATGCTAAATAGTTCTAGAATTTCTTTAGTGTCATATTTATTTCTTTGACACAGTTAATAAAGCAGCAAATTAAAAGCATGATACACACAATAAGTTGCTTGTACATATATATATTTAAGTATTATATGTTATATATTAAGATATGATGGATTAAGTCTGCAGTTAAAGAATCTTTAGCACATATTACTTGTCTGTAAGTAATTTGTTATGATGCTTTGCAAAAGGGTGATTTTGAAATAAGTGTAATTTTTAATTTAACCGATTTAAATATAATGATTAAACATTTTGGTTAATTTCAAGAACAATCTTGGGATACTTACATATATAAAATTTGTGAATTTGTAAAAAGGCTTACAAAAATGCTGATGAAATCTCTTTTTCAATAATTTTTTTTGAAAGCATTTTATTAACAATGGTCTTAAAAGCTTTCTGAAAAGTTCTTCTTTAACAGTTTTATTCGAAACAGTTATTAAGGGTATTAATATAAAATGTGTTAGGAGTGTTTTCTCTTAATTACCTTAAAAGGTTTTTATCAAAATTTTTTTCTAGACCTTTTTTTGGTCTTTCATTAAAGAAGTTTTCAAGAGTAAATTCTTTTCAATGCCATTGAAAGTATTTTTTAAATGCTTTTAAATGAGAAACAGAAAATGCTTTAAAAGCTTAGAAGACAAAACTTTTTTGTAGAAAAACTATTTACAGCTTCGGCAAAAATGCTTTCGAGAAGGTTTTTATGTCAAAGTCTTACGGCCTTATGCCAAAAGAAAAAAAAAAAAAATTAATGGGTACTTAAAGTGCTCGTTAAAAAAATATTTTGTATGGGAACCCGGTTTTAACGAACACTTCAAGTTCAAATAAATTTTTTAGCATAAGGCCATAAAGTGTTAACCCTTTTCGACCCCGGCTACACATACGTGTACGTAAATTTAAATTTAAAGAGAGAAGTTAATATATAAATATCTAGCTTTTATTACTTCTTTAAGTCTCTACATGTTATGTGTTATCTCCTAATCGTTGCCTTATAAGTTTTTGCGAGGCTTATTTTAGTATTTGTGTAAACGCGTGCAAAAAAGATGATCATGTTTCGCAGTGCGGAAGACAAGATATGAAAGTATCATTATTTTGTTTAAATCACACTAAATATATGAATATTTTGTTATTATTTTGTAAAAAAAGCATCATACATTTAAATAATATGCAAATTATTATGTATGTTTTTTCGACCTTTTTGTTTTAACTTCAATAAGTAAACGAATAATTAAGCTCAAGGTCTTATTACAATAATTATTAAAATAAGTACAATAAAGATCGGATTAGCGGGCAGTCGTTTAATGAACGTCTATTGTTACTCATTTTACTAAAAAAATTTATATATTTTTATCCTGAAGATGTTTCCCGTAGGGTTACGAAATATTGACAACTAAAATAAATAAATAAAATTTATTAAAAAATAAGACCTTGAGCTTAATTATTCGTTTACTTATTTAATATGCAAATATTTTAAAATGCACAAAGAATTTTTGTGTTTTTTTTTTTGAGCACAATATGTACCTACACATATGTGTAATACTTCCTCATTTTTGCGAAAGAAAACTGTGATTAGGTGCAATCGTTTTTTTGAGAACTTTGCCAAATAATTCCTTTGTATTTTTTGTTCGGTATTTTACCAGCTTACTACTTTTAGAGCGATTGGCGGAAATGAATGTGCATGGAACAGGCACAATGCAAACCAGTCGTTTACGGAAACGAACAAGTCATTTTCGTAAGCAAAAAGAAGGATAATTTTTTTAAAAAAATAGCCCACAAAACAATAAAAAAAAAAACAAAATTAAATCAAAATATTTACAATCTTGAGCAAGTTACCTTTAATTAAAGTACCCACACAAAGATATGAGTGGAGGGGACACTGAGAGGGCTCCAAAAGTCCCGCCCACTCCAAATTTTTTTTCCCGTACAATTACCTTTAATTTGAGTACCTACACATAACACTAAGTGGTCGGAGCCGTTTTTTGGATCCAGGAGGCTTCCGCCCCCTTATATTTTAAATATGTTTTTTTTTTTTTATTTCCAGAGTGGTTACAAGTTTTTTTTCGTATGCCCCGTAAACTATACTTTTGCCAAAAAATGCTAATATTTTGTCCAAGTGAAGTCCCAAGGTACACATATGTGTATGTCCTGTTTCTAAGGACTTGGGCTTTTTATGTACATTAAAAATTCATTTTTACGTTATCTTAGGGCGAATTATCATACACCGAAAATTTCATCAAAATCCGAAAACTTTGAAATTGCTTGGGTCGGAAAGGGTTAAGAAGCTAAATGTTAAAAAAAAATTTGAAATGAATAATGTTGAAAGCTTTAATTAAAAGTTGCTTCATTTTCTTAAGCTCTTTACTAGTATGAAAAGAACTTTTGGTTTTTCGTTATTAAAGTTATTTAAAAAAAGATCTGTTTTGTTTTTGCTTCAAAAAGTATTTATATAAAAGTACTTTTTTAAGCTTTTTAAAGAAAAGTTATTTTAGAATTTTTAATTAAAAACTTTTGGATTTTTTTTTATTGAATAAAGAAATTTTAATTTTGGAAAAGTTCACAGGTTATAACCAAATATTTAATTAAAAAATCTTTTTAAAAAAGCTTTTTAATCCTTTTAAGCTTGAAGCTTATCATCCAATATAGTATATCATCCAATATAGTATATATGTATTTCTTAAAGAGTTCTCAAAACTCTTTCTAGACAAATGTATCTGTTTTCTTTACCACAATATTTTAGGCGTATTTTATTACCCAACGATTGGCATTAATTTCACTTTGCTACGGTTTATATTAATTTCAGTGGAGTTATTTTGTCTGTTGGCTGCTGGTGGTAAAAAATCGTATAAAACCAAAAGTTTTTGTATTTGATTTTTTGTTTTAGCTTTTTTTGACAGTAATGAAATTATTACCATCAAATATTGCGGATTATGTGCGTTAACAGCAATAAAAAAGTGTCTGGGTGTAAATGTGTTTGTATGTGTGTGGCTGTATGCGTCTAAGTGTTAAAGTATGAGTAGGAGCTTAAGTTTATGTATTTGTTGTTTAATGTTTCGACTTGAGCGTATAGATGAGTATGACTTAGGGTTTTTCCCAGACTTTTCTACTTGCGGGGAAAGCGGGAAGAAATTTGAAGTTTTCTCGGATTTTGGAAGCTTCAGGTTTAAGATTAAATATCAAGATATATATTAAAAATTATAAAACATTTGATAGTTTTTATATTTTTAATCTTAAAATATTATTATTCTACTAATTTTTGTAAATATAATCGATATCGAGTTTCAAATAACAACGAAGTTGCCTGAAAAATTGTAAAAAAATTTTAAATTTTAATCAAATAGATTGTTTAAGAATCTTACAAAATTGAATAAGATTTAAAGGCTCAATTCAAAAGTAAATTAGCATTTCGATAAAAGCTAATTGAAACACACAGGGTAAAAAGCCTTAAAAATTATTTTAACACTAAACTTTTTTAAAACTTTGTTCTGACACAAATTTTGTCTGATCCAAAGAGATTTTAAGCTTTTTTAATGCAAATCATATTTACAAGTCATATTTATTGTCAAATCACCAATCTTAAAAAAAGAAAATCAGAATAACATTTTAGTTTTGAAACAATGATTTCAAAATTGGCTGTTGTCTGGGTATAATACAAGCTCTTATTTCTTCAGGGACTGATAGGGACGATCAACTTAATAACTTTTGTCTGAAGAAATAACCGAAAAAGAATTGCCGGGAATCCCGCATTTATTTATTTAAAAAAGTGGCATTTCCCAAGAAATCTCTATACGAGAATGGCGGAAAATAAACACTATTTTATTTTTATAGGTACTCGCATGTCTGTATATTTAAGTAAATGGTTGATGTTTGTTTGCGTATTCTGTTATTATTTTGTTGTTGTTGCAGTTATTTTACTTTTGTCTTATCATGTTTATCTTACTTAATCTTGATATTGTTTTTTGATACCTTCACGTAATAATGATGAGGTATCATTTAGTTGTATTAGAGATATTTGTGTTTGGTAATTTAGAGATGTACAAAAAGAAAATATCGTTATAAAGATTAAATGAAATTATAAGATTTTATATGGTTTGATTAAAACGACAGCAATAACTTTGTAAGGGGATTTTTAAGATTTCTAAGAAATTACTGGCAAAAGTAATTGTGTGGAAAAATTTCATTCTAAAATTTAGAAAAACGGTTTTTATTATATGACTTTACTAAAGGCTAAATTTATATAGTAGATTGTCGATCCGTTTGTAAGTTCTTTAATATTGAACTAAGACCCAATAAAGGACATATATAAAGATATAAATATCTATCTGTCCGTCTGACCATATATTTGTCTACCCATTGAAATAGGTTTCTTTGTTGTTATTATTAGTGTTGTTTTTTTTTTTTTTTTTTCTTTATTCTCTTGCTTTAATTTCACAAAGCAAATACAAACATGACTTTTTGCTTAAGTAGAGAAAAGTGCTTTAAGCGAAAAAATTAACTCATTGCATTTCTTATTTGTGTTAATTCAGTTTCATAACACTATGTGAGAGTTTTTAGACCAAACGTATTTGACACCTAATATTTATGTAAAATGGCCCGCTAAATCCGAATATGAAGTCAGAATGCTCAAAAGTAGCACAGTTTTCGTTTTCGGTACCTGCATGGACGACCTCATTTTCGAAGAAGTACGGCACGATGACGACGCCAGCTTCACCGGCTATGCAACAATTACTCGTAAATTCTCATTTGCCCAAATGTGGCAATTCTGATTGTTAACGAATCCACTGAGGTGAAAGTGTACCACGAAATGCTATTGATTTGAACACCAATTTCTTTGAAAGGCTGCAACAATCTTAACGCGCTGCTCAACTGTGTCCCTCTTCATGGTTGAATTTGTCAAACAATGAAATGTCAAATTAAGTTGGGCAAAAAACTTGACGTTGGGGTGTAACTCGCAATTAACATCGTGCATTATGGTTTGTTTTTATTTATCTTTTAAATTTTTAATAACACAAGGGAACAAAATTGAACTTTTTTTAATTATTTCAGAATTTTAAAAATATGTATGAAATCTTTAACATTTTTTATTTTTCGAATTTATTCTATGAGTTACATTTCAGTTATGTATTTTATAAAGCTTTTTTGTAATAGTTCTATTCCTTAAATTATTAGGAATGACTTTTATACACTACCAGACTATTATATTGTATTTTCTTGTTACATTTTGCCTTAGCTATCCATTGGATAGCTTTATAAAATACATAACTTTTTTTTTTTTTTTTAATCTCCTAAGCTAATCCCGCGAAGCTCCATGCTTGTCTGCAGGAAAGAAACCAGAGTCTCTGGCGGGAATCGAACCCGCAACCTCGGCGCTGATAGACTAGCTCGCTACCAGCTAGTCTACCGAGGCACTCCAAACTGAAATGTAACTCATAGAATAAATTCGAAAAATAAAAAATGTTGAATATAATATAAAGTAACCTACGAAAGGAGATAATTCCCAGTTTCTATTTTTAAAATCTTTGGAAAAATTAAAATTTTTAGGCACTTTAAGTTCATGGAGAGTTTGTGCTACACTACGTATGAGTAATAAATAATTGTTAAGTCAAACAATAAAAGCATAAGTTTAGGCTAAAAACAAAGCCCATATTAACTTCTCAATACTTAATAACATTATAACACTGCCAGATCTGGCTACTCTTTTATTAATTGTGCTCAGGTTCGTTTTTAATTTTATCATATTTTAGAAATTTTATTTGGAAAATTATTATATAATTTGAAAATTTTTAAGGCGTGATTTATTACAATATCCTAGACAGAGGCTTCTTTTTAACTTAATAGACAAAATTGTCGCATTAATTTGAAAAAAGTTAAGTATTCTCAAAACAGCGACACATACTTTAAAAAATATAGCTACCTCGTGCTTTTTACTTGCCTTTATCTGTAGAACCAGGAAACATTATTTTAACGCCAGAAAGACAGAAAGCATTACCCACAAGAAGTTAAATTTGGGGGGCCAACCAATAGTAAGGCTGATGCCGTGGCATAATGAATTACTGACTACCGTGGTATCATATTGGATCTCTGGTCAAGTAATCGTACAGAACTCTTGGGATATGTCAATATTAGATATCTGTAAAATCTCAGTTATTGACTGGATGCAATCGTAGTTCGCCTCCTAGTGGTGCATCCTGGGTAACACTAAATCGAAAGCCAAAGTTTATGTTTTTTTAACTTTATCAGATGAAACCTCCTGGCTAATTAATAAGAGCAGAAAAAGAAAATTAAGAGAATTAAGAAATCTAAACCACATATATCTGCCTAGCTCCGATTCCTTGGAGGAAACAGCAATATATAAATGAAATAATTACAAAAATCTCAAAGAAATAAATACTCAAGCAAAATTACAAAGATATACAACCGAAAACGGCATAAACACACATTCCAACTAAGGCAGAAGACAAATAAAAAAAAAAAAAACTTTCTACAGACATGGTTAAGGCCACAAAACCCATAGGACCGCAGGTCAGCATATGTCAGCTGAACATAGAGGGCATTAGCAAAGCTAAGTCCGCCTATCTGTCACGTTTTCTGATAGATGAAAAAGTGGACGTAGTACTCGAAATGTTGAACAGAAGGGGTAATAAATATATCCGGTTTTAAACTTCTAGCTGCAATTTACCACCCCAGATATAGCATTGCGACTTATATGCAGAACTATATCCAAGGTGCTGAAGTCCTTACCTGCGACGAAACTGACGACATCTTCCTCATTACAGTAAATGTTCAAGGCTTACATATAAAAATGTTTAAAAACCCCACGCTACAAAGTGGCCAGCTCACGTACTGCCTCCTTATCGCTATCCAGCGGTCTATTACGGTGATTTTAACAGACAGCTTAGCATGTGGAGGTACGCAACCGATGATGAAAATGGCGAATCTCTTCTTGAATGGTCGGAAAACCACAGATTGTATCTTCTGTTCGACGCCAAAGACCGGGGAAGTTTCCACTCTGCCAGATGGAGACGCGACTCAAACCCAGATCTCTGCTTCGTCTCATGTGCGCATGACAGACCCATTCCAGCAGCGAGGTCAATACAATCAAACTTCCCGCAAAGCCAACACCGCTCATCTATCATTAACATTCGCGTTACTATACCCGTTACTATACACCTTAGCCCAGATGGAACTTTAAAGGGCCGACTGGCCGAAATACACTACCAAACTCGAAAACGACATTCGCTTTATCCCACCAACCTTCCACAATTTTGAGCGTTTCGTATGCCTAGTCATTGCCACAGCCAAGAAGTGCGTTCCCAGGGGTTTCCGCAAAGAATACGTGCTGGAATGAAGACAGCGATAGACTTTATGAAGAGTTTCGATCCAACCAAAACCCAGAAACCGCTGATGAACTTATATCTAGCTTGGATAAAGCAAGCAAATCTGAGTGGTCCATCGCCGTATCCAATATGGACTTCAAATACTCCAGTCGCAAAGCTTGGAGTCTGCTCAGAAAACTAGGAGCAGCCAACCCTCCCATCAATCGAAGACAAACAGCGTCGCCCGTCACATGATAAGCGTATCTAAGCCAGCTCCTTACAAACCATTTACACGAAAGATAAACTCGGAACTTAAGTTACTAAGAAGCAACACATTTCCGAATGACTCTTACTCCTATTCATTCTCGGATAGAGAAGTTTACGAAGGGCTATCCAAAATAAAAATGGCACAGCAGCAGGAGTAGATTGCATCTACCCCGAGTTAATAAAACACGGTGAACCTCTCACTAAGATATTGCTTGCTAGATTCTAATCAGATATTTTACACTCCGGTAACCTTCCCGGCATGTTCAAGAAATCGAAAATCATAGCCCTGCTTAAGCCTGGCAAGAACCCAGAAGACCCATCCAGTTATCGTCCCATCGCTCTCCTTTCAGTTTGCCCTCAACTCTTTGAACGTTTAATATTAAGAGGCATAGAAAATCACATTGAAAGGTGATTCCACCTGAGCAGGCAGGTTTTAGAAAGGGTCGCAGTTGTATAGTGGCTATAGCCCTAACAAATTTCATTGAAAATGGTTTTGACCAGAGTTAAAAAAAAACAGCAGTTATATTTGTGGACCTAACAGCTGCTTATGATACCGTATGAAAAAATGGCCTCATCCTCAAACTGATTAAAGTTATCCCATGCAGTAGAATTTGCTACATTATCCTAAACATGCTCAGCGATCGGCTTTTTAACGTATTCCTAAACGACAGCCATAGTACCACCCGAAAGCTCAACAATGGCTTACCACAGGGTTCAGTTCTAGCCTCGGTTATCTTTAACCTCTACATCAGCGATCTTCCGAATTCTATATCCTGTAAATTTAATTATGCCGATGATCTGGCTTTTGCTTATCAAGATGAGAACTTTGAAAAGCTAGAGAGAGTACAAGAAACCAACCTACTCAAAATAACATCATACTGCAGCAAAAGGAGACTTAAGCCAAGTCATACGAAGACCGAAGTATGCTGCTTTCACCTTACCCATAGAGATGCTGATAGGAAGCTATCAATACGTTTTAATGGTATCACCCTCTCACACAATTTGTATCCGAAATATCTTGGATATCCCTAGACAGCACGTTAGCGTGTAGAAGTCACCTAGATAAAATCGCTCAATAAATAAAGTCGAGAAATAACATCATACAAAAACTCACAGGAATGAGATGGGGCTCTTCCGCAAACTGCCTACGAATTTCTGCAATAGCATAAGTCTACACGCAGAGAAAAAATATGGTTGGGCATGGTTACGGCAACAACACTATGTTTAATGTAACAATATATTGTTGTCGTACACAAATAATTGTTATTTTTATTTAATATCAACAATATTATAGTTACTGTAATCATATCAATGTTTATTGCAATTATGAATTTGAGTATTGTTGACCGAAAAATAATTATTTTTCTAACAACTTAATTATGATAACTTTCTAAACATATTATATTTCTCACAACCATATCATGATATTTAATAGCCATAACATGATAACTTTCTATACATTTATCATATTATGTTAAAGATGCAATCAAAATATTTTTACTCTAATCATATTATGTTAGCGACATTTGTAAAATAATTTTGAAGAAGTTGTGTCGTTTTTTTTATTTGTGAGCGGTTAAACAATTAAAAGATAAAATTCCATAAAAAAAATAAGTTTAAAGAAATTAAAAAATTAAAATATTAGCGGAGTTCATTCAAGTATTAGTGATGTAATAGTGCAAATGCAAAATATCATAGTTTTTTGTAAAATCCAACAACAAAATACACAGAGATTTCGTTATATTTTATAAAAGTGCTACGATATTTCTGTGGTTTTCATGGGCAACCGCGTATGTCTTAAAACAAATTGTTCAGGAAAGCCGAAAACCCATTCTAGATCAAACTATGGGCTAGGTATTGCACATTTTAAACTTTGTCATTACGTTACAAAACGGAATTGATCCATCTTTTTTCAAAAAAATATAAAGAGCGTTCAAAATTAGGCAATATGGCATCAACATCTTAATATCAAAAAAATGGACACACGCGGTTGCCCATGAAAACCACAGATTTTTAATTTGCTCTTTTGCAAGCCTTATATTGAACTCCGCTATTTGAATTACATTAAGAAAAATTGTAAAAAGCCACAAAATAAAAAATCGATTCAAAAATATTTAAATTTATTTTGTATTTTTATGACACCTATGAAAGGTGCTGTATCATAATATGATTGCTTCTAAATTTATTATGATTAACATGATGATAATATGATTACTTCTTAGCTTATTATGATTAACATGACAATAATATGATTAATTTCTTAGCTTATTATGATTAACATGACAATAATTTGATTACTTCTTAACTTAGTATGATTACCAGAATAATAATATGATTAAGGGAAAAATATTATGATGACATATTACGAGTATATTGAGTCATAATATGTTTCAATAATAATCTTAATATGGTGACTACAATCATAATTGTTTTCATAATATGTTGCTCTTAGAATATGTTTACCACAACCATGTTTTTTCTTTGCGTGTACTCGGCTGCCGAATACTACGCTCCAATATGGTTGAACAGCCACCAAGAAAAAGGAGTAAACCCGCAGTTAAACACGACGATAAGAATAATATCTGGTACATTTAAAGCTAAACCTGTCAAATGGCTGCCAATGTTAGCAAACCTCTGCCCCCTGACCAAAGACGAAGGCAAGCACTCCTTCGGGAGTACATTAAGATCAGCACAAATCCGCACATCCCTATCAACTCTGACCTTTCCACTCAATACGATGCAAGATTAGTATCTAGAAATCCACCTCTGCTCTTGGCTAAAAAACTACGTGACAGTCATTTTGATTTGCACTCCGCATGGTCATCGCAGTGGAGCGACTCGGGACAAAGCAGTCCCTTATTCAACCAAGACGATAGGACGACCGATTTTCTTCCACGTAAAACCTGGGGTAATTTAAACCGCTTACGCACATCTACTGCCAGAACTATGGATTCCTTAACCAAGTGGGGACTTGCTAATGACGACAGCTGTCCATGCGGCCATCCTTTGTAAACAGTTGACCACATAATTCACAATTGCCCACTCCTGTAATTTCCAGGAAACACTGAAGAAATCAAGTACCTAACACCCGAAGTCATATCCTGACTAAATTCTTTAAACTTGTAGGATAAATTTATTTTATATATTAAAAAAAAAAAAAAATGGATACATATATATATTTTCTCTGTATTTTAAACACATACGCTAAATAAAAACATTTGTAGAATCTCAGTAATTGACTGCACCTGACTTCCCCGGAGGATGTAACGCCAGAAGATGAAATATACTTAAGATTATCTCGATAAGCCCTGGGAGGGGAGATTCGGCACAGCCGAATAAAACACATTTACTTGTTTAATTTCAATTTTTTAACATTAAGACGAGTTTTATCCTTCTCTTTATTTTTTTGTACATCTGCTGCCATGCTAAATCTCTTATTTATGGGCACTAAGGAGTGATTTTATTTCCATTAACTCTTTCTTATATTTTAAAAAAAATCGTATTGAAGGCCACCTAATAAATTTCCAAAAACCAATTTCCATACTTGAGTTAATAGAAAACAAAAACTTTCACGAGTGCTTCAATAAAATTTTCCCAACAAATAGTTCTTTTAACTTGTCCTTGAGTATTTATTTGTTTTTAACGTTTCGTTAATTTTTTTAGTTTAAAGTTATTTATTGAAACTTAATAAACAGTCATTTATTATTATAGATTCTTTATAAATGTTTAATAAAACATTAAAATAAAAGTGCTTTTTTACAGTGGTAAGTGGCGAATGGTAATTTTCGCATTCAATTTGTTTTTCTTGTTTTATGCCAAAAATAAAAAGTAAAAACAAATGAAATGTTTACCGTTTTATGAATTGAAATGTTATTTTATATATGTATAATAAAAATACGCACATCAATAATTAAAACATTTT
This sequence comes from Pollenia griseotomentosa, assembly GCA_963931875.1. Classification (NCBI taxonomy): domain Eukaryota; kingdom Metazoa; phylum Arthropoda; class Insecta; order Diptera; family Polleniidae; genus Pollenia; species Pollenia griseotomentosa. The sequence goes on from OZ007560.1 coordinate 211,780,497, forward strand.
AAATGTATAAAAATAAACCATGATTTTTTATATTGTTTTTCATTTAGTTTCAACAGTAAATTAATTGAATTTTTAAAATTATCAATTTATTTTAATTTATGTAAATAATTTTTTTTTTTTTATTTTGGTATGAATTAAACAGAAAAAGTTAGAAAGGTTTATTAGATTGTGTGGAATTTTGGATACCCTTCACTGAAAATATGTGTTACAAAAGTCATGTATAGATGATCCGATAAATTAGAAAATTGGAAATAAAGTGAGAATAAAATGTGTAACTTCCCAGTAAAAACTTCAAAAAAAAAAAAACATAAGAGCACTACTTACAATTCTACTGAAAGAACCAATGAATTTTACATGGGATGTCCCAAAATGAACGCATTCAAAAGTAAGTCATTATTTTTTCTACTTACATACATCCAGAGAAAAGTACTTGTAGAAGTTGTTATAGATGTAGTTATAGAAGAAGGCTACTAAATAATGAGTTAAAGAAGATATTCATTTTGAAAAAGTAAGCGAAGTTTTTACTGGGTTAATATATTAAAAACTTCGCTTACCTTGTCAAAATGAATAGCTTATTTAACTCATTATTTAGTAGCTTTCTTCTATAACTACATCTATAACAACTTCTGTAACTACTTTTTTCTGAATGTATGTAGGTAAAAAAATAATGACTTACTTTTGAAATTCATTGGTTCTTTTGTAGGCGAAGTTTTCACTGGGTAATTTGTACATACACGGGGAGAAAAATATGTTTTTTTGTATAGTTTCAGATAACTTTACATATCGTTCCCTTGACTCGTAAAGGAACTAAGTCCAATTGATTAAATTTTGCAGGAGCGGGTAAAAACTATCTAAAATTTTTAATTTTTTTTTTTTAATCTGAAAATGCAGGTTTGTTTTATTGTCGACTCTTTTGTTTCTTTGACATGCAAGACACGAACAACAAAAAATAATGTATCTTTATTTAAAAAAGGTTTTTGCAACTTGGCCCATTTTCTGTTGAATATTTCGTTCTTTTAATGTGGACTATGCACGTTTTCTTCGACTTATCTTGAATTTTATGTAATACTGACATTTAACCCGCTTCTTCGTTAGCGTCTCCCTATCTGTCGTGGACATATTTATATATCAAAGTTAATGGCGCATATTCAGAAATCATAACTTCAGTTGTAACTAACAAAACAGAAACAAAAAAATAGTTCATAAATAGTTATAGATCTTATTCACAATTCATAACTAACGTAGTAACAGCTCTCAGCTGATAAAAGAAATGCAACCATGCACATTTGTATGTAGAGAAAATTAAGTGTCGATAATATTTTGAACGATATATTCTGTAATTATTTAAAAAGCTTATCAAACTATTAAAACCCCATTTTTTGTTCTTTAAAAAATTAACACAAATTCTAAAAAAGTTAATTTTTGGTTATAATAGTATATAAATCAATAAAAAAATAGGGACTTGTAAAGATAAAAATATTTAATAGAATTTTACCGCCTTTAAATACATCTCTAGTTTATTTTTATTTTGTATGGATGTTCTTTGGATGCAGTAGAAATGCATTTCAAATCGATTGCAGCGTGTTTTGAATATCTCTTATAATTTTTTCCATTTATTTTTTTATAACCACTTAAAAAATGTTTTATTTTTGAAATAAATTATAAAATGATATCAATCAGCTGTTCTTTGAATATATCAGTTAGTTGCCATTTAGTTACAGCTTTACTTTAATTAAGTGTAAACTTTTTATGCTGAAAGTAATCATCTGTAAATAACTTAAATAGGTACTTAAAAAAGTAAACACTTGGTAATAATTTATGAATATGCGCCAAAGTTGCTCGGTTTAAACAAAATATACCAACATATTTCATCTTATAGGTTCTCATTTAATCAGGCCCCAGCACCAATAATTTCATATTTCTTAGTTCGATATAAATGTTCCTAAAGCTCGATTCACCCATGCGTTGCGAACATAATTTTTGTCCAGACGAATTTTTTTTTTATATTGGGTTTGACGTCTTACTTTTGAGAGAGAGAGAGAGAGAGAAATTATTTTGCTTGGCAAGTTTTTTCTTGAATTGGTTATTTAAAATTTTTGTTCAAAACAATATGAACTGAGTTGCCACTTTTTCTCAATTTGTACATAAAAGTTAAAAGGTTAAATAAAAAATGTTAAATATAAAAAATATATAAATTTTCATATTATTTGAATGTGTATTCTAAGTCAAATTACAATCCTCAAAAGCTTTTATACTTTAATAGGCTTATGCCTTCAATATTTTCCAAGAATATTTTCTGATAGTGCATAGAAAATATTCCTGGAAAATATTGAAGGAATAAGCCTATTAAAGTATAAAAGCTTTTGAGGATTGTAATTGGATTTAGAATACACATTCGAATAATTTGAAAATTTATATAATGAATGTTACTCACTATAAATTCCCAGATTCTATTTGTTATAAAAAATATATTTAGTAATTTCAATAAAGTAAACTATTTTTGAGTTACGCGAATATATGCAGTTCAACCTCCTACATTTTCGAAATGACGGCATATCTTGAAAACAAGAGGTAACTTACAAAAAAAGTTACCACCACCGGATTCAGTGTGCCCCAATTAGGCACCTGGCATTTTACAGGTGCCCGGCTTGTCTGGTTTTTGCAACTAGCACAGTGTACCTATTGCTCAAAATTACAATATTTCAAATGTATTTAAAGATAATTTTTATACCCACACCACAATAGTGGAGAGGGTATTATGCATTTGTGATGATGTGTGTAACGCCTTAAAATAGTGGTCCTAGACCCACCTTAAAGTATACCGATCTACTCAGAATCACTTTCTGAGTCGAACTAACGATGTCCGTCCGGCTGGCTGGTAGGCTGGCTGGCAGGCTGGCTGTCCATGTAACCTTGTGCGCAAAATACAGGTCGCAACTTTGGAGATAACTTGATAAAATTTGGGTCATAGGTTCTTATTGGCACAAGGACCAAGCCTATTGAAAATGGGCCAAATCGTAGGACCAAGAGGGAAGATAGGGGGAAATTTCTTCTTCTCAGAAACTATCAAACCGATTTTAATGAAATTTAAAACATGGATAGATCCATATCTATATGGACACATAAGCTATACAGTTTTAAAAAATATAGGACCACAAGGGGAGAAAGGGGCAATTTTTGCCTCTCAAACTAATTTTAATGAAATTTAAAACATAGGTAGATCCATATCTATATGGACACATAAGCTATACAGTTTTTCAAAAATAGGACCACAAGGGGATGTAGGGGGCAATTTCTGCCTCTCACAAACTTTCAAACCGATTTTAATGAAGTTTTTAAACATAGAGAAATCCATATTTATATGGACACATAAGCATGATGTGTTTTTAAGTACTGTGGTGCTGGGTATCATATGGTCGGGCTTGACCGACTATACTTTCTTACTTGTTTTAAAGTTGCTAAAGAAAAAAAATCATATCTTAAAAAAGAAAAAAAACACCTCCTTCAAAGTTTCAGGATTTTTAAAAAACGGTTTAAAGTATAATATAAAAAAAAAACAGACAAATAAAAAATAGTTTTTTTGATTTGTGCGTTTTTAAAATTTAATATTTTGCAGATATTTTAATATGCTGTTTGTAGCCCCAAGTATTCTCTTTAAAATGACACAAACATCATCTTCGTATGTAAAGTAGTTTTCGAGATATTGAAGATATAAGCTCAAAACACATTCGTCTAATACGGCGAAATGATGTCATTTTGAATATGACATAGCTTTTGAAAAACACAATTTTAAAATTGTTTTTCGTTCATATATGTTCCTCATAGGATAAAAGGAACCTTCTCACCAAATTTCATTAAAATAGAAAGGGGTCGGGTCCCACTCTTGGTCGATTTGACATGGAATTACCCATATAATTAAAAATTATTAAATTACTCTTCTTTTTTCTTCCATTTTCTTTAACACACTTTTATAAAACAATTCAAAATAAGTGGTTTGCTAGTTGTGCTGCCATTTTGTTTAATTGTTTTCATCTGTAACTTTTTTATTTTTTTTTGACAAATTTTTCGAAATACGTGAATTTTTCTGCAGAACACTCCCAGTAAAAAAATTATTCTCCGGATAAAAATATTGTTCGGAATGCATCCTTAAGTTCAATAATATAGAAACATCAAAAAGTAACACATGAAGAACGGTAAATAGAAGAAAGAAATTAAATATTCCGTATTTCTCCCTTTTTGATATTTTTTTTCTCTTCATTGAAGTATCAAAAATTTCAACATTGTAGTGGAAGCCCATAATTTAATACGTAGTTGTATCTTAAAATTTAGAATTTAATGCAGTGATATGAAATAAGCAAAAAATTACAGTTATCTTTTTTTTTATACCCTTCACCACAGGTGGTGAATAGGGTATATATAAGTTTGTCATTCCGTTTGTAATTTCTATAATATTGATATTAGACCCTATAAAGTAAATATGTTCTGGGTCCTTATGAGGAGCGAAGTGGATTTAACGATGTCCGTCTGTCCGAAATTCAGCAAGATCGGTCCACAAATGGCTGAGATATGAGTAAAAATCCACGAATGCCTCAATTTTTTCCCTTTAAAGGTCCAATTAGAAGCGACATAACCATACCAACGCTGCATTACCATAACCACTGTAATACCAAAATGACATAAACATACCATACAAACCAATTCAATTTTGTTTCTACGGTCATCGTTACGGCTGTGGCATTATGTTTATGTCACGTCTAATTGCGCCTAATTGAACATAATGCCACAGCCGTAACAATGACCGTAGAAACCAAAATGGAATTAGTTTGTTAGTGTATGTTTTTTTTGTTGTTTCGGTAGTACAGTGACTATGGTAATACAGTGACTATGATAATGCAGTGTTGATAATGTCGTCAACTGTTTAATTCTGGTTGATTTAACACACGTGTTTACTAAAGCCTTTTGTGTAATTTTTCAACCACAGCTTAAGGCTAGTTTACACTATTATACTTTGTATTAATACATGTCAAAAACTCAAGTAATATGTAAAATTCTGATAGTGTGAAAGCATGTGTGATGAAAATGACAAGTATTATGAACAACAAGTTTGACACCCCATACGACTTCATCGTTTTTTGAAAAATTTCTAAACAATAATACTTTTTATTGGATCAAGGTTGCATTTTATTTAATGTGTGAGTGTTTATACTCTTGTGATGGTGTGAACACAAACTGTTATGTTAAATTATATTTTTTGACAGTCGCAACAAAACTCATTAGATTTCTATCTGAATACGAATGATTTGTGGGATAGTGTAAACTAGCCTTTAGTAAATAACAGTTTAATACATATTGTTTTAGTGACATGGTTAATGTTAGTACGTTAAATACATTAAAAAATCTTAAAGGGTGCTCTACAACCATGAGTGAAAACCGCTAATATAAAACTTGTGCAAGGGAATACGAATTTAAAACGTCAACTTTGGCAAAACAGGAAACGGACTTACCTCAATTTTTGTTTTTGTGATATATTTTGGCACGACGAGATAAAATGTGGGCATGGCTTAAAATATATTTATTTATATCTAAAGAACGCTATATAACTTTCTTTTCATATCGCACCATGGTGAAGGGTATTTAAGATTCGGCATAGCCGAATATAGCACTCTTAATTTTTTTTTTTTTCTTTTTTGTTGTTTTGAAGTGATGAGCACTTTCGCATAGTCTCAGAATTTAAAAATTTTTGGGCAACAAAATTTGATTGTCTTTTGTCTCTCCTGTAAAATTTAAAAAATGGACTTCGTGCCTTTGCGTGTTTAGCCAGCGATATGGCAAATTAGCATTTGCATTTTTTTAGATAAGTTACAAATGATATATAAATAAATTTCTTTGTTTATAGATTTAATTTTGTAAGTTGAATAATATAAAAAAAAAAACGAAAAGTACCAATTAAAGAACACAAAAGTACCAAGAAGTCTCCTTTTATAGTTTTTCTTTCACTCTGGAGCCTGCATGCAAATGCAAAATTACATATAAAACCAAAAAATAACAAATATAAAAACTAAAAGTTTGATCAAGCTCGATAAACAGTTTACATCCAAACAAATTATTTTTTGAAGAGGCGGGCAGACAGAAGAACATGGATTAATTAATCTAAAAATGTACAAGGCTACAATGAGTACAATGAGTATATACATATATATATTATGGATACTAAGCTTAGTGTAATGTGGTACTACATATGGAGTGTCAAACTTAATCTTATCCTTATTCGCCATTTTTACTGCCTAAGAGTATAAAAATAGTTTTAATTTAAATTGATGAAAGCTTTGCGGAAAGAAAACAATACACACAAACAAACTTTATGCGGATGAAAGATGAACGAAAGAGTAAATAAAGTTATTTTGCATAATGCTAACATAACCACCAACTATATAAACGTGTTACAGCTGTTGTGTTTCTAAAAGATGGAAACTTAAAGGCTAGCATCGTGAAAGTACGAATAACTTATATAGAAAAACTTGCAATAATACTACAGTATATGCTGAAGTTATGTTCACACCCAGCGGTAAAAGAAGTAGTAAGCAGGCCTTCTGGAAGCCCTTATTTCTTAGACACGGGCCTTATTACCCCATTCCATACTCATACATTTTTTACACACGATATCCTAGCCAGCCGAGGCCCTCCTTTAGCAGGCCTGATTAGTGGCCTTTTTCAACAGGTCTCATTGTATGCCTGTGTATGTAGAAGGGAAAAGGTAGGCCTTCCATAAGACATTCCTGAGAAGGCAAGCGAGCATGAGTGCTGGATATTAAAAAAAAATGTCTAGGAAGTAATGCTGGGATACTATCGATAGTTCAGATTTCACTTCACTTCATACTATCGACATTACTGTCGACTGAATGTTTGTACTTGTGCAGGAAAACTTCAACTAGGTTTTTTATTAGGCTACAATTTTTTTTTTTTTTATCACTTTATTGAACGTATGAGAATAATTTTTATTATATTATAAAAATTTATATAAGTAAAATAAACATTTCTAGCAGTTTAAACGCAATTAATTTAAATCACAACTTTTACAAATGTTGACATTCGCTATAAACTATAATGATGAAACATCTTTCAAAATAAAGGAACAGTACTCCAACATTAAATTTATAAAATGGATCAACACAACTCACGCTGTTTTTTTCTGGTTGCAATAAAGAAATGCAGGCGGCAACAAAAATTTTTTGAAATTTTAGAATTGACTATAAAGTTCCCAGCAAAAAATTGGTATTGACTTGCAATTACTTAACAACTTACTTTGCAATGCCCACTTCATACCATCTGCATTACAAAGAAGTAGTTTAGTAATGGCTGGCATATAATCTGATACATAACTCCTTGTTTATAAGTTGATTAACGAAATTTATAATTAATTCATAATAAAATGCATCTAAGGTTCTATTTATTCAAATCTAATACAAATTGATTTTATTTGTACTAAATGAAGAACAATTTGCAATAAATTTGAATATAAAACATTTAAGTACTTAATTGATTTTAATATATATTTTAATATTAAAAACTTGGAATTGTGGTCTCAACCAAACGATGTTATAACTATATCTTCTAGGTGATAGAAATTATAACATATGATATCGATATTGTATCATAAACTTAATGACTTATTTAACTCCCTATTTGTAAGCGGATGTGGTAATGACTTTTTTAACTTCATATTTGTAAGCGAGGGTGGTAAGTACTTGCCTCCAATGACATCCCCGCGTTGAAATAATGAGTCAAAATGCCTATGTGTAAGTAGTGAAGAGTAGTTATATTAGCTTTTTAACTCATTACTTTGTAATGTAAGTTTTTGCTGGGTTGCTCTCACTTCCATAGTCTAATGCTGAAGTAGAGAGGGTATTTTGCCAAGTAAACATAGTTAAAAGTAAGTTGAGAAATAGGTTACATTTAGCAACCGCAAACTTGATTTTTTTAATTAGGTAAATATTTTTACCGTAACAATAAAATATTTTTAACTACACCACAATAGTAGAGAGGGTACTATGCGTTTGTGCTGATGTTTGTAACACCTTAAAATATTGATACTTAGCCAACCTTTACGTATACTGATTGACCCAGAATAAATTTCTGAGACGAATTAAAGATGTTTGTCCGGCTGGCTGGCTGTTTATGTAAACCTTGTGCGCAAAGTACAGTTCGCAAATTTACAGATAATTAAATAAAATTTGGTACATAGGTTAAAGTGTGGTGTAGGGTATCATATAGCCGGGGTTGACCGCATATACTTTTTTACTTGTTTTTTATTGTAGATCTGGACTCAAAAGGTTGGGTTACTGTTGTCGTGATTATGATTTTCTTTCAAATTATTTAAACCTAATAGGCACGAGTGATTCCTATTAAAAAAACAATAACGACATTGAAGTTATCGATGATTTAATTTTTTAAATATCTAACAAAAAAAAAAAAAAATTTGTATTCCAGAAAATTACTTTGATAATACACTGGTAAGTGCACGGCTTTAAAAAACTAAGCCCTGGCATCATGCTTTATTTTTGCGAGAGAAATAAAGCAAGTAGTTTTTGTTTTCATTTTGTTTTTTATTAACCTACTTACAACTACAATTAATGTTGGAAGACTTTCAACCAATTGTAGTGGGGAATGTAAGAAAAGATAAACTTACTGCTTATTGTTGTTGTTTTTGTTAAAGTTTTGTTATGGTTATAAGTAAGACTTTTATTTAAAAGTAATTCTTATTCCCTTAACAGTTTTTACTTGTTTAATATCTTTAGTTTTTCTAAAATCTAAGCAACCAGTGAAATGCGCATAGGAATAGCTTATCCCCTCAACAATAAATTTCCGTGTTTTTATAAAGAATAAAAATTGGGAATTAAGCACGACTTGCAAAATCTTGTATCTATCAATATATTATTTTAAGTTTATTTTTGTTTAAGAAATTGATCTAAACTAACAATTTCATCGTAAACAACTTTAAATGAATTATTTCTGTTTTGTTATTGAATTTGAATATGTTTTTATTAAAAAAAAAGCTTTTAGCCATTTTTTAGCCCATTTTAAGCCATTTTTTTAGCGATTTTTTTGTTCGTAAATTTAGCCATTTTTGGCCACCAAATGAATCATTATGAATCTAACCAAGTTTTAGCAACACTGTTTGTATTCATTGCTGTAATGCAGCGCGAATTAATATAAGCAAGTAAAAACTGGCGGCAAAAAACTGTGTGTGTATAGCTGCTGTAACATGTCTTCATAGCTGTATTTTAAATAATAATAATATGGATATAGATATTTTTCCTATCGATATTTTCGATATTTTAAGACTATCGATATTATCGATAGTACTATCGATAGTTTCCCAGCACTACTAGGAAGGTCTTACAGAAGGTCTTATAAATAAAGGCCTCCAAAAGTTTACCGCTGGGGATATTTAAATTTTATTGAAACATACAGACATACACATATTGTGTATGTCTTTGTGCAAATGTATGGAAGTGTTAGTCTAACAACAACAATTATATACTATGCATCAATAAAAGGAACTAAGATCTTGTTTACTTTAAAAACGAGACCAACTTAAGAAACACTTTGCAAAAATGTTTGGATCTGTATAAATTTACTAGATATTCATAAAAAAACAGTTGATAGATGTTTTAAATACAAGTTACCTCTTAAACTCGAAGCTTAAATATCACAATTAGGTAACTTTTTCAAATTCTTTACCACTATTGAAAAAATATCCTTAGCTTTTGCGATGCCTGTATTCTCTATTTTAAGTTGACGTTTTTATAGCCTCCGCCACAAGTTGTAAGTGGTGGTGTATAAAGTTTTTTGAAAAGTGCGAAACTTTTAAAAAATTCATACAAGAATTGAAAAAATTTTAACATCCCGTTTTCTTGATTACTTCTTTTAGCTTTGTCCGTCAGCGGAATGACGCTCACTTCCGAATTACTCAACAATAAAGAAAATCTTTGGTGTCAAATTCGTTCTCTATAAAGCCAAGTTTTTTTAATTGAACTTTTTGAAATTTAAATTAGGCTTAATTTCATTAAATTTAATTTTCATTAACATGAAATGAATTAAATCTCTTTTTTGATCATTTAATTTTTGACTGAACATGGGATTGAACTCGGGTCGGATTGTACATTTTTCGGGAATAACCACATTCGAATCATCAGAATTCTTTACCGTTATACTGCTTGCGCCACTGCAGCGCCTGCCATTTTAAGGTCAACTATCAATCTTTAACCGAAGTATTGGTAGATCGAAAAGTACGAAAAACAGAAGTAAGGAGGAAACATGTCAATTTAATTGAAAATTGTATATAAAATTACAATACTTTAATTATTCGCCGTGAAAAAGGAAACATGAGTGCATACGCCCGGTCCAATTTTACATGACTCAAACGCACAAATTGGCCCAAATACTAGGTGTTCGATGTTATCCTGCTGCATCTAACGTTTTAGTTTATTGAAAAAAAAACAGGGGTTAAATTGAGCTCCAAAGATAAAAATCTAGGGGAGTTCATTTGCAAGAACAAAGCCACCATTCGCGTGCACCGCGGCGAGAGATAAATCGCTATTTTAGCTTTGTTTTGAATAATTCTATTGTGCAATATACTGCATGGTATCATGTGGTGTCTGCTGGATCATCCCCCTAAGGGTATGTGGGGAAACATCCAAACGATATTTCACTATTTGGTGTTACATCCATGCGGGAAATTTGTTTCAATTGTTCCAACAGACTGCTCCTGGGATTTAAGCAAATAGAACAAGTTCAAAAATAAAGAACTCATGACCAGTGAAAGGAGAACCAATCATTTAACTGGTATATGAAGAACAAAAAAGGGGGAAAAGTAATGAATTACAGTAAAGTCGTCAGCGATGGTGTGACACATCTTTTTGTGACTTTCTAAAATTTGGTTCTTAAATTTACTTCTAGCATATGTTTTATTGAAATAATACTAGATTGTATTGAACTACTACTACATGTTTATAACTAACACTAAACACGTTCATTGAGAATAGATGTGTGACTGGTCTTATTCATATAAAGTGTTAGAACTAGAACCGGTCTCTACCACCAAAGACCTATCACGGAACTACTTTAATGTCAGTTCGCTTCCCTCTAGGGATCCTCCAGGGAAAGAGATGCAGCCAATACCTGTGATCTCTTAAAGACACGACTCCGGGCTGAGTATTGAACAGGCCCTCTCGTGAATCACTTACTGGTTATTGATTGCACCAAAAGTTTGAGGTTAATTTTGCCGATCTTATTCAATAGATACTGCCTTCTTGCTTGCTTTAAAGGTGCAGCGGAGGATAGATAACTCCAGCTCTTAAGACAAGTGCGGGTGTATTATTTCACCAAGTTGTACTCTCAAATTGTTTAATGTGCGTTTGGTGGCGGGACGATTGGTCAGCGCATTGGTTGTACCTCAGTGGTTAACTCCACCATTAGGCCGAAATGAAACGGCAAATGTTCATGTAAATTTTTTCTATTAGTTTTCTGTCAGACCCACCTACAATAAAGTTCATAGGGATAAGCTTAGAAACAGCCCTATACTGATTGCATAAAATACAATAAAATATATTTGTCTCAACTATTTAAAGAAGTAATTTCGGTGCTAAAACTGACTTAAACCGATTAATTGTTTTACGCTATTCTTAAGATACGATGCGTCCAATACGATACGTCCAATTTTGGTCCCATTATGCACTTAACATAGTTAAGCTAACAGCTACACAATAACGTATACATGTTTTCTCATATACAAACTAGATCTAACAACTTTTACCATAAAATATGAATTTATACCAAAAAAGCTCATCACCATAAACTTGCTTGGCAGAAACTAATGCAGTTTAAACTAAAAATACACATACATTTAGATGTACACACACACTAGCATTTAAATAAAACTTCTCATACAATTACAAAAAGTACCAGTGTAACAACTACAACTAAAAAAAAACATCCACGTCTACTATACATTTAAATTATTATATAAATGTACTAGTAAATGTATATGAATGTGAGTGTTTCCCATGACGAGATGTGATTGTATTTGTGACTGTGTCTGTGTGTATTTTGTTAATGTTAAAAGAACAACTAAGCAAATTGTATTTGTATGCTACACTATTCATGAAGTTTGCTTATTTTAGAGTTTGTTTATTTAACATTCTTCCTTGTTAGTGCTGTGCACATTTTTTTGTTGTTTATTTTTTAGTTTTATTTTGAACTTTTTTTTGGTTTCTTTTTCTCTCGTTTTTTTTTTTTTTTTTTTTTTTGAATTCGTAATAAGCTTTTACGCGAACTTAACAATTGAATCAGTAATCAAACTCCATTACAATTTTTGAATGAGATTCTATATACTTAATATATGTATGTACATAAATACACATACACTTTTACTTTTGTAACTGTGTATTTGTGTTTGCAAAACAAATGCATGTTTTCATTTTAAGTGTATATGGAAAGCAAGATTTGTATTATTATATATGGGATGGTATACAAGTACGAGTATATATCGCCAATTCTCACGATAAATGTTAAAAAAACATTTTTTTTTGATGTCATATTAAGATCATTTTAGGTGAGTATAAATATTTTAATTAAATTCAAGACGGACGGACAGGACTTATTCGACTTAACAATACTCCAGGTCTCAGGGTTCTAATCTCAAAAAGTAGCTTTTGTCGCATATTGTAGTAACGAGATATTTTTAGTTTTGTTAAAGTTTTATTCGATGAGTTTCTTGCTTTATTTCTTTATATTTCGTATTACTTAAAACTTAAATAGAGCCTACAAGTAAAGGTAAAAATATAGCAAATTTAAAAGATTTAATACCTTTTCTACTTGAATCCACCCAGCTTTGGGTTATATCGACTCACATTACTCTTCCATATGACCACAGATATACATACATACATAACTTTTGGGATCCTAGCTGTTTGTATATAAAAAAAGGTCACACCACTGCACAGAGGTACATTTCGGCCGCTAAAAAATCGTAGCTAGAAATATATGGTCTAGTTGTAACTCGCCGAAAAAGTACAGGAATGACACAGCTGATAAAAGTTCGACTACACTGCTTTCATACGTGACGTCGTTTGTCGTAGAAACAACAAGACCACCACAAAAGTTGGTAAAACAAGATTTACTCGTTTGTTGTAGGAAAACCAACAACACTACGCAAGAAGATGTACTTGTTATGTGCAGAAACAACAGCAACATAACGAGAAGAAAACCCAGCATTTTTTTTATTTCCATAAAATTCTTTTTTAAAAAGAAGGAAAAATTCCCGAATTCTATTTGTTGAAATTGTTTAAATAAAAACATCAAATTTTCAAAGCATAATAATGACGACAACAAGATCGGGACATTCTGCTGGTGTCTCATAGCTGAGAGTTCTCCTGCTGACAAAAGGGGAACCAACAAAAGTGAAACATGTGTAACAGGAAAATAAAATAATATTATGCATCCAAGGGGTAAGAATTCTCTGAAGTTTCTTCTCACTGCTGCTGTTCTACTTGGCTTATAAGGCAAAACGTATGAAAAAAATTTTGAGGGAAATGGTAAAGTAAAATTTGATTTAGCTTTTAGTATAAAACAACCAGTTATAAACTATTATAAAAACAAATAAAGATTAGCTATTTGGTCTCCTATGACAACCCAACGTTAAATACGATAATTTGAAATAAAAACAAAAGTACAACTAGCTTAACCCTAGAATTACTGTCTTGGTCTGGCCAAACCTAATTTCCCGATCGCATAATTTCACGAACATCAGTTGTTAAGTGGCCAGCAAGATCGTGTGATTTAACACCACTGTATTATTTCTTGTGGGGCTATGTTAAGGACAGAGTCTATACGAGGCCAATCGAATCGATTGCAGCCTTAAAACTCAAAATCCGTGCTGTGATTAACTAAATAGACCTGCCATTTTGCAGAAAGTGATTTACAATTTCGTGGTGGACATTTGCCAGATATCATTTTTTATTCATAATTGCCGAACTTTCCTCTTCGTAAAACAATAAAAATTTGAATAATCTTTATTTAAACCCTATTCATCATTTACCATTTTCATTCTATTTCGACAATTTATTTACAAATTTTTCTCTGCTATAAATTTTAAAATCTCGTGCACCGCCACTGAAGCTCAATATCCATCTGTTTTAAATGCCTTACGATATTCACATTTTAAATAAAAAAATATATATAAAATATTTTGAAAATATATTTGTAACTGACAATAATAAGTATATGGCTATGGTGATCGTTTGGATTAAAGTGAAAGCCTCTATCATATTGGGTATAAGGGAAAGAAATGTTGGAATACTTTAACCTCTATAGACTTGTAGCATTTAAGCAGAAAAAGTTGAATAAAAAAAAATTTCCACAACAACAGGGTCCGAAATTTTCAGTAGCTTCCTAAAAATCAATTCTAAGTTTTGGCCACGTTAAAAAAATAATTTACAGCACCCCCAGACCCCACTTTTCAAAATGACTATCTTTGCTCTTTGCTTTCTTGTACACGTTTGTGCATGAATGCGTTTGCTTGCATATTTGACTTTATTATATTTTATAAATATGCATTGAAGTACAACATTCTGCGTACTAGTGTTTTTTTAATGTGTTGACATAGTTTTCCATAAAAATACATATTTGCTTCAAATGTAGTCATCTTAAAAAAAAAAAATCAAACTTGGCAAAATGCGATAAAAGTTTTCAAAATGTACCTTGTTATCAGGGCTGTCAGATATGGCGATTTACTTGGCTATTTTTACCATTTATATTATTTCATCGATTTTTTTTAACAGTTGGTCATTTTTTGTTATCATACTAACTTAAAAAAAATCTGGCAACTTTTTTTCACATGATTTTTGTTTTGTTATCATTTTAAGTATACGAGTGTTCGCCTAATGGTCAAAATTCAACCATAAATTTTTAGGTTCATATGAAGATACTACATCTAAGTGTATACGAATTAACATGTTTTGAGCATTCATTTTTTTCATCTCTGGTTTCATATTCTATCTTCTACTATAACATTAAATAAATTAATTAATATTAATATAAATTAAAAAACATAAAAGTATCATAAAATCTCCTTTGTATTCCACTCAGCCCATTGCTTTTTAATTTTTTTTTCTATGTCTAATATTAACGAAAATTAATCAAAAAACCAGATGTTGAACGAAAAAGTATCAAAAAGCTCCCCTTACATGGTCTTATTCATTTTTTATATTATAGGTTTTAATTCACTCAGGACCTATGCACCTATAATATATGGGGTATTCACAAGGTGTGCTATTATATTATATTGTTCTAACATTTAACAATGGTTTAAAAATATTTTTGTTGCTTTGCTAATAAAAATTGTCTTAAATTAATAGAACTTTGCTTGCTTTGTTTATTGTGCTGTCGTAATTAATCAGAAGAGCCCTGCGCTGAGCGGCTGAGCCAAGCCGCTTTAGTTTTTGTAGCCGTTGCCGTTTATGGTATAGTTTTATCCGTCTAATATCCGAATTTAACCTGCGGCTAGCAATTTTTGCAACAAAACACTTGCGGCATCAAATAATATCGGCTTAGGACTCTGAGTATGGTAAACAAACAAAATAAAATTTATTTGTGATTTGCGTGTAAAAATAGAAAATAGTCAGATAAGATCTAATTTAATTTATCAATTCATGGATAAGAATTAAAAAATATGTTGATGTTTGGTAAATATTTATTTTTTATATTTGTTTTAAATTCAAAATAGCATACTAAATTATGAGGGGTTGTTCACAACAGTCGTATTTTTTCATGTTCTTATTTTAAGACTTATGACACCTTGTGAATCCCCCAATTATGTTTCTTAGTTAAATAAATCACCACATGCAGCACGGAAAAGTAAGATAAAGAATTTTAATTTAAAAATGTCGAATAATCGAGCACCCTATTTTTTTTTATTATTTGATAATTGAAAAAAAAACATATTTTGTACATATGTGTTAGTAGCTAATTTAAACGCTTATTACTCCGAAAATATTGAACAGATTTTAATAAAAAATATATAGTGCACTTCTGTAAGTAAATATCTTTCAAATCTTTTGTGTTTTTTTTCAAATCTGTTGAAATACAGAGGAGGAAAGTGTTCTTTACTGTTTTGCCTTAGCCGATTTATATATAGATTTTGTATTCAGTCACTATTTAATTCTAAAAGTATGTATACAGGTCATTACTAGTGTAAGGAAATCGATGAGGCTGAAGTGTACGATCTCATGTAGCTTTTTTTTGATTTTTTTTAACTGAATATTATTTAAAATTATTAAAAAAAAAATAACAGAAACTAAAAAAATTTACTTTTCTCGACTTTTTTTGCAAAATTGCAAAATTTTATTGAAAAAAAAAAATGTAACGAAAACTGAACAAAATTGACTTTTGGCGATATTCAGCCAATTTTGACATCCGATTTGGCGATCGAGCTCAAAAAAATCTGACAACTCTTCTTTTAATACAGATTCAATAAAATATATTTTGCTATAACTGCGGTTCTGTTGGAGATAAAAAACTAATTTTTGTTTTACATATAGAGATGATATGAAGGAGCAGTTTTGCTTAAGTAACTTCAAATATTTGATTTTTGAGATATAATTATCTTGCAATAAAGGAGCGATATGTGTTCAAAATTATTGGCAGCGTCAACTAAAACAAAATAGCTCTATATGTCAATTCGAATTGCCACTTCAAATCGCTATTTACTACGGTAAACATTACGGCGAAAAGCCTAAAAGAAAAGGTTGCCCTATAGCTCCTTAACGAGAATAACGAAAATTATGTACGTAGAACATTCAGATTGATTGGAAAATACGATCTTGTGGTACCAACTACTAAGAGAAGAAGTCTCGCTGTCGAACTATATAAAAGCAAGTAAGCAGTAAATGCGTAATCGGTCTATGTGTTGCTGAATGCTACACATAGAATTGAGTAAAAATTGAGTTTTTCACGCAAAACATAGAAATATATCTGCGGCATTTTGACAAAACATCTTAACTCTTAAGAAGATACCTAATTTGTGTGGCACAAACTGCCACCTGGGCCTGGCTGGAACCACTTGTATTTTGTATGGAGTTTTTTGTGTCACACTAACGAACCCCTGGGCCTGGCTGGGATTACTTTTTATGTTTGAAGTTTTTTGGCCATAGCAGAAACATTTTGGTTTCAAATAGAAAAATTTTTCGAAAAAAAGTTTAAAAAAAAGAATTCTTATGTGTTGCGTATGCTTTTTGATAAGTTTCGTTTTGATTTTATTTACTTCAGTACATATATAATATGGTTGGATCTGGCCAGGCCCAGGTGGATATAATATGAACAAAATTTTCATTTGGTTAATTGCCACGCCCACGGTGTTTAAATCTACAATTTTTTCTCATTTTCTTGTAAAAAACACTTTCATTGAGGACAACATAAAGTTTCGTTCTAATATATTTAAAAATTTTATGAAAAAAACTGAAAAAAAGACGTAAAATGCCTGGCCAGGCCCACGTATACACTTAAGGGTTAAGTCAAATTGAAAAAGTTGAAAAAGTCATACGAATTACATTGGTTTACAGCCAAAAAATACCAAGAACGCCACATGCCTAGATAAGTTAATTGGGACCTACTGAACACGAAAAGCGCTGTAATTTTTTTTTCCTTAGTACCGTACTTTTGTGATTTCGGTGTATGGTCCCACTTAAACCCTTGTGGACCCAACCTAAAAGTCCGATCGAGATAAATAGCATATCGTTGGAAAGGTAATTGATATGCTGCAAATTTCTATCTGATAAGAAGTGGCTGAGTTATAGCACCTACGTTTTTTCAAAATTTTTCATTTTTATTTCGTTTTTTTTCTACGTTATAGTAAAGATCTGGAATGTTTTTTTTTTACCAAATAGTTTATTTAATTACCAACTTTTTAAGCGTTATTTAAAAAAAAATCGGATGAATCTTTTTATCTTTAAGGTTCCAATATGACACCTTAATTACACTTCTTATTCAGTCATTCGCGAAGATTCATCCGAAAAAAAAACGCAAAAGTTCAAGACGCTCGTCGTTTCAATTTAAATTTTTTGAATTTACGCCGAATATAGTGTGTGAGCAATGAAAATGAAAATATTGTCGTTCCACAATATCATTAATAAAAACTATATTTTTCATCCGATTTACTACGCTTAAAATGTTGTTAATTAAATAAACTATTTGGTAAAAAAATAAAACATTCCAGATCTTTACTATAACGTAAAAAAAAACGAAATAAAAATAAAAAATTTTTGAAAAAAAACGTAAAAAGTAGGCAATAGGCACTTCTTATCAGATAGAAATATGCAGCATATCGACTGAAAAGGAATTCAATTACCTTTCCAACGATATGCTATTTATCTCGATTACAGCGTTTTTCGTGTTCAGGAGGCCCAATTAACTTATCTAGGCCCGTGGCGTACTTGGTATTTTTCCAAATTAAAAATTTGTAAAGCAGTGTTATCATTCAAAAACCATTTTGGTTAACGTTTTTAAGATTTTGTATTATAAACGAAATTTTTCTTTAATTTTGGTTTATATTATTATTTAAGAAAAATTATTTTTTCAACGAGTTTTTTTTAAAACGTTTTTGCTATCTTATCTCGACTTAAGATGTTTTGTCAAAATACCACAGATATTCTTTGTTAACTTAAAAAAATAGAAATAATTGTGGGTACTTCGAAAATAAATAAAAAAATTGTTCTAATCTAAATTTTATTGTTGAAAAATTGCTATGTACATATTTAATTTTGCTGTAAAAACATATGCATATATTTTTATGGCTTATATTTTTTAAAATCTACGTTGTGCCGGACTTGACCATATGACATACAAATTTTGATACTAAGTAATTCATCTTAGATTTAAAAGTAATAGACCTTAAATCTCTTATTAAAGTGTTAAACAAAAAACATTCCCGGACAATTTGTGTTAAGAAGAACTAGTTTAAAAATTTGTTAAATAGTTAGTTAAACGGAATCAATATATAAACAAAAAGTTATTACAATCATTTTCGGATAAATTCTAATAAAATGGATTAGACACTTAATTAAAGCTCTTTAATTTGTTTTTTTCTGGTTTTCAATGAAAATAAATTGAGTCTCTCCAATCGCTGTTTAGTCTGCTAAAGTTAATTCACAAAACTTCTAATTAAATGCTACTTCTAATTATAAATGAACACAAATATTTATTTGTATTAACCCTAAACATATATTTGTTAAAAAAAACTTTCTCTAATAAATATTTCAATTATGAAAAAATAAAATAACAACTCTAGAAAATAGTCAAAATTATAACGTTGTTTATTCTAGAAATGATAAATTAACAAGATGTTGTTTTAGCACCTTAGAATTTTGTAATTTCTCAACTTTTATTTGTTCTTATTTATTTTTCTTCTTAATTACTTAAGCAAAAACTGCGCAAAAAAAAAAAAACAATCAATGCAAATAATTTACTTTATATTTATAAACACCTTCAATAGAACAGAGCTCTTAGTCAGTTCATAAAATATTATATTTCGAAGAGAAATACATTCATAATATTAAACTAATCATCTTTCTTAAGGCAGAATTAGTAGCAGTAATAAGGGAAAATAAAGAAGGAAATGGAAAAATGGCTTAAAGTGAAGACAATAACAAGTCTTAAGTAACAAGTACTCACAGCCACATGCACAGACATACAAAGCAACATATATTTGCCCTGAAAACTTTTAGAAGATTTGTAAAAGATGAAAGTAACTGGGCGTCACTTCTGCACGTTCAAAAGAAGATTTTATTCATCTTCTTCTAATCACCAGATTGTGGTCGTTTTCCTCAATTCTAAATGATAACAAAAGAATACTCAGATTTTTCATAAGCAAAGAAAAATTATATTAAAGGAAGACAGTTTATTTCACAAAAACAAAGTACACAGAAAAAATAAAAATTGATTTCAATTAAAAAATTTGTGATATTAATTAAATTTGCACCAGTAAACAAATTAATAGTATCAATTAAACCAGTTAATAATATTAATTAAAAGTTTAATTCACTTGATTAAATGATTAATTCAGTTGATTAAAATTTTAATTAAATCTGATTGTATTTTTGATTAATGCTTTTATTGGTTAAAAAATGTGGGAGAATTTTTTCTGTATACAATTCAATTGGTTTTTTACATTTCGAGCTTAAATTTACAAGTTCGTTGAATTTAAGTTCCATTAAATAATTTTTTATTAAGAAAGGAATTTTCACAACATGAAATGAATTAAAATTAATTGATATTTTTCGTTCTTGGCTGCCGCGGGAATCGAACCCAGGCTTTCACGGACAGGTTTCCTTCATGCTTTAAAAGTCGCTCGGAGCAACCCAAGTCGTAATGTCGGTCACGTGGCCTTTATAGCCCTGCAGCCATCCAGTTTTCATCGTCTATCTTAGCCATATTATTGTAGACCTTAGATTTATTTGTATAATATCGAATTCGAAGAGAATGGTCTGGAATCGACTTGAAGGTTCTTGAATATACTAGTCTACAACTACTACCAGTGGTGAATTATAAATACAGGCTGGCTCGTAAGTTTGTTTCGAGACATTAAACGGTTCAGTTCGAAACTAACAATAATGGAAAAGTTTTGTGAACATAATAATTAATCAAAAAGGAATTTCAATTTTTGGGAATACAAAATTTTAATTTCAAAAGATTTTGTTATTCGTGCTTAATTCCCAGTTTTTATTATTGATAAAAACACTTGAAATTTATTGTTGATGGGATTGTTTTGTTTAAACTTTGATATTATTACAAGTAGAACTGTTGCTATAAGTCTTATACGCTTAACAGTTTTATTTGGTTTAATATCTTTAGTTTTTCTAAAATCTTTATGGATGAAGTTTCCTGATGATCTGGCCTAAGCAACCAGTGAAATGCGCATAGGAATAGCTTATCCCATCAACAATAAATTTCAAGTGTTTTTATCAATAATAAAAACTGGGAATTAAGCACGAATAACAAAATCTTTTGAAATCATAATAATTAATTTGTATAAAGTTTGTTAAGTTGAAAAAGTGTGTGTATTCATTTTTTGCGCTGGGATCAAGTTATAAACAAAACTCTCGAGTATTTAATTGTTATTTGGAAAATCCCGAGCAGCGCCGGGACCAAACAGCTTGTTTTTTAATAAAGAATATCAACATCATTTAAAGCTTAGAAAATAATAATTTATGATACATGTCATAGCTGATATTAGAAGAGGAAATTATCCTAATAGTCTCTAGTAATTCTCTTTCTTGATTAATTCTTCGTTAAACTTTGTTGTTATTTAAGTAGTCAGTCCAAGACATTTTAAAATTTCTTCTATACGTTCACATTTTCAAACTTTCTTTTATACTTTCCGTGTTCCTTTAAGATATCTTTAACGCAGGGTGGCTAAATTTGTCGGTTATGTAAAACTTTTAAGTGTTTTAGGAACAAACATGTTTCTTGCCATTTTCATTCTACACTTAATTTCAAGGTCACAGTCGCAGTTATCACTTGATCATGAACCAAAGTATTTAAATTTGGAGAAAAACTCGATTTGTATATTATCAATTGTGTTTCTTGCAATGGTAGATTTTGTTATGCAGAAAATCATTTATTTAGATAGACTAAGAAATTACTGAAAACTTTGCTTTAAAAGATAAGGCTGGTCAAACCATAATGCACGATGTTAATTGTTAGTCACACCTGAACGTCAAGTTTTCTTCCCAACTTAATTTGCATTTCTTTGTTTCAGTGTTTGACAAATTCAAGTATGGAGAGATACGCAATTGAGCAGCGCGTTAAGTTTTTGAAGCCTTTTACGAAAATGGGCGTTTAAATAAAAATGCATTTCATGCACTTCGTGATTTTTTTGGTCAGCATAATCGACCAAATGTGTCCACAATCGGGAGAATTATGCGGAAATTTCAGCAAACCGGGTCTGTAGGAAATGTGAGAACAACTATGCATGCTCTCCGAGTTTTTCTTCGAAAATGAGGTCGGCCACGCAGTTACCGTGAATGGTGTTCGCTATCGCGAGATGGTAACAGACATCTTGTGGCCAGAAATTGATGATATAGAGCTGGACGATATGTGGTTCAAACAGGATGGTGCCACTTGCCACGCAGCAAACGAAACAATGTATATTTTGCACGAGAAGTTCAATTGTAACAATAAATAATAATTCAAGAGCTAAAATATGAGATAGTTCGGCATATTACCGACATTAGATAGATCCTTCTATAATAGTAAAAAATATTAAGATAATTCTCTGAAAACTTTTTGTTTTATTTGAAATTAACATCGTGCGTTTTTGTTGAGCCACCCTTTATATAGGTTAAGATAAACAAAAAATTGGGGTGCGCAAATTATTCTGTAAATACGTTTTTTGAAACTTCTATTCCCAGAAACACTTAAAAACTTTTTCAAGTGTCGTCTAGGTGTCGTCTAGAAGAGAGCTCGTTCCTTCCGGTGGAAGATCAGAGTTGTGAAAGTTAGGTGATATTGTAAGCTATTATTTTGATGGAATGGCAACTGTTTTTTTCTGAAGCTTCGCAAACACAAATGTTTGCAGGACATTTACTAATTTAACAACACATACATGCACGAACGCTAACATCCCAGCGGGAAAACTCAGAAGACCTTCTTACTTCAGGCCTTTTTAAAGGCCTGCTTAAAAGATTTTTTGATTCAATTACTATTCTTATCTAACTGCTAAAGAAGGCCTCATAGAAGGCCTCGGCTCTTTCGTATAAAAGATAAGATACATCTTCCACACTCGCTTCTATGAGAAGGGAGTAACATTTTTTGTATTGTTTTTTTGCACAAGCAAAAGCAAAATCAATTTTTTTTGGTCCCGTTACCCTTCTTATGTACCTGCTGAAGAAGCGAGAGCGGAAGGCCTTCTCCGCAATGACAACGTGTGTAAAAAAGATATGAGTATGGAATGGAGCAAGAAGGCCTTGTACATCCAAAAGAAGTGGTACAGAGTCCTTCTAGAAGGCCTTCCTACTCCTTCTTTTTCCCGCTGGGATTCTTGAACACTTATATACCCACACACACACACAAACACATTTCGCTTATATATAAACAACTAAGTTAAGTGATTATCCTCAGGCATATTTCTTTATTACCATTAATCCCCTCCTTCTACTATTTTGACTTACTCCCTTGAATGTATTTTTTTTTTTTTTTTTTTTTTGAAAAAGGTGAATAAATAAAGCAGACAAGAAGAAGCAAAAGGAATAGAAGAACGTCTAAGTGAAAACAGAAGATATTTGTTATTTTACTGTTGCTGTTGCTGTTGCCTTTGCTTTTGTTATTCAGTTGTCTATTAGTAAACATAATAAATAAATACAATTTACTGTAATTTATGTGTTCATTTCTCTACTGCAGTTACCTTCAAATTTAATTTCATTTACTTAATAGATGGTTAGATACGAGTATAAGGATAATAAGAAGCGAAAGCAAATTCTCAAGTAAAGAAAAATAAGGAAAAAGTTTCTTATTTCTTTGTTTCATTTTTTTCACATTATTTCGTTCTTTTGTTTTTAATGAATTAAACAAAAACAAAACAAAAAACTTGCACAGGAAAAAAGGAAAAGATATCGCTTTTGCGGATTACAAGCAGCTCATGAAGAGATAACAAGTATTTCATAATATAGATATTTAAGTTTGTGTTTAAAAATGTTCTATGCTTTTTAGCATTTTTCTGAATTAAATTTATAGCTTAAAAGGACAATAGGGGGAGAAATTGTTTACCGTTGGCCAGGTTTGTGGATTTATGTTGTTCCTCTATAATATTTGCCTTAAATTTTTAATATTTAAATCCATTAAAATAAATTATAAATTTTATCTTCAATTTACAAGTTTAATTAAGAAACATTTAGGGATTTTTTTAACGTTAGGATTTTAAGAGGGAAAAACCCAAAATTTTTTTAATTAAATTTTGAAATAAATTTTGTAGATTTATGAAAAAGACAACATTTTGAAGATCCAGGATGAGAAAAACTTAGACCATTTTGTTTTTTGTTTAATCAAGTACACATACTGCATATGTTCCGAAAAATAAATAGGAGTAAAAATTAAATCGGACCAATTTTAAAAACGATATATTTTTAAAGTTTATTTAAATATTCCATATTATAAATCACATACTTTTACGACCACTAATTTTAACCAAAACTACTCTTCAAATCAGGAAAAGCCATCTCCATCGATTTAAATATCACTCCATTTCAATTTTCAATGAATGATGAACGATAAGTTTTGTTTTTGTTATTTAAGTTAATTAAAGCTAGAGCTATGTGCAAGTGTCTTTAAGTAACCAGTTTATCGACTGCTTTGGTAATTTTTTGGCGACATTAACAACGAAGTGTCTTTAATATTTTCATTTAATACGAATAATTTTTTTGCAAAATTACAGTATAACTGAATTGTACTTACTAGTGTGCCCAGTGGTCAAACTACGACCATTATTATTTTTGCAAATATGAAGAAGACATACATATAAGTATATATGAACTTTAATCTTTGAACTTAAATCTTTGGCGATGGACCATTTTCTCCGGTCTATATGTTTTCTTCCACTCAAGCCCATGAATGTTTAATTCAATTTTGTAAGTTCAATAATATAAAAAAAAAGTACCAATTGAAAAACAAAAAGGTATCAAAAAGTCCCCTCTTATAGTTTCTCAAGCACTTTGGACTCTACCGATTGCATTTTATTATTTTCTAGGTTCAGTGCTAATAAAAAATCAAAATTACCAGTCAGAGAACGAAAAAGACCGCTCTTACGAATTCTCATTCAGGGTTGACCTTGAATGTTTATTTTTTTAATCTAGGCCCAAAACTAACTGAAATTTAAAAAGTACCAGTTGAATGAAGAACAACTAAGTACCAAAAAGTTCACTCTTATAGATTCTCATCCGCTCAGGGCATTGCATGTTTAATATTATGTTTATAGTATCAATATTAACGAAAATTCAAGAAGTATCAGTTGTAGAACAAAAAAGGACCAACATTTTTAAGTTTTTGGGTTTTTATTCACTCTAGACTCTGCACTTATAATTTTAAGTTTTTTTAGTTAAATAATAACGGGTCCGCCATCTAACGTTTTTTTTCTTCAACTAGTGCTTATTTCGTAAATGGAAACACTTAGCTCATGTCTGATTTGACAGATAATTAGTTGTATCCTTCCGCTGAACGAAAATGGTTGTGTATACGCTTGAACAACGCTGGGAAATACTGCGACATTACTGTGAAAATTATGGTAATTTTGCAGAATGTGTGCGAAAATTGCGTACGGATTTTGGAAGAAGAGAAGCACCGTCAGCTCCATATGTTCGTTATCTTGTGAAAAAAGTGAAAGAAACTAGAATCCTCATCGATAAACCAAAGCGTGAAAAGCCAAAAACAGGGCGTACACCCGAGAATATTGCTGCTGTGGCAGAAAGTGTGCGTGAAGCGCCATCAACATCAATTCACCGTCGTTCTCAACAATTGAACATTTCGGAGACATCATTTAGACGAATTTTGCATAAAGTCCTTGGTATGACGCCATACAAAGTCCAATTGTTTCAGGAGTTGAAGCCAACTGACCATTCAATGCGTTTTCGCTTCGCTAAGTGGGCCTGCGATCGACTTACAGAAGATGCCGATTTTGCCAAAAAAATCATCTTTTCAGATGAAGCTCATTTTGATCTTGGCGGGTATGTAAACAAGCAAAATTGTCGCATTTGGGGCACAGAAAACCCGCACGCATACATTGAAAAGCCGATGCACCCAAAACGAGTCACTGTTTGGTGCGGATTTTGGTCCAGAGCCACCTCGGAGCTGCGATTTGCACCGTTGGACTATTATTTGTCGGGTGCCGTCAAAGATAAGTGTTACGCCGAAAAGCCAGAGACAATTGACGCTTTAAAGGACAATATTCATGAAGCCATTGGTGAAATACAGCTGCACACAATCGATAATGTGCTTAAAAATTGAACCGATCATGTAGGCTACTGCATGGCCAGCCGAGGCAGCCATTTGAATGAAATTATTTTCCATTTTTAACCGGAAGGATTGTACTTTGAAATAAAAAAAGAAATTTGAGAAAATATTCAGTAGTTTTTTTACAGCGTTTTCAAAAAAAAAAAAAAAAAGTTATTTGGCGGACCCTTTATAGAAAATTCCCCATGCAGCACAGAAAAGTAAAAAAAAGAAGTTTAGCCCCTTTTAGATACTTTTTTTACCCTATTGACGTATCAAAAATTTCAATATTGCAATGGGAGGCCATATTTTTAATACGTATACGTCAATGAATGGGAAAATATATTTTGTAAAAAAGGACCACAAATAGGTACAATTTTTGCCCCTCAAACGATTGAATTTCGAAAAAGGTACTAAATGTATATTCGTATTTTTTAGATAAGTTGCGAATTAAAAGATAGATGGCGTGAAATAGAAGTGCCAAGTACAGGTTATACCCGTCTACTCTCCATAAAGTCCAAATTTTCAAAAAGTACCAGACACCCTACGAATTTACCGAATTAACCCGTTTTCACCTCCTCATTTTTAATATCATGCACTTCTGTAAGTAAATATTTTTCAAATGTGTATTTGAAATCGGTTGACAAACAGTGGAGAAAAGTGTTCTTTACTGTTTTGCCTTTGTCGGTTTATATATAAGCCTTATACTTTTCATAAGATTGCACTTTGGGGCATGTATATTGGGGTTCTTGGCAAGAATTAAATTTTTAAATTTGCGATTTTAAAAAATCATTTGAAAGCTTACACTTTTCTGCACTTGGATTTGGCTACTCATCAAATTTAATCTATTTTTTTAAGAGCTACACAGAAAAAATTTTCACCAAAATTTGTTCAATTAATTTAATAATGCTGTTTCAAACAATTTTTTCAATTAATCCAATTAATTTGCCTAAATTGAAAATGAAAATTATAATGTTTGTCTGTATATTTGCAAATTTGAAAACATACCCACAAACTTCAAAATATTTTAAAGTTTCAAACAATTTTTCAATTGTTTCAATTAAATGTATTGATTAAAAAAATATTTGGATTTGTGTTTTGCTGGTGGTCAAATTTCAATTAAGTTTTTGATTGACACTGAATAGCAAGAAAAGCTCAAACTTAGAAATATGTTAATTGATATGATCAATTCGTTTGCAGACGGAAAATCAGTACGGAATTTAATTAATAGTATAAATTTCTAACAAATACTTTAGTTGAAGTTGGTTTTTTCATTTTTTCTGTGTACGCTCATTTTAAGCATTTATTTTTGGCAAATTAAGAAAAGTGAAAATTCAATGTTCAAAAAGTTATAAGACCCCCCTGGTCTCATATAACAACTTCGCAGAGTGGTAGGCTGAAATGTTTTGAACTTGAACCGTAACATAACTGTTATAAAGTCGTTATTTTTCTACTTTAAAAAAGTACGAAAAGTGAGGACTAGACTTATTAAAATGTACTAGTGATTCTCTGGTTCCAAGGTCCAAATATGGTCCCAAAAGTTCCACCAAGTCAATAGTTCAACGTCTGTAGAAGATTTCCAATGACATGCACATTTTAAATATCCATAGTAAATAACATTGTCTGCTGTATAATAAGTCACTAATACTGGTGACTGTGTCAATAGTGATTCAGTACAGATTCACACTAGTGACATATCCCGCAAGGTTCCGTTTGGAATTTCTACAATATTGATGTTGCGATATCCGTCTGTCTGTATGACCCTCTGCCCTTGCATATGTTTAAATGAGTTTCCGAAGACCATTGATACGATCTGTGATGCCAGAAGTGCAGATTTATATGCATTTTGCAGGTTTTATACCCTAAAATTGCCAAAATGCAGATTTGAAGATTTTTGGTTAAAAATTGCAGACTTTTAAGCTCGGTGGAAACTTCTTTACATTGTCAATTGTGTTTGTACTATTTATACTTCTTGTTTTGATAAACGAAATATATCAACCATTCATGGAAGAACCGTGTGGAAATAGATTCATTAGAAGGGATTTTTTTCACAAAAGATTGCTAAAAAATTAAAAATTCGCATTGTATTGACGCATTAATATCGCCGGACTTATTTACTCTGATTTTACACTAAAAAATATGCCTTATGTAAGTTTATATTATGTTTTATATTCAGGGCTGTGGAGTCGGAGTTGAGGTTTTGTACCAGAGTCTGGGTCGAAGTACTCACAAGAACCCCGACTCTAAAATTTTCGTTATAAAAACTTAAAAAAATTTTTCTAACATATAAAATTTAAATTCTTCGAAATTGGCGATGCAATTTTTAAAATATCGATTTGAAATTTTTACAGAATAATAATTCTTGCTTTATTTAATCATTAAAAAGGTAACGCATTAAAAAAAAGAGTTTAAGTCAAATAAGGACTAGTCTCATATACATTTAGTATCAAGGTTAAAGGAGGAGTCGGAGTTGGAGTCGAAGTCGGAATTAAAAAGTTTCAGCGGTTGGAGTCGGAGTCGGAGTTAGAACTATTTTAAAGACTCCACAGCCCTGACTATATTATGTTTAAATATTTTAAATAGTGCCAATATTTAATTTCTTGTAAATTTTCAATATACAATAACATAGTCAACAAATTAACTTTTAACGCTGCTGGAAATTTGTGTCAATTATTCCTCAAGCACTTATCCCGTGACCAGTTAATAAAATTTTATTACAAAACGTGATAGGTGAAAACAAGACATATCATTTAACTGGTGATAATGTGTTTGAAGTACCCATATTACTCTAGAGGAGAGGCAATTGACGCAAAACTAGTCATGTGACTGTATTTTATGCTTGCAGTGGCTGATTCTATCTGGTATTATCTTATATGAAGGGAAACGATCATATTAACATGGTTCACTCGGGACAATATCTGCTACGGGCATTACTTTAACCAAAATCTAGTGTATCCATTTAGGTTATTTTTGTGACCGGTCACAAAGTGTCAAAAAGGTGCCAATTAACCCCTCCTAGGACATCGCCATGTAAAAGTGACAAGTCCCCTTCATAAAAAGTGTTAGAACCAGAACCGGTCCCTTCCACTTAAGAACTGTCCCGTGATAAGTTTGGTGTTAAATTCAAACGAAAATTCCTTTTAAACAACTTAAAATTTATTTAAAAAACCGATCATTTACATTTCATTTAAAATAAAAAATAGTTTTTACATTCATTTTTAAATTTTTTATTTATTAAACAACATATTCCTTAAAATTTAATAGTTTTTACTTTTAAAAAATATATTTTAACTGACAAAAATCAAACTACATAGCAAAATAAATACGGAAAAACATTAAATTTTGGTAGTTTGTTTTTAGAATAACAAACATAAATGTTGAAAAATAAAATTATTCGTAAAATAACTATATTTTTATTAAATTTTAACAGTACGGAAAACGAATTTAATAACCTACAATCAGTTACTGTAATAATTTTATGAGTGTAGGGAATTTGTTGTTTAAAATAACAAAGATGTGAATAATCCTTAACCAGCCTGAAAATTATCATCCATGCTCTGAAAGTCGCATTAGAGTGTTATTAAAATCGAACAAATTTTTAAAACTTTTCTGTGTTGAAAATTCAAAAACTTACAGATATTTACCAGAACTACTTTTTACCAGAACTACTTTTAAAACTACCGTCGATTGCAAATTCCAGAACATTGCGGTATATTTTGAAATGAGTTGTTATATTTTTTTTTTTTTAAATAATCTACATAAAAAATGTGTTTTGAAGATTTTTAAATTCTTGACGCAGATTTTTTGATGAAAAATTTTGGGTTTTTGCTGATTTTACTTCTAAATGTTCTGGCAACACTGGGTACGATGTGGACTAGGTTGCTATATCTTTTTACTACTTATTGTCCGGAAAAGGTTGCCAGATCGGTCAACAAAAGGCATACCTGAGCTAGGATGGCAAATTTTGGCGCAGATAAATAAAAGATGATCCTTCTTTTATTTAACTTCGATCCCATAACAGTGTTTTCCCAAACAAAATAAGCTAAGTTGATACAATTTGGCTCTAATATTCTCAATATATGAGATTTGTTTACTTCCAAAAGTCACCGAAATCGACTTGTAATTCTCTCCCAGCTTAAGGATATAACACTCTTGCTTGTTTTGTTTAACTTAATGTTATTCTTTTCAGATTGTCAAAAAATATACCATTTACTTATTATTTTTTTAAATGACAGGTCTATGTTAACAAGCTCATAATCACCTTTAAATTACAACAACAGTCAAAAGCTGCATCTACAAAATTTAAGGACACATTAAAGCAAATTTCAAAAGAATGTCTAGCGGCCAGCCACCATGGACGTGGTGGCCGTTCGACCCGAAATATTTTTCAATAAATATCCTTTTATGTACTTTATGATTCAGTAACAAATCTCTAGCATTAATTTTGTATCTTATACCTTTATTGTTGTTGTCAAATTTAAATAAGTCCAATATACATAAATAAATTATATATGAACATTTATATATCTAAAAAAACCAAGTAAATAATATAATTCAAATAACCTTGTATTTTAATTTTATTTTGCCAGCTAACAAGGTTCTTATTTTAATTCCTTCAATGCAACTGCATTTGGCATTTTTTTTTTTGTATCGTCTTCTATTTTGTCAATTTTTATTTAGTCTTTTGGAGGAAAAATAAACAGTATTATAAACTTTAATTTTCTTCCTCTGCACTTCTGCAAAAATCTCTGTCAATAAAAGCCAGCGTATATTTTAAGATGGTTTCAAGGCCAGGTCTGTTGGAAATGCTACATTGTATTGTTTGTCAAGCTTAAGACCTTAAAACTTGAACAAGGTTGTTAGCTCAAATGCAAATTTTTTCTTTAGTCAAACAGAAAACAATCAAAATAAGAAACAGTAAAGAGCAAAACTAGAAAAACTCTTGATAAAAGTTCGTACTTTTTTGACATGAGTACCGGAAGTTTTCTAAGAATTTATTTGATACTAAAGAAATCTACAGAATAGTTCACTTTTTTATTTTGATTACATATTGCGATTATGACTACAACAATTTAAAAAGTTTTGCTGAAAATATTTGTATTATTCAAGTATCGCTTCACTTCTGCAAAAAAGACCAGTACAAAAAACATCTTGTCTTTTAATTTTTTGCTTTTTTTCTTTCTACCATCATTAATATTATGTTCACAACATAATAATAAAACTATAAATTAAATTAGCTCATAAAAATTCAGTTGGTGTTTTTTAATACAAACGAAAATGTAGCAAGAAAAAAAAATTAAATAAAAGAAATGGATATAAAAAATTAAGACACAACAGAAAATAAAAACGGTTCAATTGCAGAAAAAGACATTGTCTTTTTAACGTCCTTTATACGCTGGGACTGATGGTAGTAGCTGAAGTATCTGATTTATTAATATTCTAACTTCAACTTAGGCAGACATTCTTGAGAGCAATGCGAAATTTTGTAGATGAAACAATCGTCAAAACTGCCCTTTAGAGATATTTATTTTAGTCAGATTTGGATGAAGTATTTTACTTAAATAAAAAAATATTATATGAACGGAAAATTGCGACAGAAGATCATTAGCTTCCGCTGCTTGGCAGATACAGGCAACATTTGTAAGTTATGAAATAATAAGCCGTCTTCTATTATTCTCTCATACACTGTTTGTTAAGACTTACAATATTTAGCTTAGGAAATGAATTTTAATTCGTTTCTTTAACAATATAAAATCTGTTTTATTTTGTGTGTGATCTGTTGATACTTGGTAAAAATTTAAATAAATTCTTATTGCGTATACGTCACCTAAAAACTCTAATACTATATACTAAAAAAAACCACACAAATGGTTACACAAAAATTTGAAACAAGTAGAGAGCATGTTTGTGTGAATATTAAAATTATTTAATAAATAAATAAAAAATCATAATACAGTGGGTAAAAAGAACAAAAAAAAAAAAAAAAAAAAAAAAAAACAAATTGCTTCATTTTATTGTGAATGTTGTTTCATACTTTTTAGTATGCATTTACACATGCGTGTTATTACTTGCATGTATAGAGTACGTATTTTCAACGAAAATTAAAGAAATAGTCGATTTAATGAAGGTACAAAAAGTGTGTGGTTGTAAAAAAAGGCGAGTGTTTCGAGTTTTTCGAGTTTTTCGAACTAAACTTGCATATGTAAAGACCAGGTTAGTGCATTACATTATATGTCCAGTAAAATGATATATTTTAAAAGTCTAAGGCATACTTTTGGGAGCCAAGAAAAACATTATTGAGTTTACAAGGTTTTTAAACTGACGACGAAACCAAAAACTGTCAAACAAATAACGAAAATTTGTGTACAACTTTTCGCTTATTGAGTTGGTTTTGTAGCGACTGTTCACAATTAATGAATCAGAGCTAAAAGCAACAGTTTTTTTTTTAGCCAATGATAAATAAAGAAGTGGAAGAAATGGCAGTTTTTCTTCTTTGACTTTAGTTTTTTAAACGCTGGTTATTTGTGATTGGGTGGTTTTAAGACAAGGTTTCTACGTGGGTCAAAGTTGACATCATTTTACGGTAAGAAATTTTTCGAACATTTAACCCTTTGAGACGGGAATTAATTCTGGCCATTGGAAAATTTTTTTTATGTTTTTTATAACTTAAAAAAGCTTCAAAAAACATGTGTATAGAACCCCTCCAAAAGTGAACAGAACTTTTTTATTATTTGATTATATATAACTAAGTCAAAAGATCTCGAATAGATACCCTACACTAAAATAATATTAGAAAATACAATTTAATATATGAACAAAGGGAACTGGTAAATGTTTATTGGACCGTACCTCAAAAAAAAAAAAAAACATCCCATTACACCCACGTATATGAAGTAGTTTAGCAAGCCGATTTTTTCTTGCCGGACAAAGCGGCCGCCTTTCAAAGTTTTTCCTTAAATCTTTGGAATTTACAGTCGGATCTTAAAGTATGATATTAAAATTATCGTCTCGAGAAAAGCAATGTTTTCTTTGACCTTAAGTATCCCGTTCTACTATTTATCCACCAAAACTTTGCCTTAAACACCCCAATTGTACCACCCTAATGTTAGAAAATTAAAGCTTGTATAAAATAAGTAAGCTTTTGCTAATAAAAATATTAAAAAATTAGCCATACTTAAGTGATTTTCAGTAGGGGAATTTTTATTGGATCCACGGAAAATTATGAACCAATTATCACAAAATTCTGTAAATACTAATTGCCGTATTCATGAAATATAAAAATGGATTTGAAATGCATTTTAAGAAAAATTTGTATGGAAATTTTGCTTTAAAACACACTTCCAATTTATTTTATTTTTTATGAATACGGCAGTAGCAAAAAGCTTAAAAAGAAGACAACTACGTTCGGCAAAAAATTTTTTATGTCGATACCGCCTTCCAAAAATATGGTGGTTGTTCACGGTAGGCTGATTAACAATTGAAATGGTTATTAAGATATATGAATAAAAACAAAATTCATAAAGGCTGTTCACGAAATGCCGATTATCAGGTTATATGGTTATGTAGTTTTGTTAGTAGGAACAAAATATATGTAAAAAAAAAATTAATCAAATGTAATTTGTTGTTGTTATTATAAATAAATAACCATATAAACCAGACTTCCGTGAACAACCCATTTTAAAATTTTTTTTTAATAAATTTGTTGCTGTTCATATAACTACATAACCTGATAATCCGCCTTCCATGAACAACCCAATTATTAACTTATTTATTTACTTTTGTTATTCATTAATAATCCAAATTTATTAAGTCTGGGTTCACACTATTAAAGTTTTCTTTCAGAAAGTCAGGGATGATTGGTGAAAGGAAAGATAAGAATATCATGTTCTCTTCCAATCTCATCAATAAACTCAGACTTTCTGAATGAAAACTTTTATAGTGTGAACCTAGACGTAATAAAAAAATGTTTAACATTTTGTGGGTGTACGGTGCACTTTGTATTGCTTCTAAGGTGGTAGATATCCCTTTTCTTAATGTAAAATTTATTCAGTAATAATTGGGGGATTCGCAAGGTGTCATAAAGTCATGTGTCTTAAAATAATGATATGAAAAAATTTTACTGCTATGAAAAACCCCTCATAATTCAGTGTGCTATTTTGAGTTTAAATCAGCTGATTTAAAACAAATATAAAAAAAATATATTTACCAAAAAAAATTATTTTTTAATTTTAAGACATGAATTAATAAACTAAATTAGATCTTACCTGACTATTTTCCATTTTTCGGACGCAAATCAGAAATAAATTTTATTTTGTTTGTTTACCGAATAGTAGAGTCCTAAGCCGATCTAATTTGACGCCGCAAGGGATTTGTTGGAAAAATTGCTAGCCGCAGGTTAAATTCGGATTTTAGCCGGATAAAATTTTACCATCAACGGCGACGGCTTACAAAATTCAATGCGGCTCGCCTCAGCTGTTCAGCGCAGGTCTATTCGGATAAATTACGACAGCACAATAAACATAGCAAGCAAAGTTCTATTTATTTAAGACACTTTTTGCGAACAAAGCAACAACATTATTTTTAAACCATTGTAAAATGTTAGCACATTATGACAATATAGCATAATATAAGCTGAGTTGCAAAATTTTAAATAAAAATTTTAAAAATACACTTTTGCACAATGAGGAAAAATATTGAGGATAAAACAAATATAAAATAATATAATCGACTAATACCCCTGACAGACATTTAGTTTACATACCATGGTATGTACACAGAGAAAACAGATTCGTGATCACAACCGAATTTGGCGCCAATCGAATTTCGTCGGTTGCATGTACTATCACACAATTCGGTTCCAATTACTGAAAATTTCGTTGCTTAGCATAATAGTTTTGATAGCAACATTTGAATTTAATTATACTAACGGTCATAACAACAGATATTGTTAGTTGTTAGTATGATTATTATAAGCCAAATTGTGCTTATACCCGAATATATGATAGCTGCAACTGAATTAACACATAATTGGTGTTCATACCAAAAGGTTTGATTGTCGTTATCAATATATTTTTTTTTAACCGGTCAAATGTAGCCCATAAGGTACAAGGACTTGTCCAAGGTAACTCCAATGAATGGAAAAAATGGCTTATTTTACAGTACGATGTCCTAGGGCAGGACCATATAACCCAGCTTGCATTACAAAGGAGAAGTCTTAAAACTACTCCATGGTATACTCCAGAGGATTAGCTTTGAAATCGTTTCAAAACGAAAACATGTCGTTAAAAAACGAACACATGTCTTTTCACTGCAAACTTTTTTTAATAATGACATGGTCCATAATTGCATTACATTGGACCAGCCCAGGATCAAAATAGATCAAGTAGTCCAATATAATTTGCAGTGTAAAAAAAAAATAATACATACATACATACATATCTGTGGCATTTTGACAAAACATCTTAAGTCGAGATAAGATAGCAAAAAAAGTTTTAAAAAAAACTCGGTGAAAAAATCATTTTTATCAAATAATAAATAAACCGAAATTAAAGAAAAATTTCGTTTATAATACAAAATTTTAAAATCGTAAACAAAAATGTTTTTTGAAAGAAAATTCGTATAATTAATAGCATTTTTTTAACTTTTTAAATATGACTTAAGATGTTTTGTCAAAAGGCCACAGATATGTACGTGTGCATGTTCATACCTAAAAGAATACGTAAATTACTTACCCCTATTAAGTTTATTATATTAAGTTTTTGCACATTTTTCATTTTTGACCGCAAAGAAATTTTTTAAATATAAAATAAGAAATTATTTTAATCTATCAAATGTTTTGACAGAAAATTTAGTAAGCAATTGGGGCTTTTAACTATTTTTTGTTTGTGAATTCCGAATAATTATATTTTCATTTGTTGTACTCGAATTGAAACTATTCCAACAATCAATAATTAGCTACAATAAATGAATAAACATTTATATTACAAAATTTATTGACGAAAGCAAATTATTGATTGCAATGACCAATATTCAGTATTGCACTGTATTAAATTCGGATGTGATTCTAACCATTTGTGCTAATTTTTAGAACTAAATTAAATTATAACTAATAAAAGAGTTGAAGGAATCATATTTCAGTTGGAACAACGTTTTAATAATCAAGTGAATTAAAAATCAGTTAGAACTATACATTTTTAATAGTTGCAATAATAAATTATGCTACTTGATCAATATTTTATTACTGCAACCGTTTTCCAACCAATTTGTTTTCTGTGTGTATACTACGGTTTTATATACTATTTAATATTGGCAGACTTGTAGTATATAAACTAGGAATATACCACATTGTTTTATGGTTTAATTGTAGTTAAGTATACCATGCCAGTATAGCATACAATTCGTATGTCTGTGAGGGGAATTGGCCTAATTTTAATACTAAGCAAACCTAATATGCCAGAAGTACTTTTTGTTCCAGAACCACATTCTTTTTGACTGCTATCTTGTCCAAACCGTTAATTCAGGGGCCAGATTTCTATATAGGTCTTGTGGAAATATAGATGACAAAATTCCTAATGTTGAAGCAGTCTAAAATTTCTTTATTTTAAAGTAAATTTTATTTCTTTCTTGCAAGGCCTCATTTATTTATTTTAATTTATTTATTTTAAATTCATTTATGAGTGGGGAATAAAGTTTATTTTGACATCAAAAACAACTTCGCGCTAGCGCCACCTATTTTTAGTTTTGCATAGCTGCTCATAAAGATGCTTTTTATGACTTTTTTCAGAATTTTCGGTACTTACGATTGAATTTATTTTTGAATATAAAATTTACTTATGTTATGATTCGACCTTTTTTGAATATCCCCAAAGAGAAAAGTCGGGACCAGTAAAATCTGGTGAAGGCAGAGGCTAATTTAAGTCTCTGCCTCTGGAAAAAGAGGCTCATCGAAAATTACCCGTAAGAGCTTTTCGGTTTGCATTTCTGTATTGGCTGTGCCTTTATTTTACTGAAACAGCATTTATAGAAAACTTTCTACCGCTAACCTTAAGCAATTTTAAAATTTTCTCCGTTGTTGAGCAGTATCTATGGTAACTGCATCCTTAATGTATGGAAAAATTTTAATTTTAGATGACATTCCACATCGTGCTGCATAATTAAGAGTGTATTATTTCCCCTGAGAAATGATCATGGGAATGGACATTGCTATTATTCTTCAAGTTTGCTTATTGACAAAACTCTTTCATTAAATATGAGCCTCGTAACTGAACAACTTAATAATCCGTTTTTGTTTTACAGTCTTATCTAATAAATAATCAATCAAAAAAAAAAAATATATATAACTATAATATAACTACATATGTTGGTTCTCTGTTCAATTGTGTAAAATAAGCAAACCCCATATTAAAAAATTTTAATTATATGTCCTATTAATCCCTAAGTTTATTTTAGGTCAACCTGTCTTAAAGCTAAGGTCTGTTGATTTGGCCATAAGTGCAACTTTTAGGGAGCACTTGTTCTCGAATTAGGTGCACTAAGACTGAATTGGCCCATTATCAGTGATAAACTTTGTTCGTTTATGAAAACTATTCACAATTAATTTTTCTGCTCCGTAACTGGATTTTTTTCTAAGTTCCCATTATAAAATTTTAAAATTAAAGTACGTTAAGGGATTAAAATTTGACACCTTCTACAAGTACCCTGTGACAAAATCGAAAAGATTAGATCCTTGGCTAAAATCTGCAATTGGTCAAGCAATTAGTTAACAGGTTTTATGTTTAAAACTAAAATAAATTAGCCAATTTCAAATAGACCTCTTCTTTCAAGATGCACACACAATTTTGTTGCCTTAATAAATTCTTTGTTAAGTGCTTAAGGATATTTTTGTCCTTCAGGATATTTCTATCAATCTTCTTGACAAACTTTTACTCCCTTAAGCAATAAATTCACAATTTTAAGAAATAAAACTCAAGCAGCATATATCAAAGTCGCTGTTGCCATTAATCTTTTTGGGTATCCTCTATTCTTTACATACATTCCATTTCCGGTATTTGTCATTGCGTTAAACATTAGAAAATTTTTAGTAGGTGCAGATTTATTTTCTTCATAGTGCCAAAAGCAAAGCGAAATAAAAGAAAAAGACAAAGAAGAAAACATCCAAATGTCTTTTAAATGATTGAAATTCTGCACCATAACTGTCTTTAAAACTGTTGAGACTGGCCCAAACGATCATTGTGTAACTGTTTAAACTACAGAGACTGTGAGTGTGTATGTGGGTAAGTGATGCTGAATTCGCTGTTTGAATACAAGATGGTTTTTTAACGGTGGGGGTCAGTTGCAGCTTTATGTCGTAAAATTGTAATTTATTCCATTTAATTTTTCTTTTATGCTTTCTACTTATTTTTATTTTTTTCTTTTAGTTTTTTCATACTTTTTATACTGACATATGTTTGTTGTCATCGAACAATACGATTATAAGTATATAGTCGTAAATTTCCTTAAAATAATTTAAAACAGTTTTTGCTATTTGCGGATGAAACTGAATCTTTTATTTAATTTTGCTAAAAAAAGAAATTTATGTGTATGTATCACGGTACAATTAATAAGGTAACCCTTGTTATACAACAGATACCTCAAGTCAAAAAACCTAATAGATTTTAAAAAAAAATTGTGTATTTCTAGCCACAATGATGGCATGTCATAGTGTCCACGGACATAATGTCCATGGACATTATGACGCCCTTCGATGCGACATAAAGCCCATGGACATTATGTCGTTTTGGAAAACGTAATAATGCCCGCGGACATTAAGTCGTTTTTAATATGGACATTATGTCAAATATGAAGGCGTCATAATGTCCACATATAACAAAAAGAAAAATGTAAGTGCATATATTTTTTCTTATATATTACTAAAGAAGTTAAATGCAAAAAAAGGTCTACATACACGCAGAGAAAAACATGTTTTATTATGGTCACAACCAACAAAGCTATTTTTAAAAAAACTAATTTAACAATAATATGGTTGTCGGTGACAATGATTTGGTTAAATTAAACATAATTTGTTTAAAATTTTTTTAAAAATGGTTTTGCTGCTTTTTCTCTTGGTGTATATTATACACTGTATATATTAAATATATAACGAAAATACTTTTGGGCGCAAGGATTTTCGAACTAAAGCTTCTCTGCATAGACGGCCTTCGGCCGGGCGCAAGGATTTTATCCTCTATGGTATAAAAAAGACCGGCTTCGCTAACTAAAGCTTATCTGCACAAACGGCCTTCGGCCGGGCGCAAGGATTTTCTCGTTTATGGTATAACAAGTACCGGTTTCGCTAAGTAAACATTGGCTTTACAATTTTTATGGACATTATGTCGCACCAAAAAAGGACATAATGTCCATGGACATTATTACACTATATTGATGGACATTTTTTCGCTGAGTGACATAGCGTCCATAGCAACATAGCGTCCATAGACTTAATGTCGTTCTTTGGTGCGACATAATGTCCATGGGCATTATGTCCGTGGACACTACGACATGCCACCGCCACAATAAACATTGTTTTTTCGAAAAATAAAATTGTAAGCCAATTGTGACACAATGTAAGATTCGTAAACAATAATCAGCTGGTCTACTAATGTTATCTTATTAATTATACCATGGTATGTATGTAATTACACATACATATATATTTTGATTGTCATATAATTGACGTTCGCAAGGGATAATAGAACAAATTCGAATAATTTCTATTATTGTAAAACAGTTTTAACGCAGCTGTGCCTTGTAAAAAAGCAAATATTTTTTAAAGTTTAAACTGAAATTTGCATAAGATTATGAAACATTAAAAACGCTAACACGCAACAATGAAATGCGGTTGGTTTTTTTCTTAAGAGCAACAACAAAAACCATTGTCTTAAAACGTCAAAATAAAGCTCGGCCAAACAGCAAGTAGGCTTGTTATTTTAAAACAAATGCACCTCTTTACGCAAAAATGTAAGTGGCAGAATTCTGATTTTTACTATTTAATTTAAATTATCAGAAAAATTCTCAAAAATTGGGAGACAATGTGACCAAACATCAGTGAGTATAAGAAGGTTGGTAATACAAAAAGAAAAAAGTAAGAAACATGCGAGAATTAGTGAAAATAAGTAATTCTACGGTCCATAATTTTCGGATTTTCAAACTAAAATTTGTAAAAATTTTTAATTCACCTTTACTTATCGTGGTTGGCAAATTTAAAATATGTTTGCGACTGTTTGGTAATAAATTAAGGCCCGTTTTCACAATTTAGACTTTAGGCCGGCCTTATAAAAAGTTTTCCATTATTAAAACTTTACTTATACCTTAAGTGAGCGATAAAGTAAATTAGGGCCTATCCTACCTGGTAGGTTAAAGTAAAGTTGTAATAATGGAACACTTGTTAAACGACCGACAAAATCTTATTTTTAGATATCGGTAAGTGAGGTAAGTGAGGAGTAGGGTGATTGTAATTTTTTTCTTATTTGATGATTAATTTTATTAAAAATATAATAAAAAAAATTACGTACGATTTCAAACAATGTGTTATTTGATTCAATTAAAACATAATTAACATTAAATCTCAATTACCTCATTTGATTTAAACTAGATAAAAACAAATTAATATTGTAATTGAATAGGGCAAACAAGTAATTAATTTTTTTGTAAGATTCTATTAAAATTGGTATATAAATAAATAATGAAATTCAAATTCTAAAATTAATTAACAAATCAATTTATTTAGTTAACCATAAAAAAAGTTTTTTTTTAACAAAAACACATATTTATACCCACCACCACTAGTGGTAGGAATTATGTTGTGTATAAAATACACTACTTAATTTCGTGAAATCGCTCGAAATCGTTCAGCAGGACCTATGCCCACTCTCGGAAAACACTTTCATAATCCTAAGCCTGTAAACAGTAAAGTTTAAAATTTGAATTTGGTACACCAGTGGAATTTTTTGTGCATTTCAAAAGACATTTTTTCTTGAATTAACTTTCACCACTTCTCACGTTAAAATTTCGTTATAATTTACACACTTTATAAGCTTAGCTTTTTTCTTTCGTTTTCATTGACAGCATTAACAGAATTAATCAAATAAATATTAAAGATCAATATTTTGTTCCTGTCCTCTCAAGGGAGAATGCCATGATGAATTTCTTTTAAGTTAACAATTCCCGGGATTTTTTTGGATCGTGATTTCGGGATTGGCATCCCTGGGTTGGATACTTTACCACATCAAGAAACCTCCACCAAAAAGTGCCGCAAAACTTGTTAAGTTGGCGTCAGAAAGACTGCAATCCTAAGACAATCAGAAATATTCTCTTAAGACATAATTTTCAGGTTTATATCGGTAAAACAAATAAATTAAAAAGATAAGGATTTTTCCCTTTGGAAGGCCTTTTGCTGATGAATCCAATTAATTATTTTTGATTTTGATGGACTATCTTGTGTGTGGTGAAACCTTAACGGGAAATTCCTTAAACGCAATCTCAGACCTACTGTGAGTCGTAAAGGAGGTTTAGTAATGGTGTGGGGCTGCATTTCGGCTGCTAGGCCAGGAAGTTTTTGCATTATCAATGGAAATAAAGAACTGATGA
Source organism: Pollenia griseotomentosa (assembly GCA_963931875.1). NCBI lineage: Eukaryota > Metazoa > Arthropoda > Insecta > Diptera > Polleniidae > Pollenia > Pollenia griseotomentosa. The sequence continues at coordinate 211,822,152 of OZ007560.1, forward strand.
TGTTTAAAAATATTCTCAGAAATAATTAAATGTAATCTGTTGAGAAACTGGAAATTGCTGGCATATTTTCGTAGTATGAATATACCTATATGTGTATACTATTTGATAACATAATGTGCGCATATGACTTCTATTTAACTGTCCCTGTATCTTTTAGAAACTTTATTGACGTATCTTTCATTCGACAGGGTGATGGGGAGGCCGAACTTCTTGACAGTATATCGCTTTGCTATTTCAGGTTTTCATTAAATAACACAGGGCAAAAAAACAAAATTTTCGAATTACCATGGCATTTTTCTAGCGGCTCTAGTTTCAAAGATATAGCGACATTTACAATAATAATATTTTAAAGCATATGTAAAATCATTTTTCTTTTACTTTTTTTTCTAATTGTGTATAATAAAATGAATTAAATTTTTTAAATTAATTTTTGAGCTGCGCCGAAACCATTATTACAGAAATTTTATGGAGTGCCGTACATCATATTACTGCAATAAAATCCTATTTATCGTCAGCCACTTTTGTGTGACATGGCTAGAAAGAATGAAAATCGCGTCGGACATATGTGTCCGACGTGGCAGTCAATGTGTTTATAATAATTTTCCACAAAGTTTTCAATGCATGCACAACCTAAACATTCCAGCGAACTATTTTTATTAAAAACAAAATTCAAATTCATTAAAAGTGTCCTGAAATATTTCGAAAACAACTTTACATTTTACTTGTTTTCTAAATGTTTTATATATTACCAAAAATGTTTCTCTTTATGCATAACAAAAAAATAATATTTTTACAAAACTTATTTCACAGAATCAATGCGAATACGTACAAAATCTTCAAGGAAATAATCAACACAAATTTCCAGATTCTATTTGTTTAAATAATTTAGTGAAATTCATAAAATTATTAGATACAAAGAATGCTGACGAGGGTCGTAGCTGGCCAAAAAATGCATTACGTTCTGCTGGTATCTAATAGTTGTATAAATTTTCTGTACAGTTCACTTCATTGTTAGCCAAAGGATAACTAAAGTTAGCCTAGGAACAGAAATATACAGACAAAAATTCTGATTGTGCATAGAAAATATTCCCGGGAAATATTGAAGGAATAAGACTATTAAAGTATAAAAGCTTTTAAAATTGTCATTTTACTAAGAATACACATTCGAATTTATATGCAAATTTATATAATAAATATTACTCACCATGAAAAAATAAATTCCCAGATTCTAAGAATTATAATTATTATAAATAGAATAAAGTGTATTTTTAAAAAATGTTTTCAGCAAAATTTAAGGTCCGATGTTTATTTTGAATAAAACACAAATTATTTATGAAATTGTTGTAATAGCTTTTTATTATGATAATACTGGTATGGTTCAGTTACGTATGGAACAAAATATCGGCCAAATGGCCGCCGCAACCTCGGCGATGATGGTCCAAATTTTCGAGGTGCAATTGTTGGGCACGACGACGATTTGGGGTGGACGGCACTTCAGCCACACTATCACGAAAAGCAGCAAAATTTGCTACAGTAACAGCATGCACTGGTGTTTTTACATCTCCTATAGACCCGGTTTGCTCAAATTTTTTGCACGATTTTTCCGATTGTACGAACATTTGGACGTTTTAATTTACCGAAAAAATCACGAAGTGCACTATATGCATTTGGATTTGAACGCCCATTTTCATAATAAGCCCGAATAACTTTAACGTGATGCTCGATTGTATATCTTTCCATGGTTCAAATTAAGTTAGTCTGGAATAAAGAAATGTCAAATGAAATGCAGAAAAAAACTTGACGTTTAGGTGTGGTTCACATTCAACATCGGCCCTTAAAATTTAACCACATCAATAATGGTACGTAACTCTGATTACAAACGCATGGCGCCACAGCCAATAAGACAGACGTAACTAACTTTAGTTTTTTCTTAAATATAGTTAAAGTCTAGCTTTAAGTAATGCTTAACCTAAAAACAACTGATAGGTTTTTTACTACAATTAAATTAATTTTTTTAAAGAATTAACATATTTAACATAAGTTTATTTTAATATCATTCCATTTTTGGGGTTTTAGTTCAGTTTTGCTTTGGGGTTTTATTTCACAATGAATTAATTCCATAACTTTAAGGACTAAGTTCATTTTCGCTTTCGGGGATTAGTTCATTAGGGATTTAGTTCGTAGCACCAAATTAAATATATGTTTTGTATCAGTAAGGTCATATTTCAGGATTGATCATATTTAAATAGAAATCTTAAATTAATAAACATAATTGTAAGTTTTCAATTTATATCGGTTTCTTTTGAAACCCCTCAATTCTAAATATGATAACTATTAATATTTTTTTTTATTATTTCCCAAATGTCCGTTTAAATGAAGATGATGATAAAAATAGAATTTATCCCATTTTTTTTATTTGAACAGTCCAATCTTATCAACAATATTGTTGAATATCTAGAAATATCCTTTAACTTACTATAAAAAAAAAAAATTCTACTACTAACTACATACTACTATTGCAGAGCAGAAAGCAAGTACGGGTAGCAGCTTGTATCAACAAGGATAACTTACACATAGCTACACACACGTACACTCACTCTTAAACACAAATACATTAATTCACACTCATACACTTGCTGGTAATTTTAATGTTGAAAAATTTAGTTAAATTGCCAAGTGCAACAATGGTTTTTCTTAATTGGTTGTCTTTGTTTTAGAAATGCTTGCAGTAATGACAGCAACCAGCTCACAAACTTTTCACAGAACTCCTCCTAGACTCTCTTTTTCGAACGCTTCATGATGCTGGCAGCATTTCAGATGTTTCTATGTTGGCTTGTGATATGGACATTTCTACTGTAACGTTAAAATGTGTTGTTAGGTATAAAGAGGGTTCTTTTATTTTAAATTTTATCACTTTAACAGCAGTAAGCAAAACTTAAAGTAAAAGTCTGTCCGCCTGTCTGTCTTTTTGTAATTATTAGTACGTTTGTATTGAGATACATCATGTATCTTAAGTGAAGACTGTTAAACGTTTATGTGAGTAAATGTGTTCATTTGGTACAAGAGTTAAGTCTTTTACATTTGTTAGGAATTTTTAAATTTTTAGTAAATGGTATTTGTATACACTCTATAGGAATTGTTTAGGGAAATTTATTGATTATATTAGGTTTTTGTTAAACTGCCATGTCATTAAAATTATTCGCAATTCCTAGAGATAGATTTTTTATATTCTTGTGGCAATAGATGGATTCTGCAGCAAAAGAACTGTTTATTTATTGTTTTTTTTTTTTTTGGAGGAATAGAAAATAACTAAGTCAATTTTTAATACAAAATACAGCTAAGAATAGAATAAACATGGTTTTGATGAAAATAACACCATTCAAATTAAACTATTCGTTAAACTATAGTCTTTCGACACACTCAGTATGAGTTGTGTTACCCCGTATTTCGATTCGAATGAAATAATTTATGACTTCGAACAATTTGTTCGTGGCTCAAATTACTTTTTTCGGTGTCGACTTAGGGGTGCCAAAAGGCTTTGTTTGTTCTCCTACTGTCTTTCTTATTTTTTCGAATGACCTCCTATGTCAAACTTCCAAACCTATCTGCTCTTTTGCAGATTACAGCAGCCTTTACCATTCGTATTTATTTGATCATAGAGTAAGTGTCATCCAATATTAGTATGTACTTGAAAGAATTAAAACAGAAAAGAAATCAAGACCGCAAAAACTATAAGAAATAAATAATTAAGATATCTTATGCCTTAAATATTCAATATTGGATAACATATAAAATATAGACGTTTCAGTAATAAGAGCCTTTTTTCGGTTTTAACCCGCCGTCCAACCTGCTTGAAGGCATGGGACCTGGAATTAAAAGTCTTTGTCATTGCTTATTGAACGTCGCCAATATTTCGCAATGACGAATTGAGCACTTTGAACTTGAAGTTACACGTTGCCAGGCGTATCGATCCGCTGTCTTGTTCGCCACTGCTTATTTAATTCACAGTGACCCTCCGTATAACCTGCGGAGGCAACTCTTAGCACCTCAGCTGTGCTTCTCGAAAAGGTTCTTTTATATTTGGAAGGAAATACCGACGAAGAAGAAATATAAAAAATCCAGGGGGGATAAACTTTCCTCAAAATATGTAGCTAAATTTAAAAAGGCTTAAGTACACAAAACGTGCCGACTTTTAAAAACTCTTTGGATATTTTGGTCTACTGACTGTCTAAATTTATTTCCCATTGGTCTTATTCGGAAAAGATTCGATGACCCAAAATTTTATAAACAGTGCAGTACAGAAGAAAAAAATCAATGTAAAATTGTTAAATTCGCATGTAAAATATCTCGGTATACATCTAGATCGCCGTTTAACGTGGAAAAGCCCTAATGGGGCAAAATGAAACTAAAAGCCATCTAAATTCATTGGCTTGTTGAAAGAAACTCTGTCCTTAGTCTCGATTGCAAACTTCTACTTTACAACTCCATCTTAAAGACAATCCGGGGGTATGGTATTCAGTTATTCAAAGGCGCCAAAATAAACTTCTTCGAATAATCACAGCCGCTCCCTGGTATGTTAAAACTCAAATATCCATAATCATCTCAGAGTGCCATTAGTAAAAACTATGATTACGACATATGCAGTAAATTACTTAAAAAGGCTCGAATTGCACCCGAACCCACTAACTCGAAATATTTTAAATGATAGCTTGTACTTGCTTTCTCATTAAGATTATTGAGTCTGAAAATGTTTTGTTAAAATTTTAAGTATTTTTTCAATGTCCAATTATTTTGCTGACCTTTTTTTTTTTTTGAATTTTGGTATAAATTTGTGGTTCATAAATTAAATTTTATATTCATAAATAAAACTAGCTTTCTTCGTAAACTATACCCAATAAAATTTTTTATAATTTTGCGAAGCAGGTGTGTAAGGGAAAATACTAAAATTAACTGTATCAAAACACTCAGTGTGTAAAGCTAATCGTTACATCCAACAATTTTTATATGCGCTGAATAAAGCGCTTTATGTGTCAAAAATGTATTGCTTCAAAGTGGGAACTCGCCATATAAAATTCATGTCTTCCGTAAGCGCAATGGTAAGCGAAACTTTTATTTTTCTCCCTTACAAACCTGCTTCGTTGGAGGCTCCATTTTTTATTGGGTAACAACACGGTTTTTTTTGACATAAGATCAAATCTAACTTTCCCTATTCAAATGCAGTCGTAAAAAGATTCCTTTATAGTTAAGAAAAAGCTGGTTAACGTTTTTGTACATGCTTTTATGTTGGGATAAATTATTAATCAAGCTTTAGTTTACCTTAACTTTGTTTCGTTTTTTTATTATTGCCCTTAAAGTTATTTTTTGGGTGTCCATTTTTCTTCTACTGTTATTGTAAATTTGTTAAACTGCAAAGAAGGACAGGCCCACAAGTTGGGCAGGGACGAAAATTTAAAACTAATACTAACGAATGTATAGATACACCGAACAAAAAAGGAGGAGATAAACAAATAAAAATATAAGTTAAAATTGAAAAAATTTGCTTAGTAAATTTTAAAAAGTTCTTAATACTTGGACAAATCTGTTATATCAAAGAAATTTCCCAGATTTGATTTTCAAAGTATTATTTGTTTATTAAAAAAAAAATTTTTTAAAGCAGACGACATTTTTGTAACACTGACTTAAGTTTTTTTAAAGCAATGAAAAGTAAAATAGATTATTATTCATTTTAAAAAAGTTGTATACAGACGTTCTGAAAATCGAAATCGTGTAAAATTCAAATCGATGGAGATTTCCAGTACAGTTATTGGAAAATTACCGTAGTTTTTCCTGATTTTAAGAGTAGTTCTGATGAGGATAAGATGTACTCATATATAGAGTATATAAAAGAGAATGTTTTAATAAACTTTAAGCACTGAATGTTTTGCAAGTTTGTTTGATATGAAATTCACTCGAATTCGATTTTTAGAACATGACTGATAATTTAGTTTTAGCAAAATTAATTTAAATATAACTTAGCAATATCGAAGTAATTTTTTAGATTTGACTATAAAACTTTGACTATGGAAAAGTTAATTTAAACTTTAGATAGTCAAAGTAATGAAAAGCTAAATAAAATTTTGTTTATTTTAACCCTTCGTTATGCACATGTTTCGGTAGTCACATACGTAGCGCATGTATCTGGCCAAATACACTTGGGCTATTCACAAGGTAGTCATAAAGTTGTAAAGTCATGTGTCTTAAAACAATTACAAGAAATATATATGACTGCTGTGGGCAAGCGCTTATAATTTAGATTTCTAATGTACAGTAACGACGAAATAAAGAACACAGCATTAAAATTTTTATTTTTTTTCAAACACAACAATATTTTTTTTTAAGCAATTGTAAAATATTATTTAGGACATTATGACGATATGACTTAATAGCACACCTTGTGAATAGCCCAAGTATGTATTTCAATATATTTATATGATAATAAAGCTATTTTAGTGATAATATTACATTGTTATATTATTGCACGCCATGCAGATGCATATTTTCTATTTTTTGGTTTTTTTCTTAGTACTTCTACCCAGAAAAAAAATTAACGAGAAATAAATTTTTTTTAATTTCAAACAAATAATGGTTTTAAAGTTTATTTCGATTAAATTCAAATCTCAACTCTACAACAGCCATAACAATGCAAAGTGCAAATAAAATGCAGTTTCGCTTGATTTGAGTAAACAAACGCAAAAAAAAAATTTTAATATGCAAATAAATTACATTGTTCTTCATACAAAATCCAAGTGTATCTGGGCAGATACATACGCTACGTATGTGAGGTGTAGAGGAAAAAATTCACATAAATTGTTTTTGTTGTTTTTTTTAATGTTTTTTTTTTTCATAAAACGATAGCTAACAATATTTGTAGAGGGTACCTGGAGACTCAAACACCTAGCTGAATTAGAAATTTATTTCAATAACTGTTAAATTCTTAAAATATCTGGACAGATACATATGCATGACGGATGGTTAACAAAATTATAGTCGGATGTGTTCTGTAAATCGAAATCACTTGAAATTCAAATCGAACAAATTTTGAAAACTTTCCTGTGCTCAAAGTTAATAAAAATATTTGCATTTATACAAAAACTCAATTAAAGTGCTTCAGCGATTTCAATTTAACGTAATTTCGACTTATTTTTTTAAAACATTTTAGAAAAGCCAAAGACATAAGCAAATAAAACTCCAGAGTGAATAAAAATTTCAAACACTAAAAAAGTCTTATTTGCAACGATATCAAAGCTTACACAAAATACCAACAATAAACAGTGAGTTTATCTTTTCTTTCATTCCCGACATTATTTTTTCTTACATTCTCCACTACATTTCTTCTTTCAGAACATGACCGATAATTTATTTTAAGCTAAAAACGATTTTTTTATATAGAGAAATTTAAGCTATTAATGAAAATTCGTCAATTAAAAATTTAACAAAAAGTTTTTTAATATATTATAGTTAGTTAAACCATATACTTTTCATCCGCAACCAAATTATGGTTAAATTTATTCCTTTATCTAGAAGCCACAACCATATTCTCGTTGCCTCCGAATATGTTGTCGTTTAAAATAACAATAGTTTGTTTACAACTAACAACAACTTTGAATTAACAAATTATTGTTATTTTTACCTTTTAAATGTTTGGAGGCATAATCTGTTTGTTGTTGTTGCAGCAACGAAACCTGAGTAGCAGGTATTGCTGAGTTTACAATCATTCGGTAGTTGAACTCCGAGTCGTTCCACTTCGATTGTCTTGGTAACGACCATAATGTGGTTGTGGCTTGATGGTGGCCTAATTTTAGTTGCTATAAAAAGTTTTAAATGTTTCCTGAAATAGTTTTTTTGAAGGTGACCACATAAAATTGAGTTTCATAAAATTACTTTGGAGCGGGAAAGCAGCACGTGCGTGCCTATCGTTATCTGTGTAAAAGCAAACAGGCCGATTTTGTTTGTGGGATTTTCGTGAATTTTACGTTTCATCTCGCATTGGCTTTTGACTTGCCGTCGGTTTACTGTACCGAGTTATAGTTTTTGCGGTTTTCAGCATAATCATATAAAATCGTTTAAAATTCTTAATTTTTAACGCGTCTATCTGGTGGAGAACAAAAAAAAAAAAAACTCAAAGTGACCGGTGGAAAACCATTTACAACTAAGACGCTTTACTAGTGGATACCAAAGTACTCAAAAGCGTAATCTAGATGATCTTGCCCCATCGTATTGGAGATGGTTTATTCCAACCAAAAACTTAGAGGATGAATGTAATTCACTTCACCTTGCGTTGCGAAATTTTTATATAAACCGTGGGCCAACCAAAAGTCACGATGTTAATTGAAAGTAAAACAAAAAGGTTTCAGAGAATTATCTTAATATTTTTTACTATTACACCGCGTTACAAAAACGAGCTTTTTTATGTCCTATGAACCAAATATACTTTTTCGGAGAGGAGAGAAAAAATAAAAATACACGTGAATCGGCGATTTTTATGTACACGTCAGAATTTTTTTGTTCGTCTGTCCGCCTGTGTGAAAGACTTTGGATCGATTTTTAACCCTTTTTCCGTGATCCAATCGAGCTGAATTTTTTTAAGGCAGACTCGTGGAAATGTCTGTTCTACGTCAAATTTTTTAAAAAATAGATTTTTATCAATTCTGAGATTTTCCTGAATTTTTTTTTTTGAAAAAATGGTTATCGGTTTCATTGTAACGGTTTCAGTTCGTTAAAAAATCGATTTTTTTTTATTAATTTTGTTATATTAAAATTAAAAATTGTAACATAAAAAATTACAATGATTTTAAAAAAACTTAGGTCTATTATTTTTGCGTTTGTAAGCATTTGTGTCAGTATCGCGACAAATAGACCAATAGTATTCGCCAAGCATATGCGTAATGTCTTGTCCTTTAATGTGCTTTTCAATAGCCGCAATGTCCTGATGGAACCTTTCGCCATGCTCATCGCTACAAGCTCCTAAATCATCAGGGAAAAAATCTAAATGATTGTGAAGGAAATTGATCTTTAGCGACATTAATTTGCCCATTTCGCCATATGCCAAAATTATTTCTGCGACAATATTTTTATAATTGTCAGCTCGTTTGTTGCCAAAAAACTACTCAATAACGGCAACTGTGCCTTTCCATGCACGTTGTTCGATAGCATTAAATTTGGATGAAAGTTCATAACTTGCAACTATTTTTTTATCTGCGGACCATTGAAAACACCTTTAATCATACACATCATTAAAAAATGAAGTTACTGAATGAATCTTTGCGCCGCTCAATTTCGGAAAATTTTTTTTCGAAAAAGTATATTTGGTTTATAGGACAGAATGTGTGCAACGCGGTGTTATAATTAGAAGGATCTATGATAATATTGTGAAAAACAAAATATCGGCCAAATGCTCGCCACAGCTTCGGTGGCATAGTTCTGTCCGATGGTCCATATTTTAATTGAGTCAAAGACATAATTAAAGTTCAATATCGTTAGTGTGCCGAATTATCTCATTCTTTAGCCCTTTAGTTACTCTTGGCTTATTGACGAACATTTTTCTTTTAAATATTCCCAAAGAAAGAAGTCCAACGGTGTCAAATCACTTGATCGTGACGGCCAATTAACATCCCCACGACGTGAGAAAGCACGGCCATTGAATATCTCGCGCAAAAGAGCCATTGCTACTTTGGCTGTGTGGCAAGTAACACCATCCTGTTTTAATCACATATCGTCAAGGTCCATATCCTCAATTTCTGGCTACATAAAGGCCGTTGTCATCTCGCAATAGCAAACTCCATTCACAGTTACTGCTTGGCCGACCTTATTTTCTCGCTATTGAGAACAACAGCAATGTTTTCCGCATTTCCTACAGACCCGATTTACTGAAATTTACGCACAATTTTCCCAATTGTGGACACAATTGGCCGATTATGCTGACCAATAAAAGAAGTGCACGAAATGCATTTTAATTTGAACCTAAATTTTTTGAAGAGGCTTCAACTATTTTAAAGCACTGCTCAATTGTGAACCTCTCCATGGTTGAATTTGTCAAACATTGGAACAAAGAAATGTCAAAATAAGTTGGGCAAAAAAACTTGGCGTTATGGTGTGATTCACAAGTAACATTTTGCATTATGGTTGGTTTACTCCTTAAAATTTCTTTGATTTTGTATGAAAATATTTCTATATTATGGTTGGTGTAAGCCAAAATAAAAAATATGTATACAATAGCTCTGAAATTTGTTGGAGTGTATTATTTTATAAAACAAAAGAAAAAAACGAACCTTGAAGGTATTTTGCTGCATTCTAAGATGTTATGACAATTTGTATTTGATTTTTACATTTCAGTTATTAAAGGAATGGTCGTTTAGTTTTTGCTTCAATATTCTTAATAAAGAACTTTTCTTTTTTTACTTTTTGTTTTACTTTGTGTAGTTTTAAAGAAGAACTAAAATCTTCTCCATAAGAACAGGGGACTTTTTTTCCTTTTTTGAGTTTGCTTAACAATTTTATTGTTTTAATGTTTGCCAACCTAAATGAATTGTTTGTCTAAGGAAATACATTCTTACACATTTACAAGACGTACTTTAATAAATAATTTAAATACCCTACACCTAACTTTTATGAAAATTATGACTCAGGGACGGAAAATTTTATTGTTGTCATTACTTTTGTGTATAATGAGATAAGTAGACATTTTAAATTGGAATATGAGATGAGAGTTCTTACAAGAATAAAAGACATTCTTTGCTTTTTATGAATATTTTATATTCGTCTGTAAAGCTAAGTTATTTGTTTTAATTTATTTAAAAGTCCATTTTAGTCTACTGTTGTATTTTCATCTAAGAAAGAAACAAATTATACTTGTGTTTTTTCGATTAAGAAAAATCAGAAATACTACAATGCATAAGAATATTATAATTTTTAAGTTAAGTTTTATATCTGTTTAAAAAAATATATTTGATTTTTAAATTTGAATGAAATAAAAAACACATTAAGTTTATATATATGTGTCCTTTATTTACTTAAATATACGCAGTAAAATTAAAAAAAAGAAAATTCTACATGATACTTAAATAAAAAGTTCACGAAGAACATAGGGCGTCCTGCATTAAGTTTACGGTTTTAAAACTCAATTTAAATGCTGCTTTAGAGGTTTTGATATTCGATAATTACACTGTGCTAGTTGAAAAAACAGACAAGCCGGGCACATGGCGTTTTAAAATAATTCGGGTAGGGAATCCAATGGTATTTTTTTAGGTTAGCTCTGAGATATACGTTATTTTTTTAAAAAAAATATAGAAATTTTTTTATCAAAATTTCGAAATTTTTCGTTTTTTAAAAATTCATAAAAAATTGGAAAATGCAGCAAGTCTTCTAATTTTTTTCAGACGTATAAAACACAAAATTGCAAACAAAACAAGCCATTAATGATTAAATTCTGCTACCAACTTCTGATTTGATTCACAAAAGTCTAACAATTTTAATTAATTAAAGCATTTCATAAAGCGCAATATTTGTATGGGAGCCCCTCTAAGAAGTGGTGATAAGGGGCAAGTATGTCTCGAGAAAATGTTAATGATAAAAAACTAATTGAGGTCGGTCATACATTTTATCCCACAAGGGGCGACTCCTGGGCATTTATTAGACATTTTCTTCAATATATTTCTAATCTGCAGTGAACATTTTGTATAGGAGCCGCCTTAAGAAATGAAGATAGCCCGTAGGGATGTTAGAAATAAATGATTGAGATGAAAAATAAGGTAGGGTTGGTCATACATTTGACCCATCTAGGGGCATCAATGTCTATGCCTTTGACATTTAGCATGCGCTTGTTATTAAAAATCTACTACTGACGTTAGAGCTACTGACTTGGAACGTCTTGTAGGACCATATGGAGATATTGAATCCAGAGATTCACAAGTACATTTTCATATTTCTGGTCTAGTCTTAAATAGTTCTACTGGATTTTTGTACTTATAATAGAAGTAAATAAGGCCCTTATTTGAACCCAACTAGTGGTTTTTTGGAGGTATTGAACTTATTTTAAAAGCAAAACACAACCCAGCGGAAAATATTGAAAGGGCCGCAAGAAGCAGTTATTTTTAAAAGCCTCTATACTCCTTCCTTAAAGATTCGCTTCGTATGATATCGCGCCTTCAGAAGTATGCCTTCAAGAAGGTATACCTTTCTTTTTGAAAGACCTTCCAAAATATTTAGTGCACATACGCTACTCCTTTCTTTAAGAAAGGAAAAATGATGTTGTTCAGTTTTATTTATTTTTTATTTTTAGTGACCTTCCTTACTCCCTTCTTTAGGAAGGAGTCGAAGTTGATATTAAGGGAGGTGTGGAAGAGCTTGCTTCCAATGACAACCTGTGTAAAAAATAAATAAATATGGAAAGCGGCGTGGACGGCTTGTGACTACTAAATTAGGCCTTTTATTAGGCGTCTTTACTCATTCTGGTTCCCGATGGGAATAAATTTAATACAATGAGTACAACTTTGGCTTTTTTAGCACACAAAGTTCGCAGCATTTAATGTTCAAAAATAATTTCTGCTATATGGCCTCCGTGACTGCATCTTAAGAACGCCATACTGTCCGCCAAATTTTGCGCCACTTTTTAGAGCAAACTCGGTCTTATTACGCCAAAAGTGCGTCGAATGTTAGCTTTTCAATAATCAGCTGGTCCGCAAGCATAGACCAGAGACTTTACATGCTCCCACAAAGAGTTGTCTTAAGGTACCAAATCACGCGATGAAGATACCGAAAATCTATTTCTTGAGAGAACTCGGTCGCCAAACGTTTGGTTCAACCAAGAGATGGATTCACCGCTGTATGACATGTTTCGTTGTCTTGTTGGAACTAGTTTTCCTTCAAATGATTTGCAATGATATGGGGATTAAAAAATCTCGAACTATTTTCCTGTAGCATTCGCCACTTACGGTAATGTTGGCACCGGTTTTGGATTAAAAGACAAATGGGCCGATGACGCCTTTGACAGATAAACCGTACCAAACAGTGCTTTTTCAGAATATTTTGGAATCTCAAGAGTCTCATGAAAATGATGCTCTCTCTTAAAGGGACAATTCTGCTTGTTGAAATACCCGCTTAGCCAACAATGCGCCTCATCTCTAAAGATAATATGACAATAAAAATCTGGTTCAACTTTCAGATGTTTCTCAGCTTATTCACGGAACACACGACGCAACCGAAGGCCTTAATTCTTGCACAAGTTGGATCTTAAATGTATGTAGGCCAAGATCTATCCAAAAAACTTTTCAAGTAGTGGAGGGGCAGAGATCGAGTTGGTGAGACAGGCATCGGATCCATTAATTCGAGTCCTCTGTTATTTGTACCCACGGTACGGGCTCAATTTAGATGAATATTATTTAAAAGAGCAAATATGGCCAAGAATCGATCGAATTTATTGCGTAGTAGCTGCTCAGATGGACGATTAGGCGCACCGTAAGCTTGACGAAGTGACGAAGCTTGTAATTATTTGCCAAAGTATACAGAAAAAAAGTCAAAAACACTTCATTAGTATGACAGCTGGTCTAACAGTTATCTTTATAAGAAAAGTGTGGGCGCTTTGTTAAGGGTGTCATCAAAAATTCACGAAAATAATTTACAAAAGTGGCGACTTGCAGATACTAGATCCCAGGTTTTTTGCAGGGTACCTTTTTACACCACAATTTCCTAATAGTGCATAAGTTTATATTGATATAAATTTGGTGTAAGCTTTTTTTATAGTTAAAATAGTTAAAAGCCCATCGCCAAAACCACTTTAAGGCAGACAAATTTATTATAGATTTTTTCAAAAATATTCGATACAAATTTCTCTTATATAAATTCTAATCTTAACCTTGAAACATAATTTTGTTCTAGCAAGTCCACGACTGGCGATGTGCGTATCAAAAGGTCGAGTTTGACCGACTATAATTTCTTACTTGTTTAGTTATTTATTACTTTTCAACAGCCAGTAAAAAAAAACTAAATAGAAAATCTGTCAGCCTGTCATTTTCATATAACAACAGTGGATAGTAGAGAAATCCTTGTTCAGGTATAAAATTCCTACTATTTGTTTAATTTTGGCAAAAAAAAAAAAAAAAATAGAAAAGTAAGAAAACAAAAACGGAAAATTCTTTAACAAAATTTTAATTGAAGTAAATTACTTTTAGAAATTCTTTCATCAGCTTTTTGCCTCTTTTGTTGGCATAAGCTGAAGCTTATAAGGAAATTGTGTTTGCACATTTAATTAATCATGGCAGAAGAAGTTCATGAAAAATGTTTAATGAAGGAAAGGAAATCTAAAACGTATATTTTCTTTAAGGAAGAAGAAACGATAATTCAAAATTATTTAAGAATTATATTAAAATATGTTATTGAATTTTAAGTATAAGCCCTACTCCTTTTAATTTCCCGATCTATTCAGGATCACATTTTGACGCGATTGAAGCATTTTCTTCCGGACTAATGACTGATAACCTTGTTTAAAAAGTACATGTCGCAATTTTATAGATATTTAAATTTAATTTGATACAGCGCTGAACTCGGCTTAGGGAAGAAAAATGGTTATATAAGTTTTGTAGTACCGACATCGAAATAAAACACTAAAATCATGTAAATACTGAATCCTAGTAAAATTGTAAGACGATTTCGCCATATATCTGTTTGTCTGCCTTTCTGTTAGTAGCCCCAGAAAATAGAGTGAAATTTGGTGGACATCATTTCAAGATAACAGATTTATTTAGAATTGAAAATGGTTCAGATCGGTGTACTACTTGAGCTTACTTTATAGTAAAAATGAACCAGTTCGGTTAATTTTTAAAACAAGCTCCATACAAGCGTGTGGAGAAAGTAGCTCATCACCTCAATGCAATTCAGACAATGAAGAGTTTTTAGAAAAAAATTTACCAAATCGATTCATTACTAAGACAACCCCTCATACAAATCTCTTCCCGGAATAAGATTTTTACCGCAAGGGTGGTTACATGTAATTAGCAAAAACAGCTTATTTGCGCCTAGATACTATTTACATTAGTGTGCCCCAAATTTTGGATTTTCATGGGGGCTCAAGCATAATTTAAGAGTTTATAGGGTAAAGTGTTTTTGAGTTTTTTTTCAGATTTTTCGGAAGAGGTTTAGAGGTCGCTCATGTCGATTTTTTGCCAAAAATCGGATCGACCGGCCTTTGTTTTAAGTTTTCTTCATAACTTTGTCTAAAACCACGGTTTTTTCCACCTTAAAGGAAAACATATAAAAGAAAAATGTCCAAACTTTATTTTGGTGTACAACGACTATAATTTCTTGCAATACATTTGCTCATTTAAAATTTTTCGTACTTTTTCCATAAATTTTTTTAATAACGACTTTTAAATGAAAATGCAACAAACCAACAATCCAGTTTCAAAGATAAATTTGTTTGAGTTTGCTCTTACCGTTCCTGAGTTATACCGGTTTTCAGCTTTGTACTCAGTTTATAATACTATTACTCATACCCAACAAACAAACTAAAATCAAACGTTTTGTCAAAGTAATTTTTGGGAATATAAAATTTTAATTTAAAAGATTTTGTTATTCGTGCTTTATTCCCAATTTTTATTCTTGATAAAAACACTGAAATTTATTGTTGATGGGATAAGCTATTCCTATGCGCATTTTACTGGTTGCTTAGGCCAGATCGTCAGGAAACTTTATCCAAAAAGATTTTAGAAAAACTAAAGATATTAAACCAAATAAAACTGTTAAGCGTATAAGAATTATGAGCAACAGTTCTACTTGTAACAATATTAAAGTTTAAACAAAAACATCAACAATTAACAGTGAGTTTGTCTCTTCTTACATTCCCCACTACAATTGATTAGAATTCATCCAACATTAATTGTAGTTGTAAGTCTCAAAAATACTTTACCCTATAAGCTTTTAAATTATTCTTGAGCCCCATTTTTTTTTTTTTTTTCTGGGACACACTAATTTACATACACAAAGGACATAATAAGCTGTATGATTGGCCCAATTGCTGAGAATGCCTTGGAATTAAAAAACTCGGATAACCTGCCTCACTTTTACTAAGAAAAAATATACTTTCGGTAGTGCATACATTGCGATGATGCATAGGTCTAGTCTCCAGTCTCTTCAAATTTCGTTATAATAATGACGACGATACCAGTACTCGAAATGAGGCCACGTTTGAACCACCTCGTTCGTAGTAAGTTTTAACTATTTTTGCTCGTTCTTCGGTTGTTAAACATATGCGAAAACGGCTAACCTTTCAATAAATTAATGATCATGCAGATGTCAGATAATATACACCTGGCAGCCTTGCCATACCGGCGGCTTTGACAACACTAAATGGATAACCCTGTTTTTATTTTAGTTAATATATTTAATTCAGTACAATTACAGAACATTTATTTAAATACAAATCAATTACAAGTTTTTTATTAGAAGCTAATTCGGACAGAACAATTCTCAAAAATACAGTACTGTTTGGTATCGTACGGAACGGATGATCACCGTACCCATATCTTACTATACAAATAATGCTCATACGTACGAGTACGTAAACTAAATAAACGCCACACAGTGGCTGAAAATCGTTTTTCGTTCGTAACTTCGTCTGTAACTTTTGAACCGAAGGAGATATTTTAGTGAAGTTTTTTTTAATCGACAGATAAACTCTTAGACTTTCTCCACTTTAAAAATCGGTTTAGTAGTTATTGGGGAATTTAAGGGCAAAGTGGAACTTTAGATTTTTTTTAACTTTGGCGTGCAATATGGGTTTTTTATTTCTTTTAATTATTTATAAATGTAATTTTTAGATTAAAATAATAATCATTAACATTTTTTGTAATAATGGGACACTCAAAAAAATTAAATGTTTACACTATTAAAAAAAATTTTAACATAAAAAAAAAAATAGTAAAATCCACTGAAAATTTTGCTATTATTGCTGAAAAATAAACAATTTTTTGCTTTCAAATTTGTTTACACTTATTTATTTATTAAAACATTTCATACATATGTGGATAAAAAAAAACCTTTTAAAAATAATAGCAGCAATAGATTTTAATAGCTTTTGTAACAATGTGAGTTTCTGTTTATTATTATTTTTTACTAATACAATGTCTGTCTTAGATCTAATGAATTATAATTATTGTTTATTTAATTGAAATATTGATTGCAAATATTCCATATTCTGTTCTGTGTTATTTCTGTTCTTTAGTAGTTTTTTGACTTCTTCATCTAAATCCCGATGTTCCACTCTCCTTTGATTTCGAATACTGGAGATGAACGGATCTGACGTTGCCAATAATATATTAAATAGATCTTCATTAGTGGAATTTCGTGAAATTTTTCTAGTATTGTGCTCTCTATAAAATCTGTAATCCTTATTCCTTTGCCTGAGCTTCCTCTGATAAATCTCCAAGTGGCAGCAACTGATATTTAATGACATCTTCTCCATGATAAAGGATTTTGTGAACTGTAGCAGACATATTTCTCCATGGGTACTTGGTTGTATATATTTTTGCAGTGTCCTTAGCAAAATCTCCAAATTTTCTAGAGTCAATTTCTTCATTGCACGCAAGTACTTCTAGGATTATTTTAAATCTAAAAATTAGGTTAAAATCAACACCTGTTATTTCAGATGCTGTTTCTGGATCTGAAAAGAATCTTCTTGCTGTATTGGCATCATTTGTATTGCCTGACCCTTGTTTCGGCTGATCTATAATCAACCCAAATTTGCGATATTCATCTTGAACATGTTTCCTTTTTGAACTTCTTAGCTCCTTGTTGGCTTCGTTGTTTCTTATTGATCCTGAAGATCCGAAATCCAAATCATAACTGATTTTAAGTATGTATTCCATAAGTCGTATTCTTGCATGTAGTGGTGATAATCCAAATTCATATGCATCAGTATTATCTAATGATTTTGTCGGGACTTGGTTTAATTGGCTTGATGTTGCATGGCATATGATGCAGCTGGATGCAGCCTTCGTGTTAGTCAAAGCCTGCCCTTCTTTTCCATCTATCATTGTTAGCACTAATTGGTAGCTAACTTCAATTTGCTGCCCATCTAAATCTAACTGTAATGGATGTAGTATTGCAATTTGGGCCTTGATATCACTAACTTCTTTGTTAATGGCATCATGAGTTTCTTTTTTGAATTCAAATTTAATAGGTCTGCAATATTTCGAAGAAGATGGTGTCTCATTTTTTCCAAATATCCTTTGTTTGCGTTGTACTAGTCGAAGGCTCTGAATCTTCCAAAATCTTTTTTAATCGCAATGGTACAAATTATACCATGAACATACCTGTATTATTTTCGATCACGATCAATTTTCCCTATATCATAAAATTTTTTTTGAAGACAATAGCACATGATTTCTGTTACTTCTGCAAACATGTTTGCGGAATGAAAAAACAATTGTAAAAAAACAATTTCAAAAAAAATTTTTTTTTTAGTAATTTCATTAAAATTACCTTTCTATCAAGGGTTTTTTTTACCTTCTTAATCCCATTTGATCCGCGAAAGTTCTATTCTACTAAAGTTGAAGTTTGACAAAAATATAGTAGTTTAGAAAATATGTCTTAACATCTCAAATATAAATAACACAACAGTCGCAAATTTTACCTTTTCGAAGGTAACAAGACTACCAACGTAGCAAAAAAGTAGGCAGGTCATTATCGCTGACAGTTTTTGTGCAATGATAATTTCTTTCGGATTAAATATTAAAATAAAACACTTTTTTCTGAATTAAAAAAAAGTTGTGTTTAACAACATGGGCACAGCCACAATTACCAATATTTTGACCTAATTTTTTGGCTACCTTAGTTTTAATATGTTTACTATTAAATAAAATTTAAATTTTTGAAATCGGTGACAAACAAAAATTGTACTTTTGGCCAATGAAATAAAATTTTCAGCCACTGTGCGCCAGTTGCTAACAGAGGTATATCTTTAAAAATATTTTTATCTGAAAGTTCATTTTGGCGTTTATAATTTTCACTTCTTCTAAAATTGATATTATGGATAACAATGACTCAGCATGGTTGAATATAGCCTTTTCGTTTGTTTTAAGGGAGAGTGATTATTATTTTTTAGACTAAAGCCGTTTAAAAAGGCTTTGTATAAGATTTTGTGGATTCAGAAACTAAAGTAGTTTTTATTTTTCCATTTTTGTATACAAATAAAGATTTTTGATATAAAAAAAAGACAATCGAAGTTTTAATTAAAATCGTTTTGTATTAAGTTTAAGAACCAAAAATCTGTCTCTACTTTTCGCTATAAAAAAAACGATGTACAAATATTAAAAATGGACGTAATAAATGTTTCCTCCTTAACCCTTATGTGAATGGCAATTTTTTTTTTTAATAAACAGATGGTTCACATATTTAAAACTTCTTGAGAACTCCTAACTATTAATAAATTTTAAATTATAATTATTTTCAAAAGTAATTTTTGGGAATACAAAATTTTAATTTAAAAGATTTTGTTATTCGTGCTTAAGCAACCAGTGAAATGCGCATAGGAATAGTTTATCCCATCAACAATAAATTTCAAGTGTTTTTATCAAGAATAAAAACTGGGAATTAAGCACGAATAACAAAATCTTTTAAATAATAATTATTTTTTAGCTTAAAAATGATTTTGAAAAAGCGTGGTGAATCATTTTTTATCAAACACCCTTAAGGGTATGGCAAGGTACCCAGGTACCTTCATACATTAAATGTTACCTTCACTCCGTCAAAATCTAAGATAAACTAAAACAATTCACATAAAAAAATTAAATTCCTGCATCTTTGCAAAAAGGGAAATCACCGGAGTAAAATTTACAAGTTTCTTATTTCACATTTGCTAACTTTGAAAACATAGAGAAAAATTTACGTTAAATTTCAAACTTGCATATCTTAGCTAGATTTCGTTAAAAAATGCTAAAAAAAATATTATAAAAACTATAGTAAGATCTTCATTTAAGTAAGGGCCAATAAATTCAGGTTCAACGGCGAGCTTTCAAATTGCCTTAATAAAGGTTTGTCAAATACTTGACAGGTGTAATCAAACTATGCACAGCACATAAACTTAATGTCGCCTCTGCTGAACTTTGTAGCAAATTCTTTAGAAAGGGATGGGATTGTTTTTAGTCATTTTTATTTTTGCGTGTTGCTCCAGGCCACTTATTGTAGACAATATCGTATTTGCAGTAATTGCAAAAGGTTTTTTCCAAGTCATCTGTTTCTTTCACCCATTCTTTTAACTTAAGGTGCTTGTCTCAATCTTTGCGGAACTTTTGTGATTTTTATTTCAGTGAAACATTAACAAGCCTTTACATGGTTGCATTTTTTAGATCTAATTCAATGTTGGAATCTTCCGTTTTTTTCTTTTGTATTTGTATTAAACATTATTAAAATGGAAAATATTTAAAATATCACAAGAACTAAAAAATGCTAGAAATTTTAAAAATAATGCTAGAAAAAATGTAACATTCTAAATCAGTTTTTTTTCACGACACATGTCTTTAAAAATGATAGATCTGGCATGCAAAATACTTAATTGGCAACATTGTCACGAACTATTTTTTTTCTTTAATTTTTAAGTATTTTTGGTACCAGTAAGTAGTAATTGATATTTTTTGAGGCCGTCTAAATTACTAAATAGTCCTTTTGTTTTCGTTTAAGTCTATCCATATTAAACTAATAATTATTGCAACTTTGTATCTTTTTATTTATTACAAAAACGAAATCTTAATTAATTATTCATTTTTTTTAAATTTAATTGATGTTAATTAATTTAACAATAAAAATTCTTTGTTGTTTTATTATTTTTATTTATTTTTTGTTTTTCTGCTTTCAAGCACAATACAAATTTATTTCTTTTTATCCTCTTAGACGGAACGTCAGTAGGCGTCTAGAAAGGGGAAAAAGTTGTTTTATAAAAAAAAAATAATAATGAAATAGTAAATATTTGCAATACTAAATAATTTAGAATATAAAAGACTAAATATAAGGGGACTTTTCAGAGGTAGTTAAGCAAAACAGCACAGGGTGTTAACATTTAATTAGCTAACTAAGCCCCTGTATAAATACACCCCCAGTAATAAGGTTTTAAAACAAAAGTGACAGCAAGGGATGAGATACAGCAATGAAATTTGACCAAAGTATTTCCTTCAAACAAAGTCATTTGATATTCAAATTGGATCAAATCGGTTTAAAACTTCACCAATCCTTCATTCAAAAGCCTCTCTGGAATATCCCTCTTAAGGGTCAGCATGCGATAAAATAAAGAAACGAAATTTTCCTAATCAACAAATATATTTAATATTGAAAATGTGCCAACTCGGTGCAACACCCTTAATTTAACAGACTTTTTCATAAAGAGCGGCGCAACCAAAATGTACGATGCAAATTGTAAATAAAACAAAAAGTTTTCAGAGAATTATCTAAATATTTTTATTGTTGTTAAAGGATCTATGACAATTATGCGTGAAACAAAATATCGTACAAATTAGAGTTGTCAACCGATTAAGAATAATTCGATTAATCGATCAAACAAAACCAAACTCTTGCTCGAATAATTTTAAACTGACGAATTTCGAATAATGAATAAATCGATTAATTAATGTCGATTAATCGACAATAAAGCTCAAAAAAAAACTGTTAGAAGCAATTGCCACCTCGTATTTTTAATTTTGTACCGAACGAGTTTTACAGCTCACCTTCTTAACTGTATAAGCTGTTTTATTTTTAAATCAAACGTTTAAAAAATTTTCAAGAAGGGGATTTTTCAATTTCGGGTAAAAAATTTTGAAATAAACAAAAAGCTTAAAAATAAAGAATTGATTTATATAAATCATATCTTGAGAGTAGAAAATGTTGTTATTATATTAAATATATTTTTTAAATTATTTATGTGTATCATTACCATTTGCGTAATACCCCTGACAGACATAGGATTTGTATACTTTACTATCATGGTTTACTACATGTGTGTCAACCTAAACTATAATTAAATCAGTGGTGGTATATTGATGGTTTATATACTACTGTAGTATTCATACCATGGTATTGAAACTATATGTCTGTCAGGGGTGTAAGTGTCACAATGTTACCATTAAAAACAATATAGTGGAAGATAATCCAACGACATCATAAAATGCCGAACTTGGTAAAATGGAAAAATACATTAAGTCATAGCGGATGGAATGGAAGAATTTCCACAGTAATTTTTTTGTAAAAATAATTTTTTTATTCGTTAATCTCATCGATTAATCGAATAATTTTTTACATTTAATCGTTTGCTCGAACGAACAAAAACAATTATTTGAATTATTCGAACAAATTTGAAAGGCAAATAATTGACAACTCTAGTACAAATGCTCGCTACGGTTCGGTGGCATACCGCTATCAAATGGTCCATATTTTCAAAGACTCTGAGACAAATTTGCAGTTCAACGTCGCCGAATTATCTCGTTCTTTAGCTCTAGAATTTTTTTTTGGCTCATTGACGTGCAATTTTTCTTTTAAATATCCCCAAAGAAAGAAGTCAAACGGTGCCAAATCACATGATCGTGACGGCCAATTGACATCACCACGACGTCAGATAATAATGGCCATTAAATTTCCCGTACAAAAATGCCATTGTTTCGTTGGCTGTGTGGCAAGTGGATTATCTTGTTGGAATTACATATCGTCCAGGTCCATATCCTCAATTTCTGGCCGCAAGAAATCTGTTATCATCTCGCGATAGCGAAAACCATTCACGGTAGCTGCTTGGCCGACCTGATCTTCGAAGAAGTACGGCCCGATGACGCAGAGTGAACTGGGCGAGTATGTACAAGTGTTTTCACATTATCTACAGACCCGATTTGCTGAAACTTGCACATAATTCTCCCGATTGTGGACACATTTGGTCGATTATGCTGATCAAAAAAAGTACAAAGTGCACGAAATGCATTTTGATTTAAACGCCCACAGCTTCAACCATCATAACGCGCTACTCAATTGTGTACCTTCTTGAGATGGATTTAAAAAACCACCTTATATTAAAAAAAAATTAGTTTAATTATGCCAAAGAAAAACTAAGTGTAAATAAGGCCAAACTTCGATTATTGTTATTCTCACAGGCATATAAAAAAAACTCCGTTAACAGTCCATTTTGACAACAATTTATCCACTATTATTCTTTTACTCTCCGTAGATTTTAAAGGGTACCTTAGAATGGACACACATAAATATTTATTTGTTAACTTTTGTTAACATTTTATCAAGCCTTATTAAATGTGTGAGTGTATTGTGTACTTATCTAAACAAACATATAAGGGGTTATTTAAGCCTTTGGCGAGTAAATATAACAAACAACAACATTAGCAGTAGAAATAGCAACAACAAAACATTGCTCCTTTACACAAACATATACATATACATACGTTTTAACTAGACAAGGAAATGTCAAGAGGCCACTTACAAAATAAGGAAGAAACTTTAAATGTTAAATAAATACACACAAAGAGCCATAGTTGCAGTGGTGTTTGTATTGTTTTATAGAGAAAAATACAGTTCAAAAAATAATAAAAGGGTTAAAATTTATTTATTTTTTGAATTGGGCTGAAAAAATAAGAATGGTATTTTTTTTCAAATGAGTTTAAAAATAAATTCTATTTAATGTTTTGAATATAGAATTTTATTTTAACCTCTCGTTTTATTATAGAACACAATGTATGTTTTTATTTAATAAATAAATACAAAATGTAGGAAATTTTGAAAGATCATAAGCACTTGTAACATGTTAAATTGACATTTACCTTTTAAGTAAAATTGAAAAAGTATATATACATAAATTAAAAATTTTGTTGAAGATATAAAAAGGCAAACCCTTAACTAAAAGACCTAGCAAAAAGAAAAAACACAACTAATGTGGGGAATATGTTCTGTATTTCTATTAGCTCAATACGGGTTTTACAGCGATAGCCACGATAGAACCGTCTAGCTGCTTTAAATAGCCATTAACCGCAGCCCTCAGGTTTTTTGTTATTAGCAAATCCTTTACCACCTGACCCTTTTTTATGTCTAGGAATAGAAAATAATCCGGAGGAGCTAAGTCAGACGTATTGAAATAATTAAAACATTAATTCCTTGTGTATAAATGTGAAAACTGGTACATATAGATATGGACTTAATGAAACAATCTTTTCTTTTCGACAAATCTGACCTTGATTTATTCTCTTTTTAAAGATAACTTAAAAATTAAAAAATTTAACATTCCTGTAGCTCGTTTCTGTATTTCTCGCATCGTAAAATTTCTCACATGAAGCGTGAAATAAAAAAATCCATCGTTTCTCGTTTTGTGAGAAAAAATTTTTCTGTATTTGAATGTGTGAAACAGACAACTTACTGGAATATTTCCAGTAAAATAGTGTTAGATGTAGGCAAAACGTCAAAAAAGAAATAAATTATAAAAGCAAAGCAATGAAAGGTTTAAAAAAATTTAATAACATAATAAAGGGTGTTTAAATTTTAAGCGCCGATGTTGATTTTAAATAAAACACAAATTATTTAGGAAATTACTGTCATTTCTTTTTATTATGATAATATCGGTATAGTGTAATAAAAAACACAATTTGAAGGTCTTAATCTGTTTGTTGATCAAAATTAATTGATTACTCTTTATTGAAAATTAAAGTCTTATATACTAACATTGAATATTTCTAGACGTACATACTTAAAATTAATTTGCATTGTATCAGGCAGAGCAGTTTGAGTCATTCCCCATTAATCATGTGTAATTGTTTTAGTAGTGTATTGTGGAGTTAGGAATTTGCTAATTCAGCATAACAGAAAAATGTTCATTGAACTATGGTTGTCAATATGGGCAAGCGAACGTTGACCGTTGTTTATTTAAAAAAATATTGAATTACTCAAAAGAATTTATGATTGTGACAACGTTCAGCACTTTAGTTTTGTTACTGACCTGACTTAATATTTGTTTACTTTGAAAGAATGTACTCATAATAAGTTTTGTTTATCAAAAAAAAAATGTATATTATAATTAAATGTATGGATACTCTACATACACTACAATAGTTCAATTATGTATGGAACAAAATATCGGCCAAATGGCCGCCGCGACTTCGGCGGCACACCTCCATCCGATGGTCCAAATTTTCGATGACGCTGAGGCATAATTGAGGTTCTATGGCCGTAGTTTGCCGAATTATTTCATCCTTCAGCTCTTGAATTGTTGCTGGCTTATCGACGTAGATATTTTCTTTTAAATAACCCCAAAGAAAAAGTCCAACGGTGTCAAATCACATGATCGTGGCGGCCAATTGACATCGCCACCACGTGAGATAACACGGCCATTGAATTTGTCGCGTAAAAGAGCCATTGTTTCGTTAGCTGTGTGGTGTGTGGCTGTGTGCTGTTGAAACAACATATCGTCCACATCCATGTCTTCCAATTCGGGCCATAAGAAGTTCATTATCACCTCACGATAGCGAACACCATTAACAGTAACTGCCTGACCGGCCTCATTTTGGAAAAAATACGGCCCGATGATGCCGCCAGCTCATAAACTGCACCAAACAGTTACTCTTTGTGGCTACATTGTTTTTCGACAATCACTCTTGGATTATCATTCGCCAAAACACAGCAATTCTGTTTAATGACGAATCCACTGAGGTGAAAATGTGCCTCATCACTGAAGATGATTTTCTTCGAAAATTGATCATCCACTTGCCACCATTCTGATCATTGATGACGTTTGGTATGGTCAAGAGGCTTTAGTTCTTGAGTCAATTGCACCTTGCAAGCGTGTAAATGCAAGTCTTTATGCATAATGTTCATCAACGACGAGCGTGAGAGGTGCAATGGTTGGGCACGACGACGAGTTGAGGTGGACGCAGGGCTGGGCAGTATTTGAAATACATGTATTTGAAATACGTATTTAAAAAACAAATACGTATTTTGTGTTTGTATTTTAAATACATGACGTGCAAGTATTTTGTATTTTGTATTTTAAGTACATATCCAGCAAGTATTTTGTATTTTGTATTTTAAATACATACAATAAATATAAGTAGTTTGTGTTTTGTATTTTAAATACATAAAAAAAATGGGAGTATTTTGAATTTTAAAAACATAGTTTACAAAATATATTCTGTCAGTTTATTGATGGTTGATTGCATTTTAATTTACCAAACCATTTTTCATAAGTCTAATGCAAAATCAAAAGGGTTTCAATTTCCAAAAATAAAATTTACACATAATATGGAGTTTTAGGAATCGCTTACGGTGCGGAAACTTTTTTCACCGAATCAGCTTAAAAAACAGTTTTTTATTATCAGAACAAAATTCCCCACATGGCGCTGTAGTGGTATTTTGCACTCAAAAAAAAATTATAACCTTAATGTACATGACGTGGAAGTATTTTGTATTTTGTATTTGAAATACGTACAGGATGTGTAAGTATTTTGTATTTTGTATTTTAAATACATACAGGATGTGTAAGTATTTTGTATTTTGTATTTTAAATACATAACCTGAAAGTATTTTGCATTTTGTATTTTAAATACATGACCAGCAAGTATTTTGTATTTTGTATTTTAAATACCGCAAACCATGTATTTTGCCCAACACTGGGTGGACGGCTCTTCTGCCGCACTATTGCGAACAGCAGCAATATTTTCTGCAGTAGGCGCTGTACAAGCATGCTCAAATTTTTGCACGAATTTTCCGATTGTATGCACATTTGGACGATTAAATTGACCGAAAACATCACGAAGTGCACGATATGCATCTTGAATTAAACGCCCATTTTCATAATTAGCCTGAATAACTTTAGCGCGTTGCTCGATTTTGTATCTTTCCATGGTTTCAATTGAGTTAGTCCGAAATTGAGAAATGAAAAATGAAATGCAAAAAAAAACTTGCCGTTTAGTTGTAGTTCACATTCAGCATCGACCCTTAACCACCCGTTATAACATTTGTGTTTTATTTATTTTATCATTTCAATTATACAATCATTATTTAAATTGTTTACAAACACATTTAAAATTTTAAATATCTGGGCCCTGTTTATCAAGACTACATGTGACAAATTTGCAAGTGAAATACGTTGAAAAAGCAACAATTTTACAATTTTTGTTTCTGTTTGAAATACATTTTACATGAAGATTTGCAACTTGTAGTTTTCAGAAAGAGGCCCCTGGTATATTTTTTAAAATTTTGATAGTTCTTGTGAGAAACTTTTAGCAAAATATTGTTAGAGAAACACTTTTTCTCATTTTTTTTTTTTCATTAATTGCTGGACAAATATTTAAATGACAGATAATTTTCGCATAGTTAAGATATAGAAACACTTGTGTGAGAAAAATAATTTTTTGTTTAATTTTTCACAGTTTTTGTTGCGCAATTTACTCGTTACATTCAAAACATTTTATGATGCGAGAAATACAGAAACGAGCTACTGTTTTATTATATTAAACATGATTTAAGGTCAGCCCGGATAATAAGTCAAATATTAAGTTCTTGCCCCAAAAGTCATTGGAATAGTTTTTTAATTTTCTTAAAAATTATGGCTGAGTTCCAAACCATCATAATATTTTGCAGTTAAAGTCTAAAATATTTTCCCAAATTAATAAGATTTTGTTTGCCGTACTTTATTCCCAATTTGTATTCTTGATTAATACGCTAAAATTTATTGTTGGAGGATAAGCTAGTTACTATTTGATTTCACTGGTTGCTTAGGCCAGATCATTAGGAAACTTTCTCCCAAAACACAGTTTTTTTTTATGTTCACTTTAGGACAAATAACACTGTAAAATTCTAAATGGTTGTAATTTAGAATTCATTTTAAAATCCGACTTAAAAGCTTTGCAGCTAACTATCTGGAACTTACCTGATACGGTTTTTCTTTTTTCCCATGATATTGCTGATAAATGTCTTAAGCAATGAGGACTTTTTAAATTATGTTGAAAACAAAACTAATGCCCAATTTTCAGGATAGTAATTAAATCTAAATTAAGTTAATTTTCATAAAAACTTAAATCGTATTTAAATACAGATTGATTTTTTGAGTTTTATTTGAAAAGTCTTATTTAAATACGATAAAAGTATGGTAGCACTACTAAACACAAAAAAATGTCATAAAAAAGAATAATTATTTACAAGATGGTCTCAAAAATCAGCTGATTGACAGCTGATTTGCCTCTTATTATTACATATTACAATAGAAACTGAAGTTGAAATTAAGTGTACCACATCGGTGAATTAAGTTTGATTTAAGTATTTAGTGAAAAAGAGAATTTTGCATTTAAAACGATTTTAAACATAAATGTGTTTTAATATCAGTCCTGAAAATTGGCCATAAGTCTTGCTCGTGTAATTAAAAGTTGGACAGACCGATACAGACAGCTTTATCATCTTAGAATAACTCAAGCATGGGATTTTAGATAAATATTTATCGGTTTAACACACGGCATGCCAAACCAAAAAAAAAAAAAAAACTTTCATGCACTACTCGTGCTGGTGATAGTTTTAAAAACTGTTTTAAAATGTTTTATAAAAATTTTGCGTTCTTAAATATTTGTGTAAAAGCTTGAGAATGTTTAATGTACATACTACAAACTATTACAATTATAACGCCATTGGCATGAAAAAATAACATTAGCATCGCGACATGTGTAAGTAGTAGTTATGTCAACCGAATACATTTTTATGTACACACGCACCTATACATAAATACAACAAAATAAACAAAATTCAAGTATTAATTTAAACAAACACACCAGCTCCTAAACATTAAACTATTTGTACTTTTACGAGGACTTTTTTTGAAGGAGGTATTTTCCAACAAATGTGTCAGACAAGTACACATACGCATATTTTTTTTTGCTTTTGCAACTGTTCCCTCAAATTTTTTTCTAAGCGATTATTTCGGTTGTTATCGTTGTTACTTTTCTGATGTTTGTTGATGTTTTGCTTTATTTAAAACAAAGCGATTATGGTGGGTGATAGAGCTGGTGTTGTTATTTTGTAAAACCACTTAAACTTTCCCAAAAAGGGGTAGATTAGAAATGTGTTAGAAACAAATAAAAAGAAAAACATACTTGTGTTATAAATTTAGTTAAAAGATTTCTTTTGAAAAACCTGAACACACCTACACAAACACATACTTAAATATTCTTTCACCCAAATTAATGGTTAACCCAGCTCACAGAAATTATAGCACTTATATATACATAACAACAAATTTGTTGTTAACCCGTTTGCTCGCTACTAAACACAAATCAACCAAATTTACAAACAAACACCAGCAAGTAGAAAACTCATACTTCACACACACACTCAAACATTATTTGTGTTGTACTTAAGAAAATTTACACGTTTTAGCGAAAGAAAAAAACAAACAAGTAAGTGTGCTTCATTCGGCTATGCCGAGTCTTATATACCCTTCACCATGGTGCGATAAGAACAGAAAGTTATATAAATACCATTCTTAGGTGTAAATTTATCCATTTAGTGCCACGCCATAATATCCAATCCTGCCCACATTCTGTCGGAACCAAGATGCTTAAACCTAATTTGGAAATTTTGGCTTTGACTTTTTTGCTCCTTTCGTACTCCAGAGGCCTAATTCTGGCAGTCGTGATCGAGTACTTTCTCGATTCGAAAGCAATTTTATTTCAGTTGATACTGAACGAATCGAAATTATTTTTTCAGTATTGTGAAGCTCAAATTATTCCTTTATAACACTGAAAAAATAATTTCGATTCGTACAGTATTGACTGAAATAATAAGATATTAGATTGCTTTCGAATCGAGAAAGTTCTCGATCACGACTGCCAGAATCAGGGTCCAGATGTACAGATGTACAGAAAAACACACGGCCATCGATTAATCAATTTCACTGTACATGCATGTGCTTATTACGTTTAAAAAATCGCAAAAAGAGAAAAAACAGCTGCTTTTAGTAAATTTTACATGTAAAGCTTTAGAGAAAAACTAAAAATATAGTTGGTTTAGCACACTTCAAGACTCAAATTTAAGACAAACTACAATCTGGTCGACAAGGCGTTTCTTTCTCTGCCACACGGCATCAAAATTTCAATTTACAAAAAAAGTGGAATTACCAGGTTTGCATATTACATCGACAATATATACATGTAACTTCTTGGTCTACATCGTATCTGTCTTCGGAAAACTTATTTCAACGGACAGACGGGAATCGTTAAATCAACTGCGCTCCTCTTAATATAGCGCCTAAAGCGGCCCATACACTTGCAATATTTTTGTTTTTATATGATATTCGCCATATTATTTCCATTTTGTCCTTTATTATGCAATAAGTCGTACAATGGCTTCATTCATTAAATAAAAAGGTGAACATAACCTATAAGAATTACATAAACAACATTGTACAATGTTGCCAACACACTTCACTTTCTTTTCGTTGTGAAATAAAAATCAAAAGTCTTTTGATTGTTGCCAATATATTGTGCCACCTTCCAATATCACATACACATTGGCGATACAATTGTACAATACGTAAAATTTAACAATTTTATTGCAAGTGTATGAGCCGCCTATGATCAATATTGTAGAAATTACAAACGGAATGACAAACTTTTTTATGCCCTTTTACCTTCGGTGAAGTGTATAAGAAACAGTTTTACATAAAAGTGTTGTTTTTATATTTTAAGACAATTTTTTTTTTCAAGTATATAATGATACAAAATGAAAACACATAACAATATGAGAAAATTACAAGAACTACTACCAAAAAAAAAAAAAAGGAAAACATAGAAAAAACGTATAAAAAAAAGCAGCATACTAAATATATGTAAACCGAAATACAAAAGAACCTGGTTTAATTATTTATACCTCCATAAACCTCGACAATAACTGCGAATACGAAGACATTGCTGTTGCTCTTACGAAGGGAGAGAATTCTTATCAAGACGTTTTTGTAGTTGTTGCTTTTGTTTTTAAGTTCTAGTTCTTAAAAGACTAAAGTGTATAACGGGTTTAAATGTCAAGTTATTTTTTGAAGTAGAATCAGTAGATATAAATAAAAATAAAAAAAGTGCTAGAGAGAAGGTAGCATTTACAAAATAGAAGTGTTAAATTACATTTGCTGGATCTTGAGAAATAAATGTAGCATAAGAGAATGAAAGAGAGAGTGAGAGTCAGAGAGCGAGCAAGAAAAAAGCAACACTTACGAACAGAACAAATAAATGTACTGTGTCCCTTAGATGGGGGTAGTGCACTCATTTTGCAGTTTCAACTCACACTAAGGCCCTTTTTCACGACTTACCTATAAAGTTCGAAATAGTTAACGGTACCTTTAGCACTAGTGAGGAATTAAGTTACCTTCAACTATTTTTCGTTTTCACAACTTCTGTATAAAATAAACTTAACATTTTTGAAAATGTGGCAATACTAAAGAAAATACCGATTATTTTTACCAAAATAAAAATACGAACTGGCAACTACGTACTTTTTTTACATGTACCAAATGTACGCATAACTGGAGTTTCCATATATAAAAAATATGTGAATATAATATGGCAATCTCAAATCTAAACCTTACGACAAAAGTTAAAGGAAGAACGTTTCTCTCTTTAGCTAATCCTTCACTTTTAGATTAAAGGGAACTTGTGATAATTAAAAACTCATTATCTGCTCGATAACTTCCTACAATTAGCTATCGTTAAGTCGTGAAAACTGGCCTTAGTGATAGTGCAAAACTATTGCAATCATTTTGTTAATGTTGAGTGATGAATTGAAAATTACAGCCTCACTAAGCATGAGTGATAGGATGTTAAAATCTTGCACTCAAAAAAAAAAAAAAAAAAATAGTTTGATTTAAAAAAAGCAATCATCAGCTTATTGCAAATTTTTTTTTCTTCACTCATTCGATTGGTGCAACTAAAGTTGTTGCACTAAAGTCAAAATTAAAAACTTGTTTTTTCATAATTAAAGCCAATAATTATACCGTTATTGACAAAATTTCATTTTGTTTAATGTTCTTTACTTATGCATATCCTCAAAAAAAATCAAAAGCCATGCACATACAAAGTTACATTTTTAAAATTTTAATAAGACAATATTTGAATTGAGTTTAGATTTTTGCATTCAATCTACGTTTAATGATAGTAAAAAAAATTTGCACTATCACTACATTTTTTTAGTGGTAGTTAAAAACATAACAATCATCATTAAAGCTGGTAAAAATGAGTGCAAACTAATTTTTTTGCAGTTTTATTTAGTGATAGTGCACTACCCCCAACTATGCTGTGTACTACAGTTCGAAGCATGTATATAAAACTATTTTTACAAAGCGATTAATGTTTTTTTTAATAAAATGTAACCCACATGATTTTTCGAAACGGGAGAAAAAAATTAGAAAATAAAGGGATAAAGTACTTTAGTAGACTTAATTATTTTAATAATGGAAGCAAATAATTTGTATGTAAAAGAAATATTGGGCCAAATAACAATCCAGTATTTTGTTCTAATTCTTAAGAGACTTTAACATGTACTACTAAGAAACCTATATGGGTAATTCCAAAGTGTTGAACGTGACAGTCGTACGCATCCCAAATGCAATAACTTTTTAAACAATAAATATTTTTACGTTCTCTTAACCCTTAGCACTAAGAAAGCACTGTTATCTATGCTAAAGTTTATGGAGGTCGCGATTCTAGGTCAAAGATAATGGCAAAATAAGTAGCGGTTCGAACGTGAAAAAAATAGAAGTAGTTTTTGTGGCCATGTATAAAAAGGCGTAATTCAGCGAAACCTGGCACAATTTTTTAGTCAAACTACTTTCAGAATTTTACGTAGCAATGTAACATTAAAATGTCTTTGGTTTAATTCCAAAATCATCTGTATTTTTTGTTTTTTAAGCCAAAATCTGGGTCGATACGTGACATTTCAAACGTGAAATTTTTTCCATAATAATTTAACTGAATAATGATAAAAACAAGATAAAAATTTACCGCTAATCCGAATAACATATTTCTCTTTGAACACTTTCTTAGATTACAGATCATGTAAGAAAATTTTTTTGGAATAATTTTTATCAAATATCACCTCTTTTAAGGAAGATAATATTAAAGAAAACATATAATAAAACATACTCACAAATAAGAAATTTCGTTTGCACAACTTTGCAGTCTGATTGTTCATCTAAAAGAAAAAATTTATGGGTAAATTTATAAAATTAGTAAAATCTAAATATTTCTCTATAACAATATCGTAAAATAATCAGCTTTTAATAACTTTAAAATTTTCGGTCACGGTGGACCTTTTAACGGAAATGCCCATATGTACATGAGTAAATCCCAGAAACCTTTTTAAGTTAATAAGTTAATAATAGATAGAAAACAAATTTATTTTGAGGATCATTAATACAATTTTTATTACCAAATCCTACTCCACCTCCGACCTCTTTATGTTAAACTAGAAATAAAAAATGTTGAAGGTGTTTATAAAATAACTTTAGTATTAATCTCGATGTTCTGGTTGAACGCCATATTTTTATTCACTCAATTCTCTCCTATTTTGGTAAAACAAATTTTGTTTACTATTTGGAAATAATAAAATTAGGTAAGAAATGTCAGGTCCAATGATTGAAGCGTGCTCCGCGAAAAAAAGGGTTTTTAGTTTGTGAAAAGAAAGAAATTTTTTTTTCATTTCGTCTTTTATTTTTCTTCAAGTGCCTTATCTGCTTTTACAACAAAGCAAAAAAACCTTAAAACAAATAGACAAGTAAGAGCGCCTTATTCGTCTTGCCTTCGTGCGATAAGAGCAAATAGTTATATAAATATCGTTCTTTGGATATAAAAAAAAAAAAATTTGCGGCACGCCCGCTTCTCCCACCTCACCCAAATTTACTGGGATTTTGTTTATTGATAACTGAGATGTTTGTACCTAATTTGGAATTTGCTCTTTTCGTTTTCCATATATAAAGAAATTTATAAGGTGTTTGCACAAACAGTGCCACGGAGAGGCTGTAAAAAATGTAATTTGCGTCTGTTACTGAACCAAATGAAACGTTGATAACCTTTCACTGGGGTATGGACTGAATGCTAGGGTGAATGCGGGACACAGCTCCAAATACCTACCAAGTTTACAACCAACTTAGGGATATTTTCAGAAAAAACGTCGATTACGTTCCTAAGGCTATGTTGCTTGGTGGGATGAAGGGCTTAACACCTGTCAAGTATCAAGACAACTTGGAGGTATTTCAAGGCATGAAATGAAATTTAAAACCAATAGAATCGAAACCAAAGAAATCACTTATAAAAACCCATATAAAAAACACTTTCCTGTTGGTTTTCCAACATTACGAAATACTATTTTTTTGTTGTTTGGCCAATGTGAATGTTCATTAAATAAAATTTTATTTTAGCTTATACGGCCTAAAGTTCTATATGTAATTAAAAATGCATTTAATCCATATTTTCCCAACGTTTCGTGAATGTTATGTTCACTTTAGGGATTCGTAATAAGAGAAATTAATTTTTTATAACATTGAACAATAATTTGTTATAGACAAACATAAAAACATTAAACATGAAAATTTAATTAAACACAATCTTAAAAATTATATCACAGGTTAGTTATTTTTTGATATTGCAACACAGTAACTTTTTATTTAATGCCAAAATATTTAATTTGCTCTGTAATTAATAGAATTCCAAGATAAATTTTAATTTATTAATTTAGTTGAAAGACAGAACTCAAAAATAATCCTCTGTCCAACATGGCTTTCTAACAACGTCAAATCAAAATCAAACTAAACTTAACGAATTATACAAAAAAAAAGTTAAAATCAAACTTAAAACGTATTCCTTGATGACGGTGGCGCCTCAAGATTTCAACTTCCCTCAATAAAAATAGATATTAGGGATGTAAACTCGCTGCCCTATGCTTTTAAATCTTTGGCTCTTGCCATTCTCAGAAAAAAAGAAATTAAAAAACAACAACAAGGCATTTATGGGTAATATTAGTGGCAGTCGTCGCTTTTGGCTTATATCTTGGTAATTTATGGGACGGTCTGACTGAATTTCAATAGTAAAGTTTAAATTTCAACAGACGGGCGGACAGACGGTCAACTGGTTTTGCACTTCTTTTCTCATAAGGATCCAGAATATATACACTTTATATACAACGTATTAAGGAAGTTACAAGGTTACCCATCGTAATAAGAGCTGTTGTAAAGAGGAAAACTTGGTAGAACTTACTGCTCAAAATTCTATGCTCAATAACTTTTATAAATTTATGGATAAAGAGTTTGATGTTGAAGACAAAATTGCACGAAGAGTGCAAAAAACTAAATATATAGAATTTGAGGCAATAATAGATGAAGGATTGTCGGACGCTGGAAATCAAGTGCTTCAACGAATTAAATCAATAAGTCATATCCTTGTTTGTAGACACTTAGAAGTCAATTATAGTCAGTGTTCGAAAATAAACACAAAATAGCGCTCCTTAGTGTTCGGTTCCGTAGATTTGTGGAAAACACAAGCACTAAAAGTGAAAATATCATAATGTTCGTGGGCATTATGACACTTTGCAAATGGACATTATGTCATTTAAAAACATGTCATAAGGTCCATAACTACAAAAGATGCTAAACACAAAAAATGATCTAGATACACGCAGAAAAAAAAATGTTTTAATACACACAGAAAAAAATACCAATGTAAAATTAACATGGAAAAATGTTGATTGAGAATCATAGTAAATTTCTGCAAAAGTATGCCCTTTATTTAAATTTATCATTATTTCATATTAATTTTAAATAAAATAACCTTAAATCACGTTTATTTAATATTATTTTCACTGTTAAAATAAAAACAAAAATATTAAAATATAAATAAATATTGATTCAATATTGAATCCATAAAAACCTGTTTTATATTAAAATCAAAAGTTTATCTTGTTAAATTAACATGCATACGTACTTAAGTATGTAAATTTTTTTATTTTCATGTTTAAAATATGTTATAAAAAGAAGGCAATTCCCGTATTCTTTTAATTAAAATTATTTAGTTAAATAGTAAATCAAGTTTTCAAAGTAGAATGATGACGAAAACCATACCGGGCCATTCTGCTGATGCTTCTGTTAACAAAGGAGAATACAAAATAAGTGAAATATGTGTTACAGGGGTAAGTGTTTTGAATTATTCTTAAATAAATGCATATGTTGTCTCTGAAGCTTCTTCACACTGTTATAACACACTCAAACCAATTTGATTCTACATGAAACTCACGTTGTTTCAACTTTCAATCAACGTGATTTGGATTGTTATTTCAATATAAATGACATTTTGCTCTAACTTTACTGCAATGTTAAATTAACATGAATTATAAGTATTTTTAAAAGAAAAAAATTGTTGTACGCAAGTTATTGTAAAATCAGGTTGAATTAACATGAAAAACGTATGAAGCAAAATCACCACCGAAAAATTTTAAATCAACCTTGTTTTCTACGTTTTTAACTTCATTTTTTTCTGTGTGTATGGTCACAACCATCAAAAATATTTTTAAAGAAACTAATTTAACCATAATATGGTTGTCGGTGACAATAATTTGGTTAAATTAGACATAATATGGTTAAAATTTTGTTTAAAAATTGTTTTGTTGTTTTTTCTCTGGGCTTATATATTAAATATATAACGAAAACACTTTTGGGCGCAAGGATTTTCTCCTCTATAGTACAACTAATACCGGCTTTTAACTAAAGCATCTGGCACAGCCGGCCTTTGGCCGGGCGCAAAGATTTTCTCCTCTATGGTACAACAAGTACCGGCTTCGCTAAGTAAGGCTCCTTAAATCTGCCTTATTTCCGGTACCATATTAAAAAAGATAAAATTCAACACGAATAACTGTAAAAATTGTGGATCTATGTTGTTTACTTTTTTTGTTATACGCTGCCAAAGTTGAATAATATTTTATAATTTTGAAATATTTGTTAAAAAGTAAACATCAAGATATTTTAATTGCGATTTGAGAGAATTTTTTCTTAGCAAACACTATTTTTTTTAAATGGATCTATCAACTTCAGGTATTTAACTAATTTATTTATACATTTTTGTAGAGAAAAATATTGAGTAAGTATTTTTAATATTTGTTTTATTTGGTCAAAAAAAATGAGTTTTTTAAGGAAACGTGGATTTTCAAAATGTTTGTGAGAATACTTTGGCAAAACTTTTTATATATTCTTAAAATATGGTATTGCAACTTGCATAATCAAAAAAAAAAAAAAAAAAAAAAAAAAAAAAATCTTGCCCGTTTTTGCCCCATTTGAAAATGTTTGAAATTTTGTGAAACACATTTATTTGTTTTTTCTGTTTTGTTTCGTTAAAATGATTACACTACTTCACAAAATTTTAACAAAGTCGTGACCAAATAAATCTGACAGCTATTCTTTATGTAATATTTTCCCCTGAATCCGAATATGAAGTCAGAATCAAAAGTAGAGCAGTTTTTAAGATATTTCGTTATTTGTGTTTTTTAAAAAGATGCATTCGACTGTGCGTGCTCGTTGAATGCAGACGTGTTTTTTTTAACTCGGCTTACGGTTTTTTTTTTTTAACATAAATAAGTGTATATGAATAGCGAATGAATAGACGCTTTAAAATAATTTTTAATAAGTGAACATAAAATTTTTAATACAAATATTAAAAATTACAATTAACAAAAATATATGTATGTACACACATACATATACATACATACATTTTAAGCAAAAACATTTCTTGTTTTCTTTATTCTTTTTTTTTATTCTCGGGGTTTTTAAACAACAAATAAAAAGAAGAGCACAATTAAACAAACAGTAATATATAAAAAAAAACTCTTATGAATGCATATAATGCAAAAACAATAAAACATAACGAAAGAAATGCGTATGTTACATAGAGTGTTGACGAAACAAACGTAGAAAAAAGAATCGATGATAGCAATTATTTAACGGCTAAACCTATTACTCGAACGCGTTCCCTCTCACCCTCTTTGTTTAAAAATACGGTCGATCGTAATACAATAACAAATTTATTAACTGCAAGCGTTGCCACAGAGCAAAAAAAAACTTTAATAAGTGATGAAACGGTTAACCCCAAAACAGCCGCTATGGACAACTCAATAACTCAAGTAAAAACTTCTCAAAAGCCTACAGTACAAGTTGGTATGGACAGGTACATAACAGTGCTTAAACGGGGACGCAGCCCTACCTCTGCAGCAGTTGCTTCGGCCTCAAAAGTACCATCTTTTGATAAAATAAATTCTCAAAATCGTTTTGCAATTCTGGAGGATGAATCCTCTGAAGCACAAAACGTCATAAAATCGTCCAAGCCTCCCCCGATATATCTGAGGGAGCGAAATTATAATGAGCTCATAAAGAGTTTGATATCGGTTATTGGTGAAAATTCGTTTTACGTAGCTGCTATCAAGCGTGGTAGTATAAACGAAACAAAAATACAAATCAATCATGAGAATGATTTTCGAAAAATTGTAAGCAACTTTGAAGCACTCAAAAAAAATTTTTATACATACCAACTGAAAAGCAGTAAAGGCCTTCAGGTAGTGATTAAGGGTATTGACTCATGTGTGGACCCAGAAGAGGTAAAAACATTCCTTGAAGAAAAAGGCTTCAAGGTAAAACATGTATTAAACATTAAAAATAGAGAAAAAATTCCCCAACCACTTTTTCGGGTGGAGTTTGAACCCGGCGACGTTAAACTTAAAAAAAATGAAACGCATCCCATCTATAACTTAAAATACATTCTGTACAGAAAAGTAACTATAGAGGAGCCGCACAAAAGAGGTGGTCCCGTTCAATGTCTGAACTGCCAAGAATTTGGCCATACTAAGGCATACTGCTATTTACCCCCTGTTTGCGTAGTATGTGGCGAATTACATGGTACAGTTCTTTGCGACAAGTCTAAAACCGACCCCAACGTAAAAAAAAGCAGCAACTGTGGTGGCAATCACACTGCCAATTATAGAGGATGCCCTGTATATACTTTCGTCAAGCAGTCGGTTGGACAGAAAACTAATCCCCCTCAGGTAACAAATCAAGTAAACAGTAATGACCATCAGGCCCCCCAGCCTAGTAGTAACAGAATTTCTTATGCTAACGTCTTAAAATCAAACAATGTACCAATGCAAGGCCCTTCGACAAGTAATGACGAAACTCCAGTTTCTAATCTTAGTGGGCTAGAAAAAACAATGGAAACATTAGTGCAAACAGTAAATAATTTTACAAACACAATGGGTAATATGTTACAGGAAATTCTAAGAATGCAATCGATGTTATTGCAAGCTGTACTTAACAAGCCATGAACTGTTTAAAAATTTGTTTTTGGAACGCAAACGGCATCCGCCAACATAAAAATGAACTAGAATACTTTCTCAAAAATAATCAAATTGATGTTATGATGGTTTCTGAAACTCATCTGACCTCAAGAAATACGTTTAAAATCAATGGTTATATACTATATGATACCAAGGACCCTCGAGATAGAGCTTGTGGAGGTTCTGCCATTTTGATAAAAACCCGAGTCAAACACTACTTAATGTGTGATCATCGTGACGATTATCTGCAAGCAACAAATATTCGTGTTGAAGAGCTTAATCGAAACATAGTAATTTCATCTTTATACTCTCCACCTAGATTTTCAATATCAGAAAGCCAATATTGTGAATATTATAAATCCCTAGGACCCTGTTTCCTGGCCGCTGGCGATTACATCGCAAAACATACCTTCTGGGGGTCACGACTTATAACACCAAAGGGTCGTGTTTTGTTTAATACAATCTCTAAAATGAATTTAAATGTTGTCGCGAGCGGCCAACCAACATATTGGCCTGCTGATCCGCAAAAAATTCCAGATGTCATCGATTTCGGCGTGGTTAAAAACATCCCCACAGAAACGATGCACGTTGAAGCCTCATTAGAATTATCCTCTGATCACACACCTACAATTGTTACTATAACAAACACCAATAGAATTGTATCTCCCTCTAGTTAAGCCCTTATGACACTACATTTTTTATTCATTAATTGATATAGAATTGATAGAAAGAAACAGTAAATGTTAGAAAGAGCAAACTGGAGCAAACTATAAAAAATGTAAACAAAGTTTTGTAGTTTTTTTTTTCTCTTGTTATGGTTTTGTTTCAGGGATGGCGTTGAGAATTTTTAAAATTGTACCAACAACCTTTAAAAATTGTACTTTTTTACCCTAATTGTACTAAAGATTTTTTTAGGTGAAATTAATTTTATTTATGTTCATAAAAAATACCACAAAAAGGTATTATACATCTTTGTTTAAAAAGTATCAACAAAAAAGTACAATTGAAACAACTTAGCCATCCCTGTTTTGTTTATTTTATTAAATGTTGCCAACTTTTTGTTTATGAGAAACCTAAAAACAAAAAGCGGTAAATCGCTGAATTTGCCCATAAACCGCTGATTCAGCAGCACTTTTAATATTTCAAGCTTGAAATGTCAATTTTAAGTTAAACAATTTTACATTTTTTTTGACATAACTTAATTTTTTATCGATAACTTTTTTAAAATTGTTGACAGTTTGCCATTTATCTTAATACAGCTGAACTCTTTGCACTTGGTAAATTTTTCTATTACATTATATTTGTACTGTTCACCAAAACTTAAACAATGCATTAAAAATGTAGTGTCATATGGGCTTTACATAGCGACGTCAGCTACACAAATAAATTGGCTAAAATATAAAAAATATCTCAGTACTCATTGCACAGAAAATATTCCGCTTAGCACACCGGAGAATGTGGATCTTTCTATTGCCAATTTTGACAGTTATATTAAACTAGCGGTTCAACATTCCTGCAATACCCTCAAAAAAACTTATAATAATAATATATATTCTACAGATGTCGAGCGCCTCTTGAATGAAAAAAGGAGAGTGAGAAGGGAGTGGCAATTGCACAGATCCCCCCAACTTAAGAACTTATTAAAAGAGTGCACAAAAAAGCTAAGAAAATTACTGCAGTCCCGGAAAACGGCTTCCGTGGAAAAATATCTTAAGGACCTGGATGCAACACCACAATCAGAATACTCATTATGGCGTGCAGCCAGAAATCTAAAAAGGCCAGTTATCATGAAACCACCATTAAGAAACCTGAATGGAAGTTGGGCAAGAAATGATAATGAGAAAGGAAACCTGTTTGTAAATCATTTGAAAAACGTATTTACCCCAAACATATCTGACGACATAGCGGACGAGTTACCACCTGTTGCTGCTAGAGCAGCTGTTCCCCTAAGATTTGAGATGAGAGAAATCGAAAAGGCTATTTGTAACTTAAACCCCAAGAAAGCCCCTGGTTTTGATAAGATAAGCAACAAAATGCTTTTGGAGCTACCTCGCATAGCAAAGAAAATTATTCTTTATATTTTTAATGCTATTTTACGCCTTAAATACTACCCTCAAGAATGGAAGGTCTCCTTAGTAAAGATGATACCAAAGCCAGGAAAAGATCACACAAAAGTTGAGTCATATAGGCCTATTAGCTTATTGTCTAATATATCAAAGCTATTTGAGAAGCTCTTAGCGTCAAAATTAACCCCATATCTAAATGATAATGGGTGTATACCTAACCATCAATTCGGCTTCAGAAGAGAACATAGCACAATTGAACAAACCCATCGAATAGTAAACGCCATAAGAAAAGCCTTTGAAGAAAGAACATATTGCTCCGCTCTCTTCATCGATGTTTCTCAAGCTTTTGATAAAGTCTGGCATGTAGGCTTGTTACATAAATTGAAGCTAAACCTACCGGTTAACACACACAAGCTGCTAGAAAGCTACTTGGTCGGTCGAAAATGTATTATTAAAGAAGGTAATTTTTTAAGTTCTCCTCAGCCAATTGAAGCTGGAGTGCCTCAGGGAAGCATCCTGGGCCCACTTTTTTACCTTATATATACCTCGGACATGCCAACAAATAATTACACCCTAACCTCAACTTTTGCTGATGATACAGCTTTTCTAAGCGTACACCAGAACAGTCGAGAAGCATCTCGATACCTGCAGGATCATATATTTCAACTAGAACTGTGGTTAAAACAATGGAGAATAAAGGTCAATGAGCAAAAATGCGTACATATAACATTCACCTTGCGTCGGGAAACTTGCCCCCCTATTAAAATCAATAATCAACTAGTGCCTCAACAATCGCATGTCAAATATCTCGGTATTCATCTAGATCGTCGTTTAACATGGAAATGCCATATAGAAGCAAAATTAACCCAAATGAAACTAACAGCAATTCAAATTAACTGGCTTATTGGAAGAAATTCTGTTCTTAGTCTCGATTGCAAACTACTACTTTACAACTCTATTTTAAAGCCAATATGGTGCTACGGTATTCAACTATGGGGCACTGCCTCGGCTTCAAATATCGAAAAAATTCAAAGGCGCCAAAATAAACTTCTTCGAATAATCACAGCTGCCCCTTGGTATGTTAAAAACTCAAATATCCACAAGGATCTCAATGTGCCACTGGTAAGGACTATTATTACGAAGTATGCGGTAAAATATTTAAAAAGGCTAGAGTTGCACCCTAATCCACTAGCTCGAAATATTTTAAATGATAGTGGCCACACTCGCTTAAGAAGAAGAGACACTGCAGCACTTACCCATTAAGATGAGCGATAGACACCTACATATGTGAACAGAACCCGTGATGAAGAAAATTTTTGTCTGGCACTGGCAGGACATAAAATAAATTATTAGGATAAGATTTGATTAATTATTGTTAGTTCATATTTAATATATGAAGATTCAATAAATAAATAATGAAAAAAAAAAAGATGATGTGACTGAATTGCAAATATCTAAACGGATTATGTATTTCTTTCTTTTTAGTGAAAGGTTATAAAATTTCTAAAATAACCATGGATTGCTAGTTTAGATTGGTCAAGAAATGACAGAGTTACTGGGGACAAAAGTTCAAGCTTCATTGAGAATTTTATGATCTTTTCCAATTTGGCTCTTTTGAAGTTATTTTTAAAACCAATGATTTAAAAATGTTAATGTTTTATTGTATGCGGCATTAGAT
The DNA here is from genome assembly GCA_963931875.1 of Pollenia griseotomentosa. Taxonomy (NCBI): domain Eukaryota; kingdom Metazoa; phylum Arthropoda; class Insecta; order Diptera; family Polleniidae; genus Pollenia; species Pollenia griseotomentosa. Next base: position 211,865,286 of record OZ007560.1, read on the forward strand.
TATTTTAATATGAACATTTTGCGCCCAACAATACATAGATTGGTACAAAAATGAAAATGCTACAAAGATTAAGTAAATTATGATAAAAAACTACATAATTTAAATTTACGACAAACAGGTGAAGATAATTATGAAGATGATTTTTAATTCTATATTTTAGCAATGAGTGTGCCTTGTTTCAAAAAAAAAAAAAATATATTGTTACATTGATTTTTTTTTTAAGTTGTTTGTTTATTTAATAAAACAAAATTAAAATTCCATTAAAATTGTACAACAAAAGTTTTTTTTTATTAATCAATATACACAGAATCCAAAAAAAAAAAAAAATTGTTGTCATAAATTACAGGCTTCCCTGAATTAATCCTCGTTTTGCAAATGTTTCACCCTACAGTACGGCCGAAAGCCGGCTGTGAAGAGAAGAATTAGTAAGCGAAGCAGGTATTTGTTATACCATAGAGAACAAATTCCTTGCGCACGGACAAAGGCCGGCTATGCTTTCGATTTTGTTGTGGAAATTATGACACTCTGCAAAGTTGTATAGCTTCCGTGGACACTACGACACTGGTCTGATGGACATTATGACACTTTTAAAAGCTTCGTATTGTCTATGGACACTATGACACTTTTTTGAGCGTCTAACGTCCATGGACACTGTGTCACTGAACGTTATGACATGCCACCTTATGAAAATATAATGTTTGCCTACAGTATCACTACATTTTTTCTGTTTTTTAACGAAGAAGGGAACACTATATAATGTTCGGCTCTTTCTTGAAAATAGTTACGAACGGTATTAAGGATTGTGTTCGTCTACACAAACACTAAAAAAATAGATATAGATAGTGGGTGTGTGAGCCGAACGTTAAATAATGTTCTGTTTATTTTCCCAACACTAATTATATTACATGAATGACTGCAGCATGCACTTACCCCTATATAAGAAGATGCACTTATCTAACCTTCAGTGCAAAAACAGCTTTTGTTCAATAGCAAAACTACATAGCAATGTCTGCCCGCTATCTGCGGTCAAAAATAAGCTGCCTCGGTAGGCTAGCTGGTAGCGAGCTAGTCTATTAGCGCCGAGGTTGTGGGTTCGATTCCCGCCAGAGACTCTGGTTTCTTTCCTGCAGACAAGCATAGAGCTTCGCGGGATAAGCTTAGAAAATTAAAACAAAAAAAAAACCCGCCATTTCCATTTAAACCACAGTCATGTCGGGATTCCCGGTTGCCTTGCCAGCAACTTATCCTGGGAGGTACTGATTTTTCTTGAACCACGTAAGACTCTATTCAGCCAAAAACTGTTGCAGTCTTACCATTTTAAAGTGCCCCACAAACTTGAGCGTTTGGCAAAACCTTTATTACTTTAAGGTGAAACCCCATTAAGTAGTTGCTTCTCAAGACCCAAAACTTTTGTGAAAGTCGTTCAAAAGTAATGAAATCGGTTATAACCTAAATTAAAATTCATCGAGCGACGATTTTTCACTTACGTTTAAATTATAAATTATTTAGTCAGGATTCTGTCGGTTATCTTAATACAGAAAAATAGTTGGTTACGTTAGTTTTAAAACTTTTATTTTCCATAACTACGAAAATAGGCGTACAAGCATTTTATTTAAGTTGACAAAATTGAACCTCAAATTTATGCGTAACTTTAAGGGGCTGGTTGTTAGAGAACATTTTTAAACAACGTGAAATATTCAAACTACCACATTTGAAATTACAATAACAATTTATATGCATACATACGAATAATGTTCATGTCGCTATGTTTAACTTTCAAAATGTATGTATGTAGTTATTTCAAAAAGATGTTGCTAAAGTATTATTTATACTTTGTTTAGTTTTGAAGATAAGTTTCTGTTTTTCTCTTTTGGTACACAAAACCCCCTTCTAAAGTTTTTCGAAAAATAAGGCTGCAAACAAGGCAGTAACTAAGTAGGCCTTTTAAAAGAACTGTTAACGAGTATTACGCATTTTACTCATTCCAATATGCCTACTTTTACTTATTTTAATAAAAAAGAGAAGAAATTAAAAATCTCATGAAAATGAAGATGTTGAGAATCGGTCTATAATTTCACTCAACCCCTTTACAAGCTTCTTTCCGGAATAGAGTCTTTGTGCTCATAAACCACCATGTTATGTTAGTATTGTAACGCAGTTTATTTTTCCAGCTGAGGTATGACTCAGCCTGTCCAGGGTCAATTCGAAGGTCTGCTTCCTTTGAAATGAAAACACGGTATACGTTTGTAGGTGGTAATAATAAATGAACAAAGCTTTTATTTATGAAATCTTAATCTACGCTAAATACTTAGATCTATGACAGCTTTCTGGTGAGTTGGCGTAGCTGCAGGCGGGAACGGAAACGGCAGGTGGTTGCTGGTTAGAACGTTACCATGCGGTGGCGAAGGAGCCGGGGGGGGGGGGGTTGATTCAGGAAAGGCAGTCTACGTTTAACTACGGTTTATAATAATGCTGACACCAGCGCAATTCGGAAGGCGAAGGCAGTCGGCAAGCTACGATTAACTACGGTTGATAAAAATGCTGACACCAGCGCAATTCGGGAGGCGAAGGCAGTCGGCAATCTACGATCATAGATTTGATTGCAATCTTAATAATCTCACTTAATTTTGTTGGATTCGTCGCATATTTGATATTTGATACAAAAACTACTCCCGAAAATAGCTTGTATGAACATAACTTCCTATGAATGTTAGTATTTACTTAAAAATTGGCGACAGTAACTATTACGATGGCTACTATGTCATGATAGAAGAATGTTGTGCCTATCCTAAAGTAGGATCGTAAATATTCATATCTACCCGCTGTATAAAAGTTGTGATGATTTGTCTATATGTAGACTCTTTGGTAAAGAAACGGTTGGTTTAAAAATCCTTTTCAAATACCTTTCATGGCCGATTTCACCAATTTATTTAAATATCAATTTTTGTTTAAAATTCGTTTTTCACGTCAAATAAAAATAACTATTGTCTTGCTTCTTCTGAATGATTTTAAATTTCAAGTTAATATCCTCTAAGTAATCGAGAGCGATATATTATAGTTTTTTTTTTAAACAAATAGGAGAAAACATTATAACTGGACAGAAAACACATTTCTTTTTTGAAATTAATGGAGATAATGCAAGTTCCATCGATGCAAAAAAAAAACTTTGCAATACATTGCTCAAGACAATTGACATTGTTCTAAACTATCGATTGAAACGCCTCCAGCTGCCTTTTGATTACTAAGATCCTTCAGCAAAAAACTCAATTTCGAAGGTAGCTGAATACAGAGAAAAAAAATCATATTCATATTTAAATATAAAAATCGCATATTTGATTAAAAAAATGTTTGAATATTCTGCAATGACGATTTTTTCGGTATTGATAAAAAAGTTTGTAGGTATAGTTTCTGAATTTTTAGTCCACAAAGAAGTTTATTGAGTAAATAAAAAAAGTTTTTGCCCAAAATAATTTCTTTTAACAGAAGGTTTACGTGATTTATTATATATGATTTACTAATTTTTATTCTTTGATAAATACACTAAAATTTATTGTGGGGAGATATAAGCTATGCACATTTCATTGGTTGCTTAGTCCAGATCATCAGGAAACCTTTTTCCAAAGGTTCACACTATAAAAGTTTTCTTTAGGAAATTCTGAGTTTATTGGTGAGAAGGGAAGAGAACATGCTATTATTCTCTCCCCTCTCATCAATAAACTCAGACTTTCTGAAAGAAAATTTCCATAATGTGAACCCGGACAAACAAAAAAAAAAAAAATAAAATAAATTCATTTAATATTTAAAATTTTCTTTTTCTATGACAAAACGGCTGAAACTGTCGTCTTAGTTGCCATAAGACGTAGATACGTTTTAAGTTAACGTCAGCTCGTACGCTAATATGTTAATAAGGTGCAATTGTGTACCTACGGAAAAACGAAAGTTTTAGAGAAAATAACTTTTTTATTTATGACTAATAGTATTCTTTGTAAAATATAGTTTAATTCTTAAGATAAAAAAAGTCTTAATTTTTGTAATATTAAAGATATAAAAAACCATCACAAAATATATTTCTCTCAAAAACGTCGTTCTCGGTGCTCAAATATTGCTGTATGCGCATAGTCGTCTTGCTTTCACAAACTTTGAAGCCGCTCCAAATTGAAATTTATTAAGAAGGATAAAGCTAATAGAAATCACAATGCTCTCGCGCTGTTTTCAATACTCAATTAGTCGGTCTCACAGACCGTTTGTGTTAGATTAGAAGGTTAAGAAACCTTATAATAGCCCATTTTTAAAAGGCCTCCTGGTATCTTTAAAAGGAGATGCGAAAAAGCAAAGCCTTGGGGTCTAATAGTACGGAAAAAGAGACGGAATGCGGCTGTTGGCCTGTTAGCCGGCCCTTTAACTACGTTTTCCTCGATTGCTAAAACCTATGCCTCATACCCACGCACACATACACACACTCTTACCGTTTAATATATGTAATGTGTTAGTGCTTGTGTGAAAATTCATTAAAGTTTTTTTTTTGTTGTTGTTGCTTTTTGTTTTAATATTAAGACATATTTGTATAAAAAGACTTGGTGGTAAAAGTTTACCTTCATTTATGTTTAATGTGCCAAAAACTAATTTAAATTTATTTGCATTTGTTGAAAATTTGTTGAGCAATTCCCCTACTCAAGCCAATTTTGAAACTAAAACCTTTTGCCTAAATAAACATATACATACATATACTTAAAGCAGTACCTTAATGACTTGGCTTTAAAAACAGCGTAGACCTTTAAATATATGCCAAGTTTTTAAAGTGCTGGTAGCAAAAGCAAAAGCAGCATCAGCCGGTTTGGACATTTATTAGTTTTGGCACCGAGCAAAGAAGATGGGAATGCTAAAGGCTTTAGGAACATAAAATATTATTGGGTTTTAATACGAGTAAATGTTGTCGTCATTTTATTTTTCTCTAAGACTATTATAAATATTTAAACAATTAAGAGAAATTTTTAAAGTTTTTGACCCTTTCTTCTTTACATTGCAAAATTAAACAACGTTTTTTTTTTAATTTTTTTCTAGTTTATGGCAAATTATTTGAAGCGAGAACTCTTTTTTTTATAGATGTAGTTTATGTTGTTATATTTTAATTAAATTATATTTTATAATTCTTTTATATCAATAGTACCTTTTTTCCTTGAACTAAAAAGGTCTAAAGTTAATTGCTCACATACAAATTCTATAACTTGTTGACCTTTTTTTCACTTTACGGCAGCATCAGGCAAATTTATGAGGCCAACACATGGATTTGAGGTAAAAAGTTAAGCAGAAATTATAATTTGTTAAATTTAATATTGTGTTGCATACACACAGTTTAAAAAAAGTATAAAATTTTATATGGAATTAATAAAACTATAGTTTGAATTTATAAATTAATAAAAAGAACAAAAACCATTAACTTTTGTAAAGAGTTTTTGGTATACATTTAAGATTAAGTAGAGTTTTTCTTTTACTATTCTGAAGAAATTAATTCTTGTTAGGTTGAGCAGATGTAATTTTTAGGAATTGCACCTCAAAGGAATATAAAATCAATTGTAGCATAAATAAATCCTCGTTATACTTTTTTAAAAAAATGAGTTAAAATTTGTTATTATATAGAATTTTCTATTTCACTAGAAATAGACGGCCTTAAGGCCAAAAAATAATTTTATTTTAATACCCTTCAGCACAGGATGAAAGGACATGGTGCGAAGAGATTGAAATAAGCACCAGAGGTGTAGGCGTAATCTTATGGTGGTCTTAACCAATGGGATCCAAACAATACGTTTAGCAACCGCCCCTGTGTTATAAGCAACCAGAACACACACACTCACACATATAGCTACCCTGCCGTCAAATGAGTAGCTAACTACAAAAAAACCCAACTTTAAGTTAGCTTGTATAGACTAACTTAAAGCCAACTACTACGCAATGCAAAATTTACATTAACCAAAGTGTATACAAACACTGTGTTGTATATTTTAAGTAGAGAGAGCCAAGTCGTTAGCAAAAAAAATCAACGTTGTTATTGATGCTATGTTATCTCATATTTACGCTCTTAATTGAGTAATGGCAAAAAACATAGTTTTTTTATTAAAAAACTAGACTGCCCCAGTAGGCTAGCTAGTAGTGAGCAAGTCTACCAGCGCCGAGGTTGCGGGATCGATTCCCGCCAGCGACTCTGGTTAAAAAAAAAGTTGAATAAAACAACTTTGATTAATAAAATAAAATTAAAGAAAATAAAATAAAATAAAAAAATAAAATTTTTTTATTTTTTTGAAAGTATTCATCCAATGAATAACATTCATAGATCGGCCTTAACTTAAACTAACTTAACTTAGAGCTAACTTAAAGTAGTAAGTTTATAGCTAGCTACAAAAAGTTAACTTAAAGTTAATTAAAAGTAATGCAGAGTCGGACAATTGACTACTTCCTAGGACATCGCAATGTTAAAATAGTTAGTAAATTACATATAAAATAAATCCAAGTGTCAACCACCACTAGTTGAAAAATAGTTAGCTTTCAGTTAATTTAAAGTTAACTGAATGTCCGACAGGGTATTTAAGTGTACAATCCTTACCCATTGTTAAGGAGCTGGTGCTTACCACCGCTGCTTTGGGATTAGCCAGCAACATCTGTTGTTGAGAAATACCACCAAGGAAGATCCAACCGCAGACCGTTTAAAAAAAGCACCAGGCTTTACATGATCTCCCACTAGTCAGACCAGTGCAGTGCCTACTGACGCCGGACTTCCAGATAGCATCTCTGGAACAACAAAAGTATGAAAAATTTATTGGTTAAAAATAAAGTAACTAGTACCATATTCTAAAAATTTTTCTGTGACTATTTTCTTAAAACTGATCAGTTTAGGCTTTAATAATAATACGAATTCAAAATACACTTTTTATGGCTCCACGAAAAGCCCCCCAATGAAATAACGCCCAGGAAATAACACCCAATGAAATAAACCCCAAACAATAGGAAATAACACCCAAAAAAAGTGAATGAAATAACATCGAAAAATAAATGAAATAAACCCCAAAGCAAAAACGAAACAACCCCCAATATTTGGGCGTTATTTCATATGAAATAACACCCAATGATGAAAATGAAATAACCCCCAATGAAATAAGCCCCATCAGCAACAAAAATGAAATTATGCCCAAAATTCATAAAAGAGTCAGTTTTACCAAGGATTTCATGAAGTCAATATGGACTAACAGCAAAGTCGCAAAAAATGAAATAACCCCCGAATAACAAATGAAATAACACCCAAATTATGCACGCTATGAAACAAGCCCCGAATTTTAAAAATTTGTTGGTTGTTATTTCATTGGAGATTATTTCATAATTTGAAAACCCCAAATGAGGAATAAAATATTTCCCAAAAAATATGAAAAACGGCCCAAACAAATTGGGAGTTATTTCATATGAAATAACACCTAAAAATGTATGAGAAAAATTTGGGGAATAATTCATTTCTCGTTTGGGCGTTATTTCATTGGGGGGCTTTTCGTGGAGCCCTTTTTATTTCATAAAATGAGAACTATTATTTCACTTTTATTGCATTTTTGCTTATTTATTGGTTATGCACATAAGATTCTTGTTTTTTATTTTTTTTTTATTGATAGTCTCTGATATGATCTGCTGCTACGGTATTTGGTTATGGGCCACTGCCTTGACATCGAATATTGCAAAAATCCGAATGCGCCAAAATAAGCTTCTAAGAATAATCGCAGCCGCTTCTTGGTATGCTAAGAACTCAAATATTTATAAGGCTCTTAATGTGCTATTAGGCTTGTATTGCCCCCAAATCCACTAGCTCGCTAAGAAGAAAAAACTGCAGGACCGAACCAATTAGAATAATGTTATACGCCTATAAAACCATCTAAGCCAAAATCACTTTTTTTTGCAGCCCTGTACCAATAATTCTGACAGAAAATATTGGCGTTAGACATTTTCTTGCTTGAACTTTCAAATTTCTGAAATTTTAATGAATGCACGATCTGCGTTTTAAACATAAATATGTTTTAACCTTAAATTCTTTATTTAAGAACAACTGAAATTTCCAAATTAATTTCAAAATTTTTTCTTTTGCCTTCTTAGCCATTGCCTGAGTGTCCATGGCAACTACCAATCACTTGTGATTCCATTTCGCCAAAATACACATATGGCATAAACGAAACTATAAGTAAATGCATCACATACACTTAGAGCTACGCATTTAGCTCTCTCTCCGTATTATTGAGTTTTAGTAGCAGGACCAGTTTTAGCCATTTTCATATATTAATTCTGTTTAATATAATGTTTGCTTATGTTCCTCATCAATTGGTTTAAACATTTATTAATAAATGTTTGCTTTATTTGTAGTAGTTATAGATATGTGTGTGTAAGTGTGCTTATGCATTGGCTAGAGAGTGAGTTTATGTCTGTGTTTGTAGATATGAATTTGTCTAAGTTTGTGTGTAATTGTATTTTATGTAAGTGCATTTGTTAGTGTTTCTATTTGTTTTAAGTGCAAACGGTTTGTTTTAGACGATATGAACGTGCTTTTGCATTATAATTATAATTGTTTGTGTGTGTGCGTGTGTGTGTGAATCTGTGTATGTGAAAGGCTGCATGTGCGTGTATATTTAGTAGTGTATAGCAGGTTGTGACAAGATAAAGAAATGTTTGTTTTAGAAATGCAGCAATAATAATTGCATATATGTATGGTCAATTATAATATTGATTTAATCCTTTGGGGAAAAAATAAAACAAAAAATGTCCTATAATAGCAAATTTTCAAGAAAAAATTTCCTATAATAACAAAGTTTTACGAAAGAGTTTTCTAAAAAAAGACAAGTTTTTAAAAGATTTCCCACAAATAGGATAGTTTTTAAAAATTTTTATATATAGCAAGTTCTTCTAAAAAATTTTAAAAGCAAATTTTTAAAAATGTTCTATAAATTGAAAAAATTTTAAAAATTTTTCTATAAATTGTAAATTCATTAAAAACTAAAAGCTAATTTTTTAATAGATTTTAATAAATAACAAATTTATGTAAAATATCAAAATATACAAGATTTTGTTTGTCGTGTTTAATTCCCAATTTTAATTCTTGATAAAAACACTGGCCTAAGCAACCAGTGAAATGCGCATAGGAATAGCTTATCCCTTCAACAATAAATTTCAATGGTTTTATCAAGAATAAAAATTGGGAATTAAGCACGACAAAGAAAATCTTGTAAATAAAAATTTTGTTATAATTAAGATTTCTGTATGACGTGCTAAATTCCCAATTTTTCATATTTGATAAATACACTGAAATTTATTGTTGAGGGCAGCGTTACCGTTGTGCTCTGACACTCTGACACTTTTTGTGCGACTTTTTTAAACTCGTCTAAGTCTGCCCCTTTTTCCAACTTTTTGCGACTTTTTGTCCCTTTTCTGTAAGTGGAATACTCTTTTTTCCATAGAAATACGGTGCATAATTTCACATATTTTCCCTTAAAAATATCGTTTTTGTTTTAAACATGCCCCGGAATACGTAACCTTATTCGATTGAGCAGGTGATTATTTTTTATCCAGACAATTTCAAACTACTGAACTGTATTGTATTTGCCTTGTTTTGTATCGAGTTCATTGAATTTCCACGCCGATCCAGGATGAACGGCATTAATATTTTAAGCGTTTTAAAACCAACTTTTGTTACCGCTATTGATCTCATATGTTTATTTAAAACAATTATAAATGACACAGGTTTTTATTAACAATTTTGAGTTGTTAGAAAGTAAATCCAATGATAAATCATACAATTAAATTTTTGAAATTACAAATGATAAACATTTTTGGCATGCAGTAGGAAGCTTAAAAAATGCTTTTATTAAACCATTGTACCTTTATTTATACAAATAAGCAGCGCATGTATTAACTTTACCGCACAACAGTGCGTGTGTATGTCTTTTTAACTGAAGCAAATTTGAGAGAGTTATTAAAGAAATAAAACCGAGATTGTCACCCGGATGCGTAAAGGCTAAAGAAATTAAAATGTTAAAAAAAGTGTGAGACTTTAATTTGAAAAAACGACTTTTTTGAGCGACTTTTTGTTTTCAAAACGACTTTTTGTGCGGTAACCCTGGTTGAGAGAAAGCTAGCCTCTATGCGCATTTCACTGGTTGCTTAGGCCAGATCGTCAGGAAACCTTTTCCAAAGATTTTAGAAAAGCTAAAAATATTAAACAAATAAAATCTTAAAGCGAATGAGAATTATAAACACTCAAAGTCTCTCTTGTAACTTTGTATTCCTAAAAAAACCACTTTGATAAATATCAAAATATATTTTACAAAAAAAAATTTTTAGAAAAAAAAAAATTCCAATAAAAAGAAAACATTGATGAAACTTCTTATAATTTAAAAAATTTCTTATGAAGATCAAGTTCCTTAAGATAGGACAATTTATTGCAAATTTGCTTAATAAGCAAATTCGTCGAACATTTTCCACATATTGGAAATTTTTCAAAAAATTCGTCGAACATTTTCCATAAATTGGAAATTTTTCCAAAGTTACCAATAACTTGAAATTTTCCTATAAACATCAAATATTTAAAAAAAATTGTTTTTAAATAGCAAATTTTAAGAAATTTTGCTATTAATTTGAAGAACATTTCTTTAAAGACAGCATTTTTAGAAAATTTTTCAATAAAATTTAGTTGTTAAAATTTTCCTATAATTTAAACATTTTCCTAGGTTGGGTTGGGTTAGGTGCACGAGGCAACACGAGGACGGCTTACTTGGGTCCTAATAGCGGTCCCTTTCTAATACCTCTAGCCAGTGATAAGAGTCAGCCAGTATCTATCAGATTATTCTCCAGACATCACTGCACAGAGATCGATTTCAGTACTGCACTAGAAATATCGTCCAAACATCGCAATTCCGGTCACCAAAAATGGTTTAACATAATATCCCCAAGACCGAGGCATTAGCGAGAAAACAACTTCTACAGTAGTCATTATAATAAAGACACATTCTCCCCGCATGAGTCGCCATCACCTACTGATCCGTTATGACTGATATCACTGTCCTTTTCTGGTCCCTACCGAAACCAAGTAGCATTTGCATTATCGCCGCGTCGTAGCCAGGCCATAGAGTCCTGGCCAAACATTTTCCTATAGACAGCAATGTTTTTTCTTAATATCTTTTAAATAAATAATTCTTAGAAATTTCGCTAAAAATAGCAGACTTTTTGAAAAATTCTTCAAAATAGCAAATCATAGAATGGGTTAAAACTCGAAGTAGGCATTTATTTCAGAAGATAGTGACGCATATGTGAACATAAATACACATAGTGCCATGCTTCATAATGATCACGAATAGTACAGTTGGTTTATATCAGTGATTCCGAATGAGTTTAATACTGATATCCTTTAAAATAGGCTTTTTAAGATATTCTTTATTTTTATTTAATGTTTTTTTATGGAAAGCAGACCACACGGTTATTCGTTTTGTAACCTGCTTACGAAATATTCTTCCGTTTAAAAACTCGACTGAGTAAAACAAAATGTTCCTGCTTAAATATAGATGCAAATTATTTTTATAGTTTCAGGATAACTATAACGTACCCCCCATTTGGGAAGCCCATCTTTTATAGTTTATGTGCGTACATCTAATATATAACTACCGTATTCACTTTCATAAATGTATAACGTTCTTTAACTCTTCTGTTTGTAATATATTGATTTTGTTTTTGCTTTAATAATATTTTGCCTTAGCTTTCGATTATACAAGATGCACATAAGTTTTCGGAATAATACTTAATGTTACACTGCATTGCAATTAAGAAATTCCAATCACTGCATAATGATCATTATTACATTTATGATGACATTAATGCAGTGAACATATTGAATGTGGGCCGTATAAGTATGACAAATAAAAATGTCTTAAGGACTTCATTATTGAATATTGAGTTAATATTTTTCTAAGCAAAATGCCATAATAATAAAGCAATAAAAGTAAATTTTTGTGAAGTCTTTTTGATGCTTTTAGGTACTGTTTAAATAAGTATGATAAATTTCGGTAAAAACAGCTCAGCAAACACAAAATCAAACATTTGTTAAAAAATTACTTAATCACATAGAAAAAAAAAATGTTCATATTTGAATCGCATAATTGATTAAAAAGATTTTTGAGTTTTCTGCGATGACGAATTGATTTTAATTAAATTTTTAGCCCAAAACTAAGTTTATTGGGTCAATTAAAAAAATTGTTGCCCAAAATAATTTCATTTAAACAGAATGTTTACGTGATTTGTTAGAATAAATTGCTAAAAATGTTGAATAAATCAAACAAAATGTCAATAAACATTTTATATATTTATTTATTCATTAATTATGATGTACTAAATTCGCAATTTTTATGCTTTGATAAATACACTTCAATTTATTGTTGGGGTATAAGCTATGCACATTTCGCTGATTGCTTAGGCCAGAAAACCTTTTTCCAAAGGCTTTGGGAAAATTAAAGATATTATACCAATAAAACTGTAAAGCGAATGAGAATTACAATCACTCAAATATTGTTTGCAACGATATCAAAACTTTTAACAGATGGACAAGAGTTGTAAAAATACTGTCTTTACTTTGATTCAAATATGTTTTTATTGAGTGTGAAGAAATATTTAATTATTTCCAATATGTAATAAGTATTGTGCTTATTTTTGTCGAACTGTTTGTTCATGGTTTTTAATCCAAATTTTAATATTTTTTTATCAGGCTAAAGTTCATCAAATTTAATTGCCATTAAATTATTTTTATGAAAAAAAAAAAAAAATGTTTGCAACATGTATTTAATTATTTCCTTAATAAATATGTCTTATTGAGTGCTTTTTGTAAAGCTCAATTTTGAAAACTTTTTTCATTAAATCAATTAAAAAGTTTGTTGACCTAAAATTTTGTTTTATCAAACTGTGCCCCTGTTCTGTAACTCTCGCGTCGAGAAACTTTTCGATTGAATTGTTTGAAATGAAACAAAAATGCCATATATTGTAACAAACAGCCGTTTTTCCCACTAAACTTTGTCAGTAACTTTTTTTAGGAAGAACTAGCTGTCACGTAAGGAAATTACTCGCCAATTTACAGAAAAAGTGTGTCTGTAACATTTTTGTGAGAAAAGTTCCTGCTTTGAACTGTGCCCATGTTCTGTAACTCTTGCGTCGAGAAACTTTTCGATTGAAATGTGTGAAATGAAACGAAAATGCCATATATTGAAACAAACAGCTGTTTTTCTCACTAAACTGTGTCTGTAACTTTTTTGGCGAGTACTAGCTGTCACGTAAGGAAATTACTCGCCAATTTACAGAAAAAGTGTGTCTGTAACATTTTGGCGAGAAGAGTTCCCGCTTTGAACTGTCAAATAAACTCACGAATAAAAATGGGGTAAGACAAAATTTTAACACTAAAAAACAATTTAAAATGCAAAATACAAAAAATAATAATAATAATATTTTGTTCTTGGCACTTTTTTTATTGTTTAATTATTTTGCTTTTAACATTTTAATAAAATATGCGAATGTTTGAAAACATTCATTTCCAAACAACAAACATTAAAGTCGCATTTTACATTATTTGGTAAAGCCGACGGTTGTATTTTTACCGCCGTCGTTGAAAAATTTTCAATTTTAGTAAATTTTGGTCGCCGTCAACGATATGTTTGACTGGCGTTCTCAACGTCAGCAAAGTCACATCGGCTTCGAGTAGAATATTCAGACATTTATAACGTAACGACGTAATCTCTTTTGATAGTTTTCGACATGAGTTACAGACACACTTTTTCTCACTTTTCGAGAAACGAAGGAATATTTTGTTTCACATCTTTTCGATGCGAGAAGTTCTCACTATAGTTACAGAACATGGGTACTGTTAAATAAACTCTTGAAAAAAATGGGGCGAGAAACAATTTAAACACTAAAAAACATTTAAAAAAGGCAAATGCAAAGAATAATAATCATAACATTTTGTTCTTGGCACATTTTATCGTTGTTTAATAATTTTGATTTTAACAATATATGAATTTTTTCAAAGCTCGTTTGCAAACAACAAACATTAAACTTGCACTTTACATTATTTAGTTTGGCCGACGGTTGTATTATCGCCGACGTCGTTGAAAATATTTGAATTTTGGTCGCCGTCAACGATATGTGTGACTGGCGTTTCAACGCAATGTTATATCGGCTTCGAGTGCAATATTATGACATTTAAGCCGTAACGACGTAATCTCTTCTGATAGTTTTCGACATGAGTAACAGACACACTTTTTTCTACTTTTCGAGAAATTATGGAATATTTTGTTTCATATCTGTTCGATGCGAGAAGAAGAAGCATTTGATTCGAATTGAGAACGATTCTGATATAAACATTTGTCAAACAATATTTTATCAATTTGTTATCAAGTGTTATTCTCAAACGAAAAAGTATACTTGGCAACACTAAAGCGAAAAGAAAATGTAAACATGGCGATTAAAATTAAATTACAAATAAAGGGTTTGAAAAATAAGAAATTTTTTTTGAGAAAAATTATCAATTAATAATAAGTGAAAGTGAATGAAAGATTATCAATAACAATTTTAATTAATTTGCATGTTGTGAAATTCGTTTCTTCATAAAAATAATTTAAGGAAAATTAAATTTAATGAACTTAAGCCTAATTTAAAATATTGAAAATTTGGATTATCAATTATCTTTAATTAATTTCATGTTGTAAAATTCCTTTCTTCATAAAAATAATTTAATGAAAAATAATATTTTTAGCCTAATGGAAAAAATATCAAAATTTGGATTAATAACAAAATGAATATAACAAAGAATTCGAATAAGAAAAACATAATATACAAAAAAGTATAATCAAGGTGCTATGTAAAGCTAAGAAAATCCCAAAAATGAGGAGGATGATTTGCCTTTCCAAGAATTTGAGGGTGGAGAGAACGCTTTTTCATCTTTCAGCAGCAGCGATGATGCCGATTGTTTAGCTGAAAGCTTATTTTTTAGTAAATAATGAATTTAAAGAAAAAAATAAATTTAAAGAAACATGAATTAACAACGCAAAAATTATGTCTCATTTATGTTCCACATTGAATTACAATTCACATTTAAAAACCCTAGGGACTAACGTTTGAAAGCATGTCAAAAATAAATGCATTTCATAATTTGTAGATAATATCCCTTTTTCGTTGAGACTGCGTTCTTATTCAAATTATTTTTAAATCATTTTTAAGCGTTTGTGGTTCAGGGAAGGGTTTGATTTAAGTCAAATTTAAAATCAAGCCAAGTTTGGAAGTTAATGTATTTAGCTTGCCATCTTTTTTTACTATAAACAAGCTTATCCTCCAACAATAAATTTCAGTGTATTTTTCAAGAATAAAAACTGGGAACTAAGCACGACAAACAAAGTCTTATTAATTAAAAATATTGTATTCCCTAAGTATGATAAAAAAAATTTGCAAGTGCACGTGCATAAAAAACTGAACTGGCAAATAGCTTTTCTTGGATTTTCTTGCGAAAACAATAAAGCTATTTTTGTTTGTTTTTAATTTAGTTTTTCCCAAACACACTTACAACTCCAACTAATGTTGGGAGAATTCCAACCAATTGTAGTGGGGAATGTAAGAAAAGATAAACTCACTGTTTATTGTTGTTGTTTTTGTTAAAGCTTTTATATCGCTACAAATATGACTTTTTGAATGTTTGTAATTCTCATTCACTCTGTAGTTTTATTTGCTAATATCTTTGGCTTTTCTAAAATTTTTTTGGAGAATGCTTATTGATGTTTTGGCCTAAGCAATCAGTGAAATGCGCATAGAAACTAACTTATCTGCCAATAATAAATTTCAGTGTTTTTAGCAAGAACAAAAATTGGGAATTAAACACGACAAACTTAATCTTATTAAATAAAAATGTTGTATTCGCAAAAATTACTTTGATAAAAAAATTATTCTGTTAAGTCTTTTTCAAGTATTGGTACCATTTTCAATAGCTTATCATCAAAATTCAAGCATTAATCTCTTAACGAATGCAATGGTATTGGTGTATCAAGATTTTCTGTAATTGAGTATTTATTTTCAATTTATTTATATGTTTCTTCCTTACATCAGTTTGTGCATACTTTTAGTACATTTGCTTTTTATATTTTTGTTTCCTTTAGTCTTTTTTCAATTCAAGCAAATTCGATCGAACTATGACATAGATTAAAAGAGTGATGTTTGATTGTAGACTGTTAGCCGGTACAGTAGCCCTAAAGGTAGAACTGCAAGCAATTATGATGATAAAAAATATAAATTCGACCTGAGTAATGCTAAGTTCACACTTAGGTTTTTAAACGCGTTTAAGCAAAATGTTGATTTAGCTAATCAAAGCCGTTCACATTACATTTGAGATGATTAAGATGACAGATGATTAAGAAAAAAAAACACACAACAAACACACAAAAAAACAACAAACAAATTTATATTTCTTTAAAGTATTTAAAATGGATAAAAACACTTTTATAAAGTTATAAGAAGATTATTTTAATCATTTTAATGATGAAATTGTGAAAATTTATGAATTATTTGAGGAAAAAAATAAGAACATTGAGCAGAAATCTTGGCCGGTTGTACACGATCATGTTGGCGATTCTACATTTGAAGTATGTTCAGTAGATTCTATGTGATTTATGAAGTGATTTAGTTGTAATCATGTCAATTTGAAGTGATTAACAAATCACTTCAATGTATGGGTAATCATCTCGATTTTGAAGTGATTAGAGCTTAATCACGTTCGAACTGCTTAAATGCGTTTAAGAAGCCAAATGTGAACATAGCCTTAGAGCTTGTGTACAGTCAAGAATGAAAATTTTAAAAAAAAAGTTTTAATAAATTTCATGTTGTAAAATTCCTTCTTTCATTGAAAAAAATAATTAAATTACTTCTAAATTTGACGAACTTAAATCTAACTTAAAAATATCACAAATTTCCCTTTGCATTTTTTTATTTTGGGACGTATTTGCAAAGTATTTGCTTCAATTTAGCGAATACGAATGTCATAAAATAGCCGAATACTCGGCATTTCGAAACCAATATTCGTTACCTCAATATTAAGTATACAAAATAAAATTTAAACAGACCCCATACTCCCAGAGAAAAAAATGGTTAATATGGTCACCTAAAACAAAACAATTTTTAAAAAAATTTTAAGGCATATTATGAAATATTGCTAAATTAATCATATTATTGTTACCGGCAACCAAACTATATTTAAGTTTTCCCCACACCACAACAATATATATTATGGTTGCCTTCGAACATACTAGGTTAAGAATAACAAAAATATGTTTCACACTTATAATAGCATGGCTGTTTTTCAGCACATTGCTCTTAGAAAAGAGAGAATATTACTCATGTAATTTTAAACCAAACAGTTGCTAGTGGTAAACCATAAGGTGGCTGTGGCTTCTTGCTGGGGTTCTAAATTTTATGAGCTAGAAACACCAAATTACATTTTCTGTAGTTTCATTTAAGCTTATAAATTTGGTTCTTAATTATTTGATTACTATAGCTTTTTGGTTTTTAAATTAACATTTTCAAACGAATTTTTGAGTGAAGCAAGCATGTAATTAAAAAAGTAACTGAAAAAAAATTTTGAATTAAAAAATAATGAATATAATAGTAAAATAACAATGAAATCGAGTGAAAAGATCAATTCAACAGTTAAGAGTTAATTGCATTAATATTAACATTAAAACTGATAATACAAATAAATAGCGTTATAAGGATAAACTTACGCATTCGATTGCATACACAAATGAATACGAATGTTGGAATGAATACATCCATATGCACATACTTTTTAAAGGGAAAACAAACAGGGTAACGTGTGGTAATGAATACAGAAAGTCTAGAATACTTTAGGGCGATTTAAAATAAAATTCAGTCATTTTTTAAAGAAATACTATCTATATATCTGTGGCATTTTGACAAAACATCTGAAGTCAAATTAAAAAAGTTTTCATTTAAAAAACATTTTTATTACGTTTTTAAAATTTTGTATTACAATTGAAATTTTTCTTTAATTTTGGTTTATTTTATTAAAGGGTGGTTAAATTTCAAGGGCCGATGTTGATTTTGAATAAAACACAAACTATTTAGGAAATTATTGTAATTTTATTTTATTATGATATATTGGTATTACTCAATTATGTATGGAACAAAATATCGGCCAAATGGGCGCCGCGACCACGGCGGCACACCTCCATCCGATGGTCCAAATTTTCGATGACCTTGAGGCATAATGGAGGTTCTATGCCGTTAATGTGCCGAATTATCTCATCCTTTAGCTCTTGAATTGTTGCTGGCCTATCGACGTACACCTTTTCTTTCAAATAACCCCAAAGAAAAAAGTCCAACGGTGTCAACTCACATGCCAAGATTGACATCGCCATTACGTGAGATAACACGGCCATTGAATTTGTTGCGCAAAAGAGCCATTGTTTCGTTAGCTGTGTGGCAAGTGGCACCGTCCTGCTGAAACCACATATCGTCCACATCCATATCTTCCAATTCGGGCCATAAAAAGTTCGTTATCATCTCACGATAGCGAACACCATTCACAGTAACTGCCTGACCGGCCTCATTTTGGAAAAAATACGGCCCGATGATGCCGCCAGCCCATAAACCGCACCAAACAGTCACTCTTTGTAGGTGCATTGGTTTTTCGACAATCACTCTTGGATTCTCATTCGCCCAAATGCGGCAATTCTGTTTATTGACGAATCCAATGAGGTGAAAATGTGCCTCATCAAAAATCACGAAGTGCACGATATGCATTTTGATTTGAACGCCCATTTTCATAATAAGTCTGGATAACTTTAACACGTTGTTGGATTGTGTATCTCTCCATGGTTCAAATTGAGTAAGTCTGAAATAGAAATAGAAATGTCAAATAAAATTCGGAAAAAAACTTGGCGTTTAGGTGTGGTTCACATTCAACATCGGCCCTTACAATTTAACCACCCTTTATTTGATAAAAATTATTTTTTTCACCGAGTTTTTTTTTAACTTTTCTGCTATATTATCTCGACTTAAGATGTTTTGTCAAAATGCTACAGATATAAAAGCAGTTTTAACCCACTAATAGGATACCTGGACCCGGCCTGGCATTTTGGATTTTTCTCCTGCGACAGACTAACTAACGTTTTACTAGTTCCTCGCTCTAGGTAATTGGATTTAAAAATTTTAGAGAAACTAAATTTTTCGTAATCTTGGCAATCTTTTCCAAGAAATTTTTATTCACATTCGCATTACCAGGGCCTAGCCATACCCTGCACAATGTTATATAGACTGTAATAAATGAAATCAAATCAAAACTGATAAACACAATAAGAATTCTTTCTCTACCTTTATTTAGAAGAATGATGCTAGCTGACAACAAAATGTTGTTCCTGTAGTCATAAAACTGCATACAAAATAAAAGTCGTGCCAGCCAGAGCTAATCTTCAAAAGCGGTTAGCGCGATTTTATTAATTAAGTTTACGCTTCGAGTGCCCCGCTTGTCGATTTCGTCAACTAGCACAGTTTAATTAGATCAGGGAAGCATTTTCTTCAAAAAACTTGCTTGTGCAGCAGGCAAATTCACTCGTGTACGTGTGCTGGACGTAATATTCGCAGTCATATCAAACTTTTTTGATTTCCCATTCAGCATCGTCGGTGTGACACATACAAACACATTTTCACTACTCCTGCCATAGCGCTTGATGAGAAATGCTTGACGTGCTCAGAACCCTTTAAGACTTGTGTCATAGTGTAAAACGGCCTTTATGAGTAAAGAAACAATTTTTAGAATTTTAATAAAATTGCTTTAAAATTTCAGTTGAAACAGACGTTTCTTTTTTTGAAACAAAGAAATTAAGTCGCATTGAAGTATTTTTCATTTTTGTCCTTTAAGTTTAAGTTTTGTTGTTTTTGTAAATATAAATAATTGCCTTGTATTATGTATGCTTTAATTTAAGTAACCCTGTTTATACTGAGAATCTGTCAAATGAACAAAATGCCAATTGCACATTCAATAATAAAAAAAGAAACTGATAATTAAAAATATGATTCCATATGAATCCGTGTTGTGCAAAACTACAAAAAAAAAGTCCAACAGGAAAACAAACAGAATACAATGTTGAACGCACAATTATTTTAAAACTATTAAAAATAATAAAATATTATCATAAAATAATTTAAGCTCATTAAATATAAAGACAATTATTGAAAATATACGCGATTGAAGAAGGAAAAACTTTTAAAGAAGGTTTAATGATTTTTTTTT
This sequence comes from Pollenia griseotomentosa, assembly GCA_963931875.1. Classification (NCBI taxonomy): domain Eukaryota; kingdom Metazoa; phylum Arthropoda; class Insecta; order Diptera; family Polleniidae; genus Pollenia; species Pollenia griseotomentosa. The sequence continues at coordinate 211,885,627 of OZ007560.1, forward strand.
AAGCAAAGTGTTTAAATTTAAGTTAAACATTTAATTAAAAGCAAGTTTTGTTAAATTATATATTTTTTATATTTCAGTGGCTGAATTGCAAAGGGGCACAAGTGCAAAGCTTAACTTATTGCTACCGATGGACCTGAACAGGGGAAAAAAGATAAACAAATCGATTTTTTTAAGTTTTTTGCGATTTTGATCTTGAAGATGAAGTTTTTTTGCTTTTATAAGTTCACAATTTTTGTTCTTTATGGCAAAAATAGTTTTAGAGAAAAATTAATTTAGTTCTGATCAAATTTACAAAAGTACATTTTTTGTAAAATAACATAAAATATTTGATATAATTTTATTGCTGCATTAATATTTTTTTAATATTTAATAACTAATCGGATTCTAATACTGTAATTTATAAGATACTTTATCTTGTTGTATTAGAAAGGCAACAAATAAATACAAATTAGTTTTAACGTGTTTGCTATTGAATGGCATTAAAATTTAAAAAACCGGTGATGACAAAAAATTGGACTTTTGACCAATGATATTAAATTCTGAGCCACTGTGCATCGAACGTTTTCGTACGACAGCTTTTGCTCGTTTTACTTTAGAGCAGGGGTGCCCAAAAGTTCCTTATGGAAGAACAAACACCAGCACATTTAAAGAAAAACTAATTTTTATTCAATACTAGCTGGCCCGGCAAACGTTGTTTTGCCATATAATTTACTTCTTTCAGATGTTACAGTGTCTGCATGCCAAATTTTAAGAAAACTGGTTGATAAGTTAAAAAGATATTGGGAGGGGAGTAAAAGCTCCTTTTGCCATATTTTACGCCCTAAATAATAAAAAATATTGGCTATAATTCCTTCCAGATGTTACCAAATTCCAAGAAAATTGGTTGATTATTTAAGAAGATATAAAGAGGGGGAGCTTTTGCCGCGTTTGTCCTATTTCACGCCCTATTACTTATTTCCTTTCTGAGGTATCTGCATGTCAAATTTAAAGAAAACCGTTTGATTAGCTAAGAAGATATAGGAAGGAGGAGCTTTTACCCCCTTTATCCCTTTTGCCCTATTTCCCTTCAAATCACCAATTTAATAATTAGTGTTACGCTGTCTGCATGTCAAATTTTAAGAAAACCTGTTGATTAGATAAGAAGATAAACTACACAGAAACACTACTCATGACCCATAGAGCATGCATATAAATCGGTCCAGTAGTTTAGCGATCACGAACATACACGTACTTTTTATAAATGTAGAGATTTCTTGCTAAGCCTCCCGTTTTTTATCTTTTTATTTTGATAAAGACGCCTTAACTAAAATAATACATAAACAAAAAAAGAATAAGAGCGATGTACGTTTTTGTACGATAGCGATTTTTATAAATGCATGTCCGTCATGCAGAAGCATGACCTTAAAACGTACGACAAAAAAACTGTTATAAAATAAAAAGTAAGCGGCAGAATGGATAACGGATATCTCGGAACTTGCTTTTTATTAGAAAAAACACTCCTTTGTTAAAAAAATGTGGTTGAACTTCATCAAAACCGCTTGCCACTCAATGTGCAAATGCTTTGAAAGTTATGAAAAACCAAAATATTCTTTGATTATAGGTGTTGATCGACCTTTTTTGATTACTCTAAATTGTTTATAAAGTTTCCTACATGCAGGCTTTGAAGTTAATTAATTTAATGTAAATAAAATATTATTTATTTCATTCTCAATAAAATCCGACGTTTCGTTGGTATTCTTCCCAACTTTTTCAGGCATTGAGTTTTTATTAAAATAATAATCTTCTTCATCAGTTTATATCCTTTATAAATTATATCACAGTATTTTGCAAAGGTGGAAAACAAAACACAAAACTTAAAATAAATGTAAGTAAAACTAAAATTATCACAGAAAATTTGTCCTTTTTTGATCACATTTCTTAAAATTTTCTTTTTTCCCCTGCCTTTTTTAATTGAAAAAAAAACGTGTTAAAAATTTTATTTGTTTAGTCTATTTTTCAAAGTCTTTAGAAAATGATTTCATTAGAAATATTTCAAAATCACTTCAGATTTAACTTTTGTGAAAACAAATCAAAAAAACTATATTAAACTTTGGAGACATACAACGTAAATAAAATGTACTGGTGGAAAAAACGTGTTAAAAATGGTTTAAAAATAAAACAAAAATTTTAATTCAAAAGATTTTGTTATTCGTGCTTAATTCCCAATTTGTATTCTTGATAAAAGCACTGAAATTTATTGTTGATTAAATTTTATAATATTTAATTTCATTTCTAAAAATCATTTATTCAAAAAAATAAAACTTTATTGGTTAGCAAATAAAATACTTTACATTATTACGTAATAATGTACATTACTCTATTTTACAAAATAAACCAAACTTTCTTAATTTTTATACACAGGCAAAATTCTCGCTAATTTTTTTTCAATTAAAGCATTAATTAAAAATAATATACGTTTTTATTGAAAATTTATTCAAGTGAATTAAACGTTTAATGAAGTGAATTAAACATTAGGTCAAGTGAATTAAACGTTTAATCCTTGTGTTAATACCCGGGTACCTTGGTACCCACCTATTTATATTTACATGAAAAAAAATGTATTAAGAATTAAAATTTTTAAACAAGCTTCTGGATCGTCGTTATTTAACTTAAAAGAAAGCGAATTCAGATTCTAGATTAATTTTTTTGCTCCTTTAATACTCAAAAAATTAGCTTAAACTTTAACCATCGCAACATGCGCACACGGGTACCCGGTACCCAATACAATACAATACACTTTATGGGATAGTACAAACACGTTTTAACTGCTCAAAAAATTCAGTAAACTAAATTCTGTATCATAAAATTACTTATGTTTAGTTTCCAAAGCGTTAGTATTAAATTAAGGGGCAGTCTCATTAACATAACATGTATGACCAAAAATGTTCAACTGTTATACTAAAAAATACTGTCCTGTATAAAAAGTTTAAAATTTTAGCCATTATGCAATACAAAGTTAAAAAATCATATTTTGACATATATATAATTTAATACGCTTTTAAAACGTTTACAAATTTAATTTTGTTTCATAAAAATATTGATTATTTATACATTGTAGTATATGGGTACCCGGGTACCTCGGGTGCTAAGCAATGTGGATAAAGTTGGGTATTTACACAAGGGTTAATGAAGTGAATTAAACTGTTGAATTAATACTGTTAATTTGTTAACTGGTGCAAATGTAAATAATTTTTTAATTAATATCACAATTTTCTTAATTGAAATCAGTTTTTATTTTTTTTTCTGTGTATGTGGTCCCATTAAACTTATTGCACTAAATCAGGTTTGATTTTTAAAACCTTTGAATGATTGTCGCCTTTCAAGTATTTTATTTATTTGCAAATTCTTTTTAACTTTTCCCAAATTCTCTTTATTTAATCCATTAAAATTAACAAATAAAATGGCTTTTCTTTTAAAGATTTTTTTTTTCGAAATTGTTTTATTTTTCTTTTCCACATACTGATTTCACTAATTTGCAATTTCACAACTTTTTATTCTCAATGTCCTTTAATCACAAAAGTAAAAAAAAACAACCTTTAAAAAGGAAAACTTTAATCAATTTTGTTGATTTTCCTTTCCTGTGAAAGAAAAACATGAAACAAAAAGATATAAAATAAAATGTATCTGAGTATACAGATTGATAAGTATTTAAAACCACTATTACCATGTATTCGTAATACATTATTGAACATTTGTGTATGTGTATTCTCTGTCAATTTGTTATAAAGGATTCCCTTTATGCTCGTGTCTGTTCTATGTAGCTATTCTGTAGTTTATGTGAATATGTTTTCGATATTTTAAGAATTGAGATACACTCCTTTTTAAAAACTGCCAGCCAGGATAACAGGGGTGTTTGTATGTGTAACTTGAGTGCCACCCTTTACTTTCTTTTTTAAAAGTTGAATTGTTTTTTTTTTATCTAAAAAATTCTTATTGATGTGGTGAACCCTTTGGTTATATATACGAATTTTATGTTTATATGACTACTTTATATTGGCTTCTCTTGTCTGTAAATCTTTCTTTTGCTTTTTACTTCCATGGTTTTGTATTGATATTGTACTCTTTGTTACTTTTTTGCAAGTTTTTCCTTATGTCTACAAAATTGTAGATATATGGGTTTCTCTTTTCCCATTTAGTTACTTATATGGCCCATCAGACAGACGACTATCTTTGACTGTCGTCTTTTACTTAATGTTAATCATTATTGATTTGTCAGAATTGCCTGTAGAAGAAGGGAAAATAATATCGCAAAAGTGAAAGCAAAAAAATTGGCTATAAATGTCTGTTACAAGCAAAATATGACTCTATCCTTTTGAAATGCTCGTTTGTAAGCAAAATAAGGATATTTTTTTTCAAGTAGCTAAAATTTATGGTGATTTAAAATAAACAATAAAAAATTGAGAAGGAGTAATGAAAGATTGGTCATGTTTAAATATTTAAAAATATGAAGACGTTAAAGTATATTTTTCTTAAGGCGGGCGGTGCTTACATTTCTTTTTTAGTTAAGTGATAAAAAATTAGAAAAAACATAAAAATTTATTACCAAATATTTTTAATTTTAATTTTGGTTTTAATGTTAAAGCTTCAGAGTTTTCCGAATTTTGAAATGTTTTTGCTGTAAAATATTTTTTCTTTTGAAAAGTGTTCTTTTTTAAGCACATTTTGCTCGTAAAAAGTTACAAATATTTGATTAGTTTTTTTTTATTATACTGAGAAGGTTGGTTTTTTCTTGGCCTAAAATAAGTTTGATTTAAAATATTTGGCATGTTTACTTTGTTAATTTATAAGAAATTGCCTAAGAAATTTCACGATAGTTCACACCACACAGAAAAAATTCTCAAAAATTTTTCACCAATTAAAGCATTAATCAAAAATATAATCAGTTTTAATTAAAAATTTAATCAAGTGAATTAAACGTTAAATTAAGTGAATTAAACGTTTAATTAATATTATTAACTGGTTGGTTTAATTGATACTATTAATTTGTTTACTGTTGCAAATTTAATTAATTTTTTATTTAATATCACAAATTTTTTAATTGAAATCAATTTTTATTTTTTTCTGTGCATATTTAGTTATTTGATGCAGGACTAACTTAACCGTGAGAAGATTTGCAGACTGTAATAAGTCTAAAAATGAGTCTTCAAAAATATTTTTTCTTTGGTGATGACCATATCGAAAAATGTCTTTTCCCGTGTGCCTATCGGCTAATGTGTGTAACACATACAAATATTAGCTCTAGAGCAATATATTTGAGTATGCCGATCACCTTTAAGTTGCTTTCTAAAACGCTCTTAAAATATCCGTTTGGCTGGCTACCAATCTGACTGCTTGTTTGTCCATGTAAGCCTTCTGTCAAAGGTAGAGGTCTCAATTTTAGAGATTATTTAACATACACATGTGTTTGAATTTTAGGACATAGAATTAAGTCAGTTTGAAATTGGTGAGAAAGGAGCTATAGTTTTACATAGACGCTATATCAAATAAACTTCCGTAATGGAGTCTTTGTGCCCATTAACCATATGAGTATGTTGGTTATTAGTTTAAATTTGGCCAACACGCAGTAAAAAAAATTGATTGAAATTATAATATTTTCAAACTTTTTTGGTTTAATTTTAAATCTTTAATAACACAAGGGAACAAGGTTTTTGTTGTTTAAGAACTTGATGTTGTTTTTAAGGTAATTTGAGACGCTGAATCCCAATTAGCACTTAGTTCGACTTTACGAGATATACTGTTATGACCAAAATTAAGGCACTTACGCTACATGTTGTTACGTTTTTCCTTTAATAAACGCGTTTGAGTTCTTTTAATTGCAAATCCAAATTAATACACACACTAATTCAACTTAACAAACTTTATTGAAATTAATTATATTGTTCACAATTGTTAGTGACGAAGAGAACCGTCAATGTCTCCAAACAAACTCACTATTTATTCATGAGTCACCCCCTTTTTATATATCATAACTATTTCTAGACTTTGCCTGAAACTCCATGTAATAACAATTTATTATGTTCTAAGACCATTTCTAGAAATTACTTGGAAATTCATGTAGTAACTGTTAGAATTTAAGTAAACTCTTAGGCGGTAATACAGTTGTGTTGAAAACAAAACAATAACATAACATAACAATTTTAAGTTTAATATGACATAAAACTATAACTTGCAAGATAAATTATTACTATAACTATAAATAATTCTTAGATAATTAACTTTCGTAACAATATATTAGAATAACGGTTCACCATATTTATTTAAAGAAACGAACTCACAATCCTTAAAAGATTTTGTCTTTAAGCCGCGCTTACATTGCTTTTTAATTTGTCTAGTAGTGGAAGTTTTAAAAAAAGAGAAATATTAAAAAAAAAAAAATTTTTGTTCTTTAGAAATTCATTTAAAACAAAAAACCAACAAAAAAAAAGCACAGTTTTGATTTAAAAACATTTAGCTAAACATATTTCGATTTGATTCTTTAAAATTTATCTTGGGAGTCAAATGTGCTAAATTCCCATTTCATACTATAGATTAACTTCAGATATTATACAAATAAATCTGTGAGGCAAAAAAAAATTATAAACACCAGTTTTACTTGTAACAATATCAAAGCTTTAACAAAAATAACAACAATAAACGGTGAGTTTATCTTTTTTTTACAGTCCCGACACAATTGGTTGATTTTTTGTCAACTCTTGATGTAGTTGTGCCGAATCTTTGATACCCTCCACCGACAGTTCAAATATTTCAGGAGTGATATCTACATGGTATCTATTTATTAATAATAAATCTTTATAAAAATTGACGTCAGCATTAAAACTGGTTGCGGTTTAGACCTACATTAAATTTTTGACTGACAATCAGAAAGTTTTATGCTTTTGTTTAGCAATTTTAGCTAGCTTTAGTAAAATATCACTCATACGTTACCGGTTTAGGCGAATTTAAATGATTTTCAGGAGGGGGATTTATATTGGAGCCATGGTAAGAACCAATCATTCCAATATAATGCAGTTCAAGCGTTTACAGTTACCTAAGGTAAATTATGCACCACATATCACAAAATTGCATTACATATTTTCTGGCCACATGAAACTAAGTTGGAAGAAATTTTACCACAATAAATATATGTATCTGCTACGGTTTAAGGCGTATTTAATTAATTTACTCTAGTGGGCTTTATATTGGGCCTATAGTAATTATGGACCGATCATCACGAATAAAACTGTGAAGTATTCAATTTTATTCTGATACCATTATTATTTACGGTTTTAGACGTACTTAACTGTTTTCCGGGAGTAGGGTTTATAAGGGGCCTAGGGTAAATTATGGACCAATCTTCATCAAATTTCACAGTGTCATTTCTGGTCCTAAAAAACTGTGACGTGCCAAATTTTATTATGATAGCTTTAATAATTACGGTTTTAGACGTACTGAACTATTTTCCGGGAGTAGCATTTATGGGGGGCCCAGGGTAAATTATCGACCGATCTTCCCAAAATGTTACAGTGTCATTTCTAGTACTATAAAACTGTGACGTACCAAATTTTATTATAATAGCATTTTTATTTTTGGTTTTATGCGTACTGAACTATTTTCCGGGAGTAGGGTTTATTTGGGGCCCAGAGCGTAAGTGATGGACCAATCTTCACGAAATTTTACAGTGTGATTTCGAGTTGAATAAAATGAATTTTTGCAAAATCTTGTAGCATTCCGTGCATTGCTCCACCATTTATGTTAATTTTTGTAACAAAATTATCAATTTTTTAGGGTGGTGGTTCCACATTTTGATTCATAGCTCTGATCCTACTAAATCGATTTTGCTGGATTTCAATCCAAAACTGCTTTGGATAACTAGAAGCAATTTGATTGTTCATTTTTTTTTTTTTTTTGTTTTTCGAAAGTGAGCGTGTTTTCAATAGACGGACAGACAGACGGACATGGCTAATACATTATGGTTTCTGAGATGAATAATAAAAAAAATTTCACACGGAATGACAAACTTATCAAATATTTGACGAAAAAAACGGGACCAACAACCAAACTAAAAAATCATTTCAATATTTATTTTGATTTAAATACCACATCTTATAAAAAACTGTTTTTTGCTATGTCTAGTAGTATAATTAGTTTATTTTGTAATATTAAGACCATTTTAAATCTCACTAACTATTAACAAAAGTAGGGGTTACGCTTATTTGATCAAATATTTAATAAGTGTGACCATAGCTTTAGTATACCCTCTTCACAACTTATTGTGGTGGAGAGTATAAAAACGGACCGAATTAAAATGCAATAAATTTGGCGGTATAATTTTTACTCATATAAATAACGGTTTTCCCACTGAACCCATTGTACTTGATTTTGGTCTCAAACAATTATACACAATTTTTTTTTTTTTTTTTTTTTTTTTGTTGTTGGGTCGTTTTGAAGTAAACTTTGTTTAAACAGGAGGACGGGTTTTGCTGAATCAACTTAGAACTCTTTAAGTACGTTGAATATATACTTTATGGGAACTTTGATGTTCTTAATTTAAATAATCAAAAATAAACTTTTTTAAATCCAAAGAAGAATTTAGAAAATTTTTTAACCTATTAAGTAAAATTAATCTTTTAAATTTATTTTCTTTCCAACTCAAATTCCGCTTTAATATCTCTTTAAAATAATTTAGAACTTAATAACATTTTTTTTTTGTTTATTTAAAAAAAGTCTGTAATCGCAGATATGTTTTTTTTTTATAAAAAAAAACACATACATATACATGCATTTTTAGATTTCCAGGGCACACATACAAGTATAGTTATTTGTAAAGTTATAAAATTCTATGTTGTCTTACATATTTGTATTAAAGCATTAATGCACCTTGTCCTGTAGTCTGAGATATCATAAAATGAAAATCTTCTTACCTGACTTAAACCAAAAGAAGAGAAGCCACTAACCTTGCACATTTCATGTTTAATTTTATTTATTTTTTCCTCTCGTGTACATGCAATTCTGGGTATTAACAAATACATAGATGTGCACAATACACAGATACATCCATAGATGTCAAGAAATGTATAAGGATGAAATTTTACACTGCAACCTTTAAGCTACTCAAATAAAAAAAATAAAGAATATAATATTATGTTATTTGAAATGCGGGAAAACGAAGAAATTTTTATGATGTTTTTTGAAATGCGTTAGAAGAGAATATTTTTTATATAAAAACTTTTCTTGGTATTGCAATCTAATATAGAAATCGGCATACCAATAATTTTACCAAATGTCCACTTAACGACTAAATTTTTTTTATAATATCATCCAGCCTAATTCAACTAAACTTAATTTTGCTGAAATTTTTCTTTATATAAAACTTGTTTGGTATTAAAAATGCTTTAAGTCGATCCAACATTTTTGCTGACTTTAACAACTGGCCTTAATATTTTCCACATAAAAAGTCTGTTAACTGCAACCGCTGCTTTCAGGGGTTAAACTGTACTTAAAGTCTTGGTGTTGCACATTCGGGGGATTTTTAAGCAGCCAATACCTCAACTCCTATGCTTAAAGTTGGCAGATCACAATTGACCAGTGCTGACCAATAGTCCTATACCAATAGTTGGCAGAAATCTACATACATATATGTCCTAAACTAATCAATCGGTTACCAAAAGGTAGGCATAGTTTTTATATAAGTCGTAGGAAGGCATATCTGAAAAGTCCTGTTAAATTAAGTGATCTCATTTCCGAATCTGTGAAACGCATCCAAGTATTCAGCTGTCTTGTAACTCTTGGTACCGCTTAATAAAAAGCAGCCTGCTAAGAAAAATTGAAATCCATACGTCGAAATTAATTGCCCAATTCATTGTTAATTAAGTTTTCGTTTCGTTACAACTTCTACCTGATTTGTTTTTAATAACAGCTCAAAAATGCGCCGGATTCTTCTTAGATAATGGTTTATGAAAGCAGTCTTCCATAGAGCAAAATCGATCGTTGTGTTCGTAATAGGCAGCCCTATGTTATTTGTTTGCCAAATCTTTGATAATATTTCAAATGATATTCTTGCTTAACCGATCCTATTCTCCACATCCATATCAGGTCCAACATCGGCTAAAACCATGCTGGCGATGTAAGAAAACCTCTAATCTATAGTACAGATAACCATCCTTTTTTTCTTAAAAAAAAAAAAAAAGTTTTAGTGAAATCAGGAAGACAAATTAATAAATGCAATAAGTTCACAACACCATGGCCTATATTCCCAGCTTTACTATAACGTCACTTAAATAATGGCTTAACACATTGTTCATCCCATACTACTTGTCTACCCATCTAAGCTAGACGAGGATTACTTTATCCCTTTCCTAGCTGACGGTACTTATTCGTACCACCTATTGTAACCGTCAATTTACAAACCATAAGATCGCAACAGCTCACGCTATGCTTCACTATCTCTTCCAAAACAATTGTGCTATCAAACAAAAAATATTCTGTGGAGAAAAGTAAAAAACCCCCGATTAGTACAATGAAATTGTAACTTGAAGGTGCATTGGTACGAAAAAAATTCGCATTTTTTTGCAATATATTTATAAAATAAAACCGTAAGGGACTTATAAGTACCGACAGTGACTTTAGGAATTTTTTGAGTTTTGTTATTTTTATGTATATTTTTGCAATGTTTTCTTTTAAGATGGATATTTCTAAAAATATTGATTTAGTAGAAGCATTATTGATCGAGGATATCCCAGAATGCGATTTTGCCTCAGATGTAGAATTATCTGATGATCAAAATGTCACCCAACAGCCCCCAAAAAGCATTGATGAACTTTTTGATGAAGCAGTGCAAGAGTCTCTTTACACATTGGAAGCTGAATATGCAGCAGATGACGAACCTCCTGAAGCTGTTACTTCTACTACACCTTTACAATCTGCAAAAGAAGCCATTGATAATCATCGCAGTCAAACAAAAAAGTTCCAGAACCTGATCGATAATTGAAAAAACTGCTCTTCTCTTCTCCTACGGAAGTATTTCTACCCTGCGGGAAATTTGTGTCAATTGGTCCAACAGACTGGTTCTGGGATTTGTGAAAATAGAACAAGTACAAAAAGAAAGGACTCATGACCAGTAAAAGAAGAACCAATCCCTTAACTGGTTTATGAAGAACAAAAAAGTAGAAAAAGTATTGAATTTCAGTTTAGTAATTACAGTGTGCTGTGACACACTTTTTGGTACTTTTTAAAATTTAGTTCTTGAATTTGATTCTAGGACTTGTTTTATTGAAATAATACTACATTGTATTGAAATAATATTACATTTTAGTTACCGACACTAAGTACGTTCATGGAGAATATACCTGTGACTGGTCAAATGGTGTCAATTGACCCCCTCTAATGACAACCCCATGTAAAAGTGATGGGTCTTACTCATATAAAGTGTTAGAATTAGAACCGGTCTCTACCACCAAAGACCTATCACGGGACTACTTCGGTGTCAGTTCGCTTCCCTCAAGGGTAGCTATTATTAAGACAATTCTTGATGACGTTGTTTAAAAGCAATTTGTATGCCACCAAAAATAACAAGACTCTTAATCTCAAGAAAGAAGTGCTGTTGGATTTTATTGACATTAACTTTTTTATGGGCTTCAGTACTCATTCTGCTTGGACTGATCACTACTCTTCTGCTCCGGATCTACACAGCCCACTTATAAGTACGACAATGCCAAGAATAGATTTGCAACTATATTGTCAAACTTACATTGTAATGACAATTCCAAAATACCTCCAAATTGTTAGGACAAGTTATATAAGATTAGATCTGTAATGGACAAGCTAAACCAAAAATTTGATGAGTGTTAGTTATCATAAAATCAGAGAATTGAGTATAGATGAATCTATGATTAAATTTAAGGGTAGGGGTGTACTCAAAAAATATCTGCCCATAAAACCCATAAAAAGAGGGTACAAGTCATGGTGCTTAGCTGATCAGAGAGGTTTTATAAAAAAATTTATTGTTAAAATCAGCGCAGTTTTTGGTTGCAGTGTTTAAAAAAAATTTTTCAAAAGATTTCCATCTAAAATCATTTTGAAATAAAAGAATGAAATCAGTTTGGTTGAAATCACTTTAATTTCAATGTCAATTGATTTCAGTCTATATAGTCTTTATATCTCTATAGTCTTTATATCTCTATAGTCTTTATTATCTTCATAATCTTTAAAATCTTTATGATGTTTTTAATATTAATAATCTTTATAATCTCTAAATTCTTCACAATTATATCAATCTTTATAATCTTTATAATTTTTATAATTTTTATAATCTTTATAATTTTTTTATTCTTCATATAAATTTTTTTAGAAATATAAGTATAATATTTTATAAATAAAAACACCTCAAGCTTAAACAATTAAAAAAAATAAATTTTTTTAATTAATAAAATCTCTATAGTCTTTATTATCTTAATAATCTTTGAAATCTTTATAATGTTAATAATCTTTATAATCTTTTAAATCTTTATAACCACTATAATCTTCATAATTATTACAATCTTTATAATCTTTTTAATCTTTATTATTTTTATAATCTTTTTAATTTTTTTATTCTTTATAATAATTTTTCTAATCAATAAAATCTCTATAGTCTTTATAATCTTCATAATCTTGAAAATTTGTATAATGTTTAGGTTATAACCTTTATAATCTTTTTAATCTTTGTAATTTTTATAATATTTATTATCAATAATAAATATTGTGGCTATTTTTGTTGAACTCTTTATGGTTTTTAATCCAAATTTTTATACTTTTTATCAGGCTAAAGTTTATTAAATTTAATTTTTATTTAATTATGTTTATGAAGAAAGGAATTTTACAACGTGAAATTAATTAAAAATTATTGATAATTTTTCATTCTTGACTGCCTCGGGGCTACAACACAGGCTTTTACGGACAGGTTACCCTTACATGTTTCAATTTTAAGCACTCAATCTCTTCAGAGGGATTTGCCGTTTAACACTCACAGCAATTCACGAATTTTTTCTTCATAAAAATAATTTAATGAAAATTAAATTTAATATATTCTAATTAAAAATATCAAAATTTGGATTAAAAATCTTTATATTTTTGGATCAAAAAGTAATTTCAATTTTTGGGACTACAAAATTTTAATTTCAAAAGATTCTGTTATTCGTGCTTAATTAAGCACGAATAATTAAGCACGAATAACAGAATCTTTTGAAATTAAAATTTTTGTAATCTTTATCAGCTTTATAATTTTTTAATCGTCATATTCTTTATAATCTTAATAATTTTTTTTTATAATCTTTGTAGTTCTTATAATCTTTAAAATCTTTGAATTCTTTATAATATTTGTAATCTTTATAAGTCCAATCTTAATAATATTTTTAATTTCTAAGTGCCTTATTCATAAAAATAAAATTAAGTTTGAAATGTTGTTTAAGACAAAATTTTCATACAAATTTTTCTTAAAATACATTTCAAATCCATTTGAATTTTTTATGAATATGGCAGTAAACATTTTATAGTCTTAATAGTCTCCATAATTTTTATTATACCTTTTTTAGGTTTATTAATTATTCGACCTTTTTTTAAATTATAATTCTTAAAACAAATAATTTATTCAAGCTTGAGGTCAGTTTTTTCTTTTAATTATTTATTTTTCAATATTTTGACATCCTTTGGGTGTCATATTCAGGAATACCGATTCAGAAAAATAAACAACAATTTGCTTGTAGATCTATTATCTACAGATCTGTTATCTACAAGCTAATTGTTGTGTATTTATGTGACTCGGAAATCCTGAATATGACATTCAAAGGATGTCGAAATATGGAAAAATAAAGAATTAAAAGAAAAAACTGACCACGAGCTTGAATGAGTTATTTATTTTAAACATTTTTATTATAATTTCAAAAGATTTTGTTATTCGTGCTTAATTCCCAGTTTTTATTATTGATAAAAACACTTGAAATTTATTGTTGATGGGATAAGCTATTCCTATGCGCATTTCACTGGTTGCTTAGGCCAGATCATCAGGAAACTTCATCCATAAAGATTTTAGAAAAACTAAAGATATTCCCAAAAATTGAAATTACTTTTTGATAATAAACAGGCAAGTGCACGGCCTAAAAAAACACTTAATTGTCAACATCTTTTGTAAAGTTGTTGTTGTTTTTTATTTTATTTTTCTTAACCTACTTACAACTACAATTAATGTTGAGAGAATTTCAACTAATTGTAGTGGGGAATGTAAGATGAGATAAACCCACTGTTTATTGTTGATGTGTTTTGTTTAAACTTTGATATTATTACAAGTAGAACTGTTGCTATAAGTCTTATACGCTTAACAGTTTTATTTGGTTTAATATCTTTAGTTTTTCTAAAATCTTTATGGATGAAGTTTCCTGATGATCTGGCCTAAGCAACCAGTGAAATGCGCTTAGGAATAGCTTATCCCATCAACAATAAATTTCAAGTGTCTTTATCAATAATAAAAACTGGGAATTAAGCACGAATAACAAAATCTTTTGAAATTAAAATTTTGTATTCCCAAAAATTGAAATTACATTTTTATTATATATTAAATAAATAAAAACTTTTTCGTGATTGTTCTTTAAATTTACGTTTTTGCTAAGAAAATTCTGTGTAAACACTATAATAAAAATAGTATAATAACAGCAAATGAGAAAAGTGTAAAATGAAATGCTATCAAGATACTAAGACTAAGAAAAAGTTAAGACATGTGTGAAGAAGTAACCATTATACATATATACATACATACATACACACTAAAATTTATACCGGATATAAGCCATTAAAAGATGTATGCAATTTAAATCTTTTTCTGTTTTTTTAATATATTTTTTTCTAGTTTCTCTTGGTTTTAATTTTATGATTTTTAATCTTCGCTGTAGTTTTGTCTAATATCTCAGGGGCAGTATTTTATTAAACTGAAAATACAGCAGCAAAAAAAATATATATATAGACTATATGTATGTTTATATTATGATTTCAAATGTCCGTTTCATCATTAGGGATTTAACGATTTTTAGCTTAAGTTTAACATTTTTTTCTGGTTAAGGCAACAATAGCGATAGACAAAAAAAACGAAAAGAATTAAAAGCATGGAAAGCTTTTGTTATAGGAATAGAGAAATGTTTATAGTATATATTTAATGGGATATTAAAAAAAAACTCCTTAAATAAAAGATTTTGAATTGTAAATGCAATAATTACAAGTAAAAATGTTTTAATCGGCTATGCCGAATCTTTGATAGCCTGCACCGAGAGATCTATGATAGATTGTGAACTCATCTTTGTGAAACATGACCTAACCGTTTGTGGCGATTTTAGTCGTTTTAGCTTGAATTCTGAGAGTTTACTTTAACGGGAGCTAATGGTAATTTTGGAACGATTATCACGAACTCTTATGATTGAATTTCTATTTAAAACTTAATCAAATATCATGATTTGTCACTGTTTAAGGCATACCAAAGAGTTTTTGCGATAGTAAGCTTTATATAGAGACCATGTTACTTTATAGGCTGATCTTCACGAAATCTAACAGTGGCATTTCTTTTAGGCTTTTTAGGGGTATCAAGGGTTTTTCGATAGTGGACTTTTTATGGACTGATTTTTATAAAATCTACACAGAAAAAAACTCGAAAAAAAATTAAGTGCTAGTGCTACATTAAAATTGACATTATGTGTGAAACACTATATCATTTAAATGACCACCACGCGAAGTGTTGCGCTCATTTTGGACCACTTTTTGACACATATTGGGCGGTATCTCAGCCATAATTCGACGAATGTTGGTTCTTAAGTGCTCAAGAGTTAAAGGTTTATCTGCATAAACACGGTCTTTTGCGTAGCCCTTTAAAAAAAGTCTAACGGTGTCAAATCGCATAATCTTGGTGGCCAGTTGATATCGCCGCGACGAGAAATTACACGGCCAGGAAATGTCTCTTGCAATAAAGCCATATTCGCTCGAGTTATGTGGCATGTGGCACCGTCTTGTTGAAACCACTTATTCTCCAAGTCGTATTCTTCAATAGCAGGCAAAAAAAGTCGGTTATCATACGACCATACAGTCCTAATTCCTGAGAACGACGAGGAATCGACACATTCGGTTCTTCGGCAACACTTTCACTTACAGCAGCGATATTTTCAGCGGAACGAACGAAACGAGCGAAACGATTATGCACTGGCCTTACAATATCTGTAACCGCTCCAGTCTCTTTCTTCAATTTCTTCACAATTTTGCCAATTGCTTGCGTAGTTGGACGATTTTGTAAATTATAATCTCCTCTTAAAGCACGATATGTGGCTGTGCCAGAATCACCATTTTTATAGTATGCTTGCAACACTTCGCGTGGTGGTCATTTAAATGATATAGTGTTTCACACACAATGTCAACGTTCAAACTTTATAATAAAAAAGAAATATTATGAAAAAAAATATTTTATATGTGTTTTATTAACGTTTTCTTTTGAAACAGCAAAATGGATAATCCTTTACAAATGTCGTGCCACTCTAAGAGTAATTTTGCAAAGTGCGGGTGTATTTATCTGGGAACTTCTTAGGCTCATCTCACAGTATTGCATTCTATATTCGTGCTAGGAGGGTGTACGTAAAAGTTTTTTGTGGAAAAGTACAACAAGGTGCAAAAAGTACGTAAAATCGGTTTACTTCTTTGGTGTAGGAACAACGAGAACACTACAAAAGTAATTAAAAACAATTTACTTGTTTTGTGTATAAACAACAACAACACTACAAGAAGAAAATAAATTTTTTTTCATGTTCATAAAAAGAAGAAAAATTTCTCGAATTTGATTTGTAAAAATTATTTAGTTTAATACACAAAATGATCAATTTAGTTAAAATTTTATATATTTTTTTATCAAAAGAATAAATGATTTCACTGTTTCAGTGAAGCAGTCAAAAATGTAATCTCAAAAAAAAAATGAATGAACAGCGATTCCCTTCCAGTATTTTGCACCGCATTTAAAAATTTTAGAATTGCATGTCTAATCTTACAGCAGTAGAGTAAGGCAGTAATTTTAAGAAGCGAAACAGGAAGCGGTTGGGATGTAGTAAAAGTATTTATTGCTTCCAAATTTTAAAAATTTTTTGCTGGGGTATTTTGTTCTTGTTTGATTTTTTTATTGTTTAATTATTTTGCTTTTAACAATTTTTCAAAATATACGAATGTTTTCAAAGCCATTCTGTAAGCAACAAACATTAAATTCGCAATTGACATTATTGGGTATAGTCGCCGGTTGTATTTTCGCCGCCGACGTTGAAAATGCTTCAATTTTAATTAATTTTGATCGCCGTCAATGATATGTGTAACTGGCTGCGAGTGTAATATTATGACATTTATAAAGTAACAACGTAATCTCTTTTGATAGTTTTCGACATGAGTTATAGATACGCTTTTCAAAGAAACGCTGGAATATTTTGTTTCACATCTTTTTGATGCGAGAAGTTCTCACAAAAGTAACTGAACATGGGTACGGGAAAATAAATAATAATATTTCTTTCTCTCTCTGCTAAGTAAGAAGTAAGTCCCAACTATAATATGCATAAGTTGGCTTAAGCAATTGTGCGAATACATGTGATTCATATGTGTCGCACCACATTGAACTTAAGAAAACTTTTGGGTTAATTTTATGAAACTGGCATTTGTTTAAGCAAAGTGCGAAACAGATCGCTCTTTCCGTACGGAATAAAATATTTTTCGATTTTATTTTTGTTTTTTTAAATGTTTTGAGAGACTTTTTTTATAATTTTTCGTTAAACCAGCTTATGCATTTTATAGTTCTTAAACAGTGATGCTCAATTTTGAAATTCCTATACTCGCGAGTGATGTCGACACAAACACTATAAAATTATTCTCTTAAATTCCGATGATGAGCATTCGCCTTTGTTTAGATTTCATTAAAGAGAATAAACTTAGTTGCAATTCAGATATCGTTAAATTAATATCGCGGCTACGCAACTTTTTTTAACTACTTAAAAATTTAATTTCGTGTTTTTCTGCTTCCACCACATGCACATTATTATGTTTGTGTGTTTTTGGGCTCAACCAAGGCGAATTCATGTAAACGGTGGTATCGATACTACAACAAGTACAACACCAAAAACACAACATTTTTTTTTATTTGTTGCGGAGTTTTGACATTTCTTGCGGGAGTTTTGACATTTCTCTCTATAAGTACGAAAAGAAAGTAGCACAGCTGTGCTTTCAACGCCACCTGAAAAATGAATTCGACTTGGGCTTAACTGTTTTAAAATAAATAAATAAATAAAATAAATAAATAAATACATACATATCGTCGGCTTAGAGTGTAAACCTGCTAAATCCCTTTTAACAAATTTTACAGGAGAGACAAAAAACTTTTTATTTTTCCTATTTGCTGCTTGAGAGGAAAACCAAAAATATTCTTAATATGACACACTTCAGGACTCAAATTGAAGAAAACGCGGCATATCTTTCTCTACCATACGGCATTAAAATCTCAATTTTCTTAAAAAGTGGATTTAACAGGTTTACACTCTAAGCCGACGATATGTCTGAAGCTTTTTCTTCTCATTGCTCCTCTACTTTAGCTCACAGAGCACAAAGTATAAACAAATATTATTTCTAGTACGAATTCAGTATTAAATTAACTGTTGAATTCTTAAATCACGCGCAGTTTAAAATTCATTTAATCTCAAGTTTACATAAGATTTTCGGATTATTGTTAGCACAAATAACTTGATTAATCAGTACACCTTCACAATTAGTGGTGGAGGGTATAAGATTTAATATTGAAAAAAATAAACTTCAGTGAACTATTAAAATTGCCGAAAAGAAAAGATTTATATAAATCTATTTTAATTATGATCAAAAACTCCTAATCCCATGCAAAAAGCTTAATGCAGCATAGTCAAACGGCAAGCATTTGAAACGCGTTCTTGTTTGAGATTTGCTACTTTAAGACCCCATAGAGCGTGTTCGGCAATCCTTAATTGAATTTCATGTTAAGTTGTTTAGCTTAATGTTAAAAAACGCCCGGTTTTGTGCTCTTAAAATGTTGTTATTGCCCGTTGGTGTGGAGTCAAACTTCTTTGTCACTGTCACTTGTAGTAATTGAAAATTACTTAATGGCTGAAACAACTAAAGCGGAAATATTACTGAGGAATCCAAGAACTTTAAAGGGCCAAAATTAAGGGGTTGGCAATAGCGACCTGTTTATTTAAAAAAAACCTTTTCAATTGTGTTATTTTTTTTTTTTTCATTTTCTTTTGTAAAACTTGTGCTCTTCAAAAACATCTTCGTAATAACCACAAAAAAAGTAAAATACTATTCTTGCCTGCTGAAATTCAAAAGCTTTCTTAGACACTTGTATTTAGTTCTTCAAAAATTTCTTCCTTTTAAAAGGTAAAGGTTTTGAATTTTCTGTTTTTTTTTTATAATTATCTCATTGTAAATTTTTTTATAATTTTGTTTACTTGCTGCCAAAGTTACTGAGCTGAAATATAATTTAATTGTACACTTAAATTTACCGCATGTAATTACGTCTTGTAGAAAACTGTTTAATAGGTTTTAATGAAATTGTCTGACAAGGTTTTAGTGTCAAAGACAAGGATACAAATAAAAAATAAGAATAAAAAAATTTAGGGAAAAATTGGTGAAAAGGAAGTAAATAATGTAAAAAAATCACTTTTTATCAGTGTAAAATAACTAGAGCAAAATAAAAAAAAAATTTTTAAAATGTTACAAATTATGTTAATAAAATTAAAACGTCTTTGATGTTATGAAAACCAATTATCGGAAAATTGTATAACATTTCTCGAATAGAAGTTTAGTTGGCTATTCTCTCTCACTTTAGATCGCCAGTCTATGCTATTGAATTATAGAGCAGAGCACGCTTCAATAACGTTAAGAAATCTGAAATTTTCTTTTCCAAACTTTAAGTTCCATTGCGACTAAGTTGCGTGAACGTTGGACAAGTTTTCTCAGGCAGGAAAATTGTCGCATATGAACGAGTGAGCAGACTAATGTAATGCACCAGGCACAACCTTATCCAAAAAAAAGTACTTAGTGGTAGGGTTTTAATGCAGGCTCATTTTTCATTTTTGATAAAAGCGGTAGTTCGTCCAGGTCGAAATCTGAATTTTTTTGAGGAGGCTAGCTCGACGCAATGAACTTGAACGATACACATACACTATAATATTTTTCGTTTAAATTCCGATAATGGCTCCAAAAGGCCGAAACAATGTGTTACAAAGCGAATAACATAATACACGAGAACCTGCTGCATTGACCGAATTGCATGGTTGTATTGCTGTCACCCAGGGTTTAGGGCGAAAAGCATTACTTTTACCAAACGCCTCTTGTGTAAGAGCCATCAGCACACACAGCCCAGTAAAAAATGTGAAATAAAATAATCGATTACAAACCTGGGGCCAGATTCTGGCATTCGTGATCGAGTACTTTCTCGATTCGAAAGCAATTTAATATCTAATTATTTCAGTCAATACTGAACGAATTGGAATTATTTTTTCGTTATTGTAAAGCATTCATTTAAGTTTCACAATACTGAAAAAATAATTTCGATTCGTTCAATATTGACTGAAATAAAATTACTTTCGAAATGAGAAAGTACTCGATCACGAATGCCAGAATTAGGCCCCTGCTGATGAACTGCATGATTTTTATATGGGAATTCCCGTTTTGGAGGACTTCTTTCTAAGAGCCTTTTATAATCTAATGAAACATGGATTTTGCTTTTATTTATTTATTTAATTTTGTTTGCGTGTTTTCCAATGAGCTATTGGCCATAAGCGCATTATCAGCACTAAATAGCTCTCTATATAATTTTGTTAATAAGCGTTCACTGCATTATAATAGCTTTTTTATTAAAGCGCACAGTTTCTGCTCTTTTTCTCTGAAGCGCTGCAAAAAAACGCGATTTTTTTTTACTGGGATATAGCAACGATGTATAAATCGGCAGCATTATATACTTGCCTTTCTCCTCTGCTTTAGGAGTAGCCAGCAACGTCTGTTGAATAGCAACAGCACCTAAGAAGGTCTGCTAGGTGGCCGAACTTTTTTACAAGTAGTGAAACATCAGCCATTGAAGCTGACTTTTTTAAGATCCCCTTTCCCTTTTAAACCTAAAGCACTACGTGATCCACGAAGGATCCTCAACAAATAGTCCCATTAGCTACTTTTTCCGTAATACCTGAAGGATCCCTGGTCAGCCTCGATCTCAAGAAATCGGTCGATTTTGAACTCTACCGACTGTCTGGTAATGACTGCACCTGATTTCCGCAGAGAATATTTCTATATATACCCTTGGGTGAAGAGTATAACACAGTCGGATAATAAATTTTTGTTCACAATGGGAGCAACAATTTCGTTTTTTATTTTATCTTTTTTCTTCCCAAAGATTATCATAAATTTCCCTTTAATTTTTCGAACAAAAATGTAACTAAAGTTTTTTTTTTAAAAGTTGAGTCTACTTCTACTTCAGCAACAATTTGTATGAAATTATAAATGACGTTTATAATAATTTTATTTAGTTTTGAATGAAAATTTTAATAAAATGATAATTATTAGTATGTGGTTATTTTATTGAGCTGTTCATGGTTTTTAATCCAAATTTAAATATTTTTTATCAGGCTAAAGTTTATCAAATATATATTTTCATTAAATTATTTTTATGAAGAAAGGAATTTTACAACATGAAATTAATTAAAATTTATTGATATTTTTTTTTTATTCTTGACTGAACTGGGAATCAAACCCAGGTTTTTACGGACAGGTTGCCCTGACATTGACGACGGCTGGCAGTCAATAGTCCAACATCAATCTAACTAAATGTTATTCCATTATTAGTGGTAAATAATTATCCATTTTAATTGATTTACATGTTCTTTCTTACTTCTGTTTTTAATACGTTTTGCCAAGAATTCTTCTTGAAGTCCAAAGTTCGTTTTTTCTGTTTTTCATATTTTTTCCTTTTCCATCTCGGTAATTACATGCCAAAACGACCAAGAGTAGGGCACGACCCCTTCCGATTTTAATGAAATTTGGTGAGAATGTTCCTTTTATCTTATTAGGAACATATATGAACGAAAAAAAATTTTTAAATTTTTCTTTCAAAAGTTATGTCATATTCAAAATGTGATAATATCGCCGAATTAGCCGAATGTGTTAAGATTATTTCTTCAATATCTCGAAAACTACTTTACATACAAAGATGATTTTAATGTCATTTTAAAGAAAGTACATATGATATTCTAAATATGACATAAATTTTGAAAAAAATTTTTAATTTTTTTTCGTTCATATATGTTCCTTATAAGATAAAAGGAACCTTCTCACCAAATTTCATTAAAATCGGAAGGGGTCGTGTCCTACTCTTGGTCGTTTTGACATGGAATTACCCATCTTTCTTTCGATTTAAACATGTCAGGGCAACCTGTCCGTGAAAACCTGGGTTCGATTCCCATATCAGTCAAAAATGAAAAATTATCAATAATCTTAATTAATTTCATGTTTTTCAAATTCTTTTCTTCATAAAAATAATTTCATGAAAATTATATTGGATGAACTTATTTAAGCCTGATTAAAAATATTTAAATTTGGATTAAAATACGTAGATTACTGTCAATTTGTTTTGTAACAGCATGTAATGTTTAAAATTTTTGTCTGAAAGCAGTTAATCCATAGACAACACAAATAAACATATAGTTATCTATGTATGTATGTATTTGTATGTATTAAAGTAAGTGAATTATTGACTACAGATTCCATATTATCAAATATTCTGTTACAAGCCTCATATATCTCATTTCATCTAAATGAAATTAGGCAGAAATTAAAGTTATATTTCAAGAAAACCAAAAGGATTTAAAAAAGTGCACTTTATTCAGAAGTTTAAAGATTTTCAAAAATATATTTCATAATTTTTAAGTTTTTTATTAATAACAACTGTCTGCATAAAATATTGTAGCTTCTTCTAAAATTATAAACTTTAAGCAAAAGATTTTTTTTTTAAACTTTGGCATAACAATTTTGCGAAAAAAAGTAAAACATTTTTGCATAAAATACAAGATTTACCAAAGTCTTCATTTATATTTAGGACTAAAATACTAACAAACACACGTAGAGATAGAGAAGTAAAGCGCAGCACTATTCATACACTTATATACACACACATACATATATATATATATATATATATATATATATATAATATATATACTTATAAATTCATACACATTTAAATACGTACATACATATATTTAAAGACTTTATAGCCTTTGGGGCAAGTCTATTATATGCGGTTAACTGGTTGCTTTCTTGGGGTTTAAAACAATAGACTGGCTCTGGTTGCATTTCTAAACATTCACATAATAACAGTGGAAACTATAAGCGTTTGTATACCAGTGAAACTGTGTTGAGTTTACGTTTCTTTTTTTTTATTTTGCTAGTCTAAGGCTTAAAGTCAAAGGATTAAACTGCCATATGTATTGGACAATTTTACGTACATTCATTTATTCTTAGAAAACACACACAAATATATAATCATATACACATGCATACGTAAACGTATCCTACAGGTGGGGAGGGTATAATGTGTTAAAAATAATGTTTGTGGTTTATCCAAAAATTGAGATACTATCAGCTGGTTTTCCAAATGTGACGGCCAAATATTTCGAAAACTATACACGGTATAGGCTGATTATTTAGTAAATATTTTATTGAATTTGAAAAGGTGAGGAAAAATATTTGAATATTTATTTGATTATGCAAAGGAATTTCCCGAATAGTTCTACTACTAATGTCTTTATATATATGTATATATAGTACACTCGCGATAACGTTAACTAATTAAAACGGACGGTGTTCACTTTAACCTTTTCGAATGGGCCAAAACTAAAGAACAAACTTAAAAATGTATTGTGTGTTTTACGAATTTATATTAAAGTTCCTAATCAAAACCACAAATGAGATTGATCGTCATAAAATATACATACGTATGTATGTATGTATCTGCTGACGCATACAGTTCTAAAAATAGAAAAAAAATTCCTGCAACTAACAATTTTTAAAGGTTTATGTTATAGGGCTTTCTAGCTTTAAAAAAAAATTGTTCACATACAGCAGTGTTCGCACAATGCGGTGTTTACGTAATTCTACACGTAACGAGCAAACTGTGTGTACATATATCGAGCCCTTGCCGTTGCAAAAATAGGTTAAGCGACATTATTTTCAATTTTCGTTGTTTTTAATAAACTAATTTGTTGGCAACACTTGCATCATCTCTATAAAAGTTATGGTTACATAATACCATGTTCACACGGACAGCAATATTCGTGTTTGGCCCTCTTGTTTCTGTTTCGCGACCCAAACATGATTGAAACGACTTGTTTCCCCAAACACAATTTTGAGAGCGAAACAGGTCGTTTCATTTTGAAACAGGCTGCGAAACAGGAAAATGTACTATCATCTCCAATTTTGATAACATTTATCGTTAGTTTATCTGAACTAGCTCTCAAAAAAAATCAAAACAAAGAAAAAAATTGATGTTTAATAAAATAAAGTGATAATTATAACCTAATAATATTAATAAAAGTATTAAATATTATATTTTCAAGTTTTTTTTACTTTTTTATCCACTTTAAAAAAAAATCACACTAACAACACAAAAAAAATGTCAAAATGAAACCAGAATGAATCGTATGAACAGCATGTTTGACAAACTAGTTTCAGAGAGCGAAACGAGGGGTTTATATCGTCGTATGAACATAGCATAAGGTGCCGCTACAATTTTAAGGCAAAAACAATTTTAGCTTAAGCGCCAAACTTCATACAAAATTGTTATGAAATATAACAAAAAAAAAACCTTCTCCTGTAAAAATGTGTATTTGTCGCTTAAGCTTTTTTTGCGGTAAGGGCTCGATATATAGAAATCACATTACGTTACACAGAAAAAATTATTTTTCCAATTCAAACAAAAAATTTGTAGAATCAAAACATTTTTTGTGCGAAAAAAAATTAATTTGCATTTCGTTTATTGAAAAAAAACACTGATTTTTTCAAACAAATAATTTAACTGAATCAAAGAAAAAGTTTACGGAAATTCACATAAATTTCAAACAAATTGAGACACAAATTTGTGTGTCAAAAAAGCGTTAAATATTTCTTACAAAATTATGAAAACTTGAAACCAATAACGCGTATATTATATTTTTGAAGAGTTGTCAACATTTTTGTTGGTTAAATAAAAATCAAACAAAATTATTAAATGAATCAGTAAAAAAATTTGTTTAAATTAAAAAAATTTTCAAACCAGCGTTTGTTTGAAAATAATTCAGCAATAATTTTTTCTGTGTACGAAATTTTTTTAGGATTGATCAATGTTTGTTTATATCTTGTAAGTAACCTTGATACACAAAACTAATTTTTCTGCCATAAACTTTTTTTGGTTCGTATTTAACACAAATTATTTTAAGGTAGAGCAAAATTTCTTAAATTTGAATTACAGATTTAATAAATTTAACTTACCTCTAAGGCTATGTAGGGAAACATTTAAAGAATATTTCACATTTTGGTGTAACAACCACTGGGATAAGCAGGTGCAGGCAATACGTGAACTACGGCAGAGTTCAAAATTGACAGATCTCTTAAGATCGCGGCTAACCAGAGATGTTATCTGAAACCACGAGAGTCAATAACCCCCAGATGACACGGCTTCTCTGTGACTATTGGTTAAGGGCCCTTTTGGGATTGTAGCTTATATCCAAAATCGCGAAATAAGAGATCTCAGCTTCAAGGGGTGATTTTCACAACTTGTGAGAAAGTTCAGCCTGCTGGCGGTGCTGTGGGTATTAAACAGGAGATGCCAGCATATAGCAAAAGCAGCGGCGATAAAATATCTCTAGGCCCTAAACAAATTGCCCAGTTATACACTCAAATTGCTACTTGTGTCTTCTGATTGCCCTCACATACAGAGGCGGTTAGTAAATGCAACGTCTGTTACTCAGTTGTTAAAACCACCTTGCGAGTAGGCCTACCCGGCAGGTGCTCTTGATAATTTTTTTTTCTATATCTATGGTATAGGGTATCTTTATAGTAGGCGTTCCCTAACCATTCCATACTTTCTTACTTATGTATAAATATACAAACTTATATTTTATATGTACATATGAATAAGCAAAGTGTAGTATATTATATTATCTTTCATGTGTCTGAATATTATACCTCATCTTACCATTAGCTTTTTCTTCTTTTTTCGGTATCTTTTTTTCTCCTATTCTGCTTTTCTATGTGCCCTGAGTGTTCGTTTTCCTTGGATCTCTAAATATGTATGTACCTCAGTGTATGCCTATTTTGGTGTCTTAAGTCATTTAACTTTATTATTTTGCATAGCTAGTGGTATTTGTAGCAAATTTTATTATAAAGTTAAACGTACATATGTATGGTGTCATAATGTTCGAGGTCAAGCATAAAAATTTGTTTAGAATTATTGTAATTTTTGCAGCGAAATATACTGTAGTGGTAGGGCTATTAACGGTCATGCAGAATATTTAAAATACATCACTTAGTGGTAAACGATGTCATGAAATTAACACGAGATCACGCAGAAATTTAATTGATTCACGGATTGTATAACGTGTAGCACAATTTTGTTGAGACAATGAATTGGTCTACATTTACTGCAAGATCAACTCCACTGGGGGATGTGCTGCGCCTCCAAGTAATTCAAACACCACGGAAGTCATAAACCCCCGCTGAACCTGCACACACTTTTGACTTTTGATGAGGTCTCCGTAAGTATGCCTCTTTGAGGGGTGCATGCTGTGGCTTTGGTTAAAACCCAAAACTGCGGGAAAGGAAACGTTCACATGGAAGGCTGATTTTTCACCCTTGTGGAAAAGTTCGGTCTATGGAGGGATCCATACGTGCTCTTGCTATTCAACAGATGTCACTTGGATCAACTTACGCAGTGGGCCGAGTTTAACATTTGGTAAGTACATACATATATTAACTCACTATGTGGCAGAGCTTTAACTTGAGATAAGGGCATTTGGCAGGTGCTTGCGTATATAGAAATTAATACTGATGAAAATTTAAATAATGACTTTAGCGCAAAATCTACAACAAACAATGACATCTTGTTAAAGCATTTGTTTTTTTGACAATCTTTTGGCGATTATCAAAGCTACAAAGTTTTTCACCTCAGTACCCCTTATTTTATATTCTAACGCTCCATTTTAAGTAAACAACAACAATTTTTTATCGCAATCACACACATTTTAAATAAGAAACCGTTTGCAAATTTTACAATATTAAATATTTTGTTATTATAAACGTCATTTGTTGCTGAAGTAGAAGTTGACTCAACTTTTTAAAAAACTTTAGTTAAATTTTTTTTTGAAAAATGAAGGGAAAATATATGAAATACTTTGGGTAGAAGAAAAAACGAAATTGTTCCGTTGATTGTAAACAAAGCTTTACTGCTCAAATAATGGCAAATTCAAATCTTTACTGAAGTTTTTTGTTAAAAAAAATAAAGAAGTTAAAATAGTCTATAACTTCATTTTCGTTAAGTTTTTTTTTTTTTGTACATAGAAACAATTATAGGAAATTAAAAATAGAAAAATTTACTTTTTAATAACAAACTAAAAGAAGTAAATTTACTTAATTTCTGATTTTATAAACAATCTGGTAATTGTAGTTAAGAAAGTTTCAGAATTTGGATAAAGTTGAATTCTATAGAAATCCGTAAACAATTACCACACCCTCTTAGGCGAGATGGAAAATATCATACGACCGGATTATTAGCCCATTTTCTTTAAGGATGAAGGCGGTATTACATTAACCATCGTTGCTGCTTAAAACCGCAGCATGCTTGAAAGTTGCTTAAGACAAATTTCCAATGGCTCGTAAAGCAATGAATGGAGCGGAGCTATAAGGGAACATTAATGAAACCTCCCCTTAATTAAAACCGTAAGGCTTAAAATTGATCGCGTACGCTGGATTTAACCGCTCCTTATCCATAAAAAAAATATTATTCGAAAATTTATTTAAGCTCAAGGCTTCAAAAATGCCTAACAAAGAGCGCTACCATAAGTAACTTAGAAAAGAAGAAGTTATTTTTCAAATCCACAAAAACGTAAGTCCCTATACCATAATGAAGAGTTAAAATAAAGAAATTGTTGACTATTCGAACCATTTCATTTTCTTTGCACCCCTGTGTATTAGGCCTATTGCACCAGCATTTTTATGCTGATGCGAAATGTCTTGTGGGTGTAGTCCAACCTTAATCACAATTTGTGTCTCCATAGCAACAGAGCGTTACAAAAAATTATTAAATTATTAAGATCTGTTTAAGCCACGTCGAGCGAAAAGAGTGCAATTGTCCCTTTACCTTTTTCCCCTCCTCAGAAACCTTAAATTCTGTGACATCTCTACACTCATATTACACAGTACATCTCTTGAAATTTTTAAAAAATATCGTGGGGGTTTCCCCTAAAAATATCGCCTGTTAAAGTTCTACGAAGGTTCAGGACGATATGGGGTTGCCAGAAAAAGCCAGAAACTAAGATAATAAGAAATCCGTAATATATTTCTCCATGTTCACAAAATTAACAGCCTGGCCCACAATGTCGACGCTATCGTTAGTTTGCATTTTCAATGAAAAACAGCTGACTAACAATTTTCAGCACAACAATTCGATCGACAATACATGCGAACGATAACGTTAAAGTTTTCATACAAATTTGCGGCTCACTAAGAACAATTATAATAGCCTTTTCACACTTGTCAACATTTAACATTTAACATCAATTTGCGAAGATGTTGGAATTTTCCCATAAGAAATACATAAGGCTAAAATTCAAAATTTTTCAACATCTTTACAGAATGTTACTATCTCATTTTTTTCCCTTTTACACTTTTTGATTCTTTTAGTGTCATCCCTAGAAAAGTGGCAATAAATTCTATTTTTGTTGTGGCATCACTTACAAAATGGAAGTTGCTTTGAAAGCAGCGTTACCATTTCTCAAGTTTTTCCTTTTTTGCAAGCCTTATTTTTGGGATGTGCTACTTTTTTATGGCTAGATATTTTGATTTCAAAGAATCAGTCAACATCATATTAGACAATATTTGAAATCACTTTTCAGTTTGCCTTAATTTCTATGCATGAAAACATAAATTTATGTTCTTCAGTTTCAGCTGCTTAGACAGCTGCATATATGCAAACAAACATACATATATTTTTTATTTATAAGTGTGTTAGTAAAAGACTTTTTGTACATGTGTTTATCCTATTGTTAGTTTAAAAGGAAATGTTTTTGTTCTTGTGCTTTCTCTAAGTTTAAGTTATGATTTATAATAACAATTATTTCAAAAAAAAGAAGGAAATTCTTTAGCAACTATAGCAAAAATGAACTTTTAAATTTTAATACAATAAGTCTATAACTATGTATGTATATTAAAAGTAAGTTTATAATTTCCTCTCTGCTGCACACATATTAGTTAGGTAAAAACCTTACTTCTTATTAAAAATTTTTAACGATGTAAAATGTACAAATTTCTAAAAACATTAATGGAAACTACACAAATACTTGTATATTAACTAATCCACTGACATTTTTTCGAAAAGTTGGTTTGTATTTATTTTAAGAACTTTTAATTTTGGATTCCTTCCCCCATTTTTGTATAGTTTATGAGCTTCCAGTTAATGATTTAAGACCACCAAAATCGATCCAGAACGATAAAGTTATAATACGAAACGTAGAATAACATCTATATATACCAAAGATTCATATCTCTTTGGTAAAATTTGCGAGCCCTCGTTTAAGATATTAACAATTAAGGACTCATTTTGTGCTGAAAATGGTCCACTACTTTTTCTATCTTTCATGCCAGTGGAATCCTTGAAAACTTGATCGGTTATTAAGAACTAGCTTGAATTTTATGAATTTTCTTCGATTAAAAAAAAAAAAAGGGTTACAGCATAGATATCCTTCTAGTTAGGTAACCAAAAGAAAAAGAAATTACAATCCTCAAGAGCTTTTATACTTTAATAGGCTTGTTCCTTCAATATTTTCCAGGAATATTTTCTATGCACTATCAGAATTTTTCGTTTGTATATTTCTGTTACGAATAATAATATTCGAATAATATGAATATTTATATGAAAAAGAAATTAGTTCAATAAATCTTTTACGACTCTAAGAGCTTAAATTTACATACTAAAAACAGCGATTTTCATTGACGTGGATAGTCCTCTTGGGTTTTTTGAAAACTAGTTCTAAAAAGCAAAAATTTCATTGATTGTACTTAAGAAAAAAATGCGCTTTATCTGAAACTCCGAGTTTATTTTAAATATTTTGAATGTATTTTTTGAAGAAATTACATTTCTACCAGCCAATACAAATATTCTTAGTATATTAAAAAATAACATAAATTTAAATATTATGTTTTAATTAAATAATTGTTAATATTTTCTTTGAGCAAATTTATTAGCTAAAATAAAAGAAAGGACAACAATTTTAAGGCAATTGTTAAGGGCTTATAATTTCCCAAACTTTTGCAATTCTGGGAGCGTCTTAAATTATTTTTTCATTCACTGGAATTCTAGGGAATGTTTTTTGAGGAATACTGTAAAAAGTTCATTATAAGATTTAATCAATAATAGACAATCAGACATTAGTGGCAATAAAAGGTGCTTAGCTCATATTTTGTTTAAAAATTCGCGCCATAGTTGTTCCATCTCTTCATTGCATTATTTAAGATTATGTTAAAAAAAAATATGATATTCATAAATAAGAATAATTTATTTTTAATATTTGACCTAAGATTATCCAGCTTTTTATTGAGTTCAGAGGGTTCTTGCCCAAAAACCATGGATATAATATTTAGGATTTTGCAAAATTTTACGTTAATTTTCTTTATCTTCTTCGTTTCTTAAATTCTAACGATTTTTCATCATATCAAGCAAGCACAAAGCCCAGTTTATAAAATTGTGTAAGGGAAGGTAGAAATGGCATTCACGAAGATTTAATGTGATACCATGGAGTACCACTAAACATAACTCCCATTATGGAGCCAACCCAAACTTCTAACGAAGTTCAAGCTTCACTCCAGTTCATCGACAGGGATACCATACAATCTGTCGAAGGTGGCGGATGCATTTTCGTAAGTCGCCTTCTCGAAAGTACAGTACAGTTACAGAGAGGGAGCTCCACGTTCTTCCCTCAGTTTCGTCAATGCATCTGCGGCAATAATACTAGTGTCTGGCTTCTAGACGCCGTGTATGCCTACCTATTAGACAATATTCCGTAATAACAGATACCAAGAGTGATACTCCGCTTTTCATCGATATAAGGGTCATATAACGCCCGTCACCCATGCGAGGCCACGATTACCTGGCACTCCGACAATTGAAACACAACCGAGAATTATGTTTTAAGTTTCAAATTAATAATAATTTTTCAGGAGAGCAAAAAAACTATTTTAACAGACATGATTATTATTTTTTTTTCATTCTTTAGATTGTTAAAAATATTTATTTTTAGTTATAATAAATGATAACAAGAATGTTAATGCACACAGAAAAAAATATCTCAAGAAAATTTTTAACAACATAGTTTGTTAAAAATAAAATTTTAGGTAAACAAACTTTTTATTTGATTCAATGAAAAATTTTATCAATATTACACTTTGAAAATAGCACTCAATAAAACATATTTAATAATGAAGTAATTAAATATTTCTTCATAGTTATTCAATTAAAAAATATATTTGAGTCAAAGTAAAAATAGTATTTTTACAACTCTTGTCCATTTTTTAATAGTTCATAATTCTCATTAGCTTTACAGTTTTATTTGAATAATATCTTTAGTTTTTCCAAAGTCTTTGGAAAAAGGTTTTCTTATGGTCTGGCTTAACCCATTAAGCGCCAAGACCATTAAAAACAAAAAAGATTGAAATTCATTTATTTGTTTATACTTAAATACAGTAAATTACGATAGAAAAAACTAAAATTAAAAAAAAAAAAATCCTGGAAGTGTGTTTTTAGGGCTGTAATCGGACGGGTACAGTGGCGTGATGAGTATGCTATTTTTTATGTATGAAAAATTTTAAAGCATAGTTTTTGAACACTTACGACATCGTAACTGATTTGTTATCCTTTAAGGAAAGAGGTTTCCACCGTTAGTTGCGATACCAGCAGCCATCGACCGTTTGGAAACATTCACTTTCTGGGTATAGTTTCGCAAATAAAATCGAGCAATATTGCGTTGAAACTCAAGCAAGTCCATTTGAGATCGGTTTGCAACATGAACTGAAGGGTTAGGAACGTTGTCCAAAAAATCATGCACGACTCGGGATCCAAGAGGGAGTTTTGATCTTTCTACACTTATACCTTTGGTCCCACAGTAGGTATCGAATTGGTATAAACAACCGGAGCTGCTCATTAGCATCATATTTTTAAAACCAAATCTCACTGTTTTAACTCTAATCAATTATTTTGAAGTGTAGCTACCCAATAATTTGGTTTGATGAATTTGAATTTCATAAGGTCTCTTTGTCCACTTAGGAGCTATTTTGCTTGATTTTGAAAACTTTCGCATGCGATCAAAAACAATATCCTCAGCATTCCCTTCATATTCATCTGTGTTATATTCTCGATTTGGTGGAATAATAGCTTTATCGAAGTTTTTGTGATCATTTTCATTTAGCTGTTTAAAATTGTAAATGCTTTAGAATACAAACTTGACGGTTTGACGGCTTGAAATTGCATTTTGGTCCAAAAAAAATTTAAAAAAAAAAAATTATACAGTATTTATTCTATGCAGCTCAATGGTTTTTGGGCTAGCTAAAAATCACAAAAAATACCTTACAAGAAGACAACAGGTCATTTTACTAGTTATATGATCGGTAGTGTTGACCGATATATTGGTTAAAGTTTCTATTAGTTTATTAAGAGCAAGATGAAAAACTAACCGAAACTCTTGTGTACATGTGATTTTGCCTCTCTTTCTCTAACTAATTAATTCCGCTTGGAACATATATCTGTACTGCTTACTCTGCCAGTTTTTATTAGTCAATGATTACATAAATAATGGTTAACACTAACTTTTGTTTGAGTTTGAGAGATTTTTGTATGATCAGATATCAATGTATATGGATATGAATCATTTACTAAATGATTTTCAGTATGGATTTAGAAAGGGATGTGGTACAGAGGAAGCAGTAGTGAATGTAATAAATTTTTTCTGTAAAGGATTGGATGAAGGCTATTGTGGTGTTGTTGGTGTATTTTTTGATTTGACAAAAGCATTTGATCTCATAGATCACGAAATATTGTGCAGGAAATTGAGATATTATGGTATTTGTGGAAAGGAACTTTTACTACTAAAAAGTTACCTAACGAGTAGGAAGCAGTTTGTTCAAATTAACACGTATAAGAGTGCTGTTCGTAATGTTGAACATGGAGTACCACAGGGGAGTGTTTTGGGGCCGTTGTTATTTTCCATATACATAAATGACATTAAGAATTTGGAACTTTTTGGTAAGCTTTTTGTATATGCAGATGACATTTGTCTATTATATCCATATAAACATGAAACAGTTGCAAAAGCGTATGTGGAACGAGATGTAGCGTTGGTATCTGAATTTGTGAGGATTAATAAATTATTTTTAAATGCAAGTAAAACCCGTGTACTAAGATTTAAGCCATATTGTGAACCCAATTGCAATTTTAGTATTTTTATTGATGGAAACGAAATTTTTGAAAGTAATTCAATAAAGTATCTCGGCATACACTTGCAGAACAATCTTGTGTGGAGCCAACATATTCAGAGTATAAAATCGAAGGCAGCTCAAGCAATTGGCTTCTTATACAAATTTAAAAACAAATTTAATAAAAACGCAAAACTATTGATTTACAATTCACTAATCCAGAGCCATTTCAATTACTTGGCTATCTTATATGCATATAAAAACAGTACCGAATTAAAATCATTGCAACGTATACAGAACAAAGCGTTAAGAGTTGTAGGTAACCTTCCTAGAACATATCCAACAGTATTAGTCTATAAAGAAATATACAAAACTATTTTACCAATTCGTGGCATATACAAGATGAGGCTGTTAACGTACGTTTTCAAATGCATACAAAATATAGGGCATCACACCATTTTCCTTTCAAGGAACCAACACACAATTAACACAAGAAATAATAATAATCTAGCAGTATCCAGGTGTCGACTTGAAACAACCAAGCAGCGAGTAGAATATATTGGTAGTCATGAATACAATAATTTGCCTATTTATTTAAAAAATCTAACAAGAATTTCAACGTTTAAGACAAATTTAAAGATATATTTACTGAATCAAATTGAAGAACTATTAGTATAAAGTGTTTGTTAAAAATGAAAAAAAGAAAAAATTCAAGTTAAGAAGTTCTTTTAACTGAATTAAATTTTTTTCATTTTTCCCTTCTTTTGTTTTTTGAAGTCTAATTATTTTATATTCATTATTATAATAATTTATTTAATATTTTTTTTTTTTTTTTTTCTTTTTATAATGTAAATATAATAACTTTATTTAAAAAAGATTGTATCTGCCAACCTGCTTCAACAATGCCTTAAAGGCGCTGAAGCTCTAAATTGTAAAGATTTAAGTGATTTAATAAATGAATTTAATTTAAAAAAAAAAAAAAAAAAACTTATTAGTCATAACGTAAATATTGGTTAGAACTTACTAGTTAATCGTAGCGTAAATATTGGTTAGCAGTAACCTTTGTAAAATAAAAATTTGATTTAAATTTTAGTATTAAATTAAAAATTTTATTAAACGAATTATAACAGAAAAAAATCTAACAACGAACTTGAAGTCATCTTGGAGAGTTTAATATAATTTGTCCCTTTTTTACCAACAACAAATCTTTAACAATTATCCCGGCCGATGCCACCACCCGAATTACCGCTGCCTGTTGGACCACCACTCCTTTTAACACGACCACTTCGTACATCACCTCTGTTGTTTCCAGAAAATCTAGCACCACGTATTTTAGAGCCGCCATCAGAACACCCTCCTTTACCTTTAGCATCCTGATTCCGTTTTTTGGAGGTCCCATTTTATCTTTTCTTCCAGATTAATTTTTATACTTTAATAGTTGCAAAGGACATTATTAAATTATTTTTTTTCTCTTAACACTTTAAATAATGTACTTTGCAAGTTTACTTTTTAATTTAAACAATTCATAATTTTTTACAAGAAACGATAGGCCAAGTGTATGACAAAAATATACTAAATAATTGGCACTATTTAAGAAGTGTTAGTTGTTCCACTTTAATATATATGTAAGAGAGGGACAACTAATGTAAAATTGTTGCAATTGTGTTAGTAAATTTTTTTTTTTGGTTCTGCATTTCTTGTAGGGGTAAAGTGTTACAAAAACAAAAGAAAATACACTATACCAGTATATTTTTCTTAAAATTTTTTTATGTGTGTCTTTAAAGCACAATGTGTTGAATGTAAAAGCACAACAAACGTTGTCTAATTTCTTTTGTTAAAAAATTTATGCGTACTTAAATATTGCTTAAAATGCACATAGGAACTAGCTTATCCCCCACAATAACTTTTAGTGTATTTATCAAAGAATAAAAATTGGTAATTTAGCACATCATAATTAGTAAATAAATAAATAAAGATTCGATAAAAATTTTGTTTCATTTATTCAACATTTCCAACACTTTATTTTTAACAAATCACGTAAACAATTTGTTGAAAAAAATTATGTTGGGCAAAAACTTTTTTTATTGACGCAAAAAAATTGGTTGTTTACTAAAAATTCAATAACTATACCTACAAACTTTTTTATCAATATCGCAAAATCGTCATCGCAGAAAATTCAAAAATTTTTTTAATCAAATATACGATTTTCGTATTCAAATATGAAAATTATTTTTTCCTGTGCATAAGGCTTTTACAACATTATTCCACGTTGCCAAACCATTTCGTTTTTATTATTCTTTTTAGTAACTGACAACGTTCCTAAACTGGCTGACTCGTTGTGTGCCATTTTGAAGGTATTAGTATGTTAATTTTAGATGCTTTGATGTTTTAAAAGTGTAAGAGAGAAATGTTAACGGTTATCTGCCAAAAACTGTTTTTGCAAAAAGTGGCTCCTACAACGTTATTCGCTTCAAGTAGTATTCGTGGCCCATCTATCGTTAGCAATATCAAGAGTCAATCGCCGAAATTGAAGTTTAAAGGAGATCATAGGTACATTTACTATCACAACATTTAAAGACTTTGGGAAAAACTTCAAACAATTTGATATTCCTAAATTTTCGGAAATTTAAAAATGATTTCGTCCGGCATTTTTCCTTAAATAGGAACCCTATAATTTTTTCTCAAGTAATGTAAGTTAAAAAATTCAACAAGCTACACTTCGTAAAATAAGTCATAATTTCGGCCAACGTAGTCGTTCTTCTGAGGCCACTATTAGGAATTTCGTCTTTTGGCTTATTTCATAATGTGCCAACAGGCCGTTCAGTTGAAACTGTTTAACGTTTGTTAAAAAAGTTCAAAATTAGTAAATTTCTCGGCATTTTCTACACAACAAACACACGACGAATTTTACCTAACCCTAGAAAGATAATCATGTCACCACATACGTTAAAGGTAATCATGCGTTAAACTGTAAATGTTATTGTATTTTTTGATTATATAAGAACAAACTCATATGAATTATATTTTTACATATATCGTCGTCTATCTTAGTAGTCTATTTTGCATGTAGTGCTGTGTGTTATTTTAAGAATTTTTTTTATGGTACCATTGTGAATCTCTATTGGTCATACACACATCTACTAAGCGGTTTTGCGATACCTTAATGGGTTTAGAAGTAATATATAAAATATTCCTGCAAGAAGTGCTATGTGTTGAGTGAAACATGTTCATTTTTGTTTATTTTTTAAAAACTGAACACTAATCTTTCTTCTATAAACTAAAAGTGTTATGTCTTCAAATGGGTATGAACATGTTTTGAAAAAAGCCTGCTTCAAAAAGGGTTACATTCTTAAAAACACGCACCGCTCTGTAACAGACATTTAATCCTAAATTCTTTTAACGCAGTATTTTAGTAAATATACCCGCGAATAATTGTGGCTTCTGATGTCAATAAAGTATTATAAAAGTTATTTCGCTCTTCTGAAAAAAACACATGGCACTTCTGGCAGGCTAGACGACGATATATCTATATACATTTTTTATGATAAAGGAAAAAAATTAAAAAAAAAATTCTTCAGTAATCAACGTAAGAATCGTATTCCTTTGAAAACTGATTACTTATCTCCATCATTTTGACTCACTCTTGTTCACAAACTCGCTATATTTCAAAATTGGCAATACCTACCGCAGTCGCGTGTGTGCCTCACAAAAGGCCTACGTAACGACTGAAATGCCTGAAGTGCACAAGCAGGTATTTCTGCTATTTTAAAAGAAATCGCAATATTTAAAAAGTGCATGCGTAAAATTTACACAGATTATCTTTCTAGTGTTAAGGATTTGGCTTACGAAGGCCATTTTTTGTTTGTCTGGAAACCTAAACAAGTTACAATCTCAAATTTTGGTTTATGCCCTGCCAGTGCTGGACAAAAATTTTCCACAGCACGGTGTCGAAATCATCACGTTTAAAGCGCACATTGAAACTTATGGTACATATTCAATATAAGCTTCGGCGAGTAATCGCTGTGCTCCAGCCGTAAATGATGCTTTGTTGTCGTAAAACTCGACATATTTAAAACAAAATTTTTTTTTGTTTACACTTTTATTTTAAAATGTCGACGTGAGGATACGCGTCAGACGTTTACACTCAAAAGTTGTTAAAGACAGAAATTACAGGTAAAAGTTTTCCTATCTATTGTGAATCCTGAATTTGTCATTTACCAACCCAATAAATGAAATAAAAATAATAGATACAAATTAAGTGAAAAAATTTATTAAAGAACCTTAAAAAAGCGTAATTTTTTAGAAAAATGCTGTCAACACACTTTAACATAAAAAGCACCATAAAAATGTTATATATTTCAAAAAATAAAAAAAATAATAATAATAATAATCCCATTAGCCAACCACAATCTGTTCCAAAAACTACTTATTTTATATTAATAACTCCAACAAATAAGAACAGACAGAACATTTGCTCAAACTTATTTGAAACATTTTTGACACATTACTTGAGGAGGGTAACTTTCAAGCCCAAAACAAAAAAGAAACAAACAGACAAACCAACACCATGAGAAACATTTTCTTAAAGTCATTGAAAAGTGTTAAGATGTCTGTCGAATATTCGACATGATAAGTCGACAAAATGTCTACAATTATTTTGTCATAACATACGTTACGGCAGACGTAGGAAAATCGTGAAAAGGGGATGTTGACATACAAATGGCATATTTTGTCCCCCCTTTTTTTATCTTTAAGTAGCATGTTTTACATTGCAAACCACATCAAATGATATCTAAACAGTATTTTATCACAGTGATATTAAATAAACGTATGTATGAATGTATAGTGTAGTGTAGTTTAGTGATGTTGTGATGTGTAGTGTCATTAATCTTATCGTCAAATTACTAAGAATTTGTCAAAATGCCAAAGGGCACTCTTTTGGTATTTGAGCTATTGTGCATGGCAAATGTATGGAAGATGGGAAGAAAAATGTAAGTGTCAAGAAATACAAAAAAAGTATTTATGTTAAATTAAAAACCACAAGATTGGACAGATTTTTGGCCCAATGCATGTTTTGAAATATTTGCTGTGTAAACAAATTATTATGGGTGGAGTGCAAGCAGTTTGTCATTACCAGAGAAAGTTTTTTATGCTTTTTATATAAAGTAACATTATTAAAAATATTGCAAAAATAAAAAAATTATAGATACTAATGATAATTACACAATCTACAAAGTGTGCTAATGTGTCATATTAGTTGTATTTGCTTAAATTTGATGAATGTGACAGATTAGTAGTTCAACACAAAGAAAATACAGTCAACATTAATTTCATTACTGCAACAGCTTCCAGTGTGAACATGATAAAAAAGTTGTATTACCAGTTATGAGAATCAGGGTTCGAGGATAATTAATTACGAAACACTGAAAAGCTGTGGATACAATACGAGCAAATGTCCACACGGATGCATCTGAATATACTTTTCAAAGTGATACTCAATTGGGAATCGGCACAGCATCACTTCGGCCCAGAATAAAAGTGCAGACGTTTCTATATAAAATTCAATTGGCTACAATATGCCAACCAGTCAGTCGAAGCTGTCCCACCCAGTGTGTTTAAAGATGCCTTAACTTATTGGCCTTTCGAGCCCTTTTACAAATTTTAACAAGTACGAAAGTATAGTCGGTCAAGCGCTGCTCCCCTACACTACAGTATATAAAGAAACATTGTTTGGAGTGTTCCATATCTGCGACCCATGGCCAATCATGGTGCCGGCAAAACAAAATCATGTTATGTGACTCAGAATTATCTATGCCGAATATTATTAAACCTACCTTTACTCACGACAAAATATGAAACACGTACATTTACTCGCTGCCGGTCTGTCAGACCGATATTTTTAGAGATTACAAAACTTATATTAGGTTAAGTTAGGTTAGAGTGGCCGGTCACAAAGACCCCGCATAGACCAAATAGGTCCCTAGCGTTACCACATTGTACGATAACCGTAGAAGAAAGCCAGTAAAAAAAAGGTCAGTCAGATGTGATGGTACCCAGAGTACCCCACACTCTCTTGACGAATGCCAGGAGTCTCATTAGCCCAATTCCAGAGATATCCCCTAGATCTTGGAGATAATGATCTCCCAGACAACTCGCCCTGGAGCGCACGAGTGCCGGACAGTAGCATATCAGGTGCTCTACCGTCTCCTTTTCCCCTGGTACCCCACAAAATCTGCAATTGTCACTATTCAACCGCCCCGCTCTATGGGCGTTTACCGCAGTCCAACAGTGACCCGTCATAAAACCTATCAGAAGTCTACAGTCCCTTCTCGATAACGATAGAAGAATTCTCGTCGGCTACGGATCGTAGGATCCCCACATTACCTTGGAAACCCTGCACGTTCTTGTGTTTTCCCAAAACGCCTCTGATCTCCTCCGTATAGCAGAGTCCGTATCTCTCCTTAAATTCTGAATTGGAGCCGGGATGGCCATCATCCTATCGTATGGTAAATGCACCCCCCGTTTCGCCAATTCGTCCACCTCCTCATTGCCTTCTATGCCCTGGTGACCGCGAACCCAGTAGATATGCACTCTCCTATTGGCACAGAGTCTATCTATCGAGTCCCTACACTCCTGGACGACAGAGGAGTATGAGTATTCAGCGGTTATAGCCCTGATCGCCGCCTGACTATCAATGAAAAAGTTTACTTGCGAGTTCTCAGTACTGGAAACACGTGCCAAATCAGCAGCCATTTTGGCTGCAAAAACCTCCGCCTGATAAACGCTGCAGTAATCGGGAAGCTTATATGATTCCCGAATACCCAGTTCTCGGCAGTAGACTGCAGCTCCAACTCCGTCCTCCATTTTGGAACCGTCAGTCCCCTGGCCAGATCGGAGTCCTGCCAACCAACCGTCCTCCTCTAGGGTAACTCGCGGTTTCCTTCCAAGTGTCAGTCTCGGAATGGCGTAGTCACTGCTACAATCTATTCCTCTTATAATACTACCGTGACCATAGAGTCCGTTTGCAAATTGCCCCGTCGCCTTTAAGCGGATCGCAGACTTCCTTGCAGTTCCTTCTGCCACTAGATGAATCGGTTGCAAGTCCAGGATCACATCCAGTGCCGCAGTCGGTGTACTACGCAAAGCACCGGTGATACTAAGCTCGGCGAGTCTCTGTACGCCCGTTAGCATATTCCGGTACGATATCTTATCCAAGGCCGTCCACCACTTATATTAGTTTAAAAAAAAATTTTATAAATTTATAATCCCATTTACTTTAAGAATCGTACGTTTTTAGTAATATAAGCAAAAGTTTTAACGATAAAATCTGGGAATTTGTTTCTCATGGTAAGTAACACTTATTATATAAATTTTCATATTATTCGAATGTGTATTCTAAGTCAAATTACAATTGATTGTATAATATGAAAATTTATGCTTGAAAGATAGTAAATTTTTTGTTTATGACTAATAGAAAAAAAAAACCTTGCTAATTGTTATAGAAAGAACAATGGAGATCAACTCATGAATATAGATTTTGTACGATATTTTTATCGCATTTTTGAAAAAAAATGAATCGTATCTTATCAATTGGAATATCTTTCGGCAAATTATAAATTCTTTATCTATATTTTTGTTGTTTGGCCAATGTGAATGTTCATTAAATAAAATCACAAAAACATTAATGCCAAACAAAAAATAACTAACCTGTGATATAATTTTTAAGATTGTGTTTAATTAAATTTTCATGTTTAATGTTTTTTATGTTTGTCTACAACAAATTATTGATCAATGTAATAAAAAATTAATTTCTCTTATTACGAATCCCTTGATAAAGTGAACATAACCTTCACTAAACGTTGGGAAAATATGGATTAAATGCATTTTCAATTACATATAGAACTTTAGGCCGTATTAACTAAAATAAAATTTTATTTAATAAATTCTATATATAAATAGAATATAATAAATTAGCAAAGATTATGTTTTAAAATTAAAGAATTTTTTTTCTTAGCTGGACGAAGCCCAAAAAAACTAGACAAACAGGCTACTCCAGGCCGTCTGACAAATCCACTTACGACCCATTCTAAGGAAATTAAACAATTGTATTGTAACTGTCACACTGTTTGTTTTAGTAATCGGATGAGGTTATTTAAAAAATTAAATATTATTATAAAAATATCATTATGATTATAAGCATCAATATGACCTTTGTTCATTTACCATCCCTTATTCAGTTTTACAAAATATCCTTTTAATAAAGCACTTGCTTTTTAAAAATCATAAAAGCTAAATATTGATTTCATATTTAACGATAAAGTAGCTTAAAATTAAACCAAAAACCATAAAAACCAAAGTACTTTTTCGCAACAGCAAAAATCTTCATCCCCTCAGGAAAAAATACATTAATTTAAACAGATATTCAACAACAGTAATAACAACAAGAAAACACCGTAATATTCCGCTGTGCCGATTAGTAAATATCCTACAGCAAAAATCAGAACTATTAGAAGTTTTCAAAAGTGCACTTTATATGGGATCTGTGAAATACTATAAGTCAATTTTTAGAAAATTTGGCATCAAAGTTGCCAGTTATATAAAACTAATGTGTGCAAAATATGAATTTAGTACCTTATTTTTACAAGTATTAAAGTAATTTTTGGGACATATGGGAAATATGGAAATTTCGGAAAATTGTTGATCCATCAGAACAACATTAGGTACAATTTTTTGCACACAAAACACGTCAGTAGTAGTAGTAAGATTTTCTTTATTTACAATAAAAAAAAAATTCATCTTAATTTATAAAATAATTTCTTTTTGAATATTAGAAAATTGAAAGTAATATTCGACAATGTTTTTATAAAACGTCTGTCGATAACCTTAAAAAATAAACTTTAAAATTATTTAACAAAATAGCTAATTATATTCTTGTGTTAAAAAATTTCGATAATGTAATGCCGACTTTAGCTAATCCACCAATCTTTCCCAATCTGTATTTTTTCACCATTTAGTATATCAATAATTTAAGAGTAAAGTAAACTACTTGAGGACTGGATAAACACATAGGGAATGTTCAAATGTTTCCATTGTACCCATATTACAAAGTTTGCATATCTTGTTCTTAGTTGTCGCCTCCAATGTGTTCCAATTTAGTTAAGTTTTTGCGGTTCTTAACGAATCAAAACTTTGCTCGAGAGTTAGATTTGTATGGCACAAATTTTAAGAGAATCGTTCTTTAACACTGTACAACATTTTCAAAGTCTTAAAGTGTGAACCCTTTCATGTGTGGAACTTCTCGAAGTACTTATCGAATCCAACAAAACCCTATTCGGGTTTCGCTAGTTAAGCTGCCGTCCGAATTTTGCTGCCTCATGAACATTTAAGCTCAAACTTTATTTCTTGAAAGCTGCAATTGTACCGAAGACAGGAAGCAATGTTTTAATTGAATTCAGAGAAAAATTCGATGTTCTCTGAAAAAATCTAGTTTTAGACAAAATCTTCATGAGGCCATCAAATCCGAAATGTAGCTAAACGACGGCGCCGTGCTATAAAGCCATAGGCAATAAAGCCATATGGCCTTATTTCTCACTCCATTGAGTAAAGCTTTTAAAATCTGCCTTGTTTCCGAATGAAGCCAGAATTTGTTATACCAAAGAGGAGAAAATACTATACAGAGAAACTTTAGTTAGCGAAGCCGGTCTTTGTTACACCATAGAGGAGCAAATCTTTGCGCCCG
Organism: Pollenia griseotomentosa; assembly: GCA_963931875.1. Taxonomy (NCBI): domain Eukaryota; kingdom Metazoa; phylum Arthropoda; class Insecta; order Diptera; family Polleniidae; genus Pollenia; species Pollenia griseotomentosa. The sequence goes on from OZ007560.1 coordinate 211,929,143, forward strand.
GCCGAAGGCCGACTATGCGAAGCCGGTTTTTGTTATACCATAGAGGATAAAATCCTTGCGCCCGGACAAGTGCCGTCTATGCCCTGGAGTTTGTAAACATGTTGTGGCGGGGCTGCCCCGATCGCCCGCCAGACGCGCTATTTCCACTTTGGTTACTAAATGATTATGGTCTTAGTGCCTATGGCTTTATAGCACGCCGCACAGAGGGGCGAACAGTACCAAAAACGAGGATTAATTCTAAAATAAAGCTAGTTTTTCGTATAAGTATTTGGTACCATATAAAAGTAGATAACATTCAACACGAATAACTGTACAAATTGTAGATCTATGTTGTTTACTTTTTTTGTTATACGCTGCCAAAGTTGAATAATATTTTATAATTTGGAAATATTTGTTTAAAAGTGAAAATCAAGATATTTTAATTGCGATTTGAGAGAATTTTTTCTTAGCAAACACTATTTTTTTTAACCCTTATGTGACTAACAAGGTACCCGGGTACCTTTTGCATTTTGAAATTAATTTTTTTTTTGCAGAAACTGGCAACCATCGTACTTGAAACTTCTTGAGAGCTCCTTACTTTCGATAATTTATTTATTTTCAGAGCTTTGAAAAAAATTAATAAGTTCAGATAGGCGTAGCATGCCAATATTCTTCATACACCCTTAACTGTTCGACAAGGTACCCAGGTACCTTTATGCGATTCTATGAAAAAATGCTCTGTAAATTTTTTTTACATGTTTACAAAAGAAAAAATAATATATATATACATACATATTATACATATTTATGTATGATTATAAATTGATTTGGGTTGATCGTCCTGTAAACACTTTGTGCATACTGGATGATTTACCTAATGCAAGTTGCAAATTGGTATAAAGCAACTGCTATAAGTTTTGCGTGTTTACTTTTGCTTCAGACGAAGTTTCGAACAGATTTTGCAACTTCCTGCCACTGTGATAAGGCCACATTCATCTATTTTCAAATTTGAGGTATCTGGATGTAGTAGTATCAAAATCTTTGCCATCACCTTAGGTTTTTTAGCGCGCCGCTTTATGTTTTCAATGACAATTGCACACTGAGATCTTTCAGTAGAAGTGAAGGGCGTATTGTGTTCCATATAAATAATATATTAAGCCAATGCTGCTACATCTTTAACATTAAAAAATAAGGATAGTGGCCACCGTCTTGTTCTACGCTTGCAAGTTTATTCGCCCAAAAACTTATTTATGTTATCGATACCCCTTTGGTTTTATTGTAATACTTTATAACTTCGGGCTTAGCAGTCAAAGTGCTTTCGACTTACGGGGTAAAATCGTTATCAAAACGTATGCATTGTAACAACAACTTAAACCTATATAAGGGCATTGCTGCCTGTATCAAAAGGCCAAAGACTGCATTTAGTTCATCTAAGACGAAAGGATTAAATATATTGTTTTTAGCGGTTACGTTTTTTGTGCCCATATGTGTATTGCAGTTTACGGTAGTTTTTCTCACTTTTCGATTCGTTTCTCGTAGTATAATGACACACATTTCAGGTGACAAAATAGTTTCGAATATTTGTTTCTATTCGGAGTCTGTGTCCATCTTTGCCAAAAAATGCGTTTCTACTTTGAATTTCATCACTATCGTTGGGTTCAACTCAGTCGTAGGAATCCTCATCTGTTTCAATAATCCATGTAGGTTCAGCATCTGAAGCTTCCACTTCCATTTCGTTATCTACTGCAATGTAATCATCCTCATCATCTGAACAAATAACATATTTGTCACTCGATTCACTCTCACACAATATATTGTTTATTTCTGTAGAGGTAAATCTTTTATTTCGTATACTTGTATTTGAGCTTATTTTATTATTTTTTTGAAAACTTTGTGAAACTGTTTAGATACAAAAGATAAATGGAAATAATGAAAATATATTTTGCCTACGCTTATATTTTTGCTTATAAGGGGAATCACCTAGCTCAATTTATTTTCTGCTGATATTTTACATTACGCCCTTATGTGTAGACACGGCTAAAACATTAAAGAAATTCCTAAAAGAACACAAGTGTATTTAAACGTTTGCAACATTTAAAATTTTGTAGCAAAATGGTTTATTTTTCATAAGATTTGCATGAAGGTACCCGGGTACCTTGTCGTACAAAACAAGTAGTTTTTTTTGTAAATCACATAAGGGTTAAATGGATCTATCAACTTCAGGTATTTAACTAATTTATTTATAAATTTTTGTAAAGAAAACTATTGAGGAAGTATTTTTAATATGTTTTTTTTTATTTGGTCCAAAAAAAATGAGTTTTTTTAAGGAAATGTTGATTTTCAAAATGTTTGTGAGAATACATGGGCACAACTTTTTATATATTCTTAAAATATGGTATTTCAACTTGCATAATCAAATAAAATATGCATAAAATATTTGAGATTTTGTGAAACATATTAACTTGTTTTTTCTGTTTTGTTTCGTTAAAATGATTACACTACTTCACAAAATTTTAACAAAGTTGATGTAATATTTTCCCCTGAATCCGAATATGATGTCAGAATTGTCAAAAGTAGAACAGTTTTCAAGATATTCCAAAATTTTTTTTGTGTTTTTAAAAAAGATGATGAGACTTAAATGCAAATATCTTCAAAAATTTTAAACGGATTATGTATTTCTTTCTTTTAAGAAAAGGTTTCTAAAATAACCATGGATTGCTAGTGAAGATTGGTCAAGAAACGACAGAGTTACAGGGGACAAAAGTTCAAGCTTTATTGAAAATTTTATGATTTTGTTAAATTTTGCTCTTTTCAAGTTATTTCTTAAACCCAATGACTTAAAAATGTTAATGTTTTATTGCATGCGACATTAGATTATTTTAATATGAACTACATAGATTGGTACAAAAATGAAAAAGCTACAAAAGATTAAGGCCCGTTTTCACGACTTAACGATAGCTAAATGTAGGAAGTTATCGAACAGATAATGAGTTTTTAATTATCACAAGTTCTCTTTAACCTTAAAGTGATGAATAAGCTAAAGAGAGGAACGTTCTACCTTTAACTTTTGTCGTAAGGTTTAGATTTGAGATTGCCATATTATATTCACATATTTTTTTTATATGGCAACTACAATTATACGTATATTTTGTAAATGTAAAAAAAGTACGTAGTTGCCAGTTCGTATTTTTATTTTGGCAAAAATAATCGGTATTTTCTTTAGTATTGCCACTTTTTTAAAAATGTTAAGTTTATTTTATACAGAAGTTGTGAAAACGAAAAATAGTTAAAGGTAACTTTATTCCTCACTAGTGCTAAAGGTAGCGTTAACTATATCGAACTTTAAAGGTAAGTCGTGAAAACGGGCCTTAGTAAATTATAATAAAAAACTACATAATTTAAATTTACCACAAACAGCACTTGATTTGCTTATTCTGCTAAATATTTTCGATGTTGATGATGATAACATGAAGATTATGATTTTGATGAAGATGAAGATAATTATAAAGATGATTTTTAATTCCATATTTTAGCAATGAATGTGCTTTGCTTCAAAAAAAAAATATATTGTTCAAAAAAATTACATTGATTTTTTTTTAAGTTTTTAGTTTATTTAATAAAACAAAATTAAAATTCCACTAAAATTTTACAACAAAAGTTTTTTTTTATTAATCAATATACACAGAATCCAAAAAAAAAAAATTGTTGTCATAAATTACAGGCTTCCCTGAATTAATCCTCGTATTGCATATGTTTCACCCCACTGTGCGGCGCCCTAAACGACTAAAACCAAAAAACGGTTATGTTCATTGCGATAATAACTTCGAGAAATTTCACACGAGAAGGAGTTTGCATTTTATGTGTTGCATAGAGTAATTTACCATAAAACTTTCCCAGCAGTAAACTTTTGGAGGCCTTCATATATAAGGCCTTCTGTAAAACCTTACTAGACCTGTTTTAGATCCAGTACTCATGCTCGCTTGCCTTCTCAGGAAAGTCTTATGGAAGGCCTACCTATTTCCTTATACATACATAGGTTGTTTTTATTAAGTGAATGTTTACAAACATTTTGTGTGCCTACTACGTTTGAAGCCAAAAAAACACATTTCAAAGACAAAACAACAAAAACTTTAAATCAAAAAGTGAAAAGAAAAAATAAGTAAGTTAAAATTAGTGTTTGTTAAATTCTGTGACGAAGCGGATGTCTGTTTTCAGAATTTTTTAAAATCAAACCTGCTGCAGAAGGCCTCTAATAAGGCCTGCAGAAGAACGGAACGTAGAAGGCCTTGGCTGTGTAGGACATCGTATGTAAAAAAATTATGAGCATGGAATGGAGAAGTAAGGCCTTGTGTCCTAGAAATAAGGGCTTCCAGGAAGTCTGCTTACTACTTCTTTTTACCGATGTGATTGACCGATTACCTTTAAACTTGGTAGTGTTATATCCAGTTATGCAAAATGGAAAGCTATGACCCGATCATCACATAATTTTGAAGTGTGATTGTTATTGTCTTATAACATGAATAAGGATCTAATTAATTGTCAATATCTGGATCGGTTAAAGACATCCCAATAAAAATGTTTCTTGTTTTGAGAAGCAGTAAAAGTTAACTTTAAAAAGAAAGCGCACATTTATGCGCTACACAATAAAACATACAGAAATGCAGTAAAGTAAGTGAACAAATTCTTAACAAATTATAAAAAATATATAACATTTGAAGAGCCTTGACATTCCGGATCTTACTCTGATAAAGCCCCTCTGCTAAGACTGGCTCTTCTGTCAACCTCTGTTTCAGTTGACTACCTTGCTACGAAGCATGTTTGTAAGGGAGCATACTAAAGAATAACGGTAGCAACAAAAATTTCAATAAATAAAGCTGATCGTAAAATTCACCAATTTTTATATGCGCTGAATAAAGAGCTTTCTGCGTCAAAAATGTATTGCTTCAAAGAGGGAACTCGCCATGTAAAATTCATGTCTTCCCTAAGCGATATGGTGCGAAACTTTTACGTTTCTCCCTTACAAACCTGCTTTGCTTGAAACTCCATTTTTAATTGGAATACTTAAATAATATTGCAGGAGTGGGTTTACTATGGCGCCTATGGTAAATTTTAAATTGATCATTAGGAAATTTGCTAGTTCAAGTTCCAGATAAAAAAAAAAAATTTGTAAAATATTATTTGATAATACCAACGTTTAAAAACTGCAGTCAAAGTAGAAAAACTGCAATTTTTTCAACTTTTTCATTTGCCAGTGGCCCAAAACAACTGTTTTTTTTTGACTTCTGATTCATTAAATGTAAACGGTCGCTGTCAAACCAACTCAAAAAGCGAAAAGTTATATACACATTTTCGTTTTTTGTTCGACAAAACTGCAGTTTTGTAAACCCTGGATAATACCTTTGTACATTCTGCTACTGATTTTATGCTAGAAGATTTTGTCACGTGAATATTTCAAATCAAGAATTTTGTGGCTTAACACCCACCGAAGGGGGCGGCTCATTGAACAATTCACTAGAATAGCAATGTCCAATTAAAATTCATTAAAAATAAATACACGTTATTTACTATTTAGATTTAATTTAAATACTAATAGTAAAATACACAGTATAAGAAGACATATATTACAATACATATACAGGGGTGTGATGGAAATCGAAAACGTAAAACGCAAGAATTTTAAAAGTCGTTTTTTATTAAGATTTCTGTAATACAAGAATTTTATGAAAAATATTATACAAATATTTATCTATTTAACAGAATTTTATAAGAAAAATTATAAAAATTAGATTAAGAGTGTATTAAACACAACTTCCAAATTCTTGCGTTTTACGTTTTCGATTTCCAGCACACCCCTGATAATTTTATTAGGGAGGTTGTTCCATACTTGAGTGCATAGCCGTCAAACTTATTCAGGATCAGATTGCGCAGGAAATCTAGAAACAAATTAATACCAAAACAATTACTTTCGATTGAATTGTTCGGAAGTGAGATTGTTTTCAACTGACGGCCCTAAAATGTCACAACGACCCTTAATATATATATATATATATATATATATTAGGGATATAACTTTTGAACAATTTTTTAAATTATCAAAAAATACCTATCCATGCCATATAGACCGTGAAAATCTATGCTGAAAAGTGGGGTCACTTTTTCGCGGGCGTTAAAAAAGTTCCCCCCCAAATCACTTTGAAGTTTAGTATTTGGATTTTTTTTGTTTATTAAAAATACAATATCCTTATTGTTAAAACACAAACCATTCATTTATATTTTTATGCTTTTTCACAAATAAGACTTATACCACCAATTATACTACATCCAAACAGTTAAAAGTATGTTAAAATAACAAGGAAAGTCCTTTTTTGAACAAAATGGAACCAACCTCACAATCCCAATTGTTTAGTTTTATTTTCATTTGTTTGCAGTTTTGCTAAGTTAGAGAGGTTCTTTAATGAAATTGATTTTGAATCTTTAAAGCAATCACTGGAACAATTTACACGTGCTCGGGAATGCTTTCTTAAACATTGGGTGAGAGAAGACTCTAAAACTCACAAACAACAACGAAGTAACATTTGCGCGGAACGTGGAATCAAACTTGTGCAAGATATTTTTCAACATTGCAGAACAACTCGCACTTTGAACTTAAAGTTTATTTCCTTCAACAAAGATAATTTTTAGTATCTGAAGTTAATATATAGTACATGACTGTATGTATGGTATTTAAAAAATAAAAATTCAAATATTATTATTTTTTGGAAGCTTTTACAAAAAACGGTTTGGGGGGGAGGTTTTTTATCCAAATTGTTCTCAAAAAACTGTTTTCTTGATATATACATCAGTGGCCACCCCGTCGTGATGGGTATTTTTTTTGGTTATACCCCTAATATATATATATATATATATATATATATACCTTGGGTGGTCTCTTTTCTCGGTGTTACACACGTAATGGTAAACTTAATATGCCCTCGTTAACCACTTGTCGTGATAGAGAGTATAAAAAGCGTATGCATATTAATATACTTTTGCAATTTGTTGCACAATTTCAGAACATGTAATACTTGCCACTCCATACTGTTTGATTGCATTTTTCACATACACACGTAGATTTCAGCAACAACAACATCCACAACAACAAATGCTATAGCAATATAAGCCATACATACATATATTTGTATCTTCAATCTGACAAACAAAAAGCTCATAGTAATACAGATTTTAAGTATTGGGTTGTTGGTATGATTTTCATTCAAAAGGAAACCAAGGATTTCGTTTGTTATATGATAACCTGTCTTATGATTTAAAAATACAAACAAATAAAAATCCAACAGAATATACGATGTAAAAATCCGTAATAAAATGGACTGCTGATGTAAATAAGTAGGATGATGTTGCAAATTTCCGTAAGAATACTTATGTCTGCACTCAAAAATATCTTTTTATATTTTTATCCATATTTGGACAGCAAATTTCGGTTAATACCCTACATTACGACAAAGTTGGACAATTGTAAGGAAAGAGTTGAAACTTTTTTGTTAACTAAATGTTAGCGGGCTTTATTTTTTCCAACAACTCAATTGGCAGTCAAATTAGAAAGTGACGCTACCATTAATTGATGTAAAGAATTTGTTTACACAGCCCAGCCTTTCTAGGTATTGAAGAAAACCAATAGTTCCCAGCTATAATTTTCAATCGTGTAAGAGTCTACTGGGAATTTCATGAAGACCTTTTTTAATCGTTGAGGAGCTCATTTTTCAATCGTAGAAGATTTCTCGCACGGGAGAAACTGTTACACAAGCTGATTCCTCTGTGATATACTTCTAAAACAAAGCGAAAAACGCTTATATTAATCGTAGAGGAAATTTTTTGAGATGTGCAGAAAGATTATCCCAATAGCCTTTTAGAAAGCATATCTAGAATCGCATGAGACATAAGCAGGGATTATTTTGGAATTCGTTAAATGCTCAGCCATATAACTGAACAACCTAAATAAGAGGATCAAACTTCTAATTTTCAAACAATTTATACGAAACAAACCTTAAAATCGCGAACTTAACACCTTCCTGTCGGAAAATCTTTTTTGGCGGATCCTTAGGTCGGTTTGTTTAATTGAAGTGTATTTATTGTATTGGCAAAAAAATTTGCATGTTTAAAAAACGATCTTATTTAGGTAGCTCGGCAATTGTTATATGACTCATACAGAGTCGCAAAAGGTTCATTCAAAGATTAAAAGACGAGCGTGTCTGAAAAATTATAAAATGTAATAAACAAAAAAAAAATATAGATGTTTTTGTTATTTTTACCCGTCAGATAATCATCAGAAGATTCTTTTAGGAGTTGTATATTAAACATAATAATCTAACAAACAGCTTATGCTAGCTGGGTTACTATTCGAAAAAATTTCTTTACTTTTACTTGCCTTAAATAAATTTTAAGTTTTTTGCTATTCTTATAGAAAAAAATATTGAATTTTAAAAAAAATATTGATATTTACAAACAAAAAGTATTCAATTCCACTACATGGGGTTGTATCTTACTAAATTTTTGAACGAAAAGTTGTTGAATTTTAAACTATTAAGCTAAATGCTTGCATTATTGAAAAACTTTTAACGCGGACGTGTGAATAGGTCCGTATGGACCTTGTACTGAATTTCACTAATAAATGCATGTTTTTGGGCATCATTATAATTTTTTTATTGTTTCAACACATAATTTACTTGTTCTGAACACAAGGACCTAAACTCAAAGACATTAGGGATGATGATAAAAACAAAAATTTCTAAGAACAAAAATACTAAGAACAAAAAAAAAGAACAAAATACTAAGAACAAAAAATTCTTAGAACTGGTTTATTGCTAGTAGTATAAAATTAGAATATTGTGCCTTTCCTTGAAAGCAATAAAGTTCATATATGTAGAATTTAGTTATAAACAATAAAAACAAAAAAAAAAAATCAGAAAAAAATTTTTTACATGAAAAAAACATGATTTACAAAAAAGGTCCGTAGGGACCTTTTCACCCGGCCGTGAATTTCAGAACTGTCACTCATCGGAGGGTTAAACCAAACTCTCTTGATTTGATTTTATTTTTTTTACTAACTACTAACAATTTTCGTAAATATTACGTACAAGATTTATTTCAGCATATGCACTCACCAACTGCCACAGGTACTTTATTGAAGTGTAGTATGCATAAATTTGTAAAGTGTTTTTGCTTTCCAGGATTATAAGTAACTGGTAACCTGGGCCATTGAATGCATTTTACAACAAAAATTTGTCTCTATATGTATGTTTGTGAAGCATTTGTGGGTATGTGTTTTATTATTTTAAAAGTTGCATTCTTATTGTTTTCACAATAAGTGCACGCATAATTTTTTTGTATATGTGAGCTTATATGTTCATGTGGTTAAGGGCATAAGTTGCATGTAACATGTAACATGCAGCATGTTGCATATTTAATTTGTTCTTAATTTTCATTTGCTTGTTGTAACAACACACTGACCAATAATGCAGCCGTGAAAAAAACACCAAACGAGCACAACAATACAAAAAAATAAAGCGAAAAACTGAAACCGAAAATAATATAAAGAAATGGACAGAGAAATCAACCATTCAGCCACTTGAGTTGCAATTCCGTAAGAGAATATAACCAAAAACACACATAAAAATATCAGCAGAAATGTGTTGTAAAAGTATTTTGTATATATACTAAGTTTGAAGAATCTGATATGACCAACTTAAAGGTCCAATTAGACGTGACATAACGATAATGCCACAGCCGTAACAGCGAATTTAGAAACCAAAATTGAATTGGTTTGTATGGTATGTTTACATCGTTTTGGAAATACAGTAGTGATGGTAATACAGTTTTGTTTTGGTTATGTCACGTCTAATTGGACCTTAAGGTATCAGCAAATTATATACTTAAAGCTTTGTTGAGAGCACCAATTTTGATCTATCTTTTTTCCTCCCAAAGTATTTCATATATTTTCCTTTCATTTTTAAAACAATAATGTAACTAAAGTATTTTTAAAGTTTGAGTCAAGTTCTACTTCAGCAACAATTTGTATGAAATTGTTTATGACGTTTATAATAGTTTTATTTAGTTTTGAATGAAAATTTTAACAAAATGTTCCAACAAATAATGATAAATACATAATATTGTTCTGGGCAAAATTTGCAAATAGTTTCTTTATTTAAAATGCGTGTGGTGGCTTAAAAATTGTTGCTCTATAATGAACACCAGTGAAAATGTTGCTGCCTATTGTGAACGAAGCTTAAAGATACACAATCGACCAACGCGTTAAAGTTATTCAGGCTTACTATGAAAATTTACGTATTTTAGTTACTTCCAACTACTGAAGTCGACCGCGACGTTTATGTATTCCCAACATTTACGTATGAGTATCAAGGGGTTGAGTCACTGACCTAAATGACGTAAGCAGCAAAGTTTTATACCCTCCACCATGGTTGTGGTAAACATATTTTAAGAGCAACATATTATAATAAGATTCATGATTGTAGTCACCATATAACGTTTATTATTGAATCATATTATGACCAAATATATTCGTAATTTAACATCATAATATTTTTCTCATAAACATATTCTAATCATGTTAATCATAATAAATTTAGAAGTAATCATAAAGGGTTATCCATTTTGCGGTTTCAAAAGTAAACGTAAATAAAACACATATAAAATATTTTTTTCATGATATTTCTTTTTTATTATAAAGTTTGAACGTTGACATTGTGTGTGAAATACTATATCATTTAAATGACCACCACGGGAAGTGTTGCAAGCATACTACAAAAATGGTGATTCTGGCACAGCCACATATCGTGCTTTAAGAGGAGATTATGGTTTACATAATCGTCCAACTACGCAAGCAATTGGCAAAATTGTGAAGAAATTGAAGAAAGAGACTGGAGCGGTTACAGATATTGTAAGGCCAGTGCATAATGGTTTCGCTCGTTTCGTTCGTTCCGCTGCAAATATCGCTGCTGTGAGTGAAAGTGTTGCCGAAGAACCGAATGTGTCGATTCCTCGTCGTTCTCAGGAATTAGGACTGTATGGTCGTATGATAACCGACTTTTTTTGCCTGCTATTGAAGAATACGACTTGGAGAATTAGCGGTTTTAACAAGACGGTGCCACATGTCACACAACTCTAGCGAATATGGCTTTATTGCAAGAGACATTTCCTGGCCGTGTAATTTTTCGTCGTGGCGACATCAACTGGCCACCAAGATCATGCGATTTGACACCATTAGACTTTTTTTAAGGGGCTACGCGAAAGACCGTGTTTATGCAGATAAACATTTAACTCTTGAGCACTTAAGAACCCACATTCGTCAAGTTATGGCTGAGATACCGCCCAATATGTGTCAAAAAGTGGTCCAAAATTACCTCAAAAACATCAATGCTTGCAACACTTCGCGTGGTGGTCATTTAAATGATATAGTGTTTCACACATTTTTTTTTTATGGGAATTTTTCTTTTAATTGTTTAACCACTCACTAACAAATATAATTCGATAGTCATTAGAAAACAAGCGACACAACTGATAACAAGCAAGATTGCTATATTCGGCTATGCAGAATCTTATAAATCCTTCACCATGATGAGATAAGAACAAAAAGTTATATACATAAGTAACGTTCTTTAGATAGGTATAAATAAATATTAATTGAGCCACGCCAACTTTTCATTTCGCCATGCCGAACAATATAAAAAACAAAAAATGTATATATGTACCTAAGCCCGTTTCCTCTTTTGCCAAAGTTGATGTTTGAAATTCGTTTTATAATCTTAAAATCGTTTTTTAGATCATAAAAAAATTAAATAAAAAAAACGAAAACAAATTATTTTTGGGATTCGAACTGGCAATATCATCAGCCTCAGGAGAGAACTTAACAACTCGGCTACGAATGCTTTTACTGAAGAAGCGTTAAATTAAAATATATTGAGTCTATGAGTTTGTTTCTTTATTTGAGCGGCATATCATATACATGCATTAATGTTTGTGTGTATGCGTAAAATTAAACACATTACAAATAAAATCCACCACTTGTAGTGAAGGGTATAAAAAAACAACGAAATACCACATTACCAACACTGTATTACCATAGCCACTGTATGACCGTAGAAACCAAAATTGAATTGGTTTGTATGGTATGTTTATGTCGTTTTGGTAATACAGTGTTGGTATGGTAATGTCACGTCTAATTGGACCTTTAAAGAAAAAAATTTGAGGCAGTCGTGGTTTTTTACTCATATCTCAGTAATTTGTGGACCGATCTTGCTGAATTTCAATAGGAAACAATTCCGGACCATATGTGACATAAATGTGTAATATCCTGGCCCCCATATATGGGGTCTTCGGAAAATCCATTTCAACGGACAGACGGACAGACGGACATCGTTAAATCAACTTCGCTCCTTATAAGGACCCAGAATATATATACTTTATAGGGTCTAACATCAATATTATAGAAATTACAAACGGAATGACAAGCTTATATATACCCTATTCACCACCTGTGGTGATTGTATTACAAATGACGATAACAACATATTATTAGAGTAAAGATATTTTGATTGCATCTTAAACATATTTTGGGTACACGTTTAGAAAGTTATTATGTTATGGCTATTAAATATCGTGAAATGGTTGTGGGCAACATAATATAAAAGTTATTATGATTTTGTGGTTAGAAAAATTATTATTTTTCGGTCAACAATACTCAAATTTAGAATTGCGATAAAAATTTAAATGTTTACAATAAACTATAATATTGCGGATATTAAATAAAAATAACAAGTTTTTTTGTACGACAACATTATATTGTTAAAATAAACGTAGTGTAGTTGCCGTAACCATTCCCAACTATATTTTTTCTCTGCGTGTAGTTATCGTAGTCAGTTTGGGATTTAAATCCAGCAAAAACGGCTTTGTTGGAAAAAAATCACGAACAAAAATGTGCAACAGCCAAAAATGTATATTTTTTTTATACAAAAACCAACATAAAAAGATAATGAAATACGCGGCTGGTTATAAAATTTTTCAAAAGCTCGTTTTATATGACTAAAAATCATAATACTAAGGCCATTTATTAATACAGTTTTCGAAAAGAACATTGGCACAAAACCCAGCTAATCTCGTATGGCAAGAAGTCGTGTTTGACCCCCAGCCAAACAGCCGAATCAAAATCAAAGCCTAATATTCTTGGCGACAAGATAATGCTAGTTCCGAAAGAGTCCCATATATTATGATCTACTGAAACAAGGCGAGACGATCGCAGTATACTGCTGCCAAACCCATTGATTAATTTGAAGCGAACATTATCCCCTGAATATACAACCTAACATCAAGCCGTTATATTCCATTATCAGAACGCTTGTCCACATATAAGCTGATCTGATGAAATAATAAATACTATCGGAAAAATTAAGTTTCGTGTAACAAAAAAAAAAAAAAAAAAAAACAAAAAACAATGTCGATATATAATTAAACAAATTTAAAATTTAATTGTACCTATTTCTATTTTTAAGTTGGTCACATTAACCGAACAATACGTCGGTTTTAAGTATTTTTCCATTCATTGATTTTGCTACTTGTAATCTCATGTCTACTTGATGTTTTCTTTTTTATACATTAGCTGCGTTCGAGAACACAAAAGTTTTTACTATTTTTTACTGAACTTTACTACATTTTACGAAATTGCGTTCGAGTACACAAAATGCAGTAAATGAGAACACAAATTGAGAGCGAAAAGTGACAGTTCTTCTCTGAGTATTTACAAATTTTTACTGCAGAAATTTTTGCAGTAAAATTTTGTAAAACAAAAAAACATATGTTTGAAAAGGTAAACAAACAAAAGTAACAAACAAAATGCTTATAAATTGTGAAAAAATTGTTAAATAAACGTAAAGTTGAAATAAAAATTAAATAAAAACAAAATGTGAATAAATAATTGTTAATTAAACTTGTTTGTGAATCATTTACTGGGCTAAATACCAACATTTGAAACTTTTTTTGTTATGTTAAGTTTTTAGAGTTGTAAAAGTGCTAAGTACTTGGGTACTTAAGTAATCAATAGCAAAAAACTATTCATGTTTTTTTGAATAAATTAACCCGCCACAAATTAGTAACATCAAATAAAATAAAAAACAAACAAATATGAAAGATTACATAAAATAATTTGTTTGTATTTTCCAAAAATATTTGTGTTATAAAAAGTATTTAATCGAGTACCGATAAGAAAACGAGTTAAGTAGTCAAAAGTGTTAACATTTTTCAACACTTCAACTATTTGTCATCAGCTGTTGCCTTTATTTTACGAATTTTTACAAAATTTGCGTTCGCGTACTTTTTTGGACAACAGCTTTTTGTGAGAGCAAATTTTACAATTTTCTCATTTACTGCATTTTACTGTAGAAGTACTCAAACGCACCTATTCATATTAATACAATACTTTGTCTTTATTTTCCAGCAAATGTATTTTATTTTATAGCGCGAGTGTAAGTGTGTGAATGCAAATGTAGTTGTAAATATATGTTAAAGTCTACTTACTTGTAAATGTGAATACCATTGGTTTAATGTTGTATAATATCGATAGTACAGCCCATTGTATTTTAAGTTAAGTGCAATCAAAAGAGGCGTGGATTTAATTAAATAAAAAGGGGACACTCAAAATAAATATACATTATAAAAAAAATTCTGAAAATTTATATTTCAAGTATGTAAATAACAAAATTAACTTTTCAAATTTGTGTGAAATATTTGTTGTTCTCCCTTTGAAGTGTTAACGCCTCTGTTCCTTTCCTTATTTACATTACGGTTTTGTGGCATATTTCAGCACAATTTAATACATTTTTAACAATCAATATCCGTTCGTAATTCATTTATTTCGTACAAGTATTTGGCTGGTTTTTTTTTATTCATTCACTTTTGCATCAATCTTTGATGTATAAATTTTTGTAAAGTAATTTATTGTACATGTTAATGAAAGATTCATATCGAGAACTATTAAAAAGTAACATTTTAAGAATCCCTATAAATAAAAAAGAGCTTTATTTCCTCCTGTGAAAACTAGCAAGGTCTGAAATTAATTAAAAGATAAAAAAAAAATTTGTAATTGTTAATGAAGCGCAGATACCATCAATTAAATTTCTGCAGAAAATATAAATTAAATAGAGAGCAAAAAAAAAAAAACAAATTTACGATAAAATTTGGGTTAAAATTTTTTAAAATTACAATACTGTACAACTCAGAAAAAAATAACTGTGTTCTAGCAATGAATTCAAGTAGAGGAGACCCACATGTGTTGGCTTCTTGATATATCATATGCGTTTATTTTAGCTTGGTGGAAGGGAGGGGGGTCAAAGTTTTACCCTCTCTGACCTGTTTTTGCAGCATATCGGTATATTAAGCTATGTGTTCTTTACATCTGAGGTATAAGATATGTTCACCAACTTTGTTGATAATGTTACGGCAAAAATTTTTGTGGAAAATATTAACCCTGTAATTGCCCATTTTTCAGGATTGATATTAAATCACATTTATTTGAAAATCGTTTTAAATGCAATATTCTCTTCTTCACTAAACACTTAAATAAAACTTAATTCACCGATGTGGTACATTTAAATTCAACTTAAGTTTCCATTGGAATAACTTAGTAAGGTGGCCTCAATATGACAACAATACAACAACAACAGGCAAAGCAATAACATTCAGCTGTTTTTAGAGACCACCTTGCAAATAAATACATTTTGTTAGATTTTTTTTTTTGGAATTTAGTAGTGCTACCATACTTTTATCTTAATTAAATAAGTCTTTTCAAGTAAAACTCAAAAAATCAATCTGTATTTAAATACGATTTAAGTTTTTATTTTTATGAAAATTAACTTAATTTAGATTTTATTTTTATACTTTATTTAATTATTTAAGCTTAAGGTCACTTTTTTAAAAAATTAATTAAAATGTTTTTATTCGATAATTCGATTTCCGTTGGAAATCTTCTTCAGGAAATTTTTTAAAATAAAATAAAACTCGAATATATATGATAAAGGGAAATACAGAATGGCACATAAGGTGATTAATAATGTAGGGAGATTATTCACAGAAACTAAGGATAGATTACTAAAGTCAGATAGGTCGAATTTAGTTTATAAGATTCATTGTGGTGGCAATGATAATGAAAAATGTAGGAAAATATATGTAGGAACAACTGGGACAAAACTGAAAATTAGATTAGCTGGACATAAACATGACCAAAAATATTGGAATTATAATTCAGCCCATGGAACGGCGTTATCAACTCATTGTAGGGATTTTAATCATTATCCTGATTTTGAAAACACATCAATTTTGAATACGGAAAGTTTTAAGAAGCGTAGATATATGTTAGAAATGTTGCAGATAAATAATGTTCCATTTGAAAAGGATTAATTTTAAAAAAGATACTGAGGGCTTAGCTCAAATTTATAGACATTTATTGAATAAAAATAAATAGGTTTATGTAAGGGATAATTATAAATAGGTATTTGTTCTTGATTGTTTATGAAATAAATTTCAGATGGCATAGCTTATTATTGACGGAAAGGGAAATTAAAATAGGTTTTAGGCTTTTAATAAATTTAAAATTTTGTTTTCCTTTTTTGTTTGTTTGTCTTTTTGTTTAAAGTTTGTAGAATGGAATTTTAAATTTATTATGATAATTTTGTTTTTTAAAAATTTTTAAATTTATTTTTCCATATTTTATTTTTCCATTTATTGTCAAATTTTATTTTATTTTAAAAAATTTCCTGAAGAAGATTTCCAACGGAAATCGAAATATCGAATAAAAACATTTTAATTAATTTTCTAAAAAAGTTACCTTAAGCTTAAATAATTTAATAAAGTATAAAATTAAATAAAAAAGGTCGAAGAAAAAGGATTATAATTTACTTAATTTAGATTTAAATACTATCCTGAAAATTGGGCATAACTCTCCTTTGTAACGGTAATTTTCTAACATATTGCAAAAAACACAACTAAGAAGGTAAGGGTGCGCAATAAATGTCCTACAAAAAAAATGTTGGCCATAAAATGTTGCTACAGATGTCAGAACACACCAAATCGCAAAGCTTACCCTTAATTTCTCAACAGCGGCTAAGCCGATTTCAATAAAATTAAAACTTTAAAAAAGCTGAGGAAATCTTCTCTCCAGCAAAATAAAAACTACAAAAATATCTCTATCGGCTGAGAAGAGAAAATTCAGCCTAAAATTCTGCCGCTTTACATTTTTTTTTTATTAAAAGTGGACTAAAAATTTTGGTTAACATAAGGAAGACGATAAAATCATAGTTAGGAGAAAATTTACTCGGCTATAGACAAATATTTCTGGATTTCGCCACCCAAAACGATATTTCACTTTAATCCGTTGTAATCTAGTAAGTAACTTTTGCTTGCGAAAAGTGAACAATGGGTACTCGCCTATTCACTTGGCACAGCGGTCTCAAATACCATCAGTTTATATTAATGCAGATTCTTTGAGATCCAATCGAAATTTATGCACTCTCATCTAGCAGAATAATTGGCTTCGTACAAACCCTAGATCTGTTATGGTGAATGACATGGGGCTACTTTTAATAAAATTTATGTAATATATTGCTAGAAACACAACTGGGACGAACTATTCGCAAAGAATATTCGTCGCCAGAAATAGAACACATTGGTGTATATGAATATACGCACAATTATTGCTTTCGTTGTGCATAAAGAACTCTGCGATATTGGGTGACCAATTTTTATTAGAATTTCTTAAAAAATGTTTTTATTTTATACGTATTTATACCATATAAATTTTATTATCACATTTTTTAATTATATAAGCAATTACATCCAAGGCGAATTTAACAACAGTTGGTGTCGGAACACCATCTCATATTGACAGTTCGTGCAAATTTGTTTTGATTTGTTCGTGTTTTGTAAGGAATTGTTGACATTTCGAGCAGTAAACATTTAAATTGCTATGCAAAAAGCCCTATGTTGTTGTTGTTGTTTTTGAATTGTTGTAGTTGCGATACCACCTGTAGTTTTATTTGCCTTGATTATATTGCTATAAACTATTTTTGTCAGTTATTGGTTTGCTTAGAAAATTCTAAATCGGGCTTATTAAGGTCATGTATTCTATGCAAATAAAAGATTATTTCATAATTTTCTTTCCGACGTTTCGTTGGAGATTCCCAACATCATCAGGGATATTTTATTAGATCTGGCAACATCAAAATAAATACACAATTGAAAAATAATAGTTTAGTAAAAACAACGATAACTTAGTTTTACAGGCATAATATTACTCACATATAATCTTCCGTCAATATTTCTGCATTTTGAATATTTAACACACATTCTGTTTTACATAAACACAACATAAAACATAAATTTAATTAAACAAAACCATTGCAAAAATATAAATAAAAATAAAAAATATCACAGTAAAATTAAATTGCATTAAGCTAAGTATCACAGAAGCAGAACTAAACTAAAATATTGCTATTGTATAAATTGCATTCGTGTTGTTTTTGTCGTCTTTTGTATTTAAGGCATTCGTAGCTTTTTCCTGAATTCTCAAACTTTCCAGTGTATATCGTTTATTTGTTCTCTTTTCCTTGTCTAATATTTTAACGTTTGTGAGATCGGGTAAATGTTTTTCTTCAACACAGTGTATAGCTAGAGCTGTAGTTATTTTATTTTTCCTTATGTCTGTTTCGTGTTCTGATATTCTTATACCAAGGCTTCTCTTTGTGGTACCCACGTAAACTTTACCACACTCCTCATCTGTTTTACCTAAACATGTGATTTCATACACAAGATTACTTTGCTCACTTTTTTCTATTTTTGTTTTTGTTTGTGTAAATAGAGTATTGATTGTTTTGCTCGCTCTGTGCGCCAATTTTACTTCGTTGTCATTTATTATTTCTTGAATTTGTTTGTTTTCTGTGAGCTTTGGTATGTATGGGAGGCTGTAATACTTAGTGTCGCCAGATGTGTTGTTTATGTTTTCCCCCAATTCCTTTTCTGTTTGTGCCTTTTTTATTAATTTATTTATAAAATATGGCGGATAGCTGTTTTTTATTAGTATGTCCCTTAATTTGTCAATATTTTTGGATTTAAATTTGTTATCGCTCAATTTTAAAGCCGTTGTTATTAAATTAAGTGCAGTATTTATTTTTTGACTTTTTGGATGTGTAGAGTGATAATTTATAAGACGACCTGAGGCAATAGGTTTCGAATACCAATCCGTTATTATAATTTTGTTTTCCCGGAATATTTTCATATCTAGATATGGGATACAATTGTCTTCTTCTTTTTCTATCGTGAATTTTATTTTATTGTGGTAGTTATTAAATGTTTTTAAAATTAGTTTTTCGTCCTTTCTTTTAATAATCGCAAACAAATCGTCCACATATTTTGAAATTAGTTTTATATTTACATCTTCCTTTTCAAGATCCGTGGTAACTTGTTCTAATAGTGTGTCTAGAACGATGTCAGCTATTGTTGGAGATAATGGATTACCCATGGGCATTCCGTAAGTTTGGTTATAGTAGGTGTCATCATATATAAAATAATTGTTGTCGTTAAGACAGAACTGTAGTATTTTAAGAAATTGAGCCCTTGGTATTGTGGTGTGATTTTTCAAAATATTCCATTGTGACATTATGTTATTTATTGCCAAGTGGATTGGTATGTTCGTAAATAGGAATACGACGTCCAGGGAAATAAGGATTTCGTCGTCTTCTAAAGTAATATTTTTGAATTTTTCTTTAAGTTCTAATGAGTTTTTTATATTATATTTTTCTAATATAATATTTTTTAAAATGTGTCCAATATATTTTGACAGGCCGTAGCATGGAACCTCTATCGAGGATGAAATTGGGCGGAGTGGCATATCAGGCTTGTGGATCTTCGGGAGTCCGTATAGTCTGGGTGCTGTGGCTTCACACCATGATCAGATAAATGTAAATAAGCAAAATACTTTTAATAAAATTTGGTTCTATTTAAAAAGAAGAAAGTGCATACACGGAAGTGACATAATTTAAGAAGACTTTAAGAAAATTGTACTTATTGTGTCTCATTCGACAATTTTACGCAACGAATTCTTGCCGACGAATTCGTCGTGCGATGCAAAGTTCGTCGTTCGTCCCAGTTGTGTTTATACCATATATTGTAACTTTTTGACTTACATACGGTTTGCATTTTTAATACATGTATTTATTTAATATCTGGGAACGCAGCTTTAAAACATCCCATAGGATTAAGTCAATTTTAAAGCAACATTTCCTTCAACGCTTACCTTCTCCCACAAAAAAAAAAAAATTAAACAAATTTCCTTTGGTCTCGTTATTTCTATCCCTCAATCTCATGAAAACACTTCGTATCACTAAACATTCAAGCTGTATTACACAAACAGAATATCCAATAGAAAAGCCGTAAACTTGTACTCTTTACACTTGTCATTTAAACTAAAATCTCTGGGATGAAACAAATAGCAGCAAATACAAGCAGCAAAAACTACAGGGTGGCGTATAAGTAATATTATGATTTAAGTAGAGAATACATTTTTTATTTAAGTTGTCTTTAGAATTAACTTAAAAGATTTTTGGGAAATAATTGATTGAAAAATTCATCACAGAATAATTATTTTGAAACGAGTTTATTTACAAACTCCTAATGAGCGATGAGGCTTATTTTCATCTAAAGGGCCATGTGAATAAAAAAAAAATTGCAAAATATGGAGCACCTGAAAATAAAGAAAGATATTTGAACATGAATTTCATTTAGTTAGATAAACACACAGTATGGTGTCCAATAAATCCTGCAAGGATCATCGTTGGATTATATTTCATTGAAAACGACAAACAAGTTGAGGTTAATGTCATTGGCACTCATAACCGGACAATGAGTGTGAATTTTTTTAGGGCATCTTCCGAAAGAATCATGACTTTTGTGCCACCTTGTATATTTATATATAAGCAAAAATAAAAAAAAAAAACAAAATTGCTATACAGATAGCTGCATTATAAAACTACCAACTTATCGAAATAAATAAAGCGTATGGAAATTCAAAATAACATTTTATAAAAATACGACAACTGCATAAATATTTTATGATAAACACACCACTAGTCAATTGCTAATGCATTTCCCTGATAGTTTACAATAAATTTAACAAATACTGGAAATTTATACAGCATTCAGCCTTGCTACTGCTGGCGATGTTGTAAGTTCACCCGCACGTTTATTAGTTTCAGCTGCAACATTCGGATGCCAACAATAGAGAAAACGTCAAAATCCAATGGAAAGTATATTTACATTACACTAAGGAATTTTTATGCCGCGAGTCACTTAGTGAAGGAATAAAAAAAAAAAAAAATAGCATAAAACGAACAACGCTACCAACAACAGCAGCAACAACAAAAAAGTTACAGCATTGAAATGTAGAAAGTAGCAAGTTGCACGCAATCTTAAGTAGCAAAGAGAATACATAAAGGACAGGAAACTGATACAGTAAAGAGGGTAGTTAAACAAATTTGGTTAACAGGCCTGTTCTGAAAATCACGTGCTTTTAAAATCACTCGTGTTACTTTATGGTGTTCTGAAAATCACACCATTTTTATGTTTTTCGCTGTGCTTTCGGCAATTGAAATTCACACCGAAAAACACAAAAACAGAACCCCACCAAATCACACGTTCGATTTAAAAAACACATGTGATTCCTGAAATAACTTGCTTTGAATTTCAGAACAGGCCTGTAAATTTTAAGTTGCTGATAATTTGTCTAACTCGATTTAGTCATGTTTGCCTGTCTATCTATCTCTCAAACAATTGCTAACTTCCGAACAACTTATGAGAAAAAAAAACATTTTTAATTTATTCCAAATTATATAACTTTTTAATTCCGTTTGTAATTTCTACAATATTGATCTTAGACCCTATAAAATATCTAATTATATTCTGGATTCTTATGAGAAGGGAAGTTCAAATCTGGTTGTCCGTCTGTCCGTTTTTCTGTTAAAATGGGTTTTCCGAAGCACCCAGATATGATATATATTTAAGTCAGGTATGCTCATTATAATTTTACTATTGAAATTCAGCCAGAACGGTCCAAAAACGGCTGAGAAATGAGCAAAAAACCACGACTACCTCTATTCTAAAATAAACATTAAATATCGTTTATAAGTGTTCGGTTCGGTAGATTTGTGGAAAACACTAACGCTAAAGTGTTTGCGTAGTAAATTATTAAAAAAAAGTTGCCCTATTTGTGATCTTCGAACACAAAAATAATACTGAACTTATTCAACTCAAGAAAAAAATGAGGACATTTAATTCCTTTCTGTTTTTTTTAAACCACAAACTTCGTTGTGTTCGGTTCAGCTCGTTTATTTTCGTTCGTTTCAGTTGTGCTAAGCGCCCTTTTGGCTGGTAAAAAAAAAATTTACAAAAACAAAATACACCATACGAAAAAAAAAACACAAAACGCCAGCAAAATAATTTTACACAAACAAAACATATACGCACAAGCTATTCGTGCAATGGTCGTTAAAAAAAATTTTTTGCTTGCTCATTTCTTTATCTATGTAAAAAAAGAATCACTATAGAACATTAAAATAAATGTCTGTCTACAGTATCACTACAATTGTTCTGTTTTATAACGACTAACAGAACACTATATAATGTTCGTAAGTTTCTGGAAAATAGTTACGAGTGGTATTAAGGTTTGTGTTCGTCTACAAAAACACTAAAAAAAGTAAGCCGAACGCTAAATAATAAGTAATCTCATACTTTTGACTCGATATGGGGCTTGATAACATTGCAGTAAATATAAATATGTACCTATAAGTACAAGAAATTATGAATGATGATTCAACTCTAGTCACATTTTCAGTACCCATTACTGACATTTGGAGTGGAATCCACAAGGAAGTAGACATTAAGGAAGACTAAAAAACCTTTGACGCAGAACCGCCAGAAATGATCTCTCGCTTATCGAAAAATCGTGGGAAAAAAGGGAAAAAATTTCAAACAAACGTATAAGTTGAAAATATCTAGTTGAAGCCCCCATATTCTATCGAGTAATAAATAATGGAAACAAATGTCAGCATCCTTATTTAGCTTGCTTTAACCCTACGGTCAATAACCAAAAAAATATACGTTAGTCAATAACCGGGTACCCCGGTACCCCTTTGTAGATTTTCGCACTTTTATATTATAAATTATGGTTTTAAACTCAATTACATTTAAATAATGTTGCAAAATAGGCCATTGGTAAATTTAAGTATATAAAAACAATCAAATTTGTTATTGTTTTGTTTTAAGTCGCTACGTTTTGTCTTGTCTTCTGTCGCTCAACGCAAATCTTTCAGCCCATTATAAACCCAGCGAGAACCTTACAATAGATGAACAGCTCTTTCCATACCGCGGCAGAACGAAGTTCACGCAATACATACCCTCGAAGCCAGCTAAATATGGTATTAAAGTTTGGTGGATTTGTGACGCAAAAAACTCGTATCCGCTCGAAGGGCAACTATATACCGGCAAATCACCAATGGGTCGTGAAATACGACAAGGAGAAAGAGTGGTTAAAGATCTAACAGGTCCTTTCCATGGTAGTGGGCGCAACATCACAATGGATAATTTTTTTACCACCCTAGATTTAGCGGAACATCTACTTTCGAACAAATTGACAATGGTGGGAACGCTGCGTAAAAATAAGCCTTACATTCCGGATATAATGAAGGATAAAAAACAACCTATCGGATCCTCCATATTTGCCTTCCGGGGAAATGTTACTATGTGTTCATATGCGCAAAGAAAAACAAATTCTGTTTTTGTGTTATCTACAATGCACGATAACGACAGCGTTGGTACAAATGGAAAGCCAGATATAATCACATTTTATAACCAAACAAAAGGTGGAGTGGATGTCATGGATCAAATGCTAGGCCAATATACCACACAGCGACAAACAAAAAGGTGGCCTTTGTCACTCTTTTATAACGTTATTGATATCAGTGCGTTTGCCGCATATGTTATATATTTTGAAAACAATAGCACTATACCATATAGAAATACGCAAAGGAAATGCTTTTTGAAGGGGCTCAGCGAGGAGCTTTGTATGCCTCTCATTGAAGAACGAGCTGCAAATAGTCAAAATACTCGCCACTTTTCATCACGAACTGCTATAGAATGCTATCTAGGCAAACCGATACCCACAAATATTACATGTGAACAACCGTCGACCTCTTGCCGAATTCCTGGAAGAAAGCCTATGGTGGGTTCATGTTTCGTGTGCCTAGCATTACCAGAAAAAAGAAGAAGAAAAACCAGAAAGGCATGCAACATGTGTCGTAAGCCTATATGCGACCAGCATACAAATACTATATCAAAATGTTTTGAGTGCACATAAGTACTTATACATATGAATGTATGTTATTAAATATCTATGTATGCATGTATAAATGTTAAAGTTTATTATAATAAAATGGTCGTTGAAAAAAATTTAAATGTGTTTTCAATCAAATTTAAAATAACAGTGGTAAGTTTTAACGAAAAACAAATAAAACTTGTAGGGGTACCGCGGTACCCGGTCATTGACTCCCGTAGTTGTCGAATGTAAAACGATTTTAAGCAAAGATCTGGCTATATATATAATTTTCTTTTTCTCTTATACTGTCTTTAAAGACCTAAATAGCGACGATTTGAAGTTTCATTGCCATATCTTCGTTGTGAAAGAATTGCGAGCATTTTTAAGTTGAAAAAGTTACCCGGGTACCCGGTTATTGACCGTAGGGTTAAGGTGGATGCAGTTAAGGTATCTTTACTTAAGAAGGCTTTATAGCGATAAAGCAATTTCTATTCTTATATGACAAATTTTCACTGACCAAATTTGTATAGCAATTCCATTATGGGTAACAATTTTAGTCATAATAAAGTGCATTTCGGGAATGCGATATTAATGGGAGCTCCGACACTTTATGGACCGATTATCGCAAAATTTTAAAGTCTAAGGTTTAGTTTTATATAAAATAAAATTGGACTAAATTTTATCACAATATTATTATTTCTTACGACTTTAACAATTTAAGGCATATTTAATAGTTTTATGTATTTTAAAAACTAATTAGTGTCAAGTTTTATGTCAATATGGCTGAGTTCGAAAGATTAAATTGTAAATCAACCTGCTTCTTGAAATGCATTCTGCATTGTGCACCAAAAAATGTATCGTTGCGTTAATAACAAGAAAACTGTGCATCGTTAAACTTGATGATACATTATGGACTTTGAAAGTCCAAAGTATTATAATGTTTTGGTACTCAGCCTACATTCCGCTTATATTTCTGTTAAAACAAAAAGGGCATTATTGTTCATAGGTAAATAAATGTGCTCACGGGAAAAATAATCACATTAAATGCGAAATCTTTTAATGTAAAGGGCGGTCAAACCAGAATGCATGATGGTAATTGGAAATAAAATAACAAATTTTCAGGGAATTATAATTATTTATATTTTTTATTATTATAAATGGACTAGCTGACCCGGCAAACGTTGTTTTGCCATATAACTTATTTCTTTCAGATGTTACAATATCTGCATACCAAATTTAAAAAAAAAACGGTTAATTAGTTAAAAAGATGTAGGGAGGAGAAGCTTTTAGCTGTTTTGCCCTATTTCACGCCTTAAATAATAAAAAATATAGGCTATAGTTCTTTCGAGCTGTAACACTATTTGCCTGCGAAATTTCAAGAAAATCGGTTGATTAGTTAAGAAGATATAGAGAGGGGGAGCTTTTGCCTCTAATGCCCTATTTCGCACTATTTTCCCTATTTACTTTCAGATGTTACAGTATCTGCATACCAAATTTTAAGAAAACCGGTTGATTAGTTAAAAAGATATAGGGAAGGGGAGCTTTTACCCCTTTTGGCGTGAAGCCCTAAATAATAAAAAATATAGACTATAGTTCTGTCCAGCTGTAACACTATTTGCCTGCGAAATTTCAAGAAAATCGGTTGATTAGTTAAGAACATATAGAGAGGGGGAGCTTTTGCCTCTAATGCCCTATTTCGCACCCTTTTCCCTATTTTCTTTCACATGTTACAGTGTCTGCATGCCAAATTTTAAGAAAACACGTTGATTAGTTTAGCAGATATAGGGAGGGGAGCTTTAGCCCCTCTTGCCATATTTTACGCTCTCTAGCGATATGAAATATACTTTAAGACCTATTATCATACCCAAAAAATTCACATAAAAATCTGTCAAGCTGTTTCGGAGGGGTTCAAAATGGAGAGCATATTGTTGATATTTGTATGGGAATACATAGGAAAATCTAAATTTCTCCGGAACCCCTGGGCCGATTTCGTGCAAACTTAACATAAACTATCTACAGACTATCCCCAACGTATCCTGAAATTTTAGTTGAAATCGGTCGACCCGTTTCTACAGTTAGTGGTGACATCAAAGTGTACACTTCTTTTTATATATATAATATAGAAAGATATATGACAAATATGTGTGAAACAAAATATCGTCCAAATGTTCGCAGGTTCAATATCGTTGATGTGTCGAATTATCCCATCCTTTAGCTCTTGAATTGTTCTTTGCTTATTTATGTACAATTTTTTTTTTAATATACCCAAAGCAAGAATTTCAACGGTGTTACGATGTGAGATAAAACGTTCATTGAATTTTTCGCGCAAAAGAGCCATGTTTTGTTGGCTGTGTGGCAAGTAGCCCCATCCTGTTGAAACCACTTATCGTTCGGGTCCATATCCTTAATTTCTGGCCATATCATCTCGCGATAGCGAACACCATTCACAATAGCTGCTTGGCCGACCTCATTTTCGAAGAAGTACGGCCCGATGACGGCGACGGCCCATAACCCGCACCAAATTAATGTTTTCACATTTCCACGAAATCCATTTTTTAAACGCCTATTTTTATAAAAGGCGTAAACAATCTTAACGCGATGCTCAATTGTGTACCTCTCCATGGTTGAATTTGTCAAACACTAAAACAATGAAATGTCAAATTAACTTGGGAAAAAAATTTGAAGAATTTCACAATTATTATCGTGCATTATGTTTGGACGGTGGCATTTCACAACGTCCAGCCTCATAATGTCCATGGACAAATTAAGTTTGCCCTGATATACAGATTATGAATTATTAAATAAAAAAATAATTTTAACAGCTGCACCCCTCGCAATCTACACACACACACACACTTTTATATAATTTACACACTGTTACGTAAGTATTTTCAAACATCTTTTGTATCTTAATATTTGAACATAAAAATTCTTTTAGAAAAAACAAAAACAAAAAAAACAAAATGCATTCAAAAGTATGAATACAAAATTGTTGCTTGCATTGTTCGAATAAGTAACTAAAGTGAATAAAATATAAAATAAAATGCAAAAAAGAATAAAAAAAGAAGAAAATCTGTAAGTAAGAAATCTTTTAACTCATCAGTTTTATTCAAACTAATATACATATAAATAAAAAAAAATAGAAAATAACTTCAAAAGAACTGACAGGAGCCAGCAGATAACAGCGGAATTTAATTTGAAGTTCAACTACTGACGTTTAAACGTGAATATGAAATATTATTATTCAGAAACTTTAATATGAATAAAATATATTACTGAACATTTTCGTTTAATTTCTTATAAATGACTTTAATAATATGTTCGCATTTGGGTTTTTAAACGCGTTTAAGCAAAGCCGTTCTCATTACATTTGAGATGATTAAGATGACAGCTGATTAGGAAAAAAACAAACAAACAAACTTATATTTTCTTAAAGTATTAAAAATGGATAAAAATACTTTATAAAGTTTTCAGAAGATTATTTTAAACATATAAATGATTAAGTTGTGAAAATTTATGGATTAGTTAAAGACGAAATAAAAACATTAAGAAGAAATCGTGGTTGGTTGTACACGTGAGAGGTACGTTTATTGTCGCCAATTCTACATCATACTCAGTTTGAGATATGCTCAGATGATTCTATGTGATTAAAGAAATGATTTAGTTGTAATCATGTCCATTTGAAGTAATTAGATGTGATTAGAGCTTAATCAAGTTCGAGGTGCTTAAACGCGTTTTAAAACCCAAGTGCGAACTTAGAATAAGATCTTATTTAAAATTAATAGTTAAAATTTGCTTTTATTTTCTTAACACTGTCAATACTAATAGAAATATTTGCAGAAACTGTCACTTACTAATTTAAGTACTTAATTTTATTTTATTTAATTTAATACTGAAATTAAAAATTATATTTTTAGTAAATATTTTCTATTAAAGAAATATTAAAAAAAAAGTAATGAATTTTTGCTAATATGATAAAAAATTAAAAAATTTAAAGACGTTTTTTTTACCAAAATGTAAGGTTTTGTTCAGAAAAGGGTTATGAAAACACTTGCGTGAATCATTTTACACTATTAAACGAAGAATTTTTCGCCATTGTTTGATCGTACAATTAAAGTAGCCAATTTCGAATAACAAATAAGTCAATTTAAGTCAGTTAATCGATTAAAATTAATTTGTTAGATAATTCTACTTTTTTAATATAAAAATCGGAGTTCGAAAAAAAGTTTACACTAGCGTAGTATATTTAAAACACAAATCTAATTTTTGTAATTGTGAATTTATACACAAACAAAATACGGACCACAATGATTTACAGATCATAAGTGTTTCTACGGGTGTCAGCCGGTAAGGTATACTACTTTGTTTTGCCGCCATTTTGGTAAACATTAGTCTTGACAGTTCATATTTGGCAGTCGTGGCAAATTTATTATGGAAAAATATTCGACAAACCATTGTGTTTTAATCGTTTAACAATTTATCAAAATCAATCATCGATTACTGTGACGATGAGAAAGTTACGTGAAATTTTTTGGGAGAAACAACGTGCCAACAAAACGCACTATTTATCGTGTAGTGAATGATTTCGAAGAAAGAGGGTCTGTTGGTGATAGGCCCAAGCACGGACCACAACGTACTGCAATATCGGCTAAAAATATTACTGCTACTAAAGAAAGTGTTCAAAACAATCCATCAATCTCAATTCGACGCCGTGCTCAGGAGCTTGGTCTTCAAAGAACCATTTTGGCCAGAATTTTGCACAAGGATTTGCATTTGTTTCCATTTAAGATTCAGTTGACACAAGAGCTTCTTCCACAAGACCATTTACGCTGCCGTACATATGCCAATATGATGACAACCCCGATTTTCATGAAAAAATCATAATGAGTGACAAGTCACATTTTCATTTGAACGGCTATGTGAATAAACAGAATAGTCGGTTCTGGGCAATGAAAAACCGCCAAATTATTCATCAGTCACCTTAGCATCCATTTAAAGTGAGAGTCTGGTGTGCAATTTGGTCAAGAGGAATCATTGGATTTTACTTCTTTGAAAATGAAAACGACGTAACGGTAAGTGTGAATGGGGAGCGATATCGTGATATGATTAAAAAAATTTTAACGCCACAACTGCATGATTAACATGTGGTATCAACAAGGCGGTGCCACATCGCAAACAGCCAGGATTACAATGGAATTATTGCAAGTAGTATACCTTCCCTGTATCTGAGGTGGTGGTAAATTTAACCCTCTCTATACATCTTCACATATGGTCTTGGTATTGAAGGTCTACTATTTGAGAGATGTTCTTCTCCAACTACGACCATTTTTGACAGATGATGGGTAACCATTATTATTTGTACCAAATATACAAACACACAGATATACAGAATTTTATTTTGTTTCATGCCCACTTTTTTGACTAATGTTGCATTTTGGTAGCCAAACAATTTGTTCCTAATTTGGAAACAAGTTTCTTTTACCGTTATTTAGATATAAATAAATCTTTGTTATGCCAGGCCCACTTCTGCAATCCCTCCCAGATTTGGTTGTATATATTGCTAACCAGATATACAGAAATCACCTAAAGGTCTTTGTATTGGAGGTGCCATGTCCACTTATGCAATCCCGTCTATTTTTCTACAGTGTATTGATAACCCAGCCATGTGTTCCAAATTTTGACAAGTTTTTACTTACCGTTCTTAAGATATAAATAAACCTATTTTATGCCACGCCCACTTCACCAATCTTGCCCAAATTTTGTAGGGTTCTGTGTATTGCTAACCAAGAACCAAGACTTTGGCTCTTGTCGTTCTCCAGATATCTGTAATCTCTTTGTTTGGAAGGTGCCACGCACACTTCTCTTATCTTGCTTATCCCAGAAATATGTACCCGATTTGTAAAAATTTTGTCTTACCGTTCTCTTGATAAAAAAAAACTATTTTTTGTGCCACGCCCACTTCTCCTGTCCTGCCTTAATTTTGTCGGATATTACGTGTTATTAACCAAGATGCTTATACGTAATTTCGAAACTTTGGTCTTGTCGTCCGCAAGATATACAGATATCTATAATGTCTTCGCAAGGCAGGTACCACGCCTACTTCTTCAATCTCTCCCATTATTTTAAAGAGGTTGTCTATTGATAACCCAGCTATGTGTAAAAAATTTGTTAAGATTTTGTCATACCGCTCTTAAGATAAAAATAAATCTTTTTTGTGCCACGCCCATTTCTTCTATCCCGCCTACATATTGTCGGATGATTTGTGATAATAAAGGCCGTTATACACTATCTCACAAAGTCTTTAGTAATTTACGAAAATGCAACCCTGTCATGATAAGTTGTTATTGTTTTTTTTTAATTTTCAATGAATAATAAGATCAGGGAAGCGTTTTGGAAAAATACGTAAGACTTTGTGGGATAGTTTGTTACGTTCTTAACCAAGATGTTTGTACCTATAGTAACTATAGGTAATGTCTTTGTGTGGTTAATGCCACTTATCCAACTTATCCAACCCCACCCACATCAAGCGGATGTTGTGTATTGATAACCATTATGTTAGTACCTTATTTGGAAGATTTCACTCTTGCTGTTTTTTTAGACACTTATTAAAGATTAATGGGTAAAATCAAAGGCACTCATGGATTTTTGACCACATTTCAGCCATTTATTTGCACACCAAGCAGGCTTAATTTCAAAAGCAAAAAATTTCCGACAATATGTGATTTAATAATATAACAACCGAGTCCCCATAGTATCTGGAGTCTTTGCAAAACCCATTTCAAAGGACGTTAAACCAACTTTAATTATAATAAGTACCAAAAATATATATAAATTACATAGCCTTAGATCAATAATGTAGAAATTGCAATCAAAATTACAAAACGAATATACCTTATTACCTTCGGTATTTTCCAATATGGATTTATGGGTTTCCATTGAAATAATTACTGGCTACAAATGCAGACATCCAACCGTGCACACAAGTTTTCAATCCCGAACGCATGATACATTATTTTCAGATAATTTTACAACAAAACATTTTAAAAAAATTCCCGATTAAAAATATTTTTAGTAATATTTTTTTCCATTTTATTATAACAAATAAAATGCGTAAAAATATAGTGACATAAAATTTCCTTTTCCAAATAAAAACATCATCTCCTCATATAAGAAAAACTAATTTATTTTCAGAAAATCTTTAATAAATATTATGAGCACTTCAACAAACCCTTTTCGTATATATTCCAATTTTATGAGTTTGCAATAATGGCATAAGGGATAATAATAAAAAAACAAGCAATAGAAATTGAACAACAATCTTCTTTAAATTGTTTAAATATTGATTATTGGCAAATATTTAACAATACAACTTCTCCCCAGGTTCTATTATTTCTTTTTTTATATTTTTTGGTTCAACTTATATAAAAACCCTTTTCTTGTGGATAAACACATTGTTAACAAAAACAAGCTTAAAGAGAGAAGAGAGAAAAAAATTTAACTAAATAAGTTTATGTTACACCTTTTTTATAACTAACACTTACATACGTAAACATATATAAATGCACACATACACATGTGTATGTGGCAGTAAAACCAAGGTAAGTATTATTAAATTATTAAATATATAGAAAACTGTGTCAAACAGGGATATTTTAAGACTTTCAATCGAGCCACCATCATCATCGTCACCATCATTTCCACCATCATTATCCTCACATAATCATCGTCAGCCCCTTTATTACTACAGTTTCTTTTCAAATAAAAGTTCTTATTCCAACCCCTTCTTCTTATTTTTTTTTTTTTCTGTTAGGGCTCCATTAATAGAAAACTTGTACATTTACAGTATTTATGACTTTGCTACATGTTATTAAAATAAAAATCTTAAGGTATTTACGTTAAAGGATTTTGTGGTTACTTACTTAAAGAAATAATAAAGGATGGAAAAATGTTTACTAAACTTGCTATTTTTGGTTATCGTATTTTTTTTTTTTGAAAATTTAATTAAATTTAACGAAAGAGAACAGATTTGATTTTTAGTGAGTTTGTTATCCATATTTAACGACGAAATTTCACTTTTTGCCCGGCGTTTTGAAAATTTTCACTTTTTCGTAAAATTTCACTTTTATCGCAAATTTTACTTGTTATTTGGAAAATTTAACTTTTTATCGAAAATTTTTCAATTGTCACCTTTTTCGAAAATTTTTTCACTTTTGCCGGATGTTTCAATTTTAGTCGGAAGTTATTCCAAATTTCATTTGTCATCGAAAGTTAATCGGAACTTTACATCTTAATCGGAAACTTCGCAAAATTTCACTTTTTGTCAGATACTTAGCGAAATTTTACATTTTATGGGAAGTTTTGCAAAATTTCACTTTCTGTCGGAAGTTTTATAAAATTTGATTCTTTACCGGAAGTTTTGCAAACTTTTACGTTTAAAAAATTCAGAATAATTTAAATTTTTTATGAGAAATTTTGAATATTTCACTTTTTATGGGATATTTTAAAAAGTTTCACTTTTAATGGAACATTTTGAGGAATATCACTTTAATGGGAAATTTTGCAAGGCAAAAATTTTTAATGGATATATTGAAAAATTTAACTTTTTATTGGATATTTTTGCAAAATTTCTTTTTTTATGGGAAGTTTGCCAAAATTTCACTTTCTGTCGGAGGGTTTACAAAATTTGATTCTTTACCGAAAGTTTTGCAAAATATTGGCTTAAAAAAATTGCGAAAAATTTAAATTTTTTATGGGAAATTCGGAATATTTCAACTTTTGTAGGATATTTTAAAAAATTTCGGTATTAATAGGAAATTTTAAAGAATTTCACTTTTAAAGGGAAATTTTTGCAAAATTTCTTTTTTTATGGGAAGTTTTGCAAAATTTCACTTTCTGCCGGAAGTTTTACAAAATTTGATTCTTTACCGAAAGTTTTGCAAAATATTGGCTTTAAAAAATTGCCAAAAATTTTACTTTTTTATAGGATATTTTGAAATATTCGCTTTTAATGGGAAATTTTGAGATATATCACTTTTTCTGGGAATTATACAAATCCACTTTTAATGGGAAATTTTACAAAATATTACTCTTATTGGAAATTTTGCAAAATTTAACTTTTTATTGGAAATTTTTGCAAAGTATCACTTTTTATAGGAAATATGACAAATTTCTAGCCGATATTTAGCAATATTTCACTTATCTTCGGATATTTGCCGAAATTTTAATTCGTTTTAAGTTTTTCAAATGATATATTTTATCGGAAACTTTGCAAAAGTTTACTGTTTATAGGATATTTCGAACAATTTCACTTTCTATTGGAAATTTCGTAAAATATAATAAAAAAAATTTAATTTTTATTCTTAATAAAAACACTGAAATTTATTGTTGATGGGATAAGTTATTCCTATGCTCATTTCACTGGCTGCTTAGGCCAGATCATCAGGAAACTTCATCCATAAAGATTTTAGAGAAACTAAAGATATTAAACCAAATAAAACTGTTAAGCGTATAAGAATCATAAGCAACAGCTCTACTTGTAACAATATTAAAGTTTAAACAAAAACATCAACAACAAACAGTGAGTTTATCTCTTCTTAAAATCCCCACTACAATTGATTGGAATTCTTCCAACATTTATTGTAGTTGTAAGTCGGTTAAGAAAAAACAAAATGCAAAAAACAACTTGCAAAAGCATGTTGCCAGTTGAGTTTTTTTAGGCCGTGCACTAGCCAGCTTATTATCAAAAGTAATTTTTAGGAATACAAAATTTTTTTATTTTCAGCGGATATATGGCAAATTTTTAGTTTTTTTATTTAATATTTTTAAATATCACTTTCTATCGGGCATTTTGCCAAATTTCACTTTTTATTGGAAATTTGCCAAAAGTTCACTTTCAATTGGATATTTGGCAATATTTCTTTCTCTTTTCATAGGAAATTCGGCAAAATTTATTTTTGTTATAAAAAATTTGCCAAAATTAAATTTTTATCGGCACCTCTGCAAAATTTTACTTTTTATCGGAAATATGGCAAAATGTAATTTTTATCTGAAATTTGGCGAAATTTTACTTTTTTAAAATAATTTTGGCAAAACTAATTTACTTTTCACAGGAAATTTTCCCATGTATCGTCAGCTCATTATTGGTTTG
The DNA here is from genome assembly GCA_963931875.1 of Pollenia griseotomentosa. NCBI lineage: Eukaryota > Metazoa > Arthropoda > Insecta > Diptera > Polleniidae > Pollenia > Pollenia griseotomentosa. Next base: position 211,963,687 of record OZ007560.1, read on the forward strand.
ACCTACCGACAATTTTAAAAGAATTTAATTAAAATTAAAAATATTGAATACCCACTTTCTGAATCCAAAACCGGTTTCACGAAACTTTTTTGGTTCTGAGATATTTAGCACTAATTTTCCTCAATACAAAAACGTACAAAATAAATTTCACTCTTGCTTTGCTGCATTGCCGTAAGAAAAAAAGAAGTTAAGCACAAGAAAAATAAAATTTTAACAACTAAAATATACAGCAGTGAGTATACGTATGCAGCACAAAAAGCTTATTTTAAAAAATAAATTTAGAAAAGTGGCTTATGAGGCACAAATCAAAAATTTTCACTTTTAATAAAATACTAATATACTATTGGCCAAAACAAAATTTTTATAGTTATTTTCGTGAAATTTTACTTTTTAAAGGGAGATTCTTCCTTCCATGGGTAATTTGGCGCAAGTTTATTTTTCATAGAAAATTTAGTGAAATTTCACTTCTTTAAGAAATTTGGTGAAATTTAACTTTTTATGGAAGGAATGCTTATCAAATTTCACTTCATATAGAAAATTGTTGGAATTTTACTTTATAAAGAATATTTGGTAAAGTATGTAAATTTGGTATGACTTAATTTCACACATTCGTAAGAGTTATAAAAAAATGTCTAAAATTTATGCTAAAATAAAAATTTTGTTAAATTTTACTCAAATAAAAATTTCTTACTTAATCAAATTGCTTTGAATTTTTTGTAATTTTTAATTTCAAATGATTTTGTTATTCGTGCTTAATTCCCACTTTTTATTATTGATAAAAACACTTGAAATTTATTGTTGATGGGATAAGCTATTCCTATGCGCATTTCACTGGTTGCTTAGGCCAGATCATCAGGAAACTTCATCCATAAAGATTTTAGAAAAACTAAAGATATTAAACCAAATAAAACTGTTAAGCGTATAAGACTTATAGCAACAGTTCTACTTGTAACAATATCAAAGTTTAAACAAAACACATCAACAATAAACAGTGGGTTTATCTCATCTTACATTCCCCACTACAATTAGTTGAAATTCTCTCAACATTAATTGTAGTTGTAAGTAGGTTAAGGGAATGTAAGATGAGATAAACCCACTGTTTATTGTTGATGTGTTTTGTTTAAACTTTGATATTATTACAAGTAGAACTGTTGCTATAAGTCTTATACGCTTAACAGTTTTATTTGGTTTAATATCTTTAGTTTTTCTAAAATCTTTATGGATGAAGTTTCCTGATGATCTGACCTAAGCAACCAGTGAAATGCGCATAGGAATAGCTTATCCCATCAACAATAAATTTGTGTTTTTATCAAGAATAAAAACGGGGAATTAAGCACGAATAACAAAATCATTTGAAATTAAAATTTTGTATTCCCAAAAATTGAAATTACTTTTTGTAATTTTTTCATTAATTTCTCCATACTTATTATCTTTTTTGTGGTCATCATTTTGCCGTAATTGAAAGGAAATTAAGAATATCATAAACTAAACAGTTTGATTAAAAAAACATGAAAAAAAACATGTTAAAAAAGGGTAAATTGTTTAAAAAGAAAATAGAAATGAACACTTCCAAAATGAAAATAAACTTTAAAGTTTATTTTTATTTGTATACCATTTTAACCAGGTTGAGTATCTAATAATGATTTTACTTCTTCAACTCTCTATCTCATTCCATTTTGCTTCTAAATTTAAAATGAATTTATACTCAATGTTTAGCAGGTAAAAGAAGATGTTGCAAAAGTAGATAGAAAAAAAAAATTAACAAAGTTGGAGTAAAACTAACACAATTTGCACTTAACATAGTAAATGTGTTTATTTTATCTTGTTCCTACCTTTCAGTTTTGTTAAACCTTTTTTTCTATAGATTTTTTCTATTTTCATTTAGTTGCTTTAACAACATGTAGCAAAACTGTTTAACCTGGTTATATTTCTGAACCATAATATATTTAGAATAACAGCAAATGAAAATCGAGATAGAAAATAAACAAAAAAAAAAAAAAAAAAAAAGTAAAGAAAAAGTATGAATGTAACAACATTGTAATTGTTGGCTGCCATTTAAATTAAAACAACTGAGAAAAACAGTCGTCGATTTGTGTGCAATTGAGTTTTCTTTTTAATTTTTTTTAGTGAAATGAAATTGAACTGTTTTTCCTTTTTGTGGGGTTTTTAAAACGTTCTTTGATGGTTGTTGGCCTAAAATTGAATTGCAGCAACCTTTCAATCAAATTTTAACCAATCAGTCAAAGTGTATATTGGTTAGTCAAGTTAAAGCAATATTAAAAAAGTAATTTTAGAGTTGTTTAAAAATAGCTTTAGTTTTGTAAAAAAGCTATTGCTTTTTAAAATAAGAATAGTAATTAAAAAATGCTACAAGCACATAGGCACGAACATTTAATTTTACTTTTGAGTTTAATAATTTCATATCTGAAAATGACAAAGTAGATAAATACATATGACAGTGATGACAACTTCAGTACTTTTGTTACTTTAGTCATTATAAATAACTTTAACAGAGGGACATATATTTGTTCGTTTAAAAATGTCTCTGCTTAGTTTTAACGATTTGTGTGAGAATAAAATTAATTTGGCTACAAATTTTGGGTTACTTCGAAGAGAATACAACTTCCATAAGCAGAGCCACTACATTATTGCCTGATGCTATTCAACTAGTTAACAGTCTTCTATGTTATATGTGAGTAAACTGAGTTGCAAAATAGTTTAGTCTCAAAAACTGACGACTTACTTAGTTAGCATGAATGATTTGAGGGGTTAAGAGAATAATGAAACCTATTTCTTTTCTACAATTCTTGACTTTCAATAGAAAAACAATTGTGCTAATGCATTAAGTATCACTAAAGGCCCAACCAGAATGTGCATAAGGTGGCTTAAGCAACTGTCAAACCATATTGAACTAAAGAAAACTTTTTTTAAGTTTTATAGTAACTACTTAACGGCTAAGCCAATTTTTCGCACTCGTTCCCTCTCACCCTCTTTATTTACACAAACGGTGGATAGTGACTCATTAAAAAAACTAAAAATAGACTTGGTAACAAGTGTTGCCAGGCCAACAAGTATTGCCGCTACGTCAAAAATAAATTTAGTGGGAAATGATACCATGAACCAAAACACTAATGCAATGGAAAACCCCCCTGTAAAAAGTTGCCAAAAGCCTCAAGCCCAAGTTGGTATGGACAGGTATATAACAGTCCTTAAGCGGGGTCGCAGCCCTACCTCTTCAGCTGTTGCTTCGGCATCAAAAGTGCCATCTTTTGACAAAATAAATTCCCAAAATCGCTTTGCAATTCTGGAGGATGAATCCTCTGAAGCACCAAACGTCATAAGATCGCCCAAGCCTCCCCCGATATATCTTAGGGAGCATAACTCAAATGATCTAATAAAGAGTTTAATTTCGTTGATTGGTGAAAATTCGTTTTATGTAGCCGCAATACAGAGAGGTAGCATAAATGAAACGAAAATTCAAGTGAATCATGAAAATGATTTTCGCAAAATTATTAACAAATTTGAGGCACTTAAAAAAAGTTTTTATACATACCAACTCAAGAGCAGTAAAGGTCTCCAGGTGGTGATTAAGGGAATTGATTCATGCGTAGACCCAGAGGAAATTAAAACTTTCTTAGAAGAAAAAGGCTTCAAGATAAAACACGTGGTAAATATTAGAAATAGAGACAAAAATCCACAACCACTATTTCGAGTAGAATTAGAGCCCGGCGACATTAAGTTAAAAAAAAACGAAACGCATCCCATTTATAGTTTAAAATATATTCTATACAGAAAAATCACAATTGAGGAGCCGCACAAAAAAAATGGACCTGTTCAGTGCTTAAACTGCCAAGAATTTGGCCATACAAAGGCATACTGCTACTTACCCCCTGTTTGCGTAGTATGTGGTGAGCTACACGGTACAGTTTCTTGCGATAAGCCTAAAACCGACCCCAACGTAAAAAAATGTAGCAACTGTGGCGGTAATCACACTGCCAATTATAGAGGATGCCCTGTATATAATATCGTCAAGCAGACGGTTGGACCAAAAACAAATGCCCCTCAAATGCAGGTTGCAAATCAAGTTATCACAAATGCAATTCAAGCCCCCCAGTTTAGTAATAACAGAACCTCTTATGCTAACGTTCTAAAATCAAACCATGAGCCAATGCAAGGTGCCTCGCCAAGTAATGATGAAACTCCAGTTTCTAATTTAAGTCGTTTAGAAAAAACCATGGAAACATTAGTGCAAACAGTAAATAATTTTACGAACACAATGGGTAATATGATGCAGGAAATTCTTAGAATGCAATCAACGTTATTGCAAGCTGTACTTAACAAGCCATGAACTGTATAAAAATTTGTTTTTGGAACGCAAACGGCATCCGCCAACATAAAAATGAACTAGAATACTTTCTTAAAAATAAACAAATTGATGTCATGATGGTTTCTGAAACTCATTTGACTTCAAAAAATACGTTTAAAATAAATGGTTATATACTATATGATACAAAGGACCCTCGAGATAGAGCTTGTGGAGGTTCTGCCATTTTAATTAAAACCAGAGTCAAACACTACCTAATGGGTGATCATCGTGAAGATTATCTTCAAGCAACAAACATTTGCGTTGAAGAATTAAATAGAAACGTAGTAATCTCATCGTTATACTCCCCACCTAGATATTCAATATCAGAAGGCCAATATTATAAATATTTCAAATCATTAGGACCCTGTTTCCTGGCCGCTGGCGATTATAACGCTAAACATACCTTCTGGGGGTCCCGACTTATAACACCAAAGGGTCGTGTTCTATTTAATACTATTACTAAAATGGATTTGAATGTGATAGCGAGCGGACAACCAACATATTGGCCTACTGATCAGCAAAAAATACCAGATGTCATCGATTTTGGCGTGGTTAAAAACATCCCCTTAGAAACGATTTATGTTGAAGCTTCCTTAGAATTATCTTCCGACCACACACCAACAATTGTTACTTTAATGAACCCCAATAGAACTGTATCTCCAACTGGTTACTTAGCGACGCCAGCTACACAAATCAATTGGCTAAAATATAAAAAATATCTCAGCACCCATTGCACAGAAAATATTCCGCTTAGTACACCGGAATACGTAGATCGCGCTATTCTTAATTTTGACAGTTTTCTGAAGCTAGCTGTACAACATTCCAGTATTACCCCAAAAAAAACTAAAAATATTAAAATTTATTCCACAGATGTTGAGCGTCTCCTGTCTGAAAAAAGAAGAGCCCGAAGAGAGTGGCAATTGCACAGATCCCCTCAACTTAAGAGTTTGTTAAAAGAGTGTACAAGAAGGCTAAGAAAGTTACTACAGACACAGAAAACGGATTCTCTGCAAAAATATCTTAAGGAACTTGATGCAACTCCGCAATCCGACTACTCATTATGGCGTGCAGCTAAAAATCTAAATAGGCCAGTTATCTCTAAGCCACCATTAAGAAACTTGAACGGAAGTTGGGCAAGAAATGATAACGAAAAGGGAAATCTGTTTGTTAATCATTTAAAAAACGTATTTACCCCAAATATATCTCACGATACTGCGGTCGAGTTACCACCTGTTCCTGCTAGAGCAGCTATTCCCCTCAGATTTGAGATAAGAGAAATCGAACAGGCTATTTGTGACTTAAACACTAAGAAGGCACCTGGTATTGATAAAATCAGTAATAAAATGCTTTTAGAGCTACCTCGCACAGCAAAGAAAATTATTCTTTTTATTTTTAATGCTATTTTACGCCTTGAATACTATCCTCAAAAATGGAAGGTTTCCTTAGTTACCATGATACCAAAGCCAGGTAAAGATCATACAAAAGTTGAGTCATATAGGCCAATTAGCTTATTATCAAATATGTCAAAGCTGTTTGAGAAATTATTAGTTTCAAAATTAACACCGATTTTAAGTGAAAATAGATGTATTCCAAACCATCAGTTCGGATTTCGAAGAAAACACAGCACAATCGAACAGACTCATCGAATAGTAAATGTCATAAGAAAAGCATTTGAAGAAAAAAAATATTGCTCAGCACTCTTCATCGATGTTTCGCAAGCATTTGATAAAGTCTGGCATGAAGGCTTATTACATAAATTGAAACAAAATTTACCAGCAAACACACACAAGCTGCTAGAAAGCTACTTAGTCGGTCGTCAATTTATTATTAAAGAAGGAAATTTCTTAAGTTCACCTCAGCCCATTGGCGCTGGAGTCCCACAAGGCAGCATCCTGGGCCCTCTATTATATTTAATTTATACTTCGGACATGCCAACAAGTAACTACACCCAAACTTCAACATTTGCAGACGATACAGCATTTCTAAGCGTCCACGAAAACCGTTATGAAGCATCTCGTTTCTTACAGCATCATATATTTCAACTAGAAATATGGTTAAGCCAATGGAGGATAATGGTCAATGAGCAAAAATGCGTGCATATAACATTCACCTTGCGCCGGGAATCTTGCCCCCATATAACAATCAACAATCAAATAATTCCTCAACTTTCGCATGTAAAATATCTGGGTATACATCTGGATCGGCGATTAACGTGGAAATGCCATATAGAGGCAAAATTAACTCAAATGAAACTAAAAGCCATTCAAATTCATTGGCTTATTGGTAGAAACTCTGTCCTTAGTCTCGACTGCAAACTTCTTCTTTACAACTCCATCTTAAAGCCAATCTGGTGCTATGGTATTCAGTTATGGGGCACTGCCTCGGCCTCTAATATAGAAAAGATTCAAAGGCGCCAAAATAAAATTCTTCGAATAATCACAGCTGCCCCTTGGTATGTAAAAAACTCAAATATTCACAGGGATCTCAATGTTCCATTAGTCAAAACTATAATTACGAAATATGCAGTAAAATACTTAAAAAGGCTCGAATTGCATCCAAACCCACTAGCACGAAATATTTTAAATGATAGCTGCCACACTCGCTTAAGAAGAAGAGACACTGCAGCACTTATCCAATTAGATGAGCGACAAACACCTAGATAAGTGAACAGAACCCGTGATGAAGAAAATTTTTGTCTGGCACTGGCAGGACATAAAATAAAGTACTAGGTTAAGATTTGATTAATTATTGTTAGTTCATATTTAAATGTATGAAGATTCAATAAATAATATTGAGAAAAAAAAAAAAAAAAAGAAGCTGTCATTTCCTTAAGCAAAGGGCGAAGCGGATAGCACGTTCCGTACGGAATCAAATGTTTTTTTTTTTTTAGTTTGTTTTGACAGGCTTAAGCTTGTTTAGGCACATTCTGTTTGGGACTTAACTGTAAACTTTTATAAGAACCTATTAAGGTTATTCATACAATCAAATGAAAAATTAATCCATCGGTAAAAAAAATGTAACTGCTTTAAATTTTTTTCCAAATTTGTAGACCAGTGTTATAGGTAAAGCTGTGACTAAATAACAACTATCTAATACATGCCAAAAACCAGCTGATTGATTTCATTTAATAAACTATTTGAAAAGTAAAACATATTTTGAGATAAATTTCAGTACAGACAACAATAAATACTGTTACAATTTAAATTAAAGGTAGGATAAAAAAGATTGTTACCAAACCAACCAGGCGCCCAAATATAAGAAACATTTTTTCTACATTATTTACCCCTGGGTGAAAAACTCTGTCTTCGCTTATGTGCCTCAGAGGGCAGTTTCATACTATAATGCAAGTCTTATGAATTTTGAGGCGAATTCATCCCTGCTAAGATAAGTTGTTATTGTGTTTTTATAAATTTTTATACAATTATAAGAATTTCCTCAAAATACTTGGACTTGTCCAGTAAACACTAGCATAAGTTTATCCGTAGAGGTCTTACAGATAACATCTAGGGCTGCTTACATTTAGGTTGTTAAATTTGTTCTCTTGATATTTTTTCCATGCACACAGAAAACAAATTAGTTGGGAAACGGTTGCAGTAATAAAATATTGATCAAGTAACATGATTTATTATTGCAACTATTAAAAATATATAGTTCTAACTGATTTTTAATTCTCTTGATTATTAAAACGATGTTCCAACTGAAATATGATTCCTTCAATTCTTTTATTAGCTATGATAACTAATTTAATTTAGTTCTAAAAATTAGTACTAATGGTTAGAATCACAACCGAATTTAATACAGGGCAATACTGAATATTGGTCATTGCAATCAATAATTTGCTTTTGTCAATAAATTTTGTAATATAAATGTTAATTCATTTATTGCAGCTAATTATTGATTGTTGGAATAGTTTCAATTCGAGTACAACAAATGAAAATATAATTATTCGGAATTCACAACCAAAAAATAGTTAAAAGCCCCAATTGCTTACTAAATTTTCTGTCAAAAAATTTGATAGAATAAAATAATTTTTAATTTTATATTTAAAAAATATATTTGCAGTCAAAAATGGAATATGTGCAAAAACTAAATTAATATGGGTAAGTAATTTACGTATTCTTATAGGTATGAACATATACACGTACATATGTATGTATGTGTGTATTAGTTTTTTTATATCCTGCAAATTATATTGGACTTCTTGATCCATTTTGATCCTGGGCTGGTCCAATGTAGTGCAAGAATGAACCATGTCATTATTAAAAAGAGTTTGCAGTGAAACGACATGTCTTCGTTTTTTAACGACATGTTTTCGTTTTGGCACGATTTTAAACCTAATCCTCTGGAGTATACCATGGAGTAGTTTTAAGACTTCTCCTTTGTAATGCAAGCTGGGTTATATGGTTCTGCCCTAGGACATCGTACTGTTTAGTAAGCCATTTTTCCATTCATTGGTGTTACCTTTGGACAAGTCCTTGCCCCTTATGGGCTACATTTGACCGGTTAAAAAATATATATTGATAACGACAATCAAATCTCTTGTTATGAACACCAATTATGTGTTAATTCAGTTGCAACTATCATATATTCGGGTATAATCACAGTTTTGTTTTTAATAATCATACTAACAACTAACAATATCTGTTGTTATGACTGATAGTGTACTAAAATTCAAATGTTGCTATCAAAAATATTATGCTAAGCACCGAAATGTTCAGTAATTGTAACCGAATTGTGTGATAGTACATGCAACCGAAGAAATTCGATTGGCGCCAAATTCGGTTGTGATCACGAATCTGTTTTCTCTGTGTGGAAACGACTATCTGCGAACAAAGTCTTCGATCGCTTATCTTACATTTAACACAAAAACTAATAATAAATTATTTTTTTGTTTAACATGTAAGTAAAACGAACGAAATCTTCGTTCGAAATCGATGAACAGGACATCAGTCTAAAATCAATATTTTATTATAACTACCGCTTCATGTTTATGATTTCGGTTTTGTTAAAGCCAAAAACTCATAATAATATGTATGTATACCCTAGAAACTTTACTCCTAATTAAATTAAACTCACCAAAAAGCCTTAAGTTTTTTCCCAATTACTTAATAATAAATCATAAATTTTTAAAAAACCAAAATTTCTTTCTTGCTTAATGCTATTTGCATATATTTAAAAAATGACAAAGAGTACACTTGTTTGCCAAAAAAAATAAGACTTCTGAGAAAATAAAAACATCCAAAATAAGCTGGTGTAGGAAGAAAACGAAAAAAACGCCTTTAAAACTGATATACATAGACTTGAAAGTAAAATAACTTTTTTTTTTTCTAAATACACTTAAAATAATCCATGCCACAATTACGTCATTATTAAGGGGTATAATTTGGTAATATAAAACTAAATCGGACTAAAATTCACAACAATATGGTAAATTATGGACCGATCATCTAAAATTTTGTGACTGTAATTTCCTTTCTTATTAAACTAATGGTATAAACACAACTGGAATGAACGAATACTTTGCATTATTATTATGACATGTTCATATTTTATTTAATAAATTATAAACTTAGTCTATTTACAAAGGATTTCCATTCAGTTCTATTTCTTGCTATATATCTTAACTGGTCTATTGATTTGTCAGTTTCAGAATTAATTGTCCTACGCCACGTATTTCTTGGTCTCCCTCTGGATCGGTGACCTTGCGGGTTCCATTGAAGAGCAGAGTGTGATATTTCGTTTACGTCCTTTCTTAGAGTATGACCGAGCCAACCGTATTTTCTTTTGATGATCTCATTGTGTATACTTTTTTGTTGAGTAATAGTCCATAATCTTTGATTGGAGATAGTACGTGGCCACCATATTTTCAAAATGGACCGTAGGCATCTATTAATAAAAGATTGCAGCTTATTAATTATGGCAACAGTCGTTAGCCATGTCTCCGACCCGTAGAGTAATACTGATTTGACACATGCGTTAAATATTTTAATTTTTGTTTGCAGAACTATTGCTTCTGACATCCATACATATATTTCTAAGAGATCCATATGCCCTTTGTGCTTTCCTTATTCGATTGCATATATCTACATAGGCACCACCATCTGTCGTTAAAACACTACCCAGATACTCGAATTCTTCTACATCAGCTATCTGTTATCCACTAATAACAAAAGGCGTAGCATTGCTTGTATTAATCCTCATAGCCTTGGTTTTTCGGATGTTTATTTTTAAACCTAATTTAATGGATTCGCGTTCTAGTAAATCCATTTTGGATTGCATGTCTGAGTGAGTGTTGGTTAAAAGAGCCGCGTCGTCAGCGTATTCAAGATCCCCTAGTCTATGATGAAGACCCCAGTTGATTCCAGTTTGATTTCTATCCAATGTTTCTAATACCATATCAAGCACAGTGATGAAGAGTAATGGTGATAGAGCACAACCTAGTCGCACTCCGCTTGTTGTAACAAACGGTTCGCTGACACATCCATCATGTAGTACTCTTCAAGAGGTACCGTTGTAACTATTTTTAAGGATATTAACAATTTTCTCTGGTATACCCCTAGCCAAAAGTGCGAGCCATATATATTTACGGTCGAGGGCGTCGAATGCTTTCTCGTAGTCGATGCATGTTAAATATAGAGTTGTGTTGTATTCGACAGACTGCTCAATTATAATTCGTGTTGTACATATATGGTCAATACATGAATTACCGCTGCGAAATCCGGTTTGGTTTTTTTGGATAAGTCTGTTTAGAGGATCAAAAATTATATTTAGTAATATTTTATTGAAAATTTGTGCAATAGATAGTAATATGGAGATACCTCTCCAGTTGTCACACTTTTTCTTGTCTCCTTTTTTCGGTAGTTGTACCATTATTGACTCTTTCCAATCATATGGAATATTTTCTTCTTCCCAGATTCTCTGAAATAAAGGGTATAATTTTTCAGAAAAGACTTCTATGCACGCTTTTTAACATTCTGCTGGTATGCTATCATTCCCGGGTGCTTTCCCGTTTTTAAGACCATGTATTGTATCTATAATTTCTTGTAAGGATGGATTTTCGGTTGAGACGTGTGTGTTTGTTTCGTGCCTTCTATTTATTTGAAAGTCTTCTTGATCCTCATGTATAATATATAATGTTCTCTGGAAATGCTGTTTCCAAATCCTCAGTTGGTCTTCTTTAGAGGTAACGAGGGTACCGCATTCATCTTCGACTGGTATACCTGTAGTTGTGGTTTTAGTTCCACTTAGGGATCTAATAATTTTGTATAATTCATTGGAATCACCATTATCTGCTGCGACTTGCGCATTATTTCCCATTTTTTCAACTTTGCATAGCACAACGAATTCGTAGACAAGAATTCGTTGCGTAAATTCATCAAATGAGAAAAAAAAAGTGGCTGGGGTAACCAGGTCTACACCAAAAATAACTATCTCAACAATTTGGCAATAACGTCGACAGAATAACAGTGCAATATTTCTTATTGCTCAGCTTGTGTTTAAGACATGGGAAAACGTATTTATGTTAACTTATAATTAAAAAAAAAAAGAAAAGGAAGATGGTGGAGTGTAAAAATTTCGTCATCATGAAAAAATTATTTTTGTTTAAATACAATTTTCTTATTCGGACTTTTTTATTTAAATATATATTAATAAAAAACAAATTTTGGGAATACAAAATTTTTCAATTACCAAGATTTTGTTTATCGTGCTTAATTCCCAATTTTTATTCTTGATGAAAACTCTAGAATTTATTGTTATTGATAAGCTATTCCTACGCGCATTTCAATGGTTGCTTAGGCCAGATCGTCAGGAAACTTCATCCAAAAAGATTTTAGAAACACTAAAGCTATTAAACCAAATAAAACTGTTAAGCAAATAAGAATTATAAGCAACAGTTTTACGCGTAACAATATCAAAGCTTAAACAAAAACCACAACAATAAACAGTGAGTTTATCTTTTCTTACAGTCCCGACAACAATTGGTAGATTTTTTTTTTTTTTTTGTTTTTTTTTTATTTTGTTTATTCTTAACCTACTTACAACTACAATTAATGTTGGAAGAATTTCAACCAATTGTAGTGGGGAATGTTAGAAAAGATAAACGCACTGTTTATTGTTGATGTTTTTGTTAAAGCTTTGATATTGCTACAAATAAAACTGTTGCTTATAGTTCTTATACGCTTAACAGTTTTAGTTGTATAATATCTTTTCTAAAATCTTTGGATGAAGTTTTCTGATGATCTGGCCTAATCAACCATTGAAATGCGCACAGGAATAGCTTGTCCCATCAGCAATAAATTTCAGCGTTTTTATAAAGAATAAAAATTGGGAATTTAGCACACCATAATTAATGAATAAAAAAAGATTCGTTAAACAATTTGCTTGATTTATTCAAAAAATCTTTTAAATCAAACATGCGATTTTCGTATTCAACTATGAAAATTATTTTTTTCTTCGTAGGATACCCTTTACGTATTCGCAGGTGTGTCCAAAAAGAAATATTCTTTTGACGGCAGTTTCAAAACTCCATTTTCAAATTTTTTAAAATTTTTTTCAACAAATTTCGGAAGTTTTTGGTTGTCATATGTGGATTGAATAGGGAATATAAATGTGGGAATATTATGTCAATACCACCCATAGTTCTTCCGTACCTGCGACTTAAATTTTGGCGATTATCGGGAAAAATTAATTTTTGGCCATATTTTGGCGAATGAGCCCAGTCTCCTTACTGTATGGAATTTTAAGTAAAACACATTCAGAAAATTATAGTCCAGATGATTTTTAATATACTCTGAAGTTTTAACTAAAATCATGAAGGCGAAAGGTCAGGAAAAGGAAAGATAGCGAAATATTGTATATTTTTGCGCCGATTTCCATGAAACTGGAGATTTTCATAAAATTAAAGAATAAAACTATTTTTGCTTCCTGAAATTTCTTTTTATGTTCTTTCGACAAACTTATAAAAATTATTGTTTCTAAATGTCGCACGTTAACGAGAAAGAGAAAGACAAAAAACTATCAAAATAGAAAAATGTACTTTCGACTTTAAAAGAATTCTTGACAAAAAGTATGAAAAATAGAAGTAAGAAAGAACATGTAAATCAATTAAAATAGGTAATCATTAAAAGCAATTTTCGTTTTACCAAAGCAAAAATACCATTTGGATTAAAGATTGATGTTTGACTATTGACTGCCAGGCGTCGTCAATGGCCGTGAGTGTTAAACGGCAAAGATTTCTGAAGAGATAGTGCGGTCACATGTCAAATCAGCCACCCGTAAACGTTTGTTCGATTCCTCGGTCAGTCAAGAATGAAAAATTATCAATAAATTTTAATTAATTTCTTTCTTCATAAAAATAATTTCATGAATGTTGAATTTAATGAACTTTAGCCTGATTACGTTATTTCATTTTATATAATTAATTACAATAAAGTTTTTAAAGTATCTTGAAGATTTATTATAAAATAAAGTTTTTGCAATTATGTTTTTATTTCTTTGGTCTCATTAGACCTTTCAATTAAAATTATGAACTATTGTTAAATATGTTGTTAGTTAAAAAAATATTTGTCTAACTTTTCAAATTATTGGGATAATTCTTAAAAAGACATTTAATATTTTTAAATAATTTCATGATTAAAAGACACTTTTCGCATATACCCATGCATTTTTGTCAGTGCATATACAAATGGTCAGATACATGCCAACTTCGTTCAAGACCAACAAGTACAAAAAAATAAAGAAAAAGACACACATTTTATAAACAGCGATACAGTATTATAAAAGTAGAATATAAATATAAAATTATATTTCTATAAACTACTACCTCGAAATAGGCTGTTAAGTTAACAAAATTACAACTTTTTAGTTTGTAATGAAACGAACTAAGACCAAGTCGTAGTATTTTATGTACAGGTGATTGCTAGTCAGTCACGTTGACCTTTATTTAGCTGGAATTTTTTTATTTTGTAATCAACTAAGGAAAAACTTTTTGATTTTTAGTAATAGGAGGTAGTTATTTCATACGTTACCTTGTAAGTAGTCGTCATTAAAATTGTCATTGTTCTGAAAACTTCAATAAGTACTTACTAGTAACGACCTCAGCAACTACTTATTACTTCTATTATTTTCACTTCTGAATATTTGCTTACTTATAATCAGCTCAATAACTACTTATTAGTTGTGTTGTTTTCAGTTCTGAATATTTACTACTTAACCCTCCGATGAGTGAGAAGGTCCCTTTTTGCCTTTTCAAACTGAAATTACTCCTACTTCAAACACTACAACCACCCCCCCCAAAGTTACTATGTATTCCAAGAGTATTGTTGTTGCGCATCTTACTTTAGGAGTTATAGAGGTTTTAGTGAGAATAGTACGCGGACGTGTGAATAGGTCCGTATGGACCTTGTACTGAATTTCACTAATAAAAGCATGTTGTTGGGCATCATTATAATTTTTTTATTGTACCAACACATAATGTACTTGTTCCGAACACAAAGACCTAAACTCAAACCCATTAGGGATGATGATAAAAACAAAAAATTCTAAGAAAAAATTCTAAGAACAAAAATACTAACAACAATAAATTCGAAGAACTAGTTTATTGATAGTAGTATAAAATTAGAATATTGTGCCTTGAAAAATTGAAAAAATTATTTTTGTATGTAGAATTTAGTTATAAACAATAAAAACAAAAAAAAATTCAAAAAAAAATTTTTTATATGAAAAAAACATGATTTACAAAAAAGGTCCGTAGGGACCTTTTCACACGGCCGTGAAGTTCAGAACTGTCACTCATCGGAAGGTTAATAACTACTTATTAGGTCTATTAACTAGCGCTTTTTTTAATTTTATAATTGGCTTTTAAGGTATCATAATAATATAAGAATTAAACCTGTTACTATGTCAGAAGATCTGTCTGGCTATTCGAATAAGCATTTCCTTTATTAACGTTAGCTTAAAACCGGATAAATGTTTACTAGTTGCTAAAAAGTAACTAGTGATTTTCAGGCTTATAGTAGTTAAATAATAGCTATGTAGTTTTTGGCTTCTAGTAAGTGAATTGTAAGTACTGACTTCTGTAGACAACTCGAACAAAAATAGGTAGTTTATTTTTCTCCAACATTACTAGCTAACTTACCAGGTAGTAATTTTTTTTTTTTTTTGGGAATTTTTGACACGGTGTTTTATTAAACACGATATAATTTAATTTCATGAGTTCACTTGTTAGACATACCTCCGCCATAATTGTGCTGATGTCTGCGGCACAGAAAAATATTGGTTTTATACCCACTGTTTAGTTTACCGAACGACACAGAATCACTTTCTGAGTTGATATAACAATGGACAGCCTGGCTGGCTGGCTGGTTGTCTGTCCTTGTAAGACTTATGCGCGTAGCACAGGTCGCAATTTTTCAAAATAGTATGATGAAGTCTTATACATACGTTTTAATTGGAAAAAGGACGAAGCCACCAAATAAACTTCTTTGTGCCCATAAACCATCTAACTATATCGCTTTTTGCATTCAATTTGTCCCAGATATATTTTTTGGGATTCTGTTACAGCTGAGTTATATTTTTTTCTCCCTATTTATTTTCTAGTCGTTTTCAATATCTTATTTGCATACGTACTTTTTTATATTATAACTCACAAACTATATCAATGAATCTCAGGAGTGAAAGAGAAAATGTATGCTCTTTCAGGGTAAGTAGAAGCAATTTACAAAAGCAACTGCGGTGTTGGCCAAATCTCGTGCTGGTATTAACTACCTTGGGACAAGCAATGCGTTAACAAATCTTCTAACATCTACAGGTAGCAGTTTTGACTATACAATCAGGAAAACTTTTGGACTAGCCCCTTGTTTAGGAGCTATATTTTCTCCACTGCTTTCAGAATAGCCAGCAGCATTTGTTGAATAGCAGCTGCATCTAGGAGATTCGCCAGCTGCAAAAAAAATCAACCAACAAACATTTAATTTAAGATCACCCTTTCCGCGAATGTGGGTCCAAACCACAACCACCCCGTGATCCCCAAATGTATCTTTCCGTGAAATAAGTGTCTTTTTTTGCAAAAGTTTCTTTTTGTGAAAAACTAACTTTTTTGTAAAAAAAACTTTCTTTTCGTTAAACGAGTATGTTTTTGTGAAAAAGTAACTTCATACTCTTTGCTACCATCTTCTTTATTGGTTCCATCGTCACTCATATCGACTACCTCACAAAAAGTATGTGTTTGTGAAAAGTATCTTTTTTTGAAAAAGCATATTTTTTTTAAAAAATAATCATTTTTTTTTTAATCTTTGCGTGAATAAGTTAATTTTTGTGATACAAATATCTTTCCGGGAGCCTCAATTGATTGGCAGTCTGGTGCAGTGCTACCAGAAACTATTGACTGCAATGGGACCAGATAAGGTCTCAAGAAATCTGTCAACTTCAAATTTTCCTTTTAATGTTTCCCTATGTACTCCTGGGGGGCTCTACCTGGAATAGCAAATGTTTGAGCAACTAGGAACCTAACTTATGGTTGTGTATGCCAAGAAAATTATAACTTAGTTTGAACACGTTATGTCATTTTATATTTCAATTCACGGCCATTTTAGTTTTGAAATTCTGAGTTTTGCAAGAAACACTACCTCTGATAAACTTATATCTTCTAAAGAGACAAATGACAAGTTTTTCAGTTCTATAGCATAATAAATACTGGGCGTTTGAATTCCAACTTTATTGCGCGCTAAAAATAATTTTAAATCCTACCACTTAAGTATGTAAAAATTCTGAGATTTAGAGAGGTCCATCATATCACTACTTATTCTTTATCCTTTAAACTACAAAATAACTACAAACGTCAACCGATTCCTTAAAATACCCTTTATGTATGTATACATGTATACATATACATACATTTATCCATAAATTAAGAAAAAACTGATTTGTGTAAAAATATAAGGTAAACCTTAGATTTAATGCAATTTCTGTTTCTATTTCGTACATTTTCAAATGTTCTAAAGTCATTTCATTTTTAGAAAGATGAAGAAAAAAAAAAAACAGAAAACTCACAGAAGTATTCTTCATAAGATTCGTGGTTCGTTGGATTTTGTTATAAAAGTGACTGTAACATAGAAAAATGCGAAGAGTAAAATTTTTAAAAAGACAAATAAGAAAGTATAAAAACAAATCACAGCCTGTGGTAAAAAGATCATTCCATTACGGTTCATATAGAGAAAGAGTGATGGCAAAAAAAGGAGTAGTAAAGCAACAAAATTTATTAATATTGAAAAATATTTAGGAAAGGTACAGACACTAAATGTAAGCCCTACACTTTAGGTGAGAAATGTTTAGGAAGATGCGAAATCTTCGGACAAGAAAAACGTCACCCGGCTTCAACTAGTGTGGTACCTAATATCCTTGATTTCGGATAAATCCTACAACCTGCGAACATTTTGAAATTGCTGCTACCGAATAATTGTGCTAGTTTTTCTTGTGTGTGAGAACAATTTTAAAAGGGAAACTTTTTTGGCTGACCAGTGCCCACGTTCTGTAGCTCCAGCGTCTAGAAACTTTTCGATTGAAATGTGAGAAATGAAACAAAAATGTCATAAATTGAAATAAACAACTGTGTTTCTCACTTAACTGTATCTGTAAAATTTTTAGCGAGTAGTAGCTGTCACGTAAGGAAATAACTCGCCAATTTACGGAAAAAGTGATTTTGTAAAATTTTTGTGAGAAAGTTCCCGCTTCGAACTGTCAAATAAACACAAGAATAAAAACTGGGTGAGAAAAATTTGTAACACTTAAAAATATTTAAAAAAATGAAAAATGCAATGAAAAATAAAACGGAAGAGGTAAGTATTTTGTTCTTGGCTGATTTTTTCATTGTTTAATAAATTTGCTTTTAACATTTTTGTAATACAAATGTATTCAAAGCTTTTTTGTAAGCAACAAGCATAAAAGTCGCACTTTGCGTTATTTTGTTTAGCCGACGGTTGTTTTTTTTGCCGCCGTTGCTTAAAATGTTTAAATTTTAGTAAACTTTGGTCGCCTTCAACGATATGTGTGACTTGCGTTCTTAACATCTGCAATTTCACATCAGCTTCGAGTGAAATATTGTAACATTTATAACGTAACGACGTTATGTCTTTTGATAGTTTTCGACATGAGTTACAAACAAACTTTTTTCTCACTTTTCAAGAAACGATGGAATTTTTTGTATCACATCTTTTCGATGCGAGAAGTTCTCACCAAAGTTACCGAACATGGGTACTGGGCTGTCTTTGTCTTCCGTGTCAAAATGTCCACTTCTGAACCGCACTACTCAACTCTTACACCATGAAAACGGAAAAAGATTTTCGAAATAAGTTTCGGCGAGATAACGATGTATTTTGGCTGCACTTTTTTGAAGTTAAAGAAGTAAAGCAAAAAAAAAAAAAAAAAAAAAAAAAATTGTGCGCCCATTATGAACTGAATTCGATTTTCAAGTGTATTCGAAATATCTGATCGAACGAATTTTCGTTCCGTATTATGGCGCAGATTCGATAAGAGAAGACCATCATTGGGAATTTTACTGATTTGGTTTATTCGCAGTACTACATTTCAAACAACTGGCATTTTAAATAGAGAATGATTGGTCATAAATTTTAAAAAATTAATTAAACCTGCCCGCAACGGAACTATGGTTTGATTTGACAATTTGTTAAATGATCAACTGTGCAAATCGATTTACCCGAGGGGTTTCTTTACGTTTTTTAACTCAAATCAGTGTTACCAACAGAAAAATTCAACAGTACACTTGAGATGAAGCAAAATTTCCCGATTTAAATGAAATTACACTTGACACTTACAAAGAAGCAAAACACAACAGACTGATTAAAAGAAGATCAATATTAGTCAAACTGTTAACATTCTTATTGTAATTTAAAATAAATTAACATTAAAATAAATAACATTAAATACTTAAAAACAATTAATAAAACATAAATAAAACTACTAAACTAATGAGCTTAAGTTCCACATTTGGTTGCATATATGTATATAAGGAAGGTTCAAAACGCTCATTGCCTTTTCTTTATAATAGGTGTTTTTTGAGCCCGAATGAGCTAACGAAAGTTTAGCTGTCAAACGAACTGTCATACTGCTCTCACTTTTTGCTCAGGCACATCATCATAGATAGATAGATTCATGCTTGAACAACGTCACCAAATTATCTTCATGATTCAAATGACGCAAATTATTTGTTCACAAATGAAGACGATGTGACACCTCTTGATTGTTTTCCGTAAGTCTGTGAAGTCACTGGTTTATGCTGATAAACCAGCAACAATTGACGTCTTTGGTGTCATGGTGACATGCAGCCAGCAATGCTCAAAAAAGAGAAACAAAATTGGACGTCTGCAATGCGTTGCGTCAAGGATAGGCGCGGTGCATTTTTGTTTTAAAATCAAATGTTAATGCCGTGTATTCATCTGCGATAAGAATTAATTTCTTTTTTGTGTTTTCTACCATTTTAAGTTTCAAGGTCTTAAAAAATACCCTTCATACCATATTTAGTAAACTAAATGCCTGCAGGGTTTTTTTACAACTGTCCCTTTCGTAATTCAGTTTTACAACTGTTAAAGGCGTTTAATATTCTTCAAACTAAAGCATTTGAAAAATTGCAGACACAAAAAAATTAATTATATGTTGGAGTATTGGAACCATTTCTACCACTAGCTAGTTTGTAGGTTGAATAACTTTTTTTCAATAAGCTTCAGGTTATAAATAACTATGATAGTCATCTTTATCCAAATCTAAAAGTCCTTCCTGCGACATTTATTACCAAACTTTTGAAATTATATATTTAACGATTGAAGTCTTTTCCTTAAAAGAAACCGAGACTTTCGTTCGGAAGACTGTGCAATTTTTATCAATAATATTTAAAAAGAAAAAAATGTCATAACTGAACTAGAATCTTCATTTTATTTGGGTATCTGAAGTAAGAATTTCAAATAAAACCTGAATTACACATAAGAGAAATTACCCACGCTCTGCCCACGACAGTAAAAATTATACCAAATTCGGTTAATTACACACAAAGTGCTAAAATTTTTTGTTTGTTCATTTCTTTTTCAATGTAAAAAAAGAAACATCATAAAATATTAAAATATAATGTTTGTCTACAGTTTCACTCCAATTGTTCTGTTTTCGTAACGAAGAACAGAACACTAAATTATGTTCTGCTCTTTATTGAAAATAGTAACGAGCGCTATTAAAGGTTTTGTTCTTCTACACAAATACTAAAAAATAGATAGCGTTCCTGGATGTGTGAGCCGAACACTAAATATTGTTCTTTTTATTTTTGATAACTCCATATAGTTATCCAGAAACGGGATCGACTTAAATAAAAGTAAGATAACATTAATCTTAAACTGTGTTTGATTCAAGAATTTCTTAATTGGTTCAATCCCAACTTAAATAATCCGAAAGTACGATTAGATTGATTTTAACCTAAACACTTACCCTTGATAACCAGAAATCGCGAGAATATTATTATTTCCTTACAAGTTAGACATGTTTATTTTACTTTTGTTTAATTCCGCCCTATGTTTTCAAAAGAAGTCTCAATTATAAGACAGCAGCACAATGCCCGTTATGGTCTTCGTAATCATTTTACTTTAACAATTTTATTAATTAGCTAAAAATTTTAACAAATAGAATATGGGAATTATATATTTCTATTTTACTTTATAAACATGAAAATAATTTATATTTTTCTACTTTTAGTGTTGCTGTTGTTTCTACACAAAACAGATAAATTGTTCTTATCTTCTTTTGTACTGTTGTTGTTTTTTCTACAACAAACTTTTTAAAAACACACGCGTATGATCTTATATTAATTTCCGAAAGTTATCCCATTTTGGATAGTTCTAAGTACGTTTAAGTGTTATTCGTACTTAAGTTTTTAAATTCGACTTGTACAAAAAAAAAAAAAAAAAAAAAAAAAAAAAAATTATATTTAGTACGGGCTTTTTTTCTGTGTATGAAATATACGTTATTTTATGGACAAGGTCTTTATGAAACCTATGGTAAATTCTGGGTGTATCAGAACAAAATTTTGAAATGGCTTACTAGCTATTATAAAAATTATTGTCCGAAGTTTTATACCAGTACGAACATTTAGAAGAAAGTTTATATATTAAAAGCTTTATTTGGGAGTCGTATTAATATGCGAGCTATGGTAAAAAATGGACCGAGTCCAATAAAATTTCATAAGATAACTAAAATTGCAATAAAACATTTTTAAACCAAATTTCATCTTAATACATACACATAATAAGATGGTTTATACATAATAAGATGGTTTATGGATGCAAAGGCTATACCCCAGAAAGAAGTGTGAATTAGGGCTATGTGCATATATGGACCTAATTTTATAATAAATAGTCTTCGTCCCTATGACAATCGAAAAGTAAATGCTAAATTTCATCAAATTATCTTCAACATTCGACCCTGGGGCCAAATTACGGCATTCGATATCGATCGAAATTACAATAGAATTTAAATGGAAATTTGGATCGATATCGAATGCCGTTATTTTCCTCCTATACTTAGCGCACAATATTTGCATAGACAGACAAGCAGCCAGTTTTTTGTTAGATGGACTCAAAAATTATAAATCCAAATCGATCGGTATACTAAAAGTTGGGTCTAGAACCAATATGTTTATGTGTATTCATTCGGTTAACCGTTAATCGGTTAACCGATTAATTACTACCCGATTAACTGATCGGTTTATTTAAAATTGGCAATTTTCGATTAACGATTAAACCGGTTAATTTCAGTCGATTAACCGATTAACCGATGTAACAAATTTTTTTAGTTTTTTGTACTATTATTGTTTGTTTCGTGTCATATAAAAAAGGTATATGTATTCGAGCAATACATTCTTAAAATACAGTACAAAAACAGAAACTATGGATTCGGAAATACATTTTTTTAGATTGTTCGGTGCTGAGCTTTGCCAGGATGAGTCAGATGGTACCTTACAATAGAAGAAACTCTCGATTGTAACACAAACAATCTTAAACAAAATTAGCCGAAATAATGGCATAATGGAAAATGTGATATGCTGAGAGAAATCCTGGAAAAGGACTGAGAAATTAGATAATCTGTATCATGATACAAAGAAATCAAGAAAACGCAATCAGCTTTTAAAAATTAAATGTTTCTGCGCATCTAACCTTAAGTATAGCATCACAAGCAAACAAACATGTGTATAATATGCTAAAGTGACGTCATATTAAACAGTTGAGTTTTGTAAACATGTGGAATGCGTAATCTTGTTTTTATTATTCTTGAATCTGTATTATGGGTTGCTTTCGATTTCTCCAACATCTTCGATAATTGAAAAAATTTTTTCTGAGTCAAGTTTTATCAAAACTAAAGAAAAGAATCGTAAATCCTAAACACTTTAAATCAAATTAATTATCCAAAAGATTATTTTATAAGATCTTAAACTATTAAAATAATCAATAAAAAAATCTCAGTTAATTTTTTATAAATACATAAAAATATTATGTATTAATTATTATTTTGCTCGTTTTAGTTCAAGAATTGTTTTGTTCGTTATATTATGTTTTTTTTTTACTAATAGACTCCAATAAGATTAAACCAAAACCTCGGTTAATTAATCGAGCGATTAACCGATTAAAGCGAAAGTCCGATTAAATGAATACCCTAGTAAATACATAAAGCAACTAATGCACCGTATATTTTCAAAAAAAAAGAAAACATCTTCTCCACAAAATTCTCTTTTAAACCATTTCTTAGTACGGTTCACCTTATTCTACTCTTTCCAGCCAAAACATCTCTAACTTGTTAAAACTAAGACATCTTCCTTTTCTAATTTGTTTGAATTTTACATTTATAGAAATTCAGTATATTGGGTTCGTTGATTTTGGTTTTGCTTGAATAATTTCAGACATTGGTCGTCTTCAGCAGAGAAAATGAGAA
This sequence comes from Pollenia griseotomentosa, assembly GCA_963931875.1. Taxonomy (NCBI): domain Eukaryota; kingdom Metazoa; phylum Arthropoda; class Insecta; order Diptera; family Polleniidae; genus Pollenia; species Pollenia griseotomentosa. The sequence continues at coordinate 211,987,031 of OZ007560.1, forward strand.
AATTTGTAAAACCAACAAAATACACAATGGGAAAAAAAGGTTGTTTCCTTGGTTTGGTTGGCTGGCTGAATGGTCGGTTGGTTAGTTGGCTTTGGCTCATAACCAAAGATTTGCTTACTGAAATAAAAATATTGCGAGAAAAAAATCCCAAGAAAAGTAGAAAAGAAAACAAGAAAATATATTTTATGAATTTGTCTAACGTATGGTCAAATAATTCTAGGTAAAATTAGGATTTAAAGAATAATACCAAGGAAAAAAACTAAGAATATAAATGAAGATTTTAGATTTTCTTAAAATGAATGTAACACATACCTATTCGTACATTTCATGGCTGCTTGATGTGTCTTTTACATAAGATTTTGTCTTTTTTAATTTTTTTCTTCTTCTGACATTTACATAATTTTAATAATAATATTATGCAAAACATATTTTTCTTTAAGGTTTTTAGAATGCAGAGACTTTAAGTCAGTGGTTCCCATTGTTTAAGTCCAGAGTTTCTTTAAAATATATTACTTTTTAGTTAATCTTTTAAAGTAGCTTGATTTTTAAATTTTCTTTGTATGAAAATTATTATAGTCAAAATTCGTTGGCTTCTCTCGTGTCGTTTTTATTCACATTCCTGGAGAATTTTCTGAGCCAAAAATGGGAGGGAACGAGCACAAAATTGGGAAAAATTTACGGAAAGCAAGATAATAATCAAAATATAATGGTTTAGATAAATCAAAACGAGTAAAATTGGTTGGTGTTCTGCTAGTGGCTCTTTAATGGGACTTTGGGTAAACAATTGATGGATCAACAGAAAATTTTGTGGTGCTATTTATTGGTCTACGAAGTTTTCAAAATTTCATAAAATATAAGTATTATTTACGGATTCTGGCGAAGTGATCTTCGCTAAGGACTCTATATGAGAACTATGGTTATTTGTAGATCCGTCCAAGCTGGTATTATAATCTATTGTTATACAGAACAAATGTATGACACATTTTACAAAAATACCTCTATGCCGTCAGAGAAAATTCATAAAGTATTTGTATTTGTTACAGGTTCTAGTGCTCGAAAGTGATTTTCGCTAAGGACTTTATATGGGACCTATGGTTAATTGTAGATCGTAACAAGCTTTTTTTAATAAAGAATGCATAAAATAAAGAATCCGCAAAGAAAATTCAAAAAATTTAAAAAAATATTATTATTTGTTACAGGTTCTGGTGTTATAAACTGATTTTTGCTAAAGAGTTCTAGTATTATAATTTTTTTGTCATACAGAAAGAATTTATGACAGATTTCATAACAATACCTGCATTCCGCGAAAGAAGTAATGCTAATTTCGGTTCTAATTGTGCTAGATTTAAATGACACTTGGACTTGAAAAACTTGACAATAAGACCATTTTTTCTGTCGAGTCTTTCTTAAGTAAGCGTGTTTTCAACAGACGGTCAGAATTATTTTTTTTTTTAATTTCCTAAGCTAATCCAGCGAAGCTCTACGCTTGTCTGCAGTAAAGAAATTAGAGTCTCTGGCGGGAATCGAACCCGCTACCCCGGTGCTGATAGACTAGCTCACTACTAGCTAGCCTACCGGGGCACAGACATATGTATATATGTAAGCAAATCGACTTAGAATTACAAAAGGACCCATAATCTATAGAATTTTAGATAACAACAACCTGTAAGGCATGTCATAACGTCCAGTGTCCAGCTATGACACTCCAAAAAGTGTCACAGTGTCCATGGACTTTATGACACTTTCAAAAGTGTCATAATGTCCATCAGAGCGGTGTCATAATGTCCACAACTAAACTTATTACCAAAAATATTAAAATGTGTAAAATTTGTATTAAAATACCGTTAAATTTTCAAGTGATTATCAAAACTTAAGAAAAAAAATTATTATTTATTGATAGAAATTTTTTACAATTCGAAGCTTTGGCTTTTCATATAGACTATGAAGCAGCTTTACGGCAGGCTTTAGAAAATGTGTTTCCTAATGCGTCATTAAAAGGTTGCTGGTTTCATTACTGCCAAGCTCTGAGACGCAGAGGTCAAAAGATAAGCAGGATTGGAAATTTAATAAAAAGAAATAAAGACTGTGGTAATTGGTACCGAAAAATTACAAGTCTGCCATTGGTCAGACTTCGTTCCGAAACAAGGCAGATTTTAGAAGCTTTAAATACACTGCGACACTTTTTGGAGTGTCATATTGTCCATGGACACTATGACAAATCAATTGTCATATTGAATACCATATTCGTCAATTAAATTAATTTTTCAATTAAAAGGCGCCAACAATCAAATTTGTGAATATAAAAAATGCTTTTGTTAATTGATATTGTTATTATTCAACATATATTTTTTACAATGAATTTGTAATATTGAATAAAATATCTGTTGACAATTAAATATAAATTTTTATTACGAGTTTGTCATAGTAACAAAATATTTTGTTGATAATTAGTCTTTTGCCTTTTAAAAGAATGAAAAAATATTTTATTTTTCTCTATAGAGAAGGGGTTTAATTTAGAGTTTGCTAAAACTGAAACCGCGGTTTCGGTTTAAAAATTATTAAAACCGGTAAGTTTCGGTTCGGTTTTCATATATTTTTTTTGTACATATACATATATTTTTTTGTATGTAATACAATTTTTTATTTGTTTTAATTCAGGTACTTCTATTAACCTTAAGTGCATACCTGGGCTTGGCCAGGCAATTTTTGACTTCTTTTCCATTTTTTTTTATATAATTATTAGGTATAATTATTAGAACGAAACTTTATTAATTCCTCAATCGCAATTGGCCAAATGAAAATTTTGTGCATATTGTGTCCACCTGGGCCTGGCGAGGCCTTTCCCTATTATATATGTACTGCAGTAAATAAAATAAATATGAAACAAATCAAAAAGCATACACAACACATAAGAATTCTTTCTTTACTGTTTTTTCGAAGAATTATTCTATTTCCCAACAAAATGTTCCTGCTATAGCCATAAAACTCCATACATATAAATGTAGTCCAAGCCTTGCCCAGGGGTTCGTTAGTGTGAGTTTTTCTATAGTCACAAAAATTATATACAAAATACTAGTGGTCCCAGCCAGGCCCAGGTGGTAGTTTGTGCCACACAAATAAGTATCTACTTAAGAGTTTAAAAGGTAACATTTGTTCTTCTTAGTACTTATTTTGATTTTAAGAATTTTGAAATACCTTGTCATTGTTGCAGGCTGTTATGTTTAAAGTTTTTGTATATAAAGTACGAGTATTATGTACATAATTTTCAATTTCTTCAAGCATAAATTGTATTGTAGTATTGTTAAGTAAAAGCTAAAACCGAGGTTTTTTTTGGTCGATTTTTGGTTTCGGATTTGAGGCGTTTAAAACCGCGGTTTCGATTTCAGTTGAAACCGAAGAGCAATCCCTACTTTAATTGCATTCTGCTTTTTCAAATTGTTATACTGGCAAAATGACTTAAATTTAACAAATGAGATGTAAAGAACATCAAATAGAATAAAGAAGAAAAAAATAGTGATTAGCAACTAACAAAAAAGATTTTTGTTTAATATAACTAAACTGCTTTCTAAAACGATCAAATAGTGTCCAGTTGACTGGCTGGTCATTGGGCTTGTTTTCGTTCCATGTCAATTTTGTGCCCTAAAAACAAATAGCAAGTTTGAAGATAATTTAATACAATTTGGTACATACGTTTTAATTGGTAATGGGTGTTTTTTTTACAGGTTTGTTTTTCGAATAGAGATAAAACTGGCATTTTGTGGGCAAATCTGGCAACTCTAATGTCATTTATGTTCAGTTTGGTTTGCCATTTCATCATGAACAGGTTGACAAAAGAACAACGCTTGGTGTATGGGCCGAAAATGAGATTGATCTCGATGCTGATTTTCATCGCAAAATTTTGTTCAGTGATGAGGCTCATTTTTGGTTGAATGGCTACGTCAACAAGCAAAATTGCCGCATTTGGAGTGTAGAGAATCCACATGAGACACTTGAGACGCCATTACATCCACAAAAACTGACTGTTTGGTGTGCTCTATGGGCTGGAGGAGTCATTGGGCCATACTTCTTCCGAAATAATGCTGGAGAGGCAGTTACCGTTAATGGAGACCGGTATAGAGCCATGATAACCGACTATTTTGTTCCCGAATTGGATGGCATGAATGTGGATGAGTTGTGGTTCCAACAAGACGGCGCTACATGCCACACAGCGCACGCCACAATCGATTTATTGAAGGAAACATTCGATGAGCGCATAATTTCGCGGAATGGACCTGTCAATTGGCCACCAAGATCGTGTGATTTGACACCATTGGATTATTTTCTTTGGGGATATGTGAAGTCGCTCGTCTACGCCAACAAACCAGAAACGTTAGGGGAATTGGAAGCCAACATTCGTGGCGTTATTGCCGACATATGCTCGAAAAAGTGGTTGAAAATTGGACCTGTAGAATTGGCTTTATTCGAGCCAGCCGCGGCGGCCACATGCCTGAAATCATATTTAAACATTAATGGCATAAAATTATCCTTCCAATAAAGCCAAATTGATGGTCATTAAAACGATTTTCTTGTGTTTTATTTCAATTCGAAGTTCTATACCACTGAAAAAAACACCCTATATTAAGAAACTCTGTATAAAGAAATTTTAATGATTTTATTTAAAATCTTTTATATGACAAATTTATTTTTTTAACCCACAAAGAATTGAAACCACATTATTCGGCTACCCTGTTAGGCAAGTTGGTAATGAGCCAGTCTATTATTCTGAGTCTCAAGTTCGATTTCCGCCAGAGACTTTTCTCTGTTTACTTCAACCGGATTGAGTTTATCGCTAGTATTGCTTGATAAATTAAGTAAGAATATAATTTGCTACTGTATTTGGCATCATTATCTTCTTATAGCGTTACAACTCAGAGTGAGCTGTAGCTGGATCCGATATTCTTCTCCATTCTGGTTTATTTACGGCTAGCTGTTGGCTGTTGCGTACACATGTTCTGCCCAGGTTCGTTATGTGCTCTTCTTCAAGCAGTTTGTCATTGCTTTTTTGGACATAGGCACCATCAAAGTTTTGCCTTTGACCATGTTATTTATGCAGCACGTTTCTTTCGAATATTTGCAAGGGATCTTGCTCATTTGCAGTCGCACACAAGGTTTTACATTTATATGTGGCAGTGTGTTTTATAAAAGATTAATATACTTTTTCACACTTTTTTAACAGTTTTAATAACTCCATTTCATTAACTGAGACACATGGGTCTGCAATCTCACCTTTTGCAATTAATTAATATATAAAGGGTGTTTTTTTTTTTAATGATTCAACTTTGAGTTGGCTTCATTTTATTTGACCACCCATTAGCTGAGAGTTGCTTTTTTTAGTTTGCCATTTCATTATAAATCGACTTACACCAGAGCAGCGTGTGCAAATTGCTGAAATTTTAAATCAAAATAATTCGACAAATAGGCTGAAGTACAAATTGATATTGATTTTGAATTTCCATTCAAAATTTTATTTTCCGATGAAGCACATTTCTGGTTGAATGGGTACGCAAATAAGCATAATTGTCGCCTTTGGGGTGAGGAGAATCCACAAGCTTTTGCCGAAACAGCATAACATCTACAGAAAAAAACTGTTTGGTGCGCTTTTTTGGCTGGCGTAGTCATTGGCCCACTTGTCTTCAAAAACGATGTTGGTCAGAATGCGAAAAGTTGTTGAAATTGGTGTTCCAGATTATGCTTTCTACGCGCCAGCCGTGGCGGCCACATGACCGAAATCGTATGTAAACCTTAATGTCATAAAATTTTCTATCTAATAAAGAGCGTTTCATTGATACAAAGATATATTTCTATGTTTTATTTTATTTAAACTTGTATCACTCTATAAAAAATACCCTTTATAAATATTTTGTGTGTTCTGTTTATTTTCGAACTATTAGGTTGATCACGGAAGGTTGGAAATTAGGTAATATGGCAATTTAGTTATATTCACAGCAACAAAATACATTTATTTAATTTTTTTTATATATTTTGTTGCTGTTAATATAACTACATAACCATATAACCGTATAATCCGCCTTCCGTGAACTGCCCAACTGAAAATAAATAAATAATAAAAAAATATTTGTTAATATCCTCTTCCATGTAGCGGATGTTTCTTCTTAGAATTGCAACATCGTCTGTTATTATATGATTTTTAACTGCATTGTTTTTCACTTGATCGGAAACCACTGTTGAGAGCGAGTCGTCTTGTTTTACTCCGATTTCTATATAAAGGGTGTAAGTTTCTTTCTGTTGAATGACAATCTTGACCGTAGTGTCTACTTATTGTATTTGTAACATAAAATAACTAAAAAGGTAAATTTGTAGTAATTTTGTAAAATGTACATATTGAAGAAAGTTAAATATATCCCAAATTTTCAAAAATTTTCAAATAGTTTTTGCTTTAAACCATTCTCCGTAAATTGTATTAAACAAAAAGCAAAAATTTTGTGTATATTTCGACTCTTTAAAGATAAAAATAAAAAGTTGAAAAATCTCAACTTAAAGATTTGTTTTTTATTCCAACGAAACGAACCACTGGAGCTGCTACGAGATGATATTTGGGAACCTTTGCTTTCAGAATTTCCAATTGCTTGTCATCTTTTCTGCCTGTACTCAATTTAAGGATTTTAATTCATTTTCAAAATGTATTCTTAATCGAAAAGTCAACTAAATTTTTCTTATAACAAACTTAATTTCCTATTTCAAATCCATTCAGGATCATGTTAATATGTCTTAATTTTATTATTTATTTTATACGCAAAATAAATAGATGGGAAAATATATTTATATTTAATATTTTTGGTTATTTAACTAAAAGATTATGTTGTTATTTTTTTAATATTATTATTATCATTATTATTACTTTTACTCTTGTTGCCGTTGTTGTTACTGTCTGATATTTTTTTATTTAGTATTTATTAGTCAAGATGATGGCAAATTTTATGCTTTTCTTCACCATATAATATGGGTATGCCGTGATTGTTGGCTTAAAACATGTTTGCTCATCTTCAACTACGACATGTTCATACACACATATATACATATGAGGTGATGGAGGAGTGAGGGGTTTATTTTTTGTAACTTTATATGAATTTATTTATGTTAAGCTTGTTCATAAATTTCCATACAATTTAATGCTTCAGTACACAATATTTCTTATTCACAACAAAAAAAAAAAAAACAAGACCATCATCATCGCCTTCCTCGTTTCATCTTCATCATTGTCATTATAAACAACTTTGTGTTTTATGTTGTTTTTTTTAGGTTTTAAAAGAGAAAAAAATTTAAAAATTTACTACTTCATTGACTTAAAGTTTTCGGTATTTTAAAAAGTTTTTCTTGCAATCAAATTTTTGTTTATTTATTTTTTAAATTAGTTACAATTTAAATGAATGATTTCTTTTGTATGCATATGGATTTAAGTTTAAACTTGGAATTGATTACAATTTTAATCAGAATATTTAAAGGAATTATAATATAACAGTTACGAATTTTACTGAATTTTAGTAGGACACTTAAAAGAAATCTAATGTTTTCTATTAAAGGAGCAAAGCTCAAGCAAAGGCGTTGTTTAATTTATGTTTTAAAATTCAAAATAGTAAAAAAAGAAGTCAGTTCAAAAACACTTAAAAATTTAGGTAATAATAATGAATGCAAAATATGTTTCAAGGAATTTTTATATTTTTTATGGACCGACTGTTACCATTTCCTTATGACAATTAAAACTTATGTACCAAATCTCTTCAAATTATCCTTAAAATTGCGACCTGTATTTTGTCCACGAGGATTACATACATAGACAGACAACCAGCCAGCCAGCCGGACGGATGGACATTGTTAGATCGACTCAGAAAATAATTCTGAGTCAAACGGTATACTAAAAGAAAGATAAAGAACCAATGTTTTTATGTGTCATATTGATGAAGCCCTTACATCAGAATTGTGAAATCAATGTTATTACAAATGGCATCAATGAGGCAAAAAATAACATCAATCCAATGACAAACTTCTTCATAAAATTTTGTCATATTTTATGCTTCTTCTATGCTATGACTACAGTGACATATATTTGATGCCACATTCATGTTAAACAAATAAAATAAGAAGCAAAAATTCTCATATCCTATTTGTTTAAGCTTTTCAGATAGTTGAATACATCAAATTTTCAAAGTAGAAAGATTACGAAAACCATATTGGGAATACTGCTGGTGTCTTATAATTGAAAGTTCTTCTGTAAACTAGGGTAATAATAATGTAAATAATAATATTCTCTCGCTTTGACTTTTGTCAATCAATTTAATGACAATTCATTATTATATTGAGCCAAATGAGTCCCTTCTCCAATGTTACTAAGTCATCGCACTGATGATGTTTTTTATTAAACTGACTCTTATTCATCATTCGTGTGATACCGATGTGTCATCCCCTTGAGGACATAATTTCACTGGATAACAATTTGGTCAAGTGATGTTAAGGCTGACATCACAATGATGAAAAGTGTCATGGGGCCAAAAACGAAGACACTGGTCATAATACTGATGTCAAAATAGATCAGCTTGAAGACGCCTATCAGTGTATTGTGAGACGGGTATAAGTATTGGTAAAAATCGTAGCATATGCATAGGCGTGAATACAATTTGTTTAATCAAAGAATACACATTTTGTTTACTAAAGGCATCTTTACACTATTACACAAGTCTTCCATATTTTATGGAAAATGCAATCCTGTCATGATAAAATGTATTTGGTTTTTGAACATGTTTAAACAATCAATTATTCAGTGCAGCATTTTTGTCACAGTACTTAAGACTTTTATTATACACTGAAAGAAAAATGCTTCATATATTTAATGAATCGTTTTCATAAAAAATTTTCATTGGTTAAATAAAAATTTTCATTGTCTAAATGTAATTTCATAGTTATAATGAAGTATTTTCGTTAAAATCACTTCATTGGATTTCGTAATTACGTTAAAAATTTTCTTTGGATACATGTTTCAATAATTGAAAAAAAAAATTATTTTTAACATTCAAATAACTCTTAAGTCTCAATAATTAAAAGTATACAAATATTTCGAAAAAGCATGCCTTCACAAATTTCAATTTGCATTATGACAATGAAAAATGTCATTATAGTAATGAAACAACAACTTTCAATCCATAAATATGTATGTTTTAAGTTTTCTTTTATATGTACATACCTACCTACATAAAGTATGTAATAAGTAATGAACGAATGTTCTCCTTTAAAAAAATACACCCTTATCTTTTAAACTGTTGTCAACCAAATGATGTATACGAAAAAGCTTGTTCTCTCTTCATGTAGTCTTTTTTTTATTATGCGTTAGCAAAAAAAAAAATCAACGTTGTTATTGTTGTTGTTGCCAATTAAATCTCATATTTACGCTCTTAATTGAGTAATGGCACAAAACATAGTTTTTTTATTCAAAACTATACTGCCCCGGTAGGCTAACTGGTAGTGAGCTAGTCTATTAGCGCCGAGGTTGCGGGATCGATTCTCGGCAAAGACTCTGGTTCCTGCAGACAAGCGTAAAGCTTCGCGGGACAAGTTTATGGAATTATTAAAAAAAAACAAAACATATAAATAAAATAAAAAAAAAAAAATAAAAAAAAAAAAATTAAATAAGAAAAAAAATTAAATAAAAAAAATTTGTTTCCTTTTTTGAAAGTATTCATTCAATGAATAATATTCAAAGATCTAATGTAATGTTTCGTTAAATACATTTTAATGAAACAGGGGCCAGATTCTGGCATTCGTGATCGAGTACTTTCTCGATTCGAAAGCAATTTTATTTCTGTCAATACTGAACGAATCGAAATTATTTTTTCAGTATTGTGAAACTCAAATGAATGCTTTACAATAACGAAAAAATAATTCCAATTCGTTCAGTATTGACTGAAATAATTAGATATTAAATTGCTTTTGCATCGAGAAAGTACTCGATCACGAATGCCAGAATCTGGCCCCAGGTTTCATTGATCCAACGAAGCGCTGTATAGGTTCCTTTTTAATGCAATTTTTCATGGGATTAATGTCAAAATTCATTGGTATTGCGAAGAAAATTCTTTCAGTGTAGTGTAAAATGGCTTTAATATACTTAAGTACCTTTCTCACATACAAAGCTCACCTTGCAAAGTCTTAATTTAGTAGAAGAGAAGGAAGAGAAGAATGGAAATGAGTTAAGACATTAATGTATTCTCAAAGTTACTTTTTTCGGTCGTCGTTCATGCAAAGAACCTGTATTTGGTTGCATGTTTAATTTGGAAAACAACAACAAAAGACAAAAGAAAACAGATTTTGTTAAGGTACAATTTATGGGTAAAAAGGTAAAGAAAGAAGTTTTAAAGAAAATTTAAAAGTCTTTGTCAAAGCAAACTTTGCGTATGAGAAAGGGCTTTAAGTATCAGATTTTTCTTTTTTTTAAGGGGAGCAAAGCTTAAATTGTCAGCTTTCTCTTGAAATAGACGATTTCACAGCTTTTGTTGTTTTGCGGTTGGCAATTTATCATGAAAGAGTCACAATAGAGCAGCGTTTGTAAATCATAAAAATAATTTTAAAAGCTATGGTTAAATTAAATATAAAAAAATTTTAATTTACAGAATCGCAGCATTTTGTCAAAACACCATTATTTCCCTAAAAGCTCAGTAATTGGAGAGTTAAATGGCGCGGTGTAAGCATTGGTACAAAGCTTCACAAATATTGATGGTCCAAACGTTACTGTCAACTCTAAAGACGTCATATGTAAGGTTAGGTTCCATTGGCAGCCGTAATAAAGCACGGCTCACGTGGGTCCTTTCATTAGTTCCCATTGTGTTACCATGCTAATATTCTCACTCAGCCACCGCTTGAAGTAATGAAGGAGTGGATCCTGTTGAAGTCAATATCAGAGAGACAGGTTTTGTCCCCAAGGGTACCTCGAACAAACAGTACAAGCCTTAAATCTTCGAATGACGGACAATGCCAGAGAAGATGTTCCGTTGACTCTTCCTTCTCCACGTCATAACTCATACGTAAAAGTTGCGGACACGTAAACGTTTCGGTCGACTTCAATGGGGGGTAGTTACTGTAACTTCTTAAACGTGTTGAAATGTGTAAAAGGAAGACATTAAATTTTTCAAAATTTTTTTTTTTTTTTTTATCAATTTTAGCTTTTGTTATTTATACTTTTTGTATAAGAGTATAAAAAAACGTCGAGTGCGTTGATGAAATATTCGCTTTATAAACAAACATAATCATGGCTATACGCATGAAAACAAAAATAAAATTTACGAAAATTGTTTTTGTTATCTTTACACTTCTAAAATCAAATTAACGCGAGAGTTATAACGCGTTTCTTTCTCTTTTAAAAACTGTAATTTTTTTATGATAAACAAAAAAAATTTTTGTCAATTTGGTTTTGTTTTCATGTAAAGCTGATACGTTAAAACGGAGAAAATTTTTAATTTTATAAGGTTCAACCGCAACGCAACGTTAACTTTATGTAAGAATACCTATTTACCATAGATGGGGGTAGTGTACTCATTTTGCAGTTTCAACTCACACTTAGTGATTGTGCAAAAATATTGCAATCATTTGGTTGATGTTAAGCGATGAATTGAATTTACAGCCTCACTTAACATGAGTGATAGTGATGATAAAAAATTTTGCACTCAAAAAAAGTAGTTTGATTTAAAAAAAAGCAATCATCAGTTTATTGCAACTTTTTTTTTCTTTACTCATTTGAGTGCAACTAAAAATGTTGCACTAAGTTTAAAATCAAAGACTTGTTTTTTCATGGTTAAAGTCAATAATTATACCGTTATTGACTACATTTCTTATTGTTTAAGGTACTTGGCTTATACATATCCTCAAAAAAAAAAAAATAAAAAACCACGAAGTTAAATTTTTTAAATTTTTGAGAGACAATTTTTGTATGCAGCTTTTTTATTGCAAGTTCAATTGTTGCACTATTTGAATTGAGTGCGGATTTTAATTTGCAATATAATCAATTTTTTTATTGGTAGTTAAAAAATAACAATCATCACTAATGCTGGTAAGAATGAGTGCAAACAAATTTTTTTGCAGTTTTATTTAGTGATAGTGCACTGCTGATTACCTGAACTATGCTATTTATCCATAAGCTAGGTAGGGAAAACGGTACAGCTGATTCCGCAACGCACAGGTTTACGTAAAAGAAGCGAGGCCCTAAGAGGTTTTGAGGCCTGCTTAATAACTTTTTCGCTCCAACAGCATGGAGCCACATGGCGGATAGCGCACACAATAATTTAGTAACTCAAAGACAGTTTCAGGCATATGACTGAAACTTAAAATACCGAATTCGAAAATACCGAATTCGAAAATACCGAATTTCAAAATCTCAAATTTTAAATTTCAGAATCGTTAACTAAAACTTCTATGCACAGCCTTTTCGCTAACTAATGCTTCTCTGAATGCAGGCGTTTGGATTAATTCTATTTTTTTCTTGGGACTTACTGCACCTGAGACCAATTTTTTTTTTTGCAAATTTTTAAAGAAAAAATCAAAAAAAATTCGTTATGATTCAGATTTAACGTATAATTACTACTTACATTTTATAGACAAGAAGTAAGAAAGTACAGTCGGGCAACTACAACCACTGGATTTCCTTCATCATACCCTGGTTCCTACTAGAAACCAATGGGCAATTATGCTTCTACTTGCATTAAATTTTGTCATGACACTTACTAACAAGCATTCATTTAAATCCTTATTATAATATAAATTCAGCTTTGAAACCTTTTTTTAAATATTTTCATTCCAATATTGCTTAATGTATCTCTTAGGAATGCTAAAACTTACCTTCAACTATAAAAATATTTATTGGAGTGAATTTAATTCTGTATAATTATCATATTAACTAGTAATTGGGATTATTGATGCCAGGTGGTAGGAATTCATACATGATTTTTTTTTTTAAATTTTTTTAAATATCTATATTTATTAATGAAATAAACAAATGGTTTTTTTTTTTGTGTTTTTTAATTGTTCACATGTAACTAGTAGTAGAAGTCTACTGGGTACGCGAACATTAAGAGACAATAAAATCAATTTGTATATATAGTATTTATTTTAAACAAGCCAATTCATAGTTACAATAATAAAATAAATATTTATTTACAGAAGTATACTTGTTTATAAGGGAGCGAGAGAAAGCACCGATATATTGGCAACCTTCAGTCTGAAAAATTGTAAATTTGCTATACTATTAATTGCTACATTTTATTTAATTAATATTAATTATGGTTACAATGGATTTTCGATTTTTTATTGGTACTTCTCCTTTTGTTTTTGTTTTTGTTTTAGCACATATTAATTTACATACTTATACATAGAGCTTCAATGCCAACGCATACGTACTATCCCCGCAAGCATTTGTTATCGCAAAAATTGGAAAAAGGAAAGGCCTGTTTTTGCTAAGCGACACAATAGAATACACTTAACTTTATAAACAAAAATCAGAAGCACTCTTAAAAAATTTTAATATAATCAAATGTAAGATGAGATAAACCCACTGTTTATTGTTGATGTGTTTTGTTTAAACTTTGATATTATTACAAGTAGAACTGTTGCTATAAGTCTTATACGCTTAACAGTTTTATTTGGTTTAATATCTTTAGTTTTTCTAAAATCTTTATGGATGAAGTTTCCTGATGATCTGGCCTAAGCAACCAGTGAAATGCGCATAGGAATAGCTTATCCCATCAACAATAAATTTCAAGTGTTTTTATCAATAATAAAAACTGGGAATTAAGCACGAATAACAAAATCTTTTGAAATTAAAATTTTAATATATATATATTTTACATAAAAGAGCCAGAAAATGCAGTACGTTCTACTAGTGTCTGGTAATTGTAAATTTTTTTACATACAATTTACTTCGTTGCTCATTCAAGGACCCAGCAAATACAAAAAATTATGGTATTATATCTCTGTATTATGAATTGATTTTTCAAACACTCCTTTTTTGCTTAAAATTTTGTGGAAATTGATCTCCTTAAAACAGGGACCCGAAATAACTGTTATTATTTTTTAAATATCCAATAGGTTATGGAAAAAATAACTGAAAAAAAATTGGTCCTGTAATAATAATTATAAATTACCCAGAAAATTATAGTTCTGCCATAAACATTATGAAAGATTATTATTTTTTTTGGTCTTTGATAACCGTTATGAAAGATTATTAATTTTTTTGGTCTTTGGTAACCATTATGAAAGATTTTTATTCTTATTGGTCTTCTATAACCATATTAAAAGATTTTTATTTTTTCTGTCTTCTATAACCACGCTACAGTTCGCAAATCTTAAGATATTTTTATAAAATTTCGCACACTGACTTATATTTGCCCAAGGACGAACTTTTTTTTAATGATTTTGGTAAGGATCCGCAAATTTTTTAATATCTTTCTCATATTTGGTAAATAGAAACCAATTATGCCCCACAATCATGGAGCTGAGTTTAAATAAAATCGCTCCAGTTTTAGGCATATTTTCCCGATTTTTTTTTTAAATACAAGAAATTTCGCACTAAAATTGTATTTATATACCATTGAGTAGTCTGTGCTGTTGGTGTAGCAGCTAAGATGTGGACTCTGAAACCGATAGGACCCGGATTCGATTCCTGGCTCGAGCGACCAAAAAAAACATTTTTCAAAAAGAAATAATTATTTCTTAACATTCTCAACTATCGGTTGGCTTGAGCGAACTAATGAAAGTAATTTCAAATGCAAATATTGCTAGTAATACAAATGTTAATAAAAATGATAATTTAATGAAGCTCTTTTTAGGAATGACTTTTATGAAACTGTTTCATAGATTCTATAAAATGCTTCATTACCTGACGATTTATTGTTTCTGTAAAGAGTTTCATTAATTCTATGAAGCTTTTCATAAACATTGACTGTAAAGAAACCTGTTTCATAGATTTTATTAGGAGTGTCATTGGCTGAACTCCAACGAATATTTTCATAAAACTTGTGTGAAATTCGATATGGAAGACTGAAAAAAATAAAAATCTTTTGTAATGGTTATGGAAGCCCAAAAAAAAAAAAAACAAAAACAAACTATAACGGTTATCAAAGACCAAAAAAATATTGGTTATTTGTAACAATTATTCAGAGAGCAGGTTTTAAAAATTCGTGATAAATTATTATTTCAGGATTTTTTCAAATATTGGTTATAACTGTTATGTCCCTGCCTTAAAATAATATGAAAGACTCGACACAGCCGCATATCCCACTTTCACTTATTATATATTGATATAATCGGGAAAAAACCACAAGCACTTTTTAGTTTTACCCATAAAACTTCACTTTTTTAATATGAATTTTCATAAATAACCGAGTTATAGACAAATAACTCCCTTTTTCCTGAAATAATAATATTGGCAAATCGATCCATTATTTCACCTTTTAAATTTCCTTCCGTACTAACGCTTTTGGTACATCAGATTCTTAATAAAACAAACTTGGCTTAAAGCTCAAATATTATCAATATAAAAGATATGTTTGGTTTTGAAAATCAATTAAAATCACAATGGTTATAAAAAATGCCAGCTGGACAGATGGGGAGCTTTCGTTAGGTCGATTTAAAGAGTGATTTTAAGTCTTCGGGGAAAAAAGTGTTGCAAACATCAGCACAAATGCATAAAACCCTCTCAACTATTGTGGCGTGGGTATAACAACATGTAATCGTTCTAGCAAGAATTATTAAACTTTTTTTTGAGAAACACTTTAAAATGCTTGGTGGCGTTACGTGACAAAAACAGATACTTTTCTGTGGAAAGTCCTGAATTGTACAATATTTGATATAAAATCCTGAATTAAACACTTAACATTTTCAATTAAATAAAAAATTTTGCATTACACTCAATACATTTCTTAAGAAACTCACCATGATAGGTGAAACCTTTTGTGTGCAAATTTTGTAGTATGAATTCTAGTCATATAAAACGAATTTGTACAAAATTGTATTTTAATATGTGCAGTCCGCGACTATTTTTGTTAGTTTTTGTAACAATATTATCGTTTATTTAGGCTGGTTGTTGCACATTTTGATTTATAACTCTTATCCTACGGATTTTGCTGAAATTCAATCCCAAATACTTAAGATAACTAGAAAGAATTTGACACTAATACTGCTCTCTTCTTTTGGATTTTGCGAGAGTGAGCGTATTTTCAACAGACGGACAGACCGACGGAAACGGCTTAATCGAATTAAAATTACTAAAGGACCAAGAATATAGATGTGTTTATTTATAGAAAATTATTGCTTATTTTCAATAATTCTTACTAGAAATTTGTTGAAAATCCCTGATAGTAAAATTTTTACGAGCAACAATTATTCAACCACTTGTTTCATGTTTTTATTTACAAAACCAAAATATTTTTCATAACTTTTAAATTAAAAGTTATTCAATTACATAAAATATTTATTTTTCTAAAATTTAAGAACAGTTTAAAACAATTGAAATAATTTGGTATCTTCCAGCTAAATAGTGTTTATATGCCTTAGCCAGTTTTTTCTGGTAATGCGTTTATTTACTTATTTAATTTTTTGAAAAATTTTGAAAAATTTTGAAAAAATTTTGTAAATTTTAAATTAACTCTCTCTTGCAAGTTTTTGCTTGTAAAGTAAATGAACACTGTTAGATGAACATTGAAAAAGTTTCAGACGTTATGATAAACTAACTGTACCCTCCTTCACCAAAGTGGTGGATGGCTTAGGAACTTATATACATTTGTATACATTTCAAATCACGCTATGGCAGATTTTATTTTCAAAGTTATGTGTTTATTTTTGAATTATATTATCATACTGTCAACGGACACAAAAAAGCATTTGATATGAAAATCGTCCATATATATTCACTCATTATACAGCGTATTTGGTAATTATACACAGAAAAAATTCTCCCACATTTTTCACATATTAAAGCATTAATTAAAAATATAATCAGTTTTAATTAAAATTTTAATCAAGTGAATTAAACGTTTAATAAAGGGAATTGAACGTTTAATAATACTATTAACTGGTTTACTTGATACTATTAATTTGTTGACTGGTGCAAATTTAATTAATTTTTTAATTAATATCACAAATTTTTGAATTGAAATCAAATTTTTTTTTTCTGTGTAGGGATGCGATTTCTATGCAAATGCATGTTTTTCGTCGATAGTCTAAGAACGATGTCGATCAATTATCTTATAAAAAAAGTTTTTAAAAAATTTTTAAATTCACAAAAATACTCCAAAAAAAATTTTAAAATCAATGAATAAATTATTTTAGAGCTTTGCTTTAAATACAAGATTTTCAAGATTTCGACAAAAGATCCTTCTTTTTTAAAATGATGCAGCACCTTACAGAGTTAATGCTGCCAATGGTTTTAAATTATTTTACCCAAAACTGTTACAAGTCACTTGCTTGGCACATGGGTTATACCGTTGCAGAGGAAATTAGAAGCCAATTCGATAATATTGCAATTTTTAATGAAATGTTTCCCTTGATTCCCCTTCCACTGCAGCCAGTAGTAACACGATTGGGGCCTGGCTAGATGCTTCTATTATATTCATAAAACTTTGAGTTATTTAAGAATGTTAGAAGAGCTTGTTGATACCGATGATTAAAATTAACAATTTGGAAGGAAGAATAGCCCGACAAATTAAAAATAAATCCAAAACGTTTTGCAAACTAGTTAAGGATTTCAAAAAATAAAATAAATTTCAAATATTTGTGATCTGATCTGGAATCAAAGTGGAATCAAGTAAAAGACAAAGTTTTACTTTTAATGAAACAGTACTTATTTATTTAAGCAAACAAAAATTTTAATAAGTTATTTAATTTTTTTTTTAAATTTTGAATACAATAGACTTAATTTTATATATTTTGGAAAGGTCGAATAAAAACATTTTGAATATATTTTTGTTTTTGTAAAACTAAAAAACGATATTTTTTAAAAATTTTTAAAGTTTTTAGTGCATAATTTTGATTTTTTTAGTGCATTTTTTAAGCGCATATTTTCGATTTTTTAGTGCATGAAAATCTCATCTCTAGTTATTACAATGGGCCCAATAGGTACATTACTTTTTCTTGCCTCTATGATATGCTACGACATACCGAATACTATTGTGTGAACATTTTTTTTTTTATAAAAACTAAAAAATTCGGTTTCAAAATTGCGCATAGGAATAGTTTATCCAACTAACAATAAATTTCAGTGTTTTAATCAAGAACTAGCTTAGCCCGGTGCGCTTCGCTACACTGTTTTAACTACGTTTGAAGACTCTGCCTTTAATAGTTCTTCAGTTGAGAGATATTTAAAATATGCATCCTATGGGAGGTATTTCCCCCCCTGCGCCAACCCGACTTATTTTTATTTTCAAAAGTGAAGTATGCCATAAGAGTGACTTCTACAAAGTTTGAACATTGTCACTATTACAGTTCTTATAATATACGATATTAAACATTGGCGTCCTATGGGGGGTACCACTTCTCCCGCTGCTAATTTATTTCGATTTTTGGGCTCAGAAGATCCTACTACCAAAAGTTCAACAAAATGCGTGAAGTATCTCATAAAAAGGGGGTTTTCCCGTTTTCCCGGGATTTTTTTTGCGTGATCCCGGGAAATAAAAAATTGCTCAAAGATTCAGAAAACTGCTATTTTTACTCTGAAATTTAGTTTTTTTTTCTTTAAAAATTAGAATCTGTGGATGGGTTGTCGATTAGATCAATTACAAGAAGTGAGTACATACGTAAATCAATTTCTCCTGCTGCAATAAATCTATTAAAAGCAGAATGGGCAGTGCAACAGTTGATAATTAATAAATTAAGTGAAGTGAAGTGAAGAGTTGATAAAGAACATAAATTCAAAATAAGATGCAGACAGTAAATTCTCATTGTCCATGGACAAGTCTTAAAAATAGGAGATACCTAAACATATCACTCATTCATTGCAACATAGTCATATCTACAAAAACACATTGTCCTCAAGATTACAGATGAGCCTAATGAAAAGAAAAGATTTGTAAGAAGTAGTCCGGATGATGCTATTTTTGGCATCAACCTTGACATCAGAAGCATGCAACAACGGTGCACTTTTAACTATGTGTCCAACCTCGGTAAAAAAGTGAACGAATTTTTTCGGAAACATGGTAATAAAACAGTAAATAAAATCAGAAATATACTCTTTGACGACTCACGAAACGCTTTAAGTGTGACACAAAGTTATTGCCTAAGCCGTTAAAAAATGTTAATATATATATTAAAATATTTTATGAATTAACTTTTTGATCTCATATCTTGAAACCACACTGTTATGGTTTTTATGAATTAAATTGTTATGTTTATGTTATCTTTTTATCTTGTATCTAGAGCATAATATTAAGGAACTTACATATTAAAGCGTAAGGTAATAATTATTCAAGTTTCGCTTTCAATTTTCAATTAATTTTTGTAGCATTTAAGCATTTATTTTACTTACTTTGTAAACAAGTCCCTTACGTTTGTTTATAAAAGTTTTTTTCATTAATTAAAAACAAATTTACTTTCTATTATTTGTATGGAGCGGGATTTTTCAAAAAATTTTCCGCTTTCCCGGGAATCGAAAAACTCCGGGAAAAAAACTCTTCTCATAAGATATGCGATATTTATTATGAGCATCCTTTGGGGGGTACCAATTCCCCCACCCCTATCGAAAAAATAAATAGTCTTTTTTATTTTAAGGGCTCTCGAGATGTTACTGTAAAAATCGGTTCAGTAGTTTAGGAGTCTATAAGCCAACAAACTAACAAACAAACAAACAAACACACAAACATTAGATATATAGATAAAAATTGGGAATTAGGCACGATAAACAAAATCTTGTTAATTGCTAGATTATAAAGAAAACATAAAAAAAAAATTCTAAATTTGAGCAGGAACAACAAAAAGTGGATATAATGGTCAAATTTTTAAAACTTAAATACGACTTTTAGAACATTTTGCAGAAAAGTTAACAGTTCTGTTTTTTTTTAAAGTATATCTGTGGCAATAAGGAAAAGTGCGTAAGTCTTTTTTTTAGCTTTGTAGAAAATCAATTTTAAACTTTTAATGACTTTTTGAAAATATATTTTTATTCTAATGAAATCATCACTTTACTTCGGTTACAGTTTTTTTAAGTTTTTATACCTAAATACTACTTACTTCACAGATCGCAAGTAAACTTAAGCACATTGCACATTGAAGAAAAAAAGCAGAAAGAAATTTTAACTTCCTAAAAATTGTACAAAATAATTGAAACTTTGTCCAAGGCTATTTTTAAACATGGATATAACAAAGGTGCCATTTACTCCAGTTTTCTCTTTAGTCGACTCAAGCACTTTTCCTTTTTGCCATTCCATTTTTAAAAACAAGGATTTTTTAAAATATTTTTTTGTCTTCTTACTTTTGTTCAGAAGTGTCGAAGGAAATTACTATCACAATAGGAAACTATGGTTGCAATGTATTTTTCTGTTTGATTGTAGGCAGTTTAATTATCATCTAAAAGTAGAAAAGTGACGTCATGTCTTCCATCACTTCCATCGCCCCACATAACTCTTTAATGTTTGCTGGGATACAAAATATGATAGTATTTGCTTGTGTGTTTCTGCGAGTGTGTTTTCAAAAGAATGAGTGCATTGAAAACTTTTTCGCATAGCATCAAGGCTTACGTGTTGGCACTGGTACATTATTAGTCCCAAAACGATGAGACAACAAGGCTTAAATGTAGAAATAATAAAAAGCTTGTGAGCTATAAGCGGTATTAAAAGTTTTTAACTAGCATTTGTTTAAGTATTTTTTTTTTTAAATGTCTTATAACAATGTAAGTTGCATCAATTGATTTGTCAGGCTATTTTATCCTAAATCCTACTTACTAGTCGTTCCAAAATAAACTTGGAGAAAGAGCACTCAGCAAAAAACACGGCAGTATGAAATTTAGTTTAAATTATCTTTTTGGTGTTTTCAATTTCCCAACCTCCCATACAATGTCATTTTCATAAAAGAATAAATAAAATTTAAAGATGCTTTTAAGATTAACATAACTTACTTTGAAAATTAGCTCTTATAGCCAACTTCTAAAGTCTACATCACCATCCCATAGATGTCGTTGCTATTTAAATGTAAACAAACATGTCATTGCCAACTTGTATTTAAACATTATAAATTGTATTCAATATCATTTTATATGCATATAAACAAATACACATACACATTCATGCATACAATCATACACATTTATTTAAAGTATTTTAACTGCTGATAAAAATAATGTGTATAAACCTTTAATATAATTGAAAAACCCTTAATATATTATGCAAGTTTATTTTTTATATACGACTTGTCCTTTTTTTTATCCCAAACAGATTTTCAAACTGAAATAAAAATTCTATAAACGGTTTCCGTTACAAACGGACAAAAAAAAAATTATATAAAATAAAGTTAAAAAAAATACACATAAATCTTTTATGCAGGATAATAATATAAAAATTCTACTTTACACAGATTTAAAATACTTTAATATTATGTTAAATACATACACAAACTATTCATCCTAGAGAAGACGTGAGTAAGAGAAAGTGTGTGAGTGTATGTGTGTGTGTGTATTTATGCTGAGCCAAGTATCCGTAAACTCAACTATTACTCACACTTTTTATTTGGAACATTCTCACGTATTTTACGAAAAATTTTAGTTGTAAGGAAATACTTAAATCTTCATGTACATGCTTATAATTATGCAAATCTGTTAGATGCTCAGAAAAGTGGCAACAAAAAAAAGTTCTACAAACCTTTCCAAAACTATGGATAGACATAAATACAACCACACACACACACATATGTATGTAAAACTTACACAGTTACCCAGCTGGCAAAATGGTCGTGGACGCATATGTCGTCAACGATGTCTTCAGAACATTTTTTAATTTGTTTTCTATATAAAAACATGTAGTTTGTCGTGTTTAAAATCGTATTTACGACACTGACGACAAAATACATGCAATTGTCGCTTACGTTGTCCTCTACTAAAAAAATTAAAAATTGTAATTTTGTATGTAATTTAATAATAATAAAATTTCTTGATATTTTGCTTTGATTATCATTATTTTTGATAATATATAAAAAAATTAAAAAATAAATAATCCTGCCCGTTAAAAACGTTTTTTTGCTCTCCTGAATAATAATTATTTTGTAACTTACAACGTTATTTGCGGCTGTTCTTCAATTGTGAAATTGGACATTCCTGGATGTTCCTGCTGACTACATTGCCATATCGTCATCTCATTATTGGTTTGGCGCATATCATGGTGAAATTACTATGATATGCGCCAAACCAATAATGAGCTAACGATATGTTAAGTTCAGAGCCCATTCCCTAATTAATCAAGAGGGCTGACTGTCTCCATCATCCAGTGTCCTAAATTTTTCAGCCCAGTCTCCCGAACTCATCAACCATTTTATTAACGGTGATGTTGCAGTGACCAGGTACCTAGCATTCACTCACTACATAGAGCCCTTCTACAATCATTTACTAGCTTGGAATTCATAGCCCTTCAAGGCCCTAAGAGCTGTCCACATATATAGTGACCGCCAAGCCCGAGCAATGTTATCTCTTACCAATTCTACGGCCTTCAAAATCCCTAAAGCCTGCAGTCGTCAGGAAGCTTGTTTGACCTTTTAGTATCTATATCATCAAGGTAGGCCCCTTTAACATTTCCCCTTATCCTGGATATAACGATATTCGTTACTTCCATAGTTTTCACTTACCCATCGGCGACTAAATTGTAGATAGTGTCCACAATACTGTCATAAACGGCACTATTAAGGTTATGTCGCTAATCGGGCATTAACGACTTTATGAAAAAAAGTTGTTTATATAGCCGCTAATGAGAACTTTAACCCCATCGTTACCCATACGATCATTAACGACATTGTTGGTGCGACTTAAGTTCCCTCTGTTTGAAAAAGTCGTCGACGACTTGCATGGACTGTCGCCAACATGTACTCAGGCATTTACTATGCGTCTTGTACGCGTCGTCGAATTTGTATTGAAGACATGGCCAACTGGGTACATGCAAACCATAAAAGTTAGATATTTTTCGTAAAAACGTTGAGTAGGCAAAACTTTGTTTTAAGCTTTTTTTCAAAATAAAACTAAATTTTTTCTTACACATTTGGACATTTATGTATGTGTTACTATGTTAGTCCTATTTGTGTGTGTATCTAAGAGTGTGTATGTTTTAATAAGTATGTATTTTGATTTATAGTTCTGTATGGCAGGATGTTTAAATGAACATTTATGAAACTGGATTTGATCCAAATATTTTAGTTTAAAGTAAGTTAAATATACAGGGTGGCCTAAAGAAGACCTATCAATGTTAAATACGTATACAAAATATCAAAAATTTTTATAAAATGTTTTAAATAGATAAAGAAAATTTAATTAAAAGAAATTAATTTTACAAGAGTTCAACATATTTAACATATAAGTAGGTCTTATTTAAGCCACCCTTTACATACATGTCAATAAAAAAAGTTTTTTTTTTCAAATTTTATGGGTCATAAATATGTAGTTGTTACTAATATAAGCAAAATGGTAAAAAATATAAAAAACAATTAGATATTTAGGTTAAGTATTTTGATTATTTTTAGATACATTTTAAGTGCATACGGACACACACAAACAGTATAGAAATTCGAACCAAAATTGTTTAATACATAGTTTTTTTTAACACAATTTGACATTAAAATTGCCGTAGAAAACCTACGTGAAATAGAATCATTTTACGCCCTTCGCCACAAGTGGAATGGGGATATATTAAGGTTTGTCATGCCGTTTGTAATTTCTACAATAATGATGTTAGACCCTATAATGTATGTAAACATATGTATATATGTTCTGGGACCTTATGAGTAGCGAAGCGGCTCATCCATCCATCCGTCCATGTGTCCGTTGAGAAGGGTTTTTCGAAGACACAGGATATAAAAGGGACAAGGTTGTTATATGCTTACATTACATACAGTCCCGGAATTGTTTACTATTGATATCAACAAAAAACCACGACTGACTCTAATTTAACCCAACATTTTTTTGTTGTTGTGTATTTTATGTGTATCGAAAGAACGGTAAGAGCCAAATAAGGTACAAGCAGGCCTGCCATACTTTTTGCCTCTAAACTATCAAAGTGCCGATTTGTCGATTTTTGCTCAAAAAATGCCGATTTTTTGATATAAATCTAAGACACGGTAACTTTTTGTTGAATTTAGTACAACTTATTAATTTTGGGTAACATTAAAATACTTGTTTCATGAAAAAGAGAGAATGTTATTAATTCAGCGCATCTACTTAAGAAAAAAAAAGGTTTAGATTTGCTTAATATTATATACAGTGATTTTTAAGTATGTATGTCTAACCTAACATACACATTTTATTTGAAAATATTTCAATTGTAAAGAATAAAAGAACTTGGTCAAAACAAAAGATCAACAATTTTTTTGACAAAAGCTAAAAGAAGAAAAAAGTTAAATTTTAAAATATAAAGTACTTTCTTTAAATTTGAGTTTGGAAATAGATTGATATTTACAAAAAAGTTGAGGCGAGCTATATTCATATTCACTTTTTAATGAAAAAATTTAAATCAAAAAATTATTTTTATAAGCGCAGTTGGGGATGGTGCAGTTACATCAGATAGCTAATCTTTTTTAAGAAGGTCAAGTAAATTTACATACTTTTTGGCAAAAAAAATTCAGATTTAAAAGTGAGAATTCTCCTTGTGCATTTCTAACAAATTGCTTTCACATTCTTCCGCCAATGAGGACAGAATTTTTAGCCAAGCCAACTAAATAAAACAAAATGTTGATGTACCCTGCAAAATTTATCTTTGCAAAGAATTCTTCATTCCAAAGATTATTTTAAACTTAAAATTTTAAACTATTTTGATGTTGATATTAAAATTTAAGATTTAATAAAAATGTCAAGCTCATATGTATCTAACAAAAAGTACAAAAAGTACAAAGCTTTAAAACAATTTACCCTAAAGAACAGAATAAACTCATACATTTTCGTTTCTAATTAATTACAATTTAATCGTAAATCGTTTATTTTTATAAATTTTAATGTTATTTTTTGTGTTATTAACATAAGGTTACGTTGAATTGTTCTGTTTTGTTATTGTTTGTCACTAAACAAATGTTTTACTGTATTTAAAATAGGTATTTCGGTTTGCCGATTTTTTTTTTTGAAAATATACCAAAATCATCTGGCACCCCTGGGTACAAGTATATTGGTTATCAAAACAAAACCTCTCTTAAAAAAATGGGCGGAAGTGGAGAAGCAGGCGCGGCACTTCCCATACAAAGACATTTTAGATTTCTTTGACTCGGAAGAACGGCAAGAGCCAATGCTTGCAAATTAGGTACAAGCATCTTAGCAGTAACGCCAACTCCTGGGACACTTAATGCGAGCAGACATATGAAAAATGCCTTTAATTTAATAAAAGGTTTAAGTACATTTTAATGTAATTTTTTTCATATAAAATACTCGTTACACTTACACTTTAATTCGGTGTGAATGAGTCAGCGTGTGTCATATCCCAGATGATTTAAAAGCTTGATTGTATAATCATATTGTTTTGATGGCATTTCCATCGTTACGGTAGCTGCAGGTTAGAGTTGTTTTAAAGTTACGATAGTATAAAGGGAATATAAACAGCTTTAAACGTGACTGGGTTATGATACACCCCACTTCACCGAATGTTTTAAGAAACTAATACCAGTATTTTTTCAAATAAAAATTTAAGAACTTTATTCTTTTATATAAAAAAAAGCTCTTTGAATTTAATTATGGTATATTGATATGTGATAAAAAAATTTCATTTTATGTATAATGATACAAAACTTAAATAAAGCATCGAACTTTGTGGTATGTCATACCCCACTTCATAGCTAGTGTAACAGTTGTTCACTTCAGCCACACCGGGCTAAGTAGCATTTACAATATTTTAAAATTCGTCAATGTGTAAATAAAATTTCCTGTTCTTAATGACACTCCTCTTTATTCCATTAATCACTATCTATGTTATATTCTGACTTTTTGTATATTTCGTTAGAACTTATTTTTAGGCACAACTCCACAGCTACTTTGTAGCTTGAACAACAACGACTATCTCGTTTTAGACAGCAAAAATGCCCGTCTACTTCAGTTTTAATTTAGGAATATATTTATAGCAAAATAATGAAAATTATTGAACGGATTGATAGTTATTGCAATATTATTCAAAACTACCCAGCAAAAAACACTGCTTACCTAGAAGCAATTTTGTAAAGGAGACGATCTTACGGAATCACTTACCAATGCGCATTTACAAGGCTTGATTTTGGGACGCTTTGAAGCAATAAATTTTGTCTGTTACCTATAATTCTTAAAAAATTATTTAATCGTTCCCTTTCTTTAACGCATCTTGAAAGCAATTCTGCTATTAAGTAAACAATTTGTTGCTGGGTATATCAAAACAAAAAATGTAACATTATCAGAGTCAAAGCCAAAATGGGCTTAATTAAAATAAAAAAAGGACTTAAATAGCTCGCTTTTTAGTTTAGGACTAAGAATTTTTTACCAAGTTTCAGATACTTAAAAAATGGTTAAATCTAGTTCGAAAAGGACTAAATTTGACAATATTCAGATCTTAGTTATCAATAGACAATATCCGACATAATATGGACTGGATTCGAAAAGTGGACCTGACACTTTTAAAATTTAATTCTATCTAAAGTGAAAAATAGTCTACATTTGGTATACATAGCTGGGTTATTAATACACAACCTCTTTGCAAAAATGTGCGGGACAAATAGAAAATAGATTTCTGTCTATAGCCAATACACTGTTCAAATTTGTGTAATATGTTGAGCATCATTGATTATTTCACACGAAAATTTTTACATGTATTTTGACGTTTTTATTTCTTCAAAGTATGCGACATTGTTTTGTGTTTGTCAACAAACCCCACATGCATTTTACAAAAAAAAATTTTTTTTTTTAAATAAAAAAAAAAAGAAATTTGGATAAAAAACTGTTACCGTTATTGTTATTTTAATTTATTAATTTTTAATTATATTTTAATAGAACCAGGCGATGTCAATGCATATAAACTGAAAAAGGTGGGCAGGAGAGGATAAGTGATCGTGGCACAGATATTTTTTAATATCTGGAGAAGAATAGCAGAAAATTTGTCTAAATTTGGTACAAATAGCTGGGTTGTCAATGCACAACATCCGTTTAAAAGTGGTTGTTTTTTTTATGCATATACTTATGTCAGTGTTGCCCCAATTTCTTCTTGCATGTGAACCTATATAAATATATTTACACATATATATATATATGGGGGATTTAATGTCAAGTGACCCAATTTTAAAATCCACGCACCAAGGTTAGTCCTATTGTATAGAAGTTAAGACACAAATTTTCAACAAGGTCGGTCGAAAAGTTTCTGAGATAGAGGGGGTCAAAATTTTACATTTTGGCCATTCAGGTGATCTTTCTCATTCATTTAACTTAATACCTATTGGTGTTGGCAAAATTTGTCCCAAGTAGCTTCGATAGCTATTTGAACAATCTTTTAAAAATATTTTTTTTTGTTTTTTTAAAAAATTTTTTTAAAATTTAACACTTTTTTAAATTTTCTTTCATCCGAAATGTTTTGTCATATAAGTGATTAATATTGTATGTTCTGGGTCCTAAATTATTGAGTATTAAGACAGATTCTCAAATTTGCAATTCTCAGAACAAAAATTCTATGAACTTTTTAATGATATTTAAGATTCAGCTTTATGTTGTACTCAATTCGTCAAGACAGGTAATTGCGCATTAAAATTCTGCTCACACTACGTCGGACGTGAGTACATTATAGAATTTTGTTCTATGTGTTCATTGTTATCAATTTTTTTGCTTTTCTGTTGGTTTGTTGTTACTTTTACAAAGCAAATATAAGCCGATGCTTTACACTTAAATGGATAAATAGTATGTGTGTTTTTCAGCTTCCTGAAATCCCTTTATGTGAAAAACATGACCAAATTTAGAACGATCTTTAAAAGAAAAAAATTATTTTCGAATTTATTTCATGCCCTCCCCCAAGAAGGGTGAAACTTTTTTAGTATTCATCTAAGACTCTATTTAACATTTCCATTTTAAATCATGGAGTAATTTCAAGTCGATTTAGCCATGTCTGTTTGCCTGCCTGTCTGTTTGCCTGCCTGTCTGTCTGTCTACCTTTTGAACTAATCTGAAGCAATGAGACTTTTTAGTGTCAAATTTTTTCAAGTCCCAACAGCTTTTCAACAAATTTATATCTTTTTTAACTAAGTTAACACAAAAGCGTTTCTTAGGAACCAATATTAATTGCTTTTTTGATGTGTTTTTTTTTTAGATGCACAAAACTTTTTTAATATTAAATACAAAACTAATTAAATGGAATGACCAAAATTTTAACAAAGTTCAAGTCTTTTAATGTTTAAAAATAAATTCTGGCATATTGCCCTCGCAACGGCTCCTTATGAATGCCATCCTGCCGTTCCACTTTAGCAGCGCATTTTCGAGCATACCCGGTCTTATTTCGTCAATAGTGCGTCGAATGTTGGCTTCCGAATGATCAATCGTTGCTGGTCACCAAACGTCTGACTCAAGAAAGTTATAGTTTCAGGCGCTGTATGGCATGTTGCGCTGTTTTGTTGGAACCATTTCTCCCCCAAATGATTTGCAATGATATACGGAATCAAACAAATTTCGAATTATTTGCTTGTAGCATTCGCCGTCAACGGTAATGTTGGTACTGCCTTCGGAGTCAAAGACAAATAGGCCGCTGACGCCTTCGGCATGATTTTTTGGTCACGTAATTTAGTCTTAAGGACTCAAGGAATTGTGCTCTCTCCAAAAATGAAAACTCTGCTTGTTTACATACCCGTTAAAACATAAATTAACCTCATAGCTGAAGATGATTTGACGATAGCAATCTAGTTCAACTTACGTTTGATTCTCAGCCCATTCAATGGACACACCTCACAATTAATGGTGTTCTAGCTTTAATTTTTGTACGAATTGTATTTTATTTGGATTTAGATAAATATCTTTCCTCATTTCCCAAGTAGAGGGCGGGTAGAGCCCGAGTTGCTGAGAACACCGTCGGATCGATAGATTCGAGTCCTCTGTCACCTCTGCAGCGGCGATGGCTTATCCTATAAGTTTTGCGAAGAAAGCGCGAATTTTGAAAATAAATTTGCTAATTCTAAAAAGTTGTTCAAGTGTAGTTTGCCAAAGTATATTTAAAAAAAGTCAAACACACTTCATCGTATGACAGCAAGTTTCACAGTTATTCCTATAGGAACTTCTATACGACTAAAAAAAACTCCCTTTAGGTAATAAAAAAAAATAATAAGGATCAATTTCTTATTGTATTATATAAGACCGTCCGGCTGGATGGCAGGCTGATTATTGCTGATTAGATGTCTTACTCAGAATCCATTTCTAAATTGATCTTATGATGTCCATCCGTCCAGCTCGCTTGCTGGCTGCTTGTATGCTACTCTTTCCATATGTTCTATATTTTTCTTGATTTACAAGAATTTTAAGTGCTCGTCAAGAATCAAGTTTAAATGTGTTTAATCAATTAGTATTGTGGTTATTTTGTTGAACTGCTTATGGTTCTTAATCCAAATTTCGATATTTTAATTAGGCTAAGGCTCATCAAATTTAATTTTCATTAAATTATTTTTATGAAGAAAGGAATTTTACAAGATGAAATTAATTTAAATTTATTGATAATTTTTCATTCTTGACTGCCGCGGGAATCGAACCCAGGCTTTCACGGACAGGTTACCCTTACATATTTCAATTGAAACCACTTAATCTTTAAACCAAATTATATTTAACATTTGGAAGATCGAAATTTGCTTTAAATAAGTACCTTTTTTAATTGATTTTCATGTTCTTCCTTACTTCTGCTTTTTCGTACTTTTTATCAAGAATTCTTCCTGAAGTCCAAAGTACATTTTTCTATTTTTCAATTTTTTTTTTGTATTTCTTTTTCTTGTTGACCTTTTTCAGCACAACTTGAAGGCAACAAATTCAAAAAACCTACTCTTGATAGAGAAAAAAATGAAAACGGATTTGAATTAAGCACTTTATATCGATAAATTTGTGCTGGTGGGTCCATTGCTACCCGAAGATCGCAGTAGGATACATCCTCCAAAAATATGTCTGGAAAGACTGTGGTGTAGGGTATCACATGGACGGGGTTCACCGACTTTACTTTTTTACTTGGTTTTATTTCGTAATTAAGGGCTATTTTGAAATAAACAACAATTAAAAGTTTAAAGAAACAACCTAAATAAACATTTCATTTCCCTGAATAAAAAATCATTTAAATTACCCATAAATTCTATTCTCTTCCCTTCTACTTAAAGTAAACCCCTTATCCCTTACAATAAGTCCTCAATCATATTTATTCGATTCTTAAGTAACGTTAATGTTTTTTTTATTCCCCAAGTAAATTTTTTTTCATTTATCTTACGAAACACCCTTCATATAGAGTCATATTTCATAGATTTTTCCCTTAAACGCTTCAACCAGCTAATTAATTAAAGCAAATAAATCAGTTAAATATGAGAATAAATAAGAAAAGGAAAGTGTCTTTAAATTACTAAATAGCCATATTTAAATGTATTTATTTATTTATTTTTTGTTACCATTAATAAGTATTTACCACAAAACGTTTTTTCCTTTGAATTTTTTTTTATTTTTTTTTTTTTTTTGGTTTTCTAACTATTGTCCATTTCTTATGCTTTTCTGTTTGTTTTCTGTTCGTATTTTGTATTTGTTTTTAAGAAGGATTATTGTTATTAATAAAAACAAAAACAACAAAAGCATTTTTGATGTGCGGGGAAAAACTTCATTAATTTCTCATTTAATACGCATAAATCCCATGCGGCTGGCAAACGATAACACAGATACATACTTACCCACACACTCTCACACAGGCATACATACCCTGCAGGAAATGTCACTAGTGAATCTGTACTGATTCACTATTGACACAGTCACCAGTACTAGTGACTTATTATACCCCAGACAATGTTATTTACTATAGACATTTAACATGTGCGTGTCATTGGAAATCTACTACTGACGTTGGTACTACTGACTAGGTACTGACTAGGTAGTTCCTTTGGGAACATATGTAGACATTGGAACCAGAGAATCACTAGTACATTTTAGTACATGTAGTCTACACTTTTCGTACGAATACAATTTTTTTTTATTATTTCTTTAACTTTTATAGGAATTGTACTTCTCAATTGTTATTGATAAAATTGTTTTCGTATTAAAGCCAAATATAGTGGCAAATGTAGTGTAGTGTAGACACTTTGTTGACAATGTCACCAAAATAGTCGACAATACTGGTGACTTGGAGACACTTGCACCCAGGTTTCCTTCAGGGTATATACATGGTATGGATGCGTCCCAGTATTTGTATGTCTAAAAAATCGCTTAAGATAACTGATTATAATGTTGATGCTGTTGTTATCGTTTGTTTTGCTATTTAGCTAAACTTTGTTTAGTTCTTTGTATGTGTGTGTCCATCGTCTTAGTTTTACAAGTTCTTTTCATCGTATACATCGTCATTGGTATTACCGTCGTAGTCTTCGGTTTCGTCGTCATTTTGACTTTAATGAAGTTGTTTGTTTTACTTTTGGACATTTGGTAATTTATTACGATTCCACACACCAACTTAAAATGAGGAGAAACAAAATGAATAACTTTGGAAAAACCTCTCAAGTAACTCGCAAGTTTTTGAGTTATTTTTTCAGATTTAGTTCTGCTTTTTTTCGAAAGATGAAAAAGACAACAGAAGCTAGGAAAAAAATTAAACAGACCACCCACAACGAGCATTTAATGGCCATGAGCTCTCCCGCACATATTTATTTTCGTTGTTGTAGACAAAGTAGACAATTTTTGTATAAAGTAGTGTATATGTGTGTATGTATGTGTTGGTTCATGTAGTTGTTGTTAGATTTCACGTTCGGTCATGGTCAGTATTTTTCACTAATAAACTTTAGAAGGATTAATTCTGTGATTTATTGCTTATAGTTAAATTGTGGTGGTAAATAATCGAATTCTTTTCGAAAGGCCTTAATGAAACATAAACGAGAGTAATCGATAAAGTAATTTTTAAAACCAAAATAAAATATCTGTAGTAATTTTATATATGTCAATACATATTTTTAAAAAATATTGGATATATTAATTATCTTCGCCTTAATTTTGATTAAATGCCTTTTTTGTTAAAAGAGGTATCTTAAAGTGCATTAAAAAAAATGTCTCTATTTTTTTCTTTGCTGATTTAATTGTTATCTTACCATTCCTTGCATTCGTTTCATATGCAAATGCAAATCAAGTTCAAAGAGAATTTCACTCTAAAGATCTACTTATTTAATTAAATAAAACAAAGATTGTTGTTTTTGTATTTTGATTAAATGTTTTCGCAAGCACTGAGCAAAAAAGTGCACTCACTCATTTTCGTTTTTCTTGCAAATTAAATTACTGTGTTTTGTAGATTAAAATGTATTTATTTAATTGCACCACAATATTTACATTTAACTACAATTTAGATTGCAAAAGTTGCACAAAAGAAAACAAAATTAAACGAAACAGTTATTTGTTTTTTTTTTTTTTTTTAAATTCTTGCAGTTTCTTTAGCTTTCAGTTTTATGTTTTGTTGTTTTCGTTACTTTAACAAACAAATAAAGTAATTTTAATTTATTTTTCTTCTAAAAATCTATTGCTAAATAAACAACTTTAAAATAGCAACCGAAATTAAAGCTAACAACTTTAGTTTACCTGTCTTAAAGAAGACTTTTTTTAAGAAGAAAAGACAAAATGGGAAAATGAAATAGAAAATGGGAGAAATTAAGTGGCAAAAAAGGTATTTTTTTTTTAAATTTCTATTATAGAATTAACAGATTTCATTTTGCTTACAGGGAGCTTTAGATATATTTTGCTATTTATAGTCAGATTCTATTATTTTTCCATAGAAATTCTTACAAAAATATAAAGTAAAAATAGGAAATTATGCAAAAAGCGAATATTTAATATGAAATTTTACTCAACTTTGATTTTGGAAGGACATTTTGCCAAGGTTTTGTAATGAAAAGTTTGCAAAAATTTAAAAAAAAATCTTTTTATAGGATATTTAACTAAAAATTGCTACTTTGGAAAGACATTTTGCCGTGGTTTTGTAATGAAACTTTTTTCAAAATTTGCTATTTATCGCCATATAAAGGGTGGTTAAATTGTAAGGGCCGATGTTGAATGTGAACCACACCTAAACGCCAAGTTTTTTTCCGAATTTTATTTGACATTTCTCTATTTCAGACTTACTCAATTTGAACCATGGAGAGATACACAATCCAACAACGTGTTAAAGTTATCCAGACTTATTATGAAAATGGATAATAAATTTCGAAGAAAATCATCTTCAGTGATGAGGCACATTTTCACCTCAGTGGATTTGTCGATAAGCAGAATTTCCGCATTTGGGCGAATAATAATCAAAGAGTGATTGTCGAAAAACCAATGCACCCACAAAGAGTGACTGTTTGGTGCGGTTTATGGGCTGGCGGCATCATCGGGCCGTATTTTTTCCAAAATGAGGCCGGTCAGGCAGTTACTGTGAATGGTGTTCGCTATCGTGAGAACTTTTTATGGCCCGAATTGGAAGATATGGATGTGGACGATATGTGGTTTCAGCAGGACGGTGCCACTTGCCACACAGCTAACGAAACAATGGCTCTTTTGCGCAACAAATTCAATGGCCGTGTTATCTCACGTAATGGCGATGTCAATTGGCCGCCAAGATCATGTGATTTGACACCGTTGGACTTTTTTCTTTGGGGTTATTTGAAAGAAAAGGTGTACGTCGATAAGCCAGCAACAATTCAAGAGCTAAAGGATGAGATAATTCGGCACATTAACGGCATAGAACCTCCATTATGCCTCAAGGTCATCGAAAATTTGGACCATCGGATGAAGGTGTGCCGCCGTGGTCGCGGCGCCCATTTGGCCGATATTTTGTTCCATACATAATTGAGTAATACCAATATATCATAATAAAATAAAATTACAATAATTTCCTAAATAGTTTGTGTTTTATTCAAAATCAACATCAACCCTTGAAATTTAACCACTCTTTATTATATTTTGCCTTTTAAAAATACTTGGAGACTTTAATCTTCGAAACATAATTTTGACCAAAAACGCTGGCATTAATTATTTTTATCCCTTCATTAATTTGCATCAGAATAACAAACTTTTGGATTCTACAGTAGATTTAGGTCCTTTCGAAACAAACGTTATACCAATTATTTTGGGAAGTCGCATCAAACCTTTATCAACACCTGATTACAATTATCATCCTACTCTGGAAATTAATTGGTTCACAGAAAAAAAAAACATTTACTTTAATTACGAGTCGGGATTTCTTAAAATAAGTATAAAATTCTTAAGTCAAGTAAAAAGAGATTGAGCTTTTCGTTAGTAGTGCCACTATAAGAGTAAAATTTGAAACTGAGGGTTTTAATCACAAATAACTTATTAGTCCAATCTTTCAGAATTGCATTGTTTTATGCGTGCATATGCGTGTGTTTTTTAAAGTTTGTTGCAGAAATTACAACAACACCATACAAGTTCGAAAAAGACCGACTTGCTTGTAGAAACAACAAAAACATCCATCCGTTATCCTGTATTAATGGATAAGGGTTAAAGTGGGTGATCCTAGCGGCTCATCCACTGAGCCGCCAGTTTTCTGGATCTTTACAAAGCTCATTACAATCTTTTAAAATTCCTTCAATCATTTAACAATCATTAAACTATTCCTTCTATAGCCAAAGGAAAATTTCGATGTTATATTTGTTATAGCAAGAAGTCAAAAAATAAGAACTATGTTAACCAAAGGATGTGCTGTTTTTGCCAAAAGGGCGTTTATTAGCCGACCCATAACCGCAATGTTTGTGAAAAATGAATTGGAGATTGCATCTGTGTGAAAAACCATACACGAGGGTAACTAGCGTAAGATTTTTTGAGGGTGATGTAAAGGTTAAGCTTAAGGTGTGATTTAAATTTGATGGATCTGAACTCGAAAATATGTAAACATATTTAAAATATAGAAGAACTTCAGTACTTCGAGCTATACACTAAAAAAGCATCAACTTGAAAGAGTAGACCAATTTCTTGATCAGGGTGTTTAACTTGATCATAAATTGTGTTTTAATGCGCACATATCGCCGAATATGAATAACACCAAAGATATCCTTGGATTTGTCAAACGTTGGAGAAAGGAGTTTGACGATCCCTATGTCACAAAACAATTGTATATAACATTAGTGAGACCTATTCTAGAATTCTCTTCGGTCGTCTCCAGTATGAGGTAGTAGGGTGGTCGTTAACTGTATGGAGCATATTTTTTTTTCTATTTTTCTATGCTCTCACTCCCCATTTCGGTGGGTATTGATAAAAAACGACACCAAACAAAGTTTTAGGACAATTGGGAAGGCTAAACCGTCCCTCACGCACGCCAACGTTTGAGAAAAATCATTAAGTCCGACTTTTATGCCTCATAACTTGGAAAATATTAATATTACAAAAAAGATGTTATTAGTGAAGTTTCCAACAACTTTTGTCTGAACAAGTTTTCTCTAAATCTCATATTTAACAAAAAGTAACCAAAAAAAAGAGCAAACAGCAGCATTAATGCGAATTTTTCTTTAGAATAATTTTTTCTTACACACGTCAATTCAACTTCAATGTTTGCGTTTACTTAAAAAAAAAAAAAAATCAAACGCATATCATTTGTTTCTACCATACCTACTAGGGTATTCATTTAATCGGGGTTTCGCTTTAATCGGTTAATCGCTCGATTAATTAACCGAGGTTTTGGTTTAATCGGTTAATAATCGGTTAATTTTGTTATTGATCGGTTAACCGATTAATAAAGTTTTATTATAAATTAAGTAATTTCAATTAATAAAAATGCAAAAATTATTTATTATTGGAGTCTTTAAGTAAAAAAACAAATCAATAACATAACGAACAAAACAATTCTTGAACTAAAACGAGCAAACAAAAAAGTAATTCATAAATATGAAAAACATGTTTTATAGTTAATACATAATATTTTCATGTATTTATTAAAAAATTAACAGAGATTTTTTTATTAATTATTTCAATAGTTTGAGATTTTATAAAATAATCCTTTGGAAAAATAATTTGGTTAAAATGTTTATGCCTGTATTTATAAAAAATTTTTAAATTTAATAAAGGTTTACAAAACAAACTTTGTATGAAAATTCTCCTTAATAAACGTTTGTTAAATTTAATAATCGTTTATTAATACGGGGGTTAGAATTTAAGCGATTCTTTTCTTTAGTTTTAATAAAACTTGATTTGGAAACAATTCTTTCACTTATCGAAGATGTTGAGAAATCGGAAGCAACCCATAATACAGATTTAAGATTACGCATTGCACATGTTTACAAAATTCAACTGTTTAATATGACGTCACTTTAGCATATTACACACATGTTTGTTTGCTTGTGTTTCTATATTTTAGCTGCACTTATACGCTGATGTGACGTAGATGCGCAGAAACATTTCATTTTTAAAAGCTGAATGCGTTATCTTGGTTTCTTTGTATCATGATACAGATTATCTTATTTCTCAGTCCTTTTCCAGGATTTCTCTCAACATATAACATTTTCCATTATGCCATTATTTCGGCTAATTTTGTTATGCGCCCCATACACGGTTCAATTCAGTCTTTCAACTCAGTTGACAACTTCATCAACTGAATTGAAAGATTTTAAATTTATTTTAAAATTTAATGAAATAAAAGACAATTTTTAAAATACTTAACTATAAAAATTAATTTTGACAGCTAATCAAGAGACTCGAGCACATACAGTACAATCGAATTGAAAGACTTAGTAGTCAACTTGAAAAAATCAAAATCTTTTGATTTTTCTTCAACCAACTCGACAACCGTCAAACTAATCAATTGACAAAGCCATAAACGCTTTGATTTGGAGAACAACCGACTCAGTTGACAATTGAATTAAATCGTGTATGGCCTGCTTTAAAAATAGTTTGTGTTACAATCGAGAGTTTCTTCTATTGTAAGGTCATCATCTGACTCATCCTGGCAAAGCTCAGCACCGAACAAACTAAAAAAAATGTATTTCCGAACCCATAGTTTCTGTTTTTGTACTGTATTTTAAGAATGTATTGCTCGAATATATATACCTTTTTTATATGAGACGAAACAAACAATTAAAAACACTAAAAAATATGATATAACACTTCAAAAAACTACAAAAATTTGTAACATCGGTTAATCGGTTAATCGACTGAAATTAACCGGTTTAATCGTTAATCGAAAATTGCCAATTTTAAATTAGCCGATCAGCTAATCGGGTAGTAATTAATCGGTTAACTGATTAACGGTTAACCGAATGAATACCCTAATACCTACCCTCCAGAATACTAGAACTTTATTGAAGAAAAAGGCCCATAACTGCCAAGGAACCGCCCCTAGGGATAAAAAAAGAATGACGGACCTTCATTAATTTGTTGTGCTTAAC
The DNA here is from genome assembly GCA_963931875.1 of Pollenia griseotomentosa. Classification (NCBI taxonomy): domain Eukaryota; kingdom Metazoa; phylum Arthropoda; class Insecta; order Diptera; family Polleniidae; genus Pollenia; species Pollenia griseotomentosa. The sequence goes on from OZ007560.1 coordinate 212,024,792, forward strand.
TTTTTCTTAAAAAATACTTGCCATATATCTCCAACCCTTAGGGGGCTCCCTTACAAATATGGCGGTTTAATGAAAATCTAAAATTAGGCCCCTGCAGCGTCTAGGATGCCCCTTGTCAAATGTATGACTGATCCTACTTTATTTGTTATCCCCGTTATTAACATACCTAATAGCTATATCTATTCCTTAAGGAATAGCTAGATATTGAAGAAAAAGCCCCATAACTGCCCAGAAGGATAAAATATATGACCGACCTCCATTAGTTTTTTGTTTTTAACATTTTTTAAAAACAAACTTGCCATTTATCCCCACTTCTTAGGGAGGCTCCCATACAAATATTGCATTTTATGAAATTCTTAAATTTAATGGAAATTTTTCGTCTTTTGTGAATAAAATTAAAAGTTGTGAAGAGATTTTAATTACCTATGGCTTTTTTTTGTTTGCAAATTTCGTTTTTTATATGTCTAAAAAAAATTACAAGCACAGCTGCATCTTCCGTTTTTTAATAATTTTTTTAAGAACAAAAATTTTTAAATTTTGCCAAAAAATTATTTATTTTTTGCTAAAAAAATTATGTCTCTAAAATGACTGCACATATAAGAAAAACCTTTAGGCTTTTTTTTAAGGTAATTTTATTGCGGAATTTCGGTTTTTTTTTGGTTTATTTTGTGCAACCTCCTCCATTTTCGAAATAACGGTATATTTCCAAAACAAATGCTAACCTAAAAAAACGGATACCACCACGTGATTCAGCGTACCCAATTCAGGTTAAAACACCAGGTACCCAGCCTTTTTTTTTAATAAATAATAAAAATGGTTTTTAACAATATTAAAGATACGTGATTCATAGAAAATGCGTTTCTTTAATATATTAAAAATTTTATTTTTAATAGTGGCCTATTCGATATTTTTCAGTTTATTTTGTTTAATAAGAGATTAATTAAGGAAAAACTTGTTGAGAACTACTCTACAAAACTAATATTTAATAAGTTATGAAACATAAAAGTCAGATTTCATGTTAAATATAATTTTTCTCAAATTTTGGTGGGCGTGAGGGACGGCTTAGCCTTCGCCGATCGTCCTAAAATTTTTTTGCGTTGTTTTTTTATCAATACCCACCATATTGGCGGGAGAGACCTAAAGAAACCCAACTTTTGATTTTAACGGTCACCTTAATGAAGTACATACTTAAAAACTGGAATCCGTACAGAAGCAATTTCTTTTATTCTGTCTTCGAAAACTGCATTGGAATCCAAATATCAATTTACCTCCGTATGAAAACCGTTTACGTTTAAAATCGGAAGATATATCATGCTAAATTTGTTAAACGGTGAAATTGTCTCAGAATTTTTACTTCATAAGGTTGAGTTTTCAATTCCTATTCGTCCTTCAAGAAATTACATTCCCCTTAGACTTTAAAACTTCTGGCCTAATTATGCAAATTTTGATCCTATCCGAACAATGAGTTCCGAATTTAGCAAATTGTATACGATCCTATTGGCGTCAAAAATAACCTCTTAAATGTCTTAACCCTTTCCCTGTCCTGTGCATCACATATGATGCACAGCAAGTTACTTTCATACGCTTGTGCATCACATGTGATTCACAAATGGTATTTTTTTTCACGGTTTTTACTTTAATGGACGTGAGACAAATAATGAATTAAAGAAGCAAAACGTGTGAAGATAGCAATTTTTTATATTGTGTCAAGTACCCACATGCCTGACTTTTCTACGTTAGAAGTTATATGGAAATAAAGAGGACGCTTTTTTAATAACGAAAAAATAGTAAATTCACTTTTATTTATTTAAAACTACCAAAAAATTAACAAAAAATCCGATTCTTTAATTCTTACATTATAAAAATATAAATGTTATCACCAAAAATGTTATTTCAGCCTTTATGATTATCATTAAAACAGGTTTTTTTATGAATTTTGTGAATCATATGTGATGCACAGAACGTCTGGTTAAAAACTATGATAAAAAAATGTCTGTGCATCACATATGATTCACACTTTTTTTTAAAGAAAAACGGTTTCTACATTACTTTAATTACATATTATAATAAAAGAAACAACAAGCAGTGCATAAAAACCGTTTTAAACAAAATTAAAATTTTGGACGTACGGCACAAAATTTTTTTTTTTGTATGGGGACAGGGAAAGGGTTAAGATACATTAAATGCGGAATTTTTCCTTTTATGTTGTGTACTTAAGTATCTAGAGTTATTTAGTTTAAGCTTATAAACCAGTTAGAAATATAAGTTTTATTGGCGAATTAAAAAATAAATAGGAAATTTTGCCAAAATTTGCTATATATGTATGTATATAAAAAATTTTGTTTAAATTTGCTAGTAATATAAAAATGTTCCTAAAATTTTCTTTTAAAAAATTATTTTTTCTGTTGGAAATTTTATTAAAATTTGCTATTAATAACACTGTGCTCGAAATTTACTCTTTTTTTAGACAAGCCGGGCACATGGCGTTTTATTTCGAAAATGGAGGAGGTTGTACAACATATATTCGCGTAACTCAAGAACGGTTTAGTTTATTGATATTACTAAAAAAATATCGAAATTCTGCAATAAAATCTCCTTTATATTTAAATATTTTTAAAAAATAATTTTTTTTTATCAAAATTCAGCTAGGATTTTAATTTTTTGCAGACATATAAAAAACGAAGCTGCAAACAAAACAAGCCATAAATGATTAACTTTTGAGTTTATTTTATTAATTTAAAAATTTCACAAAACGCAATATTTGCATGGAAGTCCCCCTAAAAGGGGCAATTAGAAGCCTAGCTGCATTTTCCAATTTTTTATGAATTTTTAAAAACAAAAAATTCGAAATTTTGATAAAAAAATTATTTTTTTTCAAAAAAAAAAAAAAAAAAATTATTTTTAAAACGACCGCTCATATTAATAAAAAAAAAATACTTTTCTTAAAGTTAAATTTTATTGCGTTTTTTTTAATAATTTCAATAAGCTAAACCGTTTTTGAGTTGTGCAACCTCCTCCATTTTCCAAATAACGGTATATCTTGAAAACAAGAGCAAACCTAAAAAAACGGTGGGCACCATCGGATTCAGAGTACCCGAATTATGCTAAAACGCCTTGTGCCCGGCTTGTCTAATTTTGCAACTAGCACAGCGTAATTAATTTTATTAATCAACTTTATTTAAAATTTTCCTATTGAATTAAATAGGAAAGTAGTTGTTCAAAATAACTGCAAATATGTATAACATTTACAAACATTGACAGGAAAAGGCAAATACTCCCGCTCCCACACCAACGCATTGAAGGGCACATACTCACAAACAAATAATCATTTGGCTCAATTGCATACACTTGTGTACTGGTTTTCTATTACTAAGTATAAGGTAGTTTTTGTATTTGTAAATTACTGGTTGCATTGTGTAAATGCTCCCTTAAGTACTTGAGCAGGTCTTTGCACAATAAAACAGCACCATTTACAATTATGGTGGACATATGGGAAAAATAATGTTTATGCCAGAACACACACTCAAATACGCTCGTTCACACAAACTGCAACCCATATAACATTTTGTGTGTTCGTTTGCCTCTGGTGATCACATATGCAACAACAAGTAGTAGTAAAATGGAGATAAACACACTTACAGTCATTTTGGTTGCAATACATACAAACTCGAAAAAAAACAGTTACAAAATTCAAACGAATTTGATTGCGGCAAAAGCTAAACTGTTAACTGGAGTAATCTATGTTTGTATTTTAAATGGAATTCTGTGAATTGAAGGCAGAAATAAAGGAATGAAATAAAAGTAACAACCAGAGAAGCGTAATTATGGGAACCCTACACCACTGCAAAAAAGGAAAGGCTTTTTTAATAGACTATCAAAAACATGGATCCTTAAAAAGCCGTGTTCTAAAATAAACATTATATTATGCTCTTTAATGTTTGGTACGGTATAAATATGGAAAACACAAACGCTAAAAGTGTTTGTAGTAAATACCTTAATAAAAAACGTTTCTCTGTTTTGATCTTCTTACACAATACAAATAATGCACCAATCCAACTCAATATAAAGACGAGAAAAGTTTATTGCGCTCGGTTTTTTGTAAAAAAGCACAAGCTTCGTTGTGCTTGGCTTAGCACGTTAATGTTCGTTCGTTTCAGTTGTGCTCAGCACCCTTTTTGCTTATAAGCACAACACGAATTTTTTATTCGTGCTGTGGTCGTGCAAATTGCCAAGCAACGTTGCTAAAATTTTTTATTTATTCCCTCATTAATATAAAAAAAATACTAAAGAACATTAAAATATATGAACCTAGATGCATACAGACCCTTTTTTCTTAAATATGCGCCCAATGGTAGAATTTGTCAAACACTGAAACAAAAAATTGTCAAATTAAGTTGGGCAAAAAAATTGCCTTTAGAACACAAAAATCATATTTATTCCATAATTCGCATCTTTTAATGCCATAAAAGAATTGTAAGAATAATATGTAGCTGTTTTAAAATTTTGTCTACATTGTGGCTAATTACTTTTCCTCTACTCAGCCGATTTAACATCACAATTTGCTATCAAAATAATTGACATAGTGCAAACGAATTTAAAAATGTTTAAGGATCCAAATTAACTACACTCCCAGGGTCTTTGAGAATTATTTTATTTATTATGTTACTCACAGCATGATAAACTTAATATACCATCATTCACCATTTGTGGTTATGCAGGGTATAAAAACAAAGCATTTGTAACATATCTCTTCTAAACTTCATACAAACTTAGGTAATGCGATTTTAGACTAAAGCACAAAGTTACAAACATTGAGCTTTATGAGTTGAGTAGATGTTGCGGAAAAAACGATGCATACACTTACACATACACAAATTTTAGACACATATTAACAACGGATAAAATATCTAAATGTAAATAGCACTTTATTGCAATCGTTGTTTCATCTTACACATATACTAACGCATTTACAGAGAAACTATAAATATATATGGGTACTTTCACAGAAGTGTCACGTTACGCCACCAAGCAATTAGTCTTGTAAAGGGCGGTCAAATTTAAAGGGCCGATGTTGAATGTAAGCCACACTTAAACGTCAAGTTTTTTCTGCATTTCATCTGACATTTCTCAATTTCAGACTAATACAATTTGAACCATAATCGAGCAACGCGTTAAAGTTATTCAGGCTTATTATGAAAATTATGATTTGGAAAATGGTTCAAATCAAAATGCATATCGTGCACTTAGTGATTTTTTCGGTCAATTTAATCGTCCAAATGTACGTAAAATCTGATTAATCGTGCAAAAATTTGAGCAAACCTGGTCTGTAGGAGATGTGAAAACACCAGTTCATATTGCTGCTGTTCAAGATAGTGTGGCTGAAGAGCCGTGCACCTCAACTCGTCGTCGTGCCCAACAATTGCACCTCTCACGCTCGTCGTTGATGAACATTATGCATTAAGACTTGCATTTACACGCTTACAAGGTGCAATTAACTCAAGAACTAAAGCCTCTTGACCATTCCAAACCTCGTCAATGGTCAGAATGGTGGCAAGAAATGGCAACAGTGGATTATCAATTTTCGAAGAAAACCATCTTCAGTGATGAGGCACATTTCACCTCAGTGGATTCGTCAATAAGCAGAATTGCCGCACTTGGGCGAATGATAATCCAAGAGTGATTGTCGAAAAACCAATGCAGCCACAAAGAGTGACGGTTTAGTGCGGATTATGGGCTGGCGGCATCATCGGTCCGTTTTTTCCAAAATGAGGTAGGTCAGGCAGTTAATGTGAATGGTGTTCACTATTGTGAGATGATAACGAACGTTTTATGGCCCGAATTGCAAGATATGGATGAGGACGATATGTGATTTCAACAGGACGGTGCCACTTTTAACACAGCTAACGAAACAATTGCTCTTTTGCGCGACAAATTCAATGGCCGTGTTATCTCACGTGACGGCGATATCAATTGGCCACCCAGATCATGTGATTTGACACCGTCGGACTTCTTTCTTTGGGGTTATTTGAAAGAAAAGGTGTACGTCGATAAGCCAGCAACAATTCAAGAGCTAAAGGATGAGATAACTCGGCATAGAACCTCAATTATGCCTCAGCGTCATCGAAAATATGGACGATCGGATGGAGGTGTGTTTTATTCAAAATCAACATCGGCCCTTAAAATTTAACCACCCTTTATTTTAGACTTATTTTGCTAAAATTTTTCCTCTCTTTCACTCAATTGCACTTTACATCAAAATAAAAAAAAAAAAAAAATTAAATAATATAAAAACAATCAGCCTGATTACGGCTGGCGTTGGCGTATACGCCTGAGTCGTTTTTTGTAGTAGATTAAAGTAACAAACAACCTGTGTTCTTTAATCTGCTACAAAAAACGTCTCAGGCGTATACGCCAACGCCAACCGTAATCAGGCTTAATATATGTAAAATGTTTGGTGTTGTAACGTGACAAATAGTAGACCTTCCTGCGGAAATACCCATATGTCAGTATGTATTTACAATTAGTGCAAGTATAATTTTTGATTTTCCTTATGCTTTGTTTTCCTTTAAAAATGTTTTAAATTTTCCGTATTTGTTTAAGCTAAAAACAAACTTTTATGTTTTTATGAAAAAACAACAATTAAAATAGCAATGAAAAAAATTCTTCTATTTAAATTTCGAAACTTATAATGAAGTGCGTTATGTTTGTTGAAAAATTCAACTGCTATTGCCGTTATTATCCTTATTCTTATTTTTGCAGCTTTTTCTCTTTTAGAGTAGGATTTGGTTAATGTTTTAGGCTCAACCCTGTTATTTGTTTAACGGTTTTTCCATATAGAAGTTAATTTAAACTTTTCTCGCATTTTAAATTATTTTTATTCCCACAAGACAGCACTCATACGTTTGTTGATATGAAATGATTAATATTTATTTAACACACATACAAATGAAAGTGTTTTTTGTTCGGAAGATAGAGAGAGAGAGAGAGTGTGGGTACACATGGAAAATGTATTTTCCAAATTTAAATATAACATTTCTTAATTATGGTTATAAATTTCCATATAAAAATTCTACTTTTAATTACATACCATAACAATATCATTTAAATGCGTGGATTTTAATGGTCGAAAAAGGACTTTTATAACGAAACATTATAACCGCATTTAATTAATCCAAAAAGAGATAGGGTCAATGGAAATCGCTACAGTGATGACTTAGACGTTGAGAATATGTATATGTATATATATGCCACACAGCAAGGCAAACAATGGATCTTTTGAAAGAAAAATTCATAAATCACATTATTTTTCGTAGAGGAGGAGTGAATTGGCGATTTGACATCTCTAGCCTTTTTTTTTTTTTTGAGGGGGGGGGGGGGGGGGTGTTTTGGAATCGAAACTGTACAGCAATAATCCCAAAACAGTTCAAGATCTTGAAAACACCATTATCGAGCAAATTTTAAATATTGACAACAGTTTATTGAAAAACGTGATTGAGAATTTTAGTAAAAGATTGGGAACCTGCCGTGGTAGTAGAGGGTCACTTGAACGACTTAATTTTCAATTTTTAACCGGAACCTATTTGTAGTAAGCCAAATTGTCAGTTACGATTGTAACAAAAACCATAAAATTTCAATGGCAGACAACTCTCTGACAATAAATTTATCTGCCAACAAAAATTGTCAGTTCACACGGTCTGTTTTTAGACATCGTCAGAAAATGAAAATTGCGTGTATTTTTATAAATTGCCAAAGTGAAAATATAGGATAGCTTATCCCTTCATCAATAAATTTCAGTTTATCAATAGTATGAAATGGGAATTTAGCACATTTAAACGAAACCTTGAAAATATTATTATTGAAGGCAAAAGGCAATAGCAAGGATTTTTACGTTTTTAAATTGTTTGAAATAAGTTTCATTGATTTTCATTACCATTCATTTTAATTTTGCAAAATTAAAATTTTGTTTGCTTTTTTCTTTTCACTCATGCATACCAGGGATGGAAACTATGGTGCAGTTGTCCTTTTTTTTAATACATTGGTGGCTATCTTTAAAACAAATTTTCGAAATTAATAAAAAGTCTTTTTTCTAAATATAAATATCAAGGGATGAGCCACAAAATATAAATTTTCACCAATTTATGCATATGTATATCAATTTATGTTTAAAATTCTTTTTTTATGTCAAATAAAATTAAAATTATATGAAAAACTTAATTTAGTAATGAATTAATATATAAATAGAATTGGTGAAATTTGCCATATGTTTTGTTATTGAAGTTGGTAAAAAAAACCTAAAGTCCATTTTCCATCCCTGAAACGCATGTATTTGCAGCGCTGCATATATAAATCGGTCTCTGAAAATGATACCATTGTCAGATGCATAAACTTCCAACGTCTGACAATGATCTGTCAATGGCAACGAAGAGTGTTCACACGATTTTTAGATATCTTGTAATATTGTTGCCTTACATTGTACGCAAAATGCTTTTTCTGACAACGTTGTCAAACAAAAATTGGCAGTTCATACGATTGAAAGACATTCTTAGCACATTTTATTGAGAATATTGTAAGATATGACCATCGTCTGTACGAAGCTTTAGATAAATTGGTGTCGAATGCACCGATTGTCTGAAAATTTTTTACAAATTCGTTTTAAATTACTTAAGCTACGGTCACACTTGGCAAATGTATGACGAAAAAACGGGATCAACAGGCAAACGAATATATAATGTCCTTTAATTCCAATATACATATATTTTGCTTTTAATACCACATCTTACATAAACAGGCTATGTCTAGCAATACAATTAGTTTTATTTTGTGATATTAAGACCATGTTGAATCTCACTAACCATTAACAAAAGTAGGGGTTATGCTTATTTGATCAAATATTTAACTAATGTGACCGTAGCTTTAATCACACTATCAAATTTCATAAATATCGGTTCATAATAAAAACAAAATTAAAAAAGAAACAAAAATATTTAACTGAATAACGACTTATTTATAAAAACATAAAGAATATATTTTTCAATAAAACTTTTCCTTAAAATCTACATTCAAGCCCCGTAGCGCTAAAAAAAACAAGCCCAAAAATAAAAAAATACATGGATCATTGAAATATCAACTAACAGAACACACTCATACTTGCAGACACTTACTCACATAAGCTTTCCTAAGGACATCAAAATTTGACTACGTCAAATTGTCAACTAATTTTCCATTGCAAAGTCAAACATACACATTCAAATTAAACATGGGGAACGTCGTTATCTGACGAATAAACAAACCCATCAAACAAACCCAATCTAGCTCTTTGATCAGCCTTAAGCTTCTTTTATGTTAATCATGACAACTATAATGACGTTTACTGTAGTTTGCAGTATTTTCGTTGTTGTTTCTGTTGCTATAGTCATCACTAACATTGTTTAACCCGCTCTAATCATAAGTAATGAATGTGGGTATATTAAATTAGTCATTTAACGTGTACCATCAAATAAGTATATCTTTAAAACACGTAAAACTTAAAACAAAACAATACAAAATAAAAATTCCCGTGTTCGGAATAAACTGTACATTAACGTGTATATTTTTTTAAGCCAAAAACTCTTAAACTTCTTTCTGTGTATGTGAATATATATATATAATAATATACACGTACGAAAACAAGATCGTTAAGTTATCTAAGCATTTGTGTTTGTCAGCTCACAATCGTTGTGTACCGTATTTTGTTAGTGTACAAATTCATAAGAATACTTTTTCTTTATTAAGTATTTTTGTATAGAATGTTTGTATGTACTGTTCATGAAAAAATACAGTACGGTACACAAACATGGCGTACTTTTGTTTCATTTTTGGAACTCTGCCTACAAGTTAAATTCAAAGTGTGCTTGTGAAAACCCCTTTTATTAGAACCGATTTTTGTTCATTTTTTTCATGTAGCCCAGCGGTATAAGGCGATCAGTTTAGACAAACAAACAAAACTTAAATACGCCAAAAGCTAGAGCTTTCATGAAATTGGGCATCGACAAATTTTATATGACTTAAAGCTATTTATTATGTCAGATTTCACAATACAGCGCAGTTCTAATATAAAGTATATGGTAACAAAAAATCTAACATTTAGTGTAGGGTTTTAGAGATTCAGCACGGCCGTATATAGAATTTTTACTTGTATTTGTTTTGTTTTCGTTGTTAAAAAGCTTTGATTACTTTTGTGTATGTTGAGTGCTTTTAAAACTCATGTCAATACGCCTAATATCCTGCTACGATTTTAAAAGCCATTGGCATTTCATGCTACAGAGACTTCTTTGTAAGTCTCATACTTCAAGTTTAGATTTTTGTCGCTGTCGCATATACACTCACAATATTATTTCAGTTACGGACTGTTGTTTATTTAAGAAGTATTCCGTTCAGTCATTTTTAAATAAATAAACATTTAACATTCCAAGCAAAATTTACTATTAACTGATTCTAACAATTATTCAGAAAACTAAGTGCATATTAATAAGGATTTTCAGTTGCAGTTAATATTGTCCGTGGATTAAGTAAAAGTCTTCTATATGTAAAATTTAATGAAAATGTAATTTAAAATAACGAAAAGTTCATTTCATTTTTACTGTCAAAAATTCCATTTTTAAAGTAAAGTAATTGCAAAAACCATATCGGTCATGCTGCTGGTGTCTTATAATTTTGAGTTCTTCTGTTAACAAAGGGGTCAGTACAACAAAAGTAAAACAAAAATGTGTAATGGGGTAAGTTAATAATAATATTCTCTCTCTCATTCTTTTTCATTATACATATGTAGAATTTGTAGTTAATTTTTTTAAATAACTAAGAATTAATTTCTTTTTACGGAATATGGGGTTGAGTAAAATTAATTGAACTTTACGTTAAAATATATGAATAATAAGTAGACCGACTTTTAACTTTATTTTCATTTAATTTATATTACAATTTCAGTTAAGTTTACGTACAGAATATTGTGGGTGTACATACATACGAGTGCAAATGAATATACAAACTTTTGTACGAATGTAGATTGTGACATGAGTGTGATAAATTTTTATTTCGTGAACGCCTATAAGTAGTCTAGACAAAAAATTTTTCATTTGTTTGGGAAAAAATGTGAAACAAGGTATGGTATTAGATTATATTTATTACGCAAAATGATTTAAGAAATCATAGTAATGATTAATAACAGACTAATGATTTTGTATTTCAATGCCAACAGCCAAAAATATGGGGAGTATATGGATTTTGGTAATTCTTTTTAAATACAATCTAGTAATTATCAGGAATTCCTTAAATACAAATACACTAATAGAAAAAAACCTTCGAAAATGAAAAGATTTTTTTACATACCTGCAATGAATTTTGTAATTTTTTTTTTTAACCAAAGTAGCGCGTCTTACCCGATATGAAAATCGTTTCCATAAGTTCAAAATTGTCATAAATACAATGAAATTTTGTCATTCATTCTATACCATAAATTTTACAATGCAACGTAAGTATTCATTAATATACCCAGTAAAAACTTCGCTTACATTTTCCAAATGAATAGCTTCCTTCACTTATTATTTAGAAGCTTTTTTCTATAACTTCTTCTGTAGTTACTCCTATAACTACTTCTTTCTGGATGTATGTAGCTAAAAAAATTATGACTTACTTTTAAATGCGTTCAAATTGGGACATTGCTTGTAAAATTCATTGGTTCTTTCAGTAGAATTGTAAGTAGTGAACTTATTTTTTTCTGTTTACTCAACACATTATTTTATAGGCGAAGTTTTTACTGGGTTGCGTATCACAAGCGCAATGAATTTATTTAGAATATATGATGTAACTTGTCATTAATAAAAAAAATATTTTCTATTGTTTAAGAACATTGCTTCATTAATAAAATATAATTTTTCATTTAAATTTTACGATTAATGGTGTTTTCTTTTCTACAAAAAATGCGACATTTAATTTAAAACAAAAATGCAATTTGGTGTCTGTTTCTCAAAAATTTTGCTCACGAAAAGGGTGGCTTGTTTTATTCTAAAAAACTTATCCTTTTCGGGAGAAAAATTTTAAAGAAACAGACACCAAATTGAATTTTTAAAAAAAAAATGTCCCACTTTTTTGTAGAAAAGAAAACACCATAAGTATTTAGTTCAGCAATTTTTTCAATGTGTGTTTTAAGCTATTGTTATATTATTTAATTTTCTTTATTCCTGTCGCTAATCAAGTAAATAATTTAGTTTTGTTTTTATTTTCCTAATACATCATGTTTTGCTTTTCATAAGCTTGCCCTTTGTTGACAGTAAAGTAGTAAATTTGCATGTCTTTCCTTTTTACTGGTATCTTAAGCTACGAAAATATCTTGTATCTAAATTAACAATTAACGGAAAAAGAATATGACAATTTTGTTGCTCTGGCATTTCTCATTTTTTGTTTTTTAACCTTAAATGCTTAACTACGTTATATATGTAGATTACGAGATTATTATACTTACAACGCAAATAATAAAATTGTTATATTAACTACAAATTATAGATATGAGTTTATAGATTTTTGTGTGCTTATATTAAACTAAGTACCGTTAGATAAGTTTATTAAAAATGAAGTTAATGTAATGAAACTTTTCGTAACATTTTGTATGAAAATAGTCTGAAGATAATCAACTGTAGAATTTCGTGATAACTTGCGGGAAGTCTTGCTTCACTTCTTTAATTAAAAAAGTTAATTAAAAATACGTAATTAATTTTGAATTACTATGCATATCAAAGTAGTCACTAGAACAAAGTAGGTTTTTGTGAAATTTAAAACAACAATTAAATAAAAAAAAAAATAAAGCAAACCACTTGTATGTAGTTTTTTTTTAATTGAAAAAGATCAACGTGTTTTAAATATTTACATTTACTTTTGCTCTAATGTTGCCAAGATTTTTTTGAGTTTGAGAATAACACACCAAAAAAAAAATAAAAATTGAATTCAATTAAAATATTTGTGTTATTAATTAATAAATTATTAAATTTGCACCATGTAACAACAGGTCACAATTAAATATTTTTTGATATTAACAACTCGTTCTGCAGTAATGTTGTAAATTTTTAACTTAAACTAATTTTATTTTTGATCAATGGTAGTAAAAAAGGCTAGAATTTTGTCTGTGCACTTGATATAAAATTGTTAACAAATTAATAGATAATATTGTTTAACAAATATTTTTGTTTGTTCAAGTAATTACCAGCTTGAATGAAAATGATAAAATCAAACCATTGAAATAGGATTGGCTAGCAGGCTTGCCGGCTTAGTCTGAATTTACACGTTTCATCTTTTGACGCTCAACTTCTTTTCAATTCCCTTTTAAAGATGCCAATCTAATCACACGCAGCAATCGGTTTCAACTTTTTTCGGTTCAACACAACAACAATTTCATTAACAGCGAATCAAAGAGAAAAAGAAAACAAAAAAATTACATGCAGCCATCGTTGTGCATATACCAACGAATAAAAACACAAAACGTACTGACCGAGTACAGGCATCTCCGTACTAGCCCCCTTTCTTCTTTTTTCTCTCACCTAAAAACATAAAAGTTGATCATCAAAAGATGAAACGTATGAAAACAGACTAAGTAGTTTTAGTGCTAAACATTTTTTATTGAATTAGCACTAAGAATTTCGAAAAAAGTGCTAAAAAGTGTGAAAGCTAAGTGCTAGTTTAGCACATTAAAATAATTATTTAACATTTTCAGCACTTTTTTTAAAACCCAAAATTACTTAAAAACTCACATAATCAATTAAAATATCAATTCTTTAAGTGTATAAAGAAAAATACATACATATTAGGCACATGACTTTTTACAATTTTTGCAAGTAGGAAAAATGTCAAAGCAAAATCTAATAGAGAATATTTTTTTTAAGTCACAAAAGTTTTCGCATCAAACGCAATTACCAATTAGTAATGCTTGTTGGAATTCTGGCACTTTTGTCTTTTATACTTATTCCGAAATATCAATTGGAACTATTTTTTATTTGTAAGTTTATATGTGAAGTTTGGTTTTCTGATCATACTATCAACAAAAATAATTTCGCCACACTACAAAAATCATTGTCGGGCTTTAGAGAAGCACATGAATGTTTTCTCAGACATTGGGACTAAAAACCATCAGGTATTCAGAAAGTTCAGCGAGGCAACAACCTCCTATTGGACCAAAGACCTATTGGATAGACCTTGCTAAGAACTAGAATTAAATCAGAACTGTTATGTTCCATTATACGCAAAATTAGACAACGTTTGTTGCCACACTTTAAACATATCGGACGATATTGAAAAAAAATCGGTTCATCTCAAAAATACCAAATGATAATTACATAATTGAAATTCTAAAAAGTTGCAACAATTTTATTTATACTTTAAAAGATTTTGTTATTCGTGCTTAATTCCCAATTTTTATTCCTGATAAATACACTGAAATTTATTGTTGATGGGATAAGCTATTCCTATGCGCATTTCACTGGTTGCTTAGGTCAGATCATCAGGAAACTTCATCCATAAAGATTTTGGAAAAACTAAAGATATTAAACCAAATAAAACTGTTAAGCGTATAAGACTTATAGCAACAGTTCTACTTGTAACAATATCAAAGTTTAAACAAAAACATCTAGACACAAGAAATTGCGACTGGCAATATTTTATTATAATAGCACTTTTCGCTACGGTTCTGCTCTTACTTAAGAATTTTCCGAGAGTGGGCTTTATATGGGGCCTTTGGTAAATTATGGACTGATCTTTACGAAATTGTGGAAGGATTTCTTGTCATATAGACTGAATTTGTGCAAAATCTTGTATCAATATCCAGTAAAAAATTTTATCATTTTGCGAAGCACTAAAGGTACATTAAAAAATAAAGCGCACAATTATGCGCTACGCAATAAGACATACAGAAAAGCAGTAAAATAAGTGAAAAAACTCTCAACAACTTTTATAAAAAAAATAACATTTCAAGTGCTACGGCATTCCCTTACTACGAAGCAGGTTTGTAAGGGAGAGTACTTAAAAATAACGGTCTCAAAACATTCAGTGTGTAAAGCTGATCGTTACATCCAACAATTTTTATACGCGCTGAATAATGCGCATTATGTGTCAAAAATATATTGCTTCAAAGTGGGAACTCGCCATATAAAATGCATGTCTTCCGTAAGCTCAATGGCAAGCGAAACTCTTATGTTTCTCCCTTACAAACCTGCTTCGTTGGAAGCTCCATTTTTTATTGGGTATGTGCAATGTCATACTATTAATGTTAGTAACAAAATTTTTAATTTCTTAGGGTAGTAGTTCCATATTTGTATTTATAACTCTTATCGCCGATCTTGCGATATAGTAACAAGAACTAATTGACTCTAATTTTGTTCTTTTCTTTTCAGTTTTTCGAAAGTGAGCGTGTTTTCAACAGACGGACAGACAGGCGGACATGGCTAAATCAACTTGGAATTGCTCAAAGGCCCATAATATATATTCACTTTATGGGATCTGAGATGAATAAAAAAAAGTTTCACATGCAATGACAATGAAATAGTATACTTTCATTTGCCACTAAGGGTGGAGAGTAGAACAATAATAGTTTGTCTGTGGTCATGACAGATCCCATAGAGTGTATTTTCAGCCATAGTTCATAGTTTTTTCTGCGTATGGCAGGCATATTTATTTAAAAAATTATTACCTGTATATGTGCACCTCGGCTGCTTTTGGTGAAAAGCATTATATGCGTCAATTTTCACCAGCGTGTACACTGCACTAAACGGTCCATTTTTCTGGATGTAATGGTGTTTAAAGGGTCTGTTGTCGATTGTCTATATTTAAACTCGTTAAGTCAATAATGCGCCTCATTGCTATGTACTAAAGTATTCATTCGGTTAACCGTTAATCGGTTATCCGCTTAATTACTACCCGATTAACTGATCGGTTAATTTAAAATTGGCTTTTTTCGATTAGCGATTAAACCGGTTAGTTTCAGTCGATTAACCGAAGTAACAAAATTTTTAATTTAAATTATAAATTATACATTCTTTAAATACAGTACAGAAACTAAGGAATTAGAAAATTAGCTTTTTTGCAGAATGTTTGCTTCTAAGCTTTTCCAGGATGGGTCAGATGATAACTTGGCAACAGAAGAAACTCTCGATAGTAACACAAACAATTTTTTAACAAAATGAACAATTAGAAGTCTCTAAAGTAAAAAAAAATTAAAACAGTACTCTAATGGAATAATGGAATTCAGGCAGAGTACTGAGAAATTAAATATTCTGTATTATGGGTTGCTTTCGATTTCTCCAACATCTACGATCAGTAAACAAATTTTTACCAAGTCAAGTTTTGTTAAAACTAAGGACAGGAATCGCTTTAATCCTAAACGTTTAAACCAAATTATATTTCTAAAAGATTGTTTTATAAGATCTCCTTAAACTATTGAAATAACTTAAAAAGTTATCTCGCAATTTATTTTTTAATAAATACGAATATATTAATTCCTGTTGTTACTGTAAAGAGCATAAGTCCGTATCATTCATTACGGTTTTATTAATCATATAAACTTCGGGTGATAGGCGTATTGGGTTTAAGCATCCTGGTCTGGTGATAGGACTGCTAGCTAAGCCTATCAGGCCAGCACTTAATACATAATATTATTATCAATATTAATTAAAAAAATATGTATTAATTTTAAAAATTTTTTTTTTTTTCAAGAATTGTAATGTTTGTTATGTTATTGTTTATTTTTTTTTACCAATAATTATATTATAATATATTAATTAAATTTAAAAGATTTTGTTATTCGTGCTTAATT
Organism: Pollenia griseotomentosa; assembly: GCA_963931875.1. Taxonomy (NCBI): domain Eukaryota; kingdom Metazoa; phylum Arthropoda; class Insecta; order Diptera; family Polleniidae; genus Pollenia; species Pollenia griseotomentosa. The sequence goes on from OZ007560.1 coordinate 212,041,620, forward strand.
TCCAATTTTTATTCTTGATAAAAACACTGAAATTTATTGTTGATGGAATCAACACGAAAAAATTTTGTATTCCCAATTACACAGAAAAAAATTACGACAAACCAATTGTCATATTGAATACCATATTCGTCAATACAATTAACTTTTTAATTGAAAAGGCACCAACAACCGAATTTTTAAATATAAATAATAATTTTGTTAATCAAAATTGTTAAAACTCAACAAACATTTTTAACGATGAGTTTGTTATATTGAATAAAATATTTGTTAATAATTAAACATCATATTAACAAAATATTTTATTGCTAATTAATGTTAATAAGAAGTTTCATTTTAAGGGTTGTTTTTAATAATTTTTTAGGAAAATATATTTAAAGTCACATTAAAAATAACATTATAACTTTCAGTTTATATTTATAACTTATTTCAGCAAACTGGATGCACTAGGAAGTTCCGATATCACAACAAAACAAATTTTTGACTCCATTGTTGGTAATAAAGGGTGGTTAATTAATTTCAAGGGCTGATGTTGATTTTGAATAAAACACAAACTATTTAGGAAATTATTGTAATTTTATTTTATTATGATATATTGGTATTACTCAATTATGTATGGAACAAAATATCGGCCAAATGGGCGCCGCGACCACGGCGGCACACCTCCATCCGATGGTCCAAATTTTCGATGACCCTGAGGCATAATGGAGGTTAATGTGCCGAATTATCTCATCCTTTAGCTCTTGAATTGTTGCTGGCTTATCGACGTACACCTTTTCTTTCAAATAACCCCAAAGAAAAAAGTCCAACAGTGTCAAATCACATGATCTTGGCGGCCAATTGACATCGCCATTACGTGAGATAACACGGACATTGAATTTGTTGCGCAAAAGAGCCATTGTTTCGTTAGCTGTGTGGCAAGTGGCACCGTCCTGCTGAAACCACATATCGTCCACATCCATATCTTCCAATTCGGGCCATAAAAAGTTCGTTATCATCTCACGATAGCGAACACCATTCACAGTAACTGCCTGACCGGCCTCATTTTGGAAAAAATACGGCCCGATGATGCCGCCAGCCCATTAACCGCACCAAACAGTCACTCTTTGTGGGTGCATTGGTTTTTCGACAATCACTCTTGAATTATCATTCGCCCAAATGCGGCAATTCTGCTTGCTAACGAATCCACTGAGGTGACCAAAAAAATCACGATATGCATTTTGATTTGAACGCCCATTTTCATAATAAGTCTGGATAACTTTAACACGTTGTTGGATTGTGTATCTCTCCATGGTTCAAATTGAGTAAGTCTGAAATAGAGAAATGTCAAATAAAATTCGGAAAAAAACTTGGCGTTTAGGTGTGGTTCACATTCAACATCGGCCTTTACAATTTAACCACCCTTTATTTGAAAAAATAGAATATATAAAAGATCCATTAAAATCTCTTTATAATTCATTAAATAATAACTTTACTTACCCTGTAGATTGATTTAGCTCCTCAGTTATCGCATATCCTTTATTCCTTTATAGATTTTGAACGAAAGATATTTATTTTTATTTTGTATTTTAAACTTTTTGACACAAAATAATTTTCTACTATGATATACAAATTAATTTTCTGCAAACAAAAATACAAATTGTTAATATGACAATTTACAAACATATTAATTACGAAAATTGTTAAAAATATTAGAAAACTTTTAAACAATTTTCTTCTATTACTTAATAAGTTTTGTTATTTTTTCTGTGTATTTTTGATAATAATATAATAATTATAATAAATAATTTATGCATTTTTATTTATTAAAATTACTTTATTTATAAAAAACTGTATTAATCGGTTAACCGAACAATAACAAAATTAACCGATTATTAACCGATTAAACCAAAACCTCAGTTAATTAATCAAGCGATTAACCGATTAAAGCAAAAGCCCGATTAAATGAATACCCTACTATGTACGCCATTAAAATCGAGAAAAATGTCTATAAAGGCCCAAATACACTGGTCAAAGGCTTGACATCAAGCTCGTGTACGTGTGCTTGACATTAGAACATACATTTGCTGGATCAGCTGTCAAGCATTCATTTTGCATTTTATTTTGAAGTGACAGCAGCTGGAGCAACCAAATATTAAAATATAGATAAAAAGTGTTTAATTGTTGCTTCTAAATAAATAAAAACAAAAATTTAAGAAAATAAAAAGAAAATTATTAATTAAAAAGTTTCCATTCCATCATTTTTTTTTCCTCCAAAGCATTTTTTTTTCATCCGACAATTTTAGCGACTGTTCGGTTTGAAATCAAGTTTAAAGTGTGTGGGTGCTTGAAGAGTAACGCCAATACATTCATCAAAATCACTCGTCAAGCATGCTAAATGTCTAAATTTTTTGATTTTCCATCAAGCATCGTCGGTGTCACACATACAAACTCATTTTCACTAATACTACCACAATGCTGGATGGAAATTTGGGCCTTAAGTTAGGCGAACAAGTGATTGTTTCCAAAATTAAATTGGGATAATTAGGTTGCGCTGCTTAAGCGTGAATATAGTAATGATGATTTTCTAGAGTATATTGATCACATCTTCAAAAAATGAGTGCAGTAGGATGGTCCGTTTGACTGCTAGCCCTCTTGTAAGTTCAATTGGGCTTCACAAAAAATTCTTTATAACTGTAATTCTAAATAGATGGTGTTATTAAAAAGTATTATCCCTACTTGTTATACAAATTAAATTTTATAACATCAAATAAAAAATTTCCATAGAACATTCTTTTTTGGCACCACCTGTTGTCAACCAATTACTTTTAATGAAAATATTGACTCTGCAGTATATTTTATAAAATCTATTCATTTTAGAATTAAAATTTTTAACTCATTTTTGTCTCTTAGGGCAGCTTTAACTAAATTTATTTAGAGCCAATTTAGTTTACATCATGTGGTCTTTACAATTTCCTTCATACAGATTTACTAAGGCTAAGAAATATTGCTTTTTGTCTTATCAAAAAAAAAAAAAAAAAAAAAAAATAAAAAATTAATTTAACATCAGCATAATTGGAATATGGAATTTGAAAAAAATATTTTTGTTTCATAGTTATAAATAATATCTGAGTACGACATGGAACGGTACGTGTTTAAGTATAAGGACATGTATGTATATATGTATATGTGTAAAAAAGATCCTGTAGTTCGTTTGGCCATGACCAAAAGTTGTTACTGAAACTTTATTCGAGTTGCCACACAAAATTCTAATACATATACAGCGATTTTTTTTTTTATCAACTAAACAAATAAAAAGTTAGTCCGACTTTCCATATCTCCTGGCTTTGCTGCAACTAACACAAAATTTTTTGGTACTAAATAAATCTCTCCCTAACAAATTGAAGTTTTATTGGACTACTACTATTTAATAGAATGCAATATGGCACTAAAGTTAAATTTTTTTCATTAAAATTG